>OY728151.1:9860000-14860000 GCA_963277665.1 Viscum album | reverse complement strand
TATATAATCATTTTTTAGTTAGTTTTGTTCATTCCCTCCATTATAACGACTAGGCGTTAACTACCATTTAAAATAATAATATTTTATTATTATAGTGCAACGTAAGATTTCAAAGGAAATCGTTGTTGCGTATTCGGTAAGACATAAAGCATAGTGTTCCCATTAAATTAATATTAACATTTTATTCACAAATAGATATAAATATAAAAATGTCATATTCTTTATTTACATGGGGTGTTACATCATTCCCCTCTTTTGGGAATTGCGTCCTTCCAATTTTAAAATTGCGCTCGGAAACATCACTGAAAGTCCCACATCGGAACAACAGTCGGTAAAACAATCACATTAAAATAAAGAAAGAGAAGTAAAGAGGTCACCCGAGTTAACCAATACTAGGATTCCATGTAGGAAAACATGGACATGGAGGAGAAAACATAGGGTCATGTTCTGATGGAGAGTGATAGAAAACATGTTCAGTGAATTACCTAATCTACAAAAGAGAACTATATATTTCCCATGTATTTAGACAAAAACCAAAACCAAAATTGTTAGTATGAGATCAGATAATCCACAAAAGTATAATCCTTTATAAAAAGAAAAATTTATTCTTAATCTCCAAAATTTTTCCAACAAAACCCAAAGTTCAACCAAGACCACAAGTAAACCAAACTAAGATTAAAACCCAAATATTTGAAGGATTTAATCACATAGTCATCCAAGTTAAATCATATCATTTATCTCCAAACAACATCAGCTGCTCTTAAAGTCTCATATTGAAAAGTAATAACCTAATCACATATCCTCCATGATAGGTTAATAATTTCTAGAGATAACCCAAAATCAACTTACTCTTAATTCATAAAATAATCTATCTAAAAATAATTAGTCAAACTAACTAGCGAATTCACGTAGTCCAGTGGTAGGTGATAAATACCCGTCACACTTTGGTTGTGGGTTCGATTCCCGCAGCTTTGTCCGACGCGACAAGTTGTCACATAGTCTGCATGTTTTCCTTTTTCCAAAACTACATAATTCTTAAAACATTCCCCAAAATGAGATAAAATCTTCAAAAATGATCATAACATATTTTAACCTCATATTTATCTCATGACTTTCATTTTCCATCATATCATAGAGTAAACCATAATTACCTAAAAAGTAAGGATCATATAAACCCCAATGGTTACATTTATATTTATTACATGAACATCCACATCGAGCTGGTCATCTTGTACATGATACATTAGTTAACTCACCAAGGTTCAAGTGGTTGATCATGAATCCTTGAAAGTTGGTTTAGAACAACCACGAGATTCCTCATTGAATCCCCCATTTCATCCAGTCTCTTAATCAGAGAACCACCACAGTTTCTTTCAAACCCATTGTCACTTTGGTGCCTGCTTGATCCATCCATTTACTAAAAACCGAAATTTCAGTGTGTGTATATCAACAAAATCATCATGTACTAATGAGGAAGATAAAAACTAAGATATACTTACTCATTCACTTTATCTAAAACTAGGACTCTTTCCTAAATCCTAACCATTATGGTAATGTCACTTATGCTTAGAGAATACCCTAACCTCTATAGTTATCTAAACCGACCTTTAATACCAACTATAAGGCACCGATCTTAAACCATACTTAATATTGAATTAAATGAATAATTCACATTGAGGATCTTTTCAAGTTTATAGTTCTAGATAATTAGGTCATAACTATTACATCTAAAAAGATTTCATAGAAGACACTTCAACTAAGTTTCCATAAAAAACACTTAAAAAGAAACATGTCTAGTTCCATGTTTTAGAAATCATGTCTTTCCTTGATCCCATCCTTGACCCTATTCATCTTTATGTCCAGTGGAAAATATTTCAAAAACATGGAATGAGCATAAAAATCTCAGTAAGGGTTACAAAAAGAATGAAAATAGTTAGTTTTTCAAATCAACAAGTAAACCATGTACACTTTATCAAAGTAATACCTTTCACCTTTAGGAAATAGTAAAAACTCTTCACTGAATAAAATATCATTACATACCCTTTTGTAACCAAAAGATTTACATAAAACCCATATAAAGAACACATAACATATAAAGGTATATTGGGACATAAACATACTTAAATGGAATAACCATATGGTCTACATCCATGCATACTTAATGGAATAGCCATACGGATGATTCCATACCCAATGCATTGGAGGTTATAATGTAACCACCCGTCCTGGTATTCGCGGCACCACCCATCATATGGTTTATCATGTAACCACCCTTAAAATGTCCAAGTACCATCATTACACAGAAAATATCGAAAATATAATCATTTCAATAACAACATTTCTTTGGCAATACCAATAATTAATTCCAAGATATTGAATTGATTAATCCAGTTTCAAAAACTATTTAAATGAGATTTTTGAATCAAAGTGACCCTTACCACTTTGAAGCTTTTATTGGAATTATAATTTTAAAACATTAATGTCCATATAAATAAATACTGAAATCCATTTTGAAAACATGAACATTAAAGATAAATATTTAGAATAATAAATCTTTAAAACATTTAAAATGTTATTTTTGTTAAAGAGTTTTTAACAAAATGAGAGACTCTTGAATACAAATAATTGTGGAATAACATTTAATCAGAACTTTATAATATCATGAGAATAAAGGGATTCATGATATAATATTTCAAAGGATAGTACACACACCATATAACAGTGAATTGGTGCATAATAACAATGGAGTCTCAATGGAAATGTAAATTGAGATGAAATCCATTATAAATATGGTATCCGTAAAATTAAGGATAAATCTATCACATAATTATTTGTGAGAATTCTAAATACACCCAATATAAGTGGATATTAAGTGTGAAACAATCAGAGGTCATTCACACATAATCGTTTAAAAACAAAACCAATTCCATAGATATTTAACTCAATGAAATGAGATTGAGTTATGATTTCCCATACAAGTTCTAAAGAATTTATCAACGAGATGATTATGTATATAAATATTATATCTCCAGAAAGGTTTTTGAAAATTACAACATAGATATTCTACACATAATCTTGGAATAATAAAATCAAGAAGTAGAGGTTTAACCCAAAGAATTGAAAGTGGGTCAAGAAGTTCCCTTACAGAAATCCGACAGCCTAACTGCGTCACTTTAAAATTCAGAAAATGATTTGATGAGAGAAAAAATGGTATCTCATCACTTGGACATAACATTTACATAAATAATTATATATAAGAAAATATCCCCACATAATAGTATGTGAATTAAAAGACATAACAAAAGAAGTCTTTTTAAAAAGAGGAGGGTGAAAGGTCCCCTTACCGAGTTGGGTAACTTTCGAAACATACACCCCATGGAAGAAGGGTCATACAATGAAGATTTAAATACCCATAAATGAAATTATACTACATAATGT
This sequence comes from Viscum album, assembly GCA_963277665.1. NCBI lineage: Eukaryota > Viridiplantae > Streptophyta > Magnoliopsida > Santalales > Viscaceae > Viscum > Viscum album. The sequence continues at coordinate 14,856,562 of OY728151.1, read as the reverse complement.
GTATTATAATGGACAGTATATACACCACTCAAAGGAAATAGTGTCAAACGTAGAATAAATGTCACGGGAATAAAAGTGAGATGAAAAATCCCTTACAAAAACTCGGCAGCCTAACGGCGCCACTTACAACATCAAAAAATGGATTGATGAGATCAAATAGGGTCTCTCATCATATTACAATAAAATGTACAGAAAGAGGAATATAAAAGAACATTCCCCATCATAACAAAGAGGAGCTTAAAAGAAGTGACATAAAGGAGTGTACTTAAAAAGAAAGAGGGAGGTTAGATCTCTTACGAAAATTCGGCAGCCTAACAACGCCACTCAAATCTTCCAAAATGGATTGGTGAGAGAAAATAGGGTATCTAATCATATTAACATAAAAATTAAAGTATTATTTTTACAAAAGAACATCCCAATCATAAGGAAGATGAGCTTAAAAGGAATGACATAAAACAGTGTACTTAAAAAGAAAGAGTGGGGTAAGATCCCTTACCTCGTGTCCGACTTGACTAGATCGTTCTTTAACGTCCTGAACAATAAACTTGAGTTAATTTCTACTTGATTAAGAACCTTTTTAAAGTTCATTATTACTTTTATATCACTTATTAACATGTTATAAACATTATGTAATCATTTAAGTTAATAATGTTTGTTTTGTCGATATATGGTTTTTAAGTCGAAAGTAGACTTCTTACATTTACATGTTGTTCATGTGGTCAAAGGTTTATTATATCCGAAATTATATTCATGATTTGGATATCATATATATCATATATATCCAGTATATAAATATATTTATAATATTACATAATCATCTAGAGGTAAGAAATGAAATTCACCGTTCATGGAGACGGTAAGTCGTACGTACGCATGAACACTACTTTCATTTATATCTCATACTTTAATGGAAAGAAAATAATAATGATATTAAGGTATACTATAATTACAGTATAACATAATATATAATAACTTTAAATCCATCCTTTATACATCCCACATATGGCATTAACGAATCAAATCACTTTGAGGGGGCGGTAGTCCGCACTTCCTAAAATAAAATTATCATGTTTACCCACAATGGAAACCATAAAGGTATACCAAAAAGGAAAAATACAGAAGCTTAAGTTAAAAATAATCATATTATATATCATATATAAATATAGTGTCATCTTAATGGCCACATTTGAAGTTGTTATATGAGTGTTGAACAATCATCGTTTCGGGAGGCAGAAATTTTCCATCCGCAGAAACAGTATGTTCTTTACCCATTAGTTGAAGGTGTGTGTAAGTGTAGCTCGAATTCATCTTATAAAAACATCCTAGTATATTTTAAATTCAGGATTTGTTACAAAAGAAATGAATAAAAAGATTTTAGGGGGTTGGAGAATCAAAATAAAACAAAAGAACACAAGTGAAGACATTACCTTAAAATCGGGTAAGTCTTTTTGATTTGAGCTCAAAGGCTTCCTTGGGAAGACTTCATCCCAAAGTGATGATTCTAAGAGTAAGAGAGGGATTTGGAGAGACAATATGGGAATGGTTTGGCCGATAAAAAAGCTTGAGAGGTGTGGGTAATGAGGTAGAGGTGGGGGTCTTTTATAAGGGGAGAGGAGGGGCACTCTTGGAAAGTAAAGAAATGTTACTTTATTTTAGAATGATTTTCGGATTTTAAAGGTCCCACATTGATGTGTTTCGAGGGTAAGGTGATAAGGTTAAAAAATACACTCACCTAATAGGATTTGGACATGTGTAGGTCTTAGATTTTACATTATCTTTCCATTTTATTTAAATGGTTAAATAATGAGGTAATCGCTGCATCCTCATGATGTCATAAATAATTTAATTTGTTTAATGTCTAAAAAATATAAAAAAATACAATGATGGAGGATATCATTTTTATCTTCCAAATTAATAATTATAGTAAACAATATTACATGTATAACTCCATTTAAAAATTGTTTTAGTAAAAAAACTCATGTTTGTGTCATTTTTACTTTTACATTAAATAAAAAGACATTAAGGTCATTTTCCTTCCAAAGTGGCTCCATGGGGTCCCCAAGCTGACTCATGGATTTTAATGGTCGACCATGACACATACAATAATGGTAGGACATGTTTCAAGCTTATCTCATATTATTAAAACATTATTTTTACCTTAAACTACACTAATTACCTATAATCGCGATTAAAAACTTACTAGTTACTATTCACCAAAAACTTATTTTAATCTCATTGAACCACATTTTACTTCTTAATGACAACCATGTATATCGGATTTTTGAAATTCAAATCACAGAGGTGGAAAAGTTTTATTTAAATGAAAAATCAGTTTCTTTAACTACCACTTAGTGGTTTCACTATTCATCAAAAATTGATGTTTTTCAGAAAAATGCAAAAAATCACCCTAAGCTATATTTGATATTCCGAACTTAAAAATAATGTCTATTTTACAAAATTAAAAAAAAATAAGTTTCATTAATTAATTTAATAATTAATTCCCTCTGTCAAAACAAATAGCATGTTTATAAGAAACAATATCTATTAAAAGGTTGACACTAGTTTAAGTCCAATTTCAAAGTGAAATTAATTCAAATGACCACTATTAGATTAAATGGTAAAAATATATTCTAATTTTACTTTAAAAAAAATTCAAAAGATAATCTAATAATATAAATAAATTAGATTAAAATGAGGTTTTGAATTAAAATACAACATTTTTCACTATTCATAAAAAATGAACTTTATCGGAAAGATACCAAAAATTTACACAAAGTAAATTTTGATGTCTCGATTCTAAAGAAGAATTTTATTTTGTCAAATATAAAACATAAAATTGTCAAAAAGTGGATTTAGAATAATTTCTCCATCAAAAGGCAGTTAATCGACCTTCTAAAGAATATTAGAATGTTTATGCTTAAAAATGAATTCATTCACATTTTTAATCCTCTAACATTTATTGTAAAAAGTAAAAATATCTGACAAACATATATAATCATTTTTTAGTTAGTTCTATTCATTCCCTCCATTATAACGGCTTGGCATTAACAACCATTTAATATAATATTATTTTATTATTATAATGCAACGTAATATTTCAAAGGAACTCGTTGTTGCGTATTGGGCAAGCCATCAACAATAGAGTTCCCATTAAATTAATATTAACATTTTATTCACAAATAGAGATAAATATAAAAATGTCATATTCATTATTTACCTGGGGTGTTACACCTCCAGTGATAAATTAATGGAGGAATACTTCAAAAACAAAACATAATCCACTTTAATGAAATGATAAATCACATTCATGATTTATCCTAAAAGAAAAATCTTCAAACACTATCTGAACAATGCTCAAGCAATTTTCCCAAACAAATATGAACATCGAACAAGGTTACACTTACTTTGATATAACTAAACCACTGGGAACTCTCCAATCCCAACATTTTCCTAAGGATGATGTATGTGGTTATATAGCTCCGAACGAGACTACCCACTTCCAATCCAAGACCAGGTACAAAAGTGAGTTACTGTTATATGGATACACAAATGGGCTCACCAATAATAAGAGACAACTTAAATTTTCTTCCGAGAAAGAATCAATACACTAACAGGGGAGCCCGGAACAAACTCCCTGGTAAAAGGGGTAGAATCCCATTAGGGATTTTCAAAATTATATAAATGAGACTCATAGTGGGTCTCCCCACCATAAGAACCAACCATCTTACCTGACCAATATGGGTCGGCAAAAAAAAACCCCAAAACATAAAGAGTTAGGACGACCACACGGTTAGCCCGCACAGTTTGGGAAACTGTTCACTAACCATGTGGATCCTTATAAATACATGGTTTCTTAGGGAATGGTTACTACTAAATGTTCATTAAACATGTCTAGAAATATCTAAAACCTTTCCCCCGAACCCAAATGATATCAATGGTGAAAAGAAAGTCATTGGGAGATAACATGGGGATGAGGCCATCCACCTCTTTCCATTAAACCGGAACAAAATAAGCAAGATGACAACAATAAATGTTTAAAGTATTCCTATCTCTCATACTGAGAACAGTTCATTGTACAAGGCTTAAAAATACATTGGAATTTCCTCTGACTATGTGCCAGCTTCTCTCCAGTACCTATGGCTGGAGCAGGAATTATTGAAGCATCTTTGGACTCACAGTTAGGATATGGAAATCCCCGAATAGAATTTATTTTTATGATGCTACAAAAAACTACATGCAATACCAGATGGGTTCACCATGTCAAAACACACTCTAGAACTCACTTTACCCTAAAATGGAATTTCACTGAAATAAGTGTTTAGAGGATGCACTCACATCACACCTTGTTTCTTCTGCTGAGAAACAACAGAAATAAAGGACACATATAAACACCTTCCTCTAAAATAGAGGATATTGAGATCTCCCAAAAGGAGAAACACTTCTGAAAAAAAGACTCACAAAATATTATACAATTTCACCTTTAAAATCAAATGAGAACGCGAAATCACAATGCGTCATCAAACATTACCAAAGAGACTCACAGAAAAAATACAAAGAGGGGGACTTAAACAATATCCCCAAATATCACAGCAGTCCAGAAAGTGTCCATGACAGCCTCTCGTGGCCAGATTTCTTGTATGGGTGGTCTAACATAAACCCCTTCTTCGAATATACTACGGTGGACTCGGAGGCCTTCTTATACACTATCCATACTGACAAACCCAAAAAACATCCACCTTTGACGAATCATGTAGATTAATAAACTAAGGTCTCTTTCAACCATCCAAATCCAATCTTCCACAACAAGAGGATCAAAAAAACAAGAATGTAAATGGTGTAGACTCATTCTAAAAAGCTTAAGAAAATATTACTTACATTGATCAACTGGGGGATTTCCCAATGGAAAAACAATCTGGGTTGCAATTCAGTTGTGCACAAACCCTTAATAGGGGTATACCCTATCTAACAGGAGAACCCAAGGACCCATCGATGATGGTCCATCGGTACAAACATTCCACAAAATAGAACCAAACACAATAATGGAACCACCATAAAGGTTTCCGAAAACATATCTCATAGGAGACTACCTACTGGTCCTTCTACCCAGTTTACCGACCAAACACAAACCCAAAACACAGTTCGAACAGGAGGAGATCGTGAATTCTGAACATACCAAAACATACCAAAACATAAAAAATTTAAAAAACACACAATATACTCCACCCCAATCAATTCATCAAGACATTATTATTTTCTTTAAAAACATTTATTTAAAAACCAATAGTTCAGCGGTTAGAGTATCCACCAATGTTACCCCATGGGCCTCACACATGCATGTTTTGGTGCCACACTGGGCACCATCCTCATATACATCCCAGAACTCATCCAATTGTTCCATAAACCATCCATAATCCTATATAACCCCATGAACATGTTCTCTCATCGAAATACCATAGCATAAAACAAAAATTCTTTCAACTTTTCAAAAACAAAATGGTCAACCAACCCATCCTTTTTGTCAAAACTCCTAATAGTGAGATCAAAATTCCAATTCAAATCTTAAAAAACATTTCATAAGGACACAACCATTTTGGAAAATAACTCACTTTCAAGTTATTAACATCAATTTGAAAACATCTCATCCCATTAAAAGACCCGTTAATTATTTAAAAAAAATATTGGAAACACTTTTGAAAACCAAATTCAATATGGATCCTGATTTCAAAAGATGTGTAAGCACACTATTTTCTATTTCAAAACAATTCAAAAAATCCAGTTCCACCATTTCATAAATCCAACCATTGCCTCTTTATTTTAAAATCATTTCCCAAAAACTTTACGCTTCGTAAAACCAAGTCACTTTAAAACCAATGATTCATGATTTCAAGACTAAAGCACAAAACAATGCGAGAGGAAACTAGTTTCAGTGGGTGACTTGGACATACGGTTGGCAGCCATATTCCAATCACTTCACTATCATAGAGACTGTTCTAGGGAAAATCCTTGGCTCCACACGGCTTTCCAGACCATGCAAGCTCACTGAGACCATTAACACAACTCTTTTTTCATTTCTCCTAATCATCATCAGACTATGAAAACCAAAAGGCATAGATAAATCTTGACATCCCCTGGCGACTTGAATCCAGAAATGAGGTGTGGTGAACAAGAAAACTACCCATAACTGTAATTCCATGTCCATACCATCTTAACACTAGTCAATCCTGACTATTTCCTAAATAACATGACTCAAATAGAACGAACCTGCTCCTATACCATTTTGTCACGAACTGAATCTGGTCGCCGCCAAAACCGGCACCCGACCTGACCCATGGCATGTCCTGAAAGGCGTTCCCGATCCCCATTGGCTGGAACGAGTACCTGGGTATCAAAAACTGAAAATTGGGAATGATTTTTCCGAATTTGTATACATAAAACAACAAATGAATCCATGAATTCAAATCTGGATTTTTCAAACAAAAACATCTTCTACTAAAATTCAGAACTGAATTACACAATTTTAAAAAATGTTTGAAGACCATTACAAAAGTAAAAACCCATGAAATGATATCCCAAGAACCTCTACATGGAAGGATTCACCACCCTCAAGACATCTCTGTGTCACTACATCATGATGGACCACTAAAAACCTGAACCAATGGCATAAAACCTGTACCCAAACCCGTGACACAAAATAAGAAAGTCCACTTACACCCAATGGTGTAAGTAGGGTGTGATCCAAATCCGAGTAGGATACCACCACTAAGATATTCCATATGATAAACTTTTAATGACTAGAATCATGCATGTTTTTAAAAACATGAAAATCTAGTTACAATTTCTAAAAGGTGTTACTTTGAATAAGAACAGTTTTCATGTTAGCTAATTTAAAGTATTATCACTTTTAAAAAAAACACAAAAGATACTTAATTTTCCAGCCAAATTTACTATATGCCGACGGTATGTATAAAGAAATTAATGATCACAAGAAATTGGAAATAACCACTGGGCACTAGCTAGCTGTGGGTCTTAGGTACCTCATATCTCGGTGAGAGTAACAATCAAAAATATCCATTCTCATGCATGATCCACTAGTAGGGAACATACCCATGACCAAGTTGTCCCCAATAATCATCATCATAGTTTAGTTAGAGGTGTATGTGTGAATCTTGCTAAGTGAAACTGAGGGAAAACCCCACGAATTCACTAGCGTACTAGTACATGTCCACTCACTTAGACACCCAGGTTTTCACCTTGTTCTAAAACAAGTTCAACAAGCCAATAAATATACATTGTACATGAAAATATAATTTACAAATCACAAAATCACCCAACATCCCATATGTATACCACACAAGTCATAGAAATCCATTTTTCATTCAAAATGATTTTGAAATCCGACTCACACCAAAATAACCCAAAACCAAATTAACATTTCTTCAACACTTCCACAAAACCATTAACCAGTTTTATAAGAAAAATATAAGATATTGCAACTCATATAACATCCCACACACATGGCACATAACACTCCTTTTATAATAAAAAAAATATAATTTTTTCACATCATTCTCACAAAAAACAATCCACTTCACACTCACATCACTTTAACACCTCAATATCTCCTACAAAAAATTTAATAAAATATTTCCCAGATGATACATATTTAATAATAGCCTTTTCAAAAATGAAATGGACAATTTAAAAATATACTCCTACTAAAAAATGTTTTCTGATATAGTTTCACCACTTACACAACTCAATAAACGATTCAAAACTATCATAAATCAATTATAAAGAGTATACCAAAGATTTGCACATAAAACCCATTTCAAAAACCTTTTTTATGCCAAAAGCACACGAAGACCCTACAAAACAGAATTGGAATCCTAATCAACATGTAATAATCTACTTTCAAATGTTATATAATCACCATGAACAATATCTCAACAGATACCCATGTGAACACACAAATCCATAAAACACTTTCAAGGAGTATAACAAGGTTATACACATAAAACCCATTCAAAGTCCCACTTTTTAGGCCCACATGACACTATATCATTACCCAACCATAATTGGCAGCCCATTTCAACAACTAATAAATCACGTCCAGATTTTACAAAACTACAACAAGAGAGAACACAGGAAATACATTTGAAAAATACACACTTCAAAAAAATGTAACTTTAATACCAAATGCTTTACTATTTCTACCAAAAATGTATTTCACATAATTTAATGCATATTAGGAACATGTAAAATTATTTAATCAATTAAACTAACTAATCATTAAATGGTTACCCATGGAATCACCTACCAAAATTGTCGAATCCCTCAAAACATGGTGTGAAACATCAACTACACCATCTCGACAACAAAAGGATGATAAATCCCACCATAGACCACAAATTTTCACCAAATAGACTCATGGTCAAATCCTAGGTACGAACCCTAGGTTTCGGACACCTTAGAAAATCAAGAAAGAGGGATGAAACCCAAAGAAAAAAAGAGAAATCAAATAGAGAGATACATACTTGCAGAAATAATGAAGTGATCGCCCTAAATCCACCAGAATATGAATATCCAAGTACCCAAAACTGATATGGTGGTTCGAAGGAGTCATATTTGGTCATGTGGGGACTAAAATGGGGGGAAAAGGATGAAAATTGACGGAGTTATGAAAGAATCATTTTACCTGGTCAAATCTGGTCTATTTGAGAAAGTGTATGAAATATCTCCCTAATTCATGGTTCACCTGAGCTCCAAAATTGTGAAAACGATAATGGGAGTGATCCTAGGGATATTGGATTTGCGAGGGAAGTGGAATCACAGGAAAACAGGAAATAATGAATGAGATATGAAAAATTTTAAAAATAATTTAAAGCAGGAAATGGGATTATGGGCAGGCCCATTACATTAGTCAAAAACCCAAATCCATCATGATTTTGGATTTATATGTGGTCCAAAGGGATATGGTGATTTTAATATATCATTTTATGCCAATTGGATGTTTGAATGAGTATAAAATAGTAAAAATTGAAGGTGTTATAGAAGAAACAATATTTGTTTTTAAATCTTGAATTGGGCTCACGGTTTGGCCCAAATTTTCAAAACCCACCATTTTCACCAAAATGAGTGGTAATCCCCCAAAAAAAATCAGGAATGGAAATTAAAGGAATAATGAATTTAAAAAAAGTTCATGGGTGTGAAAATAATATCATTACATATTGTATCAATTTATTCTATACGCTTTATGGTAGAATCCTTCACTATTGTATTACTCTGATTATTGTATTCATTTTGAATACAATTAATTTACATTTCTTATAGTATTACAACATATGACATCTTTATTTGCAATTAAATTGTGGTTAATTTTATTTGTTGTTAATTTTATTATTTTAATATCATTTAAAATAATTTCTTAAGTGTTTACACACAAAGTTTTTAAACTCACAATTCACCCACCTCTTTTATTGTTCCATAAAATATACATATACATCTATATATCGATCCAAATATAAAGACAATATAAATTATAGATTTATATTGTTTCAAAGATCACAGTTTCTATATTGAGAGAAAGATGCATTTATCATAGATTTTAATATTCATGAGTGGATTATAACATCAAGAGAATAAGATGGATTTATTTTTAGTGTGTGGCCATGTGTATGGGACTTAGGGTTCAGGGATAGAATACATAGAAACTTTTGTATGAGATGATTTTGTACGATTGGGATGCAACTTTTCTTTCAACAAAAAATTTCATGATGTTGAGAGGTATAGTGATATAAAGATTATATTGACAGAATTCATTGTGAGTTATGAATTTTTATTTAATTTGAGTTTTATTATAGATGGATGGATCAATAGAAGAATAGGGTTTCAAATTAAGGTGATTCTTTTTTGTACACAATTATGAGGTATTTTTTAAATGTGAATAATGGATTGCGAGTTAAACAAGATATATGTTTTTATTAGGGATGCCTAGTCGATTCCGGATAATATAGAATCACAGGATACATGATATCCACCACCAACTAGGTATTGGGGAGGTGTGTAACATATTTACCAAACATTCTTTATTGGACAACCTGTGAGCTATCATCATGTGGTCGGTGGGCCATGAGCTAACAAGTGGACACCAACCAACTAAATAGTTGGGTGTTATTGGAAGTAGATTAAAGTGGGGGTTTTTTAGCCTTTTTCCACCATTACCCCAAAGGTATTTAAAGATATTTCTCAACCTTTTGTGGAAATATATACTATTAAACTCTCGTATACTCCCTCAAATAATCACCTTTTATTTGGTATGGATCATGATACGAACTAATGACCAATCTATGTGTAAATCGTCATTAATTATTGATAATGACCTACATACATACTAGTTTAGTAAAATCAAACCATTCCATTTATATTAGATTATCCTTAATGAATATTTAAACTGTATTCATCAGTTTTATCCCCACAATCATAGAATCATCATCTAAATGAGAAGATAGTTCATCAATCTATCTTATGATAGATTCTAGAAAAATAATTAGATAGAAATTATATCATATCTTGATAATTTTTTCTATGATTGGTGGGAATTTTGATAATAATGGATATAAAATATCTCATCATGCTGACCACAATATGAAATGTTAGTATTGATAATAATATATCTCTTGGTGATGTGTTCTATTTTTCTTAGTGTAATTTTGTAAAATTTTTCTTTAGACCATGACATTAAATTTTCTTACTTTTATATCATAAAATCAATAGAATGATTTGATAGGTTGACGCATATTGAATATTATGGATTATAATGGAATTTCACTAGAATATATTCTATTAAAGGATACAACAAATTAACATTAAATCAGTCATTGTATTAAGGTTTCACGATAAGAAATTTTATTGGAATGATTTCAGAAGTGTAACCCCGTAAATATTTATAGAAATTTTTTAGAATTAAGTAATATAAATTTTTGTATTAATTTTACTATTTCAAATATTCCTTTCACATGGAAAAAAACTGGGATTACGATACACACAACACTAACTTGGGGTATGTAATAAGCAACCCTGAGTTTTTACGAAGTCCCCTTTTATTATTATAATTATTTAAATGAGATAGATACAAAATATCTATTAATCAAATTAATATGAAAAAATGATCATTTCTAATAGAAATTATTAATTTTATATAAATCTAATATATTGATAATAAAGAATATGAATTTTTTACAGTCTCTATATGTTTAAAATTAGTGTTTTCTCAAACGAACTTCTTTTCATGTTCTTCTATAAAAAAATAATAAATTGATTTTTATATTTTCTTAGAAATTAAATTTGATAAAATGGACATCAATTTAGAATTTATAATGTCTAAATTATCATATTTTATATTTTTACGATTTTTATATGAAACTTCATTTTTATATGAATAATAATAAATAATGAATTTTAATTAAAGAAAGATTTTCATATAGTTTAATTATTCAATTATGGTATACAATAATTTGTTTTTAATGTTTAATTAGATCAAATATTTCACAATATTCTAAATTTAGTTCATTAGAACTAATTTCACATTGAAATAAAATATAATAAACTTATCAAATATTTTATTATTTTTACAAAAAACCACATAGTGTCGTCTCTTCTAAGAGATTAATTTTAGTTTATTTTCTAAAATTCACTGTTTGGAATTTATAAAAATGGACTCCATATTGGGAATCATCGTAATATATAATGTCGTTTAAGGTCATCATAGTTTTTAACCAAATATATTAGTAAATATAGTTAATATTAATTAATGTTATAATGTTAATATTTAGTTGTAAAAGGAATTAAATATTAAAAATAATGTCTTAAATGAACTGTACACATTCCCCAAACCCATTTTATGGCCATATTTATTCAATAAATATTCCATTATTGAGTATTTTTTAAAACAAATTGTAAAAAACGTGGGCAGTCTTAACTTTTTTTCGATAAATATATGTATGTCCCCTCCATTCACTGGAAGTGGACACCAATTCAAGAAATTATTATCATCCCTAAAACCTATTTTTATAGGCCTTAATATTCCCAATACACTTCTAAAAAAACACTCCCTTCCTCTATGAATCCTCAATTTTTGATAAAAATATTTCATGGAAGACCTTTGGTGAAAACCAAAAGTTGTTCCATAATTAAGAGGTAATAGTCGCCCACAAACTCTTTTCTTTTATTTTCATTCTATACTATTTCATTTCTAATTATTCAATTATTATTGACAAAAACTATAATCCTAAACATGAAGATATTGTTTATTCTAAAATTTCAACTTACAATTACACACAATTTCACCTAATAGGTAACAAATATACTATTTATGTGTACGGTGAACTATCATCACATGAAATAATTATTGTTTATTTTCCATTAACACCTATCATGGTGGGAATTGTGTGAGAAACTATTTTTATATATGATATATAATATATATATATTATGTTTTACATGTTATGTAATTCTTTCATAGAACATATCTTTATACATTCCTTTGTTGTCTGAATGTGATAATTTTGTTTCAGGAGGTGTGGACTACCACCCCCTTAAAGCGATGTGATTCAATCACACACAACATCAAATGAATTAAGATTGGATTTAGTTAGCTTTTATGATATATATGATATAATTATTTCATATTAATAATGATATATATACATATATGTCATTTATTTTCTTCCTTTCAAAAATAAAATTATTTGAATACAACGTTCATGAATACATACAGCCTCACATCAATATAAATATTGAATTTCATTTCATACATAAATATTTGATTTTTTATTATAATACAAATATAATGAATAGATATGATATTTATATATTTTTGTACATGATATAAATCATGATATATGAATAAAGAACAATCATATAAAAAATTAATACACGTGTGAAGGACAAAGAGGATATTACATGAGGTGAATGCTTATCATAGACTTGTTAATAAAAAAGTAGTTCAAAGACATAATAAAATCATATATGGTATTAAATATAAGAATATGGTTCTTTATAATAAAATTACTTATATTATATAGGTGGTTTGAACAAGTATGATAGACTCAAGTCTCAAGGTATGGTAATTTCTAGTCTCACTTTTATTTGGGCAAGATTTATGCCGTATTCACCACCCATCTATTTTTTGTCGACATTATATTAAATATTAATATATTATAAGATTGTAAATATTAACTTTATGGGTTTTAACATTTCAATTTGATGATCTTCTTTCCATGGGTATTATGTTTTAATACTTACCTAATCCTAAAGGTAGTTTTTTTTTTCAAATTCCCTTCATTTAGAAACATGCCGTGATCATTAGGAAGCACATTTTCAAATAAAAATCAATGATGATATTTTAAGATCATTTACCCAGAAAATTAATTTACAAATTTATTTGTGGATTTTAGTATACCATTTAATATTTTCATAGTATTTTTAATGAAAGGGATTTAAAAAAAATTCAAGATTCATTCATAATTTTGAAAGTAAAATTGTTTAAAAAACATTCAAAACATCTATTTATTTGTATTCAATGAAAATAAATTCCAAATTTTTTTCAATTATTTAATTATAAATTTTCAATTTTATTTGCAGGAGATTGTTTTTCAAATTTTTTTATGTTTTAAAGAAACATTTCCATATAATAAATGATATTTTAATCACGAAATGTTTTCAACGTATCATTCGAAGTTATTTTCTATCTAATATGAAATTTGTTGATGTTACTCATTCCCTTCTAGAAAAAGATAAAAATTATAAATTTATATTCATTAATGAATGGTTTATTTTTTGTGTAATTATTCATATGAAAACCATTTGTCTTTCATGGGTTATATGAATTTTAAACCCACTTCTTTTAATGGGTTATGATGTGAAGAAATAACTATGAAAAATGACTTTTTAGAAAGGTTAATATATTCTTATATGTTTAAAAAACCCATTTAATTTCATGGGATTATGATAGGTTGTTTTTTAAATCCCATCTATTTGTATTGGTCGTGATATGGTAAAAGTTTTATTATGTTGTGGAACATGTATGGATGATTTTATTATGAGATGGCTGAGACCGATATCTCCCTCCAATGCAATGGGTAATGATTTATATCTCATGAGATTAATATGTGAATAAATTTGATGGTCTTGATTCACAATTGGATGATGGGGAAACCTAATACATTACAAATAAAGTAATTTGACTAGGGATGTTGGTGTGTCTTCACTGGTAGTTGTTGTCTCCATATAGTTATAATATGGGGAAAAATGATCCACTGTGGGATTACAGGGAAACTCAATTCTTTATTAGGAAGGGATTGTGATTAGGCATGATGGTATATCCCTACTTGTAGGTAAGATTAAAAGGAAGTGCCCTGATTAGTTCTATAAATGCCTATTGAACTATAAATAATGATAACATATGTTTATATATTCCAAAATTCCATGTCTTAATCCTATTATATGATTTCATTGACCATTATCTTTATTTCATTATGATTAATGTCTTATGAAATGCCATGATTCATAATATGATTAAATTTTGTAATATAGTGATATTTCGGGTATGTTCATCTATTGTTATGATCACATTAACATACCCTTATGATAATATTTATTCATACATATCTCCCTTGTTTACGTTTACTGACCATATGAGCTCACCCCATATTATGTCTCCATCCCCAATTTATGATTACATGTATTATTTTTTATGTGTATAACAATGGTTGAAGTCATTAATATCCCAGTGGTATATAATGTATTTAACATTTTTTGAGTTTTTATGTTTTCATGATTCTAAAGGTGGGAGACTAGTATGGTGTATGAGTATTTATTTGTACAATTTTTTATATATTATATAAATGTTATATAATATTAATATATATAATAGAGGGCCTTAATAAATTGTATCATATAATTTTTCTAGATACACATTTTAATATATGATTAAAAACCCACATTGTGAAATCTAATGAAATATCTAATAATATGTCTAAGGATACAGAGATGTATTGGAAAATGTCCAGATTATTTAGTAAAGGATAGAGCGAGTGGTTTCCAATAAATACATCATTGTCTTGATACTAAATTTGGTTGTTGATCTTAGAAAGATTTACCTATGAGTAACATAATTCACAAGGTTTGTCAATATTGAAATGACATAACCCATTACATGACAATGGGCCTTGTTTTACAACAAGATTTACACTCTAAGGGGATATGCATTGGAAATTCATGAAACACTTAATGAACAATCAATAACAATATAAATATAAGTTTTATATAAATAACATAGGATAATCAGATTGGTTCAATTTTTAAAGTAGGTGACATAATATAGTCATCCTATATATTTTTTATGATCATGTGGTTTCCCACTTTGATAACTATTTCTTACTATATAATTTTTTGTTTTAATTAGAGGCATAAATGTGATGGAACCAAATTAATGGCCATTGCGTAGGAAAATGAATGTATTTTCCTCCTAAACATCTGAATTATGTGGTAACTAGATTGATAATTCTCATTTCTATTCTCATATATCATTATCAAGCTATGATTCATGTTGCACTTCAAAATAAGGAAAATAGGGAACAATGTTCTACTGAGTCCTTTATTAGGAAACATCCACTGTCTATTAGTAGGTCACTGAATCCAATATTTGTGGAAAAATGGATATTTAGAAATAAATACATATTCTCAAATTTCCAATGTTCTAGTAATGATAAATTCATTCTAGATATTTATTAATTAAAAGGTAACAAATACTAGTGGTGGACTCTAATCAAGAATATGTGGAATCATGATTATAATGAATCAATTGATTGTGATGAATTCAAGAAAATATTCTTCAATTATTACATTCCAAATTTTATCAATATGAATATATAAATTGAGTTCCTTATGTTGAATAAAATTAATGATGAATTTTTTGGTATCTATGAGTATAATTTCACCAGACATGCATGTCATGGTTCTGGAATTAACATCAAACTCAAAATTAAATTTGATATGTTCCTAACTAGATTAAATCCATGAATGTGAAGGGTGTTTTCCATAGGATATTTTAATATCTATGAATTTATTTTTCATTGTGCAATCAAAGTTGAAATGGAGGTAGTTGGTATATATCAATCTCATGGTTTTAACATTAGAAGGAAGATGTAGTTCAAATGAAAAACCTATAAACCCTGAAGTGAAGACTATGATCCTTCATTTATTATCTATGTTTTGATTGAATCATGGAGGGAATTTTCTTATGAGTTATAATAAGTGTTTCATGTAAATAAGGGATGTCCAATGGTAAATTGATTGCCACACTAATGGGAAGAAGTTTCCCAATGATAGAAAAAGAGGAAAATATTCAAATAATTCACCTCCCACACTACATTGAATTATGAATAAGGATAGTGGGAATTATTCTAACCATTGACCCAACCCAAGGGTTAATGATGTGGGTTAATGTCAGCAACCACTTAAACCAAGGGAAGAGAGTAAATATCATGTGATCACTCCTATGATCATATGTCAATATGATGATATGTAAGAACATTTTGTGGAGATTAAATCAAGTGTATGGGTCTTAATTCAAAATCGTATGGGATATTAATCTAAAATGGTTGGGGATAAAATCTACTTCAATGATATTTTTATCATCAAGGAATTAATGGATTTATTTTTGGAATATTTACCAAGCCTTCTACCAAAATGATATGTTGAGTTCTCAATAGAACTCATAACTGATTACACACTTATTTTAATTAATCCCTATAGATTGGACCATATTAAGTAACATGTATTGAAGAAGAAACTCAAAGAAAACCTTGATAAGGTATTCATTCGACCAACTGTGTCACCATTGGGTTCATTTTTTCTTTTTGTGAATTCTATGGATGGATTGACGTGACTCTATATTGTTTATTAAGAGCTTAATAAGATCACAATCAATAAAACATATCATATTCCCCATATTTATAAATTTTATGATTAACTAGGTGTAGATAAATACATTTACCAGATTGACCTCCATTCTAAATATTATTAATTGAGGTTAAATAATGATGATATGCCCAAGATGTAATTCCATATAATGGATGGACACTATGAACATATAGTAATCACTTTGGGCCATACTTATTCCCTTGATATCATCATGTATTTAATGAATAATGACTTTAGGAATTACATCAAAAAGATTTTTGTAGTCATTATAGATGATATTCTTATCTATTAAAATGTTAAGGATGACCATGATGGAGAATTCATAATTCAACTAAAGACCCCAAGTAAGGTGAAGCTGTATGGAATATTTAAAAAGTGTGAATTTTGTATGTAAAGGGTTTCATTTTTTTGTTATATAATCCCAAGAAATGGTATATAATTAGTTATATAAAAGATATATTATATTGAATTTTGTCCTAGAATAACCTACATGGCCAATATTCTCATAATTCTTGGTTTACTTAGATATTATAAATGTTTTATTCGTGAATTTTCATGTCAATCTAATCATATTACCTTGATAACTTGGAATGGTGTCATCTACCTCTGGACAAATGAATGTGAGGAATATTTTAAGGAACATAAGACAAGGTTAGTCAATGCACCTATTCATACATTACCCATTAGTGAATATGGGGTTTTAAACATTATTGATTAATCCATAATGGGATTGGGATCTATTATAGTACATGATAACATGATTATCACTTATGCCTCATAGAATTCTATGATTCATGATAAAAATTAACCAACTAATTATTTGGAGTTAGAAGATATAATTTATGCATTAGTGATATGAAGGAACTATATTTATGGAGACATGTGTTATATATTTATACTAATAATAAAATTCTGAAATACAGATTCAGACAAAAGTAGTTAAATGTTTGATAGAAAAGATGGTTATGGTTGATAATGGATTATGACTACTCAACACATTGCCACCCTAAGAAAGTGAAGAAGGTGGTTGAAGCATTGATTCGAAAGGGTCATTCTAGATTATCCATGATGAGAATTAGGAATGATTGGATATTTATGTTTATTCAATGGTTGGAGATGGAAATATTGAAGGTGGGGAAAATAATATCTTCTATAAATGAATGTTAAATCCTCAATCCAAGTTATTATTGTGGAGAGACAATATGAATATGTAGAGCTCCAAAATAAAGTTAAAACTTTTCAAGAGTTTAACGTTGATCTGGATATAATGATAAGGTTCGTGAACCATATTTGTGTTCCTTCCATACCAGATTTGAAGATGGATCTATAAGAGGAACATCATTTTACATCATTTTGTATTCATTTGGGACGTAAGGAGATGTATAGGGATTTGACCGAATCTTTCTAGTGGGACTTAATGAAGAGAGATAACATGGAGTTTGTATCTTATTTTGTGGTGTGAAAACAAGTTATTGAAGAAAAACAAAATCATAAATGGATGTTGAATTATTTATGCATACCATAATTAAAATGGGAGAACCTCACTATATATTTTATTCATTGGAATAACCAAAACCTCTAAAGGTATTAATGGAATTTGGGTTGTAGTTGATTGACATAAAAAGTTATCACACATCATCTCTAATATATATTATTACCTCTAGATAATTTTTAGAATATATATATCAAGAAGTTTGTATGTTTTCATGGACAACCACATTCCATTATATCATTTTAGGATGTGTGGTTTAAACCTATGTTCTGGTGATTTCATATGTAATAAATTGATAAAAAATTGTTTTTCAGCACTGCTTATCACAAGAAGATTAATGATTAGTATGAAATAACCATTCAACACATAAATTATATATTGATATCTTGTTCTTTGGATTTCAATTGTGGTTGGGATCAACACCTTCCTCTAGATGAGTTCTATTACAATAATACTATTCATCAAATCATTCAGATGGTACATTATGTGTCTTTCTATGTGAATAAATGTATATCTCCCACCTTCTTAGATTAATATGGAGAAATATGTCTTTTGGGACTTTATATTGATGATTAAATTAGAAATATTATTATACTAATTCAAAATATTGTCAAGGAAAATGAAATTCAGAAGAAAATTTATATTGATAAAAGACCACAAGATATAGAATTTGATATTGGTGAAATGGTGTTTCTATGAGTCTCTCCCTAATTTTTTTATGAGATTCAAAAGAATGGTAATATATGACCTCTTTAATTCGATCAATTTAAAATTCATGATCGTATCAATACTGTATCTTATATCATGGAATGTTCTCCAAATCACTCCTAAGTTTATGATGTGTTCCACCTGTCTATAATGAGGAAGAACATACCTGACACTTCCCATGTTCTGAACTAAGAGGTCATGTCTCTAGAGAAAGATCATTCTTTTTAAGAAAATCAACATGAAATTTTGTATCATATAGAGATTGTTCTATGAAAAAGACCCCACATTATGTTAACGTTTTGCGGAGAAATCAACAGATATAGGAAGCTATATGGGAATAGGATGATAGGATAAATCATATTTATCCACCTTTTTTATATCATAATGAAAAATATTTTGAGTAATAAATTCATTTTAAGAGGCATAGATTGTAACACCCCATGTTTTATGGACCTTTTTTCATATTAATTGATATCCATTTATGTCTTACATTTCACAAATTCAAAAATTCCTTTCACACAACAACATATTGGGTTGTGCCACATGTAACAATGACTTGGTTTATGTAACATGAAACACAATGTTTTTTTGAAACAAAATTTTATTTTTATATTTATTTAAATTAGGTAGTTATAATTCAAGCCGTTAAACATACTAATATTAATAAAATACATTTCAAATTTTTTTTTCGTTGTTTTATATAAAAAAGAAATTTTTATAATGAGAAATTTATTTTTTTGGTATATTCATTATATGATTAAAAAATACTATTATCTCAATTGAACTACATTCCATGTCATATAAAAAAATTAATTGTATACACGTAAATAAATAAATTATGATAAAATAATCCTCATTTTGGAATTTATAATGTCTAAATTATCTTTGGGTGATGTTTTTGGATCTTTCTGATAGACGCCATTTTTTATGAATAATAAAAAATACATCATGAATAGTCTGAAGGCCATTAATTTTTATTCATTTTAAATAATCCATATTTTAATGGGTTGAAGTGGAACCCTTAAATGGAATGTTGGCTTCATGATATTACATGACTTAAAGGTATTTGAGAAATTCATCCTAGACTATAACTATATAGAACCGCCACTTACCAGCTTTGATATTGTGATCTTCTCTCCAAATTTACATCGCAATTCGGTTATCTATCCTTTATATAGATGCATAGGCCTAGTACCAATAACCATTTCAAAACCCACTCATTATTCCATATCTAATTGCTCTACTATTGTGAATAGGCCTACTCTATGTCCTCCTTTGGAGCCTGTTCCATGTAAAATCTATATGGGTTTTCATCTTATATATTTATATAGTTAAATTATATAATAATTGGGCTTTGAATTATAATTAGAACAAATTTTTTTCAATTAGTAAAATATTGGAAATTGGAACCAATTTTACATTGAAATTGGATAAAAACATAACAATATTTTGATCATTTTTACATTAAAAACATGCAGTGTCATCCCATTTATGAGATTAATATTAAATTAATTTCCTCCAATTATGTTTTTTTAATTTTTTAAAATTGGATAAAAAATTTAATCATCATAATTTATATTTTTTAATATGGTCAAATTATTTTTTGACAAAAATTACTAGTTAATGTAGTTAAAATTAATTACAGTCTATAAGGTAAAATTAATGTTAAAAAGGGAATAAAAATTAAAATTAAGGGTTTAAATTGTCAATCCACTTCTAAAAAACCAATTTTATATCCATATTTTGTCCATACACATTTAAATGTTTTATTTTGGTTGGATTCTATGTCTTTTTCTGGTAAACATGTGGGTACACATAACTTTTTTAAAAAAAATACCATGTTTGTCCTCTCCCTTCTCTATAAAAGGCCTCCATGTCTAGCCATTATTCACAGTTAAAAAAATTATAGTTTCAGTTAATCTCTTACCAATAGACTTGAAAACATCCCTCCATTCCTCTTTGAATATTTACTTTGGGAAAAAAAATTTCGCGGAATCCATTTTGTGAAAACCAAAAGGAGTAACATGATAAAGAGGTAACACCCTTCCTCAACATCCTTTCTTTAATTTTCTTCTTCCTCAATTTCAATACTCCATATTCAATACTTATATAACAATATAATTATCCTCAATATATATATATATATGTATATATCATTTTATAAAAATGGTTATAACTATACATAAACACACTTTTATCCAATGTGTAATGAATATATTGATTATGTGTGTGGTGAACTACCACCTAACGAAACGATGATTATTCCTTTTCCATTACCACTTATCATGGTGGTAATTATGATATAAAATCTATTTATATATGATATATATGATATATATTATGTCTTTAATATTATATAAATCATTTAATTCACATATATTTATACTTTCTAATTTGTGTAAATATAATAATTTAATATCAGGAAGTGTGGACTAACACCCCATCAAAGGGATGTGATTCATTCACACAATAGATGTAATGTATTAATGAAATGTTTAGTGAAATTATTAGATATATATAATATTATAATTCTTCTATAATAATGATATATATATATATTTTTCTTTATTCATTTCAATGTGATAATTAAACAGAAACTACCTTCATGCTTACATACATCGTACCGTCTCCAAGAAGGTTGTATTATATTTCGTACATCTATAATATATATATATATTATTATTATAGTACACATATACTAAATATTAATTATATTTATATTAAGGATTTGTTTTTGGATATCATGATATACTTATAAGGGCCAAATATATAACAAATTAATAAAAATGTGAAAAACAAATAGGTTATTACCTAATGTGATTCCTTAACATATAAATGTTAAAAAAATGTAATATAAAGTTATAATATAACCATGTAAAATATTAGATATAATATTATAGTTCTATATAATATAATTATATTTATTATAAAGGATGTTTGAATGGGTACAATGAGATTTTGTACATAAGGTATGTGAATATTAGTCTGACTACTATTTCATTATGATTTATATCTTATTCAGCACTAATCTACATTATGGGTGATTCAATTGCACATGATTATATTATATGAATTTTTTCTTATTTTTATAGTTATTTACATATCCATTTTATGATCTTTATTTCAAGTGTTTTATGTTTCAATAGGTTCCAAATTAGAAAACAATTTCCCCTCAATTTTCCTTCATTTAGACACCATCAATTCACATTAATTACAATAGCTCCAAAAAAATTTCAACATTTATATTTTACGATTATTTTCAAGGAAAATTATTTTAAAAATTGTTTCTGGGATTCATTCTTCATTTAAATGTTTTCAATTTATTTTTAAATAAATTACTATCAAAACGTTTTCAATAATATTTTTATATGTTATCTTGGAAAATGAATTTAAAATGTTTTCAAGATCTTATTATAAATTTTAAACAAAAACATTTAACAAAATTTTTTCAAATATTTTTTTATTTATATCATGTTTTTTTCAAGAAAACGGTTTTTAAATGTATTTATGTATTAAAGATCTATTTATAAAGAAGAAATGATATTTTTTCATGAATGTTTTTCAAAATATCATTCCTTATTATTTTCCATAGAAGATGATATATGTTGATATTTTCACGCACTTCTAGGAAATTATCCAATGGTTCCATTCATATTCTTTCTTTAACAGTTTATATTTTCATGGAAATATTCTGTAAAACCAATTTATATTCCAATGGTTATATACTTTTGATACTCCCTAATTTTAATTGGTTATGATTTCTTAAAAGGGTCATTAAACCTTCCTTTTTTCCACAGGTTTTGATATAATTACATGTTTAAGACATCCATTTCATTTAATCATATTATGATAGGATTATTATAAAACCCATCTCATTGATGGTTCATAATATGATAAAAATTATATTATCATGTGGGACATGTGTGATTGATTTTATTATGCGGTGGGAGGGACCTCAATTTTCCTCTATTGAATAGGGTAATGATTTATATCTCTTGAGATAATAATGTAAATAATGATTATCGCCTTGATCCACTTTGAGAAGATGGATAAATATCATCCCCTATAAGGAAAGTAATCAGATTGGGGATGGTGGTGTGTCCCACCTAGTAGGTGTAGTAACCATGAAGTTTAAAGATGAGGAAACCTGATCCACTATTGGAAGATTGGTAAACCTGATCCCTTAGAATGAATGGTTGGTGAATGGGGATGGTTGTGTGTCCTACCCAGCTGTTGTGGTTTCCCTCAATTCCCCTTGATAATTTCTATAAATACATCTAGACTTATTGGGAACGATATGAAATGTTTATTTATTCCACAATTTAATGTCTTATACCAAATATATTATTTCATAGATTATTTTCTTTATTTTATTATGATTCATGTCTTATTAATATCCAAGATTTATGCAATTATTCATGTTTCTGATCTTATAATATTTGTGGTGCAGTATTAAAATGTTCTAAACTTTTCACATACCACTATTATGATATTAATTCTAACATGTCTCCCTTGATCACCCTTACAAAGAATATAATCTCATCCCTTTTTATGTTTCCTTCATAGGTTATGATGATATTTATTATGTTTGATGTTTCTAATAAGGTTGAATGTCAATATGAACCTAGAGGGGGATAATGTAATTCAATTATGTACTAGTGTTTTTGAGTCCATGTTTCTAAAGGTACAAGACGAGTATGGTCTTTGGGCATCTATTTGTATAATGTTTTATGTATTCTAAAAAATATATGTTATTTTCATGTATTAAAAGAGAGGATTTATATAATAATCATGATATGAACAATCCATATATGGTTTTTTCATGGATAATAATTGATACCGAATATAATATTGGAAAATTATACATTTTTACATTTAAAGTTAGATTCATGTTTATAATATAATTAATCTCATTTTTTCATGATAAATATATTATTTTTCAAGATATTGATTTAGGTCCTCAAGGTGTTTATTGGTGGATTAAAAGACATGGAACACATATATAATGGAGTTGATATTTTCATGGGTGGTATTTTACTCCATTTGAGGTTGGATGTCTTCTATGAACAACCAAATGGTATTATGTGCCACATATTTCCCTATAATATTTGGTTATATGAGCTGGTTTAATGTTACATAATTATAAATTTTGAGATGAATAAAATGGAATATAATTTAGTTTCTTGACTCTTATATTTATTTTGAGAGACCTAGTGCCAAGATTAATTGTTTAATAAACACAATGTCAAAAAAATTATATTATTTTTCCTAATAAATTGTTAATCTCCAATGTCAATATAGGAAATTGGGTGTTGGATTTTTTCCTAATCACTGATTGTTGTGGCTTTATTGGAAATGTATTCATGAGACTATGATTGATGATTGATCACATGTTTTTGTGTGTTTATTTCCTCATAATACAAATACTGATTTTATCTCACTTGGAAATTTTTTGATGGATACGACCCCTTATTGTTATAAAATGTTGTATGATCTATCAACATGTATATATATTGAATATATTATCCACTATATTTTTAATATGATCATTTAGTTTAATACATATCTTTTATATTATCACGAGAGAAATGTTTATTAAGTGATTCATCAATTCCAAAGGATATCCTAACTAGTGGGGTGTGTCACATATTTTATGGACTATTCCATAGAGGGGTTGAATGTGTCATATTTAAATTTTCAGGTTGATATATGTGTAATACACCTATAAAGAGGGAAGTTTAAATTATTGACTAGTTTGTACCTGAAATATGCTAACCAGTGTGATTAGTAAATTTTTTTTTAAAATATAAAAGGTATAGAGTGATATTTCATACATAACTAGTTAATATTAAATATAACATAGTGAATAAGAAGGTATGTTTAGGGTTCATGGAATCATGGTATGTGAAAATTAATTAGGCATATAAGTTTTTTATTTATTATTTGTAAAATTTTGATTATATGTCATTCATGTGAATTCTATATACTTTTAATTTACGTTATTCAGAAATTATCACTTGTTCATACACTAAATTTTAATAATTGAGTACAAGAGCATGTTAGTAGTACTATTCTGTGTTTCACTCACACACTGCTTTAGTATCCATTACACCTAAGTGGCCCTAAATATATATAGGTATGGGTTGGATAAAGTACTTGAATTGATCAGATATTATGATATCTGTCACAACCCGACCCCAGTTACCCAGAGTCGATTCATTATTACATAACATTGGGATGATCAGAAAAGATCAAGTCTCGAAAGACCGATTAGTTTAGTTTCCATGGAATCACTAGATAGATTCAAAAAGTTTACATTACATCATAAAGTGAAAACCTACAACAACATCTTATGTCCATTGACCACACTCATATCCCCTTATAATATCCCTAAAAGTCATTCATAAAATACTTCTTCACATCCTGGGAAAAATAAAACATAGAAATGGGTGAGATCAAATGCCTAGTAAGGATAACAATATAGAAAAAAAAAATTCATAAATAATCATAAACATTTAAGAGAGTGTATAACTAATATAAAATCCTTATAAACTTGAACATCATCAGAATATGGAAGAAATAAAATGAAATAATACCATTTACTTATTCACATGGATATTCTACTAATCAAATAATCACATGCAATATCAATAACCACATTCATTGTGATGGAATGAATAATTCCAGACTATCATAAGCACATATTCAAGGCCTTGTGCCAAGAATACAAATATTATTTTGTCAAGGCCTTGTTCTAAGACACTAGTTTGTTTCATGAGACCTACTGATGCATCAAGGAGCTATAGTGGGCTCCACCCGTCACTTATTATGTCCAATGCATTCCTCATTTTAATAGGTTTAAACATAGCATAAACATTCGTTTTAAAACTAGCATATGAAATGTCAATACATTCTCCATAAACCATGAATTGTATAAAAATAACACATCCACAGTAAAACATATCACAAAACCATAAATACAATATGGAAGTTTTCTATCATAATAATTAAACTTCAAATAAACATAAAATTCATCAAAGGATGTTGACATAGATGAAAATCAAAACTATTTGAGAGAAATATCTCCTTTTTTGAAATCATTTAAAAGTCACATAATTATAAAATAAAACATTTTCTTTGAAATTCATATTATTACCTTTTAAGGGACGATTCAGAGATTTTATAACGGCGGAAAATAGCCACATACGATGTATAAGAAAAAAAACATTCTTACCTTAATTCTATCGAAACGGTCAAAAAGGACCTTGTTTGGAAAATGACAGAAATATTCCTTTAAAAACTTCTTATAAATGTCAAAAAAGGATATAAATGACTTTAACCCATATTATGTAAAATAGTAATAATGTTTTGAGATACATTTTTTATGAAACATGGATATAGATGGTAAAGAGGTCCCAATAGATAATTACGTATAAACAACCTCGGATAATGAAGAGTTTGTGAAATAAACCCTTACCTAGTACTTTTCTGTGGTTGAGGGTAGATTAACCTCCTATATAATGGTAAAATGATTGTTATTAAATTATACAAGAATAATATACATTAATAAGATATCATATATGGTTTTTAACATTTTATTTTAATAATATTTTAGTATTATTGTCATTTCGGGTGTCAACTTACTCGTTTTCTTTTATATGTTTTGTTACAGAAGTCGTGTTTTATATGGATATGTTGTATATTATTCATGTACAAAATGATATTAAGTCTTTAAACATTCTTTTTAATCAAAAAATGAAAATTATTCTTTAATGGATATGATGGGGAATGAATCTTATCGCATTCATGGAGATGGTAGTCCGTACTTATGCGCGAGCAAAAATATCATTCTTTTGATATCAAAATAATATATAATTGGATGGTATATCATATATAATTAATACATATCATGTTATATTTATTATTTACATCAATTTCACCTCATTATTATACTCATCCAAATAATAATATATATAATAACAATTACACCACGATGTGGAGACAATAAGCCGTACGTACTTTAGACCTAGGAGTGTGTTCTCCTGGTTTCATGCTTAGTGGAATCTTTGAGCATGATCCTAGTTTTGGTATTCATGATAGTCGATCGTCCATAATTATATCTGGATATTCATATTATATGTTCGGTAGAAATATATTGTGTAGATCTGACTGTACCTTTATTTTGTGGTATGTCCCTTGTTGTATTCGTTTGTGGTTTCAGGGTGTCCTATTGGGTATTGTTATACTCGCCCCTGCATGGGATTTTCCCCCACGTGTCATGTCTTGTGCAGAAGAGCGAGCCTTTTACAGGATTCTAGGCGGACCATGACCGGACGGTACTCAGTGAGATCAGACAGTCCAAGGAGTGTTCCTACGGCTACAGATTGCAGTCCCAACACCTTTCTTTACAGGTTGGACTTTGTTACAGACTCTCTTTTTGGTGACCTTGTACATTTGGACCAGGGTTTTAAATTCTTGTACATTACATTCTTGTCATACTCTGTTGGTAGGTTTTAGTGTATGCATTCACATTTTCCTTTTAGTAGTTTTTACTTTTCAACTTTGTGGGTTTGGAGACGTGTGTGTGCGTGTGTAAAGGTTTATAGGAAATGCCTTCAATGTTAGTAGCATGCCTACTCAGTGCTAGTATCCATCCCCTGGCCTATTGGTGGCGGGTTTGGGGAGTTGCGAATTGTGCCCCACTGGGATGTGTCATAACAGATTGACCTCTAACAGTACAAGTACAAGAAAAGTAAAGCTGAAAGGGAAAGGGAATAAAATGCACACCCAACTAGAAAAAATGCCACAACCGAGCAATAGGTGAAAAAGTAAAACAGCTGGAGGATTACCACTACTAAATCCCATGATACGATCACATCACGCGGTCCAAGCACCCCATATCTCGAAGCTCCTATGAAGTCACGATCAACCTGTTCGTCATCTGCAAGGGAACACCAAATGCGGGCAATTCCCAAGCAGGGGTGAGTATAAAAATATTTAGTAGGATGCCCCGAAGGCTCAAGGGAGTAGCAATAGAGGTACTCAAGAGGAGAGCATCAATATGGAACTATGTACAACAAGAGCGAACAAAAAGAGTACAGCTCCACCCAATAATAGATATGATCACTCAAAAAAACCCAAACGATAGAGTAAGGGGATCTTCATCTCACAGATCACACCAGGTATATGCTCATATATATTCCCAAGGAAACCATATATACTTGTAACACAAAATTGTAGTCTATAGACATGTTACACAACTACAAACCCACGCTAGGGATCCAGTTAGAAGATTTCGACAAAGTACTGATAACAGAGAGAACACACCCCTAGTTATAACGACATAGACACAAAGCACTCATTCCAGGAGATCTCACTCAACAATTGCATAAGAATACGATGTTTAGATGAGGATCACAACCAATATCTACGGGGTGATTCCAACAACGCAGTATGAACTAATCCGCTAAGCAGAGGATCGACTCCCGGGTAATGTTGGTCAGGTCGATACAAGAACTCTACCTAGGGTACCAGGAAGGAATAGAGGATCCAGCTCCACGTCTCACAGAGAGGATTCCAATATCTCTATTCAAGAAGTCCTACTGAAGGGATCATACTCTTGTACATAGGAAATGATACCAAAAACCTTTTGGGGAATGGCCAAGGGTACGAACCCTAAGAAAGCTTGTCCAAGTCACAGAAGAAAAATGGCTCAAGACATGTAAAACAAGTTACACGACATGTATTAGGATCACACGCCGTATTCCTTGACTCCAGGTATTTCCCGTGTAATCGAAACACAAGGTGACCCATGCAACCAGCCTTCTCTAGTCGTGTGGTGGAGTATCGACTCCAAAGATAGGGAAACCATCTCAGTGGAAAACGAACCCGCACTCATGAGGTGGGGAGTCCCGTCTCTACTGGAGCAGGGGAGTAAGGAATACCCACACCTTAAGTCATCAATGGAGGAGTCATCCTAACTCTCACTAAAAGAAACACCTTGTTACTACTTACATAGTGTTTTCTTCTGCTTGTTCTCTTGTTGTGTCAGGACCCGTCCTAGTGGGGCCCAAGCCACAACTCCCCAAGCCTGCCTCCAAAAGGCCAGGGGCTGGTGACTAGCACTGAGTAGGCATATCACTAACATGGGAGGAATTGCCTATAAACCTGTAAACATGCACACACATCTCCATGGCCACAAATTTGAAAATCAAAAACTCAAGTAAAGATGGAAATGCATGCATACACTAAAAATTTCAACCAACAGAGTACGACATGAATATATAGTACAGTAAGTGTAAAACCCTATGCCCAAATTACAAGCCCACCAAAAAAGAGTCTGTAACAATGTCCAACCTGTAATGAAAGGTGTTGGGACTGCAGTCTGTAGTCGTAGGAACACACCTCGGCCTGTCTGATCTCACTGAGTACCGTCCGGTCCTAGTCCAACTAGAATCCTACCAAAGGATGGCTCGTCTCCACTAGAGACAACACATGCAGGCAATGCCAGTGTAGGGGTGAGTATAACAATACCCAATAGGACACCCTGAAACCACAAAGGAAATAAAACATGGGAAATACCAAAAAAAAGAAGGTACAATTAGTTCTACACAATATATTTCTACCGAACATATAACATGAAAATCCAGATATACTCATACATGATCGACTATCGTGAAACCACCACTATGAACCAGCTCAAAGATTCAACTAAGCCCGTAACAAAGAGAAAACACTCCTAGGTCTGGCGAGAGAGATACAAGGTACTCGTTCTGGTAGAACACACTCCACAAGTACCTTGAGAACAAGAAACATAGATGAGGATCACAACTAAGTCATGGGGGGATTTCCGACAACTCAGTCTGAGCTAATCCGCTATGTAGAAGATTGGCGCCTGGGTAAAGTTGGTCACATCAATACTAATAAATCTACCTAGGGTTCCCGGAATGAATAGAGGATCCATATCTAAGTCTCATAGAGGGGATTCCAACAACTCTATTCAGGATGTCCTGCTGAAGGGATCATACTTTGTGTAAAGGAAATGATACAAAAACCTTCAAGGAAAAGGCCAAGGGTACGAAACCTAAGAAAAATAGTCCACGTCATAGAAGACAAGTGGCTCAAGCCATTTAAGACAGGTTACACAGCATGTAGTATGGTTACACGTCGTGTTCCTTGACCCTAGGTACTGCCCATGTAAACGACCCATGGCATTCATTCTAGGTGTGTAAAACCAAACTACACGGTGTGTAGAAAAAGTACACGTCGTGTTCCTTGACCCTAGGTACTTCCCGTGTAACTGGCCCATGTCATTCAGCTTGTCAGATAGAAAGTAACTACATGGCGTGTAGAAGAAACACATGCCATGTCTGATCACCTGGGGCTCACTCCATGTACATTGTCCATGTGCCCGTACACAACCTATGTTCATGTCCGTGTCGCCTACCTGTGTACCTGTACACGGGGTATCCCTTGTATCTGGCCGGGTTGGCCGGGGAGGGGCATACATGGTGTGACCTTGGCCGTGTACACTTCCTGTGTCCGTGTACTCCCGGATTACACGCCAGGTAATACCGTCGATGAACACACGTTGTGTATCCCAAACTACACGATGTGTAGTGGGGAAATTTCTAGAAACGTCTTCTTCTTCCTCGCGCTTCGACCGAACTTCTGGATCGCATTTCTCTGGTCTTTTTGTCCCGATACTCTAGGGGTTGGTTCGTTTCATCATACGAACACTGTATAAGGTGTTTTCGGCTCTTAAATCGAATCATAAACCTCGAACGATCCATCCAAAGATAAATGCCTGAAAACTCGTATCTCCCGATCCACTCTGAATCGCCTGATGAAACCATTGTCGCACCTCCGAGACATCGTTCTGGGTTAGGATCTACCATCTTGGATCGTTGCGGCAAAAAACGAATTCACAATGATTGATATCCTCCAAAAACCTGTAGAACACATCGAAGAACGTGAGGGAGAAAAACAAGAATAAAAAAAGAGGGACGAACCTCAATCATTGTTCATGAAAATCTGGGTTTGTCACCGTTAGATCGAAATATCAACAAACAACCGATTATAAAACATTGAGTAATTGATTTCCCGATAAAACACTAAATTACGCCCGCCTGCAAAATGATCGATCCACGGGCTAATCGGTTCGCAGATTAGTCTGCGTTCATCGTAGGAATCAAGAACGAGGAAGGGAAAATCAAAATCAAAACATTCTACCTGGATTCAGAGACATTCATTAGCGAATACCCAGTCTCCGAGTCATCATCACCAGTGAAGTTCGTCAAGAACACCATCGCCGCATTGGGAGGTTTCCTCCAGAGCTCTCCAGAGTGATTCAGTGTTATGAGAAAAGTATCAGTGATCCCCAATGAAATCTCTTTTTAAAAAGGGAAAGAGATATTTTGATGTAATAAAGACTTATATAAAAAAAAATTAATTAAATATTTTATTACGGTTACTTCCAAAAAACTATATTTCGCCACTGACATGCGCCGTCCAATGTTAGGCCTCGCCTAAGGTAAAATCGATGTTCCGAACGCAACGGTGCCTTCAAATTTCTGATCCAAGAACCTGTTCAAGAGTTATT
Organism: Viscum album; assembly: GCA_963277665.1. Classification (NCBI taxonomy): domain Eukaryota; kingdom Viridiplantae; phylum Streptophyta; class Magnoliopsida; order Santalales; family Viscaceae; genus Viscum; species Viscum album. The sequence goes on along the minus strand of OY728151.1, from coordinate 14,824,778 downwards.
AAAAAATTTTAGGAAAACCATTCGCACGCGTTATTTAATTATTAAATTAAATTCGAACATTTGTTTCGGGCTCACAGGGCCTTGGAACTGCACGCCATCTCAGAGCCTGGTCTCAAATTAATTCCCATATTATATTAAAATAACACATGGAAAAATCCGGGACATTACAAATAGAATAATCAATATGGTTGTACCATATTTATAATAACATCAAAGTATGTAGAAGATACTGATGTTTTTATTTTTGAATTGAAATAATAAAGATATTTTAAGTTGAATAATAAAGGAACTTGAAAGAGGGTGGTGAAAATATAACATCTTCTATGGGTTCTTCGTTTTGATTTGATCAAAAGGGCTCCTTAGGTTGGCTTTATGATCAAACTATGGACTCTAGGATAAACTGAGAGAAGTTGAGAGAATATTTGGGTAGGTTTTGGCTGAGCAAAAAGTTTTTTAAGGAGTGAACTAAAGAGAAGGGGGAGTTCCCTTATATAATATGGGTGAGGGGAACCTTAGGAAAAGCTAGAAATATTATTTTATAATAAATTTATATTCAGTTTCTAATGGCTCCAAAGTATATTATTTAATGTTTAAGGTGGGTATTGTTCGAAAAACACCCAACTAATAGGTTTCAGATAGTGTTGGGTCACTATATTAACCTTATCTTTTAGTTTTAACTCTAAGTTAATTAGTTTCACATTTACCATGTCTCTTTGAATTTTTTTTATTATATGGTTAATAAACATACTATAAACTTCCAATCGAACCAAAAGTGGTACATTAATAAAACACATACCATTATATAATTCCTTTGGCCGATCCTTAGAATTTTAAGAAAATAATATCAATTAATAATATAATATTTGTTTTAAAAACTCTTTTATGTCAATTTTGACACTATTAGGGATTTTGTTTTTTATAAATTCATCACATTATTATTACCTAGAAAAAATTTCATATAACCAATATTATTATTTCATATTAACCTATAAAATTAATTTGATACAAAAAAAATTCAAATTACATTTATTTGGGTATTTATAATATCAATATTCTTAATATTTCATTAATTAGGCAATTAATAAATCACCATTGTGTCATAAATAAATTAAATTATTTAATGTCTAAAAATTATAAATAAAATACCATTATGTAGAAAATATTTTTATCTTTGTAATGAATATTTATAATCTAATTTATCTTATGTATAACCCTATATTAAGAATGTTTTAGTAATTAAACATTGATTTTAACTCTTTTAACTATTCTTTGAATTAAATAATAATAAATGTACTAATCTAATCCAAGTGGACATAAATGATAATACTATATTCCTAAGGTTTTTTTGGTTGATATACACTTTTCTAATAGAATTAGGACTTGTGTTAAGGTAATATTAATATCATTTTTACCCTTAATTAATATATTTACTTTCAATCGTGGTAAATAAAAGTAAAAAGTTACTATTCACCGAAAATTATTTTCATCTTATTGAACCACAATATACTTCATGATATTAACTATGTCTCTCGGATTTTCGAAATTCCACTCACAAAAGTGGTAAAATTATTTTTTACATGAATTTCAAAATTCTTTATGGAGGTGGGTAAAAGATGGTTAAAGTTCCATAAAATTTTTATATATATAAATTATTCTAAACTAACTCCAATAAATTAAATTGAACTTACATAGGTATTATGTATCTATTTTGACCTTAATTAAATTTAAATAAAATAAATAATTATTTAAATAAAAATTCATTTTTAAACTATAACTTAGTGTTTTCACTATTCTTCAAAAATTGAAGGTTTTCAAAAAGATAGGAAAATTTCACCCTAAGCTAATTATGATATTAAGAATTCAAAAATGAAGTCCATTTTGAATGATAAAATGTATAAAATTTCAAAAAGTGGGTATTACTATTTATAACGGCTAGTTTGATTGGTTGTGGTGTGTATTAGAACTCGAAGATGCGAACAACACACGCTACTATATTTTTCAAAGAGAAGAGTACCGTAGAATCATGGGGTGTAAAATTCTCCCACCCCCCAAAAAATTTTATCCTCAAAATTTTTAGAATATTACTGCATAAAATTAATTGGGTGATTCTCCATGTTATGTTCCTCAGGTTCCCACGTTGCCTCTTCCATCTTATGGTTACTCCATAGAACATTTACCAGACAAGTCGTCCGGATTATTAACACTTGTTCTCTGGTATCAAGAATCCTGACGAGATCGTTGCAATAAGATAGATTGGGTTCCAGGTCTACTTCCTCATAGTTGAGAACATGTGTTTGGTCAGGCATGTATTTTCTCAATAGTGATACATGGAACACATCGTGAACTTCGGAGAGTCTTGGCGGTATTACCAACCGGTAAGCTACAACCCCGATTCGTTCTAGAATTTCAAAACGTACTATATACTTGGGACTCAATTTACCTTTCTTGACAAAATGTATAACTCCCTTCCATGGAGATACCTTCAAGAAAACACGATCTCCTACATGAAATTCCAAATCCTTCCTTCAGTTATCGGCATAGCTTTTCTGCCTACTTTGAGCTGCTTTGACGTGGTTTTGGAATACCTTCACATTTTCCATCGTTTCCTCCAATAGTTCTAGTCCTAAAAGTTTTCTTTCACCAACATCATCCCAACAGGTTGGTGTGCGACATCTCTTTCCATATAAGGATTCATATAGTGCCATCCGAATACTTGAATGAAAGCTATTGTTATAGGAAAATTCTACCATAGGTAAATATTGATCTCACATACCCTGATAGTCAAGTGAGCATGATCTCAGCATGACTTCTATGTTTTGAATAGTCTGTTCTGATTGTCCATCTATTTGAGGGTGGTAAGTAGTGCTCAAACAAAGTTAAGTATCCAAGGCTTTCTAAATACCTTTCCAGAATCTTGATGTAAAACGGGGATCACGATATGAAACAATCGATAGGGGTACTACATGATGTCTCACAACTTCATTACTATATAGTCTTTCTAGTCGTTCAAGTGGTAGATGTTCTCTTATAGAAAGAAAATGTTCAGAATTGGTAAAACGGTCAACAATGACCCATATTGAATCGTTTCTTCTAGGAGTATTTGGTAGTACCATGACAAATTCCATCATGATATTATCCTATTTCCACTCAGGTATAGGAAGTGGTTGCAAGACTCCTCCATGCTGTTGCCTTCCAGCTTTCACTTGTTGACAAACAATACATCTTGACACAAAATCTTCAATCTCCCTCTTCATTTTGTCCCTCAAAAAATGTTCCTTCAAATATCTATACATATTTTTGATCCCAGGGTGTATAGAGAAATTGGAACTATGAGTATCATCAAAAAATTCCCTTTTTAGATCAGGTATATCAAGAACACAAAGTCTCTTCGCAAATTTCAAAATTCCATGTTCATACACAAAGTCACTCAATCTACCATCATTCATAGCTTGAATCTTCTTTTGAAACTCTTCATCATCGGTCTGAGAACTCTTTATCCATTCTAGTAAATATGGGTTGGAAACAATTTGAATAAGTATTGATGTTTCACCTTCCATGGTGATTCCCGTATCGATCATTACTAGATCCATGAAAATTGGATCCCTCTCAACTATGTTCTTGTTGAAAACTCCATGTTATTTTATACTCAAAGCATCTACAACATTATTTTCCTTCATCGGGTGGTAGAGTATTGTGAAATCATAATCCTTGAGTAGTTCAAGCCATATCATTTTCCTCATGTTCAATTATTTATGTGAGAAAATATACTTCAAACTCTTGTGATTAGTATAAATCTCACATTTTTCACCATAAAGATAGTGTCACCATATCTTCAAATAATAGATCACAGCTTCTAACTCAAGATCATGAGTAGGATAGTTTTGCTCATGAATTTTCAACTGTCATGATGCATAGGCAATAATCCTATCATTCTGCATGAGGAAACAACCAAGTCCTTTCTTCGATTCATCACTATAAATAACTAACTCATCATTCACCAATGGTAGAGACAATATAGGAGCATTGACTAATCTTCTCTTCAGTTCTTCGAAACATTATTCACACTCTTTTTTCCAAACAAATTTAACCCCTTTATGTGTGAGCTTTGTTAATGGGTCATCCAATCAGGCAATGTTCTGGAAAAAATGCAGATAATAACCTACTAAACCAACAAAACTACGTACCTCAGTTATACTCATCAGTGATGGCCATCCATGGATTTCTCTTGTATTATAAGGATCAACAGAGATTCCATACTTAGATATAATATGGCCAAGAAAAGAAATCTCTTGAAGCCAGAATTCACACTTGTTAAACTTCTCATATAATTCATGTCTTCTTCGAGTCCTCAAAATAATGCGGAAGTGATTTTAATGATATTTTTATATTTTGGATTATACGAAGATATAATCAATAAATACCACTACAAAATTATCAAGATATTCTTTGAAAACAATTTTCATTAGATCTATGAAAACATATGGTGCATTAGTCAGCCCAAAAGACATTACTGTAAACTCGTAATACTCGTACCTAGTTCGACGTGCTGTCTTCGGAATGTCATCCTTCTTCACACACTACTTATGATATCCAGATCAAAGTTCAATATTTCAAAGGTATTGTGCTCCATGCAGTTGGTCAAATAAATCATCAATGCGAGGACGGGGATACTTGTTCTTTATTGTTATAGCATTAATATCCCTGTAGTCGATACATAACCTCATAGATCCATCTTTCTTCTAAACAAAAAGGACATGGGCTCTCCATAGAGAAACACTTGGGTGAATAAATCCCTTATTACTAAATTCCTCTAGTTGTTTCTTTAGTTCTATTAATTCCACATTGGCCATTCTATAAGGGGTCTTCGATATGGGCCTTGAACCAGGAATTATGTCAATGGGAAAATCAATTTCGCGTTCGGGAGGATGTCTATGTAAATTTTTTGGAAACACATCAATATATTCATTCACAATAGGTACATACTCTATTTTAACATTCCTTTCCACACCCATAGTTATTTAATTTCTATTCTCCCCAATAATTGAATTTAGTTTAGCGACTGGGGGTGGATACAGATAAAAATTAGGCGGTGACGATTCTGCTATGAAGATAAGCTGTTCCTTATCATCATCATCAAAAATTGTAACCTCCTTCTTCTTATAATAAATTTTTTCATCATGATTTTAAAGCCAATCCATACATAGGATTATATCAAATTCCATCATAGGTATGGTGATGAGATCTATAGAAAAAGAACATTTATGTTCTCTAATGGGGACTAATTCACAAAACTTTGTTGTAATGATACTTCCCTTAAGAGTTTTAACTGAAAACTCCCATGTCAAGTCAAATTGGAAATATCTAATTTTCTTAGCAAACTGGGAAGATATGAAACAATGTGATGATCCAGAATAAAAAAATTAATTTTTTAAACATTAGGAAACCATTTAATTACTTTCCACCGCATCTTTCAAAGCTTCTTCCTCTGCAGTAGTGATAGCATATGCTTGGCCTTGATCCCTTGACCTTTTCTGATGTAAGTTCCCCTGACTCATAGGACATTCATTGGCATAATGTTCCATCTCCCTGCAGTTGTATCATTGAACATCAGTGACTTCTTTCTTCCCCTTGCAATCACAAGCTTGGTGTCATTTTTCACCACTCTTATAACAGACCCTAATTCCCTTCAAGCATGTACCGGGGTGTTTCTTCCCAAATTTACTACAGGACTGATGTTAAAATTTTCCCTTCTTCTCATTATTTCCATTTCTAGAGTGATCTGCATATCTCTTCTTCTCTTGCTTTGCTTTAAAGTCGTATGACTTAGAGAATTATATTTTTGTCTTGATGGCACATGAGACAATATCTTCATACAACGAGAAGGATTGTGAGACTAATTTTCGATGAGGAAATGGTTTAAACCCATCAAAGAAACTATCAATCATACTCCTTGGGTTACATATATAAACTATTGCATCCCTCGCTAACCATGTAAAGGTAGCCTCATACTTTGTGGCATTCTAATCCTCTTTTTGTCCCATACTCAAAAATTGATTTTCCATAACTTCTTGATGGTCACGAGGAAATTATTTTTCCATGAAAATCCCTTTGAGCACCCTCCATTCCATATTTGATACTTCATCATCTTCTTTCGTGTTTTGAATCAATGAGCACCATTGATCAGAATCTCCAGTGAGGTGGTAAACTGCCATGACAACTTTTTCCCTTTCGCCACTCCCCAAGGCATGGAATATTTTCTCTAAAGAACTTATCCATTTCTCAGCTACCAATGTATTTGTACTCCCATTTAATTTTGGTGGTTGTTTCCTCATGAAGAGATCTAGCATTGATCCTCCGCGTTGTGGATCAGGGCGCTCCATACGGGTAAAGTTATTATTCATAACCTGGGTGAGTTTTCCCAGTATGGTGATTAACTGATCAGCACCAGTTTCATCTCCTGCTCTACTATAATTATCGTGAGAAAGAGGTAAATCCCTACATGGAGTGTGTGCATTGATACGGTTTCCATTCGTTCCACTGGGAACCATTTCTAAAAAATGGCATAAACTAGATCAGTTTATGAATAAAAATACATAATTCCAAACTTGGAAAACACTTAACATAAATTGAAAAGTTTATGGATATAATCCATAATCATAAAAAAATTTCTTTGAGGATGTATATACTCATAAACTCTTCAGAATAGTTTCTATAGAAAATGAGAGATATCCTAAGCATATCCCCTAGGAGTGTCATAACCAAGAGTGCAACAAGGCCCATTGTTGAGCACCAGTTCCTGTTCGAGTCTAGCTCAAATATGTTTTGTCAAGTTTTACCCCTAGGTACATCTGTGCCAGAGCTGACACTACCTGGTCATATCCAGATAGGGATGTATTTCTCGAAAAACTCACTAAATCACTACAATACCAATATTCTAGGATTTTCTCTTATACTAATCCTCAAAGTCTATCTTAGGACGATGTGCTCTAATCAGAGTTTATCTAAATATATCTTACAATGTTTGTACTAAACTTTCTCTGATACCAACTGTAACACCCCCACCCCAGTTACCCAAAGTCGATGCATTATTATATAACATTGGCATGATCACAAATGATCATGCCTCGAAAGACCGATTAGTTTAGTAGCCTTGGAATCACTAGATACATTCATAAAGATTACATTACATCATAAAGTGAAAAACTACAACATCATCTTGTGCCCATTGACCACACTCATATCCCATTATACTATCCATGCATGTCATTCATAAAATACTTCTTCACATCCTGGGAAAAATAAAACATAGAAATGGGTGAGCTTAAATTCCCAGTAAGGATAACAATATAGCAGAAACATTCATAAATAAGCATAAACATTTAAGGGAATGTATTACTAAAAAAATCCTTTTAAACATGAACTTCAACATAATATGTCGGAAATAAAATGAAATAATGCCATTTACTTATTCACATTGTTAATCTACTAATCGAATAATCAAATGTAATATCAATAACCACTATCATAGTGATGGAATGAATAATGCCAGACTATCATAACAACACAGTCAAGGCCTTGTACCAAGACTACAAATAATATTTTGTCAAGGATTTGGGCCAAGACACTACTTTGTCTCATGAGACCTACCGAAGCATCGAGAGGCTATAGCGGGATCCACCAATCAATTATTAAGTCCAATGCATTCCTCATATGAATAGTTTTAAACATAACAAAAACATTTGTTTTAAAACTAGCATAAGAAATGACAATACATTCTCCATAAACCGTGAATGTTATAAAAATAACACATCCACAGTCAAACATATCACCAAACCTTCAATACAATATGGAATTTTTGTATCATAATAAATCAACTATAAATAAACTTAAAAGCCATCAAAGAGTGTTGAAATAGATGTAAATCAAAAATATTTGAGACAAATATCTCCTTTTTTTGAAATCATTTAAATGTCACATAATTATAAAATTAAACATTTAATTTGATTTTTTTTATTTTCTTGGAGGAGAATCTTAAACAATTTTATAATGGCAGAAAATAGCCGAATACACCGTATAAGTTAAAAAAACTTTCTTACCTTAATTCTGTCTAAAAAGTTAAAAAGGACATTGTTTGAAAAATGACTGACAGATTCCTCTACAAACTTCTTATAAAATTCAAAAAAGGGTATAAATGACATTAACCCATATTCTATTAAATAGTAATAATTTTTTGAGATAAATTTTTAAGAAACATATATGTGGATGGTAATGAGGTCCCAGTAGATAATTACGTATAAACAACCTCGGATAATGAAAAGATTGTGAAATAAACCCTTACCTTGTACTTTTCCTTTGTTTAGGGTAGGTTAACCTCATGTATAATGGTGAAATTATCGTTATTAAATTATACCAGAATCATATACATTAATATGATATCATATATGATCTTTTATCATTGCATTGATAATAATATCTTAGTATTATCGTCGTTTCAGGTGTTAACTTACTCATTTTCTTTTATATGTTTTGTTACATAAGCCATGTTTGTTATGGATAGGTTGTATATTATTCATTTATACAATGATATTCAGTCTTTAAAAATTATTTTTAATCATAATATGAAATTTATTCTTGAATGGATATGATGGGGATTGAATCTCATCGTGTTCGTGGAGACGGTAGTCCGTACGTATGCACGAGCGACAATATCATTATTTTTATATTAAAATAATATATAATTGGATGTTAAATCATATATACAGAATAATTATAATGTTATATTTATTATTTCCATCAATTAAACATCATTATTATACCCATCCGAATAATAATGTATTGAATAACAATTACACCACAACATGGTGACGATAAACCGTACGTACCCACGTATGGTGACATGTCATTCAAGGGATGGATTGAATACTTAATATGGTTGTAAAATATTGATAATAACATCAGAGTATATAGGAGATACTGGGGTTATTATTTTATAATTTAATGAAAAAGAAAGAAGAAGTTGAAGAAGAAAGGAACTTCTAAGATGGTGGTGAAAATATTATCACTTCTTCGGGTTCTTCTTTTTATTTGATCAATAGGGCTCTATAAGTTGCCTTTATGATCAAACTATGTCCCCTATGATGAATATACGGATGTTGGGAGAATATTTGGGCAGGTTTTGGCCAAGACAAAAGTTTTTGAAGGTGTTAATGAGAGAGAAGGGGGAGTGACCTTTTATAAGACGGGTGAGGGGCACCTTAGGAAAAGCTAGAAATATTATTTTATAATAAATTAATATTCGGTTCCTAATGGCTCCAAAGTGGATTATTGAATGGTTAAGGTGGTTATGGTTTGGAAACCACCCATCCAATAGGTTTTATACAGATTTGGGTCAGTATATTAACCTTATCTCTTGGTTTTAACTCTTAGTTAATTAGTTTCACATTTACCATGTCTCTTTGTATTATTAATTTATATGGTTAATAATTTTACTATAAACTTCCAATAGACCCAAAAGGGGTAAATTAATAATAAAAATACCATTATATATTTCCTTTGGACAATCCTTAGAAATTTAAGAATAGTATATATATTAATAATATAATATTTGTTTTGAAAACTCTTTTATGCCAATTTTGACACTATTGGGTATTTTGTTTTTGATAAATTCATGACAGCATTATTAATTATAATAAAATCATATAACCAATCATAATATGTCATTTTAACCTATAAAATTAATTTCATACATAAAACGTATCGAATTTCATTTATTTGGGTATTTATAATATCAATTATCTTAATATTTCATTAATTAGGAAATTACTACATCACCATTGTGTCATAAATAAAATAAATTATATAATGTCTAAAAATCATAAATAAAATACCCTTATGTAGGAAATATATTTATCTTTCTAATTAATATTTTTAATGGAATTTATTCTATGTATAACCCTATATTAAAAATGTTTTAGTAATTAATCTTTGATTTTAATTCTACTTTCAATTAAATAATAATGAATATCCTAATCTAATCCAAGTGGACTTAAATAATAATATTTTATTCCTAAGTTTGTTTTCGGTCGAGATAAACTTTACCAATAGAATTAGGACATGTTTTAGGGTAATATTAATTTCATTTTTACCCTTAATTACCCTATTTAATTTTAACCATGGTAAATAAAAGTAAAAAAATACTATTCACCAAAAAATTATTTTCATCTTATTGAACCACATTTTACTCCTTGATATTAACCGTGTACCTGGGATCTTCTAAATTCCACTCACATAAGTGGTAAAATTATGTTTTACGTGAATTTCAAAATTCTCATAGGAGGTGGGTAAAAGACAGTGAAAGTTCAATAAAATTTTTATGTATCCAAAATTATTCTAAACTAACTCTAATGAATTAAATTGAACATATATAGGTATTATGTATCTATTTTGACCTTAATTAAATTTAAATATAATAAATAATTATTTAAATAAAAATTTGGTTTTAAACTATAACTGAATGTTTTTCACTATTCAAAAAAAATTTAATGATTTCAGAAAGATTCCAAAATTTTACCCTAGGCTAATTTCAATATTTCGAATCCAAAAAAGAAGTCCATTTTGAAAGATAAAATATATAAAATTTCAAAAAGTGGGTATTACTATTTATAACGTCTAGTTTGATTGGTTTTGGTGTGTGTTAGAACTCGAGGTTGTGTACAACACACACTAATGTATTATTCAAAAATAAGCATACCGTATAAACTTGGGGTGTCACAATATCTCTCTAATTCACCAGTTCCTGGGATTGTATGTTTCATGGAGTGTGATAAGAGCCTCTAGTAAAGTTTTTCATTTTATAAAGATGTCATTTTTAATCATTTACAAACTTTGGTTATTGTTCTTACATATAATTTTTTTATTTACATGTTATTGTACTCTATAATTGATGTTATAGTCTCCCTACATCCATAAATAGACCCTTGGTATTATTTCATAACTTATATCATACTAGGAGGTAGCCTATGGTCACCTGGAAATTAGACTTATAAATGATTATATGTATTGTGTAATGCCCAAAGCCTAGATTCACAGAGTTGGTGCATTATTTTAATACATTGGCATGATTACAGGGAATATAGTCCCAGAAGACTAATCAGTTTAGTAGTCTAGGAAAATAGATTACATACATGACCGTCACATTATAATTTCTAACATTCAACAAAAAAATAATCCTTTGAGAATTTCATTTTTCCCTTAGCATAACCTTGTATCTCAAACATAAAAAATCTTCTTGAGATCCTAGAAAAATATAACATAAGAAAGGGGTGAGCTCAGATGCCCCGTAAGGGTAAAAAATTTATCTGAAGCTACAAACTTTTAAGGCAAGATGTTTAATAAAAACAATATCCTTTTAAACATAAACACGAACATAATATGGAAAAAGATAAATCAAACATAACTATATAAACATGCACTTGGATATTATACTAGCTGAATAATCACAAGTAATAACTAATTTTATAATGATGGAATGTATATTACCCGAAATTAATTTCGGTAGTGAGGCCTCGTTCCAGGAACTAGGTGATAACTGTAACCAAACCCCAACCCGAAGAGCCTTTGTAACCGGACACCAACTCGTAGAGCCTCTATAACTAGACTCCAACCCAGAGAGCCTCTATATCTGGACTCCATCCTGGAGAGCCTCTGTAAACGAAATCCAACTCGGAGGGTCTTCTTTTGCCGGAACCCAACCCAAAGGGCTTACCATTATCAGTCCCCAACCCAGAACATACTAGTCCAACACATTCATCTTAAGAAGAGGATTAAATATAAGATAAAAACTCATATTAAAACTAGCATATGAAATGTCAATACTTTATCTATAAACCATGAATGGAATAAATATAACTCATCCACATTTAAACATATCACAAAACATTAAATAAAAAATAGAAGATTTGTACCATAATAAATCATGTTCAAACAAGTGTAAAATTAATCAAAGGATGTTGACATAGATGAAATCAAAACTATTTGAGACAAATATATATTTCTACTTTGAAGCCATTTAAGATTCAAATAATTATAAAGAAAACATTTATGTTGAAAATACTAAAATAATATTATAAGGGAAGATTCAATGATTTTATAACAGTGAAAAATTGATGCACCCACCGTATAAGTTAAAAAAGGAATTCTTACATTAATTTTGTCAAAAAGGTTATAAAGTACCTTGTTTGGAAAACGACGGAATGATTCCTTTAAAAAACATATAAGGTTAAATAAGGGTATAAATGACTTTAACCCATTGTTGATTAAATATTAAAAATGTTTTGAAATACAATTTAAGAAAAGTGGATGTGGGTGATAAAGAGGTCCTAGTAGATAATTGTGTATAAACAACCTCGGATAATGAAGAGATTGTAGAATTAACCCTCACCTTGTACTTTTCCTTTGGTCAAGGGTACGTTTAACCACCTGTATAATAAAAATATTATGTTATTAAATTATACCAGAACCATTTTCATATTTATTATATCATACATGATTCATTTAGGTCTTTATACTACCAATTTAAGAAATATTTCCATGTTAAATTAACATTTCCGGTAATAATCGCTTTATTTTTCGTACATAGTTTAACTTGTTATTGTTGATCGTCTGATTTATATTATGATTTAAATACTCCAAGAATATAAAAATGATTTATATATTTATAATATAAATATATATAATATATAGATATATAAAATGGAAAACACCGTTTATGGAGACCGTAGGCTGTACATATGCCTACATGATGTTTCTATTTTCATATCTTATTGAATCAAAGTAAGTGATTTAGATGAATGTAAATACATATATATATATTTATTTATTTATAGTATAATTTTTAGGTCATATATTACATACATATTAATAATATATATTTTTATAATCATAGTGGAATGTTGAACGTGGAAATGAATCTCATCGCGTCGAGGATACGGTAATCCGTACGTATGGACGAGTGAGAATATCATAACATTGATGATGAAATTGTATGAAATTTGATGGTATATAACATGTAATGTATCATTAACACGTTTTATTTATTATTTACATCAATTATAAATCATTATTATACCCATCCAACTAATAATGTAATGAATAACAACTACACCACGATGTGGAGAAGGTAAACCATACATACACACGCATGATGACATTTCATTCATAGGATGGATAGAATAATGAATATGGTTCAACCATATATATAATAAAATCACTACATATAGAATATATTGGAGTTATTGTTTTACAATATAAACAAGAGGGAAAGAAAAAGTGGAAGAAGAAAAGAACTTGAAATAGGTGAGGAAATATTCACATATTCTTCGGGTTCTTCCTTTTGATTTGATCTAAAGAGCTTCTTTGGTTATCTTTATGGACAAAGGAAGGACTCTAGGTTGAATTGAGAATAGTTGAGAGAATATTTGGGTATGGTTTGGCCGAGCCAAATGGCATTGAAGGTGTGAATTTGAGATAAGTGGGAGTGCCCTTTTATAAGAGGGGTGAGAGGAACCTTAGAAAATATTGATATATTATTTTATAGTAAAATCATATTCGGTATATAATGGCTCAAAATTCATTTATTTAGAAGATAATGTGGGGATGGGTCGATCTTCTCTCAACCAATAGTTTTTAGAAAAGTTTATGTTACGATTTCAACCTTATATTTTAGATTTAACTCTAAGTTGAATAATTTAACTTTTACTGTGTTTTCTTGTATTCTTACTCTATATTGTTAATAAGCATACTATAAAAAGCCAAGAGATCCTAAATTAGTTCATTAATTTCACATATATTATTATTTAATACATCTATATGAACCTTATATTTCTAGGAATATTATATCAACCAATAATATAGTATTTGTTTTAAAAATTAAATTATGTCAATTATGATACTATTTGGTATTTTGTTTTTGTGAAAGTCCTCAAAACCTTATCACGTAGAATAGATTTATCTAATCAACCCTAAATTGTCATATCAACCTATAGAATAAGTTGAATTCATGAAAATTCTATAATTACTTTTCTTTGGATATTTATAATATCAATTATTTTAATCATTCATTAATAAGATAATTACTCCATCATCATTCTCTCATAAATAAATTACATTATTTAATGTCTAATAATTAAAAATAAAATACCATTATGTAGGAAATATTTTTATCTTTCTAATGAATATTTATATTTGAATTTATATAATTCTTAACCCTATATTAAAATCTTTTAGTTATGAAAACATGGGTTTAACACTTTTAACTCTTCTTAAAATTAAATAATAATAAATTTCATAATCTAATACAAGTGGACCTTGAGGGTCATATTGTATTCCTAAGGCTGTTTTTGGAAAAATTACACTTATCTAATAGAATTGGGACATGTTTTAGGGTAATAATAATATCATTTTTACCTTTAATAACCCTATTTACTTTTAACCGTGGTAAAAACAGTCAATGGTTACTATTCATAAAAAAAAAATCATATTGAACCACGTTTTACTTAATGATATGAACTGTGTCATTCATATTGTTGAAATTAAATTCACAGAAGTAGTAAAATTATGTTTTATGCAAATTTGAAAATGCTCCTAGGAGGTGGGTAAAATATGGTATAAATTTCAATAAAATTTTTATATATCCAAAATTATTATAAAATGACTCCAATGAATTACATTGAACATATTTAATTATTATGTATATATTTTTACCTAAAATAAATTTAAATAAAATAAATAATTATTAAAATAAAAAGTCTGTTTTAAACAATAACTCAGTGTTTTTCACTATTCATCGCAAATTGATTTTTTTCAAAAAAATACCAGAATTTCACCCTAAGATAATATTGATATTTTGAATGAATCAATTAAGTCTATTTTACCAAATTAAAAACATTGACGTTGCATTTATTAATATATAATTAATTCATGTTTTCAAAACCAAAAAAATGGGTTTTTACAAAAGTAAAAACCATTAAAAGATTGATATTTGTTTATGTCAAATTTAAATGTGAAATTACTTATAATGACCAAAATTATATTAAATGATAAAAATATAATCTAATTATACTTTCAAACCATTCAAATGTATAATTTAACACTATAAATTATTTTTATTAAAAAAGTTGTTTCACTTAAAATTTAGTAATTTTCAATATTCATCCCAATATAAATGTTATCATAAAAACACGAAAAAATTATTGAAACTAAATTTTTCTATTCAGATTCTAAAGATTAAGTTTATGTTGTCAAATTGAATATATAAAAGTGTCAAATATTGGATTTAAAAAGGGTTCACCATTATAAGGCGGTAAAATTACATTTTTTAAAAATACTTCTTTTATCTGAAAAGATGAATTTGTTCTTATATTATATCTAAGAAAAACATAATATAGATGTTAAAATTATATAGAGCATATAAGATTCCGAATGGAGTTAATACTATTTACAACCGGTATTTTAACGGCTAGTTTGGTAATGTTGTCGTGTGCTCGAACACGGTGTTTCATGTAGTGCAAGCTATTGAATTACTTTAATGAGATAACGTACAATGAGATTTTTGGGTGTTACATTCTCCCATCCTTCAATAACATTCATCCTTACAATTTGAGATCATTCTTCAAAAAAAGGTTAAAAATAGAGAAATACCATTGTAGAAAACCCACATCAAAAATTAGGTTAATAAAATTTAGTCTTAATAAGAGGGAAAGGGAAATGAAAAAGATACCTCCAAATTATGATCTCGATTAGATGAACATTGGTTGAAATTAGGGATACATAATTGGAGGGAAAATTTATATATTTATAGGGAGTTATTGACGCCATCAATCACAATATATCATTTAAATATATTGACATAACAAATCCATTATCAAAACCATTTTCAATACCAAAATACGTAAAAAGATTATACGGTATTTATTTTCAATTTTAAAAAACATTTGGGCTAGTTATTGAAGAAAAAGATCAAATAAAACTCGTGGGAGCGGAAAGTTTGTTGTCACTACTTACGTTAAAAAAATATTCCTTTTTTCGTTTAGTAAAACACTTCATTGAAAGAGATTCCCCTTTAAATGAAAAGTCAATGGGGTTTTTACACTGTCTAAAAGAAAGTAGTTTAGAAATCAAAGGATTCCTAAATGAAAGAATATTTAGACGAAGTGAGTTAACTAATTTTTAATAACATATTTAGTCATAGAATAAGAGGGAATATATATATATATATACTTGACAAGTAGAGTTACATCTTTTAACTAATTCCCACCACAAACTTATATTTCACTCCAAAAGATTTCAAAAAACATTCTATTTATCAAATTCATATATGGTTCCAAAAATAATGAATTTATAATTCACCTATCATAACTTTTAAAAAATAAACTACATTATACAATCCAGGACCTCATGTAGGCCAGTGGTAGGTGATCCACCCTTATCGCCCTTCGGTTGTGGGTTCAAGTCTTACGGCCTTGCCAGACGTGACTGTTTGTCGCCCGACCTCTGGATTGACCTTTTTATGACAATCCAAAAATAACCTTAACAATTTTATCCAATTTCAAACATAATCCATTATAACCATTAGACTTATCCAAAATAATTATATCCATACTCACAGTCCAAAATTTATTAGGATGTTAAACACAATGAATAAACATTTTTCTACATAATAACATGTAAAAACCTTCTTCATGTATTCATTTAAAACATGGTAACACCTTGAATTACCATAAAACCATATTGATTACATTCATGATCCATTATTCTTTATAGATTACTGGATATATTCCTTATATCAAATAATAATTAATATTCCAACAATGATGAAATAAACAAACTTTTAATTAGTTACAAGGAAGTAAAGAATATCAAATTTAATATATCCAAATAAACAATCTCTTATTCCAAAATCTCTTCCTCATTATCAAGACCATATTAATGATTACCTTTCCTTTAACCATGTATTTTCAAAAAAATGTATCTTACTATTAATTCACTTTTCTTAGAACTATATAATCTCAAATCCTCAATAAAATAGTACTATTGTACAATCCTTTTTTGTCTCCATAATTCTTATAACCTGTATATTGTTGATACAACACACAAATGAAATAAATATATAATAACAACCTAAGAGAACTAGTCATTCCTCTTCATTTGAGGTAGTATCATAACTTGATTATTATCGAATATAATCATTTGCGGAATACTCTGATGACTGGGATATTGATTCACGTAGTGTCCCAATTACTTGTAGATAAATCATTTTACATTAGAAACTTTTTTCTTACCCTTGAAATCAAGTACTTTGTGTCCTTTTTCTCCACACTTATAACAAACTCCCATTCCCTACAATCATTTACTAAGATGATTCTTTCCACAATTATCACATATGGTAAAATCCTTCTTTCCATTCTTCTCTTTATCCATATTTCTCTCTACCATCCTTTTCTTATCTTGATTCACTTCAAAGCCATAGGACTCATTGAATTCTTCACTTATCTTATTAACACATGATATTATTTCTTCATATGATGAGAATACATGGGAGATGATTTCCCTTCTAAATGTTGGATTAATTCCATGAAAGATATGATCCTTCTTAATATTTGGATCATACATATTCCTGGAGTTCCCATTCCTTCTATTGGGCTCCACTTTTAAACAATGGAATACACTATGTTAGTTTATGAATCACAATTAATAATTCCAAACATTTAAAATACCTAACATAAATTGAACAGTGTATGGATATAATCCATAATAATAAAAATGTTTTCTTTGAGGTAGTATTTACACGTAAATTTTTCATAATGACTTGTAATGAAAATGAGAATTATCCTAAGAATATCCCCTTGGAGTGTCGTAACCAAGTGTGCATCAGGGACCATTTTCATCTACTAGTTCCCATTCGAGTCTTGCTCAAAGCGGTGTTTTGAGGTTTTACCCTTAGGTACATCTGTGCCAAAGCCGCCTCTACCTACAAATATCCATAGAAGGATTCATTTCTGGGAAAAATCACAAAATCTCTAAATTACCAAAATTCTAGGATTTTCTTCTATATTAATCCTCAAAGTCAATCTTAGGGTAATGTTATCTAATCAAAGGTTATCTAAATCTATTTCAAAGGTTGTTGCTAAAAATCCTCTAATTCCAACTGTAATGCCCCGAACCTAGATTCCCAGAGTTGGTGCATTATTTTAAAACATTAGCATGATTACATGGAATCATGTCCCGAAAGATAGATTAGTTTAGTAGAATTGAAAAATATAATACTTACATGAACATTACATTACACTTTCTAACATACAATAAAAATATAATCCTATGAGAATTATATAGTTATCTTAGCATATCCCTGCATCTCAAGCATAAAACACATCTTGGGGTCCTGGGAAAATAAAACATAAGAAAGGGTTGAGATTAGATGCTCAGTAAGGTTAAATAGTTTACCAGAAGGTTTAAAATTTTACGGCAAGATGTGTAATAAAAACAATATCCTTTTAAACATAAACCTGAACATAATATTGAAAAAATAAATCCAACGTAACCATATAACAATTCACTTGGATATTCTCCTAGTAGAATAATCACATGTAAAAACTATTTTCATAATGAGGGAATGTATAGTACCAGACATTAATTTCTGTGTCAAGGATTCTGGTCAGGACCTAGGGGCTAACTTTAACCGGACCCCAACCCGGAGAGCCTCTGTAACCGGACTCCAACCCGGAGAGCCTCTATAACCGAACTCCAACCCAGACAGCCTCCATAACCAGACTCCAACCCAATGGGTCAGCTGTAACTGGTCCCCATCCTGGAGGGATTACTTTTACCAGTCCCTAACCTGGAACATCCTAGTCCAACACATTAATATTATGAAGAGGTTGAAATATAACATGAAAATTCATATTAAAATCAGCATACGAAATGTCAATACATTAACCATAAACCATGAATGGCATAAAAATAACTGATCCATAGTTAAACATATCACAAAACCATAAATACAATATGGAGTATTTTGATAATAATAAATCAATTTCAGACAATTGTAAAACTTATCAAAAGATATTGACATAGATGAAATCAAAAATATTTGAGAGAAATATCTCCTTCTGTTATGAAATCATTTAAGAGTCACATAATTATAAATAAAACATTTATGTTGAAAATATTCTTATATGTTAGATAGGGAATCTTCGATGATGTTATAATGGAAAAAAATATCCACACCCACTGTATAAGTTCAAAAAGGCATTCTTACCTTAATTTTGTCGAAAAGGTTATAATGTACCTTGTTTGGAAAATGACAGAAATATTCCATTCGAAAACATATAAGGTAAAATAAGGGTATAAATGAATCTAACCCATTGTTGAGTAAATAGTAAAAATGTTTTTAAATATTTTTTAATAAACATGGATGTGGATGATAAAGAGGTCCCAGTAGATAATTGCGTATAAACAACCTCTGATAATGAAGAGATTGTAGAATTAACCCATATCTTGTACTTTTCCTTTGGTCGAGGGTATGTTTAACCTATTGTACAATGAAAATATTATGTCATTAAATTATACCATAACCATATTTCTATTTATTATATCATTCATGCTTCATTTATGACATTATTCTACCCATTTAATAAATATTTCCATGTTAAGTTAACATTTCAGCTAATAATCGCTTTCTTTTTCGTACGTAGTTTAACTTTTTATTCTTGATCATATAATTTATATCAAGATTTATGTACATCCAGAATGTAAAAATGATTTATGTATCATATATATTTAAAATATAAATATGGGTAATAGATAGATATATGAAATGGAAAAAACCATTTATGGAGACCGTAGGTCGTACGTACGCATAAACGTTGTTTCTGTTTTTAATATCGTATTTAATGGAAATAATTGAATGATATGAATGTAAATATATATATATATATATATATATATATATTTATAGTATCATTATTATTACATATATTACATAATTATTAATAATATATATTTTTATAATCATTTTTGAATGGTGAACCTGGAAATGAATCTCATCGCGTCGTGGAGACAGTAATCTATACGTACGCATGAGAAAAAATATCATTACAATGATGATGAAATTTTATATAATTGGATGGTATATCATATATACAGAATCATTATCATTTTTTATTTATTATTTAAATCAATTGTACATCATTATTATTCCATCCAAATAATAATGTATTGAATAACAAATACACCATGACGTGGAGGGGGTAAGCCGTACGTACGCACGTATAGTGACATGTCATTCATATGATAGATAGAATAATAAATATGGTTGTACCATATTTATCATAATATCAAAGTATATAAAATATACATGAGTTATTGTTTTACAATGGAAACAACAATGAAAGAAGAAGTGGAAGAAGAAAAGAACTTGAAATAGGTTATGAAATATTTACCTCTTTTTTGGGTTCTTTCACTTGATTTGATCAAAAGGGCTCAATAAGTTAGCTTTAGTACCAATGGAAGTCCTATAAAATTAAGGGAGGATAGTTGAGAGGACATTTCGACAGGGTTTGGATGAGAAAAATAGCTTCGAAGCTGTGAATTGGAGAGAAGTGGGAGAGTCGTTTTATAAGAGGGGTTAGGGGCACTTTAGGAAAATATTGAAATATTATTTTTTAATAAAATAATACTCTTTTTATAAGGGATCCAAATTGATTTATTTAGAATATAAAGTCTGGATGGGTCTCAATTATTTCATATTATACGTTTTAGGCATGTTTTGGTTACCATTTTAACCTTGTCTTTTCGATTTAACGGTAAGTTAAGGAATTTAACATTTACCATGTATTCTTGAATTCTTACACTATATGGTTAATAAAATTACGATAAACATCCCAGAGAACCTAAAGTGGTTCATTAATGAAATATATAATATTATTTAAGCTCTTTGGATGAACCTTATATTTTTAGGAATATTAAATCAACAAATAATATTGTATTTTTTTTAAAATTAATATATGTCAATTTTGAAACTATTTGGTATTTTGTTTTTGTGAAAGTCATAAAAACCTTATCATTTAGAAAAAAATTTATCTAATAAACACTAAAATGTCCTATTAACATATATAATTAATTGAATTAATCAAAAGTCGAAAATTGAATTTATTTGGATATTTATAATATCAATTATTTTAATCATTCATTAATAAGGTAATTACTACATCATCATTGTTTCTTAAATAAATTAAATTATTTAATGTCTAAATATTATAAATAAAATACCATTATGTTGGAAATATTTTTATATTTCTAATGAATATTTATAGTCTAATTTATCTTTTGTATAACACTATATTTAATGTTTTAGTTATTAAAACATGAATTTAACACTATTAACTCTTCTTTAAATTAAATAATAATAAATGTCCTAATAAAATCCCAGTGGACCAAAAGGGTAATATTCTGTATCTAAGGTTGTTTTTGTTCTAATTAAACTTACCAAATAGAATTAGTACATGTGTTAGGGTAATAATAATATCAATATTACCTTTAATTACCCAATTTACTTTTAACCGTTGTAAATAAAAGTCAAAAGTTACTATTCACAAACAAAATATTTTTATCTTATTGAACCACATTTTACTTTCTGATATCAACCGTATCTCTAGTATTTCTGAAATTAAATTCACTAAAGTGGTAAAATTAATTTTTATGCAAATTTGCAAATGCTCATATGAGGTGGGTAAAAGACGGTAAAAAGTTCAACAAATTTTTTATATCTCTAAATTTACTATAAAATGACTCCAATGAATAACATTGAACTTATATAGGAATTATTTATCTATTTTTACCAATGAAAATTTAAATAAAATAAATAATTATTTAAATTAAAAGTCAGTTTTAAGCAATAACTCATTGTTTTTCAATATTCATCAAAAATTGAATAGTTTCCAAAAAATACAAAAATTTCACCCTAAGATAATTTTGATATTCCAAATTCAAAAATTAATTATATTTTACCAAATTCTAAACCTAGAAGTTTCATTTATTAATTTCAAATTAATTCTCATTGTCAAAACCAAAAAATCATGTTTTTAGAAAAGTAAAAACTATCAAAAGATTGACATGTGTTTATGTAAAATGAAAATGTGATATTACTTATAATGACCAACATTGTATTAAATGATAATAATATATTATAATTATAATTCCAAACCATTAAAATTTATAATTAAACACCATAAATTATTTTGATTAAAAAAGTTGTTTTCAGTTAAAATTTAGTAATTTTCATTATTCACCAAAATATGAAAGTTATCAGAAAAATGCAAAAAATTTATCGTAACTAAATTTTTATGTCCCAATTCTAAATAAGAAGTCTATTTTGTAATATTGAATATATAAAAGTGTCAAATATTGGATTTAAAAAGGGATTACCAATAAAAGGTCGTAAAATTGCATTTTTTGAAAAATACTTCTTTTATCTTAAAAAAATAATTTGTTCTTTTATTATCTCTAAGAAACACATAATTTGGATGTATAATTTATAAATAGTATATAAGATTCCAAATTCAGTTAATACTATTTATAACCACTTTTTTAACGGCTATTTTGGTAATCTTGTGGTGCGCTCGAACTCGGTGTTCCATGTAGAGCAAGCTAATAAATTACATTAATGAGATAACGTACTATGAGATCTTGGGGTGTTACTAATATCTCCATTATACATGGGAGGAATATAATTAATTATTCATTAAGATCATTAATATAATAATTACAATTATAATAAGTAATTATTACAAATTTTGGTTTTCCATTTTTCCATTTTATTACAATGTTAACTTTTTAGGTTGTCTCACCACTCTAGAGAATAATCAAACCAACTATTTATTTAAGAGAAAAACTGTATGATGTTCTTGGATGACCTGATATTGAACACTGATAAATTAAATATCCTATAGGAATCAATAAAACATCATTTTTTTAAAATATTTTGTAAAACATTACTTAATGTATTACCATTTAAATGATATAATTGTAATCTTAACATAAACTAAACAAGATATGTTGTTTCTAGAAATTGCACCTACCCAATCGATGATGAAATATGAGAAATCAATAATCTATAAACTAATTAAATATTTTTTCCCTACATTATCCTCAGAACTAAAATAACTTCTTAGTATTTTCCATCAAGTAGATTTACATCAGTAATGTAAAATTCATTATTTCCTATAAATATCCCACTTGAATACTACCAGTGGTAACTCAATGAAAACTCATTAACACTATAATAATTATTCTTATACTACAATTATTATATAGTGTTCTTAATTACCATCCATTAACCAATGTCTCTCTAAAGAAAAATGTTTCCACGACCATTATTTGGCTATTTCCTTAGTGAACATTGCTACCATTTTTTTGTTATATATCATCAATTGATTATATTGAATAACCCCAAGAAGATTTCAGATTCATTGATATTTTGAATCACTTATAATCAATTTGTAACATCCAAAATAAACCTAAATAATATCATCACCTTCCTTCTTCTATTTCAAAAAATTCACTTTTTTATTGTGGAAAAAAGGACAAAAACATGTTTTGGATGAAATCTAGCTCACTCTTCTTCCACTATAGTAGAATAAAAAATGAATATATGTTTTTGAGAATATAAGTTATCTATATTAGAAATAAAAATGTCCCTCAAGTTGTTTTCCAATCCTTTATCAAATGACTATATCATAGACTGAACTAATAAACCAAATGATCCATTTCAGGAAATCGTTGTCCACATTAACTTAATTTCGCATAAATTTGATGATGAATACCACTGTATCTGAAATGTATGAGTAATTTAATATATTATAGTATATCATAGATCCAACATCAACTGAAAACAATTCATTTACCATCTACAATGGGTAAACATTAATCTATGTGAAATTTTTGTAGTATAACATAAGGTTTTTAAGAATAACGATGGTTAGAATTAATTTGGAAAAACAAATCCACTGTGGGAAATTTAAATTTTTTGAAATTATTAAACATCCAGTGGAACTGGTTTTCTTTTTTCTTTAGTTAGTGACACGAGATATAAATTGGAAAAATTTGGGGATTCAATGACTTTCATGTTTTATATTATTAATATTGATTTTTTCTATGATTTCCTCGATATTAATTATGATCTAGTTTTCATCATAATCGGGGTGGATTGGATAATTAATCATCATGAAGAGGTTGAATTTTTCATCATTTTTTCATTTTCCATTATATTTATGGGTTGTATTGAATATTCGAGGGAGATTGGGATGTGAAATTTGTTTATGTAGGACCCTGCCACATAGAAACTAGGTGTTTTTTTCTTCTATTATAGTTGAATCCGATGACATTTATTTTATAGGTAATCATAACATTTTTTATTTGTATTTTACTAAGGCTTCCCCAAATTTTGTACTTATAATACATCTATAGAGGAAGGTATAATTGATAATTTATCTGGTGCTAGATACATAGTTGATCTCAATACCCTCTTATCATATGGATCCAATATAGATGAAAGAGATGAAAATTTATTTTGATGATCTGATGGTGACTGATTTTTTCTCTATAGTCTTTCACCTGGGAAAACCCTATTTTCATTAAAATGAAACAAATATTGTTCAATCTAAATGTGTGTGGAATATTGGATGTTCAATCAGGTAATAGTAAAGAGAATGCATCCTTTCTCCATGTTTGTTGTTCTTTTGACTAGTTAAATGGGGAAAAGTGGTTAATGGATTTTTTTGGGTTATCATCAATATGGTGTTTGGGAGTCTAACATACCAAAGAATAATTTTAGAAGAATGTATAGCCATTATGAATACCTTGTGATGAATTTTGGTCTAAATGATTATTAAGAAGTTATCATGGAATTAATTAATTGAATAATATTTTAGTATCTTGTCTGTTTCGTGATAGTGTTTCTGAATATTATTTTGTATTGTTTGAGATATGAGTGTGTGACTTATCACCATATGAGTTTTTTTAAATTATTTATAGTCACCATTCTCAATAATTTATTTGAAATTGAAATTTTTGGATCAATAAGGGAAATTCATGGGGCATGATATTTCTAATCATTGATTATTTGTTAATCTTTCTGATGTAAAGGCTGTATTATAATGGAATGATCCACCAAATGACATTTTTATTCAAAGCTTCCATGGTCTTACTATATATATTTTATGATTGTCCTAGGATTTAACAATGTTTTTGTCACAATTGACTTGTTACTCTAGGAAAGGTCTGAAATTCAAATGGGATATAAAGTGGATGAACGCTTTTGAAGAGATTAATTTTCTTGTTAAAACTTATCCTATTCAGATCTATCTTAATATCAATATGCGTTATATTTCTTTATATGATTTTTATAGTTAATGTTTAGGTTTCATTATTATATAGCATGATCATTTGGTGGCATACGACTATCTCAAGTATTTAATTCATAAAAATAATTACCCCACTAATGATATTGTGTTTTTTGGTAAGTATGTGCTTAAATGATGAAAGCATAATATTTTTGGGGAGATGTTCATATTATATTCTAATGATATGAGTTTGAGATATATAAGTTATTAGAATAAATTGAATATATGAACGATACAGTGGGTGTATTACCTTCAAATGTTTTGATTCAATATCACCTACACCCTATGAAAAGAGAAATATCATAAATATTTATCAATTGAAAAGCAAAATTTTAGGATGATATATAATTGAATAAATAGTGAAAAATTAGGGTTCTCTTCAATCAATTTCACACCGATGATTAGGAGGTTGTTTTATGTATTCTCATGAATTGTGTTTATTTATCAACATCTATCCATGAGTCTATTATATACAATCAGTTATTGGATGATGAGTTTATGGCAATTCAAGAAAACATATCTGGTGGGGAGACTATTTCAAGTTTTTCTATCTCATTAGATGTTATTATTTGTTTTTGGGATATTTTATTTATACAAGTATCTATTAGAAGAATAGCTTTTCTTAACATTCATTGATAACCATGGTATTTTCATCCCAGAACTAATCAGATGTCTTATCACATGATAGGTTGATTATATTGACTTGGTCTAAATCATTCCATTTCTGGTAATGTGTCATGAGGTTAAAACTACCATTAGATATAGGATGAGAATATAAATTCTTTTGGGTTTCTCTAGCCTATTATATTGCATATTTATAAATTTAATAATGTGTACATAGAATTTTCTTTATTTTATTACCATGGTCTCTCTGAGGGTGGAATGATATCTCAAAGGTTACTGATCAGTTAACACTGTATGAACACTTAATACCGATCAGGGGCATGACTAATGTTAAAGCCCTTGTTCAGCTATATCTTCATGAGGTTGTGGGGATACATGGGGTTAACTCTTAAATTGTGTCAGATAGGGATCCAAATATTAAGTCATGGTTATTTAAAATTATACAAGAGAAGTTTTGGACATGTGTCAGCTTGAGTATAACATACCATACAGAAACATATAGCCAAACAGATCCAATAATTCATTTCCTAGTAGATATTCACTATGACTTTATCATTGATTTTTGTGTATTTAATCAAAATCAATCTAATATTTTATTGTTTTATCTTATAAAAATAGATATCAGTTTTTGATGAAAATTTCTCTTTTTAGGATTTGTATGGTCTCTCTTGTAGGATTCCTCACTTATGCGAAGAGGTGGGAGAATCCCCCTTTTAGGACCTATCCTAAATCAAGAGTCATATTATATGATTCAGGATATACCTCATTCTCATATTATATCTTTGAGTTGAAAGAAATCATACGAATATCCTTAGAGTCATCCATTTTTGTTTTAGGTTGGTGACTTAATTTTTTTGAACGTTTCCCCTCAGTATGGTAACAATTGGTTGTGAAAAATGGTAAAGTTAGCTTTCAGATATGTTGGACCATTTTATGTCACAGAGAGTCTTGCGATTTTTTCTTATATGTGGTAATTAATAGTTCCTTTGATAGATATTCAATATTTTTTATAGATATCTAAGCTCAATATGTACCTTCCAAATCCTTGTCATGTTTTTTTGGGAAGAGATCAATTTGGAGAAAGAAGATTATATTGTAGATAAATCTTTTGATATTGTTAACTATCAGGTGACTATCATTAATGGAAACATGATTCCATTAGAGATTTTATTATGGAGAAATGGATGTGATTTTCTAGAGGCATTGGTGTGTGAGTTATTGAAGAGGGAGTAGTGTCTCACCTATTTCGGAAAACTAATCTTTTACAATTATTATTGGTGATGCAAATTCATATGGTGGGGTTTTTGTGACATCATGTTACCTTCATACATTTATTTATCATATTTATTTTATTTATCTCATTGTTTTGATGTATTTTTGGACTATCAGGGATGGAGAGAATTTGTTGTGAAAAATAACAAAATGCGTATTATATCAATTTTTTAGAATTAATATCATCCATGTATAAATGTGAAAAAACATAATAGTATGTTTATTGAGTTCTGGATTGACCAAGATTGTTTTTCTACATTTTTTAGAGAATATTCATGTTGAACAATTTCAAATATTGAATAGGTTATGTGAAGAAAATATTTTATTGGATTTATTACATTGACTATTTCAAAGTGCAATTTGTTTAAATCATGAGACATGGTCATGTCATGAAATATTTTTTATTGTTTTTTACCAAGGATGCGCTATTTTCACGGTGTATGGATTTCATGGACTTCACATTGTGAACTCAATTTCTACATCTTTCAATTTTAATGACCTGTATATTTTTATACACTACACTACTAGTATTTTTAAATAATTATATAAGATACTTTCTAAAAAACTAGGAGCATTACTGTGTTATTTTTTGAATCACAACTCCTCCCATATCATTTTATTTGAGAATTGATCTTCATTTTTCATTTTCGATGTCTCTCTCTGTAAGTGATGTTTATGAATATAATTTCCTCTAGTTATGGGAGTATCATTGTACTGTGATTTAGGGTCAATTTTTCTTGTATTTTTGATAATCATGATCCCTTATAGTTCTTTGTGGGACCATCCTCCAATGGATAAACATTGTATTGGTTTTGGTTATGTGTGCAAGAGTCTTGAGGGAAATTTTCTTTAATATTCTATGTCAGCCATTTTTCTTGTTGAATTGATTATGAAATGTAAGGACTAATTCAAGGGCCTTAATTGTTATATTTCTGTTCTTCCATGTTGTAGGATTGAAACGAACAAAAACATCAATAAAATTACATTTTTACAATTATTTCATGTAGTATAAAACACATAAAATAAATTTTATAACACAATAATATATTTAACAATTAATAATGAATTAAATAATAGTTATTTCTAGAAACTAAGAACCTATCCTAATGGAATAGTAACTTCAGCATTAGAATTTTAATGCGAGCATTATGAATAGTAATTTGTTTAATAGAATATTAACATAATATATGATATTTTATACAAAATTATTCATCTAATAAATAATAATATGATATAATTATATCATCGTATAAGTAAATAAATGATTAAAAAATATATTAATTAATTCATGGTATATGTAAAAAACACAAATGTTTATTCCCAATTTTATCATTAATATATTCATTTAAAATAAAATTTATTTCATGAAAATAGATAAATAAATTAATATTTTCTTATCTTATTATTATAATATAATTTTACAGTGCCTTGATTAATCTTTCAATGTTTTATAAATTCAGTTATTATTTTAAAATATTAATTTTCCTCGTATATGATGATTCTTATTAAAAATATATTTTATAATATTTTTATTTTTTATTGTTAAAATGAGTATATTTTTAAATTTTACATGTTGATAAATGGTTGGGAAGAATTTATTTGATATTTAGTCAATAGATGAATTTTGGGTGAATAGTGAAATACTGTAATTTATGGTATTTAAAAAATACATTAATTATTGAGTCACAAATGATGTGTGGATGATGTAGGCCCATAATATCAAACTCTCATTCATTATTTTATTCTATTTAGTGATAATGTTTAAACTATTCATAGTATTCCACCAAAATAATAAAATAATCCATAAATCCATTCTCCTCCACTATAAATACCACCCCTCACCACCCATTCTCCTCACTGCTACAATGCCTTGATGCTTTTCCAATTTCCGCCCAATAAACATCCCAAGACACTACCCCACATAAAAAACATTTTCATCAATAATATACCAAAACCAATCTACCAAAAGAGTTTCTCAAGGGTAAGAATTCAACCAGAATTTTTTTTGTTATTTACATTTAATTTATTTTTATTTTTTATTTTGTTATTATTCCTCCTATTACATTATCCAAGTGGCATTAAAAATCCATTTTATTATATATATAATAAATTTATTATATTTATGGAATAATCTATCATCAAACATATTCTCCCCTCCTTTTTATATTTAAAAATGAAATCTTTACCCGTGAGGTGTTGATTTATTACCATCGAGGATAAAAAGTTTTCATTTTCCTTTACTAAAATCAAGTATTTTAATAAAACCATTATAATGGTTCAAAGTGATTTTTAAATTCATGTTATATCTTTTTTTATATTCTAGAACTAACATATATACCTAATATAAAATAATATCTAAAAACGAGTTCATTGTGATTGAAAATCATCAAAATTAATCTAAATGAGTATCATTAACATATCATATAATAAATCATCCTCATATATGGAAAAAATTATATAATAACAATTAAACTAATTTTTTTAATTAATAATATATAATTTTAATTTTTGTTAATTATCCCCATTTTACATGATCTTTCATGCATGTATACGAGCCAACAAATCATGGAAACCAAGAAACAAACACTCTAAGAATATCAAAATAGTACTCCATAAATCGTTATAATGGATATAATAAAACTTCATAAATTTATAAGAAATAAAATAATTGAATAAGAGGTTCTATATTTTTAAAATTAATTAATATAATATTATTATCATGGATATTATCATTAATAACGAATTCGAACATTAGGTATGGGGATTCAAGAACAAAATTTCCTTTCATTGGGTCATTCCTATTTTATGCCAAATTTTAGCGTGGGATTGAATTTATGACTCCACAAATATATATTTCGTAGTTCTGAATTTTTCACTTTTGGTATATTTATCTTTCCAATCTAATTTTATGACAAATTTGGTGATTATTTCTAAATAACTCTTCTTTCTAAAAACACAACTTATATGTATCGTAATATGGTTTATTGTTCAAAATATATTAATTACTCTTATGCCAATTATTTTAGTCCCTTTTTTATTTTGTGAACCCCAATTTTTTTTTCACAAATGTATGCTTTATGAATTCTTATGAAACCCATTTCATTTCCATGGGTTATTATATGGAAAATATTTTTATATGTTCAATATGTAATACATGATTATAAAAATTTTATGATATCACCAGTGTGGCATATGTTATATAGAACTAAAATGAATTTGGCAATGTTATGTATCTCATAAGATAATGTGAAAGATACAGGAACATGATGTTATATTTGTTCACAGTGATGATGTTATGATGAAGAACATATGTTATGCATGAACATGGTGCTAGATTTTTTTAAAACTATTTGTTGAATTAGACCACAAAGTCATTATGTTTTGTTTTTATGTATTGAAAAATTACATGAATTTATCTAATTATTCATATCATTATTATGGTGGTGGTCCTATTTTTTATGATGATGATTATTATGCTCACCCATGTTATTTTGATTCATGTTCTTATCTATCCTTTAACTTGTCATTTATATCACACCATTATTTCATGTATATATGAAATGGACTAATTTTAAAATAAGAAAATTATCTCCACTATGAATCTATTGACGATGAAACAAAAATAATGATTCCGTTATATTATGTTAATGTTTTGTATGGTCCTAATTTCCCCAATACACTGGAACATAGTTTCCTTTTTGTAATAGTATTATGTTTTTTTTCTTTCAAATAATGTAATAGTAGTGTAAGAAAATGTAGGGTCTCTATAGTTGGTATCATGGAATTCATTAGTTATTATGGGAATTAGGATTCCATAACATTTGTTAAAACTTTTATAATGAGACTTATTATATTAAATAACCATAGAATTTTTTCTTTAGAGAAATTATAAACCTAGTGATCCCACAAGATATGCCATTAAAAATTATTTCAAAAAGTATTAAATTATTTATTCATGATATTTTGACATTTTTTTCAAGTATTTTCTATTTTATAAAATGGTGGAAACCAATAGAAACTAATAAAACATCAAATTTGTTGGACAACTAGTCGATTTCTTGAATGACATACCCAATTACTTGGTAGGTGGAGTTCAAAATTCATGGTTATGCTTACCAAGCTATCTCGTACAATTGATAATATAATAAAGAATTTGGAATGTCCGCCTTTACCTATATTGGAGATATTAACTATCAATTATTTTATTCTAAAACGAATACTGATGTTTAGTGGATCTTATATTCTATTAGTCACGGAATAGTGGGTCAACTGAATGGTGAGGTTATTTTATGTGCATCGCTAATCTGAGACAGAGAAGTTGACTTTGGTTATTTATCATTTAGATGCGGATGATGATAAATGGTGGTCGTTGATTAAGAACTCAAATCCAAATGAGGAAATTGATGAAATTGATATGTAATACATTTAGAAACTATTTCATAAAAATTATTTTACTCAAACAATTAAAAAAAATATGTAGATCAAATTCTTATAGATGAATAACAAAGAAGGTGAATTTGTCCTAGCTTAAAATGAATATTTCATAGGGATTCAAGGTACACCTTTGGTATGTTATCAATAATGATATCAAAGTTGAAGGATTTTTTGGTTTTTTAAACCCACACCTTCATAAAAAAATTCATATTTGAGACTTTGGGTGTTTTCAAAGAAGTTTTCGATGCGATATCAATGTGGAGATAAATTTTATATAATGGTATCATGGATATTTAGATAATAAATGAATTTTGGATTTTCAAGATAGAAGATCTAATGAAAAAATTGGAAATTAAAATTAACAACTCAAATTTCCAAAATGTGGGAAGACGCATCTTGGGAATTTCCTTGAATGGATGGGGGAATGCATCATGTGTGGGATAGAAGGACCCCATAATCAGGAATGTAAAACAGACAGGAAGAAGGAGGGAAATTTATTTTATGAAATGAGCTAACCACCCATGTTTCAATTTATCAACTGTAAGAATATAGTAAATTATGAAAGATAGTGCACTATACCTTGAGTCCTCATGGGTAATCAGTGTCAACTGCAACCAAAGATGAAGGAGTAAGGGAATGCTTATGCCACAGTACTGCAAGATGGTACTTGATAATTATATAGTGAATAGTATACTTGTTATTCATTCAATAATAGTGAACATACAACTTGATTCTTTTTCAATGAATTCTCTTATATATTTCTAGTTTAGTTGAATAATTTAAACGTCACTTGAAGATATAATGGTTGAGTAATCATCGAGAATAACTAATCGTGAAATTATTGCATCAAAATTATATATATCCTCCATGGATAATTTATATATACTAAACCTCACCTGAGAAATAATCATACATACTTTCGTGGAGTTTGATTATATCTTAGGAAAGGATTTTATATCTTTGTTCAAAGTCAAAATCAATTGTCGAGAAAGGGTGACCACTCTTTACATCCCAAGGAAAAATCTAATTCTATACAAGTGTAACGAGTACGATGAATTGCATTCAAAAATCATTGTCTAATCTGTGGGTATTAATGCCTTGCGACCAAGTATATCTAGCTTAATTGATTGATACAAAGGATATAATCACGATAAAAAACATGACGAATGTGAGGGAATACCCTAATATGTTTTCTAATGAATTATCTAGTCTTCTTATAGACTTATTTTTTGAGTTATGAATTGAAATTATTTCTATATCTCAACCTATTTCAAAGACACCTTATAGAATGACCACCATTGAGTTGGAGTAATAGAAGAAGTATTAACAAGAGAATGTGGGAAAAGGTTTTATATGAATGAGTTCATCACCATGGGGTGCACTAGTACTCTTCATCAGGAATATGGATGGACTGATGCAACTCTACATTTATTATTATGATATCAATATAATAATGATAAAGAATATGTATCACATTCCATGGATAGATTACTTCTTCAATCAACATCTTGGGGTCATGAATTTTTCTAAGGTGGACCTTAAGTCATGATATCACGAACAAAAGGTGAGGATGAAAGATATTCCTAATACAACCTTTATAATGAGTTATAGGCATTATTATTTCATAGTTATTACTTTTGGAGTCAATAATTCTCCAATAATATTCATTAACATAATGAATAGAATCTTTATATATTTCCTTGACATGTTTGTGAAAGTATTTATATATTTCATTCTATTATAATCTAAGAGAAAAAAGGAACATGATGACATTTTTAGTATTGTGCTAAGGAAATTGATAATTGATAAAATTTATAAAGTGTATATTAAATATGAGTTTGGGATTGAAGATGTATCATTTTTAAGGGATTTATCACTAGAAATTGAATATTTGTAGACCCTTCCATGACAATGCAAATCGAAGAGAGTCCTTGGGAAACATTTTTAATAGATATCTATTGATTCCTTGAACTATCTTTGTATTACTATATATTTGTGAATCACTTCTAATTATTTTCATACCCACTAAAGAATAGGGCTCAGAAGGGTGAGAATTATATATGGACCAGTGAATGTGAAGATTACATTAATGAGCTGAAAAAGGGAATTATCTATGTGTGAGTACTCAGAGTTATGTAAATAGGGAACTCATTGTGGTATATAGTGATTCTTCAATGAAGTAATTAGGCTGTGTACTGAGGAAAAAAAATATAATGTTTTTGCCTATTCTTTAAGGCAGTTGAAAAATCATGATGAAAATTATCCAAATAATTATGTAGAGTTTGTGGTTGTGATGTCCACATTGAAAATATGGAGGCATCATCTCTATGGGGAGATGTATAAAATATATAATGATAACAAGAGACTTAAATATATATTTCCACAGAAATTGATTAATATTCACTAGTAATGATGGTTAGTGCTCGTAAATGATTAAAAATACTCAATCCACTTCCATACTGGAAATGTGAATATAGTAGCAGATGATCTATGTTGAAATGATCATGAAACATAATCAGTGATGATAATTGAGAAGGATACAATTATACTATATTTAAAAAGGATGGACATGTGAATCATTAACGAAGGAACATCATCAATCATTTCTCAAATTATTTCCCAACCAACCCGCATGGAGAAAATAATAGATACTAAAATAAATGATATTGAAATCCAAATGAATGTGGAAGAGATGAGAATGGGAGAATCCTTATAGTTAAAAATTGATGAGAAAGGACTGGTAAAATTTGTGTAATATTTATTTGTACCTTCCAATCCATAAATAAATAAAGAGATTCTAACTGACGCACATAGATCAACCTTATATATTCACTTTGAGAGCACAATGATGTATCTAGATCTTCGAGAGAAGTATTGTTAAGACAATATGAAGAAGAAGATCCCATAATATACATTAAAGTTCCAAGTATATCAGTAAGTGATGTCTGAATGGAAACGTCTATGGGGGTGATTCAATCCTTAACATACGAACATTGATATGTTAAGACATAAACATAGAATTTTTCACTGGACTTATAATGAACTCTAGATAAAACAACATTATACGGGTTACTGTGGATCATCTAAAAAATACAGACCCATTAATAGTAATTCGAGAGGACATATCATGGGATTAAAATCCATGGATAAAAAATAGTGAAGTTCTAAGCCTCGAAATATTACCACAATAAATTATATCTAACTGAGATCCATGATTCACTTCCATGTTCGGAAGTAGTCTCCAACATGATCTAAACACTATGCTAAACATATGTATGGAATATCATCCTCAAACTTTTGTCAAATCTAAGCAGGATATATAGATACTAGAAGACATGTTCAGAGCATGTAAAATGGACTTCAATGGAGTATGTGACCATCATCTTCCTCTTGTTGGGTTCTCTTACAACAACTGTTTCCACTCAACCATCCTAAATGATCTAAATTAATCTCTTTATGGGAATAGATGTAGAACACCAACATGTTGGTATGAGGCCAGTTAATGTACGCTACTGTAACTAGAAATGGTAAAATAAATCAATGAAAATGTGATGACCATTCATAAACACATCAAGGAATCCCAAATTCAATAAAAGACCATTCATAGAATCATTGATGAGACTTAGTGTTTGATCTCAGAGACATGGTATTCCTCCATATATCTCTATAGAAGATTATCATGAAATTTAAGAAGTAGAGGATGTTATGTTCTAGGTATATTCGCCACATAAATTTTTTTTATAACTTTAGATTTGTGGACTCATGACTATAACTTCCATTGACTATGTCTCATGTACACGATTTTTTCCAAGTATCCCTCTTAAAGAACTATATACCAAATCCCTCAAACATACTAAATCTAGAAGGGGTAAGGTTTGGAAATGATCTATCTTGTAAAAAGAATTTATTATATATCGTGGAACGTATAGATAAAGTTCTACACAACAAGACTACTCACCTTATTACTGTACTATAGAAGAACCATAGTAACAAAGAAGAAACATGGGAATCTGAACAAGGGATGATGGAGAAATACCCTCTCCATTGTATGAAAAAGAAATTTCAAGGGATAAACTTCATAAGGGAGAAGAATGTAACAATACAATATTTTTATAAATGTAAATTTCTTTCTAAAAATTGATATATATATTATAAACCACATAACATAACATTGACAACACAATACAAGCATTATAAATTAAGAATGAATGAAATTAGAGATATTTATAGAAATTAAGGAATCTATCCCGATGAATGGTAACTTGACCTATGGAAGAGTAATATAACCATTTTAAATAGTAATTTGAATTAAATAATAGAAACCAAATCTATTAAATTATAAATAAAATTTAGGCAACATATTAAGTCTATGATACAATTATATAACAGTATAAATTGTAAATATCTATTTATAATTTTATAATATATTTAATTATTTTAAATTATATTTATTTTAATAAAACATATTCATAAATTAATATTTTGATGTCTTATTATAATAATATAATTTTTTGAGATGTAAATTAGTTTTCAAAGTGTTATAAAATCTTTGATACTCTTAAAGACATCATTTTCCATGTAATTGATCATTTTATTGAAAATAAAATTTATCCTACTTAGATAATTATTTTCATAAAATATAGTTCATTTAACAATTTTTCACATTGAAGAATGGTTAGTGTGATTTTTTTTACAAAACTGTTGGATTTGTTTGATTAGTGAAATATAGTAATTTCCCCTCCTTAAACAATACCTGAATTATTGATTTATAGGTGAGTTATAGCTAAATAAAGACCATAATATCATAATTTAACTCATTATTTAATTATATACAGTGATAAGTTTCAATCTATTCATATTTTTGAGCAATAATAATAATCTAACGAATAAAATAATAATAAACACCTTTCTCTTCCACTCTAAATACCACCCCTCAACCCACATTCTTCTCACACCTCCAAATCGACAAAGGTCGACCAATTTCTTTCAAATCCTCCTTATAATACCCTCCCCCAAATCCTATATCCTTTAGTCTCAAAACAATTCACTAAATAATATCTCTAAGGTAGTTCTCAAGGAAATGAATTTATTAGGTAAAATCCTCTTTCTTTTCTTTTATTTTTTTTTTCATTTTTCATTCCTTCTGTTATTATCTACTCGTTTCCTCTAATCTAAGTTGAAGGATAACTATAAAAAATTCTACATACTGAAATATTTTTTTAACTGAATAATATTTTATCACGCCTCTCATCCACCGCCTTTTATTCTAAAAATGAAAATGAAATCCGTGAGGGGTTGATTTATCACCTTTGCTGATGCCACATTTTCATTTTCCTTTTTGGCATTAATTTTTTTTTCATAAAACCATTATAATGGTTGAAATATATTTTAAATTATATTTTTTTATATTTTTTAGGATCTTCACCTAACATATATATATATATATTATTGAATAATAAAATAAAATGAGTCTGTTGTGATCAAAAACTGCCAAAATAAATCTAAACAGTTATGAAGAAAAATGTTATCGAACAATAAATCCTCATACATGGAAAAAATAATGTATAAGAGAAACAAAAATTAATTATTTTTTTTAATAACCAATAATTCCAATTTTGGATAACTATCCCCATTCTACATGACCTTCCACACAAGTATACAAGCAAAATGATGATAGAAACCAAGAAATGACCACTCTGAGAATAATGGAATGGAACTCTGTAACTCATCATAATGTCCATAAAATAACATCATAAAATTTTAGAAAAGAAAATAAATATATACTAAGTTCTGGTATTATTAATTAATGAATCTAATTTCATTATCTTGAATATTAATTTCAAAAAAAACATTCTATGATAATATAAGGGGATACTGAAACCTAATTTTTTTTCTTGTGAGTTATTCTAATTTATTTAAACATTTTAGTGTGTATGTTCTCTTATTACACCTAAAATATGTATTACATTGTAATTAATATTTTTATGGGATATACATGTTTTTAATATGTTTTTATGGAAAACACAGTGATTTTCCAAATAGAACTCTTTTTTCTAAAAACAAATAATTTACATCAATTGAGATTTTTTTTCAATAAATATAAATTACACTTATCCAAAGTTGGTTATTACCATTTTTTATTGTGAACCCAAATTTTTATTCATTAATGTATGATTTTTTTCAATTAATATGAACCTCATTTCGTTTATATGTGTTATTTTATGGAAATTATTAACACATGTTATAATTATAATGATTTTATGGTTGATCCTAGAATTATATAATGCTCTAATGTATTGGGTAATGTGATATATCTCATGTAATAAGGTTAAATATTAGTGAACATGATTATATATTTGGTCATAGTAGTGATGTTATGATGATTCACATATGTTATGCATGAACATGATGTTATCGTTTTTACAACCATGTGTGGTGTTTCCCTCCTAAGAAAAGTTTTTTTATATTTATGCTTTTCCACATTCAATCCCATTATATAATGATTTATATAATTATTATGATGATAATACCATGCTTATGTTATAATGATTATTCTTATTCTCATCCATGTTATGTTTATTCATGTTCTTATCTATCCTCTTACTAGCCTTTTATCTCACCCCATTCTTCGATGTATATCCTCAGGTGACAAGTTATATTAATAATAAAATAGAGCATGATAAGAATCATGATAATAAGGAATTAAGATAATTATTATGGTTTACTATGTAAATGTTTTGTATGGTCTAAATTTTCCCAAGACACTAAAACCTTTCATCCTCATTTTGTAACCATTTTATGTTCCTTCCATTAAAATAATGCAAAAATAATTTAAGAAAAGGTAGGGTAACTATATGAATCCAATTGTTGGTGTGTGAAATACATGTTTATGGAATGTGGTTCTATCTCAATCATATATTTTTTTACATGTATTTATCTAGTTTAAAATCTTTTTATAAGTGTATTGTCTTGATTTAATTGAATGTCAGCAAATTTGATTTAAAAAATAGGGGTTCCCTATATTTTGTTAATAGATATGGTAATTTAAATGTATTATGAAATTTATTTATGAAATTTTATTCAAATCATTTTAATGATGAAATTATTTGGAAAATATAGCACATGGCAGGCCATTGGTACTTAGGTGGAAGGTGTAGAAACATCCCACGTGCATTGATATAGTGAGGAGGTTCAGTCTTGTGGTGCTCTTGTTCTCCATATGGCCATTGATTATGGTAATTGTTATACATATTTGGAGGTTCACATGAAAGTCTGTTCCTCTAATTTTTATATTAGATTCATATTTATATATACATGATCTGTGCGACTGACTATCATTGGGTATAAGGGTTCCTACTACCCTAGACTATTATGATTATTGGTATGATGTTACACGTGCATTGGTTTTTATAGTATTGGATTTGATATGGTATTCAATATATGAAATTATTTGAGATATTTTTATATGTGATTTTATTTAACTATTTTTTACTTATATTATTTGGGAATCTCAAAGAGGGTTATTTTTTACCCTGATTTTGTTATAAAAATTGTTTAAGTGGTTATTATTCCATTTTTTCGTCATAAGATGATAATGTTTTCATTTTGTCAAAGTGACATGATGTGGATAACCTCTGTGGGATCACACTATGACTATTTATCTCACACCATATTCATCCATATCATTTTAGATATATCTTGATATATCTTTCGATGTAGGAAAATTCAAGTAGATACAGTGATTTGGTGAGGATTCTATCCACTATGTCTAGTAGCTGGTGGTCAGTTAGTGGTAGTTTTCCCATGCAATTAAATGCAGTAATTGTTTCATTTTTAGTAGTACTTTAATATCGTACTTGTATCATAGGTACTATTTTGTTTCTTTTATGTCATATCACTTCTCTTGTTTCCCTTTTCCAATGACATATATTTCATGTTTACTATTCCTTTATTTGTCCTGGATGTGTATATAAATATATGTCATGCTACCTACTTTAGGATAAAAGAAATCGGTCCATATTGTTGTTTTCCATGTCCATGTTATAGTCACTCTTCTATGTGGATCCATACTTCCTTGTGGGTTTGATATTGTTCAGGTTGGGTATTTATTTGAGAGAGTATCCAAGTCAGGTTTGTCAATATTTTAGATTTTCTTGCCTTCTTATGCTGGTAACATGAGAGGATTAATTTATAATTAGTTTTTACTACCAATTATATAAATGTAAATTTATTTTAATAAAATAAATCTCTGGATATATTTTCTAATACATCATGGAATCATTCTCATTTTTATCCTATCATTATAATAAAAATTGGATATGGTGATGATGGTTCTAGATATGCGATACTAATTTTTTATTCAACATGATTCACGTGATTCACCAAGATAAGTATATAGTTATACAATATGATATATATATATTTCATTATATAGAGGTGATTGATTTAAAACATTATTCTAGTGTAATTATAATATATTAATTATTATTATTTATTAGGTTATATTTTTTCTCTTAATTTTAATTTTTCAATATATTCTTTACATATTTATTAAGTGTTTAATATAGAGATATTGACAGTGGATCATAAAATATTAGTTATAATAAAGTGATAACTATAAATTATTCCCTATTATAGATTGGTGAAAGGGATGTCCCTACGTCTATCAGTGATAAGAAGACAACACTGATAAAATCCCCACCATTATTAGTTATAGATCAAAGCGCCGATAAAAGAGTTGTTTATCAGTTCTAAAAAATCATTGATAATGGTGGATCCATTCTCACCTATTTTTTAGCAGTAATAATGGATGGATTTATCAATTCTATTCTTAGCGCTGAAAAAAAATTAATAAAAAAATTTATAATATATATATATTATTTACATTAAAAAATAAGGTTTATTTACATACATTAATTAAAAAACACATGATTATAATTAATATAAATATAATATATTAATAAATGTATTTTTAATAATTCAAATATATATATAATATTTGGAAAAATTATTTATATGATTATAAATAAATATATATATATTATTATAAAATTATTAAAAAATAAAAAATAATATCTTTATTGTATTTTTAATTATATATAAATACGTTTTAAATATATTTATTAATAATTATAATTATAAAGAAATATATGTCTTTAATGAACATGGTAAATAAATAAATAAGTATATCATGATATAGTTATGTACATGAATGTCATTATTTTTGTACATATATTGATGCATGGGTATAAATGACATTATATAATCATAAGTTAATTTTGGGAAAAGATTGTGGGTTACTATGTTCCATATTTTATGATTACCTAAAATATTATTATACATGAATGTGTTATGTATCCACCATAAATGTCCATTTATACACTGACACACTTGTTATTCATTCATTTAATATATTTTATGACTCAGTTTTTAGGATCTAAACTTTACAACTTATATGATTTATTATAGTTATACAAATGAACATGCTATGTCGTCATAAATATTTATAAAATTACAATTAATATATTTAAATAAAAAATGTATTTATTATAATTATAATTATATATATTTAATTATATAAAAATATCATTTCAAGATTTTATAATAATTATAAATATATTTATATTTATAATAATCAAATGGGAAAAAATACAATTATAATCATTTCATAAATATTTATATTTATATACTAATAAACATATAGTCATAAAAAATATTTATAAATTTATCTATTTGTAATTATAATTAAATATGTATATATATATAATTGTAAAATTCTAATATGTATATTAATTATATTTATAATTATATAAATATATATAACTAGGTAAATGTATTTATAAATATATAAACATATTTATAAATAAATAAAATTTTTTATAATTATAAATATTAACAAATGTAGATATTTTTAAATAATTATATGTCTATAATAAATATATATATATATTTTGTTCTTAGGGGAAAAATTACACTAACCACACACGCACCATACACACAGACTGGAAAAGCATTCCATATCCCCCCCAAGGGATAGACCACCCATCAACCCTTATTCATTCAGTACATAGCACGATTTTTTAGTGGGAAATAAGCCATTACATGGCCCAAATTCCAACAAAATGGCCTAGTGGCCAAGTACAACATCATGCATGTATCATACATGCGTCATAATCGACCTGTGTCGAGTGTGCATAACCTCCTGCCAACAAATTTGGGGAACAATTACATTTAAGCACACACTCACAAGCATGAAAAAAGGATCATATCCCCTAAATGGATAACCCACCCAATCTTGCTCTTTTATTTATAAATATACAATTATAAAAAATATATTTAAATTAATTATAATTTTATAATTATATATAATTAATATTTTAAATATTATTTTATAATTATTTAAAAATATATATATATTAATTTATGATTATAAATATATTTATTTTATATATATTTATTATAATTTTGTAATTCTAAAAATATACCTTCATTAATTATATATATAATATTTATTCATATAAATATATACAAATATATATATATATATACATATACATATTATATAATTTAAAATAAATAATTTATAAATTTATAAATATAATTATAAATAAATAAACATGTATCTATTATATAAATAATTTTATAAATATTTATAATAATATTAATACATTACACAAATTATACCAATATCAACACTTTTCTAGCAGTGATAAAAGCATTACTCAATTTTATAAAAGAACCAGAATCAGAAATTTTTTTATGAAAAACATTTACTATTTTGTGGTACCCTACATCTGTCATGATTTAACTCTCATGAATTCTCTCAATGGCTCTCTATCTGCCTCTCTCTCCACTATTTATCTCACAAAAACCTATTTATTCACCTCTATGATCGCTACTAATCATTCCACCTCTATTTTTGACATAACTCTGGAAGCCCATCTCACTGCCGCCTCTCCCACTACTACTCTCGTCGCCATCATTCTTTCCACCACCTGTCTTTAAATATAAGGTCTGTGATGAGTGTAATTGGTCATTATTTCTTGTTTTTGTGACTTTATCATGATATTTCCAATACATTTTTTATTGATGATGAATACCTTCTTTCTGATGACTCATCTGCAATTTCATTGTTCTAATTTTAAATTCATTACAAGTTGGTCATTTAAGATCATGGATCATAAATGATTAATTACTTATATATTGAAAATGAATCAATTTCTAATTTAAATCAAGATTTCTATGAGAACACCGTTGAAAGGATATAAATATTTATTTCAACGAAGTACATGGTATTTATAATGTATATAAAATATGATTAGTCCATTCTGCTTGTTCTTGTGCTTATTGAATTTCCTTGTATTTTTCATGAAATATTTATGTTGTGAGTAATAGGATAATGGTAATAAAAATATATTTTGAATACATTTTTTGAGAATAAATATTTTTTGAATGTTCTATTATTTGCATTGATTCATGGAGGTTGAATTAAATTTATTTATGAGAGAGTGATGTGTCATAATCATGGAATCTGATGAATTACTTTCGGATTTTGAGGGGCTCTTGAGTGGTGTATTTATTGTAATAGCATGAATGTTATAGAATGAAGTTATAATAATGAAATTTAAAAGGAATGGGTTTATAAAAAATTACATGTGGTTTGTAATTTACTTATATAAATTGATTTAATAGGTTTAATAACTACATATATAAGAAAAATTTCATAATAAGTGTGGTATGGATTGTAATTATCAATTATAGGAATCGTGAAACATGTAAATAGAATATATTTTTTGAAATTTTTATTGATTTTCTTTTTGTTTTA
Source organism: Viscum album (assembly GCA_963277665.1). Lineage (NCBI taxonomy): Eukaryota > Viridiplantae > Streptophyta > Magnoliopsida > Santalales > Viscaceae > Viscum > Viscum album. The sequence continues at coordinate 14,781,170 of OY728151.1, read as the reverse complement.
TGATTACTCATTGTCGTAATCAATTGATCTAACCACTTTATAATCTATTTTTGTGACATCCCTTACTATAAGTTTCATATCCCTCATCCTTTTGTTTCAAAATTTCATAAAGAGTCATTTATATGTTTATTTTTATATTGAATACATTTATAGAGACAACTTTTAGCGATAATCTTCATTATTACACATTATTTACAGTTTTGTATTTAGTAAGAGATACATCTTGGGGGAACCAATACCAAATTTGTGTAATGGACAATGATGTGGCATTCCCAATATGAAAAAAATGGGATGACAGATGGAGTGATAAATATCATTCTAATCCTTACTCAACAGACTCATGAAATGAATAATAATATAAACCATTTCAAAATATCTAACATGTTAAGGATTAAACAGCTCACCATGGATTTATTCATGTATAAAATATATCCAACCATTTGGGTTACATTAATCATCTAGTTTTAGAAAAATGTATATCAATTTTGAATTAATAAGGTGAATTCGAAATATGGTTTGTGTTGATTATGTATATAAGGAAATATGAATAAGATCATAGTATGAAATGAGAGTTTTTTTAGAAATATTCATCCAAAAATATTTTCCTTGATCTACTCACCAAAAATAGAGAAGGGTTTCTGTAAAATATATATTATTTTATAAATTATATATAATTTTTTACTTCTATATACATATATAATTTCACTTAAAAATATAAAAATATCAATATTTTTTATTTATGCTAATATACCAATATATTTTTTTCAATTTATATATATATACTAATATATTTATACATTCATTAATTTATTGTTTGTTGGAATATACTTTTGAAAATATAATAATTTATTTTTTATTTTGAAAAAAAATTAATTTCAACAGTTTTATTTTCTATCATAAAAAAGGATTTCAAATAATATAGTATATATTTTTTTATATTTTAATTGATACATTCAATAGTTTCATTTCATCAGTTTTTTATAATGTAAATGTTATTTTAAACATCAATTATACTCCTGAAAAAACAGTTTTAATACAATAAATTCATTAGATATATATTCAATATAACATATTTTGTGTATTTATTTATTTAAATATTAATATTACCGAATAAAATAGGATAGATATGAATAGATAATGGATGTATTACTATTTTGTGAAAAAAGTGAATGAAGATGAGGTGAAATGGTACATTATGATTGAAAGAGATCTTTTGTATAAAGATTCTCATATCCTTTTTATGTGTTTGTGTTATTTTTATTCAAGACTAATTATTATAGAGGAGTTGGAAGAACACATGATCTGTCACAGAATTCAACAATGTTATAAATATTGGAATAGACATGGTGGAGAAGAGAATATAGCTAGTGACTGGAATAACACTGCATTTTATACATATTATGATTTTATTACCATTGTGGGAAATGAGGGAAGCTATATCAAGGATTTTATTTCTATTTTGAATGATGATGGTGATAATATTTATGAAATGAAAGTTATAGTTGACATTGAACTTCATGATTGCATAAAATTATATTTGGTGTTAGAGAGTTTTGAAAAGACGCCAATGTATATTGGTTTCACTAAATATACATCATTACCATCCATACTAAAGATATATAATTTAAAACATGCAACATATAGAGTGATAACAGTTTATCAAAAAAAATTCTCTTTGGATTGATATTCTCCCAGAAGATAATGATCTCGCCACAGAAAATTATAATGCTAAATTGATGATACATTCAATGGGTTTGATCTCCAAAAGAATACATGATTGTCCAAATGATTTTATTCTATTTCACAAGAACTAAAAACTACATAATGAATGGGAAATGTGATGTAATTTTTTATACAATAATGATGAATTCAGACCTACAAAATATATATGGTACATTCCAATCATTACAAGTATTATGCCCCTATATGGAATTGAGGGAACTGCATGATAATTTACATGGAATAAAAATTAAATAAATAATGAAAGGATACTCAACAACTTATAGACTCAACTCAGTGGAAGATAATTGATCCTGAGTATCCTAAATTTGGAACCAAGCAATGAAATATTTTCCTTGTGTTATCTACATATAGTGTGAATCGTTTTGGTCTTAAAAGAAGTACTCCAAGTAAATAGATGTTTATGATGTAAAATTATTACTTTCTATCATGTTTGTGCATGAAATGGAAATACATTATGTTATATATGCTTATATCAGGACAAAACCCACCAGTTAATGTTATGGATTTTTATTTGGAACCATTGATCAGAGAGTTGAAATTATTGTGGGATTTCAGTGTAACATCGTATGATGATTATTGAAATTAATATTTCACATTGAGAGCTATTTTGTACAAGATGATAAATGACTTTTCTTATCATTAAATTTTTCATAATATTTAATTAACAGATCTCACATGTTTTCCCTTCATGAACAATGTACATAGTCAATTAGGTCAAAACATTAATTGATGACTATGTTTCTTGGACATTGTAGATACTAACCCAATCCCATAAGTACTGATCTTGGGTGAAATCATTTGATGGAATTTTATAATAAGATACAACATTGTATCCACTAATAAGTGATGAACTATTAGAGATGTAAAATATATGGTCCCTGGTTTAGGTATACCGTTATAAATAGACATAAGAAAACTAATTGGAAAAAGATATTAATTTTTTTGGGAATTTTCATAGTAGAATTATATAGACATTAGATATTTATTGATAAAATTCATGATAAAATAATATAGGTGGTAGTATAATTGGAACATTGCTAAATGAACCTGGAAAATTAAAAGATGAAATAAAGGATATGATGGGCATGATTGATAGTGGAATATAGGAATATTATGCATCATTGAAGAGTGAAAAAACCATTCTTCCTAAATCATTTAGCACTCCTTCTAGACAAGAGAGATATAAATTTTGAAATGTCGTGTATGTTGTAAAGGTTATATGGGGGTAGTCAATGGATATAGTGAATATTGTGTCAATGAAATATTTAATTATAAAGGGTTTGAAATACATGATTGTCATGTTTTGATGAAAGATCAAATTCAAGTATCCTTTCATTAATTGTTTTCCAGAAATATCCATCCTAAAATCTCCAAACTCCTTTTTATTTGTTAATGTTATGTGCTCAAAGTAATATACTTGATGAAATATATAATTATTGAATAGGGAATTCATGTCATGTTTTGTGAATTAGAAATATTTTCCCCGAATTATTCAGGGATATGATGGTTCAGTTTATGGTTCACATAGTGAAAGAGATTCAAATATGATTTCTGCTACATAATTTATGGTTGTACCTCATTGAACAATATATTAAAATTTTTAAAGGGTATGTAAAAAATTGAATTTGATCATAAAATTTTCTTATATAGATATATTCTTTTGGAATTCATTGAATTCTTTACATACTACCTATCTAGTGTGTAATGAATTTGTATACAAAATCTAATCACACCTGGTGGCTTGTGGGTGAGAAAATTTCAAGAATAGATGTTTCAAAATCATTTTCACATATCAAGAGCTCTCCCACAATTATGTAGATGATGAAATTTTTGATTAATCCATGAATGTTGAAACCCACAAATAAATTCATAGGAAAATGAATACCACAATGGATGAAATATGGATATCAAATATAAAAAATAAAAAAATTATGAGATGGTTTTGAGACCATATTTTTAAGGAGTCAGATGAAAATCATGATTTAATATTAGTACTTCTTCTATAGATAGCCCAAATACCAACTGTATGTGTATTATATTACAATTGTTATGTATTTAATAGCTATATGTAATATAAAATTGAACATGATGATGGAATTACAATGAAAAATAGTAGAGATACTCTGTTGATTTTTTTATTTTTTATTATTTCACTAATTAATGAAATACAATTTATGAGAATATTTCATACTTTGGTATCATAAAAAAATAAGGGAGTTCAATTAAAAAATATAAAAACAAATGATTTTTCAATGAAGGTGGGTTGATAACATGAGTGATGTAAAAAATAGTTGAATTGGGATTTATGAATACAGCTTCCAGTATGTTTGGATACAGAAAAGATCTATTTAAAATAGATTCATAGGAAATACAATTATTTTATGATCTAGAAACTGCATACTAAAAGTGGTCAATTTCTATATTATCAACAATAAACATTTAACGGTTATGTTGAAGATAAAATTAAAATGACCCTTTCATTGGGACATTGGAATAATTTCACATCATTCCCAATGTAGATAAGGATTTTTTATCAAAGGAGACCATAATGGGGGAATATAGGTACACGAGAGAGGGGTTATATGTCTTAAAACATTAAAAAATGACTTCAATTATCGAGTTTTTTGTAATATACATAGTGTTACCGCATGTAATTATCTTTTAATTGTGGAATATATGTAATCTAAATAAAATCTTAAACCACATCTGTTGATAATGACTTCTTCATGTTTCGGTGTTCCCAATCCTATGAAACAACTTGTTTTTCAACCTGCTAGTAAGCTTAGTGGAAAGGAACAATGGCCTTTATCACATGTTTTTTATCCAAATCCAATGGACAAAAAGGATTCTCAACCGGGTATTTATCCATGTGTAGATGAACAATGACCTTATTCATATGTTGATGCTACCAATCCAGTCAAATAACATATTGATTTTGTTGAATCTGATGAAATGGTCAACGATACTAATCTGATACTACAAAAAATAGGTACATTGTATCATGATCGTGTTAGAAATAGTTATTAAAACAAAAAATAATTGGAATAAAATTTGAGGTCATGTGGAATGTGCATGACCAAAATATTAACCCCAATAATTCCATGTTCAGTAGTAACATTAGGCTCATCAGTAAAACCCAATTCTCATTTTAAAATAACATATGTAAAATTTCAATATTTAAAAAATATTAATGAAAATTTTTACAGAAAATGGAAGCATATAATTGATTAGTTAATTAATAGATTATTCATGATGGCGAGGAATCTTTTTCAATGTACTGTACATTAAAACAAAAAATATATTCAAATTTTCAAACAAAAATTCAAAAGTTAGTTATTTGGATAAAAATAATATTCCAATTTTTTTTAAATAATGTCAAATATCATGAAAAAACACATTAATTTATCATATGATAATATTATAAACATTTTTTATAAAATTTCATCTATATAATGGTTAGGGAAGAGAAGGTTCTCAACTAAAGATTAAAATAATGTCATCCATCAATGAATTTTTTATATATAATGATTATGTAATGAGAGGAAAAGGAAATGAAAAAATGTTAATATTTATAAATAACTATTGCATAATAAATCTTATATTATTTGAGAGATATATATCATATAATATAATCATTAGAAATTTATGTATATATATTATATGTAAAAAACTAGGAGTGTAACATTAAACATTTATAGATTTGGTGACTATTGAATTATAATCTGGATGACATAATTAAGATAAAATAGATCATTAAATACCATGAAAATAAGTATACTCATAATAAAACATATAAATGGTGGAAAATTTAATCCAATTAAAATATATTGTTTTATTATATCAAATATATCTCGAGGGATCAAAACTGCGATGAATAAGCATTTTCCCAAGTATTCCTTACTTCATATGATCTATATTCTCTAAATTATACCTTTAACTATATTTTTCATCAATAATAGAACCACATTTAATAAAATAAAAAATAATAATTACATATTCCATCAAATACATTGGTCACTGTCAATATTTCATTTTCATCATCATTTTAGGTGTTAATTGCATTGATTTTCAAGTACAAACGAGTTAAACTATTTTAATCCTTTATAATTGATCACAGTTTCCTCAAACCCATAATATATATAATTATATAAATTTCATAAATATTAATTTTAAAGATATAATGAACAATTCATATAAATCAGTTATGCAAAATATGTTTCATCACTACGTTGAGATAATAGTTTGCACATACGTATGAATGGTGAATCCATATCTTCATGAAAAAAGTAAAATAATATTTAAAAAATTTATTGAAAATTATAGATTAATTATTATATATATACAAAAAAAATATATTATTATAACCATTCATGATGGATGGTGGTGGTAAATTATTGGTAATTGTACATGGAGGTGGTGGCAAACTAGTACGCATGATTCATACATCCATCTCCCATTAGAGAGACAATCAGTGGGAAATAGTTATTCCATAATCATAAAAAAGTAATACTAGATTTGTTATATTATAAAGATTATCTTTTAATATAAACAATTTTAAATGAAGTATAATATGAAATATTATCAAATGTGCAGAATTAAGAATCATACCACTTTTTTATGATACCTCTATTGGATTACAACTTAAACCATTAAGGATATGAATTAATTGGATATTATACGGTCTATGATGAATTTAAGGAAAATGTTAAGGTTTTTATTTATTTCAGATGATTTGAAGGGTTTTAATGGTGATAATAACAAAGGAGAAGTTGTTCACGTTGATATTTGTGGGGTGAGACAAATGTTAAATTTCCAAAAATATTACAATGATATAAAGTCACTTAAATTTGGTTGTTTCAAAAAATAAAAAATTAATTTAAATTTGTACAATATAGTGTTGAAATAATTTTGATCAATAAAGATTATACATGTTTGGGTTGAAATAATACACTTAATTATTAGTGTAACGCCTCTAGAAAACTCATTTCGACAATTACTAGTCTAGAAAAATAATACTATTTTTACCATTCATTACCTAAAAAATATAAGTTGAAAATATATTATTAAATTGATTATTTTGATTAAAAATATGGAATAAATTTTAATTTATTAAATATTTACAATTGAAAAAAATTAATTTTAACTTAGAAAACATAACTCAATTTAAACACAAAATAGAAAAAATAATTCTTAGCATAAAACATAATTTACTTTCATTCAACTCATTGTCAAAGCCATAAGATGAAATATTTAGTAATTTATTTAATATAAAATCTGAAATTTCATTAGGTAATATAATAAATTGATTTTAATTTAATTTAATATTCTAAAAACAAATTCCTTATAAAAATATGGTATTTAGAAAAAAAATTGATGCCCAAAAAATAATTTACCAGTATCAAGAATAAGGATAATTTACGTGAAATTAATTAAATTATTTCTACTTAATAAAGATTGTGTAAATATATGATCAAATTTAAAAAAGATTTGGACTTAAAAATGAAGATAAATGTTAGTTTTTTTAAAATGATTATATTTTACTATTCACTAAAGAGAAAAAAATGGAAAAAACATAAACAATAATCTTATGAAAGTACTAACATGATGATTTATAAATTTATATTAATTTTATCAAATTAAACATATCTACTTTCTAGTAATTACTTATAATTATTATGAAAAAAACTATGATTATCAATTTTTAAGAAATCATATTTTTTAAGTATTAAATGAATTTACTTAAAACTGGGTATATATTAAGTATTCATTTATATATACCATTTCCTTGTATAAAAAATGTAAAACAATTTCATAATATTATTTTATTACTATTTATAAAATTCAATTTAATGGAATGGTTATATAAAATTTCTTTAGTATTGTTCATTTAGACTAGTGATTGTAGTTAAGGAAACCTATTGAATAGATCATTTTTACTTCAAATTAAATACATGTGAAACCATTGGTACTTATATTCTACCCCTTGAAAATAATTTATCAACCAAAATTACATTATCTAATTAAAAAAGTTTTATGAAATCTATTATTCATCAAATCATAGATATCCCATGTAACTTATATGGATATTAGATCCTTTAAAATAACTTTAAATAGATGAGTAGTCTTGTATAATAAAAATTATATTTATGATCCAATATTTTTAGAAATTATTCATTATTTTTTAAAATCATTCTTTAAATGTTCAAAATATAGGTTCAATATATATGATGGATCAGGTATATACTTTGTAAAAATAGATACATGGAAACAATAATGATCTTTAGAAAGATTTCGATAGAGGAATATGTGATAATCAGCCATCTAAATCTGACCAAGAATATAAAATGGAATAATATAAAGTGGTCTTATATTTATACAAATTTCAAATGTTATAAGATTCATTAAAATAAAAATTCATCAGAATATAATCTCATTGACATAAAATTTCATTTTCACCACAAATCATGTAAAAACCCAGAAATTTATGGAAATTTATTTTTTAAATTAATTGGGATTATTACGATTCTGCAAAAATTGATAGTGCATATTTACGAGGCCCGATGTGCCTGAAATTATTTAATGAACTTTCATAAGGTATGTTCAGTAAATGTGTAGGTGTCGTTTTCCATCTTTTGAACCGGTGTGCAAATTAAAAATTTGAGGGCACTATTGAATCTGCAGCGCTGGGATTTGCTTAAGGGTGGCTTCACTTCGACCGTAGTAGATCAGGTGAAAAAGATAATTTTTTGGACTTTCGAAAGATTAATAAAATAACATGTTATGTTATTTTATTTCTTTTCCTTTTCTCCAGTAGATAATCGAGGGTGGAGGGATCTATGACATGTCAAGCCATTAATGGGATTGAATCATTTTTTGTGAATGTACCATTGGAATTTGGGAGGTTCATTAATTTAATGAACCTCATAAATTCCTCATAACGTTAACCACATCTTCCCCCTCTTATTAATATGGAGCTTGGGGATGGGTGTTGGCACATCTTCACCAAGAGATGAAGCTATATAAAAGTACTGTGACGCCAAACACATGGAGGATGAGACCAGATTCTGCAAGTGGTGGTGAGGGCCACTGAATCCCAAACAGAAGAAAATGACGATGGAGGTTCCATTTATCATCGTCAGTGGATGCCTCATCTAGGTTGGGGGATAGTTGTGTAGTTCATCCTTTTAAGATAACTTTTTTACCACATAATAAAATGCTAACACGCAGGATGTGGGCCAAACAAACAAGTCCCAGACCTTCCGCCTCGTCAGTATTCATCTTGATTTTTTGAAACGATTTTCCAAACAGAACAGAAGGAAGAAACCAGGCGAAACTCAACCGCGACGGTGACCCGAGAGACTCATAGGAGCTGAAGACAATAAAAATGGACCACCGGAGTGCGTTCGATGGCCCGAGGAAGAAACAGCCAGTGTGCCATGTCAGGGTTGTCTGGCGGTGGCTGGAGGAGACCAGCAGTGAAAGGCTGCAGGTCTTGGGAATTTGCGGTCCCTCGCGCATTGTGACAGACAGTGGCGGTCGGCCGAGCTGGACACGCATGAAAGGGCCTACGCCCGTAGGTGCCGTCAGCGGTAGCATCCGCGGCCCGCAGGCCGCAACAGCATGGTGCAGCATGGCCACGTGACGCGCCACGTTGGCGGAAGTCGGTCGGCCAAACGGCCGGCCTTTTCATGCGGTGGGTAAGAACTCTACCAGTTGAGAGAAAAGGCCCGGAATCCACATGCCCAGTGAATAAGGTCAACCAACTTCTAGAAGACCAGGCCGTAAGCGGGCCTGTCCCACGGCCCATCGGGCTAGCGCTGGTGAGCGAAGACCCACTAGGCAGGCCGAGGAAACCATGACCGAAGCCTGCAAACCAATGGGACAACTCGGATGGTCCAGACCTAGTGAAACAATCTGACTCTTTACTACCCAAACTTGGGTGGGGTTAGGTAGACCCCAGGGCCCATTGCGTTAGTCCAGTCAGACTGAGTCGGTCCGGGCCCAGAACAAACCGGCCCCTGAATAAATAAACACTCTTAATTGACAAACCATTTTTATATTTCACATGCAATCATTGGAATTGGGACCCATTTTGGGAAGTGGTGCTTTTGGCAAATTTTGGCGGGCCAGACCGAGCTGGGCTGGGCCGAGATGTGAACACCCCCATTTCACGAAAAGGGATGTAACTAGTAGAACGAGCATCTGATCGACATGTTGTATGTTTCATAAGGACACATGTGACAAGGAGGTCCTTTGGAGATACCCTAAGTGAGTTTTTACAGAGTTTGACATGCGACTTGGGTTGGATCAGACTTGAATCCAACCAGTCCATTTTTACAAAAGTGCATATATCTCATAGACAGGGCGTGTGATCAGCGCGCCATCTGTCATGTTGGAAAAATATGATGGGGCAGTCCCATGGGTATGATTTTTTGGGACGTTATACTGGTTGAAATTTGACTGATGGCTTGAGGAGCGGTTCTCCCAGTATCAAGCATGCTATGAGCAGGAAATCCTGTGACCAGTTGTCTTTTAAGTAGAGACCTTGTGTGGGAAAAAATCATAGCAACCCTATGTGGACCATCATCATAGGAACCCATTGTATATCTTCATCAAGAAACCCTGTGTGGATAAACATCATAGTGACCCTGTGTGGGTCAGTATCATAGAGGCCGTGTGTGGATCAACATCTATCGACCCTGTGTGGATCAGTGTCTAGCGACCCTGTGTGGATCACCATCTAGCGAACCTGTGTGGATCAACAATCTAGTCACCCTGTATGGATCAACAGTGTGCGACCCAATGAGGACCAACCATAGATTGGACCATCTTGGATCAGTCATATACGACCATGTGTGGATCGACAATGGAAGATCTGCCTCGCAGTTCCGTTGTCGAAACTTTCTAATGGAATAAAATGATATAGCTTTAGGCTAAACATATTTATTCTTGATCATTGAGATGTATACCTAGTGTGATATATCTTTTTTTAATTGTGCTTCATGCTTTATATCATGCTTGTGATATTATCTTTGAGGTATATCTTGTGATTTTTTCCTTTTTTGATCATTGAGAGACCATTGGGAGTCTCAGGGTCCCTTAATGGGCATTGTTATGCTCACCCCTACTTGGGCGTTGCCCGTACCTTATTATGTCTTGTTCAGACAACGAGATGCTCGGATGACACTTGAGGGAGCCAGGATCTAGTGGTGCATGGAGGAGACAGGCTAACATGGAGTGTTGTGGGGAAAATCTGTACCTACCCTTCAGGTAGGATCCTTGGTGGATTTTCTAGGAGTTGGTTTCTCTTTTTATATGTACTTGTACTTTTCAGTTGGGATTGTATTCCAGCCCCTTTACTTTTAGTACACTTCTTACAATAGTAGTTAAACTTCGTGGTTTCTTCTTGTTGTGTTCTTGTATTGTGTGTTTGTACAGGATAAAAGTAAATGCCTTCCCGTTATAGAGATATGCCTTTTTGGTGCTCATCGCCAACCCATGGCCTATGGAAGGAGGGAATGGGGTAGTCAACGCATGGTCCCTGGAGGACTAGTCATGGAAAAGTTTAATCAATGGAAATTACGTTCTACCAGAAGAACTAAGATTCAAATTTTAATGAGAAATAGTGTTATGTTTTTGGAGTGCGGATTTCAGTTTGGGGAGTCTTGTGTTGGTGTGATGGCTGACGTATTCATACACCAGGACCTTGATTTTTGATTTCCATCTCGGTGCATGAAAACACTGATTGCATGTGTTTTGAGAAATTTTTCTTGATCTTTTTTGAGTCACATAACCATGTATAACTTATTTTCCATGGAGAATCTATTCCTTATAGGATGCCTGCATGGTGAAAGCCAGCCCGAACTCCAGTTATAGATCATGACAGTGGCCCACTGAATGGTGTGGAATAGGTAGAGGGACCACTCACAGTGATAACACCTTCAGGTGGTGTACCAGTGGCACCACCACTCCTTGACTAGGAGATGATACTTGTGTATCATGCACACTGGCTAAGCATGTTGCATTAGGTCCAAAGCTAGTGTCCTCTGAGGTTTTGAGGTGAGACGGACCCCAAGGTAGCAGTGGATTGGCTTTAGGTAGTTTTGCAGGTCATTCTCTTATTAGAGACACCCGCTGAGCAGATTGTGATCATGGATGCTAGCATTCTTCAGGGCTCGGGAGTATGATGGCGGAGCATGAAACTCTATTTTAATGAGGATACAACCCTCACCTAGATGGACATTGAGATCCTTTTTAGGGAGAAGTTTTTTCCAATGACACATCGCACTCTGCATATTCAAGAGTTGTTGCATCTGCAGCAGGGCATCGAGAGAGTGGCTCAGTACTCGGCGAGATTCACTGAACTCTCTCAATAATTCAACGACATGGTACGAGGACTATAATTATGGGATCAAAGCTTTGATCAGGGGATATGATGATAGATCAGGGCTACGACAGTTTATCTCAGCATCCCAATGCATGTTGGGGTGTTAGAGCAAGCATTGTTGATGGAGAGATTCCTAGCTGAGCAGGCACCGACAGTGAGACCGACCACCATTTGACAGGTCGCAGAGTCATTTTTGGCTTGTAGTAAGAATTTTACATAGAGGTCCAAGCGGACAATGTAACACCCCGAGCTTCCACGATACGCTTCTCATTCAATAATGCAATAGCTTGCATTGTATGCAACTTCGAGTTCTGAAACACCGCGACTAATCAAAGTAGCCATTATGAATAGTAATAACCACTTTAAAATTATATAAATTTTATATTTCAAAATGGACTTCATTTTTGGATTCAGAATATCGAAATTAGCCTATGTTTAATTTTTGGTATTTTTCTGAGAACTTCTAATTTTTTATGAATAGTGAAAAATACTTAAAAACAACTTTTTTATTCAAAACAATTTATAGTCATAAATTATACTATTTAGTGGCTTTAAAGTATAATTAGAATATATTTTTACCATTTTATCAAATGGTGGTCATTTGAATTAATTTAACATTGAAATTGGAAATAAACAATTGCCAATCTTTTGATATAAATTGTTTCTTAAAAACACGCTATTTGTTGTGACAGCGGGAATTAATTATAAAATTAATTAATGCAACTTATATGTTTTGAATTTTGTAAAATAGACATCATTTTTGAATTCGGAATATCAATTATAGCTTAGGGTGAAATTTTCTCATTGTTCTGAAAAACATCAATTTTTTATGAATAGTGAAACCACTAAGTGGTAGTTAAATAACTGAATTTTTGTTTAAATGAAATATTACCACTTCTATGATTTTATTTTCAAAAATCCGACATACATGATTGTCCTTAAGAATTAAAATGTGGTTCAATGAGATTAAATTTTTTTGGTGAATAGTAACTTTTAAGTTCTTAATCGCGATTAGAGGTAATTAGTGTAGTTTAAGTTAAAAATAATATTTTAATAATATGAGATGAGCTTGAAACATGTCCTACCCTCATTGGATGTTCCATGGCCGACCAAGACAATCCATGGGTCAACTTGGGGACCCCATGGAACCACTTTAGTTGGAAAATGACAAAAATACCTTTTATTTAATGTTAAAGTAAAAAATGACACAAACATGAAATGTTTTACTAAAACAATTTTTACATGGGGTTATTCAAGTCATATTTTTGACTATAAATAATAATTGGAAAGATAAAAATATTTCCTACATCATAGTATTTGTTTTATAATTTTTAGACATTAAGTAAATTAAATTATTTATTACATCATTATGATGCAGCGATGACCTCATTATTTAACGATTTTAATAAAATGAAAAGATAATGTACAATCCAAGGATTACACTTGTCCAAAGACTATTGGATGGGTATATTTGGAACCCTTATCACATTCGCCACGAATTATATAACTGTGGGACCTTTAGAATCCGAAAATCATTGTATAATAATGTAAAATTGCCTTTCTTTCCAAGAGTGCCCCTCCTCTCCTCTTATAAAAGGCCCCCACCACTACCACCTCATTCACACTATCAAGCCATTTGGCTCTGCCAAACTCTACCCAAATACTCTCCCAACATCCCCCTCTTACTCCTAAAAGCCTCACTTTGGGCAGAACTCTTCCCAAGGAAGCCTTTGGCTCAAATCAAAAAGAGTTACCCGATTTTGAGGTAATGTCTTCTATAATGTTGTTTTGTTTTATTTTTCTTCTCCAACCCCCTAAACACTTTTTATTCATTTCTTTTGTAAAACCACCAGTATCCCCAATATACTAGGATGTTTTTATAAGAAGGATTTGACCTACACTTACACACACCGACATCTAATGGTTAAAAAACATATTGTTTCTTTGGATGGCGAATTTTTTCCTCACGAAACGATGATTGTTCAACACTCATATAACTCTTTTAATGGTGGCCATTATGATGAAACTATTTTTATAGAAGATATATATTATGTTTTCGTTTCCCTTATGATTTGTTATTTTTCATTTATGGCATACCTTTATGGTTTCCATTATGGGTAAACGCAATATTTTCATTTTAGGAAGTGCGGACTACCGCCCCCTCAAAGTGATTTAAATCGTTAATACCATATGTGAGATGTATAAAGGATGGAGTAAATGATATTATATATGATGTTATACTGGAATTATAATATACCTTTATATCATTATGATTTCATTAAATACGAAATAGAAATGAAAGTAGCGTTCATGCGTACATACGGCTTACCGTCTCCATGAATGATGCATTTCATTTCTTACCTCTAAACGTTATGGAATATTATAAATGCCTGTATATACTAGATATATATGAGATATATGATATATATATCATGAATATAATTCTTGATATAATGGATATATCATCACATGAACAATTTTTAATTATAAGAATTTTATTTTTGACTCAAGTACCTAAGATCGACAAAATGACCGTTATAAACTTTAATAATTACATAATGTTCATAACATGGTAATAAGGGATATAAAAGGAATAATGAACATGAAAAAGGTTCTAATGTAAATATAAATTATCTCTAGTTTATTATTCAGAAGGTTAAAGAACGGTTGAGTCAAGTCGGACACGAGGTAAGGGAATTTCTTAACCCAACTTCCATTCTTTGGGTTAATCTCCTACTTCAAAATTATTTCATGATATTATTATGTCCTATTTTGTATTTTTACTTTCTTTATGTGTACCTATTGTGAATACACATAATAGATCTATTTTATTTTAAAAATGATCTTTTTAAGGACTTCGTCTCAATCCCCTTTCATTGTGGCATATTTGGTTTTATACACAACTTTCTTTTATACGGTGTATAAACCCCTTTGACTTTTACGTTTATTCAAAAGGAATCTTTTTTATACGAATCATTTTACTAAACAACAAAAAGGGAATGTTTTTATTTCTGTACTCATGTGGCGACAATGACTTCTCCGCCGTTGTGACCATTATTTGAGTTTTGACTTCCTCTACAAGCCATAATATTTTTAATGAAAAATAAATACAAAGTTTTAACTTTATTTTATTTTGGTATTGAAAATGGTTTTGGAAGCTTTTTTATTATATCAATGTGCTGTAGTGATATCTTGTGATTGAAATGTAGAAATTTTATGTTTTCTTTTATGCATGTTTTATGTGATACGATTATGTTATGGTTTATGATATGTTTAAACCTATTCATATGAGGAATGCATTGGACTTAACAAGTGACGGGTGGAGCCCGCTATAGCTCCTCGAGGCATTAGTAGGTCTCATGAGACAACTAGACGTGGAATTGGCTGTGGCCCTTTCCCAATTTGATTTATGGTTTTGGCCTAGGCCTTAATCATTTTAGACGTCTTGGCCGAGGCCTTGACAAAATGTTTCAGAATGTCTGGCATTATGCATTCCATCATTATGAAAGTGGTTATTGATATTGCATGTGATTATACGACTAGTAGAATATCCATGTGAATAAGTAAATGTAATTATCTCATTTTACTTTTGCCATATTATGTTGAAGTTCATGTTTAAAAGGCTTTTGATTTATTTATACATTGACTTAAATTTTAATGTTGATTTATGAAAGCTTCCGCAATATTGTTATCCTTACTGAGCATCTGAGCTCACCCCTTTCAATATTTTAATATTTTCCAAGATGTGAAGAAGTATTTTATTAATAACCTGTAGGGATAGTCAGAAGAGGATATGAGTGTGGACTTTGAAGACCATGTTATTGTAGTTTTTCAGTTTATGATGTAATGTAACATTTATGAAGGTATCTAGTGTTTCCAAAGCTACTAAACTAATCGGTCTTTCGAGACATGATCATTTGTGATCATGCCAATGTTACGAAGTAATGAACTGACTCTGGGTAGCTGGGGTCGGGGCGTTACAGTTGGTATCAGAGGCAGTTTAGTACTAACCTTGGAAGCTAGATTTTGATACACTCTGATTAGAGCACATATCCCAAAGATAGACTTTGAGGATTAGTATAGAAGAACTTACTAGAATTTTGGTATTATAGAATGTTATGAGTTTTCCGAGCAATACATCCCTGTCTAGATACGAGCAGGTAGAGGCGGCTCTGGGACAGATTTAGCTAGGGGTAAAACCCGAAAACACCACTTTGAGCTAGACTCGAACGGGAACTAGTGCTCGACAACGGGCCTTGTTGCACTCTTGGTTACGACACTCCTGGGGGATATGATTAGGATAATTCCCATTTTCTTTACAAACCACTATGAATGGTTATGAGTATATACTTCCTCAAAGAAGACATTTTTATGATTATGGATTATATCCATAATTAGTTCAATTTATGTTAAGTGTTTTACAAGTATGGAATTATGTATTTTGAATCATAAACTAATCT
Organism: Viscum album; assembly: GCA_963277665.1. NCBI lineage: Eukaryota > Viridiplantae > Streptophyta > Magnoliopsida > Santalales > Viscaceae > Viscum > Viscum album. Next base: position 14,764,580 of record OY728151.1, on the reverse strand, counting down.
AGTTTATGCCATTGTTTAGAAATGGAGCCTAGTGGAAGGAATGGAAACCGTATCAATGCACGCATTCCATGTATGGATTGCCCTCCTACTCAAGATAATTATTGTGGAGCTAGAGATACAACTGGTTCTGATCAACTAATTACCATACTGGGACAACTCACTCAGGTTATGAATAATAACCTTACTCGTATAGAGCACCCTGATTCGCAACGTGGAGGATCAATGTTAGACCGCTTCATGAGGCAACAACCACAAACCTTTAATGGGAGTACAAATCCTATAGTAGCTGAGCAATGGATAAATTCCTTAGAGAAAATATTCCACGCCTTCGGGAGTAGTGAAAGGGATAAGGTTGTCATGGTAGTCTACCGCCTCACTGGAGATTCCGATCAATGGTGGTCATTGATTGAAAAGGCAAAGGAAGATGATGAGGTATCAAATATAGAATGGAGGTAGTTCAAAGATCTTTTCTTAGAAAAATACTTTCCACATGGCCATCGAGCAGATATGGAAAGGCAATTTCTAAGTCTGAGGCAGAAGGATGATGAGAATGTCGCAAAGTATGAGGCTAACATTACAAGGTTAACGAGGCATGCATCAGATTATATACGTAAGACAAGAAGTAAGATTGATCATTTCTTTGATGGGTTAAAACCATTTCTCGGTAGAGCTCTAGTATCACAATCTTTCTCAACATACGAAGATATAGTCTCATGTGCTATCAATACAGAAAAGGAATTCTCTATGTCTTATGACAACAAAGTAAAGAAAGTGAAGAAGAGAACGGTGGAACAAGAGATAGATAAAGGGAAAAAGGGAAATAATGATTTTCCATTATGTGATAATTATGGGAAGAATCACCCTGGTACTTTCCTAAAAGGAATGGGAGTTTTTTATAAATGTGGAGAAAAAGGTCACCAGGCGCGTGATTGCATGGGAAAGAAAGAGGCTATCATTGCTGAATGCTACAATTGTAGGGAAATTGGGCATTATGCAAATGAATGTCCTAAGCGTTAGGGAAACATACCTCCGAAAAGGCCAAGGGATCAAGGACAATATTATGTTGTTACTACAGTTGAAGCAGAAAAACTAATGTATTGGTGCTTTTGGACTCATGGATTATATTCTGTTTATTAGAATAATGTGATATATATATAAGGATTGTACTGCAGTACTTGTTGATTTCAGTAAGGTTTTAATATGATGAAGGTAATTATATTTTTAGTATGTGACCATAATAAAAACTTTACTTTGTTTGGGGAATCTGATAAATTGATTTTGGGATTAAGAGAACTTTTAGAGAAAGTCTGGACATAGGTATTTTGGATAACTATAAAGGATGGAGTGTATTAAGTTGATCTTTGGATAGTATTGTTTAAGGTTAAAAAATTTATGAAGATTATTTTTGGAATATTATAATACTATAGTTTTAGGAAAAGGACAACCTGCAGGGTGGGGCATAACCCGTCGCGCCGGACAAAGATGCAGGAATCGAACCCACAACCATAGTGCGACAGGCCTTTATTTCCTACCACTAGCCTACAGGAAGTCCCTAGTTATTACAAAATAATTCTACTAATCTAAATGGTATGTGTTAACATTTGGAACCTTATACAATTATGATAAGTATAATATTTTTGAGTTCTATTATCTTTTTGAGTGAAATATGAGTTGAAGGTTGAAACTCTAATTGTCAAGCATAAATATATATATATACATATCTCTTATTCAATGAATAAATTAATTCTTAAGCTTTATTAAAGGGATATTAAAACAAAAAATGTGTTATCCTAATACATTATGTCTTGTTGAACTGATGATATTTTAAATCAACATAGATTGAAGGGTTTGAGGCCCTCAATTTGACAGTTGATTGTGATTGATTACCACAATCACTCCCTACAAATATTTACATTTTTCCTCCAATTATATGTCTCTAATTTCCACCAATGTTCTCCTAATCGAGATCATAATTGGGTGGTGACATTTTCATTTCCCTTTCCATCTTATTAAGGCTAAATTTTATAAATCTTATTTCTGATGTGGGTTTTCCACAAAGGTATTTTTTCTTTTCAACCTTTTATTTTCAATGAAAAAAATTTCAAATTGTGAGGATGCAATTTATTGAAGGAGGGGAGAATTTAACACCCCGAGCTTCCCCGATACGCTTCTCATTCAATAATGCAATAACTTGCATTGTACGCAACTTCGAGTTCTAAAACACTGCGACTAATCAAAGTAGCCGTTATGAATAGTAATAACCACTTTTTAATATTATAGAAATTTTATATTTCAAAATGGACTTCATTTTTTGATTCGGAATATCGAAATTATCCTATGTTGAATTTTTGGTATTTTTCTGAGAACTTCTAATTTTTTATGAATAGTGAAAATACTTAAAAACAAATTTTTTAATCAAAATAATTTATAGTGATAAATTATACTATTTAGTGGTCTTAAAGTATAATTAGAATATATTTTTACCATTTTATCCAATGGTGGTCATTAGAATTAATTTAACATTGAAATTGAACATAAACAATTGCTAATCTTTTGATATAAATTGTTTCTTAAAAGCACGCTATTTGTTGTGATAGCGGGAATTGATTATAAAATTAATTATTGCAACTTATATGTTTGGAATTTTTTAAAGTAGACATCATTTTTGAATTCGGAATATCAATTATAGCTTAGGGTGAAATTTTGGCATTGTTCTGAAAAACATCAATTTTGATGAATAGTGAAACCACTAAGTGGTAGTTAAATAACTGATTTTTCCTTTAAATGAAATATTACCACTTCGGTGATTTGATTTTCAAAAATCCGACATACATGGTTTTCATTAAGAAGTAAAATGTGGTTCAATGAGATTAAAATAATTTTTTGTGAATAGTAACTTTTAAGTTCTTAATCGCGATTAGAGGTAATTAGTGTAGTTTAAGGTAAAAATAAAGTTTTAATAATATGTGATGAGCTTGAAACATGTCCTACCCTCATTGGATGTGCCATGGCCGACCAAGACAATCCATGGGTCAACTACCCCATGGAGCCACTTTAGTTGGAAAATGACATAAATACCTTTTATTTAATGTTAAAGTAAAAAATGACACAAACATGAAATGTTTATTAAAACAATTTATATATGGGGTTATACAAGTCATATTTTTGACTATAAATAGTCATTGGAAATCTAAAAATATTTCCTACATCATAGTAATTTTTTTAATTTTTAGACATTAAATAAATTAAATTATTTATGACATCATTATGATGCAGCGATGACCTCATTATTTAACGATTTTAATAAAATGATAAGATAATGTACAATCCAATGAATAAACGTGTCCAAAGACTATTGGAAGGGTATATTTCGAACCCTTCTCACCTTATCCATGAATTATATAAGTGTGGGACCTTTAGAATCCGAAAAGCATTGTATAATAATGTAAATTTCCTTAATTTCCAAGAGTGCCCCTCCTCTCCTCTTATAAAAGGCCCCCACCTCTACCACCTCATTCGCACTATCAAGCCATTTGGCTCAGCCAAACGCTGCCCAAATACTCTTCCAACATCCCCCTCTTACTCCTAAAATCCTCACCTTGGGTAGAACTCTTCCCAAGGAATCCTTTGGCTCAAATCAAAAAGAGTTACCCGATTTTGAGGTAATGTCTTCTCTAATGTTGTTTTGTTTTATTTTTCTTCTCCAACCACCTAAACACATTTATTAATTTATTTTGTAACAACACCAGTATCCTCAATATACTTGGATGTTGTTATAAGAAGGATTTGAACTACACTTACACACACCTACATCTAATGGTAAAATAACATACTGTTTCTGTGGATGGCGAATTTTTGCCTCACGAAACGATGATTGTTCAACACTCATATAACACCTCCAATGGTGGCCATTATTATGAAACTATTTTATATATGATATATATTATGTTTTAGTTTCCCTTATGATTTTGTATTTTTCATTTATGGCATACCTTTATGGTTTCCATTATGGGTAAACGCGATATTTAATTTTAGGAAGTGCGGACTACCGCCCCCTCAAAGTGATTTTAATCGTTAATACCATATGTGGGATATATAAAGGATAGAGTAAATAATATTATATATGATGTTATAATGGAATTATAATATACCTTTATATAATTATGATTTCATTAAATACGAAATAGAAATCAAAGTAGCGTTCATGCGTACGTACGGCTTACCGTATCCATGAATGATGCATTTCATTTCTTACCTCTAAACGTTATGGAATATTATAAATGCATGTATATAATGGATATATATGAGATATATTATATCAATATCATGAATATAATTCTGTATATAATGGATATATCACCACATTAACAACTTGTAATTATAAGAATTTTATTTTTGACTCAAGTACCTAAGATCGACAAAATCACCGTTATAAACTTTAATAATTACATAATGTTCATAACATGGTAATAAGGGATATAAAAGGAATAATGAACATGAAAAAGGTTCTTATGTAAATAGAAATTAACTCTAGTTTATTATTCAGGAGGTTAAAGAACAGTTGAGTCATGTCGGACAAGAGGTAAGGGAATTTCTTAACCCAACTTCCATTCTTTGGGTTAATCTCCTACTTTCAAAATATGTCATGATATTATTATGTCATATTTTGTATTTTTACTTTCTTTATGTGTACCTATAGTGAATACACATAATAGATCTATTTTATTTTAAAAATGATCCTTTTAAAGACTTCGTCTCAATCCCCTTTCATTGAGGCATATTTGGTTTTATACACAACTTTCGTTTATACGGTGTATAAACCACTTTGACTTTTACGTTTATTCAAAAGGAATCTTTTTTATACGAATAGTTTTAATAAACGATAAAAAGGTAATGTTTTTATTTCTGTACTTATGTGGCGACAATGATTTTTCCGCCGCCCTGACCATTATTTGAGTTTCAGCTTCCTCTACAAGCCATCATTTTTTTAATGAAAAATAAATACAAAGTTTTAACTTTCTTTTATTTTGGTATTGAAAATGTTTTTGAAAGCGTTTTTATTATATCAAAGTGCTGTATTGATATCTTGTGATTGAAATGTGTAACTGTTATGTTTCCTTTATGCATGTTTTTTTGATACGATTATGTTATGGTTTATGATATGATTAAAACTATTCATATGAGGAATGCATTGGACTTAACAAGTGACGGGTGGAGCCCGCTATAGCTCCTCGATGCATCAGTAGGTCTCATGTGACAACTAGTCGGGGAATTGTCCGAGGACCTTTCCCAATTTGATTTATGGTTTTGGCCGAGGCCTTAATCATTTTAGACGTCTTGGCCGAGGCCTTGACAAAATGTTTCAGAATGTCTGGCATTATGCATTCCATCATTATGAAAGTGGTTATTGAGATTGCATGTGATTATACGACCATTAGAATATCCATGTGAATAAGTAAATGGCATTATCTTATTTTACTTTTGCCATATTATGTTGAAGTTCATGTTTAAAAGGCTTTTGTTTTAGTTATACATTTCCTTAAATGTTAATGTTGATTTATGAAAGCTTCCGCAATATTGTTATCCTTACTGAGCATATGAGCTCACCCCTTTCAATGTTTTAATATTTTCCAGGATGCGAAGAAGTATTTTATGAATGACCTGCTGGGATAGTCAGAAGAGGATATGAGTGTGGACGTTGAAGACCATGTTATTGTATTTTTTAACTTTATGATGTAATGTAACATTTATGAACGTATCTAGTGATTCCAAGGCTACTAAACTAATCGGTCATTCGAGACTTGAACTTTTGTGATCATGCCAATGTTACGAAGTAATGCACCGACTCTGGGTAGCTAGGGTCGGGGCGTTACAGACAAGACCTAGTGATTGATTACTTGGGGATGTAGGGTCAGAGATATGAGGCTCATGAGATAGAGCAGGGCAGTAGAGGAGCAGACTATGCTTCACATGCAGTGGGCATGTTCACATGGCTCGCAACTACCTGACTAGTCGCAATGACGACCAACACATGGTTGATGGAACACTAAGGTAGTGGAAGAGATTCAAGTGAGGAGGTCTGCAAGGCAGATGACGTGGAAGAGGAGCAGGTTGTGCAGTAGGTGGTGAATGATGGTTTGAGGTTCTATCGCCACCACCTCCACGTGGTCCAACACAACCAAAGTGAGTAGGTGGATAGGGACAAGCTCAGCTCTAGGTAGATGAGGCCTATGACCATGATTCTCTAAAAAAAATTTGAGTTGCGATCTATGTCTACTCCACCTCAGCTGCAGTACTTATAGGCAAATGTGTAAGTCACTTTTTCATTGTCATGGCTCTCTTTCAGATCTTGGAGACTCTGATGGAGCCATTGGCTCGATCATAGTGAATAGAGAATCCAGTAGGGTAATATTCAATGATTACACACTGGTGAAGATATTTTGATCTCACTCTAAGAGGTGAGAGCTTTGGCTAGGATCTTCTAGTAGCTACGTGGAGGTCTTAAAACATAATTTGGGTATTGAATGGCTATCCACATTCCATACAAAGATCAATTGTTTTAGGCACAAAGTGTGGTGTGTCCATGATGATGGGACCATGTTATCCTTCACCGGCCAGAAGGGATCCTCTTCAGTAGAGGATGAACTTACCTAGAGAAGGGTGCAACCAATCATACATCTGTTGGCTAGTATTACCCTCAGAGTAGTTGATGTTGAGAGTCTGAGCTATCATATAGTGTTGGACCCTTATATTGATGTCTTTCCTGATGATGTTCTGGGACTACCTCGTCATAGAGAGGTGGACTTCTACATCAACCTATACCCCAGGACAACACTGATATTTACACCAGCATATTGGATGGCTCCCTCGGAGCTTCATTAGTTACAAGTATAGCTGGGGGACATTCATAGGAAGGGGTTCATTAGGCCCAGTGTTTCTAGTTGGGCTTCCCCGAGTTTGTTCTCCAATAAGGAAGATGGGATTTTGAGGCTCTGTGTGGATTATTGACACTTGAAATAGGTTATCGTGAAGAACAAGTATCCTCTTCTGAGGATTGATGATCTATTTGATCATATGAAGGGAGTTCGTTGGTTTTCAAAAATAGTCCTCTGATCAAACTATCATCAGTAAAGGGTACGAGATAAGGATGTGTAGAAGACAGACATCAGATGTTGGTATGGCCACTATCAGTTCATGGTTCTTCCATTGGGGTTGAATAACACCCCTACAATGTTCATGGTACTCATGAAAATGATATTTCATCCATACCTCAATTGCTTTGTGGTGGTGTTAATCGACGACATCATGATATACTCAGCATTAGAGGAGGAGCATGCCTTTCATTTGTAGATAGTACTGGATACACTTTGAGTGCACCAACCTTATGGTAAGCTCTTGAAGTGACATTTCTGGATACAGGATTTCCACTTTCTTGGACATGTTATCTCGGAGGTTGTGGTTGCTGGTGATCTGGTAACGATAGAGGCATTTCTTTCTTGGGAGCCACCCAGGAATGTGGTCGAGGTGTAGTGATTCATGTGGTTGGTTTGGTAATATTTTAGATTAAAACTGACTTTTCCAGAGTTCCGGAACCCATGTTAGTGTTTATGAATAAAGGACAACCATTCATGTGGATGGAGTGATGCTGGTAGAGTTTTCAGGTGTGAGGTAGAGACTGGTGATTGCCCCCATTTTGAGGCTACAAGGAGAGGGAGTTGGGTATGTAGCCTACAAGGACTTATCGGGGACCAGACATGGATGTGTCCTAATGCAATTGTGAGTACTGATCACTTATGTTTCATGACATATAAGGCAGCATGAGTAGAACTATGCCACCCATAACCGGAAGTTAGTAGTAGTGGTCTTTTCCATGAAGATGTGGCGACACTACTTGATTGGTGAATGAGTTACTGTTTACTCTGATCACAAGAGTCTCAGGTATATCTTCTCACCGAAGGACCTTAACTTGAGATAGATACATTGGCAAGAGTTCCTCCAGGACTGTGACTTTGAGATAGTCTACACTGCTAGGAAGTAAAATTTAGTTGCAGATGAACTCAGCAGAAGGTTTCGTATACAATTTTTGAGTGAGGAGACAGAGTAGCTAGCCGCATTGCAGATATCGTATATGCAAAGAGATGGAGCATCTTACCTCCAATATATGACTGTCACTCCCCCATTTCTTCATCTATTTAGGGACTCATATCTTGGGGAAATTGACTGCAAGGATCAACATGCTCATATATACTCAGGGCAGGCACCTGATGTATTTTCTGAAGGTGGGGAGCACGTCATCCTTTTTAGAGGAGGAACCATAGAACCAATGGTGCTATAGGATGAGGTGTTGAGGGAGTTCTATATGTCCCCTATAGAGGTACATCATTATGAGGGGAAGATGTACTAGGACCACATGCATCATCACTGGTTGAAAAGAATGACGAAAGTAGTGGAAGTGTTTGTTTCCCAATTCCTCACTTTTCAGCAAGTGAAGACCGAGCAACATGATCCAGCTGGCTTATCACAACCACTAGAGGTACCATAGTGGATGTGGGATGGTATCTCCATGTAATTTGTGAAAGGGATACCACAGATGTCCAGGGGACATGATTCCATCTGGTTGATCGTTGAATAACTCACCAAGTCCGCCCACTTACTATCCATCCGAGAGAAGGGATTAGTAGAGGGTGTGGGACTACTCTACATACTAAAGATTGTATGGATTCAAGGGGTTACATTGATGATAATATCTGATCGTGACACATGTTTTACATCACCGTTGTGGATGGTATGACATGAGCTATTTCGGGACATAACAATATTTGAGCACCACCTTTCAACCATAGATGGATGGTCAGACGGAGCAGACCATTCAGACACTAGAGGACATGATTTGGTCTTGCGTCCTATATTTTGGACGTAGTTTGGAGTATAAATTTCTATTAGAGGAGTTCGCGTAGAATAATAGTTATCACTCCACAACCAGTATGACATTGTTTGAGGCCTTGTACGGTCGACCGTGCAGATCATCTCAATTATGGACAGACCTAGGGGAGTCAGAACTTATGGGTCCAGAGTTGGTATGAGCTACCATTGAGAAGGTGCAGATCATCCAGAAGCAGATGAAGACTACACAGAGTTGGAAGAAGTCCTATGATGATAGGTGACATAGACCAATGGAGTTCCAAGTGGGTGACTATTTATTCTTGCGAGTCTCCCCTCAATAGGGACTACGAGGATTTGGCCAAGGTAAAAAACTCTCACCGAGGTTTATCAGACCATTCTTGATACATAGAATTTTTGGTGAGGAGGCTTACCACTTGGAACTACCACCGCAGTTGGAGAGGGTGCATGACGTCTTCTGCATATCCAATATGAGGAGATACATGCATAACCCATCCCACGTCATCGACCATGATGAGCAGTAGATTGACAATAGGTTAATTTTTTTAGAATACCTTGTGGATATAGAAGATCAACATGAGCGAATCCATCGTGGGCAGTTGATACCTTTGGTGTACATTTTGTTGCAGCACAAGAATCTCCAAGAGAGCACGTGGGAGCGAGAGGCTCATATTCATGCCCAAAAACCTTCTTTTATTGTGTATCATTTTTTGGATTTCAGGGACGTAAAGCCCCAAGGTGAGGAAAATGTAATGACCCAGAAATACAATGAAATTTCATTTTAAAATAAATTGGGATTATTATGAGTCTTCCAAAATTGATGGAGCATGATTCTGAGGCTAGATGTGTCCTGAAATAAATTTATAAATTTTTTACAGTAAGTTCAATAAATTTGTAGGAGGTGTTTTCCATATTTTGAACCAGTGCTCGGATTAAAATGATGAGGTCACCATTGAATCCACAGTGCCGAGATTCGGTTAATGGAGGCTTCAATTCATAAATAGTTGGTTGATTAAAAATGTAAATTTTTGGACTTTTGAAATATTAATAAAAAAATATGTTATGTTATGTTATTTATTTTATTTTTATCTAGAGGATAAGTGGCCATGGTGGGACCAAGGACATGTCAATCCATTAATTTTATTGTCTCATCCTATTTTGTAAGAGTATTGTTGGAATTTGGGGAGTTCATTAATTAAATAAACCTCATAAATTCCTCGAAACATTAATCACCTCTTCCCCTATTATTTATATAGAGCTCAGTGAGGGTTGTTGGAAGGACTTCACCAAGAAACAAAGATTTGGAAAAGTATTGTGATGCCAACCACTTGGAGGATGATACCGGATACAGAATGGGGTGGTGAGCACCACAAAATCATGAACTGAAGACAACATAGAAGGAGGTTCCATTGAGCGTCATCAGGGGATGTCTCATCTAGGTAGGGGGATTTTTGTTATGTTCATCCTTATGAGATAACTTCTTAACTACCTGATACGATACTAACACGGAGGGTGTGGGCCAAACGAACAAGGACTGGACCGTCTGCCTCTTTGGTATTTTTCTATTTTTTGTAGAACGGTTTTTCAAATAGCGTGGGATGATAAAACTGTAGGACACATAGTGGAGAGGGTGACCCAAGAGCCTCATAGGATTTTACAACACCAAAAATAGACCACCAGAGCATGTTCGGTGCCCGCGGAAGAAACGGTTGGCGTGCCATGTCGGCGGAGGCCGAAGGTAACCTGTGATGACTGGACACGGGCGGTGGGAAGCAGAGCACCATCATGCACTATGGTTGAAACAGGGTGCGGCGCACCCACACATCGGGCTGTGTGGGTAGAAGATGGTCGGCCAAATGACCGACCATTTCGTGCGGTGGGGCAGCACCCCACCAGCAAGGAGAAATAACCCTACAAACTCGGGGCTAGCTAAAAAGTCAGTCCACCTTTTGGTAGACCAGGGCAAACAGAGGCCAAACCCACCTAGTAGGTCTAGCTAGACCTGAAACCCAGTGTTTCGGGACATACCCACCTAGAAAGTCTGGCCAGACCCATGGCCCAGCGAGCCAATGCTAGTTGGCTGAGCCCCACCCGGTGAGCTAGGCCAACAGTGGCTTCGGCTCGCAAACCAATGGGCCATACCTAGTGAACTAGGATGACTCTTTACGGGCTGAACCTGGTAGGGGTTAGGTAGACCGTAAGACATGTTGCGTCGGGCTGGTCAGACTGAGTTGGACTGGGCCCAGACCTTACCTACCCCTGAATAAATAAACTCTTGTAACTGTCAAACTAGGTGTCTATTTGACACTCTGTCAGTGGCGTTAGAACCCCTTTTGGGAAGAATTTTCTTTGGCATATTTCAGAGGACCCGATCAAGTTGGGTGTGACCGTGGTGCGAACACCATCATTTCACAAAAATGGATGTAACTAAATGACCGGGCATCAGATCGACGTGTCTTCTATGGCATACAAACACTTATGACAATGCGATCCTTTATAGATACTATAAGTGAGATTTCAAGGAGTTTGGCATGTGACTTGGGTTGGACCTGACTTGAATCCAACAGGGGCCTTTTACAAAAGTTCCCATATCTCACAGACCGAGCGTCCGATCGACGCGCCGTCTATCACGTTGGGACCCCTATGATGGTGTGGTCCATCGAGTATGATTTATGTGGGAATTGATATCAGTTAATATAAGACTGATGGCTTGAAGAGTGGTTCTCCCAGAATCAAGCGTGTTATGAGCAGGAAACCCTGTGATCAACCATCTTTGAAGTAGTGACACTTTGTGGGTCAGCATCATATCATCCCTGTGTGGATCAACATCATAGAGACCCTATGTGGATCAGCATATACCACTCTTTTCATATCAACATAATAGCGACGATGTGTGGATCAACATCATAGAGACCCTATGTGGATCAGAATCTAGCGACCCTATGTAGATCAGCATCTAGATACCATGTGTGGATTGACATTCTAGCGACCCTGTGTGTATTAGCAGTGCGCGGCACAATGAGGATGTGCCTTAGTGTGGCCCATCATGGATCAGTTACATATGACCCATTGTGGATCGACAAAGGAATAAATCCCTCATGGTTATGTTGTGGAAACTTCATAATGAAATAAAATGATATAGCTTTAGGTTATTCTTGTTTATTCTTGAACTCTGAGTTGTATACCTTGTGTGAGCTGTCTCTTTTTCTTTGTGCTTAATGAATTAGATAATTATTTTGATATTACCTTTTAGTTATATATTATGATGTTTACATTGTGGGTCACTGAGAGACCTTCGGGGGGCTTGGGGTACCCTACTGGGTATTATTATACTCACCTCTGCACGGGCATCGCCCGCACCCTGTTGTGTCTAGTGCAAACGACGTGTAGTTGGGCTGAGACTTGAGGGAGCCAGGACCAGACAGTACAGGGTGGAGATGGGATGACGTGGAGTGTTGTGGAGATGATCTAGACCTACCATTCTAATAGGATCCTCAGTGGATGATCCAGGATCTGTTTTCTCTTCTCAGTTGTATTTTTACTTCTCATTTGGGCTTGTATTCTGGCCCCTTTAATTTCTATACACTTTTTACTACTATAGTTTAATTCTATGTTTCTTATTACTATGTTCTTGGATTGTGTATTTTTATAGGTTTAATGGGAATGCCTCCCTGTTATAGGGATAAGCCTTTTTTGGTGCTAGTTTCCATGCCCTGGCATACGAATTGTGGGCTTGCGGTAGTCCCGACACGGTCCCCGAGGGACGAGTTGTGACAAAACGAAAACATAACTCTTCTATTAACTATGAGCCTGATTTATGTGTTGTTGAATTTTATCTACAATTGTCTTATATTTCTACATCAATATAAGGTACCAATGGATTTAGTTCACTTAAATAATCCTAGTATATTTTATTTATTCACATATTTATTTATATGTATTCCTAAGGATAGAACAAATTATTTAGTGGATACTATTTTTATAATATAATTCTTCTAGTGCAAGTTGATAATCCTAATTTTGTTTTGAAATTTGGATAGAATGATATAAATATTTTCTTGATGTTGTGAAAGGACCCCTCCAAAAATCTATATTTAAATGGATGATAGTTAGTACTAAAACAAAACTCTATATCAAAATAATTTTCATGACATCTCATAAATTCACAGTAAACCTTATATCTCAATCATATAAAATCGATATTGGTTCTCCATGAATGATTCTGACTTACTTATTATATATCCTATAATGTAATTAAAGAGAAAAATCCTCTATAATATAAAATAATTGTGTTTAATTCATGTAGGGATAAAATGTAACCAAAATAGAATAATTGTATTAGTTATTTTGGGTAGTCTAAAAATAAAATTCATTGTGATGTTTTCACATTTCTATTATAGTATGGGTAAAGTTTGTAACATTAACTTAAAATTATTCCTTTGCGTTATAAATTTTTTACATACAAAACACTCATATACAAAAATTTTAAAATATAAATCCTATATTTCACACTAGAAATATAATTTTATATCCTTGATCATGATCACAATTCCATGATGAAACTATAATGGCGAGATACCATATTCTTTGAATATATATTTTCATCTATAGTATTAATGATATAAATATATAGTTCCTATGATATATATTTCCTTTAAAAAATGGTCGAATTCAGGAACATTTATGGCTATCTTTTTCACATTCTATTCTTCCTAATGGGCCTATTTATTATTCAAATTGATATATCGTTGAACATACAAAAATGTAACATAATAATTATCACTTCATTAATAATTTAAATTTCCATATTTTTAAATTCCATACATATTTAACCATACATGATCGCTATTATTGATAATCTAGAATAACCCATTTCTTTTAGAGAATAAAAACCCATATTTTCTTTTCTAATGAGGTAATATGTTCAGTATTCATAATCATTATTCAACTAAAAATTTAATATCTAAATAATATTCAACTATTTTTGGATTAATATATATATATATATTTATGTTCATTATAATTTTGAAATCTTTCAGTATAAATATAATGCCCCATTATCCATGATAAAATTGTTATAATTACTAACCCTAAATCATGAGTTAGGTAATTTTTATCATGACATATCAATAATATTATGTTATATTATTATATGATATCATTATATCAATATACACAATAACGCATCCCATATCATTCTTTGATGAATCCCTAGAAATATCAAACATTTTGTTGTTGTAGTGTAGTGTGGGAATAATTCTTTATGTTAACCTTCTCTACAGATCCTTGAAATTTCCATGACATACAAATTTTTGAGTAAACATATCTCCCTTATATTTTAACATAGATACTGGAATATACAAACATGACAAAAATCATGAGATGTAAAAATAATATATATCCAACTCATGAAAACTGTGGATCTCTTCAACAGCTTTTTGGAATGGGAAAGTGTTCAATAACATAATTTTTTGATAGATCCAACTAGATATCCTAAATTGAGGTTTCCGACTAAAAAATCAAATGTTATTTACCCTAAATTCAAATTTTAATTTTTTTTCATAACATCAAATTCAATAGGATATTCATTTAAAACCACATGTGATCATCATAATCATCCTTGATTATGGAATATATATGAATATCATCTATACATTGTACCACATACTGATGAACATAATATATAATAATTCAATTATTTGAATACATTCATATAATAAAATAATTACTATAATGATAAGACTTGAATATGAAATCATTGTGTCCATACCTCCAATTGAAGGATATCTTGGGTATGGATTCATTTTTGTAAACATGATTAACTGTGTTAAGATCAAATATAAATTATTTAAAATTATTGAAATCCTTATAATTGATTAATCATGAATTAATACATGTAAGATGATATGTATTCTTGATAATAACCTTGTTATGTTGATAACAATCAATTTACAATTTAATTTATTATTTTTTGTTCTTAATTGAAATTAATAGGTTCATGCGTATGTTGTGGACTTGGAAAAATGAATCGCTTTTAATGAATCTCCCAGAATATCTTTTTTAATATTAACAACAAAATTTTTCCATTATATATGAATTCATTGAAATAGGTGTGGCACCATGTAAGATATATGAAAAAAATCATCTTTAAAATGTAATGGTAGTCTAGAAAACTATTCAAGAAATACATGAACCAACTTCCATAAAATGGGAACATATTTGATGTTGATTTTCTCCCTAACCATATAAGATAAATTCCCACTTTTAATTGCAATTAAAACAAATGATATAGATTTATTTTCCAATTTATCTTCATATTTATCCATAAATTGATAGTAAATCACATGTTATTCATGAATTAAAAATTTTACTTCCCTTACTCAATAATTAAAATCATTTTTATATAAATAAATATAATATATACCAAAAATCACATCTAATTCAACTAGTGTAAGAGAAAATTTATTTATAAGAATTAAATTTTCCCAAATTTTAATTATGGAATAATTGTGCATATCAAATTTTATCATCATACTATTATGAGTTTTTATTTCTAATTCATCTTTTAATCACTAAATAATTTAATGAACATTTATTGATACCATTCATGATATAACAGAGATAAGATTACATTTTCAAATCTGATAAATCAATATTTCTGAATATCTATCACCACCTCCATACCAACATTCTATCATAAATCAGTTTATAAAACCAAGATGGTTATAATGACTAATAACAATTGTTATTCGGAGTGTTTAGTAATATATGCATGAAAATAATTAATAATATGTCGAAATATTAAAAACTTTTTTTCATTATTTTTAATTTTACATTTAACCAAGATCATCTATGGTATTTATAAATCCATCAAAATTTTTTATATATTAATTAATTGTGAATTAACCCATGAAAATCCCTTTAGATTTTTAAACATGGAATCCAATAACATCCCTTTTACTATAAACCTAAATGATGGATGTGATATACTCAACCACATATTTTCATTGTTGCTACATATAAATGAATCTATCAATAACTAAATTCCATGTATGGAGTAACTATAAGGAAGTATTTCTTGGCAAAAAACACAATATGTTCCATAGAAAATAAATAGGAAGTTATTTAATTACTAGGATAATCATACGGGTTATAAATAATTTTTCCTCTTCATTGTTTCCATAAATATCAAATTATTTATAAAATTCCTACTATAGATATCCAAAAAATTGTATACATAAATATTATATCTAAATATAAGAATATTCATTACCTATATACATAATCTAAGATAGAACCATAAAGCTTTATAGTCTTCAGAAACTTGGATACATAAATAACTAGTATATAAAATCATCAAGATAATATCTCACATAACCGGTCGTAAATGCAACCCATCATAGAGAAACATTATATATGTCCTTTTTTCATAACATGGATAAGGGAAACATAAGAAATGATGACCTCATATTCTCAGTAATGAAAAAAAACAAGAGATATATATCAGTGATCATAAATTATAATAAGAGAACAAAAAGTGTATAAGAAAATGTTTATTTTATTTAAAAGTCATTCCAAAACAGTCAAGGATCAATAATCATTATTCATGGAATGATGGGTTTTCATAAAAAATTAATTATGTCATAAGAAAATCGAATAATAAAAATTACATCTAATATCCTGAGATTATAACATAAGTACATGTCACATGTTTGTTCCATATGTATAATAATATAATCTTATTTCCTTATTCAATGATATCTATAAGGACTATAACATCCCTAACATGGAATCCACTAACTAGTGCCCGGATTCGGGATTCCATATGACATAAAGCGTGCCTCCCCATACTACAAAGGCTGTATACTAGCATCGAGAGTCTAATAGATCATGTGGGGACACTATACCCTCTTAACTAGAGTAAGTTGCATTAGAAAACATATGAGATAACAAAATAATAAATGATAAACTAAAAACAATCATTACCAATTATTACCAAATAGGTTAGAAAACAAATCCATCAATAATTTTATAATTTCATGATAATACATCCAAAATTTATGAAAATGAAAAATAATCAAAACAAAAAAATTCCCAAAATGATTCCATACTCTAAGTCTAAATCATCATCCATGCACAACCAAAGAACAACTCAACTCCCTATCATAGGATGTTTTCCCTTATAAAGACCTAAAACTAAGTAGTCTTCATGGGTACCTAATGGTAGCCCATGCAGGGTGTGAGTACCACTCAGTAGTATACCACTAATCATGTTTACAAAATATCCAGTCTAAATAGATTGTGCATGAAAACACAAAGTAAAAGACAAGGTAAAAAAGACAAATTGAGTTCTATTATTTTTAAAAAACTATTTTACCATTTTAATTACATAATCTATATTCTTAATTTATTCAATGGGTTAGGCATTTACATCATTTACACAATTCACAAAGTTAGTAAAATACTGTGAATAAGGGAATAAGTCAAGTTATGTACCTCCCTTGGGATAATCACTTAAAACCCATTAAATTACATTTTCATGTACCCTAGGACTAGGAGGTATCATAAAATGAAAGCATTAGGATCATATAGCCTTTATTCCCTTACCTAAACCATGAATTAAAGGGGTTGGTTTTAGGGCCTCAGTCAAACACAACCCATGTGTGTAGATCCTCTATTAAAATAAAACAAAAGTTCTAATCCATGTAAAAATTATTATTTATACATTTATCTAGTATACCATATCCAAAACCATGCACAACCAATACACATAAGATATACAATAAATATTTTACACAATATATTAATCATTATGAATCATAATCCCATTATATCATTTACCATTTACTTATCATGGTCCATTTGGCTCATTTCCCTTTATATATATTTACCCATTTACAATAATCAACAGTTGCCACATATTTCACCAATTAACATATTCATCAATTCTCATGGATTAACTAATTATACACATTTAACAATTTAAAATTATTTACCCATTAAACCTAATCATGATTTCACATGAATTAACCAACTTATTCAATTCATGTAGAGTTCATAAGTAATTTATAACAATAACTACATTTCATCCATCCCATTCCATGTTAACACAAGAAATAAATTCGGCCAATATCAATGTCCAGAAACATATATGAATATTCAATTATTATCTTAACTAAAATATCAAAATGTTAATCATGGGTTCTACATTATCACAAGTAAATTATATTCTTAACATTATAAATTATCGATTTTCGAGATTGTTTTCACACCCCATGGGTGGCCCTAAAGGAGTCTAGTGAACCTCAATGTATCCCATGGGGATCATGAGTTGTTAAATTCATCATTTATCCAACCATTTTACCATCACATTTTATAGTAATGAAATTCACAATTTGAGATAACCATTAACCCAACCACACATTAACAATAAAAAATCAAGATTATGGGATATAAATAGTATTCCACATAACTCGAATCGATTGATAAAATATTGCTTGTCCCTGGAATTAGATCTTGATTGAAGAACCATTTTAATCCCAAACCTATGATCCACTAGAAAAGGATGTGTTTACAGATTCCTAATAAGGATAATGAATCCAAAATACCTAATACAGAAAATATAATCTAGAGAAGCATTTTACATACCCATTGCTTTGATCCACACCCAATTGCACTCAAAATTACCTATAATCGAAGGAGATCAAATCATAGGGATCATTGTTTATTTTGGATAATAATTATTGTTGGAGGAAGAATAATGGGAGAAAAATTGTGTGAAACTAATAAAATCTTGAGGGGCGAAATGGTAATAATGTACTTTTAATTAGGGACAGAGTTTGGTTGTATAGTTTGGCCAGACATTTTTCCAAATCGTACGCCAACCATGTGCCTACCTCCATCTATGTGGGGTACAGGTCACACAATTGTCTAAAGATTCCATAGAATTTGATAAAAAATTCTCCAACAATATGGAATGCCCTTGTCCAAATCCACATGGTTTGGATTTCACCCCTTTCATAGTGTACATGACTACGCACCCCTCCTCCAGGAAAACATGGCTGGGAACATAGTTTATTATAACCAAGAAAAAGATTGTGAAACATGAACAATATGGACAACATCCCCTTTTTTCCATGATTTAAACACCTGAGAGACTCCCGATCATCCTCAGAAAATCAGTATACATTCCAATAATAGAGTTTAAGCGATTAAATTCAAACCTTAAATAGGGACATTTATCCAAAAAAACTGGAATCATACAACCTCCCCAAAATATAATTTCTCATCCTTGCTCCATACTTCTAAGAATCACAGATCTTCCAATGAATAGTGATTGGATGACTGATCCAATATATCCAACTCCCTATCCTATGGTCCATTCTAAATGTCACAATGCTGAATAAAAACATGAACCATGGGTAAAATATATCCTCTCAGTAAATTCTCACTATGATCCACAATATGAACTAGATATTCTTCAAAAGACACCTCATCCTTAAGCACAACATCCTCAAAATAAATCACATGGGATGGGTCATGCTAATATCTACAAATACGTGACAAAAAAATCATAGATACCACTATAGTGCTTTGGATGGTTTATTCAGTATACCACTGGTATGATCCTCTCCACAATCTCAAATTCCCCCACATACTTGGCCACTAACATTCCCTATTCTAGAATCCAATTGTTACCCAACCTTGTTGACACCCGAAGAAACACATTACCACCCACAAAAAACTCAATATGTCTATGAAGTCAGTCCATATATTACTTCTTTCTACTATAAGCTATTTTTATACATTTCTGAATCAACTAAACATGGTCAAAAGTCTCTTTCAGAAGGCTTTCTCAACAAAATTTTGAGTCACCAGCTTCTCTCTAGCATACCCGAGATATTCCCTATATAACATAATGAACCTTAAATAGATCCAACTAAATAATATCATGGTAACAATTTTTGTGGTAAAAATAATCTAGAGCTAGATTATTTTCCTAAGATCCACCAATGTCTCATACATAGGTCCTCAACATGTCCTCAAGTACATGAACAATTCACTTTGATTACCTATCCACCTATAGGTGAATAGACATACTCAAAAACACTTCTGTTCCGAGAATCCTCATTAATCCTTTACATAAGTGTGATGTGGAGTACATATCATGATAAAAAACAATATTATGAGGTACCCCATGAAACTGTACTACCTATCAAACATAAAACTCACCCAACTGATGCATAGAGAATTTTTCTCAAATTGGAAAGAAATTATTCATGTTTTCAAATTGATAAAATACCACCTATATTGCATCATTATTCTAGGGTTTCCTCAGAATTACTTCCACAAAATCCAACATCACGTCATCATATTTCCATTCCAAAAAGAGAAATGGATATAACAAACCACTTGATCATTTATTTTCAGAAAATACATGTTTTAAGGTAAGGCATCATGCCATAAAAACTAAAAACTTTTTCTTCATACCAAGCCACTAATACATCCTAAAAATATCCGATACACTTTAGTTAAACCAAGATGTACATCCCAGATTGATTCATGAAACTCGCACGTCAACTCTTATTGTATTCTTGTTGGAACAACCACCTGAACTTGAATATAAATGATCACATCATCTCCAATGGTCCAACAACATGCTGACTCCCCCCATTTAATGCCTTCCCTCAGGGACAAATATTCAATATCCTCACAAAACCCTTCATTAATATGGAACATAAGTGTGGAATAAACTTATAAGTATGAAAATTATATATTCCCTTGTCCATCATACACCTCGATAAGATTCTCATCAAACAGCGCCATTATCATCCACTCAAAACATGATCCATGAACTGTCTGATTTTCAGTCTTCTAACTTTATGTATTTTCAAAACTGTTTCCCTTTCCTGGTGTGTAAACCAGATCAATATAAAATGATTGCACGTGTTAACCCATATTCACTAATAAAGATTCAAATCATGCTGAGATGAGATTTATTTCTGGTTTTTATGATCTATATACACCACAAACCATTCCCTAAATAAGTAATGATGGAAAAAATTTAACTATGAACCACCACAGACAATTCAAGATCTTGTGTCTGGTAATTTCTTTACTGAGTCCCCAACTATCATAACCCATACGACACAACTCGATCATCCTTCATCAACACTTCCACAATCGCAACAATATATGTTTCATGAAACATGTTATATTTCATACCTATATCATGTAAGATCAAAATTGTTTTGGTTATCTACAACCTATTTCATCTCTGAAATGCATTGTCATAGTCCACATGCCACTGAATCTTGACACACATAATCTTTAGGACTGAAAATGGTGATTCCAAATGAGAAAAAGTATTAAATGAAAAATTTTTAATAGAAAACACAACCTAAATAACACAGGGAATATAAAAAAATTTCAGATGCTTTAAGGACACAACTACCTTTTCATTAGCAAGGTCTATGGACACACATTCCTCTAAGAAAATTTTCCCTTTGAAATTCACCATTTCAATCAGGAATTTGTTATCATTATAATGGAAGACTCCCTATTGTCTATCATTTTACGTAGGACAATGTCAAAATTTTCGGAATGATCATAATGTTATATGGTGTACAATAAGATGTAATCCAGAATAACAACTACAAAATGGTCAAACGATATGTGATAGTTTCTGTTAAAAAAGTCTATAAACATTGAAGGTGCATTGGTTAACCCATATGGAATAACAAAAAACTCATACAATCCACAACATCTTCTGAAATAATTTTTCGGTATATTGAAAGGTATCACACTTATATGATGACTGCATAAAAAAAATTATTATTGGATTACACTGAATCAACTCTGAAGTTGTAGAAAATATCATCAATTTGAGTGAGAGGGTATTGGTTATTAATCCTCACTTATCCATCTATCTATAATTGACACATAATCTCAAATATCCTTTATTTTTCTTGGAAAACATCATAAGAGATCCCCAATGTGACATGTTCAAAAAATAAACCCTTATTCTCTAGTTCCACCGACAATGTTTTACATTCCTAGAGATTCTTCATCGCAATTAAAAATGGAGGAATGGAAAACTTTTCTGCACCTAAAAAAATCTATCATTAACTCAAAATCCCTCTCAGGTGGATGAATGAATAATTCTATCGGAAAAACATCCCAGAACAGTTCCACCACGTGAGGGAAGAAATTCTACCACACTCCCTCATCAGCAATCATGACACTAGCCACATGGATCATGATTTTACCCAACTAGTGGAAAATTGGCCCTCCAAGGCCAGCCTGGCCTTCACATTCACAATGATAGACATACATGTTTCTCTCAAGAGATGTTAATATTTCTATATTATGTTAATAATTAATATAGTCTTGGTATAACACAATCTAATCCATATGAAAAATTATATCAAAACTCGACATCTCAAGCACAATGAACTTTTATAGGAAATTATTCCCACAAACCTCGATCATACACACCTTACATTTCCTAATAGTTTCAAAATTCACTATTAATGGTGTACGAATCTACATGAAATCAAACATAATTTCCACTTCAATCCCAGAAAGACTTTAAACTGAGAAGATATAAAACGGTGTGTGGCAGTTATATCAAATAAATAACTAGCATGTGTGGAAGCCAAAAAAGCTATGAATCAAACTATCAGTGGTCTATCCTCACCACCTCTAGGTGTATAATGAACCAAATTGACTTGACTTGCAGCTCTACATAGGGAACTAGTTCTTTTCCTTGGTTCTACACTACCATGCTGCTATGGGCATTCACATATTGTAGTACTATGCTCTCCACTACTACCGGTGCAGCCAATAGAGCTCCAACTACCTACCTAATATGGGGTAACTAACCCCCTTCTTACACTCATTTTTAGTCTTGATCATCCGACAATTAACAAAATTCGATAGTTCCTATAAAACCTATGAACATTACCGATTCTATCACAGACTCAGCACATAACTAGTGGTCTGGGGGCATTGACTCCATACGTGTCCCAACCTACCACACTAATAGAAAAACACCTGGTAACCACCCTGAGAGGCTAATCATCTCTTCTGACTACTCTACATTCTACCACTATGGTTTATATTTTCTAAATGACACTACATGCCCTATGAAGTCGCACCAAGAGTCCATCCAACTAGAACTTTAAGTCCACCACCTAAAGCCTCCCTCATGTTCCCTTTAGAAATAGGTTATTAATCCACCATTTATGAAAACCACTTGAAATGGAATATGTTCACCTCGGTCATAATATTAGGTCTAAATATATCTTAAAATGTTTTTTTAAGTGTAATTTTCCCCTTCCAATGTTGGAACAATGTGTTCAAATTCCATAAAGTAGACTACGTAATCCATCACTAATATAGTTTCCTATGTCAACGTCATAGACTGTGAATCCCAGTACTGTATGAATGTATCCTGATAGAACTGTTCCAAAAATAGTTTCTATAAGTCCTTGTATAAAATATCATCAACTAGATGAGTCTGAACCAAGATATCCCACACCACACATCGTCAGTCCCTGCAACATTTCTACTGCCAACTTGAATATCTTGTCTGAAGGAGTATCAATGTGATCCAAAATCATCTATACAGAATATTTCTAGAATTATATATCCTTATATCCACCAACTTTTTAAATAATTTGATGGTGTTAAAATATAAAATATCAGGCCATATCAAACATAATAGAAATGACATGCCCTAGGTCCCCTTCCTATATCTTCATAAAATGAAAATGTTCATGTGAAACTAATTTTCTACTCTATTACCCTGGATCACTAGGATCCCTTGCTCTATTATTTGACAAGCATTTTGGGAAACATCCCCTTTTATCTCAACCAACACATATCATTGTTGGGGAATTCTTATACAATGCTAAACACAAGTCTTAGAACACATAACATCAAACTCCAATAGTTTACATAGAAGAAGAATATTAAATATTCATAAACAACCCTTTTCTCACACACTATACCCACAAAAATTTATACATCTATAACACTTCCATCGACTATGTCTACTTTTGGTCCTAGATTTCATGAGTTAAAACAACATACATAGTAGCATATCTTTTATTATATAACTTTTAAAACCATTTCTTCACTAACAATGTCTATCTATCCTCTCAAGAACATTGCCCATTTCATTACTTTTTATAACTAGTATGTTAACTCGTTCACATCTGACACTAATTACAAATATTTGGAAATTCTCTAACGTTAAATCCATTTAACCATTTGAATCATCTTTATTACAAATTATTTTCTTCTTATTATCATGAGTTTTAAATACATCCTACACTTCATGTCCCACACATTCATACCATGTGTTCCTATCATGACACATTCCTCATTTATCCCTTGTTATTATAATGATGTATGAATTTACAAGATAATATTTCTCCAATCATGGAAAATATATAATAAAATAGTCTCATAACAGTAAAAGTGCATCACCCAATGGCGAAATGTCATTCAACTTTATCAACCCAAATGAATAACAACAATTACTACATTGGGTTCATGGTTTGTCTAATATACATGAGTTAGCTACTCCAAAGGATGACCTCATTTCCCAGAACAAACATTTCATAATCTCAGATATTCAATACCCAAATAATAAGACCATATAATATAACAACTCTAATACAACTTCGTAAAATCCATGACACATATTTCACTAATGAGTGCCCCGAGATGGGTCTCCACATGACCTCAAGAACACGTACTTACATACCATAGGTTTTCAAATAGAAATGAGGGTCGAATAGATCACAGGGGAAGACTATACCCTATTGACCCAAATAATGCACAACAGAAAACATATAAGACAAAATAAAAAAAGAAACAATAAACCCGGAATGTGAATTACCCACCATTCCCAAATTGGGTACTAAAAAATAAAAAATAATTATAAAAAGTCATGTTAAAAGTACCAAAAGTGATGAAAACCCAAAATAAGTCAAAAATATAATTCCTCAATGTAATTCCAGAATCCATGTATCAATCCTCATTAATGAACAACCCCATACCAAATCAACTCCCTACAATTGGTCATTTTCCCATGTCCTGACTGGAAACCAAGAAGACTGTTTGGGTACAAATTTTTGGATTGAGCAGGGAGTCAGTACAACTTAGTAGGCCACCACTATTGGTGTATTTAAAATATCTAGTCTAAAAAGATAATTCAAGATAAAACTAAATAAATTTCATGGTATGAAAAAGAAAACTCTGGTTCTATTAGATAAAAATTATCACATTAACCATTTTAATCACTTAATTCATATTCAGTATTTTTCCCTTGGGTTTGGCATTTAAATAATTTACACAATGGCCTGTGTAAGTAATTTAAAATAAAAATGGGATATGTAAAGTTAAATATATAAATAGGGATAAAAACATCACAATCCAGTACATTACATTTACCTTATAACCTCGGTCTAGGTAGTCTAATAAAATATAACTGTTAAGGGCATAGAACCTTAGGCACATCCCCTAACTTGTGAATTATTGGGGTGGGGTTATGAGAATCAGTCTCTCCATATCCGTGGGGGTATATCTTCATGTCTGATACCACAAAAATACCAGCCATGTTCACATGCTTATTTATCCATTTTCAACATATTCCATATCACAAACCATACAGAACCAATACACATAACATATAAAATTTAAAATTCATAAAATATATGAATCATCATCAATCCTTAAACCATTATCCTATTTACCAATTACATATCATTGTTCATTTAACTCATTTCACTTTCAATAATTTATCCCATTTAGAATAATCATCAATTCCAAAACATTTTCCCATTTTTCATATTTATAAATTCCCATGCATTAACCCGTTAAATAAATTCAATATTTTAAAAGTATTTAAAAATTTTACTTGTTCAAAATTTCAAATTAATTAATGATCATATGCATTTCATGTACAATTCCTATGAAATTTAGAACAATCACTAAATTTCATCCAATCCATTCTATATTAATACAAAATATCCCATAGTAAATTATCAATCTCTATAAACAAAATATTAATATTCCATTCTACCTGAAATAACAAACAACCATGTTCATCATGTCCTCTACATTATCAAAAGTTAATTCAAATCATAACAATTTAAATTTTACATTTTTGTGAATGTTGT
This sequence comes from Viscum album, assembly GCA_963277665.1. Lineage (NCBI taxonomy): Eukaryota > Viridiplantae > Streptophyta > Magnoliopsida > Santalales > Viscaceae > Viscum > Viscum album. Next base: position 14,738,487 of record OY728151.1, on the reverse strand, counting down.
CACACCCCACGGGTGGCCCAAAAGTTGTCTAGTCTACCTCAATGAATCCCATGAGGATTATGAGCGGTGCAATTTATCAATTATCAAACCATTTTAGCAAATCCATATAAAATTAAAAAATGAAAAATAATAGAGAACCATTAACATAACCAGACTTTAACATTACATATTCATGTTATTGTGATATAACTTTTTTCTACATACCTAGAATCTATATATGAACGCTCGCATAACCTAAACCTTAGATCGGGATTGAATATCCTTTTGAAGCCTCAAACTAAAATCCACTAGAAAAAAGTTTTTTATGGATTCATAATATGAAGAATAAAACCAAAATCCCTAATATAGAATAGATATGCAACAGAATAACTAGACTTACCCATATATTTGATTTGAATCCAATAAAACTGCAATTAATCTACAATTAAAGGTGATCACCTATTGGTAAGCCCTGGTCATTTTGGATGGTAATTAGGGATGGATGAATTAAAATAGGGAGTGAAATTGGGTGAAACACTTAACATTGTTTAGGGGAAAATATTAAAAAATTAGTTTTAATGGGGAATAGGGTTTGAAATCACGATTTTCCAAACTGTGTGCCAATCATGCACTTGCCTTTATCTAGGAGGGGTCCACGTTAAAATTTTATCTACGGATTCTAGACGGTTTGAAAAACAATGTTTAAAACATTCATAATTACACTTTACAAATTCAAATGGTTTGGAATCCCCCCATTAATGTTTTATATAATTATTAATCCCCTATTAGCTAGCACGGTATGGGGGACACTTATTTCTAACCGTGTGTAAACCATGCAACATAGACATGGTGGCCAACATCCCATTTCATCTATGTCCCAAACCCCTAGGAGACCCCTTATATTCCTCATACTATTAGTGAATATTTAATTATCATAATTTAAGGTAATGAATTAAACTTTAATTAGGGACATAGCTCCACAATGTTTGGGATCTTTCAACGAAAATCATAGTGGATTAGGTGCAATACCCATTATATCATTTTTAAATTCATGATTCATGATAAAGAATTTTTTTTTATAAAAAATAAAATAATACTCGTTCGATCACTTATTATGTCATTATATATAAAAATTTAATAAATTAATTTGGGATCTACATAATATTGATCCCATTGATCACACAATGAAAACAGTAAATGTGTTTGCAACAAGATTATAAAACTCCAATCGTATCATAATATGATATCCCATATAAAGGATAAATTTTTAATTGAAATTAACTGTAAATAATCATAACCATATAAGAATATATTAAGTACTATTTCATTTTATTTATCATTAATATGGTCTAAAATAAATTATTAGATTACGTTGTAGATGAAAATATATTTAACAGATATCTAAATAAATAACATGATCAAATTAACATTTTTAATATCTAATAACCAATATAAAATATTACTAACTAAGAAATATTTTCTAAAAAATTATCCATAATGAAATGATGAGAAACATGAATAAATATTCAAATAAATTTTTTTTTTGTGGTTGGGAATTATGTTCCTGATATATAGTGTAAATCAAAATTATTATATCATATTTTTTAAACAGTAAGAAGAACCACATTGAGAAAATAAAAAGAATATTTTATTAAAAAATTGTATAAAATTAGAAACAAAAGTAAACCTGATATTGATAAATTTTTTCAATAATCATAAAATCCATCCTAAAATAATTTATGGAAAATATAGATAGGGAGGAAATGATTCCAAAGTGAAGAGATAAATAATGATAATATTCCTTAAAAATTATTTCAATATATTTATTACTAAAGCATTGAAAAATTAAATGAAAAACATGTTATATGGAGAAATTAATAGATAATATAAAAAAAATAATATTTGGTAGAGATAGATCTTATAATTTCATCATTATATATTTAAAAATAAGAAATCCCATTATAAATATGATTTTACCATATTAACATGATTTTTGTTGGTAACACATGATTAGTAAATCCCATGATGGAAATAACCTAAAATGGAACAGTAAATACAATTAAAATAATTATATTCATGAAAGTTTATACGAAAGGGGATGTATATATTCCTCATGAAATTATTTTATTTTCTACCATAAAATTTGTCTCAGGAAAATAATTACACGAAGAATCCTTACTTAAAGATTGTATTTCCTATAATAAAATTTTCTTAATTTATAAAAAATATTAATTTATTATAGTTTTATAAAATAAAAAAATTCATAAATTACATTCCATATATAGTTTATATGTAATATCTTATCACCCTTTCTTTAACAATTATTCTTTATCATCATCACTTTAGGTGTTAAATATTTCATTGTTCATGTATGTTTTTTCATTAGTTAGAGAACATTCACATTTATCATGGTATCTTATTATCTATAATTAGAATAACTATTTATATATATAATATATATATACACTACATGCATATATAAAAACATTTATATAAAGTTGATTCTAAAAATTAAATACCACATTATGTTGACAAGTTAGTCTGTACATATGCTTGAGTTGGGATTTTATTTTCCTATTGAAGGAACAATTGAATTTTAAATTGTTATTAACATTAAAAGATTGAATTTTATTTTATAAATATCACACACACACACAAAAATATATTTATGTATTAAATATATCATAATATCTATCTGTGAAATATTATTGTAGATAATGAATTGTATCTCTATGGGGTGGAAGATGTCCAAACATAAACATTACATATACTTTCATCACCCACTATAAAAAGAAGGGGTGGGAAATTATTTTGATTAAATAATTGAAACAAATTTGTATATTGATAATACATTTATAAATATATATTAACTTTTTCCTTAGGTTTAGAGTAATTACAATGAGAAATAATATCGAAGCAGCTCTGTTAATATTTCTACGTCTTCGTTGAGATGCATCATTTTTCAAAAAACCTAATCCTTGTAGAATTTTCCATAGGGGAAGAAATATATATATATAAATAATGAAATGAATATATGCTATTTTTGGGATCAAATTATAATACATATAATTCTAAAATAGTTTGGCTAATGATAGATAATAGGTTCCCTTTTATAACAGATGCGAGGTACAGACCTGAAATTTCCAAATAAAATAAATGATTTTAGGTCACATTTATCAAAAGGGTGAACCAAATGGTCATTTATTATAATGTATTATATTTTAAGGATTATATATATAACAAAAAATTAATTATAATAGTTTTTGTGGTAATAATATAGTTATAATATTGTTTAACCCTCCATGGTTGACCTATTTTAACCATAATAGTTGGAAAAATTTTAATATTTTAAATATTCATTTTAAAAAATATTTATGTTTTCACTATTATATTATATTAATTATTCTAATTATAAATAAATAATTAATTTTAGAAATTTGAATTTATATAATATTTATTTATATTTTTAAAATATATTTCCAAATTCATAGTAAACTCGATTAAACAATTAAACATTAAAGCATAGACATGATTACATCAATTCCTTGAATTGTAAATAACATAAAATAAATGTTCAAATATAATATTTAATATATAATATATTAATATAATTCATAAAATTTATATATAAATACAGAGACACACACTCAAATATATATATATAATAGTTAAATTTCTTAACATAAAAACACATTTCATTCAAAAAAACATTTTTTTGGAAATTGAGACTTCATTACCACTAATAAATTTATTTGAAAATAAATAATAACATGGACTCATATGAAATTAATTATATTATTACTGATTATTGGATACTTATTTTATTTTTTCACAAAAAAAAATTATGCATCTTTTTTCGTGAAATTAAATGATTTTTTATAATATTTATTTTTAAATATTGAAAAAATACTATTTAAAAAAGTATAAAAAATAATCCAATTAGGTTATTGGAATGATGATTTAAAAAATTATATTTAATTACTCATACACAATTGATTATTGGTTTATTAATTAATTATAATTTTTTTAATTGAAATAAAAATGATTTTTGTAAAAAAATATTTTTGAAGCATAAAATGACTTTATTAAAAATTGAGTACATATTTATTATATAGTAATAAATTCAATGAATTAATTCAAACAAATTATAATATTTTTCAATGGTTATTATGATTCATCCTTATCATTTTACTAGCTAGGATTGTAAGGATTTCATCATTTTGGTTCATTTTGGTACATGGTAGTGTGTATGAAAATACCTCAAATACATAAAACTTATTTAGAAGTAAATACCAAAAAAATCTTGTGGTGTTATTGTGAACAACCATAAAAGACACTATAACCCTAAAATATAACCCATATGTTACACAAAATATATATCATTTAATGAATAAATAAAAAACACATTAATAAAGGATATTGATATGATGTAAGTTACACAGAGATTACAATCCATTACAATTACCCCACAAAGGAAAACTCAACCATGAGATGTTTTTATAGAGTCCTTTATCAAACATACCATTAATTTATCTTATACAATTTATTCCTCCTACAAGTTATTCTCTTGGAATCCTCTATGGTTTCAAAAAACATGAAAACATTTAATTGTCACCCCCTATAGTCTTTCTCACTATAGTCCAAGATTGGTACTTGTTTTTTCTATAATGATGATTATGGATCCAAATCAATATATTCACTACTCATATCATTAATTAGTTCATGTTCATATCTTTGAGGCTATGAATCAAGAAAATATTTATTCACATATAGATATCATTGTTAAAGATCTATATAATAATCCTCTATTATGACACGCTTTGTAATTTCAATCATTCAAATAAATCATGAAAGTATCTTTTATTTTTATCACAAAAATGATGTCCCAAATTTAGTGACACCTACTAGAAACCCTGGTTTCATCATGTAAAATGTTATGCTAATATCCCCTAGCTTAAATATCGTAATTTTTTTTCTATTAGTGGTAACAAAATCAATCTTAATCAACTAAACCCTCTTGAATGTCTCCTCTACTAAACTGTAACCAAAAATAGATATATCTCCCACCTCATTCCAATGTTGAGGTTAGATACATGGCCTAACAATAATAGACTTCAAAGGATTCATCAGATTATATGGAATTTAGAGAACATTTCACACACACACCAACAAGTATAGATGATAATCCTATAATCCAATAGAATATAGGATGCACATCATATGTGAATCATCCAAATTATAAATAATCTTCCCTTATAGTCCATTGGTATAATGATGATTCATCATACACTATTTTAACAGAATTATAAATTAATTAATAATTAAATTCTAAAAAAATGTAAACAATGTTCCCCTATCAGATACAGTAATATAAAGAACTCCATGTAGTTAAAAAATCATCTATAAATAATTAATTCCTAACAAAAATAAAGAGTGAGTCTCCCATATTGGGAATAATTTTTTTAATTTTATAAGAGAATAAAACATCACCCAAGACTCATATGAACCTAAAAATATCACAGGACACCGCATATTAATTTATATATTCACTTCATGAAACATCCATAGATGAAAGATATGTGGATAAATTATCCCTCATAGTCACTAATTTTTTTACATGTACATTTGGAGACAGGAAATGAGGAATGAATTTCATGATGACTATCATCATTTACAGAAACTATAAAATATGTGCGATAACATTATGAATATTCAATAACCACTGTTACACCTCAAACTATGGGTAATTGGAGTATATAATAATCTTGTCCCTTGTGAAAGAATGAACTTAAAACCCCCCATGGGAATAGATTTTGTCATTACAATATAAGGTATATTATAAAATTGGTTACTCCACATCATCTAATCCCACATCACTATGCACTCGAGATCTAGAACCTAGAGTGACTTAACCCATTACACAAATATAAACAAGGTCAAAAATGGAGAGAAATGCATAACCCATATACCCTTATATGAATACACTCTTCACCCAACTATAAAAATCATTAGTCTATATTCCACTGCTGATGGATAGTATTCTTAGCCCTATGTTTCATTGATATTAGAATCTGTATCAATATTTTAATTCATAGGATAATATGACATATCAATATCAAAATGTAACAGATAATCCCCGAATATCACTATTTGAGATTCATTTAATGAAGATAGAAATCATATAAAAGTCTATTATGGTCTTTGTGAATGAAGACCTATCACTAATGCAAAATTGTAACCAAATCTGTAGAGAATGGACCATATTTCCTAACCCTATGTCTTTTGATGGGTATTTTCCCTTACGGGTTTGTATTTTATGAGATTCATGAACAACTAAATTATCTTTATTCATCATCGTATCCCTTGAAACCACATTTTAGGTATCAAAATATTATTCATATTCAATAGTATGCTCAGTAAATGAAAATGTTATATTTTTCATCTATCTCCTATTCAAGTCCAAAAAGGACTCATCACATAGTTATTCCCATAAAACATCACCCCTTATTTTATAATCCCATTTATTGGAAATTTTAGAAAGGTTATTCTTATATTATTCTATTGTTTTAGCATAAAAACCCAATGAAAATCTATATATCACAAATATTTCTAAAGAATTACCATTTCATCATCACCACTACCACCCCTAGATCAACTATAATTACATCATTAAAAATATCGTTTCCATGTAAGTGCACCTCTTGGGTTTAAAATCCACACATCAATAGATTTTTATAAATATTATGTGCTTTAATATTGATCATTTAAATATTAATATCATTCATGAACACTTCAATAACAGATTCATGGTGTTGATGGAATATACTTTCCCTGATTCCCATGAACACCATAAAATATTTTTTTAGAAAAAATAATTCACCAGGTACTCATTCTTTTTTGTATATTCTGTTTTCACTATTTTCATAATATGCCCCTATCTGACCTAAATTTGATGCTATCATGAACGTATATCAATGTTGGATATACATTAGGTTTTATATAACTAATTAAAAAAAATATACGTTTAATCATGTAACATTTTTTCACTATGATCTAATTTTACTTCATCTAGTCCCCACACAATAGAAGACTACTATAACCCTTCCATTATTATAAACTTAAAGAATCCCATAGAGAATTCATTCATCTGTAATGTACATTCACATATAAATCATTAATATTTATTTTCAATTCCTTCAACATAGATGGATCTATATAATATAGATAAATTGATACAGGATATGCTTCAGATAATATTTCAATTATTATCTCCATTCCCCTATCAAGAGGGATACATAAACTTTCATTGGGAAAAAAGTTTTGATAGTGAACCATGAATGGAGGATGGAAATATGTATGCATTAACATAAACTAACAAAATGAATTTTCAAGTCATTATCCTTTTTTACAAACCCTTAGTATACCTCTAAGGGGTTGTTTTGAAAAACAAGAAAAACACGACCATATTAATAACAAAAACATTTTGTCATGGGAAATCGAACACCCAAAAATTTGTTACATAATTTTATGTACATCTAGTTATATCAATCAAGGTTTTACAAGAACAATCAAAACCCAACAAGAACCACACATCATGTATGGGTTTCAATTCATCTAATTAAACAACATAATATAAAAACAAGATATATATAAAAGTGTCATATTTTTTAAGGATCATAGAACTTCAAATATGTTGAAATGAAATATTAATATCCACCGAGAATCTCCACTTGAATCAACCCATCCATCTAAGGGTCCCTATATATAATAAAAATATGATAAAAAAATATTATAGAACAATATTCATGAATAAATAAATATCGAGGGATTGAATTCATTAATACAAACAAAATTTGATCTAGCATCAAATATAGATTTTTATCTTATCAAGGAATAAAAAATAATTTTCTAAAACCAATTACTATTTTCAAAGTGTAATAATTATTCAAAATTGAGTCATATAAAAATCCATCGATATGGCCATGTGATCCTAAATGTATGAAATTTTCAAAGAAAATGAGGAATAATCAAATTAAATTAAGAAGAAAATATAAAAAAAATTAAAATTCTCTGGTTGGAATGTCCTTGATTTTACAAATTTGGATTTTGAAGTGAGAATGCTAACAAAAAGCCACCAATGGAGTCCATTGTTTTAATAAAATTCGAAATATGTGAAATAATGGGATTTTATTAAAGGGCATTCAATTTTTTTTTTAAAAAAATAGAATTATTGAAACCCCACACATGGCATGTTTGGATATTCCACTTAAGTTTGCATTAACATTGCAATACACTTGTCCTCATATATGAGTTCACCTAAATTACATAATTTTTTCTGCAAATATTTCACAAATAGTGATTTTTTCCTTCGTCCCGAGTTATATGGTTTCCTATTAAATGTCACATGGTTTTCCCTAACCATGGTCCAACTATGTGCCACCTACTATACTTTTTCATGTAGTCACACAACATTCATACGAGAACTGTATGATTTTCACTAGATATGTTCGAACCATTATCCATATTAAATATCCTTAAACCCTACAAATCTATCTAAAATCCTTACTATATTTCTCCCAAGAAAAGAATATATTGAAAAAATTAATGGAGGGATGAAAAAATGACTTATATACCTAAATATTCATTGGTATTTCAAGTTGTAACTTTCAGAATCATATTGAAAAATTTATTAATCATTAAATTTAATGTCTATGGGGATGTTCATGGTTTTATTATTCTTAAAAACATAGCATATTTGTTTTAAAAATGATTTTTGGGGTTTATTGATTTTATACGATTACGATGATAATGAAATAATTTGATGATGTTTTACCTTGTTCCTTGTGGTTGTAAATGTTATTAAAACCTCATGGGAATCCTAGGGTGATTTGGTAGGTTAAGGGAAATCAGACGCAACCCACTCCACTATGTAAGGCATAGACCATAATGGTAAAATAGGGATGTGCTTATCTCACTAATTTATTAAAGTAGAAAATCCAGTACCATTTGAAATAAATATACATCATTTTATATTAAATTATTTCCTCCCTAATTAGTTCTGTATAAGTTATATTGGTCCTTATAATAAGTATCTTTATTTTAAATTTCTAATGATGAATATGTTAATATATAGTGTGTATGTTTTATTATATACGTTCTATAATATGGAACTATCTAGGTCCTTCATTTCTATTTTAATCCACCCTTTCTCTTATATTCTCATCGTGATTATTTTAATAAAATATTTTTTTTAATATGTACTCGAAATCATGTTTTAGTGTTTAAAAGGCAGTCTCTAATGGTGGTTTTATCAATGTAATTTTTAAACTAATAAATAAGCTTCATATTGACTATGTCCATTAAAAGAAATTTAAAAGTAACTTTTGTAAAATAAATGGAGAAATATTAGTGTAATTATTATAATTATTTAATAAAAACCTATTATAAATATTTATTTTAAATAATGATTAGAAGTATCATCCATTTTAATACGTAAAAAAATTATAGGATTAAATTTTCATGCATATTGAATTTTTTTATCATTTATATAATCATGAATGATTCAAATACTAAATCCTTTATTACTGCTATTTTAGAAAGGATTTATTTTTTTAATGTATAATGAATCTTAGTGTAACGACCTGACCCAAGAAGCCCAGAGTTGATGCATAATTACGTATCATTACCATGATCACAAAAGATCATGTCCGGAAAGACTGATTAGTTTAGTATCCTTGGAAGTACAAGATACATTCATAAGGTTTACCTTACATCATAAAATAGAAAACTACAACAACAATGTTTCCACAGACAACACTGAGATCTCATAGACTATCCCTGCAGGTCAGTCATAATATACTTTTCTGCATCCTGGAGAAAATAAAACATAGAAAGGAGTGAGATTAGATGCTTATTAAGGATAAAAATATAGCGGAAGATTTCATAAATAAGCATAAATATTTAATGAAATGTATAAAACTAAACCAAAATCCTTTTCATCAAAAAATTAATCATAATATGGAAAATATAAATAAAAATAACACCATTTACTTACTCACATAGATATTCTTCTAGTCGAATAATCACATGCAATATCAATATCCACTTTCATAATGATGGAATGCATAATTCCAGTCTTTCATAACCACATAGTCAACGCCTTGTGCCAAGACTACATAAAAGATTTTTTGAAGGCCATGTTCCAAGATAGTAGATTGTCTTATGAGACCTACCAATGCATCAAGGAGCTATAGCAGGCTCCACCCGTCACATACTAAGTACAATGCATTCCTCATATGAAAAGGTTTAAATAGATCATAAACATTCCTATTAATACTAGCATTCAAAATGTCAATAATTAATCCATAAACAATGAATGGTATAAAAATAAAAAATCCATAGTCAAACATATCACAAAACATTCAATAAAATATGCCAATTTTGTATCATAATAAATAAATATCAAATAAACTTAAAATCTATCAAAGGAGGTTGACATACACGAAATCAAAACCTTTTTTTAGAGAAATATCTATTTCTATTTTGAAATCATTTAAAATTCATATAATTATAAAAGAAAACATTTATTTTGTAAATATTATTATAAACATATAATGGAAGCTTTTATGATGTTATAATAGTGGAAAATAGCCGCACCCACCATATAAGTTAAAAAAACATTCTTACCTTAATTTTGTTGAAAAGATTATAAAGGACCTTGGTTGGAATACGATAGAATTATTCATTTATAAAAATCATATAAAAAGTAAAAAAGGGTATTTATGATCTTAAAACATAGTCTATAAAATAGTAAGAATATTTTTAAATACACTTTTATGAAACATGTATGTGGATGATTAATAGGTCCCAGTAGATACTTACATAAAAACAACCATGGATAAAAAATAGATTGTGAAATTAACCCCGAACATGATCTTTTCCTTGGTTGAGGTTAGGATAAACATCTTTATAATGGGGAAATAATTTTTATTATATTATAAAGAACCATATACATTAATATGATATTGTATATGATCTTTTAACATTATTTTGTTAATAATATCTTAGTATATTCGTTGTTTTGGGTGTTAACAGGTTCATTTTCTTTTATATTATTCGTTAATATGACTCATATTTCTTATGGATAGGATGTATCTTATTAATATCAAAAATGATATCATGTCTTTAATAAATATTTTTAATCATCTAATGAAAATTAGCCTTGAATGGATATGATAAGGAATGAATCTCATCGTGTTCGTTGAGATGGTAATCTTTACGTACGCACGAGCAACAATATCATTCTTTTGATATTAAAATAATATATAATTGTATGTTATATCATATATATATATAGGATAGTTATCATGTTATTTTATTATTTACATGAATTAAACATCATTATTATACCCTTCCAAATAATAATGTATTGAATAAAAATTACACCACGACATGGAGACGGTAAGCCATACATACGCACATATGGTGACATGTCATTAAAAGGATGGATAGAAAAATGAATTTGGTTGTACCATATTTATAGTAACATAAAAATATATAGAATATATTGGATTTCTAATTTTAGAATGGAATCTAAAAAGAAAATATGAAGTGGATGGAGAAAGGAACTTGAAAGTTGTGGTGAGATATTTACCTCTTCTTGGGGTCCCTTCTTTTGATTTGATCATAAGGGCTCCATAGGATGGCTTTATGACTAAATTAAAGACTCTAGGATAATGGGAGGATAGTTGATAGGGTACTTTGGCTGTGGTTGGCTGATCCAAATTTCTTTGAATGTGTGAATGAGAGACAAGGGGGAGTTCACTTTTATAAGTGGGTTGAGGGGCACCTTAGGAAAAGCAAGATATATTATTTTATAATAAAATAATTCTCAATTTATAATGGGTCAAAAAGAAATTATATAAAGGCTACGGTGTGGAGGGGTCTAAAGCCTCCGAACCTATAAGTTTTAGACATGTTTGGGTCACTATATTAGCTTTATGATTTAGATTTAACTTTTAGTTAAATAGTTTTGCATTTACCATGTCTCTTTGTATTTTTATATTATATTTTAAATAAACTAACTATATACTTCCATGATAACCCAATGTGGTTCATTAATGATACAACTATCATTATATAAGTATTTTTTCTGAACCTTATATTTTTAGGAATAGAATATAAATTAATAATATAATATTTATTTTAAAAACTCTTTCATGTCAATTTTGACACTATTAGGTGTTTTGTTATTACTAAATTTATAACAGAACTATTACTTCTAAAAAAATTCATCAAACCAACCCAAACACGTTATATTAAGATATATAATTCGTGTAATTCATAAAAACCCTCAAATTACATTTATTTGCATATTTTCAATATCAATTATTTTAATATTTCATTAATTAGGTAACTACTTCATCAGCATTGTGTCATAAATAAATTAGATTATTTAATCTTTAAAAAATATAAATAAAATACCATTTTGTATGAAATTGTTTTATATTTCTAATTAATATTTATAGTTGAATTTATCTTATGTGTAGCCCTATAATAAAAATGGTTTAGTTATTAAACTTTGAATTTAACAATTTTAACTCTTCTTGGAATTAAATAATAATAAATATCCTAATCTAATCCAAGTGGACCTAAAAGATCATATTTTATTCCTAAGGTATTTTTTGATCTTATTACACTTATACAAGAGAATTACGACATGTGTTAGGTTAAAAAGAATATCATTTTTACCCTTAATTACCCTATTTACTTTTAACCGTGGTAAATAAAAGTAAAACATTACTATTCACCAAAAATTATTTTCATCTTATTGAACCACATTTAACTTACTGATATCAACTGTGTCTCTCATATTTTTTAAATTCAACTCACAGAAGCGGTAAAATTTTGTTCTATGTGAATTTTCAAATACTTTTAAGAGGTGGTTAAATGACGGTAAAAACTTCAATAAATTTTTTATATATCTAAAATTATTATAAAGTGACTCCAATGAAATACATTGAACATATATAGGTATTATGTTCCAATTTTGACCTAATATTAATTTAAATAAAATAAATAATTGTTTAAATAAAAATTCAGTTTTAAACTATAACTCAGTGTTTTTCACTATTCATCAAAAATTGAATGTTTTCAGAAAAATACCCACAATTCACCCAAGGCTAATTTTGATACTCCCAATCCAAAACTTAATTACATTTTTAAAGATAATATTTATAACATTTCAAAAGGTGTGTTTTACTATTCATAACGGTTAGTTTTATTGGTTGTGGTGCGTTAGAACTCGAAGTTACGTACAACACACGCTATTGTATTACTCAAAGAGAAGTGTACTGTGGAAGCTTTGGGTGTCACATTCTCCACTCCTTCAAATAATTTCATTCTCAAAATTTATAAAATATTACTGCATAAAAGGACTTGGTTAGTTTTTAATCATATGTTCCTCGAGTTCCCACATTGCATCTTCCATATTATGGTTTCTCCATAGAAGTTTTACCAGACGAATCATCTGGTTTCTCAGCACTTGTTCTCTTGTATCAAGAACCGTGATAGGATCTTCGCAATAAGACAGATCAGGTTATAGTTCTAATTCCTCATAGGTGAGTAATTACGTCGGGTCATGCATGTATTTTCCCTAAAGTGTTATGTGGAACACATTGTGATCTTTGGAGAGACTTGGCGGCATTTCCAAACGGTAAGCTACAACACCAATTCATTCTAGAATTTAGAAAGGTCCGATGTACCAGGGAATTAATTTTCCCATCTTAACGAAACTTATAACACCCATCCATGGAGATACCTTCATGAAACATGATCTCCTACATGAAATTCCAAATCCTTCCTTTGGTTATCGACATAGATCTTCTGCCTACTTCGAGCTGCTTTGATGTGGTTTTGGATTACCTTCACCTTTTACATCATTTCCACCACAGGTTCTGGGCCTATGAGTTTTCTTTTATCAACATCATCCCAAATGGTTGGTATGTGACATCTCTTTACATATAATTTTTTATATGATGCCATCCAAATACTTGAAAGGAAGTTATTGTTATAGGAAAATTATGGAAGAGGTAATTATTGATCCCACATACCTTGAAAGTCAAGTGAGAATGATCTCAACATGTCTTCGACGGTTTGAATAGTGTGTACTGATTGTCCATCAGTATGGGGGTGGTAGGCAGTGCTAAAATGAAGCTCAGTATCAGGGGCTTTCTGAAGACTTTTATAGAATCATGATGTAAAATGGGGATCATGATCAGGAATAATCGATAGGGGTACTCCATGAAGTCTGACAACTTCATTAATATATAGTCTTGCAAGACATTCAGGTGGTAAATCTTCCCTTATAGAAAGAAAATGTGCTGACTTGGTAAGATGATCAACAATGACCCATATTGCATCGTTCCTTCTTGAAGTCTTTGGTATCCCCATGACAAAGTCCATCGTGATATCATCTGATTTTCACTTAGTTATGGGAAGAGGTTGCATGACTCCTCCATGTTGTTTCCTTCTAGCTTTCACTTATTGACAAACCATACACCTTGACACAAAATCAGAAATATCCATATTCATGTTGTTCAACCAAACAAGTTCCTTCAAATCTCTATACATCCTAGAGCTACCAGGATTTATAGAGAAATTGGAACTATGAGCATCATCCAACAATTCCCTTTTTAGATCTGGTACATCGGGAACACAATGTATCTTCCCAAATTTCCAAATACCATCTTCATACACAATGTCACTCAATCTATCATCATTCACAGCATTAATCTACTTTTGAAACTCTTCTTCCTCAGTTTGAGAATTTTTTATCCTTTCTAGTAAAGATGGTGTGGAAACCATTTGAAAAAGCATTGATGTTTCACCATCCATGGTTATTCACATATCCATCATTACTAGATCCATGAAAATAGGATCTCTTTTAACACTCATTTTATTAAAAACTGCATGATCTTTTATGCTCAAATCATTATCTACCTTATTTTCCTTCCCCAGGTGGTAGTGTATCATGCAGTCATAATCCTTTAGTAGATTGAGCCATCTTCTTTGCCTCATATTGAGTTCTTTCTGTGAGAAAATATACTTCAAACTCTTTTGATCAATATAAATCTCACATTTCTCACCATAGAGATAATGTCTCCATATCTTCAATGAAAAGATTATAGTTACTTACTCAAGATCATGAATATTATAGTTTGGATTATGATTTTTTAGATTTCGTGATGCGTAGGAAATAACCCTATTATTCTGCATAAGGACACAACCGAGTCCTTTCATTGAAGCAACACTATAAATAACAAACCCATCATTCCCCAATGGTAGATTCAATAGAGGAGCATTAAATAATCTTATCTTCAATTCTTCAAAACATTATTCACACTCTTTTATCCAAACAAATTTAACTGATTTTCATTTGAGCATTGTTAATGGGTTAGCTAACCGGGAAAAATTCTTGATGAAATGTAGATAATAACCTGCTAAACCAATAAAACTACCTACCACAGTTATACTCGACGGTGCTGGCCATTTTTGGATTTGTCTTGTCATAGAAGGATCAACAGAGATTCCATCCTTAGAGACAATATGTCCAATAATAGAAATCTCCAAAAGCCAAAATTCATACATGCTAAAATTCCCATATAATTCATTTCTTCTTAGAGTCCTTAGGATAATGCGCATGTGATTTTCATGATCTTCGTAGATTTTGGAGTATACCAAGATATCATCAATAAATACCACTAAAAATAATCTAGATACTCCTTGAAAACTCTATTCATTATATCTATAAAGTCATAGTGTAACGACCTAATGTATTTCAATAGAAAAATCCCTTCTTATATTTATGTAATAAAAACACAAAATAATGAACTACTAAGTGATAAGTGACCTTTAAACATAATTTTGTCACCCCTATGTTTGGAATTTTAAAAATCTGACATACACAGTTGTGTTCAATATAGTTTTTGGAGTCTAATGAACCAAAAATAATTTTTGGTGAGTAGTAACCTACCCTTATGAATAGTAATATGACCCTTATGAATAGTAAATGAGAGTAACATTACCTATGAATAATATAATAAAATTTAGACATCTTAGAAAGTGACAATTTGACCTTAGTAAACGTTTTTGGTATTTTATAAGTCATAAATAATAAATTATAATTAATTAATTAATTTAAAAGAATATTTATTTCCAGTAATGTATTCATAAATTATTGAATCAATGACTAATAGTTTTTAGATAATTTTATAAGACCGTACGTAATTTTTGAAAGAACTATAAATTCAGTTTTAATCTTAAAAACTGTTTTTTAAGTAAATTATGATTTTTATTAATTATTAAAATAATAATATTTAGAAAATTATTTTTTTAAAATGGAATTCATTTTTGGATTCTACACGTCGGCAAATGGTTGTGGTAAATTTTTGGGATTTTTATGAGAAACTTGAATTTTTTTGTGAATAGTAGAATACATTAATTTACCATATAAATACATTTTAATTAAAACCCACTATTCCTGACATCACAAGTGATATAAGCACCAAAATCCCAAACTCACATGCCTTTTTTACAATTCTTGGTCATCCAAGACTCACTATTCCTTTTCTTAGGTGAAATTAATAAACTAATCAATTTTATATTAAGGAAACCCCTCTCCCCTCCACTATAAAAGCCACCCTTCACTCCCTCTTTTCCTCACATCTATCAAGCTCCAAGCATTCTCCAAACTCTGCCGAAACACCTTCCCTAGCTCATCCCCCACGACCAAAAGCTACTGGTCACATCAAAAGACCACACCTAGCTTCCTTAAAGAGGATCTCAAGAGGAGGATTCTAAAGGTAATTTCTCTCTCTCCTCTCCTTTAATTTCCTTTCATGTTCAAGTTTCTTTCTTGATCTCTCCCTACCTATCTTCATCCAAATTGTTCTGTAAATCCAATATTATATATATACTGTAATATTTTGATTCTAATGTTATATTATATCACCCCACACCCTTTCCCTCTTCCTTTTATTTTATTAAAGAGAACGTTGTTCATGAGGTGTTAAATCTATCACCTTCAAAAACGACATGTTCTCTTCTTCCATTTCTACCATCAATCTGGTCATGAAACCATTTTATCGTTGAACCAAAATATTTTATATGTATTATATTATATTTTATGTTCTGGAGATAACCTATGGCCTTATTACTAAGTAAAATGTTAAAACAAGATCGTTGTGATCCAAAAACCGCTCAAATTAACCCAAATAACCATCATTAAATTTGTATCTAATTTTTTGTCCAGATGGATCTAATATAATTCACTATAAAATTATTAATGCTACTGTAATATCATTAATAACATTTAGTATCAGTTCTGTATGTTTACCCATGATCTACCCAAACATCAATTTGAGAATACAAGTGGACTGCTCAAGAAAACCATAAAAACATACATCCCCAATCAATGTTTTTAAACTCTATAAGTCATCCAAAGGAACATAATATAACATAATGTAACCAGAATGAACCCTATTAATTTACACATGGTTCTCGATTTCTAATTTATGAATATAATGTCATTATATAGGACATTAATGAGAAGGAGGCATTCGAGTACAAGGTAAGGGGAAATCTCAAACCCAATTTTCTTCCTTCGGGTTCTCCCTCTTTCACTCCATTTTTGATATGGTTACCCCTCAAAGATAATTTTTTCATCATTTAAATTATTTTTTGGGATATACATGTATGTCACTAGTTTTTATTTCCATCAAAATGTTTTCCAAAAGAACCCTTCTTTCAAGATCCCACCTTCTACCTCTCATTCAAGGTTGATGGTTCTTGTATCAAGTATGTTGTTCCCTCTTTATTTTGGGAACCCAAAGATTATGAATGTGTTATTATGAGATGAAACCCATTCCTTTCCATATGTTATTTTTGTACATGTTTGATATGTTTTCTATGTGGCAAGCATGATAATGTTAATGTTATGATGTGACGGGTGCGCCTGGAATTATATAGCACAATATGAATGTTTAAATGTGAAGGGTGCGCCCGGAATTATATAGCCCTCCAATGAATTAGGTAAAGTGATGAATCTCATGAGTAAATGTGAAATGATGTGTGAACATAATTCTAGCTTTTTTCACAAGAATTTTTGGTAATTAACCACTAAGACATGATGTTTCATTTTTATGCATTGCCACATTTAAAGTTTATTGTTTATGCTCCTATCATGTTCATGGTCTTTTCCTATGTCGTGATTATGCTCACCCCATGATGTATTGTTCTTATCTATCCTCTTACTGGGCTTCTAGATCACCCCTTTTGATGAATATCCTTAGGGGTCTACATGTAATAAATAGAGGACATGTGCTACTAAGAAGCTATAGAAGAAGAAATTAAATGAATGTTTATGCTTGATGTTGTACTTGTTATGTGTAGTCCTTGTTTGCCCAAGACAATAACCCTCTGGATCCTCCATGTGTAATACTATTATGTTGCTTGTCTTTGAAATGAGGTAATACTAATGTATGAAAAGGCTGGGTCGGTATAGTTTGTATTAGAGGAAAGGTTTAGTTAATTTGGGAATTAGGATTAGTGAACCCTAAAAAGAACCTCTAGAATGAGACTAAGTACAGATATGCACACAAGAATATTTACCTAGGGATCCCATATGTTATGTTTTTGGTATAATTGTTTAAATGAATAATTTATTCATGACTTGTTTACATATGTTTTGTTCTAACCTTTTCTATCTTAAAAATGGTGGGAACCAGGAGAAATCAGGCCAACAACCCTTGAGAAGGCCAATGCAACGATTGCCCGAATGACATCCCCAATGATTTTGGAGGTGGAGGTCAATACTTCATGTAGATGCTTACCCAATTATCTCAGGTTATGAATAATAACCATAATAATGGGGAACGTCCTCCTTCACAAAAGAGGAAGCAACTAGTTATCGAATGAATTATGCGGCAACGACCACCGACGTTTTTTGGATCTTCCGATCCACTAGTTGCGAAACAGTGGGTCAACTCCATGGAGAAGATATTTTCTATTTTTATTGTTCCGAGACAGATAAGGTGACTCTAGTCGTTTATCGTCTAGATAGAGAAGCCGATCAATGGTGGGATTTGATTAAGAACACCAAGCCAAGGGTGGGAATTGAAGAGATGGAATGTGAAGACTTTAAGATAATGTTTCTTAATAAGTACTTCCCATGAACTCTTCACACGAAGATGGATAGAGAATTCATAGATCTCAAGAAAAAAGAAGGATAATCTGTCACAACCTATGAAGCAAGTTTCAAAAGGCTCGCAAGGTATGATTCCGGTTTTGTTATCAATAATGATAGAAAAATTGATAGATTCTTTAGTGGATTAAAATCACATCTCCGAAAGGCTCTTGCAATTCGAGACTTTGGGAGTTATGAAAGAGTTTTTCGGTGAGCCCTAAAAGTGGAGATAGAGATTGGAGAATGGTCCCATGGCTATAGTGATAAGAAAAGAAAGATGGAGTTTTAAGGCGGTGGATCTAATGACAATGTTTGGAAGAAAACACAACGACCCACATGCCAAAAATGTGAGAAGTTACACCATGGGAACTGCCTCAAAAGTAAGGAAAAATGCTTTAAGTGTGGGAATGAAGGACACCAAGCTGACGAGTGTCGAAAAAACATGAAAATTAAGGATAATGTAGCCGATGAAAGGAGAGAACCACTCGTGGGTCAATGCTACAACTATAGGGAGCTAGGGAACTATTCAAACTAGTGCACTAAACCTCGAGATCTCGAGGGTAATCAGCGCCAACAACCACTAAAGCCAAAGGAACAAGGGAAGGCTTATGCCATCACTACAGCGGAGGTGGAACATGATAATGAGGTCGTACAAGGTACACTTACTATTCACTCAAGAATGGAAAAATTCATATTTGATTCTGGTTCTACGTATTCCTTTATATCTTTCAAGTTTTCTATAACTATAGAATCGAAGCCCCAAAACCTTGAAGTAGAGATATATGTAAAAACACCATGTGGTGTAATTATTGCAACCCAAGTGTTTGATTCTTCTCCTATTGACGTATGTGGGATGATTCTTCCAACAAGTCTCATAATACTTCCCTTAGTGGAATTTGACGCTATAATGGGAACGGATTGGCTCTCGTTATATAGAGAACATATCATCTGTCAGGAAAAGGAAATATATTTTCATATTCCGAACTATCCCATGCTCCTCTACAAATGCATGGAAGATCATGAATATCCTTTGAAAAATCCTTCAATGGTGTGGGTGATGATTCCCTATGAAGAATCATACCTCGCCCAAATGTTTGAGTCAAAGTAAAGTTTCATCCTTGTGGAAATGCCCATCGTAAGGGAATACGGCAATGTATTTCCCGAAGAGTTACCCAGAATTCACCCGGATCGTGAGGTAGAGTTCTCGATTGAACTCATACCCGGAGCTACTCCTATCTCAAAGTGCCCCAATAGGATGGCCCCTATCAAACTGGAGGAGTTAAAGAAGCAGCTGTAAGGGCATCATGACAAAGGGTTCATACGCCCTAGTGCATCACCTTGGGGTGCGCCAGTTCTCTTTCTGAAGAAGAAGGATGGTACCATGCGGCTGTGTATCAATTATCAGGAACTCAACAAGATCACCATAAATAACAAGTATCCTCTCCCAAGGATTGATGACTTGTTCGATCAGTTAAGAAGAGATCAATATTTCTCAAAGGTGGATCTTTGTTCTGGATATCATTAGGTAAAGGTGAAGAAGGAAGATATTCTGAAGATTTCCTTCCATACAAGGTATAGGAATAATGAGATTTTGGTGATGCCCTTCGGACTTACTAATGCCCCAGAAATCTTCATGTATTTGATGAATAGAGTCTTTAAGCATTACCTTGAAAAAAAATTTGTAGTGTTTATCGATGATATTCTCATCTACTCCAAGAGCATGGAGGAACATGAAGAACATATAAGACTTGTTTTGGAGACATTGAGAAAGGAGGAGTTGTACGCCAAGTTCAGCAAGTGTGACTTTTGGATGAATCAAGTCACGTTCTTGGGACATTTGATCATAAGAGAGGGAATATCTGTGGATCCTTCAAAGAAAAAGGCGATTGAAGAATGCTCTAGGCCCTCTAGTGTCATAGAAATCTGTAGTTTTCTTGGATTAGCTGGGTACTATCGATATTTTGCGAGAAAATTCTCACGATTGTCAAGCCCGCTAACTAAGTAAACAAGGAAAGGGGTAAAGTATGTATGGACGGAAGAATATGGGGGAAGATTCAAGGAGCTAAAGAGAAGGATGATCACTGCACATGTACTCACACTACTGAAAAGTGGAGAAACTTTTCTGATATAAAGTGATGCTTCAAAGAAAGGCTTGGGTTGTGTACTCATGGAAAGTGATAATGCGATAGCCTATGCCTCACGACAGTTGAAGATCCATGAGTAGAAATACCCGACGCATGATCTAGAGCCGGAAGCTGTGATTTGTTCCTTGAAAATCTGGCGGCACTACCTTTATGGTGAGAAGTGTGACATATACACCGACCAAAAGAGGCTAAAGAATATATTCACACAAAAGGATCTCAACATGCGTCAAAGGAGATGGTTAGAGCTAATAATGATAACGATTGATCTATTCACTATCATCCTAGAAAGGAAAACAAGGTAGATGATTCTCTATTTAGGAAAGAACCTACTACTCTATCCATGTTGAGGATTGAGAAAGACCCTATCTTCTTGGATATGCAAAGGAAGGATTTGGGAATCGTAAGGGCAGGGGATACATCCTACCTTGCCCAAATGATTGCGCAACCATCCATCCAATAGAAGATTAAGGAAGCACAACAGTATGATGTGGAGATTCAAAATAGGGAGAATGCAGTAATTGAAGGGAAGCTTCAAGAGTTCCATATCGACGATGATGGTGTGATTCGGTTTGGAATGAGGCATTGTGTGCCTTAATCACCCAGGATAAAAAAGGATCTATTGGATAATTCACATAGCTCAACTTTTTCTATCTATCCTGGGAGTACCAAGATGTATCGTGATCTCCGAGAACACTTCGGATGGGATAACATGAAGAAGGATATTGCGGAATATATATCAAGGTTCTTGGTATGTCAACAAGTTAATGATGAGTGGAAAAATTCCAAAGGTATGATGCAACCATTGCCTATACCCATGTGAAAATGGGAAAATGTTACTATGGACTTTTTCACGGGTCTCCCGAAAATGTGAAGAAGAATTAATGCGATATGGGTTGTGGTTGATCGACTCACCAAGACTGCCAATTTTATCGCTATTCGGGAAGACCTGTCACTTGAACAGCTTGCAAGGATATATGTGAAGGAAGTAGTGAGATTGCACGGTGTTCCACTCTCGATTGTCTCTGAACGTGATCCAAGGTTTACATCTAAATTCTAGATGATCCTTCAACATGCTTTGAGTACTGAATTAAATTTTAGCACGGCCTATCACTGCCAAACTGATGTCCAGTCTGAAAGGAATATTCAGACACTCGAAGATATGCTAAGAGCCTGCACTCCTGAATTCAAAGGTGGATGGGATCAGCACCATAAAATGGCTGAGTTCTCATACAATAATAGCTTCCACTCGAGTATTCAGATGGCTCCGTATGAAGCTCTTTATGGGAAGCGATGTAGAACTCCAACCTATTGGGATGAAGTTGGAGAAAGAAAGCAACTTGTACCCGATCTTGTGCAGGAGATGACTGAGAAGGTTCAAGTCATCCAGAAACACATCAAATCTGGTCAAAGTTGGTAAAAGTGCTATGCTGAAAACCGTCGAAGGGACTTGGAGTTCGACGTTGGAGATAAAGTCTTCCTTCAAATATCTCCTTGGAAGAGAGTCATGAGATTCGGGAAGAAAGGGAATCTAAGGCCAAGGTACATTGGCCCTTTTGAGATCCTTGATCGTATAGGAGCCGTGGCCTATCGTCTGGAACTTCCTCCGAATATGGATCAAGTTCATGATCTGGTTCACGTATCACTACTGAGGAAGTACATTCCAGACCCCTCACATGTACTAAACTCAGAGGTGGTACATTTAGAAGATGATCTCTCCTATGAGGAGAAGCCGGTAAAAATTTTGGACCGAAGTGATAAGTTTCTACGCAACAAGAAAACCCACCTTGTAAAAGTGTTGTGGAGGAACCAAAAGTTTGAGGAAGCAACATGGGAACCGGAAGAGGTAATGAAGGAGAAGTACCCTCACCTGTTTGTGTAAAGTGAAATTTTGGGGGCGAAATTTCTTAATGGGGGAAGAATGTAATGACCAAAAGTATTTCAATAGAAAAATCCCTTCTTATATCTATGTCATAAAAAAACAAAATAATGAACTACTAAGTGATAAGTGACCTTTAAACATAATTTTGTCACCCCTATGTTTGGAATTTTAAAAATCTGACATACACGGTTGTATTCAAGATTGTTTTTGGAGTCTAATGAAACAAAAACAATTTTTGGTGAATAGTAACATACCCTTATGAATAGTAAGCTACCCTTATGAATAGTAATATGCCCCTTATGAATATTAAATAAGAGTAACATTACCTATGAATAATAAAACAAAATTTATACATATTAGAAAGTGACAATTTGACCTTAGTAAACGTTTTTGGTATTTTATAAGTCTTAAATAATTAATTATAATTAATTAATTAATTTAAAATAATATTTATTTTCCTATAATGTATTCATAAATTATTTAATCAATTCTTAATAGTTTTTAGATAATTTTATACGACCCTACGTAATTTTTGAAAGAACTATAAATTCAGTTTTAATCTTAAAAACTGTTTTTTAAGTAAATTATGATTTTTATTAATTATTAAAATAATAATATTTAGAAAATTATTTTTGAAAAATGGACTTCATTTTTGGATTTTACATGTCAAAAAATGGTTGGGTTAATTTTTTTTGATTTTTCTGAGAAACTTGAATTTTTTGTGAATAGTAAAATACATTAATTTACCATATAAATACATTTTAATTAAAACCCACTATTCCTGACATCACAAGTAATGTAAGAACCCAAATCCAGAAATCACATGACTTTTTTACTATTCTTGGTCATCCAAGACTCACTATTCCTTTTCTTAGGTGAAATTAATAAACTAATCAATTTTATATTAAAGAAACCCCTGTCCCCTCCACTATAAAAGATACCCTTCACTCCCTCTTTTCCTCACCCCTCTCAAGCTCCAAGACTTCTCTAAACTCTGCCCAGACACCTTCCCTAGATCATCCCCCACGTCCAAAAGCTTCTGGTCTCATCAAAAGACCAAGCCTGGCTTCCTTAAAGAGGATCTCAAGAGGAGGATTCTAAAGGTAATTTCTCTCTCTCTTCTCCTTTAATTTCCTTTCAAGTTCAAGTTTCATTCTTGATCTCTCCCTACCTATTTTCATCCAAATTGTTCTGTAAATAAATTATTATATATATACTGTAATATTATGATTCTAATGTTATATTATATCACCCCACACCCTTTCCCTCTTCCTTTTTTTATTAAAGAGAACGCAGTTCATGAGTTGTTAAATCTATCACCTTCAAAAATGACATGTTCTCTTCTTCCATTACTACCTTCAATCTGGTCAGGAAATAATTTTACTGTTGAACCAGAATATTTTATATGTATTATGTACTATTTTATGTTCTGGAAATAACCTATGGCCTTATTACTAAGTTAAATGTTAAAACAAGATCGTTGTGATCCAAAAACCGCTCAAATTAACCCAAATAACCATCATTAAATTTTTATCTAATGATTCATCCACTTGGATCTAATATAATTCACTATAAAATTATTAAAGCTACTGTAATATCATTAATAAAATGTAGTATTAGTTCTGGATGTTTAACCATGATCTACCCAAACATCAATTTAAGAATACAAGTGGACCGCTCAAGAAAACCATAAAAACGTACATCCCCGATCAATGTTTTTAAACTATATAAGTCATCCAAAGGAACATAATATAACATAATGAAACCAGAATGACCCCAATTAATGTACACATGGTTCTGGATTTATAATTAAGGAATATAATGTCATTATACAGGACATTAGTGAGAAGGAGGCATTCAAGTACAAGGTAAGGGGAAATCTTGAACCCAATTTTCTTCAATCGGGTT
The DNA here is from genome assembly GCA_963277665.1 of Viscum album. NCBI lineage: Eukaryota > Viridiplantae > Streptophyta > Magnoliopsida > Santalales > Viscaceae > Viscum > Viscum album. The sequence goes on along the minus strand of OY728151.1, from coordinate 14,713,334 downwards.
CCCCCTCTTTCACTCCATTTTTGATATAGTTACTCCTCAAAGATCATTTGTTCATCATCATTACATTACTTTTGTGGGTTATACATGTTTGTCACTGGGTTTTATTTCCATCAAAATGTTTTCCAAAAGAACTCTTCTTTCAAGATCTCACCTTCTACCTCTCATTCAAGGTTGATGGTTCTTGTATCAAGTATGTTGTTCCATCTTTCTTTTGGGAACCCAAAGCTTATGAATGTGTTATTATGAGATGAAAACCATTCCATTCCATTGGTTATTTATGTACATGTTTGATATGTTTTCTATGTGGAAAGCATGATAATGATAATGTTATGATGTGACGGGTGCACCCGGAATTATATAGCGCAATATGAATGTTTAAATGTGACGGGTGCGCCTAGAATTATATAGCACTCCAATGCATTGGGTAAAGTGATGAATCTCATGAGTAAATGTGAAATGATTTATGAACATGATTCTATATTTTTTCACAAGAATGTGTGGTTGTTAACCACTAAGCCATGATGTTTCATTTTTATGCATTGCCACATTTCAAGTTTATTGTTTATGCTCTTCTCATATTGATGATCTTTGCCTATGTCGTGATTATGCTCACCCCATGTTGTATTGTTCTTATATATCCTCTTACTGGGCTTCTAGATCACCCCTTTTTATGTATATCCTCAGGTGGATACATGTACTAAGGAGAGGACAAGTGCTACTAAGAAGCTATAGAAGATGAAATTAATTGAATGTTTATGCTTGATGTTGTACTTGTTATGTGTAGTCCTAGTTTGCCAAAGACACTAAACCTCTGGATCCTCCATGTGTAATACTATTATGTTGTTTATATTTGAAATGATGTAATAGTAATGTAAGAAAATGCCGGATCGCTATACATAGGGTGAATTAGATAATCTTAAAGGGATTACAGTAAAATCGTAATTCCCGTACCTGGTTCAAAATGCTGTTTTCGGAATGTCATCCTTCTTCACACAAAACTAATGATATCCTGATCAAAGGTCAATCTTTGAAAAGTATTGAGCATAATTTAGTTGGTCAAATAAATCATCAATGGGAGGAAGGTGATACATGTTCATTATTGTTATAGCATTGATCTCCCTGTAGTCAATGCACAACCTCATATATTCATCTTTCTTCTTAACAAAAAGGATAGGGGCTCCCCATAGAGAAACAATAGGGAGAATAAATCATTTGTTACTCAATTCCTCTAGTTGTTTCTATAGTTACACTAATTCCACATTGGCCATTATATTAGGGGTTTTCGATATGGGCCTCGAACTAGGAATTAATTCAATGGAAAACTCACTTTCTCATTCTGGAGGATGTCCAGGTAAATCATCTAAAAACACATCAACATAATCTTTCGCAATAGCTACATCCTCTATTTGAACATTCCTTTCCTCTCCCACAGTTATTTCATTCTCTTCCTCCCGAATAATTGAATATAGTTGAGCTACTAGTGGTGGATCTAGATAAGAATTATCTGGTGATGATTATGCTCTACCGATATGGCGTTCATTATCATCGACTTCAAAAATAGTAACCTCCTTATTCTTACAATAAATTTTTTCATCATGGTCTGAAAGTCAATACATACTGACGATTATATCAGATTCAATCAAGGGTATAACGATTAGATCAGAAGATAAAGAAAATTTATATTCCATAATGGGGACTAATTCACAAAACATTATTGCAATGATACTTCCCTTAGGTGTTTTGACTGAAAACACCCTTGTAAAATCAAATTGGAAATATCTAATTTTCTTAGCGAACTGGGATGATATGAAACAAGGAAAATATCTAGAATAAAATAATGCATTTTTTAAACATGAAGAAACCATTAAATTACCTGCCACTGTGTCTTTTGGAGCTTTAACTTCAGCAGTACTAATAGCATAAGCTTGGCCTTGATCCCTTGGCCTTTTTGAGGTAATTTCCCTTTACACATAGGAAATTCTTTCGCATAAATCCCCTTTCTATACAATTGTAGCATTCATCATCGACAACCTCTTTCTTCCCCATGCAATCACGATCATGGTGGACATTTTCACCACACTTGTAATAGACCCCATTCCCTTCAGGCAAGTACCAGGGTCTCCCATCCCACAGTTACTTTAGGAAGGATATTAAAATTTTCACTTATTCCCCTTATTTCTATTTCCAGAGTGTCCAACATATCTCTTCTTCTCATGGTTTACATTAATGTATTTGGACAAATAGAATTATTTTTCTTTCTTAATAGCACATGAGACAATATCTTCACAAGACAATAAGTATTGTGAGACTAATGATCAAAAGAGAAATGGTTTTAATCCATCAAATAAATAATCAACCTTACTTCTTGGGTTACATATATAATTTGCAGCAAGCATCGCTAACCTTGTAATGTTAGCTTTATACTTTCCAAAATTATCACCCTCCTTTTTCCTCATACTCTGAAATTTCATTTCCATATCTGCTCTATGGTCATGAGGAAAGTATTTTTATAATAAAATTTCTTTAAACACACCCATTACATATTTTATACTTCATCATCTTCCTTTGTGTTTTAAATCAATTACCACCATTGATCAATATCTCTAGTGAGGCAGTAAACTGTGATGAAAATGTTTTCCCTTTCATGACTCCTCAAGGCATGAAATATTTTCTCTAAGGAACTTATCAATTTCTTAGTTACCAATGGATTTGTACTCCCATTGAATGTTGGTGGTTGTTTCCTCATGAAGCAATCTAGCATTGATCCTCCATGATGCCGATCATTGTGCTCCATATTGGTATGGTTATTATTCATAACCTGAGTGAGTTTTCCCTATATGGTGATAACCTAATCAGCACCAGTTGTTTCACAAGATCCACTATAATTATCTTGAGTCAGAGGAAAATCCCTACATGGATTTCATACGTTGATACAGTTTCCATTCCTTTTACTAGGCACCATTTTTATACATTTCCATAAACTAGATTAGTTTATGAATCACAATACATAAATCCAAACATGTAAAAAACATAACATAAATTGAATATTTTATAGATATAATCCATAATCATAAAAATGTTTTCATTGAGTATGTGTATACTCATAAACCCATCATAATGGTTTGTAAAGAAAATGAGAATTATCCTATGCATATTCCCCAAGAGTGTCGCAACAAAGAGTGCAGCAAGGCCCGTTGTCGCGCACCATTCCCATTTGAGTCTAGCTCAAAAAAAGTGTTTTTGGGTTTTACCCCTAGGTACATCTATCCCAGAGCTGCCTCTACCATCTTGTATCCATACAGGGATGTATTTATTGGAAAGCTCACAAAATCACAACAATACCAAAATTCTAGTATGTTCGTCTATACTAATCCTCATAGATTGTCTTAGGGATTCATGCTCTAATCCGAGTTTATCTAAATCTAGTTTCCATGGTTTGTAGTAAACATATTTTGAGACCAACTGTAACAACCCAACCTCATAAGCCCAGAGTCGGTGCATTATTACATATCATTAGAATGATAAAAAAAGATCAAGTCTTGAAAGACTGATTAGTTTAGTATCCTTGGAATTACTAGATACATTTATAAGGTTTAAAATGCAACATAAAATTGAAAAAAACCACAACATTGTTTCGATGGACAACACTGAGATCCCATAGAACGTCCCTATAGGTCAGTCATAATATACTTCATTTCCTCCTGGGAAAAATAAATCATAGAAATTGGTGATCTAAAATGCTTAGTAAGGATAACAATATAGAATAAGCTTTCATAAATAAGCTTAATCATTTAAGGCAATGTATAAAACTAAAAAAATCCTTTTCAGAATAAACATCATCATACTATGCCAAATATAAATCAAAATAATTCCATTTTCTTACTCACACGGATACTCTACTAGTAAAATAATCTCATGCAATATCAATAACCACTTTCATAATGATGGAATGAATAATGACAGACTTTCATAACCACATAGTTAAGGCCTTGTCCCAAGACTACAAATAAGATTTTTTGAAGGCCTTGTGCCAGAAACTAGATTTATTCATGAGACCTACTGATGCATCAAGGAGCTATAGCGGGCTCCACCCGTCAAATACTATGTCCAATTCCTTCTTTATTTGAAAAGGATTAAACATATCAAAAACATTCGTATTAAAACAAGAGTACAAAATGTCAATCATTTATCCATAAACCATGAATGGTATAAAAATAAAACATCTAGAGTCAAACATATCACAAAACCTTCAATAAAATATGAATGTTTTTTATCATAATAAATCAACTTCAAATAAACTAAAAATAAATCAAACGATGTTGACTTAGATGGATTCAAAACATTTTGTAGTGGAATATCTCTTTTTATTATGAAATCATTTAAAATTCCTATAATTATAAAATAAAAAATTTATTTTTGAAATATTCTTATAATCTTTTAAGGGAATCCTGGATGATGTTATAATGGCAGAAAATTGCCGTACCCTCCGTATAAGTTAAAAAAAGACATTCTTACCATAATTATTTCGAAAATGTTATAAAGGACTTGTTTAGAAAATGATGGAATGATTCCATTATAAACATATTATAAAAAGTCAATAAAGGATATAAATGATTTTAACCCATAGTCTATAAAATATTTAAAATGTTTTAAAATACATTTTTAAGAAACATGGATGTGAAAAATAAAGAGATCACAATAGATATATACGTAAAAACAACCTCGGATAATAAAGAGATTGTGAAATTAACCCTTACCTTGTACTTTTCCTTGGTCAAGGGTAGGTTACAGTCCTTTATAATGGTGAAATAGTTGTTATTAAATTAAAAAATAATCATATACATTAATATGATATCATATAGGATCTTTTAACAGTTTTTTGTTAATAATATCTTAGTATTATCGTTGTTTCAAGTGTTTAAAAGTTTCATTTTTTTTATATTATTTGTTATGTGAGGTTTATTTGTAATGGATGGGATGTATCTTATTCATATCCAGAATTATATCATGTCTTTAAAAATTATTTTTAATCATCTAATAAATATTAGTCTTGAATGTATGTGATGGGGAATGAATCTCATCTTGTTCGTGGAGGCGGTAATCATTACGTACGCATGAGCGACAATATCATTATTTTGATATTAAAATAATATATAATTGGATGGTATTAATATATAACTAATCATTATCATGTTATATATATTATTTAAATTAATTACACTTAATTATAGTACCCATCCAAATAATATTATATTCAATGAAAATTACACCACGACCTTGAGACGGTAAGCCGTACGTACGCACGTATTGTGACATGTCATTCAATGGATGGATAGAATAATGAATCTGGTTGTACGATATTTATAATAACATTACAGTATATAAAAGATACTGGAGTTATTATTTTATAATCGAAAAAACAAATAAAAAATGAAGTGGAAGAAGAAAGGAACTTGAAAGAGGTGGTGAGTTATTTACCTCTTCTTCAGGTTCTTCCTTTTGATTTGATCAAAAGTGATCCTTAGGTTGGCTTTCTGACTGATCGATCCAAAATGGACTACATAAAATCTATTTTCGATATGGGTCTAAAAACTCTCAACCAATAGGTTTTATATAGGTATGGTTCACTATATTAACTTTATCTTTTATATTTAACTCTTAGTTAAATAGTTTGTCATTTACAATGTGTCTTTGTATTTTTATAAAATATGGTTAATAAAATTACTATATACTTCAAGAGAACCTCAATAGGTTCATTAATGATACATATATAATTATATATGTATTTTGGATGAACCATATATTTTTAGGAATACAATATCAATTAATAATATAATATTTTTTTAAATCTCATTTATTTCTATGTTGACACTATTTGGAATTTTGTTTTAACTAAATTCATAAAAGCTTTATTTAGTTGAAACAAAGTTCATATAAACAACCATAAAATGTTATATTAATCAATAAAACTAGTGTAATTAATAAAAAATATCAAATTACATTTATTTTGATATTTATAATAACAATTATTTTAATATTTCATTAATTACGTAATTACTGCATCAACACTGGGTCATAAATAAATTAACTTGTTTAATGCATAAAAAATAAAATTAAACTACCATTATGTAGGATATATTTTTATATTACTAAAGAATATTTTTAGTCGAATTTATCTTATGTGTAGCCCTATATTAGTTTTTTTTATTTTTTAAACATTGACTTTAACACTTTTAACTCTTCTTTGAATTAAATAATAATAAATATCCTAATCTAATAAATGGGGACCTGAAGGATCATTATTTATTCCAAAGGTTGTTTTAGGTAGAATTAAACTTATCCAATTGAATTAGGACATGTGTTAGGGTAATAATAATATCGTTTTTACCCTTAATTACTAGGTTCACTTTTAACCGTGGTAAATAAACATAAAATGTTACTATACATAAATAATTATTTTAAACTTATTGAACCACATTTTACTTATTGATATCAACCATGTCTCTCTGATTTTTTAAATTCAACTCATATATGTGGTAATATTACGTTTTATGTAAATTTGCAAATACACCTAGGAGGTTGGTAAAAGACGGTAAAAAGTTAAATAAAAGTTTTTATATCTAAAATTATTATAAACTAACTCCGATGAATTAAACTGAACTTATATAGGTATTAAATATCTATTTTGACTTAAAATAAATTTAAATAAAATAAATAATTGTTTAAATTAAAATTCTGTTTTAAACTTTAACTCAGTGTTTTTCACTATTCATCAAAAATTGAATGTTTTCAGAAAAATACCAAAAATTCACTCTAGGCTAATTTCGATACTCAGAATCCAAAAATGAATTCAATTTTTAAAGATAAAATTGATAAAATTTTAAAAAGAGGGTATTAATATTCAGAACAACTAGTTTGATTGGTTGTGGTGTGTTATAACTCGAAGTTCCCTACAATACACGCTACTGTATTTCTCAAAGAGAAGCATACCGTGGTAGCTTGGGGTGTCACACATAGTGTTAAAGGGAGGATTATACCTTGATTCTTTATATTTATATTTCTCTCTCACATTGTCTAAATAAGACATTTTCATCCATTAATTAAATTTTTAATAGGATCAATAAATATATTAATGTTATATTAAAGATCATAAATTGTGGAAATTTATATTAGTGAGTGTGATTGGGGTGGGATGGGATTTGATTAATTTATATCAATGTATATTTAAATATTTTGATTCTATATATTTCTTTGTTATTCAGGTGAGGATGCCAGACATATTGATGGATTACGTATATTTTTTAATATTCTTGTATTATTTTTAGAAAAAATTCCATATACTTATAATTTGATTATCATGATAACATTACATCCATTGGTGATCAATAATTTTACTTTGGTATATTGAGAGTCAGATCGGGTGTTAGATGGATGGAAAAAATTGTATTTTTCATGACAGTTTTAATTCATGATTAATATGAAAAAAATATATTTTAAAAACCTATTAAAGAAATTAATGACCAAGGTGTCTCATTTTATATGAGAGTACATTATTGATTTTTTTTGGAAATAAAGTTTTTTATTTATTGTTATAATTCAATTAATTGATAATAATTACATAGAGAGTATTAGGTTAAGTGATAGTAATTTGAATATATAAGTTTATCATATCCTATGAATTTATATCCACTCATTTTGACCTTACAAATTATATAGATTAATAAAATTATAGTTTATTATAATTTGGCTCATGAAAATTCTTAAAAAAATAGGACAGTCTTTATGAACATATAATTAGTGTGAGGAAAAAACAAATTCACTATATTATTTGACATCCATGATTTCTATCAAATATTTTTTACATTTTATTTTAGAAATAATCTATCTAAATTTTATATTAATATCACTCTTTTGGTCTAGATTATATAAACCAACAATAATATTTACTTGATATGATATATATTTTTCTTTAATTGTTAATTTTTTTTCAAATTTATATCAATTTAATTATATTATTTTTTTAATAGTAATAATTTATTTAAACGGTTTTATAAAAACTATTTTTCTTTAAATTTGATTCCTATCACACATACTGGTTTAATGGAACACAATATTACACTTATAAAATTTTTATTTATTTATTTTCATTTCAATAGTAATATTTTAATTTAAATAAAATTTTGGGATATTAATTTATTGATTGGGATGTTTTATAATTGGACTATATGACATTTCAATATAAAAAAATAAGAGTTAAGATCATGTAACATTTTTTGTATATAAAATGGTAATATTAAATTTTATAAAAATATATTATAATAAAATAATAATCTATATGAATTTTAAAATTAAAATAAAATTCATTTATTTGATTTTATTCAAACTCTGATACATCCTTAATTTAATTTTAAAATTATATATATTAAATGTAAATTATATTATAAACTATTTATATTTTCCTATAAACATCATTTTTAATTTTTATAATATCTTTTTATCATAATATATTATTATAAGGAAATAACATAGTCTTTATAAATGAAATATGGTTAGTTACATGACATTATTACAATAATTTCAATTGTCAATCTATAAAAAATTTCTGTCATTAAAATTTATTTTAATAAAAATCATAAATAATTATAAAATGCATCTTACAAAACTACTATTATATATGGTATTATATATATATTTAATAATATTTTTCATAATATAATTAATGAATAATATGAAATATTAATATATGTGCATTCTTGTTAAAGGAAATTATTTTTTCTAATAAAAAATATTTATATTTATTATATGAAGAAATTAAAAATTATATATATAAAACTTATGAATCGAATTTTTCACAATGATCGTCAATGTTTTAATCAACATGTTGAATTATTCATAGAATATTTTTATTTTTATTTTTATTTTTTGGAAAATATATATATATTTGGGAATCCTAAAAAAATAGATTTGAGATAACAATGACACATAAAATCTGTCAATGTTCTAGAAAAATATAATTTATATACAAACATTGATTCAAATGAAAATGAACCAAATTTAACAATTTATATAAAAAATTTAATTAAAAAATATAAGTCACATACATATCTATGAAATTTATTGGATTTGATATTTAGATAAGATTTCATAATATTTACATATAAAAACCCATGTATTCCTCATAACATTGAAAATATTCATATTATAAAATGATTAATTTATATTCTTATATGACGTCAATAACAGTCACATTATTCTCGACACATAATAACCTTATAATCATTTTCTAATTTATACAATTATATATAAAAACGAAGTGGAAACATTAAATTTGTTGTATGAAATGATCAGTAAGAATAAATGATTTCGTTAATAATCAATATCAAAAGTGGTTATTAGATGATCTTATGGGTATGATAACATAATCAATTTGTATAAACATGACATAAGGGATTCATAATAAAATAATCATATACCACACACCATATGTCATTAAAAAATCTTTGGAATAACATTGAAAACTATAATTAGTGTGAAATCATTAATAATAAATCATTTTCAATAATAGTAAATCATAAGAAAAATGAATGATTTTGTGTAAAAAATGTATTAAAAATACATATAAAATTCATATGTCATCAATTCGTACTAATAAAATCATTACATAGTATTATTGGGATAAACACTAATGTACATTCTAAGGGACCATATGGGAACCCATGTTCAATCATGGGATTTGGCTAACCCCCCATATTCCCTCTCAGCTTAGGGATAATGATTGATATTCTATCTTAAGATGAGGTTAATGATTAACTTACCATCATGTGATTGGGTTAATCTCTAGTATACTATTTTAGGATATCGATACCAGTTTATATATATAATCTATCCACATGATATATAATATTATCTAACAAATGTAGGGTTATAAACGACCCAATAATAACATTATAAAAACTCATTAAAATGTACTTAACAAAATCATGAACACAGTCACCATTCCATCAATTATTAATTATCATGTCAGCAAGGAATTATATTCATGCTAGTTTCCATAAAACATCATCATTATGTGTTATTTGAAAAATTAATGTTTATGTAATCATATTTTAATATTCCTAATAGAGAATAGTATGCCTTAATAAGTATTGGTAGAAATGAAAAATTCATTTATAAATGTTTTAAAAATATACATTGAAAAATAAGATTAATTAAAATTTATCATTATATCATTTACAATCTAAATATTTTAAAAAAATGGAATATTATAATTTTTGTAATATTATTAATATAACAAAATACATTTAATTAGGAATAATTTAGATGAAACTATGAAATTATCTTCCAATATTATAGATTTCAATATTTAATTCTTTTAACTATTATTTTAAAACATTAATTGTGAATCCTATGGATAGAATTTGATAATAATAAATTTATAAAATGTTATGTCATAACAATGGTAAGAAAAAATCTAATTTTTTTGAAGAAGTTTGACGTAGTGAAAAATATTCTGTTCCAAAAATGTAAATTTATATTACTATTCATAAAAATATATATTTTACATTTAAAAACTGTAGATAGAAAATTATAAATCAATAAAAAAGACCCCTAAAATTAAAATTGGAGAAGAATATATATGGTTTTTAGGATACAAAGAACATAAAATTTCCAAAAATGGAAATTAAAACAGAAACCACCCTTATAAAAATGTTGATTATATCATAAACCCTTATTGAATTTCGTAACAGATAAATTATAACCTCATTTATTTGAGATAAATATATTTATAAAAAATTAAACATAATTATAATAAAATTAACCATTATATATATTCAAGGGGTTTATATTTTTCACAAAAAATATATAAGTATTTGAATAAGGAACATATATTAATGATAGAAAAATGAGATCTAGAAACCTTTAAATCAATAGTATCTATGGATTCATAACCCTATAAAACAAACAGAATTACCTGACTATTTAAATCCATATAATCTCATGAATATATAATAAAAACATTCATAGATATGTATTTTCTCCAAAAAAATACAATAAATGTAATGATCATGGTATATGCTCAAAAGACATAAATATTAAATATGAAACCATAATCCAATGTCCCAAACAACTTCATAAACACTTAAACTTTTGGATTCAAAAAATTAATTTATTATAAAAATATATTGGAATCATATTAATACATGCCATAATATGAATATTTTCTATCTGATTTAAAACCACAAAATTATTTACAATTGATCATTGAAATTAATATTTTCTTTTTGACTGTTTTTTTAATTCATGTTTTTATATCAATGATATAGTCCATTTATCATGGTTAATGTTCTATACTAAAAAAATTCATAAATATCTAATATTATTAATATTTTTTAAAAACATCTATGTAAATCTGAGTTGAAAAATTAGTTACAATATTTTATCGATGAGGTACTCTACAACTACACACCTTCAAGGTTTCTTCAATCTATTATCAAAAAAGAGTGATGTAGAATAAAAATTGATCATTATAGAATAATAATTATATTATAAATATGATATGTATTATTTAAATCCATCTATATTACAATTGAATGGATTTAATATTGTATTATTAATAGAATCACTTCATGGAGGTATCACACATTTATGAATAAACAAGGATTTCATTTTCAATTGGATATAAAGGATAAAAGAAATATTTTTTCCATCATCATAAAAATATATTAAAATAATAATTACTATAATTTAATTATTATGATATGTTCATTCATGATTTAGAGGTTTTTCATTAAGGATTAAATAATAATAATGATGAAAAGTACATATACATACTCCTCATATAATTTAAATATAAAGACACCATAAGGCCTCATTTATGATTTTATTCAAAAAATTCTAATTAGTAGGTCATGGATAAAAGTAATTGATAAATATTTATGCACATTATAGGTAGGAAAAGTATATAATGTAGTGTAAAGAAATCATAATAACAGTTTATATTTGATATTGTTGGGTAGTGTGAACCATATAAATAACCTTAACATTAAAATAATATAATATCATATTTATTGAAATATGGATCCCAAAAGATACTAAATTTAAAATAAGGAAAGGTAATTTCCAAATCCACTCATATAATAATAATTAATTGTGTATTAATGAAAAATAAGGCATTATCTATTAATTGAACATTATTTCCCTAGTTCCTCAAAACATTTTTCCATGTTTTTACACATAGATATTGGTGAAAATATGGTGTTTAAATTCCATTTGTTGAAGCTTCTAGTATAATCTAATGGTATCATTTACTAGTATTAATAATAGTATGGCAGTATCAAGTGGAGGTAGTATGTGTTGATTATATCTTATAGTATCTTTATGGTGGTAGAAAACATAGTTTGGTGGTAGAAAGTGTTTCCAGTGGATGGTATTTATGCATATAAGTAGAATCTGGTAGTAAAAGACATAATCTAGATGAGTTAGACATTATGTGAAAGTCGAATACTTAGTAATGTTGTATCAGTAATTGTTAGTATCATACAGTAGTAGATTGAAGTATAAATTGGTGGTATTAGGTTGAAGTATCATCTTTTGATAGAATACATATTCTGGTTCTAGAATATGGTGGTAGCTATTGGCGATAGTAGTAGGGAGTATCATCCAACTATAGTAGCCTGTAATAGATTCTAGTCAAGGAAACTTCTAGTAAGAATTTTCCATTTTTAAAAATTTACCTTTTTCTATGTTTATATTTTTAACATAAAATTTAATTAAATCCTTCATTAAAGGAAATGAAATACATTTCAATAAAAGATATATATATATATATATCCTTTTTTATTACAAATTTTTTTCATTTAAATTAATCATCCATGTGGGTTTGAGGGGATTTTCTATTAATGATTCAATAATCACATGTAAATCATATCATTTACATATTCATATCTCTCTTTCCTTCATTCAAATGATTGATTAATTTATTCTAGTTTCGGAAAACCTACCTTGCAATAGAAAATTGTTTAATCACCTATATTCCCCACCAATACAACCTATTTATGTTTCATATTCAAGTTAGTATTAAGGATGACACTTTGTTTCAGTAGTATTAAGTAAAAAAATGAAATCGTAACACTTTCTTGTTAAAGTGAGTTTTGAAACGTCCATTCCTTCAAAAGGACTAATTGTTTCTTTATATCTTTTATGTGAAATCATGATATATTCTTGATTTATATATTTGTGTGATGGTGCAATTAATAATTATAAAAATGTTACCTGGTTAAATAAAGAGAAATTGATTTATGGTTATAGAAATTACATGTCACTACTTTCCACCATGATAAAAAATTCCCTTGTTTAGTGGTCTATAAATTTAATTTGAAAATGGAAAATAATGTACATCCATAATTTATATTTACCAATAAGAAGCTTAAGTGGAATATTTATTGAATTTTTGGACTAATTTAATTTGATGACAATAAAATGGAATCTAAGTGGATGATTTATTAATGTTGTTAATTCATGTGTCAAAATAATTTCTAATTAACATGATTTTTGGAACATATGAAATTGATGGAAATAATAAAAACGATTGTAAACTAATTATTTTTAATCATAATGGTTTATAAAACTAAATTTATTCTAGGAATAATATAAAATTATATTTGATCGCCTTTTATAGCTGGTGAATTAGGTGACCCATGGTGGAATCATTTTCATAATAAATCAATTAATTCAGGTTGAAATTGAAAAATAAAAATTTAAATAATTTAGAGTAAGATTGATTTTTTCTAATAAATGGTTGAATGTTTTTGTGATAAAACTGAGTATTTATGTATTATATGGATGAATAACATGTTTTTAGTTCCATGATTTAGTGTTGATTATGAATGTTCATTTTCTACCTTGTGATGTGCTCTGTGCATGATATTAGAATGGATGAGATATGGATGGATGATGATATAGGTGGGTGGACCAAGGTTGTGGGGATCATTTATGCAATTGATGGTGATATTTATGGTGATATAAATCTGGGGGTCGAGGATGTCGCCAAATCTAATGGATCGGGTTAATCATAGGTTCTATAATCTTGGGTGTATAGAAGGATTCATGTTGTTAATGAATTTTCTTAAACCTTAGATAGAATGGTTTATTTCTTAAATTTCATTCGCTTGCCTTCTTCTTGAGGTAGCTATTTGTGCTTGGAGTATTCTATCATGGTGGTGTATTGGTATGTTTTCCAAGATAATATGGGATTATCAAATGATTATTTTAATATTCAATTAATTTTTCATCCCATTATGTTGTTTTCTCTGACAGAAAACCTTAGTCAGCGGAAAACCTTGGACTATTTATTAAAAAAAAGAAAAAAAATTTCAAACAAGAACCACTTTCCCAAAACAAAAACTATAGATCATTAGAAGTAAATCTGTCACCACCTCTATAGTAAAAAGATTATACCATAGTCTCTGATTCCCACTCGGATCATTCATAATGCATCGTAACATTGGATTACATTCTTATAAGATTCAATATCTCTAATAAAAGTAACTCATTACAAATTTTCATACCTTTATGGATTCCAGATATTTCCCCAATTTTTTTCAGATAGAAGACCTGGTGGACAACGGTTTTCGTAGGTTGGAGTAATCATTCCTCGTCCCTTTTCATGGTTAAGTAATCATATCCTCCTGGTTACCAAACAAAATCTTCTTCCCTACCTAGACAATGTCACTACAAGAGGGACTGACCATGCCACTATCATTTTCTTTGTAACTATCAAATATATCACCCTTTTCCCAGTGATCTATATATCTTGATAAATCTATAATCAGTTCTGCTAAATCTGACAGTTAGGGTCAACAACAGCTATGAAATGTGGTTGTTCCACCAATTCCAGAACATCACATATCCCATTTTTCATTACATCAATCGCATAAGCATCCTCATGTGAAGGGAGTTTGGTCTGCATGCTGGAACCATCATGCACTGGGAAAACCTCCTCTACACCCTCAAGAACCAACCCAAGAAATCGATTCCCCGTGAAAATAATGTTCTTCACACCTCTTTCCTCATCATCCCATCCATTGGATCCATCAACACAGACCTCCGGTACCCTTGAAATTCAAATAGAATCACATACAACAGACTCCAAATTTTCCACTACCACAGCCCGCTGCCGCTCAATCCATATACCATCTTTTCTAATTCTAATCAACTTCCATCCGAACCATGCACACCCTTACCTAAGACACCTTTAGAAACTACCTGCTTCACACTATCCCCCGCCTTCAGATCTATTGTAAACCGATCAAACATTGTAGTGGTGATTAGATTGGAAGAGGTCACTACATCTTTTCCCGCTGTCAGTGTGTCCTTTTCTCAGAACCAGAAGCCTTTCCATGAATCAAAACTGGAATATTCCTTTGTCCCTCACATGTAACCACCTTCGGATCCAAATCCCTCCTGCTCATATATTCTAAATGACACTTAAACACCATGTTCTGCAGATGACAATATTTCGAACAATAGTTTACCTTGGATTAAAAAACAACAGCATGTTTCCATCTAAACTCTGCACCAACTGTGATCCAAATCCATACCAAAAGAGGCTTCTACACATCCACCTCAACAAAAATACGTGGTTTTGTTGGATGAATCATAATATAAGTGTAGATATTAGAATAGAGAAATTGGCCCACTATGTTTTCCAATCAAAAGAATAATTGCATAATTTTTAAAGTGTAAAGGGAGTTGAGGTAATATTACCCATGTCGCGAAGAAGGATGGGTCGAGATTCATGAAGATATCAAAAGACCATCGAATAAGGAATAATTTTCTATCATTACAATGATGGGGAGCGTTGGACTAGTCCCAAACTAGATCCTCCTCTAATGAAAAACAGATCATGAGATGCTTCTTATCAAGAAGACCAACAACCACGCGGTCCAGCTAGTCCCATTTTCCAAAAACAAATTGATCAAAATCATTGACCGAGGGACTTAGATGGATAATGAAAGCAACCAATGTCAATTACAAAAGGCCCAATACTTCATATAACTCTGACAGTGAAATTGGTAGCTGAGGTCCACCATGATGCAGACCAGGAACCATTGTGCTTAACAAAATCACAGGGAACTCTGAGAGGATGCTATGATTAAAAAAGGGGATAAAGGGATTCATCATTCTTAGAGGCACAAGAACCAATTCATCTTCCCTCCCACCCACATCTGGGAAGGGGGGATCTACATTGATCATCCTAGGGTTCCATTGTCGTGAATCATCAATCTCCTGAATTGTCCATATTTCTCTATTTCTTGTTGTTTTCTCTATTATAGTAAATTTAATTTTAATCATGATTAACCTATACAATGGAATTTTCTTTGAAGGTAATTTAATTAACTTTAGGATAATAAAGTATTTATTAATGTATATTAGTTGATGGTTTTTCAAATTTAATATACCTAATTTGTAATTAACTAATAATAAGTTAATTAACATATTGTGATGATAATGAATAATTAATTTAATTGATTAAATTTTAAATAGTTGTGTTTATATAAGATAAAAGTTCCATTGTAGTGGTATCCCAGACTATGGGAGACCTTACTTGAAATTAGAGTGAGGACTAGGTTATTCTTATAGACTATTTGTTATAGATATTATATCCTAAAAGTTATGTGATTTCAAATGCTAACACATCCATTTTCGTAGGGATAATGAGATCGAGAGGAAACGTGGGCGGTCTTTCCACTACATCATGGTGGGTGATGAATAGATATTTGATTACCCACTATATCCCTTATATCCTCTGTTAGTTTTACTTTGTACCAGTATTCAATATGTTAATTTTCAATATAAACATGTAGAGGGTTGTAATGGATTTTTTTACTTTATAAAAATATATCACTCGACATGGTATCCAAAGGATTATTTTATGTTTGGTGTTTATAAGATATAATAGATTGATGTACCTTACTTAGTTTATGTGATGTGATGGATTGAGGTATAATACATGATGTATGATACACACCATACACACTATTATATCTAAAAATATTTAATTGGATACTATATTAAGATGTGGATGGTATGATTTGATGACGTGATGCATGACGTACATGTTTTCATTCATCTTTGTGGTCTCCTTGAGTTGGATTACATTTGGAGAAGATTTGAATATGATGTATGACATTGGAGAATATTATATAACTAGTATATAATATATAGTGGGGAGATCTTATTGTATTATTATTACAATATATTATCTTATGTGTGTAAAATATAGAGATAGATAGACACATTGAGGATTATAATAGAGTATACATGTTTATGCGATGACATAGTTTCATTTATTATTTAATCATCTTTAGCAAAATTTAAGAATCATTTTTATAAGAGGATTTTAGGAGGATCCTATTAAGTATACTATTATTCTCACCTCACATCAATATAAAAACAATTTTAGGCTATTAAAAGATGAATGATGATCAAGTTGGATATTAATATCTTGTCATTTTTCAGGATTTATTTGGGATTATTTGTTTCCAATAAGTATACCTTTTTACTAATCATAGTTCCTCGGTCCAGTTTTTTTGTTCTGTAAGATATTACATGTTTTCAAAAATGTTTTCTTTTATAAATATCTGATTATGGTATTATTTCTATAATTTTATTAAATATATATTCTACATGATTATCATAGAGGGTAATGAATCCCATCTAAATTTAAATATCTTCATTATTGTAGTTTCAATACTAGGGTATAATAGTGGTGGACTCAATCAGTTATCATTTCCCATCTCTAATTTCCATCGTAGGAGGCGTACTATTTGATTCCGGTGTTTTGTAAAGTATAATAAATGGATCAGGTTGAGGGAGATGATGGTTTTTAGAGGTAGGAATAGGTGATAATATGTGGGATGGTTGGGAAACTATATTGGGTATGTTTAGTATGAGATATAAACATGGGATCCCATATGTGAAATGGTATTTAGGGACCATTATGGTCATATTCATGGATCATTATTTCTATAGATCATACTAAATGAAGTAATACATGTTGTAGGTTAGTGTCCATAGAAAAGATTTTGTATAATTCATCATTATGCATGTGTTTTATGTGGATAAATCATGAAATATTAGAAATCATATAAAATGAAAATAAAATAACTAATTAATTAATTAAAATATTCCACATTCTAGGTTTATCTGTCTAATAGTTCCATATTCATATATGAATGGATGCATATTGACTGTCATGTCAGGTTCAAACCTATTTTGTTCAATAGAATATTCCAAAATATTAAAGTAGAGTAGATGTTGATGATGATGAATCTTGTGGGATGACACTATAAGTGTCTCAGCATCCAAATCACAAGATATTTGAGTGCACTATTTCTAACTTTGTCACATAATATGTTTTATAGAATGTGGATATCTTTTTTAGTTCAATATTTTAACTAATGGAGAAATTATTTTCAATAGCTATGGATACTATTTCTTTCTCTTACAAGGTATAAGTGGATCATGTACCTAGAATACCCTTAGGAGTCAATAGTATGATCTGAGTTATTCAATGCCTATTTCAAAGAGTAATTTATTTTTTTGACCAGGAAAACCCCAATTAACACAGATCTTCTTACCCTTCTATAGTGTAGTTAAATTTTTTGGTGGCATTAAATCCATTTTAGGATCCTCCCAAGTGTTAATCATACATGTTTCCAAATTTGAAGGCCATTGCGTGATAATTCAATTATGCATTGTGTACAGTGAGTAATTGTTATCTCAAAAGAAATATGTTGTCAACATATCTAAATATTGTAATGGGCGTAGAGGTTTTTGGGATGATAATTTAAAAAAATGAAAATTCAAGAGAGGGGAGTCATCAAGATTCCTCTTGAATATGAGAAGTTGTATGAGGATCCTAGTTTGATGGATCGAATAGTTTTCTCATGGCCATGGGTAGGTCCCATTACTCATTATATAATTTATCTAGGGATAACACAACTCATTAATTTCCCACGGGACAAGGCACATGATTTTTCTTATGTAGGATATGATCATTATCGGATAGTTTACCTAAAAATAATAATAAGTTGGTGTGATCCATGTGTTATGCTTCACATTCCTCAATTGAGGCAATTTTTTCTCTGGTTGTAGTATTAGTGTACTCCAACATTGGTTTGACCTAGAGGAAACGTGGTAGGTAGAGGAAAACCCTAACATAATCCCTATCCCCCTTGATAAGTGGGTGACCATCCAGTTTTTTGATATCAGGGTCATAAATTCCATGGAGTTTGTAGAGACCTTGTTTTTCTTTGTAAGACATTGAAATATTCCTATATATATTTCTAGACTTAGGTGTTGAGTTGTCATGCGATTTTGATGTCTGATGTGACCATAATTAATTATATGAAAATATTAAATATTTTTCATTTTTCATATTCCTTGTTTCTTAATGAATATGGGATAACATTAAAATATAAGTCCATATTAGAAATACAAAACCACAACTGAGTTTGGAACATGGTGGTTACACTATGAGCAACAAAAAATTTGTTATCATGGGGTGTTCAGACTCCTCTCTCTCTCTCTAGAGGAACATTTCGTGGAATAAATAATTATTTTAATAAATATAACTTAAATTAAATTTTATATAAGAAAGAATACATGAAAAATTATTAAGGGTCATTCACATAAACCATGAGATATTTCTATAGGTTCGCCATCCTTTGTTAGTGAACCACCTCGAACAACAATGAATCTCTGGATCAGAGTAGATCAGAGTGCATCGAACACAATGAGTTCATCCAAATAGATGGAAAACACATTCATAGATGTTTAAAAATACAATATATATGTAATTATAATCAATTTTAAGCTTACATTAATCGATTAAGCCTATTTAGTAGATCGATCCCTGTTATTGATATGCAAAAATGTTTTATTGAGAATTCTCCTGTGTATTGATATGTTAATTAATTAATTCAATTTTTATAACCCCAAATGATCATTATTATTCTTATAAAATGATTACTTGTAGGATATATATTATGGTTTTCCTATTGGGTATTTATCAATCATTTCTTCACATTTTTTCACAGTTGGAACCCGTAATCCCATGTTGTCATTGATGGGTGGAACTAAGCCAGATAAAACCCATATAATCTAAATGATTTCACGAATGAGGGATAGATTGAGGAATCTAACGCAGTTCTAGGAGGATTAGTATTTTTGGGAGATCATTTCAACGATTGAAAGAGAGAAATTAAAAGGAATTAGGATCAGGGTGTGTTCAATATGTGTGGAATATACAAGATTGTAAGAATTGTATACCAGATTTTTGTTTTTGAACATTTTAGGGATCGAATCCATCATCCAAAACTAGATTTTCTAATCCTGTCTTGAGTTAGGGACATAATTGAAGGGATATATTATATTTGAGTTATAAATCTTGTATCTAGATTTTAGAGAAAAACCTGACTTCACGATGTGTACCATAGGAAATCATGTCATATATCCCCACAATAATGATTTCTAGATTTTTGGGAAATATTATAGATGGGATGATGGGTAGTTTTCCTAGACTTCATGTCCCTCATTCTCAGGTGGGAAATCAAAGTGACGAACCCCATAGAATGATTGTAGTGAGGAATTACATGGCTAGGAACATGACTATTTTCCAATGTAAATGGGCACCGGTTGGTCACACGGGCAACACCCCAAGTTTAGAAGCTTGTTGTGTAGCGAAATACATGGGTCTGTGGTACGTATACAGATATAGCCAATAGTACACGACATGATCCCATTTATCCTTACATTTTTCTTATTCCACCTATATAGTATATCCCACTACATGTATTAGGATCTATTTACCCCTAGGGACATTTTCAAGCAGTGGAGTTGGACCACAAGCCTTGTGGGTTCCCTCACATGCCATATACCCGATTTTTTCTTTTTAAGAAACATAAACATTCCACATCTCCTTCATGTGTACATTGATTTTGGACCACAGGTAGCCAATATCAGTTGTTGTTCTACCTACAAGGTCATTGATCCCTTAGTTGAGTATTTTGAGAAATAATGTACAATTTTATGTCCACAAAAAATAATTAATAAATGCTTAATAACAGTAGTGATCAAACATGACCACCAAAGGCTTCCATGACAACCCTCTATTAGATTTGGGAAGAGGAGTCCTCGATGAATACCATGATGAACATCTAATAGATCTAGGTTGTGGAGTCCAATATGACTTCCACATATACCATCTAGTATATTTTGAAATTGGAGTCCTAAAAACAACAGAGTTGACCAACTAGTAGAGTTGGGTTGTGATTTCTTCAATCATTACAAAGTGGACCCTTTAATAGAGTGGGGAAGTGGATTACATGAAAACTAACAAGTTAACCCCATGAAAAGCTTTGAAGTAGAGTCTTTGATGACTATCGAGTAGACCATCCTGTAGACCAAGGAAGTAGAGTCCTCAAGGACTAGTACATTTACCCTCCATTAGAGTTAGGTATTGTAGTCTTCAATAATTACAGAGGGGTACCCACCAGTAGAGTAAGGTATTGGGACCTCAGTAGATATTATAGTGGAGTCCTACAATTTTACTAGGTCATGGATCCTCTAATTTGAGTGTGCGGAACTATGACCGTATGGAATAGTGACATAGTGTGGTTTTACATGCATAGTTACATTTGGGAATATTTGTGAGATATTGGGAATCATTGATGGAATTTTAGAAAATTTGGTTACACTTCTTTGTGATATGGATGTTAAATTAATATATCACATGGTATTCTTTTTACTAATCATTTTTATATATTCTTCAATATCCACACGTTGTATTTCGTTACTCTTTTCCATGGGAGGAAAAGACACATGGGGCATTCCATGTGCTTTCTATGCTTATCATCATGGATTTGGATGAGTCTAATCTCTTATAATGTTTGGGAATGACTCAATGTATTTTTTATGTACACATCATGTTGATCCACTTGGTCCTGGGTGAGGTTAATTACTCTAAGTTTGGATTTACATTTTCTATTTAAAAGTACCTTGTGGAATCTACTATATTTCTATTCATGTTGTATCTCTTAATTCACACCCTTTATCATCAAGGGTGTTCTAATGGGTATGTATATACTCACCCCTACGTGATCTTTTCCCAAACATTTAATGTCTTATGCTAAAAAAGGACATGTCTGCATTGAAATCAGAGGACCATAGGGATAATTTGTAATTGGGACTGTGTACAATGGTCATAGATTGGGATATTAGATCTTGGATCTCTCAGTAGTATTATTTTCTAGTTTTTTTCTGGTCATGATATATTTTTTGTTGGGCATGTATTTCCCCCTTCTTTTGTGTTATTACAAATATAATCTTTTTATTTCTAGAGGTTTTTAATTCATGAACATACAATTATCTTATTATATTCTTTTACATTTAATCCAAATTAACATTTTTATCGATATGAATGTGTGTGTACATGTACATTGGAAAATTCCACCCAATGATTGAGATGCTTTTGGTGCTCATCTTGACCCCTATCAAATTGAGGTAGACTTTGGGTAGTTATGGTTTGGGCCATAGCAGGGGTTGGGTAGGGAGAATTTAAGTCATGTTCTGCTTCAATCTATAGCATTTCTGATAACATGTGATCCATTTTTCATTCAATGAGACTTTTCTTAACTTCTATCTAGATTAATACTACATTCAACTTAGGATAACCTCATCCTTTATATTAGCTATTTCATCAATTATTTAAGAATTGTGGTAGGGAGATATTCATTTTTATTGGAATTGAATACACCTATTGGACGACATGAAGAAATGTATGATTTATATAGAGAAGATGAGTTAGTACTGGGGTATAAATACACTTAGGGGGACTTCCAATATTTACATTTATAGCCATAAAATATCATACTCATCATGGATTGGTTGAATTCTATATAGGATATCTTGGATTTATTCAGGAAAATAGATGAGTATAATGAAGTCGATGGAATGCCTAGAATGATGTTTGGAACATTATATCCTCAAAGGTATTATATGTGAGTTCCAACATTGTTAAAAGTGTTTTCCAATATGACAATGAGTTCATCATAGGTTCATCAATCAATGATACCTAGGGATGTATAAGTGTACCCCAATGTATTTTCATTAGAGTTTATTTCATTACCCCTTCAACTGGAGATCTAGATTAGGATAGATATTTATAAATATTCTTCCATAATATCAATTTATATATTTAAAATGGAACCTTTAAATTAATGAGAGACATGACAACAAATCAATAATAGATTGTAGTGATATTTTTTTAGTCGATTACGTCACATACGGATGAACATAATTTTCTCATGAATTAGGATGATATCAACTTGAATTCATACACATATTATAGTCACCTATAATAGGTGACATTAATAGACATATAAAATCATACTCAAAATTGAATACATACATGATAAACTTAAGGAAGATAATCAGTTTTCAAAGATTGATCTGAAATCATGATAACATCAGGTATGACTATATTCTAATGTCATCATGGGATTTTTTTACTTTATTGTGATTTAGTTTAGATTGTAGAATTCCAAAGTAGTGTTTTTTGGGTTAATTAATTATATTTACACTGTTTGAGGATAATTTCATAGTGGTTTTCATCAATTAAATCCATTTTTTGTCCATCTTTTAGCAGGATATGGTTCAGAATCCTCATGTCATTTATTGTGTTCCTTATCATCAGTAATATCTTCCATATTTTCTAATGTGTGAGTTCTTGGTTTTTGAATATTATTTATGTAGGAATGTTGTTTCATATCATGTAGTATATCAAGATTCATCAAGTATCATTGTATGGGTGTATTGTGAATTCCACAAGATAGTAGTATAGGTGTGATGAGTCCCTTCCCATGTATTATATAAATGGAGGTTCATAGAATTGTTATCTCAGGGTAAGACACCTATAATGGCCATGACTATAAAGGATCAAGCGTTGTGGTGGAAAAAACCATATTAGGTTGATTTATAGTAATTAAATGGTAATTTTTTCTAACACTCCAGTTCTCCATCATATAGAACATGGACTTTATTTTGTGGATTTCTATGATGCTTTAAATCTTGGTTTGGGATGTGTTCTGATGTAGAAGAGATCATTTTCTATTACATGTTAATAAAGATGCATCCCCCTAAGTGTATCCATAAAACCTTGATCTCGATTTTGTGGTAGGGTTGTTTGACGAACAGATTTCATGAAATTACCTCATTGTCAGTTGATTTGTGGGTTGTAGCAATAATAGGATATTGAGGCATGTCTTATCCCAGTAAAACATGACCTAGTGAAAACAAATGTGAATGAAAATATTTTTGATTATGAATTCATAATTACATATAAAACATGAAAATAAAATTTTGTAGATGAAGCACTTTATATGAAGTCATGTAGAGATATTGTTCTTTAATCATGATATTATTGGAGAGTGATTAAATAAATATCAATGGTGAATCTATATATTGTATAGGGTGATGGTAGAGGATCAACTCACCACATTTCAGTGAATTAAAATTTATTGTATATGTTTTGAGAGTCATAGTAGGGGGATTCCTAGGTTTTGTCCTACAGAGACAAAGTTGTGTTTGGAAAATCCTATAATTATTTATTAGAGTATTAAAAAAACTGGGAATTGTTTAATCTAAAGAAATTTCTTCCATTAATGGTGTGTGTAACGGTTGACCATATGTACCACTACTCCACCTTTCTTATATATCATGGTGTTAAATATATTTTTGATATCTGTGAGGTTATCTTTTGTGGAATTGGATATAGTAAGTAATTTATGAGTTTCTAGCTCAGTGTCTATTATTCCATGATGTGAAGACTAATAATTATGTTCAGGTTGGGTTTTTACAACCATTATAATTTCCTCAACAAAAGTGTGCGGAATTCTCCATAGACTTTTTTATAGGTATATCCCATGATCAGAGAGTCTATAATGCTAAATGGGCGATAGAAGAGTAAACAAATTCTTTCCCCATATCATAGAGATCAGGGAGTTAGTCATAGTAGAGTTTTTTCATTGAGAAAATTGGAGGAGTAGGCGAGACTTCAAAGAGACAATTGTAAGATCATCTCTAATAGTGATTGGTTTTTACCTCTAGTTTTTAGATATTTATCTTCACACTTTTGAATATATGTTATTAAATAGAATAAAATTTCATCCATAGAAGGCCAGTATGATAAATTAGACTATCATACTCATGATGTTAATTTTGATTATTTGTTCCTTGGATATGGAGGATTATATTTGAGACAAATTCCTTAGGTAAAGGTTTCATAAAAAATCACATGACATTCAATATGAAATAATTTAATTCTCTGTGTATTTGAACATACCATAATTACAAAGACTTGAATGGGTTCATGGGGTCAATAATCATTACACCATAGCTATATGACCCAAATTTTTATTAAGGAAAATTCCTATTGATCTAATTAAATGTATTTTTATGTAAAATGGTTATATAAAACATATTTACTCCCCTGGATTTATGTTTTTGGTTTTTAAAAACCCATTAATAATTTTTATTGTTTCAAATATAGTTGTTCAATAGAGATCACATGATTAGTATAAATATAGGGATTTAACAAATCTAGTTTACTCGGACAAAGAAAGAGATGACCTCACCCAGAATAAATGCATCATTTGAAACCCATTTTTCCAATCATGGAAAGGAGGTTGCATCACTGGGATTCTCACTTAACCAATCCCAGGACAATCTCTAACACATTAAGCTTTAACAAAACTTCTTATGGGTGTAGTGGGAGATAATAGATATTACCACATGAGCGATGTTATCAATGCTGCCCCAATTTTCTATCTCTATAACACAAAATAACCATAGGTATTATTCAGGTGTTATAATGGTTTGTGTAATGGGACCCTACCACTATAATTATGTGAATTGTTTTTATAAAGAATGTACATTCATTTTATTGTTATCATTTTTAAATGGTTTTTAAATCAAAAATAGTATTTTTAGTTAATATTTAAAATCAATTGAGAATTATATTCTGATGAATAGTGGTATTTATGAATTAAATAATATTTTAGAAAATTATTATTATTAGTAAATTAATTTTTATTAAATGTAAATTATCGGTTAATTATTATGAATACAATTTTAATTGTTTTAAGGTTTGAAAACTGTTTTTTTCAAAACCCATAATTATTGATAAATGTCAGTTTTTATTTTAAAATTGAAAATTCAAATATTTTGAAAAAATTTTAGATAAAATTAATATTATTTTTGGAATGAGGAAATCAAAATTATCAACTGGTGAATTTCTCATAATTTTATGAGAGAATAATGTTTTTGGTTAAGAAATAAATATCATTGAAATATAAAATGTGTTTTATGACATCATAATGACATAATAGAGATGTAATAAAATGAAATAAATATAATATTCAAAAAATATATGTTTTACTTAAAAAATGTGATTTTTTTGATTAATTTTTCAATGCCTTAGAGGACCCTCCAATACTTATAAAACATTTTAACATTTTAAAATTATTTCCTTGAGATTGTGAGTCACCTATATATAAGTAAGGACAATATTTTAATAAGATATGCCATTTTACTTATAGAATACTGTTTTCCACTCCACATTGGCAAAAACCTTGGTAATCAATCTATAGTTTGGTTTCTGTTTTTGATTAGTTTAATGTGTTGTGTTTAAAACCAAAATAATAAAGAATTCCCTCTCTTTCCAATATAAACCCTCTGAAACTCTGATTATTCTTATGTAAAACCCATTGGATGTTGACCAACCCTACACTCCTACCTATATAATCGTCCCAAAGTACCCCAAAAAACCATGAAGCCTCTCCCAAGACTTTGGGATCACACATCCAAGTACGAAAACCTCACATTCCCTCCTTCCTTAATTATGTCCAAGTTTCCTTATATTGTTATGACTTTTTATTTTCAATTACAAATGTTGGGGTATGAATTAGAAAATCCCCTTTAATGCCCTCATTATTTATGAATGATGATATGACCCTTTTTCTCTAATTAATTCTTCCCATGTACACCCATATCCCTACGGAAATTCCGTAAGGGAGTTCTCTCTCCTCATTTATATTTAAGAAATTATTTTATATTGTGCACCTAAATTACATAAAATATGTTGGGATATTATGTCCCATTAACCCCTTGGTGACCATTTCATGTATAAATGATGGGATGACCATTTCTCTCTCATCAACCAGTCTTACAATTTCAATTTGACGTCGTTATGCTAATGAAGTTACATTAAAATTTCCCATGGCAAAGTTAACGTGTGAATTAATACCATACCAATTACACAAACATGGGTATTCACTATTATGCAATTTTAATTTTTGATTTAGGACTTACATTTATGTATTCTACATAACTTATTTGTGGAATTAATTATTATTTTTTACAAATCTATGTTGTATGATCTATGTGGCACACATATGCAAGAAAGGAAATGATTAAGAAGGGTGTTTGCTAATAGCACTGCAATGCATTAGGTAAATATTTGTATCATGATATGTCATGTCCAATAAGGGTTTTATCATTACTATTCAAGTGAACTAGGGGTTTACTCATTCTCCATGTGCATTGATCCTTGGATCATGCTAATATCATGTTAAATATTGTTTCCACATCTCCATGTTGTGATAATCAAGCAATATCATGCCTTTATATTCATGTTTCTATTATTCTCCATTAATATGCCTATTTCTAACATTTATTGTATTCTTCAAGTTATGACTTGTTTACTCCCTTACTGGGATGTATATCTCACCCTTTATTTTTCATGTCCTCAGGTTATCCCATGTAATGCAAAGTACAAAAGAATGTTGTGGTCATGTAAAAGAATTTTTCAAAAAAGATGTAGTATTTTATGTTATAAGTTGTTATGTAATGTTCCTAATTTCAAAATACAATATACCTATAAATACTTAGAGTTTTTAAAAGGAACTTTTATTTTAAAAAATCATGTTAAAGTGTGTAATAATGATAAGGGTTGTTTTAGTATTTATCAATGGATAGGTTTAGTTATTTTTGGTATTAGGATAAGAAAAACCTAGTAAAAGCCTTAGGGATAAGACTATGTATAATAAAAACACCACTAAATTTTGTTGAGTGTAGATTAAGTGGTATATAATGAAAATATATTCTTCCCAGGATATAAACAATTAGAGGTGGCTCTGGCACATATGTATCTAGGGGAAATCCTGAAAAACACCACTTCAAGCTAGACTCTAATAAGAACTAGTGCATGATAACGGGCCTTACTGAGATCTTGGTTACGACACTCCAAGGGGATATGATTTGGAAAATTTATAATTTTATTATGATCCATCTTTAAGGGAATAAAAAAGTGCCTAAGAATATATGTTGGTAAGTAGATCATGGTTAACATAGATTGAAGCTTGTAATTCATAAGTTAAGGAAATAGATATAATTTATAAGTTATACATTTTGTTATTTGGATTATCCTTTATGTGATACCCCTAACATTAATTTTATTCCAGCCAATGGATAGTAATAGTAGGACCCAACATAACAACCAATGCAAAAATCAATATGATGATTGTTCTAATGAGATTAACAATCTGAAGGGAGTGGGAATCACAACCATTGTCATGATACACTCTTAGTTATCTCATATTTTGAATAGAAACATGGGTCAAGAGGAATGTCTGAACCCCCTAAAAAAGAACAAGCCACAATAGAGAGTTTCATTAGACAAAGGGATCATACTTTTAATAGATCATCTGATCCTTCAGTCACCAAACAATGGATCAAATCCATTGAAAATAACTTCTCTATCATTCATTTTTCCGAACAAGAGAAGGTTCTTCTAGATTCTTATCATATTGAGGGTAAAGCTGGTAAAAGGTAGACAATGATAAAAAACATGAAGCTTGGAGAGGATATTGAGTCTTAATAAAGGATGGATTTCCAAAAACTGTTTTAGAATAAATGTTTTCCACACACCCTCTTACTTAAGATAGATAGGGACTTCCTTTACATAACGAAAAATGACATAGATTCCATCATATCATATGAGGAAAACATCACAAGACTTGCACGATACACCTCCTACATTTTCATTACCCCCCAATGCAAGGTTGAGCACTTATTTGGTTGGATAAAATGTAGCCTAAGGAAACACATAGCGATCTGTGACTTTTATAGGTATGAGAAAGTTGTCTGATAGTCCCTCATAGTCAAAATAGAGATTGAATAATATCAGGGGTATCATAGGGATAAGAATAGGAAAGTGTACTTTATTTCTTGTGGTCTGATGTAAAAAATCCATCATTGATAAGAAAATCCAGCACCCCTCTTTCCAATGGTGTGGAATGCGGAACCCTTAAAATTTCCCAAAGGGGACGAGGAAATTATTTAGGTGTGGGAGGGAAGGGAACCTGGCCATTAATTACTAACAAATAAAACTTGTTACTGCATCATAATATAAGAATGCTTTCTTCGACCCTCAAAGTATTGTTCATTTCTTCTACTGTAAATAACCCGGGAACTTCCCAACCTATTTCCCAAATCCAAGGGTTTTTTGAGGAAACAACAAACCTTCAAGGTAGAAAGTGAGAGATTTATTCATCACTACAATGAAAGAAAACCCCAACATCAAATTACTGACAGGTACACTAGTTATTCATTCGAAAATAGCGACCGTATCATATAATTTTTCTTCAAGGAATTATTTTGTTGGCCAAAAGATTAGTATAACAATCTCAACACCACCAGAAATCATGGAAGTAAAAATGTAGATGAGAATGGAAAATGGGGAAATTACTGAATCCAAGGAATATAACTCCTCCCCTATCATAATTTTTGGAATGAAATTCCCATCAAACCTCATCATACTCCCTCTGATAGAATTTGAGGCAATTATTGACATGAATCTACATTCCCTATATTGACCTAACATAAATTTCCAAGAGTGGGAAATCACTCTCCATATGGTGAATCATCCTTAGATTCTGTACAAGTGGAAGTTGAAGGATGAATCTTATTTATCACCATAATCTCAAGAATGGATATTACTTCCCTATGAGCATGCATATCTTTCTCAGATGATGCAGTTTAGGAAGCAACCATTATTGAAGACATGCCTATTGTGAGGTAATTTGCTGAAGTGATTCCCAAGGAAAGTCCTGGTATTCCTCCTATAAGAGATGTTTAATTCCTGATTGGTATTCTGCTTGAGGTGTTTCCAATATCAATGAAACCATAAAGAATGTTTTTTGTGGAGTTTGAGGAGCTAAAAACCAACTGCCAGAGAATCTAGATAATGGTTTTACACGCATAAGTGCTTCACCATGAGGTGCACCATTTCTCTTCATCTAGAGAAATGATGGGTCACTGTAACATTGCATTGATTATCTTGAGCTCTACAAAATCATGATAAAGAACAAGTATCTTTATCCATGAATTGAGGACTTGTTTTATCAACTACGTGGAGAATAATACTTCTCCAAGGTAGATCATCGGTCTAGATTTTACCACGTAAGGGTGAAGAAGGAGTGTATCCCCAAGAAATTTTTAGAACAATGTATAAGAAATATGAAATCATATTAATGACTTTAGGACTCACTAATTCTCTAGAAAATGTTGTAAAATACTCCAAAATCAAGGAGTAGCATGAAGAGCATCTAATCACTATACTAGAGACCTTGAGGAAGGAGATGCTCTATGAAATGTACTACAAGTGTGAGTTATGGTTGAAGGTGGTATCATTATTGAGGTATTTTTGAGGCCAACATCAGTGATGGATATTCATTGATTCCATGGTTTAGTTGGATATTAATGATGAGTTGTGAGAAATTAATCATTATTGTCAAACCCTCTTACCAAGATAACATGGGAGGGATTCACGTTTTTTTAGAACGATGATTGCAAATATAGTTTCAAGGAGTTGAAAAGTAGGATAATCACATCACCCATGATCAAACTACCAACAAGTAGAGAAAATTTTAGGGACTTAATTGATGATTCATAGAATGTTGTGGGTTGTGTGTTGATGCAAAATGACAAAGTCATTGTCTATACATCAAGGAAATTGAAATTTCATGAGCTATACTATCCAACACTTGATTTTGATTTGGCGGTAGTAATATTCTCTTTATGAATTTTGTGACATTACCCATTTGGGGGAGAAGTGTGAAATATATACGGATCAGAAAATCCTCATGTATATATTCACACCAAATGATCTGAATATGAACCAACCAAAATGGTTAGAGATTATCAAATACAATGAATTCTCAATCCATTGCCACCCTAGGAAAGTGAACAAGGTGGTAGATTCTAATAGCAGAAAATTCATAGTGATTCTATCGTTGATGAGAATTTAAAAGGATCCAATCTTCTTATAATCGATGAATATGGACATGGGAATCATAATGAAGGGGACATCGTCAATCCTTTCACAAATGATTTCTCAATCATCTCTTTTATAGTGGTTAAAGGATGATCAAAATTATGATGTGGGAATTCATAAGAAAGGGGAAACTATCAGAAAAGGGAAATCCTTAGAGTTCAATGTCAATGATGATGGAACTATGATATTTGGGATAAGACTATGTGTTCATTAAAATCAAGAGTTAAAGAATGAACATTTGGATTATGCACTTGGTTTGGATTTATTCATTCTCCCAGGAAACAAAAAGTTGTATTGGGATATCCAAGAGAATTATTGGTGGGATAACATGAAGAAGAAGATCCCGAAGTATACATCAATGTTCCTAGAATGTCAGAAATTGATGTCTGAGAGGTAAATTCTAATGGAATGATGCAACCATTACCCATACCAATGTGGAAATGGGAGAACATCACCAAGGAATTTATCACTGGAGTTCCAAATACATCCAATGGAATCAATTATATCTGTGTTGTTGTTGATAATCTTCCAAAGACTGCAAAATTCAATACAATTGAGGAGGATTTTTCATTGCATCAACTCGAATAGATATACATTAGAGAAGTGTTAAATATGCATGGAGCACCACTATCGATTGTATCTGATCAACATCCAAGATTCACCTATATATTCTAGAAGAGTCTTCAACATGCTATGAATACTGATCTGAACATCACTACAGATTATCAACCTCAATCTGATTGACAATCTAAATGGACAATCTAGAAAATTTAGGACATCTTGAGAGCCTGCTCATTAGAATTTAAAGGAGGATTGGATCAACATCTTCCTATGGATGAGTTCTCACACAATTAAAATTTCCACTCAATAATCCTAATGTATCCTTTTGAAGACCTTTATGGGAAGAGGTTCTGAACATCATCAAGTTCAGATAAAGTTGGGGAGAAAAAACACTTAGTTTCAGGAATGGTCAAAAATGGTGAAGAATGTTAAGACTATCCAGCAGCACATTATGTCTACTCAAGGTCGAAAAAGGGATAAGATGATAATCATAGATGAGACCTATAGTTTGATTTTAGAGACATGGTATTACTCTGCATATCACCGTGGAATAGAGTTATGAGATTTGGGAAGAAGTGAAAGCTTATTTCAAGTTACATCATCCCTTTTGAGATCCTTGATCGCTTTGGATCACTGGCCTATCTACTAGGAACACCCCCAAACCTATCTCAAGTATGTGATGTATTCCATGTATCACTCCTAAGGAAGTACATACCTGACCCATCACATATACTCAATCTAGAGGTGGTTCAATTGGACAATGACCTCTCATATGAAGATAATCCACTGAAGATCATACATCGTAGGAAAAAAGTTCTACAAAATAAGACAATAAACCTCGTCAAGGTGTTTTAGAGAAAACAAACCTTTATAGAAGAAACATGGTAATAGGAGGAAGTGATGATGTAGAGTTACCATCATTGTTTTAGTGTGGGAAAAGAAAATTTCGAGGGAGAAAATTCAAAAGGGGGGAAGATTTTAATGGCCCAAAAATTTATTAATGAAAATTACACATGATCTAATTAAATGTCTTATTATGTAAAATGGTTATATGAAACATATGCACTTATCTGGTTTTATGTTTTATTATTTTAAAATGTTGTTAGGAATTTTCATCATTTCTAATATAGCCATTGAATAATGATCACATGATTAATATAAATATAGTTTTTTAACAAAATAAATTTAGTTAGACAAAGTATGTGATGACATGATCTAGTAGAATTTCTTCATATGAATCCAATATGTCATTTTTCAGAAAGGATGTAGCATCATTGGTCTCCTCTCTTGACAAAGCCCATGCTGAGCATCAACACGTTATGCTTGAATAGAACCTCCTAAGGTATAAGTATATGTTAATAGAGATTACCACATGAGAGATGTTATCCGAGCCGCCCAGGATTCTACCACCATCAAAAAAATTACCCATAGGTCTTATGGGGGTGTTATAAGGGGTTATATAATGGTACCATATCACTATGATTATATTCATTATTATTTTATAAATAATATAAATACATTTTATTAATGTTACTTTGTAAATGGTTTTTAAATATCAAAGAGTATTTTTAGTTAATATTCAAATTCATTTGAGATATATATATTTATGACTTAAATGATATTTAATTACAAAATATTTTAAAAAATATTATAATTACAAAAGTAATTTTTTTAAATATAAATGATCGTATAATTTTTATGAATACAATTGTAATTTTTATTAAGGATTGAATTCTGTTTTTTATCAAAACCCATCAATTTTCAATAAATGTCGGTTGCTCTTTTAAAACTGATAAATTTACTTATTTATTATATTATTTAGATATAATGAATATTTTTTTGGAATTAGGATGCCGAGATTATCCAATGATGAATTTTTCTTAATTTTTTGAGCCAGTAAATTTTTGGAATAACAATTAAATATTATATATATATATATATAATGTGTTTTATGACATCATAATGGACCAATTGTGATTTAATACAATACAATAAAAATTATATTCGAAAAAATTATATTTTACCATTAAAATAATTTGATTTTATATTTGTTTTATTAATTTTACATTGCCGTTGTGGAACCTCCATGACTTATAAAACATTTTAACATTTTAGAATGATTATCTTAAGAGTGTGACTCACCTCCACATAAGAAAGCCTAATATTTTAATATGTTTAGTAATTGTACATATTAAATATTGTTTTACACTCCCCTTTTGAAAAAAAATCATGGTTAAAAGAATAGTTTAGGTTGTGTTTTATATTAGTTTAATGTTGGTTGTCCAAAACATAAATAATAAAGAATTCCATATCCTTCCCTATATAAACCCACTCAATCAACCATTCCTATTCACTCAAACAATTTGGAGCTTGAACAACCCCATAAATCTTCTAAATAAAATATTAATAAGGCATACCAATATCCCAAGAATCCTCTCTAAATCCTCTCCCATGCCTTTGGGATTACGCTTCCATGTAAGGGATCTAAACATTCATTCATTCCTTATTTATGTCCATGTTTCCTTATATTGTTATGCCATTATATTTTTAATTAAAAATTTTGGGGTATGATTTTTCACCTCCAATATACTTCCCTCATTATGTTTTAATGATGAAATACCCTCTTCTCTCTCATTAATTCTTCCCATGTACACTCATTGCCATACCAAATTCTATAAGGGATTTCTCTCTCCTCATTTACAATCAAAATATTATTTTATATTATGAATCTAAATTATGTTAAATATGTTGGGATATTATGTTCCATGATCCCCTTTCTATCCATTTCATGCATAAATGATGAGATACCCCTTTCTATCTCGTGAACATAATTTTAAATTTCTATTTGACGTCATTATGCTACTGCAGTTACACAAGAATTTACCAAACCAAAATTATCAAGTAAGTGAATACCATACCCATTACTCTCTCAACGGTATTCACTTTTATTCACATGTAAATGTTGATTTAGGACATAAATTAATGTATTCAACATCTATTATTCATAAAATAAATTATTATGTCTAATGAATCCATGTTGTATGATCTATGTGGCACACTTATTCATGAAATGAAATGATTAAGAAGGGTGTGCCCTGATAGTTCTCCAATGCATTTTGTAATGATTAGTATAATTATACTTCAAGTTAAATGAGGGTATACTCTTGCTAATTCAAGTTAAATTATGGGTTATTCATGATCCATGTTTAATAATCATTGTCTGATTCTAATATAATGTTAAATATAATTTCCACACATCCATGTTATGATAAACATGTTATATAATTCCTTTATATTCATGTTTCATGTAAGCTCCATTAATATTTATATTTCCTAAAATGTATTGTATTTTTCATGTTTTGACTTATTTACCCCTTACATGGCTTTATCTATGAATATTTTCTTATGCATGTCCTCAAGATATCCTCTGCAATGATGTGTATGAATAAATTTTGTTGTCAGGTAAAAGAATTTTTCATTAAAGATGTTGTAATTTAAATTCCATGTACTTATGTAATGTTCCTAATTTTCCAAGACACAAGACCTATAGATCGTCAAAATTGTTTTCAGTGCACATTTATATAATAAATCATGTTAAATTGTGTAATAATTACTAGGTTTATTACAATATATTGTGAACAAACTAACATAGATTGTTCAAGTAGTTATTGAAAGTATGAAAGAATTGATAGATCATTTTTACCCCGTTCTAATCATTACTGGATTCCTCTATATTTTTAAATTTGAGATATCGTTTTACTGATGGGGGCTTCTCATCATGGAAGAAACTGGTTTACTAATATGGATAAACATTCACCCATATTTGATGGTGTGTTATTGGTGTTTCTTAACATTGGATCTCTTGAATTTCAGGTAACACTTCTCTAGTAGATGAGGTAAATAAAAAATATTTTTCATATGTTTCAGATCCACTGTTCCCTTCATGATGGCACTCATGTAATTTATTTGGGGGAGATGAACATTCATGGTTAAGATACTGTCAAGGAGAGGCCTATAGAGATCTAGTATTTCATGGAGAAGGTGTTATGTGGATGAGATATTCTCTTATATCATGTCCTATTTTAAAATTATTGTAGATATGAAAATATATAATAAAATGATTTTCTCAGACATGATTTGTTTCTAGAGAAATTTTATCATTACTTATTCTCTGGTAACATTTATAATTTTTTTATGTTGTCCATTTCAACATCATAATATGGTATGCCATTTTTTTATGTGTTCATTGACTCAGTTAAGAGGTATCTCCCATTAGAGAGTGTTTAAGAGATATTGATTCTATTTTATGGTTTTCACCTTATTCCTATGAGTGAAGTGGTTGATTTCCTGTTGTGGTGATACTCTCATGATATATCTCATATGGTTTCTTTTCAGATAACCATTTCCTTCCCTTCTATTAGGGTTCAGTTTAATTATTTAGCATTATAACTATTTAACATGTATATATTATAATTTCATTCTTCCTAAGAAAATTTTCCAATGAATTTCCTTATAGATTAATGTGAGAAATGTTATTAAAAGTATGGAAATAAAATATTCCAATAAAATACATAGTTTAATGGTAGTAGGTGGTAGTTTTAAATGGTGGTAACGTATAGCAGTAGGTATGAACCATTAATCAATAGACTGGATGTAGCATTTGGAAGTAGTAACTGGTTGTAGAATCTAGCATTAGAAGCTACAAGTATCATATATAGTTTGGAGGTATGGTACATAATCTGTTAGTAGAAAACATTGTTTGGTGGAAACTACTAGTTGTATTGGATATCTATTAAAAATTATGGTAGTACCTAGCGATGGTAGTTTCATTATTAGTTGGTGGTAGAAGGTGACGGTAGTAGTTGGAGATAGCAT
This sequence comes from Viscum album, assembly GCA_963277665.1. Classification (NCBI taxonomy): domain Eukaryota; kingdom Viridiplantae; phylum Streptophyta; class Magnoliopsida; order Santalales; family Viscaceae; genus Viscum; species Viscum album. The sequence continues at coordinate 14,676,442 of OY728151.1, read as the reverse complement.
ACATAATTTTATTATATAAATTGGTAGAAGTTGTTTGGAGTATCATATGGATATAGTACATGGTTGCATTTGCTGGCATTAGTAGTTGGCATAAAAGGAATTAAATATCATGTTATATATTTGAAACATTTATTAATAATCTAGAATTATGTTTTTTAATGTAAAATGGGTTTTATGCCACAAATAAGGGAATTAAATGAGTTTTAAATCGAGGATATTTAGATAAAAAATCCCAAAAAATTTAGGATATTTTAAATTACTCATGGTAATTTATTTAATGGGATTTAATAAAATTGAATCAAATTATAGAAATCCCACAGGTTCCCTATTCTTATACCACATTTTTTCAATTGAATTGTTTCTTGATTTCTTCTAGTCTAGAAAAATTGATCTAATTTTTGGACTATGTAGAATCACTTTAATCCCCCAAGATCCACCCTATTGGGGTTTTATAAGCATGGTTATAGTTAGTACGAAAAAATAATTTAGTATAAATATGTTTCATATGTGCCTAAATTATTGTCTTATTAAGGTGAGGTTATAATCTTCTACTCTTGGCAGGGGAATCATTTTTTCACCATGTCTATTATGTGCAATCACAATGTTATCATGTTTTAGATATTTTTTTACGATAAAATTTACCATAGTTTATATTTAACCCAATTAAAAAATAGTAATTGGTTTATATTCATACTGATCACATGTATTTGATTTACGCCTGATATCATTTTTCCTCTTGATTTACAAGATATTGTGTTACCATCCTAATGTTTTCCAGGGCGTTTTTTTATTTTTCCATGTTTGATGGAATGTGGTCAATAATGTAAAATTAAATAACTTAGGTTACAAATGGGAATAATAGGAATATTTAATGAAACAATTCATTCATATAATTTGATATTAATTAAATTTAATCCAATAGTATTTTTTTAATGTTATTATTCCCTGTGATAATAGAACTGATAATGAACTTTATGCCTAAAATTCATTCTAATGAAAAAAATAATTAAATGGAATGATAAATAAATTTTTTTCTATATACAGTTTTATAAAAATAATTTTATGCAAGGAATAATGTTAAATTAATATACATGGATCATTATAGCCGATTCATTTGGTTTCGAGTGGTTAGAAACTATTAATACTGAATTAATTAATTCAATATTAAATATAAATACATTACATCATGATAAAAAACACTAATGGGGGTTGAGAGTGTCTATTTTTTAATAAAGGATAAATACATAGTTTTATGGATAATGGGTCATGTTTGTATGTTAAGGTTGAAGGTTTTTTATTATTTCCAATATGACACTTTTACTATGATTTTTTGTTTTCAAACTTATGATGTGCCCTAGATATATTCCTCGAATGGATAATGATATAGTTGGTAAAGTTTAATCTTGTGGAAGTAATTGATTCCTATGATGGGGAGATACAATATGGTATATATATAGTTGTTGACGATAGATGTAGATAAGATGTAATGGTATAAAAACCGGTTTACTCAATATTTTTTTAAATATGGATACTTGATAATAGTGAATTTGTTTAATGGATAGATGTCCAAGTTTCATGTTTCCTATGAATTCCTTTATCTATATATTGATACAGCTGGATGTTCTTGGCTACATAACTCATTTTTAAAGACTAGGATGTATTCCAATAGTACTGGGAATTATCGAATGTAAATGACTAAATTGAATAAAATTTTTAAGCCATTGGATTTGGTTATCTAGAATAGAAATAGTATATTTATTCTAATTAATTATTTTGTGGTAGAATTATTTTTAAATGTAATTTACTTCACTTTAGGATTAAAATGTTTTTATTAATTGATATACATTAATGTTATATGAAATGAAATTTGGAAAAATTTTATCCAATGGTTAATGAGTAAACTAACATAATGGAACTATGAAAATGGAATGAATTAATTTAATGAATATCCTTTATTTTCATTATTGAATATAGGATATATAGTTTTCCAATATATGTTTTCTATAATTGATTCTAATACTTGTATTTGCATATATTGTTGTTTTGATCAATATTATATGTTGTATGTTCTATGATTTTATAAACTACACTATCCAATTTTTTTTATGGAAACTCACACCCAGTGGTCTCTGGGAGGGTGTTTACCCCACTATCAAGCATGGTGAGGATGGGATGGTTGAATACCCCCACTAAGAAAACTCTATTTTCATGGTATTATTATGCTTCAGTATGCATGGTGTTTAGTTTCACCAATATGTGTGTGTACAGGGCTATAATAACTTATTGGTATTTTGAAAACATGTATTTCAAAATATGGTATCAAATGTATTATTAAATTTAATAAATGTATAGGCTATGAAATATTTATTTACATTACTTGATGTATGTGATGTGATGATTTGAGGTATAATAACTTATGTATGATATACTTAATACATGACATTTTAGATCCCAAAAAATAAACATGTAATATTTTGATATGTGGATAACATGTTGTGTTGATGCACTATACATGGACCATGTTGTGATACATAGAGAAATTTTCTTTCTGATGTCTTGCTTTTGGAACGATGTGTCTCAGGATGTATTAAATTTTGTAAGAGTATACAACTAGTATGGATGTGGTACTAATGTATCTATTTTATTTTGTTATTACAGTATTTGTTCTCATGTTTGTTGGAAATGGTGAGAGATATCTTGAGCGAGGCAATAAAAAGTGTACTTATTTAGGTGAGGATTAATCTTCTCATTTATGACATGTTTTTTATCTTTATTTCTTTATATTTTAACCACATGCTCTTTGGATGGTCCTAGTTAATATACAATTATTCTCACAATATATATATAAATATATAAAATAAGATTCATGTCAGTAAGATAAGGTTAGATATAATCCTATACATTACTTTTTTATAGTATTTCATGATTTTTTTTGGGATTTATAGTGGCTAATGAGTTTACCTTTTTTGTACTCTTAGTTTCCATTTTGATTATTTACTATTATATATTACATTACATGTATGTACTTATATTAAATTATATATATATATATATATCTTAGTAGGATTAAATTGGTGTATCTATATTATCACTCTCTTCCCCATGTTTCTTTTGTAGGGAAATGACTCCAATTTATACATATGATATACCCTCAATGCTTTTCATCTTTCCAGGGCCTACAAGAGATGGGAAATAGGTTGTAACTATATTGCTTCTAAAAATACCAAATATAAAGGTGTACTATTAGGGGGATGGTTTCATGATATTGACCCCATCATTTATAATTTTCTGTAAAATAGTAGTGATAATATTTTTACTTTTGTTACTATTAACTATAGCTAAAATTATGATGAGCTAATTAATTAATAGTTATTATTATAACTATAAATACATATTTTATTTTATAATATTAAAATAATATAGTGGTAATAAAATAAATTTAATATATTTATGTAAAACATAGTGAAAATAGTTTCCATGAAAACAACATTTTTATTTATAAATACCAATTTACTAAAAAATAATTTATAATTTTTTTAAGGTTTTTATATGTTGATGAATAAAAAAATATTTTTTATATTAAAAGGAAAATAAGACTAAAAGGTTATTCCGGATTAGTTAATTATAGGGGCTAAAAAATATTTCATTGTTAGAATAAAATCTAACTCCTTTCCCAAAATAACTGAAGCATGAATGTTCCAAAACAAAACTAATAGTCAGAAATGTATTTTCATAATCCTTTATCACATATTCAATTGTTAAAATGGGATAATTTATTTTATGGAATTATTTTATAATAATTACATCATGAATGCTATGGTATTTGTCAAAAAGGAATTCTCACTATACACATATAAACTACCATTATTAAAAATTCCAAAATATTCTCCATAAAAAATATAACACGATCAATAAAGAAATATAGATAATTATATCAATTTAAAATTCTACTTAGGGTATAATTGTTTTCAAATATATGCATAGAAAACACACAAAACCTATTTTTAGAAAATAAAATGAATTTTTTTACCATAAATGAATTTATTCTCATTCATGAAATAGTAAAGGAATTTTTTTGATTATTAATTTATATTATAGAATATATTATAAATAGATTCCGTGTTAAAATTTTATTAACATTTTTCAAAGTATATTGAGGAAAAATACATTGATTTCACAAGTTCAGTTTTCTAAAAATTGTTGAATTTTTTCTATTCAATTAATTTTTCTTTATTATAGAAAAAAATTATAATCAATATATTGATTATTTTTTATATGAATAAAAAAATTTCAATAAATTTTTTAATCTAAAAAAGATATATTTAATTTTTAATTAATTCAAAAAATATATAATAAATACAATTAATTTTAAAAAAAATCTATCGAAGAATAATTAATTTAGTCCTTCATATCAATATTAAATTATTTTATTAACTATTATTTATATAAATAAATTTTTTATATTACAAGGAATCGTTATTAATTAATATTAAAAATTCCATTCATAAAAATTTATCAAATTCAACCAATTTATGAAATAGTAATATATTATAAACTCTTGGGGTGCTAAAATATATCCCCATTAGATAAATTACATACTTGAGATTTATATTTCAATCAATGATGATTGTGTTATTAATTTAATCATAACTTATTGAATAATTTCAAATGATATATCATCATGTATAACTTCTGTATCACAGTTTATTTTAGAATTATAAACCATATAAAAGATTTAATCTTGATATGGTGATCATAGTTAAATTTTTACAGATATATTATCACATAATTATATGAAATGTTACTCCCGTATTATGGAAATTAATTTTTCTTATATGTTGAGAGAACTAGTAGAACTATAATAATTGAAATTAAATTAAATAATTGTAGAATTATATATTGTACATGATGGAAATTCAATAAAAAATCTATATGTGATATTGAAATACATAACCTATATATTTTATTCATTACCATAGAATCAAGTTATTGGTGGAGGTGTTTTATTTATAACAGAAAACATTAATTACATATTAGAGTGGATAGTAAAAAATATTGTTTTTCTAACATAAAAATTTATCATGAGTAAAATTTTACAATTTTCTTTATTCACATAAATAGTAGTCATGGGTTTTAGTTTTTTTACTTTGGTCAGTGAGGTTATTGGTTGTTATTATATTTGTAAGTAAATGATTATGGAATTTAGATGGAAAATTTCTAGGGTTCCCACATTTAAGAAAAAAATTATTATAGGTTCTATAGAATGTAATTTAATTACATCCATCATGTTAAAGACACTCTATTTTTCACAATATTGTATTTCCCAATACACTCATTTTACACATACTGATCATATTCTAGTTTTTGTAACAATTTTTCTTGGGTGATTTTTGACACATTCAAGAAATATTTGAAATTAAACCTTTAATACACCATGTCCATTATAACAAAAAAAACTTCCATAAACTACATTTTTCAAGTATTTTGTATTCATCTAGGTTGATGTTGTTAAACATAAAATAGGATTACTGATTTTTGACAACCATAATATTTCTGATAATAAATATACCATGGTTTGTATTCTCATTGGAAAAATAACAACACTTTCACTCAATCCCAATGTTTACATAGTTTATGTTGGTTTTATCCAATGACCAATAAAAAAATTATTTGATTATCGAATATCAAAAAATGGAGTAATCAATATAATAAAAATTCTAATAATTTTATAGATATTATAATTTATGAAACACTCTTATCAAACTATGGATTTAATCATCCAATACATGTTTTTCATAGACTTATCATATTTGGTTTCCAGACCTACACATATTCAAATATGTCATGTTATTTCATAATGAAAATGTGAATTCTAAAAATCAAATAACACTAGAGTTTCATACAAGGTATATATGTACACATTTTTAATACACTAGGTGAATATCAAGTTAAATCATATCCTTCTCCATTTATGGTTAATAACCCTTGGTGAATCTATGCAAGAGCCTTCATTAACATGATTTAATCAATATAGAGATTAAAAATTTAGGATTTCATCCAATTTATATATTAACAATATTTTGAATATTTATAATACATATGCTTATGAATAAGATTCTCATTAATGTTTTATAATAGGAATCTCAAAAAATATCTAACAAATAAATATCCTGATATTTAACACCATGTTCAAAAATCAAAAAACATATAGTCGTATTCATTAGAAATTAAACATAGAAATATCCCAGATAACATTAATCTCCTTATAATCAACATATACAATTATCATAATTACATTGAAATCTCTCTTAATATTAACATGGATCACATTAACTGCTATAGAACATTCATATACCAATAGTTTGATGTTATATAATGTTTTAATTAACTATTATATGTCAATAGAGCTAGTTTATAATGAACATGTCAGTATAGAACAACAGATATATTCACTACCAGTAGTTTAAACTAATTTTATTATTTATTTATTCCAGTGATTCAAGTAAAATAAATTTTTTGGTATCTCTCCTCAACTAATACCAGATGTCCATCCAACAACACTACATAGAAAATACTACAATCTGTAAACAAAATACCAACCACAACACACATTCCATGATGTACACATATGGTATATTCAGAATCTATCTAACTAATTATTATATAAATAATATTCAAACCATTCACAATACAGTAACATAATCATACAATCAAAAAATCAATCATTTTTTCATTAAATAAATTATTAAAAATTATCTATTTGTAATAAAATAAAAAATATGGTGGATAAATATATCCCTCTTCACATTCACTATAATCATAATAATCACCCACATCAATAACATCCTCAACAGCATCATCATCTTCAAAATCATCATCAAAATCCACAGTTTTTTTCATTACCTTTACCTCCACTAGGATTATCTCTATCATTACCAAGTTCATCATATAAATATTGCATTGTTTAAATACATGAATAAAAAATATAGGATCTTTTATTGGATTTGATGTACATAAATCAATCATCACATAAAACAACTACTCTGAGAGTATTTTATAACCTCCACACACCTTCTTATATATATTTTTTACTTTATATGAAACTAAATTAGCATTTAGCATCCCACTGCTACTACATATTTTAGAGGTGGTATATAAGGACTAATAAATTATGATGGAAATGATCTTATGGGGTATACATCAGATTATTTTCCTGTTCTCCTCAACTAATACCTACCTCATGTGATCATATCCCCCAAATTTTTCAACATAATTCACATCGAGGGACTCAAGGGAAAACTATTCAATCAATCAGAATTATATTTAATTGTGATTCATTTATCATTATAATAATATTAATAAAAATACATAAAATATTATATTTTTTGATCATATATAATAATTAAATCTATTTTACTTCCACATGAGTCAAATAAATTTTATTTAGGAACATTTATTTCAATCCTCTATGTTTCTTACAAAAAAATGGAATTCCGTACTATAAGAATGAATTGTTGAATAATGTAAAAGTAATACTAAAAAATAGATTATATCCCATATTGGACTAATAAAAAACATAAAAATTAGGTTAAAATTTAAAGAACATAGATTAAATTCTTTGATGTATATTCTGAATTATTTTAGTTACAATTTTTTTGAGTCACATAGGATTTGATATATAATTTAGTGTTATTCATCTGTTTTTAATTTTTTTTAATTGGACATGGTTTGATATAGAATGTTTTAAAGAAAAATTTCAAATAATGAATAAAAGAGTTTATATAACTATAAATTATATAAGATTAAAATCTAATTAGTTTGGATCAATATGGGTAATTTCAGGGTTTTTTTATCTTAATTAAATATTATACAACATCATTTTATTTTTTTCACATGTTTTATTTTCCATGTGTTAGTTAGGTTCACTACCATTAAATTCATTATTATTTTTACAATAATTATTGAGTAATTTTATATTTATTGAGATTTTTATTTATTGATCTTTTTGGTTACTATTAATTAATTTTCATAATGTTTCATTTTTAAAAAAAATCACATATATTCAATGGCATATTAACAAATTCAAATTAGTATTATTTAGTTACTAAATCTTTTATCTATTTCCCCATGAATCAATTTTTTAATATTTATATTATTTTAGCATTAATTTGTGTAATTTAAATCATTTATCTTTATTCCAATTTAATGAAATATTGTATTCAAATAATATATTTTGTTTAGAGTACGAGAGTTTGTGTCTATTTGGTTCCACATAGTTGATGTCTAGGCTCTATCAATTTTTCATATTTTTTATGGAGGTCTTTAAATATTAGAAAAAGTTATATATATTTTTTTATCTTTTATTATTTTATTCTATTTAAGTTTATTATTTTCAATTTAGTGTGGTTCAATATTATATTTTTCCATTTAATTATGTTTTTATAACTCTTTTTTGGGTGCATTTCAGTAGATAAGTTTGGTAATTTTTTTTAAATATATAATATTTTATTCTTTTTGGATTAAATCTATTTTTTAGTGGGTATTATTATATTATTTATATAAAATTTTAGTTGGTTATATAAATTTTCATTATATTAAATTAACATTTCTTAACTTCTATATTGTTCATCTCAACATATATTTGGTTTCATTCAGTCGTGTTAGTTAATAGTAAAACTCAATTGTTCATAATAAGGCTTTGGAAACCCTCCATATCCTATATTGTGTTATTCCCTATAGTAGGAATTCACTTCATATCATCCTTGTTCTTTTATTTATTCAAAAGAATCATAAAAAACAGAATACAATTTAAAAGCACTAAATTTTCAATACAACCCATTAATCATGAAGAATACAATTTACTCATTAATCATCCAAAAAAATCATTTATTGGTATTTCATTGTTTAATAGTATGTAAATATTGGTACACCCATGACATTAGTGTCTACTATACTCTTCTGTCCAACATATATCTTATCATTATATGGTCACCAGAATTACCCAAGTTCTATCAATTGTGTCACTTTTACTACTTGACAGTGAGAATTTTTAAATCCATGAAAAGATGAATATGATAATTCATTTAAATAAAATAAAAATCTGGATTTCTATTTAACAAATTACCTAACCCATATATCATACCATTCCTTCTCCATTACTTGATTAATGAAATGTCTCCATGATACCAGTTGAATTTGAATTATATCATCACATCTAGTAAACATCAACATCAAAATTCTAATTTCGATATCACATATACAAATAATTTATATCATTATTATAATCTACTATGAATAATTTTCTAATATTCCATTATTCAAGAATACATGAGTTTCCATATCACCTTTTATATGATCCCACTAAATATGAAAAAAGAAAAAAGTCCTTTTAATTCATATAAAATAAAAAAAATTGATGTGATATAGTTTAACACATTTATAGACATAAAATAAAAATAGGATGATCATTTGGCTCTAATGTATCCATTTGATAATATGGATTTTTATAATCTAAAGGTTGTCCCAATTCTTTTGCATACATTGAGTTATCTACATGATGTGATGTATAATCTAAGGGGTGCAAGAATCATATCATGGATAGATGTGATAATAAAATAGATTCTTTGTAGAAAAGGTAGGATAAGGATAGTAGGGATGAGGAATCATCATAGGATATGGAAATTTCATATGATAAGTAAAGCCATAATAATATTATGATAGAGAAATAGGTCATTACATCCCTATAATATCAAGTGGAAAAGGATAATGGTAAGTATATTGGATGTTTTCTAGTTGGTATATGTGTGACTGATTATGATCGGTGCAACATGTAGCTCTAGTATTGCCATCGTTTTTAGAAATATTGTCATACCATTCTTGTAGGATGAGAAGAGGTCAAATTTTCTATAGATTAATAACTCTAAAATATATTTGATAGACAACAATAAAATTACCTTAAATTTAATGAAGACTAAAATACTATAATTATTATACTCACCAAGGGTACCGTTGGGGGTAACCCTAGTTCATATTGTAATCAATCATTCTAAAATTGAATATTCATTACATTTCTACAATATGTAAAATATTTTTGATGAAATTAAATATTTATTTTTTAAAATATTTCTTTAATATATTGGATACAAATGAAAATAAAAAAAATATAGAAACAATAACATAACATCTTCAATTATTCACCTATTATTAAATTTGTTTACGCATCCTAATGAATGTTTTTTCCAAAAGTTTTTTAAATTAATTTTTAAATACTATTTTATAAATCATTAATTTTGAACATGTTATATAAATATTAATTTTAAAAAAATTATACGTGTTTTTAAAAAAAAATTTATACACATTTTTGTAAAATAAAATAAATATTGTTAAATTAAATGATGAAAAAACAATACTAAAACAAAAATAAATCCCAAATAAAAACAAGATTATTTTAATGTGAAAAATATCAACCCAATATATCCACATTAATCTAAAATAAATGAACTGTGAACTTAAATTGTTCATCTATACATTACCCATAATTAAATTATGTTTGACATAAATTATGATTGTTATAAAATTAGATTCACCCCACACAATATATTGGTCAATTCCAATATGGGATAAAATGGTGTCAATTAAATCCCAATCATTTTCCAAAATAAGTCATTGGATTTATTCAATAATGAAACTATAACTCGATGTTATATGATCATTCATATAAAAATTATGTTTTTAAATTGATTAAAAATATATTGTTTTATTATTAGACTAAAAGTGAGTCATTTCAATAACTCCAAATCCAAAGTTATCAATAATTGTACCATGTTTCATCATTTAGTCAAAAAAAATTTATTTTATAATAGGGACCTTACAATGAGAGAAATAATCCGAAAACATTATTTTGACAATACCTACATAATAAGACACATATTCATATCGTGTCCTAATTTGTGATGCACTATCTTAATAGCTCATTAATGAATTTAACTTGGTTCAATTATGTTTTTTATCATTTTCACAAATTCATTGGTTATAAAACATTTACAGCCATTGATTATTAATGATTTTAATTCATGAACCAAGGAATTGGAACTGAGAGCTAATTATTTTTATTCATAAATGAAAGAGTCAACATGCAAACTCAATACATGAAATATGAATGAATAATAAAATTAAATTAATATTTATATCTCATGTTTATTAATGTAATTTTCATATCATTGATTTTAATTAAACATGAAACTACTTTATATACAATGTTTCTCTCCTTCTCAAAGGCAATGAATGAAAAATTATACCTAAAATATATTAAATTTCCATATATAAAATGATTATAAATGTTTAAGGTACATGAAAAATCATATAGTATAAGTCAAAATATATATATTCAAATCACATACATGTTATAATAATCAAACAATCCATAAATTAACAAGACTATGTGATGTGTCATATCCCACTATTCATGGATCAATGTAGCCAATGTTTGTGACCCAAGAAATAATAATATTTATAGAGGAGATGAAGTTAGGGCTCTATTTATCCATATATACCATATTCAATTATCATGGCCGATGTCAGACTTTTGAGAACATCCTTAAAATATATTAATAAAAAATCCATACATTCTAGATCTAAATAATCTATCATATTATATATGTCATGATGATTCTTGTTCTGCGCATAAGACATCATCTTATTCAAACATAATTTAGTATGATAAAACAATAAATAATGAATGGATCCCTAGAGGAATTTTAGTTGGAATAAATATTGTTAGATATAGTATGAAAGAGAAAAATAAATGGGCAGAATTTTCCCCATCTCACTCAAAATTAATGGTGCCTCTTATTTCATTTTTACCAAGAATGTATTGGATACCCATTTATAATATATATATATATATATATAACATTAAAATTACCCCCCAACCATGAATTATGGGATTTTAAATTATTTATTTGAATTTTATTCAATGAAAGAAGACAAATGTGACAATCATTAGAATTTATAGATTTTAGTTTTAGTGATCTTATTTAGAATAATTTTGATATTTTTCATGAATGACCATCAGGAACCGTGATATTCACCAATAGTTCTTAAAATCTATTTTCTATAAAATTTTCTTTATATAAGAAATTAAGAGAACTTTCATTCTATTTTAAATGATAGACAAAGGATGTAATTTTTTCATATACATAAATCTAGAAAGTCATGTCAAAATCATACATCATTTATGGTATTCTCTATGTTATTTTGATTAAATGAATGATATATTTCAAAATGATTTTTCTCAATGTTCATTAATTCAATATAATTACATCAAAAACTGGATTAAAAATATAAAAATACTAAAAAAATAAACTTCATTTTTCAATAGTAAGTGAATTCAGTGCCAATATTATTCCCCTTTTTATATTTCAACTAAACTTTGCCTAATATAAAATTAACATATTTTAATTTAACATGATATTTATTTACTAAAATATGTTCTTTTGTATTTTCAATGTAAATAGTTTTATCAAACCTCAGCTGATTCATCCTATAAGTATGATCCATTTTAACAAATTATTAATGGCTCATTAAACTGAAACTGTGATTATATTTGAGGCATATTTGACAAGTATTTTTCATTTAATAGTTTGTGGAATTTTCCCTTTTTTGGTCCAATTGGGCATCATCATATAACCATGGAAACCATTTATAGTCTTCATAAGCATAGTACATATCAAAAATATATTTTCTAAAGAGCCATTGAATGTGTGGACACCCGAATTACAATTATATTCTAATATTTTATTAATGGTTTACTATAGAAATTTATATCATTTCTAGGATCATATGGTCAAAATATTATAATACAAATGAAAATTTTATCATTTAACACACATCTTATAAAAAATATTGTAAACACGAAAAAATAGGCCATATGATATGAGAAGTAGTAATTTAATAGAATAGATCACAACCATCACATGACAGACCCATCCTATAATTATACACCTCAACTGCAAATAAGATTTTTTTTTGAATCAAATGATCAGCATGTAAACCCATATATATGATTATCTTACTCACTATTAACATTAAATCACTCATCATCATGAAAAATCAATTGTTTTTTAGATTTAAAAAATCATGAATATATTTTGAATCTTATTAATGAATAGAAGGTTTTTTATTTCATTATCTATATCAAAATATTGTGCTCCATATGAATTTGTAATAAATTGAGTTAAACACAAAAATGTCATTTAGTTATTCAAATTCCTCCTATATTAATTTTTGTTATTTTAGACAATAATGAACTTTATTGTAAGATAATATATGATGCATAATTAAATTTTATACCATAAAATAATTTAAGGGGATATATTCATTATCAAAATTTGATTAATTCAAAATGGAATGAATATAATAAATTGAAGTATTAAAATTATATGTATGAATTTTCTAGGATGTAAATAATTTAAAGACAACAATTTTTTTGTTAGTGCATTCCAAATATATTGTAGTCCAATAATAATCCATTAATTTCATAACACTCCCAATATAATCCTTGTATGTATTTTCATGATTGGTATATATATATTTGTCCTTATATATTAGCATATTATCTCCCTTGTGATGATACAAAATTAGAAACCAATAGAAATTTCAATTCTATATTCCACTACATTCATTTAATTCATGGACAATTGAATATTGTCTAATATTTACTATTTAATATCATCCATAATAGTTTGTTTGAAATAAAATGTTTTTATATGGTAACTAAGTTATTCTCAACATATCTCTATTCAGCCAACATAATTATTATATAAAAAATTTATTAGACCTCAATCTGATGAAATGTTAACTGAAAAATATAAAAATCTAAATTAATTTAAAAATAAATGGACATTATAGCAGTATAATACATATATATTCATTGAATTATATTATAATAAATATAATTACATTAATATTAGTATATTAAATATTTATTACAAAATTTATTATATTTAATTTTAATTTTTAAATCATCGAAGGTTAGTATAACAAATCAAAATAATTAATAATAGAAATAGAATATGATAAAGTTGATGAATATATGTAATGAAAAAATATATATGAAATTGAATTGAAAAAATTATTATATAATCTAATTAATGAAATGTATTTAGTATCCTTAAAAAAATACATATTTTAAATATGATAAAAAATACTAATTTATTAAAGATGTGTTTTTCATTGAATTTTTTTCCAGTAATAACATTAGTTTTTCACCCAATACCAAAGCTCTCATATTTGATAAATATGTTTTCTCAATAAAAAATTTATAATATAATAATTGCATGATATAGTATCGTATGTATGATGATCATTTCCAAAAATAGAATTGAAAAAAAAATTAATATAAAAGTCAAAAAATCATACATGTAGGTATCCAAAAATTTAATAAGAGCTTAAATATTATATAATAGATGCTTATTAATAATGATACAAACAATGTATAATTCATGGATTATGAAAAAACTAATACATACTATTAGAATGAAAAAATTGAAAAAAAACATTATTATTTATTTGAGAAAATAAAATACTTAATAAAATATTTTCATTTACCACTATTATATTAAAAAATAAAAATTACTTCTATAAATAAAAACATAATAAGTTCAAATTTATTATAAAAAAGGAATCGTTATAATGGGTTTATGTAAAATTTTGGAATAATTAAAATAAAAATACATATATCTACTATTACAACATTTATTATGTAATAGAATAAATAAAATGTATTAGAATATTTGGTCAAAAAATTTACGAATCGTGAATTAAAAAGAAATAATTTCAATGTTGATATGTAGATAAATTTTAAAGGAAACACTCAATAGAAGATATGATCGATTATAAATCCAATTAATTGACATTAAAGAGTATTTCAATAAAAATAATAATGAATAAATTGTGATATAAATCTTTAAATAGATGGAAGGTCACTACTCAGGGTGGATGATTTAGAATTGCGGGGTCGGTGGGGGGAGGGTTGGCCTTGGATATTAGGTTAATATCTTATATGAACAATTATTAAATTACTATTGGTATAGGATTATCATATGCTTTTTTTTAACAACGGTTTGTATATGATGCACTATACCAATAGTTACAACAGACTGTAGGAATATAGGCATGGGAATTTCCCCAAATTCATGTTGTGATTCTATTATAATTTTTCTTCAACACTAAATCTAATATATACATCATAGTATTATTCCCAATATAAATAATCATATTATCCAAAAAAAATATTTCCTTAATATTAAATAACATATTGACCCAACTGATTATCTTTATCATAATTTTTTTTAATTCTAAAAAATGAATCTGTATTTACAAAATATCAGTATTCACTATCAAATATAAATATGAATATATGAATGACAATAACTCATCAACCCAGATGGAATCTAAAACTCATAAATGACCATTAATTTATATTTTTAAAACCAATAATGTTATGTAAACACTACTTGAATACTGACTAGGATGTTGTTTATCCATACACATGGAAGTAGTGAAAAAAATATTAATTACATAGTAGCTATGTACCAACTGAACAAAAACTAATTTTAAAATCCATAAATAAAATATAAATTAACCATAATGATTCACTTATATTTTGAGGAAAAGTTATAGTTTATAGCATTAATGAATTGGGAAGAATATTTATAATGAAAAAACCATGTGTTTACTAACCACTGTAGTTTTTTTTATTATATCGATATTTTATTATCTTATGAAACATATTCCATAAATCTAAAAAAATTACCACACATTATACCCTTATTGACACATTTCACATAATACAATTATATATAATAGGGTGAATTTTATACATAATAAGGGTGAGCTAAAACAAAAAGTAAGGGTAATTGTATATATTGTTAATCAAATACCCTAACTAGGTATATGATTATCTTATGTGTATTCAAACCTAATTAACCTAGATAAAAATTTCATAACAGATCAATATTATAAAATAAATTTACCTTAATCCATTAGTAATGGAATAGTGATTTGGTATAACATAAGACATCATTCATAAGAGTATATTATAGTCATTACTCAATAATGATCAAGGGGAGCATATAAAATAAAAAGGGCATATATTTATAAAATAACGTTTTCACAATAACTAAATAAAAGAAAAATTCAAACAGTAATACCATCCATGACATTAATCATATAGTAAAAAAAAGGATAAACACCCATGTACCATCTTGGTAATTGTCAAATTGAAAGGGTACCATATTGGGATGGGTAAAACCAACCATGTACACTCTCAGGATTTTTAACTTAATGTATACCCTCTAGGACTAGGTCTAATCACCATTATAGAATATTTAGATTGGGATAACCTCATATTTTCCATTTTTAAATCATATAATATAAATAATTTCTTATTAATGTAAATATTTATAATGTAACCACCATCCATATATTAATTAACCATTAACATGTATTCTAAGTGATCATGAAAACATTCATCATTCCTCTAATTCTTAGATATCCGATGTGAATGAAATATAAATCTTGTTACGTTCTTTATAACATCCTCATTATAAATAGTACAAGGAAATAAATTGGAATGTATCTCAATATAATATTTAAAATAAAACATAGTATAAAATATCAGATGATGGAATGGATGGGTAATAAATTTATAATTGTTTTAGAAGTATTATTTGAAAAATATAAAAAAATCCTATTTTTTTTACTATGTATTTTAAAATTAACTCCAAAGAAAAATGAACTGTGTTTTCTTTACAAAACCATGTAAATCTCTAAATGAAGATAAATGATTAGAAAATGATATCATGGCGTAAAAACCTTTTAATTATATAAGTCATCATTTCACACATTTTTAAACAATTCAAAAGAATGTCATATAAAATTTAATTTCATTGAAACATATAAATAAAATAAATAGATATATAAATGTAGTAGAGAATACCATAATTATGTATTTATGTATTCCAAAAGTCATCTATAATCCAGATAAAAACAAGATAATTTTGAAAAACAATCCCTACCAATATGGGTAATAATATTGGATTTTCCTTAAAAAATGTCATTTCTTCCCTTTTGAGATACAATGATAGTAAAATAAGAATAATATTTGATAACCATATAAATATCTACAAGATATAATGATATTTTTGGTTTAAGAGATTAATATTGTATAATTTTCATTATTGTAAATTGAAACACAATCAATCCTACAAATAAATGAGATTTCAAAAGTGTCCATTATAGTATTTGTAATATTTTAATTATAAAATCAAGCTTGGGAAAACCTAATATTTATTTCTAATGAACCATAATTTTCCTTCACCGAATACTAAATTTCACTCATTTGTAGTATATTCAGCACACATAAGGATGAATGGAATGAATATATAACACATCTCAATGATATTCAACAGAGATGATGGATCCCTTACCACATTATTATATCATTAATTTAAATCCAAAAAAATATTGGACATAATATACTATTCTAAAAAATATTTATTTCCATTATAGTGTTCTAAAAACATTAATTTCGATGTATATACAACCCATAATTAAAAAAAGGTTATAAATATAGCATACCTATCAATGTAACTAATATGAGGTAAGAAAACCTTACATCATGTCCCGACATGATTCCTATAAGATCTAACCTCTCATATAGTAATTTTATATTTATAATAAATCTATAAAAGAAACATATTAATTTATATTTTATTATATATCATTAAATTTTAATTTATAATTCATATCCATGGATTTATTAAGAATCATAGTTGATACAAATATTTGTGATTTATCTATCCAATTTATTTGATTTTTTGTATTTTTAGTTCCTATACTTTCACAGGAACAAAGGATTAGGTATTATAATTTTTTCATGAATTTTATATTTTCAGTATAATATAACAATTTAGAATAATCCATGAAAAATTATTATGAATTTTTTTAATAACATCATTGATTATATAGTGTTCACAAAGGCATGGAAGATTTTTCATTTTTCATGAAATTACTGGAAATAATGGTAAATAAAAATATTAACAATATATAATAATATTATTTTAGGAATATTAAATATATTAATTAAATTCATCTAAATAATAGCCTTGATATATTTTGATGAATAATTGTTTTTATAACATCTTAAAGGCATCAATTTTTATATACACATGTGGAACAATGTTTTTAAAAATATATGGAATGGCGATAAGAAAAGGGTTGTAATGATATCATACAAATATTTATATATATAAATGATTCTAATTTCATTTAATATGATTTTTATGTTTGTTTTTATAATTTTTAATAATAAATAAATATTAAAAATGATTTTATGAACATATACATATTTATAGGATGATCTATATTGAAAAACAACATATAGATCCACATATTGGTTTATTCAAAACAAAATACCATCTAGGACGTGAATTATGGTGTTTCAATGGTATATGGATATATCATGATTGAATTACCATGAACATGTGGTGTTGTAATATATATAAGGTGATTTTCCTTTTTAAACTGTGGGGAGTATAAGCCCTGAGCATAAACTTGTCATAATAATGTTAAAAAAATAATTTTCATGTTATAGTGGAATGCAATTCTCCATTATTTTCTGATAGTGTAAAAATATTTTAATATCCACTTAATATATCATATTTAGACATGTTTTAAAGATATTTTATGTCTCATATATTGGATAAATTCACAATGATTCCATTAAATTATTACATAGTAATAAGATTATTAGAACGATAGCTATTTGTTATATCAAAACATTATTTTAAACATATTACAAATATTTATTTTCATTATTAATAATAAGAGATACATTATAAAATAATAAATTATTAATGGTAGAGGAATTTATTATTTATATAACCAATATAAATTTCATTGGAAAACAATTTTTAGAAAAATTAATTTACCAATATAAAATTTAATTTACACAAATATTGAGTCCCCTCGACTAGAACACCTAAATATGCTACAAAAAATATTTTTTTATATATAATATTTTTCAAGAATGGGAGATAACCCTTTATAAAAAAGAATATATAATATCATTTCTAAAACATAGAAATTATATCTAAAATTTAAACTAGTAATCCTAAGAACTAAAGGTTTATTTAATTTTAGGACAAAAACATATGAGACATATTTTAAAAACACATATGAGCATTTATCTTTAATAGAGCCAAACTAGATTCCAATATTTTTTTCACATATGTTATAGTCAACTTCAAAACCTAGGGAATTGAATCATAATTACATAGTGATAACAGGTCCTATAAAAGAGAAACCATATCAACATGTTATTTCAGGTTAGATTATAATCATATGATAAATCATAAACAAGGGCATAAATATCATACTGAAAAGAACATGAAAGAATAAAAAATCGTAATAAGTAATGATTAGAGTTCATGTAATGTAAAATGAAAAAACATTTACCATATAAAATTAATATAATACCATTAAATATTAAACATGATCCACATAACAAGATCACATGATTTCATCCAACAAATAGTAAATTCAATTGAAATATAGAGAAAAACATTCTAAAAACATAAGAACAATGTATCATAAAATTCATAGAAGATATGTGAATGAACATCTAATGGTTTCATATAATATCCATGAAGGGTAACCTTTTTTGTTATGATACTTATCCAAGAAGGTTTGACCTTCATGTTGTTAGCATAACAATATAATCATAATATACAAATGCTCGACCATTATTTGGAGAGAATAAGACAATAAGACATAGATATTATGTTCTTGGAAAAAACCAATTAGAATTCACATATATTCTTATAGTTTAATTCTGTAATTCTCATAATTTTTATTTATCCCAAACAGATCTCAGTTTATATTATGATTTTAGTGCATGAAATCCCATGAGATATTATCTTATTATATTAAAAACATTATCCCATTAATTGTAGGTTGATATATTAACCCATCATCAACATCTATTCATATGTATCCCATATGAAAAAAATCATTATTCAAATAATAAATGACATACGATTAAAATAAGGTGAATGAACCACTGGATTTTGAGTCTGATCATGCTCCTTGAAACAAAGGTGGTTATTTTATTGATTTTTGTGAGGGATTCATGAAAGCATAATAATTTTATTAATCCTTCAATCACTCTAAATATTTTAGTGGATGATAATATATTAGTGATGGAATATCATGATACTCTTATTAGATCTATGAAACTATCCTTTTCCGGTCCATGTATCTATTTTGTAGGGAGATAAACCAAAGAGAAATGGTGGCCAGAAGACCAGACTGAGTAAGTTTTGTGTATTATATAACCTCAGGTTGATTTTTATTACAAAAAGATACTTCCATATCATCTTCAACTCAAAGGAAAATATTTTCAATTCCATGAACAATAGATATATTATTTTAATACAAGTTGTCTTCAAATTCTCAAAATTGGACATGAATTTAAATACCTTTACTCAAAATCAACCCCCTATGTAGGTTAGGATAAAACTACATTAATTGGGTTGGGTATTCTAGCAACACAATATTCTCAATGTCTTACCATCTTGTGTAGATACACTTATGAAATTGGATCAAATGAGTCTCCAATGAGAGATTTAATGGTATACTAAATTTCTTGTGTAAAATTAAATGGAATCCAAGCCTCATGAGGTAATTAATAAGTATTAAAGTGATAGGAAGCAATAAATTAAAAGGAGTAAGAATATAGACCACCATTCCTTGAGGTGTGTAAAATAATGGGGCATTCATTTGATAACTATAGGGTCAATTAAAGGTAGGTAAAACATACTAATATGGAGAATCACTATAGATAGAAAATCATTTTGATATAAAAAATGGTAATCATACAACTATGGAAGTGGAAGAACACATGTGATATAACTCAAAATAACCAATTGTGGCAGATAACAATTATCATGTTGTAATGTTTTATGAGCATTATAATGAATCCAATTAGGAATTAGGGTCTTTGGTTATTGGTGCACCCTTAAATGGTGATTATACTGAGAATTATTCTAACAAGATTAATTAAAGGGATATTTAGGGATCATTATAACTTCCTATTGAGTATAAACCAATATCTTATGGAGAAAAGACAAAAATGAACTCCCAAAATTGATTGAAAGAAACAATATCATATGAAATCATGATGTTGGGATTATACTCTTAGATGGATAATTATTGAAGGATTATTATAACATATGAATTATTTCTACATAAGAATAATTTGTACTAATATATGAAGATAAATTATATAAAATTATTAGAAGAAAACTATTTTGTGCCTTTTAACCTTGGATGATCAGAATGATGGACCGATTAATATTGTGTATGTATTTTCCTATTTGATGTATATTATATGTAAAGGACAAAAAGTTTTTTATATATTTGTTTCATAGTTTTAATATCTTTATAATAATAGGAAAATATCAAGGGTTCTCAGAAATTACTCTTCTTCTACAGAGGAGAAATAGATATTATGGAGTGGAATGAATGAGGATGGGGATAAAATAGAGGCTATTTTATATGAGAGTTCCCTAAGTGCACAATTGATAAGTGTATCCATATATGGATCATCTCACCGAATGGTTGCCAATACTAATAAACCATATAATGTTGGAATATTTCATATTTAGGTATCTATAAATATAATTCAATCTAGGAATTTTTTAATTCTAGCAGGTGGGGATAATAAAAACTCAATGAAATGAAGGTAAAATGGAATACGATTGAAGGGATGCTTTGGATGAAAATATGGTTCAAAATGAATTATCTATTTTGGCATTGTGAAGGCTTGGACAATCATGAAACAAACAACTCCATCAAAGACACCTTCAAGTTAATAAACACCATCTCTTTTGAATTTTTGATCATAAAACTGCATTCTCCCATGTATTTTCTAATATTACAAAATTGTTTATAATTTTCTGGGATATAATATATGATTATCTAGTATTTATTTAGAATGGGTCTTTTATCACACATGAATTGGAGATGTTTACATCACCAGTTATGAGTATTAGATAGTTACATTCATGTCTCAACATTACAATTTTATGATATTTTTCTCATTTATTTTTTATAACGAGATGTATAATTAGAAAATATTTTAATTGATTAGTATTTATAGATTGAAATAAAATTAATATGATCATTTTATAATCCATTTATACATTAATACCATTATGTGTTCTAGTTAGAAAATTATAGGTTTCTAATGTATTATTATTCTGAGAGAGATCTAAGCATAAATGGATGGGAACTATCTAGTGGACGTTAATATGGTTGGTTAAAAACAATCTTATTAACAAGGAAACCTAAATATAACAATTCCTATTAATATGGATCATTAAATCACTAAAGATATGGATATGGAAAATTGGACTCTATCTCAAGCATTAATTTTCAGAATATCTACTCAGATCATCACCCTATTTTTGTTAGTTCTGTGAATAATGAGATGACATTACTATTTCCATTAATAATTAATAATTCATGAGAAAGATTTTCTGATTGTGATTATAAATCATGTAATTTTGGAGAACTATGTATTTTATAAAAGGTATTTTTCTTGTATTTTAAATATAATGTTTTTAAAATATAAACAAGAGGACTTGGGTAAGGATACAGTTAGTTTTCTAGAAACTTATATAACCTCATAATAGAACTCTCTTCAATAGGTTATAGAGAAATACTCAATTGAATAATTCAACTTGTAAATATAATAAGAGGTTGACATTTGATTCAGGTCAAACGCTCTTATTTCAAGGATGGAAAAGTGATAAAAATAAGCTTTCATAATCAAATGTGTCTAGGAGTAGGATATAAATTAATAAAATTCTATAACATCATACCAATAGTTGGAAAAGATTGAATACCTTTTGAATTCATACATATGAAGGGAAAAATTCATTAGGATAAGGAAATCATTTCCTAAAATGCCGAATCCTTTTATTCAATCAAGTTCAATTGTCCAATAGTGGATGGGGAATTGATGGATGGTATTATTCCATATTCGGGTTTATCTGTGGATAACAGTTTTCTTACATGTATACCTCTTGAATGTGAAGTAATCATTATTGTTTTCTATATTAACAAAATTAGTTTTCTTTATGTAGATGGATTAACTAATTACATATTTCAGAGGTATTTTTATGTGGTTAATGTGGATGATTGAAAAATGGTATCCTTCTTTTTTACTAGTGGAATCATTCCCAAAGGTCATAATTCTCAGTTTTGGTATTTGATTCCAAAAGTAGATGCTGCTTTTGATATTCATCTCTTCGGGTATGTTTTTCAATTTAATACTATTTTCAATATGATAATAAAAATTATTGTTAACAACCATTATTGTATCGTTAATAAAATTATTCCATGTAATTAATTTGGGTTTCTTAAAGGAAGATTCATTCCAGGATTCGTTGTAACAACATACAAATGATTTAATTTTTTAAAAAAATAACCAAGGGAATAGAGCACTATTATTAAATATGATATTATGTGGGATTTTAACACAATGGATTTTAATTTAGTTTCTATTGTGTGACATAGTTTTTGATTTTACATATACCTTGATAGTTGTGTAAAGTATTTATTTGGATCAACTCACATCATAGTTATCATTAACGTTTCTCCAATGGGTAATTTCAATTGCTCAAGAGGGTTTTTTCAAAGTGAACACCATTTAATTAACACATTGATATTTATAATTACCACCATAGTATTTTTTTTATCTCACATGGTGGAACATGGTAGTCTCTAACTGATTTTAGCATCTTGGTTTATTATTTCCTCAAATAAGTTTCATTATGATAATGATATCATTATTTCTCTAAAAGGTGGAAATGTAAATATCAAGTACAACAAAAAATTTTAATATTTAAGAATTTATTTCTGGTTAGTACATTAGTTTGGACATGTAAATATATAATTTTTGAATAGATTAAAAAAAAATCGGAAAAGTAACTATTCTGTTTGATTTGGGTTTTAGAGGGGGATCCATGCATTTTGCATATATTAGAGTTCCATTGTTTTTATGGAGTCTGAAATCCAATTTCATAAATTTTATTATGGATCTAATAAAAAAACATTCAACTTAGAAGCTAAGGTATCTTTCAATGATATGTATATTTTACTTTTTAAATTTACAATTGTTTCTAGATTAGTATATTATTTTATGGTATATATATTGCCTATGGAATTGATGAATTAGATTATTTTTTCCATCAAAAAGTTTATCGTTAGTGGGAATATATTGGAATGTGAAATCATTAAGGTCCTTGTAAAATATGTATCGAATCTATTGAAAATATTGGAATGGGTATTAGGAATATACATTATATTAATGAAACCATCATTTCCCATTTTACATGGAATTTTATTAATAATTCACCAAATGATCTGATCTTTCATATAAATAAACTCATGTAAAAATTAAGTATTTGAAATCATTCTTCCATGAAATATTTAGATGTCATTCTATTTAATGTGTCTTATCATAGTATTACGACATTATTAAGATGGATAGTTAGTATGAATTCATCTCTCAAATTCACGATAGATAATTAGGTTTGTCAATATATTTTTGTAGATTTGCATCCTTAGTATTTTTTCTCCAGTCCGAAAATATATATATATCAAAGAGTTACATGCGACCCAAAAACTACTAATTTAGGATGAGGATAAGAGCATCATTATAGATAATCCTTTTATTATTGTCATGAATTTCTAGTTTTGGATCCTTTAATGAATGATATACTAACCAGTATACTTTTTCCCCACACAGATATAGTGGTTCATATTTTAATATTTAGAAGACAGCTTCCTTTAACAATTCATGGATTAGGCCCTCTTGATTTACACTTTTTTAGAGATTAGACCATAATATTATTCTCACTGATACTAGTTTATAATTGTTCTGAATTTATATACTATCCATGTGTTCAACATGTAATCAACACCCCGAGGATGCAGATAACCTATTCCTCAATTGTGAAACTGACTCATCACTATGAAATGTGATATTTTAAATGAAAGATATATGTATATCTTTCATGGAATCATTTCAATAATAATTTTCATATTTAAAACATAATCACATTTTCTCCTAATATTTGAATCCTCTCTCTAGTAGGAGTGGTGGATCTCCTGCATCTGGATTGACAACAACAATGTGATCCTTGAGGAAGCAAGTTTTTGTCGATTATTGTACACTATAAAGATTCGGGTTTCAGTGAAGGAGTCAAATACATTAATTCATGAACATTGCGACAATAGTGTTTTTGATTTTGACAGTTCTCTATTGCCTCGAAATTTCAGGAATTTACAAGCCACTGAATGGAACATTTGAGTAGTTCTGGAAATCTCCCTTGTTCAATTGAATCAAAATTAACTCAAAGGGTGTTTCAAAACGAAACCCTTATCCCTCAGCGTGTGATGTGGTATTTAATTTTTACAATTTTGGTATTATTGGTTGTTTATATAGATCATGTGGTATTTTCTCATCTATTGAAACTAAAATTTAGTGGGGTATTGATGTTATTTTCATCACAAGGAAGAAATGGTAAAGATTTGTTTTGCTTGAAATTGATTCCACTATGATAGTTCAATCTATAATAAGTGGTATGTTACATCATTCAACCAGACTCACTAATCTCTGGATAAAGTTTATATAATTTCTTTTGAGTCATAATTTTCTTATTACAAATCAATCAGGAGGTTAATATGGTGGAAGATGGACATGCCTGTAGTGGAATAGGATGTTTTCTCACTTGGTAATATTATCTATTGGTAGAGTTATTTTCAAGTTATTAAAGTGACACTAAAAATATCCATTTTTTAGGATCCATAAATTTTCCTACTTTTCTAATAATAAATAACATTTATTTTTTTCAGGGAACCTTGCAAAAAAAATATTCTCATGTGAGTAATATGTTATAATGAAATAAATATATATAAAACAGTGAAAGATATCATTTTGGAAAAAACTATAACATTTCTTTTATGATAAAATATTGAGAATCACATTAATTAAATAATTTTCAAGAAGTGATCTTAAAATAATTTTAAAAAATTGTTTATATAAATACATATATTGTAATATTTATAATTTATAATATTTTTTCAAAAGAAATGTTCAATGGATGATAAAAAGATGAATATGAATATGAACTTTTTTAAATAATTGAAAAATAAAATTATGGAAATTGACTGCATAATGAATGTCTTAAATATTTGAATTAAAATGAGATGACGATAAATTTTAACATAATGATAAATAAATAATATTTGTAATTAAAATACAAATGAGTACCAATGGTGTAATGAGTTAATATGTATATATAGGAAAATAATTATTAGGAGAGGATTCGAGTCATTATTAACACCATCAAATTTTAATAAGAACGAAATACATATGTGTGATTACCTATAATGCAAGGAGAGACATAATATTAATATCATTATGAAATATAATAAAAACTCTTCTAAAAACATTTTAATGGAGGAATTATTATGAAGTAATAAAGTTATTTTATTTAGAAAATCATATTGCATTGTTGGTGTCATTGGAAATATGAATCAATGAAATATAGAAAATGAAAAGAATTTTTATATTATATAGATTGAATTAGGATATTAGATAATAGAACCCCTTAGGAAATATAAACTCAAAAAAAGGATAATAATTTTTTTAATTTGAAACATATTTAAATAAAAATAATTTAAATTGAAACACAATTATCATTATACTTTTTTATCATAGAATTCTCTCACAACTTGTCCCACAAGATTTTTACCCAAGGGTAACAAATTTAAGAAAAATTGATCGAATGATCATAAATCCATGGCTTCTAGGACTTGGGTAGAGAGTGTAAGATAGACTAATGTATAGTTCTAGTTGGGATAACATAAAATATTATTTTATACATAGAAAATGTTTCATATCAGATGTGGACCTAATGTGGAAAATAATACAGTGGTGTATTAAATATGGTTTTTTTATCTCCAAAAATATGAAATGGTTAAAAGATTAAATTAAGTTAAACATGTCAACAACATCCACCATTATTTTTAGGATCCTACCCTATAAGAACACCATAGTTTGGCGTTCTTGGTCGGGAGTATTGATCAAGATGGGTGACCGCCTAGGATTTTTACCATGTAGTATGCGAGTGTGGAAAAACTCAATAAATGAACATGTGATTTCATATGGGCACAGTCATTAGTCTTATGAATCGTTTTTTCAAGTGGGTGGACCCTAGTTTAGGGATTATGTGCATGTAGGGAAACAAGTGGTCAGCGATAAGCTTGGCCATGATGACAATTTTAATATGGGTTGTCTATGCTATTAGTAGGGATTAATTGGTACTATTAATAATCACCAAAGCAATATTTTTTTCAAATTTTTAAACAAGTTTTGAAGTCTTTGACTCTTACATTTTTTACATTAAACATTTTGTGTTTTACCATAATAATTTAAAAATATCTATGAAATTTGCAATTATTCCCTATAAATAAAATTATCTTTACTAAAAAATTAGAAATTACCAATTCCAAATATGGATTCTGTTTTATAAAATGAAATTTATTTTTGTATGAAATCATAATTTTATCATTATAGAAAGAATTGTGTATAAATTTGACTTTGAAAAGGATGATTTTATGCTTATTTATTATATTTTGGATAATGTTACAAAGTATCTTTCAGTTAAATTAATTGGTTTATTATTATACGATGGATATTTAATTAACTATATAATAAATCCAAAACCGAATAAAAAATATTGATGATATAATTATGTTATTTATTCTAAATAATTATGTTATAAAATATTATATAATTTTTAAAATGTTAATTATTTATTCCAAAAATAATCATTTTTAAATGAAATATTTTTCCTTATAAATATGAATTTTTATCTTAAAAATTGTTTCATACATTTTTATTTTATTAAAAAATTACTAATGTAATCATACACACAACAATTTTAGTAGGAAATATATTTTTTCTAACAAATGAAAAATAAATGATTTTATTAATATTTACAAAATTTATATTAAGATAATATTTTTTATAACTAAATATTATTTTTCTAATAAAATAATAATTCTAAAATTTTGGAAATCCAATTTTAATTTTTAAATTTAAAACATATTGAAAAATAATTTTCTAAAATTAACTTTTAAAATTTTATTTTTTTATCAATGTATTTTAAAATTTCTTGATATATTTTTCATATAATATAGTTAGTTTCATAAAATATGTTCAATAAAGAAAGAATGTCATAAAAACTTATTTTTCGGCATCAGGTGATCTAGTTTTTTATTTATCTACAGAAATCCAAATTTTAAAGGAATTGTTTTAAAAATTCAAACAATCATTTCATTAATAGTCGTATAGAAAAATTTAAAAATAATATATAACTGTCATACATTCCTATTTATATCCTACGAACTTCTTCTTATGTGACCCCTCATGATTTATATGTAATATATATGAATAACGTATGATCTTGTGGAATTCACATTTCATGGTTCAGATTTTATTGATCTCATTGAATTTTTCACAGTCTCCAAAATTTCACAAAAAAATGTTTTTGATACAATAATTTTGAGAATATGGATAATAATTGGTCAATGTAAGATTGTAGTAAATATACCACTTTTCAATTAATATGAAAATTATATTCATTAGGAAACTTCTATTACCTTGTAACAACATGACATGAATCATCTTGTCTGGGAAAGAGTTTCACATTGGCTTATATTGGCATCCATGTACACAAGTGGTTTCCAAAAAGAAATAAAGAGTTGGATTTCATCTATGGGTAGACTATACCCATTCCATATCTTGAGAAAAATACAAGTAATGTCAAAAAATATCAAAAATAGAAAAACATAGAAATGTCATTATAAATAGAATGGAATGCATCTCATGTTATATAGAAAAATAAAAACAGAACCCCAAAGTGGTACGAAAAACTATAATGTGAGAAAAATTTATTTAAATAAAAAATAGAATCAATCTATAGTCCTTCCTAAAACCACCTATAATCACAAAACGTCATATCCAAGCTCTTGGTTTCATGGCCTTTCACTTTCAATATTCTTAATCGTAGAGTATTGAACAATATTGATACTCACATGATGGTATTGAATATAAACCCAGTTGTGAATTTCAAAGATTTCCTTAATGAGTGTTCACAAAAATAAGACCATATGTATTGATATAAGTAAAATGGATATGTAAACTTATTTTCACAAATGGTTTGATTCATCAGGTGTTAGAAATTAATCCATGAACCAAAAAACAACTATCATCATAAAAATACTGGATGGGATAACCATGTCTATCAAAACACATAAGATGATATGAAATTATTATTTCAACTACTTGGAACCCTATTATTACCAATCATGTCTCTAGGATTTTCCTGTAAGTAATTCCTCACACCCAACCGTAATAACTATTGTTAATAGAAACACTACACACCCACCTCGGCGGTGGTCATAATAATTGAATGATGGAAACTCCCCATTGACCTGATTGATGCATTAGGATGTTTATGTCATCCTATCATGGAAATATCTCATTTTTTCCTATATTTATAGGGTACTCAACATTATTAATTCTTTTACTCCATATTCTATGGACATGTATGTTATCAATTTCATACCATTAAATAAGCTATAGTTTATATATTCTTTCACTTTACCACGATACCCTCTATGGGTCCATCTATCTAATACATAGATAATTGTTTAACTTAATAGCCGCTTTAGGTTTCCAAAGGCTATGAAATACAAGAAAAATGTATTTCATTGTAGCAATAAATGATGTATATAAAGAAATAGTCTCATTATCCTATGCAGAAATCATAAGAAATCATATTATAGATGGGACTGAAGGGACACTCAAAAACCCACATTTACATCAATCAAACATTGGATCCATGTATTAGAAATTTAATATTGTAAAAATATTATAAAAACATTTATACCCAAATTATATTATAACCTCAAGATCATATATTTCAAATTAAATGTTCTCTAACAATTCATTCACCTAAATCAAGCTCACACAAAAAGAACCTAAAAACCTTCTCCAATGTAACATTTCATTTCCAGAATGTATATTGTATTAGAGAAACAGATGGGTTGGAAATCATGAGACTCCCAAATGAATGTCTGCAATGATAATAAACACTGAAATTTCATAGGATTCAAATGATCCTCATGAATATTTTTTTTATAACAATGATTGGAGTTGTTAATATGGAATAAAAACATGAAATTAGTTCAAGACATTACTATATTTTCCCATTATATTTCAAGAATAATATATGAGTTCTTATAGGAAAAAATTGACTCCACAATGTTCTCAACCAAAAACCACCAATCAATAATCACTAAAAAGGTATATAGATTATCCATTTTATTGACATAATAAGACTCATGATATATACAAAAATAATGAAACTAGATCTTGGATGAAATTCATAGCCTAAATTTTCCTTTTACACAGAATGGAAAAAAAAATCCCATATATTTTTTATGGGAAAAATTCAAGTGGATTATTAAGAAAAAAATGAGTGATGGTGGAATCATTCATCCCCACATAATGCATGATAATGGATTTAAGACTAACATAAAGATCATTTATATAGGTATTTAATAGTTAAAACCACATTGATCTAGGCCCATGTTTTACCATGGCCTCCCCTATGTACTTTTACAATGTATATGTTTCTATAATAACAAATTTAAACAATGAATCCCCTTGGGAATGGTTCTGGTTTCATTATAATTTTTCCTCTAAATCACATCCACCATCATAATGAAGAGGTCACCCAGGATGTATTCAACTGCATGAAACATAACACACTATAACTATGGACTTTCCTTTACCAATCACGTTTATATCCATTTTATACTTTTCATAAATAATTTCTAATGTTACTTGAACTATAAGAATGGTTTTTTCCATTTTGAACCATGATTTCCCAAAAGCATTTCATATTTTACCAAAAAACGAAAACTAATTTGGCACACATTTTTCCGAAATCATAATGCTCAAAAACATCATTTAACAAAAATTGTATATTAAGATAATATATTTACATAAATTGATTATATTTTTATTCTCCCCCTCTTAGGACACCATGCACACAAGAAGTACATATGGAGTTGGTGAAAAAATACATGAAAAAATTCACCTATCACTCTTTCCATATTCTCTTGTTGAATATATATATTATTAAAATATATCTGAACAAGTGAAATATTCATACCCCATAATACATTTTCAGGTCGATCCACTATTAGGCCTGACCATTCCTTTGAAGATGAATTCAAATCCAAATTTTTATCCCTAAATACAATATTATATGTTGGATAAATAATTTCCATATAAAAATAAGATACATGGAACACATCATGAATTACTCATAAATTTTTTAGAATACAAAAAATATTAATATGCTTCGCTTATATACTCAACAAATAAGGTCCTTTAAATATTTATGATTTCATTCCCCACTTATAATAACATCAATCCCCAACCAAGTAGTCACCTAAATAAATATATAGTCATAAAAATAAAATAAAATGGTCCCTTAATTTGTAAAAAAGTTTCATATATGATTAATATTAGAGGATAGAAAACAATTCTATATTAATTTCACTCAGTCTTGAATCTCTTATAATAGGGTCAGATCTTTATTAATAGCCTCTGTTTTCTCATTAAAATATGATGATGATCATCATGGTTGATTATAGATATCCTCATAGAGTTCTATCCATATGGAAACATGGTAACTATTATTATAATTAAAATAACCCAAGTCTAAAAACTCATCCCGTGATATTGAAATTCCAATGATACGGGTTCAAATTATATACTCAAGAATCAAAATTGTCCCCTCAATGTATCCATCTATATGTGAGTGATATGTGGTACTGAATCTCATCTTACTTGGCAGAGACATTTAAATGAACATATATGAACATGAAGTGATGGATGTGTTTATTTTTAACACAATTCTCAGTGAATCTATGTGAATACATACAATCTCATAGTCATATGTATTTTCCAACTCAACTATATAGTCTCCGAGATGATCAATGATTTTTCTACCTTATTCCATGGATCCAATTTGACCCAAGAATATTCATTATTCCATGAGTTCCTTGGTTACACTATTATAAAATTAATTTAAAATAATCCTATTTATGAATGGGAAATAAAAAGGGATATAGTAAACCACTAGTATATTGACTCTTATTCATCCCACAATACGAGGTAAAACAATGAAAAATAAAACCATTAATATCCATCTTTATATGATGCCACAAAAACTAAAATATAATATCATTGAATATATTCATAAACAAAAGATGAATAAGTCACTATATGGAATGGGATTATATTATAATATATTCACTAATATATGTATTAATCATAATATTCCCTATAGACATAAAGCATGTTTTCTAAATTTATGTCCAAACATGGTAATGACTTATCTCCCACCAACTATTCAGGTATCACTACACCCATATGATATAGTACGTTTCTATGCCATACCAAATAAAAAAATACTAATTCCAGAACTATATGAGCACATGTCACTATCCCTCACTAATAAATCGTATCCATCCTCGAATATTCTAATAAACACATTAGATTACAATATTCATCAAAAGACCATATTCCATACTCATGGGAATCCCTCTACTTCCAAATTATCGAATATATATCAATTTTACCTTTATTTGGTGTATAATCTATATACAATTATCATATATAAATATACTATATGAAATTACACTACCTCATTTTATGTCTCACAAAAATATTATATATTAAATACACATATGATCCATGTGGGAAAACCTCTATCAAAAGAGTTAATATCTATAACACTTCATATTATCAACTGAAGCTTCCTACTCTAGATCTTGGGTTGGATAATTGTATTCTTGGTATTTTCCATTGTGATACCCAAAATATATTAATAATTATTCTTTCTTCATAAAAACTACCAATTCCTATTCCAAGGCACAACAAAACACATAAAAAACCATCCCATTATATGGAAATTTCAGCTCCGAATTTTACTTAAAAACTTATGTACCTCAATAAATGAATCACCATACTAATGAATCAACTCAAAAATGTCCCCAATATTGACATGACATTTAATGAGGGATTCAAAATGTGAGAAAACATGAAATGATATTATTACCCTATTAATCTAAGTAATGTATTAATATAACAAAATAACAACATATAGTCTAGGATATCACCATGAACACATTCTATTATTTTATATAAATTAAAGTTTCTGACACTATATTACCTTATAAATCGACATCATGAATAAAAAAAGGTACGCTTTGATGATTTTCACAAATTTGATGTGCTCCATTTGTACCTAAGTGTATCTTTACATAGATGTCATGATACTATATTCTCTGTGAATAAATGAGGATTTAATCAAAAGATACCATAACAAAGTACTCTAGATATTGGTGAATTGACATGTTTTTGTGATTTATGAACATAAATAACGAATTATCTAATGAAAAAAACACTAGTATTGATTTATATAGAACATACATACTCCTAAATTCTATATTTATTATGTTTTCCTCCTTGAAAGGATTGTTATGGCAGCCAAAATTCTTATTGATCATGAGAATCCATCTAGCTCCATGAAATTTGTCAAACATAACATATATTGTATTTCAATTGAACCTTTTATTCAATTTCTCCTTATCAAATATTATTTCATCCACATAGAGATTAAGATTACTCTATAAATTTTATATAAAAATACGTTATCTACGTAGAAATGAATTTATATTCTGATAAATCATCTATTTCAAAAGTAATCAGCCTAATTTTTTTCCTTTAACATGGAATGTGTCATGTGATATAGTTGAAATAATATTATATACCCTCTATAATCTGCTGTATATAAATATAAATATTATTATGAGGTGATATATATTAACATTATTCTAGAAAAGAATCATTTGAATGAACTATAACTAATTATAATGTTTACAGGGTTAACACATACCATACCTTAAAACTAATCTCAAAAACTGAAACATAATTCTTCATATATGATACAAATATTGTCAGACTCTACAATCATTCAACATCCATTCTATAGTAATTACATAACTCTCTCCCTTGTGTTATGTAAATTATAAATTTCTTTTTTATACCTTGATTTTTGTATGATATCATTTAAGACAATATATCCCAAATATTAAAAAAAACTGATCATATATAGGATCATAAAATACCGACAATTTCAATATATTATACAACTAGATGAAATTATAGAAACCAATAAATATGCTCTTCATTAGTTTCTATGGTTGTGTCATGTGAATTAATATCTATTTATATTATCTATGGTAGGTCTAGGAAAACTACCACTTGTGATTAGATAAAGGAATGTGAAGCAGGGATTTCAAAAAATTATAAATCTATAGGTTAAAAATTCTATTTTTTTAACCACAGATGGACCATCACTATCAGCATTAGGATCCTAATAAACTACAAAAATCCATCATAATTCATATATACATCCATGATACATCAATGTATATAGGGAATGGATATTATACTGAGGTTCCATAGTACCACCTTACAATAATCTCCCACAACAATTCTTATATACCCTATGGAACAAATTTCAAACATTCAATCACAGAAAAATTGGAGGCACTACATAGGTGGCATCCATGGTGAATTACAAATATTATCTCTTTGCATAAAATTCATGAACCTGGTAGAATCGTCCCTCATATATGATTATTTGGTTTCATAATTTTCTTTATCTTCCAACTACCTTGATTCTCCATATCTTATATCATCTACATACTATAGGATGATTCTATAATATAACTAATATATTAATAAGTCACTAACACACTATGGAAAGGAATAAATCCTACCACCCTGTCCCCATATAGATAAATATTAATAAGTTGGGCCTTGTTAAAAATTATAGGGTATTATGTCAGACCAATGATCCATCCTAACTATTTGAGCTCATGATAAGATATGTCTCTATCATTCTATCTGTCATAAAATACTTTCCAGACATAATATGGTTAAATAAAATAAAATCTATGAAATAAGTATAATAAGAAGTAATGTGAATAAATATATTCTACAAATATATGAACTCTTCATGCTGATCTAGAATAATTATTTTGGGTTAATATTTTTTTAGGAATAGCTCTATGAAGGTCACATATGTATGGCCCACTCTCCCTATATCCTAGTTTATGATAGTCCAAAATATACTGGAAGAATCTTGGAATATAAAGGCTTCTTGCATCACTCACCCATCCTCATAAGTATAGACCATGTCAAAATATATCTCAATGATGTATATCCAATACTTTGAAAACTATGAACCTCAAGTGTTTAGAAATATTGATTGCTGTTATAGTTGTAATTTATAAGAATTATCTGTCATTTTTATTTATGTGATTCTTAATTGAATAAGAACAACTCAAAATTTATTATGGTCTAATTGTTTGTAAATCCCTCATAGTTATATCTTGTATAGGATAATACTAGAGAACATCATCCTATACCGTTATTGTACTTTTATGCACACCATCTATAATGAGAGCATCATTGATTTCTACTAATAGTTTTCCAATCAATAGTCTCAATGAAATGAATTTGTGAAATTCCAAAATAAAATTTAATATGTTTGAAGAAAATAATTCAAAATGGATCATAATTAGACTATAGTATCACACAATGGGTTTCCTATAAGTTTTGTCATATCACAATGCAAGTTCCTTCTAGTTCTACCAATAACAGAAGCCATGGGCTCCATAATTTCTTTTTTATCCACCATCATATAAATATATAAAACAAAAAATCTATATAAAACTAATATTATATTTTTATTAAGACAACATAAAAGAATATATATATATCACATAATCGTAATTTTCAATTCATGGAGATAATTAATTATTTACAATTCTTTAATCAACTAGATCATATATGGAACACAATCTTATATTCCTAGACATGATACATGAACAGACTATATCCTATATACTATATGTAAAAAAATATCCTTGAACAATATTTAAAAGTAATAGGAAAATATATATCGGGAATCCCGTCAATGTTATCACGATATTTGAATATACATGTGATGAAAAAAACATATAACTCAATTAAATGAGTCCCTTATGCCAAGGATAATTTCAACCATGCCTCCAATTTTTTTTAATGAAAATGTATATGAATACATAAATCCTTTTCGATGACATTTTTTAATGACTAACCCAAATAATTAAGTTTGACCCTTATTGTGAATAGTACTAATACGCACATCACCATACACAAGATGACATCAATATGCATGGAGGGTCCAAATATTGTATATAGGGAAATTATACCCTTAGAATCAAATAAGGAAACAATAAATTATAAAATATTATAAAACATCAACATAAATATGAAATGATATAGAAAATTAAATTGAATATATCTTATATAAAATATAATATTAAACCAAGGACCCCCACAACAATAGGTTAATCAAGAGTTTGAGAAAGAAAATTAAATAAATAAAATAATCATTGTGATATCACTCTAGATTCCATCCTTATAATACCCCTTATCACTATTATATATTTCCTATCTCCCTATCAATAGGGATGTTCCCTTGCATGTATTTCTAATCATTATATAATCATATTCATCAAGATACTGATACATAATGTGAGTATAAAACAATAAGAACCCCAAAAATGTTTAATTAACATGAGTGCGCCTGATTAAGAGTGTACATAAGGATATAAGAAAAATAATTATAGAAAAAAATCACACATGATTTGAGTCATCATGTTCTAACTAAGATATCATGAACCTAAAGGTCATCGATATTGACTTGATGCAGGTATGAATAATTGTGTCTATCATTATGTTTCAAAGAACAAGACACATGTCCAATTACAGGTAGGGATCCCATTCCTGACTATCATATCTCCATTTCATAGATTTAATGAATTCCACATAAACCTCAATAATGGTTTTTATTAAATGGATCACTTAACTACAATACATACGAGTTGTAATAATCTATGTATGATGGTAATACCTACCTAAATAGTCAATCATATAAGAATGTGTGACTCACACCCTCTTAAAAATCACCCATATCCTGAAATTATTGATGGATAATCAACCCCATTCCATGGCATAGTACATTGACCTTTAATATGTAAGTGAGATTTCTCATACTATTAAATTATCTATAGTCCATAGACTTTGTTTCATTATCATTATCCACCTCTAATACACCATTTAACCAAAACTACGTAATGTATTCATCCTAATACCCGTTGAATAGATTTTTAGGATATGAAATACACAAAAATATATATATCACTGCAAGAAAAAATATTTCATATGAATAATAGTTCACAATAATATAAAAACAGTTCAAAATGACTCCTAACATGAATATGTCTTATGGGACACTCACATACCTGGATGCAGCTAAAGTCATAAATTGTTGTCAATTGTAAATGATCTCATAAATAAGACATCATTTACAAGGTCATATGTGGTTTAGATCTTATAACTTCAGTATCATAGAAGTCAACGCCAAAGATTTACAAAAACGTAGTCGCTCATATCATGATCACACCCAATGATAATAAGAACCATATATAATGTCACATAAGTTATCAAGAGTGGAGATTCATAGAGGGGAATAGTATGTATAGAAAATTCAATAACATCTAAAGAATTTCCACCAATTTATTCACGACTAATATTTCAGCGGATGCCAATGATCCGCAAGAAATTCTTTTTTAATGAAAATGTGGAGAATATCGAATCATGACCCGACCCTACCCGGACTCAAGCTGCAACTACCCCATGCCCACCTCCATAGTCCAGGGGATGGATACCAGCGCCGAAGGCATAATAAATCAGGGAGGCCTTTGCCTATGTACCTGTACACACACACATGCAACACAGTAAATGCAAAAGTGCAGTGTAAAAGGGAAAGAAAAGTAAAATCTTCTATATATAAACCACAAGTGCATCGACCTCTAACAGTACAAAGAAAGTGCTGAAAGTAACTGAAAAATAAATGGGGCCAAACATTTTCCAACCAGAAAAGTGCCACAACCTTACAACAGGTGAACAAAAAGAAAAACAGCTAAAAGGGTCCCCCACCTAGAACCTGACTCTGACCACCGCACGTGGTCCATGCTCCTAAAATCCTATGCTCCACTGAAGTCACGACCAACCTGTCCATCGTCTGCAAGGGCACACCAAGTGCGGGAAAATCCTAAGCAGGGGTGAGTATAAAAATACTCAGTAGGTTAACCTGAAGGCTCGAGGGAGAAACAAAGGAGGTACCGAAGGGTGAGTGGTAGAGAGAACAGGGAAAAGTAAAGGAGTAAAACCGAAAGTGTAGTAAAGAGTGAAGTAAAGTGTCCAGCTCAACCCAACAAGCGGAATGAAGGTAGACTCATCTAGACACAAGGAGATGGAAACGATGAGAAGATAAACTTCCCATCGAGTCTTTTCTACCTATAGCAGGAGAGTAGACTCGTCCAACTACAAGAATCTAGACACGGAAAGCACGTGGAATACACCGCGTGTCTCACCTCTCCTGGAAGGAGAGTAACCAAACCCAAGAAGTGGTAATTGGAAAAAGGAATATAAAAATACATATGCTCAATCAATAAGCCCGAACAAGATCAAAAGGGGATATCCATCCCGTAGCTCAGCCCACGAAAAGGGAGTCGCCAACAGTCCCATAAGTAAACTCCATCGATGTCCAGCATCCCGCACGTCTTCCCTAAACTGCAAGTCAAAGGCTCAAATCACCGCACCTCGAAACTATCCGCTTTGGGTGTCACTGACTCGCCCGCATGGTTTTAGGTCACGCCACAAGGATGCATCTCGATGGGGAACGCTCTACTCATACTTGAAAGTTCTGGGGGGGTGTCAACCACAACTCGCCACTGCCCCGCAGTTGAGAGGTCTCCTCAAATTCGACAGGCGACCCCCTACCCAGCCCCGCCGGAGGGTCCCTGTAATTTGACGGGTTCCCACTATAAGGAGACTGGGTAAGAGTCGATGGGTGCCAAACTTCCCAGGCTCGTAATAAGGTAATCCACTAGAGGTCGACCATGATAAAGTCAGTGACGGGACCGCTGGCCAGCCCAGCTAGAGGTAACTCGACATCGGGGACAACTGCCCAGCCTAGCTGAAGGTAAGAACGACATTGGGGACCACTGCCCAGCCTAGCTGTATGTAATCCCAGCATCGAGGACCACTGCCCAACCCAGTTGTAGGTAAGCCCGACACTTCTCCGGCCATCCCTGTGGGTGGTACTACTAGGTGAACATTGTTGTGATGGCCATCCCTGCTGGATGGTAACCCACTAGCGAGCCCTGCTAAAAACAACCTCAGCACTGCTGGAAACAACCTCAGCCCTGCTGGAACCAACTTCTTGGGTAGAGGATCAGTGGCCTGCATAAAGTGTTGGTCACAATGAATCCACATGACTCTACCAGGGAACACGTAGTGACAAGAGAATCTCCCCAGGCCTCAGAAGGAGATCTCGCTCCAATCTGCTGAGTCACTGTCGAAGTGGACCGAGTCAACTCATCCTAGAATGTGGGGAAAACGTCCACATTGTACGAAAACCTATTATCGTAAACGGTGCCATAGTCCGTTGAAAGGGAATGATACTGAAACCTCTCACAGCTGATGATACAAAGGAAATAAACCATCTCTACTGGCCAAACTAGAACAGAACCAGGGGAAAACTCAACCCTGCTGGTCAAAACCATCGAGAAGAGGACCAGGGGAAAACTCAATCCTGATCAACAACAAACATGAACAGAGGAACCCTCTACGTCGCGAGAGGTCAATAGTACGCAAAACAGACCATGACACGCATTTGGGGCCCACACGACGTTTGTCCCCAAGTCAACCCGAACTGAGGGCACATATTTCCTCAGGTAAAACAACCACATGTACCTCCAAGTGTCCCTGTATACTCCCCGAGTATACCACATTCCAGCCCAAAGGCTATCGTGCACACGACAACCAATGTCAGCGCGAAGACGTAACGTAACAACTCCAACCAGCCACCTCAATGGCTGAGGCAGAGCCAACCACATCTCTTCAATAATTTTCATCACTCCCATGGGAGTGCACGCGATCACACGCCAAGGGTCCTCTACAAACACGGTAGAAGAACTACCACTGGGGCACCTTCATATTTCCCCATTTAATAAGATCGTGAAAGAGGGTCAGTTCGCCTGAATAGATTACACAGTTTTAATCCATGCGGAAAAAACGTGAGATCGACTATTTACGTGCCTCAAACAGATATCTGACGTAAAAGTCACCAACACTGGCTCACGCCCAAACGTCGTCCCGTGATCCCGAGCCTCGGCCCCAAAAACAGTCGGGCACATAAAACCATTGGTAACCCCTCAAGAAAACATGTCAAAAGAGATTCTCACTTGAGTGAAATGGATATCCAGAGAAAAAGATGCATTCTGGTTCAATGCACATGAGCGACGATTCGTGGGACCCGCAACTCGGTCGTGAAACACAACGAATGGATCGCACCATTGCAATCATCTTGAAAAATTACATAAAATGAACTATTCCCTTGTCCAAAATGGTCACCCAGTGATAGAGATCAAAAATCACCGTCAACGCCCAAATGACCCTCATGGGGCCCGCACCATCATGCCGAATTCGAGCGGACAGATTGCACCATTGCAATGCCCACAGAAATACATCCAGAATCTACTACTTGCATGCCCCGAATAGACGCTAATGAGAAAGTCGATAAATTCTGCTCGAAGCTCAAAAGACAGGTCGTGGAACCCACAGCTCAACTCTGGCTGCAACGCCCGAAACCACCCTGGAATGTTACGCCCCAGCGCCAGGGTCCCAACGCCACTGACAGCGCTCAAAACAGACGTCAGCCGCACCCATGATGTCTAAAAAAATAATCCCCAGGAAAAACTTCAAACCACTTAAAGACAAGTCTCTCCTCCGAGGACACTTGTCTCAGGGATTAAAATCACTCGAAACAAACTCAAAATGCTCGACTTAACTAAAGGAATGCATCACCATTGACGGCGCATGAATCTGACAGTTGAGATTCCTTTTACAGGTGATTTCAAATTTTATCAGACTAAATGGTGGGCCGGGCCAGTTCCTCCTGCCCGCATCACCTGGATCAGCTGAGCTGGTCCAGCTAGTTCCTCATGGGAATCACGAAGCGCGAGTCCCTTGCCTGTTGGCCGGGGTCACGAAGACCCCGGGTCTTCGTCCCAGGATGGCCGGCTGATGTCGGACCTTCTTCCTGCTCCGCACCCCACTAGCGCCTACAGCCGATGACCATCGCCCCCCTAGTGCTCCGCCGACCTCTGCTGAAGCCTGGTCGCCTAGCCGCCGAAGCCCTCAGTCCCCGGCCGCTCAACCTCCACCCAGTTGTTGCGACCACCTACACCGCACGCCCTCAAGAGCCCACAGACGTCCCATGCTGCCGCCGTGAGCCCCGGCTGCCTGAAGCTCGGCCAAACCCCCACGCCACCCTGTTGAATCCCACCGGACCACCGCTCGAGCAGCTAGAAAACACTGACAACACCAAAAACTCCAAAAATTCCCGCTACATTGGCCGGATCGCTGCCGCCTTCTCGTAACTCGGAATTCGATTCTGAAAGATGAGATGGAAAGAAAAAAATATATACTACACATCAATGGGACTTTTTCGAAGATTTCACATCAAATCGACGCATAAAATTGAATCCAAACGAATTTTCATAAATAAAAACGCAACCAAAACCTCCTTCCTGTTGGGGCGTTGCCCGAAGCTTCGCTGCGAGGGATCCGCCAGTGCATCATGCCTCACCGGAGCTGCATCGCTGGAGTGGAGGAAGAGAGGGAGGTTTGAGGGAGGTTCTTTTAGGGGAGGACAAGGGAGCGGAGGGGAAGATGAAGGGTTTAAATAAAAAAAATTAATTAATTTAAACCCATAAATTTCCTCACATCTGAATCCTTTGGCGATGTCCAAATAAAACCTCCACTACAATAAACACCACCTATCAAGCACAACAGTGGTCTCAAAATTTGATTTTTAGCTTCCGTTCAAAAGTTATAAAACTGAACGTCTGAGGCTGCCAAATTACAAAAATGCCCCTGGGGCCATTTTTCACAAACGGCCCGCGCTCATAATGATTACACCCATCCTAGGGTAAAAGGCATGCTCCGAACTCAACAGTGCCCTCGGTTTTTCCATAAAAGCCACCATTTAAGAGATACATTAGTTAAGACATTAAACGAATAAATTAATTATTTAATTTATCCGTTCCACGCTCCGATAGTGTGCGAGGTGTCCAAACATCCCGTGCCGACATATTTAATGTCATTCCTAGGGTAAACACCCCATTAAAGAACCATAATACACTCAGATCTCTAATCTGGATCACCGTTTAGGAGTTATCTCAATTTTTGTTGCATTCCCAATGTGAATGCACTGAAAATTTAATTCCGGCCACACCGGGGTTCGGAATCGCATGCCGTCTGAAGGAGATGCTCTGGAATGACATAAAAAATATTACTAAGTCTTTAACAGAAAAAACAGGGTTCTTACATCATTCCCTCCTTCAAGAATTTTGTCCTTAAAAAGATAAACTAGGGAACAACTCAAGGTACCAATCCCACACCTGGCTCTCACATATCGAGAAGAACTCTTGCATAGTCCCGCGTCACCGCACATAGACCAAAGGGTTTGATCTATTCACATGAGGTATACCCTCGCCGATGTCGTGCATAGAAGCATGCACACCTCTTCTCAGGTGAGTCGCGTGGGAGACGTCATGCACCCACTCCCGAATTTGGTGTTAGGGAAAGGCGATAGGGAACCTCTCCATCCCTTTGCATGGACTTAAACAGCACGAAGGCCCTCGGGGGTATCTCACCTCCACGACCGAACCCCTACGTCGTACGTCAGGACTGGAATCACCGTCCGCACCTGAAACAAGGCCAAATGATTTCCTCCTTCAGAATATCCATATGGGGGAACACACAAGGATATATAGTCACACAAGATTCCACGGTCGATGTCTCTCAACCAAGACTCTCTTACATGCCCAGAGAGCGACAGAGTCAATACTATCAACTAAAGAGAATGTTCCTACACCTTTCTACCTTACCAACACAGGTTTACACCAACACCCCGCACCACCCTGGTAACAACTTAAGGAAGGAGTAGGGAGAAAATTATTTCACACTCAGAGCCTGACAATTCTACTAAAAAAAGTAGAAGAGTGGTAGATCGTACCTCTTATCACCTCTTGCTCTATAGGATTGTAGACATCCAAAGCTTGAGGCTGTCCATGGTCCCAACTATCAGCTCCGGGAGCCTGATGTTTACCGCCTAGTGGTGATAGGAAGACCTCGTAAGGTTGTCCTCTACTTTCATCTCCTCCCGCTCCTCTACTAGCACCACCTCTCGTGGTACTAATCTGAACACGGCGCTGCCTCTGTCATGGTGGTGCACCTGCTGCCTGCCTGAAGCTCTCTACATGTCAGTTCGGGCAGTCCTGTGCAAGGTGACCTCGCCCATTGCAATCATATCTCCAACTCTCTTCGTGTGGAATTAGTGCCCTCCAGTGCCACTGTGGTGTATGACCATGCCCAAGAGTCCGGTTGTTAGAAAGCCACATGCGTCATGGTTCTGGTTGTCGACGCCTGCTAGTTGCGGCAGATGTCTTGGCTCTAACGTGCATGCGGCCACCACTAACTCTAGAATGTGACAGGATGCTCTCTGTCACTAGTGCTTACTCTAGCACCCCAGAATATATGGAAATTTCCAAGGGTAATATGACATAAAAAATATCATGGTGGAGACCTTGCTCAAACATTCCCACTCGGATGTTGTCGTCATGGACCAAGTCCAGGTAAAATCATGCACAATCTACGAAACTAGCCACGTACTTGGCCACCGTCATCGCTCCCTACAAAAACTACAGGATATCTTGAATCCAAATGGAGCACAAGTGGGAGGGGAAAATCTCCTCATGAAACAACAACTAAAATTCACCCCATGAAAGCGATGAATCGTCAAGAAACTGAGTCACCAGACTCCGCCAACACCAAGCTGCTCCATGAAAAAGGTTGGCTGCCAAAGCAACTCT
Organism: Viscum album; assembly: GCA_963277665.1. Classification (NCBI taxonomy): domain Eukaryota; kingdom Viridiplantae; phylum Streptophyta; class Magnoliopsida; order Santalales; family Viscaceae; genus Viscum; species Viscum album. Next base: position 14,632,099 of record OY728151.1, on the reverse strand, counting down.
CTGACCTGTTGGCATCTGCACAAGCCTGAATAGGCGATCCACTACTTCGAGCTATGCCTATGCTACCTGAGGGTCTGGATCACCACTAAACCTCAGAGATCTCTGCCACTGGAACTCACGGATCGTGATAAACCTCCGCTCAAGACCCTCCTGCTCTCTTGAAGTTTTCTGCTACTCAACATGTGGGGGTGCTGCTACCGGTCAACTCGGAGAGAGGGGCTCACATGATGGGTCCTAGAATATAGCCTTGTAGCTCACATGGTCGTCGTCATGAACCAAAGCTGGTATCCTGGCTGGCTGTCTTTGCGGAGACATCCTAAATATTATAATGGAGTGCTGCGATCAGATGAGCATATATGTATATACCGATAACAACAATGAAAATGGAGAGCTGACTCAAGAAGGAAAATCAAAGACTCAATCCTATGTGATGCACAAACCAATTTCCCCTGCAAAAACTATCTCAGCATACCGAGTCGACAAGAGGGTTATCAATGTCCTGGTGAATAGATACATCGGCTGCCGCATGATCACTAGACTCCCTGTCGTGAGAGCCGCTCTCGAGAAATGTTAACACTGTTGCCTTAAATCCCAACCAATTAATTTTATTTTAGGAATGTCTGAATAATGTCCCAAGGAAATAACCACCTCTGATACCACTTTTTCACGACCCGACCCTACCCGGGCTCGAGCCGCAACTACCCCATGCCCGCCTCCATAGGCCAGGAGCTGGTGACCAGCGCCGAAGGCACAATAACTCGGGAAGTCCATTTCCTAAGTTCTTTTACACACACATGCAATATAGTTAATGAAAAAGTGCAGAGTAAATAGGAAAGAAAATTACCATCTGCTATATATAAACCACAAGTGAATCGACCTATAATAGTACAAAAAAAGTGATGAAAGTAACTGAAAAAGAAAAGGGGAAAAACATGCGCCCAACCAGAAAAGTGTCACAACCCGGCAACATGTAAATAAAATGGAAAATAGCTACAAGGGTCCCCCAACAGGAACCCGACTCCGGCCACAACACGCGGTCCACACTCCAGAACTCCTAAGCTCAACTGATGTCATGACCAACCTGTCCGTCGTCTGCAAAGGCACACCAAGTGCTGGAAAATCCTAAGCATGGGTGTGTATAAAAATACTCAGTAGGATATCCCGAAGGCTAGAGGAAGCAACAAAAGAAGTACCGAATGGTGAGTAGTAGAGAGAATAGGGAAAAGTAAAGGAGTACAACCGAAAGTGTAGTAAAGAGTGCAGTAAAGAGTCCAGCTGAACCCAACAAGAAGAAATATGGTAGACTCATCCAGACACAAGGAGATGGAAACAGTGAAAGATGAACTTCCTGTCAAGTCTTCGCTACCTATAGCAGGAGAGTAGACTCGTCTAACCACGAGAATCTAGACACGGAAATCACGTGGAATACCCCATGCATCTTCAAATTTCTTGGAAGGAGAGTAAACAAACCCAAGAATTTGGTACTGGAACAAGGTATATACAAATACATATGCTCAATCAAGAATCTTGAACAAGATCGTAAAGGGATCTCCTTCCCGTAGCTCTCCCAATAAAAGTGAGCCGCCAATAGTCCTGGATGTAAACTTCATCGATGCCCAGCATCCTGCACGTCTACACCAAACTTCATGTCAAGGGCTCAAATCAACGCACCTCAAAACTATTCGATTAGGGCGGCACTGACTCGCCCACACGGTTTTAGGTCACATCACAAGGATGTGTCTCAATGGGGAAAGTGCTCCTCTTACTTGAGTGTTATGGGGGAAAATCAACCACAACTCGCCAATGCCCCGTAGTCGAGAGGTCTCCTAAAAGTTGAAAGGCGACCCCCTGCCCAGCCCCTCCGGAGCGTCCCTAGAAGTCGACTTGTTCCCACTATAGGGAGACCTGGTAAGAGTAAACGGGTGCCACACTGCCCAATCCCGTAATAGGGTAATCCACTCGAGGGAGACCCGGATAAAGTCGGAGACGGTACCGCTGCCCAGCCCAACTGAAGGTAGTCCAGCATCGGGGACACTGCCCAGCCCAGCTGGAGGTAAGCCTAGAATAGGGGACCACTGCCCAGCCCAGCTAGAGGTAAGCCTGGCATCGGGGACCACTGCCCATCCTAGCTAGAGGTAAGCCTAGCACTGCTCTGGCCATCCCTGCTAGATGGTACTACAAGGTGAACACTGATGTACTGGCCATCCCTGATGGATTTTAACCCACTAGTGAGCCCCAGTCAAAACAACCTCAGCCCTACTAGAAACAACCTGATCGCTACCGGAAAAAACATCCTGGGTAGAGGATCGGTGCCTGCGAAAAGTGTTGGTCACAAAAAATCCACAAGAACACCACCAAAGAACACGGAGTGATGGGAGAATCTCCCCAGGCCTCACAAGGCGATCTCGCTCTAATCTAATGGGTCACTATCAAAGCTGATCGAGTCAAATCTTACTAGAATTTGGGGAAAACACCCACATTGTACGAAGACCCGCAGTCGTAAATGGGGTCGCAGTCCAGTGAAAGGGCACGGTACTGAAACCCCTCACAGCTGATGAAACAGTGGAAACAACCCATCTCTTCCAGCCAAATGAGAACAGAACCAGGGGAAAAATCAACTCTGCTAGACAAAACCATCGAGAAGAGGACCAGGGGAAAACTCAACCCTTCTGGTCAACAAACAAGAACAGAAGAACCCTCTACGCCGCGATAGGTAAAAAGTATGCAAATCAAATCATGTCACACACATGGGGCCCACACGACATGCGACCCCATGTCAACCCCAACTGAGCGCACAAACGTCCTCAGGTACAACATCCACATGTACCTCCAAGCGTCCCCATATACTCCTTGAGTATTCCACGTTCCAGCCCAAAGGCTATCATGCACACAATAACCAATGTCAACTCAAAGACGTAACGTAACAACTCCAACCAGCCACCTCAACGGATGAGGCACAGCCAACCACATCTCTTCAAAAAAATTTATCACTCACACTGGAGTGCACGCCATCACATGCCAAGGGTCCGCTACAAACACTGTAGAAGAACCGCCACAGGGGCACCTTAACATTTCCCCTTTTAATAAGATCACGAAAGTGGCTCTGCTCACCTAAACAAATTACAGCGTTGTAATCCTCATGGAAAAACATGCGAGATCGACTATATACTTGCCTCAAACAGATATCCGACAGAAAAGTCACCAACACCACCTCACGCCCAAACGACGTCCCGTGATCCCAAGCCCCGACCTCGAAAATAGTCGGGTGCATCGCACCATTGTGATCCCCTAAGGAAAACACGTCAAAAGGGATGCTCACTTGAGTGCAATGGATATCCAAATAAAAATATGCATTTTGGTGCACCGCACACGAGCTGTTCTTTGTGGGACCCGCAAATCGGTCCCGAAACACAATGAACGGATCACAGCATTACGATCCTCTCGAAAAATTGCATGAAATAGACTATTCACTTGTCCAAAATGGTTGTCAGGTGATAGATATGGAAAATCACCGTCAATGCCCAAACGACCCTCGTGGGGCCCGCACCATCGTGCCGAATTAGAGCGAGCAGATTGCACCATTTCAATGCCCTCGGGAAAAAATCCAGAATCGACTGGTTGCACGCCCTGAACGCACACCGATGAGAAAGTTGCTAAATGCTGCTCGCAGCTCAAAATACAGGCCATGGACCCCACACCTCAACTATGGCTGCAATCCTTGAAACCACCCTGGAACGATTCGCCCCAACGCTAGGGTCCCAACACCGTTTACGGTGCTCAAAACAGACGTCGGACACATCCGCGACGTCCAAAACAAGAATCCCCTTGAAATATGTCAAACCACTTAAGGACGCGTCGTGCCTCCTGGCCGGTTCGGCGGGCCCACCCACTGCCTGAGCCGGCCCATAGTTCACTGCGCGGGCCGACCCGCATCGCTCGGACCGGCTAAGCTGGTCCGGCTATTTCCCCAAGGGACCTGCGAAGCGTGGGGCCGTTGTCTACTGGCCGGGGTCATGAAGACCCCAGGTCTTTGTCCCGCGACGACCGACCGAAGTCAGTCCTCCTCCATGCTCCCCGCCCCGCTGGTGCCTACAACCGATGACCGCCGCGCCACCAGCACTCCGCCTGCCTCCGATGAAGCCCGGTCCCCAAGCTACCGAAGCCCTCAGCACCCGGCCGCTCAACCTCCGACCAGCTGTCGCGGCCGCCTGTGTCGCACGCCCTCAGAAGCCCGTGGATGCCCCTGCTGTTGTCGTGATCCCCGGCCGCCTGAAGCTTGTCCGAACCCCCGCGCCACCCTGCTGAAGCCCGCTGGACCACCGTGCGAGCCGCCGGAAAACACCCACAACACCGAAAACTCCCGAAATTCCTGCAACCTTCTCCAGACCACTGTGGCCTCCACGTAACTTGGATTTTGATTCCAAAAGATGTGATGGAAAGAAAAAATGTATACTACACGTCTATGGGATTTGTTCGAAGATTTAATAGCAAATAGACTCATAAAATTGAATCCAAAAGAATGTTCGGAAATGAAAACGCATTCAAAACCTCCTACCTGTTGGGGCGTTGCCCGAAGCTTCGCTGCAAGGGATCCGTCGGTGCGTCATGCCTCACCGGTGCTGCCTCGTCAGAGTGGAGGAGGAGGGGGATGTTTGAGAGAGGTTCTGCTTGGGGAGAAGAAGGGAGGGGAGTGGAAGAAGAAGGGTTTAAATAAACAAATTAATTAATTTAAACCCATAATTTTCCTCACATATAAAACCATTGGTGAGGTCAAAATTAAACATCCCCCAGGGTAAAAACCACCTCCGAGCACAACGCTGGTCTTTGAATTTGATTCAGAGCTTCCGTTCAAAATTTATAAAACTGAACGTCCGAGTCCGCCAAATTACGAAAACGCCTATAGGGCCATTTTTCACAAACGGCTCACGCCCACAGAGATTACACCCCTCCTAGGGTAAACGACACGCTTTGAACTCAACTGTGCCCTCAATTTTCCCATCTGAGCCACCGTTTAAGAGATACTTGAGTTAAGTCGTTAAAAGAAAAAATTAATTATTTAATTTATCTATTCCACGCTCTGATAGCGAGTGAGGGGTCCAAACATCCCGCGCCGACATGTTTTATGTCGTTCCTTGGTTAAAAACCCCATTCCAAACCCTATTCGTACACTCGGATCTTTGATCCTGATCACCATTTAGGTGTTATCCCATTAATTTGGCATTCCCAGTGTGAACACACTAAAAATTTAATTTCGGCCACACCGGGGCTCGAAATCGCATGATGTCTGAAGGCACTGCTCTGGAATAACATCAAGAATATTGAAAAGTATTTCACAGCAAAAACTGGGTTCATACACATCCTTTGTAAACAACAGAATAAAACAATATAATCCACAATATCTTCATTAAATGACTATTATATAAGGATATATGAAATCATCTTTTACACTAATGACTCATATGAGTTCTCAAATGAAAATCTCCAAATCAAAACCAGAAAAAGTAGAGGGTCTAATCCAATATATCAACCAAAGGATCATCAATATTGATACAATAAATTATTGAACTATAGTGGGGATAATGGTTCCATGAAACATTGTCCATATCTAAATACCCCCCCCATTGTCCAACCACTGAATGGGGATGACAATAAAAAAGATTTGTAGAAAGAAAATTATTCAGAATGGGATTAAAAATACCTAGATAATAGATGAACATGGATTGAAAAAAATGATGATTAGTTAAGGATATCTATCACCGTTGCTAAATTTTATTTTTGGCTCAAGTGACACCTCTACCTCAACCATGATAATGATGGATTTGAACACACCGATCATTTTAAAATCCATAGATAATGGTTCATAGTTCTCTACCATTTCTCTTCAACATGTACATGGTGATGTAGCCCAATCCATGGTCCACTGAAGGACCCGCAGCACGCGACATCCAAGGCCACATGATTACCTATATTTTCTCATTCCTATTTAACATTTTGGCTCACCCACGTATAAGCTTTCTTGCACTATAGGTTTTTTTTCTTCCATATTCATCAAAAGAGGCACCAAAACCAATTTTAATGATTATGGATACCTTCAACACACTCCATATCCTTGTTTCATGTCCATAAAATCAGAAATTTCTCTTACGACATCTCCAAATATACATTAACAGGTCCACTAAAAAGGAGGATTTTTATTCTAATTTTCATTTTCATTACATTTTCTTCTTTTATATCATTATACACTGAATTTTTTTTAAATAGATACATTATTGATTATTTTCAATGATAAAATTAAATATTTGTTTATAAATATTTGTTTTATCATATTATTTCTAGGTTTCATGGGATAAAATATATATATATATATAATTATATTTTTATATGGGAGATAAATAATAATATTCTAGGGTGTTACACTCCTACCCTCAAAATGAAATAGGGTTCACAAAATTTCAATTTTTAAACACTAAATACAACAAATAGAGTCATATAATATATATTCATGAATAATATTCACATAAACATAATCATGGGATATAGTTATCATATAATCGAATGTTTACATGAATATAGTCATTTTAGGGTATTGATTTAATACTCTCATAAAAAATCTTATTTACACTAGACTATAATTCAAAAATACATGCACAATTCTATAGTTAATTATATGTATTCCATCATTATAATATTCCATGTCAATATTAAATAATTTATTATATTTTCCTAATTTCTTTTCTCCTAAGGGTTTCTCATACTTGTTATACTCGTTAGACCATAGGTTTGTGAATTTATTTCTATAATTATAAAAATCCATACATATAATGCATTTAATTTTGGGTGTACAATTCGTGGGAACATGTATTTCATCAACTATATTGTTTGAACTCTTCATATCTTTTTAAAAACCATTACAACAATGAATAATACATCCATATTTTAATCATTTCCTCATATTATTAACCCTTCGATATGGAAATTCTTCCCACAATTTTGACACAAAAAAATTGAATCTTATTTCCGTCATAATTTTTGTTATATAAAAATCCATGAAACAACATATGTATCTTAATTGGTGTGTTTTTATGTTAATAAAAACTTTTTTAATTAACTATAACTGAAGAAATATTAATGAGAATAAACACATGATTTTATTCACCATCTTTAATCCCATTTGATTGATCATAAGGATAATCAGCACACTGTGCATCATAATATTTGAAAAATATGTCTCTAATTTATCATATAATTACTAAAACAAATATTTATTTAAATGATAAATATACATTTCACATCATAAGAGAGTAATTTCAAGTAAAATTAATCACCAAAATTTATTAATCGTTAATACAATCACGTTAGCTTTTAGTTTTATCTAAATCATGATCAATTAATTGTAGCTTTAATTATTTTCTATTTTATAACATTAATTAATGTAATTCCAAAAAAATATGAATCCTTCATAATTATTTATAAAGTTAATGTGATGGACTATAAAATAAAATTATGGATTGTCTATCTTAGTGTGTATTCTTGTTAACATACATCCTACACCATGTGAAGATTATATTGTACATAAAAAAGTTAGTGTGATAAATTGTAGGTGAAAATGTGTCACGGGAACTTCCACATACCAATACACAGAAAATGTACCACTTTTTTTAAACCATAGAACCTATACTATTTATAAAATACATAATGTTTTAAAAAATATTGGCACAAGCATTGGGGATTCACCAATGATAAGACAGATTAATTAAAAAAATAACAAATGATTCTCAAAATAAATATTATAATTTCTTAAAATATCAAAACCAACATAGATAAAATCATATTTTCTATAGACTAACAATATTATATTTTTTAATAAGAATATATTAATTTCATATTATATTTTAATATATTGTTAGATGATCCATTGTAAAAATATAATCATTTATTATTACATTAATATTTTATACACTATGTTTAAAAAATACTATCAAAATGATATGATCATATCGTTTAGTTCACTTTTGTACTATTTATATACGTAAAATATTTTACACCACATGTTAATATTTCACTATAACTATTCCACACAAGACAACCATCTATAATTTTCATATGTTATACTCATCTCCATATCATCAATAATGGAAACATAAAAAAGTGGTTAGTTGAATTGATATATACAGGATAACATATCAACATGCAATCAAGGGTAAGATTATAAAAATTCATAATATAATACCATGTGAAAAATAACTTCCTAAAAATTATGTGGGTTAATAAAATAAATCTAGGAGTCTTGATATAAATACATGTAATATAAAATGAACAATCATATTCAATATTAAAGGAGTATAGAATCATGAGATAATAATCATTACCCATTGTAAATAAACGTTCTCATGTGGCATGTAAATGAAACATTCCCTTGAAACATAACATAATATTGAACATTGTAAAATGTATAGGAATATGATATAATAATATTATGATCGTATTTAAGATGTTCCAATATTTTTCATATGTGAATATCCATGATGTACCTCAATTTATATTGAAATAATTATCCATGATGGTTCACCAATTATGTTGTGAGTTTAATTATTGAATGATCACCATTAAAGATTTTTTAAAAATCAATGAAGGCACACACATTATACAGTGAGAATAATCCCGGATAAAAGATGTTTAATAATTTCCATGAAAGAAAAGTATGATAGCCCATTATATTGTGAGTGTAATAAAATAATGAACACCTTTTATGATTGAAACATAAGAATTGTTACCATTTTTAATGCTAGTGTATTCCCTGAAGTTGCACTCTACCTTATCTTGTTAGATATAACAACATAACCAATATATTCGAATGAAGTATTGTACACCACACATAAACATTACTATATATCTGTGTGACTAAAAATCAATATCCATTCATATCATATATAACACATGTAATGAATATGTGTTCCATATAATTTAAAAATGTAATATTGTAAACTGAAACATGGATTAGATCGATCGAATCAATCATTATATTAATGAAAAAAGGGAATTTCATAGTTGAATTTATTGTTTTTTTCATATCACGTAACATTATAATTGTCTAGTATTTTAATGAATAAAATGTAAATTGATGTATGTAATTGATATTATAAATAAATTAAAATAAATATTCAGAATGAAAATTAAAAATGAGTCACGTTCATGATTTTTTTCTAGAATATATCACACTTCCAAAATTAAAACCAAAAATATATGAAAATATAAATAATTATTCCTTAAAAAATATGTAATAGTCTTCCATATGAAATGTGATGTTTAATATAATGATTTCACATTTAATGTAAATTCATTTATCTTTTTTGAAAATAATGTTATTTAATCTAACATTATAATGTTAGTGTTAGATAATTCATTTTAAATTTTGTGGAAAAAATAGATTACTAGAAATAAATAGTATTTTTAATTAATATACTAAAGGAGATCAATGGAGGAATTATTTAATATTATCATGAAGTAAAAATAACATATTAGGATAGGATTTGGATCATTATTAGCATCATAAACAATTATAATGAAATATTTACATTTTTTTAATTTCCATAAAATTAAGGAGTAAATGAATTATTAAATCTTTATAAAATATACGAAATAAATATTTGGAAACCATTATCAAAGTGGAATCATTACCACTCATGTTAATAAGTTGGGTCAGGAAAACCTATTATATCTTTTTAATTTTTTTATTGAAAATCCGTGAAATTTATAATATGAAAAAAAATTTCAAAAATTATATAATGTATAAAAAATTATGATAAAACATCTTATAGAAAATATATACATATAAAAATATTAAACAATTGGTTGGTACTGATCATACATAAATGATTCAAAATTGGGATGTAAAATCTGTTAACATTAATAACACTTTTCAAAACATGCACTAAAATCAACTTCCATTGGATTATTGACTATATTTAAAAAATTAAGGATTTATATCATTATATTATAGTAAGGAAAATGTATTTTTTATCTAAATAGTATTTAGTAACACTCATGTTGTTTTTTGGTCAATCTCATGCTTTAGAGTTAGTGGATAAATTGGGTTAAGTTTAGATCCTTTTATAGGTGAATGAAATGAATTTTATAAATATTATAGATGTTTTACTTGAAAAGTGGATCCAATATAGATAATAATGGAATGGTGGTTGAGGTATGTCCAGACATCATTCAATTATTCATTTACAACCATATTTCAAACATGTTTTAAACTCTACTATTATTATATTTTTTACCTTTATCATTTTCTGTCTATACCATGATAATTAATTTTTAAATAAATAGTTATGTATTAATTAATAAAATAAAGGTTATTATTACATTATTTAGATATAATAATTATATATTTGTAATATATTTTATCAAATAATTTTTAAATTTACCTGAAAAAATATTTTTATAAATTACGCATGTAATACAATAAAACATATAGTCTGAAAAAATTTATTTTGGAATATATATTTTACGATAAGGACAAAATAGTATTTTTTGTCTCTTGTTACTATTATTGGTTTATTACTTATGAGAGTAGAGTTATTTGAATTAAAATTAATTGAGAAACATAATATCTCTTTCTAAAAAATATTTTAATCAAAAAAGATATAAATAAAATTAAATTAGTAATATATATATATATTTGGAAAATGTTAAACAGTTTTTTCTAAATTAAACAAAATATATTTAAAAATACTAATTTAACTCATTAATATATGTTTCATTTTTGATGATTTATTATTTAATATTATTATACTATATTCTTTATATATTTATAAACCAATTGATTTTAGTAAATACAATATATTTTTACTCTTCCGGTAAAAATTATTTATTTCAGATAAAATATATTAAATTTATAATAAGAAAAAAAATTCTTGTTCATTTCAAAAAATAAATTTATTTTATAAAATTAAATTATATAATTTAGTATCATAACTTTTAAATGAAAAATATAATATGTTTGAACCTGTTTTTTGAATGAAGAATATATTTTTGAAAATTAACTATTTTTATCTATATTCCCTAAAAAATAAATTTGTATTCATATATTATGTATATAATAAATTTATTTTCATAATATAAAGATAATAAAAAATTTTAATAAATGTTTTTTATGAATAAGGTTATATAAATAGATATAATGTGACAAAAATTCAATTTTATCAACCAATTTGTTTAAAAAAGAAAATTATTTTCATTGAATGTCTATAAAATTTAAATAAAACACTACCTCTATAATTAAATGTTTATATTTTAAATTCATTGAACCATATATTCTAGATAATTGGGTTACTATATTAAATTATAAAAATAAATCTCATTCCATTAGATTAAAATGTTATTTATTCAATGTATACTAGATACATACATGAATCCGACATCAAAATTTGAAAACACATTGAATGTTGCTATTTCATATCGTTTAATTCGATAAAAAATTCATTCTCCATAAAAAAGGTAATGTGAATAAAACAATGGGGATATAAAATTATTATTAAGGGTAATATATAATAGATTTCATCAATGTAATTAATGAATTACAAAAGTGGAAAATTAAATTACTTAAAACACATTATATTTAATAAAAAAATTGATCAGGATTAATATTAATGAAGGAATAACGGGTGATCAAGTAATTAATTATAACCAATCACATGAACATTAAATCATATTTATGTATATAAATAATATTCCAATAAAAAAATCGACATAAATAGCAAATCTTAAAATTATGGATTTTATAATCAAGTACCAAATTAAAATTCCTTTGAGTCCTCATTCTCGGAGATCATACATAAATAGACATGTCATTGAAATAATAGCCAAAATAGTTTGTATCATACCACCTATTGATGAATTGAGTAGCTATTGTGGTCCCCTCTAATCAAATACTATTTCCAATTTAATTGTCATATAAAATAGTTGAAACCTAATTAAATCATAATAAACATAAATATTTGTATTGGGAAACATCTTTATGAAATGTTAAATTCCCCCTATTTGAACTAATAAAAAAGCATAGGGGGAAATTATATTGATTCTATCATTACAAAATACCCCTATTATAGTATAGATAAAATAATTAGACACGATATTTTATGATTATACATTCCAAAAAACATTAGTAAATCATCAATGGGGAAACTAACCATTTCTAAATTAAAAATATCTATTAAAAAATAAATTCAAAAAAAGTGAAAAACCTACTAAAAATATCGTTAAACTTATAATGTAACCGTAATAGAAAATAAAAAACATCAAAGATATAAATAATGATCAATCCATATACTAGAAAAGAAATATGAAGTTTATATTTTTGATATATCGTCAAAGTTCCTTTAATAAATTTTTTTATAAGATTCCACTTAAAGAAATTAGTAAATGGTCAAAAAATTGTGATAATGAATATAAATAGTCATTTTGGGAATAATAAAACTATTATTTGAAACATTTTTAAAATATATAGACATATATCGATAATGAATTTTTTCTAAACAATTAATTAAATATTATATTCCTAAAAACTTTATTTAAGTCTATTGAGTATTTAAAAAAGGAAAATGAATATAAAACTATTAATTTTATAAAATTAAAATAGGATAGTAAAATTGATTCAATTTATTAAATAAATATTAAATAATACACCAAAAAGGATATTAAAACCTATGATGTCCTAATTAAGGGACAGATTTTCAATCAAAACCTTTCCATTATAGTAACATTTTAATTGTATTCTCTTTGTAAGAGTAGAATAAAATTACCATTTAAATATCATGAAAATAATTATATTCATAACATATCTATTAAAATTGGTATTATATATAACTGATGAGATAATAATGTGGTGAATAAGTCATATTTCCTATGAAAATTAAAGTGAAATGGGAAAACATTAAAAATATCATATCATAGAAGTGGTAAATTAATCAATGAAGTGCTTTTTTGATAAATTATAATAATAATAAAAACTTGAAATAAAATATAATGCATTAATAAGAAACCTTCCACATAATTATGGAATAACATGGTCAATGATGTTCAAGTATATTCCAATGAATAGATGTTTTTGTAATAAATATTTCACACTTGGAAAATTTCAAGGAAATTGAACATACAACAAATACTTTTTATTAAAATATAAAATATCCTGAATTATGATGGATTCATGACTTAACCTAAAAGAATTTATTTTATTAACCTTATAAATGATTATAGGTGCGTATAATTAAATAATTTATCAGCGAATGGAAAATAAAAACAAATCCTTTACCTCAGGCCTAATATACATCACATGTGTTCAATCCTCTTATATAATTAGAATAAATTTTTTATAAGTATTGTATAGAACCAAATTATTTTATATTATAACAATTAAAAATATGTAAAACCATTGTACCATTAATGAAATATTTGTATTTATTATAATTATTTTTTTGGGTGATAACTGTTTAATTTTCAATGTTTGTCTTGGATCTGTTGTTTTTGTCCATTGGTCCTTGTTCCAACCTCTTCAAAATAATAATCATGATATAGATTTCATATATATTTATTATATATATATAATTACTCATAAAAATTATATATTGAGAAATTAATTACAACATTCAAGGAGATATTACACCATATATACGATTAAACGTTATTCTTAGGTTTTCACGGATGTAAGGAAAACTGGTAAATACAAATTAATCTCAATATAAAAATTTTCATGTCATGTATGTCTTATATATTAATTTAATCCATATTTATAAAAATCTATGTACATTCCATGTAAATAAAGAATAAGACATTTTCCATAATTATTAATATTTGTGAATTAAATATAATCATTACTTTAAAGGGGTCGCTATGATCGATGGCGTACACGTTACAGAATAATATGATTTTTTGAAATCTTACGTTGCACACTAATAATATGATATTATTACTTTAAATGGTAGTTAATTACAATTATTTTTATTTTATGTAATGAATATTACTAACTGAAATATGATTATACAATTTTTTAATGTTTCTACATTTATCCAATAAATGTTAGCATCTTAAAATATGAATGAATCTAATTTTAAGCATAAATACTCTAATATTCAATAAAAGGTCGAATTACCACCTTTTGATGGTGAAGCCTCTTTAAATCTAGTTTTGAAAACTTTTATATGTTTTATTTGACAAAATAAAATTATTATTTAGATATTGGACATCAAAATTAACTTTGGGTAATTTTTTGGTTATGTTCATTTCACAATGAATAGTGAAAAATACTATATTTTTATTCAAAAGAGCCTTTAATCATATTTATTTATAAGGTTATATTATTTTTATAATTGGTTTTAATGTGTAATTAGATTACATTTTTACCAATTAATCCAATGATGGTCATTGGAATTAATTTCACTTGGAAATTGGACGTAAACAAGAATCAATCTTTTGATATTAATTGTTTCTTAAAAACACGCTATTTGTTTTGACAACAAGAATTAATTTTAATGTAATTAATGTGACTTATATGTTTTTAATTTGGTAATATAGATATAATATTTTAATTTGGAATATCAAATATTGATTATGCTTAATATTTGGTATTTTTCTGAAAAAAACATAAATTTTTGATGAACAGTGAAACCACTTAGTAGTAGTTAAAAAACAGACTTTTTCATTTAAATGAAATTTTTCTACATCTGTGAATTGAATTTAGAAAATACAACATACATGGTTTTTATTAGTAAGTAAAATTCCGATCAATAAAATGAAAATAGTTTATGGTGAATAGTAACGTTTGACTTTTATTTACTGTTGTTAAACGTAAATAGGGTAATTCAAGGTAAAATGAATATTACGATATTAATAAATTACCCTAAAACTTGTCCAATAATTATCGGTTGAGTCATTTATGACAATGGGATTCTTTGGGACTATTTTGGGCCCTCATGGATCCACATGGGAGTGATAATGACACTTTAGATTATTTAACATAAATTAATGATAAAAATGACACAAACAAATATATTTTAGTAAATAAACTTTTACATGGGGTTATATAAGATATATTTTCAACAATACATATTCATTGGAAAATGAAAACAATTTCCTACATCATGGAATTTTTTTTATAATTTTCTAGACATAATATAATTCATATTATTTATGACACAATAATGATGTAGTATTTACCTCATTAATAAATGATTTATGTAAATAAAATTATAAAAATTAATACAACATCCAAAACCTATCAAATAATTATTTGATGACTTTATTTCGATCAGGATTCATCTTATGTTTTACTTCACATAGATTTGGTCTTTTAGAAACTGAATATTATTGTATAATAAAATAATATTTTCACAATTTCCTAAAGAGCCCCTTCTCCCCCTTATACAAAGACCTCAATTCTTACTCATTCGTCATACCACTCAATCCCCTTAGATCATCCAAAACCAGACCAAATAATCTTTCAAGATACCTCTCCTACTCTTAGATGCCTTACCTTAGGTAGAAGGCACTCCAAAAAGTCATTCTGGTTCAAACCAACGTGAGTTATCCAAATTAAAGGTAATGATTCCTCTTAACTTGTTTTCTGTGATTTTACTTATCAAACCCCTAATAACTTTTTATTTTTTCCTTTTATAACAAAAAATTATCCTAAATATACTAGGATGTTGTTATGAGAAGTATTTTAAATACACTTACACA
Source organism: Viscum album (assembly GCA_963277665.1). Lineage (NCBI taxonomy): Eukaryota > Viridiplantae > Streptophyta > Magnoliopsida > Santalales > Viscaceae > Viscum > Viscum album. The sequence goes on along the minus strand of OY728151.1, from coordinate 14,616,361 downwards.
CACCTCTATCTAATGGGTGAAGAAGATATTGTTTCCGTGGATGGAAAACAAACACCTCAAGAAATGATGATTGTTCGATTATCTCCTAATGCCTCTCATGGTTTCTATTAATATGGAAATTTATTTATATATGATATATATTATCTTTATGTTTTCTTTATTATTCTTTATATTAAATTTTTATCCTAACTTTATGGTTTCCATATTGGGTAAACGTGATAATTTCATTTGAGGAAGTGCAGACTACCGCCCCCTTATAGTTATATGACTCTTTAATGACATACGTGGGATGTATAATAGATGGATTTAATGATATTATATAAAATATTATATAGGAATTATAAAATAACAATGTATCATTATGTTTTAATTCCATTAAATTAATAAATAGAAATTAAAGTAGTGTTCATGCGTACGTATGACATACAGTCTCCAGGAATGGTGCATTTCATTTCTTACCTCCATATGTTTTGTACTATTATAAATACATATATATAATTGAAATATATGATGTATATGATATCTAAATCATTAATATCATTCCGGAGATAATGGACTATTAACCACATGGAAAACAAGTAATTATATGGTGTTCATTTGTGACTCAATTACCAAATATCGACAAAACAACCATTATTAACATAAATGATTACATAATGTTTATAGCATGGTAATAAGTGATATAAAAGGAATAATAAACTTTAAAAAGGTTATTAATAAAGTATAATTTAACATTAGTTTATTATTTATGAGATTAAAGAATGAATAGGTCTAGTCAGGCAAGAGGTAAGGGACTTCGTCTCAATCTGTATTCATTGAGGCATATTTTGTTTTAATACATGATTTTATTTTATACCTGGTATAAACACTTTTGAATTTTAATTTTATTCAGAATGAATCTTTTCTCCATAAAGCGTTTTACTAAACAACAAAAAAGGAATGTTTCTTTTCAGCGTACGTGGTGACAACGACCTTTCCATTGCTGCGATTATTATTTGATCTTTTGGATTACTTAACAAACTGTAAAATATTTAAAAGGAAAATAAATACCATATATCTTTTTTGGTATTTTGGTATTGAAAAAGGTTTTGATAATGGATTTTGTGTGTCAATATATTTAAATTATATATTGTGATTGAAATTTAGAAATTTTATCTTTCTTTTATGTTTTTTATGTGTTATGAATATGTTATGGTTTTTGGGAATTCTTTACATATACGGATGGTTCCATGACAATCTTAGGTCCGGTGAGCCTGAGATAGCACTCTAATTCATTGGGTATCATGAAGGAGGTATGCATGAATGTTTCTCTTAAGAGATTTAGGGAATATACTTTGATGGGTATTGCAACGTACTCCCTATGTAGCCGTGATAGCTATACTGTATGTATGATATTAAATCCAGAAGTACATTTATTATTTATGATTACTATGTTTCATTCATAAATCATATGTTTTCATGAGGTGAGTTAAAGAGTTTATGTTTTGTATGTTTTTATGGAATGATGATTTCATTCTTTTTATATAACCCTTACTATGATTTTTAATCTCATCCCAAGATTTGAAATGTTTTTTCACAGGACATAAAAATGAATAGGGTCAAGGATGGGATCAAGGAAAAGTCTTGATGTCTAAAATATTGATCTAGACATGGCTCTTTTTTTAAGAGTTTTTATTTTATTAAAAAATGGATACTAAGTAGAATTTTCAACATTTAATATTCATGTTGTTATGTAAAGGTTATGACCTAATTTTGTAAAACTATAAACCTTAAAGGATCTCCAATGTGAATTATCCATTTAATTCAATAATATGTAATGTTTAAGGTCAGGTCCTTATAGTTGGTAGCAGAGGTCAGTTAAGACTACATTATGTGTTAGAATATAGTTAAATTAATATCTATAAATTATTTTAGATTATGTCATGATTGAAATGATATAGAATTTATAGAATACCATGTTTTCGCCTAAGATAATTTTGTGTTCAGAATGGTTTTCCACAGAGGAAACAGGGAAGCGATGTTGGTATGACATCAGGAAGAAGAGAACCTTTCAGATCAACAACTTGAGATGGTTGGAATCAGAACTGAAAATTTTGTTGTAGTGATGGCACAATTGACTCAAGATATAAATGGTGGTGGTATCCATGCATGAGATCAGCTAGATCAACAACATAAGAACATGTTAGTAGTGGATCATTTCATTAGCAACATCCCCCACCATTCCAAGGATCATCTGACCCAGTTCTAGCAGAATGGTGGATTAAAGAAATGGAGAAATTTTTTTATGTCATGGAGTGTTTAGAAAATCAAAACGATAGTCTATTTATTTACCGTTTTGAAGGTGATGCTGATCAGTAGCGGTCTATGGTGAATAATATCAGGGATAGTAAAGAGATTGATGATATTTATTGGGATGAATTAAAAGGTATTTGTTTGAGAAATATTTTCCTAAGGTGGTTCGTCTTAGAATGGAAGAACAATTCTAGGAATTGAGGTAGGAGGATGACACAGTGGATTATTATGAAGAAAAATTCACTCGACTGTCAAGGTATGCTCCAAATTTTATACGAGATCTTGATAGGAAAATCAACCATTTTTACTCGGGATTTTAGCCAAAGTATCTAAGAGAATTAGCAAATCGTAAGTTCAACAGTTATGAAAAACATGTTCATTTTGCAGAGAAGTTGGAAATGGAGTTTTCCAATGATCATGTGTTCTATGAAAAACAACAGATTAAGAGGTCTAGGTGGCAGAAGAATGGGAAAAACCCTTCAAAAAACGTCTGATGGTAAGAAACATAAGCTTACAATTTGTGAAAATTGTGCTAAAAATCATGACGGGGAGTATCTTTTGAATTTGGGTAAGTGCTACCGATGTGGTAAACTAGGACATAAGGCTCCAAATTACCCCTAAAAAGACCAGGTTAATAGTATTACCAATTTCAATTTATAGTCAGTAAATTTCATTAAGTGAAATGAAAAGAGTCATTATCAAAATGAGTGTCCAACAAAGAACTCAACTGAGGGAAAGCAGTTAAACTACCTGCAGAAAGGGGGGTGAAATCCATTAAATCTAATTCATCTGATGTCAGGCTATCAAATGAAGTAGTATTAGGTATACTGTTAGTTTGTTCAGATTATTCCAATGTGTTTTTGGATTCAGGGTCTAGACAATTATTCATTTATGAGATGTTTTCTAGTAAATTAGGAATTCCATATCAAGATATGAATCCTGAACTTATGGTAAAAACACTAGGGGGAATGTTGAGAAAAAAATAAATTATAAAAACCTTCCTCTCCTTGTGTGCGGGACAAATCTTCCTAAAAAACTTATTGTTTTTCCTCTAATAGAGTTTATGATATTTTATGTATGGATTAGCTTTCTGTTTATCATGATAAGATTGACTGCAGAGCTAAAGAGGTTTCTTTTTAGAAAGATTTTCAGTTTGTGTACAAGATTGAACCCTTGATTTTGATAACATATCAGGATGTTGAGAAACTTGTAAAAGTTGAAAATTATTGTCACCTTGATCATATTGTTGAAAATAAAGGAAATGATGATATTAATAATGGTCCAGTGGTAAATGAGTAACTTGATGCTTTTCCTGATGAGTTTCCTAGTATTATACTTGATCAGGAAGTTAAATTTACTGTCGACTAAGTTACTAATGCTAAGCCAATTTCAAAACTCCCTTATCGAATGGCTCAAATTGAACTTTTATAGTTAAAGAAGCAATAACAGGATTTATTAAATAATGTTTTCATTTGACCTAGCACATCACCATAGGGTGCTCCTGTCTTATTTAAAAAAAATATGATTCTATGAAAATTTGAATTTATTATAGAGTGTTGAATAATATCATTGTGACGAACAAGTTTCCTTTTCCCCATATCAATGATTTTTTGACCAGTTACATGAAGATCAGAATTTTTCAATGATAGATCTGAGGTCAGGGTACCATCAGTTGAAATTAAAAGAATCATACATTCCAAAGAACACATTTCGAACTAGATATAGCCATTATGAATTTGTATTTATTCCTTCTGGTTTATCCAATACACCTGCTATATTCATGGATCTTATGAATAGAATTTTCGGTGTGTTCTTGGATAAGTTTTTGGTTGTGTTAATTGATGATATTTTTTTTATTCCAAAAGTAAAGAGGAAAATTAAATTCACATATGGTTTGTCTCGAAAACCATTAAGTAAAATAATCTTTTTGGGAAAATCAACAAGTGTGAGTTTTGGTTACATAAAAAAAATTTCCATGTTCACATTGTTTCAAAAAATGGAATCACTATTGATCATGTTAAAACAATGGTTGTTGAAGAATGGAAATGACCCAAAAATATAATCAAGATCCATAGTTTTCTTGGTTTAGTAGGTTATTACCGGAGATTTGTTGTGAATTTTTCATGGCTATCTAGCACACTGACTATGTTATCTCAAAAGGTGTTAAGTTCATTTGGATAAAAGATGGTTATGATTGTTTTTAGGAATTGAAAAGAATATTGGTGAATGCTCCAGTTTTGCAACTACCTTCCAGAAATGGTGAGTTTTTTATTTACAGTTATGCTTCATTGAAAGGACTTGGATGTGTCCTTAAGTAGAATGATCAGGTAATTGCTTACGCTTCACGTCAGTTGAAACCTCATGAGTTAAATTATGCTACACATGATTTGGATTTAGCTGTTGTTGTTTTTTCCTTAAAAATTTGGAGGCATCATTTTATGGAGTAAAATGTGAAAAATATACTAACCACAAAAGTTGTAAGTATTCATTCACTCAAAAAGAATTGAACATGAGACAGAGGGGATGGTTGGAATTAATCAAGGATTATGATTGCACGATTCCTTACCATCTAGGAAAATAAAATAAAGTGGACAATTATTTGAGTCGAAAAAGTAATGAATCATTAACCATGATACATTTGGAACGAGATTCTTCGGTTTTTGATTTGATGAACTTTGGCATAGAAGTTTTTGGTGCAGGAAATTATTATTTTTTGTTTCAGGTGTTAGTAAAATCATCTCTATCAGAAAGAATAAATAAATAATAGAAAGAAGATAGTGAGTTGACAAAAAAGGTAGAGATAATACAGAATGGTATGTTTCCTAATTTTAATGTGGATAATGATTGTGTATTGAGGTTTGGGAAAAGATCATGTGTGACTTGTTATTCACAGTTGAAGAAAGAGTTGTTATGTGAAGCTCATAGTTCCCCATTTTCACTTCATTCTAACAGTATTAATATGTACATATATCTTTGGGAGTATTATTGGTGGGATGGAATGAAAAGAGATATTGATGATTTTACTATTAAGTGTTTGATTTCTCAGTAGGTTAATGCAGAGTGGTAGTTACTGAAAGGGATGCTATAGTATTTATCAGTTCCAAAGTGGAAATAGGAAAATATATCAATGGAATTCATTGTGGGAATAAAAAATACATCTCGATGTAATAATAAAATCTCAGTTATTGTTGATAGGTTGACTAAATCTGCTCATTTAATTCCTATTATAGATACTTTGACTTTATATCAACTTTCTCGGTTATATATTAAAGAGATAGGCAGGTTGCATGGAGTTCCCTTCTCCATTGTATATGATCTTGATCCTAGGTTATCTTCTAACTTTTGGAAAGTCTTTTAGATGTCGTTGGGTAATGAAATAAATTTTAGTACATATTTTCATTCTCAATCATATGGGTAGTCAGAACGAAAAATTTAGAGCTTAGAGGATATGCTAAGTGCTTGTTCATTGGATTACTAGGGAAGTTGGGACCATCATGTTTCTTGGATGATTTTTTTTATAATAACAGTTTTCATTCCAATATACAGATGGCTCAATTTGATGCATTATATGGAAAAATTTGTTGAACTCCAGTATTTTGGGATGAAGATGGTGAAAGGAAGCTGATGGAACCCGAATTTTTAGAAAAGACAGTAGAAAAGATTCAGTTGATTCTGAAGAAGATGAGAACAGCTTAGAGAAGGCATAAGAGTTTTTCAGATAACCAGATGAAATATCTATCTTTTGTGGTAGGTGATTATTTCTCTCTCAGTGTTAATCAATCAAAAATTGTGATGTGTTTTTGTAAGTAGGGAAAGTTGAGTCTGAGGTTCATTGGACCTTATGAAATCCTGGTGAAAATTGGATTTGTGGAATACATAGTGGAATTACCTCCACGTTTATCCTAGGTGCACAATGTTATTCATGTTATAATGTTGAGAAATTATATGCCAGATTAATCTCATGTTTTGATCTGAGAGGTAGTTCAGTTGCAATAGAATCTCTTTAATGAGAAACAACCATTCTAGATTCTGTAAAATTGTGAGAATGTGTTGTAGAATTAGTTAATTACCTAGGTAAAGGTTTTTTGGAAAACCCATTTGGTTTAAGAGGAAACGTGGGAATTTGAAAATGTTATGAGGGATAAATACCCCCACATATTTGGTATGTGAATAAAATTATGAGGACACAATTCCCAAAATGGAGGAAGGATGTATCATCCTATGTAAATAATGATTAAGAAATTTTCCATATTTATTAATATTTATAAATTAAATATTAACTTTTCTTTAAAGAGGGTTCTTTGTTCGACGACATACCCGATATGCAACAACGAATTTCTTTGAAATCTTTTGTTGCACAGTAATAATATAATATTATTATTTTAAATAGTTATTAACACCAAGACATTGTATTGGTGGGAATGAATAGAACTAACTAAAATAGGATTATACATGTTTTCTAATTTTTTTATATTTATCCAATATATTTTAGGGGATTAAAATATGAATGAATCTAATTTTAAGCATAAATACTCTAATATTCACTAAATGTTTGATTTACCACCTTTTGATGGTGAAACCTATTTAAATATAGTTTTGGTAATTTTTATATGTTCAAATTGACAAAATAAATTTTTCTTTAGATCTGGGACATCACAATTTACTTTGGGTAAATTTTTGGTAAAGTTCAGTTTCTTAATAAATAGTGAAAAACACAGTATTTTTATTCAAAAGTGCCTTTTTATCTAATTTATTTATCTGGTTATATTATTTTTTTTAATTGGTTTTAAAGTTTAATTACATTATATTTTTACCAATTAATCCAATTTTTGTCATTGGAATAAATTTCACTTTGAAATTGGACATAAATAAGTATCAATCTTTTGATAGTTATTATTTTTTAAAAACACTATTTGTTTTGAAAATAGAAATTAAATTTAAAGTAATTAATTAAACTTATACATATTTAATTTTGTGAAATAGATAAAATTTTTGAATTTGGAATATTAAATATATCTTCGGCTTAATTTTTGGTATTTTTGTGAAAACCATTAATTTCTGATGAATAGTGAAACCACTTAGTAGTAGTTAAAAACTGACTTTTTCATTTAAATGAAATTTTACTGCTTTTGTTAATTGAATTTAGAAAATCCAAAATACAAGATTTTTATTAATAAGTAAAATGTTGTTTTATAAGATGAAAATAATTTTTGGTGAATAGTAACTTTTCACTTTTATTTACCACGGTCAAAGGAAAAAGGGTAATTCAAGGTAAAAAGAATATTATAATAATAAACAATTACCTCCACAATTGTTCTAACCTTATTGGTTATGTCATTTACGACCATGGGCATATTTGGTTCGATTTAGGGACCCCATGGAGCCATAAGTGAGTGACAATAACACTTCAGGTTAATTAACTTAATGTAATGTAAAAAATGACACAAACAAATATATTTTAGTAAATAAAATTTACCATGGGGTTATATATGCTTTATTTTCGACAATAATTATTTATTGGAAATATAAAACTATTTCCTACATCATGGGGTTTTTTATAATTTTTAGCCTTCATATAAATTGAATTATTTATGACACAATAATGATGCAATATTTATCTCATTAATAAAAGATTTAAATAAATAAGATTATAAATATTAAGAAAATATCCAAAACCTATCCAATTCTTATTGGATAACGTTAATTGGACCATGGGTCATATTATATTCTAATTTAATTAGTTATTGACCTTTAGAACCGAATATCATTATATAATAAAATATTTTTTTCACACTTTCCTAAAGAGCCTATCCCCCCCTTATAAAAATCCCTCACTTCTTACTCATTCATAACACATCTCAAACCCCATGGCTCGTCCAAAACAGACAAATAAATCTCTAAATATCCCTCTACTCGACCTATAAACCTTGCATTAGGTAGGAGACACTTCAAGAAGTCCTTTTGGTTCAATCCAAAGGGAGCTACCCAAATTAAATGTAATGATTCCTCTTAACTGTTTTTCTTTTATTTTTCTACACCAACCCATAAAATCTTTTTATTACTTTCTTTTATAACAACACATGTATCCTAAATATATTAAGCTGTTTTTAGGGGAATTATTTTAACTAAAATTACACACACCTTTATCTAATGTTTGAAGAACAAAATGTTTCTGTGGATGGAAAACTAACACATAACGAAATGATGATTGTTCTATTATCTCTTACTGCCTCTCCTGGTGGCCATTATGATGACACTTTATTACTATATGATATGTATTAGGTTTAGGTTTTCTTTATTTTTATGCATTTTACATTTATATTCTACCTTTATTGTTTCCATACTGGGTAAACGTGATAATTTCATTTGAGGATGTGCGGACTATCGCCCCCTCTATGTGATATGACACGTTAATGCCATATGTGGGACTTATAAAAGATGAAGTTAATGATATTATATATGATATTATGCTATAATTATAATATATAAGTGTATTATTAGGTTTTAATTCCATTAAAATAAGAAATATAAATGAAAGTAGTGTTCATGCGTACGTACGACTTACCGTGTCCATTAACGGTGTATTTCATTTCTTACTCTAAATGTTATGTACTGTTATAAATACATATATATACTGGATATATATGATGTATATGATATCTAAATCATGAGTATCATTCCGGAGATAATGGACTATTGACCACATGGACAACTTGTAATTATATGGTGTTCATTTGTGACTCAAGTACCAAATATCGAAAAAACAACCATTATTAACGTAAATGATTACATAATGTTTTTAACATTGTAATAAGTGATATGAAAGAAATAATAAAATTTAAAAATGTTCGTAAGAAATTAGAAATTAACTTTTTGTTTATTATTCAGGAGATTAAAGAACGAACGGGTCAGGTCAGACACGAGGTAATGGACTTCTTTTCAATCTTCTTTCAATGAGGCATATTTTGTTGTAATACACAATTCTCTTTTATACACTATATAAAAAACATTTACTTTTACTTTTATTCAAAATTAATATTTTCTCTACCAATCATTTTACTAAACAAAAAAAAGATTGCTTCTTTTTAGCGTAAGCAGTGACAATGACCTTTCTGCCGCTGTGAGTATTATTTGATCTTTTGGCTTCCTTAGCAAGCCGTAATTCTATTAAAAGGAAAATAAAAACCATATACTATTTTTTATTTATTTTGGTATTGATAATGGTTTTGATAGTGTTTCTTTTGTAAATATTTTTAAATTATATATTGTGATTGAAATGTGGAAATGTTATCTTTATTTTATGGTTGTTTTAGGTGTTATGAATATGTTATGGTTCATGGGAATTGATTACATATACGAGTGGATCCATTAAAAACTTAGGTTGAGTGAGCCTGAGATAGCTCTCCAATGAATTTGGTAATGTGACAGAGGTAAACGTGAATGTTTCTTATATTAAATTCAGGGAATATATTGTGATGGGCATTCCAAAGTAACTCTATATGTAGCTGGGATTGCTACAATGAATGTATGATATGAATTCCATAATTACCATTATGATTTGTGATCACTATGTTTTAATCATAAATATTAGTTTTTTCATGATTTAATTAAAAGAGTTTATGTTTTGTATGTATTGATGGACAAATAATTTATTTCTTGTTTTATAACCATTACTAATCTCTTTATGCTCATCCCAAGTTTTGAAATGTTATTCACAGGACTTAAAGATGAATAGGGTCAAGGATGTGATCAAGGAAAAGTCTTGCTGTGTAAAACATGGAACTAGATATAATTCTTCTTTTAAAGAGTTCATATTTTATGAAAAAATTGATACTGAGTAGTATTTTCTACATGTAATATTCATGTTGTTATGTAAAGGTTATGACCTAATTAACAAAGACTCTAAACCTAAAAAGATCCTCAATGTGAATTATCCATTTAATTAAATAATATTTAATGTTTATGGCCGAGTTATTATAATCTATATATAAAAAAAATAAAACCACCTTGTGGATGTGGCAGTCCACACGTATGCACAAGCGACATTATCATTACCTAATGAATTATAATGAAAAAATATATATAATAAAACAATTAAATTGTCATAATTTTTTCATAAATAACAAATATATTCATTAAGCTATTTATAATACCCATTCATAAAATATGCTGATAAAAATTTAATTTTATTGATATGTGGAGATGATAAGATGTATGTATGCACTAGTGATACCATAACATCCCACTTTATGGAAAATGTGTTGATAATTGTGGATTAATAATCAAAATAATATTTAAGTTATTTTAATTCTCTGATTTAATTTTTCAATTATAAATACCACATACATAGATGAGTTAAAAAAACAAGTATAAAAATTGAACTGTTAAGGAGATTACATCTTTTTTGAATGAAGTCCTTTAGATCAACTATTATAGACCTTAGAGATATACACTTAGGAATCCAAAAAAAATAAAAATGTAAATATATTATTATAATAGAAATTGGTAGGAATTTTTTGATATAGGGTTCACATGGTGGTGTAAAGTATATACTGAAGGGGTGTCCTTTTATGAGTCAGGGGAGAGCTATTTTCATATTTCATAAAATATTAAAAATATAAAAATTCCATTATAAATAAAAATGTTTCATAATGTATAATGTTTAGAATATAATTTTTCATAATAAAAAATATCATCAAACAATGTAATATGGATAACATTATGTCGTATTTTCATCCTTATCAATGGGTTTAACTCCTCTATTAACCAGTTATAACTACAACAATGGAATCACATTTCTCAATTTTAATGGTATGTAATTTTACATATAGGGTTATAATTTGGCCAAATATGTCTGAGGGATTATATATTTTTTCATTAAATATCCTACTTTTCCAATTTCATGATTTTAATGAATTTTTTAAAATTTATGATAAAACATGTTTGTCATAAAATATAATTAAAAATATTTTCCATTCTATTGAATTTATTTCAAATTAAACACATATAGAAAAATATGTAATTTGAATCCAATGATTTTTCACATCAATAATTTTTCATATCTATGTATAAAATTCTCTTTTTTAACTCAATAAAAAAAATATTACTTTTAAAATTTTAAAAATAATTTAAATTATTTTTCAATTATTTGAATAAATACTATTTATGTGAAATTATTGACTATGTTAATGGAAAAAATTTTAATCTAGAAGGGGAAGAGTGTATCTTTGGCTTTGCATTTACGCTTAGCGAAGTCAGTTATAGTCTCTAAATTGGTGTACTCGTTCATTTTCTACAAGTGGCTGAGAGGACTTCTCAAGCTTATTAATATTTCTATCAAGAACATTATTTGGACTGGAAATATCCATGAGAGGAAAATGGTAAAAATTCCTTGGATGGCTTGTTGTCTCCCTCTACATAATGGTGGCATGGGAATAAAAAAATTCCCTTTTCAAGGATTCCCTTCTAGCCTACCTTGTCTAGAAGTTTCTTCACAGAAATTATGAATCAATGTGTTTCTTCAATGCTCGTTTTTTTGGTAGATTGAGGATGAGAATGAATGCTTACTTTGACTCTTAATTATGGCCATTAATTAAATCTTCTTTTTAGGATATTATGTCATGCTCTTGATGGACTATGAAAATGAACTCGTCACTAAAATTGTGAATTGATAATAGGACTGGTGCCACTCTATTTGATAATTTCCAGCTGGATGTCCTAGATTCTAATGAGCAGGACACTATTTAAGAGTTCTTTAATACTCCTCCTTCGCCGTTCCCAGATGAACCTCAAGCATTGGTCGATCATTATCACTTTATTTGCGGCCTAGATATTCTAGTTTGGGAACCTAATAGGAATGGACTTCTTACGAGAAAACTTTTCTATTACCATGTCAATGAGGGACATCATGTTGACTTCAAATGGTTATCTATTTTCAATAAAAAAATGTATTAGGTCGTCATGTCTTACTCTTGTTTGGAGGATTTCTTACAACAGGTTACCATATGATGATGTTATTATAATGTATGGTATTCACCTTTTCACCAGGTGTTCTATGTGTCACCAGTATGGGGAGGATGTGGAGAAACTCTTTCTCAAATGGGCTAGGGCCTCATCCATTTGGAATGAGGTTCTGGAGGCTTTTGAGCTGGCCGATCTCTAATTTTCTGGCATGCATACTCTCCTTCAGTGCCGCTCATTCATCCAGTTATCTCCCCAAGTAAGCACCCTACTTTGTGTGGGAGTAGCTAAATGTTTCCTTGCTATATGGGGGAAACTAAAAGCTGCAATTATCTTGGGAAATGGCTGCTATGTGAATCTAGTTATGAAGAATATTTTCTCTTCTATAAGAGATATGTGCAGAACTGGCATGGGGTATTGTTACAACATCATTCACGATTTTATTGTGCAGAAAAACCTGGGAGTTCAGGGAAATGTCAGACCTTCTTCTTGGAATTTTGAAGTGCTATGGTTGGCTCCTATTCTGAATTGGGTTAAGGTGAATACAGAAGGTGATGAAAAGGAAAATTAGGGTCTATCAGGGTGTGGAGCAGTTTTTAGGATGCATGATGACTCTATTAAGGGATTTTTTTGCATAAATTGTTTTGTGACTAGCTCACTTGAGGCAGAGATGATTTGAATAATTCATGTTGTCTCATTTTCTAAAATGAAAGTATGGAAAAATATATAGCTTGAAAGTGGCTCTAGCATTCTTGTGAAGTCCATCAGAAATGGTGAGCTTCATTTCTCTTGGAGGCTTGCTCAAAGTAGATGGAATGTATGAAGAACCTTCTGAGTCTTAACTTCATCATTACCCGTTTTTATCAGGAGGCGAATATAATCGTGGATGGACTTGCTAAAATGGGAGTTGGTAAGCCTCTTCACTGGTTAGATTCGCTTCATGTGGTCATGCTACCTCATTATGTGGCTGATTGTAATAAGTCCTCGTGTTTTCAAATCTTGTAACATTATTTTTATTTATGAATTTTAGCCTTGGCCTTTTAGTCAAGGGAAATTTTAAAAGAAACTGTTCTTATGTTGTGTAATTATTTTTGGACATTTTTTAATAAATAAAATAATCATAAATTAACAAAATAAATAAATTATCTTTTATTTAAAATATCGATTTATAAATTAACATATCTTATTTTTGACATTATCTTGCAATTTTAGAGTTATTATTTTCATTAGAGTGATACTTTATTTTTATTCTTTTATTAATTAATATAATGGTCCTAATTAAAATATGCAATAAACATTAAATATTATTAAAACATATATGGAAATGGATAAAATACACTAATCTAATTGTTTTAAGGCATGTGTTATGTTCATTTTTTATTCCTTAATGACTTGATTAACCCCTAAATTAGTGATAATTATTTATTATAGTAAATATTCATATTGATAAAAAATAGAAAAAAATAAAAAATTTAAAAATTCTTATTCACAATATGGTATTCATATTCCATTTTTTTAATTTCTATATGTGTATTATATTAACATAATCTTAAAATTTAAAACAGAATGAAATATTTTATTTCATTAAAATGACTATTATTTATAATAACTATTATATAATGAATAAAATATTTAATTATCACTAATAAAAATTAGTTTCTATATTAATAATAAGATAAAACTAATTTTTCATTGAATCCATTTTGATATAAAATTGAAAATTTTAATTGATTGAATCAACAATATAATTTTCAATAAAAATTAATATTATTCACTATTCATTGTAAAATTTTTATTAGATTCAAAATTGAATAAATATATATATATTAATACCCCAACCCCAGTAGCCCAAAGCTGGTGCCTTACATTATTACATTGGAATGATTATAATGAAGTAGTATCCCTGAGGACCAAAGTTTATAGTAGTTTTGGAAAACCATATACAAACATAAGTTTTAAATTTTATCCTTGAATTGAAAAAGAATATAGAGCTTCCATTGAAAACATAAACAACTCTTACATTATCCCTAAAATTCATTCATAATAAGCATCTTCACATCCAATGGAAAAACAAAACATAATATATGGGATGTCTCAGATGATCAATAAGGATAATTAATAAAGGGAAAGATATAATAAAGATAAATAATAAGGAATTATTAATTAATAAAAAACATGTCATTAAAACATAATATTCACTATATAATAAAATGAATAAAATTTGATTAAATAATACAACAATAAAACTAGAACATTGATATTCTACTAGTAGAATAATCACATGGATTATCAATTACTCATTTTATAATGAGGGAAACACATAATGATGGATATCTTTAACATAACTTAAAGTAAACATTCTATGAATATATTAATGTCAATTATTCATGCTAATAATTTAATAAATTATTATGTTCTTATCCAAAACCATATCTAGATTGATTCATGATACCTAATGATGAATCATGGGGATATAGTGGGCCATACCCACCACTTACTAAGTCCAATGCATTCCTTATATATCTAATAAAATTGTATCTTTAAATCAAAGTGCCCCATATCACTTTTAAGTAACCTCGATAAATGTACTCTAATAAAATCATTGATAAATTTATGTGGGAACTACTCATTAAACATTTCAATGTATCTCATACCCCCTTGAAATATTTAAATAATAATCTTTTATAAAATTAAATAAAACATAGAATATCATGAGAATAGTATAATTTAGGGTATAATATATCATATTTAATTATATACACCACACAAAAGGAAATAGTGGTGGACAAGGAATATATCTCATTGATGAGAAAGTGATATTCAAAAAACTGTATTTTACTTTTGATAAAAAAGTTATTTAGGAAATTCATTTGAATATTAAATTATTTTTAAATAATTTATTTTCTTTAAGAAATATTCAAAAAAGGAATTTTATTTTAATCGTTATTTATTTCCCATTTAATGGAAAACATGTAAAAAGAGCATTTAAGAAACATTAGAAATGAGCCAATTTACTACAGGTCAAGTGAAAAATACTAAAGAGACTTTTAAAAAAGGGAAACATTTGTATACACTAATAAATGAAAAAAGATATATTTTCCTGATAAAATTATTGTTTTTATAAATATAATGGTTTTAAAAATATATTAAGGATTGTACTTCATAATCGTTATGAAATCAGGAGGTTGCCTTTAATTAGCCCTGCTTATCAGGAGGAATTGAGAAAGGGAACATATAAGAAATGTTATTCCATATCAAGAATTAATTTTTTGAGATTGGTTAAATTTTTTTAATAAAAAAATAAAATTTAGGAATAGGATACAAAAATAATTTCTAATTACATTGGGTTAATGGTAGAGAAACCATAACGTAGAGGTAAAATGGGGGTTATGTGAGAATCTCTTACAACATTACTAACAGTCGAACCATATGCCACAAATAAATAATGATAATAAAATAAGATGTTGAATACCGTGAAAATAAATATATTCATGTTATCAAGCTATAATGGTCATAATAAATACAACACACACAAGAAATATTATAGAATAAGGCATATATCACAGAATGAAACTGAGTTGACAAAACCCATTAGCTTATCTTTGAATGTGTTCTTAACAAAACCTCAACATATATAATTATAAATGTAAATCCATTAATTAATTAACATAGAACCTTATATTCATATATATATTTTAGTATCAATTTTTTTATTCATTTCTATTCTTTTTATGGAGTTATAGGAACCAATGTAATTTCTTGAAAGCTTTCTTTTCCTTGGTTTTCAGGATTTGTATACTTGTATAAGATTATGGAAATTCATTAATAATGATTATAATTATCCAAAATTGAATTAATTTTATATTAATGAATGTAAATATATATAAAGTTATATATATATAATTTGTGTATATGTATGAGGATGAATCATTAGAAATGAATTTTTTTAATAATTTTTCATATTATTTTGAAGGTTATTGACCATAACGAATTTATTTTGTTTTAGCTTTTAGTATTATGTAAATATTTAACATACTGAACATAAGTAAGGTTTTAATGAATATATTATATTATATTTTAAATATAAAAATGGATTATATACTATCAGTAAATGATAAATTGAACAACAAAAATCCTTCGGCCAGTTAGGATATAAATCTGAACCTCACTAATGATGATTTTATTTTTAAAATAAGAGAGGGAGAGAGATAAAATATATTGTAGATTTATATTTCATTAAGATGATATAATTACATTATATATATGATAGTATAGTTATCATAATAATTTATATAGTGTAATTGATTAGAGAATAATAAAACCAAAGAACTTCAAAATAAATTATATGGAAGAAGAAGAGGATTTTACCTCTTCAATACTCCTCCTTGAGAACCATCGTAAGGGAATTAGGTTTTTATTTTTGGTGAATCCAAGAGATATTGGACCTTGGATAATGTCTCGAGGTGAATATTTAGTATAAATTTGACTTGTCTCGGATTATTAGAGGATTTAAGAGAGGGGGTGGTGAGGGGTGGTACTTATAGTGGGGGAGATGGGTGTTTTTTGAATATTTTAATCATTTGATAATTATATTGGCTCATGAATTGAATATTTTGAGAATTATCATAAAATATATTAAAATAATGATGATAAGTTATAAATTATGGTGATCACATCAGAAATTACTCAAGGAATAGTTTGTTTATCTTATAAGGTATTTATACTGTATATTACCATATTTTTCTACTCACTAAAAAATAAAGTACTTCAAAAAAATATCAGAAATTCACCCTAACCATGTATAATTCAAAAATGAACACCATTTTGTGATTCTAATTTCACAAATCTAATAATGTTAAATTATTATCATCATTTTTTCAAAATTACCAATTTTATAATTATAACCGATTTTATGACACTTTGAAAAAAAATAAACTAAGGTATCGTTATCTTATAAAAATAAGGCATCAAAATATTAACTTATCATTCTCATTTTTAAAATAAATTACATTTTGAATAAATTTATTATTTATAAAATTTTAAATAACTTTTTTGTTTTATAAAGATACTAATATTTAATTAACAATTTCAAAAACATTTATTTACTATGATATAATTATATCATACATTCGTCTATGAGATGCCTTCATTTTACATATAAAATCCTGGGTAAGGTTACTATTTATTTAGATTATTTAATATTCATAAGGTTTATATTACAATTCATATGGTTAACATTACTATTCAAAGGAGATATGTTACTATTCAAAACAAATTAAGTACATCCTATTATATGCCAAATGTATTACTGATTGCAAACATGTATGCCAGTTTTTTGAAATTCAATTCACGAAATCGACATTATTATGTATAATGGGTATATTATAACTATCTCAATTAAATAATTATAATAAAAAAAATTATTTTTTCACAGAGACTCAGTGTCTTGTGAATTACATTATGTACTAAATTACTTTTAAATAATTGGGTTGTTATATTCTCCGCTCCTTCGAGAAGTTATGCCCTATAAATTTTATATTGTAATTTAAAAAATAGAGGTTTATTTTTGAAACAAAATTGAGGGAAACCCGGCATATAAATAGGGGTAATATAACATCCACCTAATAATAGGAAATGTATAAATATAAAGGTCACAAAAAAATTAGGCCTTTCAATAGAATAACATTAGTTGGAAGTGGAAACATAGCCATGGATGATAAATATAACAGTCATGTTTGAATGGTGATCGATAGAAAACATGTTCATTATAATTTTAATCAACATAAAAACATAAATCTATGATCGATTAAATGATTATTCATTTCATTTAAGGAAAACTAATTTTATGTTGTTTTTGTTCAAAAATTTATAGTCCAAATATTTAAAAGAAATGTTTATTAACGTCTGATTTTCTTCAAAAAAACATAATGTATTACTTGTTTTCACATAACAAACATATGAAAACCTAATTTACATTTAAAATATTATAAATAATGAATTCTTTCAATTCATTAAAAAACACTATAGAAAAACATAATTCATGAATCTAAAAAAACAAATACATTAATAATTCCACTTAGACCCTAATAAAGACATAAAATTGGACTTGATCAAATTTTTTATTTTGGGTTATATTCACTTGTATCTTAGGGAATTCATTTTAACAGTACCCCATATTATTATAGTTTAATCATTAGACATTAGAAAATTCTTTCTTTCTCTTTAAATCCTGAGAATGGTGTCCTTTTCACCAGAATTAAAAAAAATCTTGTAGCTTTTAAGAATGTTCCATGTTGTTTCCTTCTAGGGGTATCACATGTAACAAAATCCTTCCATCCATTCATACCATTATCTATATTCTACATTGTAATTTTATTTTTCTTTTTTCTTAATTTATATCCATAAGAATTGGAGAATTATTTCTCGGTCTTGATAATGCAATATGATATATATTCATATGTTAATAATGTTTCGGAGAATAATTCCCTTTATAGAATTGTCTTATAACCAATAAATAAATATCCAATCCTTCACCTTTGATTATGTATATAGTCTTCGGCATGAATTTCTAACATATTAATTTTTGTTTCATACTTATAAACATTTTCATCCTCTTTCGATAAGGGATCAATAATTATCACTCTATATACGTTCATTGATTGCAAAGAAAATATTTATCCATGATAATTTCCTTAAAATGTATCCATTACAGGTTCTAAATTTCATCATTGTCCTTTGTGTTTTGATTTCATGACTACCACTGATCCCCATATTATTATAGATGATAAAATTACATAACAACCTTCTACCTTTTGTTACTTCCCAAAGAGAGAAATATCATCACTATACAAATTATCCACTTCTTAGCTACACGTGGGTATGTATTTCCATTTAATGGTGGAGGTAGTTGTTACATAATGTGGTCTAATATTTTCCATCCTCATTATGGACTAGGATGCTCCATACAAGTGGGGTTATTATTCATAAACTGATTCAGCAATCCCAATATAGTTATTCGTTTCATAGCACCTGTCATAGATCCAATACTGACATTATTATCTTACAAAGGAGGGAAATCCCAACATGGGATACATGCATTGATACAGTTTCTATTCCTTCCACTATGATACATTACTAAATAATTAAGTACATTAGATTAGATAATGAATTGTAATCTATCATCTCAAACTATCAAAGCAATTAACATAAATTGATGTTTTATGCATATATAATATTGAAATCATAAACAATTTTTCTTTGGGGGTATATGTACTTTTAAATATTTCTTAATGGATTGTAGTGAAAATATCCCATATCTTAAGAATAACCCCTAGGAGTATCAAGAAAGGTGTGGAGTATGACCCATTTTCATGTACAAGGTTGCTCCGAGTTCAGCTCGGGATACCTTGTAAAATTTTCTCCAACTGGGTACATTTGTGCTTGAACAACGTCCACTTATTATATCCAGATGAGAATGTGTTGCTACAAAGTTCCACATTATCACTACCTTTCCAAAATTGTAGGATTTTCATATTCTCGTATCCTCAAATTCAATCATGGGGTAATGTTCCCAAATATATATTTCTTAATTATAGTTTCCATGGTTTCGACAAATATTCTTTTAATACCAACTTTAAATACCCCAACCATAGTACCCTAGAGTCGGTGCAATAATTTATTACATTGGTATAATTAGAAGTAATTTGTATCCAAAAGGAATGAATAATTTAGTAGTTTTCAAGAATAAAATACAAACATTATTTTTAGATTAAAAATTATAATGGAAAAACTATATATAGATTTCATTGGAATAATATATAATTCCTATATTATCCCTTCATGTCATTCAAAATATTATTCTTCTCATCTAGTGATAAAATAAAACATAAGACAAGGGTGATATCAGATGCACAGTAAGAGTAAGTAGTACATCAAGAGATATAATAATGATAAATAATAAGTCATATTGAATAACTAAAAACACATTTCATTAAAACATATTCTTGGGCATAAAATGATATGAATAGAATCTGATTAAATACTCCCATAATGAAACATTACTCTGGATATTCAACTATTCGAATAGTCACATGGACTATTAATTAGTAGTTTTATAGTAAGGCAAATGAACAAATATGTATATCAAAAACATAACTTCAAGTATTAATTCCCTGAATATATTATCATCAATTTTTAATGCTACGAATCAAATAAATGGTTAAGGCCTCAGCGAAAACATTTTCTTGTTTGTCTCATGAAACCCACCATTTCATCTAGGGGATATAATGGTACCCAACCATCACTTACTAATACCAATGCATTCCTCACAGGTAAAATAAATTTATTTAATTAAATTTAATTTTATCATACTAATTTTCAGTATCATATATAGAATTACTGTAATAAATTCTCTTATAATTTATTGAGGAAAATATTGTTAAACATTCATAATACTCTCATACCACCTTAAAACATTCAAATAATAATATATGATAACATTAAATGATACAAATAATGTCATTAAAATAATATAATTCATTATATAATATATAAAATGATTTTATATAAATAAATAAAATAGGTATTATTGGTGAATAAGGAATATATATCATATATGTAAAAGTAAGATGAGAAAATTTGTTTTTACCTTGGAAAAAATGGTTATTTGAAAAATTCATTAGTTTTGGTCATAAATATAGATTATAAACATTTATATACCGTAAAATATAAAGGGATGTAAAATTAAATTATATTTGAGGCATAAATTATTTCCAACTAAAGTATAACACGTAAAAATATCATCAAATAATATTGTATGGATTTCACTTCAAAACGGCTACGAAACTGGGATGTTCCTTTTAATCAGGCTTGCTAGTTAGGAGAAATTGAAAAAGGGAACTTATGAAACATGTAATTGGCAATTAAAATGATTTTTTTAGATTTTTATATATTTTTGTAACATAAATATATAATTTATGATGTCTACAAAAGAATAATTTAGAATTAAATTGGATTAAGGATAGATGAATCATATCCTAAAGGAAAAAATGATGGTTTGTTGATAATATTATACAGCATTTCTCACAGTCGAACCATATGAGAAACCAAATAATTGACCATCAAATAATATTTTTAATACCATTAAAATAAATAGAATAATGATATAATACATAAATATTAACTATAAATTCAATACAATTAATAAATAGTGGTGAATAAATCATATCTCATGGAATGAAAGTGAGTTGATAAAACCCCTTACCTTATGTCTAAATGTGTTCTTCACATTACTATAACATCCTGGATAATCTAATTAAATACATTAATTAATAAATTTTGTAAAATATGTATATTTAGTTGATTATAATCATTTGACTATGTTCATTTATGGTTTTATGATGAGTTATATGACCCAATTTTATTACTTGAGAGCATTCATTTCAATGGATTTCACAAACAATATACCTATATATGAGTACGAATGTTCTTATGGAATGAGTAAAATTATACCAAATAGAAGTTATATTATATTACCTGAAATACATAATTTTAAATGGTTATATATCTCATTTTGTTATATTTTATGGGGATGGACCATTAGTTAAGACATTTTGTTAGAATAGTTTACATTATTACGACAGTTATTGATCATAATGAACTCATTTAGTTTTATGATATAGTATTATATAAATACGTTACGTAAAGAAAATAAAAACGTTTTTAATACATATATAATAGTATGTTTTAACCATAAAAAGGGTTTTACTACAACTCGTTAAGGATAAATTGAAGAATAAAAATATGTTGTCCACGAAGCTTGTAAATTATCACCTCACGGATGATGATTTGTATTTTAAAATAAAACAGAGACAGAAAGGAGTTTGATGAAGGATATTAAATTAACAGGAGATAATTTAAGTATATATATGATAATGGAGTTATCATGATCATTTTCCCATTAGATGTGAGGAGAGAATAATAAAATAAAAGAACATGAAAAGAAATTAAAAGGAAAATGAAGAGGATTTTACCTCCTTAATACTCCCCCTTGAGAACCTACTTAATGGGATTGGTTTTGGTCATTTTAGTAGACAATGAGACCCTAGACGTGGGGGTGTTACTTGAGGAGATTATTTGGTAGAAATTTTACAAGGATTAGAGGCATAGTGGTGTGTTGAAATGGGTTGGTATTAATATTGCAGGAGAGCGGTGGTTATTGAATATTTTATTCATTTTCTTATTATTTTGGCTCAAGGATACGAATATAATGACAATTATAATAAATTTTATTAAAACAATGAACTCATTTTCAACATTTTGTTTCTTAAATCATCCATGACTCAATAAATTGTGTAATTTGCATAAAATGTTATTATAATGAAAAATACTATATTATACTATTCATTAAAAAATTCATGTATTTCAAAAAAATACTTAAATTTAAAAAGAACCATTTCACAACTTTTAGAATTGAAAATTTTATTCCATTTTTTTAAAATAATTCTCAAAATATGATAAATTTTTATTTTAATCCTCATTTTCTGAAAAATTCCAATTTAGAAAATATAACTGATTTCATGACACATTGATAAAATTCACTAAGGTCTCATTATCTTATAATAATAAGCCATAAAATCAATAACTTTTTATTTTATTTTATGAAAAAAAAATTATTTTGAATAATTAAATTAATTATCAAATCGTAAATCATTATTTATGTTTTATAAAAATACTAATATCTAATTTATAATTTATAATACATTTATTTACTATGATATAATTATATCATACATCCATTCATAAGAGGCGTAAATTTTATTTATACATTCATGGATGAGATTAATATTCATTTTTATGATTTACTATTCATAAAAGTAATATTACTATTTATAAGGGTTTCATTTCTATTCAACATGGTGAAATTATTATTCGTGAAAAATTATGTTGATCCTATAAGAGTCATAATATCTTATTATTGTAAATGTTTAAGATCATTTTTTAAAATTCAATTCACAAAAGAGGAAAATTTATGTTTAATTCTTAGGTTCTAACTATCATGTTTTAATAATTATAATAAAAATATGTTTATTCAACGAGAATCAGTGTTATGATAATTAAATTGTATATTAAATTTTATGTAAATATTTGTGTTGTTGTAGTAATATTAATATATTTTTTCAAATAATTTTATATTTATTAATTATAATTTTTAAGAGTTCTAAAAATTTATTTTATTATATTATCATAAAAATATAAATAATATATTAATTAGGAAATGATATTTTTGAGGAATAAAATGTTTACTAAACATTAAATACTTATTTCCCAATCAATAATCAATAAATTTTTACTCACATTGACCATTAAATATATTTCAAAATGTTTTTAATACTATCCATATGTTCTAATTGAACATGTTGTTTATTACTATAACATTTGAATATTAGTATATTAATAATATATCACTGTTGACTTAATTTTGATGTTCTATATTGAAGATTACATTAAACATAAAAATATTCCTTTAGTATATTAGAGTATTCCATTATCCCAAAATTTAATAAATTATTTCCTCTTAATTTTAAAAGGATCTTGGTAATAAAATGGTTGGTATATAAAAATAAATTTTTTTAAAACCCACAACATAAAAAGGGTTAATATAACATCTTTAACATCCAAATGTTTTACTGAAATATCTTATTTATACAATTTTAATTCTTCAATTGCATTCACTGCCAGAAATTTTTAGTTTAAATGAAATGAATGATTCTCTTAGCATAAAATTACCATTATAATCTATTTCTTAGGTTAACATGAATAAATATTACTAACATATGAAAATGTATAGTGAATTCTTTGGAAATATATTATTTTTTTAAAATATAAACCAATTATATATTTGTATTCTTTAAAAAAAATTAGTGAATTTAAATTTAAAAAATTAAATTAATGAAATATATATGGTATATATTTAATAAAATATTTTTGATATTCATCCATAAAATATTTCAGTTATTGGGAATGAATAAACCCTACTTTGTGTATAAAACCTAATATTTCTTAAAGGGAAATTTTACGACCATTAAATAGAGAAACATTTTTAAATTTTAATTTTAAAACATTGATAATTATTATATTATAACATAAACCTTTTCTTTATAAAATCAATATAAATATTTACTTTGGTTATTTTTTTATATTTTTCTGATAAATTTCATGTTTTGATTAATAGTTAAAATACAAATGATTTTAATTGAAAAAAAATCATCGAAATAAATTGTATTACTAAATTACATTATTCAATGGTTTTAATGTTTAAATATAATATATTTTTATCAGTGGTTCATTGAAATTAATATTACATTGAATTCTTATGTAATTATATTTCTATGTTCTAGAAAGTTTTATCTTTTAAAACCCATTATATCATTCCAAAAAAGGGATTAATATTAAATTATTTGATCAAAATTATATGTTTTAAATTAAAAAAAATTTATTCCATATGTGGAATCAGTAGGTCTAAATTATTTAAATAGATTTATTTTATTTTTTGGGAATTATGAATAGTAACTTTATAAATTTTAATTAATTCAGTAAAGGAGTAAATCATGTAATTAAAGTTAAGAGTAATATTTTAAAATTTCCCTAACAGTTGTATTAATATAATTGGATTAATATTTTTGACTGAAATAATACTTGGATAAAAATGGTTTCTATTGTAATCCACATGGATTAGATTAGGAAATGTAATTTAGTTATTTCAATTACAGGTTAGAAATGTCTAACTAAAATGTTAATAAAAAATCATTTTTAATATAAGTTTATATGGAAGATAAATCTAATATGAATACAAATTTAAAATTTAAAATGTTATTTTTTATTATGGGAATTTTTATGTAATTTTTGTAAATAAATATTTACCTTAAAGACATGTACATTAATGATATAAAAATTATTTAATTGATGAGAAACCAATAAACTAGTTTCAATTAAAATGATAATAACCATAAATTTCGCAAACACTTGAGGAAATATTATTTTCTATTATATCCTAACCATAATCATGAAATTATATATATAGGGACTATTTTGATCCTTATAAATAAGATTCTAAAATATATATTATTTAATTTAAATTGATGTTAAAGTTGTCACATTCATAATTTAATAAGTATACCTTTTTTATTTTAGGATTTTTAAAATATAATTTTTACTAAAAGTATTATTATGAATTATATTATATTTATCTTTATTATAATATTTTATTTTTAACTTTCATTAAACAAATATGTTTATTAAATAAAAACACCAAATTGATGTAGTAATTATTTTATTAAAGGAAATGTCAAATAAATGTTACATATAATATTTCATTTAATTTAATTTGGTCCAATTAATATTTTCAATGATTTTTATATAATTCCTTGTCCTTTTAGTAATATAATAATATTATTGTTTTGAATTTAACTTCTTATCTTAATATTTATTAAAAAAATTAATGGAATCGTGCAAAAATTTACACTATTTATTGATTATCAAAATAATATTGAATAAAATTATATATATATCATAAATATTTAAAAAAATATATATAATATATATAATTATATGATCAAAAAATTTAGCATGTATTAATTAATTATATAATAGACATAAAGTATGTAAATATTTAACCCTCTAAATATTTAAATATTTTTTAGCATAGTTAAAAATTGAATAAAACAACTAATAGTTAATTAAAATGATATAGCTTTAATTGATTAAAAAAAATTCAAAATTTTATTGTATGATTATATTACAAAAATATATTAAATCATATTTTAAATTGGGAAATGATGGTGTTTTTGGATAAGGTATTATTTTATTATAAAGCAATACTTTTTGATATCCTAAAATTACCCCTCACTAGAATTATAAAATGGAACCTCCTCCCCCACCTCATCACTTCACATTGAGCCTTCATACTTTTTAATGCCATACCCATTTCCACTATTAACTACCCTAGCTATATTATAGTTCTTTTTTCCTTCTTCAAAGAAAAACTATAGTGCTTTAGGATGAGATTTAAAGGAATCACGTCAGAGAAGAAGTAACATCCTCTACCAATTCATTAAATCTTCATTCTTATTATGCTTTCACATCATGATTTGTTCCATTAAAAATTAAAAACTCCAGTATCAATTATATACTGAGATGTTATTATTATTATAAAACGACCATATTATACCTTCTATCAATCATACGAAATATGAAATCACTACATGTGGGTACGTACGAGTTACTGTCTCAACACAATGGTGGAATATATTTTTCCCCACCGCCTTTATTGTATGGGTATAATGATGTAAATAATAACTATATATGATTATTATAACATGATATTAATTCTTATATATTATAATCCTTCCAATTCAATATCCTTCAACAATGTGGGAATGATATCGTCGCTATTTTGTATGTACGACCTATCATCTCAATGATGTAATGTGATTCATTCTACATGATATACATTAAAGAATTATTATATAAATTTATAGAATGAATATATATGGTATGTTAATGTAATATTTTAATGATAAAACTACGACCTATAGAAGAAAAATAAATCTTATTCAACAAAACATATTTAATAACATAAATTAGATAATATCATAATAATGATTAACAATGAGAACTTACTCACAAAGGGATGAAAATAAGACCATATCAGATATCGTAAAAATTACCATGATTCTAGAATAAATCAATAACATTATTGAAATTATTATAAAGAAGTTTCAATATCATACAAAGGATATTGGACCTAATGTAAGGGATAATTTTGTAATATCCTTATTATCTGAAATTGTGTAAACATAAGTATTTACATGGGTATGTTTATCATCCACATACTTGTTTCATAAATATGTAATCTTATATATTATTTCTATCATTATATAAGGGTTTATTTTCAATTTTACCCATTAGTGAATTTTTACTAACTTAATGAAAAGAATCTTTTTCCATTTTCGGTATGAGGTACTTTTTTTCTTTCTGAAAACCGTATAAGATGAATTTTTTCTTTTAACTTATACACATTGGACGGATTTTTACATTTTCTTAATTCCTTGTATCTATGAAGATTCCATTACACGATATCAATTTCTTTTCTAAATAAATTATTTTCTTTAAAAATTTTGGGGAATTTTTAGAAAAGATAATGTTTTTAAGAAGAAAGGATATTATCCTCAAGAAATAATTACAATTATTTTATCAAAATTATTCCATCTAAGATGACATTCATTAAATAGGATTATATTTATATCGAAATTTTTACTCTGATTTAATTATTTTCATGATTGAATGATATTTATGAAATCAATTTTTTTATATGGATTATTATGGGGGTATTCTTAAGAAACCCATTTTATTATTTAGGTTATGTTATGATGAATGATTTATGTTTTTTGGGAACACCTATGATTTATTTCATTATAAGATCAGAGGGATCTTTATATCCCTCTAATGCATTGGTTAAATGTTTATATCTATGAGATAGATATATGTGGAATAATAAATGATCTCGGTTTAGTAATATAGGGCTAGAATGAGGATTGAACGCATATTAGTAATGGACATTGTCCGCTATAATAGTCTCAGAAATGATCCTTGACAAATATGAAATGCTTTTATATGCTTATGTGTATGAGAAAACAAATTTATGATTTATGTTATGAATATTAGGAATATGATGAGATTTTATGATTTATCTTTTAATATGATATCATGATCCTTTATATTATTGATAAGATACTCAAATGTTATGTACTTATTTCTTCTAACTGTGATATTATTAATATCCCCTTTATTTACCCTTATTGAGAATCTGAGATCAAACATTCTTAAATTTATTTCCCTAGGTTGTGAAGAAGAGTATTAATTATGATATTTCAAAAATTATACTACTTATGAAGGAATAAATAGGAGACAATATAGGTGTCTTATGAACTAGTTGATTATGTTTCCCTTTTTCTAAAGATGCAAAACCTATATGGTCCTAACATGGTTTTGATATTTTTTTGTAAAGAATATAATTGAAATTTTATGTAATAAATTTGTATTTAAAGTATGGTTAGTTATGGTTGGTATCAGGGTAAATTTATATTTTACCTTTGCAAACATGGATGAGAAAACCTAATTAAGGAACCCTAAGTATATGTAATGGTATAGGTTACAATCTTTGTTTTTTATAATTGGTCATTAATTTTTTAGGATAAAACCAAATGTTTACTAAATTGAAATTTAATTCTTGATTATTTGGTTTTCCGATTATTATTAGTTTTTCTCACACTAATATTCTTGGTTTTAGACAATGAATAGAACTATAAGGGACCTTAAAATGCTAAATGAGACAGGGAATGCAATGATTTTCCTCACAAGAAATTTTTTTTTATAGGAGTTAGAATGAAAAATCTTTCACTTATTCTTCCAAAACATTCTCAAGATACATATTATGCAGGACTTAAAAATAAAAAAAGTAACAATATTATGTTAATTCCTTCATGAGGTAGAATCTACCTTCCTTCTGCGGGTCTTCTGATATACTAGTCGTTGAACAATGGATTAGTACCACTGAAAATATTTTGTCATTCCTCTATTGTTTTGAACAAGATAATTTCATCTTAGTAGTCTATCATTTTGATGGTGATGCTGATCGAAGGTATAATATTTGCAAGAAAACAAGTAATGAAGATGAAATTGACTCTATGAAATGGGATGTGTTTAGGAAATTATTTTTTTATAATTAATTCCTTATATTATTTGAACAAATATGAATACTGAGTTCATGGATCTTTAGAAAAAGGAGGATGAATCTTTTGGTGCTTACAATAAATTTTTTTCAATAAATGAATAGTATGCTTCTAGAATTATTATCCAACGTGACAGAAGAATGTATTGATTCTTTTTTTTCTTAAAACCATCTGTCTGAAAGGTGTTATCCATAAGGGACTTAAATTGCTATGAAGAAACCATTTGATGTGATCTCAAGGTTGAGATGGTCGTTGGAGTAACCCACAGTACTATTGGTTTGTTAAGAAGAGAAAAATGGAATTCAAGGGAAAATATTCATAACACATTGAAAGGTAAGTGAGTTTTCCCTTATTCTGAATGTGTGGAAATAAACATGGAGGTAATTATTTTAAAGTGAATATTAAATGTTTTAAATTTGGGAGAGAAGGTCATCGGGTAGTTTAATACTAATGTGATGGGAAAATGTGTCCAGTGACGTGAATAGAGAAAATGTTACAAATAATACACCTCCCACTCTTCAATGTTAATAATGAAAGGAAATGGGGAATTATGCCAATAAATTCCATAATATATTGGTTATTGATGATAATTGATGTTAGAAAACTCTTAATTCCTAATATAAAGGGAATTACCATAAAATCACTATCTGTGACGCAGAGTATGATAATGATGTGGTGAAAGGAACACATACCATCTACTCTAATGTGGAAATGTTATATTTTATTCTGGATTCACCCTTACATTTATTTCATAGGCATTTTCTAATGGTATCACTATAGTTCCTCAATAATTAGATGTTTATTTTTTATGACTAGTCTTAATGGCACAACAATTGCACCAAAAGTTTATAATTATTCTCTAGTTGATATTTTTGGAAAAGTACTTCAAAAATATCATGTGATCCCTTTTATAGTGTAATATTTTGTTATTCTTCACATGAATTATATTTTACTATATAGATCACATATCAATTCCCAAGGAAGGGAAGTCACATTTCGTATTCTAGATCAATCTATCATCCCCAATCAATAAAATGGTGAATATTACCATCCAATTGAAATATATTCATTCTTATGGGTCTTTGTTCCTATAAATGAAGGTTATTTATCTCAAATGTCTAGGAAAAAACACGACATTAAGAATACACCTATTTTATTGTAGTTTGGGGATGTATTGCGGGATGAGTTTCTATGTCATCCACTGAATCTTTCGGTTGAGTTTTCATATGAACTCATACTGGGTGTTATTCATATTTCAAATACACCATATAGAATTTCTCCAATTGAGTTGCAAGATCTAAATCATAATCTCCAAGAGAATCTTGACAAGTGATTCATACTACCAAGTGAGTCACCTTAGGGTTTACCTATTCTATTTATTAAAAATCATGATGGATCAATGAGACTATGCATTAAATATTGATAACATAACAAGATCACTATCAAGAAGTAATATAATATTCCCCACACTATTGGATTATTCAAAGGACTATACAGAGATCAATACTTTTCCAATAGTTATCTTCATTCATGATCTAATCAAATATTGTTCAAGGATGATTGTATATCAATGATGACATTCTCTACAAGGTATGTACATTAAGAATTTATGGGGATTCCTTCTAGTCTTACTAATTCCCCAACAATCTTCTTGAATCAAATAAATTTATTCTTTATAGACTATCATGATATGTTTGTTATAGTATTTATAAATGATATTATTTTCTATTCAATGACTATGGAAGAACATGAAGATCACATAATAATTGTATTAAAGTCCCTGGAAATGTAGAATCATTATGAGAAATTTACCGAGTGTGAATTTTGGATTTAGAACATTTCATTTTTGGGTCACCTGAACTCATGAGAGGGGATATAATTGGATGTATAAAAAACCAATGTTATTTAATGATGTCCAAGACATACAATGGTAATGAAAATTTGATGTTTTATTGGTTTTTCTGGATATTGTCTAAATTTTGTAAATTATTTTTCACAGTTATATAATCCACTTTCCATGTTAACATGAAAAAGAGTTAATTTCTTGTGGACAAAGGAGTGGGAAGATAATTTTAGAGGCCAAGAAAGAATGTTAGCTACTGCACCTGTGCTCACACATCCTTGTAGTATAAAAAGGATCATGATCTATAGTGATACATCCAAAAAGGGGATTTTATTTTTTTATCATGCTAAATTATATGGAGATATATTATTACTCACGAAAATTGAAAATACATGAAAAATATTGAACAACTCGTGATTTGGATTTTGTTGTGGGAATCATTCCATTAAATATATGAATGCAGTATATTTATGGTGAATGGTGTGATATTTATACTGATCATAATATTTTAATAGTATAGATTCACACAAAAATATTTGAATATACACAAAAGAAGATGGATGGTGTTGATTAAATATTACAAGTACTCAATATAATACCACCCTGGGATAGTAAACAAGGTGGAAAATGATTTGGGTTGAATGGAAAAGTTTTGCAGGTCCATGATGAGGATCAAAAAAGATCCCATAATTATGGATTTTAAGGGATATGCCTTGAAATTTTATAGGAAGTGGATGGATATTATATTTATTAAATGAATGTTCAATAATATATAAAAGGAAAGATTATGGCTGTGTAGAAAGATGGTGTAGAGCTAAAAAATAATTGCTGAAGTGTTTTTAATTACGACCTTGATGTGATGGAATAATAATGTTCATTAATATTGTTTGTTTAACTATAAAAACATAATTAAATAATGACATGGTGGATGAGGCTCAAAGTTATTCATTATCTATTCATCTAGGAAGCATAATGAAATATAGGGGCCTGAAAGAGTATTTCTAGTGGGGTGGAATCAAAAGATATGTTGCTGAAAATGTATCTCGGTGCATGGTTTTTCAGCATGTTACGGTTGGGAACCAGTAGTATAAGGCGATTTTACAACCATTACCAATACTAGAATGGACATGGTAAAAATCACGACCAACTTTGTCCTTGGTCTTCCCAAAATCATCTATAGAAATTAGTTCTATCTGGGTTATAGATGATCACCTTACAAATATAACCCACTTCAATTCAATTTGATATGATTTATATCGTAATCACCTTTCTATGAAATATGTATAAGAAGTGGTAATATTGCATGGAGTACCACATTCCATTATATCTGATAGGGATCTGATGATTACCTTGATGTTCAAGATATTTCATGAGTAGGCTCTGGATACAGATTTACATTTCAGTATTTAATATAATTATTTGACATATGGTTAGTTTGAGTGGATAATTAAAACTCTATAAAACATGTTTATATCATATTCTATGGATTTCAAAGAATTTTGGGATCAAAACCTTCCTTTTTTATAATTTTATTACAATAATAGCTCTCAATCAAGTATTCGTAGAGATTATTATGAAGGAATATATGGAATCAAGTGCATAACTCCAACTTGTTTGGATAATTTTGGGGAAAGAAAGATATTAGGACCTAATCATATTGATGAAATTGAAGAAAATGTAAGTTCTAATTAATAACACCTAAGATAAGCTAAGATTCTATGAAAATGTTATCCTTAAAACTAAAGAAAAGACCTAGAGTTTGAAGTGGATGACAACGGTTTTATACCAATATCACCCTCAAATATTTTAATGTCATTTAGAAAGAAGGGAAACATGAACCCTCTCTATACCAGTCATTTTTGAGTTATGGGTTGTGTTAGGATGGTAGCTTTTTGATTGGAACTTCATCCGAATATATCTGAAGTTTATGAGGTGTTCCATATATCTCTCCTAAGAAATTATATACCTGATCATTCACGTGTTCTAAAATTATAATTAATACCACTAGATCAATATCATTCATATAAAGAAAAACAGATATGGATTCTGGGTCATAGAAAAAATGTTCTACAATATAAGACCACATTGTTGGTA
Source organism: Viscum album (assembly GCA_963277665.1). NCBI lineage: Eukaryota > Viridiplantae > Streptophyta > Magnoliopsida > Santalales > Viscaceae > Viscum > Viscum album. The sequence continues at coordinate 14,583,382 of OY728151.1, read as the reverse complement.
AAAGTTTAATGGAGGGACCAAAAATTTAAGGAAGCTACATGATAACATCAAGATGTAATGTGGTAGAGGTATACTTATCTATTTATATCCAAGTGATGAATTTTCATTGGGAATTCATTTTAATGGAGTTATAATGTAACACTCTAATGTTTTAATGAAATAATTTCTTTAATTTTTTTTTAATAATTTCAATAGTTTACATTGAATTCCATAATGAATTTAAACAAAATGTAAGACACCCTTAGTTTTTAATGACCATAATAACTAATTTTTTAGGTTATCATGAATAAATATAAATATGTTATGAAAATGAATTGTGAATATATTGGACACTAAATAATTATAAAATATATAAACCAATTATATATTTGTATATTTTATTCATAAATTAAGTGAATTGAAATTACTAAATGAAAATAATGAAATATATAGGTTTTATATTTAATAAAACATTTATTATATTCTTCCAAGTTATATTTTTGTTATATTATATGAATAAACACTTTTATTTATATAAAACCCTATATTCTCTAAATAGTCCAATTTTACCGATTTTTAATGGAGAACAATTTTAAATTCATATTTTACCACATTGATAATTTTAATATGAAAACAAAATCCTCTAATTTTCAAAAGGGATATTAAAATTTACTTTTGTTGACTTTTTTATATTTTTCTGATAACTGTCAGGTTTTGATGAATAGTAAAAATACAGTAAATTTTATTTGAAAACATATTTTTCATCGAAATAATGTATATGGTTAAATTATATTATTTAATGGTTTTAAATAATAAATAAAATATATTATTATCATTGGGTAATTAACGTTATATTTTCATTGAATTCATTTGTAAAAGCATGTCACTATTTTGAAGTGTTTTTAATTTTAAAACATATTCTCTCATTCTAACAAAAAGATTAATTTTAAATTAATTATATAAAATTACGTGATTTGAATCTTTTTTAAAGTGATTCCATATTTGGAATCAGTAGTTCCAAATTATTTAAATAAATTTTTTATTCTAGGGTATTATGAATAATAAATTCGGTAATTTTTATTAATTGTTGTAAAATTCTAAATCAAATAATTATGTTTAGGATTAATATTATAAAATTACATAACACATTTCATAATACCATTGGATGAGTATTTTTTGACCTTATTCATCATTCTATTGAAATGGTATCCATTGGAATCCCCTTTAATGGTATTAAGACATGTAATATATTTTATTTAATGAAATGATAAATATATCCCACTAAAATTTTAATAACTAAATCATTTTTAATATAATGATATATAGAAGAGAAATTAGATTATAAAAAATCATTTAAAATATAATTTTTTTATATCATGGTACTAAATTTTTTATTTTAAATAAATAAATAATTACATTAAATACTTATACATTGATGATGTAAAAATTAATTAATTGATGAGAAATCAACAAAAAGATTTTTTATAAAAATGATAATAACCATAAATGAAAGAAACACAAGAAAAAATATTTTTCTTATGGTATATATCAGCCAAAATCATCTAAGGATGTAGTTAGTGAGGATTTTTTTCTTGATAGAATACATTGCCACACTAATTTGTTTTTTAAAATTAGGCTAAAGTTGTTACATTCATAATTTAATAAGTATGCCAATTTTTTTGATTTGTCTTCTAAAAGATAAATTCTACTAAAAGTATTCTCATGAAATGTATTTGATTTAACTTCATAAAAATATTTTTTTATAATTTATATTCAACAAATATTTATACTAAATAATTACACAACATTGATGTCGTAACTATTTTATTAATGGAGATATCAGATAAATGTTACTAATATATTAAAATAAATTTACTTTTAGATAATTAATATTTGCAATTAATCTTCAATATTACCTTGACATATTATGAATATAATAAAATATATTTTTTAATGTTAAATTTTTATTTTAATATTAATAAAATAAAATGAAATGAACAATGTCGCGATTGACACTTTTGATTGTTTGTCAAAAAAATGTTTTGTGAAATTATTTATAAATCAATAAATTAATTAAATATATATATATATAATTATGACGTGGTTGAAAATTTTATAAGGTATTTATTAATGTCCTAACTGACATCAAATAATTAAATGTTTAAACCTTTTAATATTGAAATATACGTTACCCTAGTTGAAAATAAAATATAACCACTAATAGTTATTTAAAATGATAAGGTATAAATTGAGAGAAAAACAGGTCTAAAATGTAATGGTTGATGCGATTAAAAACCTATCTCATATCATCTTTTAAATATTGAAATTTTGGAGGTTTTTTGATGTGCTCTCATTTTATTATAAATTAATATTTTTGGAGACCCCAAAAGTGCACGTCACCTTATTTATAATAAGGCACCTCCTCCCTCACATATTCACATCACAAAGAGACTTAATGATATTCCATACCCTTAAAATTTACCTTCTCGTATTCCCTAGTAACATTATAGAGGTTATAGTCTTATTAAAATACTACTCTTGTGCTTTAAGGTGATTATTAGAGGCAGGACATCAAAGAAGAATTAAAATCCCCTACTGATTTGTTCAATCTCATTTCATCTTGTACATACACGTCATGAGTTGTTTCAATATAAGGTAATAAATGAAATATAAATTATATAATGATATTTTATTATAATTATGAAACAACCATATTCCAGCTTCTATCTATTCAATGAAAAACAAAGTCTCTACACGTGCGTACAAACAACTTACCATCTCCACATAGTGGTGTAATTAGTTATTCACCACCACCTTAGTTAGATAGGTATAATGATGGAAATAATAACTATATATTTTTATTATGACATGATATTAATTCTAAAATTTAATACACAATTCAAAATTTATGGGAAGGATATCATTAATTGTGGGTTCGTACGACCTACCGTTTGGCACGATACTATGTGATTTATTATAAATGATCTTTATTAAAGAATGATTATATAAATATAAATAATTAAAAAATATGGTACATATTATTTTATAATAATATTTAATGATATAATTACGACCTTAAAAGTATAACGAGATCTTATTTGAAAAAACATGCATAAGTACGTAATATAGATTATATCGATTAACAAGTAATAATGAAAAGTTACGAACAAATGGATGATAATATGATCATAATTGATATCATAAAAATTAATATGATTTTGGACTAATCAATAAATGTTTTTAAATTATTATACTTGAGGTTAGGATACATACAAATGATATCGTACCTATGGTAAAAGATAATTTTGTAATCTCATTGTTATATGATATTGTTCATACATATTTATTTACTGGAGTATATTTGTCATCCACATACATGATTCATAAATATGTATTATAAAATATTATATCTATACTTATATAATGATGTAATTTCAATATTAACCATTGGTGAATTTTTATTAAACATTATGAAAGAAATCTTTCTTCATTTTTGGGACGAGGTACTTTTTGACATTCTATCAAGAGTACGAGAAGAAATTTTTCTTTTAACTTATATGTCATGAAATTTTTTTTTATTTTCACATCTTCTTATTTATAGGAAGTTTACTTTACATGATTTCATGTTTATTATCAAAAAAATAATCTCTTTTAAAATTGAATTACATTTATAGACAATAAAATGCTTTTGAATAATAAAGGATATTTTCCTTAGGAATTATTTTCAAGTGTTTTATCATAATTATTTTTCATATAAGACGACTTCATCAAAATAGGGTTATGTTTCTATCCCTATTTTTAATGTGATAATATTGTGTTTATGATGGAATTATTTTTGTGAAATACATTTTTTTTATTTTTATTATGATGGAATGATGCTTAAGAAACTCATTTTATTCCTTCACTAATGCTATGATTAATGATTTATGTTTTTTTGGAATACATAAGAATAATTTCGTTATGAGATGGTTGAGACCTGTATCTCACAACAATTCATTGGGTAAAAATTTATATCACATGATATAGAAATGCTTCGAATGGGAAATGATCTTAGTTCATTAATAGAGGGCATGAATGATGAATGAAGTCAATTCAATAATGGACTTTTCCCACTATGATGGTCTTGGAAATGAGAATTGACCAATATTAAATGATTTTACAAGATTATGTGAATGCCAAAAAATTATTTTCTGATGATATAAATATTGATATTATGTTGATCTTTTATTATTTATCCAATTACTTGATATCATGATCCTTTATATGTAGAATAAGGTTTTCAAATGAAATGTTCTTATGTATAATTATTTTTATATGATTGATATCTATTTTCTATACGTTTACAACAAATCTGATATTGACCTTTTGCATATTTCTTGTCCAATTGTTTTGATGTAAGGTATTATTTAATCAATTTCAAAAAGGATTCTAGTTATAAAGGTGTATGTGGGTGACAATATAGATATCATATGAACTAGTTATTAATGATTACCAGTTTATAAAGATAAAAATCCTATATAGTAAATTCATTGTTTTTATGTTTTGTAATGATTATTATTATATTTTGAATTAATATATATGTATGTATAGCATGGGTCTTTATAACATCCTCTTGAAATTCTGTAAGAGAAATAAAATGTTCAATATGAATGAAACAGAACTAGGATTCCAAATATTAGAACGTTAGTGGGATGCATAAATATGGAAATGAAGTAATTTATATATTTATATAAGGGTGAATTAAATTTTTATATCATTTAATAATGAATTTTCATGATAGTGTTAGCATTCAAAAAACTATAAACCATGGTTGTGTGAAAAAATAACATCACCTTCCATCACAATATCTTTTTTTTACATAAATTATGAGTTTTCAAGATGGATTTTGTCATACCTAAAAAAATAAAATATTATTATATGGGACCATGAGGTATATAAAAGGATTAAAATCAATTCCCCTATCATCATACATTAACCGAATCTAAAACATTTATCACATTGTAAGATAATACCCAATTCATATAAACCATTATGAGATGAAATAATACATTAATATATAAAATTTCATAGTAATTCCAAATGTGAAAACTAAAAAATTCACCATATAACTATATATAAAATTATATAAAACAATCATATATAATTTAAAATTTAAAATCTCTGAATTATATTATCCCATATTCTTATGAGATTAATTTAATGTATATTTAAAATTATTATTAATCACTCATAAGGCAATATACTCAAAAATTTAATTTCCCTAATCACATAGACTCCAAAATACGGTAATAATTTCAATTAATAACATGAATCACCAAAAACACTCATTAAAATTTTATATGATCATAAAAAATCAACCTTTCCTACTCTAATTAACTCTCGTCTTATCTAAATTTTTTTATAACCATAGTTAAAAAATGTTTAAAAAATATATTTATCAACATAAAAAAAATTATTCATATAATCAAAAATTCACATTTTAATGCATTGTTTACATATAACATATATCATATATTCTCAAATTGTAATTACTAATTTTTAAATTAAAATAAAAAACCATTAAAACCCTAATGATTATAAATTAAATTAAAAACATATCTATGAAATTAAAATCATCATTCATAAAATATAATGTCTACTAATACACAAAAAATAAATTTTTTATATTTCCATAAATTTTTCCAAAAATACAATTATTTATCATATACATTCATTGCTTAAACCCACAAATGGATATCTATTCCTTTTAAAATTAGATCAACTATAGACTTATCAATCCCATACAGATTAATATTATACAATAATAATATATAAATTCTTTACATTCTATATTTTCTATTCTACCATTCATCATAATGGTTGATAAATAAAATTTGAATTAACCCAATAATAAAATCATATAGTGTAAAATCGGGTGCACGGGAAGGGGAGAGTCACCATGAAATAGAATAAGAGATGGGATATATTTGAAAAATGATTTTTATGGACTAACCACTAGATTCATATATTCTTGAACTATATCCACATGTAATATCTAGATATTTGGTCGATAAGGGGTCTAGATACCCTGACAGTGGGTGGTGAATCAGGGTGTGAATAATATTTTCAAAATTTTTCTTGCCCCACTGGATCATGAAGACATTATTATAAGGGTCTCATTGTTTTCACATTAGTGTTACTGATATACTTTTATATTTTATCTGATGATGATGAACTGAACATAAAGCAATAATGAAAACATAATGACAAGTAGATTTTTTCTTTGTTCACCCTCAGTGGGCTACATCAATGTAGTATACTATTGAAACAAGGCGATTGCACCAAATTCACTATAGATCACTACAAAATTACAATTTTTGGGATAAATAACTTATATTACCATGATCAATAACTTTACAAGGATTATATTCTACTCAATCCATTCAAATGTTTCTCTCCCAATGTATTTTTCTATAGATCTCTACCGGTGGAAAGGACCTTTGTCTTCCCCTTCATTGTTTCACTACATCAGAAAGGATCTACTCATAGTTTATGTAATTTTAGTTCTTATGCATTTTATAAACATGTATTTACATTAATTTGAATGAATTTACACATCCTAAATTGTATATGGATTCTCTTTTGAGGTTTCACTTTCATCCACTGATGAATTAAGATTTACCGTAGATGTATTGGGTAACATAATGTGAAACCTTAGAAACACTTTCATGAACTCATGTCACCATTCCTGAACCTCTAGAACCCTTTGTAAACCCTTGGTGCAATCCCCTAGCACCTTTCATGAACCTATAGCATCTTGTGCAAACCCCTGGTACAATTCACAAACCTAAAACGCTTTTTACGAAACCCTGACTCCATTGATGAACCTGAGTAACTTTTTTTGAACCCCTGGTGTCTGGCGCGAACCTCTGACACACTGCATGCACCCCTAGAAAAACCCTTGTTTTTTCATTGCACAAGTCCCACTCTATATAAGAATGATACCACGACTCCTCTTTCGCAAAGCCTCTTTAACTATTTTCACAAGACCTTGTTCATATCATTAGCAAGACATATGTGATATCAATCATGTATTCTCCTTCTCCACAAAACCCTATCATGGGATCTTACTATGAGTCTCTTCTCTACATGAGATTCATATCAATATTTGTAAGAAAAACATTTTCAGTCATTAAGGAATGGTCTTGGGGTATTCATTATCTAATTGACATCAAATTATTAAATATTAATCCATTTTAATATTGAAATATTTGTTACCCTGGTTAAAAATTAAATAGAACAAATAATTTAAAATTAAAATAATAATACTTAAATTGAAATAAAAACATAGCTAAAATTTATTTGATGATGAAATTACATCCCTATATCATCATATATTCTAAATTGGGGAATTTTTGATGTCTTTTAGAAGGGGATTGATTATTCTATAAATTAATATTTTTGGAGATACCAAAAGTGCCCCTCACCACAATTATAAAAATGAATATCCACCCTCATCTATTCTCATTACATTGAGTCTTAAATATTGTTAATACCCTACCCATTCCACATTTTAACTTATATATTTAAATTCTAGAGGTGTTGGTCTTATTAAAAGACATTCTCTTAGGATTCAATAAGAGATTTAGAGGGAGTACCTTGAAGAAGAGGTAATCTCCTCTAATGAGTATTTAAAACTAATTTATTCTTATACATAAACATAATGATTTTTTAATAATAAAGAAATAATTCAATTATTAAATATATATTTAGATGATATTATAATTTTAAAAAATCATATTCTACCTTCATTCCATCGTACAAAAAATGAAATCACCAAATAAGGGTACGTAAAGCTTACCGTATCCACACCGTGGTGTAACTAGTTTTTCACCAATGCCTTAAATGGATGAGTCTAGTAAAGGAAATAATAACTATATAAAATTTTTATAACATTATAATAATTTATTAATATTATACACCATCCAATTAAATACCATTCATCAATTATGGGAATGATATCGTCGTTCGTGCTTATATACAGCCTACCGTCTCCATGATGTTACATTATTTGATCTATATGATCTTCATTAATGAATGATTCTATAAATGTAATGATTTAATAAATATGTTTTTTAATATAACTTTGTAACTATTTAACTATGACCAAATAAGGAGAACATGAACTATTCAACAAACAAGCATTATCACATAAATTAGTTAATATCCGAATAACAAGTTACACTCAACTATTACTAACAAACAGATGATAATATGGTCATATATAATAACCTAAAAATTACTATGATTCTTAAATAATATGATAAAATTATTAAAATTAATATACAGTAGGTTCAGATACATACATTGGATATCATTCCAAAGGTAAATGATAATTCTTTAATCTCATATTATCTGATATTGTTTATACATAAATATTTACTAGAGTATATTTATCATCCACATACATGTTTCCTAAATATTTATTCCAAATTATTTTTGTATCCTACTGAAATGGTTTAAAGTCAATTTTAACCACTACTGAATATTTATTTAATGGTGTAAATGGAATCTTTTGACAATTTCATTATGATGTACTTTTTGACTTTAGACCAAGAGTATGAGAAGAGTGTTTTCTTTTTAATTATACGACTTGAAAAGATTATTACATTTTCATATATCCTTATTTATTTTAATATTTATTTATTGGATTTCTATAATATTTTAATACAAATCATTTTCCTTTAAAATTGAAAATTATTTTTTAAAAAGAAAACATTTTACAATAACAAAGTGCATATTTCTCATGAATCAATTTCAAGTGTTTTATCAAAATAATTTTACATCTTAGGTGAAATTATTTAAATATCGTTATATTCTTATCCCAAAAATTACTAGGATTTTATTGGGTTTATGCTGGAATGTTATTTATTAAATTAATATTTGTATATGGATTAAATGGAATGATGCTTAAGAATACTATTTTATTCCTTGGGTTATATTATGATGAATGATTTATGTTTTTGGGGAAAACATAAGAATGATATAATTATGAGATGGGTGGGTCATATATCTCCATACAATGCAATGGGTAAAAATTTATATCTCATGAGGTATACATTGATGGAATAGGAAATGATCTATGTTCAGCAATATAAGGATAGAGTGAGGAGTGAACTCAGTTTAGTAATGTAAATTTCCAGATATTATGGTCTTGGAAATGAGCCTTGAATAATATGAAATTATTTTCTCTTATTATGTTTATTCCATAAAATTTCATTTCTAGTGTTATGAATTTTTGGATTACATTTAAATTTTCTAATTTATCCTATAACATGATATCATAATCATTTTCATGAAGGATAATGTTTTCAAATGTTATGTTCATATATGTTATTATTATAGAATGATTTTTATATTCCTTCTTTCCCCTTACTGAGAATCTTAGATCGCTCATTCATAGGTATCTTTACAGAATTTTGTGAAGAATATTATCCTGTAAGATATGATAAGATGGGATATATTTGTGAAGGAATAAATAGGAGACATTATAGATGTCTTATGAACCAATTGTTTAACTTTCCCAGTTTCTAATGATGCTATAACAATATGGTCCTAACATGGGGTTTTTATGTTTTGTAAAAAATATTATTCAGTTTTGAATTAATATCTATTTATGTAATGTATGGTATATTATAGTTGGTATTGGATCGAACGTATAGTTAACCTGTGGAAACTATGATGAGAAAACCATATGAATGAACCCCAAGGATATGTCAAATAATTGGTTAATATCATAGTATTTTATAAATAATCCTCAATAAACAAGGATAATACCTTAATTGTCATAAATTAAATTTTTATTCTTCATTATGTGGTTTTACCATTATGATTAGTGTTTCTTACAAAATTATTCTTGGTTTTAGTCAATGGATAGAAACCAAAGGAATCATGATAATTATAAATGTGAAGGGAAATGCGGTGATTTTCATCTATAGAAACAAAATATTATCGATGTTGTAATGAAAAATTATTTTTCTATGAATACACAACATTCCTATGCAATGAATTATATAACAAATTTAAATGAGTAAAAAGGGGGGAAACATTCTGTTCATTCCTTCATGAGTTAGTACCCACCTTCCTTCAGTCGGACTCTGTATCAAGTAGTGGTTGAACAATGTATTAAAAAAACTAAAAATATTTTTTCATTCCTCCAATGTAAAGAAGAATGTTAATTCATCATAGTATTCTATCTTTGGGAAGTTGAAGCTGATCAATGTTGGAATATTGTTAAGAATATGAGGCAAGGAGATTAAATTGAATCTATGTAATGGGATGAGTATAAGAACTTATTTATCAATTATTAATTTCCTCTTATTATTCCAAAAAAGATGGAGATTGAGTTACCAGAGCTTAGGAAAATGGATGATGAGTCCATTGGTACCTAAAATGAAACTTTTAAAAGACCATAAAGGAACACTTCTGGAATTATTATCTAACATGAGAGTAAAATTTATCAATTCTTTAGTGGCTTCAAACCATGTCTTTGAAGGTCCTTCCTTATAAAATACATAAATAGCTATGAATAAATCCTTCGATGTGATCTCAAGGATGATATGAATATAGAATTAACCAACTCGTCTAATGGGTTTGATATGAAGAGAAAAATGTAATTCAAGGGGAAATTTAAAGACCACACTAAAAAGATGATGATTTTTTCCTTACACTCAATGTGTGGAATGAAACATGGCAAGGATTGTCTTTAAGGGGATAGTAAATGTTTTAAATATGGGAGAAAAGTTCATCAAGATATTGAATGCTAAATTAATGGAAAAAATGTGTCTAATGATGTGAATATAGTAAAGGCTACATAGAATGCACCACCTAAACGTAAATGATAAAAAAGCATGGAAAAGGATCATTATGCCAATCTATTCTCAATATAAGTGTTATTGATGATGATTGAAATCAACAAAATGTTAAAGAAAAAGTTAAATTAAAGTCACATACGTTCACTATCGCCGATGTGGAGTATAATAATGACGTGGTGAAATATAGACATATCATCAACACTAAAGTAGAAAATGAATAATTTGATTTTGTATCTACCCACTCTTTTATTTCTAAGGAATTTTCTAAGGGTCTCCCCATATAACCTAAATAGTTAGATGTTATGTTGGCTTTGAAAACTCTAAACGGCACAATGGTTTCATCAAAAGTTTATAATAATTCTCTAGTTTATGTTTTTGGTAATGTACATCCTAAAAATATTATGATCCTTATTATAGTGGAAGTTTCTGTGATTCTTGGAATGGATTGTCTTTTTCTATATGGATCTCATATAAATTTCTAAGGAAAGTCACATTTCATATTCTGTATCAATATATAATCATATATTGATAAAATGGTCAATATAACCTTCCAGTAAAAATATCTTCCATCTTATATTCCTTGATTCCAATAAATAAAGGTTATCAATTTCAAATGTTTGGGGATTAACACAACATTAGGAATACACCTATTGTACCAGGGTTTGGGGATTTCTTTCTAGAATAATTTCCAGGAATTCCACCGAATCATGAGGTTGAACTTTCAATAGAACTCATACCATGTGTTATGCCTATTTCAAAAACACCATATTGACTGGCCTCAATTAAGTTATATTAACTGAAGAAGAAACTCTATGAGAATACTAACAATGGATTCATACACCCTAGTGCATCACCTTAAGGTACACGTATTTTGTTCATTAAGAATAAATATGGATCAATAACACTCTGCATTGATTATTGAGAACTAAACTATGTCACAATAAAGAACAAATATCATATTAGCTACATTGAAGAATTATTGGACCATCTATGTGGAGGAGAATACTTTTCCAAGTGTGATATTCATTCAGAATATTATCAATTAAGGTTTTAGAAAGATTATATACCATAGACATCATTTCATACAAGGTATAGACACTATTGAATTTATAGTGATGACTTTTGGTCTTACTAATTCTCCCAATATATCTGTGGATCAAATGAATAGAGTCGTTAGAGGTTATCCTAATTATTTAGTGTTATTACTTATAGGAGATAATCTTTTCTATTCAAAGAGAAAGTAATAACATGAATACCACCAGAGAATTTTAAGGAAGATCTAGAAAAATGAAAATCATTATGAAAAACATACCATGTGTAAATTTTGGATTAATAATGATTCATTTATTGGGTCACATAATCTTAAGATAGTAGATATATATAGATTTATCAAAAATAGAATATATTGAATGTTATCGAAGGCCAATAACTGTAACTGGGATCTACGGTTTTCTTTGTGTTGCTAGATTTTATCAATGTTTTGTGAAACTATTTTTTAGATTATCTAATTCCATAAAAATTTTTAATTGGAAAGGAGTAATTCTCTTGTGGATGGAGTAATTTCAATAAAATTTTAAATAGCTAAAAAAAGGTTATCTAGTGAAACTATTATCACACTACATTTTAGTGTATAAAGGATTGCAATCTACATTAATGCATCCATGAAAGGGTTGTGTTGTGTTACCAATAAAAATGATATGGTGACAGATTCTACCCCACAGCAATTGAAAATACATGAGAAAAGTTAACCAAATCATGACAAGGAGTTAGCTGTGGAAATTATTCCAACAAAGATATGGAGGGATTATCTCTATAGATAATTGTGTGATATATATAATGACAACAAAATTTTATTTTATTATTTCACACAAATAGAATTGAATATGTACCAAAAGAAGATTGTTTTAGATTACTATATATTAATAATTATAAATGCATTACCACCATGGGAATGTTAATAAGTTAGAAGATGATTTGAGTCGAAAGGACAGCGATATAATATCCATGATGTGGATCAAAAAGAATACAATATTTATTGATTTCAAATAGATGAATCATTAAATTTTAAAGGAAGGGGAAAATGATATCTTTCTAAAGGTAATTTTAAACCATCTATAAACCTAATGATTAAGGAAGCATAAAAGGAAGATTTATAACTACAATATAATGTCAGAAATGTTCCTGAATAAAACACTGATTTTAATGGAATAATATGGTTCATAAATTGGGATTGTATTCCTCCTATACCAGAATTAATTAAGGATATGTCAGATAAGTTTCATAGTTCTTCACTATCTATTAATCCTAGAAGCACAACGATATAAAAAGACAAAAAAAATTATTTTTGGTGGGATGGAAGAAAAAGGGATGTTCTTGTATAAGTCTCTTAGTGCTTGGTTTGTCATAAATTTAAGGCTGTGAGATAGAAGACTACGGGGATCTTCCAACAATTACCTATACCATAATAGAAATAGTAAAACCTCACTACAGACATTATATTAGAATTCCTAACACATACAAAGGACATAATGTTATATGGGTTATAGTTGATCTCCATACAAAATAGGTCAACTTCATTTCTATTAGAAAGTATTTCCCTATTGATCAGATTTCCAGCATATATATAATGGAAGTGGTAAGATTTTATGGATTTCCAATTTTTATTATATTTGATTAAAATATGAGGTTTACCATGACGTTATAGAGATGTCTTCAACATGATCGGGATACATATTTAGGTTTTATCTCTAATTCTCATCCTCATAAAGCCAGTCAATTTGAGAGGAAAATTAAAACTCTATAAGACATGTAAAGAGATTTCTCTATGGATTTGAAATATGGTTGGGATCAACACCTATCATTGGTGGAATTTTATCACAATAATATATTTCAATTCAATATTCATATGGCTCCTTATAAATCCCTATATGGAAAGAATTGATGAACTCTATCTTGAAAGGATGATTTTAGGGAATGAAATATATTTGGACCTAGTCTTTTTGATTAAATGCAAGATAATGTAAGATATATTCAACAATTTATAAGAGAATCTCAGAGTTGAAAAAAGGTGTTTTTGAAAACCAATGAAAAGACATAGATTTTTTAGTGGGTGACAAGGTGTTTCTACGAATATCTATCTCTACTAGGGTAATGATATTTTGAAATAAGGGAACGTTGATAACTAGGTATATCGGTCCTTCTGAAATTCTTGTTCATGTTTGAAAGGAAGATTATAAATTAGTTCTTCCACCAAATATATCTCAAGATCATGATGTGTTCCATTTGTCTCCCTTAAGAAAGTAGATAATTGATCTTTCACATGCACTAAACTCTGAATTCATACCACTATAACAAGATATTTCTTATCAAGAACAACTTATATAGATTCTGGATCCTAGAAAACATTTCTATGAAACAAGGCCACTCACTCTGTTAATGTTTTATGGAGGAAACAACAATTTTTGGAAGCTACTTCAGAACGTGTCAATGTAATAAGGCATAGGTATCCTCATCTATTTGTATCCAAGTGATGGATTTTGAGTAATAAATTACATTAAATGTGGTAGAATGTAACAACCGAATGTTTTTATGAAATAATTTAAGTAAATAATTTTAATTCATTAATAGCTTGCATTTCACGAAGTATTAATTTTAAATGAACTTTGAGATGTCGTTAGAATAAAATGAAAATTATAACCTAGTTGTTAGTGTTCTGGGAATAAATATAACAAACATATGAAAATGTATTGTGAATTCATTGGACATAAGTTATTTATGAAAAACATAAAAAAAGTAATATATTTTATTTTTTAAATAAATTAAATGAATTGAAATTAAGAAATGAAATTGAATAAATTTATGGGTTATATATTTTAGAAAATTTAATAGTCATCAAATATATATTTTAGTTATTGGGTGTGAATAAACCCTATTTTTTGTATAAAAACCTATATTTTTTAATAGGAAAATTTTACCATAATTTTATAGAGATACATTTTAAATTAAAATTTTAACACATTGATAATTTCAAGATGACAACATAAACCACTTCTTTGGATGTGGGATAAAAAAAATTTATTTGGTCATTCTTTTGGCAATTTTTTGATATCCATTATGTTATTATGAATACTAATAATACACTAAATTTTTTTCAAAAACAAATTTTTCATTAAAATAATTTATTTTCCTACACTATATAATTGAATGGTTTTAAAATATAAATAGAATATATTTTTATAATTATGTCATTAACATTAAATTTACATTGAATTCAGATGTAAAAACATGTCAATCATTTGTAATGTTTTAACTTTTGAAATACATTCTCTCATTCTAAAAATGATATTAATTTGAAATTAATTACATAAATTTAGATGTTTTGAATTTTAGAAAAATGATTCCCTATCTGTAATCAGTATGTCCAAATTATTTAAATAGATTTATAATATTCTTGGTTATTATGAAAAGTAGGATCAATAATTTTTATTAATTTGGTAAAATGGTAAATCTGGTAATAAAGCATAAGAATAATATCATAAAATTACTCTGACTCTTTTTGTAATATTATTGGATGTGTAGGATTAAACCTAAAACAACATTTTCTCGATATGTTATCCCTTCGAATCCAACTATATGTGATTATGAAATATGATTGATTTTATTTAATCAAAAGATTAATATGTCTCGCTCAAATTTTAATAATTAAAAATTTTAAATATATGGTTATACAAAAGATAAATTAGATAATAAATACTAATTTAAAATCTAAAATGTTTTTATTTATCATGTTAATTTATTTATAATTTTTAAAAAATAAATAATTACCTTCGAGACTTATACATTGATGATGTAAAAATAAATTAATTGATGAGAAATAAATAAAACAAAATTTTATCAAAATTATAATAACTATAAAAGGATGAAAATACAAAACCAAATATTTTTGCTAGAGTTTATATCCCCAATAAGCATCCATGGGTAGAGTTAGTGACCATTTTTGGCCTTATAAAAGCGATTGGGACTCTTATATTATTTTAATTATAGTGATACTAATGTTGTCACATTCATATTTTAATATTTATTACATTTTTAATGTTGAATATTCTAGTAGATAAACTCAACTACAAGTATTCTAATGAAATATATTATACATATCTTGATAATTGTAATTTATTTTATTTTTTTATTAAAAAATTAGTATATTAAATAATTAAAAAAAATTCTGAAGTAATTATTTTATTAATGGAGATATCAAATAAATGTTATTAAACATATTAAAATAAATATAATTTTAGGTAATTTAAATGAAAAAATAATTTTATATACTTTCATAACTTCTTAAGCATATAATAACATTTTTTATGTTAACATGTTATTATAATATTTATAAAAATCAATAAATTGAATTATGTCGATATTGACACTGTGGATTATTTTTGAAATATTTTTTTGTTAAATTATTTAAAAATCATATAACATTTCAAAAAACATATAATAATTATTTAAAGGTAAAAAATATTATAATTTATTTATTAATCATCTAATTGATATCAAATAATTAAATATTGAAACCATTTAATATAGAATTATTTGTTACCCTAGTGAAAAATTAAACAGAACAACTAATAGTTATTTACAATTATATGGTTTAAATTGAAATAAAAATTTGTCTAAAATTTGTTGGTTTATGAAATTACAAAAATTTATCATATCATCTATGTAATTGGAAAATTTTGGATGTATTTTAAGCGGATTTAAATTAATTATGAATTAATATTTTTTTCACATCCCAACAGTACCCATCACCTCAACTATAAAAGGGAAACTCCTTATTCACCTATTGGAATAACATTGAGAAATAATTATCATAATGAACCTTATCATTTCCCTTATAAACTTCCCAAGTAAAATTATAGAGGTTCTTCTAGCCTTAAAATACAACTCTTGTGCTTTAAGGGGGGATTTAAAGGGAGTAGGTTGAAGAAGAGGTAATCATTACGACCGATTCATTAAAATTTATTTCTCCTTCTAATTAAACTTCATGAGTATTTTTATTATTAAGTAATAAATAAAAATTAAATTATATCATGAGAATTTATTTTAATTATGAAACAACTATACTACTGCTTCTATCCATCTTATGAAAAATGAAATCACCATGTGTGTGTAAATATAACTAACTGTCTCTACAACGCGGTGTAATATTTTTTTCTCCACCACCATACATGGATGGGTATAAGGATGTAAATAGTAAGTATATTTTATTATAATAATATTATTTTAATTCTGAAATATTATACACCATCCAATTCAATACCATTAAAAAATAATGAATATTATATCGTCACATGTGTGTACAAAACGACCTACCATCAGCACAATGTGACGTGATTCATTATACATTGAATTCATTGAAAAACGGATATATTAATGAAAAAACATTAATAAATATGGCATATATTATGTTAATATCTTTTTTTATTTATATAATAATTACTTGAAAAGTATAACTGGAACTTATTCAACAAAACATGCATAAAAAAATAAAGCTGTTAATATATGAAAAAACATTAATAAATAAGATATATATTATGATAATATATTTGTTAATTATATAATTAATACCCAAAAAGTTTTACTGGAACTTATTCAAAGAAACATGTATAGGAACATAAAGAAGTTAATATCTGAATAATTGGTACAATTTAATGTTACTAATAAATAGATGATAATATAATCATAAATGATATGATAAAAATTAATATGATTTTGTAATAAGTAAAAGAAAATATTGAAATTATTATTCATGTGTTTCAGAGAAATACAAAGTATATAAGATATATGGAAATGGATAATTTGGTAATCTTATTATAATTAGAGATTACTTATACATAAGTATTTACTGAGGTATATTTATCATCCCTATCCATTCCACCTAAATATGTATTCCATAATATTATTTATGTCTTTATACAATGGTTTAAAGTAAATTTTATTCACTTGGGAATTATTATTAATATGTATGAAAGAAATGTTTGGTCGTTTTCGGTACGAGGTACTTTTTGACATTCCGAAAGTGATAAAAGAAATTTTTTTCTTTTATCTTATATGACATGAATATATTTTTAAATTTTCATAATCAATTATTTACATAAAGAGTCAATTACACGAGTTCATTTTTATTTTCAAATAAATTATTTTCATTCATAATTGTTTAACATTTTTAAATAAGAAAATGTTTTTAAAAAAAAATATTTTCCTAAAGAATTAATTTCAAGTCCTTTAACTGACTTATTTTCCATCTAATATGGAATTTATTAAATAGGGTTTTGTTTTTATCTCTATTATTAAGAAGATTTTATTGTCTTTATTATGGAATTATATTTATGAAATCCATTTGTTTTATATGGATTATGATGGAATGATGAATGAAAGACACATTTTTATTCTTTGGTTTTCCTATGAGGAATGATTTATTTTTTTGTGGAAATTGTAAGAATGATTTCAATATTATATGTTTGGATCTAATATCTACCTCCAATGAATTAGATAAAGATTTATATCCCATAAGATAGACTTGGATAGAAAGAGAAATGATATTAGTTTAGTATTACTAGGCAGGAACGTGGAATGAAATCTATTTAGTAATGGAATTTTTCCTCTATGATGGTCTTGGAAATGGGACCTGACAAATATGAAATTATTTTCTATTCATATTTGATTGAAAAAAATGATCATGTATTTTGTTTTGAATTTTGGGATTATGTTGAACTTATATGATTTATCCCATTATATAATTTCCTGATCTTTATATGCAAGATAATATTTTCAAATGTTATGTTATTATATCTTATGATTGTGATATGATTGATATCTCCCTTTTTTACCTTTACTGATCATACAAGATTAGTCGTTATTATGTTTCTTTTTCCCAGGATGTGAGGAAGAGTATTATGTAAGATTTTTTAAAAAGGATTCTACTAATAATGTAATAAGAAGGAGATAATACAGATGTCTTATGAAAACATTTTTTATATTTCCTAGTAACAAAATATATTAAACTAATTAGGATTTTTTATGGTTTTTTGAGTTTTGAAATGAATATTATTCAATTTTAAAGTAATATCTCTTTATGTAATGTATGATCTGTTATAACTTCATCCTGAAATATGTTAAGGTTAATAAAATTTTCAACTTGAAAGAAACATAATTATGATTTCAAATAATAAAACATTACTAGGATGTGGAAATACAGAAATAGTGTTTTATACAAATTTATATAAAGGTAATATAAATATATGATCATAAGAAAATGAATGTTCATGAGAGTGTTAACAGCTAAAAAACTATAAACCATGGTTGTGGTAAAAACCATCTTTTTTCAACACGATCTCATCTTTTTCTCTAAATGAGGAGTTTTCAAGATGGGGTTTTCAGTCCTAAAAACTAAAATATTATTCTAAGTGACCATGATGTATATGAAAAGATTAAAATCTATTCCCTCAATATGATAGATTAACTAATTATAAAACATTTATCTTGAGGTAAGATAGTATCCAATTCGAATAAACCATTATGAAATGAAATAATAAATTAATATATAAAATAAAATATTTATTCCCATTGATAAAACTAAATTATTACCCATATAAATATTCAAAAAATTATTTAAGACAATTTGTTCCAATTTCAAATTGAAAATGTCAGAAGTATTTGATTAGATAATTTTATATGATTAATTTAAAATAAATATCAATTTAATTTTAGTGACACATAAGGTCATATACTAGAACATTTATATCCTCTAATCATATATCCTCCAAAATATAGTAATAATTTCCTTATATAACCAAAATAACAACAAATCCACATTAAAAAAATATATTATCACAAAATATAATTCAACCTTTCATACTCAAATTATGTCTCATATTATTTAATAGTATTGTCTTTCAATTAATCAAATAATTCATAAACAATATAGTTATCTACATATGAAATAACATTAATCATATAATAAAAAATCACATTTCAATGCAATAGTTACATATAACATATAACATATGTTCTGAAATTGTAGTGACTCATTATTACGTTAACATCAAAAATCATTCAAACCATAATGGTTATCAATTACTTTTAAAATATATCCATTAAATTAAGATCATTGTTACTCAAATAAAATTACCACTAAAACACATTAATTTCAAATATTTATATTTCCCTGAATCAATCCAAAAATACAAATAATTATCATAAACATTCATTTCTTTATCCCACAAAAGATTATATATTTCTTTTAGCATTTTATCAACCTTAGAGAGATCAACCTAAAGCACTTCCTGATTATCCCATAAAACTATGAAAATTCATTTGTTTTCATATGTTATCTTCTCCATTTCATCATAATAGTTCATAAATAAAATTTTAATTAACCAAATCATATAACCATAAAACTGGGAGTACAGGAAGGGGACACTCACTATCCACCATAATTTGGGTTGGGATATATTTGGAAAACCATTATTAGGGTAAATACCACTAAATTCATTTATTCTTGAATAACATCCACATGTAATATCTATATGTTAGGTCTAAAAGGGGACCAGATACCCAAAGAGGGGGTTGAATAGGGTATGGGTATTTGTTGAAAAATTATTCCTACCCCACTGGATATTGACCTATGTATTATAAGGGTCACCTTTTTTCACTTCATTGATCAATATATCCATTCCAATTTTATATGATGATGATGAATTGATTGTAAAAAAATATAGAAAAAACTAGGACACATATTTTTTTACATGGTTCACCATCATTTGGATGCATCCAAGTAGTATATAATGAAAATGTGGTGATTATACCAAATAACCTTAGGTACACAACAAAATTACAATGTTCAAGAAAGATCAATTTTATACCTAGGATTACAACATTTAACAGGTTTATGTTCTTCTCACTGTATTCCAAAGGTTCACTCCCAGTGCCTCTTTATTTGGCTCACTACAAGCGGAAAGGATCACCATCTTCCTCTCCAATTGGTCACTGCTTTAGAAATGATCCACTCATTGTTTTTTGACATGTAGGTCCAACATTGTTAATGGAAATGTAGGTAAATTCATTTTCATGAATTCAAACATCCTCACTTTAAGATGGATGTACTTTTGAAGATCCACTTTCATCCACCAATGAATTACACTTTACCACAGATTTACTAGGAAACATCCTACTTCTATGCAACCATATGATGACTTGCTCGAACCCCTGACACTAATCATGAACCTATTACACCTTGGGTGAACCCTTGGTCCCCTTCAAGAACCTATGATTCTCTCCAAAAACCCCTAGTGTGAACCCCTAAAAGTTTTCTCAATCCCCTTGACCCATGTGGAAACCCCTTGTTCTTTGAGTGAACCTCAGAAGCTTTGCACAAACCCATGGTGTGAACCCATGTTTTCAATTTTCACAAGTCTCACTCTGGGAAAGACTATTTTCATGCGTCCTCATTTGCATGCCTATTTTTTCTTTTGTGTAAGACCCTGTTCAGATCATGTGCATGACTTATGTGATATCAATCATGCATACTCCTCCATGTGCCCCTATCGTGACATCTAACCATGAGTCTCTTCTCTATATGAGATTCTGATCTATATTTTTAAGAAAAACATAAAAATTCATTATGGATTGGTCTAGGGGTATTTATATGTTACTATCCATGACATTAATTCCACAAATCACAGGCAACCATCCACCAAATTGGTATCACTCACTCCGCGTGATCTGGGTTCCTGATCTGCTTGGGCATTGCCTGAGATTTGGGTGTGAGTTCTCTGTCATTCCTACCACACAGAAGTCCTTGTGTGTGTCCAGACACCTCTGCAGCACTATATATATATACATATATTTTCCATGACATTTTGGTAGCACCTCAATATGTCCCAAATTGGTCAAACAATACATCATCAAAAAAATATACATTTTACGTATCGCCTATGCCATGTTGCACCATCTCTATCCACAAAAAAAATATCACATTGAGAAAAACAATGGAAAATGATAGTGGAATTCACAGTCTTCATCAGATATGTGACACATCCCTAGTGACACCACGAGTCCTTGGTGACATCGCGAGTACTTTGTGACATGTTTGTTACATCATGTGAATACCCTTTGGCCTGTCAGCATTTACACTCTGTGAGTCCCATGCACGATTCCTATGTACAGATTTTACAAGATCTTGTTCTGTACAATAGAGACAATCATAAGTGTTGCACAAGACCCCTCTGTAAGATCCAAATATATTCATGAGTGCTACCCAAGAATCCTCAATGAGATCCAAATACAATCTTGTGAGATTCTTGAGATATTACCACAATACCCAAATTCAGTCATGTGATCTCATTTGATTTATAATGTTATTGTTTTCTAATGAATTTTATGTCCCATCACAATTTTCAATGAAAAATATGAGTGTCATTCATAAAAAATTTGAAAAAACATGTGATCACTCTCACTTATCATTTATACTCAAATAAAATCATGAAAAATCATTATATTTTCAATTTTATTTTCTTCCAATGATTTTTGTGACTCATTGTTAGTTTCAAAGTAAACTATGACTATCGTGCTAACTCTTCTTGCCTTCTGTGACAATAATCTTTTGTCAACACCCTTAAACCATGTCAAAAAACATTATCAACCCAAAATTACCATCATGAGTAAGTTTTGGGTAATAATATAAACCTTTAGGTTTGTTGAAAATTCCTCAAATTTTGATACCATATTAAATATTCTTCTATAATCTAAAAAAATGTGACTCTTGCGATTACGATAGTTATTAGTTATTTACTAAATAGACACTCTAAGACCACTTGAGAAATGCTCTGCATGAGAAACAAGAGTATAATGAAAAGTTCATTAATGAAAATCTTCCTTTAATTCCAAACCAACTCTTCAGATTTCATCATGAACCTTAGTTTTCATGATATTTAATCATTGATCGATCATCTCTAGCATTATCATGTTTCAAAACCACCCTAATTTGATTCCACACCCCTTAGTTTCTCCCGATATCTAGATTTACACATTTTCTCCTATTATATTTTCTTGCACATTTTCCATTAACACTATGGTTACTACATTATGGTTTTCAATAGTGTAATGAACACATATCACTATATAAGGGAAACACACACCATACCTTAGAGAGGTGGTCCACAACAACTTTATCAAGTGCGGGGAGTCGACTGGACTCCATGAGCCAGTAAATTCTTTTGGAATGCTTCTTTGTGTAAGACCGTTGTCAAAATACCTCCAACCTATTGTCCTATAAAAAATACTCAATCATTAAAATACTTTTCTCTACCTTTTCCTTGATAAAATGATAAATGATTTCAATTTTATTTTACCCTGAGTAGTGGATTATATTTTTTATAATATTTATATAACATAACTTATAAAAATATATTGTAGTTGGATATTTCACTAAAACATCTATATCCTCTTGTTAATACTTCATCCACAATTATTGTGTGCAAGATCGAGTAGCCACAATGTATTCTTATTCTTCAGTGATCAATGAGATGAAATTTATTTTTCTACATAGAAAAGAAATACATAAACCATCACGATAAAATGAACAACCTAATGTTCACTTCCTATCATCAGTTGAACCATCCCAATCTGTATATGTATTTCTAAATAAATCTTGTTGAAATTTTTCATTTTACATAAAACTGTTACCCACCGTGAATTTGATATGTCGATGTATTATTTCTTACTATAATAAAGTGAGTTTCCATGGGATTAATTTGATACCATGGTACTTTTTTTCATCCAAAAAATATAATTTTTTTTATTAAGACAGTTTAAGGAAAATTAGGAAACCTTTGTTTACAAAATATAGAAACTAGTACATGCTGAAAGAACTAAAAAATTGATTAAACACAAGACTAAGATTATTATAATCAGACACTATATATAATTCCTAGTATATAGTACTAACTTGGGTCTCTGGATAAATGATGATAAGCTCTTCAAGGTGGGTAGCCATTCTATCGAGTTTTTGAAAGAATTCCTTGGAGACAGTTTCATCTGAGTAGCTATTGGAGTTATCATTTTCTTGGAATTATGCATTCCAAATCTTTTAAAATCCACATTTTAATATTTTTATTGAGAAATTAATAATCCATTCATTATTTTTTTAATAAAAACAAATTAGTATCATCTTTGTTAATGAGAAAACTATCGCCCTACTCAATATATACTTCTTCTTCTAAAACCCCATTCAGAAATACTAACTTGACATCCATATGGAAATCCATGAACATTATTTAAACTACTATGGAAATAAATAATCTAATTGTTTCCATGATTAAGAAAGCTGCTAATGTTTTATAAAAATCAATATCATTGAGATATTTCATATTATTTGGAGATAGAATGCGCCCCTACAATATAAAACTCTTCTGATTGTTTGGCCTGCTATTTAGACCCATGAACATTTTTATCATCCTACATCATTACATCACATATGACTGTATGATTTGGAAAATTCTCCAGCTCAGTAACATATTTCTATTTTTAGTTTCCTTCAATGAGGTTTTAATTGGGTGAATATACCCCTTAGTGTTGAGTCATTAAGAAAACTGCTATGCCTACAGAGTCTGAACTCAGGTTAGGAAACATGATATAAATTTAATATCCCCATAACTATGCATTATACTCAATTAATTTCAGGTATGTCATGAATCCATAGACCATTAAATCATTTCAAAGAGTTTATTCAGATTTCCTCTTCAACTATGGTAACTGGTTCGAATCAGACAACATTATATAGCACATCACATAACCACATAGCATATTTTGATACCAATTCCTATTTAATCATATCTCCCCATGATATTAAAACACATGAACATCAATTAATAACATTTTTAAACAAAGGGGGTGGGGATTTTTTATAATCCTCATGAATATGATTATGTTCAATCTTTATGGATTAACACTATGATAATTTCATTCTCAAAACTATACTGTTTTTCGGCTTACTCCAACTGCCCCACAAAAGTCAACTATTCTATTCATATGACTAAAAGTTCTTTACACACATACTGAGTTATCATCTGATATATAGATTCTCTAGGCTTAGCCTTTTTCACAATTTTATGTTTAAACCCACTTGTTCAAATTTATTTCTTTGATGCTCCATCATAATTCCATTTTTCAGGATACTTTCGTTGAGAAAAAATATTTCCAAGGGGAATCTACTCCTGCTTCTTCATCCATTAGAAAAATATTTTTCCACCCTAAAATTCTTTCCATGAGGATGAGTTTTTAACTGAATTTTCATTCTTATTAATCATAATTAGATCATTTACTCCCTTTTTTCCAGGTTTGTTCACATTCTTTCCAAGGAGTTGTTATGACTATAACTGAGGAGATGATTGACATGACATTAATTGAGATCCTTGTTATTCCTATTAGGTAATTAACCTTTTTTAACTTATCATGTCATATTTTAGTATATGTCATTTCATTATACATTTCATGTGCTGGGGATCTCCTTTTGGGTTCTAATTTCTTCCCATTATTGTGATATTTACAATCTGTTTCCAAATTCCCATGATTATAACATATAGGAAAATAATCCATTAATGGAATACCTAACTTCATATTTTCTCAGCTGAGATTTTGATGCTGCTGGAGTTATTTAAAAAAAATTGACCCCAAAGTCTTCTTAACCCATACTCATGGTGATTCCCTACCTTCCACAGTAATAGAATTTGATAACTTCTTTCTTCTATGATACTTTTATTTCATACTTCTTTTTAATATTCTACTAATTCACATATTTATCAATTTTATATCTTCGAAATATTAAAAATGTTGAAATTCTTGAAAAAAACATGAAGTATAACCATGAATCCCACATAAATAGCACATGTTATCACTAAATCATGTAAATTCCTTTTTAGGTCTATCTATAGCACCTACATGAGTTTTCTTATCTCTGGATCATTTTACAACTTTCTTATTATCATTATTTGAAGGAGGTTCATTACATCCAATAATAGATTTTCCCAAACTGTATGGCCTTTGCGATGAGACAATAATTTCATGTTTCACTTCAGAAATAGATTATTTTATTTTCATTTGTTCATCACCTGCTAATGGATAATCGAATATTACGTGCAAGGCATAATTATTTTAGGCTTTTAATTTGCATTTGATTTCTCCACATATTTCTTCACTAATTCTAGCCCTTCACCTCATTATTGATTCTTTATATCCATTTATTCAAGTTGAGCATCATGGTTTGTTTTGAAATTATTCCATCTACTTATGTCATCATCCAACTCACATGTGATATTATACACCATGTCACTTTTCTACTTTATTTTATGTTTTTATTGAGTAAAATAATTAGAACATAATTAATTCTTATGTTGTATCCTTTGGTTATGCTTAACCAGATCAGATAGTTATGCAGTAAGATTATCATTTCTTCCAATTAGATTCTGAATTTCATCTGACTTACTATTCATTCCATTGTCATCATCTTTGAGTATTTATTTATTTTAGGGAAAAATTTATTTTTAAATCATGGGAATCTTTATTATACCTTATATCATTAGCCGCATAAATAATCCATTTATTTGAATCTTTTATCTTATTGACATAAATTTAATGCGCATGGATCCAAATATATCTTGATTCAATTTCTTCATCCACACTCTAATCCAATTCCATTTTTTCATAGAAAACTTCCACGTTTAACATTCATGGGGTTTCTTCATCATAGGTTGTATTATAATCCATTTAAATTTCATTTTCTTTACTCATCCTTACATCATCATTGAGTGAGTATAACATTCCACTATCTGATTCAAAAAACAATTCTCCATCACATTGTTTTATTTCTTAAATAAAATCACATAATTTCCATAGATATTTCCACACTGATGAATACCACCTATTAGCTTCTTATTCTTTATATTTATTCTATTTTCTATATCACAATGAGATAATATAAAGGTCAAACTTCAATTCCAATATTACAGTAAACCATGTCAGAGTAAACAAATCATATAAGGTAACATATGATGTGATACCAATTATATGCACAAAAGGGGCCTAGATACCCATTGAGGGGGTGAATCGGGGTATGTATATTCTTTTTAAAAATTATTCCTTTCCCACTAGAACTTGACCTCATTATTATAAGCATCACTTTGTTTTCTCTTTAGAGTGGATTGTATCCTTTCTAATTTTATCTGATGATGACGCACTGAATGTAAAGAAATAATGAAATCACAAGGACACAACGATTTTTTACTTATTTCAACCTAACAGGGCTATAACCAAGGAGAATAAAACATCATCATGTCAATTGTACGTAATTCAATAAGGATCACATCCAAATTACAATGTTCAGGACAGATCACTTATATAACAAAGATCAATATCATAACTAAGTTTAGGGTCAACTCAATACATTCCCAAGAGACACTCCCTATGTCACATTATCAAGATCACTACCACTATAAAGGATCACTATTTACCCCTCCCTTTTCTCACTACACTAGAAAGGATCCACTCAAAGTTTATGGACTATAAGGTCCCACATAGTTTATGGACATGTAGCTCCATTCATTTTAAAGAATTCATAATTCCTTAATTGTAGATGTATGCTCTATTAAAGAACCACTTTCATCCAATAATGAATGAATCATTAAAACAGATGTACTAGGAAACATTTATATTTCTCAGAACCTAAGGATGACTTGTGTGAACCCATGAAACTTTTAAGATCCTCGACAACCATAAGAGAACCCCTACAACCATTTGTGGACCTCTGTCACAATGTGTGAACCCCTAGTTCCCTGTTCAAACCTCTAACACTTTTCCCAGACCCCAATTTTTAACCCCTAACACCTTTATCAAACTCTTATTGCCTTGCCTAAACCACTTGTGCCTTGTGAGAAACTCTGATGATTTATATGAACCTATATTATGAACCACTGTTTTCACTTGGCGCAAGTCCCACTAAGCGCAAGCCTGATGTCTTGAGTCCTCTTTAGAGTCCTCTTTCGTCCTTTACAAAAAACCTTGTCTAGTCATGTGAAAGACTTACGTGATATTAATCAAGTATACTCCTTCAACACAAACCCCTATTGTGAGATCTCATCATGAGCCTCTTCTCCAGATGAGCATCAGATCGATATTTTTATGAAGATCTTTTTATTTCATTATGGATGCGTATTGAGGTGTTAATTAGAGAGTGTCTTCTACCTTAATTTAAAAAATCAAAGACAACTGTCCTACTCATCGAGATTACATTCTTTGAAATATTAGATTGCATGATATTCTAATGCTTTGTGTTAGATATGGTTATAATTCCTCAATAATCTTTATCGCATGGAAGACCTTGGATGTTTCTAGACACCACAACAGTGCTCTAGGGATAGAATGATATCTTTTCCATGCAATTAATTCACCCTATCTATATGGCCTATATTGGTTATGCATTACTTCATTGAAAAATAAAGTATAAATCCTATATATAACTTATTCCAAGTTGCATGATCCATTTCCTCAAAAATATATCACAAAATTAAAAACAATGGAGGAGGTGATTGGTGTTCACGATCATTATAAGACATGTGTAGCATCCTTGGAGACATCGTGAGTCCGTGTCAACATGTATTCCAAATCATGTGAAGTCTCATTGGCCTATCATCATTTTCACTTCATGATCCCAAAGCATGATTCCTATTAAAAGATTTCATAGTATCTGGGTGCGAACTCATGATACAATCATGAGTTCATTTCTAGGACCCTCTTCCTAATCCAAAGACAGTCATGAGGGTTGTGCATGACTCCTTCATTAGCTCCAAAGACAATAATGAGTGATTCGTGATATCATACCACAATACCCAAATTCTATCATAGGCTATCATGTGATATACAATGATATTGTATTAAAATTATTTTCTCAGACCATCGTGATTTTTAAAGACAAATATGGGTGTCACACGTGATCACATTGAAAATTAACCTCACCACTCACCCTTCTCCATTTAACTCCAATTAAATCCTGACTAATCATTCTCTATTCAATGTTTTTTTCATTCAATTCTTTTTGAGACTCATCCAATGTTTCAAAGTCAACTATGAGTGTCTTGTTAACTCATCATTCCTTATTTAAAAATCATTATGTGTCAAAAGCCTCAAACCATGTCAACAAACACAATTAACCCTTTAGCACCACAATGAGGGATTTTTTTCTAACTCTAGAAAAGGATGTACTTCTAGAAAAAATAAATAATTCATTACTTACTAAATGGAAAGAAGTTATCCATTGCATATAATTATCATAATAGTTCTCTGTATTGTTGTCTAAGATTCAAAAAAATTCCTCTGATACCAACTATAATGACCCTCAACCCAGTATCCCAGAGTTGGTGGTTACAATATTAAATTTGAATAAGATAGCATATATCTCATCCAAATTTAATTCATATACTATTAGTATTGGTAAAATAGTTACATTCCAAAATCACAAATTAATTTTTAAAACAACTAAATTACAACATAATGAATGAAAATATTATGAACCATTGAAATGATTCAATGATTCCTTCTTCATTACCAGGTGAAATAAATGGTAATAATGGAGATATATACTATAAAATAAAGGTTACATATATTTGATGTTATCATTTTATTATAATTAATAATAAATATGGAGCGGCTAAAAACTAAAAGGATACTTCATTTAATCAAAAAAATTATCATGGTGGTTAATATGACATGAATAAATTATTATCAAGTAATTCCATATAACTAATTAGTTAAACATTAATCATATACTGGAATATCATAAATACTAAAATTATCACATTAAAATCAATAACTATTCACATAATGATTGA
This sequence comes from Viscum album, assembly GCA_963277665.1. Classification (NCBI taxonomy): domain Eukaryota; kingdom Viridiplantae; phylum Streptophyta; class Magnoliopsida; order Santalales; family Viscaceae; genus Viscum; species Viscum album. The sequence goes on along the minus strand of OY728151.1, from coordinate 14,553,615 downwards.
ATGCCTAATGTTGGACATCATAAACGTACAATTGACCACTCCTAGCATAATTTAATACATAAATGAGTAAGGCCTAAAGAAAAAAACATGTTTGTGTCATGTGAACTACTGATTCATTGAGGGGATATAGAGGTCCCCACTCATCAAATTCTTTGTCTAATATGTTTAGCATATGAATGTGGTGAAAAAAAAAATACATATAATCATCAAAAACATTCATTTTAAAAACTAGCTTATGAAATGTTAATATTCCCCAAAAACAACATGATAATAAACAATCTAGAGATTGAATAATTATTTTATTAGTATAGTTTATTCTCATGGAGAATATGTAAAATAAATTTCATTTATGAATATAAATTAAATTTATTTATCATTAAAACATTATTGGTGAAAAATATATTTTTTACATTCATTATTTCTTTTAAAAAATAAAATATACAAACTATTATAAAAATATTTATATTTAAAAATATGCTCAAAAGAATATAAACAAAAATTCAAATAAGAAAAGGGTAATGACATCGAATAAGTCTATTCATACCATATACAATTAAATATATATTAAATTATCATTTTTGATAAAAATTAAAAGTACCTACTTCAAAAAACAAAAAGATGATTCCTTTGAAAACATTTAGTTTATGATTAATATATTGTAAAAATGAATATAAAATTTATTCAGAGAATATTAAAAACATTCATGAAATCATTTTAACAAAACATGGGAATGGATGAAATGGTTTTCCACCTGAGAAGATATTGAAATCTATTTATTGTTATAAAATTGATTTAGTCTCTTAAGCATTAAAAAGAAAAAAATGAAAGGATAAAATTAATTTTAATAAAAAAAATACAGGATAAAAAATATATTTGATTTATTATTTTACCATTTAATAATTACCTCAATGTATATTTAATAACAAGCAATCCTAAATATGGAAGGGATTGTGAAATAAAACTGTAACACTTTAGTAACGTATTAATCATAATCCCCATGAAAGTATATCTTAAAATCAATATTTAACCATAATTAATATAATAATATTGTTGACATATCATATATAATGGGTAGTACATATACCACATGATATATGAATTTTTGGAATATGACATGTCTTGTAGAAATGAAAGTGAGATAAGAAACCCTATAAAAAGAGTGCATCATTGAAGTGATAATTAATCAATGATTTGATCATTTTAGAAAATTATAAATACACAATAACCCATATGAAATATATTATAATACAATTAGAAGTTATATCATATATTATTATAGAATAATATATCCAATGATGTATAATTACGACCTTGTAAATTTAAATCGAGTTAAGAAAAACATATCACATATCAACATTCATGTAAAACAACCGTAGATTAAATAATTTAAATAGAAAAATAAAATAATATGAATTATGAAGGAATAATGATATAAAATATAAAATTATATTGCATAAAATATAATAATAAAATAAAATATTTAATATAACTCAATGAATGGAAATTGAGATGAAATAATTTATATAAGGTTCCACAACCTCAATATACATTCAGTCCAATACTGTAATACCTATAGATTTATTATATATATATATTTAATAAACATACAGACATGTATGATAACATTTATTTTTTATATATTATCATTTATATCTTATTTATTACAAATTTATTATTAAAATCATAGTTTAGTATATGTTCATTTTTTCCATTAATGTATTGGTTCAGTAGCTTTTTTTCTTTGTACATTGATTATTATTCCATTATTTCCATAATTTTAGTAAAGATATAAAAATAAATCATATTAAATATATATATATATATTAAATCATTTATAAAAGTTAAATATAGAAGAATTATTTACATGTTCAAGGATATGGTATGTCATATGTACGCAAGAAAAAAAATTCACATTTGCAAAAATTGAATGAAATAATGGTAAATAATAATGCACATTTGAAGAATAAATATTATATAATTTATAATTTATATATTCTATAAATACACCTTTATTAAAAATCATATAATGAAGAAAAACTATTCACATCACTTCATGGATGTGGTAGCTTAAACATACACATGAGAGACATTTATTTTTCAAAGGGATTGAATGTTGAAATTGTGGATATGATATTATAATTCATAATTCTCATATATAAAAAATTAACTAATAATAACTTCCATCCATAATTATTGTGGCTGAAAAATGCATTTTATAGCTATGTGGAGGCGATAAGCCATACATTTTCATGAGTTACACATTCACAGCCCATTTGATTTAAAATGGGTGGATAAAGGTTGTTTCACAACAAAAAGTAAAGTTAGTATGTTAATTAATCTAAATAATTTATTTTGTGATATATAAAATAGTATTAGAGGAGAAATTTTTATAATTAAAAATAATGTGATCAGTTAATGAGATTGAATAATAATTGAATGGAAATGTTTAGATATCATTTTAAGGAATCAAGGGTTGGCTTTTTGGGAATAAAAGTATAACAAAAAAATGTGTTGGGATACTTATAATATAAACAAGTAGGGTTCTTTCAATTTGCGATGATCATGGGTGTGTATAGAATAGAGGGAATGGTTATCCTTTTATTAATGAGTGGAAGGGATTTTTTTCAATTTTATTAACGATTAAAATAATAATATTGTCATTCTAACGAAAAATGTCATCCTAGTGGAAATATAATATAATATATGCTATGATATGGTTGATATATCCTGATCAAAATATATTAAGTTTCGTATAATTAGTATTCTAAACAATATCTTTTTCTTTAAATCCATGGCTAACAAATTTTATCTATAATTATTCCAATGCCTTCTTCACTATGAAATGGTTATAATTTTACATAAAAGGTAACAATTGTACCATAAATAGAAATGGGATAAAATTTCATGAAACTGTAATATCCTACTTTTACTCTATCAATATTTTTATGAGTTTTAAATAATTTAAAAAAATATTATTATTCAAAAAAAAATATCTATATTATTATTTTATAAAATATTCATGAAATTTGATTTTAAAGGAAAAAAATTAAAAATATTTAATTGGAATATATAAATTTCAGACATCTCTAAATTAACAGGTATATCTATAAAATTCACAGGTCCTGATAACTCATACAAAAATTATTACTTTTAGTGTTCTTAAAATAATTTACAATATTTTTTAATTGATTAAATTAATATTATATCGTCATTGTATATGTATTTATGGAACTATTCAATCGCTATAATTTATAAATAATTTAGTATGTTTAATTTTTATTATCCTGAAAATAATTTTTCAGAAACATTCATTTATTATTGGTATCCTTATAAAAAAATAATCATTTTTATGTTAGGAGGTAGATATTTTGAATTTATTATTTTCAAAAAATATTATAAAGTAAATAATGAAATAAATATAGAATAATTTTGATATATTTTCTAATAATGGATTTTCATGGATGATCCAAATTCATCCAATAGAAAAAGTCATGTTGTAGAGATATTTGTGACCCTTATTTTTTCGATTAACAATTTCTAGGGTGATAATAATTACTGTAATTTGTATTGAAAATGACCAAGAATAAAAAATAAATATTTAACAAATATGGTACTCCTAATTCAAAAAATAATATAATAATTTCATTATTATATTTTTAGAAATTTCAAAAATTAATTCTATATTTACATATAAAATTCAATTAAAAACATATTTTTTAACAAATGAATGCTTAAATATAAAAAAAATCATTATGAAATACATTACTATATTTATTCAACTATAAATAATATGAATAATAAAATTATAAGGGAACTAATGACTAGAATAAACTATTTTAAAATTTAAATTATATTTTTAAATTCTTGACACATAAATAAAATTTTCAATGAAAATATGTATTTTTAACTATTCAATAGAAAATCAATCATTCATTTAAAATATCATAATATAACCATAAGATAATTTTTTATAATGACTTTATAAATGATATTACTTTTAATATTTTATTTGTGAGAAATTTAAAAATTAATTAAATATTATCTCATAAAATGAAATAAAAACATTATTGAAGAAACTATATTTTTTGAATCCGAAAACCAATACTAAAATTTGATTAATTACATCCTATAAAATAATCAATAATTTTGTATTTATATTTACCTTTATATAAATTCCATAATATTTTTAACACTACTCATACTGGACAATTAAATATTTAGTTTATAAAGTCATCATTTAAATAATATAATATTAATATCATATCAATTTTTGTTTATAATTGGTGTTGCTTGTTGTATGTTCTATAATACATAATGTTGTTCTTTTAAAATATCATGGTGTTACATATATACTGACCTAATTTTTTCATATATAACGCCACAATATTTAAATGTAATATTTTACATATTGTATTCTCATGTTCATTGTCATAGTTGGTGATTCTTCTAGAATTGATCACATGGAAATTCATTGAGATGAACATCTATCATAGAAGATTCCATTAAAAAATAATTTTTTGTGTCCATAATGGCCATGGTCTAGGGAAAAAATCCTATGTATATACCTCATTTCCAATCATGATCAAATGATATTCTTCAAAGAGACTCCTACTACTAAATTCCATTTATTTCATCACCATTATATGTTTATAATATTTTTATTTCCATTAATACCATATAATTGAATGGATATATAATATCTATCCAATTAAAAAATTTAAATTGATTATATCACAGTTTCATTTTACATTAGTGTTTCCTATGAATAAATATATTGAACACATTAGATTCATTTAGATGAAAGATATATATTAATTAAAATTGTCCTTAAAAAATTATGAATAACATTGATTTCCATGGAATTTATTAATTTAGGGATAAAAAATAATTGTTTTGGGAAATTTAATATTATATAAAAAAGAACCATTTTTTATACGAAATTAAATAAAAACAATTAAAATATAATTTTAATTAGAAAAAAAATAACCTATAAATAAAAAAGGAAAAAATTAGTTTCAATATTCACCATAATTATTTTAAATAAATTATTTAAATTATTAATATAAATATTTTTTCAATTATATATTTTTATGTCATACGAATATCATATATATTTCATAAGGAATACAATATTTATAAAAATAATATTATTACGAATAACCTAAAAATTTAACATTGTAGAAAAATACAGAATATTTCACCAAATAAAATTTTTAAAATTTTTTTTAAAAAATAAAGTAAAATTTATTTAATAAAACATATAATATTGGAATAAATAATTTTCAATATATGATAATATATAATGGTTAAAAATATTAAAAAAATATTATAAACAAAATAAATATATTTTCCTCCCTATCATACAAACTAACATGAATTTTTTTATATTTTATTGGGTTGAAAATATGATAACGATATATTATCAAAACTATTTAACAATAGCGATTAACATAATTTATTATATACAAATTACATTTCAAACTTAAACACCTTATTATGTAAAATATATATTTTTACAAAAAAACCCATTTATCATCATTTATATCAAATTCATAATCATCATATTAATTATAATTCATTTTTCCCTAAATAATATATTAATTATCAACAGGTATAATAATAAAAATAAGGTATATTTGTATTTTAAATGAAACTAATTATAAATAATAAAAAATTATTTCTAAACAAATCATTGTTTCCATTTATAATGGACGTAATACCTCTTATAAATAATTAATTGATTTTGTTAATTATTATTTATTTAACTAAATTTTAATATATTAATTTTTTTAATATAATAATCAGTTATTCAATTTTTTTGGTTGTGTAATAATCACAAGATATCGAATGCATCAATGTTATTAAATATGTGTTTATTTTAAAATGTATTGGGGTGACAACAATTATACTTTTTTTTATTTATAACATCATCAATATATATACCAATATAAATTTTCAAAAAATATTAACAACATCAAAAGGTTTTACAATGAAAATTATTTATTTTTAAATAAAGTGATCATTTTGAATCCATTTTTTTAAAACCTATGATTTAAATATTATGAATTAAAACTATATTTTAATACATACACTATAAAAAAATTATTTATTCATTACATATTTAAGTGTGTAAACATGATAAATAATTCCCCTTTTTAATTGAAAATTAATTGTTGTAATATTAATATAAATTATTATCTTTTATTGTAATAATTAAATGATTATAAAATACTTTATTCAAAAATTCCAATCCCTCAGGTATATATAAACACCCAACTACACTCCATTCACTTCATGTGTAATACTTGTTATTTTATGAAATGTATTCGTAATTACGTCTCAAAAGTCTATTAGACATGTCCCAAGGCTCTAGAATAGAAAATGTCCTCCTTTTAATTGTCTTCGATACATTCCAATGGTGGAAACATGAAGAGATGTTTAAGGGTTCTGAATATCTCATTTTATTTATAAAAAATCATATAAAATCACATTTTATCTTCCTATTTATATACATATATATTTACTTGCATTTATTTCTAAATTTTTTGAATGATTATCAATTTTTCATAAATTATTCCCTTCCCATTAAACCATTTTATATACTGAACTATTTCAATGAATGAGCTTAAACATCTCTAATTTTTTTAATAGTATTTAGATTCATTCTCATTCATTTTTTTAAACATATTTTAGGTTGATGAGGTTTTTTCCTAATGTTATATTTATCATTTTGATCACTTATTTATGGATAATAAGTCACCACCTATCATCTATCAATTTTTATAATATACGAATATATCGAAATAAGGGTTTCTAAAATATAATATATTTATACTTATTTACTTTTAACTCTTCTTATCAAATAATTAATTAATAAAAATTAGTATTGAGACCTCAATTTTTATATGATTTACTATTATTTAAATGGAATATTTATTTTCTACATATGTTTTTAAAATTTCCCTTTAAACTAATGCTTCAAGCATGGTCGTTTTAAAATACCTAAAAGAATAATGATATTTTATTATTGATTTATGGAATATATATACATTATTAATATTGTATCTCATGACTCAATAAATCATTAATAATAATATATTGACTTTTTATGTGTCTAGAATTTTAAAATATTGTATATAATTGATGCTGGGGTCTTTTCTATTAAACTCAAATCAATATTTTCCATATAAAATGTAGTATAACTATGGCTACAGAGATGTCTCACAAGGAGGTTATGGGCGAAGTTGTCAAACAATCCCTCTATTATTATTTTTTATTAAATATATGAATTATAAATTGGAATATAAATTATTTGAAAATGTTTAAATGCCACCCAAATAGATTAAAACAAAAAATATAAATTAGATATTAGAGATCAGATGCAAACTGAACTAAAAAGGAATATTTAAAGAATATAGCGGTGGAAAAAATCTATATTTAGACACTACCGTTATCATTGTTTACAAATTTCATCGAATTAAATTGTTAAATTTTTTACTAAATACCTCATGGTATACACAAATTTTAACAAAAAACCACCATGAGACATCAAATATTGGGTTTTATCCGCTATCAAATGTGATTCTATTTCCCTAGACCTCTACCTAATTGAAAATATTTAATATTATTGTGATCAATGGAGAGACCTCACCCTAAAAAGTTTAAGAAAATGAAAACAATTTTACCTTCATAATTTGAAGAATAATATATAAAAATTAAAATAATTAAATAATAATAATGAACAATACCCACATAATTCCAGAAAAAAGTTTCTAGGATGATTCAAATGAAAAGAGTTTATAATGAGAAACACAAACTCAAAAAGGGGAAAAGTATTTGGATCTTCAATTCCCACAGCCACATAGAGCCTAACCCTCCATGTAATGAAATATGAATTGAATTATCTTCTTTTAAAAATTGTTTAACAAGAAAAACAACCCCCTTCATTAAAACCATCTCTTGAAATTTTCTGAGATGAGAATATAATGACAATGGAGGGTGGAAATCTTCTACCTATATAATATTTCAAAAAATGTTTTCTTGAAATTGTATATATTTCTGAAAAAATTTGTCTTAGTTATCTTCATAAATGTTTTTTCCTTGAATTATACTTCTACCTAAAAAAATTAGAATATATGGACAAGTGGAGTTAATTTTTTCATTTTAAAACATTTATGAACTTCTTCTATCCAGAGTGAATCTTCATCTTCTTCTAGTTTCACATGAAGAAATAGCATATTCAAGGCCAATTATAGGCCTATAATTTAATGTGGATATTATTATTATATTCTTATATCTTTTCCAGGTGTAATATTATTATTTTTAATCCTTTCAAATGAGTTATGCCCTGCTTATTTAAGGATAATCAATTATGTTTGAAAAACTAATTTCTAATTTTAAGATATTTTTTGGGCCTATAGATGGCCGATTCCAAACCTGGTCCAGTATGAACATATTCATACTATGATAAAATGGATCCAAATAAATTATTTTGATAATTGGACAATTAAAAAAAATCCCAAAACAAAAAACTTGTGAAAAAGATTCAAAATTCCATAATTATGGAATTTTTATAATTATTCCCCAAACACTTCAAATAGGAAATAATGATAAAATTTAACAAAAAATGTAATATTGGTGGGGTTTCAATCATTTAAATTTAACTATAATATATTTAAACTTTTAGATCTATCAGTTTGCTCACAATTAGAACATGGGCACCTGGACAAGTGAGCAATAAAAATAAAATTTCAAAGATAATTAATACTGTTTCACAAAAAATATCACACTCAAAATCATAGAACAAAATTCCTCATGCATATTCAACAGTTTTAACTCTAAATTCACTATTATGTAAATCAATTCAATTCCAATTTCATTCATTATAACATTCAAAACTATGTATAGCTCAAATTTTTTCTTTCTCTCAACACATGAGTGTGATTTTCTGAAAACATATCTCATAGGAAAAAATTAAAAGAATTCCATAGGATATAAAAATGCATAAATCTCAACCCAATGTATTCAAAGAACTGTATCTATGATGAGTACTTATAAATGTTTTCATGTGGTTTTAAGGATTTTGGGTTTTCAAATATAAAAAATTGTGATGTATAACGATATGGCTTGGCTATTTGTTAAGGAAAATTTGCAATATTTCAATTTCTACTAAACCATGGTCTTCTCATATTTCATTATGCAATAAAATCAGCTGAAAAAATGTCAAAATTTCAATCATAAATGTCACACAAAATAAATAATTCAACAGCAAGATTAGAACCATTTTTTCCCAACACCTCAACTTTTTAAGCTTTATATAAGAATATATTTTATTTAATTTTGAGCTCCATAAAGGCACAAATCCATTTTCTGTGAAAACACCATGTGGAAAAATCATTCAGAAATGTAATTTCATCATCATGAATAACTCTTCGTAATTTGATTTTCCACCCAAATTTTCACAAAAATATGTCTCCCCCACAAGTAAACACCCTCACACTTATGCTTTAATAAAATCATTCTATGTACATCAATAGTTAGTTGGATTGGGAAACTAGATTTTAATGTGGCTATCTAATAGTGAATATATGGATAATAAGTGATCAAAAAGGTCAAATGTATATGGTAGGCCAGTGTATAAAAGGATTATCATGAAAATGGGGTTTTTCAATAAGGAATGGGTTACCAAATAATTTTTAACACAATTACATTAAATCACAATACTTCTTATAGAAAAAAGAAATGTTCTAGTTAAAAAATGTATTATTTGTTTCAATAACGAAGTGTGTGGATTTTATCAAGTTGAAAATTTTGTTCGGAATGCTCAGGGGAAAATTATTATCATTATTGGACCGAATTCATTGAAATAAATTCATAACTCAATGGTTATTTCATTAATGTTGAAAATATGAATAAAAATAATAATATTTTAGCAATCGTTTACATTTATTTCTATGAATGATGTTGGTTATTTCCATATAAAATAAATTCACAACAAATAATATACCGAAACATGCATGTTTTTTAACACACAATTTGAAAATATAACTTATAAAATACTGATTATAAAACACAAAAAATACAAATCTACTAAGAATGTCCCCCCCCCCCGCATAGATTTTGTAAAATTTATTCATTGATAATGATTTATATGGGAAATAATAATCATTTTGTTAATACATTATTGAAACATGTTGATAGGAGAGACACAACCTGATTTTTATTTTTTAGTAGTATCCTTGATATATCCTTCTAAAAGCTGCAACTTGAAAACCAATATTAAAAAAAATCATTTTATCAAAATAAAGGACTGAAAAATAAAAATAGATATAAATTAAAATATCCTTGGATTGAAAACCCAACAATGTTCTAGGAATTCACTACCCCTGGTAAGGATGTTCTCGATGATAATACCCAATTTTATGGCTGGTGTAGTTTCTTCTGAACAAACTCCAAATATGAGATTACACTAGGTTGATTTAGATCACACAAAATTTATAATCCCCAAAAAACATATTTTTTCAAGTTCAATTTTATGAATTTCATGTTCAAATGATGTCTTGGGGGTGGAAACAAAATTTAATAGAAACATCCCAACCACTTATCCTCAAAAAAATCATGCCACTAGTTGATGAAATGTAGTTCTTGGAAGATGATAAACTTAAATTTCATCTTCATAAATGTTTTATTCATTGTAAATTAGCTTGGGACCACCATCATCATGTGTACTAGTGTAATCAATAGGGTACACAATTCATTCCTTAATTTCAACCTTGACATCATCATCATCTAAAAATAAATCATTTAAAAATAAATTGGAACTAAATTATCATAGGGAGAATCATTTAGGATTATTTGTCATAAATTTCATCAAAATACTGATAAAAACATAATAATTATCCATAGGGGTTTTTAGGTTCCATCTCTTTCTGCAAGTAAAAAAGGTGATACTAAATCTGGTAAGCAGCTTAGGTTCCTCCATTTTATCCTAAATATTTAATGGATCAATTATTCCATCATCCTTGGATACATTTTAATTCAATGGTTCTATATACTCAATTTGAAAAGGTGTGGATTTAGATATATTTTTATTTTCAACAAATTCAGACTAATACTTTAACTAAGTCATATAATTTCCAAAAAACACATATGTTGTTGAATCAGTGAAGATTTTTCTCTATATATTTGAAAAAATTGTTTCCAAATTAATTTTCATCTCATCCACAAAAATTTCAAAAACATAAAAAACTTTGTGGTATAATATTTCGGAACTCTTTATCATCTTTTTGGGATTTAAATTAAATGAAATAATTTAATTGGGTGGAATGAATTCCAATTTTTTTTATTAGATGATGAATATTTTTTTGAATCACCAAATTTTGTTGTTTCTTTTCAAAAATAAATTGATTTGAAATATAAAAAATTAATCATGATTATATCCTAATATTTTTTATAATCATTCCACAAATATTATTTATTAGGGCGGAAGTCAATATTTTTTTAAGACTATAAATTAGTTGAAGAAATAAATGAAATTAAAATTGAAATAAAAAAATAGGAAACCCTTTGGAAAATGACACCAAATTCACACTGGTTATTTTCCCATGAATCTCAATCAACAATTTTCTGCATAAAATGAATTACAGTGGTGACCATTAGGTTGTCTCATGGTGAGGTTATGTCAAATGTTTTCAAACAATCACTTTGTTTATTTTTTTGTAAAACTACAGAAATAAAATTTGTATAGAAATTAGTTAAACTATATAAAATGACACAAAAAATAATAAAAAAATAAAAATACATTGAATATTATATATTTGAAGAGAACCGGACTAAAATTGTAAATCAAAAGAATGTAGTTGGGGACAAACATCGATCCCCAGAGACTACATTAATCATTATCGATGAAACAATTCTCATTAAATAAGAAATTTATATCTAAATACAGTAATTTATACACATTTTTTTACCAAAAACTATATCAAGACCTCAAATGTTTCTTTTTATCCTCTTATGAATTTGATCTGATTTCCTAAAGACCATCGAGTAATCAAAACTAGTTGAACATACTATGCTCCAGGGGGAGACCTCACCCAAGGATGTTTAAACAACAAGAAAACTATTTAACAATCATAAGATGATAAAAATACTAATAAAATAGATTAAATTTAGAACTAATAAATAATTAACCTTCATCCTTTAAGAAAAAAATCATCGATTATTCGAATGAAATGAGTTTACAATGAGAAACAAAACCTCAAAAAGGGAAAATGTCATCAGATCTTCTCTTCCCACCCCCAAATGGACCATACCCATTCATGGATTGTTCACATAATTGAATTTTCATATTCTAAATAATGTTTTCACCATCATAGAACACTCTTTATGTCAACCCATCGAGTAAAATGTAGTTTATATGAGAATATAAATTGAAATGATTGTTGAAATTTTCAACCTCTATTATGATTTTCAATAAATTTTTCTTGAATTGGGACCTCTTACTTAAAAATATGGCTTAGGTTTCTTAATAATAGTTTTTCAAACATTCATTATATTTCTCCTTATAAAATATCATAATATTTGGAAATGTGGATTTAAATTTACTATTTAATTACTGTGTTGATCATCTTCTATCTGAAGTGACACCTAAAATTCCTCTAGTTTGACATTCACAAATACCATCTTAAAGACTAAATTTATGATTGGTATTTAACATAGAGATAAAATTTAATGTCCTATATCTTTTATATGTTTATTAATATTACATTTACATGTGTAGTCTGAGTTATACCTTATTTATAAAAGGATAATCAATAGTGAATGACAATAGAATTTACCAATTTGATGGATTTTTTTGTCATCTACATAGCTGATTCAGAACATGGTATAGTTGGAACATCATAAGAACATGAAAAAACGAATATTAAAATATATTTATACAATTTTATAATTATAAAAAATTATACTCCATTGAAATCAAACTGGTAAAAAACTGTTAGGTTTTTAAAATTTGTGCATTTTTTAATTAAGGTAAAATCACTTGAAAATTCAAAAAATGGTCCATTTTCACATAAAATGTCAAATTTGTGGGGTTAAAATAGTTGAAATTAAAATAAAATATATATTTAATTTCAACTATATCAATAATAATTGGATTGAAATTAAATAATTTTTTTCAACTTATTTATCTAAAGTAATCTTACTCAAGAAAATTCTATGGATTATAATGATTTAAAAAAATTATCATATCGATTTCTATTTTGATATAAATATTACACGAATATAAACTTTTAGATTTTGGATCTTTTTTATAGTGATCATCTTAAATTATACTTTCACAAAATCTATTTTTAAATGAATAATCGAACTATATCAAAACGATTCTCACAAGACAATATCATCTAAAAAATGAATAATATTATATTATAAACCAATTTAAAGAAATAATTATAATTCCACAAGCATGAAAATTTATTTTAAACAAGTTATTAGTGAATTTATTTTTAGTATACAAGATGTTATATGATATACAATGCCTATTATAACACAATATAAGGGTTTAATTCAAAATTTCTATTATTTTAATGTATGGTTCCTCTATCACATATATACTCGTTTAGTTATATTATAATATTATATTACTATATAAAATACTAATTTACATTGGTTTTATGGGATTTACAACCACATTTCCACATTTCTGAATTTAAATATCATACCCAATATTGTTTTTTAATGGTCTGTATAGTTATTCCCATTAGTGATGTTATTTAAAAAAACAATATCCCTATATCTTAATCATCTTATGTGGTGAACCAGCCCAGGTACCCTGGTAACCTGATAAACGAGTCAGACCAGACATAACCATAAGGACATTCCCAATCCTCGTGGGTTTGTCACTAGCACCTATAATCATACAACAACAAAGTGGCAATTATTTTTTCCACTAACAATGCAGAAGTAATAGAAGAAATTTAGTACGCATATCAAAATAAAACTCCACTGAGAGTAAAATTACCAGAATAAAACATGGAATAAATTCCCAAATTACTACAACCCAACAACTAAAGACAATGGGAATAGCCCCTAGGTCCCAAAAGAGATAACTCACCAAGTCCAAATCTCAATATCTGGATCCACCTTCAAGAGATCTCTTCCCATTGTTCAAAGATGTAATAATAATGTTTACAAACACCCTAATGAAAAATTAGGGTGTGGGCATAAGCCCTAAATTATACCTCTATAGAATCCATAACATATACCAATAATTTAATAAACAAATGAAATTCTTTAAAATTTTCATGGTAAATATATTTTTTCATTTCAAAAGAACATTTAAACAAAAAAATCTATACATTTTCAAATGATGGAAAATAATTTTAAAGAATATGATTTACTTTTGAAGAGATGAAATATTTATAAAACAATAAATTAAGTAAAACATCTATATAAAATAGTTTATATTATCTCAATAGTCATGTAATGCACTTTAAAAAATAATTTCATACATTATTTCAAAAATATAAATAATGAAACGATAAATATAGTCATCAGCCAAAATGTACAATAGTATTACCTAGCTATGAGATTCCACAATATCTACATAGACATAGTAAAATGACTATTCAATGTCCCCATGACACTGGCCAGAGGTGACTAGTCACCCATCCATAGGGGATGTTACCCACCACAGATTTGTTTTAAAATATTGTCATTGAATAGAGTGTATCCAAATAATTTATTGACTACCTAAGGCTATCATGATCTTTTACCTAATAAGATATTTATATTATGACTAATTAAAATATAATAAATCCTATTATTTTATTTTGAATATTTCAATTTCGTTACATTTAAAACCAAAATAGATTTTATTCAAAAACGGGACTCCTCCACAAGATAAAACCACTGGGTATCTGTCAAATCATTTTAGGCCATTTACATGGGGTTGAATTTCCAAAAAATCCTTTTCACAATTAAATCCAACAATTTAATTGAAAACTTTTCTACCAAATCCATAATTTAAATTCAACAATTTAAATTAACCGGTTTTTCACAAACCCATCCCAATTAAATGTAATTTGGGGTTTTCCAAATTTCCCAAGAAAAAAAATTTCATATCTCCCAATTCACTAGAATTGGATTTTAAAAAGTAAATTTAAAACAAGTTGAATAAATTGAACTTAAATCAAAAATTAAAATAAATCTTGATTTACAACGGTAATCAATTTTTCCAAATAAGGATAGAACAACCTACATATTCCTGAAACCCAACACTCACAATGACACACATCAACGATAATGAAGGTAAAGAAGACCTATAAACTCAACCTAGATGCAAGATCCAACTACACTAAACATTGATAAATCAATTACTATATGATCTATCAAACCCCAAGAGAGGATAAAGATAAAAAATCAAAGAACGATTGAGAAAACATACCTGGGAATATCACCACTAGTGAATGGATAATTAAATGCCAAAGGATCGGATCTGGAGGAGGGGTGCCTCTGAAAAACGCCTAGGAAAAGTTTTGGATTGAGAGATAGGATGATTGGAAATAAAAGGAATTAGTGAAACTACCAAATTCATGACTTTAACCTTGGTGTGCGTCGGGTTATGACATGTACCCAAGGGGCACGACTTGTAACCTAGGGTCATGACATGTAGTCCATGTTGGATAAATTACATCAAAAAATCCATCTCCTCATGTTAAAAATCCAATATATAAACCCTACAACATGATTACCGTAGGTACAAGATGTGTACTTGTTCAGAGCAGCATGTAAACGAGGTGTACCTACTATGAAACTTGTAGAAAATCTATAAAATCACTTTTAAGGACATTGAACCAAAAATGGAATTTTGAAAATGGGAAAACCATACCAATCAAGGTAATTGGATGTTACAAAATCCCCACCATAGAAACATTATACCCCCAAAAATCCTATAAAGAAGAATTCATGCCAAATAGATGAGGCCAATGCTCTCTCATCTATACCTCAGGTTCCAAAATCTCAATACTTTCATACCCATGATGCAATAGTACATGAGCCAAAGGTATCGTCCTCCCCCAACGTACCATGGCCCCAGAATCAACTTTCCTCATTGTTCACTCAGTCAAATATAATTTAGCCTCAATATCATGGTCACTCCAGCTCAAAATGTGAGATGGATCATATAGATACTTTATAAGCTACGATAAATGGAACATGTTATGTATCAATGTTAGTTGTGGTGGATATTCGAAACATTACTCAACCTTTTCCACCCATTTACAAACCTCGAAAGGTCCCACATAGCAAGGATCATGCATATTTTTTCTCCCAATATAATGCTGACCCAACAACAGTGAAACCATTAAGATGACTACATCACCAAATGAATACTCCAAAGGCCTAAAACATTGATAAGTGTGAGTCTTATATCTTATTTGTGTTGTGTATATCCTCTGATGAATAAACTGAAACAATGATTTTGTCTCTTACACCAATGTTGGTCTAACCAAGGAACTTTCACTAACCTTCCACCAACACAATAGAGATTTACAATGTCGAAAATACAAGGCCTTGAAAGGTTCTATTCTGAATGCACACTGGAAACTATTGTTGTAAGAAAACTCAACCATCCCTAAGTGATCATCCCAAGCCCCCACTGAAGTCTAGAAGACAAGCATGGATAATATCCTCAAGAATTTGTATAGCTCTTTCTATCTATCCATACATCTGCGGATGGTGGGACATGGTTAAACAAACCTCATATCTCAGTTCCACTTGAAGGCCTCTAAAAACAAGAGAAGTAAACCAAGGATCCCAATCTAATACTATATTATATGAGACTCCAATCATGAAAACAGTCTCTTTCAAGAAGGGATTTCCAGACTCCTCAAATTTGGTCATATCTCAAATTCGTATAAAGTGAGCCGACTTGGTCTTCCTAATGATCAAAAATAATATTTTATTCTCCTTTCTAAGGGTATACAGAAATCCAAAAACAATGTCCATAGAGATCTCATCACAATTCTATGTAGGGACTGGAATTGGATGAAGTAAACCCAAAATATTTTGGTGCTCTGATTTCACTTGCTGGAACATATAGCAATTAAAGGCAAATTTAGCAATGCCCAACCTTATACGTGGCCCCTATAACTACCGCCTCATATCATATAACATATTAGTTTTTCTTGGCTTCATATCCCATTGGGAGTTCTGGAAATATCCCATTACTACCTTCCATTACACTAACAGAAAACTGAATGAATTCTAATATAATAGAAAACCATATCTGGAGAAATACCACTATAAAACTATCTCCCCACCATAAAAAGTTTCTCTAATGATACATAACTCATTATAAAGATCATGGTCCTAAATAATCATCTTGATAGGAGTATATTTCAACTGACCACTCGCCATGGAAACCTTAAACCCTTCCTCTAGAACACCAATATGCAACTATGCATAGAGAGCCATCAAATTCAACTCTTCTGAGGACTCTTTCACTACCTGGGTTAGAAGATTCATTTTCAATGCATCTTCAATGAAATTAACTATCCCAGGGGTATTGGAAATGTCAAATCAAAGGATTTCAGTTATACCACCCAACACCTCAACCAAATATTCAAATCTATTTGAGAGAATATATAACTTGGGAAATTGTATTCTATATACACTATAAATCGTCCATCAAATAAGTAGTGCCACTAACTATTAAGTGAGTGCATCAATACTACAAGTTTCAGGTCATGGGTATGATAATTATTCTCATGTTGCCTAAGTTAACGATATACAAAAGCTACTATATTATCACCCTACATAAGAACATAGAACAAGCCTGAACCTGATGCATCACAAAAAACCACATAGCCTTTCTTGGATTCCAGAAGATTCATTATTAGTGTAGTAGTCAATAGAAATTTTAGATCGACAAAAGAACTATAAAATTTATCATTCCATGAAATATTTACCCTCTTCCAAGTCAGATCAGTCATCATAGAATCTATCATTGAGTAGTCTTTGATGAACTAGTGGTATTATCAAGATAATCCCCAGAAGATTGAGATCTCAAAGGCATTTTATGGTTTCTCTCGAGTCTTGGCATCCCTAACCTTCTCAAGATCAACTGATATACCCTATTTAGAAACAACATGTCCCATGAATTTCACTTCTAGAATCCAGAAACCACACTTTGAAATCTTGGCATAATGGTGGTGATTTCTCAGTAGATTCAGAACAATCCTCAACTGTTGTACATGATCCTCCTCATATGTGGATCATATAAGAATCTCATCAAGAAATACTACCACAAGGGTTTCCAAATACTTTTTTAAAACCATGATCATTAAATCCATGAATCCTAAAAGTTAATTTTTTAGATAAGAGTACACAACAAGTTACTCATAGTTGGAATAACTTCTCTTAAAGGCGGATTTCTGAATGTTTGATTCTTTTAACCTAAACTGATCATAACCAGATCAAAGTTCAATCTTCATAAACCGCTTCTCCCCTTTTATAAGACCAAAAATATCACCAATCCATGGAAACAAATGTATTTTATTTATCATAACTCGATTGAGCATTCAATAATTGACATAAAAGCGAAGATAAACATTAGAATTCGTGATGAGGAGAAACAACGATGCTCAAGGATACACCCTCAGTTGAATAAATCCATTCTCTAGAATATCTTCCAACTGGACGTCAGATATTTCAATTCACCTAGAGCAATTTAATAAGATGGATTAAATATTGGTTGAGTTCCTGGAATTAAGTCTATTGAAAACTCAACATTTCACTGTTGGAAGACTACATAAATCCGAAGGGAAAACATCATAAAAAAATGAGGTCTAGAGGGTGATCAACACTCATGGAATCCCACTATAGGTCAAAAGAAAAATCTAATGTCACTTTACCCAATTAAAAATAAGACGGTCTGGATGTTCTCGACCATGGATCTCAATCTCCTGGGAAAACAAGTGGCACACTGCAGGGTGCAATAAATTTGACCCATTAAAGATAAAAATAAATTTGAGATTTGTATTCAATGAGACAATTCATCCCAAATATAACATCTAGAGATTTCTTATCAAGAACCAAAAAACTACAAGATAACTCAACATTTGGTTTTGATAAAACCCAAGTTGGACTATGGAGAAACTTCTCTCTCTTCATAACAAGTGGTGTAGTAAAATTCATTTCTAATGAATGTTTCTCTATAGGATGATTAATCATATTAATGATATTGGTTGAAATAAAAGTTTGAAATTCACCAGTATCAAAAAGAAAAGTCCCTAATGATTATGATATAGTAATGGTAAATCTCTAAGCCGTTAGACCTATGTCTGATTCCTTTGGAGACTCATCCATTGCGTGAAAAATATGTGTTCCAGTTTCCTAGGGTTGGAACCCTTTTGAACATGAAGAATTTGATTGACCCATTGTTTTATGAGAATTTGATGATACAAACAGAGTATGAAGAGTAGAGAAATGATGGAAAAATATATGTAATATCCCGGATATCTGTAGAAACAACATTCCTTGCGTGCCTCAGTGAAAACCCTCTTAAAATGTATTGTCTTTCTACGCTAATAGAAAACCGATGAACACAATCTTATAGATGAAGGATGTGTAAAATAAGTCTACTGTTGAGAGCCAATATGAGAATCATCATGATTCATTTTTTCTTTTGAATGAACAAACACTACTACTTAGAGAAAAAGGAACTCCCATCAACCATGACTTCCTAGCCAGGTCTATCTCAAACATTATAACCCTATCCAGCAAATCTTTATAAGTGGGAAACCTCAGCAATAAGACCAGAGATAGTATATCTATTCAAAGTCCAAACTTGAACCATCAAGCCATCGTCCTCTAATTACATGAAATATCAAGAGAAATCTACACCATCTCATCCAGGAGATTTGAATAATCAGTCATGGTTCTATCATCTTTCTCAAGTTTCAACAATTCATAAGCACTATCTAACACCATTGACTCTGGAAAAAACTAATTGGTGAAATGAACATTGAATTAATTTTTCTCCAAGACCTCATGTTTCTCTACCATCACCATCGTGTCCCATCATCTCCTTCTCGGCCCCTCCAGTACAAAGTTGCCACACTTCACCCTGATCACTTCTGGTGCCTCTAAGAACTCAAAAATATGTTCTATATTGCTCAACCATTCCATAGAATGTTGAGGATCAACAGAGTCATTGAAAACTGATGTATTTTGGAAATGGAAATCATGAGAACTATTCTGAATAACATACCCCCTGAGGATCCACAACTAGTGCCTGTATGTGGACAAGAGGTGGTGCATGTCCTAGAGCATGGACATTTCACCCAATCACCTAAACCATATTTGGATAAATAATAGGATTTTCTTGCTCTGGGTTTTCCACTACATCTCCCCATATCTGATTTACACCACTTCTCATATGCCCGATGCTACACAACATCAGAAGATAAAAAAGAAAACATTATATTAATTCTCAAATTAAATAACAATAGAAATTATTCTCAACATATGGAACAAATGGGATTAGAATTTCTCTCATTCTAAATCATAATAGGGATGAGAATAGAACTAATCTATAAGAGGTCATTCCCAAACCACCCCTAGTGACATAAGGTTCATTGTAGTGAGTGCTAGCCAGGAACACAATCACAACAACCTCCTAACACCTGAGAATATTCAAAAAATTCATACTTTTATCTGGGCATGATGTTCAGCATACTATTGATACCATTTTAAAAAGAACTATCTTGGCTACCCTAGTAACCATATAGTTAAGACAACCCTGACATATCACAAAGGGCATTCCCAATCCCCATGGTATGGCGATAAGAACCTGGCATCAAATAACATTCAGGTGAGAATTATTTTTGCCACTATCAATTTAGATGTAAAAGAAGAAAGATAGTATTCATATTAAAATAAAACTCAACAGGGAGAAAAGGTACTGTAATACATCAAGGAAAAAATTCCCTAAGTCCTACATCCCATTTAATAATAATAGTGAATCCATCCCCAAGGTCCCTAAGGACAAAACTCAACATGTCCAAAGCTCAAAATCTAGATCCTTCTCTAAGAGATCCCATCTCATTTATCTGACATGGAAGAAGAATGTCTACCAACACAAGAAGGGAAAAATAGGGTGTGAGCCTGAGCCTAGTAGGATACAACCAAAGACTCTATAACTGATTCCAAACATGTATCAATCAAAGGAAATGATTTTTAATTTTCATTGTAAACATGTGTGGCATTTCAGAAAAACATTTTAAAAACATGATATATGTTTTCAAAGGATGTAAAATACTTTTAAAGAAAATTATTTACATTAAAAAAGGTGAAATATTTTGAAAACATGGTATTAAACAAAAATTTATATAATAAAATTTATATAAAATCAAAAATCATGTAAATAATTTCAAACATATTTGGAAAACATTTATATCTCAAATATAAATATTAAAATGATAAATATTTTCATCAGGAAAAAGGTACTATAGTATTAACCAACAATAGGATTATATATACTCTAAGTGGAAAAACAAAATGAGTATAGTCATGTCCCCCTAAAACTGGTCAAGGATAACTCATCAACCTCCCATCGGAGATGTTACCCACCATATATTTGTTTTAGAACGTTTTCATAGCATAGAGTGTATCAAATTACACATCAACTACCTAATCCTTGTTTTTGATCTTACAGGATGGGATATTTATTTTAAAACTGATTTAAATATGATAAATCCCATTCCTCCATTAAAAAAATACCAATTTCTTTCCTTTAAATTATGTTTTATTCAAAAACATACCTCTTTCACAAGATAAAACCAATGAGTTTTGATCAATTCATTTTAATCCATTTTCACGAGTTTAGATTCCATTCAAAACCATTTCCATCATTTCCAAAATACATTTTCACAATTAAATTCAACAATTTAATTGAAATCACTTCCATCAAATCCAAAATTTAATCTCAACAATTTAAATCAAACAATTTTCCAAAAACCTACCCTAATTCAATAAAATTGGGGGTTTTCCAAACATTCATTCCAAAACCAATTCAAATCACTCAATACAATTTAATTGGGTTTTATCAAAGCAATTGAAAGAAAGTGGATGAAATTGAATTTAAATAATCAATTGATATAAATCATTCAGGAAAATGGTAATCAATTCGGCCAAATCAAGACAGAAACACATACCTTTTCCCGAAACACAACAGTCATAATATCACCCATCAATGAGAAAGAAGGTGTAGAAGATCTTTACACTTAACCTATAATCATGATCCAACACCACAAGGCATAGATTCATAAATTCCATGATGAAATATCAAAAACCCATGATAGGATAAAGTGGGAAACAGAAGAATTATTGAGAACACATACTCAAGAATCACACTACAATAAGAAGGATTATTGATGGCCAAATGATCAGATCCAGATAGATGGTTACCTCTGAAGACCGCATAGGATGGGTTTTAGTTTGATAGAAAGGAGGTATGGAAATAAAAGGGCTAAGTGAAACACAAAAACATGTGACTTTAACCTGGGTGCATGGAATGTCACAACGTGTAACCGAGGGTCATGACATGTAGTCCATTGTGGAGAAGTTACTCTGAAGAAACCCATCACCTCATGTTACAAATCTGACATTTACACCCTATATGTTTTTTACCACCAATATATGATGTTTACGAATTAAAAATAGTCATTTCATGATGTGTACTTTAGGTACATGACTTGTACCTTCTATGTAACCTGTAGTAATACTAGAAAACCACTTTTTTTTGAATTTGAATAAAAAATAGAATTTTAAAAAATGGAAAACATACCTGATATAGGTTACATAATCTTACATCTTATATTTTTAATGTTCATTAAATATATTATTTCACAATCCACATTCAAAATTTTTTATGAAAATCATGTCAGTACGGTTTAATATATTTTCATTATTTAAATAAAATATTAAATGTCATTTCTCAAAATATTTTCCATGATTATTATATTTTATCCTTATTTATTTTCAAGGTAGAAATAATATGACATTTAACTTATAATTTAATTTTTTTAATTACTATTTATTCCATTCGAAAATTTAAATTTTCAAGGATAAACATTATTCAAATGTTATGAAAATATATATACAAATTATGAATATTCATTTAGTGGTTCATCATTAGTTTTAAACTTATAATAATTATAATTATATTTAATGAAATAAATAAATTTATATGATAAAATCATATAAATTTTTTAAGATATCATTTTATTAAAACAATCCTACATTATGATGGTTCATTAAAATATATTTTTTCATTATATATCTAAGTATTGTGCAATATCCAAGAAATTATTTTCTAAAAAAATTTATAATTTCATATAATCATAAAAAATATTCTTCACTAATATGAATATTATTTAAATTCAAATATCAAAATATGTCAAAATAACATATTGTTCAATAAAATATAGAATAATAAAATAGAAATATTATATAGATTTTGAAATGTTAAACGTAAAAATTAATTTAATAACATTGATGTTAAATTGGTTGGTGTGAATAGAACAAACCGAATTATAGAATATATATATATGTATATAATTTTCAAATTAAATAAAAACGTATTGAAAATTTATTATAGAATAATTGCTCATTTTTTTATTAATTTAATTTTTTTAATTAAAAAATACATTTTTCATTGAAAAATGGTTTTCATTTTGTTTTTTTGAGATAATTCTATAATGAAATAATGATTTTTTTAAATTGATCAGAGAAAAATAAATTTCATCTTGAAATCACCACATAAAAATTATGTTAGAGTGGAATATTTCATGTTTTTTTAAATGATATAATTTGAAGTGAATTTTGAAAAAGACGGCTTTTTGTAAAGTTGTCCATTTTTTGTTAAATAAAAAATTATAAATTTTCATATGATATTAAATTAACATAATAATAATTATAATTGATATAATCTAATTAATTACATTGTAATTATCCTTTTAATTTTTTTTATATTTGTACATTTGTAGGATTAAAATGTATATTTTATATAAACATTTTCCACTAATACTTTTGATATAAAATTAAATTATTTAATAGTATTACTATAAAATGGGTACAAAAAACTTTGGATTATATTTTTAACCAAGAATAAAAAAAATTAAACAATACGCTTTTAATTATATGAATTAAGAATAGTATTTTTGGAAAAAGTATTTCATCGAGAAAGGGTAAAATGAGGTAAATGTTGAAAAAAACTAGTGGATAAAAGTATAAAATGACCTACTAATTTCAATTGTCTGATTTTATGATTGTTTTATACTAAAAGGTATTTTTTATTATATTTATAAGGATATCTATAATATTATTTTAAAATTAGGATCCTAAGATTGACTTTAAAAAGATAAGTTGTATTTTCTTCAAATTTGAACATTATTTTGGGTCGTATAGTTTTGATGAATGCTGAGAAGATGATAATAATTTTTTTATAATAAATGATATAAAAACATATCATTGTTTATTATTGACCCAAAACAAATTTTTGAACCCAATTTATTACTCTATTTTATGGTGAAATTTTTATTACTCTAAAATATGGTATTTTCATAAATATTAATTTTCATGCATTTTATGTAGATAAATAAAATTTGATTTCATAAATATATAGAAATTTATTCAAATAAAATGTATAAAATGTTTCAAATAATAATTTTAAATAAATTACCATTCAACTATAATATTTTTGGAAATATAATTAAGTTACCATGGTAAAAATGGTATGTGATCGTCGTCAAGGTTATAATGAGTATAAGTGTTTTAATATGAAGATCATTCATAAAATGTATCCAAAACAAGTATAAATGTGTTTGGGTGAGTTTATTTAATCCTTATAACAACTTATAGTATAATTTTGTATTTCCTAGCTCCACATACCAAGATTATGACTTTTAAATTTTTTAATATTTTACGAAACTCTAAGAATGAATCTCCCCATACATATAAAAGGTCACATACTATCCTATTATATTCAATAATAAAAATTTATTTTTATCTCTCATTCCTGGAAATAATCCCTTATTTAAATCCATTAACTAATAATATAAATAAATACATTGTAATATCAAATCATTTATGTATTTTGGTGTAATGAAAAAAATGAAGAAAAGGTAAACAATTAAGCAGAATGTCTTAGTTTAATTTATTCTTATTTATCATTAAAATATTATTTAAATATTTTGAAAAAATATAAATAGTGTATACCATATATTTTTATCTCTTAATGTTAATTTCATGTAGCACATAAATCCCATCTTCCACCATGGAATATTTAATTGTCATTTTCGTTTATGATAGACTTTAACTGCACGAACCGATATAATTGTTTTCCATCACCACAAATCAAAGAAGATTATAATGATATATTTAGGGATTATATATTATATTAAAGAAATAATTACCATTATTAAATGATAAAATATCATCTATATTATTTCCATTCCATCTATAGAAAAATGAGAATGTCATTCATGCATAAATATAGACTACCACAACCACAATGAAATGGGATATATTTATCATCCCAAATCCTACAGATTATATATATAATTTTATTTGAATTTATAATTTCATACATATGATATAATTGTCATTATAAAAATACTAAATATCACTAACCTTCTTTTCATCATGATCGTTAAAAAATAGAGGTGTTACTCATGCTTACACATAACCTATTATCTCAATGAATGTAAGAGTCTATTTTTCATAACCATATTTTATTTATGGTTTTAAAATTATAATTTATTTATAATATTTATAACTATTTCGTGATAATTATTTTGGATATTATTAAAAATGACATTTTTCTCCAAAGTGAACTTACAAAATTCATTTTGGATATATTGGCCTAATATTATCAAAATATTTGATGTGAGATTAATTGATTAATTATTTATATATAACATTATAATATATAATATATAAAGAATAAAATTTTCTAAAAAAATAAAAAATTAAATAGATGATATAAATTTATTATTCGCAATGATATTGAGTATATTTGATGAGACGAACTCAAGTTAAGGGACAAATTATTTTAAAGACATCATCTAATGTAATGTATTTATTAATCCTCAAAATATAATCACACATGAACATATTAAAGAAAATAATAATTATTTTACTTTATATTTATATATATTAAATTAAATTTTAATTGTAATTTTTGTTTGATTTTCATTGAATGTTTTTTATTTAAATATTAATAAGTATTTTCTATGGGTTTTTTTTTACTTTTTATATATATAAAAAACAAATATCATATTTTGAAATAAATAGAATCGACTAAATTTCCAAATTCTACAACCATTATTTTATATTTGGATTCATTTATAATATTTTATATTTTTATAAAAAAAATCCCTATATCACTTTATTTTTAAGAATTTTAATTTTAAAATTTTGATTTATAAAAGAAATTTTTTTTTATACATGAAGGTGTTTTACATGTGTGTTCAAAAGGGTTATTCAACTGATATGTGATTAAATGCATAAATAATTTATTTATTTTATTAATTATATTGTCTATGGATTCTTTTTATGGAGAATTGTTTTATTTATTGCTATCAAATGGATTGGGTAATGATTATGTTCTCTATTAATATTTTTTGGATTTTGATGGTCATGATTATCCCAATTATACGTGTTCTAGTAGGGGTTATTGTCTTTATTATATGAATATTATTTCCAAAATAATCTACAAGAGTTATTATTCATCAAAATTAGTTTTTATAAAAACAATTAATTTAAAAATAAATTATATTAATATTTTCTAGTGGAAAAAAGTTCCATTTCTCTATATTAAGTATGTTTTTATGAGAAAATTTCTCATGGGGAAATATGTTTTAAAAGAATCCATCCTTATTTTAATTTTTTCATTATGATTTTTTTTATAATTTCTTTTATGAAATTATATGTTGAGTTAATAATATGTAATGTTTATTCACAAAAAAATGTGAGCCCAACAATTATTATGTTAAATGAAAACTCTCTTTATGAAATAATAATGATAAAATATTTTAATTTTTTAATTTATTTATTCTTATATCTTCTTTTCTAATATTGGGTTTTCTCCTAACACATCGTTAAACTTATTTTATTAGGTTTTTATATATGTAAAAAAATGATGAATTCATGTCCAATTTCATTATGATTTTAATTTAATAATGAATTTATTTCATTATAAAAGATTTATAATACATAAATAAGGATATTGGGTTAATGTATAATTTTTTTAATATATGGTATTTTATGTAAGATATATAAAATAGTACTATAAAATACTAAAATGAAAATACCCCTAGAATTAAAGGATGTGAATTCATTTATAAATATTGAATTTTTGGTTGTTTATGGTCAGTTCCTTATAGAAAATCTCGATGAAAATTTTTAGATTACATTATATATTAATAAGAGTTCATGTGATGTTAGATTTAGAGTTATCTTTAAAAGATTGGTTTTATATGTTTATGGTTGTTCAAATAATTTATGTTTTGGACATCAATGTTTATAATTTTATTTGATAATATCTTTATGTGATTATTAACATTTTAGAAGTTATTTTATTAGGTTGTGGTATATATTATAATTATGTTTAGCATGACTGATTATTTCCGAAATATTTTATTTAATATTTATAGGTTTTTTTCATATGTTAGGGAATTTAACAAAAAAATATAGTATATTTTTATTTAATGGATAACTTTAGGATATGGAACATTAAATTAAATCCAATCAGGTTGTAGGGATTAAATCCACAATATAGGTTTGAAAAGGGTAAAATGACTACTTATGACCTATTTAATGTATGAGTTAGAGTGAAATTATCTTTTTTACTTATATAATTTCCCAAATAATGATTATTTGGAATTTTGGAACATATGTTTTATCATATATATAACAATAGGACATAAAATTGACTTGATGAAAAAATGATTAATGTTATTTCTAATGAATATCACCATAATATTAGTGAAAATCATATGATTATGGTAAATAGAATGTTATTGGATTGTATTTTAGGTATAAAGTAATAACCTAGGTTTTTTGTAAAATCAGTTTTTCATTCTGGAATTAAATATCCAAATTCAGTATTAATTTATAATAAAATATGTGATATTTATAGAAATTTAGGAATTTACACTGATAGAATAGTAACATGACCATATGAACATTGATAATTCCATTAAGAAGAGTAATTTGGATAATATAATAGTAACCCCACTTATTAATGTATAAATGTTTTTAATCTTATTAGTGTAATCATGATATATTTATATCATTCAATAAGTAAATAAATGTTTTGAAATTGATAAATTATGTTTTGGTATGTTTATAAGTAATAAATATTTAATTATAATTTTATTATTAACTTAGTGATTTAAAATATTTTTTTTCATATTATAGATTCATATATTATATTTTGTTGTTTTATTATTGTAAGATAATTTATTCAGACTTTAATTCATTTTTCAATGTGTTATAAAATTAGTTATAATTTAAAAAATTGGATGTTTCAAATAAATAATGAATTTATTTGAATTTTTATTTCAAAACATTTGAAAAATATTTAATATTTTAATTTATACACATTTAAAATGTTTAGGGTGATTTTTTGGTACTTTTCTCATATACATGAATTTTTTATAATGGTAAAATATGGTAATTTATGGTATATATACATTATAAGAAAAATACACTATTTCATGAATCATGAATTATTTAAGAACTATAATATATAAATAACGTTATGTATTTTAATATATTTTACGAAAGTTATCAAACAATTCATATTACTGATCCAAATTAATAATATAATGAATATAATAATGAGAAAACCCATATTTCCTCCACTATAAACACCTTACCTCACCACCTCCTCTCTTCACACCTCAGTTAATAGTATAATATTCACATTTAGTCAATTTCTATTTATAAGACTCTTCCCCATGTCCAGGACCTACTGGTATCACAAAAATTCCAAAACCAAGGACACAGAGGAGGTTCTCAAGGGGAGGGTTCAAGAGGTAAAAATCGTCTTTTATTTTCTTTTATTTTCATTGCAATGGTTTTCTTTTCATATACTCTCTTAAAGTCCACTTATATAACATGAATTAATACTATATTATCTTAAATATAATTTAATTTTTTCATATTTATTTAAAATTTATCATAATAATGTTTCTCCACTACCTTCTATTCTAAAAATAAAAAACATCGTTCATGATGTGTTGATTAATCAACCTCATGGAAGATTTGTTTTCAATTTCCATGAATTTATTGAAGGATTGTCATAAAACAATAACTTTAATAAAATAATATATTTTTATACATATTATATATAATATTATCTTATTAAACCAATTTTTAGACAAAATATTAATTAATAAAACGAAATTTTTCGTAATGATCAAAAATCACCATAAAAAACTAAGGTTCATCACTCATGTTTTATCTAAAGATTCATACTCATAACATATTACAAAATTGATATATAAGAACATTTAATATTTCATATGTGTATATATAACTTGTAATTTCAATTATAACATTTTCTTCCTTCTTAAAATTAAATCCATAAGAAACCAACCATAGAAACCATGAAATAAATGCACCTGAAACAATGAAAATAAAAAATATTATAAATAAATGGGAATAAATGTTGTATGATAATATCATATAATTATTTATAATTATTAATATGGTTCATTAATATATTAATAATACAATTTAAACAATTATTCAAGATTTTTGAATACGTTTGAAGTAAGACAAACCTATTGTAAAGGAATTCTTAAACAAATTTCCATTCTTTATGTTAACATTGTACTTAATTGATTATATGGTAATAAGATTAGTTGTGAAATTTATATTGATAATATTATTTTTTATTATGTTTACTTATAGTTCATAAATATATTCTAATACTTTTATTAATTATCACATCAATTATACGATATTTTTTCTAGAATTTTCTTTATAAATATAGTTTTAAATTTATATTTTTAAAAAATACAATTGGACTATTTTTATGAAAGTATTATTGATTTATCATAATGTTATAGATATTTGGAATTTTTTATGATAGAGGGTGGGACCTATATCCCCCTCCAATTAAATGTTTGTGTTTATGTTATAAGTCGAAAATATAGTTACTCCATGTGTAACTATGATGGTTACACAATATGGTGTCCATGAGGGTTAGATCATAAGGTAGTTGGGAGGGTTACATTTTAAGGTAGTCATGAGGGTTACAAATAATACAGTATCAATAAAGGCTATAGTCATTTTATGTAATTCACCATGTTAACTTTATTTAATTATTTATGTTTTCTATGTTATATGGAAATATTTACTTCACATAGAATCTATATTATACA
Source organism: Viscum album (assembly GCA_963277665.1). Taxonomy (NCBI): domain Eukaryota; kingdom Viridiplantae; phylum Streptophyta; class Magnoliopsida; order Santalales; family Viscaceae; genus Viscum; species Viscum album. Next base: position 14,523,160 of record OY728151.1, on the reverse strand, counting down.
TATTGAGTGAGAAGTATGACTTTGGGAAAATAATTTCACATGCTTATATGTATTCATGTAATAATGGTTTCTCTCATACTTTTGATATCCCTTACTGATATTTATGTTCTCATACCATGTTTTAAAATGTTTTCACAAGTTTTAATGAAGGTTAAGATAAAAAGAGAAGCCAAGATGAATGTTGTGAATTATTTCCATGAATAGATTTGTTATTTTTTTTATTGAAACCATTTTTATTCTGAAAAAATGGATATTTTTCTAGTAGTTTCCTCGTTATATTATTATGGGTTGATATGTATGAATTATGTCCTAATTTTTTAAAAATATAAACTGAAGTGATATTTTTAAATATAAAGAAGTGAATTCCATAGAAATTTATTAGATTCTGTAATGTTTAATGTCGAGTCATTATAGATAAAGGTTGAAAATATTTGCTAATATTATATAATTTATTTGTGTCTTTATAATAAATATCGTTATTTCTTGAAATAATAAGAATGTTTTTATATATTTTATGATTATAGAATATACATTTTGGGGTATATACATTATTTGTAACTAAAAAAGATTGGAAATAACTATTAAATTATTATTAGAATAACATGTGATCAAATTATTCAGATTTTTGGGATTCAAATATTTATGGGAATTTTATATTGAATTTTATGGTTATTTATTTATCAAATGATCTATTCTATGTATTGGGGTCTCTTTATGATTTTTATTACATTAATGTTGCATATCATCATAAGAAAGCTCATTCATTTTTGGAATTATCTAACATTGTGATGACCAATTGTTTTTATTTTCTAAAGTTAGGTTTTATATATTGTTATCCTTTTAGGTATTATGTGATCAATTATAATTTTAATTTAGTTCTTCATATATAATAAATTGATATTCAATACTCATATTTTGAAGAAAAATATTAGATTGTGTTGGAAATTTATTAATCGATGAAATTATATTTTCAATGAATATATATATATCATTATTTTTATAGTTTGGATATTAATATAATTCCATGACACTTGGAAAGGGATATTAAACCCCCTGTTTTATCTATTATCTTCTTCTTTTTTTATGAATATACAGTCTATTTCACAGGTCATTAATTTATGTTTTAGTGCTTATTAATATTCCTATGATAATTAATTTTTTAAATTCACATATCAGTCAACAATATTATTTAAAAATTACATATTTCCTCCATATACATATTATCAAATTCTATTAATGATCTCTAATTTTGAAACCCAGTTATGTGTTATCCTAAAAGTCCTTCATATTTTTTATTACCTCATTCAATTGGATGTTTTATTAACCCTTTCTATGATGTGGGGCTTTAATATAAAAAATTAAAATTTTCAAACCCATGATTGATGATATTATGTTAAAATTTGTATAACATAATTTATTAAAATTTTTTAATTTAGAATTATGGGATTTTAACATAATACTTTGATCGACTGTGTATTGAACACAGATTATTGAGCATTAATAAAACATGAAATAATATTATTTTAATGTTAATGTTATCAACTATATGTTAAATTGTAGAGTACGAATATAATTAAGATAAATTTGATATATATACATATATATATTTTAACTAATAAATAAAATGTTTTCTAAAAAATATAAATAAATAATTACTCACTTTTTATTGATGTCATTTTATTCTTCAAAATTATTTTTCCTTAAAAAATATTTCTTTTAGTGAAAAAATATAATATTTATTCAATGAATAAATTAATATTTTATTTTTAAAAATAAATATATTTTATAAAACTAGTATATCAATATTATCTTATGGTCAAATTTTGAGTTTTTTCTAAAAATATGTATTATTTAGTAAATAACCCAATTTTTTTTGTAAAACTATCGATTATTTACATATACAAATGTAATTTAAATTCCTAAGTGTATCTTAAGATAAATTAATATTACAATGAATAAAAATATTTTAATTATTTTGGAATTATAATCACTATATATTATTTATTTATAAGATCATTTTTATTGTTAAAGACAAATATTTCTAATATAAGTTTTTCTTTTCAATTTATTTTTTATTCATAAACTAAATTCTTCAACTTCTATTAATTTAATCATGAAAATTTATGTTTATAATTTGATTCATGAAGCACAAATCTTGTATATGGGTCCCTTTTATTTAATGGAATTATGATTAGTAACAATGTTACAAATTATCAAATAGGAAAAGGGTAATATTACACACCTGTAATCCGATACATGACCATTCATTCATTTATTTTTAGTATTTATAATTTTTTAGTTAATTTATTGTATGTTATGATGGGTTTTGTCATGTTATTCTTGGCTTTTCGAGTGGTGAAAATCTTGTGCATGGATAGTACAAATGTTGTATCATCTCTAGGTAACTGTGAAATGGACAACAGTGGTCATTGGGCAAATGCATGGTTGGACCACATTTGTGATAAACTATGTAAATTCCCAGAAGAAACCATGAATCATGAATCATATCAAAATATACAGTTGGCACATGGTTGATGTAAATGTGTGAGACAGTCATGTTAGGTATAAAATTTAGTTAGTAACATCACATGGTTAGACAAAAATTTCAAATATGTATAGATTGACCTTATGTTGTATAGTTGTACATCCTAAAAAATCAGTTCTATTCCAAATTAAACATTTTAACCTTTTTTCCATACATCATACCATAAATAAAATTATATTTTCTCCCATTACAAGATAGACGATCCAAGTCCATCTAAGAGAAATCCTTAGAGGAATCAAAGAGTGTTATAGGACTAGATACATAAATAAGTTTTTGTTCTTCCATTGTTTCACATATAATTGATTCTTATCACCCACAGAACCATATATCTACACAATTATTGTTAGATATATGTGTTATTAATGATTTTAGGATAAAATATTGTTGAATGTAGTTAAGGTAACATGATTTTTGATCAGTTATTGAGGTTTTTTATATCATTATTTGTTCTAGACAACCATTGTGTTATAAGATTCTTATCTTCAGACTCCTTTTTATTTATAACATGACGTATTAGATTTAATTTAATGATTTTCATTATATTATTTTTAAATATTGGGGTAATCCATGATAGAAAATCTATTTTGATATTGGATTGAAAATTATGGTAGGTGATTGGTTTTTTGAAAAACCCTACTGTTTATAATTTAAAATGATGGCTTTAAAATTATAATTTCGTTTGAAGTATGTAAATTATTTGTTCAAATATGTTAGTAAAGTTGAAATGTTTTTATTGAAATTTCATTTCATGATGTTGGTATAAATGGTTGGGTGTGTGTTGAATGAGATGGATAATGTTCATGATATACCACCATAAAATGGGATGGCGAGTGGATGTGATGTTATTCTATCAATGGTGACACAATGATTGTGTGTTCATGTCTGGTTTTCTGTGTGGAAATGGAAATTATTATTCCAAATAGAGTGAGAAATAGGTGAATGAATTCTTCATTCATTCTTTGGAAAACTATTTCATGGATTTTATATGAACTGTTTCTAATGCTTATGAATTTTCTAAAAATGTGAAACTTTTTATATTCCTTTTTGAATGATATGGGATGTCAATGGGGGAAACTGTACTGATTTTAGAGTCACCCCATAATTTGCAACAATTTTCTGTTCCAATATATCATCTTCCCAGACATAGATAAATGAAAAAATCACATTTCATTAGTTACACATCTTGATACTATTGTATTTTCATGTGGAATTGGACATTAGAGTGAGTTAGGGGATTCTAGTAGAATACCTCTTTAGAGTCTGATTTGTGGTATTTTGGTTTTAATTGAGTTTTTCTTCTATTTTTTACTTGTACTCTGATATGCTTTTTTTTTGGTTAAAATTTTTTATTGAATTTATTTGACATTTATCATATAAAGGTTTGTTTATTTAGATGTATTTATGTATTTGGATGTTTTATATCTAAATGGGTAAATCACCTCAAATTTTTCCTGGGTCCCTTGGTATTTATTTCCAGATTTTGGTTTCATGGGGATGATACATATGTCCATGTTTCTCTAAAATCACCCTCAATCTAATTAGTAGTGGAGAGATGTTTTAAATATTATTTGTCATGATCAACCCACCATTCAATTTTCAAAAAGATAGTATCATCAATGTTTGGTTCTTAACCTAGAAAACAGTGGTAGTCTTTTCAGATCATGGATTTGGAAATAAGATCATTCTATCTGTTAGGATGGTAGTAAGAAGTAGGATTTCATAACATGAAATGGAGAGCACATAATTGGCAATTAACTGCATTATGAGTTTTATGAAATTACTATGGTGCTCGGGTAATTGATTGTTTTTATAATCTTATGGGTGAGTTTTCACCTCGTCAATTTATGTTTTTATGATGATAATTTCATTACATGAATTCATAATAAGAATTCCCAATTGGAAATAATTTTTCATTTTGAATAATATATTTTATGAAAATGAAACAAGTGTGTTATCTGAAAACGAGGAGATGATTATTTAGAAAATCATGGGGGTAGAAATTACAAAAATGGTTAAAATATTGATGATGGTTTTATTAGGGAAAAGTATGTCATAATATGTGTTGATATGTTAGATTGAAAATGATAAAACATCAGTTGTTGATGAGTGAGGGTAAACATAATTTTGTTCAAATTTTTGTGAATTTCACTAGGTAGGTGTTATAGAGCCCAACAAGAAGTGGATGTTGAAAATGTGTTTGGAACTCGGATATAGGTAAACCAACAACAAGTTAAATGAATTTTTTATTAATTTCATGCTATGGATTAGGGTAGTATAAATGGAAAACCATAATAAGTGGCCCATTCAGTTTAGTTCCAAGAATAGATTACATGCATCATTTAATTTTATTTCGAGATGGAAAAAGAACGAGTCTAGTTGGGTATGATGAATGAAATATTTGATTTTATTGGGACGCCAATATATCCGAGTGTTATGTTTTCAACATATACATTAGATTTTTTGGGATGCCAATGGTGGGAATTAACATTACAGGCTAAATGAGAGAAATGCATTACATGGTCAGATTTTGAAATATGTTCTGAGAAAAAAATTTAACCTCACACATTTCGTATTGCTAGAAAAATTTATTTTATTATGTTTTTTAAATAATCTCATTATGATAGAGTATATTTGTAAATTTATGAATTTTTCCAATATCCTCCAATTATGTTTATTATTTGTCTTCCATGAAGGCGTGTATTTTTTAGTTGGTATTAAAGTTAGTTATTCACTCAAACACTATCATGATTTGTATATAATATTATAGAGAGATGTCCAACAGAGTGACAATAATAAAAAGGGATATCTCAGAAAATATGATTGTATAGGGTTATTGTTTTCCCATCATAATAATTGGGAACTCTAATTTAGAGAATAAGAGTAATAGGGACACATATTTTCATAGTGGTGTAACACATCATAATCAGAAAATGTTATTATTAAATGTTCTTCTTCATCCCAAATGTAAGATTGGATGTTTTTAGTGCAGTTCATTGGATCACATAATGAGATATAGTATGGAACCACCTTGAGCATGTTATAATATCAATATGATAGGATATATTCAATGAAATTATTTTAGTGCTCTGTGTTATTGTTCATGAGAAAAATCTCATTTTTTCCAGAAATCTAATACTTCAACGAGACAAGTGAAGTATAATAACTAAAGTAATCCGAATAGAGTGAGAATTGGTACTCAAGTGAAATCATGACTCATTAACCAGTGAAACCTCAACTAGGTAATAATTGAAAATTACATTGAGAATGAAATTTGAAAAAGATGATAAAATGAATTTGGATGAAAAATACGGACCATAAATGATGTAAGGTATGATTATTTTGAATTATACACTTATTTTTTTCTCAAATAAACCATAACTATCATTTATTTTTTATTATTTGAAAAGTGGTAGGAAAAATCACACACAACACAAGAGAGGGAGGAGGAGGACTAAAAATGTACAAATTAATGGATCCCTGAGGCATCCCCTCTGGTGAGATTATCCCACTCAATAGTTAATGAGTTCAAATTAGAGGAGAGAATAGGTTCTGTTCAATGGGACACGAGAGAATCTAGGAAATGACCTACATTGTTTCCTTCCCTCAACGTATGAAATACCTCCACAGAATCACCAATTACAGATATGCATCTTCTAATAACATACGATATGGACCAACGAGTTATAATGGATCCTTACAAGGAATCGTGGATAATTCTGGATTATGTTTCCACTATTGTTATTGCAATATTTCATTGCCTACATATATCTAGCCCAGTAAGAAGGGTCATATCCTTAGCCATCAGATAATGGCCATCCCTAAACTGAGTAGTGAAAGTGATAATGACCTAGAACATCCATTCAAATACTTCTCTATGACATATCATATCATTAATGCAACGGTAACCATTGGTATTAATCTATGGACCTTTAGGCTATGGGGACGAGAAAACCCAATTCCCGTGATTATCTAAGGGAACAAAGTCATTGCTCATATGGAGAGGTCTTAGTGAAGGAGCCTAATGAAAACTTTTGAACAGACACAAAAATTATATTTGCAGTATCTTTATACTTATAATTAGAGACATCCCTAATTATATCATACCCTTATTCTTTTAATTATTCCTAGAATTCCTGATGCACCAGCAACCAACCACAAGGATCATTCATTGAGAATTATTTTCCATACAAAATATCCTACACCATGGAACTATCATTTCAGAAATTGGAGGTCCCTTAACCCTATAGAGGAGATGCTAATGAAATCACCAAATAAAAATATTCCAATGACTCGAGAAGAATAGATGATCAACACATTCCTCCTTCTAATTCCTACAACAGGAACACCAATAACTCATGTTAATGCCTATCTTCTTAAAAAAATTATTCCTTAGGAAGGGCCATATATGTGATCCTCCGTACAAGGAATTTTAACTTGATATTAAATTCATTAATCTATAAGGCTGGAACCCAATCATAAAGGCTGTTAGGATTGGTAGTAACCCTCAAGAAATCCTTCATGGAAAAGGCACCACATGAAAATACGAATAACACAAATGTGTGAAAATCATCCTTGATACTAATATCTAATGATGATCTATAAGGTTCATCCAAAAATGCATTTACGAATCTCCAGAATTCTCTTCCTTCATTAATAGATATACTAGGAGATAGAAAACCTTGTAATTCTAACATCAAGCTAACACAATTAGGAAACAATAAATAGATTTATCCTCTTTACAAAATCCACATAGAAAATGGTTGAAGGGATTGAAAGTGTAGAGTGATCTTGGAAAAAATAAAAGAGATATTTCCTCTTCCCTCACTGATAAAAAATCTAGTGTAGTGTCCCATCGATTTAACATAATATGAACTCTCTTCGATAACATCCCATTAATTTTTATCCTGCATTCCATTCAATGTACCCCTCAAAATCCTAACTTCAATACCTCCCTCTTGAGTGGGTCTCACTGATTATGATATAGGAGGACCAATTCCTACGACCATCATCATGGGTATCCCAAATTAAATATAAAAATGTATGATCAATTAAACTAATCACTTTCTTCATGGCTTTGGTGGAAGCTAATTCGTGGTCCAAGATAGTGTAGAAGACACTTCTAGATAGTGTGATCCGACCTCCACAATATATGAAATGATTCTTCAAATTTTTTATATGGATCATGATTATACCAATAATATTATCAAAGTGTTCAATATATATTCAGCCTAGGGATATTGATGATCCAATATATTTCTTTGGATGGATAACCTACTACATACCCAACATGCTACCCGGACTATTAATCCTTGAGTCCAAGCATCTGTTCGAGGTGAACAAGTGCCTCTTTTTATGATGGAATAACTATCTAATCTAATGGTAGTAGGCTTCAAGGATGTCACTAAGACTACTAATTTGTCTATTTCTAGAAATAATGAATATGATTTTATAATAAAAAAACATGATATGAGTGATTCATAAAGAATGATATTTGAAACGATATGGATGGATATTCCATGGGTAACTGCCTTATTGATAACCCTTCTGAGAACATCATGGATGATAACAAAGATGCTTGGATAAAAATGATCTCCCTGCCTTGGTCATTGAACATCCATAATGAAGCCATGATTCCCACCCATGAATTGACCAGATAGCCACGAAGAAGTGAAACTCTTGAAACTGAAACCAATAGACTAAGAATAGAAACCCATTCCTAATATCACATTAATGATAAGCTCCATTCAATTATATCATATGATTTTTTTATATTCAGTTTGAGAACCATATTAGACCCATGAATTCTAAAATTAAGGTCACTGATAACCTCCTAGGATAAGTCAATAGAGCCTTGAATTGATCTTCCTCTATCAAAGAAATGTTGTTTCTTAGATACATGAAATGGAAGATGAGTATCAAGTATCCTATTTATGATATCATCCAAGAAGTTGTGAAAAAATTTAAACATAATCACTAGCCATTACTGGTGGCAGGAAATGCCATTTTTAATTTTGGGAATGATATCCATGGTGGTAGAAAAAGAATCATACGGTGGGATACCACAATGTAAGAAATCATGCACCTCCAGCACTCAGTCCTCCTTTATAAGGTCGCAACTATAAAAATTTCATAATCAAGATTTATGAAAATAATTGACATTGGGGATCTTTTTAGGTTTAGTGTTTTACAAAATTAGGCCATAATTAATAAACATCACCACATAATCATACAACGGGATTGTACCAAAACAGTATCTATCTTTTCACCAAAAAAACCCCTTTTAAAAATAAAACATGATTTCATTTACTGATGAGAATATTATTTAATTCTTCGGTTCTATTACTCATATTTAAAACCTATGATAACATTTTAAAAACATCGTATTAGTACATGTAATGACCCATAGTTTTTCAATGGAAAATTCCCTTCTTATATCTATGTCATAAAAAAACAAAATAATGAACCAATAAGTGATAAGTGACCTTTAAACATAATTTTGTCACCCCTATGTTTGGAATTTTAAAAATCCAACATACACGGATTTGTTCAAGATAGTTTTTGGAGTCTAATGAAACAAAAATAATATTTGGTGAATAGTAACCTACCCTTATGAATAGTAACCTACCCTTATGAATAGTAACCTACCCTTATGAATAGTTAATAAGAGTAACATTACCTATGAATAATAAAATAAAATTTAGACATCATAGAAAGTGATAATTTGACCTTAGTAAACGCTTTTGGTATTTTATAAGTCACAAATAATTAATTATAATTAATTAATTAATTTAAAAAAATATTTATTTTCCTGAAATATATTCATAAATTATTGAATCAATGTCTAATAGTTTTTAGATAATTTTATAAAACCCTAAGTAATTTTTGAAAGAATTGCAAAATCAGTTTTAATTTTAAAAACTGTTTTTTTAAGTAAATTATGATTTTAATTAAATATTAAATTAATAATATTTAGAAAACTATTTTTGAAAAATGGACTTCATTTTTGGATTCTACACATCGAAAAATGGTTGGGGATAAAATTTTGGGATTTTTCTGAGATACTTGAATTTTTGGTGAATAGTGGAATCCGATAATTCACAATAAAAGCTAAATAATGTATTAATTGAGTCATTGATGATGTTCTGTTGATGTAAGCCCACTTGTTTCGGGATTACATTATAAAATTAATATTATTGGTCATCCAAGACTCACTATTCCTTGTCTTAGGTGAAATTAATAAACTAATCAATTTTATATTAAGGAAACCCCTCTCCCCTCCACTATAAAAGCCACCCTTCACTCCCTCTTTTCCCTCACACCTCTCAAGCTCCAAGACTTCTCTAAATTCTGCCCAAACACCTTCCCTAGCTCATCCCCTACGTCCAAAAGCTTCTGGTCTCATCAAAAGACCAGGACTAGCTTCCTTAAAGAGGATCTCAAGAGAAGGATTCTAAAGGTAATTTCTCTCTCTTTTCTCCTTTAATTTTTTTTCAAGTTCAAGTTCCTTTCTTGATCTCTCTCTATCTATCTTCATCCAAATTGTTCTGTAAATCCATTATTATATATATAATGTAATATTATGATTCTAATTATATAACCCCACACCCTTTCCCCCTTCCTTTTATTTTATTAAAGAGAACATTGTTCATGTGGTGATATTTTATCACCTTCAAAAACAACATGGTCTCTTCTTCCATTTATATCTTCAATCTGGTCATGAAACCATTTTTATGGTTGAACCAGAATTTTTAAAATGTATTATACTCTATTTTAAGTTCTGGAAATAACCTATGGCCATACTACTAAGTGAAATGTTAAAATAAGTTGGTTGTGATCCAAAAACCGCTCAAATTAGCCCAAATAATCTTCATTTAATTATTATCTAATGATTCGGCCACATGGATCTAATATAACTCATTATAAAATCATTCAAGATTCTGTAATATCATTAATTATATGTAACATCAGTTCTGGATGTTTACCCATGATCTCCCCAAACATCAAATTAAGAATACAAGTGGACTGCTCAAGAAAACCATGTAAACGAACATCCTCGATCAATGTTTTTAAACTCTATAAGTCATCCAAAGGAACATAATATGAAATAATGAAACCATAATGAACCCTATTAATGTATAAAAGGTTCTATAATTTCAAATTAATTAATATAATGTCATTATACATGACATTAAAGAGAAGGAGTCATTCGAGTACAAGGTAAGGGGAAATCTCAAACTCAATTTTCTTCCTTCGGGTTCTCCCTCTTTCACTCCATTTTTGATATGGTTACTCCTCAAAGGTCTTTTGTTCATCATTTTATTTACTTTTCTGGGATATACATGTTTTTTACTGGTTTTTATGTCCATCAAAATGTTTTCCAAAAGAACTCTTCTTTCATGATCTCACCTTTTGCCTCTCATTCAAGGTTGATGATTCTTATATCAAGTATGTTGTTCCCTCTTTCTTTTGGGAACCCAAAGCTTATGAATGTGTTATTATGAGATGAAACCCATTCCTTTCCATGGGTTATTTATGAACATGTTTGATATGTGTTCTATGTGGCAAGCATAATAATGATAATGTTATGATGTGACGGGTGCGCCCGGAATTATATAGCGCAATATGAATGTTTAAATGTGACGGGTGTGCCCGAAATTATATAGCGCTTCAATGCATTGGGTAAAGTGATGAATATCATGAGTTAATGTGAAATTATTCATGAACATGATGCTAGCTTTGTTCACAAGTATGTGTGGTAGTTAACCACTAAGACATGATGTTTCATTTTTATGCTTTGCCACATTTCATGTTTATTGTTTAGCTCCTCTCATGTTCAAGATCTTCTTCTTATGTCATGATTATGCTCACCCCATGCTATATTGTTCTTATCTATCCTCTTGCTGGGCTTTTAGATCACCCCTTTTGATGTATATCCTCAGGTGGCTACATGTACTAAGGAGAGGACAAGTGCTACTAAGAAGCTATAGAAGAAGAGATTAAATGAATTTTTATGCTTGATGTTGTACTTGTTATGTGTCGTCCTAGTTTGCCCAAGACACTAAAACTCTGGATCCTCCATGAGTAATACTATTATGTTTTTTATCTTTGAAATGATGTAATAGTAATGTAAGAAAAGGCTAGGTCGCTATAGTTGGTATCAAAGGAAAGGTTTAGTTAATTTGGGAATTAGGATTAGTGAACCCTAAAGAAAACCTCTAGTATGAGACTAAGTACAAATATGCACACAAGGATATTTACCTAGGGATCCCATTTGTTATGTTTTTGGTATAATTGTTTAAAATGATATGTTATTCATGACTTGTTTACTTATGTTTTGGTCTAACCTTTTCTATTTTAGAAAATGGTGGGAACCCGGAGAAATCAGGCCAACAACTGTTGCGAAGGCCAATGCAACGATTGCCCGAACGTCATCCCCAATGATTTTGGAGGTGGAGTTCAAAACATCATGGCGATGCTTACCAAATTATCTCGGGTTATGAATAATAACCATAATAATGGGGAACGTCCTCCTTCACCAAAAAGGGTGCAACTAGCTATCTAATGTTTTATGCGGAAACGACCACCGACGTTTTGTGGATATTCTGATCCACTAGTTGCGGAACAGTGGGTCAACTCCATGGAGAAGATCTTTTCTGTTCTTCACTGTTCCGAGACGGAGAAGGTGACTCTAGCCATTTATCGTCTAGATGGAGAAGCTGATCAATGGTGGGGTTTGATTAAGAACACCAAGCCAAGGGATCAAATTGAAGAGATGGAATGGGAAGACTTTAAGATAATGTTTCTTAATAAGTACTTCCCACAAACTCTTCGCACGAAGATGGAGAGAGAATTCATAGAGCTCAAGCAAAAAGAAGGAGAATCTATCACAACCTATGAAGAAAATTTCACAAGGCTCGCAAGGTATGCTTCGGGTTTTGTTATCAATAATGATAGCAAAATTGATAGATTCTTTAGTGGATTAAAACCATATCTTAGAAAAGATCTTGCAATTCGAGACTTTGGGAGTTATGAAGAAGTTGTTCGATGTGCTCTCAAAGTGGAGATGGATTTTGGAGAATGGTCCCTTGGCTATGGTGAAAAGAAAAGAATGATGGAGTTGCAAGCTGGTGGATCTAGTGATAAAGATGGGAAGAAAACACAACGACCCACTTGCCAAAAATGTGGGAAGTTGCACAATGGGAACTGCCTCAAAGGGACAGGGAAATGCTTCAAGTGTGGGAAAGAAGGACACCTAGCTCACGAGTGTCGAAGAGACATGAACAGGAAGGATAATGTAGCCGATGAAAGGAGAGAACCACTCGTGGGTCAATGCTACAACTGTAAGGAGCTAGGGCACTATTCAAACCAGTGCACTAAACCTCGAGCTTTCGAGGGTAATCAGCGCCAACAACCACCAAAGCCAAAGGAACAATGGAAGGCTTATGCCATCACTACTGCGGAGGTGGAACATGATAATGAAGTCGTACAAGGTACACTTCCTATTCCCTCAAGAATGGCAAAAGTCTTATTTGATTCCGGTTCTACGCATTCCTTTATATCTTGAAAGTTTGCTAGAACTATAGAATCGAAGCCCCGAAACCTTGAAGTAGAGATATCTGTAAAAACACCAAGTGGTGCAATCATTACAACCCAAGTGTTTGATTCTTCTCTTGTTGACGTATGTGGGAAGATTCTTCCGGCAAATCTCGTAATACTTCCCTTGGTGGAATTCTACGCTATAATGGGAATGGATTGGCTCTCGTTATATAGAGCACATATCAATTGTAGGGAAAAGGAAATATATTTTCATATTCCAAACCATCCCATTCTCCTCTACAAATGCATGGAAGATCATGAATCTCCTTTGAGAAATCCTTCAATGGTGTGGGTGATGATTCCCTATGAAGAAGCATACCTCGCCCAAATGTTTGAGTCGAAGGAAAGTTCCAACCTTGAGGAAATGCCCATCGTAAGGGAATATGGCGATGTATTTCCCGAAGAGTTACCCGGAATTCCCCCGGATCGTGAGGTAGAGTTATCAATTGAACTCGTACCTAGAGCTACTCCTATCTCAATGTTCCCCTATAGAATGGCTCCTATCGAACTAGAGGAGTTAAAGAAGCAGCTGCAAGAGCATCTGGACAAAGGGTTCATACGCCCTAGTGCATCACATTGGGGTGCGCCAGTTCTCTTTGTGAAGAAGAAGGATGGTACCATGCGGCTGTGTATCGATTATCAGGAACTCAACAAGATCACCATAAAGAACAAGTATCCTCTCCCAAGGATTGATGACTTGTTCGACCAGTTATGAAGAGCTCAATACTTATCAAAGGTGGATCTTCGTTTTGGATATCATCATGTAAAGGTGAAGAAGGAAGATATTCAGAAGACTGCATTCCATACAAGGTATGGGCACTATGATTTTTTGGTGATGTCCTTCGGACTTACTAATGCCCCTGCAATCTTCATGGATTTGATGAATAGAGTCTTTAGACATTACCTCGACAAATTTGTGGTAGTGTTTATCGATGATATTCTCATCTACTGCAAGAGCAAGGAGGAACATGAAGAACATCTAAGACTTGTGTTGGTGACATTGAGAAAGGAGAAGTTGTACGCCAAGTTCAGCAAGTGTGACTTTTGGATGAATCAAGTCACGTTCTTGGGACATGTGATCACAAGCGAGGGAATTTCTGTGGACCCTTCAAAGACAAAGGAAATTGAAGAATGGCCCAGGCCCTCTAGTGTCATAGAAATCCGAAGTTTTCTTGGATTAGCTGGGTACTACCGACGTTTTGTGAGAAACTTCTCACAATTGTCAAGCCCGCTAACTAAGTTAACAAGGAAAGGGGTAAAGTATGTATGGACGGAAGAATGTGAGGGAAGCTTCAAAGAGCTAAAGAGAAGGCTAATCACTGCACCTGTACTCACACTACCGAAAAGTGGAGAATGTTTTGTGATATACAGTGATGCTTCAAAGAAAGGCTTGGTTTGTGTACTCATGCAAAATGATAACGTGATAGCCTACACCTCACAACAGTTGAAGATCCATGAGCAGAACTACCTGACGCATGATCTAGAGCTGGCAGCCGTGATTTTTGCCTTGAAAATCTGGCGGCAATACCTTTATAGTGAGAAGTGTGACATATAAACCGACCACAAGAGCCTAAAGTATATATTCACACAAAAGGAGCTCAACATGCGTCAAAGGAGATGGTTAGAGCTAATCAAGGATTACGATTGCTCTATTCACTATCATACTGGAAAGGAGAACAAGGTAGCTGATGCTCTAAGCAGGAAAGAACCTGCTACTCTATCCATGTTGAGGGTTGATAAAGACTCTATCTTCTTGGATATGCAAAGGATGTATTTGGGAATCGTAAGGGTAGGGGATACATCCTACCTTGCCCAAATGATTGCGTAACCATCCATCCAACAGAAGATTAAGCAAGCACAAAGGGATGATGTAGAGATACAAAAGAGGGTGAATGCAGTAAAGGAAGGGAAGCTGCAAGAGTTCTATATCGATGATGATGGTGTGATTCGGTTTGGAACACGGCTTTGTGTGCCTTCATCACCCGGAATAAAGAAGGATCTATTGGATAATGCACATAGCTCAACTTTCTCTATTCATACTGGAAGTACCAAGATGTATCGTGATCTCCGAAAACACTTCTGGTGGGATAACATGAAGAAGGAGATTGCAGAATATATATCATGGTGCTTGGTATGTCAGCAAGTTAAAGCTGAGCGGAAAAAGTCCAAAGGTATGATGCATCCATTGCCTATACCCATGTGGAAATGGGAAAATGTTACTATGGACAATGTCATGGGACTTCCGAAAACTTCAAGAGGAAATAATGCGATATAGGTTGTGGTTGACAGACTCACCAAGGCTGCCCATTTTATCGCTATTCGGGAAGACCTCTCACTTGCAAAACTTGCAAGGATATATGTGAAGGAAGTAGTGAGATTGCACGGTGTTCCGCTCTCGATTGTCTCTGACCGTGATCCAAGGTTCACTTCTAAATTCTGGAGGAGCCTTCAACATGCTTTGAGTATTGAATTAAATTTCAGCACGGCCTATCACCCCCAAACGGATGGCCAGTCTGAAAGGACTATTCAGACACTTGAAGATATGATAAGATCCTGCTCTCTTGAATTCAAAGGTGGTTGGGATCAGCACCTTCCATTGGTTGAGTTCTCATACAACAATAGCTTCCACTCGAGTATTCAGATGGCTCCGTATGAAGCTCTTTATGGGAAGCGATGTAGAACTCCAACCTGTTGGGATGAAGTTGGAGAACGAAAACTACTTGGTCCCGATCTTGTTCAATAGATGACAGAGAAGGTTCAAGTCATCCACAAACATATCAAAGCTTCTCAAAGTCAGCAAAAGAGCTATGCTAACAATCGTCGAAGGGACTTGGAGTTCGATGTTGGAGAAAAAGTCTTCCTTCGAATATCTCCATGGAAGAGAGTCATGCGATTCGGGAAGAAAGGGAAGCTAAGTCCAAGGTACATTGTCCCCTTTGAGATCCTTGATCATATAGGAGTCGTGGCCTATCGACTGGCACTTCCACCGAATATGGCTCTAGTTAATGATGTGTTTCACATATCACTACTGAGGAAGTACATTCCAGACCCCTCACATGTACTAAACTCAGAGGTGGTAGAGTTGGAAGATGATCACTCATACGAGGAGCAGCCGGTAAAAATTCTGGACCGAAGTGATAAGGTTCTACGCAACAAGACAACCCGCCTTGTCAAAGTGTTGTGGAGGAACCAAAAGTTTGAGGAAGCAACTTGGGAACCGGAAGAGGCAATGAAGGAGAAGTACCCTCACCTGTTTGTGTAAAGTGAAATTTCGGGGGTGAAATTTCTTAAGGGGGGAAGAATGTAACGACCCAAAGTTTTTCAATGGAAAATTCCCTTCTTATATCTATGTCATAAAAACACAAAATAATGAACTACTAAGTGATAAGTGACCTTTAAACATAATTTTGTCACCCCATGTTTGGAATTATAAAAATCCAACATACATGGTTTTGTTCAAGATAGTTTTTGGAGTCTAATGAAACAAAAATAATTTTTGGTGAATAGTAACCTACCCTTATGAATAGTAACCTACCCTTATGAATAGTAAATAAGTGTAACATTACCTATGAATAATAAAATAAAATTTATACATCATAGAAAGTGATAATTTGACCTTAGAAAATGCTTTTGGTATTTTATAAGTCACAAATAATTAAATTTAGTTAATTAATTAATTTAAAAGAATATTTATTTTCCTGAAATATATTTATAAATAATTGAATCAATGTTTAATAGTTTTTAGATAATTATATAAGACCCTAAGTAATTTTTGAATGAATTGCAAAATCAGTTTTAATTTTAAAAGCTGTTTTTTTTAAGTAAATTATGATTTTAATTAAATATTAAATTAATAATATTTAGAAATTTTTTTTCGAAAAATGGATTTCATTTTTGGATTCTACACGTCGAAAAATGGTCCGGGGTAAAATTTTGGGATTTTTCTGAGATACTTGAATTTTTTGTGAATAGTGGAATCCGAAAATTCACAATAAAAGCTAAATAATGTATTAATTGAGTCATTGATGATGTTATGCTGATGTAAGCCCACTTGTTCGGGATTAAATTATAAAATTAATATTATTGGTCATCCAAGACTCAGTATTCCTTGTCTTAGGTGAAATTAATAAACTAATCAATTTTATATTAAGGAAACCCCTCTCCCCTCCACTATAAAAGCCACCCTTCACTCCCTCTTTTCGCTCACACCTCTCAAGCTCCAAGACTTCTCTAAATTCTGCCCAAACACCTTCCCTATCTCATCCCCCACGTCCAGAAGCTTATGTTCTCATCAAAAGACTAGGCCTAGCTTCCTTAAAGAGGATCTCAAGAGAAGGATTCTAAAGGTAATTTCTCTCTCTTTTCTCCTTTAATTTCCTTTCAAGTTCAAGTTCCTTTCTTGATCTCTCTCTATCTATCTTCATCCAAATTGTTCTTTAAATCCAGTATTACATATATAATGTAATATTATTATTCTAATTATATCACCCCACACCCTTTCCCCCTTCTTTTTATTTTATTAAAGAGAACGTTGTTCATGTGGTGATAATTTATCACCTTCAAACACAACATGCTCTCTTCTTCCATTTATATCTTCAATCTGGACATGAAACCATTTTTACGGTTGAACCAGAATGTTTTATATGTATTATGTTCTATTTTAAGTTCTGGAAATAACCTATGTCCATACTACTAAGTGAAAAGTTAAAATGAGTTGGTTGTGATCCAAAAACCGCTCAAATTAGCCCAAATAATCTTCATTTAATTATTATCTAATGATTCGGCCACATGGATATAATATAATTCATTATAAAATCATTCAAGCTTCTGTAATATCATTAATTATATGTAACATCAGTTCTGGATGTTTACCCATGATCTACCCAAACATCAAATTAAGAATACAAGTGGACCGCTCAAGAAAACCATGAAAACGAACATCCTCGATCAATGTTTTTAAACTCTATAAGTCATCCAAAGGAACATAATATGAAATAATGAAACCAGAATGAACCCTATTAATGTATAAAAGGTTCTTGAATGAATATAAAGTCATTATACAGGACATTAAAGAGAAGGAGGCGTTCGAGTACAAGGTAAGGGGAAATCTCGAACCCAATTTTCTTCCTTCGGATTCTCCCTCTTTCACTCCATTTTTGATATGGTTACTCCTCAAAGGTCTTTTGTTCATAATTTTCGTTACTTTTCTGGGATATACATGTTTTTCACTGGTTTTTATGTCCATCAAAATGTTTTCCAAAAGAACTCTTCTTTCAAGATCTCACCTTTTGCCTCTCATTCAAGGTTGATGATTCTTATATCAAGTATGTTGTTCCCTCTTTCTTTTGGGAACCCAAAGCTTATTAATGTGTTATTAGGAGATGAAACCCATTCGTTTCCATGGGTTATTTATGTACATTTTTGATATTTGTTCTATCTGGCAAGCATGATAATGATAATGTTATGATGTGACGGGTGCGCCCGGAATTATATAGCACAATATGAATGTTTAAATGTGACGGGTGCGCCCGGAATTATATAGCGCTCCAATGCATTGGGTAAAGTGATTAATCTCATGAGTAAATTTGAAATTATGCGTGAACATGATGCTAGCTTTTTTCACAAGTATGTGTGGTAGTTAACCACTAAGACATTATGTTTCATTTTTATGCTTTGCCACATTTCAAGTTTATTGTTTATGCTCCTCTCATGTTCAAGATCTTCTTCCTATGTCATGATTATGCTCACCCCATGCTATATTGTTCTTATCTATCCTCTTACTGGGCATTTAGCTCACCCCTTTTGATGTATATCCTCCGGTGGCTACATGTACTAAGGATAGGACAAGTGCTACTAAGAAGCTATAGAATAAGAGATTAAATGAATTTTTATGCATGATGTTGTATTTGTTATGTGTAGTCCTAGTTTTCCGAAGACACTGAACCTCTGGATCCTCCATGTGTAATACTATTATGTTGTTTATCTTTGAAATGATGTAATAGTAATGTAAGAAAAGGCTGGGTCGCTATAGTACAAAAGTCCTAGTAAAGTATATAAAATAAATAAATTAAAATAGTAGTCAATGAATACTATAAACCCATGAAATCATGCATTTATCTCGTAAAACATAAGATCTTAACATACCTCATTAATTTATAAGATTCTTGAAAAACTCATAGAAATCATAAATCATGAAGGTTACTTGTGGAATCCCTATAATACATATATTTTATCTTTCATAGCTACATAGGGGGTAACCTTTAAGGTTATATTTTTAATACCCATCGTAGTATATTCACTAAATCTCTTATTATAAATACAACTGTTTAACTCTATCTCACTACCTAATGAATTAGAGGTATGTAATGGGCTCACCTTCCATAATCATATCATGGAACCACATATATACATAATCAATTCCAAATATCTAAAAAACAATACATAAATAATGCATAATGGAAAAATAACATTTCAACATTACAATCAGAAGATATCATTTCAAGATATTGACATAATAAATCTCTTATCAAAAACATTTTCAATTAAAAAATAAATGAAAAGGTAATATGGTATTTATTTTCATTTTGAAAACATTAATTATTATAGAGTAATCCATATATCAAATAATGTTTAGGGTGGTAATGAAGTCGTTTTCGCTATATACATGAAGAAAAAAATTCCTTTTGTTGTTTTGTAAGAAAAGTCAAAAAAATCCAAACAAATAGATTATTTTTTAGAAAATAAATTAATGAAATCAAAGATATAAATAAAATATAGTATATTAAAAATTCATCCCTCATGTAACAAGTGAACAACTTAATCAAGAATTAGAAATCTATCTTAAGGAATGGGAATTGGATTAAGAAATTCCCTTACCATGGATCCGAATCTTCACGTACAATATTTAAATTCCTTAATAATAAAATCAGATTAAGTAATAAATAATTTATAATCTCTTTCAAGTTAATTTATCTTTTTTATAACTTGTTACCATGTTATAAAAATGACATATTTATTTATGATTATAATAGATGTTTTGTTGATATTTGGTACTTTAGTCAAAATCGAACTTGGTATGATGTCAATAGTCCATGTGGTCATAAGTCCATTACATCCAAAATATAAAACATGATATAAATTTATTATATATTCATTATATATTTATTTATAATAAAATCAATTTAAGATAAAATAAAAACATTGTTCATGTAGATGGTAATTTGTTCGTATGCATGAACACTATTTTCCTTTTAAATGTCGTATTGAGAGAGTAAAATTAATTGATATATATATATATGTGTGTGTGTGTGTGTGTTTATTTAAACATATATAATATCATTATAGTAGAATTTATTTTTCATATATATTATAAATTTTTACTAAAACAATCGTTATTACATTTGATGTGATTTGTGAATGAATCAAGTCATTTTGAGGAGGTAGTAGACCACACGTCTCCAAAAAAAGTTATCGTATAACAACAATATGTAAATAATGAAGGTATGTTTAATATAACACATTAAGAATATCAAATATGATATTATATACAAATAAAAATATTATTTTACAAGAATAATGGTTTTAAGATAATCCATGAAGGTGGTAAAGAAAAAAGAACAAAAAAATTAATCACAATGGCGATTTCATGCTACAACCAAATTCACATGCGAGGAATAAACCACCCATTAAGGATCATATCATATCGATCCTCAATCTCTAATTGATAATTCTCAACAGTCTTCCCATCTTCAATGCCTAGCTCAGCCAAGACAGGGACGTGTGATTAATCATACATGTATATCCTCAAATGAGACATGTGGAAGACATATGGAACCTTCCCTAACTATGGAGGTTGATAAAAGTGGTACACCACATCCCCAAATCTATGTAGTATCTAGAAAAGTCCAATTATCCTCAGAGATAGTTTTCCACTTGCCCAAATATCTCTATCATGTGTTGAGGAGAGACCAAAACAAACTCATTGTCTCCCACCTCAAACTCCATAGGACTCTATCACCGGCCATCACAATAATTTTGATGGATCTGTGTAGTCATCATCTTCTCCTGGATGAAATCCACCTTCTTATTAGTTTCATGTAGCATTTATGGGCCCCTGAGTGCATACTCTCCTTGGCTCGTCCAATAATGTAGTGACCTATATGGTTTCCTCTAAAAGTCCATGAATGGTGCCATACCATTAGTGGAATGATAGATATTGTTGTACACAAACTCAACAAAGGATAGTTTATCCTCACAACTGTGTCCAATATCTAGGTTGTAATAATGTAGTGTGTCCTCTATAACATGCATGGCCGACACAATCTTGTCTTCTTTTTGTGGGTTAAAAGATGTGCTCAAACATAGATGTGTCTAAAATATCTCTTGTAATCCCTTCTAAAACTGGGATGTAATGAGTGCATCATGATATGGAACTATCATCGATGGAACACCTTGGATTAATACTATATCCTCCACATAGAGGCATATGAAGATCTTAACTATACGTAGATCCCAAATTGTTAAGAAGTTGTCCGACTTGTTGAGTCATTCAATGTTCACCCAGATGGTATCATTCCCCCTTAACATAAGTGTTAACCCTGTCATGAAGTATAGAACCTAGTGCTCATCCTTCACATTCTTAAAAGAGAGACATCTAGATATGAACTCTTCCACTACCTTCTTCATTCCTGACTACAGATATATTTTTTGAGGTCCTAGTAAATTTCTTCCACACCAGGACATACTGACAAAGGGGATGTATGGAATTCCATCCAGTCCTCCTCTCATAACACCACATGAACCATTGTGAATCCTATGTAAATAACGATATGATATACACCATTTGAATATCCATCTAGGGCATTCCATGGTCATCGGAGCATGTAATTATTCAATTTCAGTATATCTAAGTTGAGACCCCCTGACTAGCTATAATATTGGAGTGGTAACCACCATAGATTGGAGGTTTGTTTCTCCATCTCCATTCATAGAGGAAATATGTAGAAAAGTTTATTTCTCTGATTCCTCAATCAATAGTTATGAACTCAATCTCCTACAGGGGGAATCTAACAGAAAGTTATCCTTACCTAGTGTATAGACAATCTTAAAGACATAGTCCTAGAAGAACACTTGTAGTAACCTCTGTCTCATGTTCTGATCAGTCTATGAGATGACATACACCTGACTTTTGGGGTCTGAGTAGACATCAAACTGATCTTCAATAAGGTACTGTCGCAACATCTTCAACTTGAAGAGTACAACTCCCAACTCAAGATCATGGGTCGCATATTTATTTTCATATGGTATCAATTGTCAAGAACCATAGGAAATCACCACTTTCCCTTGCATTAGGACACAACCATGCCTAGTTCCTAATGCATTTCAAAACACCACGTACTCGACACCCTTCTTTGGAAATATCATGATGGGAGTGCTCATCAATCTATACCTTGACTGATTAAAACTCTCTTGAAACTTCTCCATCTACACGAAATAATGCCCCTTTTGTGCCGAAGATGTAAAAGGGTGCATCTACTCTAGAAATTTGGGGTATAGTTATCTAATAGTACCTAGACAAAGCAAGAAAACATTGAACCTTTGTAACACTCTTGGGTAGTTCCCAAGAAAGAACGACCTATATCTTCATTAGATGCACTGCAAAACCAGCCTTTGAAATAAAATTTCGTTTAAAAGAAACTCTCATATCTATAACTGAAACTTTGAGATATTCTCGTAAATCAATTGCTCTTAGATTATATCTAGTACTATTCTAAGTTGTATTGGGAGATCCTCCTCGGACACTGAGTACAAACAGATTTTCATCAATGAAATCCACCATGAATCTATCTATGTAAGGCTAAATGATCATGTTCATGTGTCCCATGAACACTTATGGGGAATATTGAATGCCTAATGGAATAAAAAAGTACACATAATGTCCAATACTCCATCTATAATCCATATTCACTATATCCTCTTACAATACTCAAGGATAGTGATATCCAATTATGAGGTATATCTTTGAGGAACATTTCACCCCTTCAACTGAATGAATTTTTCATTGATCATTAGTAGTCGATACC
Source organism: Viscum album (assembly GCA_963277665.1). NCBI lineage: Eukaryota > Viridiplantae > Streptophyta > Magnoliopsida > Santalales > Viscaceae > Viscum > Viscum album. The sequence goes on along the minus strand of OY728151.1, from coordinate 14,499,937 downwards.
TTTTCAATATAGTCACCATGTTCAGGCACAAGAAGTACAAACATAACATAAAGCTCTTTTCCACCTTCTTGAAAAACAACACTAGGGATTCCCATGGTGAAACATTGCTGCTCAAAAAACCATTCCTCTCCAAGTCCTCCAATTGTACCCTCAGTAGATGATGCTCTGCCAATTCCATCCCACATGCAGGTGTAGATTTCTATGTAATCCAGTTGTATAGATCAATACATAATTATTCCACTATATATGTTGTTAATCTGGGAACATCCTCATAAAATATTTCCTCTTACTCCTCCACTACAGTACGAAACCTGGGACTCATCTCATCCACTACACCGAGGGTCAGGCTATCAAACTAATGTGTGATCGGTTTCACCCTCTTATATTTGAGTCCATCATGAACATAATTGGTTAAATTTTATCCAAGAAAGGAAAATCAGGTCCCATCACTACAACCCCACCACACAATGCTCGTGAAACAGTCTATCTAAGTTGGAAATGTGGATAACTAGACCATACTGAGAATGAAGTCATAAGGCATCGACACTGCTACTGAGATATCCCAATTGAAACTCTCTCCTCCAAGGGTTGGTTCAAACATTCCTAAATATTTTGTGATCAGAAAATACCCTCCTATAGGATTCTCTAAATGTATGGTTTGAATCAACGGTTCCACCAGAATCATTGAGTCTCGAACAAGGGTCATGGAATGAAATGAATGACTGGGAAATATGTCTATAAAAAATAAAGCTAATGTGAAAAATACAAAAATCATACCTATAACCATCCCTCATTCCTCAGGGTCATAATCCTCTATCAGATGATGTGGCCTAATCCCTATCAATCATCTACAAGTTCTTATAATAAACCACCAAGGTGTGGTGGTGGTAATATGTCGAACCACCTCCCACCCCCTAAATATATATGTTCTCCTCTGCCACATATTCCACCCTAAAAACCCCATTCATACTTCTATCATAATTTCGTTGTTCCCTTGATTGTATCCTGATCAGTCGTACGATGATTTTCGAAATTTAGAGCTAGATGACTCTGACGAATGCACAAGTAAGACAACATATCCTTCAGCTGACTCGCTCAGCCCTGTGAGCCCCACATAGTTGATGCTATGTCCTGGGGTCATCCCTTGATGATATTGACCTTCTTGGGTTGATATAAAAGGAGTCAGCTACCTATTGTCGAAGACTCAGCTACCTAATGCCTGATGATATCTCCCACTGACGGTGTCTACTCCACTGGAATGTTCTCTACTAGAAGAGCTTTGTCTAGTATCGTAAAATTTTTAGGAATGTTAATGGATATAATGGATTTACTGATATGTTGGTGTAATAAATTCTCGATGGTCTGATACCTAAATAATGGGTCTCATACCATAACATTGGAGTAATGGGAACAATCATGAAATATTACCGATTACTCCTCCACCGTGTGACTGCCCTGCTGCAGATACACAAGATCATCTATATTCATTGTTCACAACATAGCTAGAAATAACTCCTCTATAAATAAAAACATGATTTATACCCATGATAGAGTCACCTCAACATGTGTTTGGGTCACTAAGTTCCAATATACACCCATTGATTCCCGATGAAGACTCATGGTTAGGACTAACATATAGTCAGAAGGCGTTCCCACAAAGAGGAAGATGCATGTAGCTACATCTATCCAATCCTCAGCTACCTGGGAGTCTAGATCTCCCAAAAATATGGGAGGTCTCAACCTTTATAAATCACGAAACAAATTTATTCATTGTGTAACATCAGCCAATAATGCCCCTATAAAGACACCTAGTCACTAGGAAATAGTTCCCCTATAAACCACTTGGATGTTCTACCTCTATTACATGCCCCTATAAAGACACCTCTTCACTAGGATGATCGTCCTAATGATCATTCAATGGAATCCTAGATGGATATCTATGTAGAGACATCAATATAATAGAAAAAAATGTATCATGGTTATTAGAGTATACCTAGTGACTTGACTAAATAATGACACGAGTACCCCACCCCCCAAAATACTATATTATGCATGAATAATTATTTTCCAGACGACCACTGTTTTAGATTATTGAGTCAAAAGTAGAATTCGCAGTCCCAGTGTATGGATATGTCAAATGTTGCACTAACACTTGATTCTCTGACCTAAAATCCAATCTTCAAACACTCAACACTATTTTCCAAAACCAACCTCATAGAATCCTGGTTTTTAAGTAGAATCAATTTCGTAAGATACCACTCTATAACAACCCATCCCAAAGGATACCATGTCGTGACGACCCCATGTACCCATCCAATAGGCTAGGGTCTTATGTGACTAGAACTGAGTAGGAATATCCCACTAATGGGAGGCATTACCTAAGTACATGTACACATGCAAACATCTCCAAGACCAAACATGCTAAAATTTACAACACTATATAAACAAGAATCCATAACATCAATAGAGTTTGACAGTAGAATGATGGAACGTAAATAAAGATAGAATAAAATCCCACCAAAAGAAAGATTCTATAACAGTGAATGCATAAGTTCATGAAACTCATCTACAAAAAAACCAACTTGATTCACAGGTACATGAATACAATTCTGAAACCGAAGGAGAACACCTCGAATGTCTGGTATCTCAATGTACCACATGGTCCTAGTCCACATAGGACTCCATCAAAGTGTAGATCGTCTGTACAAGACATGAAACATGTTGGAAAATCCCATTTAGGGGTGAGTAATCAATTACTCATTAGGACATCTATAAACCACAAAGGAACAACACTTATAAATACATAAAGTATACGAAAAATAATTACAAAAATTATATCACTAAGATGATACATAGTCAGCTCCACTGGGTATCGGTCTATAGTATGAAAAACACAATTATTTTACATAAACCCCAAAACACCCAATATCGATAAGACATGTAGTCCCAATGAAATGCTTAGTATTGATAAGGAACATAGTCTTAGTAAGACAAGTAGTCTCAGCAAGACACATAGTGTCGATAAGTCATGTAGTCTAAATGTCACAGCTAGCCATATGATTCCATTCATAGTGTGATAATTCCAAGAGAACCTACACCTCAATCCTTAAATTTGCATGCTCAGTTCTATAAAAAACACACATTGATTATCTCAAAAGGTCAGTATCATTTAAAGGGTTCCAATGCTGCAAATGGATATTCAAAGAGACATAGGGTTTGAATGTTATGGATGTTTTGGTAAAAAGGTCTATCACCGGTCCAATATGGGTCCGATCTGCCCCTTTTAATAGACCCAGACCAGCATGGCCTAGTTTGACCAGAACCGGCCCGAATTACATGGTCATCTAGACCATGGCCCGCTGGGCCACTTTGTCCTTCCCATTGGGCCGCTGGAGCGGTCCGACACCACTAGTTCTGCAGGTATGCAACTGGTCCAGTCTGGTATGTCGCACATGGTCTACCCTGATCACATGCCTCCGGGTCCTATGTCCCCTCTGTGTTTCACCGTACACTTCTGGCATGCATCCCCCATGCGTTCGCTGCCTCCACGTCCCCAGATCTCATAGGCTCTGTGCCCACCACCAATGGATCCAATCTTGTCCCACTGGCCTCGCTCTATCCCACAGCCACCGCACCATGCAGCTCCCATGTTGTCCACATTCCGCCTCCTACTTGGCCTCAGCTGACCACTGCTCGTCGCATCCTCCATTCACCGCAGTCTGCTCTAGGCACCACCGCCTAACCTTATCGGCACAACAGTCGTGCCTTTCCAGAATGATGTTACATTACCTCTCCATTGGTCACTTCTAGGAACTTTGGGGATCCTCTAATGCACAATATTTTGGCATGAACATCGATCTAGTTTTCTCATGACACGATCTACCCTTTTGTGGCCTCTAATGTCGGGTTTCCTCAAATACATGGATCATATCATGCTTTGAACCACCAAAAAACGTTGATCCCAGAACAATAGGGTTCCAATAGAGTAGAATGTGAAAAAAGAAGGATAGATGAACAAAGAAATGGTTTTATATCATTGACCCAGAGTTCCTGGCAAACAATTATGATACAGGGGGTTTAGGTTTTAAAAGAGATTTAATCAAATCATGTTATCCCATAACAAACCCCTCCCGCAACATACAATCAATCCATGGGATAATATTTTTTTGTATTAGTCTAAGTTCATCATTGAAAGAAATAATTGTGAAATCAAAATGATATTACCACCCTACATGGATTTTTTATGCTTTTTTATGAAGAATAGAGGTTGTGTCATCGTCAATCATAGATCTTACGACGTTCATTAGAGAGAAATTCTTCTCCTCCTTTCAAATGAATTACAATGTTGTAATTATAACCATGAATTATTTTAAAAGGTTTATTAAAAATAAAATTGTTGTTGCATCACTGCTTAATTTTAAATAAAATAAAACATCATTTTTTCATTAAATATCCAAAAATTAATTTTCCCAGTCGACCCATTTTGGTCAATGTTCAGAATATTTTAAGGTAATGTCACTACTTTGAATGCAATGTTGCACTCAAATTTCTGACACGAGAACCAGTTTAAATGTTATTCCACTTTTTCTAGAAATTTGTTTTCTCGTGATATTTAATATTTTTTTCCATGAAATTGTTCCGGGAAATCTGGGCCTTGTATCACATGCCATATCTGTGCCTAGTCTTGTAATAATTACATCTAATATTTTTAAAAAATACATATATTTACGATATGTTAAAAATGAGATGTCATATGAAAATAATTATATTGCACATGTTAGAAAGGAAAACATAAAATCCTATAAAAAATGGTGGCATGAAAGTTCTGGTGACACTATGGACATTTTATGATTCATCGAGGGATTCATGAACCACACAAAGGGCTAGTGGATCTCCTAACCTCTATGGTATTTGTGGGTCCCATAACCCCCCACTTGGTATTACACAAAATGCCTAAACTCCCTAGAGACTCGTGATTACATGATTTGAACAAGGTCATACGAGTCGAAAATGCTCAAATGATCAGGCCAGTAGATATAAAAAATACATCGAGGAAACCTTATCCCTCATAGGGTAAGTATAAGAAAGTGCCAAAGGGTAGTTTGCAACTAGGTAAGATGTGTTCCAGAGTAGGACACAATTGTGCACAAGATATTTGCTAGAATAGACTCATGATGATGTCTTGCGGACCGGGATCATTACTAGTGTTTACAACATGGACTTGTAATAAAATCGGATGTATGACCAATCTAGGGAAAATACTAATCATATGTATTTAATTTCACTCCAACCCCTTTATATAGGCCATTTCTCAAGGTATCATGATATTCCCAACAGACCATACGTCACCCAAAGCACTGGTTCACAACACCACCAATGACTCTATTGGTCATTAGTTTTCCTCAGAACCAAGTCCTCGTCCCCTATGACAACTCTCATGGGGGGGGGGGTTATTGATTCCCTCTATATGGACATAAAAAATAATAATAAATTATGGGAAATTTTAATACGGGTATTATTTTCCTCACAAAATCAAAGGAAGGAGAGGATTGTTGAGCCCTTCAGATCACCTGAGCCTCTGAAGGAATCATAGTTTGTTAACCATTTCAAGGTCACGTGAAGGCTCCATGCATGGAGCCTAACCCTTGGGAAGTCCCACGGAGGACCCTTTGACAAACCTTCTTTCTCACATAAAGGCTCCCCAAGAAATGGATTTAGAGACCTTGGGTCATGTGGTATGTCATTGGATAGTGCTTTAAAAAATAACCAAAATCCTTTGAAAATAAGGAGGGATGATATTCAAAGGTATATACCCCTAGCGGTCATAAAGATCACACACCATGTCATCATTGGGATGAATAAAATACCTTAGAAAAAACTAGGACAACTCATCTAATCAATGAACATTGTAAACATAAAAAAATGGTATATAGAGGGAGGATGCGATAGGTGTTTCCGACAGTCAAAGGACATGAAACGCATGCCCTAGGGATTCTTCAGACTCCATAAAAACTTGATATCATGTATGACTAGTCTCAAAAAATCCATTTGGATTTTCATCCCAACTACAAGAAACTCCTTGAGTATGTACAAGAATCCACTTTGGTGATTTTTGGATAAATAATAGTCATGTCCCCTACATTCACTCACATTCTCTATACAACCCATATTGGTCACATGAGACATCACTAAAATATTAATCAAAAAACCCAGAAATTTCTCATGAAAGCTCAATAATTCATGACCACTTTAAAATAAGAAAAAAGCCATAGAGAGGGATGAGGCAAGTGGTGTTCACAGTCAAAAAATTATATGAGATGCGTCCCTTATAATCCAAAGACACCATGAGTCCCCAACTTCATGTATGCCTCCCCTCATGACAGTCCTTTGGCTTTCCATCCTCATCATTCTAAGTTCACTAGGAATCTCCATGGTGCTGTAAGGAAAAACAAATATATTTTCCCATGGGATGATCTATCACTCCTCGATGACTCATATTGGGCATGTGACACATTAAAAAAATAGAGAAAATTTCCATAATATTATACATGAAATATTAGATGGCTCATAGACATTGTTTGATAAAACAAAGGGGATCAAAAGTGAGGAGGAGAGATGTGTTTGCAGTCACTAAAATGAATGTGATGTGACCATTGTACCCATGGGGTGGAGATGTGATACCCCTATAATAACCATCAATTTCACGCAAGAATAAAAGAAAACTCACCCAAAGTCTTGTGAATGCCATTCAATAAGAATTGGGATCTCCCAATGCCCCATGACCATGTCAACATGACATCGAGGGAGTCACTCGACATATCTGCCAGATCAAACAAGTCCCTATTAATTGGATAAAAACCTATAATTTAAGAACTTTATAGAAGAGACTCATGATCACTGAAAATGAAGTGACACTCCAAGAGCTTTCCATGATAGAGGCTCATGAAACCGTGTGGCGCTAGACCACTTTTTTGACTCCTGCGTACACTCATGGTAGATATACCACATAAAGCCCCCGATAAGAGGGTTAGAGATTCATTTAAATTCACCACTCCAGTATGTAGAATTGGTTGGAATAGGAGACTCTAGATTCTTGGAATCTTGGTGGTTGTACTCTCAACCATTGTGGATTTCAAATAGAAAACAATCACATGACTGGAAACATTCCATTCAGTAATACACCAACTAATAGAAGGAGTAATCATGTGCCACACATAAGGTGATTTTCATTATCATTAATATGTCACCGAAGATATTCTTGGATAACATGTGAAGAACATTACACATGTCTTACAAATCACACGAGTCTCAAAAGAACAGCTAGTGAATAAACCTATGGACTTTGTAACATAAGGGTAAGAACTGAGATTAAAAGTGGATAATTTATGTGAATGACATGCTCGCTAGCCATAAAGTGCTCCATGTGAGTCATCCAAACACTCGTGAAGGCACTAGGATGTTTCTCTTAGATCATTTGGAACTCCTCTAGTAAGGAATATAGGACACACAGAATACTCCAGACATGTCAATGCGAGTCAGATGGTACCCCTGTAAACACCACTTTAATCTCGAAAATCCCATGGGATCATTCAAGAAGGACTTAAGACGCCCTTCAGACACCCAGGCTGACTAAAATAATGGTGTTTTCTCATGACAACTGAGTCTTGAAAATGTATCTGGAAATGATAAAAAATCTCTTGTGACTGCCTCTCAGCAAGATAGTCGAGACTCGAATTTCCCTCCTAAAATTTCATCTAGGTCTCATGATGACTTCTGTAGATTCTAGCCAAGATATGTGACCACACTCCAACTATGCCACACTGACAACTGCGACACCCAATGTATATTTCAATCCAGTTCATGTGATGGCTCTTAGGAAAATCCAAATGGATCATACAACACCTTCGAAACAAGAAGTCCAATTCATTAGGGAATCCCATGACTTGATAACATTGTATGTCCTTGGGTGTAATCCCCGAATACATGGAACCCTCGTTTTTTAAGCCCCGACATAAATGGAAGTATGAAAAATATGATTCCTTCCAAATCTAGGATATGTACGCTACCTCTCCCAAATGTTTCAGCCCTATATTAATCATCAAGGGATATTGCAACATCTATGTCCATTATTCAACACAATAAAAAAATTATATACCTTTTTTCTCACAATGACCATGGATCATGTGGTAATAGTAAGTAGCGAAGATCACATCATCTTTACTATAACCCCTCATAATGGTATATGCCATCCTTGGTGTGTAAGACCCAACATAAACTGAACTAAAATGACTATTATTCCAGCTATAACTTGGGTAGGTTGGATTCCATCCTATTGACCGAGCTCAAATAAAACACTCATTTAGGTATGATACTTTCCAATTACCCTAATGTCCCAATTAGGGGGACTCAATTAGTCCCAGGAGGCGATCACTATATCTCATCCATCAATGGATTGATAAACCCACCAATAAATGATGATGCTGACTCCTTCCATAACTAGGTTATGAAATATTTCTTTCCAAGTACTGAGTCCCATAATAAATCATCAAAGTGAAGTCAGAGTGTAAAACCCTAGATTCATAAGAAATGAAATGATCATTTTCCATCCCTTGTTTCTCACACTATATGTGGATCACGTGATCTTAGGGAATCAATATAATCCTAAAACATTCACCAGGAGTCTCTATAATGACATGGAAAACCCTAATAAAATGATAACTATAAAAAATATGATTCCTTATATACTCCAAATACATAGGAAACCCTCTTAGATTTGATAAAAAATATTTAGTGTCTTAGTACCCAAACATATATCCTCACCTCAAGACATTAAACTACATAGGATGAACAAGCTATGTGGGTTTTGATTCCTACAATAATTAGGATATGTAGGATGCCTTATAAAGGCTCAATACCCTCCTCGAAATATTTACTTCCTTATTACTTGGAATCATTCTCTAAAGAACTTGGTTTCATTACATTAGTATATAAGAAAATTCTCATTTCCAAAAAATGATGAAGAACCTCAGATGCATATAGATGAATTCACCAAATAGATCTGTATCTTTTCATAGGAAATATAATTACCCTATTTTTGTTTTGTAATGGTAACCAGTCCCATATTGGGATTTGGAAGGGATTCACAAACATATCTTAAATCTATAAGATATTCCCAAAATAGGAAATAATTCCCCTCAAAAGGGTAAGATGAGCCCGAATTCCCATCTTATTGACCTATGTGAGTCCCAATGTGTCGATGGGCCTAAAAACACAATTGACCACCAGCCATTGGAATATAGGTCCATACTCTGCTATGGATGAAATAATCATTTGGGGTTTCTTGGGAATATGAAACAGATGGTAAACCTGTTGTGTGCAATTGAGTGAGGCCTTAAAAAATCCTCCAATAAAACCATCAAGGGGGAACCATCCTACATCCACATCGAAACCCAATGAAACAATGTAATTTTAATGAATCTTCATGATGAATATTAACTAAAAAACATTAAATAATATATATAATAGAATTTCTTCTTCCTCTTTAAATCTACGATTATCCATGGTTCATTTTAGATTCTTTAAATCATCATTTTATATTCATCGAAATATTCAATAAGAAAAGTCAATATATAAATATATATAAAAATATATGTATTTATCTCAATGAATATAAGTTAATTTTCCGGACAAGAAATTGAAAAAATATTTCAAATAACCATTATCTGTCTATTTATCGATTATTCTAGTAGGATTATAAGGTTGTCTCTGAGTTCCTTGTATGATTATAGATGCAATCTATATTTATATATATAATTGAATTAATTTACTACATAAATTTTCTTAACACCAATAATTTATTTTTAAAAATCCTATCTATAATCAAGGTATGTGAGGGAGGGGGGAGATAGAGAAAGAGATTCTTCCTGAAGAGTGTCTCATAGAGTTTTATAATGTATGGATGTTTTTTTCCTAGAATTTTTTTACAAGAACCAATATTATTTTCAAAAGACCCTTTTTCAATGTAGTTTTATTTCTAAACTAATATTTTATCACAACTGGATACATCATATTTACCAACAATTTAAAACCAATAGTAAAGTCTAAACAACCGTTGGTATAAACATTAAAAATGTTTTTATAAACCGTTGGGTCCTCAGTTGTAGGAATAGACATATCCAAACTATTCTATGAGAACCGTTAGGATATGTCTGAAAAATTGAGTTTATACCAATGGTTCATTGAAACCGTTGGAATAAATGTTTACCAAAGGTTTAAAAACATTGGTCATATCAAAAATAATCTCTATACTAATGGTTTAAAAATAGTTTTTATAGACTTTTACCAATGGTTTCCCACAAACCGTTGGTAAATATCAATTAAAAATACTTATACCAACGGTTTGTAAACCGTTGGTATATACCATTACCAACAGTTTACATACAACTGTTGGTATATAACATTAACAATGGTTTACATACAACTATTGGTATGAGTTCTGTTATTAATGAAAGGCCAACAGTTGTAAACTGTTGGCGTAGCCTTTATGTACCTGCAGTAGCAAGCCAGCCTCCCCCAGTGCAGCTACATCACTTACACCAGCTTCCACTAGTAGGAACCTCCCCTATGTATAATTAATACATAATTATAAATACATGCATAACATATACAAAATCCTGTATGAATTCATACAGAATTCTGATGACCTCCAATTCTGTATTGAATTACCCTCTACACACATACAGAATTAACACATAATTCATATGGTATGTATAAAATGTATACACATACAATAAGTATTCCCATAAAACAAGTATACCTATATGCCATTAACACATAATTCATAAGTTATTTAAAAAAGAATAATTTTATTCAGAAATAGGGGCAGTTTAGGGGGTTGTGGTGGCTGTCCATGTGGGTAGGGGTGTCTAGTGGTTGGGGGGTGGGGGGCTGTCCTGGGTTGTGTGTGGGGGGGGGGTGTTCACGGGGGTGGGGGTGTCTAGGGGGTGGGGGTGTCCAGGATGTGGGCTAGTGTCCATGTGGGTGGGGTGGTGTCCAGAAGAATTTCCAGGGGGTAGGGTGTGTCCAGGGGTGAGGGGGAGTCCACGGGGTGGGGTGGGATGGGGGGTGTCCAAGGGGTGGGGTGGTGTCCAGGGGGATGGGTCCATGGGGTTTGGGGGGGCTGTCCAAGGGGACTGCGGTGGTGTCCAGGGGGGTGGGTGATGTCTAGGGGTTGGGGGCTGTCCATGGAGGTGGCTGTGTCCAGGGGGTGTCCAAGTGGTGGGGTGGTGTTTAGGAGGGGGGGGGGGGTTGTCTAGGGGTGTAGGGGGGCTATCTTGAGGGTTAAGGGGGTGTTTATGGTGGTGGGGGTGTCCAGGGGGGTGGGGGTGTCTTTGTGGTGGTGAGATGTCTAGGGGGTGGGGGTGTCCAGGGGGTTGGGGGGTTGTCCAAGGAGGTCAGGGGTGTCTAAGGGGTAGGGGTGTTTGGGTGGGGGGTTATCCATGGTGGTGGAGTGGCTGTCTATAGGAGTGTGGGTGTCCAGGGGGTTGGTGTGTCCATGTCGTGTGGTGGTGTCCAGGGGGTGGGCGGGATGTCCATGGGGGTAGGGAGTGTCCACGTGGGGGGGGGGGGGGGGTCATGGGGGTGGGTTCTTTCCATGGGGTTGGGGGGCTGTCCAAGGGGATCATGGGTGTCCAGGGGGGTGTCCGAGTGGATGGGGTGGTGTCCGAGATTGGTTGGGGTTTCTCGGGAGGTTGGGGATTGTGAGGGTTGTCCACAAGGGTGGAGGGGTTTTCCAAGGGGTACAGGGTGTCGAAGGGGGTGGGAGGGATACCCATAGGGGCGGTGGGGCTGTCTAGTTTGGTAGGGTATGTCTATGGGGTGGGCGGGCTGTCCACGGGGGGGAGTGGGGGGTGGAGGTGTCCATTGGGGTTGGGGGTGTCCACAGTGGGGTTTGGGGTGTCCACGGTGGGTTGGGGGTGGGAAGACTATCCATGGGGGTGGGGGTGGTTATGGGGGGCTGTCCACGGGGGTGGGGGTGTTTTCTAGGGGGTGGGGGTGTCCATGGGGTGGGCGGGCTATCCATGGGGGTGGCTGTCTTGGGGGTATGAGGTGTCTAGGGAGGTGTGAGGGGTTGTCCAGGGGGTAAGAGGTGTCTAGGGGGTGTGCGGTCTATCCATAGTTGTGGGGGCTGTATAGGGTGTAGGGGAGTCTAGGGGGTGTGCGGGTTGTCCACAGTGGTGGTGGGGTTATCGAGGGTGGTAGGGGAGTCCAAGGGTGGGAGGGTTATCCATGGGTGCAGGTGGACTATCCATAGGGGTGGGGGTTGTCCATGGCGGTACAGGATGTGTAGGGGTTGGGAGAGTTTCTCATGGGGGTGGAGGGGCTGTCTAGGGGGTACAGGGTGTCCAGGGGGTTGGCGAGCTATGCACGGGGGTGTCCGGGCTATCCATGGGGTGGTGGGTGTCTTGGGGATACATGGTGTCCTGGAAGGTGTTCGGGGGTGTCCAGGGGGTATGGGGTGTCCAGGTGGGTGGGATGGATGTAAACGAGGGTGGTGGGGCTACCCCGGGGGTAGGGGGTGTCCAGTGGGATGGGAGGGCGGACCACATGGGTGGGGTGGGGGGCTGTCCACGGGGGGGAGAGGATGTCCAGGGGGTGGGTGGGCTTTCCACGGGGGTGGGGGAGTGTCCAGAGTGGGTGGGCGGGACTATCCATAGGGGGGGCCTTTCTCAGGAAGTACATGGTGTCTAGGGGGTGGATGTGAATATCCAGTGGGTACGGGGTGTCCAGTGTAACACCCCAATATTTCATAGTATGTTATCTTTTCAAAGTAATTCAATAACATGTGATACACGCAACACCGAGTTTGAGCACACCACGACTTATGAAACAATCTGTTTAAAAAGCGGTTATGAATAGTAATAACGAAATATTGAATTTTATATACTCCATATAATTTTAGAATCAATATTATGTGTTTCATAGAGATAATATAATAAAAAATTCAATTTTTTCAGATAAAAGAAGTATTTTTCAAAAATTCCTTTTTACCTCCTTTTAATGGGGATACCTTTTTAAAACCAGAATTGGACACTTTTATATATTTAATTTAATGAAATTAAAATAACCTTTAGAAGAGGGACATAAAAATTTAGTTTGAATAAGTTTTTGGTACTTTTTTATAACTTTCATATTATGAAGAATATTGAAAAATACTAAATTTTAATTGATAATAAAAATTTTCGTCAAAATAATTTATGGTGTTAATTTATGAATTTAAATGGATTGGAAGTATAATTATATTATATTTTTATAATTTAATACAATTTAAGTCTTTATAATTAATTTTACATTTAAATTTGACATAAACATGTGTCAATATTTTCATAGTTTTTACTTTTTAAAAAAATCAGATTTTTTGTTTTGACAATTGGGATTAATTTTAAATTAATTAATTCAACTTCTATGTTTTTAATTTGTTAAAATATAATTCATTTTTGAATTAGTAATATAAAATTTAGATTAGGTTGAAATTTTTGTATTTTTCTAAAAACATTCAATTTTCGATGAATGGTGAAAAACTCTGCGTTATTGTTTAAAACTAACTTTTTATTTAAATAATTATTAATTTTATTTTAATTTATTTTAATTAAAAATAGATATATAACACCTATATATGTTCAATTTAATTCATTGGATTTATTTTATAATAAAATCTGATGTTTACAATTTTATTGAAAATTTTATCGTCTTTTACCGACCATCTAGGCACATTTGAAAATTTGTTTAAAACGTAATTTTACCGCTTATGTGAATTGAATTTCAAAAATAAGAGAGACATGGTTTACATCATTAATTAAAATTTGGTTCAATAAGATGAAAATATGTTTTGGTGAATAGTAACTGTTGACTTTTTTTTACCACGGATAAAAAGTAAAAAGGGAAACTAAAGGTAAAAATGATATTTTAATTATCCGAAAACAAGTATTAATTATATTTTATTATTTTATTACGACCAAAACAAACCATGGGAATAAAATATGATTTTTTGGTCTGCTTGGACTAGATTAGGACATTTATTATTATTTTACTTAAAGAACAGTTAAAAGCATTAAATTCAAAGTTTACTAACTAAACCATTTTTGATATAGTTTTATACATATTATAAATTAGAAGATAAATATTCATTAGAAAGATAAAAATATTTCCTAAATCATGGTATTTTATTTAAAAAAATTAGTCGTTAAATAATTAAAATTACTTATGACACAATGATGATGCAGTAATTACCATATTAATGAATGAATCAAATAAATAGTATTATAAATATAAAAATAAATATAATATGACTTTTTTGATTCCATAAAGGAATTTTTCAAGGTGAATATGAAATTTTAAGGTTGATTATATTCATTTTCTTTCTAATTAATCAATTTGTGATGACATTCACAAAAACCAAATACTAAATATTGTCAAAATTGACATAATTTTGTTTTTAAAACAAATACTATATTATTAAATGATATAAAATTTCAAAAAATATAAGTCTGGTCCAAAAGAGTTTTATAATGATATAAATATGTCATTAATGAAACACTTGGGGCTCTCTTGGTATTTTAATGTATGTTTATTAACCATATAATATAATAATACAAGGAGATATGGTAAATGTTAAACTATTTATGAAAAAGTTAAACTTAAAAGATAAGGATAATAAGTTGACCTAGACATGTCTAAAACCTATAACTTGAGAGGTTTTCGACCCATAACCACATTATTTTAGAATTAAATCCATTGAATTCCATTAGAATCCGAATATGATTTTATAATAAAATAATATTTCAAGCTTTTCTTAAAGTACCCCTCACCTCTCTTATAAAAGGGAATTTCCCATTATCTCAAATTCACAACTCCAAATGCATTTGGAATGGAAAAAACCTGCCCACATATCCTTCCAACTTCCCTCACTTCAACCTAGAGGCCTTACCTATGTAAACCTTTTATTCAAATCAAAAGGAAACACCCAAAAAAGATGTAATTATTTTATCACCTCTTTCAACGTTCTTTTCTTCTTCCACATTCTCTTTCATTGTTATTTGCGTACCAAAATAATTACTCTGGTACATTAATCATACTATGATGTTATTATAAATATGGGAAAACCATATTGATTATTCTATCCATCCTATGAATGATAATGTCACCATGCGTTAATATGCATGACTTACCATCTCCACACCGTGGTGTAATTTGTTATTCAACACTATATCATTTTGATGAATATAATGATGAGTGTTATGTATATAAATAAACAAAATAACATTATAATGTTTCTTTATAATTAATATAACATCCAATTCAACACCTTTTAATCATTAAGTAAATGATATCATCGCTCGTGTGTAGGTATGATATACAGTCTCTACGACGCGATCAGATTTGTTTACACATTCACCATTCAATGAAGATTATAAAAATATATATTCTTAAAAATTATGTAATATCTGACATAATAATTATAATATATATATATACTTACATATATCTTATTAACTTACTTTATTTCAATATGATATGAAAACGGAATCAACGTTTATGTGTACGTACGGTCTACCGTCTCTATAAAGTGTGCTTTCCATTTCATATATCTATCTACTATACATATATATATATTCTAAATATGTATTATATATAAATCATGTTTTAAATGTTGGGTATATTAAAATCATGATCTAAATGATATGATCAAGAATAAAAAGTTAAAACAGTTACAATAAAGAAATCGATTTTTACCTGAAATGTTAATGTTACATGGAAATCATTATTAAATGGGTAGTATAAAGTCATAAATGATTCATGTATGATATAATAAATATAAATATGGTTCAGGTATAATTTAATAACATACAATAGTCATTATACAAGAGGTTAAACGTACCCTAGACCAAAAGAAAATGCAAGGTAAGGGTTGATTCCTAAATCCTTTTATCATGTGAGATTGATTATGTGTGAGTATTTTCTAGGAAGTATTTATTATCCATGTACATGATTCATAAAAGACTTTAGAAATGATTATTTTAAGTAACTCTTTAACTAAAACATTATTTTAAATGATTTAAATATTTATTCTTCTAAATCATTCTCATTAATGTCCATATTTTCAAAATGTTTTTAAGTATTTACTTATATGTACATGAATGTTTTGAAATGTTAATTCCTTTAAAATTATTCAATGTGGTGTGGGAGATATTGATTAAAAAATATCATTTAAATGCATTCCTTTATAAATTGTGATAATTTAAAATTATTTCATGAAAAAAAATTCTCTCAACGGGTTTTACTGATTAAATTCAATTATGTCATCATCCTTTTTTAGATATTATTCTTTATTGAAGTTGATTTATTTTAAATAAAATCTTCAATATTGTATTGAATGAGTTATAATATGTTTAACTGTGAATTTTTTTTTGCCATTCATGGTTTATGGGTGACGTATTGACATTTCATATGTTAGTTTTAATATGAATGTTTATGTTAAATTTCAACATTTTCATATGAGGAATGCAGTAGACTTTGTAAGTGACGGGTGGGGCCCGCTATAGCCCCTCGATGAATCAGTAGGTCTAATGAGACAAATTAGTGTCTTGGACCAAGGCCTTGACAAGAATTTTAATTGGTGTCTTGGAACGAGGCCTCTACTATGTGGTAATGATGTCTGGTATTCAGAATTCCCTCATTATGAAATTAATTTGTACATATGATTAGTATACTAGTATAATATCCACGTGCATGTTTATATTGTAAATTTTGATTTATTTTCTCCATATTATGTTCTTTTTATGTTTAAATGTTTGTTGTTTTTATTAAACATCTTGCCTTAAAATTATATAGGTTCCACTAAATTATATACCCTTACTAAGCATCTAATCTCACCCCTTAATTATGTTTTATTTTCATAGGATTCGAAAAAGTGTATTATGATTGATATGCAGAGTTAAGCTAGGAAAATTAATGCAATTATCAAAGGGTCATTTATGTTGTGTTTTATTTTTTAATGTGCAATGTAACATAATATATTTTTCCAGACTGCTAAACTGATCAGTCTTCGGGACTTTATTCCTTGTAATCATGCCAATATATTAAAATAATGCACCGACTCTAGGCTTCGGGGGTCGGGGCATTACATATGGTATCAGAGGAAGTCTACTAATAACCATGGAAACTATATTTATATAAAATATGATTATAAAGCATTACCCTAAGATAGACTTTGAGGATTAGTATTGAAGAACATCCTAGAATTTGGTAATATAGTGATTTTTGTATTTTCCAATTAATTCATCCATGTCTGGATAAGAGAAGGTAGAGGAAGATCTAGAAAAAATGTACCTATGAGTGAAAACTCTAACAAGGAGTTTTGGGCTTGACCCGAGGTATCATGGTACACTGTAATGGGCCTTACTGTACTTTTGGTTATGACACTCCTAGGGGATATTCTTTGGATAATTCCCATTTTATTTACCAGCCATTATTAATTTTTTAGGAGTAAATACCTCCTCAATTAAATTTTTTATGATTATAGATTATATGAATAATCATTTCAATTTACGTTTGGTATTTTACAAGTTTGGAATTATGGATTGTGATTCATAAACTAACCTAGTGTATGCCATTGTTTAGAAATGGCACCTAGTAAAAGGAATGAGAACACTAGAAATACACATGATCCAAAGAGTAGGAGGGATCATATCATTCATGATATTAATAAAACATTTAAAAGGGAAATAGTGTCCCATTTATTCTCATCACATGAACAAATTTTATCAGAGTTAATAAGATAAGTAAACAAATCTCCAAGTCCTATGGTTTTGAAGGGAAAAAATAGATGAAAATAATGGTTGAGAGAAGGATGAATAAAAGGAAGAAGGGAATGAAGGATTTTCCCATATGGTATTAATGTGGAAATAATAACCATGTTAAATGATTTAATGGAATGAGAGTTTGTGATAATTGTGGAGAAAATGGACACCATGTATGTGATTGCAAGGGTAAGAAAAAGGTTTCAAATGTATAATGCTTCATCTCCAAGGAGTTGGTACACTACGCAGATCAATTCCAAATCATCAGAGTATTGCACAAATGATTTTATTGTATAATAATCATGTTACGATACTACCACATATGAAAAGGACTGACTAGTGTTATTATGTTTTTATTACTGTAATATTTCATTTGAGTGTTGAACCAATGATGTACTAGTTATATGAATAATGGAAATAAATAAGGATGGTACTATAATACTATTTCATTAAGGATTTTATATTTTATGGTACTAAGAAAAGTGACTCAATAGCATGTTAATATTCTTTGAAAAAATATGACAGGGGGAATGATAAACCATAATATAGTTGTGATACTGAGGTAGTGATTTTGGAAAAAGATATGATAATTTTTTATAAATTATATTGGATATTCTTTACTACCTTATAACAGATTAATGATTTGTATATTACATCATTTTTGGAGTTTACAAAATTTATGGATATAAGAAGTATATCCATTATTATATAAGGAATAAGGGAGATTTAATGTCATCAATATGGTTTTATTGTAATTTAGGGTGTTACCATGTTTTAAGAGAATACATAATGTAGGTATTTTTAGTTTATTATGTGGAAAAAAGAGATCTTCATTATGTTTACCCTCCTTATAAATATTGGACTATGAGTTTGGATAGTAGTATTTTGTATAATTTTTAAGGTTAGAATGGATTATGTTTCACATTGGATTCTATAGTTAAGGTTAATGCATTTCTTAAGATTATTTTTCGATAGATATAAAAAAGAAAATTAGAGGTTGAATGACAACCTGTTGCGTCTGGCAAGGCCGTGAGACCTGAACTTGAAACCGAAGGGTTATAAGGGTGCATCAACTACAAGTGGCTTACGTGATGAATTGGTTTGTATAATGTAGTTTTTAAATAGTCCGAAAATGAATTATAAATTAGTTATTTTTGGCCCCTATATGATTAGGATAAATAGAATATTTTTGAATTCTATTATCTTTTAGAGTGAATGATGAGTTTGTGGAAGGAATTAGTTAAAGGACGATTCTCTACTAGTAAACTATATTTTTTTCCTCTTATTTATGAATAAATTAATTCTTAAACTTTAGGGAAGAGATCTTAAAACCAAAAATTTGTTATCCTAATATCATGAGATTTTTTGAACCCATGCTATTTTAAATCATCATAGATTGATGGATTTTAGGCCTTCATTTTTACACTTGTTTGTGATTGATGACCTCAATCACGCCCTATAAATATTTAGGTTTTCCCTCCAATTTTTTTTCTTTAATTTCCACTAATGTTCTACTAATAAAAATCATATTTGTGTGGTGACTATTTTATTTCCCTGTCCCTCTAATTAATACTAAATTTTAATATTCCAATTTCCGATGTGGGTTTTCCACAATGGTATTTTTCAATTTTTAACCCTTTATTTTCGAAAAATAATTCCAAATTGCGAAGAAACAATTTATTGAAAGAGGATAGAATTTTACACCCCATGATTTAATTGTATGTTATCTTTTCAATGTAATTCAATAACATGCTTTGCACACAACACTGAGTTCGAGCTCACCACGACTTAACAAACTAGCCGTTCAAAAAGCGGTTATGAATAGTATTAATTGAATTTTGAATTTTATATACTACATATAATTTTATAATCCATACTATGTGTTTATTAGACATAATATATGAATATATTTATTATTTCAAATAAAAGAAGTATTTTCCAAAAAATGCTATTTTACCACATTTTAATGGAGAACCCTTTTTAAAACTAGTATTTGAGAATTTTATATATTCAATTTAATGAAATTGAATTCTTCTTTAAAATAGGGACATATAAATTTATTTTGGATAAATTTTTGGTATTTTTCTGATTACATTCATATTCTGATGAATAGTGAAAAATACTAAATTTTAATTTAAAATAACTTTTTTAATATGAATAATATATAGTGTTAAATTATGCATTTTAATGGTTTGGAAGTATAATTTTATTATATATTTATCATTTAATACAATTTATGTCATCATATATAATTTCACATTTAAATTTGACATAAACATCTGTCAATCTTTTTATAGTTTTAACTTTCTTAAGAACTCTTATTTCTGGTTTTGACAACAGGAATTAATTTTAAATTAATTAATTCAAATTTTCTGTATTGAATTTGATAAATAGAAATAATTTTTGAATTAATAATATCAGAATTATCTTAGGATGAGTTCTTTTTATTTTTCGGAATACACTCCCTTTTTGACGAATAGTGAAAAACACTACATTATTGTTTAAAACTGAATTTTTATTTAAATAATTATTTATTTTGTTTAAATTTTTTTAAGTAAAAATAGATATATAAAAACTATATAAGTTCAATGTAATTAATTTGAATCATTTTATAATAAAATTATATGATTAAAATTTTATTGAGCTTTTTAATGTCTTTTATCCACCTTCTATGAACATTTTTAAATATGCATAAAACGTATTTTTACCGCTTCTCTGAATTGAATTTCAAAATACCGAGAGACACAATTGATATCAGTAAGTAAAATTTGGTTCAATAAGATGAAAATGACTTTTGTTGAATAGAAACTATGGATTTTTATTTACCATGGTAAAAAAGTAAATAGGGCAAGTAATGGTAAAACTGATATTATAATTACCCCAAAACATATCCTAATAATATTGGATAAGTGTATTTATACCAAAACCAACCTTAGTAATAAAATATGATCCTTTTGGTCCACTTGGATTAGAATAGAATATTTATTATTATTTTACTTAAAGAAGAGTTAAAAGTGTTAAATTCAACGTTTAATAAATAAACCATTTTTAATACAAGGTTATACGTAATACAAACTAGACTATAAATATTTGTTAAAAAGAAAAACAAAATATTTCATACATCATTGTATTTTATGTTTAATTTTAATATATTAAATAAGTAAATTTATTTATGACACAATGATCATGTTGTAATTAACTTATTATTAAACGAATCAAATAAATGAAATTATAAATATTAAAATAAATAAAATTTGAATGTTTTTATACCATCCATGAATTTTCAAGGAAAATATGACATGTTAGGGTTCATTATATTTACTTTTTAGAAGTAATGAAGTTGTGATGACATTCACAAATTCCAAATACTAAATAGAGTCCAAATTTCCATAAATGAGTTTTTAAAAAAAATTAAATGCTATAATATTCCTAAAAATATATAGTTTGGCCAAAATACTTATATAATGATATATATGACATTAATAAACCACATTGTGTTATTTTTTTATTTTATAGTAATTTTATTAACAATATAATTTAAAAATACAGTGAGACATGGTTAAGGTTAAACTATTTAACTAATAGTTAAATCTAAAAGATAAGTTTAATATGGTGAGATAAACATGACTAAAACATATTGGTTGAGTGATTTTAGAACAATAACCACCTTATCATCTAATTAAAACCGTTTGGAGATATTAGAAACCGAACATGATTTTATAATAAAATAATATTTCAAACTTAACCTAAAGTGCCCCACACATCTCTTATAAAAGGGAACTTTTTATTCTCTCAAATTCACACCTCCAAAGACAATTTCCTTGGCCAACCCCTTCCAAAATCACCTCCAAAATCCCCCCACATCAACCTAAAGACATTAACTTGAGAATAAATCCATTCTATTTATCCCTTTTGTTCAAATCAAATGGACACACTCAAGGAAGAAGTAATAATTTTATCACCTCTTTCAATGTTCTTTTATTCTACCACTTTATCTTTCTTTCTTATTTATAAAAAAATATAATAACTCCAGTAACCTCTACATAATTTGATGTTTTTTATATATATGGAACAACCATATTAATTATTCTATCCAACCTATTAATGGTAATGTCACCATGCGTGCATACATATGACTTAATGTCTCAACGCCGTGGCGAAATTTTTTATTCAACACTATGTCATTTTGATGGATATAATGATGAGTATTATGTATATAAATAATTAAAATAACAAGTTACTTTTTCAGTATAATTAACATACCATACAATTAAATAACTTATAATCATTAATGAAATTATATCTTTTCTCTTGTGTACGTACGGCTTACCATCTTTATGACGCGATAAGAATCATTTCCACGTTCACCATTCAACGATGATTATAAAAATATATATTATTAAAAAGTATGTAATAAATGACATAATAATGCTACCGGATATATATATATATGTATGTATGTATGTATGTATTTATGTATGTATGTATGTACTTACATATATCTTATTCACTTACATCCGTTCAATACGATATGAAAACAGAAACAACGTTTATGCATACATAAGGCCTACTGTCTCCATAAACGGTGCTTTACATTTAGTATATCTATATATTATACATATATATATATATATTCGAAATAAAAATTATATATAAATAATATTTTATATTCTATAATTATTTATATCATGAAATAAATGATACGATCAAGAATAAAAAGTTAAAACACGTACAATAATGAAAGAGATTATGACATGAAATGTTAATTTAACCTGGAAATCATTATTAAATGGGTAGTATAATGTAATAAATGAATCTTGTATGATATAATAAATATGAATATGGTTCTGCTATAATTTAATAAAATACTATTATCATTATACAAAAGGATAATCTTACCCTTGACCATAGGAAAGAGCAAGGTGAGGGTTAATTTCTCAATCTCATTATTATACGGGATTTTTATGTGTAAGTAATTTCAGGGAAATATTTATTATCCATGTCAATGATTCATAAAATAATTTTCAAAATTATTCTATTAAGGTAATATTTAACTAAAACATCATTTTAAGTGTTTTAAATATTTATTCTTCTAAATCTTCCTTATAGATGTCCATGTTTTGAAAATGGTTTTGAGGATTTATTTACATGGACATGAATTTTTTAAAATGTTAATCCTGTTAATAAGTTTCAAATTGGTATGGGACAATTTGGTTCAAAAATATCTTTTAAACTATTTACTTTATAAATTGTTAGACATTTTAATGATTTCATGAAAAAAAGATATTTCTCTACGAGTGTTTTACTGGTTATTTTCAACTATG
This sequence comes from Viscum album, assembly GCA_963277665.1. Classification (NCBI taxonomy): domain Eukaryota; kingdom Viridiplantae; phylum Streptophyta; class Magnoliopsida; order Santalales; family Viscaceae; genus Viscum; species Viscum album. The sequence goes on along the minus strand of OY728151.1, from coordinate 14,476,755 downwards.
TCAAAATCTGTTTTGGATATTATTCTTGATTGTGGTTGATTTATTTTAAATAAAAACTTCAATATTGTATTTAATGTGGTATGAAATGTTTCACAATTAATGTGATATTTTTATACCATTCATGGATTATGGATGAAGTATTGACATCTCGTATGCTAGTTTTAATACGAATGTTTATGTTATGTTTCAACATTTTCACATGAGGAATGTAGGGGACTAATTATGTGACGGGTGGGGCCTGCTATAGCCCCTCAATGCATCGGTAGATCTCATGAGACAAATTAGTGTCTTGGAACAGGTCATTGGACATTTTTATTTGTAGTCGAGGGATGAGGCATTGACTATGTGGTAATGATGTCTAGTGTTAGGAATTTCTTCATTGTGAAATTATTTATTACATTTGATTATTTGAATAGTAGAATATCCATGTGAATGACTATATTGTACTGTTTGATTTATTTGCTCTGTATTATGTTCAAGTTTATGTTTAAAAGGTTATTGTTTTTATTACACATCTTTCCATTATGTTTTATAGATTCCACTGAATTATTTACCTTTACTAAGCATGTGAGCTCACCCCTTTCTTATGTTTTATTTTCCCAGGATTAAAAGAAGTGTAATTTCATTGATATTAAGAGTTAATATAGTGGATTAATTGCATTATCAAAGGATCATTTATGTTGTTTCTTATTTTTGAATGTGTAATGTAACATTAATGTATGGAATCTATTTTCCAAGTCTTCAAAATTGATTGGTAATCGGGAAATTACTCAGTTTAATCATGCCAATGTATTAAAATAATGCACCAACTCACGGCTTTTGGGGTTGGGGAGTTACATAGAGGGGTGGGAGGGTTTTACATGGCGGTGAGGGGGCTATCCACAGGTGGGAGGGGTATTCAGGGGGGTGGGTGGGATGTCCACATGGGTAGAGGGGCTGTCGAGGTCGGTAAGGGTGTTCATGGGGTGGGCGGGCTCTCTACAGGGGTGGGCGGGTTGTCCATGGGGGGTGGGGGGTCTATCCAAGGGGTACAAGGTGTTCAGGGGGGAGGGGATGTCCAGGGGGTACGTGGTGACCAGGGGTTGTGGGGCTGTCCACGGGGGGGGGGGGGGGGCTGTCCATGGGGGTAGGCGGTGTCTAAGGGGGAGGGGTGTCCACGGGGTGGGGGATTTCCACAGAGGGAGGGGCTGTCTAAGGGGTGGACGAGCTATCCTCGGGGGTGTATGGAATGTACAGGGGGTACAAGGTGTCCATGGGGGGTGGGAGGGCCATCCACAAGGGTGGGGGATATCTAGGAGTGGTACGGGGTGTCCAGGGGTGTGGGCGGGGATGTCTAGGGTGAACATGGTGTCCAGGGGGTGGGAGGGTTGTCCATAGGGGTGGCGGTCTTTCCACTAGAGGAGGGGTATCCTGGGGGTGGTCGGGCTATCCACGGGGGTGGAAGGGCTGTCGAGGGGGGTAGGTGGGGTCTAGTTGGTGGGTGGGCTATCCACGGGGGTGGGCGGGCTGTCCATGAGGGTGGGGTGGGTGGGTGCTTCCTAGGGGGTACGTGTGTCTAGGGTGGTGGAAAGGATGTCTAGAGGTATGAGGTGTCTACGAGGTTAGTAGGCTGTTCATGGGAGGTGGAGGGACTGTCTAGGGGGTAGGGGGTGTCGGGGGGGGGGGGGGGTGGCTGTCCACGGGAGAGGGGTTGTCCATGGGGTGGGAAGTATATCCACAAGGGTGGTGGTGATGACCAGGGGTATGGGTTGTCCAGGGGGTGGGATGGACTTTCCATAGTGGTGTGTGGGCTGTCCAGGGGGTATAGGGTGTCTAGGGGTGGGCGGGGCTATCCATAGGGTATTGGGTATCCAGAGGGTGGATGGGCTATCCATGGGGGTGGGAGGGATATCCACTGACTTCCAATCCAATCATCTAAGGGTGAATAATTATGTGCACATGAGCATGATATTTTGTTTTATGAGATACATATTTGAGAGTACGTAATGTGTACCCTTGAACAACATTAGAGATTTCTATGATGGTTACACACCTTTATTATGGGTTCCTTCCTATGATTTAAAATGATATAAATACCTTAAAAATGCTTTATAACTACCTATGAAAATTGTGACATGAATTCCTAACACTCATTTTGAATTTAAAAAAATATTAGAAGTGTATGACAGAACCACTTGATGGGGTAGGAATAAATGATGACATAATAGAGTAAAATTTTGGTTTGAACACCATTCACACCTGAAAATGACCCCAAACCCACTCTAGTGGTTCAGGTGGAAGCGCCACTTCATTGAATGAATTATAGTGTGGGTATCATCATCTTAATGTTCGAGTGTGATGTTTCAAAGAAAACATTTAGGGGTGCATTCATAATGTATGAGGTTATTATCATTCCTCCTAGTATAAAAACTTCTGTAACTATATTTATGTCAAATTAAAAAAATCATGTCAATGGACCTTAAATTAAAAATAAAACAAGGATAAAATAACTCAGGATCATATTGACTTCTTCAATATCAATAAAAATTAATATATATATATAAATCCCAATAAAACCGCAACATAAAATGATATATTTCTTTTTTTTCATAAGGGGATCATAATAAACAGTACATCCCAGTGTAATGGAATGACAAAATCTAAAATAAATTATGGCACATGTACCGATTTAAAATAGAAGAAGAAAACTTACTTGAATCAAATATAGATTCCAGTTTGGAAATTAGTCTCAGTACCCTTTAGAGAATGTTGGGAAGTAGGGTTTGAACCACAACCTAAAATGATATATGACTTCTTTTCATAAGGGGATCATAATACACAACACATTGCAGAAGAATGGAATGTCAAAATCTAATGTAAATGAACTCACATGTACTGCTTTAAAGTGAAAGAACAAATCATTGGGAAACCAGATCTATTGTGCTGGGATGTAGATTTCACATTGAGATTTAGGGAAAAATCATTGAGATAATCATGTTTTGGGAATACATATCCGATATGGTGCATCGAGTTATCTTTTAGGTGAAAAATTTCAAGCTATATGGAGGTCGAGATCCCTGGAGGCATCGATACTTGGGGAGTTTCTTTCCCAAAGGATTAAAAAAACCATTGGGAAGGTAATGTTATTCCAATGAATTATAACCATTGGGATAAAAACTCTTCAAAACTATCCCCAGCAGTTAGTTTAAACCGTTTGAAAAAACCTCTTAATCAGCACTATACACAATAGTTTCCTTAAACCATTGGGAAAACAAAAAAACCATAAGAATATACTAATAGTTCTATATAAGTTTTGGTATAGTAGCCTTTTCCTAATGGTTTATTAAAACATTTGAAATATTGTGTTGGTATAGGTGGGATTTCCACTAGTGTATGGGAATTTTTTTTAACAAATTTATTCATCCATGGTTATTTATTAAATCCTCTAAGTAAGGTAATTTTTTCAACTATTATGTTGAAGAAAAAAAATTATATTTTTATTTAAATATTTAATGATGTTAATAATAGATCTTAAAATTTTATAATTTTATGTATATTATTTATATTTTTTAAAAATATGTTTGGGGATTATTAATATTTTTAAGAGAATTTTTATTTTCAAAATTTCATTAGAAAATAATAATTTATTTAAATGACAACTTATTTTCAAAAAAAAATGAAATTATATTATTAAAACATTTTTTACCAAGTTCTATTATAATTAAAAACATTAAATAAGGAGATGTTATGATTTTTAGGAATCCTATATTTTATGATTCAGAAAACCATTAACAAGGGACATTAATTTATATAGTTTTTGTAATATCTTATAATGAATGGAATACTTTTTAAAAATTTGGAATGTTATCTGTGACCATAGTTTTAGCCATATACTAATTTTAAAATTGAAATTCCATTCACATTAATATAATATTTTTTAAAATTAAATATCAGTAGTTTTGAAGAATTCTACGTTGATTTTATGTGTTTCTTCTAAAATTATGAATTTCTTTGAACCCTTATTATTAACTTTTTGTAAAATATCTTTTGAAATAATTTTAAATGAAATTAAATTATTTGATTAATTGAAATTTTTTTATGTTTTATATGAATGAATTTTAGTGGGATATAAATGAGAATGTAAGACCTAATAAAAAGAATTTTCTTAAAATAAATCTCTACAATTGGGTATTAAATTAGTTTATTTGGAAATGGGTGATCCCACACCCTCAAATAGAGTGTTGTCCTAATAGTGATACTCTTAGTGGTTCCTTTGATATCTTATGAGTTTCCAAGTATATTTAAACGAATAATTTTTTTTTTCAAATGGTTTTCAAGGAGATATTCTATTCTAATTTTAATCATATTTTATTGTTAAATTAAAAATGTTTTTAAAATGTTATGTATTATCAATTTTTATGAAACAAAAAATCATAGGAATATATCTAAAAACATAGATTCATATTTTTGGAAATTATTTAGAAAATTAATTTTTTTATATAATTTTATATGTTTTCAAAGGAGTTTTAAATAGTATTTATTAAAATAGTTTTCAATGGTTTTAGGACACATTAATGTGAAATTTTATTAATACCCTATGTTTTGATGTGTATTTAAAAGAACATTAAATTTTTCATGGTGTTTGGTAATGTTTATGAAATTAGAATGAGTTAATAAAAATAACTGTCTTGTTTTTAAATTTTTTAAACACAGGTATATTTTAAAGAACATTGAAAATTCAATAATACCTATATTCCAAACGATCCTCGAGTATATAATGACTGTATAATTTTCTGTTACTTTATTTTAAAAATAAAACATGTTTTTGCAAATTATCTAGATGTTTGTGTCTTCAGAGCTTTATAATTTTGGTCAGAGAAATGGATTATAAAAATTTTCAGAAAATGATTTTTTTTGGAAAATTTATTAGTCATAGTTATGCCTTCATGTTTTAGGGATTTTATTAAGAGTATAGAATTTAAATTTCTGGGTTTCCTAATTCTAAAATTAAAAATTGAGAATTTCATTTATTATGAAATATGAATAGTGAGGGTAGAATAATATCACAGGGGAGGGGGTAGAATGTAAGAGATGATTAATTTAGTAATAATATTGTTTTAATTAATTTTGAATAAAATATTGTTTTATTAATTATAAAACCATATCAGTATGGTATTTATGTAATATTTATGATTCAAAATGATTTTTTTCTATAATCAAAATAATTATTGATCATTTGTAGTCGTATTTTATTTTAGCAAATGTATATATAACAAAATTTTAGTATATATTTTTATTCAACAAGATAAATTATGTTTTCTCTTAATACTTAAAAAGATATGATTTTGAATATAAAATATTTCAAAAATATTGATGTTTTATTTGTAAAAGTATAGTTAAAATGAATATTATTATATAAAATTTCTTTATTTCAATATTTATAGTTTTAAATAAAATTATTATTTATATATTTTTGAATTTCAATTAGACGTTTTTACTTTATTAAAATAATGACCTGACACATTAGTTTACCATACTGGTAGAAGACAAGGCCACCAAAACCCTAGGTCCACCTTTAGATGATAAGGTATTATGACAAGAACATAGGATAAAAAACAAAAAATGGAGGAATTTAATAAATTACTTATATTAACACACACATTCGTCTCATCACACAAATTCAATGGAATATTAATAAATTAAAATAAAATAAAAATTAAATATCTATGAGTCTAATACCCTCTTGGGAATAAAAAATATTGTGATAGTGTGATACAAAATTTAAATGGAAAAATAAACTCCCACCAAATTTTTTTCCCTACCTGGTATAAATTGGAATAGAAAAATATCTAAAATATCCCAGATCCTTATATCAAAGCAAGACCAATACCTTAATTTATTGTAATATTTACCCCAATTCTCATTTTAAATCACCCCAGATCAATGAATTATTTACTTAATGAACATCACATGATGGAAAAACCTTCCACGTGTGATTATATATATATCTATTTTAAGGCCATGAAAACTGAATAGTGAAAAATAGAAGTCAAGTTAGATGTAATCATATAAACCCTGTGTAAGAGGGAAATAAAACCAACAAATTATTCTCATATATGAAACCATAATGAGGGAGAAATGGGATGTATATCTAACATCCCCGCCAAGGATGATGAGTAAGCCTGGAACTCGAATGTTCAATTAGTTATACCCAACATCTCAGGTTTCTGGATTAATAAGTAATGAAGAGGGCCCATACCTCACCACTACTCGATATTATGAGGGAGAACAATGTAAAAAAAATATGAGGACTCATTAAAGAGTATAAAAGATGATTGAAACTCAATAGAGAGAATAAATTTTCCTATGTTGGTGAATATAACTTATGTTATTGTAATGAATCTGGGGGAACATTCCCTACTACGATTGGGGAGTACTGTACCCAAAGATAGGGGACCCATACCATGAATAGGGGAGTACCGTAACTAACCAGAATAATGGGTATGAGTGACCAACACCCTGGTGTGATATGGGAGTACCATCCACATGGATAGAGGACTTATTACATAAATAGTGGAGTACCATCTTTTCCTAGAATAATGAGCATGAGGACCAAAGCCCTAGTGTGATAGGGGAGTATCATCCCTATTGACAGAGGACCTACAACCTAAATTAGAGTGAACTATATCTAAATTGAATATTGAGTATGGTGGACCCATTTCCAGGTGCAACTATCGAGTACCATAACTATAGATAGAGGTTTTACACCCTGAATTTGGAGTAGTGTCTCTATCTAGAATAATGAGTATGGGAGACCCGCACCTAGGTGTGAAAGGGGAGTCCATCTCCATATATTGAGGACCCAACCCATAATGTGGAATGAGAGAACCATAAATAAAAAAATAATTAATTTGGGGTACATGAGACCTACTGTAATAGGGGGAACCACCCACAATTATAAAGGAATCATGCCGATAATAATGAGTAATATCTCTACTTCTAATCACTCTGACAATCCTAATCGATCACTGCTATCATTGAGCATCACCTATAGAATCATCAACATTTTAATATCCCATATTCTATATCAAAATCCACATGGAATGCCAACATCATTATTTCTGTGAAAAAAATCAGGATAGGCTACTTGTGAGCCAATATAATATTCCAAATGAACGAGACCCTAGAGGTAGAAGTTCATTAAAAGGGGGGTGCAAGATCTTTATGGGGTCCAAAAAACATGTTTTCTCACTTTTATTCATATTAATAATATCCTTTGGACAAGAATTAGTGTCCATTTCACCATACATGGTTGGTACATGACCCACACACCATTCTTTATCCACCTAGGGCCAACTAGTGTCGTTATGTGTATGCCAATATCCATCAGGTCGTATAGTGTACCTAGCTATGTACATGGTTTTACTTGGGTTCTAGGATAACCTGACGTACTAGCATATTATACTCCATATCCTCTCAAATGAGGACATTTTCATGTGTAGATAAAACATATATTTGGTACCCATGCAGGGTCTCGTGGTTTGTGGGCCCTGGTGAGATGATGTATGACAATTAAATTTTTCCAGAACCCTATCCACAAAAGCTTGGTGACAATGATGGGTGTGTTTACTCCATTAAAAAGTGTGTATTTAAAATTTTCATATAAATTATTGCTCTTCACACTGATTCTAGATCTATTTTTTCTTCTATGATTCATGATCTTTGACCACAAGAAACCTATGAGGTTTGGATCTGTCCATATATTCTATCCCACCTGTTGCTAGAAATCATACCCTATTTCCCATTAGTGGTCTGTATTGCATCATGTGAACCTCCCATCAACAAAAATTCATTTCAAATCCTAGATATATGTAACTCCTTATCGTTATCCCAAAATGAATCTTGATCCATCTATAAATTATCATTCCAAAATTCATTCTTACAACCACCATGAATATGTGTGTTCAATCACATTTGAAACCACCCAATCAATGTTGAACATTTACCACATAGGACAACATCAAATAACATGATTAATGATGGTTGGAAACATCATAAAATGGTGAGAAACTTAATTGTCTATCTATTACAATAAAAATATTAAAAATCAGGGGATTTAAGGTGAGATCATATAACAATAAATCATTAATAGAATAATTAATTTAATTTTGATAGTAATACTATTCAGAGGGGGAAAACACTTAATCAAAAACAAATAACTTAATATCAATTATCAAATTATTAATCCAATTTGAAAACCGAAATTGGATATCCCTACAATGATTATGGATCAATTATTGGGGTATAATTCATTTTAGAGTGATGAGTATGATTGAGTTTTCCACTGATTTCCAATCCACCTCGACACAATCACTTTATCATTTATTGATGTTGATTCTCCAATGATTTTATTCAATGAAACACTCTATTATAATAGTGTTTAAAAGGATAACCCAATTGAATTTTTATAATTAAATATATATATATATATAATATTTAATTAGTTTTTAAATAATATTAAAAAAAATATTTATTTAAATTACATGATTGGACCTGTTGCCTCATGATCTATGATTCCGACACCAACCAACCTGAGGGTTCACCAATATTAATCCCCATATTCTATATTAAATCACTGTGTTATATTTTTTGTCTAACACTATTTTTAAGAGATATTGGATTATCTATGGAAAAATGAATGCATGTGAAATTAATTTATTTAATATTTTTTAAATTTAATTGGGTCACTGGGCATGGGAATCTCACATTGTATCATCACATGGATAAAAAAATTTGTCTTAAAATGTTTCAAAGTCATAAAATTAAAAAAAATGGTTTTTAAATTGTAGACTCCTCAAAATATTTTCATCCCTTAATACAAAAAATTTAACAAAAATGATGGTTTATTGGTCCACATTTGGCTCTCTCTCTCTCTTATAGAATCAATCCATTATGCTCCCATTATGAAACAAACATTAACTAAGGTAATGATCCTTCCACACATGATCATCTCTTATCGATCATTGATCACCTCTTGTTACTCCGTAAAGGTCAATAAATATTTGATGTCGATATATCAATATCCAATAATGTTCATTATATCATACACATATCTCATCAGCTATAACATATATAATATATCATGCTCCCGCTCAAATTGTAGGAGTAAGTTTACATGGTATGTAACCTCTTCATCCCTCGGTAGGATCCCCAACTACCTAATAAAGCTTTGTGATAACATTCCTCCTTTTATGATTCATTCCAATCCTTATCATGGGGATAATCCTAGGAAATGACGGTCTCACTAGTAAAACTACAAGAGCCTACAACATTGACTAAAAAATATTCATGTTATCTCTGAGCTATCTGTGTCTGCTTATGGATCAGATAGAACTTCTCAATCATTTCTCACACTATCTATAACCCAATTCGAGCTGCCTCACCAATCATAATAATGTATAATGAAAAATTTCAGGGTCTTCCATATATGATCATGAAATTTCCTAGTCTAATATTGTATTATTAAGTATTATTAATAGAAAAATACAAAAAAGGGTAAGTTATCCTATAATCTACAACTAAAGTATAACACACAATACCACATCATATCCTCTAACACAATGATTACGTACATAGTTTTCCCATCCTTATGTTGTTGAAATTATATAATAATCCTAAAATGGAACATGAATACCTACTATTGGACTCCTTGCATCCATGAAATTATCCATGAAAAATAGTCATTTAAAATAATTGAGAGAACCCCTTGAAAGAGGAATATTTTCACATGTACAATTACCCCAAATTCACCATTAAACTCTACTCCCTACTAATATGGAAGGGAGATGACTCGGTAGGTCGGTAAACTATATACTAGATGAAATTTTAGTGTCACACATTCTACAATATACCTATCATAAATTAAATGGATATTCAATCCCATTTACAATTTGGGATCCAAAGAGGCTGCATAAAATCTAATGAAACCAAGTGAATATCATTCAACTGCTGACATGTGAGAAAATGATAGATGAACTCGACCATGTTCTACTCCATGTCATACCCCAAAACTACTTCTTAAGTCCATTATGCATCTTTACCCCACAATTATGTTGAACCAAAGTGAAAGTGTGAAACTACCCCATCACCTCCTCTCACTATCTAAGAAGAACAAATATATGTCCCTGGAATAGGATTACATGATTCCCTCATTCAGATAATCCAAATGGTGTATCTCTTATGGATATCAAGCCATGTAGTTCCAAATAGATAATGCTACATAACTGAGCCACCCTAAAATGCTGGAGTAGTGGAGGTTTCCAGAACATTAACTAATGATTAAATGAACCCCACTCATCCACTAAGGTCATCTGTAATGAATCTAACTACGAATATGCCTCCTACAGTAGAGTGGACCATGACTTCAATCTAGGTAATTTCCACCACTTTGTGCTTATTAGGAGTATAGACTATCTCATCATCATAGAATTACATGAAATCACACTAGTGCCTCTTTATTGGGTTCTATTAAATCTATTTGATGAAATACCTACAACTATGATAATATGGGAATGAAATAATGTACCCTCTCAAAAAATAATATCTCTATATCCTCATGGTTAAGACTTATGATATTAACTCCATGTCATGAGTAACTTATTTATTCTGTATGGTTCTAATATTCATATAACCACATGATATAATACCATTATTTTTCATTAATACCTAGAAATATCATATTATAGATGAATAAAAATACATTAAATACACCAAAACCACCTATCATAGTCTCAATATAAGATTAATAGTCAGCCTCAGTGTTGAATCTTCAATGTATCCCTGAAATTGTTCAGTCTAGGTAAACAATGGAAATTTTCCCCTTATAGATGTAAAAGGGGATGTAATCCGATATAACGATTCCATGAACCTCTTCAATGTAGATATAACACTATGATAGTTTCCCATGTTATGAGATCTCATATAATATATATATAATATTTCCTCTTGTGTCTCTCATCATTTTTCATTCACACCAAGGAAAATATGGTTACAAAAAATAATAAAAATATAAAATAAACAAAAAATCATAAAATTACATGTTTTATAGGACTTTAAATAGTGATATGGAGTACAATGGGATCAAGAATATCACCATTAACTCTTGTTGAAATTAGTGTCTTAAGAATTAATTTTTTTACTGTATCTTCCTGAAATTGGAGATGGTGATAACCACTCCTATTGTCAAAACCCAAGAAATAACTCACCCTAATCCAATAATCAAAGAATTAACCTATTTGTGGTAAAGGATAATACTCCATAACATTCATCTATTTCATGTTACATCAATCAGAATCTCACCTAAATATCTCATCATCCTCCCAAGATTACATTAATGGGATGTTAATGTGAACAAACTAGATTGTACAAATCCTTAACGTTGAAGACACCTCAACCCAACCACTAGATCTCAAAACTCTACAAGATCATCTTACACGATATCATAATCATCAGGACATCCTTAGTGAATATATATATATATATATATATCCTACTCCTAGAGTAATGGTAAAACAACAACGTTCTCTTGAAAGATTTTATAATACCTCGCCATAATTTCTAGAAGCTAAGAGCTCATAAAAACCCCAACTCCAAGGATAATTCTACCGAATAGATACATCAACTATAATGTTATACGAATGATCTCATCATGATCTTCCTGAGGATAAAAATTTATCAAAATTTTAAAAAAAATCAACCCCATAGAGAGAAAGTGATACCACACTCATTGGAAGCAATAATCTAATCCAGGATGTTAGATCATCATTTTATAATGTGGAAAATATCATAGGATCACACTGCTATTATGAATAGATTTAATGTTATGATATATATCCTCTCATAATATGTTCACCACATCAGTAGAGACATGTAATAAGTAATCATCTTTTTAGTAGGCTACAATAAAAGGTCCGAGTAAAAAAGGAGATCAAGTGGTATCATTAGGTCTCAAATTGGGATAAGGGATATGATATGTGGATAATGACTATTTACTAAAATTGTAGCTGGATTAGTGTACACAGAAGTAATACCAAAAAACAACTCAAGACACCAAGCTAGAAGCCACTTCCTCTATAAGATCATTCTTTCACAAGTCCACCTATTATCCTTCACTAGGTCCTTCTTCACCTCCTCAAAACAAAAACCTTTCTTGAACACATATGTCAAAGGAACTCATACAGCACATCTTAAAACTATAGTTTTTGTATGGAAGTGAATTTCCTGTATGGATTTAAAATCATGTCATAATAATGAATCTAGGTGTTAGAAGTATCCCTATACATTTTACCATTATATCCATGGTAAATAAATCCATCACATGGCTTTATTTATTCCTAACATCTTCTGGGAGGGATATAACCATGAGTAACACCATCAAAATGATTCATATCTGAGTGGGGGTATCCAAACCATTGTTGAAAGATATGAGGTTTTTCTTGAGGTAGAGATTCTTTTTGTTCCCAATTAGACATTTTTATGTTCGATTTTTGTCTTATACATTGTGCTTACTCATGGGAAAATTGGGTAGGTTTTTAATGGAAGATCCAATAGGTTTTTTGGTTGGATACAAGCCAATTAAATGATGTTCTATTGGGATACATGATGTGTATCAATTACATGATGTGTAAATATCTAGAAAAATAATTCACATTATGTTAAGGGTTTTTCTAATGGAGGAAAACCATAATCTCAGAATGATTTGTAATGAACATACAGACAGTGTAAATAATAGTGTATATTTTTTAAAAATAGGGGTGGGGCCTCTATCATTTGACAGAAGTCATACTCCCTCATTTCTTTTCCCTCAAACAGATAGGGTATTTTGGAGGGATTCTCCCTTTTCTAATAAAGATAGGATTTGGTGTTTCATCACGATCTAGACTCTATTTCTTCCATTGTTTCTCCCATTGAATCCGTAAAGGAATGTTCAATGTTCTTCTTTTACTATTCATTAATTTTCATGGTATCACATGTACTATTTGGTGCATACTAATATGCCAAATTTCTATGTTTTTTATCTATTCATAATGTTTCTCATGATATGAACTGATTCAAATGTCGATACTAGATGAGTGTTATACCATGTCTATATAATACATGGTTCATAACCTTCCCTTAGGTTTTGGTGTTTTATTATCATAATTTCTATGGTGCCTCTTGTATGAATTTCATGTAGTGCCCCTTCAATCAACTAAATTGGTTAATTAGATGGATTTGAAAATCTTAGGAAATCAATCTAGAAAATTTGAGTTTGTTTTAGGTTTTTTAGCATTATAAAAAACCAATGGGTGAGGCCTTGTCCATCCCATTTTGTATAACACCCCTTTCTTTGTGTGTTAGATCACCTTACTAGAGGGAACCATTATAATGTCAATAAATTTAGTTGAGATTACTTTAGGGATTTGATTCGTACTATATTAGTGATCCCAAGGTGTTTATATTATTAAATTGTTCATATATAAATTTTTATATATGTTTCATGAACTCATGATACGTGATTAATTATGAAATCATGATTGAAATGATGGGATGAATGTTTTAGTGGATACCTTGGTTGTAATAACATAGTTTTTGATTCCATAGGCTACCATGGATATTTTTACCATTGATATTTATTATTAAATTAGATTATTTTGACATGTACTCTCATTGGATCTTGATTTTGAATGATTACATGGGATTTTAAACCCCCTTGGATCTGGATTTCTAAGACATGCATTGTGATTTGACTGGTAATATTCTTATTGGATTCTAATATCTCCTTACTATGATTCTATAGTGATACACCTGGGACACGACATTGTATCCTTGGTCTACTGTGACATGGATCTGGACCACTGTGGTTTGAGAATTTTAATTTCATGACATGTCCCTTATGGATGACTTGTTTATACCTTGTGGTCCTAAGGAATGATATAATGGATTAGACATCACAGTATTGGTAGTGGATTTACACTTGGTTTTATAGCATCTCCATGTAATATATTTTGCCACATTTTATGGATTGACCTAGTATAGGTATCATCATAAAATTTGAAGAATATACAACCATATTTATTTGTTTATATTTTACAGATTCCCTTGATGTAGGATCTTGATTTTCATTATAATAGAGAATTGTTTGGCTTAAAAGTTACACATTACATTTATTACAATTTCTATAAGAATTATTCTTGTTTTATGGATATACCTATGTTTTAAATTTCACACATCTTATACTGTATTTCATAGACATGATTTGTTACAAAAACCATTGGCGGTGGACGGATAAGTGATATCTCACACCATATTCGGTGTGCTTTTTTGTATATGATAATACTATATTGATAAATGTAGTGACTGGGGAAGGATCGAATAACACGATACTTTATTTCTTCTATTAATAGGATTAGGGGAGCATGGTACTAAGCTAAGGCTCATGATTATTTCATGGATAGTTATTTTATGGTATTTTTAGTACTTTGATACAAGTAGTGTAATAATACTTGTAGTATAGTTTTCCATATTTTTTAAGACATTTCATGATAAATCATATCGTATGTCATATTACTACTCGAATTTTTTATGTACTACTATCATGGATATTTACCTCCTACCCGAATAATTTTTTACTACAAAAATTTGTTGTTGTTATCAGTCCACTATCTTAAACTATGACATGTGTTCATTGTCTCCCCATAGACACACCCTAGTACCATGATTCTAGTTAGAAGCCTCCCAAATATAGGGAGGTGTGTTTGAGGAAATTTAACCCACCGTTTGAGGGCATCTTTTTGTGGAATATACATTAGGATGTTACAAGGTGGTATCGAAGTATTCCTTTTTTAGGTTTACTATGATGAAACAGCATAAAGGATATTAGGAATGTATTGTAATTTGGAAAAGATATCTTTCTAAAGTACCTACCTAACATATAAGGAAAATCCAAATTTATTTGAATTCAAAATGTATTTCTAGATTTTGACTATTAATGTTGATTTAATTCCACCATTGGGAGATATAATTTAATTGTGATATTTTTATTGAAATGAATGATAATTGTACTTCATTTTATCTTAATTATATGAGGTTATGCATACCATGAATCATCATATGAACATACTATAATTTATATGACATTCATTATTCTCAGCTATATAGGATGAATTAAATAACATCATGACATTCTGATATGTGCCTTGATTGATATAAATGATGTTGGATAGAATAATTATTCAAGGAATTGAAAAACATGGTTGGACGATAGGGGACCTTCAATAACCAAAACAGTGGTTGCATGATTAGACAATAGCAGAAACCCTAAGTAGTCAACTATGTAATGTTGACTCATGGACCATTAGTTTCATGGTTAGTAACATGTTATGGTTTGGATTTAGTGGATTTCATATTCTAGTTCATGAGTTATATGGTCCATTATAGATCGAACGTTTTGAACCACTTTTTTCAAAACATTTAATAGAATTGTGATAATTTTGGATTTAAAATTTAATTTGATTTTTTTTAAAATGAGAAACTATCTTATACTAAACGTTTGAGTGGGCAGTTGGAAACATATCAAGTGATGGTTTTGAATATTTATTTTTACCCAATCATTGATTTAGGAGAATGAATAGGTGTTTTGTTTTTTTAGGAGGACTTAGTCATGTTCCATGATTTTATGTATGAAAATTATAGTGACAATATTTTCTGAGGAAGGTGCATGGATTTATATAACATTCCACCATGAATAAGGCTACCAAAATGCTAGTAGGGTGGTGGTGAACATGATATAGAGGTGGCAGGACATAGGCTAGTAGTGGATCCTCTTATCATTATAATTGAGGCACAAATATTATTACCAGAAAAAGGATTAGAGGCATTATTTCACCAGGGGTTTTATTCAATATACATAATTTTCAGGTAGTGTCACGACCCATCCTCTGGGCCCGTGCCGTTACTACCCCAAGCCTACCTTCCATAGGCCATGGGCTGGTGACTAGAACCAAAGTCATAAATCCTGCTAACTGGGAAGGCATTGCCTTTATAAAAGTAAAAAAACACCACATAGTACAAGAGGAAGTAAAACACTTAGTAAAACTGAAACAAGTTGTGCTGAAAGTAAAGGGGCCGGAAATAAAAGCCCAACTATAAAGTACAAGGAAAAAGATAAAACAGTTGGAAGGTGACAAGCAGCTCCTGGATCGTCCACCAAGGATCTTACCTGAAGGGTAGGTACAGATAGTGCAGCTCCTTGGTCATCCACCATGGATCCTACCTAAAGGGTAGGTACAGATAGCCTCCACAATGCTCTCGCCCATCAACCTCCTCTGAGTGTCGTCTCGTTGTGAATTCCACCTCCAGGTACCATCCAGTCCTCGAACACTCGGCCTCTATCTGCGTTGCCCGTCATCTGAAACCAACACAACAAGGTGCGTGCATAGCCCATGCAGGGGTGAGTATAACAATACTCAGCAGGGACCCTGAGACCCTCGAGGTCTCACTAAATACAACAAGGATAACCACAAAGAAGATCTCAATAGATAACCTCTACCAAGGTATGTGGCCATACATTTACCCAATTTATCAAGTAAACCATCTCAATCATGAGGAAACTCAAATATTATGAAATCAACGGATAACCACTACCCAAGAATATGCCCATACATATACCTAACTTATCAAGTGACCCATCTCAATCATGAGGTAAACACAAAGGTCAAAGACTTATCTCAAACCAGGATTTTCATTATCGAAACCGTAACTACTGAAGAGCTCTGTCTCTGGGAGTACAGTGATCTTGTCACGTCTCCGAGGTACTTTTCACCAACCTATGACTGTTGAGGTACTCCTCCTGTCGAGTACCGCGGGTCTTCCACCTCACACAGTAGTGCTACTCCGCCATGGGTCTGACACCTCACACAGTAGTGCTCCCACTCAAAGCCTACAGAGATACTCCTCCTGTTGAGTACTGTGGGTCTGCCACCTCACACAGTAGTTATCCTCCGCCATGGGTCTGCCACCTCACAAAGTAGAGCTCCCCACTGGCTATGCTAGTCACTCCGAATCGAATCGGACAAGCAGTCATTAGGTCACAGCCAGCTACACGGTCTCCGTACTCCGTACACTCGTCTTCAGGAGGGTACGCTCCATGAGCTACTAGTAGTTACTCCATGTATCTCAAAGTCCCACGAATAAGTATCTCAAAGAACCGCCTCTTCATAGGGGTCTCAACGCGATAGACGGCATGTCAATCAGACGCCCGGTCTGTGAGTTACTAGCTTTTTTGTCCCCGGGGCCTGGATGGTTTCATGTGTGAACCAACAAGGCTATATCTCAACTGTACACTGAAATATCATTGGGTATACACAAAGGAACCGTTTTTCCACGTGATCACCAACGCCGCTGACGGTTCGTCAAACAGATGTCTAGTCTGAAAGTTATCATCTTATTCTGTTCCAGGGGCCCAGTTGGATTTCGGGTTCAATCCAACCCAGCCACTATCCAACTGCATCAAAAACTCAAGCAAAGTATGCCAAAAGTTCTGTCACATCAAGAGGAAATCAATGAGATAGACGGCGCGTCAATCAGATGCACGGTCTGTGAGTTATTAGCTTTTCTGTTCCAGAGGCCCTGTTGGATTTTGTGAGAAAACCAACACGACCGCACTCCGAAGAAATCAAAACCTAGAGCGGAGTAAGCCAAAAGTTCCTTCTCATCAAGAGGAATCCAACATATTCAATGGCACGTCAATCGGACGTCCGGAGGTCAAGTTATGTGCGTTTCCGCTCCAAGGGCCCAGTTGGTTTCGTTTACGAACCAACTCGGCTGAACCCAAAGTATTCTGAAACCTTGAGTTCAATATATATAAATGACCACCTTGATCCAAGGATTGCATCCCAACTGACGGTGCGTCGATCGGAGGCCCGTAACACAAGGTATGGGCGTCCGACCGGAAGAGATTCGGTATTAAGGGGTTCGGGCCCAGTCCGACCCAGCCCGATTCCCCCAGGGTCGGCTCAATCTGGGTCGACCCGAACCGGGTCCGGGTCCGGCCTGGGCGCGGAGCGCTGGCCCGGCGCTCTGCCAAACGGCCGAGCCATTGA
Source organism: Viscum album (assembly GCA_963277665.1). NCBI lineage: Eukaryota > Viridiplantae > Streptophyta > Magnoliopsida > Santalales > Viscaceae > Viscum > Viscum album. The sequence continues at coordinate 14,458,636 of OY728151.1, read as the reverse complement.
GGAGGGGGGCACCTGCCCTCCTGGTTTGTAACCGCTGCCCCCCTTAATGGGGGCCGCTCAGCTGGCCGGCCAGGGGTTTGAACCCCCGGCATTCCCTTGCCCAGCCGGCCCGCCCTGGCCGGACGGTTTCTGCCACCACGGGACTACCGACGGCCGGTCCCCTCCCTGCTCCGACACCGGTGGCCCGCTTCTGGCCGCAGGTTTCCCATGCTCCGTCGCGGCCCGGTATCGACCGCGGCCTTCATTCATCCGGTGAGGCACGACGGCGCTGCACCCCTCCGTCACGACCCTGCTCCGGCCGCAGTGCTTTTGCAGTTCTCAGGCGCGACGTGAAGGCACCGCGACTTGGTTCAATTTCACGGAGCGACGGCGGTACACATTACTTGTTGCACGATCACGCACAGTGCGACGGCACCGCGTCATTCCCATTCCAACCACATTAGAAACAAAAACATGGATAAGGGAGGAAGGTTGGCCGTGTTTGTTCGGTCTGGCCCCCTCTCGTAAATCGATATCAATTGGTCATATTTTCATGAAGAACGACAAGGAGGTATTCACGAACAAAATAAATAAATAAACCCCTACCTCGAAAAGACTTTTCATGTTGTCGAGCCACGGAAATAGGCAAGCGTCGCAGTGTTCGGTCGCCACGGAAGATTGGTGGCGATTCCGTTGTCGTCTAAGGAAGATCCGTCGTCAATGGCGATGTTCTCCGTCGGAGGCATTCTTCGTCAAGAACATTCTAGGTTTAAGGGAATTTTCACTTTGTCGAAGAAGAACTATTATTCGTTGAAGATGCGTCGTTCTTCGTCGGAGGGAAGATCTCTTCTTCTTCACCCCAATGTTCTCCCAAAAACACCGGAACGTTGATAAGGTTTTCTCACACACCAAAAGATCCAAAATAATATCCCATGATATTATTTTTATTCACACCTCAAGAATTTTCAAAATTTAAACCAAACCACATAATTAAATAAATGAAGAGGCTCATATTATTAATTTAGGCATGTTGGGATGAATTAAAGGTGGAAGGAAAGGTGAAGAGTTATACAAACTTAAAGGAGGATGAGATTAAAGATGAGTTGTCACATTAAGTCCAAGGGAGTTTAAGGGGGTTATAATAAGTTCAAGGGGGTTATGGTCCCCTACGGGCCCCACCACACTAAACTCTCCAATAGGAGGTTAGGTGGGTGTGGGCCCCACATCCCACATATTCACACATGGGATGTTGGGTGGTTGTCGACCCCACCAACAACTTCACCTGGTAGATTTTAACTTCCTTGAATAACAAAAATAAAATTGTTCACAATTTTATTTAATTCTTCCTTAAACCCCATAATTCAACTTCTTATCCAATGAAAACAAACCTATGGTAAAATTCCTCTTAAAGAAATACCGGCGCCGTGATTTCATCGGTGCCCTCAGATTTTAGTTCTGATCACCGGTTAAAAAGCTAGGATAACCCGCTCGTTTGTTCACTGAACGTACCCGAGGAAAACTTCAGAAATTGATTCTAGGAACACCGGGCCTTGGAATCAGGTGCCGTCAGAAACTGAGTTCTTGTTAAATCCCAAAGAAAATTATGAAAAAAAATCCTTTTAATTTTACAAGTCTTTACATTACTCCCACATCAGGGCTTTACGTCCCCGTAAAGCTTTAACAAAAACTAGGGATACGAAAGAAGTACTGAGCACGCATCTGAGCCTTCCACTCCCATGTGCTCACCTGGAGGTTCCCGTGTTTCCTAAGAAAACACACAAGAGGAATCGACCATCCTCATAGGACCTGCTCCTGTCAATCCTCAATCTCATCTGAAACCTCGGTGCATGTCGCCCTATCATCGACGTCCAACTCCCTGAGGTCGATGATGTGTGAAGGATCAAGCCCGTATCTCCTCAGCTGAGGTTCTTGGAAGATTTCATGCACTCGGTGCAACTGAGGTGGAATGGTAATGCGGTAAACCACCTATCCTACCCAACTGGGAACCTATAAAGGTCCATTGAACCTCGAAGATATCTTACCACCTCGGCTACATCTCTGCCAACCTCATCGAGGTGAGACCCGTATAAGAACGTGGTCGTCATCCTCGAACTCTAGAGGTCTCCTTTTCCTGATTAGATCTGAAACTCAAACGTCTACTGCCACGAGGGTAAGGTTGGCTAACATAATAATGATTGGCTACACCCTCCCATGCACGAGTTTATCCTGTGCTGCCTAGGGTTGCCTTTTCGCCAACTAGGGAAAACCCATCCGACATTTGCCTAATATCATCAATTTGAGTATGAATAGTGATTTCCCAATCCATACTCAAACTAACGTTGTAAGGCCTCGATGCTGTCACCAAGAGGTCCCAACCGAGACTCTCTCCTCAAGGGTCAGATCACACCGTCGGCGTAAGTGTGACTATCAAGTCTCCTCCCAAAGGTATCTCTAGACGTGAGGGTCAACTCAATGGCTTAACCGGAAACTTTAGGTCTGGGACTAGATTCATGGAAGGAAGGGATGATTTGTATCGATGTCTGTGGCTACGACAGCTAGTAGAAGAAAAATTTCGCACTTCGATTCATCCTTAGAGACCTTTCAGTCGCACTCCTTGACCGCATGCAGCTACTCTCTTCCCCTGACCTCTAGCTCCCTAGGCCTGGAGGGGACATCAAAGACGGGTGGTTGTAACATGTTGAAAAGTACACCACCACATGCTGCTCTCCTAACTCTAATTCCACATCTTCTACTCTCCAGATTCATCTTTCCTTGAATCTTATTCTTCTTGAAACATTTTACACGTCCAAGTCTCTGAGACTGATGCCAATTCACATATTCCCACTGATAACTTTCACTGGATAAAACCGATTAGCCAAAGAACATTCAACCACAAGGGTTCATTCTAGCACCCTAACATAAGTAGGAATGTGTAGAGAAAAGAGTGCTTACTCGGATATCCCTTAAACAAACCTCGCTCTGAGGTCCGAGATCTAAGAACAGATCATATCATAGTCATCAATTACCAAAAACGATCGGTATGCCTTGATGATTACCCAGATATTGAAACATCGTCCTGTCGAACCTGTATAAGCTCTAGAAAAACTCTCAGCCACCTCCTCAAGCCAGTTCTCAGCTGCCTGTGCATCTGGATCGCCTCAGAACTTGAGGGTATCTGATGTTGGAACACGTATAAGGTAGTAAGCCTACATGTGTCACCTACCAGTACCTCCGGTTGTAACTGCTGACCAACAGGTAGTGATGTATTCCTGACACACTACCCAAAGGCACTATCTTAGGCATCGGTCCACGTACCAAAGCCTCATCACTATGCGGACCATCCTCATGGTCAGTCACTGGAAAACACTAGTAGTCGAGTCTACCATCCATTACACTGGTGTCTCAGCTAAGCAGAAAACTCTAGCAATCACCTCCATCCAGCACTCTGTTGTCTAGGAATCTACCTCGCCTCGTAACCTCGAAGGCCTCTACTGCAGGAACTCGTGCATCACACTCTGCTAGCGTGCACAGTTCGCTAGTATGGCTTGTGAAATCTGTTGCCCAACAGGTGGTGGTGCTGCTGGTACACCACCTGAGGGTGCCAACATTGTAAAAAGGGCCCGCACCGGAACCTCATCGCTCGGTGAGCCGTCATCGAGTACTCTCTCGGAAACTCCAACTGACTGTCTACGTGGAGACATCATGAATAGATGTAACACGGTCAAAGATTTATACCCGGTGAGATGACCGAGTTTGAGTTGACTTTAAAACTCTTGGAAACACACACGCAATCAGTGTTTTTCGTGCAGAAAGTCAGAAATAAGTAGTCAGGGTCCTGGTGTACGGATACGTCGGTCGCCGCACCAACATTGGACTCGCTGAACTGAAGACCACACTCGGTACCCATAACACTATTGCTTCATAGAATGAAAATATCAGAGTTATAATTCTATGGTATAACCGAACTACTCTGATACCAATTTTTAACGGCCCGTCCTCGGGGCCCGTGTCGTGACTACCACAAGCCCGCCTTCTATAGGCCAGGGGCTAGCGACTAGAACCAAAGGCGTAAATCCTGATAACTAGGAAGGCATTGCCATTATAAAATTAAAAAAAACACAATAGAGTACAATCGGAAGTAAAACACTAAGAAAAACTAAATGAAGTTGTGCTGAAAGTAAAGGGGCCGGAAATACATCCCCAACTTTAAAGTACAAGGAAAAAAGATAAAACAGCCGGAAGGTGACAAGCAGCTCCTAGATCGTCCACCAAGGATCCTACCTAAAGGGTTGGTACAGATAGCACATCTCCTAGGTCGTCCACCACAAATCCTACCTGAAGGGTAGGTACATATAGCCTCCACAATGCTCTCACCCATCAACCTCATCTGAGTGTTGTCTGATCGTGAAGTCCACCTTCAGGTACCGTCAGGTCCTCGAACACTCGGCATCTGTCTGCACTGCCCATCATCTGCAACCAACACAACGAGGTACGGGAATAGCCCGTGAAGGGGTGACTATAACGATACTCAGTAGGGACCCCGAGACCCTCATGTTCTCACTAAATACAACAAGGATAACCACAAAGAATATCACAACAGATTACCTCTACCTAGGTATATGCCCATACATATACCCAATTTATCAAGTAACCCATCTCAATCCTGAGGAAACTCAATGATTATGAAATCAATGGACAACCACTACCCAGGAATATTCCCATACATATACCTAAGTTATCAAGTGACCCATATCAATCATGAGGTAAACAAAAAGGACAATGACTCAGATTAAACTAGGATTTCCATTATCGAAACCGTAATTGCTGAACAGCTCCGTCTCTGGGAGTACAGTGATCCTGTCATGTCCCCGAGGTACTGCTCACCAACCTATGACTGCTGAGGTACTCCTCCTATCGATTACCGCAGGTCTGACACCTCACACAGTAGTGCTCCCCCTCATAGCCTATAGAGGTACTCCTCCTGTTGAATACCGCAGGTCTGCCACCTCACACAGTAGTGCTACTCCGCCATGGGTCTGCCACCTCACAAAGTAGTGCTCCTCTGCCATGGGTCTGCCACCTCAAAAAGTATTTCTCCCCACTGGGCTATGCTAGTCACTCCGAATCGAATCGGACTAGCAGTCATCAGGTCACTGCCAGCTACACGGTCTTCGTACTCCATACGGTCCTCTCCGGGAGGGTCCGCTCCACGAGCTACTAGTTGATACTCCAAGTATCTCAAAGTCCCACATCGATATATGTCAATGAACCGCCTCGTCATATGGGTCTCAACGCGACAGACGGTGTTTCAATCAGACGCCTGGTCTATGAGTTACTAGCCTTTTCGTCCATGGGGCCCAGTTGGTTTCTTGTGCGAACCAACACAGCCGTATCTCAACTGTACCCCGAATTCCTATAGGGTATACACAAAGTAACCTTTTCTAAACCTGATCACCAACGCCGCTGACGGTTCTTCAAACAGACGTCCAGTATGAATGTTATCAGCGTTTTCCGTTCCAGGGGCCCGGTTGGATTCCGGGTGCAATCCAACCCGACCACTATCCAACTACATCCAAAACTCATGAGAAGTATGCCAAAAGTTCCATCTCATCATGAGGAAATAATGAGACAGACGGCACGTCAATCGGACGCCCGGTCTGTGAGTTATTGGCCTTGTCGTTCCAGGGGCCCTGTTGGATTTCGTGAGCGAACCAACCCGACCGCACTCCGACGGAATCCAAACCTCGAACGGAGTAAGCCAAAAGTTCTGTCTCATCAAGAGGAATCCAACAAAATCAACGGCACCTCAATCGGACATCCGGAGCTCATGTTATGAGCGTTTCTGCTCCGAGGGCCTAGTTGGTTTCATGTACGAACCAACTCGGCCGAACCCAAAGTATTCTGAAACCTTGAGTGCGATATACTGAAACGACGGCCTCGGTCCATGGATCGCATCTCAACAGACTGTGTGTCGATCGAAGGCCCGTAGCACAAGTTATGGGCGTCCGACTGGAAGAGATTCGGTATTAAGGGGTTCGGGCCCGGTCCGACCCGACCCGATACCCCCAGGGTTGGTCCGATCCGGGTCGACCCGAACCGGGTCCGGGTCCGACCTTCTTGGGCGCGGCCCGGCCCGGCCTGGGCGTGGCGCGCTGGCCAGGCGCTCGGCCAAACGGCAGAGCCGTTGAGAAGGGGGGCGCCTGCCCCATGGTTTGTAACAGTGGCCCCCCTCAATGGGGGCCGCTCCGCTGGCTGGCCTGGGGTTTAAACCCTCAGCTTTCCTTTACCCGGCTGGCCCGCCCCGGCCGGCCGGTTTCTGCCACCATGGGACTGGTGACGGTCGGTCCCCTCCCTGCTCCGACACCAGCATCCCACTTCCAGTCGCCGGTTTCCCATGCTCCACTGCGGCCCGGTATCGGCCGCGACCTTCATTCATCTGGTGCGGTGCGACGGCGCCGCACCCCTCCGCCGCGGCCCCTCTCTGGGCATGGTGGTTTTTCGGTTCTCCGGCATGGCACGACTGCACCGCAACATGGTACAAATTCACGGCGCGGCGCGACGGCGCCACGCATTACTTGCTGCATGATCTCGCGCAGTGCGACGGCACCGCGTTATTCCCGTTCCAACCACATTAGAAACAAAAACATGGATAAGAGAGGAGGGTCGGACGTGTTTGTGCGGTCCGTCCCCCTCTTGTTAATCGATAGTAATTGGTTGTATTTTCACAAAGAATGACAAGGTAGTATTCACAAACAAAATAAATAAATAAACCCCTACCTCGAAAAGACGTCCCATGTCGTCAAGCCGCGGAAAGAGGCAAGCGTCGTAGTGTTCGGTCGCCGCAGAAGATCGGTGTCGATTCCGTTGTCATCGGAGGAAGAGCCATCGTCGATGGCGACATTCTCCATCGGAGGCGTTCTTCGTTGAGAATGTTCTATGTTGAAGGGAAAGGGCTTTTTGTCGAAGAAGAACCATTATTTGTTGAAGATGCGTCTTTCTTCATCAGAGGGAAGTTCTCTTCTTCTTCACACCAATGTTCTCCCAAAAACTTCAGAACGTTGATAAGGTTTTCTCACACACCAAAAGCTCCAAAATAATATCCGATGATATTATTTTTATTCACACATCAATAATTTTCAAAATTCAAACCAAACCACATTATTTATTAAATGAAGAGGATCATCTAATTCATAAAGGAATGTTGGGATGAATTAAAGGTGGAAGGAAAGGTGAAGAGTTATACAAACTAAAAGTATGATAAGATTAAAGAGGAGTTGGCACATTAAGTGGAAGGGAGTTTAAGGGAGTTATAAGAAGTTCAAGGGGGTTATGGTCTCGTGTGGGCCCCACCACACTAAACTCTCCCATGGGAGGTTAGGTGGGTGTGGGCCCCACTTCCCACATATTCACACATGGGATGTTGGGTGGTTGTGGACCCCACCAACAACTTCCCATGGTAGATTTTAACTTCGTTGAATAAAAAAATAAAATTGTTCACAATTTTATTTATTTCTTCCTTAAAACCCAAAATTTAACTTCTTCTCCCATGAAAACGCACCTATGGTAAATGTTCTCTTAAGGAAATACCAGCGCTGCATGTTCATCGGTGCCCTCAGATTTTAATTCCGAGCACCGGTTAAAAAGATAGAAAAACCCGTTTGTTTGTTCACTAAACATACCTGAGGTAAACTTTAGAAATTGATTCCGGGCACACCGGGCCTCGGAATTAGGTGCCGTCAGAAAATGCGTTCTTGTAAAATACCAAAGAAAATTAAGAAAAAAAAATTCCTTTGAATTTTACTAGTCTTTATAGGTAGAATCATAGATTTCATCATCTATGGAAGAGATGAAATGTGGGTTCCTTCACCAGCATCCAACCATGTGTTTGGGGGATGGAGTTCTGTGGGATACTATGATATGGATTGAAACTACATTTCCATTTTCAAGAATTTTGAGATAACTCTTGAGAGGAGAGTTAATCTTGCAACATATATTATTTGAGGTGCCTAAAAGTGCTAGTGGTATATTTTGAACCCCGATGACAAGGTCAATATCTAGTTTTGGTTGAGTTTTAGACCAGGTTCTATGAGTACTTTTTCCCTAAGACTATAAGAGAAGAGTGAGATAGTGATTTTTTTTACAACTGGAGTAGAGTATGAGAAATATCATCATTATTTATATATATTTGGTGTTTTTAACATATATATCATGCTGATGAGGCATCAAGGGTGAGATTCTTTGATAAAGGTCTTAGACATTCTATTCGACTCGGGTCAATGTGAGTAGGTTTATGATTATTACTGAAATTGTCACTTAGGAGATGATTTTAGAGTAGAAACTCATTTAATATAGCCATAGAGTATACCTTTTAATCATCTTAACCATGTGGTGAATCATCCAGTTGTAGGAAGTGATGTTTTGAGGATTTGTATGGGGTGGGTACATACAAAGAAGTTAGTGATAGTAGCTCTATTTTCTCTAATTAGTGTGGTGGATGGGTGAATATAAGGAATACTTATGATATTAACCCCTTTGAGTTCTGATATTATAGAAGTATAGGCCATATAAAATTTTATTTAGAATATTCTCCATAGGTGTTAGTTGAAGGGGGTCAACTAAAAAAATTGTTTTAAGAGCACATTTAACAAATCCATGTCATAAATGGAGTAGGAGGAGTACAAATCATTTCGAATGATGTGGGGGTCATGGATGAGGTATCCATGAAGAATTTGTACCTAAAAAGAAGTGTGAGCCTACTTTTTGTAGTGAGGTGGTTTCATTGGGCCTCAGTTTAGGATAGAAATATTAATTATATCCAACACCCAATGAACAGAGCTTCGGGCCATGTACGATGAGAGGTACACTATTATTTTCCTCTATGCAAGTATCTAAACTTTTTGATATAGGTTCATCATGATGTTTTATATATGTACATATTTCAAAAATAATTGGGCTTTTATTTCTATTTTAAAATGGTGTTATGACCTTAGACACTTCATTGGGGACCAGAGAAGAGGGTGTAACTAGTGTAGGGATTTTCGCCTTGTGATTGGTGTGTGTCACATCATATGTGCTCATTTTTCCTTGAGATGAAATGGTTTGATGTCATATATGGGATGGAATGGGTGATTTCTTATTGATTCAATATTGATTTCTATCACTATAGGATGAATTTTACATCAACAATGTGGGGTCTTTTTATTTTCAAAGGTGAATGGGATGTCCAAGAAGGTACAAATTGACTACAGCATTGTGTGATTGGATGTATGCATACATGGATTATGATTTTGTATCTAAATTATTAGGGATCACATTAGTTATATTTATCTCTAGTGTTTGATTTTTTTAGGAACGTTTTCCCAGTGTAATTTTCTAGCTTACCTCTGGAGATTTAGGCAGATTTAAATATTGATCTAGTTCCAGGAGATATAATGGTATCCTTCACCTTAAAAGATAGCTACCACAAAGTTTCAAATCCCCGGAGATATCAAAAGGATTTATACGAAAATGGGTTTATCTGAACCAGTACAACTTCTGTGGGGTTTTCCATTCCATTTTGTAAAAAAGGAGGATGATAGAATTTGGTTTTGTATCGATTATCTCAAATTGAAAAAGTTCACAGTTAAGAACCAATATCCCATGCCATAAATAGATGACCTTTTTTATATTGTCTTTGAAGCTCATGTTTTCTGAAAGACTATTTTGTGGTATTGATATCATAAAGAGTGTTTTTGGAAAATAGAAAAACCTAGTATAAATTTTCATATCATGTTTGGTCTTTATGGGTATCTAGTTATGCTGTTTGTTCTCACAAATGCAGTAGTAGATTTCTCGGAACTGATGAACTAATTTTTTAATGCTTCATTTTATTTATTTTTTTTTGATTTCCAAATATGATATTTTTTTGTATTATGACAATCTAAACGACCATTCCAAACATCTTGTGGTCATTTTATATAAATTTTTATAACATTTTTTATATTCTAATATCAAAATGTGCCACATCTGGATGGAACAGATTCACTTCTCAGGTCATATTATCTCTGATATAGAAGTATCAGTTGACCTAGTGAAAGTGAATGATGTTGTTTCTTGGGACCTTCCCATGGTCATCATTTACATATGATGTTTCTTATGTCTATCTAGAAACTAAATTCATTTCATACAGTATTTATCATTCATAAAGTCACCTCTTATGAGATTGACTAAGAAGGGTATAATGTCTATATGTACAGATACCTTCGAGAAAACCCTTTAATGGATGAAAGGGAGACTAACTTCATCCCCAATATAGATTCTACTAGATCCAGTCATGAGATACACTATGTATTGTAATCCATCATGTATCTTGATAGGGGTGGTTCTTACAAATGGATATTGGGTGTTGGTGTACATGTCATATTATTTGATGATAAATGAGTTGAAATACCAGATGCATGATCTTGAGTTAGCTGTTGTAGTTCATGATTTGTGATGTTGGAGAAATTACTTATTAGGAGAAAAATTTTTGGTGAATACATTAGAGAATAACATAAATTATATATTTACACAGTGAGTTATGAACTTGAGGTAGTGCTGATGGGATGCACACATAATTTTTTAACATTAATATATCATATAAACCTAGAATGGGAAATTTTTTTATTATGAAATGAGCATGAGGACTCAAATTCATGTAGTTCATGAGGCCAGTAGTGAGTGGTAGCATATGAATTAGTTTTTAGAGATGTATTTTGAGGTGTAGGAGATCCATGGTCATAATTTTCATTAATATGTAACTATGACCTATAACCATAAGGATAGATTGATTACGAGGATGATATCAGATTTTGTGGGCCTAGTCATATGGGGGAGTCTGGTAGGTGAGGACCCACCTACAGGTTGGACTATGGGAGAGGATGGGATCCTACATATACATGGATAGATATAGGTTCTAGAAGATATACATGATAAGACGATGCAAGAGTTTCATGACTCGGTTTGGGGAGTACACACAAACATCATAAAGTTGTATGATGACTTACACTATCAGTACTTGTATCTGGGTATGAAATTTGAGATTGTTAGTTTTTTTAAGAGTTGTTCCACTTGTCAGCAGGTGAAGGGGGAACTTAAGTGAACACTTACCTTTTATAATAATTTCCAATTCTAGATGGGGAATCATCAGATTTTTCATCCATTTTCATAAATGATTTAATGTGGTCACCTCATGGTTGTGATGTTGTTTGGGTTGATGTTGTTCAGATCCTGAAGATTATTCATTTACATCTTCCCAGGGAGACCTTCTCAATAGATTAGACTGTAAGTATATATATTCATGAGAATGTATGAATTCATGGGACTCATTAGACCATTATATCAAATAGGTAATCCTGGTTTATGTATCATTTATTTAATATTTTGAAGAGTTTGTACGGCGAAAATTTTATTCTATGTACCGCAAACCACAATCGTACTTACGGCCAGTTAGAGAATATGATTCAGGTTATTGAGGAAAAGTTTTAAGGATGCATCCTAGATTGTAGGGGCTATTGGGAGAGGAATATACACCTAGTTGATTAATAAAAAAACAGTGTATATATCAAAACATTGAAAATTTCACAATATTGGGACTTGTAAGGTAGGTCAAGTCGACCCCCCATTTGGTGGTTAGAGGTAAGTGATGATTCTTTACATGGTCCTCCTCTCAAGTAATATCCATACAAGTTGGCCCAGTTTACACGAATGTAGAAGGATACTAAATAGTCTTGATATAAATATTAAACTGATCGAAATTGATGAACTATAGTATTGTAATTTGGAAAAAATGAATTTTTATGTTTGTCACCCTTGACGGGACAGAAATAGATTAGGAGACAAGTTATGATTTTCCATGATATGTTAGGCCATTCAAGATTGTTGAGAGATTTAGGATGGTGGGATATCCGGTACAAAAACATCAGAGGTATTGATCCATGCATGAAGTATTTAATGTATCTCACATGAATCATTATAACTAAAACACATATAATAAAATGTATCCAGATGAGGTGGAATAAAATGTGGATGCATCTATTGATGTGCATCAGATTCATATCACTGATATGAGAATGATGGTTCACCGAGGCTGTAAAAATCATCCAGTGTAGCTTATATTACACCATGACCATTTATAATATCATACATGGGAGAGAGAGGACAACCTACATTCTTAGTGGCTATTTTTATTCTCATATTAATATTGACCACCATTGAAAGGGAATATTTCAGACAAATTTAATTATGGTTAAAGATTATAAAATCCCATTTTTTAGGTATTGATTCTATTTTTTTCTTGATAGAATCTTGTTAAGTTATATTTTTACCATAGATCCTGAGATGGTCCGTGTTCCCATTGGGTTTATTTTAGAACAAAAGAGTTAGGAGTGATATATGCTGGCTGTAGGAAAATTACATGTCCTGAAAATGGGATACATACACAATATCAATTACATGATGTCAAATGGTATGCAGAAAATATTTCTCACTGTGTAAATGGTTTTCATAGGGAGGATGAAACCAATATTTTCTTGATTTTTAAAGAATATATATATCATTTAAATACGCACAGATTATTTTTAAAATACAGATATGTGTACTTGATTTTTGAAAGAGGTCTCCTACCACATTTCTTTTCCCTCACACGAAGGCGGTCCGCTTGAGATTTTCCCCCTTTTGAGCCTAAATCTATAATTTTTTGTTTCTTTATGATCTAGAATGTGTTTTATCCACAATCAATCTTTTGTATCTACAACACTCTGATCTAGATTACTTCAGTGGCGTTCTTTATTTTTCTTAGTATAATCTACACAATTTTAGTGAGATCTAACATGACCTATTTGTAGGGTTTTAATCCCTCATTTATTTTTCTCTTGATCTGGACCAAATCAAATGTAGATATTTGAGGAGTTTTATACCAAGTGTATATGGTAGGTGTTTTATGATTTTTCCAGAGGGATTAGTGTTTTATAAGCAATTTTTAATGTTGTTTGTCATGCCAGATATTCTAAAGGTCCGCCTTTAATTATATGAATGGTTGAATGGGATGGATTGAAAATATTTGGTTTTCCCAGTAGCTCCATTGAGACTTTTGGAGGTTTTCCCCAAACTTAGTCCACTGATGGGTTGTTCCCTGATATAATCAATTTTTCATAAAACATAATTGGTCGAATGTGATCTCTCAATTCTAGATGGAGGCACTATATTTTGAATAATTTGAATTGGGTTAATTTGAGAGAGATGATGTGTTATTGGATTGTGATAAAATATTCCTTATTTGATTAATGGTTTTATATAAAAAAATTTATATTTGTGGGATGAAACCATGGTATTTGAAAAATTATGGAATTGTGAATGTGATTATAGGAAGAAATTTGTACTGGATTCCATGGTTGGAATACCTTTGATCATGATTCAATTGAATTCTGTATGCATTTATCCCATGTATTTTGATAATGGTAGTGGAATCCTTAGATCTACTTTCTCCTTTGGTATTGATTCTCTTGGATCCATTGTGTCGTAATACCCCTTGGATACAACAATCATGGTTTCACATTGGAAATGTTTTACTGACATGATCCTTGGAATCTGACCAATCCTTTATTAGGTATTCATCAAGATGATCCTATGACTCGAACTAGATACCTTTGTCTTATATACCTTGTATCTATCCATCAATGTTCTAAAATTTTTGTTTACATGGGTTGGATGTTGTTGATGAAATGTTTATATGGAGAGGCTTTATAGATTTTTACTGAACATTTTCCTGACAGTTGTATTAATAATGTCTGTTTGGTGTAGCCATGGTGGATCATTAGCATGATTGATTGGTATTCCTAGTGAAGGTATCATCATAAAGTAATTGAATATTCTAACATTACTTGTTTGGTTATATTTTACTACTCTTCTTGATATTATAGCCTATTGTTTTGTTGCAAAAATTATTGTTTGTATTGACAATATCACGTTATAGTTATTAGTTTTTCCATGTGAATTTCAGTTGTTTTATAGGTATGCATATGATATTTGTTTCACACTATTTATCTTGTATTTCACTTACTATATTTGTTATTAACACCATTAGTGTTATGCTACAAAGGTATATATCACACATTATAAGGGATGTTATTGGATAACCATATGAAATATATAGATTTATGTACAGTATAACAAAAGTTCCAACAGTAAAATGTTTCATTTTTTTCATTTCATAGGAGTATGGGATCAGAGGAACAATATAATGTTCATGATGCTAGTTGGTATAGTACCTTTTTGGTCCCTTTGTCATTTTGATACATGTAGTGTAATAATTATTTTGTATTTATTTTCTATCATTAAATTCATATGAAATGATACATCATTTTTTATATGATATTACTTCTTCATTTTTATATTTATTCTTTTATTGGATATTTGACATCAATCATGGAGATTTAATTCTTCTACTAATGATTCGTATTATTATTCTATTGTTTTACACTCTGATATGAGGTAATTACTCCCCATAAATACACCAATGTCCCACACTTCTAGTCAGTCGCCTATAGAATTTTGGAATATTTTCTTGAGGACATGTGAACCACCATATTGGGGAACCATTTTGTGTCATTCAGGTCAGGATGTTAAAAATGGATTGGGTTTGACCTCATCCACCGATTAATTGATTATATATCAACACAAAACCAATGTAATCTCTATCACCTGATCCCATAATGTGAACCCAACAAAGGAGAATTATGTTATAGTACCTCTTAAACCAATCCCTATTCTATGAAGTGAGCATGTTGAATGTGAAACAATCAATCCAATCGTTATCCGAACTATTTTGAAAACAACTTCAATCAAATGAAGCTAATCCACCACTACATAGGGACCTGTCTCACTAAGGAACATTAGTGGCCAATGACACTAGAACATATAGAGTGCCCTATGGATGCAGATTTCCTTATCCTTATTTATACGTATAATGTCCTAAAAATAGGTTGGTGGTGCTTCTGCCTACCCACCCGAAGGAATGATCTCATGAGATGGACACTCAACTGAGGCCTAATCACTCAATGAATCATTATCATGATTTAGAATTAGTCACTTTCTTTCCTTCCTTTGTACATGTATAATATAAGTGATCAATATGGTCCATGATAAAATTTGAATATATATATATATATATGGTAAACTATCTCATGTAATGTAGTCAGATTACTCAATCATACATAATTCATATACCGTTATTCCTTGCAACCATTGACTATGTATGTCTTGACGACATGCGGGTATTCAAAGTCCTGTTATATAGATACATTGGATGCCACACTGAAACTAGGTTCCCCAGGCAGAAATATTCACAATAGACTCTTTTACACTTTTTCCATATATCCCCAACAAGACATTAACAATTCTAAAAACTCGAAACACAGCCTTGAGGATGAACCTCACTTTAATACCACTCTATAATGACCCGACCAATCATGGAATTATTTGATGGTGGAAGACTAGGATTACATATCCCCAAGACCATCCCCACAATCTAGGGACTAGTGAGAGGTGTCAACAATGAATAACTAAAATAGCATGAATTTTCCTAATGTTCCTGTATGAAAACAACCAACCATTACCCAATGGAATTGAAATATAATTACTGTAATATAATATTGCATCTTGTGTAAAAACCATTCATGTAATAACCAACAAGGAATATAAAATAATTTTCAACTAAAATAAAAAAATTTAATGGGGAAAATAATTCCAATACAAAAATGAATTTACCAATTTAAAACAATTATAATAAAAAATAGCTAATACATCCCAACATTTGATCTATAAGCTCGATAGCTTCATGCGATCAATGCAGCATAGTATCCTTACAATCATCTAAAATTACCATTGATATATTATTTTTCTTTATAACACATGACATGTACAGAAAATTCAATGTATTATTGATTATATACATAACTAGTAGGACCCCGTAAAATTGAAGACATAGAAACATATGAATTTATTGAATTAATCAGTTCAACCAAAAATACAAAAAATCAAAATCCTAAATAAAGATACATACTCAGAATAAACCAAGAATAGGGAGAAATTTGATCACTATATGACTACCCAACCCGGGTCGATAAGTAAGAATGAAGCCCCAAAGTTCCATCCTTGATTGCTAATTTCTCATGTGTTTGAATGAAGAAGCCAAAGTTAGGCTAAACACTTAGCCACATCCCTAGAGTTAAATGACCTAAAATATCAATAAGATAGAGGAACCACTCATTGGAAAAACAAAATAATTCTACACTATATATAGAGTAATCACACCCATTTATAAGAGTGCCCTCTCTCTATTAGATCATAATATAGGGGAAGCGTTTATTGACCCTAATTTTTTTCTACATAAAAATTAAAAAAAATTAATATAAAAAACATAATAGAGATACAAATACTATATAAAATGGTTTTTTATTTAAAATTTTATACTTATACATAAGTTTTTCATAATAAAACACAATCATTATTTAAATATATCTTCTCTATCCTCTTAGTTGTCCTCACGTTCTTTTTAGTATAGGTAATCACATGAGAGTAAAATGGGATCTCTATATCACATCCCAACCCAAGTTGATGAGTAAGAATGGAACTATAAATCTCTATTCTTAAGGTACATTTTAACACATGTTTGACTGAATATGTCAAAATTAGGGTAGAAACCTTTTTCAATTCTCTTGATTTTAAGGGACCAAAAACACCAAATAATAGAGGACCCATGCAATTGTAAAACAAATAATTACACTCTATATATAGTGGAATCATGCCAATGTATTGGGGTTCCAATTAAATATATTTACTGAATAATAGGTACCCGTATATTAAACCTCTTTTTAATTACATAACTATTTCATCATCTTTAAAATAAAAAATATAATAGAGATAAAAATCCAAGATCAAAAAATTTTGTTTATTGTGAAAATTAGACTCATACATAACTTTTAATAAATAAAAGACAAATATTATTTGATTCATTCTTCAATATCATCTTTATGGACCTCAGGTTCTCTTTATTACAAGTAATCGCCTAAAGATATAATTCAATGAGCTGGGTGAGCTAAAATCCCAGTAAGAGGATGAATAATGAACATGAATGAATATAACATGGGTGATCATAGTTGTCTTCATCACATATTAATCACAAAATAATTATAAAAATCATGATTTAAACATGTGGTAAATGAATGGAAAAATGAAATGCATAAATGTGAAACATCATGTTACAATGATCAAATACCACACAAAACTTGTGAATAAAGCTAACATCATATTTACGCATAACACGTGTGTGTGATCATATCATCATCATGTGATTAAAAGTATCACCATGTTCATGAATAATTGGAATCAACCCATAAGATATGTCATATTATACAATTCATTGGTTGGATATAAAATTCATGGCCCACCCATAACATCACATCATTTTCATAATCATGCATGGCACATAGAACATATTATAATCTTAGTAACGAATGAACCCATTGAAATGAATGGGTTTCATAAGAATTTTAACAATCAAAATTTCATAAATAAACATGGGGTTGCCATATAAAAAAAGGGGGAAGAAATATAAAGTATATAGATCATCATTATTTAGTTAAGAAGAGACATATCATTATGTGACAAAATGTGGGTTGGAAAGAAGGGTTCTTTTAGAAAATTAATTAGTTTGTCATAAAATATTATTGGGATAATGTATAGAACTAAAAATAAAAGGTATGTATAATTAAATGATATTTACAGAACATTATTGAAATTTTTATACAATATAATTCATGAAATATGGGTAACCCATGGAAATAGGGTTGGTTTTAAGAACCCCAGTAAATTAATTCCTCTCTTCTTTCTTAATTTTTAAGACACCTAAATATTAAAAATAGATTTTTTAAAAAATAATGATCCAGTAATTATTAGTTTTAATTTTACCAAATTTTATAATTATTTTAATTTTATAATATTTTTTAATTTCTATGGTTATAGGGTAGTCATTTTTGTATCATGTTTTACATAAAAATATCTCGTATTTCATTGATTTTTCTACTTTCTTCAATGGAATTTATACTGTACTATAATTAATAATAGAATTTTATAATTCATATAACTAAATCTTTTTATATTTTATATATTTTATAATATCAGTACATGATTACACTTGTACCTTTAGACATGGAAATGTATTTGAATGTTGTTAACCGAACATTCAAGGGACATTGTTTGGAGACATGGAAAGGGATGTTTGATGTTTATATTTTACCTAATAATAATAATTACATAGGTTAAAATCATTAATATAATTTTAACTCACTTAATTGTTAACTTTATAGCATATGGTTTTGAATGGATTTGGGAAAATTAAGATAGAGGAGAAGTAAATAAGGACGAGTTAATAAAAAAAATATTATCTTCTTGTTGTAGCTTTTCTAGTACGACACTACAAAGGGCATGGTTATTGGATTTAGATTGATCTATATTGTCCCTATGTAATCTATGAATATTATGAGGGAGTTTAGGGTAGATATTAGGCTACAAAATGGGTGTTAGGAGATGTTTTCCAATGGAAGGGAGTGGGGTTATTTAAACTTAAGGTGAGTGGTATGTTTGGAATAAAATATAATATCCAAGGTAAACCGTTTTATGGTTATTTTATTGAAACTATAAAGCATATATGACTTGAATAAAATAATTAAGATATTTTTTTGAATATATAATTACAATTAATTATTTAAATCAAAAGTAAAGGATAAAAATTAGAATATAATAATTTAATTTAATACTATAGATTTTTAGGCTTTGGAAATAACTGTTTAGGATTGGAAATTAATTTTATCATATTTTAATGAATCGTTTATGAAATTAAATATATGGGTGAATAACCTCGTGTTATAGAGTGTATTGTTTTATAATTACATCATGTATGATGTAATTTAAGATACACCAATTATTTCGAAAACATTATTTTCACTATTCACTTGAAAATTGAATTATTTCATAAAATTACCAATAAATAACCCTGGGAAATTGGTGACATTATTATTTAAAAAATTGAATTATGTTTATGATGATAAATTTATAAAAAAGTTATTTTAGTTTTTAAAAATTAAAAAAATGATTTGTACAAAATATTTTAAAATACAGTTTATTAGAATGTTGTCATATTTTCTATAAGTTTTTTGATTGTGGTATTTATTTGTTTGGAATTATAAAAATTATATTCCCACAAATCAAAAATGATAAATATTATTTATATTATTATTTTTTATTTTGAGGTAAAATTACTATCACAATGGTCAAATTACTATTTCTAATGGTCAGGTTACTAATCCAATGACCACTTTACTATTTATACGGTCATATTACCTCTTATAAATGCCACTAAATTAATTCAATTAATATTTAACCCAATTCGTATGAGTATTATATATTTCTATATACATTAATGCTGATTGGTTTACTAATATTTTTCCTCATTTCTATAGTGTTGGTAGAGGGGGTATGGAATATTCTAGTAGATTAGAGTAATCAATATTTTACCATTATTGAATTTCTATTATATTTTTTTCCAGTTGTAGTTTTTTTAGTTTTAATTAGTTTCATTGTTGATTAATGTGAAAGTGTTTATTTATATTTTGGTTTCAGTTTCTATATGTGTATAATACTAAATATTACATTATATCAGTCATTTATTTAAGAGACAAATATCATTATTTAAATATTTTTTTAATAACCCACAAACTATTGTGATGAGGGAGTACCATCCCCATATAAACAACATCCTCTTAGGAAATTGGTGAGTACCATCTATACCATGAATAACATCTACAAGGGACAAGTTCCATATTGAGACAAGAGAGTAATGTCAATATATATATATATATATATAACCACCTCATGAAAAAAGGGAGAATAGATTCCAAATTGAATAACAAGAGTAGGGGTCCCTCACACTAGTGAACCCACTGATTACTATTCATATAGATAGACAAATCATTCCAAAAAATAAAAGAGTATAATCTCTACATATAATAACAAGTTTGAAGGACCCATTCCTTGGTGAGACATGGGAGTACCATCCCTATTGATACGTGACATGTTCCCTAAATCATGAAGAACCATATCGACATTGAATAATGATTAAGTGGGACTCACAAACTTGTGCTACAAGGGAGTTCCATTACCATAGATATAGTACCCGTCCCATGGTACAATAATGGATTACCATCCCTCAATTGAATAACAAGTACTATGTATGCTCACCCCAATAAAATATTGGTGTATAATTACCATAGATAGATGAATAATTCCATAAATATGGGGATTACATTTCCACATGGTTTGTCTCCAATGGTCATGAATGATCACTACCACTATAGAGAGTTTCATTAAGAGGAATTAGGCTTATAAACTCTCACATCATATCTCACAATCCAATAATAAATCCACCATAATGTTATACATAAAAAACATGATATTCTACTCCTAGAACAAATTCCGAGTCAAAATGAATGGTATATGAGAAGTATATGTTCCATGAAATGGGGGAATGTAAATTTTTGGGGTCTACACATATTGTGGTCCCACACATCTATTTCTCTATGTAATCCTATAGACATGTATTATTGTCTATGTCATTATACTAAGTGTGTACTTGACCCACACGGTGTGCCTCGACCTCCCGAGGCCAGACTATGTGCTTATATTCAAGCTAGTGTCTATTAGACAATACTGTGTCCATAATATCATCGATAATAGGAAATAAATGTGTATTTCCACAATATTCAACCTATCATATCACGTAGGGTCATATGCATGTACAGTTGACACATGTTATTTCTATATAGAAATGGTCACATGATTTGGGTCCCCCAGTAACACAACATGTGATCCTTATATATTTTTAGAACCCCAACAGTCCTATATTGGAGACTACACAACATGTGTTCATCACATTACACAACATGTGGTAAATATTTTTTCTTAAATTCATGTTCTTCACATAGAATGAATATCGACCACCACTACCCTGATTACCACCATTTAACCACTTGAAATAGATGTGGTTTTCCTCCAGTCATCGATTCTGATGCTCCTATGGATGGAAATTGGATTTCAACTAATATTGGTTATCCATTACAAATATTGTATGCCTCTTGTCTCTTTTTAGTTAGCCGTGATCAGAGATATTTGTAATTATTCTCCCCTATTCCTTAACAAGAGATAATTCATCTGAAGAACCCAATACCAAATGTAGTATATAAAAAATTAATGAATCTGGTGGTTCAATCATGCTCAACCCCACCCCAATAATGTTGATTTTTGGCCCCACATTCCATAATTTAAAAATTTAAAAGAATATAGGGAAAATATCCTAAAAAGGGTGATAAATATAATTTTGTAAGTTTTCATGGACAATGATTTTATAACATGGAATCCATGGTGTTATCCTATAATAAGAAATAAAAAATTTGATAAAAAATTCCATTCAACTGTGGGATCAGGTAATGGGAGGGAATACACATAATACAATATAGGTAAATAAATATTCTTAATAAAACATTTAATCAAGGCTATAATATCTAATGGAAGTGAAATATCTCTGTTATGGATCAATCATTGGAGAAAAACATATTATCTATCAATGTGGATGATCTGATGTTTCCTATATCTGTAGATCCACCTCAATCTCCCCCTCAATCATTATTCGATACTAAATATCTAACAATAGTAATCATATTTCACATCAAATCATATAGTGATAATTTATATAGTCACAAAGAATAGTGATAGTGTAGTATTAATAGAGGTTATAATTTGGTTCACTAATTAAACAAAAAAATATTATATTTTTTATCTAAATTAAACATAACCCCCAATGGTCATCTAAACTGAACTTCACATATCGACCTACCAAATGTATTTCCAAGGGTAAACACCATTATCTGGATTCAACTATGGTCTTGTAATTTCTATCGATGACACTGTTTAAGAGATATTATGTTATTCATGAAATGACTTGTTCATGTGATATTAATATATATAATATTTTTTTATAAAATTAATTTTGGGCTCACCGGGCCCCTGAATCTCATGGTGTCGTAGTTATTTGGTAAGAAAATATTTCGTAATATTTTTCAGAGAATTACATGTATAAAAAAATAGTATCTATTGTTAAATGTGTACATTTATAACTATATTTACATAATAATATTCTTTTATGACATAAATGTGTCAAAAAAATATATAGATATTTATTAGTAATTTACTATTAAATTTATATTTTATTTTTATTTATATAGTTTCCAAAATAATATCTTTTATTAAAAATGATTTTATGACTTTTTTAAAATATATATGTCTATTAAAAAATGTTTATTTCAAAAATAATAGTTTTATATTCAAGACTAATCTTATTATGGAATATAATTTTCAAAACATATTAATTAAATACTATTAGTTTTCAATATAATATTATTTTTGTAAGAAATATAAATATAGTATGTCTGGTGAAATATTACTTTTTTATGTAATATATATTATATGTTGTAATTTAATGTTAATATTATTTAATTTGAAGAAGAATTAAGTTAATATAATTTTAGAGATAAAATTATTGAGGGTGTACGTAATATGTAAATATTTTATTTATTATAAGAAAAATGTATTTTTTAAACAATCATGTATTAAAAATATTCCAAGCAAGGCCAGATAATCCATGATCAACAATTATTGGAATATAAACTTATCCAATATGGTATGTATAAGTTGTGTGTTGACCCAAATGTCATTTTAATTTAGTTAATGTATAAAATTTTTATTTTCCTACCAACTAAAGTTAGTAGTAAGTAGGGTTGAACCCATAGGGAAGGTTGGTGACCAATTTTCATATAAATGTTTCTTCAAACACCCAACTATTGTTATTAGTGGGGTAAACATTCCCTTTTAGAACTTTTTTTATTTTTTATTTACGTATTTGTTTTTGTGTTTTTATAAATTAGTAAAAAAATGTATTTTTTTAAAGTAAATAGAACTAGATTTATATAAAACAATGATGGATAACAGTTTAGCAGTATCTAAGACACAGATATCGGGAATGGGATCTACTAATCATTGGAAAGACTAGGGAATCTGACATTACTATTTAGAATATCTCACATCTTCTATTATTTCTAAATGAATCCATGACTTCAAAATACGATAAATTAGTTTCATTATCTGGGTGATTAGTCTCTTCGATAACTGAATCTAGAGGCTCAACCCCACTATAGTCACCTAAATATGACATTATCGAATTAAAGATTGTGGAATAAATCTCAATGATTTAATCCAGTATAAATGAAATACATATTTATTTTTAAAAGTAATCATTGATATTTCACTCTAAAAGATAAGGAATTTAGACTTTAAGTACATGATATGTGAAAACAGTAAATGATTTAAGAAACAAAATAAACTTCACTAGTTAAATCTACACCTTTGATTGATGAAACAATTAAAGAAGTAAGACAGAATAACCAGTAATATTATGTTCCTTGAACTAAAACTATGTCTAGACTAAATTAATATTGATCACAGATAGGGAAAAAAATTATTACAATAGACAAAATTTAATGAAAACAATGGATGAAAAAAGTCCACTATGAACCACAATGGTGCTTCACTGTTGGTCCTTAGATCTATAGGAAGTGGTTCTCCAAGATTTCTCCAGGTTGTGCTCTTAGGATCTTCTCTCCTGGACTCGAATTTTCAAAAAATGGAATGGTACTCTAAAACTCTAATGCTAATCTATTCTTATACATATTTCATTTACTACCTATCATATATAGTATTCTACTAACTCATGTAGCTGCATCAATTTTGTACCTCACACGTGCACTTATTCATACCACACATGTTGTTTTAGTTTAACCCATGTAACTAATTCCATGTGAGTTAGTTGAATGTATCTATACTGGATTAAATCTTCATTGTGTACCTAAAAAAGTTACACAGAGAAAAGTAGTTAATTAAAAAAATTATCTCTTAATAAATATTTATTTAGTAAATTAATGATTACTTTTTTATTATATTATTTCATTTATATTAATAAAAAAATGTTAATTATTGATCTTTAATTTTTTAAATTGAAAGTTTATCAACTATTTTAGATTTATAATAAATATTATTATAAAAATATCTTATAAAATTATATATTTATTTTATAATATTACTATTATAATTAATTAATTTTTTATGTTATAATTATTATTTTTATCTATATTATTATTTAATTATTGAGATTAATTTAGTAAATAATTTTATTTATTATTAAAATTTTAGTTCAAAGTATCATATTTTTTTAGTTTATTAATATATTTTTAATAAATATTTTAATTATTAATTTAAGCTTAAAAAGTTATTATATTTTTAAGTTAATTATTTACATTATTTAATGATAACATTAAAGCCTATTTAAAATAAAAAAAATTATAAAACTTATTATAATAATTATAATTAAGGTATTATTAATTTTTTTAACAATTATTTTTATTTATAAACTATTATTTTAATGTTATATATATTTAATTAGATTATAATTTTTAATTTTAATTAAATTATTATAATTTAATTACTTTTTCATTTTAATAATCTCTTTCTAGGTCTTTCCCCCCCAAATATACACTACGGATTAGGCTCAAGCATCTTCTAGAGAGGCCCTTATATGGCACAATGAGCTCCTAGTCCAGTCCTCGATACCCTTAGGTGGCCCGAACTCACAATAAAGGCAACACCCCTCTATTGATGGTGACCAACTCTGGCTCAACGACATACAATATTTTAATATGGAAAGGTCTGAATTGGAGGCTTTGGGTACTGATCAAAGCAACTCTCTCTTTAAGCATCTGCACTGCCTCGACTTCAGATTCTTCCTACAGTAGAATTAGGTTGTAGTGGTGTTGTTTTGGATCTGAGTTTACGCTTAGATCTGCAATGGTAGGTATTTGAGTTTGCAAATCTATATTGGATTTGTGTAAAATATATTTTCTAGTTGGAGTTCTTCGTTTTTGATTTTTTTGTGGAACTGCATCAGGTTCAATGAGATGTCGGTATGGAATTAACATATATATTTGAAGGTGGAAGGTAGGTGATTTAATGAGAGCCATTGGTGATACTGTAATTTTAACAACATTAGTAGTTGTGGATGGAGGGATGTAGCGCAACCTTGGTGTCAGTTTGAAAAACCTGTCGGTGAGACAAAGTGGGAGTGTCGGTAGAATAGTAGTTAATATAAAATTAACCATTAAAATTACATATTTAAATAATTAAATTTAATAATATTAATTAATAAAATGATTTATTTTTATGCTAAATTTTAAATGATTAAAATAAAAAAATGATGTAACAAATTGTTAAATAAATTGAGTAAAGGGGCAATAGTGAGTGAAAAAGAAAAGCATCAGTGTCACAATGAGTCATTGACTATTGATGTCTATCTCACTATAAATTAGAAACATAAGATTTGTGTTGCATATATAAAATTTCATATAATGATGTTTAAAAAAATAAATTAATTAATTAAAGGAAAAAAATCTACATATAAAAATATTAACAAATTAATTATCAAATTAAAACTTAAGATATTAACTTATACTAGTTAACAAGAATATTTAAACATAAAATATTATTAATGTTAATTTATTTTAATCAATATAAATCAAAATATATGATATTAATTTAAAAACATAGTTAAAAAATTTGATAAAAAATGATTAATTATATAATAATAAAAATTTTATAATAAGAAAATGTTCGGATGATTCAGATTACTATACCAATTAGTAAATTAAATTACAATAAAATTTAATAAATCTAAATTAATTATTTTAAAGCATACAATTATATAATTTGTTTTAAAATTTTATTTATTATTAAATTTAATTATAAAAATACAAAATTATGAATATTTTGAAAATAGTGTAAAATTAGATAATAAATCATGAAAAAATATAATAAAAAGATGAGAAAAAACTATTTCAAATTAAATACACAACAAATTAACCCACAATTGAACAATATTTGTTCTTAAATAATCTCTTGTTTTATTATATTTGAAAAATAGAAGTACATTTTTATTACACTGCTGAAAAAGTTACCTATTAATATGTTTTAAAATAGAGGACATAATGTTGTCAAAAGGGTTTTAAAAGTTATGCTCAAATAAAATCATTCACAGTTACAAATACTCAGTGGATAATTAAGAGATCAAATAGTCATTAACCTTTTAGGATGTCATGCCTCATATATGAATTTTCTTAGTGACTTACTTCAATTGCAGTCTATGATCTAGATTCAAGAGTGATGAAAAGTTAAAAATCAATGCAATTAAGAACAAAACATTATGCACTTTGTACTTGTATATTTTCCTAGGATCCAAAAATAATATTTTTTTGAATCACCTTATTGATAAAGACCAAGTGATTTCCATATTAACTGATTTTCCACTTCTTCATTCAGTGTTATTTATTCCCCTCACCTTAATGATCTCATTTTTGACCCTAGGCACTTTATTTTATTTTTCCCAATCCATGTATCTATGTGATAAGAATTGTGAAAATGTACTTATTTAATATGTATAGAGGTATTTTATTTAACAGAAACACACCCAACATCTAGGGACTTCGAGATTTACTTTGGGATCACAAATTCACAATTTACTCTAATTTAAAACGATTTATATAAAAAAATTATATTTTCACACTATATAGATTAATTTATAATAATTAAAATAAATTGATTCCCCTAATATTAGTTTTAAATTTGCAGTTCCTAAAGCAATGATAATAACTCAGGTAACACATATCCTTTAACACTCGAAAAAATAGTACCTAAACCTAATTTTCATAACATCCCATGGCATGTTCACACATCAATAATCCATCCTAATAAGAATCATATTCAATGAAAATCATCACTACCCATAAGACTCTGTCCATAAGAAAAAAATAATTCTAGTGAGGAGTAAAGCGTAAAAAACAAAATTTTTGAATCATTTTTAATTGATTTTATCCAATTATTTTTTAAAAACTTTGACGTGTAGTTGAATTTGAATGGATTATATTGAGGTAGATTTTATCTTATTCCAGAATTGACCCCCTTACCCAACACATAAAACCCAACTTATCCCTTTAGTTTAATTCAAAAGTGGAGGAGACAATTTATCAGTTAAATTTAAAAGTTGGTTTTCATTGTAGTATATTGATGAAACATTAACGGTCTCATTAATGGTCAAAATATACATGTGTTTGCCAAAAAAAATATCTTTACAACAGGTTCACATGCTTTATCAATTAGTAAAGTTACAATGATTTTCAATATAGTTTAATAATTTTCATGTATAACATATAGATGCATAGTGAATTGGGTGTTAATAAAAGTTTAAAAATTTGATTAAAAAAGATTCTAATTTATTCAGAAACTTGTAAGCTAAAATACCCAAATGATATGACCAAATTCAATAAAAAAACATTACATCCTGCATGTACACCCAAAAATATTTTTTAAAAATGAATGGTTTAAATATAAATGAATTATAATTTCTAACAAGGAGGAACATGGAGAATTTTTTAAACATAGTGACATGTAGAAGAATTTTAATCCTAGATATTTTTTCATTCAAGATGTAATCAAAAATCGCATTATTAACCAGCATCAAATGTAAGATAAATGTAATTAAAAAGAATAATAGACCAGATTTTTTGAGTAGTAGTATAATATATAGCATATTTTTTATTAATTCATCAACACTACCTCATGTGATTCAGCGAAAATAGTGTATCAGTGACTCAATGACTCCCCAAAATGAGTGAAATTGTGAATCAAAGTATATTTTTTTATTAAAGATAATTTTAGTAGAAAAATAATTATAAATATTAGATGAAGGAACTGCACTGAATAGGTATGTTGGGATATTCTTCAGAAAGGAAATTACTCTACTTAAGGAAACCAAACTACATGTTACTTCATATTCTGAAAATAAGAGACATTAATACCGAGCATCATGAACTGCATATGAAAAAATGAAAACAAGAATCATAATTTTCATAATCAAAATAAGGGCAAAAGTGAAAAAAAGAAAAACCAAGGGTTGACTCCCAAGAAGCACAATGTTTAAATTATTTAGTTAGTCTTTATTTAGGATCAGTACTCAAGAATAGTGATGTAAACCTAGCCATATGGCTGTCCTTTAAAATAATGTTTGACTCTCTTCCCATTAACCAACATTGGGTTATTTTATTCACATGTTATCTCAACAACTCAATTATTAAGCACTCTGACAATTGAGAAATGTCCAGACCAATTGGATTTATGTTTACTAGGAAGGATCTTAATTATTGAATTAATGAGAAATACCTTATTTTTAGAGTTAAATTATTTTGTGTTCATGACAAAAGCATGAAAGATCATCATCCTCTATTTATATATCCTCGAATTATAATAAGACTCTCTCCTAATTTTATATAACTCAATCAGCTCAAGTAGTCTTCTCTCAACATCAATCTTAAAAAAATCAGAGTCTTAACTCCCCAATATAATTTATATTGCAACTATAAAATAAAATTAAAAAATTTTCCATATAAAATACTATATGAATACATATCTATTGGGGTCTTAAATTCTATTCTATATGCATATAAAGATTTAGCCATTTTACGAGACCTGTCTTTTCTAGAATGTGACACCGTTTTCTAAATATGATGTTTCATCTCTCTATATGAGATTTCAACATATCCACTAGACCATGAATGGTACTAGTACAATTTTTATGAACAAAACCATACATTTCCATAATATCCAAAAATATTTAGTTGTTAAAGTGAGTTCTAGTATTTGTAATAAATGCCTTTGGGACCCTAAATGTTGTGAAAATATTCTTTTTTCCAAACATTACAACATTATTGGATTGATTATTAGGCAATTCAACAAACTCAACCCACTTGGAAACATAATCTATATCCACTAATATATTACTCATTCCCATGAGATGATGGATATGCTCCCATAAAATTATAACCCCACAAATAAAATATCTATACTTATAGAATACCTTTTTGGGTTAACTCATGCCCCTCCTAGAATTTTTTAATTTCTTAGACCTATCAAATCTAACTAAAAAACCCTAGAATATATGAATATGGTGGACAAATAAAAACCCAATTGATGGATTTTTTTTCAGCTATCCATTCACCACCCTTGTGACCTCCCCACAGTGAGGAGTGACAACTATCTAGAATTGGCATCATTTCTTCCTCAGACAAAACCTCATGAGAATCCCATCAAAACACCTCTTAAACAACAAGAGGACATCCGAAAAGTATTACATATGTTAAGAGATTAATATTATTCATTGATAATTGGAAATTTTTTTGGGAATGACTCCTACATCAAGGAAATTAGAAACTCTACAAACCATGCATATTTTCTATTGGATATTGTAAGAAATATCTCATTTGAAAAGGAATAGTTGAACTCCCTTTAATATTCTGAATGAGTGTGAGGAAGCCTAGATAAGTGGTCATCAACTAATTTTCATCTCCCTTCATATCTTTAATTTCTAAGTCAATTTCCAATAGAAACAAAATCCATCTAAATTTCATGGGATTTGTTTCTTTCATAGAAAACAATTACTCCAAGAAAGAATGTTTACTGAAAATGGTGACTTTAGAAACTAATATATACTATCTAATCTTCTCAATAGAATAAAATAACAACAATACATTTTTTTAGTGGTAGTATAATTTCATTATGCCTCATCTAGCAGTCTACTAGCATGGTAAACCACATGAAACTTCTTATCTCTCCTCTGTCCAATAATGAAAATGGTAGTTTCCAATAAGGTCTAGTATAATAGGTTATGTATTATGTTTTTCGTTAAGAGTATTGAATGATTTTAATAAATTTTGATCACAATTGAAGGGTGAATCCTTTAACAATAAAGAACACAAGGGATAGGGTTTTTTGAAAAGTATATGATAAACCCTCTGTTGAAACCAACATTCCCTAAGAATATACTAACAACGTTTAACATTTCCAGAAGGTGGATGTTTTTAAATAATTTTAATTTTAGTACCCCTAACCTAAAATCGTATATAAGAAACTTTAAGTCCAACCACAATTCCTTTAATGACCATAAATTGACAATTTTTCATGTTAAGAACTAGGTTGGTCTATAAGAATCTATAAATTACAAACTATTTATTTCCAATACATGTATCAAAATTACTAACAAAAATGATTAAAATATTTATGAACACCTCTATGATCCTCTCAATCATGTATGAATAAATAGCCATCATACACCTTTGAATGGTAGATAATGATCTACACAACACAAAAGTCATCCTTCGGTAGGCAAATTCCCCAAAAGGTTATGTGATTGTAGTCTTCTCTTGACCCTCTTGAGTGATAAGAATATTTTTGTAAAATGAATTCAAATCTAGGAATTAGAAGAATTCATTTCCTGCAAGCCTCTCAAGAATTTGATCAAGGAATGGCATTGAAAAATGGTCTTTCATAGTGGATGCATTTAGATTCTAATAATCTATAAATGATCTACCTTTGGTGGATTTCCTATCTTGAATTTATTCATTCTTTTCATTAGTAATAACAGTGAACCCTTCTTTCTGAAGGACTACATAGACCAGACTAACCCAAGTGCTATATGAGATAGGGTAAATTATTCTAGTGTCTTGCAGTTTAATTACAACTTCTATCACAAATTATTTTATGTTAGTATTCAATCGTATTTGACAATGTTCCCAGGGTTTATAGTCTGGATCCATTAGTATTTTATGCATTAATAATGAAGAGATAATCCCATTTATATCCACTATAGTACAACGTAAAGTAGAATTGATCTTTTTATGTACATTTAGAAATATTTATTCTTGATTATCATTTATCTCATATGATATTATAATAGTTATTGTGGAATGTTTACCCTTGAATGAATATTTATAATGATCAAGGAGTGGATTCAGTTCATGGACATGTTGTTTTTCACATGATAAATGAATATTAGGCCTAGGAGGACCAAGATATTTAACATATTTATTATAACGGGATTGAAATGATGAATGATTTTAAATTTAATGATCAGTTATAGATTTAATAAAACTACTATCTGAATAGGACATCTCACTAATCATATAATTTGGATTTAAATTCAATAGATTTATTAATGAAAAATAATAATGTTGTCTTAACATTTATACTTTCATTTCATAAAAATGATAAGAAATGTTGATGAAAGTCATATCACCCTCATGTTCACATATAAATTTCCTATGTTAAAAATCATATTACACATCAATAGTAGAAACAAAAACTAGACAGTTATACAATTCAGGAAATTTATCCAGATTCTCTATTTGATTAGGTTTTTGACTATGTGTGAAAGAAAAAACACGATAATCATCTTCAAAATTCATTTCATCAGTAGAGGATTTTTTATCATTTTCATTAGTATTTCCATATGAACATTCTTATTTTATGGACTCTATTTTTGAACAGTTTTTTGGGAATATTGGTCCTTTCACATTTTTAATAACATTAAACTCTTCTTCTTTTTTCATCAGATTTAATGATAAGATGACCATTAGAATAATCTATTATAGCACAACCAGTTGCTAAAAAATGACAACCTAGATTGATGGGAAGTACTTGGTAACACATCTTGATAAGGACTAAAAATAAAACGGGTAGAAACAGCTTCCCTACTCCAACTAGCATATCATCTACCCTCACAATAAGATGAGTGAAAGATCGGTTAACCAAATATAATATAATTATGGTGTATTGAAGGTCATAAAAATCAAAAATTTTGAAATAGTTATTATGGAATCCGGATATTGATGGAACCTAAGTCACAAAAACACTTTAGTAGAATGGAATTTCTTATGGTGTAGGGTATGACAAATCTACCAGGGTATTTGAGTTTGTGAGGGATCTTCTTTTTGAGAACCACACTGCACTCTCCAGTGAGCCTGTCGATAGAAAATGCTTCAAGTGTGTTTCTTGAATTTTATTAGACATTTCAAATATGATGGATTTGGAATTATGGCTTGAATGAATAGAATGTTCACATGACTCTTTTTCAAAATACTAAGGAACTAAAGGTGTTGAGCATTAGTGTTATTTGGAGGTTTCAATTTTTTATGGTCATGGATGGGTGGGGAAATATTCCTAAGGAAATTAGGCATATCCCTCATAACATTTGTAACATTTTATTCTTCTATGTTCATTTTCTCTTTATAAAAATAGTATTCATGTTTTTTTGGTGAATTATTTATATTCTCTTCATTTATAATAGTTTTCTATTAATTCCCAAATTGGGTAAAAAGAATTTTTTTTTCCAGAATCCCACATGATTTTATTTTTTTCATTTTAAAGGGTTTTAAGTAATAATTTGAGTATTTGTCCCATTTAAATTGATAAAAAACATGTATTTCTCTCTTCATTTATGTTCATTTATTCTACTAAATCTTCTTTTATCCCAATATCTATAGTGTGTTTCTATTTTACCTAATATTGGTTCCATATTCTGCATTTTTCATAATTTTACATTTTATCAGTTTTATATTGGTATTAATTTTTATTCAATTACGTTTTAAATAATTATTCTTGTGACTCCATTATATTTAGAATAAAATATTATTTTGATGATACTTGACCATGATAGTTTCTTTTAGCATTTGATGATTAACCACATTGTTGATTTTAAATTTTTCTCTCAGTTGGTCCTAATAATTAGGGGTAGTGTATTTATTTATTCATCCATGTTCATTCTAGGATAGATTGAGATAGTTGTTATAGAATTGGTTATAATTGTTTTAAAATGGGTTTTCTTAAGCAGGTATACTAGGACCATAGTTGATAATGTTTGAGTTTTCTTGTTGTTGGGATGGCATGTTAAAGTTGGTACATATGTATTCATTTTTATTTGAATATCCTACAATGAGAAAATTGTTCTCTAAGAGAATGGTTTGTGTTTTGACAGCCAACTTTATCCACATATTGTCTATAATTCTTGATCATTAAGTATTTATGTTGATTGGTGATTTCAACTTGTTGATTATGAGTATCATTTTTTGAACCAATACTAGTACTGACATTTGAAAATGTATTCACTCTATTTCTTCATTAAATTTCCATGTTGAGAGTTCATTGAAATATTTTTAAAAATTTGTCCCAATTTTTAATCAATATTATCATTGTAAATTCCCCCAATATCATGGTTAACTAAATTCTGACCGGACGTGGATAACCCATCATAGAAGGTATCCCTGAGAAGTTGGGATGAGAGTTGATGATGTGGACACTAACTAAGTATTTCCATGAATCTATTCAAAGACATACGAAAGGATTCACTATCCACTTGGTAAAATCTATTGGTCTTAGTTCTATGTTATCGATTAAGTCATTGGGGAAATAGATTCATTAAAAAGAAATTTAACACTTGATCCCAGTTTTTAAAAATATTTTCAACTAAGCTTGGAAACCAATTTCTAGCATTCTCTTTTATGAAAAGGGGAAATACACTTATTTTTTTATAATTCACTACAATTCCAAAGAGAGGTTATTTTTGCACAATATTTTAGAAGTAAATAATGATGGAAAGATAATCCTCAGTAGTGGGTCCATCGAATGATGGAATCAATGAAATCTAGGGCTATTATAGTATATAATTTTAGGGTATAGGGGTTAATCTAATTGAAGACAAATTAATTGACTCTTGAGGGAGTTCGAACTCCTTCACCCTAGGCCTATCTATTTCCTCATTTAAGAGTTCATGGTGATTTTAAATTTTATTAATATATACTCGATAATCTGTATTAAAAATTTTAGATTTGTTTTTCTTCTTTATAGAATTTAATGTTTGTATATTTATATGTTAAGAGGGAATAATCTCCCAAAATATTCTCTTATACACATTCAATTGGCAGTAGAAAAATAAAATTAATTACAAAACAATGAAAAGAAAGAATTAGTATAATAATAGTAAATCATATAACAACATTGTTTTTGAAACACAGTTTTCATCCATTTCAATTTATTTTTTATGTTTTCTGTGAATTTGTTTTAATTTTTTTGATAAATATTGTCACTCGTTCCTTCCCCAGAAACGGTTCAAAAACATGACCCAAAGGTCATTTCAATTGATTCAAAGTTTAATTTTTATTCCTACTATGTATAGTCTAGTGGTGAGAAGGGTCAAACCCAAAAGGAATTTTAGTGAACAATTTTATTTTAAATTTTTCTTTCAACATCCCACTATTGTCTATAGTGGGGTGATCTTTCATTAATATTTTACATTTTATTTATATATTTTTGGGAGTTTTTATAATTAATTTATGTCAATATATCATTATGAAACTAAAGAGAACAAGATTTAAAACTATATCTGATTTATAGTAGTATAGTAGTATATAAGACATAGAAATTGGGAATGATAACTTATATTCTTTTTAATTTCCATGGAATTTGAATTTAATGGTTTTAAGGGATAACATCATAAAGTGTTTCTAATTGAATCAAAGACATATAAAGATGATAAATTAATATCACAGGATAGGTGATTAATCTATCACGAATCTGAATCTAGAAGCTTACACCAACTAGATTCACCTAACTATGAAAGTATTTGAATTAAATAAACTGAAATAAATCCCACCGATTTAATATAGTAGAAATGAATTAAAGGTTTTTTAAAAAAATAAATCCTTGATATTTCTTGCCAAAATATCAATGATTTAGAATATAAGTACCTATGACATTAAAACAAAAAAAATTTAAAAAATAGACTCATTCCACTAGTTCAATATGAATCTTTTTTTAAGAATCAATTTTAGAACAAAAATTAAATAACCACCAAAATTAAGTTCTCCTAACGAGAAATAGATCTAACCAAAATTCACATTAATCATAGATATGGAAGAAATAAGATTAAAAGATGAATAATTGAAAGAAAATAGAGAATAAAAAAAATCCACTATGAACCACAATGTGGTTTTATAGCTGGTTTATAGATCTATAAGAATAGATTCTCTAGGAAGTCTCCTAGAAGTGATCCCAGGTTATGTTCTCCTGGACATATATGTTAAAAAACATGAATGGAACATCAAAATTCTGTTGCTTCATGGTTCTTATACATCATTCATTTTATTCTTATCACCTTTTATAATCCTCCTACTCAAATTTTTGCTTTAATTTCGCACCGCACACATGCAGTTATTCTTACAACACATGTCGTTTTAGTTTCACACTTGTGAATAACTTCACATGAGTAAGTTGAATGTATCTAGAAAAGTTTAAATATCCCTCGTGTGTTAGTAATTGTTACATAGAAAAAAGTAGTTAATTAAAAATAATTATATCATAATAAATATTTATTTAATAAATTTAAGAATAAAGGTATAATTATGTTATTTAGTTTATATTAATTAATTAAATTAATAATTTAATATTAATTATTTATGTGGATTGTTTATTAAATATTTTATTTATATAATTAATATTATTATATAATTACAGTATTAAATAAATTAATTATAATATATAATTAGTATTATAAATAATTAATTTTTGACATCATCATTATTTTTTATTTAGATTATTATTTAGTCATTTTCATTAATATAATAAACAATTTAATTTATTATTAATATTTTAGTTCAATGTTTCTTAATTAATTAGTTTATTATTATAATTAATATAAATACTTATTAAATAATATAAGGATTAACAGTTATTATATTATTAATTAAATTATTTTTTTCATTTAATAATAATATTAAAGTATATTTTATATAATAATTTTAATAAATTTATTATAAATATATTTATAAGGTGTTATTTATTAATTAAAATGTAACGCCCCGACCCCAGTTACCCAGATTCGGTGCATTATTACATAACATTGGCATGATCACAAGAAAGATCAAATCTCGAAAGACCGATTGGTTTAGTAGCCTTGGAAACACTAGATATATTCATAAGTTTTACATTACATCATAAAATGAAAAACTACAACAACAACATAATGTTTCCACAATCCACACTATTAACCCCTCATAAAATCCTTGCAGGTCATTCATAACTTACTTCTTCACATCCTGGGAAAAATAAAACATAGAAAAGGGGTGAGATCAAATGCCCAGTAAGGATAACAATATAGCGGAAACTTTCATAAATAAGAATAAACATTTAAGGCAATGTATAACTGAAACAAAAGCCTTTTAAATATGAAATTTCAACATGGTATGGCATAAATAAAATGAAATAATGCCATTTACTTATTCCCATGGATATTCTACTAATCGAATAATCACATGCAAAAATCAATAACCACTTTCATAATGTTGGAATGCATAATGCCAGACTATCATAACCACATAGCCAAGGCCTCGTGCCAAGACTACAAATAAGATTTTGTCAAGGCCTTGTGCCAAGACACTAGTTTGTCTCATGAGACCTACCGATGCATCGAGGAGCTATAGCGGGCTCTACCCGTCACATATTAAGTCCAATGCATTCCCATATGAAAAGGTTTAAACATAACATAAACATTCGTATTAAACTAGCATACGAAATGTCAATACTTTCACCATAAACCATGAATGGTATATAAAAAATAGCACATCCACAGTCAAACATATCACAAAACCTTCAATTCAATATAAAAGTTTTGTATCATATTATATCATCCTCAAATAAGCATAAAATCCATTAAAGGATGTTGACATAGATGAAATCAAAACTCTTTTAAATGAAATATCTCTTTCTATTTTGAAATCATTTAAGAGACATATATTTATAAAATAAAACATTTTCTTTGAAAATATTCTTATAATCTTGTAAGGGAAGCTTTGACGATTTTATAACGGCGGAAAATAACCACACCCGCCGTATAAGTTAAAAAAACATTCTTATCTTAATTCTGTCGAAAAGGTTAAAAAGGACCTTGTTTTGAAAACGACTGAAAGATTCCTTTATAAACCACTTATAAAAGTCAAAAAGGGTATAAATGACTTTAACTCATATTCTAGTAAATAGTAAAAATGTTTTGAAATGCATTTTTAAGAAACATGGACGTGGATGATAAAGAGATCCCAGTAGATTATTACGTATAAACAACCTCGGATAATGAAGAGATTGTGAAATAACCCTTACCTTGTACTTTTCCTTGGTTGGGGTAGGTTAACCTCCTATATAATTGTGAAATAGTTGTTATTAAATTATACAATAATCATATATATTAATATGATATCATATATGATCTTTTAACATTGATTTGTTAATAATATCTTAGAATTATCGTCGTTTCGGGAGTTAACTTACTCACTTTATTTTATATGTTTTGTTACATAAGCCGTGGTTGTTGTATCTTATTCATATCCAGAATGATATCCAGTCCTTAAACATCATTTTTAAATCATAAAATGATAATTATACTTGAATGGATACGATGGAGAATGAATCTCATCGCGTTCGTGGAGACGGTAGTCTGTACGTACGCACGAGCGACAATATCATTCTTTTTATATTAAAATAATATATAAATGGATGGTATATCATATATACAGAATAATTATCATGTTATATTTATTATTTACATGAGTTACACATCATTATTATACCCATCCAAATAATATTATATTGAATAACAATTACACCACGACGTGGAGACGGTAAGCCGTACGTACGCACGTATGGTGACATGTTATTCAAAGGGTGGATAGAATACTGAATATGATTGTACCATATTTATAATAACATCAAATTATATGTGAGATACTGGAGTTATTATTTTATAATGGTAAGAACAAAGGAAGAAGAAGTGGAAGAAGAAATGAACTTGGAGAAGGGTGGTGAAATCATTACCTCTTCTTCGGGTTCTTCCTTTTGATTTGATCAAAAGGGCTCCTTAGGATGGCTTTATGATCAAACTAATGCCTCTAGGTTGTAGTGAGGGATGTTGGGAGAGTATTTGGGCAGAGTTTGGCCGAGCCAAAAGGCTTTGAGGGTGTGAAGAAATGAGAAGGAGGAGTGCCCTTTTATAAGAGGGGTGAGGGGCACCTTTGGAAAAGTTAGAAATATTAATTTATAATAAATTCATATTCGGTTTCTAAAGGCTTCAAAGTTGATTATTCAAAGGTTAAGGTGGGGATAGGTCGAAAACCACTCAACCAATAGAATTTAGACAGGTTTGGGTACTTATATTAACCTTATCTTTAAGTATTAACTCTAAGTTAATTAGTTTCACTTTTACAATGTCTCTTTGTATTTTTATATAATATGGTTAATAAACTTACTATATACATCCAAGCGACCCCCAAGTGGTACATTAATGATGAACCTATCATTATATAAGTCTCTTGGACGAACCTTAGATTTTTGGGAATTTAATATCAATTAATAATATAATATTTGTTTAAGA
The DNA here is from genome assembly GCA_963277665.1 of Viscum album. Classification (NCBI taxonomy): domain Eukaryota; kingdom Viridiplantae; phylum Streptophyta; class Magnoliopsida; order Santalales; family Viscaceae; genus Viscum; species Viscum album. The sequence goes on along the minus strand of OY728151.1, from coordinate 14,420,130 downwards.
ACTCTTTTATGTCAATTTTGACACTATTCAATAGTTTATTTTTGTGAAACTCATAACAGATTTATTACTTATAAAAAGGTCAATTAAATCAATACTAATATATCATATTATCCTATAAAATTAGTTTAATTCATTAAAAGTTTCATATTATATTTATTTAGGTATTTATAATATCAATTATTTTAATTTTTCACTATTATAGTAATTACTGCATCATCATTGTGTCATATATAAAATAAATTATTTAATGTCTAAAAATTATAAATAAAATATCATTATGTAGGAAATCTTTTTAGATTTCTAATGAATATTTATAATCTAAAATCCAACATATATAACCCTATGTAACAATTGTTGTTCTAAAAGATATATGCTTGTGTCATTTTTGTATTTATTTTAACTAAATTAAAATAAAGTGTCATTATCACTTACAAGTGGATCCATGGGGTCCCAAAATAGACCCAAAGATTCCCATGGTCGACCATGTATCAACCAGTAGTGTTAAGACACGTTTTAGGGTAATTTAGTATTATTATAATATTATTTTTTAACCCTTATTTACCGGATTTACCCTTAACCATGGTAAATAAAATATTTACCGCAGTAATTATTCAAAATGTCTAAAAATAAAAGTTACCTATTTACACAATTTGAAAATCCTGATTCCAAATATGGAATCCATTTTCCTAAATTCTAAACACAGAAGTGGAAGAAATTAATTTAAAATTAATTCCCGCTGTCAAAACAAAAAGCGTGTTTTTAAGAGATAATAACTATCAAAAGATTGACACTTGTTTATGTTCGGTTTAATTGTAAAATTATTTCCAATGACCAACATTATATTAAATGGTAAAAATATATTCTAAATATACTTTAAAACCACTCAAATTCATAATTTATCACTATTAATTATTTTGATTAAAAAAAGTTGTTTTTAATTAAAATTCAGTAATTTTCACTATTCATCAAAATATGAAGGTTATCCGAAATGTACCAAAATTTCACCTTAGGCTAAATTCGATATTCCTAATCCAAAAATGAAGTCCATTTTCAAATATAAAATATATATAATTTCAAAAAGTAGGTATTACTATTCATAACGGCTAGTTTGATTAGTTATGGTGTGTTAGAACTCGGTGTTGCGTACAACACACGCTATCACATTATTCAAAGAGAAGCGTACCGTAGAAGCTTGGGGTGTTACATTCTCCCCACCTTCAAATAATTGCGTCCTCGCAATTTCTAGGGTATTACTGCATAAAAAGACTCGGGTGTTTCTTCATCATAAGTTCCTCGGGTTCCCACGTTGCCTCTTCCATCTTATGATTTCTCCACAAAACATTTACCAGACGCATCGTCCAGTTTCTCAGTACTTGTTCTCTTGTATCAAGAATCTTGAAGGGCTCTTCACAATAAGACAGATTGGGTTCCAGTTCTAATTCCTCATAGGTGAGTACATGCGTTGGGGTCAGGCATGTATTTCCTCAATAGAGATACGTGGAACACATCGTGAACTTTGGAGAGACTTGGCGGCATTGCCAATCGGTAAGCTACAACCCCAATTCGTTCTAGAATTTCGAAAGGTCCGATGTACCTGGGACTCAATTTACCTTTCTTACCAAAATGTATGACTCCCTTCCATGGAGATACCTTCAGGAAAACATGATCACCGACTTGAAATTCCAAATCCTTCCTTCGATTATCGGCATAGCTCTTCTGCCTACTTTGAGCTGCTTTGATGTGATTTTGGATTACCTTCACCTTTTCCACCGTTTCCTCCACCAGTTCTGGGCCTACAAGTTTTCTTTCACCAACGTCATCCCAACAGGTTGGTGTACGACATCTCTTTCTGTATAACGCTTCATATGGTGCCATCTGAATACTCGAATGGAAGCTATTGTTATAGGAAAATTATACCAGTGGTAAATATTGATCCCACATACCCTGAAAGTCAAGTGAGCAAAATCTCAACATAACTTCTAAGGTCTGAATAGTCTGTTCTGATTGTCCATCTGTCTGAGGGTGGTAAGCATTGCTCAAATGAAGTTCAGTATCCCGGGATTTCTGAAGACTTTTCCAAAATCTTGAAGTAAAATGGGGATCACGATCAGAAACAATCGATAGGGGTACTCCATGAGGTCTCACAACTTCATTAATGTATAGTCTTGCTAGACATTCCTGGGGTAGATCTTCTCTTATAGCAAGAAAATGTGCTGACTTGGTAAGGCGATCGACAATAACCCATATTGCATCGTTCCTTCTAGGAGTATTTGGTAGCCCCATGACAAAGTCCATCGTAATATTGTCCCATTTCCACTCTGGTATGGGAAGAGGTTGCATGACTCCTCCAGGTTGTTGCCTTCCAGCTTTTAATTGTTGACAAACCATACATCTTGACACAAAATCAGAAATCTCCCTCTTCATGTTGTCCCACCAAAAATGTTCCTTCAAATTTCTATACATTTTGGTGCTCCCATGGTGTATAGAGAAATTGGAACTATGAGCATCATCCAGCAATTCCCTTTTTAGATCAGGTATATTGGGAACACAAAGTCTCTTCCCGAATTTCAAAATTCCATCTTCATACACAAAGTCTCTCAATCTCCCATCATTCACAGCTTTAATTTTTTTTGGAATTCTTCATCATCGGTCTGAGAACTGTTAATCCTTTCTAGTAAAGATGTTTTGGCAACCATTTAAAAATCATTGATGTTTCACCTTCCCTGGTTATTACCATGTCCATCTTCACTAGATCCATGAAAATTGGATCCCTTTCAATTCTCATATTGTTCAAAACTCCATGGTCTTTTCTACTCAAAGCATCTACCACCTTGTTTGCCTTCCCTGGGTGGTAGTGTATCGTACAATCATAATCCTTGAGTAATTCAAGCCATCTCCTTTGCCTCATGTTGAGTTCTTTTTGTGAGAAAATATACTTCAAACTCTTGTGATCAGTATAAATCTCACATTTTTCACCATAGAGGTAGTGCCTCCATATCTTTAAAGCAAAGATCACTACTGATAACTCGAGATCATGAGTAGGATAGTTTTGTTCATGAATTTTCAACTGTCGTGATGCATAGGCAATAACTCTATCATTCTTCATAAGGACACAACCAAGTCCTTTCTTTGATGCATCACTATAAATAACGAACCCATCATTCCCCGATGGTAGAGTCAATATAGGAGCATTGACTAATCTTCTCTTCAGTTCTTCGAAACATTCTTCACACTCTTTTGTCCAAACAAATTTAACCCCTTTACGTGTGAGCTTCGTTAATGGGTTAGCCAATCGGGCAAAATTCTGGACGAAACGTCGATAATAACCTGCCAAGCCAATAAAACTACGTACCTCAGTTATACTCGTAGGTGCTGGCCATTCTTGGATTGCTTTGGTCTTAGAAGGATCAACAGAGATTCCATCTTTGGAGACAATATGGCCAAGAAAAGAAATCTCATAAGCCAGAATTCACACTTGCTAAACTTCCCATATAATTCATGCCTCCTCAGAGTCTTCAAGATAATGCGCAACTGATTTTCATGATCTTCGTAGGTTTTGGAGTATACCAGAATATCATAAATAAATACCACCACAAATTCATCGAGATACTCCTTGAAAACTCTATTCATCAGATCCATGAATACAGAGGGTGCATTAGTCAATCCAAACGGCATTACAGTAAACTCGTAATGCCCGTACCTGGTTCGAAATGCTGTCTTCGGAATGTATTCCTTCTTCACACACAACTGATGGTATCCAGATCGAAGGTCAATCTTTGAAAATTATTGAGCTCCATGCAGTTGGTCAAATAAATCATCAATACGAGGTAGGGGATACTTGTTCTTTATCGTTATAGCATTGATCTCCCTGTAGTCGATACATAACCTCATAGATCCATCTTTCTTTTTAACAAAAAGAACAGGGGCTCCCCATGGAGAAACACTAGGGCGAATAAATCCCTTATTACTCAATTCCTCTAGTTGTTTCTTTAGTTCAACTAACTCTACAGTGGCCATTCTATAAGGGGTCTTCGATATAGGCCTTGATCTAGGAATCAAATCAATGGAAAACTCAACTTCTCGTTCTGGAGGATGTCCAGGTAAATCTTCTGGAAATACATCTACAAATTCTTTCACAACAGGTACATCCTCTATTTGAACATTCCATTCCTCACTCGCAGTTATTTCATTCTCTTCCTCCCCAATAATTGAATTTATTTGAGCTATTGAGGGTGGATCTAAATAAGAATTAGGTGGTGACGATTCTGCTCTAAAAATAAGGTGTTCCTTATCATTGTCATCAAGAATCGTAACCTATTTCTTCTTACAATAAATCTTCGCATCATAGTCCGAAAGCCAGTCCATACCGAGGATTATATCAAACTCAATCATAGGTATGACGATGAGATCAGCAGATAAAGAAAATTTATGTGCTCTAATGGGGACTGATTCACAAAACTTTGTTGCAACGATACTTCCCTTAGGAGTTTTAACTGACAGCTCCCTTATTAAATCAAATTGGAAATATCTAATTTTCTTATCAAACTGGGAAGATATGAAACAATGCGATGATCCAGAATCAAATAATGCATTTGTTAAACTTGAGGAAACCATTAAATTACCTGCCACCACGTCTTTCAGAGCTTCTACCTCAGCAGTAGTGATAGCATAAGCCTGGCCTTGATCCCTTGGCCTTTTCTGAGGTAAGTTCTCCTGACGCTTAGGACATGAATTTGCATAATGCCCCATCTCCCTGCAATTATAGCACTGAACGTTGGTAGCTTCCTTCTTCCCCTTGCAATCATGAGCTTGGTGGCCTTTTCACCACACTTTTAACAGACTCACATTCCCTTCAAGCAAGTACAAGGATGTTTCTTCCCGCATTTACCACAAGATGGATATTCAACCTTTCCCTTCTTCCCCTTATTTCCATTCCCAGATTGATCAGCAGGTCTCTTCTTCTCTTGCTTTGCTTTAAAGTCATAAGACTTAGAGAATTCCTTTTCGGTCTTGATAGCACATGAGACAATGTCTTCGTACGATGAAAAGGATTGTGAGACTAATGCTCGACGGATAAATGGTTTTAACCCATCAAAGAAACGATCAATCTTACTTCTTGGGTTGCGAATATAATCTCCATCATACCTCTCTAACCATGTAAAGTTAGCCTCATACTTTGTGACATTCTCATCCTCCTTTTGTCTCAGACTCAGAAATTGCCTTTCCCTATCTGCTCGATGGTCGCGAGGGAAGTATATTTCTAAAAACAGATCTTTGAACTCCCTCCATTCAATATTTGATACTTCATCATCTTCCTTCGTATTTTGAATCAATGACCACCATTGATCAGCATCTCCAGTGAGGCGGTAAACTGCCATGATAACTTTTTCCCTTTCACTACTCCCCAAAGCCTGAAATATTTTCTCTAGGGAAAATATCCATTGCTCAGCTACTAAGGGATTTGTATTCCCATTGAACGTTGGTGGTTGTTGCCTCATGAATCGATCTAACATTGATCCTCCATGCTGCGGATCAGGGTGCTCCATACGGGTAAGGTTATTATTCATAACCTGAGTAAGTTGTCCCAGTATGGTGATTAGCTGATCAGCACCAGTTGCCTCACCAGCCCCACTATAATTATCTTGAGCAGGAGGGAAATCCCTACATGGAGTGCGTGCATTGATACGGTTTCCATTTCTTCCACTAGGCGCCATTTCTAAACAATGGCATAAACTAGATCAGTTTATGAATCAAAATACATAATCCCATACATATAAAACACTTTAACATAAATTGAACTATTTATGGATATAATCCATAATCATAAGAATTTTTTCTTTGAGGATGTATATACTCATAATCCCTTCAAAATGATTTGTAAAGAAAATGAGATTTATCCTAAGCATATCCCCCAGGAGTGTCGTAACCAAGAGTGCAGCAAGGCCCGTTGTCGTGCACCAGTTCCCGTTCGAGTCTAGCTCAAAACGGTGTTTTCGGGTTTTACCCCTAGGTACATCTGTGCCAGAGCCGCCTCTACCTGCTCGTATCCAGACAGGGATGTATTGCTCAGAAAACTCACAAAATCTCTACAATACCAAAATTCTAGGAAGTTCTTCTATACTAATCCTCAAAGTTCATCTTAGGTCTACGTGCTCTAATCAGAGTTTATCTAAATCTAGTTTCCAAGGTTTGTACTAAACTTCCTCTGATACCAACTGTAACTCCCCGACCCCAGTTACCCAGAGTCGGTTCATTATTACATAACATTGGCATGATCACAAGAAAGATCAAATCTCGAAAGACCGATTGGTTTAGTAGCGTTGGAAACACTAGATATATTCATAAGTTTTACATTACATCATAAAATGAAAAACTACTACAACAACATAATGTTTCCACAATCCACACTATTAACCCCTCATAAAATCCCTGCAGGTCATTCATAACTTACTTCTTCACATCCTGGGAGAAATAAAACATAGAAAAGGGGTGAGCTCAAATGCCCAGTAAGGATAACAATATAGCGGAAACTTTCATAAATAAGAATAAACATTTAAGGCAATGTATAACTAAAACAAAAGCCTTTTAAATATGAACTTTCAACATGGTATGGCATAAATAAAATGAAATAATGCCATTTACTTATTCACATGGATATTCTACTAATCGAATAATCACATGCAAAAATCAATAACCACTTTCATAATGTTGGAATGCATAATGCCAGACTATCATAACCACATAGCCAAGGCCTCGTGCCAAGACTAAAAATAAGATTTTGTCAAGGCCTTTTGCCAATACACTAGTTTGTCTAATGAGACCTACCGATGCATCGAGGAGCTATAGCGGGCTCCACCAGTCACATATTAAGTCAAATGCATTCCCATATGAAAAGGTTTAAACATAACATAAACATTCGTATTAAACTAGCATACGAAATGTCAATACTTTCACCATAAACCATGAATGGTATATAAAAAATAGCACATCCACGGTCAAACATATCACAAAACCTTCAATACAATATAAATGTTTTGTATCATATTATATCATCCTCAAATAAGCATAAAATCCATTAAAGGATGTTGACATAGATGAAATCAAAACTCTTTTTAAAGAAATATCTCTTTCTATTTTGAAATCATTTAAGAGACATATATTTATAAAATAAAACATTTTCTTTGAAAATATTCTTATAAGCTTGTAAGGGAAGCTTTGACGATTTTATAACGGCGGAAAATAACCGCACACGCCGTATAAGTTAAAAAAACATTCTTATCTTAATTCTGTCGAAAAGGTTAAAAAGGACCTTGTTTTGAAAACGACCAAAAGATTCCTTTATAAACCACTTATAAAAGTCAAAAAGGGTATAAATGACTTTAACTCATATTCTAGTAAATTGTAAAAATGTTTTGAAATGCATTTTTAAGAAACATGGATGTGGATGATAAAGAGATCCCAGTAGATTATTACATATAAACAACCTCGGATAATGAAGAGATTGTGAAATAACGCTTACCTTTTACTTTTCCTTGGTTGGGGTAGGTTAACCTCCTGTATAATGGTGAAATAGTTGTTATTAAATTATACAAGAATCATATATATTAATATGATATCATATATGATCTTTTAACATTGATTTGTTAATAATATCTTAGAATTATCGTCGTTTCGGGAGTTAACTTTCTCAATTTCTTTTATATGTTTTGTTACATAAGCCATGGTTGTTGTATATTATTCATATCCAGAATGATATCCAGTCCTTAAAAATCATTTTTAAATCATCAAATGATAATTATACTTGAATGGATACGATGCAGAATGAATCTCATCGCGTTCGTGGAGACGGTAGTCCGTACGTACGCACGAGCGACAATATCATTCTTTTGATATTAAAATAATATATAAATGGATGTTATATCATATATACAGAATCATTAACATGTTATATTTATTATTTACATGAGTTACACATCATTATTATACCCATCCAAATAATATTATATTGAATAACAATTACACCACGACGTGGAGACGGTAAGCCGTACGTACGCACGTATGGTGACATGTTATTCAAAGGGTGGATAGAAAACTGAATATGATTGTACCATATTTATAATAAAATCACAGTATATGTGAGATACTGGAGTTATTATTTTATAATGGTTAGAACAAAGGAAGAAGAAGTGGAAGAAGAAATGAACTTGGAGAAGGGTGGTGAAATCATTACCTCTTTTTCGGGTTCTTCCTTTTGATTTGATCAAAAGGGCTCCTTAGGTTGGCTTTCTGATCAAACTAAGGCCTCTAGGTTGTAGTGAGGGATGTTGGGAGAGTATTTGGGCAGAGTTTGGCCGAGCCAAAAGGCTTTGAAGATGTGAAGAAATGAGATGGAGGAGTGCCCTTTTATAAGAGGGGTGAGGGGCACCTTTGGAAAAGTTAGAAATATTAATTTATAATAAATTAATATTCGGTTTCTAAAGGCTCCAAAGTTGATTATTCAAAGGTTAAGGTGGGGATAGGTCGAAAACCACTCAAAAAATAGAATTTATACAGGTTTGGGTACTTATATAAACCTTATCATTAAGTATTAACTCTAAGTTAATTAGTTTCACTTTTACAATGTCTCTTTGTATTTTTATATAATATGATTAATAAACTTACTATATACTTCCAAGCGACCCCCAAGTGGTACATTAATGATAAACCTATCATGATATAAGTCTCTTGGCCGAACCATAGATTTTTAGGAATTTAATATCAATTAATAATATAATATTTGTTTAAGAACTCTTTTATGTCAATTTTGACACTATTCAATAGTTGATTTTTGTGAAACTCATAACAGATTGATTACTTCGAAAAAAGTAAATTAAATCAATCCTAATATATCATATTATCCTAGAAAATTAGTTTAATTCATTAAAAGTTTCATATTATATTTATTTGGGTATTTATAATATCAATTATTTTAATTTTTCACTATTATAGTAATTACTGCATCATCATTGTGTCATATATAAAAAAAATTATTTAATGTCTAAAAATTATAAATAAAATATCATTATGTAGGAAATCGTTTTATATTTCTAATGAATATTTATAATCTAAAATCCAACATATATAACCCTATGTAACAATTGTTGTTCTAAAAGATATATGCTTGTGTCATTTTTGTATTTATTTTAACTAAATTAAAATAAAGTGTCATTATCACTTACAAGTGGATCCATGGGGTCCCAAAATAGACCCAAAGATTCCCATGGTCGACCATGTATCAACCAGTAGGTTTAAGATACGTTTTAGGGTAATTTAGTATTATTATAATATTATTTTTTAACCCTTATTTACCGGATTTACCCTTAACCATGGTAAATAAAATATTTACCGCAGTAATTATTCAAAATGTCTAAAAATAAAAGTTACATATTTACCCAATTTGAACATCCTGATTCCAAATATGGAATCCATTTTCCTAAATTCTAAACACAGAAGTGGCAGAAATTAATTTAAAATTAAATCCCGCTGTCAAAACAAAAAGCGTGTTTTTAAGAGATAATAACTATCAAAAGATTGACACTTGTTTATGTTCGGTTTAATTGTAAAATTATGTCCAATGACCAACATTATATTAAATGGTAAAAATATATTCTAAATATACTTTAAAACCACTCAAATTCATAATTTATCACTATTAATTATTTTGATTAAAAAAAGTTGTTTTTAATTAAAATTCAGTAATTTTCACTATTCATCAAAATATGAAAGTTATCCGAAATGTACCAAAATTTCCCCTTAGGCTAAATTCGATATTCCGAATCCAAAAATGAAGTCCATTTTCAAATATAAAATATATATAATTTCAAAAAGTAGGTATTATTATTCATAACGGCTAGTTTGATTAGTTATGGTGTGTTAGAACTCGGTGTTGCGTACAACACACGCTATCACATTATTCAAAGAGAAGCGTACCGTAGAAGCTTGGGGTGTTACATTCTCCCCTCATTCAAATAATTGCGTCCTCGCAATTTCTAGGGTATTACTGCATAAAAAGAATCGGGTGGTTCTTCATCATAAGTTCCTCGGGTTCCCACGTTGCCTCTTCCATCTTATGATTTCTCCACAAAACTTTTACCAGACGCGTCGTCCGGTTTCTCAGTACTTGTTCTCTTGTATCAAGAATCTTGACGGGCTCTTCACAATAAGACAGATCGGGTTCCAGTTCTAATTCCTCATAGGTGAGTACATGCGTTGGGGTCAGGCATGTATTTCCTCAATAGAGATACATGGAACACATCGTGAACTTTGGAGAGACTTGGCGGCATTGCCAATCAGTAAGCTACTACCCCAATTCGTTCTAGAATTTCGAAAGGTCCGATGTACCTGGGACTCAATTTACCTTTCTTACCAAAACGTATGACTCCCTTCCATGGAGATACCTTCAGGAAAACATGATCACCGACTTGAAATTCCAAATCCTTCCTTCGATTATCGGCATAGCTCTTCTGCCTACATTGAGCTGCTTTGATGTGATTTTGGATTACCTTCACCTTTTCCACCGTTTCCTCCACCAGTTCTGGGCCTACAAGTTTTCTTTCACCAACGTCATCCCAACAGGTTGGTGTACGACATCTCTTTCCATATAACGCTTCATATGGTGCCATCTGAATACTCGAATGGAAGCTATTGTTATAGGAAAATTATACCAGTGGTATATATTGATCCCACATAACCTGAAAGTCAAGTGAGCAAGATCTCAATATATCTTCTAAGGTTTGAATAGTCCGTTCTGATTGTCCATTTGTCTGAGGGTGGTAAGCAGTGCTCAAATGAAGTTCAGTATCCAGGGATTTCTGAAGACTTTTCCAAAATCTTGAAGTAAAACGGGGATCACGATCACAAAAAATCGATAGGGGTACTCCATGAAGTCTCACAACTTCATTAATGTATAGTCTTGCTAGACGTTCCAGGGGTTGATCTTCTCTTATAGCAAAAAAATGTGCTGACTTGGTAAGACGATCAACAATAACCCATATTGCATCGTTCGTTCTAGGAGTCTTTGGTAGCCCCATGACAAAGTCCATTGTAATATTGTCCCATTTCCACTCCGGTATGGGAAGAGGTTGCATGACTCCTCCAGGCTGTTGCCTTCCAGCTTTGACTTGTTGACAAACCATACATCTTGACACAAAATCAGAAATATCCCTCTTCATGTTGTCCCACCAAAAATGTTCCTTCAAATTTCTATTCATTTTGGTGCTCCCAGAGTGTATATAGAAATTGGAACTATGAGCATCATCCAGCAATTCCCTTTTTAGATCAGGTATATTGGGAACACAAAGTCTCTTCCCGAATTTCAAAATTCCATCTTCACACACAAAGTCTCTCAATCTCCCATCATTCACAGCTTTAATTCTTTTTGGAATTCTTCATCATCGGTCTGAGAACTCTTAATCCTTTCTAGTAAAGATGTTTTGGCAACCATTTAAAAAAGCATTGATGTTTCACCTTCCCTGGTTATTCCCATGTCCATCTTTACTAGATCCATGAAAATTGGATCCCTTTCAATTCTCATATTGTTCAAAACTCCATGGTCTTTTCTACTCAAAGCATCTGCCACCTTGTTTGCTTTCCCTGGGTGGTAGTGTATCGTACAATCATAATCCTTGAGTAATTCAAGCCATCTCCTTTGCCTCATGTTGAGTTCTTTTTGTGAGAAAATATACTTCAAACTCTTGTGATCAGTATAAATCTCACATTTTTTACCATAGAGGTAGTGCCTCCATATCTTCAAAGCAAAGATCACTGCTGCTAACTCGAGATCATGAGTAGGATAGTTTTGTTCATGAATTTTCAACTGTCGTGATGCATATGCAATAACTCTATCATTCTGCATAAGGACACAACCAAGTCCTTTCTTTGATGCATCACTTTAAATAAAGAACCCATCATTCCCCGATTGTAGAGTCAATATAGGAGCATTGACTAATCTTCTCTTCAGTTCTTCGAAACATTCTTCACACTCTTTTTTCCAAACAAATTTAACCCCTTTACGTGTGAGCTTCGTTAATGGGTTAGCCAATCGGGCAAAATTCTGGACGAAACGTTGATAATAACCTGCCAAGCCAATAAAACTACGTACCTCAGTTATACTCGTAGTTGCTGGCCATTATTGGATTGCTTTGGTCTTAGAAGGATCAACAGAGATTCCATCTTTCGAGACAATATGGCCAAGAAAAGAAATCTCATGAAGCCAAAATTCACACTTGCTAAACTTCCCATATAATTCATGCCTCCTCAGAGTCTTCAAGATAATGCGCAAGTGATTTTTATGATCTTCGTAGGTTTTGGAGTATACCAGAATATCATCAATAAATACCACCACAAATTCATCGAGATACTCCTTGAAAACTCTATTCATCAGATCCATGAATACAGAGGGTGCATTAGTCAATCCAAACGGCATTACAGTAAACTCGTAATGCCCGTACCTGGTTCGAAATGCTGTCTTCGGAATGTCTTCCTTCTTCACACACAACTGATGGTATCCAGATCGAAGGTCAATCTTTGAAAAATATTGAGCTCCATGCAGTTGGTCAAATAAATCATCAATACGAGGTAGGGGATACTTGTTCTTTATCGTTATAGCATTGATCTCCCTGTAGTCGATACATAACCTCATAGATCCATCTTTCTTTTTAACAAAAAGAATAGGGGCTCCCCATGGAGAAACACTAGGGAGAATAAATCCCTTATTACTCAATTCCTCTAGTTGTTTCTTTAGTTCGACTAACTCTACAGTGGCCATTCTATAAGGGGTCTTCGATATAGGCCTTGATCCAGGAATCAAATCAATGGAAAACTCAACTTCTCGTTCTGGAGGATGTCCAGGTAAATCATCTGGAAATACATCTACAAATTCTTTCACAACATGTACATCCTCTATTTGAACATTCCATTCCTCACCCGGAGTTATTTCATTCTCTTCCTCCCCAATAATTGAATTTAGTTGAGCTATTGAGGGTGGATCTAAATAAGAATTAGGTGGTGACGATTCTGCTCTAAAAATAAGGTGTTCCTTATCATTATCATCAAGAATCGTAACCTCTTTCTTCTTAAAATAAATCTTCACATCATAGTCCGAAAGCCAGTCCATACCGAGGATTATATCAAACTCAATCATAGGTATGACGATGAGATCTGCAGATAAAGAAAATTTATGTGCTCTAATGGGGACTGATTCACAAAACTTTGTTGCAACGATACTTCCCTTTGGAGTTTTAACTGACAGCTCCCTTATTAAATCAAATTGGAAATATCTAATTTTCTTAGCAAACTGGGAAGATATGAAACAATGCGATGATCCAGAATCATATAATGCATTTTCTAAACTTGAGGAAACCATTAAATTACCTGCCACCACGTCTTTCGGAGCTTCTACCTCAGCAGTAGTGATAGGATAAGCCTGGCCTTGATCCCTTGGCCTTTTCTGAGGTAAGTTCTCCTGACGCTTAGGACATGAATTTTCATAATGCCCCATCTCCCTGCAATTATAGCACTGAACGTTGGTAGCTTCCTTCTTCCCCTTGCAATCATGAGCTTGGTGGCCTTTTCACCACACTTGTAACAGACTCCCATTCCCTTCAAGCAAGTACCAGGATGTTTCTTCCCGCATTTACCACAAGATGGATATTCAACCTTTCCCTTCTTCCCCTTATTTCCATTCCCAGATTGATCAGCAGGTCTCTTCTTCTCTTGCTTTGCTTTAAAGTCATAATACTTAGAGAATTCCTTTTCGGTGTTGATAGCAAATGAGACAATTTCTTCGTACGATGAAAAGGATTGTGGGACTAATGCTCGACGGAGAAATGGTTTTAACCCATCAAATAAACGATCAATCTTACTTCTTGGGTTGCGAATATAATCTCCAGCATACCTCGCTAACCTTGTAAAGTTAGCCTCATACTTTGTGACATTCTCATCCTCCTTTTGTCTCAGACTCAGAAATTGCCTTTCCATATCTGCTCGATGGTCGCGAGGGAAGTATTTTTCTAAAAACAGATCTTTGAACTCCCTCCATTCCATATTTGATACTTCATCATCTTCCTTCGTATTTTTAATCAATGACCACCATTGATCAGCATCTCCAGTGAGGCAGTAAACTGCCATGATAACTTTTTCCCTTTCACTGCTCCCCAAAGCCTGAAATATTTTCTCTAGGGAAAATATCCATTCCTCAGCTACTAAGGGATTTGTATTCCCATTGAACGTTGGTGGTTGTTGCATCATGAATCGATCTAACATTGATCCTCCACGCTGCGGATCAGGGTGCTCCATACGGGTAAGGTTATTATTCATAACCTGAGTAAGTTGTCCCAGTATGGTGATTAGCTGATCAGCACCAGTTGCATCACCATCCCCACTATAATTATCTTGAGCAGGAGGGAAATCCCTACATGGAGTGCGTGCATTGATACGGTTTCCATTTCTTCCACTAGGCGCCATTTCTAAACAATGGCATAAACTAGATCAGTTTATGAATCAAAATACATAATCCCATACTTATAAAACACTTTAACATAAATTGAACTATTTATGGATATAATCCATAATCATAAGAATTTTTTCTTTGAGGATGTATATACTCATAATCCCTTCAAAATGATTTGTAAAGAAAATGAGAGTTATCCTAAGCATATCCCCCGGGAGTGTCGTAACCAAGAGTGCAGCAAGGCCCGTTGTCGTGCACCAGTTCTCGTTCGAGTCTAGCTCAAAGCGGTGTTTTCGGGTTTTACCCCTAGGTACATCTGTGCCAGAGCCGCCTCTACCTGCTCGTATCCAGACAGGGATGTATTGCTCAGAAAACTCACAAAATCTCTACAATACCAAAATTCTAGGATGTTCTTCTATACTAATCCTCAAAGTTCATCTTAGGTCTACGTGCTCTAATCAGAGTTTATCTAAATCTAGTTTCCAAGGTTTGTACTAAACTTCCTATGATACCAACTGTAACGCCCCGACCCCAGTTACCCAGAGTCGGTGCATTATTACATAACATTGGCATGATCACAAGAAAGATCAAATCTCGAAAGACCGATTGGTTTAGTAGCCTTGGAAACACTAGATATATTCATAAGTTTTACATTACATCATAAAATGAAAAACTACTACAACAACATAATGTTTCCACAATCCACACTATTAACCCCTCATAAAATCCATGCAGGTCATTCATAACTTACTTCTTCACATCCAGGGAAAAATAAAACATAGAAAAGGGGTGAGCTCAAATGCCCAGTAAGGATAACAATATAGCGGAAACTTTCATAAATAAGAATAAACATTTAAGGAAATGTATAACTAAAACAAAATCCTTTTAAATATGAACATTCAACATGGTATGGCATAAATAAAATAAAATAATGCCATTTAGTTATTCACATGGATATTCTACTAATCGAATAATCACATGCAAAAATCAATAACCACTTTCATAATGTTGGAATGCATAATGCCAGACTATCATAACCACATAGCCAAGGCCTCGTGCCAAGACTACAAATAAGATTTTGTCAAGGCCTTGTGCCAAGACACTAGTTTGTTTCATGAGACCTACTGATGCATCGAGGAGCTATAGCGGGCTCCACCCGTCACATATTAAGTCCAATGCATTCCCATATGAAAAGGTTTAAACATAACATAAACATTCGTATTAAACTAGCATACGAAATGTCAATACTTTCAACATAAACCATGAATGGTATATAAAAAATAGCACATCCACAGTCAAACATATCACAAAACCTTCAATAAAATATAAAAGTTTTGTATCATATTATATCATCCTCAAATAATCATAAAATCCATTAAAGGATGTTGACATAGATGAAATCAAAACTCTTTTTAAAGAAATATCTCTTTCTATTTTGAAATCATTTAAGAGACATATATTTATAAAATAAAACATTTTCTTTGAAAATATTCTTATAAGCTTGTAAGGGAAGCTTTGACGATTTTATAACGGTGGAAAATAACCGCACCCGCCGTATAAGTTAAAAAAACATTCTTATCTTAATTCTGTCGAAAAGGTTAAAAAGGACTTTTTTTTGAAAACGACCGAAAGATTCCTTTATAAACCACATATAAAAGTCAAAAAGGGTATAAATGACTTTAACTCATATTCTAGTAAATAGTAAAAATGTTTTGAAATGCATTTTTAAGAAACATGGATGTGGATGATAAAGATATCCCAGTAGATTATTACGTATAAACAACCTCGGATAATGAAGAGATTGTGAAATAACACTTACCTTGTACTTTTCCTTGGTTGTGGTAGGTTAACCTCCTGTATAATGGTGAAATATTTGTTATTAAATTATACAAGAATCATATATATTAATATGATATCATATATGATCTTTTAACATTGATTTGTTAATAATATCTTAGAATTATCGTCGTTTCGGGAGTTAACTTACTCATTTTATTTTATATGTTTTGTTACATAAGCCATGTTTGTTGTATCTTATTCATATCCAGAATGATATCCAGTCCTTAAACATCATTTTTAAATCATCAAATGATAATTATACTTGAATGGATACGATGGAGAATGAATCTCATCGCGTTCGTGGAGACGGTAGTCCGTACGTACGCACGAGCGACAATATCATTATTTTGATATTAAAATAATATATAAATGGATGGTATATCATATATACAGAATCATGAACATGTTATATTTATTATTTACATGAGTTACACATCATTATTATACCCATCCAAATAATATTATATTGAATAACAATTACACCACGACGTAGAGACGGTAAGCCGTACGTACGCACGTATGGTGACATGTTATTCAAAGGGTGGATAGAATACTGAATATGATTGTACCATATTTATAATAACATCACAGTATATGTTAGATACTGGAGTTATTATTTTAGAATGGTAAGAACAAAGGAAGAAGAAGTGGAAGAAGAAATGAACTTGGAGAAGGGTGGTGAAATCATTACCTCTTCTTCGGGTTCTTCCTTTTGATTTGATCAAAAGGGCTCCTTAGGTAGGCTTTCTGATCAAACTAAGGCCTCTAGGTTGTAATGAGGGATGTTGGGAGAGTATTTGGGCAGAGTTTGGCCGAGCCAAAAGGCTTTGATGGTGTGAAGAAATGAGAAGGAGGAGTGCCCTTTTATAAGAGGGGTGAGGGGCACCTTTGGAAAAGTTAGAAATATTAATTTATAATAAATTCTTATTCGGTTTATAAAGGCTCCAAAGTTTATTATTCAAAGGTTAAGGTGGTGATAGGTCGAAAACCACTCAACCAATAGAATTTAGTCAGGTTTGGGTACTTATATTAACCTTATCTTTAAGTATTAACTCTAAGTTAATTAGTTTCACTTTTACAATGTCTCTTTGTATTTTTATATAATATGGTTAATAAACTTACTATATACATCCAAGCTACCCCCAAGTGGTACATTAATGATGAACCTATCATGATATAAGTCTCTTGGCCGAACCTTAGATTTTTAGGAATTTAATATCAATTAATAATATAATATTTGTTTAAGAACTCTTTTATGTCAATTTTGACACTATTCAATAGTTGATTTTTGTGAAACTCATAAAAGATTGATTACTTCGAAAAAAGTCAATTAAATGAATCCTAATATATTATATTATCCTATAAAATTAGTTTAATTCATTAAAAGTTTCATATTATATTTATTTGGGTATTTATAATATCAATTATTTTAATTTTTCACTATTATAGTAATTACTGCATCATCATTGTGTCATATATAAAATATATTATATAATGTCTAAAAATTATAAATAAAATATCATTATGTAGGAAATATTTTTATCTTTCTAATGAATATTTATAATCTAAAATCCAACATATATAACCCTATGTAACAATTGTTGTTCTAAAATATATATGCTTGTGTCATTTTTGTATTTATTTTAACTAAATTAAAATAAAGTGTCATTATCACTTACAAGTGGATCCATGGGGTCCCAAAATAGACCCAAAGATTCCCATGGTCGACCATGTATCAACCAGTAGGGTTAAGACACGTTTTAGGGTAATTTAGTATTATTATAATATTATTTTTTAACCCTTATTTACCGGATTTACCCTTAACTATGGTAAATAAAATATTTACTGCAGTAATTATTCAAAATGTCTAAAAATAAAAGTTACCTATTTACACAATTTGAACATCCTGATTCCAAATATGGAATCCATTTTCCTAAATTCTAAACATAGAAGTGGAAGAAATTAATTTAAAAGTAATTCCCGCTGTCAAAACAAAAAGCGTGTTTTTAAGAGATAATAACTATCAAAAGATTGACACTTGTTTATGTTCGGTTTAATTGTAAAATTATGTCCAATGACCAACATTATATTAAATGGTAAAAATATATTCTAAATATACTTTAAAACCACTCAAATTCATAATTTATCACTATTAATTATTTTGATTAAAAAAAGTTGTTTTTTATTAAAATTCAGTAATTTTCACTATTCATCAAAATATGAAAGTTATCCGAAATGTACCAAAATTTCACCTTAGGATAATTTCACCACCCTTCTCCAAGTTCATTTCTTCTTCCACTTCTTCTTCCTTTGTTCTTACCATTCTAAAATAATAACTCCAGTATCTCACATATATTGTGATGTTATTATAAATATGGTACAATCATATTCAGTATTCTATCCACCCTTTGAATAACATGTCACCATACGTGCGTACGTACGGCTTACCGTCTCCACGTCGTGGTGTAATTGTTATTCAATATAATATTATTTGGATGGGTATAATAATTATGTGTAACTCATGTAAATAATATATATAACATGTTAATGATTCTGTATATATGATATACCATCCATTTATATATTATTTTAATATCAAAAGAATGATATTGTCGCTCGTGCGTACGTACGGACTACCGTCTCCACGAACGCGATGAGATTCATTCTCCATCGTATCCATTCAAGTATAATTATCATTTGATGATTTAAAAATGATGTTTAAGGACTGGATATCATTCTGGATATGAATAAGATACAACAACCATGGCTTATGTAACAAAACATATAAAAGAAAACGAGTAAGTTAACTCCCGAAACGACGATAATTCTAAGATATTATTAACAAATCAATGTTAAAAGATCATATATGATATCATATTAATATATATGATTCTTGTATAATTTAATAACAACTATTTCACCATTATACAGGAGGTTAACCTACCCCAACCAAGGAAAAGTACAAGGTAAGGGTTTACTTTACAACCTCTTCATTATCCAAGGTTGTTTATACGTAATAATCTACTGGGATCTCTTTATCATCCACATCCATGTTTTTTAAAAATGTATTTCAAAACATTTTTACTATTTACTAGAATATGAGTTAAAGTCATTTATACCCTTTTTGACTTTTATAGGTGGTTTATAAAGGAATATTTCGGTCGTTTTCAAAACAAGGTCCTTTTTAACCTTTTCGACAGAATTAAGGTAAGAATGTTTTTTTTACTTATACGGCGGGTGCGGCTATTTTCCACCGTTATAAAATCTTCAAAGCTTCCCTTACAATCTTATAAGAATATTTTCAAAGAAAATGTTTTATTTTATATGGATCTTAATTATTTCAAAATAAAAGGAGATATTTCTTAAAAAAGAATTTTGATTTCATCTATGTCAACATCCTTTGATGGATTTTAAGATTATTTGAAGTTGATTTATTATGATACAAAACTTCTATATTGTATTGAAGGTTTTGTGATATGTTTGACTGTGGATGTGCTATTTTTATACCATTCATAGTTTATGGTGAAAGTATTGACATTTCGTATGCTAGTTTTAATACGAATGTTTATGTTATGTTTAAACCTTTTCATATGGGAATGCATTGGACTTAATATGTGACGGGTGGAGCCCGCTATAGCTCCTCGATGCATCGGTAGGTCTCATGAGACAAACTAGTGTATTGGCACAAGGCCTTGACAAAATCTTATTTGTAGTCTTGGCACGAGGCCTTGGCTATGTGGTTATGATAGTCTGGCATTATGCATTCCATCATTATTAAAGTGGTTATTGATTTTGCATGTGATTATTCATTTAGTAGAATAACCATGTGAATAAGTAAATGGCATTATTTCATTTTATTTATGCCATACGATGTTAAATGTTCAAGTTTAATCCAAAGGAACATCAGTGCATCAATGTGGAAGAAAATCAATGGAAGGAGAGGCATCGTTGAGACCGACAATGCAACAATGTTGGTAGTAGGGGATAATGGGATCTAGCGCAACGATAATACCCTTTTGACGAACCTATCAGTGAGACAATGTGGGAGTATCAGTATGTCACAAGCTACAAACAATAGAACAATTATACAAGCTGTGTTAGTGAGAAATTGAAATAAATATATATCAGTGATATGGGATATTGAGAAACTACATCATCTTTTCAAATAGGTGGAAACATAGGTCTCACCGAAAGTAAGAAAGAATGGTGTTAGTGAGACCGACACTGACAATGCAAAATTAAATGTATCACTAACTCAAAAAAACTAAATGCAAAACAATAAGTTAAATTAAATTAATTAAAAGAAAAAAAACTAATTAACTGAAGATAAACATTGATAAAATAAACTTAAAATAAAACTAAAATATTAAAAATAGTTAACTAATAAATAGAAACTGTGTTAGTAATTAATTTTAAATTAAAATTTTAAATTATTAAATGTAAACCGTTTAATTAATAATCTGAATTATTATTAAGCTAAGATAAAAAAGATTAAAATAAAATATTGTTTTTATGAATTGTTATATAAATTGATTAAAGGGGCAACAAAGATTGAAAAACAAATGTTCCAGTGACTCAATGAGTCACTGATAGTTGTTGTTTGTCTGACTGACTATAGGTGAATTAATTATTTTACGATATATATATAACAAACTATACATAATAAAGTTAACAAAAATATTAATTAATTATTTTGATAAGTAAATGTACATTTAAAATTAAAAACTCATCAATTTATCAAATTAAAATATAATAACTCTACTCATAATATTTATAAAAATATTTAAACATAAATAATTATTAATGATAATTTATTTTAATTAATCTAAAATTATAATATATGATATTAAATAAAAAATATGTTAATTCGTTGCATAAAAAATTATTAATTACAAAATAATAAAAATATCATATAAATTAATGTTAAGAAGATTACGATTTCTAAAGAAAGAAGTAAATTAAATGACTATAAATATTAATAAGTCAAAAATAATAAATTTAAAGGCTAAAATCACATAATTTGTCTTAAGAATGGATTAATTATTAAATTTATTTATAAAAATACAAAAGTTTGAATGTTTAGTAAAAAGTGTTAAATTAAATTATTAAATCATAAATAATATAACAAAAATATGAGGCAAAACTATGCCAAATTAAATCAACATTATGAGTGATAGAGCATGAATTATGCCCACAGGATGCACATGAAGTGATAATATAATACACTAGGTACCTTGTGAAATCTTCCAAGTAAGAATAAATTCTTAATGGTGCATGTGTGTGAGTAGAGTTTTACGGGTGCCAAATCCTTCTACCGGCTCGAGTAATCTATGGGTAAAAAATTATAAATATCTTTCAAATAGGCCATGTTTCTGATTTTGGATACTATCCACCAAAATTAAAATTTGTTGTTTAAAATATAAACATTCAATCAAAAAGATATTTGCTCTATGTTTTTATTGATCTTCATCCTGAACCTTTAGCTACTCTATTTAAACCCTAAACGTCAATTTCTTCATTTTATTTGGCACTTGTTATATCCTAGATGAGCTATGCACCATCATGATGTTGTATTGTCCTGACCATATTATCATGATTAATAATATAAAATTATTAGAATTTTAAACCATGAAACCCTTCAGGTGAGAATTGTTCTTATATAATGCTTATTAAAACATGATATTAAAAAAATTCAATTAAATAAAATAAATCATAAATTTTTTATTGTTAACTTCACTAAATAAAACCATATTGGTTTTATGTTTACCATGTTAAGATAAATTTTATGGGTTATTTTCTTATTTTAATGAATATACATGAACAATATTTGTTGTGTAAATCTAATACACACACACACACAAACACACACACACACACATATGAATTTACCAATTATATTTATATATATGATTTTATATAACTTATTTTATTTTCTCTAAACCATATTATTTATCTTCCACTATATATACCAGCATCAAAAAAGAAATATGTATACATATACATATATATTTATATATGTTTATATATTTTCTATATATAAATACCCTCTTTCTTGGAAATGCCAGAATATGAAAAATATTTTTTAAAGAGTCGATATATTCCAATATCTATCTCAGTATATATATATATATATTATTCTTGTGGATATATGTGGAGACCTCCATTTGTCTTGTATTATAATAGAATATATATATGTAGTTTAATTAACTGACTATATAAAAACATTTATCAATATGAGTTTCATATATTATATCATGGCTATAATCATGGGATATGATCTAATAAGAGGGAGATAGAGTCTTCCTAAAGAGGTTTATATTTAAATTACTATGTTATTAGTGTTTTTCTCTAAAATTTCATTTTAATAGACCATTCATATTTTCAAAAAACCTTTTTTCATGGGAATTTCATTTTAGAATTACTATTTTATTGAATAATTATTTTATAAACATGTATTCTTCCATTTGTTTTTCCTAAAACCACTATGTTTGTTTAATTTTTTTTCAAAATTTATTTTATAATATGACTATAGTGTTTTTTTATTTAGAGTTATAATTTTATTAAAACCCCATTTTTTATTGTAAAAATGTTATTTATTTTATAATCCTATTCCAATATTATATTTGGGGGCATCATTACTATTTTAAAAGAACCGCTATATTTTAATAACTAGTACCCCGCCCATGCATACACATGATGCTCTAAATGAACTGTTATTTTCTGATAAATTAAATAATAGATTGAAAACATAAGATTGTATAAAAAGTAACTTTATTTTAAAATGAGAAAGCACGTTAATAAAATATTGGAATTCTTTAGTTTCTGATAATGTAGTAGTAAATTAATTTTCCGTTTAAATTATAAAAATTAAGAATTAATTATGAAACAAGAAAATTATAAAGCTAATTGAAAATAGATGAGACATACATAATAATAAGTACATTCAGAAGGATGTAAATAGAACAACAAAATGTGATAAATGAAATAACATAATCAAATATTTGTAAAGTTAGTTGTGTGCGGATACAACATAAAAAAGCATGAAAACTCATGTTACTAATTGAGTTGCAGATCTGTGAGTTTTTGTTTAAGTGGAGCCCCACAAAAAAATGTTGGCTTTACATTATAGTCCACCACTATAGCAAGAAAATAAAATTTAAAAATTAGAAAATTGGAAAAAAAAATTATTGGAAATAAACATTAAAAATAAGAAAATAGGGAAAACAATTTACAGTGTATTATTGAACAATAATATGAGTATATATAAAAGTGGATATAAAATGTATAAAAGAAAATTTGAAACATACAAATTAAGAAACATGTTTCCAGTACCTATATGAGATACAATCAGAAAAAAGATATATCTGCACTCTATATAGTAAACAGTGTTGTAAAAATACAATGAACTGATGTTTGTTTCACAAATACACCCATGGCACAAGATTGGTAAAATATTAGAATATTTTTGTATTCAATAGGCATTGTGAGATGTGATATCAGACGGGATGCGATCGGTATATGATAGTCGATGGAAGAATATTGTCCATTGATGTCATCAATCAAAACTAATGATATGGATGAAATGAAATAAAGGTTACCCCAACTGATAATAATGATGAGATCACACTTCGAGTGTTGTACATCATAAATAAATGATTAAATAATTATTTAAAAAAGATAAATTAAATCCTTGAGGATTTAATTTAAGAATATAAAAGTAATTTCAGACAACATAATCCTGGAGAAAAATTCCACATTATCCAAGCAATAGAAATTTTGACATATGAACTATTCTCATATTCATTAGAGAAGGACAGTTATGGAACTATCAGGAAGAGTCAAAACACATAATCTAAACCAATCCAAGATGAAATTGCATAAAATAATGACGAAATATATTGTAGGAATGCTTAATTTTAAAGTATATAAACACTGTAAAGGAATGATCTGGTATAAACATCATATATAAAGAATGTAAACCAATGAATACAAATAGTCCGGTGATAGACGATATTATCAAAGGTTATGGGAAATATTGAGGAGAGGTCAGAATAATCCATGTGTGGGTAAGCCATATGCGATAGAAAATATATAATGAAATCTTTGGATAATATTGAGAAAGAGATAGGATAATCCATGTGAGGGTAATCCATTTGCGGTGAAATTAATATAATTAATGATCACACATAAAATCGAGTTATGAAACGTACATGCCCATGAATATGAGATGATGTAGAGTAGATTGGGAAATTTTTCTAGAAAAACCCGAACATAGCCAAATCGAACACTAATTGTATGGAATAAGGATTCTAAATCATAGATGATTTTGAAATATAGGTACTTACCCTTGTCTATGTCAATATTTTCAAAAAAAAATAAGTGGGATCTTTCTTCCATGGTCCATTGAAAATAGGCTTCAATACATCGCAATATATGTCAGAATAATCCATGTGAGAATAATCCATTGTGGATGAAATTAATATAATGAAAGATCATACATAAAATCAAGTTATGAAACTTACAAACACAAGAAAACGAGACGTTGCAGAGTATATTTGTACATATTTTTAGAAATAACCATACACTACCCATTCAACCACTATTTGTAGGGCATAAGAATTCTAAATCATAGATACGTTTTTAATAAAAGTACTTACACTTGTCAAGGTAATTATCTTCGAACATAATAAGTTCAATTTTTCTTCCTTTCCCCAGTGAAACATGCTTCCATTGAACCTTGAATTTATAAAAAATGAAAATTCTTATGATGTGACATCAATGAATGCAATCATCGTGTTGGAAATTTTTGAAATACCTTAACCACGTGATTTGATTAGAGCACATAGAGCCACTTCATTTGACCAGAGAACACTTGAAGCATTATGAAAATATATTTTTGATTGGAAACAAACTCTATAAATACATACTGGAATAAGTTCTTTAAGCCGTTTTTGGAAAGTGTTGTGAAACAGATCCTTACCTTCTTTATCCATTAATGGAATTTCCATATTGTTCGAATTCAATAAATTGATATCCCTTGATTTCTATAGTATCTCAAAATATAAAATTAAGAAAATAGTTTATATGATGGGTCAACTTTAGAGAAGTTTATTTTTACACAATACCTGTGGATTTTGGTACCACATAATCATAAGGGGCAGGAGCAGTTTCACCCACGTGGTTTTATTTAATGATCCTTAATAGGCCCCAAATGCCTCTCTACTTGTAACACGGCAGGTAATATCCTCATCGTCCCTAAAAAATGACCATAACACTACTCAAATATAAAACATTTACACTGATGTAATGAAAGTAATAACATTACTAATAAAATAGAAGTTAATATTGAATTATGAAAAATGCACTATGGGATAGAAAACCTAAAAACATCATCCAAAATTATTGAAAACTAAACTATTTTTTGATCCAACTCAATTATTTTATCATTATAAACATGTTTCATTTCACACAGAGCACACTTCATTTCACAATGAGTTCACTTTATTTGACAATAGCATACTTGAAGCAGTAAGAATATATATTTTGTGTAGGAAACATAACGTAAAAATACAAACAGGAATAATTTCTACAAACAGTATTCAGAAAGTGTTTCCAAAATAACCCTTACCTTCTTCAATCATCCTAGGAAATGCCATATTTTTCAAATTCAATTCATTGATATCCCTAGTTTTTAATATCATATTGAAACAAATATAGAAATTATGAAAAAATTATTCTATGAAGTGTGAACATTTGAGAAGGGGAATTTCACAAAATAACTTTGGATTTATTTACCACATTATCATAACGGTTAGGGGAAATTCTAGCCATAATGTTCTATTTAACGATCCTTAGAAGGCCCCAAATGCATCTCAACATTCATCATGGAAGGTATTGTCCCCTGAAATCCACAAATAATGTCTGGAACACAAATCAAAGATATTCGTTAATGATTCCATGAAAGTATTAATAATCATTAAGAATAATGTAGTTATTAGAATAATGTAATATGTTTTTTGAATGAATAATTAATTTTCATAAACCATTAGCTGAAATAAATAGGTTAAAAATGAAATCAAGTGGGATGTGGAAAGTGTATTAATGTTGTTGCAACACACCTTGTGTCATCTAAGTAGCGGAAGAGACAATATTTCCATGTAGGTAAATTCGATGAAGAGGAATAAGTGTTATAAGCAGCATTCTGATGGTTTTTTCAAACTAACCCTTATATTCTTTATCCATCCATGGAATTTTCATATTGTTCAAATTCAATTCATTGATATCTATAGGTTTATAGAGAATCTTGAAACATATACTAAAATTATGAAAAAGATTCTATGATATATGAAGGATTGAGAAGTGGAATTTCACAAAATACCTTGTGGATTTGTAAACCACATAATCATAAGGTGTATGGTAAATTACTACTATAATGTTGAATTTAACGATCCTTAGTATGCATCAAATGACTATCCACTTGCAACATGAAAGGTATTGTCCTCTAACATCCAAAAATAATGACTGGAACACTAATCAAAGATAAAAAAAGATTCTATGAATGTATGAATCATTATTAAGATAAATATAGTTATTAGAATAATGTAATATGTTATATGAATGAATACATAAAGATAAAAAACCATTAGCTGAAAATAATTAAGTTTAAAATATAATCATGTGGGTAGTTGGTAGTGTCTAATGCTTGATGCAACATACTTTGTGTAATCTAAGAAGAGGACGAGATAATATTTCCAAGTTGTAAAAGTTTGATATTATCACAAATCAATGTCAAAATCCGTAAAATATGTTGATCAATTACAATACATGAATAAGTAAATCATGGAAACAATATGATACATTAGATAATCCAATAACTCATAAGATCTGCAGGTTCTTATTATCTTCACCAACTGCTACTCTTAAATTTTTTATGGAAAAGTTATTTATAATCCGGAAATATGGTCTAAAATGGAGGCATGTATGAGGATTTTACTTTGGAAGGTATGATTGAACTTTTAATTCGATCCAGACATAAAATTTCTAATAAGAAAACAATATAAACAACCTGATATTATGTACATTTTCATCATCCATGAAAAATTAGATTAAAGTGTGGTTTTGGTCATTCTTGTGGCTTCTATCCTCTTTTTCATTATGAATGTATCACTATAATTTTGATGATAGTCGGATATATAATATGGGTGTCTTGAAATGCATCTAGAATAAATTACATTACCTCAATAACCTTGATAGGAGTATATCACAAGAATTTTCATGTAGTTTTAGAATATGGATCAATTGTTGAAATGGAATTGGAAAATTATCTATCACGCTAGTTATAGTTTCTTTGGTAATCAGGAATCAATATCATCAACCTAGAGATTCAAAAACAATTCCATAAAAACAAAACACCTCAAAAAATTATTAAATAAAATGAAAAATAATATCATTATAACTTCAATCATTAAAATTTCACTATTTAAACTAAATACAAAAATATAGACATGAATACCTCTTGAATAGAAAAGAAAAAATTTAGATTACAAACATTTTAAATAATTATCAAAGAGATAATTCATGTAGAACCCGAGTGAAATAGATGAGTAGAAGAGTTTGTATTTTAGAGAAAAATTGTGGAGATGTTGTCATTGGTTGATTTAGATGTTACCATATCCAAGGTACAACAAGGCAGTAGTCATTTTTTTGGAAAAAAAGTGATAGAAGTGCTAAACTGATGAGTACAGAACAAAGATTATTTAAAAGAGAAAACATAAATTACATTACACATGTAGTGAAACACTATTATAAAAATGAGAACTCACGAATTTATACAATATACAAGTGAGGAACATAAATATTTTTTTATATAGAGTCCAGTGAATAAAGCCAGCTAGAAATACCTAAACTAAAACACGTTTTGATATGCTTGACCAAAATGTGTAAAACCTGAAAAAAATAATATGTGAATAGATATTCTCATGGACTGAAATAGTTTTTGTAATTTATAAATTTTAATAATAGTTTTACTATAATTACATAATAAAAAATATTAAGCAAATGGAAGTTCTGAAAATTTAACAAAATATATTAAATAATACAGAATGTTTGAAGATGAACAGACCTAATGCAGAGGAACAACGAAAAGAGAGAAGAAATGTGAATGTAGGTAGGAAGAGGAAGTGTAGTGAATGGAGGCATGGAGGCCGGAGTGACGAAGGTTGTAGTGGTGAATGGAGAGCTGAAGTGATGGGAATGAGTCCTAGAGACGGGGAGTCAGATAGCTGTGAACGGAGAAAGAGACGACGAGACAAAGATATTAGGACTGTCGGATACAGGGAGCATGAAGAGATAGAGAAGAGTATCAAAGAGTGTCAGAGATGGGTAGCTGAAGAGTGGTGTACGTAGACGGAGTTCCGGAGGTGGGAATAAAGACGAGGAAAAAACTCTAAGACATGGAGAGGTAAATCACAAGCTGGAGAGGACAGATATTAAGGGAGTGAAATCTTATGGAGAGGGAATATGGAGACGATAAGACAATGAGTGTTGGAGACAGACAGTAGGAAGAAAAAAAGATGAGTATACAGTAGTGCTAGATACGGGGAGCTGACAGTTTGTGTCTGTAGATGGATCTTCAGAGGCAAGAGCTGAGACAAGACACATACCCTAGGATAGGGAGAGGAAAATCACGAGATGGAGAGAGTGCAGGTCTCGGTATAAAAATCAGGTGAAGAGGGTATAATTAAGAGAATCGCTGAGAATGTTACATGTGTTGGAAAACCCCCTCTTTAGTAAATATATAGATTTTAGAAGAAACAAATATTTAATGCAACTGAAATATAATTTTCAAATATCCAGAAAATTATTTTAAAGATTGCATTTTTTATCATTGTGAGTTTATCTGGAAATCCGTTATAAAAGAGAATATTATTATTTATATGATGCATTGGTTTTATGCACTATAAAACCCTAAAAAGTGAAACTAAAATTTAATGTGTTTATATTATAATTTTATTCATGGAATCATATATAAAAACTACGAATTTCAACCATGATCATAGATGCAACAATATACAATAAATATAACAAATATAAAAATGAATATTAATTTAATAATTTTTAAAATTACATTTCAAATGTGTATTAATTTTATCTTGAATTTATGAATTTCATCCCACATTATGAATATTTTCTACACCTTATTATTTTTCAGGGAAAATATATTTTCAAAAAGTATTAAATTATATAAAAATTATATTATTAGTTTCAAAGAGATTATGATTTTTAAATACATATAATGCCTAAAAAATGAGATAGGTATACCCAATAATTTTTTTATTGAAATAAAATTCATCCATTGGTCATTAGATGGGATGATTAGAAATGTGATGATCCCATGGCCTAAAATGATATTTTTTTTCATAGTGATAAGGATTATGCAATTTTGTGTTTAATATGATATTCTACCTATTATTTTAAAATCTAAATATTATTATTTTGAATGTATATTACTAGAGAAAAAAAAAATATTATTTCGGAGTTATTTTATTCTGAGTTTAAGTCTATTTTAAAATAATGTTTATTTTTAATAGTTTTGAAAATTTTTATCTTATAAATTTTTTAAACACTATATTTAATTTATAGAAAATTATTTATTAATAGATATTTACTGTATATAAATTTATATGTTTTTTAAAAAAATTAATAGTATTGAATAAATTATTTTTATCTTTTTTTAAAACACTATAATTTGAAATATAATGTTCACATAATGTTTTATATTCTTCTTCACAGGATATTAAGTGGTTTCATGGTTTTTAGTTTCATTTAAATAGATTTTGTGAGTGAATCCGAAATTGTATTTTATTTTTAAATTATGTAAACTCTGATATATTGTGAGAAATTTTCTTAATCCTTGACAAAAATAACGTAAATGACCCTCAATAATGTAGTGATGGTGTATATTTAAGATATTTTTTCTAAAAAAATAAATAATTATTTTACACTGGATCTAGAAGTATGGGTCTCAAGATATTTAATTATTATGATTGTATCTGATGAATAAGGCTCGATGTAAGGGAAAATTTACATTACAAATAATATTTTGAATGTTTAAAACATTTAATTTGAAAAATAATTTCTTTGCTGTCCATATTCATTAAAATAAATGGCATATATATTTATAATGAAAATAATTAATTTTTAAAGACATTTTATTCCACTTTTAGTTTTATGTTAATGTTTCTCAAAATTATTTTTTTATTATTTTATATAAAAAGTGTTTAATTTATTTAAAAATTGAAAAAATAATGTTCGTATTTAACATATATAACTTTAATGTATTTCTCACTACTACGATCATTATTTAAAATTTGGAGTCCTTTATAAACATACATTTTTTAGTTGAGAAAACTTCTTTCCATTTATTCTATATATTTTAGATCTGAAATTTCTTTTTAAATAAACAGATATTGGTATTTTGATATGCAAATGTTATTTAGATATAGGTTGAAAAAAGTTTTTCCCAGGCTTCACGAGGAAAAGGAGATACCAAAAAAGTATTTCTTTTCATAAAATAAATATTGAAAATAGTTTACGATAATATTATCATATTATAGCTATTTAATTCATTGGGTATTGATTATGTTATCACGAAAATTTTAGTGGATCCTCACCATTATTGTTATTCCAATATTATGGGTTCTTATAATGTTTTTAGGAAGATTATGTAGCAAGGTACCAACAAGAAATATTGAAGCTTTCTTATGAGTTATCATTTATATCTTTTGATCTAAAAAGGCTAGAAGATGATACTTTGTATTAATGGAATGATATATCCATGTCATGAAAAAAGGTATGTTTCAAGAAATATTTATCATGGGTTCTTATTTTTTCTAATAAAACCTCTTGGTTATGATTTATCTTGTATTATTTTTTCTAAATTTTTTAATTAAAAACTATTTGAAGTAAATTTGATTTCATTTTTTTGTCAAAAAATATATGATATTACATTTTAATATCCTAAAGTAAACAAGATCATTATGATATGATTGTTATAAAATGATTTAATTTTTTTATTTCCTTCATTATATATGTCCATTACATAAATTATGGGGCCATACCTTGTTTTAAATGTTTTCCAACAATGTTTAATTTTGTGTAATAAAAATCTATATATTGATTTTATATTCATGGATATTTTACATGAATTGAAAATGTATTTAATTATAATACTTTTTTATATTAGGAAGTAATGGATATTTGGTGAATGCTTCCACTTTTTAATATATGGCGTTTTTATGTAATATTTATGATATAATTCAGTTAAAATCTAAACTACAATGATTCTTGAAATTAATGGAAGTGATTTACTTTCTTATTATTCAATATAAGGATTGTTTAATTTCGGTTATATACATTTATTCACTCATATGACCACTTATTTCTAAATATTTAATATAATTTCTTATTTATTATACATAAAACAAATGATAGAATAATGAAGTTCGTTATTATTAATGTACTAATTTATATATGTGGTGTTTGAAATGAATTACCTTTTAATAGAATGATAAATTACTTATATTTATATATTTTGACAACAAAAAGGCATCATGATTTTCATTAATGTAATACCTCTCTATTTTCCATTTATTATTTTTTATTCCTTTCATTGATGTATTTATAATAATAAAATAATTTATATTATTTAATAGGGAAATTATAAAATTTTCAATATACTTTTTTCTTTAAATATAAAATATCAAATAAATCATATTCTTTTTTAAATATTACTACAATGTTATAAGAATTATATCATTAAATACAAATTTTAATTCAAATATGAATCATGATATAGTATTTATTCATTTTGGATTATTTAAATATTTATGTGGGAAATAATATATTGATATATATTTATAAAGGGTTATATGAATATATTGATATATCCATCCAATTAATTTTTTAATTTAGGTTATCTTTTTAATAATCCCATGATTTATCAAACCCTTCTAATATTTTTCTATAATGTTATGGTATAATAATAGTAAAAAATGAATGAGTATTACAGTTTTTGGATAGAAATCCTTGGTATATAATTATGATATATTTATAGAAATATCTATTTATTGTTTTTTAATTTAATTATTATGTATATTAACAAATATTATGTGATATTGAAATGTGTACCTTTTGGGATTTGGGAAACAATCGTTTCTTGAGTTGTATCTATTGTTGGAGTTCCCTGATATGTGTATCGATTTGATTCAAGATTTTTAATTTATTTATTTATACATGATATATAATTATTATCTTATCCCACATGATTACTTATAATGATTCCATGACCGTCTTCCATTAATAATCATATATTATAAAAAATGTGGAATTTACTCATTTTTTTCACACATCAGCACTATTTCTCAATATTTATGTTTTACCCATTACTGATGTTTTATATCACATATTTGTATTATTTACCCTCTTTCCATATTATATTATTCATGAGAAAATGAATTTAATCAGTTTTAAGTATCATTATGTAACGTATGTGATTATATTTCATATGTTCATAATATAATATTTTATTATTTATCAACAATAAATTATTTCGTAGAGTTAGTGATATTTATTTTTGTAAAACAAAAACGATTATATTGATTTAGATTTATCAATGTCGGTGTGAGTCGATGGATGTTATCAAGGATTTAATGAATTTATAAATATATCGAATTCAACTACATTATTGGTTTATCCTCATCCAATTAAATGTTATAAAATATATTTTAATTCATTAGGAATGGTATTATGATTTTAACACATATAGATTAGATATTATGATTATTATTTATTTTTCTCCCCCATTAAGAGAAATATGGTTGTTAATTCTCAATGATTGATGTTTACTGCAAATAGAATGATAGATTCATATGAATAATATGTGTAATGAATCTATCGAAAAAACTACACATGTATATAATAAAATATAATAGTTATATAAGATAATTGAGTGTACTAGTAAATCCTTCATTAATTAATCATGCATTGGGTGGGGTTTTGGATTATACATGATAATTAATGAATCAATATTAAAACATTCCAAATAAAAATAAAAATCTGTCACATTATTTTTTTGGATCTTAGCATTTCAAAAGGAGTTTGATGATATTTTTCTCTTTATGAAAAGATATTATTAAAAAGAGTTATACTAATAATTGATTTAATACTAGTTTTACTAATATAATGTATTATGGTATTAGATGTGACTATTATTGGACAATGATGTGGTGTGGAAATGATGGATTTATATAACATTTCATCATTTATAGAAAAAAACGGTCAGCTATTAAAATAATGTTATATTTCATTGTTATGGAATATTATATTTATTATTATTATGTAAATTAATAAATCGTCCCATTTTTACCACATTAGAAATAGTAAATTGTAGGAGATCAACAATTTGTTTACAAATATGATATTATTGATACATGATTTAACATTGTTATTTCATTGATACTTCATGAATCTATTATATCATATAATACCCATATAAAAACAAATTATCATTACAGTGATGTTTATATGGGATGATATTTTTTGATTCATTAATAATGTATCTGTTATATTATTCATAACTTTATTATTATTATAGAAAAATTTTACAATAATATAGTTTACATTGAATAAATATACTAGAATATTGATCAATATGGATCAACTTATAGCCTTCTATGATCATTCATAAAAGTCCACTTTATGCTGTAACAATTTGGATTACGGTTTTCTATGGAAAACATTAATTTTTCATTAGATAATTCATATTTTTTAACTTGAGTTAAATATTAATAGTTAAATCTTTATGTAAAAAAATTTCATATTATTATTGAAATCTTCATAAATTAAATATTAATAATTATGACTGTGTTTAAATAATTAAAAAATTAATATCATGTGCTGATTTATTAGCCAAGAAATAAAAATATAATAAATTAAAAAAAATATTTTCATATCCATAAAGCATTTATTTCTAATGTTTACATATAAAACATTAAAAAAATTATAAATAGTTCTTTCATAAATATCGATCATAATTATTCTTATTGTGGGTTGTTATTTTAAAACAACTTCTAATTAAACAATTTTTTATATAAACATACACTTTACCATTATATAATGTATACCATTCTTTATCATTCAAGGTCAATCCATTTTATTCTTATAATATCACATGAACATTCACTTTTCCTCACTAATATCCCATTATACATCTTCCATAATGAATATAACCTGCACTTATCCTTCCCAATCATCAATTATCTATATTTATAGTGGATAAACCTTTTCTATCATAATATCCATATTTATATATCAATAATACGAACCTTTTCGCATTATACATTTGTTGATTCCATGAATATTATATTTACATAGATATTATATTAATATATTCTAATTATTCATATCATAATCTAATGAATATATAAATTTATATATTCATGTAAAATTGGGTATATTGGGGTTTTACATTTCAATATATAAATTTTTTGTTTTATCATGTTCTTGAATTTTTTTTATCAAACTCACATATATATATATATATATATTTTTGGGATCTTGAGTCTTATGTCTACATATTAATTTTTTTACCCCTTATAGTGTAACAAACACCATTTTTCATGCTAAAATAAATACTATGTTTGATGACTTGTTACATCGTATCTCCGAAACCATTCAAATATAGTCTATTTTCGGATATAAATATAATTAGCTGTTATAAAATGGTAACATAATTATGATATATATATATGTATATATCTCGAATAAAAAAAATAAAAATCACATTAATTATCTATAAAATTATTACTATAAAGATAATGTTCTTTTGAATTCTTGACTTTTTTATTATAAAAAAAATTTATAATTCTTGTTTGATATATTTTATATTAGTACAAATTTTTGAATAATAATTAATATAATAAAAAGTTATTTCTATAAAAATGAATTTTCAATGAATTTTTTTTGATGAAAAATTTTAAAACAATGGAATCTGAATTTATTGAAATTATCATATTTTATGGATTTATCTTGGTCCATTTATCATAATAATTTTTATCGAGTTTTTATTAAAAAAAATTTATTGATTTACATGGAAAACTCAAATTTTTTTCAAATTACAACTCTATGAAATTTGTATTATATATTTATGAATTTTAAATATTTTAAATCTTAATTTAAATATAAATATTTATTTTATAAGTGAATTTAATATTCAAAAGTGATATATTTAACCTATAAACCCATATGAATATTTTAAATTTAAGAATGTTTTTTACCAACATTTGTTTTTAATATATTTAATAGATTATATTTTATTAATAAAATTTTATCAATTATAAAAATTCAATCAACGAAAATTGTTTTAAAATTAAGAATCTTTATTTCTATATTATTAAAGAATTAAAATTTCAATTTTATACATAATGGATTAAATAAAAGTGTCAAAAAAACAAACTAAGGTGAAAACATAATTTTTAATAATGAGTAACCATATAGGTAAAGGTACTAGAATGTTTAGAAAATTATTATAATTTTTGTGTGGTGGTTTTTCTCGTCCTTATCCCTATTTTGATACATAATTTCCCAATTTTTGAGAAACATTATTTAGTTATAAGTGGAATTATCCACTCTTTTAATATATTGGGTATTTACAAAAATTCCACTCATTTTCCCTTATAAAAGTTACACCAATCCCTTCAATACACTCACAAAAAACAGTATATTAATAACAGACATTATTGAACTATCACAAACACACTAAAAAAACCCTTTAGTTGGTTTTGGACTTCTAAAAAGTCCATCCCTTTAAACATTAATCCCCTTTGTAAAAGATATAATTTAATATATAAAGAATATATTTCTAATAAATCTTTTTTTATATTTATATATATGTTTTTATTAAAAATAAAAATCAATTTTAATATAATAATATGATAAATTTTGTATAATTATATCAATAGTATGTTATTACAGTGATCATACATTATTTAAACACAAACCCATTATAAATTATGAAAAATAAAAATCTGAATCATACATTGTGTGGACTATTACCTCCATTAATAAAATTTTTCTATTTTCTATCATATAAAAAATAGATGGTTTTAGATTATATTTTATGATTATAAATTTTATATTAAATTTTTTATGTTACTTATATGATAGTTTTTGTGTAACATAGATTGTTTTAATTATTAAAAAGAAATCAATCGATTTTTTTAAATAACACACAACCATTTCATCACAGTTGCCATTTTTGAAAAAACTAGATTAAATAAGTCATGTATTGGAATTATTAAATTATAATCCATTATAATAAATAAATTCTGAAATTTTTAATTTTTTTGAAATTATATTTTCTTTAAAAAATGGATATAAAAACCCTATTTTATGAAACTAGTTTAAAAAAGTCAATATTATGAACACCCAATGTTATAAAAAGATTATAAAAAATCTAATGAATAAGGATAATTATCATTAATTAAGTATATACATGTTAATGAATATGATTAATTTCATGAAATAGGTAATTATGATTTTTATATTTATTAAACAGTAAGTTGAATCATTATAGTTGAAATTACCAGTAATGGTTGGGGGTGTTTATGACGTAAAACATTTCACAATATTATAATCATTCTTTTTATGAAGAAAATCTCCCAAAATTGATCAACTAAAAAACTATAATGATTTTATATTTTATATAAACTTTTATTTTTTTGTAATCATGTTATAGATAAAAATCATTTCTATTAATGACCATACTGTTTTGTTAAAATCTATTTTGTTATGAAAACGTCATTTTCATTTTAGTGGATTTTACTTCTATATCCATTTTTCTAATTACATAAAATTGTAACTATTACAAAATTAAAATTAATTTTAATAATATCATTTGATATTATTTATTCAACTTTTTTAATTAAAAAACCATTTTTTATCATTTAAATAATTTGAGTTTTTATGAAAATAATTTGGAAAACAATTATTGGCTTTTCCTTAGAGGTATTTTATGTACTCTTTTTCTTCTTCAAAATTTGATATATGTTTAATTTTATATCAAGATAACTTTATTGGAATACGTATGAAATTTATTTTTGAATAATTCATATCTTCATCATAATAAATGATTTAGGAATGTGAATTGAAATTCACATCATTTCAATGATGATTGATAGAATTTCGTCTTATGAATAACACATTTTCTATTTCAATTAAATTTTAAAAGAAATCTTATTTAATGGGGTTATGTTTAATGTTTCATCTATCATTTTACTTTTTAATACGATTATTTTACAATTTCATGTTTATGATATCAACTGATTTAATTATTTATATAATTTAACATTATTTTGATATATTTTGAAAACAATTTTACATCATTGATTAAATTAGTAAAACTAAATGATAAACATTTTTATGTTCAGTAAACAAATTCATAATCAATGGTATATTAAATAAATGTTGATGATTGATATAATATAGAATAGATATTTAGATATAATAATTGGAGGCGTCTTATATTTCACAATTATGTATTTTTTAGATTATATGTCATGTCTAATTTGATATGTTCATAATGTGTTTATGTATACATGTGTGGGAATGATGTGTTTTTCAAATATTTTTAGGATGTATTTTATGTTCATGAAATTTAATGAATTCATTGTTATGTATTATTTTAATTTAAACTACAAATTTATATCAGTCACACATGTTATATGACCAATGAGATGAATGTTGATCCATTAAATATTATTTATGCTCTCTTAATGGTCTTTTAACGAACTTATGTTGTTAGAAACTTTTTTTTATATTTTCAATATATAAATGATGCTTTATTAATATATTTATGTTTTTAATTTTTTTTTTCCATGATTATAATCTGTTTCATTATAAATAGATTTTCCTTTAAATTGAATTTGATCTCACCCCTATCATATCTTATAAAAACCCCATGTTATATATATAATTATATGAGTGAGATATATAAAAATGAACTAGAGGAGAACATTAATGGAAAAATGTGTTCATGTGTTAAAAAAATAAGATGATTATGTTTCTAATATCCATTACAAGAAACAATTTGATTTTTGGATTTTGTTTCTGTTTGAGTGATGTATTTTAAAAAACATAAAATTAATATATTATTTAACATATAATTATATTAGGTCACATTATATGGTATCATACATTGATTTTTTATTTGATAATATTAGTTTAGAGAACTATAGAAAATCCACTAAGATAAAATATAATCGATGAGTCTTTATGTAAGATCAAATCTCAATTATTATGTAATGTTGAGATTATTTTGTTTTATACAAAATTTCATCAACATCTAAATAAAAAAATTAGATAAAGGAAATAAGAAAACTTTTACCAAGGGGTAACGACCAAAATGTGGTTGTGTTGTGTACTAATTAATCCATGAAAAGTTGTATAATAGGAGGACTACTATATGGACCCGACCTTAAACATTACATAATCATGAATTAAATGACTAATTAACGTTGGGGATCTTTTCAGGTTTAGAGGTTTAGAGAATTTGGACATAACTATTACATAACATATTTAATATTACAAGTATACACTACTACTCAATAAACAATTTTTTCATAAAATAAAAACACTTAAAAAGACCCATGTCTACTTACATGTTTTAGACAGCATGAGTTTTCCTTGATTAATCCTTGAACCTATTAATATTACAGTCTTGTGGAAAAAAAATTTAAAAACTTGGTATGACCATAAAAATTCCAGAAAGGGTTATAAAATAAGTAAATAAAACATTATCCCAACAATAAATACAAATCCACGAAACCATACTTTTCAATCATCACATACCTTATGAAATGATAAGATTTATGAATAACACACACAAATCATAAACCATAAAGGTTTCTTATGGAATCCATATCAAACATACATTGTAGCTATCATAGATATGTAGGGAGTTACACATGGAATACCCATCATAGTCCATTCCATAAATCTCTTAAGAGAAACATCATGTTTACATACATCACGTTACCCAATGCATTGGAGAGCAATCTCCGGTTCACCCGCCCTAGATTTATCACGAAACCACCCATATACGTAAAAATGCCCAATAACCATAACATAATCATAACATATAACACATTTATTAAGGAATGGTAACATTTCCACATTCCAATATATCAAATGAATATATTGAAATAAATAGTGTTTTTTCAAATCAATTTCAAAACCATTTAAAAAGTGATTTTTGAATCAATGTGCCACATACCATAATGAAGATTTTAAATGAATTATAATTTGAAAATATTAATTTCCATATAAATAAATCCTAAAACACATTTTGAAAACATGGACATTAATAAGAAATATTTATACGGATAAATCTTTTAAACATTTAAAACGATATTTTAGTTAATGAGTATTTTTACAAAAAGAGAGACACTTGAATACAAATTATTTAGGAATAACATTTAATCAGAACTATATAATATAAATAGAATATAGGGGTTCATGATATTATATGTCAAATTATATTATATTCACCATATAAGAGTGAATTGGTGCATAACAACAATGAAGTATCAATGGAAATGTAAATTGAGATGAAATCCCTTTTAAAGATGGTATCCTTAAATTAAGGATAAATCAATCAAATAATTATGCGTGAACAATATAAATACACCCAATACAATTAGATATTATGTGTAAAACAATTAGATGTCATTCAAAAATATTCCTTGGATGGAATATTCAATAAGTACATGTTGATCCAAAATAATTTAAATCGGGTTAAGAAGTTCTCTTGTAAAATTTTAACTTCCTGACGGCGTCACTTTAAAATTTAGATAATGAGTTGATAAGATAAAAAGGGTATCTGATCACATGGAAATAAATTTGAAATCAATGGGATATAAAAGAACATATACCAACATAATAATATGGAAATTAAAATACATAATAAAAAGAAGTCTTTAAATAGAGGAGGGTGAAAGGTTCCCTTACCAATTTCAAAACGTACAAAAAATACGCCACATGAAGAAGGATCATACAATGAAGATGTAAACACTCATAAATGAATGTATATTACCCAAATAGTAAAATCATGGGAATTAAATACACCACAAAAATGGATATAGTGGAAAATATAGCATGAATCTAACAGGAATAAAAAGTGAGATGAAAAACTCTTACTTCATTGTAATCAAATCGAGTCGTATGGCAAAAAGAAAATGTCCAAAAAATGAATCAAATAATATGATGAATATAAAGATAATAATCATAATATATATCAATGATAGTACAAATTACACGACATGTAATAAATAAGTGGCAAAGAATTTAAATCTCACAGAATTAAAAGTGAGATAAGAAATCCCTTACCTCGTGTCTGACTTGACTCGATTGTTCATTAATCTACTGAATAATAAAATAATGTTAATTTCAACATTCTTAATAACATTTTTCATGTTTATTATTCATTTTATATAACTTATTACCATGTTATAAGCATTATGTAATCGTTTAAGTTAATAATGTTCATTTTGTCGGTATTTGGTAGTTGAGTCAAAAATGGACTTCTTATAATTACATGTTGTTCGTGTGGTCAATGGTTCATTATATCCATAATGATATTCATTATAGATATATCATATATATCATATATATTTATTATATACATGTATTTATAATAGTACATAACATTTATTGGTAAGAAATGAAATGAACCGTTCATGGAGATGGTAAGCCGTACGTACGTATGAACGTTAATTTCATATCTATTTGTTATTTTAATGGGATTAAAACATAATTATAAATGTTTATATTGTAATTAAAGTATAATATAATATATAATATCATTTAAACGATCCTTTATAAATTCCACAAAAGGCGTTAACGAGTCACATCAATTTGTGGGGGCGGTAGTCCGCGCTTTCTCAAATGAGATTATCGTATTTACCCACTATGGAAACAATACAGGCATGCAATAAATTGAAAATAAATAATCATAAAGAAATCATACACATAATTTTATCATATAGAAAGACAATTCCATCATAATGGCCACCATGAGAGGTGGTTAGAAATATTTGAACAATCATCGTTTCGTGAGGCGTTAGTTTCCCATCCACAAAAACATTATGTTATTCATCCATTAGATAGATGTGTGTGTAAGTGTAGTTCGAATACTTATCATAACAACATCCTAGTATATTTAGGATACTTTTTTTGTTACAAAAGAAAGGAATAAAACAGTTTATGGGTTGGAGTATTAAATTAAAAGATAGCAAATTTAGAGAAATTGTTTCCTTTAATTTGGGTAACTCCCTTTGGTTTGAAACAAAGGAATTCTTGAAGTTCATTATTCCTAAGGTAAGGATTCTAGGAGGAGGATAGGGGTTTAGGAAGCTTAATTGGTAAGAGTTTTTACGAGCATAAAGGCTTGAGAGGTGTGTGGAATTGGTTATAAGTGGTCTCCTTTTATAAGGGATGGGAGGGTCTCTTTAGGAAAGTGTGAAAACATTATTTTATTATATATGGATATTAGATTTATATTGGTCCAAAATTCATTATAATCAAATATATGATATCTCAAGGTCAAAATAAAATCATCTAATATGAATTTTACAGGTTATGGATAATAGTTTAATCATTATAATCTTATTTATTTAAATGATTTATTAAAGAGGTAAACACTGCATCGTTATTGTGTCATATATAATTTAAATTATTTGATGTAAAAAAATTATAAAAATCTACTATCATGTAGGAAATATTTTTATCTTTATTAATTTAAATTTATAGTCAAAAATACGACTTATATAACACCATATAAAAATTAATTTACAAAAAGATACTTGCTTTTTTCATTTTTCCCTTTACTTTAATTTAATAAATCTAAATTCTCATTATCACTCTCAAGTGGCTCAATGGGGTCCGAAAATCGACCCAAAGATGACCATGGACGTAAATGACTCAACCAATAAGGTTTTTACAAGTGTTAATGTATTTTTGAATTACTATAATATTCTTTTTTACTTTGAATTACCTTATTTACCATTAACCGCATTAAATAAAAGTCAAAAGTTATTATTCACCAAAAAAATTCATCTTATTGAACCACATTTTACTTCTTGATAACAATAATGTATGTTGAATTTTTGAAATTCATTTCTCAGAAGTGTTAAAATTTCATTTAAATGAAATGGTCGGTTTTTTAACTACCATTAAGTGGTT
Organism: Viscum album; assembly: GCA_963277665.1. NCBI lineage: Eukaryota > Viridiplantae > Streptophyta > Magnoliopsida > Santalales > Viscaceae > Viscum > Viscum album. Next base: position 14,377,508 of record OY728151.1, on the reverse strand, counting down.
TCACTATTCATCAAAAATTGAAGTTTTTCAGAAAAATACCAAACATTCAGCCTAAGCTATATTCGATATTCCGAATTCCAAATTCATGTATATTTATCCAAATTCAGGACATAGATGTGGAATTAATTAATTTTAAAATTAATTCCCATTATCAAAACAAATAGCATGTTTTTAAAAAAAATAACTATCAAAAGATTGATACTTGTTTTTTTCCAATTTCAAAATGAAATTTATTACAATGACCAAAATTGGATTAAATGGTAAATATATATTTTAATTTCACTTTAAAACCCATTAAAAATATAATCTACCCATATAAATAAATTATATTAAAAGGTACTTTTGAATTAAAATACAATATTTTTCACTATTAATTAAAAAATGATCTTTATCGGAAAAATTCCAAAAAATTACAAAAAGAGAATTTTGATGTCCCCATTATAAAGAAAGAACTTATTTGGTCATATATAATGTATTAAAGTGTCCAAAACATTATTTAAAAAGGGCTCTCCATTAAAAGGTGATAAATCGTCTTTTTAATGTAAATTATGCTTAAAATTAAATGCATTCACATTTTAAGCCACTAACTTTTATTGGATATATTTATATACATATAAAAAACATGTATAATCATATTTTAGTTAGTTTTGTTCATTCCCGCCAATACAAAGGCTATGATTTAACATCTGTTTAAATTAATATTATATTATTAGTGTGAAACGTATTATTTTAAAGAAACTCGTTGCTGCGTATCGGGTACGCTATCGAACATAACAACCATTTTAAAGTAAAATTAATATTTAATTCAAAAATAAATAAATATGAAAAATTCATATTCCTTATTTACCTTGGATGTAACAACCTTCCCCCCATTTTTTGGATTTCATCCTCACAATTTTAAAATTTGGGCTCAGAAACATTTATGAAAGTCCCATATCAGAAAAAAGAGTCAGTAAAACTATCACATTAATAGAAAGAAAGAAAAGTACAATGGTCAACCGAGTTAACCCATATTAAGATTCCATGAAGACATGGATATGGAGGAGAAAACAAAGGGTCAGGTTTTGATGGAGAGTGATAGGAATCATTATTAGGAGAATGTTAACCACAAGAAAATCACAAACTTATGATGTGTGTATATGGTGTTTGATTACACAGTGGGAAATGTAAACAAACAACGTTTTTCTGTTTTACATTCCTTTTCATAATTTTGAGGAATTCATCTTCTACATAGAATAAAAACATAGGGAAATATACTTACCTACAAGTAGAGTTTCATATTTTAATAAGTTTCTACCAATACTAATCATTTCCCTAAACGATGAGCATTCAAAAAGACTTGGTCACATCAAAAGCAGAATAATCATCTTCAAGAGAATCACATAATCCACAAAAAGAGAACTATTTATTTCCCTTGTATTTAGACATCAACCGAAACCAAAATTGTTTGTACAGGATCAGATAATCCCCAAAAGGATAATCCTTTAGAAAAAGAAATACTACTCATAATCTCCGAAATTCAACAAAAAGAACCCAAGGTTCAAGAAAGACCATTAAATAAACAGTTATCATTAAAATTCTTCGAAAGTAATCCGAACTAAAATTGATACCCAAATCTCTGAAGGATTTAATCATATTGTCTTCCAAGGAAAATCTTAACATTTATCTGCAAATAACATCAGTTACTCTCAATGTCTCACATTGAAAAGTAATTATCCTAACCACATATACTCTATTATATGATAATCATTTCCATAGAAAACCCAAAATCAACTTATTCCATATTCATAAGATAATCTAACTAAAAATAATTAGTAATACTAACCAGGGACTTCACGTAGTCCAGTGGTATGTGATAAATACCAGTCGTACTTTGGTTGTGGGTTCAATTCCCACATATTCATTCAATGCAACATGTTGTCACACAATTTGAATGTTATCCCTTTTCAAAAACTACATAATTTTATAACATTACATGGAAGAGATAAATTCATCAAAAATAACCATAAAGTATTTTAACCAGAAAGGTTATCTATTAACTTTCGTTTTGCGTCCCAAAATGTATTAACCAGTAATTTATTCAAATTGAAGAATCATATAAACCCAAATGGTTCTTTATAACTATATCAACAAAAGAGAAGATAATTATTCCTTGAATAAAATTTTCATATATCAAACAGTAGGGTTACACATACTATAAAAAGACTTATAATATAATCACATCATCAGAAGAGCCTTAATACTATTAATCATTTCACCATCCTAAATTCTACCATAACTCTCTTGAATCCCTTATATGTTTACTTCTTACTCATTCAACATTATTCATGTTCCATTAACCATTCCATTCCAACTTATTCTATAATACATCGTTCCTACAATGAAAATAATGAATCATATCCTATGATTTCAACAATATGAAAATAGATGTTTATAAATAATCCATACCTTTCATTGGTCATTTTTAGTTTCTTTATCCTCAATATGAGTGGAATTAGGTATTGGAAAATGAATATTTGAATGATCCTAGAGATCCCATTCCCCAAACATCTTCGTAGGACATGTGTTTTTATTATGACCATGCACACCAAATTTAAAATAATCAATTGATTCCTCATAAAGGACTTATTTCCCTTTCAAATAGTCATCTAGATGCTTCCTTTTTCCATGGAAGGTTCTTGCTTTATTACCTTCATTTCAACATATATATAATCTTTATGTCCCTTAGAAACATTTTCCTAGGTGTTTATTTTCACATCATTGACACATAGGTTTTTGAACACACTTACCATTATGATTATTACCTGAACTTCCGTAGGGATTTGATTCTCACATATATGATGCCTTATAAAGATCACTAAGGTTTAGGTGGTCAATCATGACTCCTGATAGTTGGTTGAGAATAACCACAAGTGTTCTCATTGTAGCTCCCATATCATTTAGTTGCTCATTCATAAAACCATCAGATTTTTCTTCACATCCACTGTCAGTTTGGTGCCTGCTAGATCCATCCATTTACTAAAACCAAAAAGATCAGTGTGAGTATATCAGTAAAATCATCATATAATATCTTATAAGGAGGGTAAACACTAAGATATACTTATTCATGTTATCGTAAACTCATTCACGTTATCTAAAAAATCTATGACTCTTTTTGAAATACTAACCATTATGGTAATGTAACTTATGCTTAAAGAATTCCCTAACCTCAAAAGTTATCTAAACCGACCTCTGATACCAACTATAATGACCCGACCATAAGCATTACATAATCTTTAATTAAATGAATAATTCGCATTGGGTATCTTTTCCAGGTTAGGGTTGTAGAGAATTATGCCATAACAATTACATAACAACTTTAATATTACAAGTAGACACAACTACACAATAACCATTTTTTTCATAAAATAAAAACACTTAAAATGACACATGTCTACTTCCAGGTTTTAGATAGCATGACTTTTCCATGATCCAATCCATAAATCGATTAATCTTTAAGTCTTGTGGAAAAACATTTCAAAAACATGGTATGAGAATAAAAATCACAGTATGGGTTATAAAATAAGGAAGGAAAACATTATCTAAACAATAAATACAAATCCATGAAACCATACTTTTCAATTATAACATAACTTATGAAATGATAAGATTTATGAATAACACACACACATCATAAATCATAAAGGTTACTTATGGAATAAATATCAAAATTACATTGTAGCTGTCACAACTACGTATGGAATTACACTTGGAACACTCATCACATTATATTCCCTAAATCTCATTGGAGAAACATCACATTTACATCCATCACGTTACCCAATGCATTGAAGAGCTATCTCGGGCTCACTCCCACCTAAGTTTATCATGGAACAACCCGTATGCGTAAACAATTTCCATTAACAATTACATAATCAAAACATATAACACATGAATAAAGGAAAGATAACATTTCCAGATTCTAGTATATCAAATCAAGATCTTTATATAAACAATGTTTTATTAAATCATTTTCAAAACCTTTTTAAAAAATATTTTTGATTCAATGTGTCTCATACCACTTTGATGATTTTAAATGAATTTTCATTTTAAAACATTAATGTCCATATAAATAAATCCTAAAACCTATATTGAAAACATGGATATTAATGTGAAATATTTAGAAGAATAAATCAATATAACATTTAAAAGGATATTTTTGTTAAAGAGTTTTTTTAAAAAAAATAGAGACACTTGAATACAGATAATTGAGGATTAACATTTAATAAGAACTTAATATTATATTGAGAATAAAGGGATTCATGTTATAATATGTCACAGTATAGTATATACACCATATAAGAGTTAATTAGTGCATAACAACAATGAAGTATCAATAGAAATGTAAATTTAGATGAAATCCTTTATAAAGATAGTATCCTTAAATTAAGGATGATTTAATCACATAATTATGTGTGAAAAATATAAATAAACCAAATATAAGTGGATATTAAGTGTAAAACAATTAGAGGTCATTAAGACATATTCATTGGATGCCACAGTCAATAAGTACAAGTTGAACCCAAAGAATTGAAATTGGGTTAAGAAGTTCCATTGTAAAAATTTGACAACCTAATGACGTCACTTTAAAATTCATAAAATGAGTTGATATGATAAAATGGGTATCTTATCACTTGGAAATAAGTTTTACATCAATGGGGATATAAAAGTACATATCCCAACATAATAAGATGTAAATTAAAAGATATAATAAAAAGATGTCTTTTAAATGGAGGAGGGTGAAAGGTTCCCTTACCGATTTGGTAACGTACAAAACATATGCCACATGAAGAAGTATAAAAAATGAAGATGTAAATACTCATAAATGATACTATATTACACAGATAGTACAATCATGCGCAATACATACCCCACACAAAAAAAGAAATAGTGGCAAATATAGCATTAATCTCACATGAATAAAATGTGAGATGAAAACCTCTTACTTCATTGTAATCAAATTTAGTAGTATGAACAAAAGTTAATGACCACAAAATGAATCACATAATACCATTAATTTAAAGATAATCATCATAATATATATCAATGGAAGTACACATTACACCACATGTAATAAATAAGTTGCGAACAATGGAAATCTCACAGAATTAAAAGTGAGATAAGAAATCCCTTACCTCGTGTACGACTTGACTCGGTCATTCGTTAATATCCTGAATAATAAAATAAAGTTAATTTATACATTCTTAAGAACCTTTTTCAAGTTTATTATATCATTTATATCAATTATTACAATGTTATATACATTATGTAATCATTTAAGTTAATAATGTTCGTTTTGTTGATATTTGGTACTTGAGTCAAAAATGGATTTATTATAATAAAATGTAGTTCATGTGGTCAAAGGTTCATTATATCAAGAAATATATTCATGATTTAGATATCATATATATCATATATATCCAGTATATATATGTTTTTATAATATTACAAAACATTTAGATGTATGAAATGAAATGCACTGTTCATGGAGACGATAAGTCGTTGGTACGCATTAAAGCTACATTCATTTCTATTATTTATTTTAGTGGAATTAAAACATAATTATACATCGGTATATTATCATTCCAGTATAATATCATATATAATTTCATTAACTCTATCTTTTATACATCCCATATAAGGCATTAACGAGTCACATCACTTTGAGGGGGCTGTAGTCCGCGCTTCCTCAAATGAGAATATCATATTTACCCACTACGGAAAACATAAAGGCGTTCTATATATGAAAAATAGAGAAGCATAAAGAAAACATAAATATAATTTATATCATATATTAATTCAGTGCCCTCATAATGGCCACCATGATAGGCAGTTGGAGATATTTGAACAATCATCATTTCGTGAGGCGTTAGTTTTCCATCCACCAAAACATTATGTTTTTCATTCATTATATGGATTTGTGTGTAAGTGTAGTTATAATAATTCCCATAAAAACATCCTAGTATATTGAGAATACTGGTTTTGTTATAAAATAAAGGAATAAAAGAGTTTAGGGGTTGGATAATTAAAATAAAAAAACACAAATTAAGATAAACTGTTACCTTTAATTTGGGTAACTCCCATTGGTTTGAACCAAAGGACTTATTGAAGGGCCTTCTGCCTAAGGTAAGGCTTCTAGGAAAAGGAGAGGTATGTAGGGAGCTTAATTGGGAAGATTTTTTATGAGCCAAAAGGCTTGAGAGGTGTGTGGAATTGTTTAGAAGTGGTCTCCTTTTATAAGGGAGATGAGGGGCTCTTTAGGAAAGTGTGAAATCGTTATTTTATTATATTTTGATATTCGGTTTTTAATGGATCAAAAAAAAATTTAGTTGAAGATACGATTCCTAAATGTCTATGTAAAATCATCCAATATTAATTGGACATGTTTTGGGGAATATTTTAATCATTATAATCTTATTTATTAAAGTGATTTATTAATGTGGTAAACACTACACCATTATTGTGTCATAAATAATTTAAACCATTAGATGTATAAAAATTATACAAAAAATACTGTCATGTAGGAAATCATTCTATATTCCTGAATAGTATTTATAGTAGAACATATGACTTCTATAACACCATATAAAAAATAATTTACTAAAAGATATTTTCTTTTTTCATTTTTGACATTACTTTAAGTTAATTAATCTAAATTGTCATTATCACTCCCAAGTGGCTCAATGGGGTCCCAAAATCGACCCAAAGATGTAAATGGTCATAAATGTCTCAACCAATAAGGTTTGGAAAAGTGTTAAGGCAATTTTTAATTATTATAATATTCTATTGACCTTGAATTACGTTATTTACCATTAACCGCGGTAAATAAAAGTCAAAAGTTACTATTCACCAAAATTTATTTTCATCTTATTGAACAACATTATACTACTTGATAACATCCATGTATGTTGGATTTTCAAAATTCAATTCACAGAAATGGTAAAATTTCATTTAAATGAAAAAGTCAGTTTTTTCACTACCGCTAAGTGGTTTCACTATTCATCAAAAATTGATGTTTTTCATAAAAATTCCAAAAAATAAGCCTAAGATATATTTGATATTCCAAATTCAAAAATGATGCCTATTTTCCCAAATTCAAAAAAAGTGGAATACATTAATTTTAAAATTAATTCCAATTATCAAAACAAATATCATGTTTTTAAGAAACAATAACATTCAAAAGATTGATACGTGTTTACATCCAATTTCAAAGTGAAATTAATTCCAATTACCAACATTGGATTAAATGGTAAAAATATATTTTAATTTAACTTTACAATTGATTAAAAATTTAATTTAACCATATAAATAAATTTGATTAAAAGGATCTTTTCAATTAAATTACAATATTTTTAAATATTCATTAAAAAATGAACATTATTGGAAAAATTCAAAAAAATTACACAAAGTAAATTTTGATGTCCCCATTATATAGAATGATTTTATTTGGTCATACAGAATGTCAAAAAGTGACCAAAACATGATTTAAAAAGGTTTCTCCATTAAAAGGCAATAAATCGGCCTTTTAATGTAAATTATGCTTAAAATTAGATTCATTCACATTTTAAGCCTCAAAAATTTATTGGATAAATTTAAATACATTTGCCATACATGTATAATCAATTTTTAGTTAGTTTTGTTCATTCCCGCCAATACAATGGCTAGAAGTTAACTACCATTTAAAATAATAATATATTATTAGTGTGCAATGTATGATTTCAAAGAAACATGTTGTTGTGTATCGAGTACTCTATTGAACATAGCAACCCTTTTAAAGTAAAATTAATATTTAACTAAAAAATTAATAAATATGAAAAATTCATATTCTTTATTTACCTGGGATGTTACAACTACATACATACATGGTTTGACACAATTGCAAGACATGTTTTATTTAGTGACACAAACATTACAATCTTTTAGTATGGGTATGAATATTTATTACTAAATAAATAATAAAGCTAAACATAGAATAAATTTATATAAACTTGTATATTTAATGGATAATGCATGAATTCCATTTATGAAATCCCCTATCTGAGTTTATTGTTCAAGTTTATATATATTCACAAATTTATTTATCACAATTTGGAAATTTTATTTAGTAAAATTAATAGTGGAAAATTGGAAAATTCTATTTATAAACTTATATAATGGGAAATGGTGATATTTTAAAAATTATAATCCTAATCATATTGTGATTGAAATGAAAACCAACATTCAAATGCCAATCCAACTATCTCAAGCTATGTAAAACAATATAAATTATATTGTTCTATGAAACAAATCAAGGTGGGAGTAACTCAATATCAAATCATTTATTGGACAACATAAACCCTCATTTATATGGTCTTGAAAAACATGAGTGTCTATTAATTTTTTAAATAAAATGGATGTTTTATTTATACTCACCTATATACAGAACATATGATGTTTTTTATGGAAGACTATCATTTTTAAGATTACGATTCCCACTGGAAGAGTATCACTAAAAATAATATAGAAAATAAGGATGTATATTTATTTAGATTTGAAATTTTAATGGAAATATTCTTCAGTTTGTATTTTAATTATTCTCTTTGTGAAAATCACATATTAAATTTATGGAATTGAACAGAAATTTGGATGAATCTATTAGATTGTTTAAAGAAAATATCACATGAATTATGAGGTATGGATAATGTTTCATATTTAATATTGATATAAAATTATATCAAATGTTAGATGACATAAATTATATTTTTTTAATTGGAATTATCAATATGATAATTTGTTTTATATGGATAGATTCTTTGATGTGACCTTATTTCGATAAAGAAATTTGTAATTCTCTAAATATGTGCTGAATAAAAGGTATGTTGTTTATCATGGATAAAATAATTATAAAACTTATGGTTTAATGAAATAAAATTTTCTCATATCTAAAAAATTGGGGACAAAGATCATGTGTATTTATCTACAAGTATTAAGGAAATGTTATATGTCTTTTAAATTATGATACTAATCGTAAAATTGTTTTTTATGTGGCAAAGAGGTCGATTAATGAAAATAATTGTAGAATTTACATTATAATAAAAGACCTATAATATATTTATTAATGAGAGAGTAGTTATATCATTATGAGAATCCAAACCCTAAACCATAGTTCAATAAAAAACCAGACTCCATTAATCTCAAAATAATGAAAATGCAGAAGATCATTCATGATCCCCCCAACAGAGGTAGAGAACTGTAATGAAGTGGTGTGATGTACACATGATCCCATTTATATAAATGACATTATTGTAACATAACAGTTTTTTCCAATATTATTTGAATATATTTAGCCTAAATATCAATTAATTACAACCCATTGGTCATAATTGTCTGGAGTCCATAATATACAAGGTTCATAATACAAAAAATGAAACCAAAACATGGAATCCATGTTTTTTATATAATTTTAGAAAAAAAATATATTAGAGACCCTATGTATTTTGATATAACATAGGAAATAAATAAAAAATTATGTGAGATAAAAATAAAAAAAATTAATTATCATATAAACAATGCATAAAATATGATACAATTGTATAAATGATATCATTTAAGAGAAGAAACATGAATAATCACATGGAAAAATAACAAAAAGATCATTTTATCATAAGATCATGATGTCATAGGAAATGTGAATTTACATAAAACAAGACATATGAATTTGTAAAGGATATCTTTGATTAAAACACCACATTATGGTCAGAGTCCAATAATCCATTAGTTCCACTCACTCAATCCACTACATGACCTCTCATGAGACAAAATCATTACCAAATTTTGATTAGGGCTAAATATTTTTGGGCCCCCGAGCAATAATACATTCAATAACTTGTATATGCATTCCACGTGAAGATATTAATCCAAATAATAATCATTAGAATTACCCTAGGAATTTAATTAGTTATCTATTATTGTATCACCAAATAATCAAAATTGATCCCTTAAAGAATTCATTTTTGAGATGGTCATAAGGCATGTATTAACCTATCAATGAAATGGAGTATAAGGTAGGTAAATATGTAAGATACATGTATAACAAATCATTAATCATTCAATAACCATAATTCTTATTATCATTTATTAATATAAATACCTTTAAAAATATTTACATCATTCATGAGGAAAATAATCATTATTCTTTAGAAAATTTTTTTAGGAATTTATATTCATAAAATATTGGGGAAAAACTTTTCATTGAAACTATCATTATAAAATTATAAAATAATGTTCTATTAAAATAATGGTCATTATGAAATAAAATACCACTCATGCTGCACATGTTAAAATAATGATTCCTTTCACATTTTCAATCAATTTTAAAATGGATATTATTTCGAAAATGACATGATGTTTCCATTAAAACCAATTTTTAGAAATTTAATAATTTTACTAAATTATTTCAATTAATATTATATTAATATTTATAACATTTAAAAAACATTAATGAAAACATTTATATGTAAGGGTAAGGGTTTCGATAGATGACGGAAGTAAAGATTATATTGCATAGTAACATTTTCTCAATATTTTTATGTTCCAAAGAGAGGAATATTAAAAATTTCTTGAAAATATAAGTAATTAATAGAGGAGATAAAAATTGATTTTTTACATTTAAATTATTAAATAATTCACATCAATGTAAATTCAAACATAAAAAATCTTGATTAAATTGAGATTGGGACACAATCTATAATCCATGGTTGTTTTTGAATCATAACAACCATGAATTATGGAAATTAATTAGAACATAAAATAACATTATCTATAAAATATTCAAGATATAATATGAAAATAGAAAATTTACAAATCATTTTACATAATGTTCTTCAAAAAAGAACACGTGTTTCATTGAAGGATTTTTTGAGATGAGATTCTTCCAAAAAACATATCATTGGGGTTAGAGTTATTCAATGAGGTGAAAATGTGTAATAAAAGCAACTTACAATAAAGAAAATGTAAAACACAATATATACTAATGAATTTTTACTTAACATTTAATTTTTGAATACCATAATAAATGATGTCTACATATAAACCAATAAATGTAGATTGAGTTAAGAAACCACTTACCTAACACTTCCGTATAGATCAGTGCTCTTAAAAATTAAATATAGTGGCTTAAATCAGGTTAATAACTTATAAAAAAATAATAATAGTAATTATAATATAGAAAATGATCTCTATAATAAAAAATGGTCATTATTCTGTTAAAAAAATTAGTTATCATCATTGTTCATGCTGTTATTATCCTTTGTTTATATAACACGTTTTATCATGAATGATTCATATATCAATCATAGTGATATTAGTGACATAAATATTATTATTTTATTTGATATATATTAAAATCCTTAATCAAATTTGATCATGAAGATTAAATGACATCACCTCCTGGAGACATATGGTTGTACACATGCACAATCAATGTTATCCTTTTCTTACCGGGTGAAATGGTAAAAATTGGATTGTATTTAAAATTTTCATAATAAATATCATGTCATATATATCACATATATCGATTAAAGTTACACATTATTAACACTTATGTAATGTGATTGTGAAAAAAGTTATATTACTTTCTGAGACAGTATTCCTCTATTCACATGAATGATGTATAAATTATCCAATATATGATCATGTAAGAATGAATATGCTATTTTTATTTTATAAACACATTGATATTTAATAAAAACAATATATATAAATATTGTTAATCTTTGTTGAATTTAATTTAAGGAATAAGTAAAACAATAAACCACATCACTTTCTAAGGCGGTAGTCTACCATACAAATGCGTAACTTTATCATATTCTCTACAAAATGATATACATGAAGGTTTAATTGGTGTAATAAATACATAAGTATAACTAAATAATAAATATAATTTATCAGATTATAGACCTAATTTGTAACTCCCCGACCCCAATTACCTAGAATTAGTGCATTGTTAAAAAACATTGGCATGATACAAGGAGTCATGTCCTGAAAGACCGATCAGTTTAGTATCCTTGGAAGTACTAGATACATACATAAGTTCTACATTACATCATGAAATAAAAAAAACAACATTCTATCCCCTTTTAACACACTTGTATCCCTTAAACAATTCCTGAAGGTTAATCATAATATACTTCTTTGCATCTTTGGAAAAATAAAACATAATAAATGGGTGAGCTCAAATGATTAGTAAGGAAAACAATATAGAGGAAACTGTCATAAATATGAATAATATTTTAAAAAAAATGAATTAGAAAAAAACACAAACTTTTTAAAATTAAACAACAACATAATATGGCAATGATAAATCAAATAATGCCATTTAATTAATCACAAAAATATTCTACTAGTGAAATAATCACATGTAATATCAATATCCAATTAAATAATGATGTAATACACAATTCCATACTTCATAACCACATTGTAATGGCCTTGTGCCAAGACCACAAATAAGATTTTGTCAACGCCTTTTGTAAAGACACTAGTTTATATCATGAGACCAACAGATGCATCAAGGTTTTATAGATGGCTCCACCCTTCACCTACAATGTCCAATTAATTACTCATATGAAAAGGTTGAAACATAATATGAAATTATTTAAGAACCCGGATCTTTGTTTCAGTTGTGTCTTTCCTTTTCTGGGTTTTAGAGAATTTTTGGAGTTTATGGAAATTTTTGAAGTACAAGCCGTGTACTCTTTTCCCACTCAAAATAGTGTGCTGGACGTGTCTAGACCACACACACGGTGTGTAGGGGTGACGTGGAGGTCGATTTTGGCGGAGTACGAAAAAACCCACTACACTCCATGTACTTTATAAAAACATTCCATGTACTTTTTTTCACTAAATGGACCGAGGTCGTGCCTCATCATCCTAAGCATATTTTTATAGGTCTGGTTCGACTGAGAGATGCCGCACGGTCGCGAAACTTCTCTCGATTCCCGAGCCTCCATCCGTTCTCTGATTCGAACACCATAAATTGCATTAGAAGCGCAGCGGTGTGGTCTCCCTTCTGCTTGAGCCATGTTTTTCAATTCTCCCTCTTTCTCAAGTTAACTAAGGATGAATGTTAGGGGAGTTTTCTCATATCTACAACTTTCTAGGGAGAATCAGTCGTCGTGGTTCAAGAATATTGATCTTCTAGGATCGAGGTACTTGGTTTGTGCCTTTCCGTTCAAAGTCTTTGAGTTTATGTGGAAATTCCACCAATACCCATGAATGGGGTATTGCGTTTTTTCCTTTTTCCCTTGTTGTTTTTTTGCCTTTCATGTATGCTTGTGTAGAGGTAAATTGAAAATGTTAGAGTATATTTTGTTGTTCTTGGATGAATTTTCCCTTACATTGTTATTTTATTACCATTGGGTCTCATTTTCCTTTGGCTACTACACCTATTTTCATGCCTTGCGGTTATAGGTTGATGTGAACTCATGACATGCTTTTTTCCTTGTAGACCATTTAGATAAGTAGCTCTATAGGTGTACTTTTGTTATCCAAGTAGCTATATAGGAGTACTTCTCCTTATTGAATTATTATGCACTTACTGGAACGGGGCTAAGAGAATATGGTGCTATAGACTATAAGGGATAGACCTAGTGATCTTCCCAAAGAGTCTTAGATATTATAGTCTACAGGGGATGGACCGTGTGAGCTTCTAGTGAGTCTTGTAATTTATAGTCTACATGAGTGTAGACCTATTGAGCTTCCTCAGAGAGTCTTACCTTGTTTGAATCACTTTAATAACCTTCCCAGGCTAGAAGAGGAATTGATCGAGTGAGCTTACTCAGAGAGTCTATGGTATACCTGAGGTTATAAGAGGAATTGACCGAGATAACTTCCTCAGAGAGTCTCTAGACATTGGGCTAAGAGGGTTAGGCCATGTGATCTTCCTCATAGAGTCTCTAACTAACATAGACTATAAGGGTAATTGACTGAGTGTGCTTCCCTAGAGAGTCTCATAAATTCGTATGACCAAACCAGAGGGGTTAGGCTGAGTGCACTGCCCAGAGGGTTGTGGTACTTCTTTGATAGGACTAGAGGGGATGGCTTTGAGTACTTCACCGAGAGATTTACTTCTATTTAGTTGTCTTACTTCACTATTGTCATTGATCATTGTTTTCTATCATCTTGCTTTACTACTTACTGTTTACTACTTACTGTTTTGCCGTTGTTGCTTACTGCTTATTGTACATTTACCTACCATATACTCACTGACTGTTAGGCACAGATCTTCAGGAGAATGCCTACTGGGATATAGTGTCACACCCTATTTGGGTCATTCTTTTGGGCCCAAACAGACTATGTTGTGGCAGGTATAGACAAGGGAAAGTGCCCTTCAACTTCCGATACTTGATTGCTTGGAACAGGGGAGCATGGGACCAAGCATTGGATTACGATGTTGGGGAGCTGTTTTAACTTCTTCTGTACTTGTTTTGGTTCTGTGGTGTTTTCCATCATTGTGAATTTTTTGGTTTCCTTCCTTGATATGTATCATGCATCATTTCATATATACATTTTTGCTCCAGTTTGTTGATTTAGTCTTCTGTTGTTTATATTGTTGGTTATTACTGCTTCCACTATTGCACGTTTATTTTTATTCCACTGTGTACTCTTCCAATGAGGGAATTGATTCCCAACTATCACACCCAAGGCCCTCGCTGCTAGTTGGGAGTTTATAGCATTTGGGGTAATGCGCTTGAGGCCATGTGACCAACCAGGTACGGGGTGCCTCTTGGCGGCTTCCGGAACTGGGACATTACAAAGTGGTATCAGTGGAATTATTTTCTCTTGCTTTACTGTTTGGAGACATTAACCAGGGATAGGATGAATTTGGAACTTGGTAATAAGCTATGCTTGGAAGTAGTTATCTTGTGTATAGGGAAAATCCATAATACCTCGTTTATTGCAGTTTTCTAGTTTTGAGATTTTACGGTTGATATGATTTCACATAGAGTGATTCACATGATTTGTGCTGATATTTTTTTATATTACGGTTCTATTTCTGTCGCAACCTGATGAGATGAGGGTATGACATCTCATGCATCATATATGCACTTGTATAAATCACATGGCATGCATTCTTTCCATGCCATCTTGGGTTCATTTGGAATTTCATGCTATTGTGATTGACTTTGTGTAGATTATGCATAATATTGTGATAGATACATGATAGAATCCCTGATGTTGTGATAGTGAAATTGATTGTGTTGTACATTGCTTAAATGAATGCCAACTTTTGATTCTTGAGGTGTTATCAGCCCTCTTGAATCGGAAATTGGTGGATAATGATCCTGTTTTCTATTGTACATGACTGTAGGAGATGCAAAGATTTGATTCGTGGGGAGTATGGGCCATCAATGATCAAAATTTGGCACCTATTTTCCTCTTTTTCAGTGTTTCTGGGCTTCTAGATACACGTTGTGTAGTTTTCAAGACATGTCTTTGACTGTGTTAGAAGAAACACGGTGTTGTGAAAATAACTTCAGGAACACGTCGTGTAGTTTAGAGTTATGTACTCGGCCATGTCCCTAACAACAAGTGTCAGTGAATCTCAAGTAGAACATGATGTGTTGTAACGGAACACACCGTCTATTCCTGTCCAGGTACCCAGACGTGTCATGAACAACACGGGTCGGCATTACCTTATCTTAGAAACGTCATGTGGTTTTTGATACGCGTCGTGTAGTCTTGTTCAGGTACCCGGTTCTGTCGTGAACAACACAGGATGGTGTCACCTTCTTTTATACACGTCGTGTTTGTTCGAAACACTCCATGTAAGGGTCAGCCATGTAGACGGCCGTGTAACTAACAACACGAGCCACCGAGACCTTGTCAGTACACACTGTCTCCCTTGGGAACACGTCGTGTAGTATGGGACTAGTTTGGACCGTGTGGGTTAGTCGTGTAAGGAGACTCGGGCATGGGTTTAGATTTCAAGTACATGTCGTGTAGGGGGACATTATGCCGTGTAGTTTTGGGTGTTACATGACCTGTATGGAAAGAATACATGCCCATGTTAATGGCTTAAGCAGGCATGTTGTGTAGTTTTTATACACACCGTGTAGTCATGTTTTATAAAACATGATGGTTTCTTCCCACTATTACCGTTTTTTAATCCTATGTTGTTAGTATTTATTAATCCTGATCTAAGGTGTGATTTTTTTCTTTCTGAGCTATGCCTCCGAGACGTCCTCTGGTCGTACGTTGGTTTCCAGACAGTGACCAGACACTGGATATGGCTGATCAGGGACCTCCTGCAGATCCTCCTAATGTGTGAGCCTTAGCACTAGAAGTTATACCTGTCGTAGGCGCCGAGGTGCAGTTCAGGGAGGACTTCCTGAGGATGACGCAGACCTTCCAGGGAGTGCTGCCTCTTGCCCCGTCGATGGCTGAGTTGACGTGGGATTTCCAGTAGTATCATCCTCCTACCTTTTCAGGTGATGGAGTACCCCAGGCTGCAGAGTCATGGATAGAGGCCACACTGACCATCACTGAGCACCTAGAGATCCCTCCAGAGAAAAGGGGTAAAGATGGATACTTATATGCTCCGAGACACTTCCAAGAGGCTGTGGGAGGTGATCTCATGGTCAGGGCATCGACAGGATATGTCTTGGGACATGTTTTGACACACCTTCTATGACTACTTCTATCCGGAGTCCCTGAGGGCCGATCGAGCCCAAGAGTTTATGAGTCTGCAGAAGGGTACTCTTTTTGTTATGGAGTTCTCGTCTCGTTTCACTGAGCTACAGTGTTTCACACCCATACCATCATGTGATGAATTGTTCAATTCTAGGATGTTCGAGGATGGTCTCAGGCAGGAGATTAGTGCCCAGGTGAATATCTTCTAGTTGACTTCTATATCCTCCATCATCGACCAAGCCCTGATCACTGAGTGAAATCTGAGGGATTCTTGAGCAGTGATCCAGGGCGGTTCGATATCTGAGGCTGTTGTTCCTCTAGAGGACTGTAGGTAGCATCGTAGAAAGTCTTCTTGAGGAGATCGAGGTTCACAGGATGCATCTTCTGGAAGCTAGGTTGTATGCTACCAGTGCGGTAGTGGTGGGCATACAAGGCCTCAGTGCCAGAGGGATCCAATGGAGTGCTGGTCTTGCGGAAAGATGGGTCATCTTTAGTGATTCTGTCACATCTTCTCACCTTCAGCTAGTGTTAGGGGTTCTTCTATGACCCCGGGTTCTAGAGATGCTTCACCAGATTCCTACCAGTCTGTGAACTTGTGTTATTCCGGCCGTTCGGGCTGAGGTGGTGGTCGCGGCTGTGGTGGTCAGTCACCAGGTCATCAGTGACAGTAGAGTGGATCAGCTCTGAGTGGTCAGCAAGGGGAGTAGGGCCGCGATGCCGGCTAGTCTTTTGCCGTGGAGCAGACCTATTAAGAGCAGGATCCCGACCCTTCTACTATTCGAGGTAAGATCTTAGTAGCCTCATTTTTATCTTCATCTCTTTTCGATACTGGTGCTTCCCATAGCATGATCATTGTTGCTGTTGTCGAGAGCCTTGGGCTCGGTGTCTTTTCGTCTTCCGACTTGTTGACTCTGGACACGCCATTGGGAATGAGGACATCTAGCGTACGTTACTACAGAGAGTGCCCTCTTGAATTTGCGGGGTGTCATTTCTTATGGGACCTCAATGTCCTAGAGATGATGGGATGTGACGTCATTATCGGTATGGATAGGTTGGTTCCCTTCCAGGCAGTCTTCTATTACTATCGTCGCAGGGTGAGTATTGTATCATTAGAGGGTGGATCCTTCCTTCATAAGGGTGAGTTTGATGTCTAGGCAGCTAGTGAAAGAGTTGAGAATCATGGGCTATGGGAAGTTATAGCTCAGATTTCCAGTCTTTATCTGGATGACCAAGGGACATCACAGTTAGACTTTCCTCTAGTGGTGGATCATTTCAGGGATGTATTTCAGAGGACTTTTCGGGTTTACCTCTAGAGCGTGAGGTAGAATTCTCGATTGAGCTCGTTCTAAGAGAGGAACTGGTGTCCATTCCTCTTTATAGGATGGAAACACATGAGTTTCAAGAGCTCATGAAGCAGTTAGAGGAGTTTCAGGACAAGGGTTTCATCTGACCCAGTACTTCTCCTTGGGGTTTACCTATCCTATTTGGGAAGAAGGCAGATAGTACCCTTCGGCTTTGTGTGGATTATCGGAAGCTGAACCAGTTTACGATCAAGGAACTATATCCCTTGTCGAGGATTGATGACCTCTTTGATCAGCTTCGAGGAGCCCGGGTGTTCTCAAAGATTGATTTGAGGTCTGGTTATCATCGGTTGCCTATTAGACCATCAGATGTACCACTGATAGCTTTCATGAGAAGTTATGGTCTTTACGAGTATACAGTCATGTCATTCAGTCTCATGAATGGGTTATGGAATTGAGGAACCAAGTGTTCCATCCGTACATGGACTCCTTTGTCTTGGTCTCCGTGGGCGATATCTTAGTGTACTCTCACACTCGACATGACCATGACACACATCTTGAGATCATTCTTGAGTACACCGATAGAACATCGGTTGTATGCTAAACTCTCGAAGTGACACTTTTGGATGGATCAGATTCACATTCTAGGTCATGTTATCTCAAGGACAGAAGTGTCAGTGGACCCAGAGAAAGTGAGTGATTTAGTTTACTGGGAGCAGCCAAAGAGCATCTTTGAGGTGTAGAGTTTCCTAGGGATGACTGGATACTATAGATGCTTAATTCTTGACTTCTCGTGCCTATCAGCACCATTGACAGGTCTGACCAAGAATGGGGGGAAGTTTTTATGGTCGTATACTTGTGATTCCGCCTTTCACGTGCTGAAAGGGATGTTGACATCTGCACTGATACTAGTATTTCCAGAGCCGGGAAATGGCTATACAGTTTATAGTGATGCTTCAGGTATCGAGCTGGGAGTTGTGCTTATGCAGGGAGATGGAGTCATTGCGTACGGGTCAAGGCAGTTGAGGCCACACGAGAGGAACTTCCCGACGCACGATATAGATTTGGCAGCAGTTTTTGATGCCCTACGTAGTTGGAGACACTATCTTCTGGGAGATCACTTTGTAGTTTTCACCGACCACAAAGGTCTCAAGTATATCTTCAGTCAACATGATCTAGTTCTGAGACAGCACATGTGGGTCATGTATCTTCAGTCTTTCGACTTCGATCCCGCCTATACAATGGGAAAGGGCAACGCAGTGGCTGATGTGTTGTGTAGGAGAACTTAAATTCAAGAAGTTCATGAGGCCATCAGTGGGTGGAAGTTTATGACTCTGTTCTATGAGATGCACTTGGACGTGTACGACAGACATGGGAAGACTTTCCTTTCTTCTGTAGCTATTACCTCTACACTTCTTGATCTGGTACGAATGAGGCAGCTACCAGACTCAGAGGCCTTGGTCCTGTGGCAAAGTGTGGCATGAGGGGACCCTATTCATGGATGTACAATGGGTAAAGATGATATCTTGTGTTTCCAGAGACGCGCATGGGTTCTTGCAGACATACGCGAGGAGCTGATGTAGGATTTTCATTCCTTGGTTTGTGAAGTTTATCCTGGCGTCACCAAGATGTATCGGGATAATCATCGCCAGTAGTGGTGGCCAGGTATGAAGAGATATGTTGCTAGTTTTGTCATGATATGTTCTACTTTTGAACATGTGAAAGAAGATCATTACTGACCAACAGGGCTTTTACAGTAGTTACCCATTATGGAGTGGAAGTGGAACGATGTTGTGATAGACTTCGTGATCGGGTTACCGAGGTCACCTCCGGGAAGTGATACTGTTTGTTTCTTCGTCAATAGGATTATGAAGGTAGCACAGTTCTTACGGATCAAGGAGACCTTCAGTGTTGAAGATCTGGGAGGACTGTACATCCGATAGATTGCACATCTACATGGAGTTCCACACTCCATTGTTTAAAATAGGGATGCACGCTTTACCTCTCGGTTCTGGTAGGGACTTTAGAAGGCTTTGGGTACACATGTAATTTGGTGTACATCATTCCATCCCCAAACTGATGGCTAGTCTGGGTGCATGATCCAGGTGCTTGAGGATATGCTCTGATCTTGCATTCTAGACTTCAGTGGTTCTTTGGAGAAGCATATATCTTTGGTGGAGTTTTCCTACAAAAAATAGTTTTCAGGTGACTGTTCAGATGGTACCATATGAGGCTCTGTACGGTAGGTCATCTCGATCAACCTGATGCTGGCAGGAGGCAAGAGAGATAGCTTTATTGGGACCTCTTCTTGTTCAAGAGACTTCAGAGCATATAGAGCTGATTCGGAAGCAGATGGATACATCACAGTCTCGGCAGAAGCCTTTAGCTGATCAGCAGAGACGACCTCTGGAGTTCGATGGCAGAGATCAGGTTTTCCTGCTTGTCGCACAAAGGTTGGGACACAAGAGGATTTGGAGACAAGGTAAGATTTCACCATATTACATCAGGCTATTTGAGTTTTTGGAGATAGTTGGGCCGGTTGTCTATCAGTTGCAAATACCTCAGAGGTATTGGGCTATGCACGACGTCTTCTACGTCTCTCAGCTCCGACATTACTTTTCAAACTTGTCTCATGTCTATCATCCCAATGAGGTTGAGCTCGAAGTGGGTACATCATTTGAGGAGCATCCCATCCATATTTTCGGTCATACTATGAAGGTTCTCCGAGGTCAGTATGTTCCTCTGGTATGGGTGCTATAGCAGCATGGGCGAGTACATGACGAGAATTGGGAGAGAGAGCTCGAGGATCGATCACAGTGGCTTGAGTTGTTTGGGGATTCTTCTTCAGCCCTCTCTAGGGAAATTTGGGGATGAATTTCTGTAAGGGGGGATTTTTGTATGAACCTGGATCTTCGTTTTAGGTATGTCTTTCATTTTCTGGCTTTTTGAGAATTTTTGGAGTTTCTGGAAATTTTTGAAGTACACATGGTGTACATTAAGAGTACATGTCGTGTACTCTTTTCCCACATGAAACCATGTGTTGGCCATGTCCGGACCACACACACGGTGTGTAGGGGTGACATGGTGGCCAATTTTGGTGGAGTACAGAAAAACCCACTACACGCTATGAACTTTAAAAAAAACACACTGTGTACTTTTTTCACTAAACAGACCGGGGTCACGCCTCATCATCATAAACATCTTCTTCTAGGTCTGGTTCGACCGAGAGACGCCGTACGGCCGCGAAACATCTCCGGAATCTCGAGCCTCCATCCGTTCACTTATTCGAACACCGTCGATTGCGTTGGAAGCACTACGGTGATTTGTCCATTTTTCTAGAGCCTTGTTTTCCAATTCATCCTCTTTCTCATGTTATCTAAGGATGAAAGTTAGGCGCGTTTTCTCAGATCTAAACCATTCTTAGGAGAATTAGTCATCGTGGTTCAATTATATTGATCTCCTAGGATCGAGGTAGGTGGTTTGTGCCTTTCCGTTCAATGTCATTGAGTTTTATGCGCAAATTCCCCAAATACCAGTGAACATGGTATTTCGTGTTTACATTTTGCCCTTGTTTTTTTCCTGACGTGATTTTATTCATGGGTAGTGGTAAACTGACCATCTTAGAGGATATTTTGTTGTTCGTGGATGAATTTTCCCTTGTTTTGTTCTGTTTATGACCTTTGTGTATCATTTGTATTTGGCTGCTACACCTATTTTCATGCTTTGTGGTTATAGGTTGAAGTGAAACTCATGACATGCTTGTTTCCATCTAGATTGTTTAGCTAAGTATCTCTATAGGTGTACTTTGGTTATCCAAGTAGATCTATAGGCATACATGGCCTTATATCATTATTATATAGTGACTGGAACGAGGATGAGAGAACCTGGTGCTATAGACTATAATGGATAGACCGAGTGAGCTTCCTAGAGAGTCTTAGATATTACAGACTATAGGGGATGGACCGAGTGAGCTCCCTCAGTGTCTTGGATTTTATAGACTACTGGAGGCTAGACTAAGGGAGATTCCTCGATTTTTACCTTGTTTGAATCTCTTTAAGAACCTTCCAAGGCTAGAGGATGAATTGACTCAGTGAGCTTCTTCAGAGAGTCTGTGGTATGCCTGAGGCAATAGGAGAAATTGACCGAGATATCATTCTCAGAGAGTCTCTAGACATTGTGTTGAAGAGGGTTACACTGCGTGATCTTCCTCAAGGAGTCCCTGACTACCCTAGACTAAAACGAGAATTTACCGAGTGTTCTTCCCCAGAGAGTCTCATAAATTCTTATGACAGAACAAGAGGGGTTAGGCTAAGGGCACTTCCTAGAGTGTTGTGGTACTTCTTGGATAGGACAAGAGGGGATGGATGTGAGTACTTCCCAGAGGGTTTTCCAGCTCGTTAGTTGTTTTACTTCACTATTTTCATTGATCACAGTTGTGTATCATCTTGATTTACTACTTACTGTTTACTACTTAATGTTTTGCTGTTGTTTCTTACTACTTATTGTACATTTACCTGCCTTATACTCACTTATTGTTAGGCATAGATCGTCGGGTGAATGCCTACTGGGAATTAGTCTCACACCCTATTTGGGTCATGCTTTTGGGCAAAAAGAGACTGTGTTGTTGCAGTTATAGACAAGGGAAAGCACCCTTCTTCTTTTGGTACTTGATTTCTTGGAGTAGGGGAGCATGGTACCATGATTTGGCTTGCGATGCTGAGGAGTCGTTTTATCTTCTTTTGTACTTGTTTTGGTACTTTGGTGTTTTCCAGCATTGTGACATGTTTGGTTGCTTTCCAAGATATATATCATGCATCATTTCATATATACATATGTTCTCCAGTTTGTTGATTTATTCTTCTGCTCTTTATATTGTTGGTTATTACTGCTTCTGCTATAGCACGTTTATTTTTCTTCCACTTTTTACTCTACCAATGAGGTCATATTTTCCCCAAAATCACACCCAAGGCCCTCACTGCTAGTTGGCATCCTTTGGAGTTTGGGGAAATGATCCTTAGTCCATTTGACTAACCGGGTAGGGGTCAACTCTGGGTGGCTTCCGGAACTGGAACGTTACACATTCGTATTAAAACTAGCATACGAAATGTCAATATTTTAACCACAAACCATGAATAGCATAAAAATAGCACATCCAAAGTAAAACATAACTCACTCAAAATAATAAGGATGATTTTATTATAATAAATCAACCTCAATAAAGAATTAAATACACTGAAGGATATTGACATAGATAAAAATTGACACTAATACTATTTGAGATAAATGTCCCCTTTTTATTGAAAACATTTAAACGGCGCACTATTTATCAATGAATTCGTTTAAAATAGATTTTTGGATCAACCTCTCCCATAAAAAATTAAAATTTTTAGAAGGAATTTTGATTTCAAAACACTCATGTCCATATAATTGAATATTTAAAACTATTTTTAAAACATAGACAGTAATTAAAAATATTTAGAAGAATAAATATTTAAATCATTAAAAACACTATTTCAGTTAAAGAGTTCATATCCAAATAAGAGACTCTTGAATACATGTAATTGAGGAATAACATTAATAAAAATATTATAATATCTAGAAAATAAAGGGATTTATGATATAATATGTCAAAGGACAGTATATACACCAAGTAAAAGTGAATTGGTTCATAATGACAAAGTGGTGTCAATGGTACGTAAACTAAGACAAAATACCATATAAAGACTGTGTACATAGATTATGGATAAATCAATTAAATAATTGTGTTTGAAAAATATAGATACACTAAATATAATTAGATATTCAGTGTAAATAAATCAGGTCACATTAACACATATTCTTGTAAAATCAAAACAAATGGCATCGATGTTTAAGTCAATGAATAGAAATTGAATTAAGATTTCTATTAAAAAGTTCATCTCAATGGAGTGTGAATTTATCAATGGAATTATTATGTGTCTCAATATTATATCCATATAAAGGGGGGTGGATATTACTACATAAATAATAAATAGTGATTCCACACATAATCTTGGGGAAAAATAATCAATGAAGTATGGGTAAAGCCCAATGAGTGGAAATTGAAATTTGAAATTCCTTAAATGATTGGTAACACATGAAACATACACCCCATGAATGAACTATAATAAAATAAAGATATAAATACCCATAAAATAAATTAAATTACACAAAGAATACAATCATGTGCAGTACATACAACACACAAAAGTAAATACATGCAATATAGCATGAATCTCACTAGAATAAGAAGTGAGATGAAAACCCCTTACCTTGGAATTTTACTTGGTCAAGGGTATGTTAACATAATTTATAATAGTTAAATCATTTCTATTAAATTATACAAGAAATATATTCAGGAATATGATATCATATATGATCTTCAAAGATTTCTTTGTTAAAAATATTTTAGTAGTATCATCGTTTCAGGTGTTAACTAATCTGTTTCCCTTTATATGATCGGTTAAGTAAACCATGTTTGTTATGGGTAGGATGTATTTTATTCATATCCAAAATTATATTTAGTGCATAAAAATTATTTTTAATCATTAAATGAAAATTACTCTTGAAAGATTATGATGGGGAATGAATCTCATCGCGTTCGTGGATACGATAATCTGTACGTACGCACAAGCGACAGTCTCATTATATTGATGGTGGAATAAAATATAACTGGATGGTATATCAAATATAAAGAATAATTAAAATTTTATATTAATTATTTACATTATTTATACTCATTATTATACCTGTCCAAATAATGAAGTGTTTGAATAACAAACTACACCATGATGTGGAGATGGTAAGCCGTACAAACACACGTATGGTGACTTTTTCATTCATATAATGGATAGAATAATTAATATGGTTGTAAGATTTTTATAACAATATCATAGTAAATATAAGTTAATGGAGTTATTATTTTAGAATGGCAACAACATAGAAAGAGGAAGTGGAAGATGAAAAGAACATGAAAGAGGTGATTAAATATTTACCTCTTCTTCATGTTCTTCCTTTTTATTTGGTCAAAATGGATCCACTGGATGGATTTGTGAACAAAGGAAGGCCTCTATTATGAAGGTAAGAATGTTGGGACGATATTTAGGTAGGGGTTGGCAGATCCAAATGGCTTTGGATGTGAGAAATGAATAGAAGGGTAAGTTCCCTTTTACAAGACATGTGAGGGTCACTATAAAAAAAGTTTTAAATATTATTATAAAATAATATCATTTTCAGTTTTTAATGGCTCCGAAATGATTTATTCTTAGGATATGTTGGGGATGGTACTAAAATGTCTAAACCAATTGGTTTTAGATAGGTTTATGTCACCATATTAACCTTAAATTTTAAATTTAACACTTTAGTTAAATAGTTTGACATTTACCATGTCTCCTTGTCTATTTATATTATATGGTTGATAAACATACTATAACAAGATAAGACAACCCCAAGTTGTTCCCTATTAATATATATAAACATTATATGTCCTTTGGATGAACCTTATATTTTTAAGAATATTATATCAATTAATAATATAATATTTTTTTTAAACTCAATTATGTCAATTTTGACTCTATTTAGTATTTTATTTTTTTGAAAGTCATATAAACTTTATAAATTCAAATGAAATTTATTTAATCAATACTGATATGTAATATTGTCATATAAAATTATTGGAATTTTTCAGAAGTCTCAATTTACATTTATTTTGATATTTACAATTTTAATTATTTTAATATTCCATTAATAAGGTAATTACTACATCAACATTGTGTCATAAATTAATTAAATTATTTAATGTATAAAAACTATAAATAAAATACCATTATGTAGGATATATTTTCAGAATTATAATGAATATTTATAGTAGAATTTATATTTTCTGTAACCCTATATTAAAAATGTTTTAGTTATTAATCTCTGAATTTTACACTTTTTACTTTTATTTCAATAAATTCATAATAAATTTCCAAATCTAATCCATTTCGACCAAAGGGGATAATATATTATTCCTAAGGTATTTTTTTCTAATTATAATTATCCCAAATAATTAGAACATTTGATAGGGTAATTATAATATCAATTTTACCCTAAATTACCCTATTTACTTTTTACCATGGTAAATAAAAGTAAAAAGGTACTATTCCCCAAAATTTATTTTCATCTTGTTGAACCCTATTTTACTAAGTGATGTCAACCATGTCACTCTGATTTTTGAAATTCCACTCGCATATGTGGTAAAATTACATTTTATTCAAATTTGTAAATGCTTCTAGAAGGTGGGTAAAAGACGGTAAAAAGATCCATAAGATTTTATATATCTAAAATTATTAAAAAATGGTTCCTACGAATTAAGATGAACATATATAGGTATTATTTATCTATTTTTACCTCAATTAATCAAAATAAAATAACTAATTATTTAAATAAATAGTCTGTTTTAGACAATAACATGTTGTTTTTCACTATTCCCCAAAAATTGAATGTTTTCAAAAAAATACAAAAAAAATCACCCTAAGCTAATTTTGATATTCCAAATCCAAAAGTGAAGTCCATTTTGAAAATTAAAATTTATAAAATTTCAAATTGTTGGTATTAAAATTCATAATGACTAGTTTCATTGGTCTTGGGGTGTTAAAACTCCATGTTGCATACAACGCAAGTTGTTGCATTATTCAAAGGGAAACGTACAGTGGAAGCATGGGGTGTTACATTCTACCATCCTTAAAATAATATCGTCCTTAAAATTTCAATAATATTACTACATAAAATGATTTGGCTGGTTATTCATCATATGTTCCTTGGGTTCCCACATTTCCTCTTCCATCTTATAGATTTTCCATGGAACTTTTACCATACGAGCCGTCCAGTTTCTCAGCACTTGTTCTCTTGCATAAAAAATTTTGACACACTCTTTACAATTAGACAGATCAAGTTCCAATTCAGTTACCTCATATGTGATTACATTCATTGGGCCATGCATGTATTTTCTCAAAAATTATACATGGAACACATCACGAACTTTGGAGAGACTTGGAGTAATTGCTAAATGATAAGATACAACTACAATTTGTTCGAAAATTTCGAAAGGTCCGATGTACCTAGGACTCAATTTACCCTTCTTACCGAAATGTATAACACCCTTCCATGGAGATGCCTTCAAGAAAACATGGTCTCCTACATGAAATTTGAAATCCTTTTTTTGGTTATCGACATAGATCTTTTGCCTACTTTGGGCTACTTGATTATGTTTTGGATAACCTTGACCATTTCTATTTTTTCCTCAACAAGTTCTAGGACAACGAGTTTTCTTTCACCAACATCATCCCAACAAGTTGGTGTGAGACATCTCATTCTGTATAATTCTTTACATGGTGCCATATAAATATTTAAATGGAATCTATTGTTATAGGAAAAATCTACCTGAGGTAAATATTGATCCCACATACCTTGAAAGTCAAGTAAGAAAGATCTCAACATGACTTCTAAGGTATGAATAGTCCATTCTGACTGCCCATCTATTTGATGGTGTTAGGAAGTGCTCAAACAACGTTCAATATTCAGGGCCTTATGATGACTTTTCTGAAATCTTGATGTAAAACGGGGTTCCCGATCAGAAACAATCGACATGGTTTCTCCGTGATATCTTATAACATCAGTAATATATAGTCTTTCCACACGTTCAAATGGTAAATCTTCTCTTATAGAACGAAAATGTTTTGACATGGTAAGACGATACAAAATGACCCATATTGCATTATTCATTCAAGTATTATTTGGTATCCACATGTAAAAGTCCATTGTAATATTATATCATTCCCACTCAGGTATGAGTGGAGGTTTCATGAATCCTCCAAGATGTTTCCATCAAGCTTCCACTTGTTTATAAACCACACATATTGACACAAAATCATAAATCTCCCTCTTCATGTTGTCCCACAAAAAAATTTGATTCAAGTCTTTATACATCTTGGTGATCCGAAGGTGTATAGAGAAATTGGAGCTATGAGAATCATCAAAAAATTCCCTTTTTAGATCATTTATTTTAGGAACACAATGTCTCTTCCCAAATTTCAAAATTCAATCTTCACATATGAAGTCACTCAATATCCTATCATTCACAGCTTTAATCTTCTGTTAAAAATCATCATCATCAGTCTAAGAACCCTTTATCCTTTTTAGTAAATGTGGGTTGGCAACCATTGGAAAAATTATCGATGTTTCATAGTCTATGGTTATTCCCATATCCATCTTTACTAGATCCATGAAAATATGATCCCTTTCAACTATCTTATTGCTCAATACTCCATGATCATTTCTACTAAAAGCATCTACCACCTTATTTTCCATCCCCGTGTGGTAGTGTATAGTGAAATCAGAATTCTTGAGTAGTTCAAGACATCTTTTTTCCTCCTGGTGAATTATTTCAGTGAGAAAATATTCATTAAACTCTTGTGATCATTATAAATCTCACATTTTCACCATAGTGAGAGTGTCTCCATATTTTCAGAGTAAATATTATAGATTCTAACTCACCATCATGAGTATAATAGTTTTTATCATGAATTTTTTGTTTTCATGTTGCATAGGAAATAACTATTTCATTCTGCATAAGGAAACAACCATGTCCTTTAATAGAAGCATCACTATAAAGAACAAACCCATCATTCCCTTATGGTAGATTCAAGATATAAGCATTGAAAATCATCTCTGCAGTTCTTCAAAACATTCTTCACAATATTTTTTCCAAGAAAAATATAAACCCTTTACATGTGTGGTTGGTTAATTGGTTAGAAAAGTTGGAAATATTCTGGATGAAACGTTGATAATAACCTTCTAAACCCATAAAACTGCCTACCTTAGTTATACTCCTTAGTGGTGGCCATTCATTGAATGCCTTGGTCTTTGAAGGATCATTATAGATTCCATCCATTTGTTTCCACATAGGTTCTTCCTTGAACAATACGTTATCCTATAGAATATGGCATTCACTTTTGTAATGACTAGGTCCCCTACATTTATAGAAAATGATGGTAAATGGATTATTGGGATCATTTTTATTTTCTTCCATAGTAGTCTTCTTTTTTCACGATAATTCTTTAATTAATGTTCTTCTTTCCCACACATAAAGCATTTCTTTGTTCCAGGGAAACACTTTCCTAGGTGTATCCTTCTACATTTCGTGCATAATGGAAATTGAGCTTTCTTTTCTCCATGGTCTCCACTGTTGGAGATATTATCATTCATAACCTTTCTCTTCTTTTGTGAGTCCTAGAGTTTGTTAATATATTTGTTGTTGATCATATTTTT
The DNA here is from genome assembly GCA_963277665.1 of Viscum album. Classification (NCBI taxonomy): domain Eukaryota; kingdom Viridiplantae; phylum Streptophyta; class Magnoliopsida; order Santalales; family Viscaceae; genus Viscum; species Viscum album. Next base: position 14,348,169 of record OY728151.1, on the reverse strand, counting down.
AGAAAACTGATTTGGTATTAACAAGATATCTTTTACACCTAACAAGATTCTATTTTGTTGCTCATTTCCACCACCATTCCAACATTGTACATCATGTTCAATAATTCTATGACTTCCATGGAATCTATCCATTGACTAACACAAGAATTCATAGTGTGAGTCATTAAATTTTTTAGGGAATATCATAACACCTTATTTTTAATATAAAACACCTTAGTATTAACCAAGTTTATTTAGTCCCATCTAATATTAAAGTCCATAAAATTAGTTTGAAAATAAAATGTGAATTATCCTAAGCATATCCCACAGGATTTTCGTAACCAAGAGTGTATCAATGCCAGTTGTCGTGTACTAGGATACCTCAGGTCTTGCCCAAAACACTTTGTCAAAGTTTTCACTACTAGTTACATCTGTGCAAGAGCAGCCTCTGCCTGCTCATATAAAGGTAATAATGTACTACTTGGAATACCCAAATAATATTTACATTACCAAAATTTTAGGATTTTCTTCTATACTAATCATCAAAGTCTATCATAGGGTTTTCCCTTATAATCATAGTTTTTCAAAACTTAGCTTCTAAGTATTGTACTAAAATTTCTCTGATCCTAATTTGTAACACCGTAACCCTAGCTACGTGGAATCGGTGAATTATTATATAAAATTATAATGATACAAGAAATGACTTCATAAATGACTAATCAGTTTAGTTTCCATGTATGTAATAGATACATTTATAAGTTTTACATTAAATCATGAAATAAAAAAACATTATTGTCTCCCATTTGAACACTCTTATATCCCTCAGCCTATTCATGCAGGTTAATCGTAATATATTTCTTTTCATCTGAGGAAAAATAAAACAAAAGAAATGGGTGATCTAAAATTCATAGTAATAATAACAATATAGTAGAAACTATCATAAATAAGAACAAACATGTAAGGGAATGCATAATACTAGAACACAATCCATTTAAACTAAAACATCATCATATTATGGAAAAGATAAATAAAATAATGCCATTTTCCTATTCAAATGGATACTTTACTAGTTGAGTAATCAAATGTAATATCAATAGCCTATTTAATAATTAAGGAATAAATTATGATAGACTTCATAACCACGTAGTCAAGGCCTTATTCCAAGACTACAAATAATATTTTGTCAAAGCCTTGTGCCAAGACAATAGTTTGTCTCATTATACCTACCAATGAATCGAGTAGCTAAAGAGGGATCAAACAATCACCCACTAAGTCTAATTAATTCCTCATATGAAATGGTTTAAACATAATCTAAACATTCGTATTAAATCTAGCATATGAAATGTAAATATTCAAATCTGAAACCATGAATTGCATAAAAATAGCACATCCAAAGTAAAACATAACTCATTCAATACAATATGGATGATTGTATTATAATAAATCAACCAAAATATAGAATAAAATACACTGACAGATATTTACATAGATGAAAATATTTATTAAAACTATTTCAGAGAAATATCCCCTTTTCATTAAGACATTTAAATGTCGCACTATTTAACAAAGCAGTCGTTTAAAAGAGATTTTTGAATCAAACTGTCCCATACCACTTTCAAACATTTAATGGAATATTGATTTCAAAAAAGTCTTGTCCATATAAATTAATACTTAAAACCATCTTTAAAACACTAGAATTAATGGGAAATATTTAGGAGAATAAATATTTAAAACATTAAAAACAATATTTCCGTTAAAGAGTTCCTAACCAATTATGAGACGTTTCAATAAACGAAATTGAGGAATAACATTAATCAAAACATTATAATATCATTAGAATAAAGGGATTCATTATATAATATGTTAAAGGATAGTATATACACTATATAAAAGTTAATTGGTGCATAACGACAAAGAGGTCTCAAAGGAATGTAAAATGAGACAAAATACCTTATAAAGATTGTATCTTTATATTAAGGATAAATCAATGGTAAAATAATGTTTGAAAAATATAAATACATTCCATATAATTGTATATTTAGTGTAAATCAATCAGGTCACATTCACACATATTCTTGTAAAAACAAAACCAAGGACTTGGTTGTTTATCTCAATGAATGGAAATTCAGTTAAGATTACACTTAAAAAGTTACTATCAATGGATTGTGAATTTCTCAATGGAGTGATTATGTGAATCAAATATATATACACTAAAATGGGAGTTTAGACTACAACATATATAATAAATTGTGATTCCACACATAATCTTTGAGTAAAATAATCAATGAAGTATGCGTAAATCCCAATGAGTGGAAATTGAAAGTTGAAATTCCCTTACCGATTTGATAACTTACGAAACATACACCCATGAAAGAAGTATCATAAAATGAATAATTAAATACCCATAAATTAAAGTAAATTACACAAACAATACAATCATGGGTAGTAAATACACCCCACACAATGAAATAGTGGCAATATAGCATGAATCTCACATGAATTAGAAGTGAGATGAAAACCCCTTACATTGTACTTTTCCTTGGTAAATGGTACATTAATATCCTATATTATAGTTACATAATTTTTTTAAAATTATAAAATTACTATATACATAAATTTTATATCATATATGATGCTTTAATATTTCATTGTAAATAATATTTTTGTAGTATCATCATTTTTTGTGTTAACAGATCCGTTTTCCATTATATGCTCAGTTATGTAAGCCATTTTTGTTATGGATAGGATGTATTTTATTCATAACCAAAATGATATTAATTTATCAAAATTTATTTTTAATCATAAAATGAAAATTATTCTTGAATTTTTATGATGGGGAATGAATCTCATCACATTCGTGGAGATGGTAATCTGTACGCACGCACGAGCAAAAATATCATTATATTGATGGTGAAATCATATATAATTAGATGGTATATCATATATAAAGAATAATTAAAAAGTTATATTTATTTTTTACACCATTAATACTTATTATTATACCCATCCAAAAAAATGAACTGTTTGAATAACAAACTACACCACGATGTGGAGACGGATAGTCGTATGTACGCACGTTTGGTGACTTGGTCATTCATATGATGGATAGAATAATTAAAATGGTTATAAAATTTATATAATAACATCACAGTATATATAAGATACTGGATTTAATATTTTAGAATAGAAACAACAAAGAATTAGGATGTGGAAGAAGAAAAGAACTTGAAAGAGGTGATGAAATATCTACCTCTTCTTTAGGGTCTTCCTTTTGATTTAATCAAAAGGCCACTTTAGGATGGATTTATGACCAAAGTAAGGCCTATAAAATTAAGGGATGAAATATTATAGGATATTTGGGTATGTTTTGGCCAAGCTAAATGGCTTTGGAGGTGTGAAATTAAGATAAGTAGAAGTACCCTTTTACAATATAGTTGAGGGAAACTTTAGAAAAAGTTTGAAATATTATTTTATAATTAATTAATTTTTGGTTTGACATGGAATAAAAATGATTTATTTCCAGGATAATGTAGGGATGGGAGAAAAACTATCAACCCATAGGTTTTAGACTAGTTTTGGTCACCATATTAACCTTATCTTTCAGATTTAACTCTTAGTTAAATAGTTTGACATTTACAACGTCTCATTGTATTTTTATATTATATGGTTAATAAACAATATATAACATGAAAAGAGAACCTCAAGTGGTTAATTATTAATATATATGACCTTATCTATGTACTTTGTAAGAACCTTATATTTTTAATAATATTATATCAATTAATAATATAGTATATGTTTTAAAAAATGAATTATGTCAATTTTGACACTATTTTGTATTTGATTTTTTTGAAAGTCATAAAAAATTATCACTTCAAATAAAATTTATTTAATCATTACTTTAATGTCATATTAACCTATAAATGTAGTTTAATTCATTCTACGTCTCAATTTACATTTATTTGGAAATTTATAATATTAATTATTTTAGTAGTTCATTTATAAAGTAATTACTGCATCATCATTGTGTCAAAAATAAATTATATTATATAATGTATAAAAAATATAAATAAAATACCATTATATAGGAAATATTTTTAGATTTATAATGAATATTTATAGTATAATTTATATTGTGTATAACCAAATATTAAAAATGGTTTAGTTATTAAAATTTGATTTAAAACTTTTAACTCTTCTTTAACTAAATTAATAATAAATGTCCTAATATAATCCAAGTGGACCAAAAGTGGTCATATTTTATTCCTAAAGTATTTGTGGTCAAATTACACTTATTCAATAAAATTATGACATATTTTAGGGTAATTATAATATCATTTTTACCATTAATTAACCTATTTACTTTTAACCGTGGTAAATAAATTTTGAAAGTTACTATACACAAAAAATTATTTTCATCATATTGAACCACATTTTACATTCTAATGTCGACTGTGGCTCTCATATTTTTGAAATTCCACTCACAGAAGTAGTAAAATTATGTTTTATTCAAATTTGTATATTCTCCTAGAAGGTGGGTTAAAGATGGTAAAAAGTTCAATAAAATTTTTTATACCTAAACATATTATAAAATGGATCCAATTAAATACATTGAAAATATATAGGTATTATGTATCTATTTTTACCTAAAATTAATTACAATAAAATAACCAAATATTTAATAAAAAGTCGGTTTTAAACAATAACGCGATGTTTTTCACTATTCATCAAAAATTGAAATTTTTCAGAAAATTACCAAAAATTAACCCTAATATAATTTTTATATTCCGAATCAAAAAATTAACTCCAAGTTGAAAATTAAAATTTATAAAATTTCAATAAGTGGGTATTACTATTCATAACGGCTAGTTTCATTGGTCCTGGTGTGTTAAAACTCCATGTTGCGTACAACACAAGCAACTGAATTATTCAATGGGAAAATTTCCATGGAAGCTTGGGGTGTTAAATATTTATATCCATATATGAAAAGTGGTTAAAGAAAATTAATTATGTTGGTACAAGTGGTTGTAGTCGATCAATGGTTTCATTTCCGGTTTGAGGGAGGGGCATTAGGTTGTTTTTCATGACCATACCATAAAAACTTATACGGATATGGAATATAATAATTATATTAAATCATAATGGTTTAAAAATATTTAAAGAACATGTAATAAAAAATAAAATAAAATGTTTGAATATGAACACTACATTTCTTTAGACGTATTCTTTAGTTTTCTATGGAAATTCTTTCTAGGATAGATTTATGATAAAAAAGTTGATTCTTGGTTTAGGATATGGATGAAATTAATATATTATGGTATGTATTTTATGAAAAATATTTTTTGAGAAGGTTAATTTATAAGAGAGGGTTGGACTTTTATAAGTGTGGTAGAGGATACATTTGGAATTTAAAAAAATGAATTAAAATAATTAATAAAAAGACTCTTTATAATGGTCAATATTTTACCCTTAGAATTTATATTGTAGAAAGATGACCTTAAAATAGAAATTATTCATGTTTTCAATCATTTATTATACCATATATATTTTGTTTAATCCTAGATTAACCCTTTTTTAAATATAAAGTAATAAATAATTATACTATTTTCACTATACATTATGGTAAAAAAATTACGTTCTTCTTATTAGATAATAAATATAATTATTATAAAAAATATGGAATTATTTTTTTCAAATTTATTTTATATAGTTTTCATAATACAGCATACTATTACACCTCAAAAAATTTCAAAAACACGTTTCCTCATGAAATATATTTTTTAATGAAATGTGATCTAATATAAACTGTCTAAAAAGTAATAACATTTCAAAGAAATTGAATACATTTTTATAAATATATAAAATGTTAATTTAATTTAATCTAATCTCTATTAAGGTTTATTATATTTATTTAATATGATGATACATTACTGAATTTAAAATAATTTTTTAAAAGAGGAGTTTTATTGTATAAAAATATATTTTTACTAATTTCAACTGGGAAGACTATTTAAATTAAATAAATTATATTTAAATTAAATTAATATTATATAATATTTTTTGAAATAATATTAAATCAGTAATGGGACTTGTAATATCTTGAGGTTTTCAGTCTTCTTGATAAATGCCATGTCATGATTCTCTTTGATTCGGAAGATGATTTAATATGTGCATAGTCTAAGGCTCCATGCAGATGCAACATATGAAAGTTATTTATCATTCGATGGTCGTATGACCTCAACATGAACTGGGATAAATCCTCTCTCATTACATGGGTATGTTTCACTTAGCTTCCATTACCTTTTCTAAATCCAAAATAATATTCGTATGTTGGGACATATGGTGGGTAAATTTTTTTTAATTGATAGTCAAACATATTCAATGATTCACTTGATTAGTCCATAGATTTTGGTTGAGGTGGATGAAACAAATCCAATAGTTGAGTGGGAATGGATTATGGTAAGGGAGGTGTTTATGTGTATGCAATATATTGTGTTTGAATCATGGGTTTATTACTGATCGATTTGCTTTCATTTGGGTCATTTGGCCTTTAACTGTCAGGGTGGAATAAAGAACTGGAGGCCCTCTAGTCCATGGAAGAGGCATGGTATGGCCTCCAAACTAGGGTAGATGAATTATATAGATGATCTGCTTTGAAACTTATATGATCTTATGGGCTTGGGTGAACAACTGTTGCAGAAACCTAAATGATTTTAATATTCTGATCTAAAAGTCACTGAACTGTTTTGTAGGTTAAAATGGGATCTTTACTTGGATTAACTGTTAGGGGATTGTGTGAATCATGTTAATATCATGGGATTAACTAGAAGTCTGAAAGGGGTTGATGGTTCTGCGAGTCCTTCAATTGGTAATGGGTTTGTATGGGATGTATCTCCCAATCAACCTGTTACTGAAAATATGAAAGGAAAATCTGTTTTTGATTAGTGAGATTTCTGAATAGAGGATGATAGACTGATTCAAGCTGATGAGGTTGCGAGTAAGGATAGTGATATGAAATTGAATCCAATTAGTTCAACTTTAGTGACTGAGATAACCTGTTATGGGAATGAAAATGGTGAAGTTCCTCTTTGTCTAGTTTTTGAGTATACTATTTCACATCCCTAATTAATGGGACATGGATTTCTGAAACCAGTACCTCTAGATACAGTAGTATAGGATCCAAGTTGGGATCAGGGCACTGAATCCTTAAACATTAATATTCTTAATGAGATTTTGAAATTGTATAGCTCTTAGATGATCTATTCTATTTGGTCAAATGTTACTAATGATGTCAAAGAGATAGGAAACAACCCTCCTCAAACTATGAGCTATGGTAATTTCTCATTTAAGGATGTTATTGAACATGAGAAGTGTGGGATGGTGGACACTTCTCCCCCAAAGAAAAGCCTTTGGAAATATTACTCTAGTTTCTTAAGGACCAAGTCAACCAGGTCCACATCAAAGATAAATAATCGTATTGATCCGAAGTGAGGGAGGTCAAACAAGTAGTATTCCCTTTCTCAGTGCACATTGGAACAACAAAGGCTCTGGGATATGTATTTTATTCTCTCCAAACATCAAACAAATCACAATCTTAATGGGAATCAAATGATGCTGGTTGAACTTCTTATTTATGTTATAGTTATGTTGTTTACCCTTATGGCAAATAGTTTTATTTGGGCATGAGATTGTTGGACTCTGCATCTGTCTTGTTATGAATCACCTTAACTTTTAAAAAAAATGGGGGGCCAGGATTTCTTGGTATTTACTCTCTTTGATTATTTCATTTCCATTCAAATGGTTCTTATTTTATTTAAAATCAATTGAAAACCATTTAATTTATTTTATAAATGATTAAACCATATACTTTTTATAATTTAGTAATCCATTTCAATAACCACCAGCTTAACAACATTTTTATTATGGTCATGTTTAAATAATGATTTTTTATAGAGTATCGTAGTTCATGTAAACATAGTGTTGAATGAAAGGAATGTTATAAAAGATATTGAATTAATTTAAACAAAAATATATTCTAAATTATTTTGGTTTAAAATTATACACCCATAAATAAATGTATTCTTAAAAATTTAAACATGTCATTAGTAATAAAGGGTTTCAAAATTAAAAATTTTATTCTTGGAAACCCACATTCCAAAATAAGTAATAAAACATCCACGTAAAAAGTGGGAAATGAAAATATAATTGTTATCTTTTATAAAAACTAACTAGGTTTCTATTTTAGAGAACACTAGTGGGATGTAAAAATATGTTCATGGATGATAAGTGTAAATAATTATGGAGAGTGATTAAGATAATTGGTCAAAGGAAAGAGAATGATAAATAAAAAAAGAAAATTCACCAGAAAAAAATCATTAATGAATAAAAAGAACATTGATTCATCATAAATGTAGGTAATAAGTTGTTATTTTTTCATTATTCTTTTCTTATAGTTGTGGGATTAATTTTTTATTTTGATATAGAACACCAAAAAATAATCATGGTAGACATAGTTTTATTTAGTAAATAGAATTTCAATTATAGGTTGTGCTTTTATCACTTTCCATATATATTATTACACTATTAAAATAATATAAATAATGAATTTTAATTGACTGAATCACTAAATTTAGCTTTTGATGGATCATAAGATCCATAAAATAATTACAATAAAAACCTATTATACATATTAAAACCGAAAAAAGTTATAAGAAGTTAATATATTATCGATGATGAATATAATTATAATAGTCTCAAATATTATCCAATGACCCTATAGTCTTAACCAATATCATTCCATAAACAAATAACCCTATAAACCAACAAGAATAACCTTAACATGAATAACGAATTTAAAAAAAATAATTATCTCATAAAATTCCAACATACAGCTTTAAAAAAACATTTCATTCACCATGAATAATCCTTTTCATTAAAAATAGATTATATATATATATATATTATAACCAAATAAAATGTTTCCTAAAATATCATTAATTACAAAAAAAAAATCCTAAAAATTTAAAAATATTTTATATTGAGATATCCTTCCAAAAATAAAATTAACATTTATCCACATAATAAATAATTAAAAAATAATTTCATAGTAAATATTACATCACAAAATCCTATGGTAGTCTATGAACCATTACTGTCCTTCAGTCAGGCATTCAATCCATGCAGCCATGATAGATGCGATGTGTCATTTCTCAGAATCCAAGTCTTCCATATTCGAATACCATTAAATAAATCTGATGAACGTCATTAATGTGGGATCAATCGTCCATTTTGTTTTTTAATCACGTAAATAATGTAAAATGTTATTTTATCTACAAACTTAATAATCTTAATTGAATATAGTTAACTAAAACTAAAGTATATATAAAATATTATCATTAACTCAATTATTTTCTCTATAAAATATCACCATAATATAAATCACTTTTCTAATTCATAGTACAATTTAATAGTTTATTTTAAATCAATATTTTATTAATACTTTATAATTAAGATTAAAATAATAATAAAATAACAACACTTCAACAACATGCTTATAAAATTATAAAATACAAACATATCATTAATTCCCATTCAATTATTTTTCACATCACATCAATTTTGGATTTTATCCTTGGATTATAGAATTTACGTGATTAGTGAAAAACTTCCCCATATATGAGATGCCAAATTCCATGGAAATTAATTACTCTATTCACATTATTTTCCCATGGAAAACATCTTCCCCTCCATTTTACAGAATTTTTTATGTTATTACTCCAACAATCTTGACGTGTAGGAAATTGAATCTATTTTTTTTCATTTTATGACATGGTCTTCCCTGATACCCCATACGTATCTTTTTGATGTTTTTAGGAATTAAAATTTGTTTTAGTTGATGACGATAACTCAATATAACTATTTTGGAATGATCACAATATGTATAAATACCATTCCCATTAATCTCATTAATGAAATCATTACATTTCCTATCATATTGGTTTTCATAATTCATTATCATATTTTCTACCATTAACTAAAAACACTAATTGAGGAAAGTTTGAACGAATCCACATATCAAATAGAAACTTATTAACCTTGATGAAATAACTTATAAATGGAACGTTTGTTTAGCCATATGGGCATATAGGATTCAGTATACATTATACATGGTTATGATTCCGATTAGGTTTTCTAAGTTAAAAATATATTCATGTCCATCATAGAGGTTCATAAATATTTATTGAGATATAAAATATTATCCCCTAGGAGTGACAAACATGGTCTATCATGAGATCTATTTTCATGTACCAAGTAATATTCGAGTAAAACATGATGTAGTTTTTTTATTGTTATTACACATAGGTACCACTCATCCATAAACACCATCACATTTATTATGCCTATAAGGATGTAATTTATCAGAAACCACATTCTCTATACCTCAACATGATTCTAGTATATATTATTTATAAAATAATATTATCTTTATTCTTATCCTTAGGGTTTTCTCAAAATTTTTCTAATACAAAGATCTAATTTTTAACTAATACATTCCTATAATACAATATATTTAAACCCAAATATTTTTACATGTATAATCACATAATGTTTGACATAAAATTCCATTATTCATATCTAAAAGATCAAAAAGGCGTATTATCATCGAAATACTAGGTTAATAATACAAAAATTGAAACCAATACATGAAGTCCTTATTTTTATCAATAGTTTGATCCTACAATCTATTCAAGTCCCTAAATATTCATGGGATAACCTGGGTAAAACATAATGAAAGGGGTTAATAACTAGTACAGGTAAGGGATTAATACTTAAAAGGAAGCATGAAATGTGAATCAATGATTTAACAATTTATAAGAATAGGAACATGAATAATCACATAGAATAAAAAAGTATGTAACATGGTATCTTAAGATCAAGTCTTCATTGAAAATATAGAAGAAAAATAAAAATAACATAAACTTAAAATAAGGTTAACTTACCAAAAATCATCACATGGTGGACCCCATCTAATAGTGGGTTAGGTTCTCTCCATAATCCCATACATGACTTATCACGAGATTAAAACATTACCCAATGTATCAGGGATATATATAATATGAATCCCACCCATCACATTCCTTTAATGTACGTGAATATGTGTTCCACATAAATAAATCAATCATAAGGAATAAATATAACAATTACACATGGAATGAAATTGGTTGAATTATATTTTCCCATAACATAAACAAAAGAGATTCCTTAAAGAAGGAATTTGTGAGATAACAATATTTATTGATTTACCTAATAAATGAATGAGATAATAATGTAGAATTATATATAATATTCTTATATATATACTTTATAAACATTACCTCACCATAATGTTTATTGACATAAATGATTATAAATATCCTTAAAAATATTAAAATATTATTTTTGGAAAATAACGACTCCTAATTGGAAATCACTTATGAGAAAATGGAATTCACAAAATATTATAAAAAACATTTTAAATTACTATATCCATGTACATAATAAAGTAATATTCAATGAAAATAATAGTCATGATGATGGAAAATAAAATTCATGTTTTACATATAAAAATAATTACTTCTTTTATATTTTTTGTAAATTTAAAAAAGTGACATGATTTAAAAATGAAAGTATTTTTCATTTGAAACGATTTATTAATGAAGAAATATAGGGAAATAATATTAATAAATAATATAATAATATAATTTTTTTGAAACATTATAAAGAAAACATCAAAATGGATGAGAATGGGTTTTTTGGATAAAGTGATAAATTATATTTATTTTATATAAAAAATTATACACAATATTTATAATATCCCCAAAGAATATAATTTTACTATTACAAATAAATATCATGAATAACCATATGATTATAAAATTGGAGTATTTTATTATGAGATGATAAAATTCATTCTAATATTGGAATATCAAGAATAATTAATAATTATCAAAATGAAATTTATTCACAAACCATTAATTATTTGGTAAATTTTGATTCATAAACCCTATGAATGAATGAAATGAACTATATATTAAAACAATATCTAGGATGAAATATATATCATATAATATAAAGAAAATAAATATATAAACCATATAAAATAAATTAGGTGCATAAAAGAATCTATGTATCAAAGAAGGACGTTCTGAGATCAAACCCTTAAAACGTTAACATCATTAAGGTGAGTATTAATCTGATAGGTGATTATGGGTAATAAATATTGATAAAAAAGTGTAAATTGAATTTAAATTTATATAATTTAATTTCCCACATAATATATTCATAGTAGAATCAATTAAGTAGACATGCAAGCCAATCAATAGAAATTGAATTATGATACACCTTACCTTATGCTTCCCATTAGTTCAGATCTCAGTAAAAACATTTATTATTATTTTTAACATGTTATTAACATCATCTAGAATTGTATTAAAATTTATAATATAATATATTTTCTCATTTATAACATCAGATCACTCATTCAAGGATGGAATTCATAGTAAACAATGAACTATAGGATGAGTAGATAGAAGTATGTATTTGATATTTAAGATCTCAAAGAAACATACTAGTTTATATCTATAATTTTGAGTGGAGAGAGGTAAGACATTTGTGTGTAGGGTAGATCACACATTTAGATTTTTTTAATAGAAATAAGTCCACCCACATTTGTGTCCTAAAACAAAGATAAAAAATAGACCATTTTTGATCCAATGAAGTGATAAGGTATAAATATGATAATATAATTTTAATTATGAAATCTTTGGGATAATTATAACACTTGTATTTTTAGTTTAACTCCACATAAACCCATTATTACCATAAACTAAGTAAATAATTTTAATATTCTTCACCTTTGGTAAATGAATATATTTATCTTATTAGATAATAAAAATTACTTTGAATCCAAAAAATTAATCCATTTTTTTAAATTTTATTTCAAAAAATTGTATGCATTATAATTAAAATTACAAAATCAGATGTGTTCAAATATAGTTTAAAAAGTGAATATTTTAAGGAAAAGATAATATCGAATTAGTTATTTAAAATTTAATAATAACTAAATTAAACTAAATTTATTTTCAATAATTTTTTATTATGGGTTATCTAAATATTTAACGTGAAGAATCATTATGAATATAAACATAGTTTTTTGAAAAATGAGTCTGAAATCCTACAATAAATCTTATACTAAAATATATTATAATGATGCTTTAAATGTATGTTTTTGAAATTATTATAACTAAAAAATATATATATTTTTAAATATTAACAATATTAATTAAATAAATATGAATAATTTATTAAAAATATAATAATTGATATTCATCAATATTCAAAAAAAACAATTATATTCAATTTAATAGAATTTTAATATAAATATATGTATTTAAAAAATTATTTTCACTTATATATATATATATTACAAAAGTGGTAAAAATTAATTTTAAATTATATTTGAAATACGTGACCAAACCGCCTTTTATAAAAATATATTATTTTTAGATAAAATTTAACTTCCCTTAGAATGGTTCTTATTTAATTTCAAATCGGTAGATAAACATTTAATATATTTTATACATGTGAAAACAATTATACATTAATAATTTATATATACCTATGAAAAACCCTCAACATTATGGTATGGTTGTGATGCTAGTGTTTTAATAATAATATATTAATTAAGTATCTTGTTTTCTTTAAACCCAGTGGTGCATGCATTGCAGTCTATGAAAGATATTTTAATGTTTGAAAGAAAAATATATTATTAATTATATATTTGTTACAAGTTTTACCTTATTTTATCATCATATATGTATTTTATTTATTCAACTCAAAATTTCAATTATTGTTTCATCACAACCCCAAAAATGTATATTATAGTACTAGTGTAGAGCCATAGAGGGATAACATTTAGGTATAAGAATTAGAAATAGACATAGATTAAAATTTAAGGAAATAAATTTCTTAAAAATTCCATTATTTTTCATTTGGTTGAATTTCAGAAAACATTTATCATGGATTGGTTTTCCCTATATAAATCACAGAGAAACTATCTTAATATTGAAGTCTTATATCATATCCCAAATAAACAAATTATTTGGTATAAAGGAAAGGATTGTTATGATATACATATGGAAGAAAATAGTATAATATCAGTTATGATACCCAAATACAAGGTAATAACGTGTCGAATGATTAGTGTGAATATCCAAATTGATGACATTCATATTTAACATGAATTCACTAATGTATTTTTAATATCATTACTAGTCTTCATCAAGAACATGTTTTTGAGTTCTTAATTTATCTTATTATTGTAATTATACCTATCTAATACTGTCAATATATATGGGTCCCACTATATTTCATATGTTAATGATGCAAATGAAAGATTATTTTTATAAGGGTTTTATATGGACAAGTTCTTCACTGTGTGGTGCAACTATCCACTTTATAAAAAATTTCACTTTTCAATGCATCCTTGCATTGATTATAATTTGATTTATAAACTCATGACCAAGAAAATATATCATTTACACCATATCAATGATAAATTCGAGCAGCATAGTGCATTTATAGACTTCTTAGTGATAGATTTTTACTAAGGATAAAATTTGATAATCGTAAAATGTAATGATATATCGAGGACCCCACATTTTATGATGTGTGAGCACTATGATTTTTTACTGAGTAATTTTGGACTTATGAATTATTCTTGTCAATTCATGGATAAAATAAATTTTTTTTGAGACTACTTATGTATATTCATGGATTTATTTATAGTAGATATTCATATTTATTAAAAGTGAATGGAAGTGCAAGATGATCATTTGAAAATTAATTGAAATACACTTTGAAATGGGAATTTTTATTCCAAATTTACCCGAAGTAAAATTTTGGAATAAAAAGTATCATTAATTGATCTTGTAACATTAAAAAATGCATATTATGTAGATCCATCAATGAAAAATGTTATCACATAATGGTCCATAATGACCATTGTAGATGATACTTTTTTTCACTGGTTAGATTGAAATTAAAAAATCATTGTGAGAAATATCACACTTATATAATATTTAATAACTACGTTATCATGTATGGAATTAATGTTAATTTTTATATAGAGTTGTGAAGAATGTTTTAGTGAACTGATGAAGAGGTTTGACAAAGCTCTTGTAATTACATAACCCTATTGTTGGGATGGTTTTAAACATACCACTATGAATAAAAAAAGGTATATATTGAATCATCATGTTTAGTGATAATGTAATTTATTATGATTCATATCAATTGATTACCCATGATATATATTACCCAAGATGTGATTTAGATATTGAATTAGTGACATATTCAATGATGATATTTTGAAATTATCTTTATGGAGACAAGTGTGATATATAAACTTACTATAAGAGTAAAAAATATATATTCACATATAATTATTAGAATAAGAACCAAATGATATATTTTTAATTGATAAATGATTAATAAGAAACAATATATTTCTATATGGGAGAGGACAATAAGGTGTATAACGCTCTGAGTATAAATGACATTGGTACCCTATCAAGGATGAAAATGGGAGAAGAAACCAAAATCATAGAATTAAAGAAGATGAATCTTGAAGTAATAATTCTATGAGAAAAATCCCATATTTTCTCAATATATTAGATCAACATTCAATTCATGTAAAGGTAGAATAATATTAGAATTATGGTGTTGATATATAAAAAATCAAGAAGTTTTATATAGTTTAAATTTTAAAATGATGGAGTTATATGGTTAGGAACCCAAATATCTATCCCATAAAAGTAATAATTTATGAGGGAAATTTTTTATGATTCTTATAGCTCATCATTATGTAAACAACCATGATATATAAAAGTGTATAGTGATCTAAAACAAAACATCTGGTTTGATAACAAGAAAAATGAAATTATAGATTATATATATTGATTTTTTGGTATAGCATATAGTTGTGAATAAATAAATCAAATATAATGGATTGTTACAATATTTACCCTTATAATTTTTAAATATTAAAAATTTACCATGGAATTTACCATAGGACTCTCCAAACCTTAATATGGTCATAATATTGTTTTTATTGTAGTTTATTTCCTTAAAAAGTTAAAAATGTCATTTCCTTCAAATATGAAATCTGCAATGACTAAATTTATATTAAAGTAATAAGGTATGTTGTGTGGATGTATGGTGTAATACTGTACATTTTAAATGATTTGTATTTATGGCTTATTATAGTATTCTATAAATGTCATTATAATGATTCAATGATATGTCTATGCATTTTCACTGCATTTCATCTTCATAAAAAGGAATGTTTTGAGAGAGAAATTAAAACTCTATAGGATTTTCATAGACCTTTTTTAAAGGATATAAATGAATTTTAAGGTTACCACATCCCATTATAGAGATCATAATGAATAAAAATTTAAATTCAACCATTTTTATGACACCATATTGAGCTCTATATGGGAAGATATGATGGACTATAACATGATGTGATGAAAAATGTGATAGGAATATGATTAGGGGTGATGATGTACAAGAATTGATGGATAAAGATAAAAAATATAGTTTCATAAGGAAGTGCAATAATATTGATATAATAGTTAAGCACATAATCATTAAAGATATCTATATTTTTTTTGTTGTTCGTAATTTGGTCCATCAAATATATTAACGAATGTGATTTATGATAATTATCAGTAAATAGAATATAAGGCTTGATACATCAATCCCGTCAGGATCCATTCTCATTTATGTGTCATTTCTAATTTCTTTGTACTCCCTCCATACCAATATCTGGTTCATGATACATTCTATGTATAGATATTGAAAATGTATAAACCTACACATTCACATTTATAATTAATAGAATCTATGACATTAGAATATGATCCCTCATATAATGAACAACCAAGTGAAATTATGGATCAATGAGATAGTTTATTTACAACTAGGTCATATAGACGGTTTAGTTTATGTGGAATAATAATATATATTAGGAAGATTTTTTAGAACCTAGTATTTGATGTGAGAATAGTAACCTCAACTTTTTTATTCCTTCTATAACAAATTCAATGAAGAAATGATTTTTAATGAGAGAAATAATATAATTTACCCATTTTTTAATCCTCAAATAAATACTATTTTCCATGTATTTCTCCATAAGAAACACCAAAACCATAGAAATATTCACCTTAGTATTTTCAGTCATAGAAATATTATGTTTAAATAATGGTAAATAAATGATGATATATATATATATAACACAATATAATAAAAATAACATTAAATATCAACTCAATTACTATAACTAATAAACAAATAAAATATTATCTTATGAAGAAAAATGTTTTTATAAAATGTATTCAGTTCATGGTTTATATATTTTTGTTACACAAAAAATTAAGAGTAAATGTAAATAAATATATATATTTTTTACAATAAAACCGTTTTCAAATTAATAAATTTAGAAGTTAAATTTATTAATTTTGGTATCTGATGATGGTAAAAAGAGCAACACATATTCATTTATTAGGGCCATACTTAATGGGTTTTTAAATTTTTATAAGGTGTTTTTTTAGTTGAATTTTTTAAAATTCAATGTTTGTAAATTCCATCACTTTAATGAAATTATTAAGATATTATTATGCTTTTGAAATATAAATAATCATTTTTTGTGACAAAATATTTATTTTATATGTTTATTTATCATTTTAAAAAATATCATTTTAAATTATAAATACTTATCTGAAATTTTATAAATTAAGATATAGTGTGAACACATATTATCAATAACACATTATTTAAATTAATTTGTAATACTATTCAAAATGGAATAACAAAACATGGGAATAACATTAGGAATTAATATCAAAAAGTTATATAATAAGAACCATTAAATTTTATTTTATAATGAAAAATTACCTAGTTAATAGAAAGTTACTATGGTGAAAACAATAATTGTTAAATGAGTATGTTTAGAGGTAATGGTCCAAACAGGATTAAAACAAGGTAATAATTGATTTCATACATTTGGTATAGTATTGTTTCATTTTCACTCAATTAATTATCAAAATTTTGGAAAAAATATTTGAGATTAACTTTATGATAAATATATTTATTAATTATTAATAAAATATCAACTCATTTTCACTAATGAGAGGGGAAATCCTCTACTCACATCCAATCACACAATTAAAATAATTTTTATCCCAAAATCCTTAAAATATTATCTTATATAATCATATACAACATAATTATGATTTTTTCAAAAAAAAATTCCTCAATGTTTTAATCCATTTTGAAATAGATATAATCAAATATGTCATGTATATGTTACTGATTTCTATTTAACTTTTCAATTTATTAAAAAAAATTTAACATCCAAAATTTCATTCAAAAATCAAAAATAGAAACTCTATATCATTATTACACTTGTATGTTATTATAATGGTAGTTAAATAATCAACCACCCACCACTTATGAGATATGTAAAATGAAACAAGAATCATGTGTTGTGTAGACTACTAGCCCTACAAATAAACATGTTTTGTTTTCCATCACTTGAAAAACTCACTACTTTTAGATTATATTTTATTATTATATATCAAATATATTAATTATATATCATTAATATGTTTATTTTTTGATGAA
Source organism: Viscum album (assembly GCA_963277665.1). Taxonomy (NCBI): domain Eukaryota; kingdom Viridiplantae; phylum Streptophyta; class Magnoliopsida; order Santalales; family Viscaceae; genus Viscum; species Viscum album. The sequence continues at coordinate 14,329,464 of OY728151.1, read as the reverse complement.
ACAAATTCATTGATCATTATAATCTACCCCATCAGTATCAGCACACAACTTAAATTAGTTCATCACCAATTTCATCTTCAGGAAATGCGACTAAACCCCCATTAAATACTAATATAAAATTTTAATTATCAATAAAATCAAGTTATAGAAAATTTAATGTGTTTCAAATGAATATATTTTTTATAGGAATTGATGATCACCCCCTCATATATGAACCTAGATCAGAATGTTCCCAATTATTAACAGAACATTTTTAAATGATATTAAAACATTCTGTTATAAAAAGATAATAATTATTAATTAAATATATAATTATTAATTAATATGATTTATTTTCTAAAATAGGAAATTAATTTTATTTTATTTATTATATAGGAGTTTAAATAACAGTTTTATAAATCAAGGGATGAAGTAATAAAGTTTAATAACAAAAATCATTTCCTTGATTCAAAATCAATCTTTTAGACTATTTTCATTCGTGATTGATATTTTATAACCTATTATAATTTGATGTTTTGTTTATAAATAATATTACAGTGAAATATTTTTTCAAACAAAAATAATTTTACTTAATGATTATATATATATATATATATTTTAATTATATTTTAATTAAATTTGTGTTGTATTGTTTAAATTTTCTTAAAAAACATTGATTTTACATCCTCAAAATGTTTTTAACTATATAATGGAAAATATTTTCAATATTATACAATGAATAATTATTAACCATTAACTTATTTGAAATTATTTTTTTTATAATTTTAATGGTTACAGTTTTCAATTGAGGTGTTTTAAAATAACTCTAAGGTTTTTCCTTATCGTGATTTTATATAAATCTCTTAGAAATGAAATTTTAACTTACGTTTTCCATATTATTATGTTATTTTTTTAGAAATATTTTTGATTAAATTTTAGAAAGAATAATCTCTTCATGATCAAAAACATTATATAATGAAATTTAATTTTAAATAACACCATTTTGTTGATGATATTATGAACCATATTATTTATTTTATTTTGATTTCACTTAAATTTTTAAATCATTCTTCTTTTATAGGGTTATATTTCATTTTTCACCCTATATGGGATTTCATTTTGATTGTTGTTATAACATGTATTTTTTATCAAAATATTTATTTCAATATTTTATTTTACACCATTTTGATGTTTAATGAAACTTGTTTTACACCTATGAGGTTCTTAAGAAAAGCGAAGAGTGTAAAATTGGATGTTTATGAACATAGGTATTTTCCATGGGACCTTGAATATATGATGAAAATGTATATTATATGGAACACATATTTCATGATAATTAAGAACTAAGGCTTATATTTCCCTATAATTCATTATTTTATGCATATATTTTATCTGATTTTTAGGAGCTTAAATAATGTGTTTGGTCATATCGCCATGGGTATGATTGGTTTGTTCATATTTTTTAGCTAAGGAGTTCATGATCTTTTCCACATCAGTGTGGGAATAATGGGTTTTCTCAAATATATTTTCAATTGCATATGGAAATTATAGATTACTAAGTTATATATAATGTTTTGAATAAATTTTATGATGCATTTAGTTTCCATGTAGTTCCATATTTTCATTAATAATTATTATTTTAATATATTTTACTCTTATATTTTTTGATCACATATCATATTATCATAAATTTATATTATTATCCATATAGTTTTTTATGTTTTCGTAACGATTTTTGTATGATCATATGTCTCTATATCAATATTAATTATTTTAAACATTTGTCTTTTGATATTTTATTAATATATTAATATATTCATTTTATTCTCCTATATGATTATGATAGGAAAATTTATGATATCATTTTACTAAAATATTTTAAAAATACACACCATTTTCATATTTTTTACTTCTCTAAGGATTTGATGAAGATTATATCAAGTCATATGTTTATAAATTGGATTTCTATGAACAAAATCATATAAAAACGTTTGTGTGTGATAAAAAAATAAGATATTTCTATTATTAATATCCAAGACACTAATAATTTTGTTAAATGGACTGTTTAAAAATTAGAAAAATTTTCAATTTAAATCATGATATTTATTTTTTATTTATTTTATATTGATATTTATTCAATTTATTATTAATGGATCCATTTTTTTGTAAGTTTTTATTATTATAATTCATTTTTAATGTAACATCCTATGATTTCTTCAAATATATTCTTTAAATTTAAATTAAATTATTTATCATATTGTTTTAATGGCATTACATAGTTTATCTTTCGTAACACAAAAAACCATGTTCATCTTAGGTTTCACATATCATTATGTTCCTTTGATAACTTATGTTACACTCAAGGATGAGTCTTACCGAACCATGATATACTACTGATATTATTATTTAATATGGAAATTATTGTGTAGACAACATATTTGTGGTTGTGAATAAGACTAACTATATTATACAATTATTATAATTTTTTTGAAAATAATTAAATATTTATACATGGATTGGGATTATAATAAATAAAATATTAAGCATTAAAAAGATATATATTTCAAGGTGCATTTTACCTCTTTGTATTGGAGAACATATTTTAAATCTAATTTATGACACTTTTAAATTTTTTTTATGAATAAAAACATAATTTTTAAAATAGGAATATCAAAATTTATTTTAGATGAAATTTTGATATTTTTCTAAAAAGATTCATTTTTGGATAAATAAGGAAAAATTCAATATTTTATGTGAAAACTGCCTTTTTGATTAAATAATTATTAATATTAAATTATATTTCAAAATTTTCTAAAATTATCAATACATAAATAATTTATCTACTAATCCAATTTAGGTAATTTTATTCATTTCTTTTTTATTTTTATGGAATTTACATAACAAAAATTTTAACTTTTTCACTTTAAAATCATGTTTTTTCACAAAATAAGTATTATTTGATTTAAATGTAATTTTTTCACATATGTGAATTATATTCAACAAAACATACAAACTCGTTTGTAATCTGTTAGACCCTCTATGCTATAGTAGTTTTTATAATCCCAAATTAATGTCAATCTATAGAATCTACTATTTCATTCTATTTAATATCTCTAAGTAAATCAATTATTCCATATGAAAAAATATAGATAAATAATTCAATTATCAATATTTATTAATCAATATGTTTACAAGTGTATTTTTATATGTATTTTTTGATTCCACTTAATCACGTTGTGGTACTTCCAAGATAGACACTTCAAAAGCCTATTAAAGTCCATGGCACTGATATGTTGTTCGACACAATCATGTTCGACACACTGATGTTCAACACAGTAATGTTCAACACACCGATGTTCGACACACCAATTTTTGACACCCCGATGTTTGACACACCTATGTTCGACACACCGATGATCGACACACCGATGTTTGACACACCGATGTTCGAAACAACGAAGATGAAACATCTTAGTGGACACACAGAAGTTGACACACAGAAGATGAAACAACGAAGATGACACACCCAATATGACACAATAATGATTACACAAAAATTATGACACACTGATGTTAATAGATCGATGATGAAAGAATGATACTTATGACTCACCGATAGTCCTAAATAACATTTTCAAATTTATTAAATCAAATTTATTTCTTACGGTCATATTTAGATAAATTAATGTTCCTGAAATTATTTAATATTGAATGTAAGACAATCCGTAGATAGTACGAGGTACATGCATGTGGAGAGAACTTGATGCCTACTATACCATGAAGTATAAAAGGATTACAATTTCAACCTAAAAAGAGAGATGTTGAACCTGCTAGAAAAACAAAATTTTGGCAGTGCGAATATGCAAGATATTGAAAATAGATGAACTCAAAGCTTGAGTATACAAGAAGTTAAATATAAAAATAAACAGCCTTCCGAATCTTGGTGAGACTCTCGACATAGAAGAGATAAATCTTTTCACACTTGTAATCTAGAATATAAAGACTATGATACTTTTTTTTGAACCCAACTGCTAGAAGAGGACTAAAATAGCATTTTCTCTATGTCGATTGAGTCCAAATCTTTACTACACAACACATAGAGATTTCTAAACTCCGTTAATCATTTATAACATTGTTGTGATCTTGTTTTTGCTATTTGAGTAGGGTGTGTATCTGTTTGTGTCACACAATCTGTATATTAAACATAAATAAAGGACACTAGAATATCACTACAATCTACCCCTTCCTACTATCGTATCCTCGTAGGAATGTGGAAGAGATCGTGTGTGATGTATTTGATAGTTTTCCATTGAGTAACTGTGGTAGAGGTCTAGATTGACCTAGACAATCCTGTGTGCTGTTGTGAACCCCAATCCAGGGTGTGGATAAAATTTCTATTCATATAGACTTCTGGGTGTCAGGTGACCACCATGTGGAGAGGACTAAGTCTCATCTTGAGATTGAACCCCTTGTTTTAACAGCTGTGTTGTTTGTCTTTTATTTCAATCTATTATGAATTTTTCACATTAAGATAAACCGTACTTTGATAGTTAGTTTATCAAGTGTTTGTATAAGTTTTGAATTAGTATATTAGTTTCAAAATTTTTACTGATCTTTAGATTGGTAAAGCTGAGAACTAATCAATCTTTTGAGAAATTAGTTTAACTTTCAATACTTTTATAAATTCCCTATAAACTGACTTTGATTTTATTTTAATAGCGGAAGATTATTTTAATGAACAAATTTTAACAGAAATTTTTATAGACACTCAATTCAATCCCCCCACTTGAGTGATCTTCACTGACAAAAATTGTGTATCAGAGGAATTTAAAAGTTATTTTTAGTTTTTCGAATCATGTCAACTGTGATTATAGTTGTTTTTCAAATATATTAATATTTCTATTATTTATAAATTCTTAACTCTTTTAAATGATTTTACAATTTTTATTATGGATAATAGATTAGATGATGATGATATAAATATAACTCTTTTATTTAATGAAACAAATTTTCTCACTGGAAGCTTATAATAAAAATACATCTAGAAAGCTTGGGATTTTAGATTTGGAATGCTATTGAAAGTAAATATAAAATTTCTGAAACTGCTAGAACCACATGGGATGATCCTACCAAGACCCCCTATAAAAATAATTTTTAAGCAATGAATTTTCTATGTTGTGCACTATGAGATGAAGAATTTAGCCATATCTCTACTTGTAAAACTACACATGAGATTTGGGACAGTTTTTCTGTATCTCATGAGGGAAATCTAATGTTAATGTAATGAGATTAAATAATTATACAAATAAATTTGAAAACATTGGAATAAAGCCTGGTGAGTCTATTACTAATATGTATCTCAGGATCAAATTTTTTTTTGAATACCATGATTTCATTATGAAGAGAAGTTTCAACCAAAGAGCATATTTTGTGGATTCTGTGATGCTTAATAGAAAGATGTTGTATAACGACTATATCAATCATAGAATCATACGATATTTATAAGATTCTAGTGATGTAATTGATCAGAAAATTACTGGTGTATGAAGAGAAATTGAAGGTAAATCAAGAATAATATGAACCAAAATTATAGTCTATAACATTCAAGACAACTACTTCTAAAAGAGATGAAAATCAAAAAGTTCAAGATGCTATTAAAAGCTCAAGAAGTGATGATGTAGCATTGGATATTGATGAATAAATGGACCAATTTGCCAGAAGATTCAAGAAATTTTATATGAAAATTAATTTTCCCAAAAAAACCAAATTAAAAAAGAAGTTATGATTACAATGGAAATTGGAAAAAGGATTGGAAGAGAAATGATAAATCAGAAGAGATAATATTCTATGAATGAAAAAGTAAAGGACATGATAAAGGAGACTGTCCGAAGATGAAATACAATAAAAAGTATGAAAATAAGGATATAAGGTATAAGAAAGCAATGAAGGCCACCTGGCGTGCCTCCGAGGATAGCTCAAGTGAATTTTCCTCTTCTAAAAATGAGAAAATGATATGGCTAATATATGTTTTATGACAAACGTAACTGAGGTAACCATATACTCTCCCATGCGTAATTGTTATTATTCTGAATGTGAATCTGAGAATATGAAAAATGATGAATTATTCGAATATTGTAACATGATATAAGAAACATGTAATGAGTTAAAAGATATGTATAAATCATTGAAGAAATAACATGCTCTTACTGTGACTGTAAACACTGAGCATACAACTGAAAAAGGGAAAAATTCTCAACTTCTCAATGAAAACAATGAGTTAAATATGTATAATGAGTCAAAAATGTCAAATTAGGCCGAGTCTGGTGCAAGTGACTTCTGGGAAGGTCATTTTTATCAGGAATCATTTATTGAAAGCTCAGAGTAACCATAAATCATATGCTAACTGGAGGTGTTTAGACCTAGAGTTTTTGTGGGTGATAGGGTATTCTTTAAAGCGGGCCTCATCATGGCATCATCAATTGCGGATGCTAGGGAAGCTAACACCATGGTATGTCGGACCCTTTCAGATCATCGAGAATATTGGAAAGGTAGAATATTGGTTTGATTTTCCTTCTCAATTTAAATCCATCCATAATGTCTTCCATGTCTCCCAGTTGAAAAAATACAACCTGGATCCATCCCATATGCTGAGTTGGGAAGAACTGGAGACAGAGCCTGACTGGTATGTTGTTGAGCAGATGGTGAAAATTGTGGACTCCCAATAGAAGGTTCTACCAGGTAAGTCCGTTATATTGGTCTGAGATCATTAGCATCATAGGAATGGTAAACATTAGTCATGGGAGCAGAAGTTATGGGTCGGGGAAGAGTACTCATTCTTGTTTTCCTATCATGCTTTTGTTTGAATTTCTAGGGTGGAAGATCTTTCATGGTTAGGAGAATTGACACATACCGGACTTATTTTAAATGTATGTTTCATTTAATTACCATTCATTCTTTGTTTTGTTGGTTTCCAATGCTTTTTTGGAGTAATGGTTGAGTTTTCATGAATTTTTCCAAACTGTTAGCCCATTTCCAGATTTAAAACCCAATTTTGATTATTTTATATATAATTAATTATTTAAACATTTTTCACCAATTACAATTCCTAAATGGCCTCCCTTGACCTATTAACATCACTATTTCAATTTGGACCCTTTATGAATCCATAATAATCATTGATTTGGGTTTTTTTTAAAATATGGGCCAGACCAAAATCCCATTTCATGTTTTAAAAAATTCATTTTATAACTTATTCAATTTTAATGATAATTCGGTGATTCCAAGTCTCACCCAAGACCATGAACCCATCTTATCACCCATTATCCTCCCACACACTTTGGTGCTCGTATTCATCGCAATTTTATACAGAACATCATAGTGTGTATCAAATCGTCTTAATTTAGAGAGGTCACTTCTTTCCTTAATAACTTTTTCAATTCATAATCTTTTCCCAATTTAAGTTCTCACATGAACTCCTAAGACTTATTCAAAACACATTTTCATTTTTGGAGTTTTGAAATGCATATACTGGTGTATTTGAGGAGAATTATTCAAGATCCCTTAATTAAGTGGGTCTCATTCATTCTTCCTCCCATTTTCTTAGGGTTTTCTTTCATTTTTGTTAGGACTTATTCCAATTAATCTTGATTTTTCTAATTTCTAGATGGTATTTTTTAGAACCAATTGTTTAAACTTTGGTTTTCTTTGTCTATTCTGGTGGTTTTAGGCATTATCTTGGTCCCACTTTATGTGGAAGTGGTGTGATTTTATTTTTGCATAAAGAATCATGGGTTTTCATTAATTTGGTAGTTGATTCCATATTTATGAAATATTATTATAATAGCATGATGTATTATCGTATTTCTAGGATTATCTAATTTCCTTAATACTTCAAAAATTAGTTTTAGTGGTGGTTGTGTTACCAATGAATTTTAAATATAAATTTTATGAGAAGTTGGGGTTTTTTCATAGAAATCATTTATTGGTTTATTTGGGGAGCCCTATAAATAATTAATTGATTTTAGTAAACTGAAATAGGGCTTACAATAATGTTTTGAATGTTAATAACCATTGGTTGTGGATGAAAAAATGGATTTTAATGGTATTTGTTGAACATGTGAACTTTAAGTGCCATGTTTGTGTGTAAATTGATGTTTTAAAAAGTTAACATTTCTTCATTCACGTGGGGCTGCCCAAAAATTGATTTTTTGGTTTCATTGAAATTCATTGGGCTTCTATTTCTATTTTGGTAACTTAAAAGTGTGCACATAGTGTAAAATTTGGGGAATTTATGGAGTTTTGGGTGCAAAACACCATAGGATTTTGAGAAATTATTTCATTTAAAAATCAAGGTTTTTTTTGTTTTATGTTTTTAGTGATTTAAAATGTTTATAGATATTGTAAAAATTATATGTGACCAGAAGTGGTTTTTATTTGAAAATGGGTTTATGTATCATACTGAAAAAAAATTAGCACATAGGGGGATGCCTGGCTACCGAGGTGGGGAAGATATGTACTAGTAAGAGTAATGGACCAGATGTGTCTTGTCCTTATTTCACATAGAATTTGGATAAATCCAACTATATATTAACTATATGAATGATGATTGGTGAACACTAGGTTTTGGGTATGTTCCCTACTAGTGTCTTGTGCACGAGAACATATTTTTACTATGGTTACTTTACACCGAGGTATGAGGTACATGGGGTCCGAGACTATTTAGGTCCTAGGGGTGTTCCCAATTTTGTTGCACATTGGATTTGTGGTATTTTCATTGTATTTGGGTGTGTTTGGAATTATATTATAGTATATAAAATGAAAATTTAAATTTGTTAACAATCAGAATGTTTTATCTTGAAAACTATTTTTAATTTAAAGTTTAAATTTGTGGAATTTGTCACCGCTTTTCATTGCATATTAAAACTACTAGATTTTTCACATTGTATTTCATGTCTGTTGGTATAATTGGGTGTTATCTTATTGGTCATATGCTCAAACCCTACTTAAAACCCTCAGGTGTATGTAGACTTTATTATTCTTGACTCAGGTAATGGAAAGGCTTTGGGAGATGGCAGTTTGGAGTGTTAGTTTCCGTCATTGTGGCAGAGTTATGGAGACGACTTCTGGGTGACGTACCCCTGTCATGAGGAATCCTTGGGGATGTTTTGTTGTTATATCATTGTGTATATGGAGATTTTTTATTTCATTTGAACTTATATATTTAGTTATGGATTTTTTAACAAAACTTGTAGCTAGGAATTTTCCAGATTTAGTTTACCAAATTTTTTTGATATTTTATGTATACATATTCAGGTAAATCATTCCCAACCCAAGATAAATGATACCCATGAACTTATTCCAGCCTGTGGGGAAAGGGAATGCCCTTTGGTCATTTCCACGAGGTGGGTTTGGTATCAGTATTGGTGGTGAACTTATTTGGTTCGTGACATGAACATATTCTCTTTAAAATCCATCTTTCTCGCCACATTCATGGGTTTAGCTCAAAATTTAATTTTTCCATTTTTTTGATGAAAATATTGAAAAATAAAAATATATGGTTGTAACAATCATAAAATTTTTGACATAAAAATATCATCTTTTTTAAAAAAAAATATTGTTGAATGTAATTAAAATTAATTACAGTGATTATGGTAAAATTTAACTCAATAGGGGAATAAACCAGAAACATAAGGGAGTAATTTACCTAGAAACTTTTCCAAAATACCTTTGCCTAAAAATTGTTCTAACATATCCACTCCTATTTAAATTTTATTAGATGGTGAGACATATGTTCATGAATGTGACCCATATAATTATTTATGTAATGAAAAAAGATAAAAAAAGGAAACTTCATTACTTTTAACATTTATAAATCATTACAGTATAGAGGAAGATACATTTTTTCAGTTATAAAAATTATATTATATTTAAAATGGAATTTTTAATCATAGTAATTTATCTTTATTATTTACAGTTTCTATAGTTACATAAAATTCATAACAAATACTAACAATTGTATTATTTAGTTAACGATTAAATAAAATAAATGAATAAAAAAAATTAAATGAAAAATAAATTTGATGAATAATTTTACTAAATTATTTTTTTAGATAAATATATCACGTTACATAGATTATTAGTTAATATATTTTAATTTCTATAATGTTTTTATTTTTATAATTTAAAATTAAATAAATAATTTAAAAATTGACATAAATGTTATTTTACAATAAATGATATTTTATTAATTAAAATAATCATAATTAGAAACATATATTCTTCCAAGTTATTTTTAGGGTTAATAAATACCAAATACTTTCCATTTGTGTAACAAGTGATATTGTTTTATAAAATTATTGACCTATAGATAGAAAATTCATTGTTAGTACTGTCTTGGTAAAAATATTTTTTTTCAAGTTACATGTGCTTTTTTAAAATTTAATTTTACTAAAAACATTGTATTTTTTATATTATAAATTACTTATAATAATTATAATTCAATTGGACTATATTTTTTAAAAAATATTATCAAATTAATTTAGTATTAACTGTTAAATTACATCAATGGTAATATGGTAACCAAAATGAAAAAAAACCAAAATGAAAAATATAGGGAAACATAAAGACTAAAGAAAACTATTATAAAAATGCACTTATTTTTGTGTTCTGTAGATTTTAATCTACCATTATTTTACATTGCTACATTATTTTTTCATTTTTCAAGAACATGATGTGAGGGATCACCCATATATTGATTACATTTTGGTACTTACACGAATTCCACTCATCCATAAAAAAAATACATACACATTTATCCTTCATCAAACCTTTAACGCCACATTGGCTCATCCTTCCTCTACCAATAAAATTATACCAGAACCCACCTCTAACTTTAGAAGCCTTTACATGGACAGAAATCAAATTATTTAATCCCTTTGGTGCGAACCAAAAGGAGTTACCAGAAATAAAGGTAACAATCATCAATGTGAATTACTGTTTATTTTGTTTCTCCACTTACATTATTTCTTATTATTACATGATTATATACTAAAATAATTATAATATATATAATTAAATGTTTTATGTTAATTTTTCTTCCATAACCAATGAAAAAATTCTTAAAATGGGTAATAAATTAACTATTAATGTACGAAGAACTACCACTTCATGCAATAAAGTTGTTTATTTATCCTTTACTACCTCTCATGGTTTGGAATGGTGATAGAAAAAATATTTTTGAATGATATATAAATATATATAAGATATTTATGATTTATTAATAATTCTGTAATTTTATATAAATATAGCTTCATGGTTTCAATTTTCTGTAAATATGATAACATCATTTGTGGATGTGTGGACTACCGCCCCCTCAAAGCAATGTGATACGTTAACACATTACATGAAATTTATTAATGATGTGTTTAATTAAAAATATGTGACATACATAATATATATATCATATAATGAAATAATTAAAAATCTAATAATAAAATTTATCATTTTATTTATTTACCTTTCACACACTGAAAAGGTGATAACGTCATTCGTGGACATGTGGACTACAGCCCCATTAACACAATGTTATTACATATAAGTATCAAGATTTATATATATTTGTATATATGATTAAATAATATTTTCTTTTTGATATTATTATCATTCATGAAATATATATGTTACATTCCATCTTTCCATAACAATAATTGAAAATTATAATGTTACTCATTCGTACGTATGACCTACTAACTCGAAGATTAAAATGTTGGTAAATTTTTCATATACATCACTCAGTATGGGTTCTAAAAGTATAATTTATGTATATGTATGACAATAATGTCATATTTATTCCATATATGATTAAATAATAGGCTATAGGACCATATTTTACATATAAAATTGTTTTGACACATAACTAACATATGGTCAAAAAAATTGATGAAACATTATTGAGTACATAATTGTATATAACATGATAAGAATTTATAATTATTTAATAATAAATTTAGAAAACATTAATAATAAATGAGATAATGAAAATAATTTTATATTTCATGATGGTAGAGTAAAAGCATGGAAAATCATACTCGAGGTAAGAGATTCTGGTTTCACATTTACATCCATGAGGCATACATCATAATCACCGCTTATTTACTTGTGTGTGATGTATATACAATTTTTTTGATATATTATATCATGAATTATTTTATCATATGGTATTTAAATGATTAATTTAATGATTATTATTTCTTTTTTTTGGTTTAAAATTTTACCAAATTGGTAATGTACTTTTGTCACAATTTTTCTTCTTTGATTCATTTTATATGTTATAACCAAGTATTAAATTTAGAGGTTAATATACATATCATATTGCATGTTATATGATAAATATACTTGTTATAATTATATTATATTTTTCATTTATTGTTATTCCATACATTGGGTTAATGGTTCAAATGTTTCAATGTGATATGAGTCTCGTTGGATTGTTTAATGATTATTTTTATCAGGAATATTTTATTGATCATTTAAAAGTAAATCATTTCATAAATGATAACAAATATTATTCATACATATCCTTTAATGAGTATATTTTGTATTTATACCATCTTAATTAAAATTTTTGGATGTATTATGTCTATTTCAAAGACATTCTGATTTAATCAATTTTTTTCAATCGGTTAATAATGTTTCAAATATATTTTTATTTAACCTAATTATTTCCCATGGTTAATATGGTTTCAAATATATTTTTTAACATGTTTATTATCCATGTGTTAATAATGATTAAAATATAATTTTTATAAAATTTTAGTGTTCATTGGGTAATATATTTTTTCAAGGATACTTTTATAGAATCCATTTTTTATGAGATATCTATGTTTCAAAAATATTATTATAGATTCTGTTTCTTTTTCCCTTGTGAATAATGTTTTCATGTAGTTATTGGTAGATCCAATGAGGTTATGAAATATGTTGTGTGTGATAAATTTGACAAGGTACTTGGATATTTGATGGGTGAGGATTTGATAAACCAATGACGGTTGGATCTGTGATAAACTCGGAATATGTGGGTCTGTGATATCCAAATAATGAATTGGATATGAAAATGGTTCTTATGTCAATTAAATTTTTAAGAGTGACATGTGAAGAAGTCTACAATATGATTTTTTCATTCATAAGTGTGACAATATTAATGACATCCCAAGATACCATTATGTTTTTTCTATTCTTTCTATGATTTTATAAGGATTCAAATTATGTATATAGATATCAGATGGATTTTTATTATACATTCTAATCAATATTGATTATTTTCATTCATCTCTGTTTCATGGTCCATCTGTTTATGGGTATGATTACATTTATGACTCACTCCTGCACTTGAATCGTGTCATCATACCCTTACGAACTGTTATACTAATTGATGAATTTTAATTGTTAATTCTCATCCCTACACATACTGATAGTTTGAGAATACCCTTATTATGGTTCTTTTTCTCTAGGTTATTCAAAATTATGTTTAATGATTTATTTTGTTAAAGGATTTTACATGGAAGATCTTGAGGAACTATTGAGAAAATAAAAAACCTCGATTAAATTAGAGAAATGAAATTTTGATGAATTGTGAGTCCATTTTGATTGAATTTGTTTTTATAAGAGGATCACCAAATTATTTAAAACTCAAAACCATAAAGGTTATCTAGTATATATATTATCGATGTTTTTCATTTTGATGTTTTATGTTTTTTTTGGGACAATTTCGGTGACAATTAATGGCATCATTATATTATGGATTTCAGCACAAGATCAAAGAGGGTGGTTTTTTGGATATTATATAAGATTTGTTTTATTATATTATATGTAGTTATACCATTAAATTTATGTTTCGATAAGTACGAAAAATAATCTATGGAGCCTGATCATTTATGTCATCAGGATGTTTGTGGTGCATGGAGGATTCTTAGAGTAGGCTTGGAGGGGTTCAGCTAGAAAAAGCACAAATTAGGGAGAATATCATATATAAAACATTTTCAGGTCATGTATTCAGAGTTCAAATTAATTTATGACCAGTTCATAGGGTGTGTTATGACATGTAAATTTTTTGGATTAAATTCACAAAGGTGGCCTGTTTTCAGTGAGTTATTACACCAAATATATACATGATGTGAATTGGTTTTACACCATGAATATTCCCAATGATGAAAACATATAAATGCTATTCTGTTCCATGTTTTTTCTTAAAACCATATCATATCTTGACTTCCATCATATCAAATTTTCCTCTATTTAGACATTTTGGGAGTCCTTTAATAGGGATCACTTCCTGGCCTTCCATCTATAATCTATGGTAATCATAGGAACATTCTACCTATTATCTCATGGTTCATCAATTTGGATCCCATCATTTCTTATATACATTTCATGAAGGATAGTATCTATGTTTCCTTTGTAGTTCTCCTTGGTTTTATGTTAGAGAGGTGGCTCCATGACATCCTCATATGTATGAAACTTCTTGTGGGAGAAGTGATTAGGATCCACAATGTTGGATTGTTCTTTTGTAATGAATATTGGTGTCGTTGAGGTAGGGGATTTATGGATTCATTATTATTGTACATGAAATTATAAAGAAAAATAATGTTTTATACCTTTATATAGAAATAAAATTAACTATATTATTATTACAATAGATAAATATTTTTTATTAATCATGTGTTGATGCTTTCTATCATGACCATGGTACGCATCTTGATTTGTTAAATACTGTGTAATATATTCTATTATTATTGTAATTTCATGTTATTATATGGATAAAAATTTCCCTATTTAATGAAATTGTTAAAGAAAATAAATAAAAAATTAATTAATAATTATGTTTCTAATTAATAATAAAAAAACTAGAATGTATAAATCTAATGTTTTTAAAAAAAAATTATAATAAAATTGATGCAATTTGCATACATAATTAAATTATATTCTATATGATTATTGAAATTTATAATTAATGTTATAAATGATTATTATTTTTTATAATAATAAAAATTTATTTTAATAGAGAGTGGTTGTCCTCATAGTTTGATGAAACTTGTATACTGTTTAGAACATTTTCAACTTTTCATAGTACCTGGTAGCTTGATGATAAATGATTCATATAATTTCAACATGTTAATAATGAATCAATAAATTCAAGATTTAATTAGTTCTTATTTTCAGATCAAGATAATTAATAGGTCATGAGTCTGTGTTCCACTTGATATGGTCATGTTTCATGAGATTAAACCATGAGAACTCATTTATATTTGCTGAATGGATGCCTTTTTTGGGATTAAATTTCTATATTGTCTATTGTTATTCGTTTATTTTTTTTATTTGTTTATATAAGTGATATTATATGTGATATTATATGTTTTGGTGAGTATAAAACTCTATATGGTCCTAAGATTTCTAAGTCATTGATGGATGACGTGATGTGGGAAAATAGGCCTAGATGATGTTGAAATAGTTGCACATTGGATGATGAGATGCATTAGGATATAAAAATGGGATTCAGGGATGGAAATAAAGGTTATATAATTGTTTAAATATAGTATTAACCATTTTTTATGTGAGGTTGAATCCTGGATCCACTCTTATGAATATTTTCAGTGGATGATGGCTTGGTTTCTTATTTTATTATCATTACTTTTCTTTGTTCCTTAGTAAACTAGGTGTTCTTGGATCCATGAATCCTTATTCAGGTATTATAGGATGTTTTTACTAAAGTAATTGTATTATATAATGATTCAAATAATGAATTAACAATTCATAACCATCATGGTTGGTGTTAATGTAATGAATGTATTGAAATGTTTTTAATATTGATAAAATATGGACTCTTTTTGGACTAATCAGTGGGCGTGGACATTATATTGATGATTAATGTAATTTAATGTGGAATAATATAATTGGTTAATTAATTGATATTGAATTAATCAATAAAATAAATTAATAAAAATGAATGAAATAATCAATGTATATGCTTTAAATTTTTGGTTTATTGTAGGATATCTGGTTGTTGATGCGGAAATTGGGAGTCTGAGTGATGTTAGCTGCAACTGAGTCTAAGATTGTTATTCTGACAAAGTGGTTTTGAGATATATATTATCATGTATAATTTTTGATTTTATACATTGAAACACCAATGTTGGTTATGGTGACTGAGATAGATTTTAATTTTTTATGGTATTTTCGACAATATATTGGTGGGTGCATAGATGGACAACTAACCCCTATATACACCCTCTATTATCATAGTAGTTACATGTGCTGGTATTCTTATTGATTAGTTTTAACATATATTTGTGTAGAGGCCTATAAAGTCTTTTTTTCTTTACAAACACATGTATCTATGAATATAGTATCCAAAGGATTATTAAATGTGTGACACATATAGGCTGTGGTGGTTTATGGTACGTTACCTGGTGTATGGGTATTGATTGATTTAGGTTCAATACATGATGTATAATACACGTTATATGGGATTTTATGGATCCAAAAAGATACTTAATTTTAATATATGGTTATGTGATATTGTATAATTGAAGTGTTTGAAGTGTGGGGTTCATGTCATGATTCCATACACTAGTGACTTCAAGATGGCATATTTTTGAGATAGGTAGCTCAGGACATTTGAAATTGTGGAAGAGTTTCAAGCCAGCGAGGAAGAAGGAGTGGGGTATCCTTGATGTTTAATTACTATATTGAATTCTCTATAGTATGAGATATTTGATGAGGTAAGGAATAAGGTAAAATGTTTAGTTGATGAGAAAATTTCATTTTTTTCATTGTTCCATAGAAAATTTTTTGTATCTTCTTTATTAGATGATCTGGGAAGATCATACTATGTATATAGTTATTCTAAAAAATGTATATATATAATTTTTTGGTTCATCCATATAATTTTATATATTGACCTGAATATTATTTGATCATGGGGTTTCAAGTGATTTTGTTGATTCATGGTCACTAACATCATTAATTTTTTCTACATGTTGTTTATTTTTTTCAGTTGTTTTACTACAGAATGTCATATAATTTTTTGGCTTGGAATTTTTTATAAATATGTTTTATAAGGTTTTGATTTCTAAAGGAATCTTGTCAAACATTTTCAAAAGTTTTCTTAGAGGGTAATGACTATAATTTTTATATTCATTATCCTTTGGTTATAGACATAAACCTGAGGCCTATTGGAGGTGGGACTAAGGCTGTTAGAATCTCTTTTCCCTATTTTCTAGATAATATGCATTTCACGGTGGGGGAGGGGGTCATGATAGTGTGGTATTAGAGGTATAGTTAAAGTAACATATAGATTTTATTGTTAGTCATAAGTGATATTTAATTGGATGGTTGGACATTGATGTTATTTAATTGTAGTAATAAATGTAATCATGAGAGAATGGTCATGACATAGGTATTTATCACTTCTTTTGATGATTCATGGAAATTATTTTTTCTAACCCATTTAAATAATGTTATGCTAGTTTTAGGGATGATACAAAGGAAATAATCTTTCATCATTCCTATTTTTTATGTATTTATAAAGGGTAGAAATTTGGATAGGTTAGAAACATAAAAATGTAATAAAATAACTAAATAATTAATATTATGTATCCCAAATTTCAAATTTATGAGCACTAATAGTTAATTATTTTGGTTGGAATGGATCTTGGTTTCTGAAATCATTTTTTAATTCTAAAATTATTCCACATGATGTGATATTATATCTACACACAATGGACGTCGATAAAGATAACACAAAGAGGACAACACACCGAGAGTTTTAGTTCCAACATTTACAGAAGTATGATGTCTTAGTTTTAGATCTAGATTTATAATGATAGTTAGAGGTATTTTATATCTCTCTCAGTTCAATACATTTATGTAAAGTATAGAATTTATCATTATATATGGATATGTTGTTGTGAGAAGAAAGGAATTGGAGGTTTTGGATCCTTCGGGATCATGATGAGTCGAGAGTCTCAAGGGAGAAGTTCCAAGACCAATTCTATGGAATGTTCTATTATTTATCCTGTAAGGAATCCAATCCCCAAAAAAACATACATTTTGATAGGATATTTCTAGTGTGTGAGTGTTTGAGGACCGTTTTAGGACCCTACTACTAAACTCTTTAAACAAGTTGCTGGATAAGTAGTCTATGGATATGAAATTTTCGGTGGCTTTGTGTCCAGATATCTAGAACCACGTCACCCCATTTATTTTATAGATTTTTATATATTTACTGGATATAGATGTTTTTTATAGGAAGATTTATAAAATTGGATTGTCATTAGATGAGAATCATTAGGTTTCATAGTGAGACAATTCTATAAATTGGGGTTCCCAGTTGTTCAGAAAAAATATTTTTAATTCATATCGTGGTATGTCTCATCCGTAATCATATTTTTTTCTTTACGTGTGAATGTAATTATTAGTATAAAAGGTATTATAATTGTATTTTTCTAATTGAGTTTTACATCATCTTTTTTTAGAGTGGAAGAACATTCTGAGTAGTTAGTGAGCACCAGATATTCCACTTCATGTTCCTCTAGTGAGGTAGTTTGAGACGAGGAAGTAACATCTGGGTTATCTAGTTTGGGAGCTATATAGTGAATATAAGGCTAGTATATTGCAACCCTAATATGATTCTCATCCCTAGAGATAAGAGAACATCCTTATAGGTTGTAATCATCTCGTTCAGTGAGGCCATTGAGTAGATCATGGTTAGTTTCATGATTTATTGTTTCATATGCCTTGAAGTCCAAATAATATTTTATGTAACATTTTTTTATAAGTGGTTTCATGATATTTTTAATTCATGAGAAAATCAATCCATTATACCACATACCCTTGTCCATGCTTTGGGACAAGACATTGAAGGGCATATACTTCCCTTTATGTGGAATAAAACAATTTGACATCATAATGACTTCTATGAAATATGTATACATTGTGACCTAGTTATGGGGTAGCACCACTCTTGGAAATATTTTCACCTTTTAGGGATAAAACCATATGAAATCTTCTTATTTAAGGATTGGTTTTATGTTTTTATGGATATAATGGATTTAATCAAGAGGAAAATTATTTTTTATGATGCTTATAGAGATCAAGTAGTGTTTGTTGGCATGTGAGACACTCAGATGAGTTTGTGGAATATTTCACCTTTGTCTTATCTGATGGTTGAGATGATATTAATTTTATTGAGTTTCATAATATTGTGTTTACCATGGTTGTATAGGACTAAATTGGTATCTTTATAGAGTTGGTTTTAGAGATAACCCATCGATGAGATATCATGTTTGGGATCAGTTAATAGTTTGGTGTGTCTCCTATCTCAATGTATCCATATAGGATAGAACGTTTTGAGTTATGAGATATGGGAGTAATTCTTGATGACATGTTTCCATAATATATTGTTTGCCCGAGTGTGACACCAAGGGGTGTATTAGTATTTTTCATGAATATGGATTATTGTTGTCTTCTTAATTGTATCAATTATTATTTCATGAACTATGTCATAATGATGAACTTCTATCCTACATCACAGATTTTTGATTTCTTCGACCAACTGAAGAAAGAATGTTTTATATAAAAGGTATAATTTTCGTTAGGATATCATCAGGTATGGGAGAAAGGGGATAATATCAAGAAGACTATTTTTATTTTCATTTATAATAATTTTGATTTCTTTTTTATGTCATTTGGTGTGACGAATGCTTTATCTCTATTCATAATGATGATTATCACTAGTATAAGAGAGATCTAGGATATGTTCAGGGTGGTTTTCATCAATTAAATCATTTTATACTCATTTCATAAGGATAATAATGAAGATTATTTAAATGAATTTTTTAGTGTTTAGAGTCTTGATAATATATATAGGATGTTTTCAATGTTTGAGTTTAATGCATTTTAGGTTTGTTTCGCAGGGCATGTTGTGTCCCCATAGAAAATATATGTTGACCCATCGATGAAATTCTTATTTGTTTTATGGGAATCCCCCATGATAGTGGTAGATGTGCATAATTTCTTATGTATTTAAGGATATGATATCAGTTTTGTAGCTATTTTATCTGAATTTGTGACTCATATGACATCCCAGAATAGAAATTATCGGGTGTTATAATTGATAGACTAGTATCAAGATAATTTTTGTTACTTGAGAAGAAGTTTCTCAACACACCCATAAGTTGTTTCACCTGGAGGGAGCTGAAATTGGTGACGTCCATGATGCATCACATCGTGGAATTGAAATTATTTTTTATAAATAGATATCAGTAATTTATTTTGTGTATCTACATTTATCTATCAATGAGAATAACTATTCCACCAATGTTCTTGAGTAATTTGTAGATCTATTTGACTTTATTTCGGGGATACATTACCTAAATAATGAGTAATTTTTAGTTTTTAAAGACCTTAAGAACCTGAGGTTTTTCTTCTCCAAACATGACATGATATAGAGTCAGCGTTGGTGGAAAATATTCTTCGTGGATTATGACTTTGATATTTCATATACTTTAGGAAAGGGAAAGTTGTGGTTGATGCACTAAGTTGGAATTCATGTTGTGAATCCATGTGTGAATCCATATTTTCATAGATAGTGATAGATGAAATATCAATGATGTATATATTTATTGGAGTGGTTTGAAGTAGATTTTATTTTATAGATTATGGTGTAATTAATATTGGTATAGAATTTATATGATTCGCCACTAGGGGATTCAAAGTTTCTGGCCTAGATAAGATAAGTTGTTTTGGAAATGATCTAGATGGATGGTATGATGAAGGAAAAAACTATGTGTTATTCTAAATATGGATTATTATTCCTTGGTCAATACATCAAATGGTTCTCTATGTGCTTGATTGCTCACATTTGACGATACATCCTTATATGAGAAAGGAATATTGAGCTTTTAAAGGACTTTTTTGGTGACCTAAGTTGAATCATTCAAATTTATATTATGGTTCATGATGTTTTTTCTACTATAAGGTGATGGATGATAATTTTGTTCCTAGTGTATTTATCCATCCTTCGGATGTTATATAGTGGATGTATGAGGACATCTTCATTTACTAATAAGTTGGCTTAACATGAGATCAATGAGGGTTTGAAAAAAAATTGTGATAGAATATCAATTGAAAAAATACTCCCAATTTATATATATTTGGTAGTCAATATTAGTAGATGTTTTTTCCACTTAATTGTATAGAGGAGGTGGTTTTTATGAATTAGTCCTGAGGATAATCATTTCATAATAGGATCTTTGTTTTAAATCCTTATTATAGAGAGGTCTCATATACTTTTTGGTTATTAGTTAGCCATTAACATTATTCTTAATGAAGATGAATTGTTCGATATAGGGGACCATCCAAACACATTAGGACACATTTAAATCTTTTCTCCTACATTTTGGATGTTTTTGGATGAGACACCTACCATTGACCAATTTTCCAAACTATAATAGTTTCTATCCACCATTCTTATAGAACAATTTTTTTACTTTTTAATGATGACCTTGTTGTTTACTATTATAGTATAATAGGGGCTAGGTTTGTTGAAATTATTATGTGTGACATGTTTGAAATAAATAATTAATTATAACGGTAATTAATTTGAGGAAGAAGGTAGCACATTGTCATAATATATCGTTGGTCGATCATGGGAGGAACCCTCTAGAGTTCAATGTTATTGAACATATAGTTATAATGTTGAGACCTTATTATGGGAATTGAAGGATTTTTCCTGGGTATAATTTTTACCTCGGGTTTTTTTGGAAATTTAATTTTTTGGATCATATTGCAGCTCTAGAACATTAGACATTAATTTCCCTAAAGATGAGCATAATACTCATTGTTTTTCCTTATCACATCTCTTTTTTTATCATCATGTCAAATTTCATGTAATAAATTATGGTGAGATCAATGTTGAAAATGAAGTGGTGTTTGAGGAGTGTACTCTGAAGATCTAGGACATCTTGGTGAAGGTGATTCATTATAATTTCATTCCATTGGTTTTTGTTGTGTGGTGCAATGGTGGCATGAATTGGAGTACCTGTGAATATGATTCATAGATGAACTCTTATTACCCCATGCTTTTTATGTTTATATCTTCCATAAAAAAAATTAAATAAGTATTTTACCCTTTTTAGAATATCATATTTTCTTCACTTCTTTTTGTAGACTTACTCAAATTTGATAGTGGTCTCACACTATGAGTGTGTTTAAATGTTTATTGTTATTATTAAATGTTTTTTATTTGTTCCTATGATGACGTGGTTAAGCTCATATGATAGGAAGATCCATGGGAGTTATCTTATAGTGTGGTTATTCATATGAAATCTTTTAATTTTCAATTTTGGTTGGGTTTTGGATTATCAAAGATGTGAAATGATTTCTATGTATCTAATGTAAGGGTATAAATCCATGTATTCATAATAATTTCATGCTTCCAGAGATCATTATTCTTATAGGATTCCTAAAGAAATATTGTAGGGGTTTGGATACTAAAATCTAGACATAGGTAGAATACATGGTTCATAACTGTTTAACATCATTTATTCATAGTTTATGTATATTTACGGATGGTTCATCCAGTGTTTTATGAAATTTAAATATTTAGGAATAAATTCATTGAGGATACATGTATTATGTGGGGTTTTGAATATATACATCTATAAAACATGAAAGGGTTTGACACTATGAAAATTCCCAATGAGCCTCATTTATATAGAGTAAAATAACTCATGGTTTTTGTCATTCCATGTGGATATCATGTCTTTTAGTAGATCTAATTACCATATTTCCAGGCATATATGGATTCATTCAATAGGGATAGATTCCCAATCTTACATATTTGATCCATGTTGATCTATGGTGCATCCAAACTTTTCTCACATTAATATTTGGTCTATTTAATCCTATTTGTTATTTCTATTACATAAAAGATTTTCTAAATTATTATAAATGTGTTCTTCTTGGTTGTTTATTACATCAGTTTTCCAACATCATCATAGCAAGAATGTAGTTTCCTGCAAGAGAGGTGATTGAGGTCCACAATTTCTGTCTATTCTCATGTCAATAATTGTTACACCCTGGAGTAAAGGAACTCATTTCATCTCTATTCATTTATGTTCAATCATAGGTTGTTCATTCATTTCCCATTTAATGAAAATGTAATTACCCTAAGAACTACTAAACATAATTAACAACTAAATTGTTATATTGATTACATGATGATGCTTTCTATCATTGTAATGGTTTTACTCTTGATTTTCCAGATTGTGTGATATATATTCTATTCATATTTCAACTTATTTTTTTAGATAAATATTATAATGATTAATTTGATGGAAATTGGTAGGAAAATTAAATATATGATTAACAAATAATTATTTATCTTAATAATCACTAAAAAACATGCATTTTCGAAATATGTGTTTCTTGTAATTTTATTTCATAAAAATTGATGGAATGTGTATATATAATTAAATGTTATTCTTTTTGATTAATGGAATTATTTATGAATGGGAATCATCATTATTTTTTGTTGATAACAATAAAAAAATTAATGTATAATTTTTCTTCTAATGTTTCGATGTAAATGGATTATTACGACCTGAATAATTATATTTTGATAGCTTATGATGGATTGATGTCATATGTTTGTTATAAATTGAACACACACATAATGAATTTTTAAAATAAATATGAAAAACTAATAGTTTATTTCATAATGATAACTATAAGTGTATGAGTTTCCAAGATGCATGATTTGGGAAAATGTATTTATTCTTGAGTTGAGAGAGCTCATTTATGTGTGAATGATGGATGCTTTATTTAGGGATGAGATTGACATGTTGGCTAGGTAAGTATATTCCTTATGATTTTGTGATGTTCTCTAACTGTGAGGTTCTCTTTGTGACGTGGTATGGGGATGTGAGGCTCAAATATGATATAATAATATGATGGTAGATCCTCCAATGGAATATCTGATCTGGGTGGGGAGACAAAGATTATGTGGCAACAATTGAAGAATTTTTTGGGAGATAAATCTAGGTATGCATGTGGTTGTTATAGATGGAACCATAGGTGAATTAATGTGATGAAGCATGATCACCCATTTTTTATGTGATGCTGAGAACTAAAATTCTAATATATGAATCTTTTTAATGGTCAATGGTTGGGTTGATATTTTAATCTTTATTCTCTACCCTCAATGTAGAACAGTTTTGTGTGCTTGGTGTAATGTTTACTCTTATATATACAATATTATTTTCTTCCTGAATTACCTATATTATGTAATGATTCTAATTGTAAATACATTTTTATTAGGGCATGTAGTTATTGTTAATGGTTTGAAAATTCTAAAAAGATATTAATCACGACAATCTATGGACTCGGTTAGGATTATTCCTAGAAGGAATGGTCTATTCATTGATAAAAAATGTAATGTAATGAAGAATAGTATTAAAGATTTATTAATATATAATGATTTAATTAAATAGTTTAAATAATAAAAATTAATGAATTAAGAAATGACATTATTTTAAACACTTGTGTTCTTAGAGGACATCTAGTCTTATTAGTTGAAGTGGAGAGTCCATGTTATGTTAGATGCACTTGAGTGTAATACACAGTTATTTCCGTTCTTTTTTTTTTCTGGGCTATGTTATATCAAGTATATTTTTATAAGTCAATATGAATCCTTTTCCATGTTGGTTTGGGAGAGTGACACATATTAGACTCTATAGAGGTGTTTTCCCCAACATCCTATAGGGTAGGATGGATAGATGGGGACCCCCATTGGCCACACTATATTCACATAATAGTTAAATTTTCTTGTGCGAAAAACAATTATTTATTATAACTATTTATAGAGGAATGTTATGAAATTTTGTTTTTTCACGGAAATTTATATCTAGATATAGTATGTAAAGGATTTTTTTATTATAATTTATATAGTATGTGATAGCTTGTGTTACCTTACATAGTATATGGGATTCAGTTGATTGAGGTATAATATATGATGTATGATACATGTCCTAAGAGATACAATGGATCCTAGAGACTAATTGGATACAATATATGGTGATGTCATAAGGGATGATGTGATAATGTGAGCCATGATGTTCATGTTGTGATACCTTGAGAAGGTGTATTCGACCATGCCTATATTGGGGAGAGATGAATCTAGATGTGAGAAATTGAGGTATAAATGTAAAAATGTATGAAAAAAATGTGGGATTCACTTCATGTTCCATTAATATAATATTTTACTACATAAGTAAAGAAAAATGTTTAATAAAATTAGTTTTATGTATTAATGTGTGATGAATAAAATAATTTATATTAAATATATTTATAATGTAAAAAATTATACATTCTCCTAATGTTGTATTGTATCATTTTCTTTCCTAGAATTACACATAAAGATATTTTTATGATATTGATGTTTTATTATAATTCATTTATTGGAGATTTAATTCTTGAATAATTTTATGAGATGAATAATGTTGTTAATAATATCTATTTTCTCTATATAACGATAATTCCATGTTCTATTGATTTAATGCTAAATATGTTTGAATATTTAGATACATAGGAGTGTAAAAATTTTTTTATTCTATTTGAAAATCTATAAATAATGATGAATTATTAATTCTATAAAATATTATTAATAATAAAATAAACATATATAATGATATTAAATTTAATTCCATTAAATAATGGTTTCAATGAATGTTCTTTTCTTCCAAAACAATTTATAAAATGAAGTGATAAAATTGAGTTTTTTTAATAAATTAAAGGTATATGAGTATATGAAAAAACATTTAATAATTATATAAAAATATATCCTTAAAAACATGGAATATTCCATTACAATTTCTTATTGAGGGGTAAAAATCAATAATGATTTTATGGTAAAATTATATAATATTTAATATTATTTTTTTGACATTATAATCTACCCCTATGGATGCCCAAAAAATAAGATGCACTTATTATTTTAAAAATAATTTTATGAATACAAAATATATTAAATAACAATCATCGGTACATTCAAATTTAAATATAATTTTTTTGGGATTTATTGGAAAATAATAGCGATACATATGTTTTATCAAAAAAAATAATTTTAAAATACATTCTACTCTAATGTGGTGATTAATGTTTTTCATGGATTTGAATCTTGTCTTGTTTGAAAACACACAATATTAAAGAATATCATCTAGTTAAAATTAACATTATTCTTATTAGAATACCAAATAGGGTAAAATTATTTTTCATGTTTCATCATCAATACAAGTATAAATATAATAGATATTTTTCTAATAGGACTTGATTTTTTTAGACGATGTGACTTCAACTAATCTTCATAATTATTATCATGTTCCAGAATAATATAAAAATTAAAAACATTTGACAATGATTTTTTGAATGTGAATTTGTATAAAATTTATTATACCATATATTAATGATACTAAAATATAGCTGGAATACAATAATGGATAAAACTAGTTAATTAATTTGAAATTTAATTATTTTCACTTTTAATTATTTATCATATTTGTGACATTATAAAAATTTAAAATAATTTGAGTAAAAATTAATAAAAAATTTCATACTAAAAGAGTAAGGTGGATTAAAAAATAACATCATTACTCAAAATGAAATGGATAAAATTAATATTAATTATCATCATTTTTAAAATTATGGTGGAATGTTTTATATAAAATCTATATATTGATTAATAAAAAATATGATTCGCATCAATTACTGTTAAATGTGAAAATATATATTTGATATTCATTTAACATTTAAGGATGAGATTAATTAATATATTGGATGATACATGACCTTGAAATTCATCACTCATATATTTTTTTGGGTATATTTATTCCTTTATAATTACATAAATTGTTATCTAATAAAATAATTGAAGTTGAAAGTATTATTTTTCAACTCTTAATATAAATTTATGATAAATCATTAACCCCATTATGATTGAACGATATAAAAATGAATATTATTGGAACATTATATTAATGATATGATATTTCTTCTAATATTGTTCACTATGATGGATAATCAATATATGCATCTAAGAAGAGATGTTATTTTTGGTGGGACAAAAAAACATTTATTTTTGTTTCCAAAAAAATATTTATTCTTATCTAACTTATTTTCCCTTAATATGTTATAAATTTAAAACCCATTAAAATTTTATAATTTTTACATAATATTCATTATATTCTTTAATTTGGTTTCTCATCTATATAATGTCTATTTTATGAAACAAATATCCATAAAAAATATCTATTGTTGAAGGTTATATGTTTGAATATTTTCTATTATTTTCATCTATTTATTTGGTTGCAATTGATCTCAAATTCATCCTTATAGGTCATTTTGATGTTAAAAATTCATATTAGATATTCTGTGAATATGAAATGTTTCCAATGTTCGGTACTTAATTTGTGAAAATATAATAATATTTATATTCAATAATACTATTAATATATGAATATATATTATCTACATAATAATGATATGTGGATCCATTCATTAGAGAATAAAAAAATCTGTCTAAATTCTATCATAAAATGTGGATGAGATGACGAAATACTTTGAAAACTATAATTTTTTATTATTTTCAATGATTTTTTCATCATAATAAGTATTATATTCATAATATATTTAAATAATAATATTATATAACTGAAGATAATTTATATGAAGATAATTATATAATGAATATTGATAATTAATTTAAATTTCTAGATGGTTTGAAATATCTTTCTTCGTATCCTATGAATCATTATAAAATATTTAATTAATTAATCATTATATGAGTCACACTTCATTAATCATTTCAAAAATAATGATTTTATTCTTATAATAGTTGAACCATAAAAAATTTAGATTAATGATACTATAGACAATTGATTAACATTATTTAATTTAGTTAATATTATATTTTTTATTATGTTATTCAAATTGTAATAATTAAACATTCACATTGTCATTATGATTGATTAATATCAATATAAATATGTTACCTTATCTTCGTTTATTGATATATCTTTGAATGATGAAAAATATCCACGTATATCTTCATAACATAAAAATTTGGTATATTATTTTTTAATAGTGGGAATGAATAATGGATTTTTATATTCCTTATCAATATTTTTTGAATAAATGATATCTCATATAGATTTCATGAATTGATTGATAAATTTATACCTGATCATGAATAATATAGGAAACTAATCTTCTATGATGTAGTTTAAATATTTGGTCTTTCATAAGAGTCTAAAGATAGTAATATCATGGTAATGGTTGAGGATAAAAATAATATCTTCATTAATGAATTAATATATTTTATGATATATCATCCATTAACATATCAAGTTATTTACTATTTTAAAATATAAATTATATATATGTGTATATAAGTTTTGGATGATATTCTTATTCATATATTGTATATCATTTTTCAGTGGTTTTAAATTATTTTTTGATGAGAGAATAATAAAAACCAAATGATTTAATGATCCATGTTAGTCCTAAAATACTATCATAATGTCAAAATAATCTGACATTATTTGATATACATCACGTATACTAATTATATTTAGTATTTCCCTTTATTTTGTTTGATATATAATTCACGTAGGTACATATATAACACTCCATAGATCAAGTTCAGTGCCTTCTCTATTAGATATGCCAGGGTATTGAATCCAAAGATAAAAAAATTCTATCTAATGAGAATATGGCTTCATAGATACCATTATAATTGTATTGGATAGTGATCATTGTTTATTATTTGTGTTAATGTCAATAAAATTTTAAAATACTCATTCTATGTGTTTAGTATGTTTATCTAAAAAGTTTATAAAATTAAAAGTCTAAAATCATCATGAATATATGAAATATATGTAAGATAATTAATATATACGTATGTGTGCCATCTAATAAGTATGGGGTGACTACATATGATGTTATAGGCTTATATGTGTAGATTATGGTGCTCTTATCATATGTGAAAACGTCCCTTACCATAATATCAAGAATGTTGGAACAATATAATCATTATTAGGAATATTATATTTGATAAGAAATAGAATGTTCATAAAAATAAATACACAATGTTTTTGTATTAAAATATTTAAAACAAAAATTTAGCTGAAACATAAACCATATAGAAATGCATCTCTCAAACTGTATAATCTTTGAGATTGGTTGAACTAATTTAGTAGAATAAGGGTTTTATTATAAATCCTATCAATAATATTACAATTTTAATGTAAAGGGTGGATGAGTGGATGAGGAATACTTTCAGATGATATAGGATATAAATTCATGAAATTTATTTCAAAACATGGGGTAGAGAACACTCTTATATATTAAAAAATGTTTTGAAATGTGGGATGATACATTTCTTTCCTTATTATAATTTCCAGTTAGTGGAAGAAAATGGATCTACATTTTTGTAAAAATCATTAATGTATATATACCCATACACTATTTAGATTCCTAATATATCATATTTTTGTTTATTTTTATCAATTAGTTGGTGGGGAATCAACATTTGTTATGTGTGGGGAACACGATAACTGACAAAGAATTCATTTTATTGAATAGAGGATGAAAAAAATTATATCTACTACTGTATTTATTCATTGCATTAGAATTATATATTTTTGGAAAAAGGATTCTATTATGATAAATTAATATAAACACCCAAACATATAAAATTGGATCCACCATACCAACAAATCCACTTTAAAAATAATATGTAATTTTGTGTGGGAGAGTATATGAATTTTTTTTAGATTCGTAACACATATATGAGTAAATGTAATTTAATTAATTTCAAGGAATAGTTGAATGAATTTAAATATAGGTTTAAGTGTTATTTTAGTGACAGCTCCTTTAGTCTCCATGAAATGTTTGAAAAGGAACCCTTGGTATTAAAACAAGATCAATGGATTTCCTTTGTGAAAATGCATTATTCATACATATATATAATAAGTGATATTTTCATAGTATAGTAATAATACCTAATTATATATAATATAATTAAAAATATGATTAAAAATATTATTTCATGCATGTCATAATTTGAACTCATTATCTGGGTTTGAACATGTCATTGCACACAAAGATGGTTCCAATGTATTTTAATGAGAGGATTTAACCAAGTAGTCTTCAAGATATTTTTAAATAATCTATTTTTCACCAAATTTAACTTA
The DNA here is from genome assembly GCA_963277665.1 of Viscum album. Taxonomy (NCBI): domain Eukaryota; kingdom Viridiplantae; phylum Streptophyta; class Magnoliopsida; order Santalales; family Viscaceae; genus Viscum; species Viscum album. The sequence continues at coordinate 14,299,183 of OY728151.1, read as the reverse complement.
TTTTGAATTAATTTTTCCAATTATGATATATGAGAATAATAATGTGATTTAATCTGCAATATAATTATTATTTGAATTATGTAAATGAATATTCTACATGGATTAGTGGTAAAATATTTATATCATAGTTCAGTTTTGTATGAGGGATTCTTTTTATTTTTATTACTATTATCCAAAATAATAAATAAGGAATGTGTTTAAAATCCTTTAAGTATATCATTTTTATCACATAATAAAGATATTTACATTGTTTTGGCTATGTAGACTACCAGCAATGAGAAATGATTGTGCTCTAGACCACCACCATGATATATACTTATGAGGATATGAAATCATCAACAAAAATGAATCTTCCTCTTGTTTTGAGTAATGACGCTCTTCTCAATCATATAGAATAAATAAATAAAAAAGTATAATTTGGAAAAGAATATTATAGTAGGATACATGATTGATAGTTTGGGATTAGTAGTTTTATGTGATGGGTTGAGCAATGTCTAATTTAATTTAGTGAAATATTGATATTATTATTCATGAAATTATAGTCATGATATGATCAATGAAATATCTAACAAATTTTTATATTATGATTATATTAATGTAAATATTATACTAAATATATATTCTTTGAAACATATATAAATGAAACAAATTTAATTTCATAAACATAGTTTAATAAATAAATCATATGATCTAAATTTTGGTAGTCTATTGGAAAATCAAGAAAGTGCATCATCTATAAGGTAGATGACATGGAATTGGAGGGTTAATTAGATATTTGATCTCCTTGTTGATGGGTTGAATATTTCTTGGGAAACTTCCAAATGAAACAATTTTAACATATGACTAAAATAAGAAAATATTTGTTTTAAAAAATTAGTTTGTTATATTAGATATATATTGTATATTTTTTAATTATGAATATTGAATATATTTTGTTTCTCTTATTTATACATATTTTTATATTATATTTCATGTAAAATCATATTTAGATTCCCCATGATTTAGGATTATTAATTTTTTCAACCATTCTATATCGAACAACATATTAATTTTTTTCTTCTAATTATATTGTTTCTATTATAACAATTTATATATAATTAAGAACCATTGTTGATTTTTTATAATGAACATATTCATAATTTATGAAAATTGTAACTGATTATAATGTACACTATTATATAGAATTTAACCTTCAATTGAAAAAGATTTAATATGTTTATAACCAATGAAATTTTATTAGAAAAAATATGATATCAAACCAACACAATATAAATATATGTGGTTTCAATACTGCTTCCAATTTAAGAATTTGAGTGGTTCCACAAGAATAATAATAATGGATATCTGATTCAGTAAAATGAAGATGTCTAAAAAATCATCACGACTAAATTAATAGATCTTTGTTCCACATTATATATATCATTATGACCCAAATCCGTTGTCGTTGGATGAAATACAACATCACTGATCATAAATTATATCCTTTAGACACTGAACAATGAAATTTATTCAATGTTAATTAAAAAATTGTGGTTTCAAATTATTTATTACATACGATACCTTTAATATAAAAGGAATAATAAAATAAATAAAAACATTGTATTATATAAAAACCTAAAAAATATACTTATAGATGAACCCATAATACTAATCACCATCAAATTAGTAATTAAAACACTAACATGGATACATAAAAAAGGATTTAAGTACCCAAGAGAAAGTATGTAATCAATGTTTCACCTTGCCCATCTCCATAAAAGGGAAGCTAAAACATCAAACTCAAAACATACAAGACTAAAAAATCAAGGTACTCCTCTAGTAATCTATTTGTAATTACCGCAATATATATCAAGATAAAAATTGTATGTAAATTAGTTATAATGCATATGAAGGTGGTGAGAATAAAAAATATAAGGAAAACTCTATGACATCCCAAACCCGACACTAATTTGAGAAATTTGGAATAGATAACAATAAATTATGTATATAAAAATATGGGAGGAAAATTAGGATACATGTTATGATATAATTAATAAATTGTGAATAATAAACTCATCATCAATATCTCCCATGATATCAAACACCATTGAAAATGTCCAAAGAATGAATTTCCATTAATATATCATATTAATTGTCAGTACTCACATTTCCTACCAGTCCCGCTAGAATAATGTCATCAGATGGTTTTATAATATATTGTGGTAAACATATATCATACAAATCCACATAAAATTATATTATTCCAAAATAAAAATTATGTAAATATAATGTCATTTATATAAGATGTTTTTAGATATATGTGTCCTTTGGAAATTAAAACATAAATTTTCAATTTCATAAAGCACCATGTTAGTGACAATAAAACCAGTGTGTTCATTGAAACCCCAATACAAGGATCTATCTATGAGAGAATGAAAATAGAATGAAGGTTATATATAATAAAAATTCATAACGTTGATTACCTTTTTTCAAATGTCCATGATTCTATGGAATTGGAATATAGAATGACTAGAATATCCAAAATTGTTATGTGGAACTCTCTATTGAAAGTTAATTAGCTATAATAAGAAATTCTAGTATTTTATAAAAGTAATTATTTATTTAAAATATATTCATATTTAATTAATTGTGCTTCCATGTTTAGAAATATTGGGTTTCAATCATTATAGAAATACTGAAACTTCAACTAGATTTCAACCATGGATATATTCATTGGATTCATAGTTTTTAACTCCATGAAAAAAAATTAATAAGAGGAAAAAATTTCCATTTATTAAAGGCTAAAAAATAATTTGCCAAAACAATTCTCCAAAAGTGATCCTACACATGGTTCCCCTTTTCATGTGACATGATTAGCTAAAGAGAAAAACATGCTATTCCATAACTATATGCCAACTATGAAACCACTAAAATCACTCAAATAACTCCCAAATGAATGATAAATATCACGAAACAATATGAAATACATTATATGTCATCAATTCTTGGTAATAAATAGTAGAGTACCTCAAATAGGGCATCCATATTCTACCCACAATTTTCATTCCTTATGAGGAATGATATATTCTATCATTGTTACAGAAATTCTAATACCATAACATTAATATATATGTCTATAAATAAAGTTATTATTCTATAATCATACCATGTTACAACAACACCCATAGTAGTGACATATTCCACCATTGTTAGACATTATCTTTCTTATCTAGAATATGAATAAGTGTGTTCATAAAATACATATCTTGATCTAGCGTGAAGTGGTCCCAACTAACCACATTTTTAGGGTCAGGTAGATTTTTTGTTGATATACATTAAACACATTATGGATAGATAAAAATAAACGAGATAAATACACACAATTGAGAAAAAACGTCATTATATTTTTGAATCGTAGTTTTTATTACCTATCAAGGAGAAAACATTCTATTTATTATCAAATGATGATGACATGAAAAAAATACCAACATATATATGAGATCATCCATTTCAATAAATAATTATAAATAATAATGAACGATAATATTTCAGAAGAATTTGGTAAATTTTCAATATCCTTATAGTTATTTATATTAATATCTAAGTCGCATGGATGGGGATATATTAAATTAATGAAAATTCAACTTCCACACCCCAATCAATTGAAGGGGATTATAGACCTTAATTAAATTTCACATATAAGGAAATATCTACCAGGGTCTAACAATTTGTACAATATAAAACAAATAAAATGTTAAAATGTTATTCATAATATCGTCCAATTTTCATCGCATATAAAATGATCATATCAACCAACGTATAGATGGTAGACATAAATATTTTCTATATTTGAGGTTGATAAGTGAAAACTGGTAGGGCATCATTAATTCCTATTCAGAATCTCTTTATTAATTTATACAAACTCAAGGAAACTAACTAAAAAAATATTATCTATAAAGTAAGAGTGTCAAACCCATAAAGATAAAGCATATGATCTAAATTTTATAAAGAATCTCAACTATATTATTTTCCATGTTTTGAAAGAATGGATCAATAGAAGTGTTGACTGAGGTCTTATATCATTATAAAGGAATTATAGTTTCAATTATTTTTTGGTTCGTGTGATTGGGATTAAATTAAATGTGATTTTATTTATTTTTTGTGTCATAATTGGGTTTGTTGCGATCCTTAGTCTTGGTATCCCTCCCTAATTCTATAATATCACATTTTGAATGATCTTATACTATATTCAATCATAAAACTAGGATCCCAATTAAAAATTTCATACATAGCTAACCTATATTTCCTAATGGTCATATAAAAATAGACCAACAAGTTGATGCAATTTAATAAAAAACCTTAGAATCTTGAAATGGTCATGCAATATGAAAAAAATATAGATTTTTAATTGATTGTTAGTTTTGAAATATCAAAAACAAGAATATAAAATATAAAATAATCAATACCAAAAAAACCCCTTAAAATAAAATTACTCGACACAAAACGAACTACTCGTTCATCCTAGTCATGATGAGAATGCACATCATATGTTAAAGAAGAATAAAATAGGTGAATAATGGTGGTGATGGTAGGCTTTGGATAGTCACTCAGTTGTTTAGAATCTTATTGATGGCATCAATAAGGTTCCACTAGTCCAAGTGTATTTTGGAAGGGCGATCGAGTTCAGTATTTATAGGATAACCACATCAATCACTTGGTATAAACATCTTAATTTTTCATCATGTCAACACTTACATTACCTGTACTTAGGATACACTATGTGCAGCCCCTCTAATTTCAGTCATCGTGAATCTCGGAACAATCTTCTCCAAATCATGTACTGAAAAATGTCACATCAATAAATTGGGATTCACAGTGTGTAAATGCCATTCACATGATCGGATGAAGTCACAACTTGTCTTACATGAAAATTCCTTTTAATAAACACACATCATATAATGTAATTATAGGATGTGTAATTATTTTTCATCAATTTCAAGCTATACTTTTTCTACAACAATCTGATATCGCATGGAGAGCCAATCTCTATGCGGGAAGTGTAATGTAGCTCATATTTCCTTCTATTTTCATTCCACCTCCTAATATCAATTGATTTCTACCTAAAATCATAAAACAAGTTAATACATTCCAAAATTGGAAATATTATTCATTTAAATACAAAAATCTAAACATAAAACACCCTTAAATATATACATGAAATAGGCTTATTATTTTTCCATTCCTATGATCAAAAAGGCTCAAGGGTCATATAACATCAATGGATAAAATGTGGAATTAAATAATAGTTTACTATTAGGGAATATAATAGATGATAACCCATTGTCCTTTTCCTTATTCTGATGATTGATATTATAAATTCATTAATTTAATTATTATATCGAATTTGAAAGTAGAGTATATAATGTATCAGTCAATCCAAATTCACCCAATTGGCAACATGATTTCTAGTCACTCATGGTAGATCTATTTCGATGTCCATGTAAATATTCTTGTATTATAATATTTTAAGGTAATAGACTTTAACTAGTCAAATTTAAACTAATATTCATCCTTGACCAATTGATAAGTGAGATGACGCATTACATACTCCACCAACATAATCCTCGTAATTGAAAACATGAAATAGTCCCTTATTAACCATTACATTCCAAAAATACTTGGTTGAGTAAAAAACATATTATAGGCATATATAGAATGATATTCATCATTTTATGTTAGAAGAAATAGACTCTAACTATGACAGATAAATCACAAACTTGTATCTTATTTTAATCTATTGATTGTCCCCACACAATTGAGGTTTCACAACACAATCAAATAGTTAGGACTTTTTATTGATCAAAAATTATTTTTTCATCGAATTATTTAATGAGGGGGTCTAGAATGAAAACATATACAACTATTATGTTTTCATATTACATGTTATTATCTATAATTTCCTCCAATAGATTCCATTTGTTTCAGGATTTCTTAATTACATCATTATAAAAATTAAATACTAATTAATCTCCAACTATATACATTATACAATATGTGTAATACATTAAGATGATTAATATATGAATATATTCAACAAGAATAAATTTTATTAGTATGATTCCTTATTATGAATATATGTGCTTGTATATTTTGTTGACCTCACACAACCAACACTTCACTAAAGAGATAATACTCTATCTTTTTGGGTATAGACCATTGTAGTTACTTTTTGATCATGGTTTGGATAGTTTTATCATGTTGACTGAATTATCATGATCCATATGTTATTAAATATTCACTATGTATGGCACAACCACCTATTATTGTTTTTAAATCATTACCAAACACAACATAACCATCACTAGGAACTGGTATAATAAGGATATGTATAAAATTATTCCAATCCTTTAGTTCCTTGAATTATTTTTGGAAGTTATCACACTAGTTTTATTGAATACACTTCAAAATTATTATTTTACTATCAAAATTTTTTATCAAAATATATTACATATTTTTTTATGATTCATTATATTAAGAAACACATTCGTATGAAATTAATGTTATAATAACTTAGGAATCTTTGAATCATATACAATATGTTCATTAGTTAACAATATCCTCTTGTACTAGTTTCCAAATAACTAGAACTGATATTAGAATAGTCATCTGAAATTATAATCTTCTTAACATAGGGAAAATTATCACATGAAATGGTGAATAAATATGAGTATTAAGGGTAAAATTCACAGATACATAAACATAACAAGAGTATAAGTGTGTGTAAACATGAGAATAACATTTGAAAACTAATTACTACATTTCAATTATCATAATGTTGGTTATTGATCAAATTTTTTGTAGTTTATTAGATATGAATCATATGGAAAACATAGCACATAATATATCAGATCATAATAATATAATGAGACCTTGAATTATGGAATACACATAAGAATATAAAATCACATCCATAGTATGGAAGCCTCATTTCAATGCTTATCCTAGTGGCATAGGTTTACACCCCAAACCATAGTTGTAGTCAAGGTTCACTCCCAATACTATCATAGTGAATAATTTCCCTTACTAAACTTGGTTCACTCCCCATTACAATGATATTTATCTCATGTGATTTCAATCATTACCCACTTCATTAGAGGTAGATATAGGTCCCACAAGTCAGGAAAATAAATTCTTACATATGTGTTACACAAGACGATAAAACATTCATCATCTTAGATCCCATGAAAGGAATTAGGTTTTGTTATAATTATATTCATTAATATCCAGTAGAAAAGAAATTTGTTTCATATATATTACATCATATCATAAACCATAGAAAATAAATGAGTTCTATGTACAGTTCTTCCTAATATAAATAACTAAAAATTGGTTATATATATATATCCTTATAACATAACCCATAAAAATTAAATGGGTTTTATAAACATCTCTTCCCTGTAATCATGAAAAATCATGGTAATGAATATGGTTGGAAAATGGATTATATCCCAATTAAAACAAAAGAAACAAAAAAATTTATTGTCTTTGAGGAATATAGTGTCCATAAAAACAATTAAAAATTTAATGAGGATAATACCCATTCCATATTGAAATAAGGTAAAAATATATATAAACATTCGAAATATTAAAGAAAAAAATTTCTTTGTTACTAATCAAGTAACATTTTAATATAAGCATTAATACATATTTTAATCAGTATGATGGAATATTTAATTCAAATAATAATATATTAAAATCATTCCTTTCTTATTGTCAGTAAAAGTGAAAAGTACTTCATTCAAAAAACAATTATATGTTTCCTTCTGAAATATATAGAAAAAACAAAATGTATAAATGACATAAAAATATATTAGGGGATATTTAGAAAATATCGTCAATATTTATTTTTTAATACATGGATATAGATGAAAACATTTTTGACCGAAGAGGTAAATAAAGATAAATTTTTGAAAAATCAATATTTTGAATACTTGAATACATCAAGTGAAAAAATAAAAGTAAAAAACTTATTCTTATTACAATAAATATAATAAATGTATACATTTATCGGGATATGTTTTATATGATTTCATATTCCGAAATATATTGATAAACTATCACGCCCTATCCCCCAGGACTCGTGCTATGACTACCCTAGGCCTGTCTCCCATAAGATAGGGTATGACGACTAGCACCGAGTAGGCATTTCCCACAATGGGATAGCATTTTCTTATAAATATGCACAAACACACACCCATCCCCATGAGTATATACTTAAACTAAAATCATTATCTAAATAGATATGAAACCTACTAATAAAACCACTGAGAGTTATAGTATAAACCTAAAAGTAAATAGACCATAATACAAGACCAACTGAAATTGAAAAGTACAAGCTCCTGGGTATTTTCAATATAAAATCCAACATTAAGGGTATGTATTGTATGATGTATGAATGTTTTGAAATCATACCAAATCCGTTGGTATTTCATGAAAAATCCATGTCTGTGGCCAACTATGGACTGCGTCAAAGCTGTCGATCGTCTTCAAAATACATGGCACATGTGGGAGACGCATGTGTAGGGGTGAGTATAACAATACTTAGTAAGCACACAAAACCGAAATGGTTAACCACAAAACAAGATAAAAAGTAGTGTAGCAAAAATGTTCACTATGTGTAGCCTCAAATAAGTATGATAAAGAAAGTCCCATGAGTGAGCTCGCAACAGGATACATATACTAAGAATGTCTAGGAATATCCAATATCCAAGGAGACACACATTAGAAATTTATATGAGACACACTCCTCATAGGTGAGGAGATAAACTCTATATAGGCGCATGAGATACACTCTGTGTAGGCATATAAGACACAATTCAAAGGAGACACCCTCTATGAAGGCGCAGGAGACACACTCTGTAAGAGACACTATCTGTATGGGCATAAAAGAAAAACGTTATATAGGCATAGAGACACACATCATAGGAGAAACATTCCATTAGAGACACAGTCCTTATGGGTGTAGGATACACATTTCATAGGTGACATACTCTGTATAGGTCACAACCAGTCACATAATTTCGTCATTTAGTGTGTTAACTCTGGAGGCACCAACTTCTCGGGCCAAAAGTTCATATACTAACCTATATGAAAACACTCATAGGGTATCATAAAAGGAACACAACATCATGAGGGTTGAAATGCCACAAACGGACCATCAAATAGACACACAATTTTACATTTATTGTAATTTAAATAATAATCGTATGGTTGGGTCAGGGTCAGGTCCGACCTGGGTCCCACCAAAACTGACCCATTGGGTCAACCTGGCCTACTAGGTTCGTCTCGCCCAGGCTGGGACTAGCCCTCTATCTATACGGCCTTCCAACTCCTACCCAACCCGCTCAAGAAAGTTGGTTCATCCGCCCGACATGTGGTGGGTGCCACTTCCCCACCTAGTCTATGCGGTCGGCCACTGCATTAAACATAGTGTACCATCACATTAAACACGTCCAGCCACTATATGAACTTCCATATGGGATTTTTCATGGTCCATCTATTCCATGACACTTTTCCACGTGACATGACCTTCTTCCACGTTTGGTCAAGCCCCGCCTTTGGTCATCGAGCCAGCAACCCTATCTGCTAACCATAGCCATTGTGCCATAGGGTTCTCTACCACTGGCTATAGAGATGGTGGCCTCCTGCTGATAGGTGTCCACACCTCCGCACAACCACTCCCACATGGGCACTGTAAAATCATCTTCTATGATTCAAATCTATTTACATAGTGGATAGTTTTTCAAACTGGGAACACCTTCACGCTCCTTGGATAACCGTCTTCAATTTTGTGGGATCAAGATTTTATTCCTGTCAATATGTGGCTCAAATCATGTTCATAACCTCTAGGAAAATACCAATGTGACCACATATGTTTTTTAGTGATGAACACGTGAACCAGAGAGAGAAAAAGCATGAGAACACCATTATAACAGACCATGGCCTTGTTCATGTCGGCCATTGTTCGTTCATGTTATCAGGATAATGAAGAATAAAATAATAATCCTTCTATTTCATTTATTCCAATAGTTTATCAATTTAGAAAGAACGATCATACCTTGGTTCAACCTATTCATCTGTTGATTCTCGTTCATTGTTGGAATCAAGAACAAGTAATGGAATCATGAAGAAAAATAAACCCCTACCTAAATTAATTTAATTCCTAGGATAGAATTCATCGATGTTGGTGTTCCATCCATGAACGTCCTCGATACTTCGTTTTTCGTCATTCGTCATTCTTCGTGACTGGGGAGAGAGCTTCCTTATCATTTCATCAGTGAATTTTAGGGATATAAGGAGGAATTATCTTGCGTTATGAATTCTAACATTGGTACCTACCCGTGATTAAAAGATGAAACGTGTTAACACGTTTTAAAATTTTAAGTGTGTTTCATCATTTCCACGAGGCTTCATTATAGTATCATATAGTCAGCACATCGTAGTTCTAATGAGTTTCTATCTAACATTAAATAAAAAATATAAAATCAAATTTATGTATATTTTATTTTATTTCTTATAATGTACATAAATTAACTTTTGAAGCTGACTCGTACCCACTGAAGGTAGGCCCTACCTAGGGTAAACTCACTATTCTGAGCTCAACCGGGCCCTTATATTTTTGATCTGGGAACAGTTAGGATTTTATTAAAAACACAGACATGAGCTATTTTTAAAAAAATTAAAATGTGGTCAAATATTTATTCCAAGAACATAGGGCCTTGGAATCATGTGTTGTCTCAGTGCCTAGTCTCAAAATAACCCAATATATTTTTTGGAAACATTGTAATGGAATATATAGGACATACATTCTCCAAAATTAGGTATTTACATCCCAGAATGCCAAATCAAGGCATAAACAACAAAATGGGGATATTGAGCATAAATATGAGACTCCCACCCTTATGTGGTCTCTTGGATATTCTTGTGATGTCATTGAACATGAACTAGAGAATCAATCACCCACGGAGGGTCCACTCTTGTCAATCCTAAATCTCCAGTAAGAACTATACAAAAGTCATTACCATCATTAATGTTCAGCTCGCCCTAATAAATGATGTCTAGAGGATCAATTACATGTATCCTTAGCTAGGATATATGAATGGCTTCATGCACCCTCTCTAACAATGGAGGTAGATCCAAGCAGTATTCCACCTCAACCAATATACTGAGTATTAGATAAGGTCCGATTAACCTCAGAGATAATAATCCGCCTAAAAAATCTCAATATCCCACATCTAGAAGAGATCTAGAAGAATACATGGTGTCCCTTCTCGAACACATAGGGTTTTCGAAACCAATCAATATAAGAATATTGTAGGAACGATGCAGTATACATCCACTCCTAGAAGACCTACATCATCACCAGAGTATCATGATCCAAATATAGGCCCATGATTGCTAACTATCAGGGGTCAGTATAGCAAAGTGGCAACCCGTAGGGTCACTCGTACAAAGGATTGAACGATGTCAAACCAATGGTAGAAGGGTAGCTTTTATTTTATGAAAACTCATCAAGGGGTGGGTGGTTATCCCAATTATGACCAAAATCAATGATGTAAGAACATATCATGTCCTCTAGTACCTAAATGGTCCTCCTTATCTGACCGCCTGTGTGTGGGTGGAAATCTATGCTTTAGAGAAACTGAGTCCTAAACGCATACTTTAATCCCTTCCACAATCAGGATATGACTTTAGCATCATGATATGATACTATAAGTGATGGGACCATGGGAGTGAAAATATCTCTTATATGTTGAGGTATCCAATCCTATCTACTAAAACATATTCCCAAATATCTAGGAAGTGGGTTGACATGGGGAGTCAGTCAACAATCACCAAAATTGTATCATACCCTTAAGACGTACATTGTTGAACCATCATAAATTCCATCGATATTTCATCCCACTACCACTCTGAACGTCAAGGGGATGAGTCAATCCTGTTGGAACATGATTCTCGACCTTCACTTTCTTACAAGTGAGACATCTAGAGAAAAACTCTTCCACTTCCTTCATTATTCACGACCAAAAAATATGACATCGGTTGACCTAGTACATCTTTTATACACCTATATGTAACTCCAAATAGGATATATAGAAATCCCTCAACTCCACCTCTTGAAATTTCACCAGTACGACTGCCCTTCCTCTAAAAAGGATGAAATTCTCACCAACTTTATAATATTCATCGGGGGAATGCCCTATAGAAATATGATCATGTGCAGTCTCGTCGCTAATATCTCAGATTTGTGCCTCCATAATGTACTATATCATGAGATGGTTAACCAACATCAAATGGATATTTTTGGATTCATCTCCTTCCATGAAGGATATTTTATGTGTGGAAAACTACATTGAGGCCTTATTTAGTAGTTCTGAACTAGAACTTCATATGAGATCACCTGACAGCATAATCAACATCATAGGATTATAAAAAATTTGAAGTCATATTTGTTGGTCGGAGTGGATACTCAAGAGTGGGGTGAATTGAGATCCAATTAAAATTTCTGTTAAAAACAATTTCTATTAAAATCCCTCAATTTCAAAAACAAATTAAACTGTAGTGAATTTATACAGATTATAAAGGTTTAATTAGTTTTTCAAAGATTGATTAGTTCTCAGTTAACATAATCTTATGATTAAATTAACTATTGAAACTAACTTACTGGTTTACAATAAATATAAACACTTGCGAGTTTAACTATCAAATCAGCTTTGAAAATAAATTATATTTCAATGTAATAGCAGTGGAAAATGAAATAAATATATATAGTATGGATATAAACATTAACTAAAAACTCAGAGGAGTTAACCAAAAGGTTCAGTCTCAAGCCGAGACTTAGTCCTCTCAAAAGTTTATATAAAGATGATCCACACCCTGGATCGGGGTTCAACAGTTTACAACTGTCCAGGTCCAAGACCTATACCACTATTATTCGTGGGAAACAAAACAAGAGCAACAAGCTATCCAGGTCACACACGACATCTACCACTATCCACAGTGGGAAATGAGGTATAAAAAGGGTTTGCAAAGGATTTACAGATGCTCCAGTTAGAGTACAAGAGCCAGTGTGTGTTTAATATAGTAGATAACACACACTGCTCAAAATGTAGAATAAATGAATCACATAGCAAAGAAGTAGAGTTTAGAAATGGCTCTAGTGATTTCAGTGTAGCTCTGGACTCTTTTTGGATTTGATCAGAAGTAATTCTGAGTCATCTTCTCGGTTTTGTTTGAGAAGTAGAGTGTCGTATGCTTCAGGTTCATAGGTAGTGAGATGTAGTCAATGAAGTTCTTCAATGTTCTTTTGTATGCACAGAACTCTTCTTGAGTAGGCTTGATTGCGTATGAGGTTCTGTGTAATCTCTTGATGTGTATCTTCTGTTCTACTTGGTTCTTCCTCCTCTTCCTTCTTGTATTTCTCTTGTGTTTTTTTTAATGTCATTATTCTTGTGTCCGCTTGTACAGCAGCAGAGTCTTCTTGTATTTATGTCACGTGCTTCGGAAGACAGAAAATGTTTCCCTTCCGCAGGTACAAGGTACAGTTTCCTGAAATCCGACAACCTTTATTAATTAATTGACATAGCATTAAAATATACCTGATATGACCGTTGGTTAGATTAAATAAAGATAAAGATAAAGAAATTCAAACAGTTGTTTATGACTATCGATGAGTTCAAGTGATCGGTAGGTCATCATCCTCAGCATTGGTGGCTAGACATCGGTGTGTCCTGACCGGTGACTTAGATGATTAGCATCAGTGTGTCATTTGATCGGTGACTCATTTTCATCAGTGTATCATTCGATCAGCATCCGTGACTCCGATTGATCAGCATCATTGAGTCATATTGATCAGCATCAGTGACTCAGATTGATCAGCATCGGTGAGTCATATTGATCAGCATTGGTGACATAGATTGATTAGCATCAGTGAGTCACATTGATCAACATCAGTGACTCAGATTGATCATCATCGGTGATTCAGATTGATCAGCATCGGTGTGTCATATTGATCAGCATCAGTGACTCAGATTGATCAGCATCGGTGAGTCATATTGATCAGCATCGGTGACTCAAATTGATCAACATCGGTGAGTCATATTGATCAGTATCGGTGACTCAGATTGATCAGCATCGGTGAGTCAGATTGATCAGCATCGGCGAGTCATATTCATCGGTGACTCATTTTCATCGGTGAGACCGTTGTCTTGATATGGATTGTTGAGATCGTTGTCCTGATATTGGATCGGTGTGACCGTTGTCCTCTGATATTGGATCGGTGCGATCGTTGTCCTGATATTGGATCGGTGCGACCGTTGTCCTTTGATATTGGATCGGTGCGACCATTGTCTGTTTGATCCAGAAGACTTCCACAAAACTTGTAAATCAATAAACACATAGATAAAAACATGATAGCAGATTCACTAATAGATTGAGATTAATTTTATGAGAAATCCAACCAGATTATGTAAGAACGATTTGTGATTTTTAAAACAGCAGTCATAGGAATGAATTAGGTAGTCTTCCATAGGGCTCAACAATCTCCCCCTTTTTGATAATCAAAAATCATAAAAAATCAATAATAAAAACATAATGAGATATAAATCTCCCCCTGAAAATAAGTCTCCCTCATAGATATTAAACTCCCCCTTAGATATTGATCTCCCCCATATATATACATCCTTCTCCCCCTTTGGGATAATCAAAAAGGAGGTAAAACATACAAATAAGAGAGGGAAAAAAAGCAGCATAGAGAAGAGAGAGAAAAAAATATTTTATAATGTACAGAATATTATAACCAACACATAGTTCACCCTATCAAAAACAACACACAACTATTTCTTGGGATACAAAGGGGCTTTTCCTTTGTCTTTAGGAGAAATAGTGGGTAAGTTGGAAGGATTGGAGGCAGGAGGAACTGGGCGAATTTGCAGAGGTGGTAAAATGACTCTGGAAGTTGGAGGTGAGGGTGCCACAGACGTTTGGTGAGTATCATCAGCAGCTGGTTGAGAAGATGTATGAGGAACTGGTAATAGTTGAGAGAGTGCCTGAGCAACAGAGAGATGATTTCGAGCTACATTAGAGGCAGGATGAGGGTAAGTAGTAGGAAGCACAATGGCAGTGGCTTGGGCATTCAGATAATGCTTCAAAAGATTTATGAAATTCTGAATAACTTCTGCACCATACTGCATAGCCTTTTCGAAATCATCTTTGTTCTCCATGAACTGTGCCAAAGTAGGAGTAAAATCTTGCAACTGACGAACTTGAGCCTTGAAAGCTTGAGTGACTGGAGGTAGTTTTAGATTCTCTTCCAACACCTTGAAATTTGAATCCATCTCATGCTTTGTATAAATCTTTGAAAAGTAATGATCAACCTTTTCCTTGATCTCTTTCAGAGCCTTTTTGGCATCTGCTGAATATACGGTTGCCATTTCATGTCTGTGATCACAGTGCTCCGTCATTTTCTTTAATGAAACCAGATCAAGAACTTGTCTAACAGCTGTTAACTCATCATGCACAACCTCCCTTAGAGCCTTGAGCTCATAGGTAGTGATTTTGGTTACTTTGGCCGTACTGGCTTGGCTAACTATTTGAGTTATCTCAGCTTTCAATCTTCTCAAATCATACTTGTTGAGATGTTCAATTAAATTCCTCAAAACTTCCATCATACCAGAGATGGTTGAACTAAATTCTCTTGATAAAGAGACTAAGCCGGTGTGGAGATCCTTCATAGTCTGGTTCATAGAGGCTATGTGCCTGCCAATAAGCTCACCAGTATTGGCCAGGTCTGGCTTCACAGCATTCGATACTCTTTGTGAGAAAGCTTCGAACGATGCTTCAGAAACTGGAAGAGACACTTGAGTAAGGGCATTGGAAATTTCTTCTCTGACTGTATCTCTCACAGCAGCCAGCAATTCAGTCTTAAACTTATCAAAATCATCTTGAGAAATTGCAGAACCAGGCAGATGAACATCTGTAGAATCAACAACATGAGAAAATCTTGTTTCACTTGGGAGGCTCTTCTTCATAACTGCAGTAGATTCTGACATTTCCTCTTCTTCTTCAGAATAGTCTAAGCCCAAAATAGCAAAACCAGGGTAGTCATCCCAAACAGTAGCACACAAGGTATATTTCAGTTTCTCTTAACTTGATGTTCCACTGATTTCTGGTGATTCTCTCTTGCCAGTGGCATATGTTTCTGGTACTGTTTGATGTGTTTCCGTTGGAGGTACAACAAGACCATTTACAGGTCAGTTAACACCATCGTCATCATCATCAACACTTTGTTGTGGTTCTATTGAAGGTTCAGCCAGACCATCAACAGGTCGGTTAACACTATCATCATTATTACCATCACCATCATCATCACCATCACCATCATCATCATCACCACCTTTCTCATTATCACTCTTCTCAAAGTCTTCACTGGTAGAAACTTCAGTGTCAGTATCTTCTTCATCCCCAAGATTTGGTTCAGATTCAGGTAAGGCCAAAGGTGGACTAGCAGGTCCAAAATCTATTCTTTCTTTGGACTCACTGTATCAGGATCACTCCTATCATCAGGAGGTGACACACTTCCATCGTCTGTCTCAGCTTCTTCCATTCTTTGTCCTTCGGTAGTGTCATTTCATTCATCCTATTCCTCATCATTAGAATAAATTGGTTCCTCATTTGCTTTCAAACCAGGGTCTCTCAAACCCTTATCCCTCTTTCCATGATCTGTGGGATTGCAGGCTTCATACAGCTTGTCTTCATCAGCAACCCAACACTTCTTCCATGGATTCCAATTTATTTTCATCCTCTTGCAGATCTCTTTGTTGAGACAGAAAGGATGATCTGTTTCAGCTACTTCATCATCTTCATCAACACATTCTAGATTCTTGAGCATGGTAGAGATCAACTTGGAGTAAAATAATGCAGTTGCTTTCTTAGACGGTTTTACCATTCCAGCTATATGCACCATCACATATCTACACAAATTGATCTTCTCATGGGTTTTCAGAAGAAACAACAGGAAAAAATCCTGGTACTTTACAGCAGCAAAATCTCCTCTCCTAGGGCAAAGTTGGTGCTGAATAAACTGGAAAAGAAGTCTGCATTCACCATCCAACTCTGAGGATGTGATTCGCCTCGACTCTTTGTTTCCAGTCAGAAGCTCTATAGCTAATTCATAAGAGAAGTAATCAGTGATTGGAGGAATATTCCTAGCATAATCCTCATACCATCCCCCATGGGGTACATTTAAGCACTCTTCCCACTGTTTAGATGAAAAGGATATTTTCTTTCCTTTTACTTCAGACGACATCTGGGTAGCCTCCACACCATCTAGAGTTATTTTCAGATTCATATAGAACTCATGTACTATCTTCGGGTAGTCTAATCGTGAGTTGTCTGAAAAACCAGTCTGTCCATCCTTGCGATTCAAGAACTTGCAGCAACAGTGACTTACTTGATAAAAGCCAGGAAGAACTGACTTCTCTTTCTACATCAACAATCCAAGTTTCCAGGTTCGGCTTTATTGATCGTTGAGAGGTACTACTCGACTCGCCTCGAGCACACTTTGGAGGTACAGGACTGTATGATCCTTTGCTCGGTCTCTTTTTCTTAGCCATTCGATGATTTTGCGGAAATCATGAGTTCCAAGGTTCAAGGTAGAGGAAAAGAGAAGTTGAAGGGTTCAGTGGGAAATGAAAGGTCAAAGGTTTAGGGAAGAGAAATAGCCTTGTATCATTTATTTTATCATTTAGGGTTCCCATAAGAAGGATAAAAGAAATTTATTTATTTATTACAACATAATAAAAAGTAATACAAAGAATCGGTTTGACAGACCGGTGTGACAGATGGGTTTTACTGATCGGTTTCATAGATCAGTTTCACAGATCAGTTTCACAGATCAGTTTCACAGATCGGTTTCACAGATCAGTTTCACAGATCGGTTTCACAGATCAGTTTCACAGATCGGTTTCACATATCGATCATACACAACTCTTGTTTAATAAACTTCATTCTTTCAGAGCATAAAGGCTTTGTGAAGATCACACCTAATTGATGTTCAGAGTTAATAAATTTTAGAGAGATACCACCTTTCTGATAATGATATCATAAAAAGTGATGTCTGACATCAATGTGCTAAGTCCTAGAGTGAGAAACAGGGTTCTTAGATATGTTAATTTCACTAGTATTATCACAGTTAATTGAAACATGTTTAAAATCAAATCCATAGTCTAATAAAGTGTGTTTCATCCACTGAATCTGTGCACAGCAACTACCAGCAGCGATGTATTCTGCTTCAGCAGTAGATAATGCAACTGAGTTCTGTTTCTTACTACACCATGATACTAGTGATTTTCCAAGTAATTGACATGTTCTAGATGTGATTTTCCTATCTAACTTGCATCCAGAAAAGTCAGCATCTGAATAACTAGTTAGGTCAAAAGATTTTCCTTTTGGATAAAACAAACCTAAATTTAAAGTATACTTAAGTTATTTAAAAATCCTTTTAACAGCCAGTAAATGTGACTCTTTAGGATTAGATTGGAATCTAGCACACATACACACACTAAACATAATATCTGGTCGACTAGCAGTAAGATAAAGTAAGCTCCCAATCATACCTCTGTAATTGGTTTGATCAATTGGTTTCCAAGTTTCATCAACATCCAATTTGCAGGTAGTACTCATGGGTATATCACTTTCCTTAATACTGTCCAAACCAAAACGTTTTAACAAATCCTTAGTATATTTACATTGATTTAGAATAATTCCATCTTTAGTTTGAATGATTTGAAATCCAAGAATGTACTTAAGCTCTCCCATTAAGGTCATTTCAAATTCATTTTGCATAACCTTTGAAAAATCAGTACATAAAGAATTTTTAGAAGATCCAAATATAATATCATCAACATAGATTTGTACTATTAAAACATCTTTTGAAAACCTTTTTATGAATAGAGTGGGATAATCTATTCCTTTTGTAAATCCTTTTGAAATAAGAAAGTTTGAATGTCTTTCATACCAAGCTCTTGGAGCTTGTTTTAATCCATATACAGCTTTAGAAAGTTTAAAAACAAGATTTTGAAAATGAGGATTTTTGAAACCAGGTGGTTGTTCTACAAAAACATCTTCAACAATGAAACCATTTAAAAAAGCACTTTTCACATTTATTTGATATAACTTGAAATTCAGAAGTGATGCATAAGAAAGTAAGATCCTAATTGCCTCTAATCTGGCTACAGGTGCAAAGGTTTCCTCATAGTCAATTCCTTCTTCTTGATTGTAACCTTGTGCAACTAGCCTAGCTTTGTTTCTAATGATGTTTCCAGATTCATCTACTTTGTTTCTAAACACCCATTTTGTGCCTATGGTTATAGTGTCCTTAGGTCTTTCTACTAATTTCTAGACTTTGTTTCTTTCAAATTGGTTTAGTTCTTCTTGCATAGCTATTACCCAAAATTAATCATTGATGGCATCATTGATATTCGTAGGTTCTAGCTGTGATAAGAAGGCTTGATATTCAACTTTATTTCTAAGAGAAGCTCTAGTATGTGTCCCTCTATCAACATCTCCTACAACAGAATCTAAGGGATGATTCCTCAGAATCCTAGTTGATCTAGAAAAGGCAGGAATCAAGATTTTGAGGTTCATCTACAGGTTGAGGATCAATAGAAGCAGAGTCTAGAGAATTTCCAGAGCTAGAAGTTTTAACTTCAGGTCCACTGTTTTTATTATTAAGGTTCAAACCAGAGATATCATCTTCAAGATTTTCAAGAGAGGTCTTAGATTCATGTGGACCAGTTTCATCAAATTTGATATGAACAGATTCTTCCACACATTTGGTTCTTTAATTGAAAACTCTATAGGCTTTACTAGAAGTAGAGTAACCTAGGAAAATTCCTTCATCATTCATGGATGCAAACTTGTCAAGATTATCTTTAGTGTTAAGAATAAAGACTTTGCAACCAAAAAATTTGTAGTTAACTTTAGGTTTCATATGGTTCCATAACTCATAAGGGGTCCTCTTAAGAACAGGTCTAATCAAGACTCTATTAATAACATAGCAAGCGGTATTGACAGCTTCCGCCCAAAAATAAATAGGCAGGTCATACTCATTGAGCATAGTCCTAGCAATTTCTTGCAGGGTTCTATTCCTTCTTTCTACGACACCATTCTGTTGAGGTGTCCTAGGGGCAGAGAAATTGTGACTATAGCCACTGTGTGAGCAGTAAGATTCAAACTCCTGATTTTCAAACTCACAGCCATGATCACTTCTCAAGGTCTTAATCTTAAGTCCACTAAGGTTATCTACAGACTTGGAATATTTAATAAAGTAAGAACAAGCTTCACTTTTTTGAGCTAGAAAATATACCCAAGTACATCTAGAAAAGTCATCAACAAGAACATATACATAGTGCTTCCCATTTAAACTAGAAACTCTAGAAGGTCCAAATAAATCCATGTGAACCAACTCGAGAGGTTGAGAAGTTGACACTTCTTTCTTTGATTTGAAAGAAGCTTTATGTTGCTTTCCCTTTTGACAGGGATTACAAACATTGTCTACTGGAAATTCAGGTTTGGGTAGGTCTCTTACTAAGTTCTTCCTAGAAAGTTTTCTAAGTGAATGCACATTGTAGTGTCCTAATCTTTGGTGCCAATGCCAAGACTCTTTTTGAAAATCATTTAAACAGGTAATGTTTTGTTTAGCTATGGAATTTAAGTCGACAGCATAAACATTTTCATTTCTTAATGCAGAAAACACTAAATCATTTTTAGAATTAAAAACATTGCAAGAATCATTTTGAAATTTAACATAAAAACCATCATCACATAACTGAGAGATACTTAATAAATTGTATTTAAGTCCATCAACAAATAACACTTTAGAAATCAATACTGAGTTAGTGTTACCAATCTGGCCTAACCCGATGATTTTCCCTTTAGAATTGTCACCAAAGGTAACAAAACCTCCATCAACTCTGACTAAGCCTTTAAAGCATGAAAAGTCTCTTGACATATGTCCTGAACATCCACTGTCCAAGTACCAGGTCTTTCTACAGGAGCTCTTTAAGCAGGTTTCCTACAAAACAGATTTAAACAGGAAATGATTTTGGTACCCAGATTTTCTTGGGTCCAGACTGTAGGGTCGGAAAAAGACGGAAGGATGGCAAGAAGGGGGGGAAATTGACTTTTAAAAAAAGATAAACAAATTAAAATCAAAGTTGAAAGTGCAGCGGAAATAAAGAGGCAAGACACACAAAATTGATAACGGAGTTCGGCCAAAACCCGGCCTACGTCTCCGCTCCCAACTCAACCGTTGAGAGATTCCTACCGCTTGCTTTTCAATGGGTTTAGCAAGAAACCCACTAGGCTTTGAGGTAGCACTAGGACCTATTACATCTTGCTTTTGTGGTTTAGCAAGAACCCACTTGCTTTTGATGGTTTAGCAAGAACCCACTATCCTTCTTACAGGTGAAGGATAGCTCACCTTTTTCTCAAGCTTTTTAAAGGAAAAGCTTGTGAACCTCTTCACACCTTAGTGGTGGTGTGAAACCCAAAAGAAAGGGGGATGAGAAAAGGAGTTGGGGTTTGTAGGCACAAACCCAATTTGAAAGCTCAAAAAGATAAAAACAATAAAACCCGTATGTGAGGAAGTCTTGGGCGCCTTTGATTGGATGGAGATGTTGAAGGCCGCTTCCAAGCTTCTTTGGATGGAGCTCCTTGGATGTGGAAGTTGTTGGAGCTATTGGGGTTCCCTTGGAGGAAGTCGCCGGAGGTTGGCCAATTGATGCAAAATATGATCGTGGGCTTCCGTATAGTTCCGGTAGGTGTCCGGGGCTTCCTTGGCCTTTATTTATAGGCATGGAACCCTTGGTGAGGCTTCGGAGCCGTTGGAGAGGCTAAAAGAGCCGTTGGGAGCCAAGTGGGCCAGCCTGGTCAAACTGCAACGGCTAGTTTGACTGTCTCCACCGGCTGCCCGGTACAGTCCCACCGGCTGGCCGGTGTGTGCAAAAAGGCATAGGATTCTTGTCCAGGGGCCACCGGCTGGCCGGTGCCAGAGCCACCGGCTGGCCGGTGGCAAGACAGTAGCTTGCCACTCTGTGCAGGTGCCACCGGCTGACCGGTGGAGGAGCCACCGGCTGGCCGGTGGCAAGACAGTAGCAAACACTATTTGGGCTGGATGCCACCGGTCTACCGGTGACAGAGCCACCGGTCGACCGGTGGAACCTGGCAGTGGGCAATGCCTCTGCCAGTTCCACCGGCTGGTCGGTGCTATCACACCGGTTGGCCGGTGGACTGAATTTCAGTCCACTTGATGTGCTTCATGGCCCATTTCCTTGGAAATCCTTTGCCTATAAAACAAAAACACTTAAAACAATGTTAGATAAACATGAAAGTGATTGTGATCATGAAAATTAAACCACGAGGGGATACGAGAGGTACAACAATCTCCCCCTATTTTGATGATCACAATCACCAAAACAATTAATGTAAAATACTGAAATTGAAAGGAAATGCTAAGCACGATGAAAAGGATTCTCCCCCAATCAATCAAGAAATTTCTCCCCCTTTGTGATTATCAAAATAGAATGGGGCATAAAACTTGATTGAGGGAAAAGAGATTTGAAACACAAGATTTGAGATTTGAAAATCAATTGAGATTTTTGAAATTGAAATGAAAATTTGAATAACAGTTTGAATTGAAAGTTTTGAATCAAAAACCAATTGAGATTTGAAAAGAAAAATTGATTCCAAGTGTTGAAATTGGAAGTTTGAATTAAATGAAAACAAAGGCTTAAACAAACCTAACTCCCCCTAAATAAAAACAACAAATCACCGGGGAGAGGGATTTTGAAAAGAGATAATTTTAGGCCCGGAGAGACTCGCCAAAAGGGATTTTTCAATCCAAATTTGTCTCATGGCGGGTCTTCTCCTATAAAATTCGTCCGAAAAGAAAAAACTTTTGGGTTGACCGTACCGGGCATTTTTACAATTACATTCATAAATAAGGTGCCCGGGTTTTTTGCAATAGTTACAAAATTTAAAACTAGAGCTCCCCCTTAAAAAACAGTTGGTGCATAGGAGGATGAGGCTTGGTTGGTATATCCTAGCCCTTGGGTGGTTCTTGAAATTCGTTGGGAACCAAGCAATTTTGAAAGATTTTGTTCCCCTTGGGTGAACTTAGCTAGCGTCTCCCTTAGGTCTTTGATGGTTGATTCCAAAGAATCAACATTGGGGAGATTTTGGATTTTTAGGGAGAGTTCCTCCTTCTCTTTGAGAAGTTGTTCTTTTTCGGAGGAAATTTTTTTGAAATTCTTTTTTAAAGCAACAAATTTTGAAGAGAGTTCATGAAAACCATTTTCAAGTTGGTCTCTAGCATGTGAGAGTTCTTCATAAGATAAATGATTTAAAGAATTTGAATTTGAAGAACATGAGGAAGAGGAATCGGAAGATGTTACCTCATGAAATGCCATTAGGCATTTGTTACCTTGGTCGCTCGAGGAGAAGGAGGAGAAGGCGGAGCTATCACTCCAAGATGCCTTTGAAGCCTTCTTCTTTCCCTTCTTTTTCTTGGCCCTTTTCTTGTGAAGTGGGCAAGCGGGTACGGATTTTTCGTCGATTTCTTGCTCTTGAGCGGGTTCTTGCTTTGGAGCCTTGATAGTACCTTCATAGGTTAGTTCTAACAATTTCCAAATATCATGAGAAGATGTGCAAGAAGAAATACAATTAAATACATTTCGGTCAAGCCCACAATGTAGAGCATTCATGGCTTTTCCATCAAGCTCGAAATTCTTAATATCTATGGTGGTCCACTTAGACTCATCGGAAGAAGTGAGGGTAAAACCATGCATAACAATTCTAAAAATTGGATAACCAATGCTTTTAAGAAAAGTTGACATGCGGGTTTTCCAAAAAGTATAATCGGCTCCATCAAAGAATGGAGCACGATCCAAAGAATGTCCTTCGGGGGATTGAGAGGAAGAAGCGGTAGAAGCCATCAAAAAGTAGGATCTTTAATTTGAAACCGGTGAGGGAATTATTCAAATACGCCCTCTGATACCAATTGATGGATCGTAACAAAACGGGTGGATGGCAAGAAGGGGGGGAAATTGCCTTTTAAAAAAAGATAAACAAATTAAAATCAAAGTTGAAAGTGCAGCGGAAATAAAGAGGCAAGACACACAAAATTGATAACGGAGTTCGGCCAAAACCCGGCCTACGTCTCCGCTCCCAACTCAACCGTTGAGAGATTCCTACCGCTTGCTTTTCAATGGTTTTAGCAAGAAACCCACTAGGCCTTGAGGTAGCACTAGGACCTATTACAGCTTGCTTTTGTGGTTTAGCAAGAACCCACTTGCTTTTGATGGTTTAGCAAGAACCCACTGTCCTTCATACAGGTGAAGGATAGCTCACCTTTTTCTCAAGCTTTTTAAAGGAAAATCTTGTGAACCTCTTCACACCTTAGTGGTGGTGTGAAACCCAAAAGAAAGGGGGATGAGAAAAGGAGTTGGGGTTTGTAGGCACAAACCCAATTTGAAAGCTCAAAAAGATAAAAACAATAAAACCCGTATGTGAGGAAGTCTTGGGCGCCTTTGATTGGATGGAGATGTTGAAGGCCGCTTCCAAGCTTCTTTGGATGGAGCTCCTTGGATGTGGAAGTTGTTGGAGCTATTGGGGTTCCCTTGGAGGAAGTCGCCGGAGGTTGGCCAATTGATGAAAAATATGATCGTGGGCTTCCGTATAGTTCCGGTAGGTGTCCGGGGCTTCCTTGGCCTTTATTTATAGGCATGGAACCCTTGGTGAGGCTTCGGAGCCGTTGGAGAGGCTAAAAGAGCCGTTGGGAGCCAAGTGGGCCAGCCTGGTCAAACTGCAACGGCTAGTTTGACTGTCTCCACCGGCTGGCCGGTACAGTCCCACCGGCTGGCCGGTGTGTGCAAAAAGGCATAGGATTCTTGTCCAGGGGCCACCGGCTGGCCGGTGCCAGAGCCACCGGCTGGCCGGTGGCAAGACAGTAGCTTGCCACTCTGTGCAGGTGCCACCGGCTGACCGGTGGAGGAGCCACCGGCTGGCCGGTGGCAAGACAGTAGCAAACACTATTTGGGCTGGATGCCACCGGTCGACCGGTGACAGAGTCACCGGTCGACCGGTGGAACCTGGCAGTGGGCAATGCCT
This sequence comes from Viscum album, assembly GCA_963277665.1. Taxonomy (NCBI): domain Eukaryota; kingdom Viridiplantae; phylum Streptophyta; class Magnoliopsida; order Santalales; family Viscaceae; genus Viscum; species Viscum album. Next base: position 14,273,977 of record OY728151.1, on the reverse strand, counting down.
CTGCCAGTTCCACCGGCTGGCCGGTGCTATCACACCGGTTGGCCGGTGGACTGAATTTCAGTCCACTTGATGTGCTTCATGGCCCATCTCCTTGGAAATCTTTTGCCTATAAAACAAAAACACTTAAAACAATGTTAGATAAACATGAAAGTGATTGTGATCATGAAAATTAAACCACGAGGGGATACGAGAGGTACAACACAGACAGGTTTTCCAATAATACTTTAGGTACCCATATTTGTCTAATGGGTCTTATATAACTTTTAAAACCATCATTCATTGAAAGATAAACCTTATTTGATCCATAACTATGAATATAACTTGTTGAGGCATATGAAGTTCCAGAGCTAGTAACATTCTGTCCAGATTTAGGAATAAATCTATCCTTGGTCAACTTTCCGTGTCCAGGTTTGTAACCTATTCCAGTAGTGTATTTTTGTGAAACTTGTTTTCCTAGAATTTGAGTTAGAGTTTCCTTACCACTATAAATTTCTCTAAATCATTTCTGAGTTTCTAATTAGATAATTTCAATTCAGTGTTCTCCTTTAACAGTGGAGCACTTTTCTCTTTTTCAATAGAGAGTTCAGTTTTAACTATAGTGGTGAGAGCATGCTGTTTCTTTAATGATTTGTATTTATCCTTAAGTTCATTGCATGTCTCTTCAAAAATATCACAATATTCAAACAATTAAGATTTAGACATGTTACCACATTCAGAATCATCTCCAGAATAATATGAATTAGAAGCAGGAGATTATGAAGTTACCTTAGAAGTGTTTGTCATAAAACACATGTTTTCTTTATTTTTGTGTTCTGTTTCAGAAACATCAGTTTCACTAGAACTGTCCTCAGAAGCAGTCCAAGTTGCCTTCATGGCCTTTTTAAACTTATTGTCCTTGTATTCATACTTCTTCCTGTATTTCAGCTTTGGACAGTCAGCTTTTATGTGTCCTTTCCTTTTACACTCATAACAGACAACTTCATCTGATTTATCAGATTTCTTCCAGTCCTTCTTCCAATGTCCCTTGTTACCATACTTACCTTTGTAGTTTGACTTTCTAAAAAACTTCTTCTTCCTATAAAACTTATTAAATCTTCTGGAAATGTGAGCCATCTCAGCATCACTGTCAGAGTTACTCTCACTGTCTTCATAGCTTGAGCTTTCGTTTATAGTTTGAAGTGTTTCCTTATCCTTGTTCAATGAGTTAGTAGTTTTGAAGGCAATAGACTTCATTCTAGGTTCATCATCTTCTTCTTTATTCACCTTGAGTTCCTCTTCATACATCATCAGTTTTCCAATTAGTTCATTGACCGGATGTTCACCAATGTCACATGATTCTCTAATGGAGATAGAGGTTCCTCTCCATCTTTCAGGTAGACATCTCAAAATTCTCATGATTTGTTCCTTTGCTGGAACATCCTTTCCCAGAGAGGTCATTGTGTTGAAAATTTCATTGAACCTGAGATACATATCAGAAATGGGTTCATCAGGCTTCATTTTAAAATTATCATACTTAATAGTGTAGGTATTCAATCTCATCTCATTAACAATTTTTGTTCCTTCATGAAAAACAGCTAAGGTATCCCAAATTTCATATGCAGTTTTACAAACAGAAATTCTATTAAATTCTTCATCTCCTAGAGAACAGTACAGGGCATTCATAGATTTACAATTATTATTGTAAGCAGTCTTTGTAGGTTCATCCCATGTAGATCTAGCAGTAATGGGAATTTTATATTCAGATTCAATAGTAGTCCAAATATCAAAACCTATGCTTTCAAGATGAATTTTCATTTTGAGTTTCCACTGAGCATAGTTGTTTCCATTGAAAAAAGGTGTCTGGTTAGTAGTAGCACCCTCAAGTCTATTATCCATGATATCACAAAAAGAATTTTAAAGAGATAAAAATTTAGAAATAACAGAAATTTTAAAAACTTTAAAATACAACTAAAATCATAGTTGAAAAACAGATTACTTTAGAACATATTTTCCAGCCTCGGATACCAATTGTTGGTCAGAGTGGATACTCAAGAGGGGGGTGAATTGAGATCCAATTAAAATTTCTGTTAAAAACAATTTCTATTAAAATCCCCCAATTTCAAAAACAAATTAAACTATAGTGAATTTATACAGATTATAAAGGTTCAATTAGTTTCTCAAAGATTGATTATTTCTCAGTTAACTTAATCTTATGACTAAATTAACTTTTGAAACTAACTTACTGGTTTACAATAAATATAAACACTTGCGAGTTTAACTATCAAAGCAGCTTTGAAAATAAATTATATTTCAAAGTAATAGCAGCGGAAAATGAAATAAATATATATAGTATGGATATAAACTTTAACTAAAAACTCAGAGGAGTTAACCAAGATGTTCAGTCTCAAGCCGAGTCTTAGTCCTCTAAAAATTTTATATAAAGATGATCCACACCCTGGATCGGGGATCAACAGTTTACAACTGTCCATGTCCAAGACCTCTGCCACTGTTATTCATGGGAAACAAAACAACAGCAACATGTTTTCCAGGTCACACACGACCTCTACCACTATCCACAGTGGACAATGAGGTATAAAAAGGGTTTGCTGAGGATTTACAGATCCTCCAGTTAGAGTACAGGAGCTAGTGTGTGTGTTTAATATAGTAGATAACACACACTGCTCAAAATTCAGAATAAATGAATCACAGAGCAGAGAAGTAGAGTTTAGAAATGGCTCTGGTGATTTCGGTGTAGCTCTGGACTCTTTTTGGATTTGATCAGAAGTAATTCCGAGTCCTCTTCTAGTTTTTGTTTGAGAAGAAGAGTGTCGTATGCTTCAGGTTCATAGGAAGTGATATGTAGTCAATGAAGTTCTTCAATGTTATTTTTTATTCACAGAACACTTCTTGAGTAGGCTTGATTGCGTATGAGGTTTTGTGTAATCTCTTGATGTGTGTCTTCTGTTCTACTTGGTTCTTCCTCCTCTTCCTTCTTGTATTTCTCATGGGTTTTCTTTAATGTCTTTCTTCTTGTGTCCGCTTGTACAGCAGCAGAGTCTTCTTGTATTTATGTCACGTGCTTCGGAAGACAGAAAAGGTTTCCTTTCCGCAGGTACGAGGTACGGTTTCCTCACATCCAACAACCATTATTAATTAATTGACAGAGCATTAAAATATACCTGATATGACCGTTGGTTAGATTAAATAAAGATAAAGATAAAGAAATTCAAACAGTTGTTTATGACTATCGATGAGTTCAAGTGATCGGTAGGTCATCAGCATCAGCATTGGTGGCTAGACATCGGTGTGTCCTGACCGGTGACTTAGATGATAAGCATCAGTGTGTAATTTGATCGGTGACTCATTTTCATCGGTGTATCATTCGATCAGCATCGGTGACTCAGATTGATCAGCATCGGTGAGTCATATTGATCAGTATCGGTGACTCAGATTGATCAGCATTGGTGAGTCATAATGATCATCATCGGTGACTCAGATTGATCAGCATCGGTGAGTCATATTGATCAGCATCGGTGAATTAGATTGATCAGCATCGGTGAGTCAGATTGATCAGCATCGGTGTCTCAGATTGATCAGCATCGGTGAGTCATATTGAGCAGCATCGGTGACTCAGATTGATCATCATCGGTGAGTCAGATTGATCATCATCGGTGAGTCATATTGATCGGTGACTCATTTGCATCGGTGAGACTGTTGTCTTGATAAGGATCGGTGTGACCGTTGTCCTGATATTGGATCGGTGCGACCATTGTCCTCTGATATTGGATCGGTGCGACCGTTGTCCTGATATTGGATCGGTGCGACCATTGTCCTCTGATATTGGATCGGTGCGACCATTGTATGTTTGATCCAGAAGACTTCCACAAAACTTGTAAATCAATAAACACATAGATAAAAACATAATAGCAGATTCACTAATAGATTGAGATTATGTTTATGAGAAATCCAACCAGATTAAGTAAGAACGATTTGTGATTATTAAAACATCATTCATAGGAATGAATTCAGCAGTCTTCCAGAGGTCTCAACAATATTCTTATAGTAACTCAACCAAACAATGTTCTTTCAGGTTTAGATCTTTATGAGAAAAGATATACGAATGATGTTTTTTGTCTGATTAGATAATAAACTACTCGACCGTAAATGCGAAGACTACGACCGCCAACTCCAGATCGTGGGAGGTGTTGTTCAAGTTGGGTTGTCATAATTTTCCTAAACTGGAAGAAAATTACCTCTTCCCCCTATATCATGACACACCAATTCCCAGTTCATGATTCTTCACAGAACACCATGTACTCAACACCCTCTTCTGTAAATATTAGAATTGGAGCACTCATTAAACTCTATATCAGCAACTAAAAAATTCTCGTAGAACTTCTCCATAAATACAAAAGGTTTCCCCTTTCATTTTAAAGTTTTCAGGGATGATCCTACTCTGTAAATGTTGGGCACAAACATCCAATAGTATCCAGAAAACCCAATGAAACTTCGCACCTCAGTACCATTCTTGGGTTGCTCCCATGAATTCATCACCTCTATCTTCACGGTATCTACTATATCCTCAGCCCAAAAATTGATATGTCCCTTAATTTATACCTCTTGTATCTAGAACTAAAATTTCATGAGCTTCCTGTAAAACTGGTGCTCTTGCAATCTGTCCAGGACCACCCTTAAGTGTATAATGTGATCCTCCTTGGACATTGAGTACAACAGGATTTCATCAATAAAGTCCACTAAAAGTGGTCTAGGTATGAATAGAAGATCACGTGGATGAGTCTCACGAACACTACTGGGTCATTCGTCATTCCTAATGGCATCACTATGTACTCGTAGACGCCATAGTGACATCTGAATGGTGTCTTTAGAATGCCGTCATCACGCACACAAAGTAGGTGATAGTTTGATTTGAGGTCTATCTTCGAGAAGTATATCACTCCCATCAGATGGTAAATGAGGTCGTCAAACCTCAGTAGTGGGTACTTATTCTTCATAGTCAATAAATTCCTTCCCTAGATGTCCACACACTACCTCAATCCCCCATATGCCTTCATGGAAAACAAATCTATGGCATCCCATGGTGAAAAATTTGGTCTCTCGATTCACTTCCTCTACAAATACTACAACATTACCCTCAATTAATGAAGCTCTGTCATAGCCATCTAATATTCTAGTATAGATATCAATCTTATCCTGTTGTATATTTCAATGTCGAAGTATAGCTCCCTACAAGGAGGAAGTAATGAATCATCTTCTATAATGTTTTCTTTATACAGATCCACCACTCCAGGAATCTAAGGATTCATCGAATTCAATACACCTAGGGACATGCTATCCAACTAATATTTGATTGGATGCACCCTAATCTGTACAGGTCTATCTTGTTGTGCATTCATTTCCCTTTTATAGACAAAGGAAAACCTAGTCCCATATCTGTAGACACAACACACTCTTCTCCTCAAACAGTCGATATGACCATGAATTGTGGACAGAGAATACATACATTGAATGACTTCATAAGTCCTTGACGTAGCCTCAAAGAGATCCCATCCAAAAATCACTCTCCCCCATGTGTAAGGGCACATTTTCCACACCAATGTGTTATTGTCAAATCTCTGCTCGTATGAGACTCTAAGCATAATGATCGTGTCCACAATTCCGTTTGAATCTTTGTGCCTCGAACAAAGATTGTGGCTAGAAATGAGTAACATTAACCAGTGTCAATAAAAACTAAATCTAGGGTCGAAAAGACACAAATTGTACCTCTAATATTCATAGGAGTATCAAGATCATAATCCTCCACCACATAGAGCTAGCCTCACCTCTATCCACCGACTCCCTGAGCTCCGGGTGGACAAACTGGGGGTGGTGGTCATATTTCCTTGAACCTCCATCCACTTCCTACCACTTATCTTATTCCTCTTCCACATCCACCGCCTAGTGGACACACTTGTTCTTTATTCTGCCACTACCTCAGTGGTCCCTCAGCCATCTCCTCGTCATTCATATATCAAGATAGAAAATATCTAGTAAAATTTCATTTACCACCACATGAGTAGCGTAGCCTCTCCTTTGACTTACCTATTCTATCATGGAAGCCCTACAATATTTATCCCATGTTTTGGGGTCATCCCGTGGACTGTCTGGCCCTCTTGGACCCATGCATCAGCTATCAGATACCTACTACTAATGAACCAGCTGCATGACACATAGTTATAGATCCCACCTCCGATGCCTTCTTCGTAATAATTCTCTATACCTGTACAGCTTTCTCCAGCACCCCATCATGCATAAAGATGCGTAGGGATATCATTGACTCATGTATCTCCCAATGTAGTCCCTTAAATAAGGTATGTGTTCTAATGAATGGGTCTTGGACCATTTATATATATTAGAAGGTAATATACTTGAATCACAGTGAGTATTATTCCAATGTTAGGCTTCCCTACTGCAGATGTCGGAGCTCCTTTATACACATAGAGCATAAGGTTGTAGGAATGAACTCTTCCATGAAGAGACACTCAATGTTTGTCTGGTAGTGGTTCCCCTCATCGTGAATATGGATCACAAGATCCACTCTCTCCCCATCGAGTCCTGCAGAAGACTCACATCTAGGACATCAATATGGTCTAGAGGATTCCTCACTAAGAGAAAAACTTGAATCACCACCTCAAAACAAACCTCAAATACCTGAAGATCCATCTCACCTTAGAAATAAGGAGGTCTCTGAATTTTGAACTCATGCAACAAACATAGCCTATGTGCATCCTCTACCAGTAATGTTAATAGGAACATATACTCTCTATGTTGTGGTATCACCAGTACACCATCAGGAGGTGCTATCCCTAGTAATGATCCCAACAGCGAGGCCTCATTGCTCAGTGGGCCATCCATTTGTTCACTCCAAAGAATCCTAGCTAGCATCTTGTGACGAAGCATCCTGAAATAGAACAAGATGTACCACGATCAATAGAGAACACCTATTGAGTTGTCTATAACTCAAGGACATGAGAACTTAATCAATTAATATATGATACAAGAACCATTATTTTACCTTGAATCTAGTGTTTTCATATACCTTGTCAGATATAATAATTCGAGGTCCTTCTCTATGGATACGTCGATCGCCGCACCAACAATGGGTTCACTGGCATGAAATCCAAACATTAAACACATAAAATAGTTTCCCCCCCAAAAAAATTAAAACTAACCTCTGCTAATACAACTCTGTCACGACCCACACTCTAGACCCATTCCATGACTACCCCAATACCGCCTCCCATAGGAACAGTGCTAGTGACTACCATCGAGTAGGCATTTCTCAGAAAGGGGGGTGATTTTCTATAAACATGCACACATGTACCCGTTCCTAAGAGTATATGAATCCCATTAAGACAACCTTTGAGTGTAATAAATAAAACTGAAAAGTAAATGGGCCAGAATAGAAGAGCAACTAAAATAGAAAAGTACAACCTCATGGTTCTTGTCTACAGAAAACCCTACCTGAAGGGTAGGTACTCTAAGTTTTATGAATTTTTTTGAAGCGTACAACATCTATTGGGTCACCCTAAAACACCCATGTCTCTGGACAACCATGGACTCTTTCAAAGCGACCAATCATATACACAATACACGACACGTGCGAGAGAAGACCGTATAAGGGTGAGTTAAATAATATTTAGTAGGGTCCCAAAACCACAAAGGTATTCCAAAAATCAAGACGTAAGGTATACTACCAAAGCGGTACGAAAAGTATGTCCACTAAGAAGTACAACCGAGAAGGTCACTAGAGTCATCTAACAATAGGATACTTGTACTAATAATGTCCAGCTATATCTAAAATACAAGGAGACACACTCCAATTACTCTTATGAGACACACTCTACATATGTGTAGGAGACACAATCTACATAATGTTAGGATATACACTCCATGTATGCAAAGGAGAATGAAATTGTAGGAGACAACCTCTTAGTAGGTGCAAGATATACACTTTGTAAGAGTCACTCTCTGTATGGGATTAGTAGTCACACTATGTGGGAGACACACAAATTTTGGGCTTAGGATACATACTCTATAGAACACACACTCTGTATGGGCATAGAAGACACACTTCAAAGGAGAAAAAATTCATATTGGTCATATCCAGTCATATTATTCCTGTCTATAGCATGCTCAGTCTTAGAGCACCTACTCCTTGAGCCAAAAGGGCATACTAAAAACTCCATGAAATTTCCCATTGTGTATCCCAAAATAACCCCATCATCGTGAGGGTACCAACTACAAAAATGGGCCATCAAATGAACACACTATATGAGAGTTATGGGAATTTAGGAAAAAAGGAGTTGGTTGGGTCTGGGTCATGTCCAAACAAACCTGACCCAGGTCCTGCCTGACCCGACCCACTGGGTCAACCCACCCCGCTCGTTCCATCCCTCCCTGGCTAGGCTCACCATGTTGTTGGTCTGGTCCATACAATCCATCCCACCCCGCTCGAGCAGGCTGGTTCATCCCCCTGGGACACGGGGGGCGCCGTATCCCCAGTTGGACAGTGCAGCCGACCCCTGCATTTAATAGGATCAGTCGTAGTATGAACTGCCCCACTGTAGTTTCTTCGGGGTCCCACCACAGGTTTAATGGACCTAATTTATTAGTCGTGTGATGTGGCCTCCTTCCACATCATGTAAATTCTTACTGTCATCCATCGTGCCAGAGGTCCTTTCCGCCCCATATGACCACCGTGATGTGTGGTCCTCCTATGCTAGTCGTAGATATGGAGGCCTCTGCGCACCGCCTCTAGTGTCTATGCTGAGGGTTCCTCTTCTTCAGGTCGCCACCATCACCATAGTTTCCCATTTTCCAAACCAAGAACCCCTTTACGATCCTAGGGTTTCTTTATTCACTACCATGGGATCAAAATTGTCTTCTGGTCACTCTAGGGGTCCAGTCACATTTGGAACCTCCCGGTAAAGCCCGCTCGGACCATGGGGGTCCTTTTGTAAAGAATGAAATAATGGGGGAGATAAGGAGAACACAAAAACCCGTAGAATGGACCATGTGCGTATTCGTGTCGACCTTAGTCCATTCATGTAAATAGGATTTAAAAGAAGAAAATAATTATTATTATATTATCTTTAATCCAACGGTTTATCCATTCCAATAGAATGATCAATCCTCTAATCAACCTGTTTGTTGGTTGGTCCATGTTCATTGTTGGAATCATTAAGAGGGAATTGAATCACGGAAAAAATAAACCCCCTTCCTGATAGAGGATTATTCATAGGAGATAATTTATCATTGAATGTGATTTCTCCATGACCATCCTAGATCCATCGTTCACCAGTGTTCATCATTCATCTTTTCTTATGGGAAAACATCCTTATCATTGCCTTAGGAAATATTTAGGGATCTAGGGATGATTTATCCAGTATTATGAATACTATCACTGGATTTTTCATATGATTAATTGAGGAAACCCAAAAATGAATATCATAGTTTTAAATGCATTTTATCATTTCCATGATGTTACATTCCAGCGTCGATGAGTCGTTGCATCGTGGTGCTATCGAGTCACTACATAATGCTGAAAAAAATAACTTATTATTAATTTTTTTTTTCTCTTAATATGTTTAAAAATTAACTATTGTAGTTGACCAACACCGACTGATATTTGTCCCTGCCTAGGGTAAACTTGTTATTCTATGCTCAAATTTTCCTTTAAATTATCTATATAGGAACCTATTCAGGAGTTACTAAAAACGCACATGTGTTAAATTTTTAATAAACATAAAAAAATTGGGCATTTATTCAAAGCACCATGGGCCTTAGAATAACATTTAATCTCAACTCCTAATCTCGTAATAATATCATATAATTTTTAAAAAATTTTCATTGAAAATCTTGGTCATTACATATATAATAATGAGAAATGAAGAGATCATAATAAAAAAGTATTTATGAAATTGTTGTCTATTGAATTTTAAGAAAAATTAATTATTAACATAAAATGAAATAAAAATATCATTATAATATTTATATTCATGATATAAAATGTCGTATTTTAGTATTTATACCTCTTAAAAAATGATTGGCACTTAATATATCTTATGAACCAAAGAAGCTAAGTTGTGAAAATAATAATTTATCTCTTCTATTGAATTACTTCATACAAGTTTGAACATACTATGTAATAATTATAAGAACATTATACATATAATATAGAAACATACTTATATAATTCCTAAAATATATGATTTAATTATGAATTATTGTTACATTTGTTTCCTTAATTTCTTTATAAAAGCATGTTTTTATGTAATATATCTTCGTTATTAGTTTATGTTTTGGTTCGGTAATTTTTCAAGTGTTTTCATTGATCATAGTTCACTAATATAGAAAATATTAAAAAATTTATAAATATCATATATATTAATATTATGTGTATTTATATTAATCCATTAATCTATGAGAGGAAAAATTAAATACCCCATTAATCGAGATGGTAGGTTGTATGTATGCATGAACAATGTTTTAATCTACAAATGGATAAAACAAATAATCTTAAATAATATATCAACATTAAACAATCAATCATGTTCATATATATAAAATATATTTATTAATTTATATCCTTATTTCTATCAATGTAAATCTTTATTTAAAATTGAATCACATGGATTCGTGAGGCAATAGTCTTCTTTACACATGAATGACGTTGTTGTATTACCTACAAAAAAGAATATGATAATTTATATGTGACTAAATAATTAATTGAATTTAATATATCATAATTATCTCATATAAAATTTTGATACATAAATATATCTAGTCTTGGGAAGTAGTGATGGGAGATATTTTTTTATCGATTCATGGTGTAGTAATATAACGTAAACGGGATCAACTCATTTTGTCAATCGTTTGATGGATGACGAGATGATTGTATGGCATGAAATTATCATAACATAATAAAAATATATTATTTAAAATAATTTTAGTGTATCAACATGGATTAATAAAATTTTAAGGAGGTGGTGCAACAAATACAATAAAATAATCTATTAAGGAAGTTTCTTTTTCTTCATACAAATTCATATGGATTGCACCAAATAAATAAAAAGGCCAAAATATTGTCCAAAATAAGGATTATAGAATGTGGAAGTTGAAGTTTTGAATATGTTTTTGATTTTATTTACCAAAACACCATTTTATATGTCTGTAATGGAGAGGATAGGGGGCGGCCATTTATAATTTGGTGAGAGGGTAGGCAAGAAATTTTTTAAAATAAAAAATCCAAACATTGTTGTTTTCATAAAAAGGGATTCATAATTGACCATTTTTACATTATATTATACATGGTCTATATATTATAATAAATAGTACTTATGAATGGGTTTTTTCATTTTAACTATATTGTTTTTTTACCCAAGAATTTTTTTCATAATTGTTTGTAATTAAATATTTTCATTATTTTTTTAATTGTCATGGAAAAAATAAGGTTACCACATTAGTTAATATTAATTATTCTAATTTATAATAATTAATGTATTTTTAATAATTAAATTCACATAAATAGAGGAAATAAATTTAAAATTTTTCCACAGATGAGATGAAAAGGTGGTTTCCCAAAGGGGAATGATTGATAAGTTTTCAGTGTTTTATATCAAACTTTTATATGAGATTGATTATAATGACCCATAAATATGTAATAATCATGATAATATACTAGTTAAATTATTAAAATATATTTAAAACAAAATTTAACATTTTTAATTTATTAAAGTTAATGAATGTTTTCAATAAAACCATTATTTTTCTTTTTCAGGGAAAATTTAATCTATTCATAAAAATATAGAACATTCACCATAATCTAATTAGGATATGATTATTTAAAAAATGAAATTTATTTTTTTTCAAATAAATTTTATAATCTATTATAAAATTAATTTTTCAATAAAATATGTAAATTCATTTGTGAGAAATTATTATTTAATAAACATATAAAACATTTTAAAAAGTAAATTAAATTTTTATCTTTATGATTTCTTTATACATAACCAATTAAATTAATATTTAAAATTTGGTAATTATTATTAATACCTCCACGTTTTTGGTTAGATCATAATGACCATGTTAACTATTAATATTCATTTTATATATATTATTATAGAACTCAGTGTTTCTTGTAGTGAAAGCTATCAAAGAAATTAAATTTTATCAAAATATATACATGTCATAATATATATGGTTTTAATATTATACTACCATTAAAATGAAATTCTCCCAAAAAAATTAATTCACTTTGTAACAAAAAACCAAGAAACTTATTCCCCATTACATCATCAGTTTCTCGCGATACTTTTTAAACATGGTGGTCTCAAGAAAATAATTAACCATGTGAGAGCTAATGCTTAAATGATAATTATTTTTAAGATCTATAATAAATAATGGGTTTTCATCATAACAATTATCATGATCTATTTTTTTCAAAATATATGTAAATTATGTGTGAAGGGACACATATGTACTTCCATAGGGGAGAAACATGGATCACATCATGCACATGAGGGAGGTTTGGTAGTAGCACCGACCTAAAAGATATTATCTCAATATAATAAAATATATAAAATGGTTATATATACCTATGGTTTATTGTACCATTCCTCTTGAATATCATAACCTTATTTTATCTATATATTATAAAAAACACCACGCCATTAACTTCAAATTACAGATTACACCAGTGGTTATCAACTTTACTTTTATATCGACTCTCTTCTGATCTTATGTGTTTTTGAATTGATCTTAATGTATTTAAAAATTTATCATCATTATAAGGTAACAATATATTTCATTCTTTAAATTCATTCTCACAAGTTCGATCTGTGCACTTCTTTTAATAATGGTTATCATTAGGATCCATCTTGATTCTCGTGTGAATGTTATTGATGTATAAAAGTTCAACTAGAGGAAGGCGATGATACCAAAAACCATTGAAATGAAAATAAAATAATATGAATGTATAATCTAGTTATTGAATTATTCTCTATAACTCGACATTTGTATGTGGATGATACACAACACTGAAACTCAATTATATATAATGATAATTCTAAATAATGTTTTAGAGCATTGACATAATACTTAAATACCAATCAGAAAAAATGGAATATTTTACTACATGTTTCCTTAACTCTTAATTAATTTATATACTTAAAAGATTATCCAAAGATAAATTTTCACTAATATTGATAGAGTGTAATAAACATTAAGGAAATTGACCACATACCATATAACATTGTTCCATTTAGAAGTTTTGGGGAGTCCAATGACATCATCAATGTTGATGTTTTAGCATTTCTATTCAACTATTGGTAATATTCCCATTAGAACGTTTTTTTCTCATCCATAAATTATTGATATTCAGAGAACCATGATAAAAACTCTCATATATCTCCCTTCTTTCCATCACACTATAAATACTATTTCAAATATCTATACATCATTTTATTCCTCGGATGAATATAGAATGAATAAATATGATCCTCCTCTGACAACTATTTCATTACAAATGGTATGGGTGGAAAACATACACAATTTGATAAGAGTATTATTCCATTACAATCAGGGATAAACTATAGAAAAATCAATACATTATTATGAATCTCTATATTAACTTCATGAACCTATTTAATATTTACATAAACATATTGTCTAATACTCATTTGAGAAATATAATATTTATCCCATTTATCTAGTATTTAAATCTATATCCATTCAAAATCCATAAATATTAGATCATTTGTAACCCCATTCATGGATAAACTATCATGATCATTTTTTCTCAATGAAACAACTAATTTTTTCACATTCCCAAGGTTGTAATGTATTGGGTAGTAATATTCATTAATCATCTTTAACCATATCCTCAGGTGCATATTCAACTCCTTTTGTGTGAATATATACGTTAATTTTTTTATTAGTGTCTAAATATATATATCATGATTTTCCATAAATATACAAATCCTCTATATCATTAATGGAAATAAATCTACAAGTAACACCAAATCAGTAGTAGGGTAATTTTTTCTCATGAAACATAATTTATAATGAAGAACAATATATATCTGTGTTATTATACCTCATAATGCATCCCAATACCTTCTTCAATACATCAATATATATAAAAAACCCTTCTACGATATAAGGTACTATAATCATAGGTACTCTATATAATATTCCTTTTAGTTCTATGGAAGTTTCCACCCATTAATCTATCCTGTGGAATTTGGCTCCCATCAATGTTGACTTGGTCAATGGATTAGATATTGATGAGAAATTATATAAAGTAAAAATGGATAATATCCAGCCATACCAAGGGAAATTATTATTTCAAACACATTGGATGGTCTGGGTTGACATTCAATAGTCACTATCTTTGAGGCATCCAACGATATACCCTCGTATGATATTATATGACCAAAAAATGAATTATATGGTTTCCAAAATTCAAAAGTAAAATTTTATCATATAATATATACTTCCTCATGTTCTATTTTATAATTCAAAATTTATCCTTAATAACATTATTATTCACAAGGATATAAAATAAAATAATATATAAATACAATCCTAAACTAATAATGGTATTCTACAAATATTATGTTAAATGAATCCATCATTATAATAGTGGAATTAATAATCCCCAATGAAATCAAAATAATGACATAGTGTTGATAACATATATGGAATGATTTCTTATGAATATACACTTTATTTGTCCCTAATTAATTGTATCAAGAATGAAGGTAAACCACAGAAATTTATTGAGCTCCACATAGTTGATCAAAAAATCAATCAATATACAGAGGTTGATACATGTTTTTGATTTTTATCTATTTTTTATTATTGAAAATAAATAAAAAATTTACATAATTCAATATTTATTTATAATAAAGTCAATAGGTTCAGCCCAAGGTGACACAGGTGGAAAATGTAATCCCCTTTCAAGATTCTATCGTATTTTCTTCTCATATTTGTACCACTCAATAAGTTCTATTCTCTATAGATTATTTAAAATAGGTATCGAAAAATGTTTGATTTATATTGAAAAATAAACTACGTGATTCAGTTGAGAATTGTGTAACTAATTTATAAATATGTCAATAAACTCCCACATAATATAAAACTATCAATTTCGAGTTTCTCCCCAACCATTTTAGACAAACTCCCCTTTGAATATGAATCAAAACACATAAAATGTAATTCATTATCAAAAGATGTTCATAATTATATTTTAAATGATAGATGATTATTTACTAGTTTGTAATTTCAATCATGAATCTCCTTACATGTTAATTAATATGGGATTAATGTAGAGAAGAAAAATTCATTCTAAGGATTACATAAAATTCAACAAGAGCATGAGTGATAATATTTATATGAAGTATATTATCAAATACATTACTCGAAGAGGAATAATGTCATTCAGATGTGATTGCCACGCCATTAGTGGATTTTATATCTACTTATTCAACAAACCTTGTGGGTGGAATCATTATACCATTATAAAAATATTAATATATAAAATAATTGGTAGATTCATAGTCAAAAAAGACACTTTTCATTCTATATTTTATGGTAATATTACATTTTACATCATCATTATCATAAGAATCATTATAAATTTTGATCATAAAATATTTTCCCATTATTATACATATTTTTGAACTAGATAAAATATTTCCAATAAACATTTAATTTTAAACACTATAGCACGGATTGTTCATTAACTGGTGAATTTAGTCTATTTTTGTCATCAGTTTCCTTCATCCCATCACTCAGCCATTTGATTTCTAGATGACCTTCACCTATATTCTGAAAACATTTACCAGTACCCTGAATATAGTTTCATCTATGGTTTCTTCCACAACTAGAGCATAATAAAATATTCATTTTATTCCATCCATAGATCATATTTTTTTTATAAAACTCAAAAAAAATCATATATGTAACATGATATTTATGGTTTACTCTAATGTCAATGTACAATTTGAGAGAAAATAAAATGAAATTTTCATTGCTACTGATGTCTCTAGTGTCTAAATACATTTGAAGACATGGTTATTCCAATGAAGAATCGAAAAACCATACATAATAGTAATATGATAATTATAAACTATACCTCAAAAATATTTAGAATTGGTCCTCATAGGTTCCAATGAATTCATCATCCTCCTTATTTTCCCCAAGGAATTATTTCAACATTTTCATTTGAAGAATGTGACTGATGTAATTATTGAAAAGTAATATTTTATTTAGATCCAACACTCTAAAGACAATTTACCCTTTTCTAATGATAATAAAGATGATATTCCACCACTAATATACCTCACTTTCAAAATGATAGGCTTATAATATAAAATTTCATATTCTAAACACTATCAAATAAAAAATTTATTTTCTTAATAACTGATAATTTTATTTTTATCTAGCCATAAACTGGAAAACTAAATTGTGGTTTATGTTTCCTCATGATGGGATAAATATAACAATGTTACCTCTATTAATTTTTTTAAATTTCAAAATGATTTGTGGCTTTAGAATGTTTTGTAAAAATTATAATTTGATTTTTAATTCAATCAACAATAAAATTTAGTTTCGCATGATGAAAATAATGGCATAATCCTTTGTATTCATTATTAACATGGTTCCTTTGGGTTTCATCAATCCATTGAAATGAATAATCATGGTGTGAGATATAATATCCATAGTGGGAAAATACCTAGTCATGAAAAACCATTTATTGGACATCGAAATCAAGACACCTTCATTAAATAAAAAAATATATGATATAGCCTTGGTAATTCATGTACATAATCTATTTAAATCAATCATAATGGTCTATAAATTTAATATAAATAAAATAAATCAGGTCCTCCAAGATTTTCAAACTTAATGAAAAATAATGAAAATCTTCGTATTGGAGGTAATGCGTGATTCATTCCTCAAAGAACCTTTTTCGAGTTTTTTAACCTAAGTATATTAATAACTATTTGATTTGAAATTGAAGTATCAGGACTAGAATGTATTTATAGGTAAGCAACATAAGCATTAACTTACCACAACATTAGCATTTTCCCCTATAAATAGGCTTTTCCTTTGGGTTTTCAAAAATGTTTTATCATCATAGATTCCAAATGTAATCTAAACATATCATATGATTCCAACTTTTATGACCAATGATTTACATACATTGATATTGCATCTTATTTGATGAAAAATAATTATATTTCACAAACAAATTCTTGTAGATAAAAATGCTATTGAACTATTGGGAACATATACACTTAATGAAAATGCTCATATGTGAAATCAATAATCTCATAGTATGTTATTCATAACAATAAGTCTTTATAGAAAAATCATCCAATATACATTTCTTCATAACCTGAGGAAATAAACTCGAAGAAATGGTATTCTTAGATGCTCTATAAGATAAAACAAGGGAGATATGTTAACATAAAATGAGCATAGGGGTAATATAATACAACCATATGATTTAAAACCCATACCCAATATTTTATAGATCATAATCCTTGGTCCTGGTTATGAGATATTTATTGCATAAGACATGAATCCTAATGCAATCAAATAACCTGATAAATGAGAGCATAAAAATCATATAATACATTTAATTTTTTAATACACAAAATTATATATAGTAGTTATCATATGATTTAATTATCACATATAATTCCATTATTGAGGAATTGGTTCACACCTAAAAACATCATAGTAGTGAAGGTTCACTCACTAGACATGCATAGTGGAGAATGTACATTGCTAAAATTGGTTCACTCCCAATTACAATTCAATTTATATAATGATAATTCAATAATTACAGAATTATTTTAATAGAAATATAGGTCCCACCCATCATATAATAATGTTTTGACAATGGTGTACATCAGTAATATAAAATAGTCATCATATCAGTGAACATGAAAATATGTTGGATTCATTAGAAATAAATCATAGCATAACCCATTGAAACAAAAAACAATTTATATATATTTCATTATAACATAACCCATGGAAGTGGAATGAGTTTCATATATTGTTCATCATAATAAAATTTTTGGAAAATAAATTGATTTCATAGATATATATTCATCATAATCATAAAAAAATTGTCAAAAAATGTTTTGGTGTAAATATATAACGTCACTAGTAAAATAAATTCAATGCTAATGGTTTTTGTCAGTGATGAATATAAATTAAATAACTAACTTTTTCAAGGGAAATATTCATTCCATATTGAAAAAAATCAATAAAATCTAAATTAATCTCAAATATTAAAGAAAACATTCTCTAGAAAAAAATCATGGAAAATTGAGTTGGACTATTTTAAGAATTGGGGATTCATAATGGGTAAATATTTTTTTCATTCTATACACTATAAAATAATTATTCCATTCCCATTATTAGAAAATGTCAATACAATGATGCTCATAAATATAAAATATTATCATGTTTATTATATTTTTCAAAACTTTAAAACTGCGTTTAATTAACAATTAATAATCCTTTGGGATCTTTATAAAAAAATGTCAAAATATATTTTTTAGCATGGTTTTGGGTAAAGAATAATTTTCATGATATAGGGGAAATAAATGCTTTTATTACTAAAATTACTCATTTACAACATTGAGTACATAAAAAGTTGAAAATAAAGGGAAAGCATATATTTTCATGGAATAACTTCTATAGAGTTAAAATGAATGATTTTCTTCAGATATTTAACCATATATTTCATGATTGGAATAATAATGATGAACTGTAATGAAAAAAAATTAGACTCTAACTAGAAATCATAACCATGTTGGATTATTTTTAATCATAAGAACCATTTAATATTACCATCAATTGAAATATGAAATTTCATGAAAATGTGTAATTTAATGATATAACATGTAAAAAAAATATACAGTCTATATTAAATAGAAAATATATATAACATATCATATGTCCCAAAGAGGTAAATTTGAGAAAAAATACATTTACTTAAGGTATTACATCTTTTTACAAGTTAAAACCAGAATTATAAGAAATATATGTTAATTATAGATGTATTAACATAACATAGTGATATTTATGAAACCATATATGATATATTTAATAGTTTTCATTTTATTTTTATCAATAATTCTTTGTTAAAATCACATTCTAGGTAGTAACCATATAATTGGGCATGTATGTTTTTATTTTTTATTTTGAATCCATTTTCATTGAAAATGGTTAAATCATATAATTAATGAAAAAATAATATAAAATTAATATATATTTTGTATATATATATTTAGATAATCCATATATTTTAGTGACACAAATAAAATACATCGTTAATGGAGAATGTAGGTTGTACGTACACATGAACGTTGTTTCAATCTTTTAATTGATTAAAAGAAACAATGAAAAATAATATATTACCTTATAGTAAATATTAATATTTATTATATAATATATATATTTATTAATTTTACAATTATTACATTCTCTGAAAATCATTATTGAAAACTGAATCACATCTCTTCACGAGGTCGTAATCCACTATAGATAAGAACGACATTATAGTATTCTCCATGAAATAGAATATAAGTGGGTATGTATGATATTATAATTCCATAACTATTATTATATCATATATATTATTTATAAAATAACATAAATCATTACGTACATTAATGTGTGGTGTTTCTTGAAAATGAATTTTTTCATTTCACAAAGAGGTTTTCCGACTTAAACAAAATCAATTGTTTTGTCTCCCACTAGTGAGGGAGGATTTGGGGTTAAGTAATAAATGTAACATAAAAATATTCACTATATTTAAAATAATTTTCTTCTAAAAAATTAATATTTTAATAATATTTTAAGAAGACTGGATACAAAATAATATAAAACACTAGGTAAAAGGCTTCACCTCTTATTCAAAAAACATCATTTCTGTTTCATTAAAATCATTACGAGGTTATATTATTGATAATACAACGAACTATTGTGTGATTTATGTGATGTAGTGATATTATTTTTTTAGGGTGTGTCCAATAAAATGGGTTTTTATGTGTGAAATGTAGTAGAGTGAGGGTGGCCTTTTATAATAGGGGGAGAGGACACCTTAGAAATATCTAAAAATAAATAATTCCACAAATGTATTTCTCAAGATATAAGAATAAAAAATGGACCATTTTGTAACATTTGTAGAAATAATTTTAAAATTTGACTCTAAAAAATACTTACAAATGTATTGGGTCATTTTAACAATTATAGTATTATTTTTACCCCATGTAAACATGTTTTTACATTAACATTGTAATTAAATTTTATTTTCTTACTATTAATTATAGCCAATTTTTATGTTGAACTTACATGAAAATTCTATTAATTATGAATAAAATTACAAAAATCATTTTTCAAAATTCTATAAACTAAATTTGAATAATCTCATTTTAATTTAATCAATGTTTTCATTAAAAAAAATCCATTTTTCAACTAGAAAAGTATCAAACGATGTAGAATTTTTTTAGAAAAATTCAACATTAAATTTATTTAAATGTAATATATTGGTTTAATTACAATATAATTTAACTAATTAAACTGATAAACCTACTTCTATATAAAATATTTTTTTTAAGTTCAAGAAATCAATAAAAAAGTTTTGATTATAAATATTTTTTTTCACTTTTAGTAAAAAAAATAAAAGTTTTACAAAAATATTAAAAATTCACCGTAAGAAATTGTGATATATTGATTCCAGATATTTAATTATTTTTGTAACATATTACTTCTAAATATTTACAAAATTCAATTAAATTTGTTTCATAAAAATCAATAAAATCATTTTTTAGATGACTGTAATTATAAAACATATAAAGTCATAAAAAGTGATGTCCCCTATACACAATAGGTTTTCATTATAAAAATATGTATATAATACTAAAAATATGTTTATTTATATTTGAATCACCATATTTAATTCCTTGGCGATATATATAATTTTCAATAGTGATATAAATTCTATTATGCAGTTCTTGAGTACTCATTGTTGCGTGTTATGAACGAATTCAAAAAATTAAATGAAATTGAAATCTTTTTTGGAAGATCTCATGGAATTATAATTATCAATATCATAGAATCTAAGTGTGAAATATCTTAGAAATTATATGATAATAAGAAACTAATCAAATATAACAAATTATCTCAAAGTGATTTTATGTTTTTTCTGAATGAACCTATATTCATATAGGTCCTAGACTATTTAATTTATTCATTGAAACACATTATTGGGTTTCCTATGTCCTTAATTATTTTTTTTCAAGTCTCATATAGATAAAGGGTGCCTTTTTCTTAGAAAATGACATTGTTTGTAGGGTTTCTTGTTTTTTTAATTAATAGATTATTGGAATACATTTGATAATGGGATTATATGGTGTTCTGTGACTTTGACAGCATTCGAGGTGGTTCGAGAGAATTCGTAGTTGTTTGGACGAATTATACCTAAATAACATTTACACACCATTAAAATACATTAAATTCCATTTAAATATCAGAAGGCCTATTTTTTGAAATGAATATCGGTTGCGAATTGGTTCATGGAATAAAATTATTACATGATATGGATAAACATTACGTGATGTGTAATTCTTGGGAATGGGTTAATTCGGTCAAGGTAAAATGAATTTTCACATACCTAAAATTTAAATATTTCAAGACATGTAACGTACTTAGATTACCTATAAGTTATGGGATAGATTGTTTTAATGGATTACAGAGATTGATTTTTTCTTTCAACCACTACAGCCCTATATCATTTTAAATCTAGGCGATACTCTGGGGGTTTTTGTGTGATTTCTTTCCTTTTAGACTTCAGGGTTTAGTGAATTTTAATGCATTTCATCTTATATCTCTATCAAACCCATCTCCCAATGGTGGCCCCATTTTTTTTATACTCACAATATAAAGGATGGTGGACTAAAACCTAACCCTATGGTCTGTTTTATACTTAAGAATATGATATATTTTGTATTTTTGATATAAAAATGACATGTTAATGAAATTAATGTGAATTATGATCAATCAGGGACTGAATTATTAATTAGATTCCGTATATATTCAATTAATTAATTATTCGTCATGGGGATACCAGTAGGATGAGAGGACCCTTGATATACAATGAATTTGTTAATTTCATATATTGTATTAAGCATTACATGATGTTTTGGGTGATAGCTTGATATATAACCACATCAATAATATCATATGGCTAATGATATTAATTATTATAAATGATTGATAAAAGAAATAGTAGTTAATTGAAAATGGTCATTTATAAAATTTTACATTGATGTTTATGAAGTGATTTAATGATATCTAAACCGTTATAAATTTTTGAGTCTGACTCTATAATACATATATATAGGGATATTACCGATGATTTTGAAATTAATATTTATAGGGATATTCCTAGTGAAGTTGAAATGATTATACAATGAGATTGGACCTGTATGATGCTGGAATTTGTACATTGTAGGATATGCCCAGTTGATCCTAAAATTATTTTATATATGGATTTTCATAGAGGCTTAAATGAATATATAGAGTTATTTTACTATTTATTAGAATTTCCATGATTTATGGTTATGGTTTTCTTGGTAGTAATACATTCCCAAATATATTTGGGAATGGTGCTGAAGCATAAAGATTTATTTATTTTATTAATTAATTATTTGATTATTATTTTATCTAATTATTCAATGAACATAGTATCAGAATAGTTTATATATATATATTGGTTCTGACCTACTGTGTTTAACTGAAAAACTATTTGTTAATCCATTTAGTACATGATTATATTACATAGATGTATGTTCAAATAAGGGTAATGGGAACTTGGGGTTGATTGTTTCATGCGAGATAGTATGGTGTTTTGAAATGGGGACGACATGGGGTTGGGACCAGGGACATTGTTTTAATTTGTGATTGCTAGTTCTTAAAATTTAATGTCTTCCATTTGAAAATAATATTAATATTTCCCAATCATTATGGGGTAAAATTTTATTTTATTATTTATTCCATTGTTTAATTATTTTTTATTATCTATACTATTATTGTTTTATCTCATTAAACATATATTAATCATAATTGACTATTCTAATGTGTTGTAACTCTTTAACAAGGGTTATAGTCTTACCACTATAATTATAAGACCACTGATACTAGTTGGTAGTCTCCAACATACAAGGAGGCATGATTGTGGTCCTGTAACTAACCAATTTAGTCTATGTGGGAGAGTTCCATATTGAGGAACATTACAAAATGATATCAGAGAAACAAGATTTTAATTTTATTAAATTACTATTTAAGAAGTTTAGAAAGGATACTAGGATATGTTAGGAATTTGGAATGAGCTTCTACATGTGATTATATAACTCATTTATAGGGGAAATATGTGTTCTCAAATATGGTATTGATGTTAATGATATACTCTAGTGACAATTTGATGTTATTTTTCCATTTTTGATTAATGTTTTGTGTGATATTATTGTTTTAGTACGACATTGTTCTTGATATTTATGCTCGTTGATCAATGTGGAAGGAAATTTTTATGTATGGATCATTGTATAAACATAATGATATATCATTAAATTCATTGATCATGGTGGGAACATATTTATTAAATGTGACTTATTTTTCTGGATGAATGGTGATACGAGGCATTTGATATCTCTGATAGATGAAAATAAAATTACTCTTATGTCATGATAGTAAAAATGTATCCCATTTTCAGAGACACTATTAGTGGCTAGTTCTCTATTTGTATCACATGTTGAGGTTGTTTCTATTTTAGACAGTGTCTTATGTAGTGTGTTTTACAAGAAAACAAAATACCTTTTCATTATCATCTAGTTGAGATTTTGAAGTACGGAAACCATTAAACTCTCAAAAATGATAAAAAGGAACTACCTATAGATCTTAAGAACTATATATATATATGATTATATTTTTCATATATTCTTGAGGTTAATGAATTCCATTTAATGGGAGGATCACATTGTTCTTTATATGTCTGAGATATAGAGGGTGTTTCAGCCGTAGCATCCAACTGCTATTATTGGGAGGATGTCCCAAAAATAGTCGAGTTCTATATTGATTTAGTATATATGATAATTAGGAATCCTAAGATTCCTAGATATAGGATGTTGATTATTTTTTTCATAAATTCTTCATGGACCATTAAATAATTTTTAGAATATTTTAGAGAAATAGGGGAACCTGGAGGATTTATCCTAGAAGGAATATGAGGCAATGGTCCTGAGACACACCTATCTATAGAAATTATTGTATGATAAGTCTCACGAATTCAGGAATCTTACATAATAGGTAATGTCAGGGATGGACTGTGTCAATCACTTCATTGACATATAACACATTGCAATATCATTACCTAATGATGATATCTCCATGGTGATGTGATTTTAGGATAGGATTTGTTTTCAGATCCTTGATCATGTGAATATTTTTCTATTCAGTAAAATTTGGGATGTGATGAATCATGAACTCATATCAAATGAGATTTGGGACAGGCCCTGAAAAACATCCATGCAATTTTTTAGGGTGAAATAGGATCTTTTATTCAGCTAGTAGAATTTAATTCCAGGATTGTAATCGCCCCACAACGTTGGTAAATAGATAAAGGAAATTGTGAAATAATCTTAAGGATGTGTTCCATTTTAGATATCTCAATGTGGCATGTTGGGAATAAGACGACTCAATTTCCATACACCGCATAGAGTTTAATTCTTGTTGTAGTCTTGATCACCTAAAATGTATTTGTAGGGGCATTCAATAGTAGAGTAGGGATAGGGGAACATGTTAGTTATAAGAGTCTTGGAAGGACACATATACTCCTCAATAAACTAGATATTGGAGTTCCATAAGATGTTTTGGTGAAGGTAGGAGATGTGGTACACAAGTGTTAAATCATTATTACTGGGAAGAGGGAAAAGCTCAAGGGAGACATTCTAGATCCCTGAGAAGATAGGCTAGTGTACTAATTGTTATGTAGAATACTATGGTTATTTTGTATATAAGAACATCTACTATCCAGATAATTAAAAAGAAGATATATAACATGTTGGACAGAACCCTAATGAGGCTAGCTAACTAAGTCATCTAGTGAGACTACCAATGCATCTAGGGGATATCTATACCTGGTCCCACACAAATCATATATTTCCAAATCATTCCTTATATATCGAAAAATGAATTTATCAAAGCGCCTTATGGAATTTTCATATGAATTAGAAGATACTATTTTTTGAAAAAATGCCTAGTGGATGATAACTAAAAACAAGGGTTGTTGATGTTGATAACTAATGACACTATTCAAATATCATTAAGACATTCTTTAAGAAAATAGCCATAAAACATGACAATGTGTCTCATACCACTTTGAAACATGTGACTCATAATTATCAATAATTTAAATGATACAAAGAATATCATGAGAATAAGGATATTAATGATATAACAAGTTGAATTAAATATAGCACATAAAAATGATATATATTTTATTTATTAAACATATCCATGATAAATGATATAGATTAATAAATGAAATTTAATGTCAAATGATCAATGTAAATTGAATATTTAAAGTAAACTAACAAAGGAATCAATGAAGTGAATTTCAATAATATCCTTGTTGAATGTAATTATAAACCATTCCAAGGAGAAATAATGATAATATTAAAATAGCATATCCTAATTGGAGTAAAATAAATTACTTTTAGAAAAAAATAGTTTCTCTGGATAAAGTGGGAAACAAAGTTAGGTTTCCATAAAATCATTTTCTAAATCATTAAGAGTAACGAAGAGTAAAAAGAGGTAAAATTATATTTAAATCATCATGATTATCCAAAATATAATAAAATAAATGGGTTTCATGAACAATTAACAAGTTAATTTCTCTAATTTAAATTCAAGTGAAAAAAATTGCGAATAAAATGATATTATGATGTAATCCCTTGAAAATACCATAACATTGATATGAGAATGAATAAATTAATACAAAAATTGTGTAAAATATAAATACACATAAATAAAGTGTAAATACAAAAATATATTGTAAAAAATTATCACACACATAATCCTAGAATATTAATGACTATGTGAAATTAATATAACCCAATTAAAAGGAATTTTGTTATGAATTTATATACCATATTGTAACCATTAATTAAAATACCCTTTGAATAAATATTGAAATTGTAACAAAAAATACAATTAATATAATTAAATTATTTATATTATATAATAAAATGGGTAGTATTTATAGCACACAATTGAAGTAAGTGGTGGATATGATATTTGTCACGCAGATGTAGAATGTGAGTTGAATATCCCTTACCTTGCCTTCCATTATGTGCGAATGGACATTAATATCCTATATAATTGTTGTAAGAGAATTAATAAATTATAATAGATCTTAATTAATGTCTATTATAATATATTTTATCTATTTATAATATCATATAAATTTTTTCATATCATTTATTCATTTTTTTTATTATTTAGGGTGCTAATTTCCTAGTATATCGAGTATGTTTAAACTTTTTAAATATTGTTATTATAAATTATGTCATTGTCATAACATATAAATAATTAAACACATATTTTAAATATAATATATATTAATGTTATATGTATTTATAATAATTCATACAATTTGAAGATATAGGATGAAATGCATAGTTCATTGAGACAGTAAGTTGTACGTACGAATGAACGCTACAGAATTCAATTTATCATATTAAAAGAATGAAAATTAAATTATATACATGTATATTGTATAAAAAATATAATATTTAGGTAATATATATTGTATAGGTTTAACAGATCTATCTTTTATACATAGCATGTATATTTTGAATTAATCACATTGCTTTGAGTGGGTGGTAGTCCACACATAAACAAATGATGTTATCATATTTACATAAAATTGAATGTATATGAGTATTACTTATATATAAATTAATGAATGATAAAGATATTATAAATACCATATATATCATATAAAGACATCTTTTCCACCATTATTCCTAACATGAGAGGTAGTAATGGTTAAATGAACAATCATCGTTTTGGGAGGATATAGTTCACGTTACACAGAAAAAGTAGGATTGTTACCAGTTAGTTATATGTTTGTATAAATTAATATCTAACACATAAAATAACAAAATATAATTATATTGAAGATAATTTTGTTTTTATTTATTCATGTGATTAGGATAATTAAAATATTTGAGAAATAAATAATACTAATGATCTTAAGGAAGGATATTACTAATTATTATGATAAAAAAATTTTGTTTTAACAAAATGGATTCCATTATTTCCATTATAACCAATATTTGGATTAAAGATTTAGGGAAGTTAAGATAAGGAGATCTTTGGGAATATACTTCTCTATCCAAAGTCTCTATATACATTTGAGGAAGTTAGAGGTGTGAGTACATTTTTATAGTGGAGGAGGTGTGACATACATGTAAATTTTTTAAAAGTGAATTCCTCTCATTTTTTCCATATAACATGTGGCTCCAATAATTTATATATGTATATAAATGGGATTTTAGGGTCTAAATATTTCCTTATAATAGATTTTAGACAAGTTTTAAGGTAAAATTTTCACTGAAATTGATGATTATTCCCGTGTTAAGCATGTTTTTTCTATTAATCACTATAATTAATTTTAACTCCAATCACAACTATTATTTTTCTCAATAAATAATTTTAACTTATTATAAATTAGTAATTATAATTATTCCATATATTTAATACATTTTTAAAAATTCCAATCACTGAAGTGAAGGAAATTAATTTTAAATTTTCTCACAGATGAGATGACAATTTATGATTGAAATGTCAAATTTTTCAAAAGTGTTCTACGTATTTATCTTCAATTTAAAAGAAAAATTTATTCCATTTACATCAATTAGATAAATAAATAATAAATTAATCTATTTATACATGAAAAAAATTAAAAATATAATTCTATGGTACAAATAAATTAGATGAAAAAAATAGTTTTGAATTAATATTCACTAATTTTCAATTATGATCAAAAAATGAAACATCATTGAAAATTACCCAAAAACCAAAATAAGATAATTTTTTTTCAAAATTTAAAACACTAATATTATTTTGAAATTCAATAATAATAATTGTTTCAAATAGTGGATTTCAAATAGGTTCATCTTTAAGTGGACGAAAAAGTGGCTATATAAAAATTTCTTTTATTATTCATACTATTAGTTTTTTACTTATATTATAACTATCAAATTGGTTGGATGATGTAAAAAATATTTTAATGAATATATATTAGAAATATATAATTAATTTCTGTCTATAATTGTAATTAATTAAACTTATTACGATTCAATATAATCATGGGTATATAAATAATTTTTTATAAAAACATTACCCTTATATTGAATTTGTTTAATTATTTGTTACTAATAAATTTATAACTAGTAAATTAATTTTATAATTGTTTAAAAAATATTTTTTTAAGATATATAATACTATTCAAAACTAGAAATTTAACAGATATGTTATATCTTATGATATTAAATAATAATGTTTTATTATTTTATTATTGTTCAGTAAAACAAATACTTGCTTTTAAGAAAAGATATCAATTAAATTCTTTGTTCTATATATAAAAATCTATCTCAACACTGAGTGAATTCAAAGCTATAGATTTCATTTATTTTAAATATTAAATATATATTTTATTTTATCTAGATATTATATCCCCTTATGCACTTGGTGTTTCAAGTCATACATGTTATCAAATAAAATGCCATTAAATTAGCATTTTAGAGAATTATTAGAATAGTGGGAAGTCAAAAGCCAAAAAAAATCACTAATGAATTTGAAATTACAATATTCTTGAATAATGATAAAAAAGTAATGATGAAAAAAAAATTATAAACAATAAATAATGAATATTTTTCATCTAGAAATAAACAGAAATTATGTTATTTACCAATAGGAAAATTTCTTCTAAAATAAGATCCAAAAAAATACCTAGGCTATTATACCAATTGGTAATGAGTAAAATGAAATGTAATGGGATTCAAGATCAAAACAGAGTTATAATAACACATATAGGATCAAATAAACCAATGTTTTTTCAATACACAATAGATTCAAGTGGGAAGATTCAAAAACCTAAATGGAGTTCAACCCAATTCATACGGATTTAAATAATTTTAGGGGATGAATAAAATATACATCTTATTCACAAAATAATATTATTCCCTTAAAAATTCCAGAGGACTGTAGTAAAACTTTCTTTTCACTAGATGAATCTAGTGAGAATATTCTTACTATAGAACACATTACCCACCTACAAATATATAGTTTGGATGGTTTCACTGAGTGGTATGTTCATAGACCACATAATTATTTTTAGCTATATCTTTAGGTCTGAAACACACTAATACTTTTTGTAAAACCTATGTCCCTTCTTATATTACTAAAAAATAATAGAAATAATTATATGTGGAAAAGAATAAAAAATGATAAGGGTATACATGAGAAAAATATCTAGATGTTCAAATCCAACCAACTATATTTCCTTCTTCTCCCTAATACTCATGTTGAGGAATATTGATCGAAAAAGAGATGAGTTTTTAATCCAACATCATAGACTCCCACTTATTTTTCGAATGTGATGTTTGAAACATATTGTAGTAAAAGTATATCAATAGTATGTCATTTCAATGTAGAATCATTACATGAGAATGAAACAACAAAAATTAATTATTGGTCAACAGAATATCATGATTTATATCATGGTTATGAAAAATAATTATAACAGACATGTCATGATGATACTTCTTAAGACGGGATACAAGGTAGACATTATAGATGGATGTTAATGAGGTATGGAATTCTGTAGGGTAAACCACATGCCAAAGATATTAAACGTTCTCAAAAATTATGACATATCAAGGACTATGATTTCCTAGTTTTATGACCCATTAATGAGCCCCATGTATGAGACATTAAAGGACACATAATCACCAACAAAAATGTTCAAAGGACGATGACAACAATTTTCATAGGGCTTTTACTAGAATTTATTCACCACAAGGTGCATTATAATTATAAAAACCATTATCATTGCTTTTAGTACTAGTATATGTCCAATCATGGAATAATCACAAATCCACAAAAATAGTGTTGAATATTGTGGTTTATTAAAACACACAAGTGTATACAGAAAATAACACCTTCCATAAAAAGGATATTTCATTGAATGTATTGCCTAAATATTATGATTCTTTGATATTAAAAAAATCATTATTTTATAACGGATGATAGATAATCATATTAAGAAGAGATGTTTTCATACTGATAATATCTAAAACCATACATGAATTATCCTCTCTAACTCCCATGTGAATCATTGTAAAGTTTCTCATTAAGGTTCATTCATCATTTTCTTTCTTCACAAACAAATATGTAATCAACATTATAAAAGAAAAAAACCCCAATTATTGATCATATTATTATGGAAAATTAAAATGATGAAAAAATACTTGTACTACACAATTTTATTATAATTTAAATTTGAAATTTATTGATAAAATATGATCCCAAAACTGTTATTACAATTGTATCACAACTAAAAATTGATCCTTTAACTGCCCTAGTAAAAGGGTTGTATCGGTGCTATAGAAGCATTGGTAGAGTAACCATTGTTAAAGGGTTATATTTAACAATGCTATTAAATAGTTCTAAAAACATACCCTTTCATAGCGATTAAAAAAATAATAGATAAAGGGGACCCATATCTATTATTTTTTAGCATTGATAATGGGGAGCATTATCGGTGGATTTTTAGCACTGTTAAAGGTTTCCATAAACAACAATAAAAAGTATAGATAATGGCTTCACTGATAAGGGGATTAATTTTTTTTCACACTCCCCATTTGTCATCAAGTCTCCAACGCTTTATTTTGTTCTTTATATAATCCCACACTCCCACACATGCCCTAGCCTCCATCATGTTTCGAACCTGAGACTGCGAGCTTATACATCATCACATTTTCTAATCCCCAATAATATTTTGATTTACATTTTATGACATATATATATACTTTTCTATATTTCTCTATATTTTTTATCCATATATTAATATATATGTTTTTATATATACATTTATATATATTATATATATATATATATATTATTATATATAGATATATTTGTTAATGACATATATGTAATATGGTTTTGTTTGTGTGTGTATGTTTTTGTGTTTATAAATACATAAAAACATACATATTTATATTATCTTTATATATTTTAATCTATAAATATAATTACACATGTTTTTATTTATTTATGTATATAATTTATTAATATTTATATACATTTATTATAATATATATATAAATATATAATTATTTTTCAATAAAATTACAATCTAATTTTTTTATAAAATAAATAAAATTTAGGAAAATTGATAACCAACAAACATACAATGAAACTACAAGGAGAATTAGGGGATCTAGGAAAAGAACCATTTCTAGGACTAAACCCGCCCAAAAAACACCCCAAAAAACCCCAGAAAATAGCAAGAAACCCAAAAATGTGTCTGCCAATGAACACAGACATTGACTGACCCAGCCAAAACCATTAAAACATAGATTTACAGTCACTCACTGAAATCCTCCATACACATCCTCTATATAATCCAGTACACATGTCATCCTTCATTTTGACATAGCACCACTACCGCACCAGGTACTGTCCTATAATGATCTCTAGATCACATTCCTTAGAAGAAAGGTAGAATTATTGGAGAAAGTCATACCACAGGGAGAACCACCACCTCCAGGAACACCATCATCATCCAAAATCTTCCAAGAAACACTCTACCTTGTCAAAATTGTGGTAGTGCACAGGGGGGGTAAGTAAATAAAAGAAAATGATTACAACTAGTGTCAAAATAAAACCTGAGTAGGAAATGAATGAACTAATGAACTCACATAAAAAACACAAAACCACATCATATCCTTGAGAGAGGATGACTGATTATATTATCATCATTGATAGAACACCATAACCCCAAATCATAAAAAAATAGTAAACTACAGCAGATTAGGACAAAAATAGAATGAGGGATCTCTAGGATAAGGGGACATCGTAGGCTCTGTGTTTTCCTGATGGCACCTATTGTGTCCATGTTATAACCCGAATAGATGACTATGACCATTCCAAATCTGACCCTAATGTAATCAGTTACTTCCAAATAGATAGTGTAATGCATCATCATAGAAAAATGGGTGAGTTCATCACAGGAGCGGGAGAGACGACCATCTACCAGAATCATCACGTGAATTTGAATGACATTGAACATTAGAGAAGATCCATGGGAAATTCCAATCTATGAAACATGGAGCGGTAGATAGCACACCATGCCACCACTATGAATCCTAGATACCAACCACACCACGCCCAATGAAGTGAGAACCAAGTAGAGGAGTGGAAAAAGGAATCACAATGTACTAGTACATTGGAAAAATGATAAATTTTAAGACCTCAATTTTAATATCAATGTATTCTCTGAGAATAAATTCAGTCCCCATTGAAAAAGGGAAAATATACCCCCATAAACGAGGATAAAAATCTATTGAATATTAAAAAATATGTATACCATGCCTAATAACTCGGTTTTTAAGGATCTTCGGGCTTTTTTGGCCTCAAAAAATATTCTTCATGGGAATCCTGGGTGAACATAGTGTATTTCTCGTTTTTCGATTCAATTTCATATATGGTTGATCCAGAACTGACACCCAGATAAAAAATTATGTTTCTTTTATATTTCAATTTCATTTCCAAATTTTGTTAGTTTTATATTAATTATTTTATTTAATTATCTTCAAATTATTACTCAATAACTATTACTCTCTATTAATTAGTATAATTTTAATTAATGATAAATTTTTATTATTTTATAATCCATTTTAAATAAATATCATATATATTATGTTTAAATTCTTATTTATCCTTATATAAAACACATATAAAAATTATATTATATTTATATGACATATATATATATATATTAACATGTTATTTTTTAGTGATTTTGTTTAAATTTACAATTTATCAGTTCTATTAACAAAAAAATAACATGGGTTTTTTTAGCACTTATAAAAAAATAGATAAGGGGACCTGTTTAAAAATATTTTTATCTAGATTTTGAATACCATTTAATAGCACATTTTCTAGTGCTTGGAATCAGGGATTTACTAGTGATTTTAGTGAGTAATATTAAAACCCTATCACTGGATATTCCAATTTTTTATTATTATAAATTTTAAAATTCTCCCTAAAATTTTAGTGTTACAAAAAATTAATGGAGTGAAAAAAATGCTAAATGATCCAATTCATGAATGTGATAATTCCTTTTATGAGGTCGATGATAGAGTGATCAATAAGCAAAAATATGATCTCCAATAATTTGGATGAAACTCAAACCAACGAACAAATTACCGAAAAAAATGTAATATTGTTTATATATTGTTAGATTTAGGACGTTTGTTGAGTTCAAACATAACCTTAGTTCCTAAAAGGGATCCTTAAAATCAAAACCCATGAGAACATCAACCCATTCTACATAAAATCAAGTAATTTGTATCCATTATTTGAGAAATCCATTAAAAACTAATAATTGTTGTGTTTCATCACGATTTTTGAGGCTTGGATGAGATCCATTCGACGATTTGAATATGGGAGATTTGTGTGGTGAAAAATAATGAACATCTGATTAGCATTGTTGCCCTTATGGAAAACTCCAAATGGATTATTCAACCATAATTAGATATTGAACTACATTCCTATGGTTGGAGTTTGCCTTTATATTTAGGCATAGTGACTCTAGGGGACTCGCATTGGTTGATAGTATGGGAGGTTGGATCATCACACCCTTTTGAGGGGAATTATTTCCTTCAACAGGACTCGTTTATTGATTTATGATATGATTGTGAATATCTCCTTAATCTCGATATGGGACTTATTTCCCAAAAAATTAAGGGTTGAATTTATATCATAGGAAAAACATTGGGGTCAATTTAGTGAATCTAACATTATGTATCTTATATAATACATATTTCACCTATAATTGGTGGTAACTTATGTACTAAATCCATATAACAAACTTTAGAATGTGCATCCATGAAAACAGGTGATTAATATTCTGAGTTGGGGATTAATCAATTATAAGGTGTCTTATGCTTCCTAGTTATTTCAGGGATAAACCCTTATTAGTTCGTGAGACCCATGTAGTTTAACAACATTTGGAAATGACTTTTATGGGTTCTTTGGGACAACAATTATTCAATATCGGGTCCCAGAGGGACATCCTATGTATCCATAGTATAAATATAATTAGTGTTCCCATTATAAATTTTATTTCCCTCTCTGTTGATGGGTGATGAGGAGTAATTATCCCATAAGAAAGATTAGGTACTGATGGGAAAATATTTAATTTTCATAAAGATTAAATTGAAGTGGATGGTTATTTGAGCACGATCCTTTAAAAGGAATCCTATGTATCCTTATTATTGTAGGAATCATTTCTTGTGTAGTTCCATCATATCCTTGGGATTATCCCAAAATTATACTCCCTTATGTTTATGATAATGTGTCATTCCACTTGTTAGTGATTTACATACATATGATGCCTCTGTTTGTAGAGACATTGAAAGGGAATGATATGATAATTTAAACTCTCTAATCTCACAATATATATACTCAACGTGATACACATGGTACTGTATATGATCAATATCTTTTCTTAGAGAGTGAGGGACTTATGTATTTGGAAAACCGTATTGAGCTCGAACATTACACAGGTATCCTATTTATCCTAAATATTGAAGGAATCAATGTTCTCATAGTTCCATTGGTCGGGGATAATTTGTCACGCCACTTGTTGTTGATTTAAAGAAATATGATGCCTTGGTTGGCGGAGACTCATGATTCAAATTATATGGTTATTGAATCTACCAAATATCAAATGATCTACACTCAGTGTTAGAAAAAATGTATGGAAAATGATCAATATCATTACATTGAGATTAAGGGGCTTACATATTGGGAAAACCCTATTTATATTGAACAATGAAGAGTTAGCGTAAATATCATAAATATGAAAGTAATTTTTTATCTTGTATTTCATTTGTTTTGTGATTACCTACTAAGGTTGAGCTACTTTTTTTGCATATATAATGTAATTTTGTTGTTCATGGGGTACACATAGAGGTTTCCCTAGTTTAGATTTCTTATCTGACACATGTTAATAGTCTTCTTATCCAAATATGTTGAAATATGTCTATTTGGAATGTCTAAATAAAACTAAATAATCCATTTAGTATTTATAATAGACATTTCATAACCATGATAGAATATTTGAAGTTTATTATATGATAAAAGGTGACTCATCTAAAGGACATCACAAGAACTAGGTGGTCTGCCAGAGAAGACACTGCATGAACCAGGTGACCTGTCTAGAAGGGGTTTCATGATCCATTTTACTTTTCTATAGTGTTTTACATGATAGATATGATATTTTTAGATCATTTCATATTATCTAGGTGAATTTCCCTACTGTCATTATGATGAATGGGCTTGACACATAAGGGGGTGTTGTAGGAGTCAATATGAAACGACTTGCACGGTGTCATATATATTCTATACCATAACAAGAATGAATCATGAGACATGGAAAATAGATCTTGAGGGTGACCTCAGTCTTGAATGGCTTGCCTTGTGGGTATCGTGAGGGTTTAGTTTTTGTGTCTGTATGCTACTATGAAACTCAGCTGATATGATTGGGCTCAGTTATAAAATTCAAAATATGTATATAAAGGACATCTTAAGGATTATGATAGGATCCTAGGGGGTCTTCTATGACTAATTTGGATTTACAAGGTGGAACCGTGTGACTTTTTTGACATGTCCTGGGGGATTTCACTTGAACCAAATAACAAGATGCTTGGTCATTATGAGATCTGGATGACACATCCTAGTGTTGTAATGTGTATTAGATGATTCATGAAAATATGATGAGGGTCAATGAAAATTTTTTTACCTAATTCATCCACTATTATTATTTTTTCTGGACCATTTATATTGAATTCAATGGATTTATTAAATAACTTTTTATTTTGAGCCCACATGATCTAAAAGATTTGTGGTTTATTCTTCACACATCATTCGAGAATTTATTCGTGTGATCTATGAATGATCACATAAAGATATTGATAAAAGGATCATTATCATTCATGTTCTTCATTGGTATATTAAATGATGAATGAATTTCTCGATATGATATCAGATTCGATGAGAATGTTTCTCAGATGCTTGGGTGTGTTGATGTGCTTGGATGTGAAAAATATGACCCTACATCCAAGAGTCCAGTGGTTTATTTTTTTCTTATCAGGATAATGAATTTATAGGCCTCACAACCCATGTTGTTCAATAGTTTATGTGTCATATCCAGCATGAATCTTGTTTGGAGTTGGAGAAGGGCTCTTGCACCATGCTTCATTATTGGATTTTTCCATGGATTTATCTGAGGTCATCATCTAATTTTTTGTGTTCATGATTACCTCCCATCAAAACTTCCATTATTGGGTTTTTTCCAATTAATGAAGAGTTTTATACTCATATTGACATGAATAAAGAAATAATTATCATTTGTACATGTCAATGGGCCTTCCTAACATCAAAATTATAATTAAATTGTGTCTGAGAGATTCTTGGTGCCTTTTTGGGGACATTTAACTTGTCGAGGGTGGATTTCCAAATATCATTGCAAGATCCAGATAGCTTATCTATGTGCCATGAAGGACCATGTTTCTTACATCCTTGGCATGTCAAAATCATTTTATGATCATTATTTCTCTCACTAACTCCATTTTAATTAATTTTTTTATTATTTTCACAATGATTAGGGATCGTGAGTGGTTGTATAAGTGTTGTTATGTGTTTTTTTTCAATTCTTTAGTGATTAATCATGATATCAAAAATGATATATGCGGGTGCCCATAAATTTCATGGGAAAACCCATTTTATTGTCATTAATTAGAAAAACGGGGAGGTAATAGTCTCGTAGACATATAAGATGCATTTTCGAAT
Source organism: Viscum album (assembly GCA_963277665.1). Lineage (NCBI taxonomy): Eukaryota > Viridiplantae > Streptophyta > Magnoliopsida > Santalales > Viscaceae > Viscum > Viscum album. Next base: position 14,236,702 of record OY728151.1, on the reverse strand, counting down.
GATGGTGATGGCATACTGGTGGTGTCTTGTCGTGTCTTCTAAATCTCCAGGGGTGGATCACATGATTTTCAACAACTATTTAAGGCTTCCACCTCCACCTATTTATTTCCATTGTTTTTATTCCACAATATCTTGGATGTCTTTTGAGTTATTTTGAATGTTTTCAAGGATTATTACCCTTTCTATCGGTTATTATCCTCATAATTCATACATCCATAATATGACTTCTTTACTTTGGAAATTTTCCACCATTTTTTTTCAAAAGACCCTCATGTTAGATTGTTAGGTTCATTCTTCCGAAAAACCATGTGTATTAAGGGAGAATATCTGGATACCTACAAATGAAGACTAGTAATTTGATGAACCTTATCAAGTGAATGAGGGATATTTTAAATGTGTTCCATAAGATCTGGTGTAGGTTATCCATTGTGTATGTAGTCTTCACGAGACCTAATAATGGACATGTGATTGTGAGCCCTTAGAATCCTAACATGATCTATAGGCCTTAACTACATTATTATTCTTCATTCTATGTGATAAAAATTAATACTCATATTCTGTTGTTTATTAATTTGTGAATTTGATGATGCTCATTTGGAATTCTTTAAAAAATTCACCCCATCTATAGTTATGTCTGTGGGGATTAGCGATTGGTTCTAATGAAATTAAATTCCCACTAGAGTCTTTGGTGGTGTCTCAAATTTGTGTCTTGGGAAACAATTGGTATATCATGAAATGGTTCATATTCCAAGAAATTAACATTATATAGGGGGTATAGAGTCATTCATTTCAAAATATATTAACCCTTCATAGTTCTCTCATTTTATCTATGTCATGTTTCTCCATCAAAATACTATTCCTCTGGACCTTATCGTGAGATATGTTTGTGAGTTTTTTCCATGAACCCATCTCTCGATAATTCTCTTATAAGGACTTTGTTTCTAATGGTCTCATCTAATCTAATTATGAATTATAATTCTATAATAATTTGAACAATGTCCATGAGGATTTTTTTTGTCTCAGGGGAGTTTATTTGGTCCTCTGGTTTGATCATATGATTAACTAATCACATAAAATTGTTATGGCCATGTCTAGGTCACACGATCATGATTATTCAGAGTGGTGATTCAATTGTGTGATTCACTATGGGGGTTATGAGAACCATGATTCATTGGAATGTCTAGAGATCTATGAAGTGAATCAATAATTCCATGTAGATCCATATGACAATGGTGTTGAGATAGAGATTCTTGTGTCTTTTCATTGAATGTATTATATTCTAACTTTTTGACATATTCATGAATCTATTATTCAAATGGCATCAAATTTTAACTGATCTTACTTAACGATATAAAATATGGTGTCATTGGCGGTGATATCATATCATGAATCTATGGTAGAGAGATTAGATCCTTCTTGTTGTAGTTTTGTTTGGTCAGAGAAATTTTTTTTGATAACATTGATGGGATTAAAGCTGTCAGACTATTACATGCCATACTTTTATTCTCATTATTAGTACTGTATTACTATTTATTCTGCTAATACTCTACTAATGTCATCATTTATACATTATTATTTGATTCAAATGAACCATAATTTTTTTTGGGCATAAATCACTTAAGGGGGCTACATTTTCTCTTCTAAAGAATCTGAATATTGGAATTTATATTGATTTATTCGCACAGATATTGATTGGATAGATTGTGTTTCCAATGATGATGTACATATGCATCACTCAATAATAGAGAAAATCATTGAAAATCAGATGTTTATGGGGATTACAAATTTGGACTTCTGATCATGATGTAGCTATAACATAGACTATGGATGGCCTTTTTCAATCCAGTACATTACATATGAATCTTCTAAGTAGATGAATGTAATAGGAATATTTGAGGCTGTTAGGACGTCCCATGAATCCCCATATTACAATAAGGGTCTAATAGAGGAGGTTTTTTTAACTGGAGAACATATATGAAAACTTTTTAACATACTCATAGAGATGTGGAAATCAGTCATTTAGATGTGGGGAAAATCTATGGTGAACAAATATTAGGCTGCATGAGTGATGATTTCAATCTCCAAAAATTAGTTTAGTATAATGCAACATGGTCTCCCCCTATAACATATGAACAGATTAAGAATGCCAATAAGACCCTTACAAATGGGGTTATTCTTAGAGAAGATAACCATTTAATGAAATCTTTGTAATTATTTTTCAAGATGTTTTGTTTTGACCAAGAATCAAAAAGTACAATTGAATTTCATAAAAAGGATTCACATGGTACATGAGGTGCATAATGGCGCACAGTTACCAAATGGATGTTTAAAGAATGCATATGATATTTTTTCCATGATATCAATAGAGTCACTCAACTAGTTGTTTTGCATTACATATTCTTGATTGGGTACATACATTCCCTAAAGAAAATATGAAGGGTTAGAGTTTCCACATACCTAGTGGTGACCTCTATGAAAGGCAGAGAGCATATCGAGATAACCATCCCTATATTAGCCAGACTATATCTCGTTCAGCATCACATTTGTAAAGGATACTCCCATAACATGGTTGTGGTCCCCTTCCATGTATTATGGGGTTTGATATGATCTCAGCAGGGTGGTTATGAATATCTAAACATTCATGGTATTCCCAAAGGTCACTTCAAACCCTTTTTTAGTGTAGCTTCAGGGTGAGGGTTATACAAAAAAATGTTCAAGATTACATAGATTATATAATCCACTATGATTTTTCCCATTTAGTCCTTACTTTCTATTCAAAATAGGTGAAATTATTTACAATTTTGAGGCCAATATTGATGTATAGGATTACATGGTGTCTCTTTGTAAGGTAGTTCATTCCAGCCACATTGACAAGGAACTTATCTACAAAGGGAATGCAACTTTCTAGTTCATCGATTAGTGAATGTGTGTTAAATGGAGTTTTCCATAATCTATTCATTTCTAATCTTAGGGGAATCGATTGAAGAAAATTAATTTTGGAAGATGTTTTATAGAGAGGAGGCCACTTCTAAAATAAACTAACATCCTCGTGATGCAATGGTCAGTGAATATTCTTCATTTGTTGAGATATGGATTCAATAATATCTTTGTGGGATGTTTTCCATGATAGTAAAAAAGGATTTACCACCACCGGATGTGGATCATAATCATAGTTTTTTAAAGAAACTGGTTTCTTGAGGGTCGACAGAGACTGAAGCTCCACATAAACAAATCATATGCCCACTATTTCTGGTGAAAGGACCAATTGATACAACAATAGCATGTGTTGTTCCCAAATTCAAGGCTATAATAGAGGTATTTTTCCATTGAATCTTTTCAATTGATGGTCTTGAAGGAAAAGCATGCAGAGGCCATGCTATGGGGTATATTGGATTTAATAGAGGATCTTTTGGAGGGTTTCTTCTACATCAATGTGCCTTGTGGTATTATAATTGAAGAACATCATGAGGAGGTCAGGTCCTTTCATAGAGACATTGATGATGTTTTTATGAGAATCAAGGGTCTGATATTTTATTCTTTATAGTTCCATAATATTTTCACCTAGAGAACAATTTATATTTCTACAAGTTGAACATGGATATCTCATCACCAAGAGGTAGTAAGTCTAGTATTACTACGGTTCATATAGTTTCAAAGTTCATTTATTATAGGTTCTTTTATGTGATACCTGATATTACATTAGTTTAGTGACAAATATCATGGAAATAAATGTGATTTATTTTAGGGATTATTTAGCTTGAACAAAATTGTTGTTTAGTTTATGGTCATTCCACCCAGACCAGATATATCATTAGGTTAGGGTATAATAGATATGATGTAACCTCACATTAGTATATGGTATTTTATTTTGGAACAGATGTCTCTTTAGTTTAGGGTCTTTTAGTGTAGACCTTATGTTGTTTTAGTTTAAGTCTTTTAGGTCAGACCAAGATGTGTAGTATTTTTGGTTTTTTAACTCAAACATGATGTTGCTTTAGTTTAGGGTAGTTTATCTCGAACATGATATGATTGTGCAAAATGGATCTGACATTCAAAGAGTATTTTAGACATACTAAGATTTTGAGTGCTTCCAAAGGGATGTCAGGTCTCCCAAGGGTCCGAATATCTTTTTTAGGTAGATTTATTTATTTGATGATCATAAGGGAATATTAATGATCCTTAATCTTGCATTCATAGTCAATAAAAAATTCATTTGGGCCAGGTATATTTCTTAGAGGCCATGGAGGATTAATTGAGGTAATATGGTTGACAGAAAAATAATATTGATTATAGGTCCTTGTAAATAGTTTTAATGTGGGTGATATAAATCCTAACCCAATAGTATTAGTCCTTGAATATGAGATGTGACATATGTGATGGGGATGACTCATACCACATTGAGGTGAAGAGTTCAAAAATGATGTTTCCAGGGCTCACAAGTATTAATGCTCTGTTATGACAAGGAGAATATTCCTTTAGTATATGAATCAAAGTTTTAATGAATCAATAGCATGGAAATGCCAAATATGATCTCCACATCTTTCTAAGGGATATGAAATATTAGAAAAGACCAAAATGTCTACATGATTTAGTTGGATATGGATCTATGGATATCTAAAAGGGTTTTTGTACACTATGAAAACTCAAATATTAATTTTATTCTTGATCCATATTCCATGTTGTTTCAAATCACATGGTATGGACCATCAATGGTTTGAGAATGGATTATTGATGTCCAAACATGTGGAAGTGTAAAAAACAAAGTGATGTAACATCATGGATGTTGAATCTATTCTGATAGATTGGTACGAGGATTATAAATCATTTACCTAAGAGATCTAACTAGGATAATCGTGTGGGACAATCATATAAGGACTATTTCAACCACAATGAGGTGTTGAGTGTTTCCGTTATGATTTTTGGGAACTTAAAAACTAGAATTTAATTTTTGAAGAGTGATAGATTTGGTTGACGACCAAAGGAACATATGCATGATTTATAGGTATGCATCCATAGTCAAAAAAGGATCCCATGAAGCTGGATATATTTTCCATGCGAGATGAAATGTTTTCAATTTGGGGAATGTGTAATATACAAGAAGGGTTTGAACTCCTTAAAAGTTGTTTCATGTCCTAGAAAATATATTCTTAGGGCGCTGTGACATGAAAATTCATGTCTCTACCATTTTCATGGACCAAGGAGGTTTAACAAGAATTGAATTTATTTAAATAGTTCTACAAAGTAGTCCCTATGAGCTTTGTGCCTTATTTATTTATGACCTAGGTTTTATGTAAACTATGTTGTTGAAGAGTTTAGTGAGGAAAGACATTACTTTATCTCAGGATTCCATTTCTTCTTTATAAACTGGACTTGTTTTGTGTCCCTTTCACTATAAGTGTAGGGTCTTTTGATTCATACCATTATATGTAAGATATTAACGGTGTACTGCATTGATTAAAGCATAGGCAGTTTAAGGTAATCACTCACATATACCTACTATGAGAGATTTTAGACAAGATAACTTTTTGGATACCAAGGGTCCAGAGCACCCCCATCATCATTCTAAGTAGACCATGGAAATGTTGAAAACTATGGATCATGGTTTTCATGTTATGAGTAATGTTATCTGATAGTCATACATTCAGAGGTTCATATCAAACTATGGTATTTTAGTACTTCACCAATGATTCTAGACTCGAATGAACTATGTCATCCTTGTATAGGTGCCACGCTAATCTTCTATGTATCATTCTAATTTTATCAGATGTCTCTAAAGATATTGAGTCTCACAAGAAATAGAAATATGTTTTACATTGGGGAAATATGTTTCTGGTGTGTGGGACTCATTACCTTCTTCGTGAATAGCATGGCTAAAATGGGAGATAAATTTCCTTTTCGATGAGTTATTAAATTCTTGAAGAGACGTTAGTTTCTCAAAACATGATGGGGGCACATAAATTGGGGTTTATTTAAAAAATGGTAGATGCACCTCAACCTATATTTTAAAAAAGAAAAGACATTTTGTTTCTTATATATGAATGAAAAATGGTTGATTGACTATATAGATTAAAATCTTGTATTGTGGATGTTCTCTATATAGATTAATGTCATTCAGATATTTAATTTCCCATTTATTTTATCATCATGTGGTAAGGTCATATTTTTGTGTAGTTTATCGTTATATAGTAAGGACATAATAACCAATGTGAATGGATTTAAATTTTGAAATTGGTCCCAATGGTCGATGTTCGGGCCTCGCTATTTATATAATGATAATTAGAATAAAACCACATTTATTTATGAAATGTGGTGCTATGTAACGTTAGGTGGTGAGGAAGTGTATCACCAAACAAAAAAATGGTGGTATCGTGGATAGACCCTTGAATGGAATTATGAGTTTCACTATATATCCTAATGTGATGGTAATCAAACCACACATTTTTTATAATGATGTACCACACACAGGTCTTACCCATATGTGAAGAGGGGGGATTATATATATTAATTTAATGTTATTGAATCTAGTTTTGGAAATTTGGAAGTCACAACATATACACTGAGGACAAATATCAAGTCACACATAGTTCATTAGGGGGTAAAATCTAGTAGGTATGGTCCACACATATAGGTGAGAATTATTTCCATTAATTATTTTAGTTTTTTCCAATGTTTGTGGATTGTGCATTATTGCGTTTCTTGTAATGATAGGAATGAATATGTACGTAGATCTTAAGGAAATGTGTTGTTAAATGACATGAGACAGTGATAATGATAGAATGGTGTAATAAATTGTTGATGTAGAAATTATTATAGAGTATTGTAGTTCAGGCATCGCTACATGTCTCATGAAAATGAGAATCAAGACATATATAGCTATGAATGAATTATTCAGTTTATCATCATATATAAAGGATGTGGGTCATTGACATTAAGAGAGAAATATTTTCTAAAGGTGTGGTAGAATACCAACACTAACTGTAGTGGTTCTCTCAAGAGAGGTTCACAGAAGTATAAAGTTTAATTTCATGCAGGGGACATTAACTGTGCTGTTTAATATAATATAGCAATGAATAATGGTATGCCATTTTGGTTATTGAATTATATAATGAGATGGGATTGTTGAAAGGTATTATGCTTTTTTTTATAGGGATTCGCTTACCATTACTCTCGAGCAGACATGATCTATCATCGATTTGTTAAATTGGACTGAAAAGAGTTCCTCTCACCATGCAGAGGAATTTAAGAGTAGGATATGGTGTTTTTATCGTATATTTGTTGGGAAAATGAATAAGATTGAATAACACATACATACTTCAATGGAAATGATAATCAAACCATATTTTGTTCTATAAAATCCCATTTAGTTAACCATTCTGTGTTAATTATGTGGGTGAAACTACGTGAATGATTATGGTTAATATGGATCTTTACAGTTTGACATCACTCGATGAGCATGTAGATCCCCTGATGTAAAGGAAATGGGATGTTGTGGGTCTTTTCAGTTTTTTATCTTGTGGCGAGGATGGTTTCCATGTATTTTATTCTCATGCGGTAATCACATTGGATTACCCGATATAATATAAAACAAATCCTATGTATGGAAAAAATAGATCATTGGGTTCCACTAAGTATCTAATAATAGTAGAAATAAATACATATTTGGTTCTTACAGAACTATTTAGTTTGACTTCACGCATCATGGATGAATACTTTGTAGTCTTTCACCTTGGTTTTTGGATTAATTTTTACAATTTAACATCATGTACACAGAACAAATGTCGTGGCTTACTCTGATGTGGATTCCCATTTGATAATAGCTTCTGCATAGTATTTCCTGGGAAATTTTGCATTGGTGGGTGGTGAAACATTATTCCCATCCATGGTGGCATATGTGTAGGCTCAATTATGGTAAACCTTTAGTATGACCTAATGTGCTTCCCAACAAGGTAGTAGTTTTAGAGGTTTCATTCCATGTATTATTAGGGTTCCGAGAAGCAGCACCAATTCCCTTTTGGGGAATTAATGATGCAACAAATTTATATTAAAAGCTCATGCAGTCTGATTCTGATGGTCCTCCATGTTCTGCGTTGTATCCAATTTGTTCCCATATACTCTTTAAAATTCATCAATACACTTCTTCAATTATTTATCATATGATATATTTTCACAAATTTCTATTCTAAGTGAACGTAGATTGACCTCTATTGGTTACACTGCATTTGTCTTGTACACCAATGAGTATGGTGTTACTAGTCTAGAAGTATGTGTGTCGGTATTTTAGGCCTTCTAAGCATATAAGAGCTTGATCGGCCAAATATTCTTTTCCTTATTAAAAATATTCTAGGGTATATTCAATAGTGTCATATTGAAGGCCTCTATCTGTCTTTTTTCCATTATATGATATCAAGATGAGTGATTGTACATGATATTACAAACCTATTATACCCTCTCCCATTTTGTATAATAGATTTTTTTTCCTTTTTCATAAATATTGTGTAATGTACTCCAAAATTGTTAATGATGTGGGACTTCACAAAGTTGATAATAATATTTATCCTGAATTACATAAGGGGTATTTCCTTATAACATTTAAAAAAAACGTTTGTAGTAATTAGGATGTAATTGAACAGCATATTAGTGGCTCGAAGATATGTCCCTACCACATCCAATTCCCAAATGGAAAATTGACATGAATATTTAGTTATATATAGAAACACTATGGTCTGATAGAAGATGTTATCATGGATATATCAAGTGTGACATTTTTTGATGAATTACACATAGTCATGTACCATGGTTTGACAATAATATTGAAACCTCTGGATTTTGTGGGAGAGCTTGGACCCAAAATGATGTGCACCACATGATCCTACATGGACTTCTTCAAATATAGTATAAATATCTTCATATACTATACATATGAGGATTATTCCATCTAATCCTCATCTAAAGAGGTATTTCAGATCACATGGACCACACTATAAAGTTAATGTTTCTTACCCATCACCAAATCTATTTCCCGTTGGCATGATCATTTGGGAGAATCCAATTTTGTAAATAACCAATTATTGGATCCATAAATATAGGGGTGGATATTGGCTCAACAAACGTTGTGGAAGTGTGGAATATATTGATTTGTTATATATCACATTAAATGATTGATTGTTCCATTTTTCGATTTGTGATACAGAAGATTTCTTCTTCCTAAAAAAGGTCATCCTATATAGTGGATTCATTTTCTAGTGCATTAGTGTAATAATTCCCTTATTGGGGAATGCGAAGAAATGTGGCCTCAAATGGAATTATTAAATAAATCCCATGATTGAACCAGTGATAGTGGCTAGTTTTTCCCTTAAAATTTCATGATCACAATTCCTCTACAATATCACTAATTCTGTGTCCCTTTTGATATTATGGTTTTCTATGTGAAGTTGTAGGGATAACTCCAATCAAGAAATTAGGGCATGGTATTCATCCTCATTATTTTTTGAGTATTTAGATAGTGCTAAAATGTAAGTAAAATAGATTTATTTTCAGAGAAAAATACAATTACTATAAAAACATGATTGATCTATGGGTTTTCTGTCCTATAACCAAAAATCTTCAAAAAATCATTATAAACGTGCATCTATATTGATCAAGGAGTGTTATGAGAAAATAAGAACTCATCATTTGGAATTCGGGTGTCCTCTGATGTATTTTTTATGGATGGATGTGTTGTGAGTAAATCATCCTGCGCTTTCCCTTTCACTGAACTCTATTATATGAGATAAATTTCATATTTCTATAGAATGACCACCCATTTATCTAGGAACCTAGTCAATATGGGATAACAAGGATTAACGTGATTGGATCAATACAAGATACCAGGTGTAATTCATGGTGCATCATGTAATAGATCATCATTTTCACCATAATTATGAGTGAAAGGAAGTTCTTCTTGACATTAGAATATCAAGTCTCAATACATAGAATAATTTAGATGAGGAAGTAGAGACTATTTTCACATCCCATATAATTTTTCATTGTGAGGAGGTCTCCAAGAGATCATTCTAGGGTCAACCCAGATAATATGAGTAGCCTCTGTTACACTATAGGCTTCAAATCTAGTGGGTTTTTCATGTACTATATGATACATTCAATGGAATTAATATAGAGACTCAATGATTGACGTATATAGACATTACATTACTTTTTTAGAATATCTAACACATTAAAAAAGACACCAATGGATAGTAATAGTTTTTTGTTTTTGAAAAACTCGGAATATATTCTTCTAATATTGTTGAAAGATCTTCAACATCTACCATAAAGATATTCTTATTTTTCTTACCTAAATCCTTTCTTTATATCCTGGGGAAAAGAAAACATATAAAGGGTGAGCTCAAATGCTCAGTAAGGGTAACCATGGAGAAAATAAAACAAACCATATACATTTGACCTTCAAAACATGAACACAATATTTAAACATCAAAATCTTGAGTAATGACATAAAACATGTAAGTACATAAGGCATAGATAATAATGGATCATCAATCATGATAAAATAGAATGGGAATAAAACATGTAATTGTGTAAAACCATTATGAACTTGATATGATTTCCATAGTAGCCAAGGCATTTCTTCCAAGACCATCTTAGTGGACAAAGTCACTTTCAGAATCGAGTTCACTCCTCATTCTAGTCCTGTATCACTAAACCAGGTTTACCTACCATTCCAGCCATGTCTATCTCATGAGAAATCAATCATTACCCAATTAATTGGAGGTATATATTGGTCCCACCCATCTCATAATTAAATCATTTATACTTGTGTCACAACATAAACAAAAATCATTCATCATAACCCAAAGAATAAAATGGGTTTCAAAAATATCATCCCATTATAAAATAATCCATATTAAAAAATGGATATCATTTCATCATAAGAAAAGTGGAACCATGTAAATAATAAATACATTATACTTGAAACATAATCATACTAATTAATGTAATCTTATATGGAAAATAGTTTTTACAGAACACTTGAAATTAATTCTTGAGGAAAATATCCTATCTTCTTCAAAATCATTTTTTTTTCAAAATGCCATTCAATTTTAAAAGAAAATAATTTTTTGAAAATAATAATGATATATTTTAGAGGAATATTTAAGTAAATAAGGAGTTATGAAATCTTAAAAATATGTTCACGCCGTATAATTTTAAAAAAAACATTCTCTTTGTACTTTTATCAGAAAAGTCAAAAAAGTTCCTCGTATGGTAAACAAAATAATGATTCCTTCCATAACATGTGGTTAAAGTAAAAAATGGGTAAAAAAGACACGAAAAATATATGAAATCATTTTTAGAAAACATGGACATTGATGATAACAATAACGCTAGTAAATACATATGAATAAACAATCTCGGATAAGATCGACATTGGAATAGTTATCCCTTACCTTAGGTCTGATATGCTTTGTACATGTCCGAAACTCTTGTATAATGATTTAAATAATGTCATTGACTTATTATAGAATCATATTAATTGTTATTATATCATATATGGTACACTTATGAATTTATATGACCCTTTCTTTTGTAAATTCTATGATAAAGCAGTGTTTTGGGTAAAATCGTTTTATTTATTGTATTTGTTTTGACTTGTTGTTCGTGATATTATTATTACTGATATTATGATTTAATTACTCCCATAATGTAAATAATGATTTATATATCATATATATTCAGTATATATATAATAGATAGATAAATGAAATGAAATACACCGTTCATGGAGAAAGTAGGTCGTACGTACGCATGAACATTGTTTTCTTTTCCTTATTGAATTGAACGGAAGTAAGTAGATGACATATATATATATATACATAAATAAAGTAGTTTTATCATGTAATATATTTCAATATTATTCATTATATATACTTTATAATCATTCATGAGTGGTTAACATGGAGAATGAATCTCATCGCGTCATGGAGACGGTAATCTGTACGTACCCACGAGCGATGATATCATTCCCATAATAAATGAATTGAATTGGAGTGGATGATATAACATCTTAGATCAGTATGATATTATAATAACTATATATAGATATTCATTACACCATTATACCCATCCAAGTAAGGTGGTGGTGGAAATGCAGATTACACAACGGCATGGAGGCAGTATTCCGTACGCACTCACGCGCGGTGATTTTGTTTTCTGTTGGATGGATTGAAGATTAAATAGGGTTGTTTCATATTTATAATAACATATCAGTATATTATTGATACTTATGTTATTTATTTATGATGAAAAAAATAAATAATAATAAGTAGAAGAATAAATAAATTGGAAAGAATTGGTAAAGGATATTTCATATTCTTTTACGTGCCTCTTCCTAACATCCTCTTGAGGCACCATAGTTGGTCTTTTGGGGAGAAACAAACCTCTATAATGTTTCTATGGAAGTTTAGAAGGTGAATGGGAAGGGGATGGCCGAGATTGAAGGCTCAAAATTTTGTAAAGAGAAAATGGAGGAGGTTCTCTTTTATAATGGAGGAGAGGGGCACCTTAGGAAAAACATAAAATATTATTTTATAATAAAGTCATATTCAGGTTATAATAGCTCCAAATTTATTTATTTCTATGCTAAAGTGGGGTTGGGTAGAAATCCTCTCAACCAATAGGTTTTAGAAAAGTTTAGGTTACCATTTTAACCTTATCATTTAGATTTAACTCTAAGTTTAATAATTTAACTTTTACCATGTCTTCTTGTTTTCTTACACTATATGGTAACTAAACTTACTATAACAAGACAAAAGAACCACAAGTGGTTCATTATTAATATATATAACCTTATCTATGTCATTTGTCTGATCCTTAGATTTTTTGCGAATAGAATAACTATTAATAATATAATATTTCTTTTAAAAACTATGTTATGTCAATTTTGACACTAGTTGGTAATTGATTTTTGTGAAAATCATAAAAGCATGATTAGTTAGAAAAAAGTTAATTGAATATATAATAACATGGAATATTAACCTAAAAAATTAGTTTATTTTATTAAGAGTCTAAAATTACATTTATTTTGGTATTTATAACATCAATTATGTTAATATTTTATTAATAACGTAATTACAACATCATCATTGTGTCATAAATAAATAAAATAATATAATGTCTAAAAATTATAAATAAAATACCATTATGTAGGAAATATCATTACCTTTCTAATACATATTTATAGTCAAATTTATCTTATGTATTACCCTATATTAATAATTTTTTAGTTTTTAAACTTCGATTTTAACTATTTTAACTCTTCTTTAAATAAAATAATAATAAATTTTTGCTAATCAAATCATAGTGGACCTAAATGATAATATTTTATTTCTAAGGTTATTTATGGTAGAATTACACTTATACAATAGAATTATTACTTGTGTTAGGGTAATAAGAATATCATTTTTACCCTTAATTACCCTATTTACCTTTATTTGTGGTAAATAAAAGTAAAAAGTTACTATTCACCAAAAATTATTTTTATCTTATTGAACCACATTTTACTATTTGATAGTAACCGAGTCTCACAGATTTTCAAAATTCCACTCACAAAAGTGGAAAAATTATGTTTTATTTAAATTTTCAAATTCGCATAGGAGGTGGGTAAAAGACGGTAAAAAGTTCAATAAATATGTTTATATCTAAAATTATTATAAAATGAATCCGACGAATTAAATTGAACATATATAGGTATTATGTATCAATTTTTAACTAAATTAAATTTAAATAAAATAAATTATTATTTAAATAAAAATTCGACTATTAAATAGTAACCTAGTGTTTTCACTATTCATAAAAAATTGACAGTTTTTGGAAAAATAAATAAAATTCACCCTGGGATAATTTCGATATTCTAAATCCAAAAATGAAGTCCATTTTGAATGATAAAATTTATAAAATTTCAAAAAGTGGGTATTACTATTCATAACGGCTAGTTCTTAATAATATTATAATAATATCTCGTTTAGTGAAACTCGGTATTGCGTACTACACACGCTATCGAGGAAGGTCTTGATTGAGTGTAATGCAAGATAATTCAGGGCTGCGTGTAGTGAAATTACCATTTAGTGTTTTGTATAACATAATCAAAACTTATTTCATTTATATTTTAAACAAAATCTATACTTTATTTTGCGTCGAATAATTTCCACAAAACGAACTTGAAATTGTGTATATCACGAGCCAAGAATAGTGTTACGTATACTACAAGATAATACATTATTGCGTATAGTACAAGATAATCTTGGTGCAGCGTACAACACAAGACATCAATTAAATTAAAAAAAATCTCATAAAATCTCGAGGTGTTACATTCTACCCCCCTTAGAATGAATTTCGCCCTCGAAATTCTACGGGGTTATAAATGGTTTTCTACTTGAAATTTTCATTCATAGAAACACATATCGTAAAAAGGAGTACTAAAACATAATTTTAAAAAGTAATTTAAGAAACATAACGGTACCCAAATTAACTAATCATTGTGTTTCAACATAGGAGAACATAGGTGAAAATATGGATATGGAAGAGAAATCTAACCATCATGTTCTGATGGAGAGTGATAGAGAACATGGATATGAAAAATCCAACAATCACGAAGCCATAAATTTTTGATGATTCAAGCTACCATATGATTCATCAGATATAAGAGCACTAGGAAAACATTTTGGGTTTTCATGATTATTTCCCTAATGATGAATAATTTTTGAATTAAAAGAAATACTTACTTGATTTTGGTACAATATCAATGTTCTTCATGCCTTCTAAAATTTCAACTTTATCTCTTACAGAAATGAAGTTGAATTTGTCTTTTGGGTAGTTTTAATGGATCATACTATAGAATGATAGGTCATTCCATCTGTTTCTATCGCATAAAGTTTAGCATAATTTGTTAAATATACAAAATTCAATCTATGTTGAGATTAATAGTATATGGTTCCTAAAATGGACTTATAATACATATATCATACAACCTAATAAATTAAAACAAATTTCTACAGACCAGGGACTTCATGTTGGCCAGTGGTAGGTGATAAAGGCCTGTCCCACTTCGGTTGTGGGTTCGATTCCCACAGCCTTGTCCGAGGCGACGGGTTGTTGCCGGTCCAGCAGGTTGTCCCTTTTTCTAAAACTACATTATTATAACATTCTATCAATAATATTGAAAAAAAGTTCTAGCCTTAAACAATAATAACTTATGTCGAACAAAATCCATTTCAATAATTATTCTTATCTAAAATACTTCTGTCGAAGATCATAGTGTAAAGAAAACAATTACTAGAAATGTCATCTGCCGAGCATGTGAATACCATCATTTATCCCAAATATATCATATGATATATCTTTTTGGTCAAATTAAAAACATGTGAATACCTTAATCATGTATTCTCTTGAAAATTGAATACCCATTGAACCATATTGAAAACTTTAATGATGTCAAAAGCTAACTCTTTCCACATACCAAAATCCCAAAATTCTATATACTCAAACCATGATACCACTTTGTCCTTATATCAGTCATGAGCTCATGAATACCATAAAACATATTATTTAATCCTTATCCCTTCATTATGCGCATATCATCTTCCTTCCAAAAATATCTCAAACACTTTCCAGGGTTACCGGTACCATAAAATTTTTTAAAACCACAATAGACTAATACATAAATATTCCAATATTCCACAATACTATATACAACATTATTTTGGAATCCCGTTACATAAACACTTAATCATTCCACCACAACATTATCATATTCAACATCTCTAATAGTGATCGCATGTGACTTTCCATTGTCATTTTCCTTAAGTGGTTGCTCATGTCAATCATCATTAACCCGTGGATTAGGAAATTGATTGGCATAATTCCCAATTTCCTTGCACTTGAAGAATTGAAGTTTTGGTGGAGCGTTCTTTATATTCTTTTCTCTATTCACATAATTAGAAACCTTTTTACCATTACTACGGAACTCAACTGCTCGATGACCTTCTTTTCCACACTTGAAACATTTTCTAGTAGCTTTTAGGCAATTTACACCATGCTTCTTTCCACACATTAAGCATAATGAAAAATTCACCTTCTTTTCACCATTGTTCTGAGAATTTTCCTTGAAATCCATCTTTCATTTTTTGTCAAAACCATAAGATATATATGTAACACCAACATCCAGTTCTACCTTAATAGCACAACTCACAATTTCTTCATAGGTTCTGAAGTCTCTTATAGAAAATTCCTTTCGAAGACATGTTTTTAAGCCACTGAATAATCGAACGACTTTACTTTCAGGTTAGATGATCAAGAAATATGCGTACCTTGAAAGCCTTGTAAAATTCGCCTCGTATAAACCAACAGATTCATCATCATTTTTCGTTAGCTCAAGGAAATCCTATTCGGTCTTTGATCGATGAATACGAGGGAAGTACTTATAGAAAACATGTTCTTGAACTTGTTCCATTCCATAGATTCAATTTCATCTTGGGGACTAGTATTCTTAATTAGAGTCCACCACTGGTATACTCCACCTTCTAAATGGTAAACAGCTAAAATGACATTTTCATGTTCTGAACAGTGATGTATAGAAAATATATTTTCAATGGTGCAGATCCATTGTTCAGCAACAAGTGGATAAAAAGACCAATTTAAAGACGGTGGACATTGCCTCATGAAGGACCCAATAGAATATTGTTCCCTTGTCTCCTCATTTAGAAGTCCAGAATGATTCACAACTTGTGTAAATATAGCAATAAGATTTTTCACTCCATCTCTCATTACATTAGTTTGTTCAGGAGGAAAATCATTTCATTTTCCATTAGATTGATCAACACGGTTCTGTCGGGTTCCATCCATCGTCTAAAACCCAAAAAGAATAGTGTGAGAGGCAAAAATAATACTAGGGAAAACAACATAATAAAGGGGGGAGTACCTTCAATATAGAACATCTTAGGGTTAATTCTATGATTTTTACCGTAATTCTAGGACTATAAACTATACTAATACTTATCCTTATGTACATCCTTAGACATACCTTAGAAATATCCCTAGGGATCTCAATATAGTTTTCGCATCCTAGTTTCCAAAAGTAAACTAAACCTTTCCTCTAATTCCAACTGTAGAGACCCTAATCTTGATGTACATAGACATTACATTACTTTTTCGGAATATATAATACATAACAAAAACAGACTCGAAAGGACCGTAATAGTTTAGTGTCTTTTGAAACTCGGAATATAATCTTCTAAAATTGGTGAAACATCTTCAACATATCCCATAAAGATCTTCTAATTTTTTCATACTTAAACCATTCATTATATCCTAGGGAAAAGAAAACATATAAATAGTGATCTCAAATTCTAATTAAGGGTATGCATTGAGAAAATAAAACAAACCATATACATTTTAACATCAAAACATGATTATAATATTTAAACATCAAAATCTTGAGCAATGACCTAAAACATGGCAGTACGTAAGGCATAGATCATAATGGATCATCAATCATGACAAAATATCATGGGAATAAAACATGTAATTGTGGAAAACCATTAATCACTTGATATTATTCCCATAGTAGCTAAGTCATTGCTGCCAATGCCATATTAGTGGACAAAGTCCCTTTCTGAATCGAGTTCACTCCTCATTCCAGTCTTGTATCACTGAACCAGATTTACCAGTCATTCCATCCATGTCTATATCATGAGATATAAATCATTACCCAATGCATTGGAGGGATATATAGGTCCCACCCATCTCATAAATATATCATTCTTACTTGTTCCACAACATTAAACACAAATCATTTATCATAACCCAAAGAATAAAATGGGGTTCATAGTCATCATACCATAATCCCATAATCCATATAAAACAAATGTATATCATTTCATCATAAGAAAACTGAAGCCATGTAAATTTTAGAGACATTATACTTGAAACATAATCAGACTAATTAAATTCATCTTATATGAAAAATAGTTTTGACAAAACACTTGATATGAATTCTTGAGGAAAATATCCTTTCTTCTTCAAAATCATTTTCTTTTCACTAAATTACATTCAATTTTAAAATAAAATGTTTTTTTGAAAATAATCATGAAATATTGCATAGGAATCTTTATGTAAATATGGTTTTAGGATTTCGTAAAAATCCGTTCTCATCGAATAATTTAAAAAAAAATATTCCTCGTACTTTTATCGGAAAAGTCAAAAAAGTTCCACGTATGGTAAACAAAATAATGATTCCTTCCATAACATGTGGTAAAAGACGAAAATGTGTAAAAAAGACATTAAAATATATATGAAATAATTTTTAGAAAACATGGACATGGATGATAACAAGAACCCCTGTAAATAGTTATGAATAAACAATATCGGATAAGATCGAGTTTGGAATAGTTATCCCTTACCTTAGGTCTGATATGATTCGTAAGTGACCAAACCTCCTGTATAATGATTTAAATAATATCATTGAATTATTAAAGAATCATATGCATTATTATGATATCATATATGGTTCACTTATGAATTAATATTACCTGTTCTTTTGTAAATTCCATGTTAAAGCAGTGTTTTGGGTAAAATCATTTAAATTATAATAAGTGTTTGGAATTTTTGTTCTTGATATTATTATTACTTATATCATGATTTAATTACTTCCATAATTTAAATCAGGATTTATATATCATATATATTCAGTATATATGTATATATAATAGATAGATAAATGAAATTAAATAATCTGTTCATGGAGACGATAGGTCGTACGTACGCATGAACGTTGTTTTCTTTTCCTTATTGACTTGAATAGAAGTAAGTAGATGAAATATATATATATATATATACAGTAGCTTTATCATGTCATATATTTCATTATTACTCATTATATATACTTTATAATCATTCTTGTGTGGTTAACTTGGAGAATGAACCTCACTACGTCGTGGAGACGCTAATCCGTACGTACGAACGAGCGATGATATCATTCCCATAATAATCGAATTGAATTGTAGTGGATTATATAATATCTCAGAATCAGTTTGATGTTATAATAACTATATATAGTTATTTATTACACCATTATACCCATCCAAGTAAGGTGGTGGTGGAAAAACAGATTACACCACGGTGTGGAGACGGTATTCCGTACGTAATCACGCGCGGTGATTTCATTTTCCGTACAATGGATAGAAGATGAAATAGGGTTGCTTCATATTTATAATAACATATCAGTATATTAATGATACTTATGTTATTTATTTATGATGAAATAAATAAATAAGAAGATGTAGAAGAATAAATAAATTAGAATGAATCGGTAAAGGATATTACCTCTTCTTTGACGACCCTCTTCTTAACCTTCCCATAAGGCATTAGAGTTGGTCTATTGAGGAGAACAGAACCTATATAATGTTTCTAGGAAAGTTTAGAAGGTAAATGGGCAGGGTTGGATGAGCTTGAATGCTCAAAATTGTGTAACGAGAAGTGGAGGAGGTTCTCTTTTATATGGGAGGAGAGGGGCACCTTAGGAAAAACTTAAACTATTATTTTATAATAATGTCATACTCAGTTTATAATAGCTTCAATTCGAAGAAAATGTGGGAATGGGTCTAAATATTTTCAACCAATAGGTTTTATACAAGTTTAGGTTACTATTCTAACCTTCTCATTTAGATTTAACACTAAGTTAAATAATTTAACTTTTACCGTGTCTTCTTGTTCTCTAACACTATATGGTTAATAAACATACTATAACAAGACAAACGAACCCCAAGTTGTTCATTGTTAATATATATAACCTTATATAAGTCATTTGTCTGATCATTATATTTTTAGAAATATAATAACAATTAATAATATATTATTTGTTTTAAAAACAATTTTATGTCAATTTTGACACTATTTTGTAATTGATTTTTGGAAAAATCATAAAAGCAATATTAGTTAGAAAAAAGCTAATTTAATCAATAAAAGCATGTCATATTGACCATAAAAATTAGTGGAGTTTATAAAATGTCTAAAAATATATTTATTTGGGTATTTATAACATCAATTATGTTAATATTTTATTAATAAGGTAATTATTTCATCATCATTGTGTCATAAAAATATTATATTATTTAATGTCTAAAAATTATAAATAAAATACCATTATTCAGGAATTCTTTTTATCTTTATAATGAATATTTATAGTCGAATTTATCTTATATATAACACTATATTAAAAAAATTTAGTTATTAAACATTGATTTTTACTATTTAAACTATTCTTTAAATAAAATAATAATAAATGTACTAATCTAATCCAAGTGGACCAAAATGATAATATTTTATTTCATAAGGTTGTTCATGGTTGAATTAGACTTATCCAATAGAATTATGTCATGTTTTAGGGTAATAATAATATCATTTTTACCCTTAATTACCCTATTTATTTTTAACCGTGGTAAATAAAAGTAAAAAGTTACTATTCACCAAATTTAATTTTTATCTTATTGAACCACAATTTATTCCTTGATATTAACCGTATCTCTCGTATTTTTAAAATTCTACTCACAGAAGCAGTAAAATTCTGTTTTATCTAAATTTTCAAATTCCCCTAGGAGGTGGGTAAAAGACAGTGAAAAGTTCAATAAATTTTTATATATCTAAAATTATTATAAAGTTACTCCAATGAAATAAATTGAACATATATATGTATTATGTATCAATTTATACCAAAAATTAATTTAAATAAAATAAATAATTATTTAATAAAAAAGTCATTTTTTAAATAGTAACCGAGTGTTTTCACTATTCATCAAAAATTGAAATTTTCAGAAAAATACCAAAACATCACCATAGGCTAATTTCGATATTCCAAATCCAAAAATGAAATCCATTTTGAATGATAAAATTTATAAAATTTCAAAAAGTGGGTATTACTATTCATAATGGCTAGTTCTTAAGAATATTATAATAATATCTTGTTTTGTGAAACTCGGTATTACGTACAACACATGCTATCGAGGAAGGTCTTGATTGCGTGCAATGCATGCCAAGTCAGGGCTGCGTGTAGTGAAATCTCTGTTTGGTCTTGCATATAATATAATCAAAACTTATTTCATTTATACATTAAACAAAATCAATACTTAATTTTGCGTAGAATAATTTCCACAAAACGAACTAGAAATTATGTGTAACATGAGCCAAGAATAGTGTTGCGTATAATGAAAGCTAAAACATTGTTGTGTATAGTACAAGATAATATTGGTGTAGCGTACAATAGAAGACATCAATGAAATTTAAAAATAATAATTTTTCTCATAAAATCTCGGGGTGTTACAATTATGATAGTCATCATCCCATTTATAGGAGTATTTTTATTGGTATCCCCGTAGGGGGAGTTATTTTAGGGCTAGGATGGCTATGAATTACCGAATCTACATGAGGTTCCCTTGTATCCCCCCTATCTCTTTCAGATTTATGAGTGGTTACATTGGTAAAATAGCACTAGTCTTATTTGGATCAACCTCGACGCCACTATGGAATACCCCAATGCCAAAGAAATTGCATGCTTTTACCCTAAAAGAAAATTTTAATTGAATCATTAATAAACCTGTTTTTTCCAAATTTTCAACTATTTTTTGAAGATCCATGATGTGATCAAATCACTATCAAGATTTGACAACAAGGTCTTCAATATAACACTATTCTATCCTTCCAGAAAATGGATTTAAGTTTTCTTACATGGTGCGCGGATATGTAGATCCAACATTATTTAGTATAAATGTAATGACTTGATAGAAGAATATCCCTTGGGGTTTTCTAGATAAGTGGATTCTTCAATGTTATAGGCCAATTTGATCTAATTATACCCTTAGTACGCATCCATGATGTAATGGACTTGGAAGTTAGTAGCTGCATCATTCACGAATTATGTGATTGGAAAGAGGTAATATTCATTTTGGAAATTATGAAAAAATTACATTAAAATCAATAAATACAACAATCTTCCTATTCATTTTATTAATGTGGTTGATGTTGGAAAGACATCGTAGGTATAACACTTCTCAAACAATGTTGGATTTGATCCACATGTCAACTTCCACCTCAAAAGTTGTTTTATGAGAGGGGTGAATCCTCCTAGAAACATATATAAAGCCTCAGTTCTCATCAAGTAGTATGAGATGTTGTGTAGTCATATCTAGATATTTTCCCAGAATTTCAGTATAGATCCAAGTGAACACATATCTGTGCTATTTTAAAAATGCTATGTACATCTCTTTCTCTTCAGGAAACAAGACCACACTAATCAGATAAGGCCACATGTCTTTTTTCCATATTTATTTTCCTGAGCTCATCTATGGTAATGGATAAAATTTCTAAACTGATGGAGGGGAATTTTTAAGGTTATCCACATCCTCCTCAAATTTTGATACCTTTGACTCGTTTTTAGAAGATGTTTTAAATCTAGGGACTTCTCCATCACTATAACGGTGAGGAAAGTAATTAGAATAGATAATATAATCCCTTTATATCTGAGTTATTATTGATAGATATAGGAGTTGAATTCATTTTACACTTTCATTAAGGATATGAAGGGAATTGACTCCTAGGATTATAAATACAACCTCTACTAAATTTATGTGGACCACATAATCACAATTGAGCATAATCTAGGGATTCATTAGAGTGGTCCGAAATCCATTGGGATATTCATTTGTATATCATAATATAGAATTGGTTTCATTCCGCCCTAATTTTAGAAATCACCATCAATATATGTGGATCCACAATCCTCGAAGGGGGAATTGTAACCATGTAGCTTTCAGACTTTTCTATTGATGGGATACTTCAAAAATTGGTGGAATATTAATGGTACCTCTAAGAGGATATTGAGCTAGGGAATTTTGATAAGAAAATTGTTATTGTTGTCTTATTGTTTAAGAATGAACTCAGCTTCAAATGTGACATCCTCAATCTAGGAATTGATTTTGAACTTCTTGAGGGGACATTTTCACACTTATATAACCCTGGAATGTGATTCATGGTGAGAGTTAAGTCCATTTTTCCATATCCCAAATTTCCTAGGGTTTGAACTGGGATGAGATTGATCCTATATCAAAAATCAATCATAACCCATTGAATTTTGACATTATTGAGTCTTATTGATGCATATATGTGAATGATATGTCTATAGATGGAATATTCCTGACATTAATCTATAAATGAGATGGTGAAATAAAATTTTTAGGACATAGTCTCCATTCAAGAGACCTCATTTGCAACACATTCTATCTCAAACTACTGTGTACATTAATGTGATTCACAAATTCCCTCATTGTGTATTTTTGAAAGAAGTAGTGCATTGAGGATTGAAATCATTTCTTGTAAAACCATAAGATATTTTAGAATTTCATACTTTTGGTCCATAGTTCATATATTCCTAAGATGTGGCTGCTCTTGGAAATGCAGTTTAGGAGGTGAGTCATCTATAATGGATGGGCCTAGAGTTTACACATCAGTTTTGGGGACATCTACTACTAGTGGTGAAGGCTATGGTGGCTTTACCCGTTTTATTGATTGATTAGATGATTGAACACACATTAGGATATCATGTACGATTATTTGGAAAAATTGTCATTAGAGGGGTTTGGGGAATCTCCATGATTGTTTTGGGTCGGACAGAGTTCATTCCCTTGAGTATCAACTTCATATTTTTCCTCTATGAGGATATGATTAGAATATTGGGTTTAACCATTTCTGAATTGTCCCATATTTCCTTAGTTTTGGAACATGCAGCTTCTTGTCCCATGATTATACGTTGGAGACTGTATTTGGGGGAATATTCATCATTGAGATATGGGTTTTCCATGTATATTATGTTAAATGATACAAATATGATCTTTTCTATCACGACCCGACCCATACCGGGGCTCGAGTCGCAACTACCCCATAACCGCCTCTATAGTCCATGGGTTGGTGACTAGCACCAAAGGCACAACTAACTAGTGGAGGCCTTTTCCTAAGAAACTGTACACACACATGGAGCCAACTCAATGTAAAAGTGCAGAGAAAGGAAAGAAAGATACAACACTGCTACAAAAAGGGAAACCAACATACATGCATCGACCTCTAACCAGTACAAGTAATGTGCTGAAAAGTACTAACAAGTAAAATGAACAAAAAATTGGGAAAAAAACGTGCCCAACCAGAAATTAGCCACAATCCGATAATATGTAAAAATATTGTAAATCACTGGTGAATCTCACACCCATAAATCCTCCTACGACCACTGAACGCAGCCCAAGCTCCTGTGTCCCCTATGCTCCTTCGTAGTCTCGACCGACCTATCTGCCACCTGTAAGGGAACAACAAGTGCGGGAAAAGACCATCCAAGGGTGAGTGTAATGATATTCAATAATATGCCCCGAAAGCTTGAGGGATCAACAAAGGAGTTACTAAAATGGTGAGTAGTAGACAGAACAATGAACATTGCAAGAGTACAAAAGAAAGAGTACAGCTCCACCCGATAAGAGAAAGGAATCAGGCTTGTCCATCCAAGAGGAGCTAGACATAGAAAGCATGTGGCATACCCCATGTGTCTTTGCCCCTCCTAGAATGAGAGTAACTGAACCCAATGAGTGGGAAAAAATGTAGGATGTATATATATATCTCTGTGTGTGTGTGTGTGTGATCAACAAGAAACCCAAACGAGTGTGTAAGGGGATCTAGATCTCCAAGCTCAGCCCAAAAAAGTCGCCAAAAGTTCTAAGGATATCCATCAATGATTCCCAACAGTCTCGCACGCCAAATTTTCCTCATCGTTAAACATACCACCAAGGGTCCCGCTCCGGTAATCACAGAGTAAAGACAATGACTAGCCTCATAGAAAGGCAGATTCATAAAAAAGTCATCAGGTAACCCACTGCCCAGCCCCAATGGTGGGTTAACCACAATAGGTTGTTAGGTAACCCACTATCCAGCCCCTCAGGATGGTAATCCACAAGATATCGTCAGGTAACCCACTGCCTAGCCCCGTTGGAGGGTAAACCACAAGATATTCTTAGGTAACCCACTGCTCAGCCCCTCTAGAGGGTAAACCACAAGAGATCAATGGGTAACCCACTACCCAGCCTCACTAGAGGGTAAACCCAGAACAGGTCTGATAACTCCGCATTGCTTGTGCAATCACTGGGGGTCACTAGCAGTGCTACCGTGCATTGGTTTGTAGTGTGTCAAGGAACCTCCGACCAAGGCCTTTTCATTTTTCCACATTTAATGAGATCTCATAAGAAGCTCTTCTCTCCCAAACATATTACATCGTTGTAATTCTTGCGGAAAAACACATGAGATAGACTACTTACTCACGGGAAATGGATCCCGATGTAAAAGTTAATCAACACCGCTTTATGCCCATACGGCATCTTGTGGGGACTGCACCTCTGTCCCGAAAATGATCGGGAAAAATGCACCATCACGATGATCTCAGAAAAACATTCCGAATTGACTATTCATATTCCCCAAACAGGCGCCTAATGAAAACGTTATAGTACCATGAACACAGCTAAAAATATGGCCAATGGGGCCCACACTTCAACTCTGGCTTCAACTTCTGGAACCACCCTTGACTACATCATCTCGATGCTAGGGTAACAACTCTGCTGACGGTGCCTAAAACGGACTCAGGATGCGGAAGCTACAACGCCCCGCGTTATATGAAAAAGGGGCCTTATGGGGCCCACACCTCAACCCCGAAACGCATCATGAAAAACATACCATTGCGTTCCTTGCAGATAACCATGTGGTGTAGGCTATTCAATTTCTCTAAACGGACTTATGAAACAAAAGTCGTAAAAACACAACATATGTCTGAAAGATGCCTCGTGGGACCCACAACTCGGGTCCTAATTTAGGTCGGTGGATTGCAACATTTCAATCCCCTCAGAAAAACACTCCGAAATGAATACTCAAACACCCCAAACGGATGTTGTGTGAAAAAGTGGTGTTTCACTATAACAGGAGCGAACTAGGCCCTGTAGAGCCCTCACCTTGTCTCCAAACCGAACGCTTTGGAAAGCGTCTAAAAAAGTCCGCACGAGTACTGGGGTCACACTGCCGCGAACAGCGCATCAATCGTACTTCCCAAACAGAAGTAAGGTCCGACGTAATATTAATTATTAATAACATAATTAATTACTCGCATTAAGCGTTTCGTGCCACTGAGCAATGAAACCATACTGCAAGGGTTCTCAAACCAACCTTGGAATGACCGACTCAACTCATGGGCCATAGCGCCTCTGATGGCGCATCAAGCAGACATGTGGCTCGTGAACCACATATGTCGAACTATAATCACAATTTAATATTATTATGTTAGAGCATTTTGGGTTACCCGCCTTCGGGAACAGAACCCAAACTCCATGGAACCCACTTCAAATAGTCCATCTCACTGACACGCACATGCATCCATAGAGGGTGTGTCAAAAGGACGTGCCATTTAGAAGTTATGTCCGCCGGAACACATGGGGGCCCAACCGGGCCAGTTCACCCCGGTCGGCCCGGTCTGAACCGTCGGCCCGCGGCCCAGCCGCCAGTCCCGCCCGAACTGCCGCGGCCCACTGACCATGGCCTACTCAGGCCACACCTGACCCCCCTCAGGTCCGGTTCTCCAAATCTGGCATGCATTTTTCCCGGTCTATGTTGCTTAGTAGGACACACGATGTGTGGGTCCTGGGCTTCTCTACACCCCCGAGGTCACCGCATCGGGTTCCCCAACTGACTGCGATAGCCCGAAGGCATCACCCGCGCCACGCCCTACAAACTTCCCTTTGACCATGTCAGTGCCTCCGCCTCCCACAGCACTGCCATACTACCTCGAGGCTATCTCTCCCAGCAGGCTCTATCTTGAACCTGCCGCGCTTCATCGGCTGGACCTCGCCCCTACTGCACCGGCCGAGGCCAACTCCTCTAGTCGCGCATTGCCCTGCCTACTGGCTCCTCCGGCCGCGCTCCGCCTTCGGCCAGCAGCACCCGACACCCCCCCGGCCTAAACTGAACCCCAAACAAACCTCTCCGGAGTGTCGTGCTCATGGCCACACCTATTTTCCGACACCTGAACCCCTGGACTATGATCGTCCACCAGCCTCCCACCACTGTCTGAGCACTGGTTCCACTAGTGCGCCTCCCCGACCTCTGGCCACCACCCTTTCTAGAGCCGGAGATTCCGATGGCCACCGCTACCGCTCCGGCCACCAGATTCTCAAAATTAAAGAGGATTTGGGATCCTCTGGGTGAGGCCTTCACAGTGCCTACCCCTGATCCACGATCCGACCAGATTTGGCGCGTCTGAAAATTGGGACGAAGAATGGCCATGAACGGGATTTAGACCAGGGATTGGAAAATGGTCGTGTTCGTTTGTACATCATCCAAATTCCCCAAATTATCAAATTTTAAACGACATATTTTATGAAATAAATTAATAAATCAATGATGGTGAGAAATTTAACAAGAATCCAACCTTTTTTCGATGCACATCATAGGGGATGCGTCCGCGAGGCTCCTGCCTTGATTCGCCTAGGTTTTGGCGTAGATTTCTCCTCGATCCGATGAAGAACAATGAAGAACACCGAATAATGTATGAGAGAGATAGATAGAGGGATAGAAAGAGATATAAGGTGAAAAATGGGCCTCCCCTTAATTCTGTCACTTTGAATTTATAACTCTCGGAATCTCCACTGACAGGCGCGGATTTTGAAACCTCTGCGCCCACTCATATAATTTCGCACCTAGGCAAAACGCCCCATTTCAAACTCAATGGATGTCTCGGATTTCCATTATATGGATTTGTTTGAAAGTTACTCGAAAAGATCATCAGTGATAAAAATCACTAATTCATTATTTCAAAATGATGATTTTGTCCCTGGGTGACATCTCTCATAGGAGTCTCGTGCCAAAAAATATTACACCTGACCTAGGGTAAACAACACGCTCTAGACGCAATTGTTCCCTCGGATTTCCGATCCGAGCTACCATTTAGGAGGAAACACAACCCTACCACGTGAATAGTATAAAAACACTTAAGATTTTTATAAAATTTATTCCGAGCACACCGGGCCTCGGAATCTCACGCCTTCGATGCGCCTAACTCTGGAATTATAGGTAGAAAAATTCCAATGTCTTATAGGGAAAAAACCGGGTCTCTACATCATTCCCTCCTTAAAATGTTTCATCCCTAAAAAGAAAAACTAGGAAAAACAACTTGGGACACAGAGCTCTCACCTAGATCTCCCATTCCTAAGTAAACATGCACAACACCATGTTAGGACATCACGCGATCCTAAGGTATGGTTTGTACTAATAAGGTCTTCTACCATCAAGGACATGCATAGGAATACATACACACTACATCAGCTACAGCACGTGGAAGACATCATGAACCCAATCCTACTGTCGGGAAGGTATGGAATGATGTTAGGCAACCTCTCGACTACTTGCACAATTCCCAAAGGCCCAACGAAAATTGGGGGACTTCCCCGACCAAACCTCTACTTTCCACGTCAATACCAAAATCACGATTTGTTCCTGGATCATGGTATCATGATTCCCACCTTCAGAACACCCATCTGGTGAAACACAAAATGATATCTGGTCAAATATGGTCTCACAGTCGGTGTATCATGACTGAGACTCTCTTACCTGATCATAAACCATATGAGTAAACACCATTGGCTACAAGAAAAGTTGTGCCCTCTTGCTCTACTAAGGTCAGCTGTAGGGACGCCAGCCCCATTAAAACATCCAACACTATTCGAGCCTAGGACATTCTATTAAGTGAACCCACTAAAACACTTCCTTCTTCCCGAACATAGACTTCCTCGAAGTCATGGTCCTGCGGAAATTTCCACCAGCACCATTGCCCCAGGTACAAGTCTCTCTAGGTGGGGATACACCTGAAAAACTGGTGGTCTAAGAAAACCACAAAGCGCTCTACCAGAAGATAGCATCTCCACAATCTCAGTGCAGGGAAAACCACCAACACCACATAGTGAAACGCTTTGTTCTGTTTATGGGGTCTCCATCAACTCGACCTGTACATGATAACGATATCAAGATTGGTGTTGACCATGCAAGGTACCAATGAATAGGGCAGGTGAGAAAACTCATCCAACTGCTATAGGAAATACATAGAAAAAAGGTGGCATACCCCACATGTCTTTTTCCCTCTCTGAAGGAGATAAATCCCAAAAACACGCACTCTTCCAAACCCACTAGTGGCACCTCAACCGAAGGGAGGTCAAGCAGAAAAGTCCCACTGGAAAATCCAGCACCTTCTCTAACACTCCACCGCACAACCCTGCCATGAATGCACCTGTCAAAGGGACTCATCCACCGCATCTCAATATTATCCTCTTTTGGTGGTACTGACTCTCCCTCATGGTTTTGATCTCATCACAAAAACAAATCTCAGTGGGGGAATAACCCCTCTTTCCCATGTGTTCAAAGCTACGTTGGCCAACACCAACACAGGGTTACACCGACGTTCTGCGTCATCCTCGGTAACTATTCAAACAAGGAGTTAGACTAAAATAGTACTTCACATAGTGTTTAACAGGTTCTACTATGAAAATTAGAAAAAGATACAGACCGTACCTCTTATCATTTCACGTGTTGTAGGATCGAAGACATCTATTGCACACAGCTGCCCACGACCCCGTCCGTCGGCTCCCTGAGCCTGATATGGGCCGCCTAGTGGTGGTGGAAGGACCTCCAAACGTTGTCCACAAACCATAGTTCTTCTTGCTAACACCACCTCCCTGGGGAACACCCTGTCCTCACCTGGGAGTTCAATGATCACGACATTGCCTTTGTCATGGTGGTGCATCTACCAACTATCTAAAAGACTCAGCTAATTTGGTTGGATAGTCTCACACCACGTGACCCCGCACATCACAACCATATCAATAGTCCTCCCTACTCTATCTCAGTGGTCTATGTTATCCCTGACCAGGTACCTGAGTCTCATCAAGTGGAGAGGTCTAGCGTCGAGGCCCTGCCAATCAACATCCCTCGACCGAAATTTCTCTGTCACTAGTGCCTGCTCCAGAACCCCAGGATGGGTGAGGATGCACAATAGAACTATGCTGTCACGAATTTCATCTAAAGAGACCTCGATCATACTTCTATTCTCGGAAGTTTCCATCATGGACTACATCCAAAGAGTACCAAGTAAGGTCTCTGAACCCAGCCACATACTCAGCCACCGCCATCACTCCCCGTTGAAGCTCCAGCAGCTCCCGAAACCGTAAAAAGCATAAGAAGGAGAGGTAGTACTCTTTAAGAAATAGCTATTAGATGTCATCCCACGAGAGTCCCAACTCATCATGCATTTGTGAAACCCTGGATCTACTACGCCAAACTGCTTGGTGGAAAAGGACTAGTCGTCAAAGCCTCCACATAACATGTCAGTGTCTGAACAAGCCTGAAGAGGCAAACTACCGACTCTATCCAACCCTTCATTGTCTAAGGGTATGGCTCACCGTGGAACCTCAGCCGTCTATGATGCTAGAACTCACGTAGCGTGCCCAGCCTGCACTCGTCATCGATCTTCGTTGCTGGTACAAACTGCTACTCCACATGTGGAGGTGATGCTGCATGTCCTCCTGGAGAAAAGTTAATCATATGATGGGTCTCGAACTGAGGCCTCATCGCTCACGAAATCATCGTCATGAACCAGAGCTATTATCCTGGATGGATATCATCAAAGATACTTCCTGAATCAGATCAAGGAGTATCACGATCAAATGAGCATTTATATATAAACTATAATGGGGATATGACTAAAGAAGGGCAGTCAAAGACTCAATCCTAAATGATGCATTAACAAAATTACCTACAACAAGTGTCTCACTGTGCCGAGTCGACAAGCGGGTGATCAGGGTCCTCGTCAATGGATACATCTGCCATCGCACCATCACTGGACTCCCTGTACTGAGAGACTCTCTCGATTCATGTTGACACTTTTTCCCCAAAACTCAACCAATTCCTTTTTAGGAATGTCCGAACAATTCCCCAAGGAACGAACCAACTCTGATACCAGTTTTTCATGACCCGACTTGTATCGGGGCTCGAGTCGCAACAACCCCCCAGCCCACCTTCATAGGCCTGGGGATGGCGACAAGCGGCGAAGGCACAACAATCTAGGGGAGGCCTATGGCAATGAAACTGTACACACACACGCAACCAACACAAAGTAAAAGTGAATAGAAAGTAAGGAATGCTACAACACTACTACAAAAAAGGGAAACCAACATACATGCATCGACCTCTAACCATTACAAGTAATGTGGTGAAATGTATTGAAATGTAAACAAAATAGAAAAAGGGGCAATACACGTGCCCAACCAGAAGTGTACCACAACCTTGAAACAGGTAAAACGAAAGTAAAACACTGGTGAATATCACACCTAGAAATCCTTCTACGAACATTGTATGCAGCCCAAGCTCTTGTGTCCTCTACAATCCACCGTAGTCTTGACTGACATGTCCGTCGTCTGTAAGGGCACACCAAGTGTGGGTAAAGCCCAAGCAGGGTAGAGTATAAAGATACTCAGTAAAATGCACCGAAATCTCAAGTGAGAAACAAAGGAGGTACTAAAACGCTAAGAAGTAGACAGAACAAAGAACAGTTCAAGAGTAAAAAAGAGAGAGTGCACCTCAACCAAATAAGAGAAAGGTATCCGGATCATGCAACAAAGAGGATATAGACACGGAAAGCACGTGGCATACCCCGCGCGTCTTTCCCCCTCAAAGAATGAGAGTAACTAAACCCAATGAGTGGGAAAAATAAGTAGGATGTATATATATATATATGCTAAACAATAAACCCGAACAAGTGTGAAAGGGGATCTCGATCTTCAATCTCAGCCTAGGAAAGGTCACCAACAGTTCTAAGGGTATCTATCAATAGCGCCCAATAGTCCTGCATGCCAAAGCAACCTCATTGCTAAACCATACCACCAAGGGTCACACTCCTGTAATCATGGAGAAAATTCCCCGACTAGACTCATAGAAAGGCTAAGCCTAAATGAAGTCATCGGGTAACCCACTTCCCAGCCCCACTAGAGGGTAAACCCCAAGAGGTCATTAGGTAACTCACTGCCCAACCCTGCTAGAGGGTAAACCACAGGATCTCATCAGGTAACCCACTGCCCAGCCCCACTGGAGGGTAAACCACAAGAGATCAACAGGTACCCCACTACCCAGCCTCCAAGGAGTGTAACCCTTGAACTACTCTGATAACTCTGCAATGCATGTGCCGTCACTAGGGGTCACTAGCACTGCTACCGTGCATTGGATCGGTGTGCGTCAAGGAACCTTCGACTAATGCCCTTTCATGTTTTAACATTTAACGAGATCTCAAAAGATGCTCTACTCTCCCAAACAGATTACACCACTATAATCATTATGAAAAAACACATGAGATAGACTACTTACTCGCTAGAAAAGGCTCCCGATGTAAAAGTTAATCAACACCGCTTTATGCCCAAACGGTGTTTGGTGGGGCCCACACCTCGGTCCCAAAAAAGTCCGGGCGAACTATGCCATTGCGATGCTCTTAGAAAAACATGTCGAATAAACTATTCATATGCCCCAAATGGATGCCTGATGAAAAAGACGTAGTACGTTGCACACAGCTCAAAAGACGGCATGTGGGGCCCACGCCTCAACTCCGGCTTCAATGCCTGGAACGACCCTAGACTACATCATCTCGATTCAAGGGTCACAATACCGCTGACGGCACCTAAAACAGAATCCAGATGCGGAAGCTGCAAATCCCCGCGTTATATGCAAATGGGGCCCTGTGGGGCCCACACCTCGACCCCGAAACACATCACAAAAAACGTAGCATTGTGTTTCTTTCAGATAACCACGTGGCGTACAATATGCTTTTTTCTTGAACAGACTTATGAAGCATAAGTCGTAAAAACGCGGCATACGTCTGAAATCCGCCTCATGGGGACCACGCTTCGGGCTTGAATTTAGGCGGGCGGATTGCATGGTTGCAATCCCCTCAGAAAAAAACTCAGAAACGAGTACTCAAACACCCCAGATGGATGTCGGGTGAAAAAGTGGCGTTTCACTGTAACAAATGAAAACTAAGCTCTGTGGGGCCCGCATCTTGTCTCCAACCGAAATGCTTTGAAAATAATCTCAAAAAACCCGAATGAGGACTGGGGTCACGATGCCACTTACGGTGCTTCAATTGGACCTACCAAACAGGAGTTATGTATGACGTAAGATTAATTAATTAATTAATTAATTACTCACATTAAGTGTTTCATGCCCCTGAGCAATGAGACCCAACCGCAAGGGTTCCCGAACCAAACTTAGTAGGACCCGCTCAACACCAGGGCCACAGTGCCACTTATGGCGCGTCAAACAAACCATTGCCTCGCGAATCACGTCTGTCGCATATTTAAAAACAATTTAATATTATTAATTTTGAGCGTTCTAGGTTACCCGCCTTCAGCCAAAGAACCCAAAATCCACGGAACCCACCTTAAATAGCCTGTCTCACTAACACGGAACTGCAGCCACAGACAGCGCATCAAACGGACATGCCGTTTTGATGTTATGACCCCCCGAATGTAAGGGGGCCCAACCTGGCCAGTTCACCCTAGCCGGCCTGGTCCGAACCACTGGCCCGTCACCCAGCCGCGGGTCCAGCCAGAACCGCTACAGCCTGCTGGCCGCAGCACACTCTAGCCACCCGGGATTCCCCTCGGGACTGGTTCTCCAAATTCTACCGGCCTTTTGGCTAGTCTTTGTCGCCAAGTAGGACCCGCGAAGCGCGGTTCTTGGCCTCCTCCACACCCCCGAGGTCACTACCTCAGCTTCCCCCACCGACCGCAACATCCTGAAGGCATCGCCCGCAACGCGCCCCACCTAATTCCCTTCGACCGCAACGGCCTGTTGGACTCCGGCGCCTCCGCCTCCCATAGCACCGCCTCGCTACATCGAGGTCGTCGTGCCCCGCCAGCTCCGGCTTGAACCCACCGTGCTCTGCCGCCTGGACCTCGCCCCTACTGCACCACTTGAGGCCAACTCCTCTGGTCGAGCACCGCCCTACCTAATTGGCTCCTCCAGTCACACTCCACCTTCGGTCTTTAACACTCGACACAACCCAGCCTAAATCGAACCCTCGACCGAACCTCGCCAGAGCACCATGCTCCTGGCCGCACCTACTGCCCGACGCCCGAACCCCCAAACTTCACTCATCCAATGGCATCCACACACCGGCCGAGCATCGGTTCCACTAATGCACCTCCCCGACCACCGGCCACCGCCATTGTTAGAGTGTGATCTTCTGATGTCCGCCGACACCGCTCTGGTGGCCCGATTCCAAAACCGAAGGAGGATTTGGGATCTTTGGGCCGAGGCCTTCGCAGCGCCTTCACCCAATAAACGATCCAACCAGATTTGGCGCGTCCGAAAATTAGGACGAAGAACGCCCAAAAATGGGATTTAGAATGGGGCTTTCATGATGGACGCGTTCATTCGTCCATCATCCCAATTCTAGAAATTATCAAAATTTAAATGAAAAATTTGATGAAGAAAATTAAGAAATCAACAACGGTCCGAAAATTAACAAGAATCCTACCTCATTTTCGATTCACGTTGTAGGCGATGAGTCTGTGAGGCTCCTGCCTTGATTCGCCAATGTTTTTTCAAAGACATCTCCTCTATCCGATGAAGAATGATAAAGAACACCGAATAACGGATGAGAGATAGAGAGATGGAGAGAGAGAGAGAGAATGGGAAAAATGGGCCCCACCTTAATTCTAACACTTGGAATTTGTAACTCTCAGAAACTCCCATGACGGGCGCAGATTCCAAAACCCTATTCCCACTAATTTTATGTCCCTTCTAGAAAAAACACCCCATTTTGAACTCAACAGAAGTCTCAGATTTCCATTCTAAGTCATCATTCGAAAGCAACTCGAAATTATTGTTAGTGATAAAAATTACTAAGTCGTTATTTCAAAATGATGACTTTACCCTGGGTGACATCTCTCATAGTAGGCCCATGCCCGCATCTTTTACACCCCACCTAGGGTAAACGACATGCTCTGGACGCAACCATGCCCTCGGATTTCCGATCCGAGATACCGTTTATGAGGAATCACAACCTCTCCTAGTGCATAGTATAAAAAAACATAAATTTTTTTTAAAATTTATTCTGAGCACACCTGGCCTCGAAATTGCACGCCGTCTTCACTCATAGCTCTGGAATTATATGTAGAAATATTCCAAAGTCTTACAGGGAAAAAAACTGGTATCTACATTTTCATCCCACAATGATTCCATTTTGTGAGGTGGTTATTGTGCTAGAGATGTTGTAGAGAAGAAATATTAAAGAGTTACAGTGTACATTGGAGAATAATATTACTCTTAATCTTCTAATTATTCGTCATTTATATGGCCATTACCATATTAGAGTGTTACTTCTGACGATTCCTTCTTAGGTGAGGAAGATATTGAGGGTATAGGGAACTATTTTTTAGGGTGCTATGATCTCATTCAACTGTTTTTTGAGACATCCAGTAGTCAATTTTTTTTCCATGCCTAGGAGGAACATTATTCAAAACATTCAATTCTATTGAACCATCAATGGATATCCTGACCACATTCATTAGAGTGTTTTCGAATGCCATCTATCCAGAATTGAACATTCCATAAACGATGTCATTGAAGATGAAATAGTTGTGGAAGTTATGACCTAGCCTACTATAGAAAGGGAAGTATTCAGGATAATGACTGTGGTTGACCTCATCATTATTTATATGATATGGAATAATGAGTAGGTTATTATCCATAGATAAAAAATAATAATTACGTACTTGTTCATACGGAATGAATATTCTCATTTGATCCATTTCTAAAATCTCATTCAACGCTGACTTATCTATGTTTATGACTGTGGGTGGTTATGTGGTTGTAACCATGTGAGATGAGGAACTAGGATGTTGAGATCCTGCCTATGTGTTGGGAAGGTCACTACTACTAGTAAGAGGGTGACATCGAAAGATTCTCATCTTCCCAAACTTTTCCCTAATGATGTGGGATGAGTCTCAACATGGAACCTGTTTGCTAAATGAATTCTTCAAGATGTTGTTCCATTTCAGTTAACACTCAAAACCATCCCGGATTCTTCATGGGGATCATGTGTTTTTCCGACCCATCCTTGAGATTTTTAGCACAGTGATCCAGTATTTTCTCATGTGAGATAGGAAAGATGAGAAAATATGTCATAGATATACATCCTTCCGTGAAACCGAACACCCTCCCCTGTTCTCTTTTAAGGATGTTCATAAGGTCAAATTTTTTGGTCTAACATATCATGGAGGTAATATGATAATGGAAATGATAAAGGATATATTCCCATCCTGAATTCATCCTACTGGGGGGATTGACTTCCAAACAACAGCAGGCCCTGTCAGATTATGAAAAAAAAACATCGTAGAATTTTTTTATCTTGTAGATCTCAAGGGCCCACCATCATCCCACATCAGGATAAAAAGTTTGTGAGATGTTTTTCAAGGACACATACACCATCAAATATATGGAAGGTAAGATTTATGATATTTTCTATACGGTTAGTATCATCAACCAATTTGTGAAATAGATTCCTCTCAGGCTGAACAAGTGCATGTCACCCTTCCATGGATTCAATTATAGTATCCACTAACTCGATGATGTTATATAACTCTATGGGAACTACTATATATGTCATATCCAATCCACATGGATCATGGAGGGATACTGAGTTGGTCCCTCTTTAACCACATATTGATTCTTTATTTTTCCTATGAATGAATGATTTCCTATAAGAGTAATATGTTTTTTGTGGAAACTTAAAAAAGACATAATAATTTTTTACTACCTCATTTATGTAGACTGCCTATCTAGATCTCAAACCAATTTGATTCCCTGATACCTCTCTTCCAAGTGGATTGAATATCTGAGGGGGAATAAGAGACTCTTCTATAAGATGATTCCATATGAGAATATTTTCCCTGTGTAGCTCCACATTGAGTTAATGAAGTGTTTTAATTTATCTTTCATATTGAAACATTTTTCCTCCATGGGAGGAATATAAAATCTTTTGGTTGGTGATATGTATTCATCTACACCATTCCCTTTTGTTTAACAGTAGTCCACTAAATAGGTATCATATCATTAATAGGTGGTTCCAAAATTTGAATCCTTCTTTGGTCCCAAATGCACACAACTTAATTTGGTTCATCCAAATCACCCACCTCTTGGGGTTAATTTTAATTTTTACGACCAACTACACTTGTTTTACGATTCATAATTCCTTACATGTTCATAGTGATGTTATTCACATTGGAATATCTGAAAATGGTGGTTGTTCCATTACATTAAACACAACGAGCTGATTCTTGAATGTTCTCATTTGTGTTGTTATTTAAAACATTATCCTTATTGGTCCATTGTGAATTGTGGTCCTAGCTAGGTATGATCACTTTTTCCATATGTTCCTCATGTAATGGCCAATATGTAATTTCATTAAGGGTGTTTTTTGCAGGATTAATGAACAAGCCTTATCCAACAGAGGTTCGTGGAATAGTTGGAGCGATAGGTGGGACAATGACCATTTCCCTCCCATCCTAGAGAAGGCCGGTTCACCTTTTGGTGGTGGTAATGAAGAAAATTACACCATCTTTATGGGGATGGGGACATTGAAGATAAAAATTGTCATTGATTGTGACTATTGTTGAGGATCCAATGATTCTTTTCTGGTAATTGATGTTCCATGGGACGCACATGAAGATATAACTTCCCCCAACCCAATCAGATAACGGTTTTCTGGATTCCCCACTAATTATTCCAGGACCCCCTCATGTGTTGATGAACATTGATATGGTTATTTATATATAAATTCCACAATCCAAGTATACTTGTAATTTTACATAGCTACCAAGGATATGTCATGAATCCTTTCCAGATTTGATGATTTGAGGGGTGGATGCAGTAGTACATATTCTCATGGACTTGGGTGCCAGGTGCACTCCTGGATGGATATTATGGTAACTATTATTATGGACCATTTAATGTGGCTCAAATATGGCCACATAGGATCATGGTGCGATGACAACCCAGGATGAGAACCATTATTTACATGATGTTTTCTAGATGATACAAATGTTTTTATTTGTGTTTGAAATTCCTTTACATTGCTTCAAGGGGACCAATATTATGTCAATTTGGATATCATATCCCCCTAATCGTGTGGTCATGGAATTATTGATGTTAGGGAATTCAATTCTAATGAACAACAATTTCAAGATTCACTTGGTCATATAATTTCCATTAAATCTATGACATTAAAGGACATTGATTCTGGGACGTTCTATTATTCCAGGGGTGCAACAAAGTGAAACAATATAAACTATCCCAAATCCTGAATACATATACATGATTTGAATTCAAATATTTCATTCTTGAGTGTCACTATGAAATGATAGCATGTGTATTGTAGATTTACACTGTGCTTTTCTGGTTTTGGATCCTAGGCCATTGAGATAACGACCGACTATAGCTGACAATATAGTATATTGATTGTATGAAAGTGAAACTCATATCTAAGATAAGGTAGATGACTATAATTTAGTTTCTGAGGATTATAACCCATATTCTTAAATAGATAAATCATGAACTAATTTGCTATCTAATATATGATCTCATAGTCCGATGTAGAGATGGTCCATAACATGGTGGGGAGTTTGTTTCTAGATAGCATTTTTTATTTTTCAATGTTAGAGTCCTTGTCATTCTAATTACACGCCCCCATTTGGTCCTACACTAAAATATGGCTATAATGGTCTAATAATGATGAAAGTGGAGTGTTACTAAATGTTGATTGGGAACCATATAAATTTGACATCAATGTTTCCAGAACATATCTATATGAATATAATAGATATTTGAACACCTATCATTATAGAGGTGTTTGGGAAAGGGTGGTTTTTTATATCCTTGAGAGATATCATTATGTAGAGATTTACCATGGTGAATGATTTGAGTATTTCCCCTACAATCTATATCCACTCTAAGATGAGTAGGACTATTGTGGTAATGAGTATCTTCTAATTTTGATTTGATAGAAGAGTCGGCGGTCCTCGGGGTTTTGAGAATGTGTCTCAAACAACCTCAGGGAAACTGTAATTGGGATGATTAGGAATTTGGGCAATGTTTTGTGCCATGGTCAAAATATACAATCCTACCTCTTGGGATTTTGCTGTGATATGATCCTATTGTATGATTTGGTCAAAACATGTATATAACCATCTAGTCTTGTGGGGATATGCACCATTGTTGAGAATCTCATATAAAGTGCCAAAAAGTTTTCTCATTATTTATAGGAATTTGAACATGTTCTAAGGCTTGTTCCATTATAACTTCATGTGTCTCATTCATGTTGAAAGTATGAACTGAATATTGAGAATTTGGGAAATGTCGCTGGTCTCTCCTGGAAAGAGTATTACCCTATCTAAAAGTGTGCTCTTCTACCACCTCGTGAGCCCCGGTTGGAACATGAATTTGATTTTGGTCTGAATGTGAATTCCCGAATTAAATATGATGGCATGCCTATATAATGGGATAAGTTACATGACCCTAGTCCTATATTAATGTTTAATGTTATGGGTGTATTCTTTCAGTAGAAGAAGTAAGAATATGAACCTTCCTTATGTGAACAGCATAGAAATTTTAGGTAGGTTACCTGATTGGAATGTGAGCCTGTACTGAGGTGTTTTCCATTCTCAAATTGTTATCCCCATCCATAACGATGATATATTCCCAATCCTATGACTTTTTAGTATTCCACATAAATTATTTTTTTGGAATTTGAACTTGTCTGATGGACGTTTTCACCAATCATGCGCTGAGCCCTGACTTTAATAGATATAAAATTCTGATCTTGGGACTTTGAAATATGCATGCAAGCATTTTCAGTAGGCATGTTCCACTATACTAAGGCATGTTCTGCTCTCACCTAGTGTCCTCCAATGGGAATCAGAGTATGATCTCAGTCTGATGACTTGTAATTTGTTATAATATGTTAATAATAATACTAAATGAGAGAAAGAGTGTGATATTTATCTAGTATAACCACTTGTACGTGATGATTAGAGCATTGAGTTTCTCTCTATATAGTGGTAGGATTATTAACCAATCCCTTTATCTACAACAGTTCTAGACTATGTAAGAGGATTTCTTCAGTTGTTGCTAAAATACAATGGCATTTTATTATAGTCATTGAAGATATATATTCCATCACAGTTTTGATGCACATTTAAAACTAGAAAATTTCATTATTTAAAGTGTGGTTATTAATCCGATTTTCACTCCTTATTCAATTATAATATGCCGATGAGATTCATGAATGGGGGTAGGGATATCCCCCCCAAATTATTAATATTATTATATTCCCATTAACATGTTCTGATTTATTAGGAATATGATCCAAGATGCTGGTTCAAGCCGGAATATGTCAAAATGCATCATCAATAGGAGTGGGGATATGATCCCTCTACTTGATATCCAATGTCTTCCTCCCTCAATGATCCTTCCCTTATACCCGTGCATGGGTGTCGGTGGTGATAATGTGTTGATTGGTACCCTCACCATGTGACTGAATGGTAGTAGTGTGATGGTGTTGTTGAATATAATTGATAGGTTACCTCCTCTATGGAACCTAATAAAAACAGGATACCTATTTTTCATCATAATCCTCATTCATTATTGAATTAAGAAGGTAGTTTTTTTCCTCAGAGGATAAGCACCTGAAATGGGTTTTGTAGTGAAAAGGACTATTATCATAGTATCATCCTTTCTAGGTCCATGAGAACTAATCGATATTCGTTTTAGAGAAATTCATTAGCAGCATCCATGGTTGGGATTGTACCATGTTGGTGGTACTCCTAGACCAAAAATATTTGCACCTATCGATGGATTTATCAAGTAGGTGAGATCATTTTCTGACCCATGGGGGTATATAACTTATATGATTTACTATAGAAAATGATTGATGAACAACGCATTTCCTTGGATCGGGATGCTATCATTATTTGTAGTCATGTAGACATCAAGGAACAAGGTTACTTATTAGTTCAATATTGTCGATATAATTTTCTCAATCTGATATGCAAGCTCAACACAATTTTACTCATATACACGATCACACATTTCTTCTCGCTTGGACATTTCAATGTGAGGATGAGCTTATATTAACCCTGGATATGTAGTATCATCAGTATTATAATGCATGCATTTTTTATTTTTTGTATAGTGTTTGAGAAACTTATTAGCCTAAGGTCTGATTATCCTATCATTTGATAGAGTCACATATGGAATGTTACATATTTTCATATGGAGTTAAAAAAAATGGCTCATAAATTATAACTAATAATTTTTTCTATTAAAATGATTCTCATCAGGTTCACCATTTATGTTTCCTGACGGTATTAAATGGTTGAATGGGATTTATCCCATGGTTTTATTGTGGTGGATTTTTTTGTCCATAATCATGAAATTCAAATTACCATTTACTCTCTTACAAAAAAGTCCCAATGGATAACTCATCCATAACTAGGTACATACCTACATTCCAAAGGTAGGAGGTCACCTAGATTTTTAGGCCCAGTGACTCTTGGCATCTCACATTGGTCAAGAGGATGTGTGGTCGGGCTCATCTCACCATTTTGAGGACATTTATTTAATACAATAGGGAACTATTACATATTTATTAAATTTCTCAAATCCATAAATAATCCCAATAAATAACTGGTTACGCTGAAAAAATGATCATGGATTAATTTACTTTCTCATGAAAAATATTGGAGTCTAAATCTTAAATCCATCTAAATGAATACGAGGTTCTCCAACATTATCTTGTAATAGGAGGTTTCTTATGTGATGAATCCATATAACAATGTGATTCAAAATGTGTTTCCATGTAATGAGGAAATTAATATTGTGAGGAATAGATTATTCTATAATGATGCATCCTACATATCCTAGTTATTTCATGAAAAAGAACCCATAGAGTTAGTTGGACCCATGCAGTTTAACATCATGTGCAATGAACTTATATTAGTGATCTTCGACACAAAGTATTCAATCTTAGGTACAATAGTGATTTCCTATATATCCTGAATATATAATGAATTATACTTTTTCTAGTTAATTTTATATCTCTATCCACTGATGGATGATGTAGATTAACAATCCCATGGGAACGATTAGGTCATGAGGGTCGAAAATGGAATTTTCATCTGGATTACATTGAAATGAATGTTT
The DNA here is from genome assembly GCA_963277665.1 of Viscum album. Taxonomy (NCBI): domain Eukaryota; kingdom Viridiplantae; phylum Streptophyta; class Magnoliopsida; order Santalales; family Viscaceae; genus Viscum; species Viscum album. Next base: position 14,194,294 of record OY728151.1, on the reverse strand, counting down.
ATATGAGATTTTGACTTAGGGAGGAATCACACCAATCCTAGTTACTATATGAAATCATGTTATTATATATTTATCAAACCCGTAAGATTTCACCAAGGTATAATCCCTTGTGATAAGGAAAATGTGTCATTCCACTTGTTGGGGAATTACATACTTGTGCTACCCAAGTTGGTGGAGACTCATGATGTGAATGAAATGATTATTAAAACTCTATAAGATCAAGTGATCTATACATAGTTTTAGAAATAGGACATGTAAAATTTTCAATATCTTTGCATGGAGAGTGATGGACATACATATTGGGATAGCCCGATTAAGTTGAATCCTTGATGAGATGACACACATGTATTAAATATGGATGTAAAAATAGTTCAAAATATTTCATTTGTTAGGGGAAAATGTGTTATCCCACTTTTTTAGGCTTCATATAAATATGGTACTCTTGATGATGGAGTCTCGTGTTTCTAATGATATGGTTACTACAACACTATATGATCATGTGAGGTAAGCTCAGTTTGAGAAATAAAAAAAGAAAATCAATCAATATCATTTCATAGAGAGTGAGGGAATTTTTTATTGGGACAACCCTATAGAAATATAACCATGATGAGGTAGAATAAGTATCATAAATATTGTAGGAATCATATTTCTCATATTTACATTGTTCAGTGTTTACACTATGAGAATTTTATTGTATTTTGGTAAATATCATGTTATATCGCTGGACAGGGCCTGCACTCTGAGGTTTTCATTGTCTTTCCATCCTACCTGGAATGCAATAATTTAGCGTTCATCATGATTTTTAGAGAATAAATACCTATAGGGTGAGAATAGAACTAAATTTTCAAGTTAGTCTTTTTATTGACTTCACGTAACCCAAGTAGAGTATCTGAATGCTTTCATATGATCAAAGATGAATTGTCCAAAGGGAATTTCATGATCTATGTCGCTATTCCTGGAATCCATCACATGACCCGTATGAATTTTCTAAAGGGATTCAAATGATATAGCTGAATTTTTTAGAGTGTTTCAGATGATCTATCCGACATATCTGGAGGGTGTCGTATGATCCAACAAACATTACATGGAGTCATTCCCATGATCAGGCTTGATAGATATAGAGGGTGTCATGGGATTCAATATAACATGTCTTGGTAGATATCACATGTATTTGATAACATCCCTTGAGGGAATCCTGAGACCTATATGACAAGTTTTGATATCATCGTGAGTCTTGGATGACTTGACTAGAGGGTTTCATGATTGTGTAGCTGACATGCACCGATGCTTCTGTGAGACTCAGATGACTTGAGTGGGCACTGTTATTTTAGTCAAGTGATATATCTGAAGATCATCACAAGGATTGGGTGATGGTCATGATGAGGTATCCTGATAGTAACGTTTTATAACCATGTGAAACACCATGACATTCACTGATATTTCCTTTATGATTTCTCATATCCCAAATAGCATAGTAATGAAGCACCACGAGATCTGGATAACATGTCTTGTTGATGTCTTGTGTCAGGGATGGTTTCCTCGATGGGCATGATAGTTAGTGAAAATGTTTTTATATTTATTCTTCCACCTTTAGTATTTTTTCTAGTTCCCTTATTGGGAATTCCATAGATTTATTTGGTACTATTTTGTAATAAGTATTTGAAGATCTAGAAGATGTACAATATGTTCTTCACATATCAATATAAAATTAATTAACATGATAAGTCAATGATCATGTGTAGTTATTTATTATTATAAAATGATAACTCTAATTTTTTATTGTTATATTACCAGAAATAATACTTTTTATTCGAGATGTCGTCCACTCCAACAAATCTGCTATGATGATTGGGTGTGATGATGCACTTGGATATGAAGAAACCAACCGTAATTTGAGAGTCTACATGTTTATTTTTTCATGATGGGGTAGGTAATTAATAGGCCTCCCCAACTTTGTAGTTCACTATTTTATGTGGCATATTTAGTGAAAATCCAGGATGGATTTTGTGAAGGGATCTGGGACCACACGTCATTGCAAGCTTTTTCCCAGATCAATCCATGGGCATCACCTAGTGTCTAGTGATCACGAGTTCATATTTTCAATGGATACATTATTTGAGTATTGAAAATTAATTTTTACATTTTAACTGATGTTTATATGATTAAGAGATTTAATATATTAATTTTGACAAGCCTATTAGCCCTCACGATATCAATGTTCCTGTTGAAAGGCATCTGTGAGATGCATGAAGCCTTGCTGGGGAAATTTTCCAAGGCATTAGTGGCTTGTTTGGGGGTCTTCGTGGGACCATGATGTCTTATCCAAGAGTCTCTTGAGACTATGATATAGATATATAATTAATTTCAAAAAAATTATGTCCACATGAGCTCTCACCTCCTCCCATTTTTGCCCTTTGTTTTATTTGAAAATGGTTAGTGATTATTTGACGTTTCATTAGTGTCATTGTGGACATTATATCTATTCTTTTTTGATTCATTTGATGACCAATATTGGTATTATGGGGGTGTGTGATCATTTCATAGAAAAACACATTAATTTTTCCTTAGGGGGAAAAGGGGGGCGTGTGGTCTCATGGACATACCTATGTAATTTTTTGCGATGGGGATATCTTGATGAATGTTTAATTGGGTGTCATTAAAATTTGTACTGGCACATCAAGTGACATTTTTCAACCATGAGAGGATTCCACCTACTGAACTCTATTTCTGTTTTCCATTCCATAAATAATAAGGAGTCTTGTAAAATTGTTTTGATGTTTTCATGGATAATTACCCTTTATATTGGTGATGCACCACATCATCTGTTCATCTATAACAAGTCTTTATAAATTGGATGCCTTTCCTCTTTTGTGAATGGAGTTTTTTTATTGTTAGGTTATTACTTCCAACAAACCTCATGGATTATTGGATTTTTTTATATCATCCTCTACACAACAACTAGCTATCTAGAGCACCATCACAATAGATAGAGGGCTGGCTGAAATAGGTTTCCTATGATCCAATATAGTTTATACACTATGTGTTAAGTCATTGTGTGACCATATAATGGGGATGAGATCATAATTCCATTGAAGGATTTTGATATCCAAAAGTCTTGGCCACCATCCTCATATTTTTACTTTTTAATGAATAATAATACCCATATTCAGGTATTTATTACTTTGTGAATTTATTTATACTCATTTCTCAGGCATCGAAAAATAGATATCCCCACAAAAGATTATTTTAATGAATAATATATTAATATTTTCATCACATTTCATGACTGTATCAAAAATATCATAATTAACAATGATTCCATGTTCTAAAAACAAATTACCCATGGAACTACCTTTTTTGTTCTATAAATGGAGTTTTTATTAATTTATATATTTGTAGTGTTATATAATGATTCAAATACTTGTATCAAGTTGTAATTCTGATCCCCAATGGTCATTGGTTACATGATAATTTTATTCATGAACATTACATTTTTGATTTTTTGAAACAAATTTTTTTTCCATTATACTATGGAAAATATAGTTCAATAATTCAGTAAACATAAAGGGAGAATTAGATAGGCCAAATTCCATCAATAAGTAATTGATGTGGCCATAAAGACATTTAGTGGTGGTTACTATATTATAATACATAGGGATTCATTAATGTGGTAACAAGAATTGTGGTTCAATAAATGAGATCATCTATTCCCATTTTCATTGGATAAAAATTTATTTATTTAGACAAACCGATATTTAATCATAACAATTGCGCAATTGGGTTTCTAATATGAAATGCATAAGTATAGAGTTTTATCATTCATCCCAGCAAAGACCATAAGAGCAACCTATAATTACAAATACTTAAATATAAATCAACATAATTTCATATCTTCTTAAACATTTATTTTCTTCACCATGGATGAAGATTAATGGAATGATTTAATAGATAAAGAATAATATCATGAAACTATGTTACTCAAAAATTAAACATCCCTATCCAGATGAAAATATGAGTTGTAATCCAAAAATACAACAATCACTGAATTACCTTTTATTGAAAACATATGAATAAAAGATTAATTACCCATCTTATTAGTAGATAAATACATCAACATTCCAACATATAAAAGAGGATTTCATGCCTAAATTTACCTCATGTCATATTCTCTTTGAAACAAAAGGGAGTTCCCATCAAGGTTAGTGGGGGACCCCAAAAATGGTAATAATCAATTCAAGATTTATAAATAAAAAACCAATCTATTATGATAATAAAATTTTAGTGATTAATTAAAGTAACATGAATATACTAAAATATATCAAAACCAAACATGAATGAAGAAAAGAAGGTGAATCATAACCCCTTCTCCATACTCCTTATTAGAGGAATCCCCAATTCCATAATGAATGGAATGAGTTCATCTTGTTTTATTGAAAAATAAAACATATTTTTTTGATTGGAATATGTGAATGAAACCTATATAAAACCATGATGTATCTATATTTTATTACTGATATGTTACCTTATATAGGTATAGGACACACGCCATATAATAATGGAGACTCTTCTATGATGTGTAATTGCATCATTCTTAAGGATTGTGGTGGGAAACCAATTATCCATAAATCTTATATATAAACAATAGTTCCATTAGGTTCATACCATACATTGAATGAGTGTGGAAAGTAAAATATATATTATAATTTCTTATTGTGACCATTATATGAAATTGATATTTAGTTCCTTACATGAATAAAAATATCTTTATATTCACGTATTTTTAAAATGGTAACAAGTAAATAAATTCTATAATGTTGATAGTTCATGAAAAGGGTTTTGAGATGAACCAAAACCAATTCCATTGAATGAGTCACTCCAATTCATCATCACCTTATAAAATACACTGATGAAACATCCATTGTTAGGAGAAAATATTATTTCTATGGATTACCCCAAAGTTAAAATTTTGATATCAATGCCCTATCCACCAACTCATAATAGTTATAATTCAATACCATGAATAATCAAGATATAATATTAATTTAAAGACCCATCTAAAACCAATGAGATTTTTTTATTTTATTAGAAACATCATTAGGTGAAAATATAGAGAACTTGGTAATTAAATAATTTTAATAGACCAAAATCTGAATCCATTTCTCAAGGGTGATGAACTCAATATATTTTTCCAAATATATAGAATTTGGGTAGAATTTATCATCGAAGATGACCTTAATGATTTTCTAATTAAACAAGACAAAATTCATTTACAAAGCATATGTTTCTTATAACCTCCGTCCCATTATTTATAGAATTATTAAAATAATCACCACATTTATGGAAATTTTTAAAATAATGAAATAAATGAGTATTTATATATTCCCAATCAAGTAATACACATTCATAGGGTTAGATGTCTCAGGGAATGATGGTGGTTTCTAAGGAAGAGACTTGAGGGATCAATTCTTATACTCGTTTGTTCATGATTCTCCCTCTAAATAATAACAAGGGGAAGGGAAAACATCATGGTCCATAAATCATACCAATACATAGCTATTTTTTTAAATATTATAATCTAGAGTTTTCCTACCTTGGTTTATCCCAATGAAATTCCTTCATTTCGATAGAATTATTTTTGGAGTAATGTTACTACAGATCCCCAAATAAAGAGACATATGATAATTTTATACAAGATATAATTCTATATAAAAATTACATATGTAAAAATAAACTCTAATGATTCATGAAAAAATAATGATTTGGATAAAAAACAATAATTACTACAAGACTTATTTTCTATTAACCCTTGGGGTCTAAAGGGAAATTACAATGGGATTCAGAAAGAATCTCTCTTACAAAATACCCCTAATGTCCATAAATTCAAATCTCATTTCTAAAAAACATTCCAAGGTACATACCGTAAATGTAAAATGTAAGAAAATCCTTTGATACCAATTAGTGAATTACCTACGAAGATTACCCAAAAATAAAAAACATGGTCATGTCCAAACATATACTGATAGATGGTCCTAATCCCCCTAAGATATCTACAACCACTAGGGCTTCAACGATCTATCGTTGGTAAAACTATTTCACAAATATAATAAAAACAAGATTAATGTGGATATGAAACAATGTAAATTCGAATCCAAGACAATGATTGAATGGTTATATGTGTATGGTATATATGTATTAAAATAATATCATAACAATCCATGTTCATAATAATATCAAAAACCAATATCCATGTCACATGTATCAACATATATTCTAGAACACATAAATAATGAACAATCCTATATCCACCCTATGATACATTTCCCTTAACTACAGAAGACAAAATAACATATATAGACACTGAAATTTATATATATATTATGATCAAAACAAGACTAGTAGGAACCAAAAATTATTTTTATCAAAAATCGATTATAATATAAACATATTATCTTCACACAAATAAAAATAATGAATGAGATTAAATTTAAATATGTTAATATAAATCATCTAATCCCTCATTATCATAAACTATAAAACATAAAAATTATATCAGTTTGAGATGCATTTCCAATACATTACATGATATCATTATAATAATTATCATTAAATAATATGAACTCTTAGGTTAACAGATAGTATAACATAGTGAATATCCACGTTTAATTCACGTGTACAATTAGACATCTGTTGTCACATTTCTATAGTAGATCATTCCTATCAGGAAATTATGCAATCCGAAGAGTGGATGACTATCTCAAATTAGGCCAATCGATGCTCACAAAACCCTAGATGAACATGAATAGGGGTAAGAAATTATTCATAAGTATATCTACTTACCTCAGAAAGTTTAATTTATAAGGAAATTTTATATTAAACATGAAATTTTAATTTAATCATATATTTTATATAAACCTGGATATAGAACCTTCTCCAAAAACAATATCAAATGTATTTGGAATTTTAATCAAAAAACATAAAACAAATTATATTATCAAAAATACAATCATCTCTTTTTTAATATTTAGAATCTATTTTCATAGATCAATTATAAAAGGTTTATTGAATTGATCAAATTTAGTAAACCACCTATCTTGAAAAACATGAAGATCAACCTTATTATAGAAATAGAAATCCAAATTATATATAGGCTCTAGGGAATGGCATGAGATTTATAAATCATGAATTCATTATAAATTAAAATTAAATTTCTCAAATTATGGTGAATATTCATTAAATTTAATTAAATTAAAACACCATTATAGAAAGAGAATAAATATGATCAGTGAACTAGAAGAAGCCTCAATTCCATGAAATTTTAAGAGGAATATGATTTGAAACATGGATCTAATAATTCCCATTTATTTACATGTACTGAGGATGTTGGGAAATGAAGATGAAGAGGATATCAAAACTAAATGGAGTAGGACCCAACAGGGTAGTATCATGGATTCGATCGACACTTGGATTCTAAAAGGATTCATTTTAGAATAGAAAAACACATCCAAGGAGGGATCCCAAATTCATATAGATCGTGTTACTATAAAGGGTATATGATTACTAATTAATATGTAATTTATATGTTAAAAAATTATACATCTATTATATATAAATCATAATTTTTCTAATAGATAGATGGGGGCTTATATAAAATAAAATAGATAATATCCAACTTATTATTTAACAGGAGGCTCCAACAGAAGAATGTAGGCACTACAATGCCCTCTAGTATGAAAGTAGCCATCACCATTAATCTAGTGGACCACTAATAGAATAATTAGAAGTAGGATCATTCTAGACATACCAATCTTTCTTATTAACTCCTCAAACCACTGTAATTAGTAAAAAACTATATTTATGCATAAAATAAAAATCAGAGGATCAACACAAAATATGGATGAGTTTATATCGTAGAAGAAACTATGATCTTACACCATAACTAAGGACCCCCAAAAAACAATCACATGAGGATAAGTATTGATAAAACTATCCAGCATATATTGATTTATCATGTTTATAATCCAATAAATGAGGGTTATTTATACTAGGGTTAGATTGATTAAACTCGTGCCTTATAAAATGAAACTTAATGAAGTCCCGACAAGAATTGGTTAATATTCATATGATAATAACATTATCACATAAATACACCTAATATATGTCCTTTTAGTCAAACTAATGTTCAAATAGAAATAGTATATATGGGGTAAAATATATAGTGGTTTTATATTTTAACGATTCTTTTTTTATATGATGGAAATGAATCAAAAAATATTGTAGTTTATCTCTCAAAAAAGACTTATATATTTCATGTCATATTTATAATTATCTTGGAGGATGAGTTGAAATACCATTATGGTTTTTTATTTAATTACATTCAATGTATAACCAGAAGGATAAAATGATTACATTATTTGATGTCTTTGTGATAGAGGAATATTATATATTTTTTCTATCAAAATGAAATTTTATATCCATTCGAGGATGTTTACCCTTTATCTTACAGTACCCAAAATCATTGAGTCATATTTGACATGATTTAAATTGATATATAACATTATAGTACACATTTTTACAAAATATACTATAAAACAACAACCATTCATTGTTTTAAAACCCTAATACAATAAAAACTAATGTCATAGAATTGATGACATGAAAGAAAATTTGTATTGATATTGAAAAACCATAAATCTATTTTCATTATTGATTTTTCTAAATAAGTATTTTACCATATTAAAAATCACAACATTAATATCTTTTATTTAATCTATTTATCAATATATTTTATGGGTCCTTGCCAACTTCAATTTATGCAAGGTAATATATTGAATTAGATATAGTATGGTTGATTCCAAATCCATTATCCAGATGTTCTAAGTGAATGTTAGCATTGTTTTATATCATATATATATATATTATCATTATTGTATCATATATGCATATTTACTAGTCATTTAATGGTTCATCCAAATTTAACACAGTGGTATAAGACGTTCATTATTTCATAGATTTTGATTCAATTCCATAGAGACATATGATGTGAACTAATAAAAATTGATTTTTATATTTTTATATTCAAGGAAGAGGACACAAATTTCAGATGAGATTATATAGGAAAAAAAATAAATGGTTTTAATGAAACTAAATAATTAATATAGGATAACCATAGGTTTTTTATGTCCATATTAAATGAATTATTTTTTAATATGATTTTATATGCAATAAACAATGTGATTTCTATGCAACGAAATAAGTCCCCAACAACACATTCATTGATTTAATCCATAAAAAATTTCTATTTCTAATCACACGTTCTCTTATTATAAAACATTCACGATCAGTCCAATGTATAATATCATTCAAGAACTAAAAATACTGAGTATTAATGTTCAACAATGATCATGAATAAATTATTTCATTAAATGGAAATATAAAATTAAACAAAAAATTATGAGTTTTAATTATGTTATGTAACATCCATTATAGGATAATAAATACCAAACAGAAAAATATAGTTTTCCATGATTTTTTAAAATGGTATTAAGAGAATATAATGGAGACCATATATGATTGTGATTGGATAATGGAATGAATAAATCAAATGTTAAATTCTATTAATGGTTGAATCTATTTAAATAATAAAAGATTCATTTTATTGTTATTAATGTTAGTAGAATACAAATAATATAAAATTTAATATTATTTTATTAAAAGAAAATATAGTTTTGAGAATCATTCAAGTGAAATAAAAGAATAATAATATGTAATTTCACCACTAAAATACATATAAAGGAATGAATACATGAATATCTGACTTGAATGACACAAATAAGCCATATAATGTCATACTTAATTATGGTTTCAATAAACATTTATTAAAATTATTCAAAATTTAAAAGGTAATCAAGTAAATGATGTATTTAGGTTAAAGAATTTATTATTCTTCATTTGGAGGGTTTGATGGATGGTTTTTTCTCTTCTAAATAGAATTATAGAATTGTATTCATCTTGAAATATTTTGGCTATGTTATAAAAGAATAATATATTGATTAGTTATACTTAAAATATATTGTAAAACATTATCCCAATTAGATTATTCATTACGATGTTCTATTTAAAATAGTAAAACTACATTTAATCTTTTTTAGACCAAGATATAATTTAAATATTTATATGTGTTTACATTATCATATTTCAAATAACCTAATTATACAAGGACTTGGTAGATTGAAAAATACATCCACAATTTTTCTATTATCAAATAATTCTTCATATTAAATATGAATAAATTTTATTATCTATATACACTTCAGTATCTCAAGAACCACTTATCATTTCCTATAAATTTAAAAAATTGGAATTCAATATGTATATATTCAATTCTGAATTATATTTCCTTCTTTTAGGAATGTAATAATTAAAAAAAGTAATATGTCATTATTAAAATTTCATATTGAAATATTATGCACTAACCAATAATATAGGTTATGTTTAAATGGTTAAAAAATTATTTATTTTTAATAATAATTTCAAAGATGTTTATTAACGAATTATAGATTTTTTATTAAATAAAAAATGGATTTTTAAAAAAAATAGTAATTAAATTAACATCCATGGATATAAATTCAAACATATCAGCTTCTTTGGAATCACACACACTAACTAGGGATTAACTAGTTCATAAAAAAGTGCATTATCACTAATTTAAAATATTAATTTTTTGAGAACATTTTTGAAACCAATGCTTTCAAACATGAACACATAACAAAATATAATGATTCCAAGAAAATTATTTGAATTGATGTCATATAAACAAGAATATACTAATCTAAATACATTTAGATCATTAGAAATATTTAATACCATTTATCATGATTCAAAAAATCATAAATATATTTTATTGATACTAAATGATATGGGGATATTTTTTAATCAGTAATATATAGAATAAGTAGGTTGAAATATAATTTCATCCCTTTATTCTATGTTCACTTTTGATATTTTATAAAACATATTACCAAAAAAAACATCAAATAAACATAAGGAAACTATAGTGTTTGTCCTAAAAAATGTTAGACACCAAAAAATATATCTAATATATTGACTATTTAATACAAGTATATTATAAATTGTTGAAAAATGCAATCAATAAATGTATCGATTTCTTGAAATCCATAGAATATTCAGAAATATATTTTTTTCACATGGTTATTTGCTTTATTTCATTATTATTATTTGGATTAATAAAATTAAACATCATGTGATCCCAAATTATATTATTTGATGAATATAATGATATAATTCATTCTCTCAACAGAATAAAATGAATATATGTTGAAACTTATGATTAAATTGAAAAAAATATGTACAACGTATATGAAAATATAAAACAATTATTACTAAATTTTATCTTAATGAATAGAAACATTCTGGAATATGAAAATCAGTGAATGAAATATCTATATATTTTCTCACTATTTATAATGTATATTATCAAATTAAATAATAATTAAATTTTATTTTTTTATAAGTTTAAAATAAATGTTTCCAAAAATTATAATGTCTCACCCCTAACCCTTATCATTGAATTTGATAGATGGACTATCATACATATGAATGTGAATTTAAGAGATATTCTAGTGTTGGGCTGAATTTTTAGAACATTATTTCATGAATTATATCATGGAAAAAATTTAGATGTATTAAATTTCAATACATTAAATAAATATTTTTTTAAATTTTTTCACCTTGTAAAACACATACATATCATGGTTGATTAAAAAATCAGAATAAAAATTTATATCATTTGTATTAAAAATATGACAAATTAAAAATATGAAAAATCACACAAATATAAACAATAATAGAACCAAAGACCATGAAGTTGATCCATTAGGGAAAAATAAATAATATTTATGGTAAAAAACGTCATTTTTTTGTGTTTTGAATGAAATATTAGAAAATGAAAACATAATAGATAAAAAAATAAATTGAGGGAACCATATGGAAATATTTTTGTGTAATGTGTATATCTTGATATGGAACCCAAAAATTAAACAATACTAGCAATAAACACCACAATGATTTAATTTTAAACCAATTTCATTTATTTGGGAGTGAATATCCACTGGGTTTAGTTGCATTGTTTTGAATGTGATTCAGATGATATTACGTTCTTCATGGATCATGGGAAAATTCATCTAATATCTAACAATAACATTCAAATCATAACCGGGTTCCTTAATAAGACATAACACAAAATCACCACATAGAATCTAAATTGGTTATAATAAATGATATTTTGAAGTGTTTGATTATCTCGTATGGGTTCATATAGAAGATAAGATCTATAATCAATAGAAAATATTCATGTTCAAAATAACACGAAGTTGGTGTGGATATGGAATCATTTTTTGATTAATTACTTTAGAAATAACATTGGACCTACGTTATTTCATTTTCACTATGTAGAATTTACAAACTCTAAAATATGATGATTTCCCTTAAGGATACATAGTTAACTGGTCAAATAAAATCATTAATTAATATATATATATATAATATTATTAAATTTTTGAAATAAATACCTCTTGTAAATAATTATATTCAATATCATCACAATATAAACATTCTTAATAATTCTCAGAATATCCCGACGTCCACATTAATTTTTTTAATAAAATTATCATAGCGAAAATCTTCATCATCTCTAATATTAGAATTCAGATTCATATTAAAATCTTGACCCAAGTCTCTAATGTTTATTATCATGTTCTAAATCGTAACTCAGATTAATCAGTTGAATACATCAAGGAAGGGGTGAAAAATAAAAATGGGGGGCTTCTCCCATATATATAGCAATGGATTATTTTCTCGGGAAATGAGGTAGTTAGATTTTATTTAATATAAAAAAGTATAAAAAATAAAAATTAATAAAAAACTGGCATTCTAATAATATAATATATAGGTTTGACAGTGAAATATTTTTGTTGGAGATATACAATCCGTAATATAAAATACCCACAATATGAATTGATTTTAATGTTACCGTATTAATTAGAATGATTATTGGAAATATTTCTCTATCAAACATTAAAAATGATGTTATAACAATGTAGGCCTGTATATATGTCTTACAGGATTCCACTGTGTTTGGAGTCAACATCAACATCCAAATAGACATGGTTTATCTAAAATAACAAACTTTTCAATGATAAAATGTCCATTAGGTAAATTTATGTTGTTTATATGGTTTATGTTTCCCAATTAATGTAATAATATAATTATATGAAAAATTAATTTATTTAATTTTCTCATAATTAATAATTAAATTTTACTATCAATTACTCTTGTAAGAGAGTAACATGTTGGAATTTTTTGAGATTTAGTGGTTATTTAAATTCTCCTCCTATTCATATAATTAAAATTGAGAATTATTAGAGTTATTAAGTTATTTTTGATAACTAATATGGTTTTGAAATGGGTCGAACATGTATTAATATGGTTTCCCCATTTCATAAGATATTTGAAATATTATGTTTCTCATTAAAGGATTGTATTTATCATATATTATTTCTTTAAGCTTATGAATGGGTTTCTTTAGTGGAAATATTTTCAATAATATTGTTAATTAATTTTCAATTTGAAAGGAAATATATTAACCAAAGGAGTCATTTTATCTATATGTTTTCATCATTTATAAAGTAATGATGAACAAGAGGTATGATTGGGGGTTGATATGGTAGGGTTATCCAAGATGAATATTCTAACTAATTGATGTGTTGCCACAATTATATTATAGGATATTAGAATTTCATATTGGATATTGGAATGATTCTTTAGGGAATTTAATTGATTATGAGTTGGAATTCATATTATATGGGAGTGATATAGACCCCATGTCTGAATGGGTTTTCGATTATTCATCCATAAAAATAAAGGATTATCATTATAAAATAGATTATTAGTATTCTAGTTAGATATATTATGAAAAAATAATTAATTTTGTAGCACATTTGCAACTCCAATAAGGACCCCATTTATTGATTTAATTTTGGGTAAATTATTTATAATTTATTTATGTTTGTCCAAAATTTTCAATCACATTCATCAATTTACTATTTATAGAAATATTTAAGGCCTATCTATTTCATTTCCAAATAAAGGTTCAAATGGTTAACCCAAAAGTTGTAATTACACCTAATATTTTGAACACAATAAAATTATATATGTTTCTCATTATATATAATATTTACAAATGTATGGTATTTTTCGATAATTCATTCTTGATACTCTTAATCAATATTAAGAGTTTTTTGATCACGAATCACAGACAATATATATTAATTTATAGTTTAATTAAATTAACACATAAAATTTATTGTTATATGGTTTGGGATTGAACAATAATGCAGATGTGTGATTTATGAAGTACCAATCTCAATTTATCATGTTTTCTAAAAAGACTCTCCCTCTATTAAATCAATGTTTAAGAAAATTATTCAAAATAATTTGGATTGTAAATTTATTTATTCAAAAATTCCTCTATAATTATTTCCTAGAATAGATAGATTTTTCAAAAGTTAATTAACCAAATCACAGAATCATGATATAGAGTAAAATGAGATAGTTTTATCTTGGGTTTCTCAATATTATAAATTGGGTATATTTTATCAATGAATTGATAAATATCATTGAATTGAAAATTATGCATCTAAGAAAATATTACACTAATGGTGGGAAGGGATATTCAGTATAATAGATTAATGGTATTGTCTAGTTTTCCAGGGTAAATAAGTTTGATGCATGATGTTTAATTTTTCCATTATAGTGTGAGATATCCATTAAATTTGTAATCTATTGTTTTTATATTTGATATGCATCACCTGGAATTACACTTTATTTTCCTAAATGGATTAACATTGGTATATTTTATATTTATTTATTAACATGTAAGCTTACAGATATTAGGTAATGTCCTAAAACATCCATCTTATTGTAGATTACACATAGACTAATAAGGTAATTCACCCAACTGATATCAACTACATCTAAGTGGTTCAAATTAAATTGACTGTAAAATGACATGTAATGATAGGGAGGAGAAAAGAAAATAGAAGTGGTGATGATATGTATTTGAAAGGGTTGAAAATATATAAAGAGATCTTAATTTAATATAATTCATAAATTTGTATTAAAAGAAAAAATATTATTAAATTATAAATATTTTATTATGAATGGCATAGAAAAATATTTTCATTTTTTAAAATAATTAAATATTAGGAAATAATATGTATAACATTTTCTATGTACAATATTGGTCGGTAAACACGATTGAAAAGTTTGAAAACAAACTGAAACTCCATTGGTCTTAATTCCTCTAAAAAGTCCATTGTTTGAAAAAAGAAAATATAAATAATAAAATGAAAAATAAATATTATTGACATTTTCCAGATAATAATTAAACCAATTTAATAAATTTATCAAATGATGAGGTGTGAGAATGTTGAATTTTAATTATAGTGCCAAGGGAAATGTTACCATTAGGATTTAGTAGATTCAATGTGATAGATATATGACACTTGGAATAGAAGTAATACCAATTGAAAATGTAAAATACCAATTTACATATAAATAAACAAGTATTATATAAAATAAACAAATTTTAAATTCTATATTACTATATAAATACAAATTTAATTATTAAAAAAATATAATTCTATAAAGTGATTAAAAATATATTTGATTTATAAATAGTATTTTATCTTATATATAATTTTTAAAATAAATATTTTTCAAAAATTGTAATATATATTTAAAAATTAAAAATTATATATGAAATAATAACACATAAATGAATAACTCCACAATATTTTCTAATTTACAAAAATAAATTAATTTTCAGTCAATCGAAAATTTTCCATTTTGTTTCTTCAATTTGGTTTAAAATCTATAAAATATATAATAATGATGTAATAAATATGATAAGTTATACTGAAAAAATTAAAATATTTTTTAATGTAATGTATCTTAATGATATAATATGACATTTTGTACCTAAAAATAAAAACTTGATGTCTAAAAAGGAAATAATATTTTTGAATTAATTTTTTTAGTCACAATTATTTTCCCATTCCAAAAGCAGTAAAAGATTATGGTCTGTACTCAAACCAGTATATTTAATTATCCATCATGTATGTCAATTAAACCATGAGAAAATATCAGGGGTGGACTATGGAAAATTAATTTTCAAGAAACAATATATTCAACAGGTACATTTGAAATATAATTACAATTATCCTTACATTGATCTAAATAACTAATGGCCCACTCCATTTGATTCACTCCCAAGATTATCATATCATACCACACCCTCTAATTCAACCATTGAAACAACTTTTGATGCCCTTAAGATTCAATGAATGAATCCTCTATGATAAGAAGTGTTATATAGTGAAGGGATTCATTTCCTCCCCCTTTTTATATAAGTACTTCCACTGTAGTTTTCATTCAAATTTCTATGTTTCTTTATACTCACAAACTTATGATAAGTCCATTTCATTCCAAATGCAATTTTTTTCAATGAGAGTCTTTCTTTTTATGATTAATGCTACTATGTAAAACACATTATATATTAGATATTTTGCAGAATCCATCTATGATTTTCCATGAATTCCTTTCTTACGTTCCAAATAAAAAATCGTATATTATTCAGGGGATTTGAAATAATGTTTTTTATAATTCATTTTTTTTGGTATTTCCATATTTAATACCCATAGTTCATTATTATAATTTAAAAGTGATGAAGTGTTAATGTATCTAAATGCTTATTTATTGAATAATTTTGTATTAAAAAAATTCATCATTCTCTTGGGATGTTGATGCAATCTATAATTTTTATATTTGATCTATATGGAGTGCAATATTATGGAATTATGATTGGTGAAACCTAATATCACTCTAATTAAATGGGTAAATAATTAACCCTAATATATAACATTTTTATAATACCTTGTTTTATATCATTTTTAATAAGATTTCTGACACCTTGGTGATGAACCATTTTGACGTGTTTATAAATGTCACATTATTATGTCACATCATATTTTCATGTAATGTATCAAATAATTATTATTATTTACCCTTATAATGACTCATTTTTTATACACGGTGATCACTCATGATCTATTTTAACTATTTCATTCTAAAATATAATTGTTATCACCCTTTTTAGCAGATATACGGTCATTGCAAATAACACTCAAGGAGGTTACATATGATAAAATAAATAATTATACCTTATAGTGTATTAAAGATAAAATATATTTATATTTTTAGTTATTACTTCATATAATCTATACCTTTTTTCCATGACATTAAAACTTAAATGACATTTTTTTAAAGAGTTGTGTTAATAATAATTTCATAAAAAAGTTGTTATTTTAGATTATATTAGTGAAATGACTTTTTATGGGAAATTATCATTATAAATAATTAGAAAAAAACCCAATGTATAAGTATAAATATAAAAAACATCAAAAAATTTGTAATGTAAATAGTGTTTTGTTACCTCGAAATGAAATCCCTTTCAAGATAATACTTTTTGAAATGTTTCTAGTGTAAAATTTTCATGGGGTCATAAACCAAGAAAAGGATACAAGGGAATTATCCTTATATTCACAAATGGCCTAAATAATGTTCCTTACTATAGATTAGGTTTTAAATTCCTTTGGGATATGATTTTGGTAAGAAATTTCCTTTTAAAAACCATTATTACACATATATAGATAATGAAATATTTTTAATTGGATTATAAAATAATTGAATCATGATATTATAAGTTTTTGGGAAACAAATTACATTATAAATAACATAATATGATTTATAAGAGTTAAAAATTTCGAATGTTTGACTAGTTTTCCTTGAAAAATGATAGGAAATTGTAGGAATTGGGTTAATAATGGATTTGGTATACAAGGAAATGATAGTATACAATAATGATGGATTTTGAAATTAAAAAATTAGGTATTTGAATAAATTATAATAGGTTATGAATATCTTCATACACTATATGGGAGTCACACTTCTATATTTATAGAAGTAGAATATTTATCCATCATTCATCACTTTTCAACAGAATGTTTTTTTAATCTATAATTGGATTATCATAGAATAGTATATAAATAAATTGATATTATATTTTCTAGAATCCCCTAATCATGGAAATTGTTTAATTTTTAATGTATCAATTATATGATTAGGTCGATCAGTGGTGGATTCTAATAGCAAACCACAATCCATTGGATTACATGGATGTAATATAGTGGAAAATCTTCCGAAAATATTTTTCATCATGTATATTTTATATACATTTGAAAAAATTAAAAAAGAATTCCATTAGGGGATAGAAATTGAAAATTATTCACATGGGATTTATGAAACAATTTTTACATCGATCACATGACATGGTTTATGCAATGGAGTAGATTCAGATTGGAGAATATAAACAATTCTATGATGAAATTATTCCTCGTATAGGGATATCACTTAAAATCTAATTATTTGGGAGTAATGAGAAATTGTGTGTTGTGTTATCATAGGGGAAATGTAGTTTGGAGATGCACAATGACCTCTTGGAAATAATTATTAGAAGTTGAGGATATATAATTTTTTTGACATATTTAAATATTGAATAACTGTTAAATAAAAAATAGCTTCCCAGGTGTTATATGTGATTGATGAGATGTTGATGTAACCTTCCAAAACAATGATGAATGTATTATAATTTTGGAAAATAAGGGACCATAAATCCAAAATGAGTGGGGTATGTAATGCCTTATCGTAATGAAATGCAAATTTGGTTGAAGTATAAAGTGTTGTATAATTTTAAATGTGTTGGGTGTATATAAATTTTATTAACCAATGTAAAAATAAGACGATAACATTGGGAAACTACAATAAAAAATTGAAAAGATTATGAGATCAAGGTTTCTTTCTATAAATAAATATATTTAATGATGTCGATAAAAATTATGTCATTTTATGTAAAATCATCATAAAATCAAAGAATAAATTAAAATTTTCTTATTCTAGTAATACACATTTGATTATTTTGGTCATGCTTGTGGAGAACATGTTGATATTTTATTATACATATATTTATTGAATAAAAGTCTTAGAGAAACATTTCATGAAATATTGATAAATATATATTAAACTTCTTTCATGGGGGAGTCATTTCTCTCTGTATACATGGTTGTCATTAAGATGGTGTAATTGGAATAATACTAAGTATGTATTAGTTTTAATATTTAGAATACCAATATCAACTATGAAATAATGTATCATTAATTTGACTATAATGGATGAATTTTAATAATAACTAAAGGATATATATCCTATCAAATGACTTATCATGAAAACCATTTATTTCTGAAATTATCAATAAACTTATATGAGAAGTAAAATAATGTAAATATAAAAAGGTAAGAGATATTCAAATTTTATAAGAACTAATTGTAGTGTTTCCAAATTAATTTCCATGTACTTCCCTAAAATGGTATGCACAATTCCCAACTAACATCCTACTAGGAAAACAAAATATATAATGGAACCCATATATTATTTAATATGTGTATTTTGAGAAAATGGAAATGAATATTAATGAATATTTTGAAGAGGAAATTCTTTTAATGACTTTTTCTAATAGGGGAGATACTATTTCTTTTATGAATTTGAAGGATTGATAAATGATTATATTCATAGATTATCGATACCTTATTTAGGTCATACTGAAGGAAAAATAACCTCTTCTAAATACATTTTTATCTATTAGAATATCTTCATGGGGCAGAATTGTCCCCCACGATTTACCATTGATCAAGAAATCACCAGATGTAGGTAATTAAATAATATATTCCGAATACTATTTTATGAAAAAATATATACATTATTAATTTATATTTATGATATTTAAATTGACTAAAACACATAGAATAATTATAGATATGACTATTATAACCTTTTGGGATAACCATTATAAATTTTTCGTAGTCCTAACTAATGATTCATTGATATATTAATTTTTTGAGGGTGTTTAAGATCATATTATAAACATTATGTGAATATATTATTCTTATTATATTTATTAATTATTAGTTAAGTAGGTAATAATTGAAATTTTTTAGGTACATTGTGACTAGTTAAAGGAATATCAATGAACCCAAAAATTCATAGGCCATTGAAGAGTGTCCTCATCCTATAATAGTTAGTGAGATTATTATATTCCATGATTTTGTGTTATATTATAAATGTTTTTTAAATAATATTCATATCATTTGAATACACTATCCCAGAAATAATGAATTTGAGTTATTGTTACCTTGAAAAAATAGTTTTAAAAATGTTTTCATGAACTGGAGATGTGGATGGTTAGTTCACATATGATGAAATAACCAATAATGGGGAATAAAATTTCATTTATAGTGATACATCATTTAATGTACACTAATATGAACTCATGAAACATGAAACAATCATTGATTATATTTTTCAATATTTAAATCATGATTAATATAATTATCCTACAGACAATTTAGAGTCATCTACATCTATCAATGCATTATTGTTATAGATACAATATAAATTACGGGGGACTGTCAGTCAAAAAATCACAAATTGTTGAAAATGTATATTTTCACATAATAGAAATTGAACATGAGAAAAATGAAATTTCATAACCTATATATGAACCATGAATATTTTAGTTATTATAACAAAATAAAAGAAAAAGTTGTTTCTAATGTGTTCAGTATGAAAGTCATCAATGTTCCTGAACTGTTTAGGATAAAAAGTGATAAAACATTGAAAATATAGTAGTTTAATTAATAAGGGTAGGGAAGACATTAATAATTTCCTATATTATTTCCCATCCATCATTACCAAATAAGATCATCATTTTGAAATATATAATACATAGTTAAAAAATAATATAGTTTCTATGAATGATTGATAGTTTTATATGATTAATTTTTTATCATAAGGGTATATTATATTTTTAAAAATGGAGTTGTATCCCATCTATTATAGAGATATTGAAAAATTAGATAAATGATTCTTAGTGATATATATTATATATACATTTTTTAATTATCATAATTAATATCAATACAATGGATCATTATTGGTGGGATAATATGAAATGAATTATATATTTCTATATTTAATGGTGTTTAGAGAATCAATAAGTGAAGAATGAGTGAAAACCGTATAATGGAGTCTTTTGAACACAAACAAAAAATTCGTAGAATTATGAAATTATATCTATGGAAATTGTTATTGGACACTATTGGAAAACCAAATTAAAAAATTCCATCAGGAGAATCATTTACAGATAAGAAAAATCTTCCCATTTTCTCCCTATTCTAGATTATTTATCTCCCATGGTTCCTACTCATAAATTTATTAAATGTGTAGGGATCATATTTGGAATATAAATTCCAATTTATTCTGAATGATGTATATTATTTTGTTTTATTTCATGAATGATCCATTAAAAGGCCTTCAATATATAAGTAACCCTATAAACAACCTATCATCTTTAAACATATAGTTTGTATGTGGGGACTATTATATCACTATAATAGATATTATGGTATATATAAATATAATTTTAAATGGAGTATTAATCACAATCTTTAAAATATTGAGTTCATGAAAGAAAATAGTTTCTACATGATTTTTAAATGCATAATAATAAATAAGTATATATTTAATGGTTTAGGATTCCAACATTGTAAGATGATAGTGAAGATGAAAAATAACAATGAAAAAATAATGTGAAAGAAAAAATATGGAATAAACCTATGATCCATAGAAATATAATTGATTCTTGGAGAAAAATCATTATCATGATTATAATGGAATTAAGGATACAATGTTTCATGTTGGGAATCACGTATTCATTAAAATATCACCATGAAAAGGGTTATGAGATTTGGAATTAATTGTAAACTAATTCTATGATATAAAAAAAACATTATAGTTTAGGGACTGTGAAGGATGATTTTCCTTGTATGATAATGAGTTTTATCAACTATTTTTTATTTTTCTCAGCGACATAAAATTTCATGGATATCTTGGATTATATACAACACCTATTATTAATAAATTGTGATATTTTATTAAAAAAAATTTAAACATAACTATAATAACCTAGCCACTAAAATATTTTATATGATTAGAAATTAAGGATATTTTAGTATTATGCAAAATGGATTGATATAATTAAATTATTTTGATAAAATGTAATTTTATTTTGAGATAATTATTTATAACATTTAAAAATACATGTCTCTAGAAAATTTTTCTCTATTTATTTTTTTTAAAAAAGATACATATATTTTAACAATTATAAAAAAATATTATTATTTAAATCATAAAAATAAATTTTCTTTGGGTTATTTTTTTATATATTTAAGAAAATATATTTTATAGTTAATAATAAAAATTCAGGATTTTATTTAAATCTACATTTTTATTTAGGTTATAAATATGGTTACTTATTATTTTAATTCCATATTAATAGAGGATTTTAATAACAATATATCATATAATCCTGATTTTTTATTTCAACATTATTTTATTTTATTTTTATATATAATCGTTTTAAATATTTAATCATTAACTCTTTGGGAAAATACTTTAGCATTCATTCCATAAGTTTATTTCTAAATAAAAATTTTACCCTAATATTAACGGAATAATTAAAATTTTGATTATATATTTCAAATAAGAATAATTTATATTATTTGATTATGTAATCATAATTTTTACCATAATTGATAGTAAAAATCGTAAAAATTATTTTTCATGGTTAATCTAACACTTTGTTTACATGGGGTTTAAAAAAGATAAAGATTCAAAATGACTATAACATATGTCCAATTTCCATTTTATTTATTTATTTAGACTCTATATATTATTTCATGATATTTTTTCATTTTCTGTTATATTTTCATGGGAAAATAATTTGTAAATTTTCATTATTGTAAAACAAAATGAGTTATTGAAAATTCAATTATAAAAAGGGTATCCATTATCTCTCCTCTGAAATCATCAAAAAACAATTGTATAAAAATTAGGTACCCAAATTACTTCATTATGTATCCTTTACTATCATCTTGGATCTATTGTAGTCATGAAGTTACCCTTGGATGGCATTTGGTTCATTCCTAAAAAGGATACCCATAAAAGTGGCAATGATATTCAATGAGCATTTTTATTTTATTTCTTCATCCACCTACAAAAATTATTTTAAATTCCGGATGATATAATATCCTCAGTATATTTCCAATAACTATTAAATCTTACGTTATTGTAATTACCTAAATACATCACCACTTCCATCTAATAGGATACCAAATCATCATTTGGGTGTAATTCAGACTACCAACTCGCGAACATATGTAATTAATTTTACATTACCACATCTTACAGTAGGATATAACAACATATTAAAATTAAATTTATTATATTTTTTATATTATTTTAATTTTTTAATTATTATATCACACATAGATTCAAAATTTCAATCCCATGAGAATACAATATAATCCTTAATGTGTATGACGGAGTATCACCTCTCTATGTAAAGTGATCAATTCACGCTTTTAGTAAAAGTTAAGAATGATGAGTTTAATAAAAATATGATATATATATCAAATAAGAATTTTTTTAGAATTTTAATTTATTCTCAAACATTATTTCTTTCAATCCATTGAGAAAATAGAATAAAATTATCCATATATATGGCCTACCATCTCCATGAAATGCATATTTCATTATTAATCTCTAACTCAAAATGATAATTAGAAAAAAAATATTAATAAACAATTTAATTATATCATGTCTATAATATAATAATTTTTATAATCGTGATTAAATTCTTATGACCATAAAAATAACTAATAATAACATATCTGAAAACAAAACAGTTATTACATGGGACATTAATTAATCGCATAATAGTTTATAAACATGTAATAAAAGTTCATAAGAAAATATTATATTGTATGATATATATAATTCTAGTTCTAGAAAATATTTTTATTAAACATTTATTTATTATATGTGAGGTTTTAATGAGTAAGACCTAATTTGAGAGTTAAGGAAAGAGTTCATTGTCTAAATTTTCATTCCTTGAGACTTATGCTATGTTCTAAACCAATTATATTTTATATTGTGTATTTATATATTCCATTTTAAATGTATTATTATTAATTTATTTATTATCATAAAATTTTAAGTTTCATTACAGGATATTCTTTTATGGGTATTATAATTCAAAAATAAAAATTTTGAAAAAATTTTGTTTTATAGTCTCATTATTTATCATGATTGATTAATATTATGTTTTCAAGGATTAGATATTACAATAAATATGTCATTAAAGTAATAAAATTTCATATAATGTGGTTATTTAATTATAATAAATTGTTCCCTTTTTCATTCTCATTTTCTATACATAAGTGTTCTAAATAATGTATTTAAAAAAACAAATGTATTTCTTTTTATGGTCAAAAATTCAATTTTTTCCCATAACTATATTTCTAAAAAACATGTTTTTATTATTTTTAAGATTATACTGATTATATATCAAAAACATTTCTACTCATGTGGAATTTGATAAAAAAAATAGAAATCTTCATGTCATATTCTAAAAAATGAATGTTTGGGTTTTACATAAAACGTTGAATGACACATTCTTCTTACAAGTATGACAAAATGTGAGTTCTCCACTATAATGACCCATAATTCCTTTGAATCCTAAATTATAATATTACAATTTTATCATCAATTAT
Source organism: Viscum album (assembly GCA_963277665.1). Classification (NCBI taxonomy): domain Eukaryota; kingdom Viridiplantae; phylum Streptophyta; class Magnoliopsida; order Santalales; family Viscaceae; genus Viscum; species Viscum album. The sequence continues at coordinate 14,169,434 of OY728151.1, read as the reverse complement.
AAGAATTTTGAATTTAATTTGTATTTTAAAATGTTTTTTTACAGTTAAAATCATGTTTTCCTTATAAAATAATTTAATAAATTTATTAGGAATCCTTTATATGATTTCAAAGTTATTTACAAAAAAAATTATATTCATACAATTTTATCGTATTTTCATTTTAAAATTTTATTTTCATAGAAATATTATTTTCCTAATGAAATATTCCATGGATTGGTAAAAAACATTCTCCATGAATGATGACATATTTTGATGGTAATTAATCTTTAATAGTGATATAATCCAAAGATACTATTATGATATTTTGTCTAGATTGATTATGTTTTTGAAGAAAATATTTTAACATATCCCATTTATCATCCATGTGTTATAAAATGAAAATGTTATTATGAAACTCCATAATTTTCATGAATTATGCTATGTTGAAATGATGAAATGAGTATGAAACATGTATCTAATTTATAGGTTATGATATAATAAAATGTTTATAAAAAATTATCATTTAATGAGATATGATATTATGATGATTTAATGATATTATGGCACACATGAGTATGATTTTCATTATGTGACATGTTAAAAAAACCCCTCTGAATAATTCATTATGAAATTATTTAAATACCATGATAATAACATGAATAGAAAGAGGATTGAACCCAGTTTATTAAGGGACGTCTTCCACTATAATTTTCATGGGAGTAAACATTGAATTCTATGATTTTTAGGGTGTCAACCCATTCAACTATGACAACCTAGGTAGTGATACATGAATATAATGGAAATGATTTTATATTATTTTGTGTATTCCAAAATTCGATTTCTTATGTTAATATTATGATCTCAGAGATCCTGATAATTTTTTTTCTTATGATTCATGTATTATGTACCTCTTATAATTATTATAGGATTTAATATTTTGATTTTTGATATAAATGGTATGGTTTTATATTGTTATTACCAAATTCCAATACACTTATTCTATTTTTATTCTAACATATTTCTCTTATTTACCCTTAATAAAAATATATGGTTACCCTTTTTATGTTTTCATTCCTGAGTTTAAGATAAAATTTATTATGAATGATATTACTAATAATGGAGTTATTTATAAAGAACATATAGGGAGACTATGTAGATCACATATAAACCACTTGTATATATTACCATGATTCCAAATGAATTATACCTTCATGATCATTAGGTGTGTGTTTATGAAATGTAATGAATATTCATTTAAAAAGAGGTAATATCTATGTATGAGAATCCTTTGTCTCTATAGTTTTTTTAGAGGAAATATTTAGAAAAAATTTGCAAACTATGATGATAAAAAATTTGGGATATCCCAAAGGATAAGTCATAAGATATTTATAATGATGAGAGAAAGTATAAAACTAATGTCCTGTAATTCTTGTAACGGATTGAGTGAGGGGTTTACATGAAATAACATAAATATCTAGATACACATATGGATGTCGAACTCGAATTGAGATGCCTAGCTGTAATAACTCTAAAATGTGTTCATTGATCTAGATTTCATGTTCACTTGGTGCACAATGATGTCCCTTAGTACAAATATGATCTGACTCTCCAAAAAAAATATTTTTTATGTTCACAAGATCTTTACGAACCATCTTGAATTATTTAAATAGATGAATACTATGAATAACCAAGGAAAAATTTATGTTTTTGTAAATTAAATAGTATGTGTTTTTTAGACATCTATAAAATATTTTTCATGATTATATATTTGTCAATTATGACTATTTTTGCTCACACAATAATTTTTTATTTTAGTCGATGGATTAAACGTGAAGAAATCATGATAATGTGGAATGTTGTGGAAAATGAAATTATTGTACTCTTGAGAAACCAAATGTTATAGCTTCTAGATTACAATATCTCATAATTATTCTCATAAAATATTCTCTATCCATTTTATTTTAGTACATCCAAATGGGAAAAGGACGGAACAACATTTTGTTGAGTCCTTTATGAGGAAACATATACCTTATTTTAGTAAATTGGTTCACTGATGTGGATAATGAATTTTTACATGGTTTAATATCTATAAAATGGTTTTTATGGGTGTTTTTTGCATATATTTTACAAGTGAGGTGTATTTTATTTATTTATTTAGTCACTAGATGAGGAAGATAATGGTCTAAGAATTTTTTAGATTCAGAAGTGACTAGGAGGATTTTGGACAGTTTTCCACTCACTATGCAAGATTAGAGTCACCTGGATCAAGCACCGTGACATAAACGACTGTCGATTTCAGGAATTTCAAAGAGAAAGGCAACCCACATGACCATCACATGGTTATCCAACCCCTATTCAAACCAAGTGGGAGAAGATTCCATTGACAGAGAGGACCACATGGTTGGCACATGACTTTCCAAAACCGTGCGATCGTTCAGAGAAACCGTGCGAGACATGCACCTATAGAAAGAGACTTCCACACGATTGGTGCACGCCTTACCCAAACCGTGTGTTCCATCCCGAAAAACCATGAAACAATAAGGATTTGATACATACATATCTTTATGGTTGGTGCACGACCTACCAAACCATGTTCCCTAAATCGTTCATACCATTGCGAACTTCTACTTTTAGCTTCTTCACTTTTCACATAATCCTTGACCTAGGGTTTCAATTTATACCTGATTTTGGGAAACTAGAAAAAGGTAATTTATAATATAGAGGACCTTGTGGTGTGAGCCAAGATAAGGAGATGAATGGAAAGTGTAGAAGATGGGGGTCAGGGAACTATTTTTTTTGAGTAAGGTTTTAGTGAACATGTTATTTGTATTTTTTTTGTGTTCTTCTAATTATTCTATTTTCTATTCTAATGAACTCTATTATAAATTTAAGTAAGTTTCTTATCAGTTTCATCCTGAGTAGCTAAACCCCATTGTTTTGGGGCTTGAAATAAGGTGGGTTCGTTAGAATCTGTTTCTCTATTCTTGTGTTTTTTCACCGTCTCTCAGCTAATTCTCCCACTTAAATGTCTTATTTCATTAGAAACGACATATAGGAAGATAAATGGAGTTTACAAGGATCTTTGAAAGAATTATGATAGTGATATAGATGACCATTAGATATAATTTTCATTTCTAGTGGGATGTTCCTAAGTTAATAGTCAGTAGAAATCAATTTTCAATACCATGGCATTGATTTCTACCAACATAATTAGAACTCAATGGACCCTAGGTGTTCCGACATAATTGAAACCAATAAATGTGAGTTATTATGAAAATCACAACACAATATGGAATATAGTTTAATATCCCACATAAATTACTAGCCCTAGAACATTTTGATCATTATCCATTAAAATCTAGATTTATGTAATCATCGACTTTGAAGCTAATTCGTAGTGAGTTGTAGAGGGAAATGTAATTAGTTCCCTTTCAAGATCCATCATTATGAACCAAAAAAAGTATTTTAATTCCACATCTTCACATGAGTAATTTCAAATCATGATACATAAAGTTCATCATGATTTACCTGTGGACCGACCCTGTACTTGGACACTACGCTAGTTACATGATAGGGAAGTTAATTTAGTTTTGAAAACAACACTTCAAAAAAAGGACACACCAAATTTTGTCATAATTTCTTGGGACACAGATTTTTTTGTTAATAGAATTGGAGTCATTGAGTTAAAATAAAAATTAATAATTTCTAAAAATTCTTTTCATTGTCTTCTTTCTGTTGTTCATTATATTTTCCCTTTTTATTGTGGGTGTGTTTTTTGTGTAGTGTAGGAGCATAGGTATATGAGTGGTCATGTCACTCATTCTAACATTGTCGACTTATCGAAGTTAAACCTGATAGATTGAGAAATGAAAAGAACGTTTTTCAGGTGATGTCGTGCACTTATGGTTGATCGCAATGCAAATGATCCCATGGAACAACAAGATGAAGAATCGGGGATTGTCCAATGAGTTGGGAAGCCATTCGTTATTGATGGAAATACCCCAATAGGTGTCTAGGAAGAGCATCATTTGAATCCTCCGAGGGCATAAGTGGAATACCTGCTGAGGAACCAGCAGAGGCCACCAACTCAATTTGAGCTAGGGTTCGGGCAGCCACATTAGAGACAATATATTCTGAGGGAGCCGCCACCCTATTTTCCTCAGAATTAGTAGGCTTATTATCCATTGAAGCTGCAACCGTTCATTCTCCAAGAACCTCTGGAACCGATGCTGCCACACCATACTCTTATGGAATATGTATTACCCTCCATTCAGGGAGTGGATACTGGAGTAGTAAGAATACCAGTGCAAGCCCAACATTTTGAGATCATGCTAGTGATAATGCTGTTAATTCAAAATATAGTTCAGTTCGGTGGCTTTCCATGTGAAGACCCAAATTCTCACCTATCCAACTTTTTCGAGATATGTGACACTATTCAATACCATGGAGTGTCAGAGGATGCAATATTCCTTAGGAGATTTCAATTCTCATTAAGGGAAAAGTTGAAGGAATAGATCAAGGGTTAACATAAGAGATCTATATTTACATGGGAGGTATTGGCCCAATCCTTTTTATCGAAATACTTCCCTCCCTCGAAGATGGCCACAATAAGGATTGAAGTCCACTACATCCAACAACATGACTCAGAATCTTTATATGAGTCATGGGAATGATTTATGGAGATGTTTACGAAATTCCAACACCATGGATTACCATTGTGGATGCAATTCTAGTATTTCTATGGAGGTTTAACAATGAATACAAATTCTGTGGTTGATGCAACTGCTGGAGGGACTGTCATGAGGAAGTCCCCTGAAGAACATTTTGAATTGGTGGAAGATACATTAGCCAATTTTTTTTGTTTCATTCTGAATGGGGCACTATGAAAAGTGGAATGCATAATATAAATGCCACCACCATGCTTGTGTCTCAACTCAATATTGTATCAAATAAGATTGATGTTCTGAATCTAAAACATCCATATCAAGTTCAATATAAAGTTCAACCAACATGTAGTGATTGCGGTGAAAACCATGCTATGGGTGAAAGTCGATGGGAATGTGCGGGAGCCCCTACTAGTGAGGTAAATTATGTTGTATATAATAGAGGACCCAACAACTACCTGTAGTAACAAAAAGAGGGGTGGGAAGAGACTCAAAATAAAGACAGCGGGAAGTAACATCAAAATCCTCATCCCCGACCACAAAGACCACCTGGTTACAGTCAACAATAGATTTAGACACTGTATCCGAGGTAGCAATTGGGTAACCCAATGAGCATATCAGCAGCAAGGGTATCAAAACCCACATCTTTCTCAACCATTGTGATTTCCACCTCCTCAAGAAGTAGCCCAACAAACTCAGTAGGAACCTCCCTCAAGGCTGGAAGAAATAATGTTTAAAATTATAACTACTGCTGAAAAAAGATTTCAAAACTAGGAGGCATCAATTAAAATCCTTAGGAACCAGATTGGGCAGCATTCCCATCATCTCCCCCACAAATATCTCGATACACTACCGGGAAATACTAGGAAAAATTCAAGGGAGGAGGCGAATGTTGTTATTTTATATAGCAGGAAGGAGCTGACACAGAAGGTAACTAAGAGTCATGGTACTATAGCATCAAAGCAGTCCACATTCTCCTTAGGTGGAGAAGTCATAGATTATGAATCCTCCATAAAGCATGACATGGTTAAAGAACTAGAAGGCCCATAGGATAAGTTCAAATAATTGGTTAATGCATATGAACCTCCCATGCCATTTCCAGCAAGGATGAAGCAACAGATGATAGACGAGCAATTTTCCATGATCATTGATGTTTTTAAGAAGCTTCACGTCAAATTTCCCTTTACAGATGCATTGATTCAAATGCCCACAAATACGATGTTCATGAAAGAGATCCTTTAAAATAAAAGGAAGATAGAAGACTTGGGCACCATTCCCCTGACCAAGGAATGCTCAGCGGTAGTCCAACACACTCTACCTTCTATGTTGTAGGATCCGAGAAGCTCTACAATCACATGTACTATCAGACCTTGCGAGTTTGGTAGATCCTTTTGTTATTTAGGGGCTAGTGTTTATTTAAATCCATTTGAAGTATTCATGAATTTAGGTCTGATCGATCTCAAGCCAACCTGAGTGGAACTCCAACTGGTTGATCGTTCTATTAAATACCCTAGGGGGGCTGTTGGGAGACATGTTGGTTAAAGTGTGGAAATTAATTCTACTGGTAGATTTTATTATCATGGAGATGGGGGAAGTCCAAGAGGCATATTTGATTCTTGGAAGACCCTTTTTGGCTACAAGGATATTTTTAATTGATGTGCACCATGATGAGATGATCATCCATGTGGGTGATGATAAGGTTTCCTACAACATTCTCAAGGAGGTGAAACAAGTTTCATTGATGAAGCAAGAGGATTATTCTGCCTTGACAACAATGGCTGACTGCTTAAGCCTAGAGGAAGATGATATGCAATATTATTCATTCCGCAATGAACCCCTTCATGAGGATGAAAAGCATGAAAAAAACCAGAAGGATATATGCTTTATTTTAGGCCATGGTGGCCATTATATGAAGAGGGCAGTTGTTCGAGATTTATTAGTATGAGATGAGGTCGATCTGATCGTTCCTTCCATTCTCAATGCTCCCTGGCTCAAGAGGAAAGCTCTCCTTTAATCATTAAAATATGGATATTTTTGAGAGGAACATACAATGTTGGTGATCCTAAATTCCTTGTTCTCAGAATATCAAGAAGAGGATCTTCTGTAAATCCTCGGAAGGCAGAAATAGGCCATTGGCTGGATGGTCACATACATTAAGGGTATAAGCCCCATGGTCTGCACCCACAAGGTACTTATGGAGGAAGGGTAAAAAGCCTCTCACCAACCACAATGAAGACTGAAACCCCCGTTAAAGAAGCCTTTAAGAAAATGGTGATCAAATTACTCATTGTTTGAATTACATACCCCATCTCCGAAAGCCCGTGGGTGAGTCAACTCCAAGTGGTGCCAAAAAAGGGAGTCATCATAGTTGAGACCAATGAAAATAATGAGCTCATCCTAACCTTCACAGTTTTGGGATGGTGGGTTTGTGTCGATTACAAGAAGTCGAATGATGCAACCAAGTAATATCATTTCCATATTCCATTCATGGATCAAATTCTGGAAAGATTCTCAGGGCATGAATTTTACTATTTCTTATACAATTATTCGAGATATAACCAAATCTCTATCGCCCCAGAAGATCAAGACAAGAGTAACATTACTTGTCCATATGGATGTGTGGCCTACCACCGAATGTCATTCGGGATGTGCAATGCTCCAACAACATTTCATAGGTGCATTTTATCCTTATTCAATGATATGGTAGTGCATATTCTAGAGGTTTTCATGGATGAATTCTCGGTATACGGGAAGTCATTCAATACTTTCTTGGAAAATTTAGAGCTCGTTCATGAACGATCTGAGCATACAAATCTAGTTATCAATTGGGAGAAGTTCCATTTTATGCTGAAACATGGAATATTATTAGGCCATTGGATCATGATGATAGTAATTGAGGGGGATCCATCAAAAATTGAAGTTATCTTGTAGCTTCTCATTCCCTCATCAGTCCGAGAAATTCAGTGCTTTTAGGGGCATGCAGGTTTTGTATTGATGATTCGTCCATGACTTCTCCAAGATCACTCATCCCGTAACCAATATTCTCTCCAAATATGTAGTTTTTGAGTTTGATGATAAATGTTTCACATAATTCCATATTCTGAATGAAAAACGGGTTGCTACACCCGTAATGATTGCTCTAAATTGGTAGGATCAGTTTTAACTTATGTGTGATGCGAGGGATTATGTCATGGGGGAAATGCTGGGAATGTGGCTAGACCATATTTTCACACCGATATATTATTCCATCTAAGCATTAAATGAAGCGTATCATAATTACACCATCATAGAAAAATAAATTCTAGGTGTTGTTTTTGCGTTAGAATGATTCTGCTCCATCTTAGTGCTTTCTAAATTTGTAGTCCACATGGATCAGGTTGCACTTATGTATTTGCTGAACAATAAGGATTCCACACCACAACTCATCCATTGGGTGCTCCTCAATATGGAATTTGATTTCTAGATTAAGGAAAAGAATGATAGGAAGAGTGTGGTGGTTTCTCATCTCTCCTAGAAAGAACTACACCATTTAGAGAGAGAAAAAGACCGGGAGATCAAGGATGACTTCCCTGATGAGCAGCTATTTTCCAATGGAGTACCACCTCGGCGATGGTTTTCTCACCATGCAAATTACTTAAACATAGAAATTTTCCACCCATACTTAACATTCCAGTAGAGGATGCATTTTTTCAGAGGTGAAGAGGTATTTCTAGGAAGACCCCCTACCCTTCCACTCATGTGGAAATGGGGTATTCCTCCTTTGTGTCTCGGATGAGGAGATTTAAAGTATTATAGAATTCCGTCACTCTTCTTTGGCAGGATTACATCATGGGATATATCGAACAGTAGCAATGGATTTAAAATCGGGCTTTTTTTGGCCATCCATGCATAAAGACACTCTTCATTTTGTGTCCTTCTGTGATCTGTGCCCGGAGACGAGAAGTGTGGGCCGTCATTCCGAGATGTCGCAACACTTGATACTTGAGGTTGACGTTTTTGACATGTGGGGAATCGACTTTATGGGTATGTTTCCCCCATACTTTGGGAACATAGACATTATGGTATGTGTCGATTATGTTTCCAAGTGGATAGAAGTGTCCACAATGACTCATAATACGTCTAAGGTCATCATCACTTTTTACAGAAAAATATTTTTAGTGGGTTTGGGACCCCGCAAGTGTTGATTAGCAGCCACAGTACTCAGTTTGACAAAACTCTCATGAAAAATGTTCCCTTAAAGTATGGGGTAATGTAAAACCAAGGAAAACTATACCAACCACAATCATGTGGTCAGGTGGAGGTGTCAAACCGAGAGTTAAAGAAAATATTGGATAAAATAGTAGGCACATCGAGAAAGGATTGGTCCAAGAACCTAGAAGATTCATTATGGGCCTACTGGACAGCCATCAAAACACCATTGGGTATGTCACCTTTCTAGTGGATCTATGGAAATCCATGGATCTTCCTAGTGGAGATGGAGCATAAGGCTTATTGGGCTATCAAGGCCCTGAATTATGATCTCAATGATATGGAAGAAAAGCGGAAATTCCAGTTAACCGAGCTTTATGAGATAAGCTTAGTAGCCTATGAGAATGAGAAACTTTATATGGAGAAGAAGAAGTTATTCCATGACTGTATGATCTCCTGGAAATCCTTCCATCCAGGTGATAATGTCTTACATCTTAATTCTCGTCTGATTTTTTTCCAGTTAAGCTAATAACCTGGTGGTTGGGACCCTTTACATTGATTACAGTTTTCCGCCATGGCGCGGTGGAAGTGGCTGGTGCAGATGATCGAACATTCCAGCTTAATGGGCAGTTCATGATGCATTACATAAGCATTTAAAACATTGTGGGAAAATTTTCCACCATGCCATTTGGGTAGCTCAAGGCCCAGGTAAGTGGAGCTCAAGACCTTAAATGTAGCACTGTCTAAGAGGTAAGCCGACATTCTAAAAAAAATTATATTAAAATGAATTGTCAATTTTAGTCTGCCTAATACTACATGAAAATGTTATTTTCTTTCCATACTACTTATTTTTCTTTTTATTTCTTTACTTATCTAGTTCTCGTGTCTCACTAATAGGGGATTTCACCTATTCCACGCCAGCCACCTTCCTGCTTGTCGGGCTCTTGCACACTACCTGTTTTCCACACATGACCATCATTCATGGGGGGTTTTCACTTTTACACTATTTTCATTTCTTTACTCCCCCACCCATTCATGCTTTCTTTCCCACCCTTCTCTACTTTGTTAACTTCACTGGGGACTGTAGTCGGTTTTAAGTGTGGGGGAGTTCACCCTTAATTGGAACCCCATTTTGATTGATTTCATTACCAAGTAATTAGAGTAGAATGTTTTCATAGGTGTGTCTAAAGGGCAGTTATTGATTTCATGGGTTTATATCAATTACATAAAAATTAATATTTTTCATTATCTATGAAAATGGATTATATGGACAGATGCTGGAACCTTGTTTGTGATGTGAATAAACCTTGTAATAATTTAAGTGAAAAATTTATCCCTATATTTAGGAAAACATTTTGTTTAAAAAAAATTTTGGGATGGAGTAATTCGAATTGAAAACCCCCTTAAAATGGATGTCAAATTGTTCAAAAGGAGAGGTGATGTTTCTGGAATTTTTGTTTCCACACAAGTGGCTATTACACGGTCTTTATTTGATGAACTCTTGACTTGATAAAACATTCTCATCATGTGTTGACATGATAAAATTGGGAAACATATTTTGATAGCATCCCACCACACTATTTTCTTCCACACATTAATAGGAATGATGAATAATTTTGATGACCTATTATCTTATTCCAAATAAATCAAGTCAATGAGGGTGTGTGACCTATTAAAGTTATAGCCCCCAATTAGAGATGTTGAAACCCTGGATTAACTATTCTGAGTATATAATGAGATAAAAATGGAGCTAGGCACATTATTAGACTGAAGAAGGGAAAAATTAGTTTTAAGGAAAATTGATTTATGAATGAATGGTTGACTATTATGGATGAAGCCTATTTTTTTAGCTAACCTCAAAGACTTGGGGAACCATGAGGAAAAAATTCTGTAATTTTAACGGTAAATAGTTAAATGTTCATATTAATATAATTATAATAATATATAATGTTTCTACCTATCTCTTTGGTATCTCTTTGGAAATGACTGTCTATGGCATTGTTTAGGGACAAAAAACCAATCCGGCATGTGGGAGTTTGATGCAATGTTGTGCATAAGGAATTTCCACTTGGTTTAATATCTAAAAAAGGTCTTTTTGGATGTTTTTTGCATAGATTGCACATGTTTTATGTTCATTTATTGGGGTTTTAGTCACAAATGGATGAAACAGGAAGTTTATGGATTTTGCAGATTTAGAAGGGAATAAAAGGCTTTTGGACCCCTTTCCCCTGACTATGCTGGATTGGAGTCACCCGGATCAAACTCTGAGACATGAAGGATGAGTGAGTTTAGGAATATCATAGAGAAAGGAAACCTGCACAACTACTGCATGGTAATCCAAACTGTGTTCAAACCATGTGGGAGAAGATTCCATTGACAGAGAGGTCTGCACAGTTAGCGTACGACTTACAAAAACTGTGCGGACCTTTAGAGAAACTATGCGAGACATACACATATGGACAACGACATCCAAATGGTTGGTTCATGGCTTACCCGAACCGTGTGACCCATCTAGGAAAACCATGTGGCCTTAAGTATTTGAGACAGATGCATCCACACAGTGGGCACACTACCTACGAAACAGTGGGCCAAAACCGTGTGGACAACAGTAGGCTTCTCCTTTTAGCGTTTTCACTTTTCACCTAAATCTTGACATAGGTTTCCCCTTTCTACATGCTTTTGGACAACAAAAAAAAGGTCCTTTCTGACTGAGAAGACGTTGGGGGGTGAGCCTGGATAAAGAGAGGATTGGATAGAGGAGAAGAGGCGGGTCAGGGAACTATGTTTTTTGAGAGAGGAAGGTTTTGGAGAAATTGTTCTATATATTTTTTTGTGCATTTGATTCTTCTATTCTCTATTGTAATGAACACTGTTATGAATTTTAGTAAGTTTATTATTCTTTTCATCATGAGTATCTAAACCCCCCTTGTGTTGGGTTTGGAAACATGTGGGTTTTTTTGAACCGGACTCTCTTTTCTGGGGTTTATTCATCGTCTCTCATCTAATTCTCCCATCTTTAGTGTATTGTTTCTCTGGAAAACCCCATATCGGACCATGAAGGAAGTTTCCAGGGACATTTGTGATAATTAAAAAATTTATATATATGACCATTGAATAAACTTTTCATTTCTTGAGGGTGATCCCAAAATTAAGAGTCAGAAGAAATCAATTTCCAAACCAAGGGATTGATTTCTACCAACTTATAATGAACTCACCAGACCGAGGGAGATATGAATCAAATGAAACCAAAAAAATATGGGTTATTATGAACAACAAAACAGAATAAGAAATAAGGTTTAACATCCCACAAAAATTTCCATCCCTGATACATTTTTATCATTATCCATTATAATCCAGTTTTAAGTAATCTGGATTTATAGTTTATTTGTAGTGAGTTAGAGATTCCCAAGAAATTAGTTCTCTTTCGTGATCCATCATTTTAAACCAACAAATCATATTTAAATTTATCATCTACACTTGAGAAATTTCAAATCAAGATACATAAACTCCAACATGGTTTCCCTGTGGACCGACCCCGTACTTTCATATTATACTATTTATAAGTTAGGAAAATTAATTTGGTGGTGAAAACAACACTTCAGAAAAATGACACACCATAGATATATTAATCATCTAGTCACTGAGAAATAGATTGGTACTATTGAAAAGACACTTTCAATCATCCAGTTTTTGTATCATGAGATATTAATTTTGGTAATCTCTAATATGTGTCAATATATGAACATAACCACTAGTAAGAATTATGTATGTTTTGGTGTCATCAGATATTACTATATCCAAGCATGTGTAAAGGTCCTTAGACTTTAGAATTATTGTCAATGCATGTCACAACATGCGCACTAATATTTTCTAATGAAAAACATTATTCTATATGTTGGTGGGACGTAGGGCACATTGGGTGCATCATGAATGAAATCTTATTAATGGATATTTCAAGGAAGGATTTTCCATTCCATATTTATGTAAGTTGTAATATCAAACCAATTAATGAAATAAAATCATATCCCTAAATTCCATGGTCACGGTGTAACGAGGAGTTTATTTCAGATAATAAATGAATCGTGTATCGAGAATATAGTTTGTTGACTCCATCGTGCAAACAGTTGAATAAAATATTGTTTATATTGCCCAATGAGAATTCATATGTTGTTGTCATCATTTTAAATTTATTTTACTTATATTGGGTTACATAACCCAATTCTAGATTGTAATATTAGACATTTGGAAAACCATCATAATTCTAATGAGAAATAATCCCAGTGGGTCACACAGTATGTGTTTTTGTTGTTTCCTATTAAATTCTATTTGAATTTATTTAATTGAATAAATATTATACTCAATACAGAGGAATAATTTTATTGAAGTTATACATATCTCATAATTAAAAAATATGTATTCAAGGTATTTGGAATAAAATATTTCTTTATTTTATTGATTATTTAACAAATAAATTTTTACTAGTTTGTGAATAAAATATTTATTAAAGGGAAAAAATATTTATTTGGGTATTTAATAAATCCATGATGAGTTCTAATAGTCCACGACAATGGCCGATGACAAAATAATTATTTACCAGCCTCTACATATTATTTATCCATTTTTCACAAGTTGGATCAAGACAAAATAAAATTTAAAATAATTTTACTATGGGTAATGGGATTTCATTAATGATTATATATATATATATATTTAATGGTTCTTATGTAATAAATATTTATAACTAAAATCCCGAGTCTATAAATAGATGGAAATATATATTGTGTAAATCATTTGAAACCACATCCACATTTGGGAGTATAGAGTTATTTCATAATGAATTATTTATCAACTCATCATCTTATCTCCCTCTCAAGAATTAGAAATAGAAGAATGAATTTATTTAATGCAGAAAAACAAGTGATTATGATCAATGAATGAACGAGAATCGATTCTATGCACTAGCACCTGGATAATGATTGGAATTTCTCGGAGGCCATTGATGCATTTTTCGATCACCGCTAGAAGGATTCTAGCATTGGATCCTCTTGAATAAAAAAAGGAAATCAAGAAGGGCTATTTTAGATGATCAACAATCATCAATGATGAATGATCCTAAGCCTATGTTTTGATTTTTTCTAATATTAAATAAACTAATTATAAATTTAAAAATAAATATCATCTATCATGGTTTTGGGAAACAATTAATAAATGAATTTTTAATATACCTCCATCCATTACAACTCTCCTGCTACGCTCGAAACTACAAGTGTTATCATAGTGGTCATGTTTAAATTTTTAATTATTTATTTGATTGTTGATCTCTGTGAAATCAGGGTTAGATTTCCATTTTATGTTCTTCATTATATAGTACAATTTGAATTAACATATTATTGGAATATTAATCATGTTTGTTCAGGGTTTCCTATTAATAGATATATAAGAACAAATAAAGAATTACCAGAGATTCCATTGGGAAGTTCCAAATCATTGGACTGAAAATCAATGTTACAAAAGCTTGTGGCCATAGTACATGTCGTTACCATGTACATTGTATCAAGATGTTGTGAGATATTTAAAATGCGTGGTTCTATTATTGAACACTACTTGTTGAAAATTAAAACCTAGTACTCGGTAAGAGGATATATAGTTTGTAGCTGGAATATATACTCCATGTAGTCTGGATGAGTTAACATGCTAATGCCCCATATGTGTGACATAGATATAGAAAAACTAAGGTATATGGAATGTAGATGTATGTACATGTCAAGTAGTATTCCATTAATGGTAAAAATTATAATTATATTAAATTAGATATATTTCAGCATTAAAACATTATTTATTGATTGGAACACAATTATTAGTTTGAAAATACAAAAATGGTTTTATATAATTTTAAATATTCAATTAATTTATAATAATAAAAATCTCATTAATGGTTCTGCCATATATTTTCTATGAATGCCAAATTTATGAGTATATCCTTCTCAAGAATGAGAATCCCATGAGAGAATTTTTCCATGATCAAAGTAGGAGCAATCAAGACCCAAAAAAGGAAGACACTCAATTCATTATGCTAGCAACCGATGAATAATTTTCATTTATATGAGTCAATTGAAGCGTGTGTGGATCACCACTAGAGGTGTAATGTCTCAGAATTTCCATTTATTTATTTTTAAATTTAATTGGATTATTTTAAATCCAAGAACTAGGACTACATGTGATTCTAACGCATGGGGTGCATGGAATAAATGTTTGTACTTTTTTAAGTGAACATGTACAATTTTAATAACTTCTAAACTACTTCCCAGGTCAAAATTATTATTGCACCACTATGTTTGGAAAGTGACATTACTTTAGGAGGGGGTCAAACCATGAACATCACGTTTTGAGGGGAAATTATAAATTTTTATTTTTTAAATGAAAAATATAAAATGAAATTATTGTCACGACCCATCCTGGTCGGGCCTGAGCCGCAACTCCCCAAACTCGCCTCCAATAGGCTAGGGGCTGGTGACTAGCACCGAGTAGGCATATCAATAACATGGGAGGCATTGCCTATAAACCTGTACACACACACACACATCTCAAAGCACTCAAAGCTGAAAAGTAAAAACTACTAAAAATGGAAATGCATGCATACACTAAAATACCAGACAACATAGTACGACACGAGAGTAATGTAATGTAAGTGTAAAACCCTGGGCCAAAAGTACATGCCCACAAAATGAAATTCTAAAACAAATTACAACCTGTAAAGAAAGAAATAATGGTATTGGGACTACGATTTATAGCCGCAGGAACACACATCAGCCTGTCTAATCTTACTGAGCACCGTTCGGTCCTGGTCCACCAAGAATCCTGTCCAAGGCTCACTCGTCTACACAAGACACAACACGTGCAGGAAAAGCCTGTGCAGGGGTGAGAATGACAATACCCATTAGGACACCCCTAAAGCACAAAGAAAATACAACAAAGGAAAATAACAAAAAGGAAAGATACAGTCATCTCCACAGAGTATATGTCTACAAAACATATAACAAGAATATTCAGATATACTCATACACGATCGACTATCATGATACCCCCACTAAGATCCAGCTCGAAAATTTCCACTAAGAACGTAATAAGGAGAACACACTCCTAAGTATGACGAGAGAGATATGAAGTAATCATTGCGGGAGAACACACTCCACAAGTACATGGGAACATTATTCTTAGATGAAGATCACAACCAATAGCCATGGGGTTATTCAAAAAACTCATTATAAACTAATACGCTAAGCAGAGGATCAGTGCCCGGGTAAAGTTGGTCTTGTCGATACCAAGAACTCTACCTAGGGTACTAGGAATAAATAGAGGATCCAGATCCAAGTCTCACAGAGGGGATTCCATCAACTCTATTCAAGATGTCCTACTGAAGGGATCATACTATTGTATGTAGGAAATGAAACCAGAAAACTTCAAGAGAAAGACCAGGAAGAAGAACCCTAAAGAAACTATTCCAAGTCACAGAAGGAAACTGGATCAATCCAGGTAAAATAGATTACACGGTGTGTAGTATGGTTACACACCATGTTCCTTGACTCTGGGTACTACACGTGTAAATGGCCCGTGTCATCCATCCATGCTGGTTGAAACTAGACTACATGACATGTAGTAGGGTTACACGTCGTGTTCTTTAACTCTCGTTACTGCCCGTGTAAACGGACCTTGTCAGAAAACAAAGATGTGTAGGAAAGAATATACACATCGTGTAGGTCAAAGCACATGCCATGTTCGGTTAACCTGGAAACTCCCGTGTACCTTGGTCGTATGCACATAAATGGTGTTCATCCATGTTTTATGCTCGTGTACCAATACACGGGGTATCCCATGTATCTGGTCGGGTCTAGCCGGGGAAGGGCATAAACGCCATGTCCTTGGTCATGTACCCAACTCATGTCCGTTTTCTCCTGGAGTACAAGCCAGGTGGCCCGCCGAAGAACACAGTTCATGTAGCCCTTACTACATGCAGTGTAGTTTGGAAAATTCCTGAATTTTGTCTTCTTCCTGTGCACCTCATCTGATCATCTGGTTTCCTATTCTGCTGTCTATTTGCCACGAAAATCAAGATGATTAGTTGCCTCATCACCATGATGTCGAATCCATGGGTTTCAGGCCTTCGATCGGCTCCGAAATCTGATCTCAGCCTCCAGTATTGAAATTTTTCAATGAACGATATCTTCTGATCTGCTTTGATCCATCTGCTAAAACCGTCTTCGCACCTCCGCAAGATCACTACGGTATTGATTATTCAATTTGCGATCATTTCCTCGCAGAATGGATGTGCAACGATCCGTTGTTCATCACCCCGTGAATAACTCGAAGAAAGCATGAATGAAAAGGGAAGAAAAATCCAAATGAGAAAAATTTGAGGAACGAACCTCCCATGTCATTCGTCACGACATTGATCGACTCCCATTAATAGGCTTAAACGGAGAATAAATCAGCAAGAATAAATCAACATGGATCAATTTCTCAAAATCCCCATAAAAGCCCATCCCGCAATTATGATCAATCCACGGGCTAATATATTCTTTGATTAGTCCTTGTTATTCATAGTAATCAAGAACGGGAAAAAGAATTCACAAGGAGATCAAATGCCCTACATGGATTCGTGGTGTTCGTTGGCAGAGATCTGGTCTCCGCGTTGTCGTCGCTATGTTGGGAGGATTTCTCCAGAGCCTCCAGAGCCTCTAAGGGATTCTAGGTTATGAGGTTTTGTAACCATGGACCCCTACATAAAAAATTATTTAAAATGAAAAAAGATAAATATTTCGCTGCATCAAGGATTTTAATAAAATGTTTTTAAAAAATATTTTATTACGATTACGTCCAAAAACCAGATTTCACCACAGGTCTGCGCCAGCTGATGTTAGGTCTCTTCTAGGGTAAACCCACTATTTTGGACGCAACAGTGCCATTATATTTCCAATTTGAGAACCCGTTCAATATTTATTCTGCTTTTTTAGGAAAACCCAGTGCACGCGTAAATAAAACTATTTAATTTAATTCATACATCTATTCCGGGATCACTGGGCCTCAGAACTACACGTCTTCTTGAAGCGCAGTCTTGAAATAATTCCCACATAATATTAAAATAAAAGATGGTATAATCCAAACAATTACATCACACCCACCATAGATCTTTTATGTCCCCAAAAATCCCAAACAATGGCTACTCAAAAAGATGTCGGTACTACTCTAGAATCTGAGCCTCCCGCTACCACGTTTTCTCTGGGATATTCTCGTGCTACCACTGGACACACACCAAGGGAATAGCTCGCCCAAGAAGGATCTTCTCATTCAGATCCTTGATTTCCACTAGCTACTCAGCAAAGGACGCTCCATCATCGATATCTAACTCGCCCCAGTTGATAATGTGTGATGGATCCCTCATGTACATTCGTAGCTGCGACACAAGGAAGATGCTGTGTACCTGATCCATCTGATGAGGTAGATCCAAGTAGCATGCCACCTCGAAAACTCTACTCAGAATCTAAAAAGGGTTGATGTCCCTCAAAGATAGCTTGCCACCTTGTCCAAATCTCTGCAATCCCCGTTGATGTGAGACCGAAAAGAACACATGGTCTCCCTCTTCAAACTCTAAGGGCCTCTGTCTCCTGTCGGTATAAGACTTCTGCCAACTCTGTGTAGTCTTCATCTGCTCTTGGATGACCCGCACCTTCTCCATAGTATCTTCCACAATCTCTAGGCCCATGAGGGCTGACTCTCCTGGGTCTATCCAACAATGTGGTGACCTGCAAGGTCTCCCATTCAAAGGCTCGAATGGTTCCATACCAATAGTGGAATGATAACTTTTTTATAAGAAAATTCCACCAGTGGTAGGTGATCCCCCCAGCTATGATCGAAGTCAAGTTTTCTTGCTCGTATCATATCCTCCAGAACCTAGATGGTCCGCTCCGTCTGACCATCAGTCTGAGGATGAATCGACGTGCTCAAGCGTAACTGAGTCGTAAGAGCATCCTGTAATCCCTTCAACAACTGGGATGTGAAATTAGCATCAAGATCTAAGACGATCATGGATGGAATTCCATGAATTCGAACTATCTCTTGAATGTAGAGGCGTCCCACGCTCTCTACCGATCTCTGTTCTCATATGGATAGGAAGTGGGCCGACTTGTTGAGTCGATCAACGATCACCCAGATGGCATCATGCCCCTTGGACGTATGTGGTAAACCCATCATGATGTCCATGGATATACCAACCCACTTCCACTATGGCCCCTCAAGGTGCTGTGTCAAACCTGTTGGCACCCGGTGCTCAGCCTTTACTTTCTGACAAGTTAGGAACCGAGAAAAAAACACTGCCACACTCTTCTTCATTCCTGGCCACCAGAATTGACGCCGGAGGTCCTGGTCCATCTTTTCCATGCCTAGGTGCACCGCCAAAGGAGATGTATGGAACTACCTTAGATCCTCCTCCTGCGAAGTCACTGGTTCTACTGTTCACCGTTTAAAACAAACAATGTGCTCCCAACCTTTTGAATATCCATCAGCAGCTTCACCTATGGATATCTGAGCACGTAGAGTCTCATTGCTAGCATCCTCGTGTTGTGCTTCCCTGACTCGCTATAAGAGTGGAGGGGTAACAACCATCGACTGAAGGTATGATCCCTCATCACTATCCATGAAGGATAACTGTAAAGAGGCCAAATATCTTGTCGCCTCATCCAGCAACTACGAACTAGATTTCCTACTGAGAGAATCTGCCACAACTTTCCCCTTCCCAGGATTTTAAAAAATCTCTAAGTTTTAATCCGAGAGGATCTCAAGCCACTGACTCTGTCTCAAATTCAGATCCTTCTATGAAAAGATATATCTGAGACTCTTGTGATCAAAGTAGATGATAAAGTGCTCTCCCATCAGGTAGTGCTGCCACATCTTCAACGCGATGATTACTGCTGCCAACTGAAGATCATGGGTCTGGTAGTTCTTCTCGTGTGGCCTCAATTGATGTGAGCCATATGCAATCACTGCTTGCCTCTGTATCACTATACAACCATGATCGGTTCCTGATGCGTCACAGAACACTACGTACTCGACCCCCTACACCAATAATATCATGATTGGGGTGCTCTTCATACTCTATCTCAACTGCTAAAAAGACTACTGGCATCTCTCGGTCCACACCAAAAGCTGCCCCTTTCGGGTCAAAGCTGTCATGGGTGCTGAAATCCTAGAGAAATAAAGAATGGATCTCCGCTAGTAGTTGGACAATCCAAGAAAAATCTATACCTCTTTTAGGATCCGGGGTGGCTTCTATGCTAGCACTGCCTCTACCTTGTCTAGGTCCACTGCTACACCATTTGCTGAGATAACATGTTCCAAGAAGTGGACCTCCTCTATCCAAAACTGAATCTTCAAGGGTTTCCCATAAAACTGGTGCTCTCAGAGTGTGTCCAGAACCATCCTTAGGTGCCTCGCGTGCTCCTCCTCAGACGCATAGTACACACGGATATCATCGAGGAAAACCACCATGAACTGATCTAGATAGGGATGAATGATCTGGTTCATGAATCCCATGAACACTGTCGGGGAGTTCGTCATGTTGAAGGGAAACACAATGTACTCATAGGGATAGTATCAACATCTGAAAGACGTCTTCGGAATATCCTCATCCCGTACTCACAACTGTTGATAGCCCGATCGTAGATCAACCTTCGAGAACCATCGTGCCCCTCTTAATAGGTCAATGAGGTCATCGATCCTTGGTAGTGGATACCGGTTCTTCACGGTTACCTTATTCAAGAGTTGGTAATCCACACACAGACTCAAGATCCCATCTGCATTTTTGGCATACAACACTTGGGCTGCCTAGGGTGAAACATTGGATATCATAAATCCCTTCCTATGAAAGTCTTCCAGCTACACCCTCAGCCCACGATGCTCTGTAGGATCCATCAGATATGATGATTCTGATATCGGTGTTGTCCTGGGTTGCAACTCAATGCAGAAATCTATCTCCTGACGAGGAGGTAGTCCGGCGACATCATCCAAAAAGACGTCCTTGTACTCATCCACTACTGCTATAAACTGTAAACTCATAACATATGTTTCACCAAGGGATTGGATAGACAATTGATATGAAATCAGTTGTACCTTCATACTCACGAGTCCATCCTGCGATGTCTCGGTCTCCTTTTCACCGACGATGGAGAACCTCGTTCCATCACTGCAGAAACACCGCACCCTTTTCCTAAAACAGTCAATCTGGGCATGAACTGTGGATAGCCAATCCATACCAAGAATGACATTATAAGGCCTCGACGCTACCACAAATAGGTTCCAACCGAAACTCTCACCTCCAAGGGTTAGGTCACACTGTCTGCAAAGGTGTGTGATCTCTGAATCATTGACAGTCGGTGTTTCTAAGGGTAAGGGATGAGTCAATGGCTCAA
This sequence comes from Viscum album, assembly GCA_963277665.1. NCBI lineage: Eukaryota > Viridiplantae > Streptophyta > Magnoliopsida > Santalales > Viscaceae > Viscum > Viscum album. Next base: position 14,148,142 of record OY728151.1, on the reverse strand, counting down.
TTGGAATCTCAAGGTCTCGAACAAGATAAGAAACCAAAAAAGAATGACTATCACATGTGTCTATCAGTATGACAACCAAAGTAGAAAAAATATGGATTGTACCTGTAATCATTCCAGGAGTACCTGGGTCAATAGCCTCTGCTGCCTGCAGCTGTCCCTGCCTTGGTCCTCCAGCTCCCTGAGCTTGGCGTGGACCCCCTAGGGGTGGTGGTGGAAAAATGTCAAAACGTCGACCACCTCCAGCTGCTCTCACATCTCCTCTACCACACCCTCCACCCTGTAGATCATTATGATCCACTTGTTTCCTCTACCTTGGTGGTCCATCCACTACTACGGTGTAAGTAGTACGGAGGGTTGGAAAATCTCGAGTGAGATGTCCCCTACCATCACATGAGTAGCATCGCATCTCTCAAGGCTAGATGGATGCTACCTATGAACCCTGTATGGCAGATCCCCTATCCCGGTATTTCCTCTGAAAAATTCTCTCATGCTTGGGTCCCTGACATCGACTCCCTACTGTCGAGTTCTATACTACAGCTCGCTCACTGCTGACAACTATCGGTTTTCTCCTCTCTTCCAAGAATCCCTCAACCACCAAATCTCACTCGAGCACCCCAGAATAAGTAGGAATGCTCATAGAGACGATGCTAGCTCGTATGTATCTGCGGAATCCCCACTCAAAAGTCCGAGATCTAAAGTATTGATCCCTGACCATATCAATCGAGTACCATGAGAGTTCGGTAAACCATGATGAATAGTCATCCACCATTATGGTTCCCTGCTGAAGCTGATGAAGCTCCTATATACGTACTGGTCTCAGGGTAACTGGTGAAAACTTCTCCCTGAAGAGATGTTTTAACTCTGACCATGAAAGATTCACCTCGTCGTCGGTCTGGATAAACAAGCTCCATCATCTCCCTGCCGAGCCCTGTAGAAGGCTCACTGCTAGGATCACCATCTAGTCTGCTAGTAACCTGACCAAAAGGAAGACTCTGGCCACTGCCTCAAGCCAGTCCTCTGGTGCCAGAGGGTCAGGCTCACCTCGATACCTGAGTGATCTCTGTCTATGAAACTCGTGGAGTGCGCTCAGCCTGCGCTCCACCTCTACTGGTACAAAAGGCACTAAACACTACTCCACGGGTGGTGGATTAACTATCACACCAGCCGAAGGTAAAACTGGGGGATCCGGTCCCTGAACTGAATCATCATCATTGAGGGGGTTATCCATGTGATCGAGCTGCTGGATCCTAGCGGGTGCGCGTCGTGGAGGCATCCAGTATCAAAACAAGATGTATCATAGTCAGTGAGTATATCTGGATAGCTAACTCAAGAAGGACATGGAAACCACAACCCATTCATATATGATCTAAGTACCATTATTTTTTCCTGCAACTATTTTCCTATTGTTCTAATTAAAAAACAAAGTTATCAGAGTCCTGGTGTATGGATACCTCAGCCGCCTATTCCAACACTGGGGTCCCTGGCCTGAAAGCTGAACTCGAAAGACTTAACACTATTGTCCCAAACCAACTCATAGACTCTCAGTCCAAATGTAGAACCGACCACCTCTGATAGCACTATATCACAACCTGTCCCAGTGGGGCCCGAGCTGCAACTCCCCATGCCCGCCTCCAATTGGCTAGGGGCTGGAGACTAGCACCGAGTAGGCATATCACTAACATGGGAGGCATTTCCTATAAACCTATACAAACACACACACATCTCCAAGCCCTCAAATATATAAAGTAAAAACTACTAAAATGGAAATGAATGCATACACTAAAATCCAAACCAAGAGAGTATGATATGATAGTAATGTACAGAAAGTGTAAAACCCTGGGCCAAAAGTAAAAGCCCACCAAAAGAATATCTGTAACAAATTCCAACCTGTAAAGAAAGAAAGAAAGGTACTAGGACTACAATCTGTAGCTATAGGAAGACACCCCGGCCTGTATAATCTCACTGAGCACCATCTGGTCCTGGTACACCTAAAATCATATCAAAAGTTGGCTCGTCTGCCCAAGACATGACACGTGCGGGAAAAGCCCGTGCAGGGGTGAGTATACCAATACCCAGTAGGACACCACGAAACCACAAAGCAAATACAACAATGGAAAATACCACAAATCAATGATACAGTAAGATCCACACAGTATATGTCTACAGAACATATAACAAGAATATCTAGATATACTCATACACGATCGACAATCATGATACCCCCACTAAGATATAGCTCGATGATTTCCACTAAGCACTTAACAAGGAGAACACACTCCTAGGTCTGAAGAGAGAGATACGAAGTACTAGTTCTAGGAGAACACACTCCACAAGTAATTGGGAACATGATGCTCAGATGAGGATCACAACCAATAGCCATGGGTTGATTCCAACAACTCATTCAAAACTAATCCACTAAGAAGAGGATAGATGCCCGGGTAAAGTTGGTCATGTCGATACTAAGAACTCTACCTAGTGTACCAGGAATGAATAGAGGATCCGGCTCGTAGCCTCACAGAAGGGATTCCAAAAACTCTATTCAATAAGTCCTACTGATGGGATCATACTCTTGTATGTAAGAAATGATACCAGAAACCATTAAAATAAATACCAGGGGTCGAACCCTAAGGAAACAAGTCCAGGACAAAGAAGGGAACTGGCTCAAGCCATGTAAAAAAGATTACACAAAGTGTAGTATGGTTTCATGCCATGTTCTTTGACTCCGGGTACAACCCATGTAAACAGCCCGTGTCATCCATCCAAGCTGTGTAAAACTGGACTACACGGCTTGTAGTAGGGTTACAAGCCGTGTTCCTTGACTCCGGGTACTGCCCGTCTAAACGACATGTGTTAGAAAACAAAGTTGTGTAGGAAAGAATATACACTACTTGTCGATCAAACCACATGTCGTGTCCTATAAACTGGAAAACACCCATGTACCCTAGATGTATGCCCGTACACAGTGTCTGTCCAAGTTTCCGTCCCGTGTACCATCACATGGCGTATCCTGTGTATCTGGTCGGGTCTGGCCAGGGAAGGGCATACACGTCGTGTCCTTGGCTGTGTACCCAACTCGTGTCTGTGTACTCCCGAAGTACATTCAAGGTGTCTCACTAATGAACAAACACTATGTATCTCATACTACATGTCATGTAGTCGAGATAATTCCAAAATGCCATCTTCTTCCTCCATGCCTCGGTCGATCTTCTGGTTTCTGATTCTGTTGTATGTTTGCCGTGAAACTCAGGACGCTGGGTCGCCTCATCACCGTGATGCTGAATTAGTGGGTTTCAGGCCTTCAATCAGCTCCAATATCCGATCCCATCCACCCATTCCAAATTCATTCGTTGAACGATATCTTTCGATCTGCTTCGATCTCTCCGCCGAAACCGTCGTCGTACATCTGCAAGATCACTGCGTTTTCGATTCTTCAATATGGGATCGTTGCGTCAGAGAACGGATGTGCAACGATCCATTGTTCATCGCCTCACAAAGAACGCGAAGAATTCGTGGAAGAAAACAGAAGAAGCATCCAAATGAAACAAATTTGAGGAACGAACCTCCACCGTCGTTTGTCAGGGCATCGATCCACTCCCATTAATAGGCTTAAATGGAGTAGAAATCAACATGAATAAATCAACATGGAACAGTTTCCCAAAATCCCCACAAAAGTCCATCCCGTAATTACGATCAATCTATGGGCTAATCTGCTCATTGATTAGTCCGTGTTCATTGTAGGAATCAAGAACAAGGAAAAGAAATCACAAGGAGATCAAACACCCTACCTAGATTCGCGGCATTCGATGGCAGAGATCTGGTCACTGCGTCGTCGTCGCTGCGTCGGGAGGTTTTCTCCAGAGCCTCTAGCTCCTCCAAGGGTTTCAGGGTTATGAGGTTTTGTAACCCTAGACCACTGCATAAAACTTTATTTAAAAGTAGAAAAGATAAATATTTCACTTTAGAAAATATTTTAATTAAATATTTTTAATAAATATTTTATTATTGTTACATCCAAAAACCAGATTTCACCACCGGTCTGCTCCAGCCGATGTTAGGTCTCTTCTATGGTAAAACGACTATTTTGGACGCAACGGTGCCATCAGATTTTCGATCCGAGCAACTTTTCAAGAGTTATTCCACTTTTTCCGGAAAACCTCATGCTGTCATAAATTAAAATATTTAATTTAATTCAATCCTTTGTTCTGGGCTCACTGAGCCTCGAAAATGCACACCGTCTTGAAGCACAGTATCGAAATAATTCCCACATAATATTAAAATAAAACATGGTAAAATCCGAGACATTACTATTATGATTTTATATTTTTTCATTACATTAAACGTCCCCAATGACACTACAATGTAAAAATTAGTCAGCTATTCCACATATTAAATGAAACATCTTGGAGACTCTACAACTCAACTTAACAGCAACGTTGAAATTAATTTCTTAAATTATTATCCTGACATGTATATGGGATGAATGGAATGATCTTTTGGAATTCCCTGATGATTTATACGAATAATTTTGGTGATAATTGATTTACCATTTACAATGAACATCCTCTCCTCTTCGATGGATCTCAGCAACAATGACGAAGCCACGGATTGAGATCGCTCTTCCATGGATCATCAATTAAAATGAATCCAAAGTATTGGATAATCCATCAACATATAGGGGTTTAATTTTTTGAGAATATATTTCCACATTGCAATTAATCTAAATGAAAGATGCGGATCAACCCACTAACATGTTGATCTGCAAATCGATTGTTCATGTGGGATGGATATTGTTTCTATGGGATTTGAAGGTGGTGCACCTTAGATATTATAATTATGATATCATTGCCATTTTTCTAAAGGGATGAATAAATCCTGAATGAACAAGGCCAACCATTGTTCTTTGGGTGTTCATGTGCTCTCTCTCTCTCTCTTGCATTCTTCACTGATATACCCCCATGGTTGTGTTAGATTAATACTGAGAGGTTCTAAATGTGGACAGACCCCCAGATCAATGAAGAGAAAATTTGGAGCACGTAGAGGTTTAGATGATGGCAAATGGATCACAAGGGTGATCATAGTTTGGAAAACGTGCCACCATGTTTAAGGTTGCGACCTGTGGAAGGAGGGTCGCCAGTGACCCAACCACAGGGAAGAGGACGACCACCAACTTGATGACTGGTGGTAGAGCCACCCTTGATGGTAGTAGTAATCAGTGGTGGTGGAGACATACTATGGTTGGAGGCCAAAGTGAAGGTAGGACATTACTCTCTGAGCCACAATGGATGGGAGAACAACGACTCTACCACGGGCGCGAGCTAGCTACGCGGCTGGTCCACATGAACCCGGGTGACGTGGTCGCTCAACCGCACCCACTTGGTGGTATGGGGGCAGCAGCCACCAATACCATTTGGACAAATTGGCCCTCACATGCTAGATAGGATGGAGAAAACCATGCCACTGGGTGGGCCAAATAGTTGCAGTCTAGAGGCCCAATGGGCTTGACCATTGGCCCAATATAGATTCGGTTGGCCCAGACCTAACATGTTTGAGTTAGATCGGATAAACCAGGTCAGGCTGGGTCAGGTCAAGCAGGTCCCACCAGTTTGTGTTGACTGAACTAAGTCAGACCGGACCTAGATCAAACCAATCCCTTTTCATTGTATTCACCATAATTTTAAAACCATGTGTCCCTTTGTGGATATTTTTGCAGTGCTGAGACCTTCGCAATGAGGTGGTCTTTTTGAGATTGTCTATACGGTTTTTAGTGAAATTCGATAACAGAACTTTGGATTGAGGTGATGTTTCTCTTGGAACAAGAGTCTTAGGAGAAGAATATTATTGCTGAATGTGATGTGGAAATGATGTGACATTATGTATAAAATAATTCAAAACAAAGTCTCTTTGGGTATAAGTATATCATTGGGTCTAACCGACTCATCGGGTCTTAGTGACTCATCTGGTCTTTGTGATTTGTTGTGTCTTTGTGACTTATTGGTGCTAAGAGTCTCATCAGGACTAGGTTCCTCAACATTACTAAGTGTTCCATGATTATGTATAGTAATCTCTATTTTCATTCTTTATAATTATACCTATATTAGATGACTATACTCATTGTGTTATTTCCTTTTTGGTATTTCCTTTCTGGTTTCAGGGCACCTTATTGAGTACTGTTTTAATCATCCCCGCACAAGCTTTTCCGGCATGTGTCATGTCCTATGTAGGAGACCAACATTTTGATAGAGAATGTGGTGGTCTAGGACCGGGTGGTTCCTAGTGAGATCAATCATACGTGGTGTACTCTTATGACTTCAGAAAACGTCCCTTTAATTACCCTTCATATAGGGTTTTCTGCAGATGAGATTCTATTTTTGTGTTAAAGACTCTTCCATTTTGGTGGGCCTGTAATGGGCCCATGTTATGCTATTATGAATTAATTTTTTTGTACTCTAGTTTTGTTATCCTTAGTGGTATGCATGAATGGTTTACATGGTGCTATACTTTCATCATTGTGTGCAACAGTATATGCTCAATGGCTATGCCTGCCTTGATAGTGATAAGCCTACTCCATTCTAGTCACCTAGCCCAGGACTAATAAAGGCAGTATTAGGGAGTCATGACTTGGACCCCTCTATTATGGGTCAGGAAATAGTAGTTTCATAGGGATAGTTTCGGTTCCATGTTGGGACCGAGAGTTGGTGAGGTTGGTATGGAGGAACAATGTTAAATTTTTTGAGTTCGACATTCAGTGCATGGACTACATTGTTGGAATTGTGGCCAACATATATGTACACCATGACTCTAGACATGTCATCTATGACTTAGTACATGGAAATAATAGTTTTAGGGAAACAAATGGTACATGAAACATATAAGATTTTGATTGTGTCCTCATGTCCTTCTTGATTCTTCTCACCTGGTATACTCTATTGACTATGGTTCATATTAATCTATTTATGGATGCCTTTATGCAGACTACTAGCTATAATACCATTTCATGAACATGAGGATGATATGTATATTGATGAGGAATTGGTATGGGGTCTGGTACCAATGATAGCCCCACTGAGTGGTGCAGTAATGATACCATCACTTTTAGATCAACAGTTGCTACCCGGCACTACCAGTAGGGGATACAAAACTTCTTAAGTGTTTTTAATGAACTTCAATGGTAGATATATTTATATTTCATGGGTGATATTGATCCCCATGTGAAAAAGTATTGGCTAGAGGTGGTTAGACACACTCTCCACGGTGTGAAGACACCACCCAATCAGATGACAGTCATAGCCAAGAGCCTTCTATATTGATCAGTGGGACAGTGGTGGAGCATAATGATCCGAATACATGGCGAGAAAAATTAGTACTTTGATAAAATTGAGTGAATTTTAATGGATGTGTTATTCCCAGTGACTTTCTGCTCAATAGCTGTCCAATAACTTCTGTATCTACACCTAGGCAGCCAGATAGTAGCATTGTACTCAAAAAGATTCACAGATCTGTCTCGATACTCACCAGACGTGGTGTGAAGATGATTTCATGATGCTTGTAAGTTTTTTGAGGGAATATTCTAGGAGATCAGGATGTCGATGATATCCCATTAGATTCCCTATACAGGCTGGGGTACTAGAGGAATATCTACTCATGGAGAGATTATTGGAAGAGGAGGTCCCAACAGCAGGAGCTACCTATAGACACTAGGTAGCAGAGTCTTCAGCAATGGGTAGTAGGTAGAAGATGTAAGTACCCAAGAGGTTCATTACTTCTAGGGGACAATCCCATGACACAAGGTTGGTGGTACAAGACTCACTGTACATAGGTAGTAAGTAGATGAAAAGGTTGTGATTCTCATGCGGCAGTAGGGGGCACATGGCTTGTGAATGCCAGATTCACTGCACAAATGACTAGGAGATGGTCGAGGGAACACTAAGGAAGATGCATAGTTTCATGTAAGGTGTTCTGTAGAGTGGAGGATGTGGTATGGGAGTTGGAAAAGAAGAAGTTAGTGGGAAGAGGTCCGAGGTACAACCACCAGTACCCCCAAGTGGGCCACCGTGCACTTCGAGAGTAGGTGGAAAAGGATTCACCTAACATCAAATGATAGAGTATTATGAGGTAATTCATTAAATATGATTAAATATATGATATATGTCTTCTACACCCGAGTTTAAGTTATTAAAGACACAAGTTATGGTCACTCTTTCCTTTCCACAATCCTTGTTTGGATATTGGATATTCTGAGGGAGTTGTTGGCTCGATCTTTACGATCAAAGACTCCTACATATAGAATTATTCTATTACAATCTAGGGACAGTAGTGTGAGAATTATCCTAGATGTGAGAGCCTTGGATGGGATATACTAGTAGCATCATAGAGGCCTTACAATGTCATTCTCCGTATTGACTGGTTATCCATAATCTATGCTCAAATTGACTAATTTAGGCATAGAGTGCAGTGTTTCCATAGAGAGGGTACCTAGTTTTCCTTTATTGGAAAAATAGAAACACAATTAGCATAGTATGGTATTACTTGTAGGAGTGTGAATCTGATCACATATCAGTTGGCTGGCATGACCCTCAGTGCATTCCATGAAATGAGTCCTCAATTTCTGAAAGTAGTGGACGAGTACGAGGAAGTCATTCCAAAGGATATTCTAGGACTACGTCCTCACTAATAGGAAGACTTATTCATTGACATTTACATTGGTAAAAAACCAATATACACACCAAAATATCATAGATATCCAACACAACTTTGTGATCTGAGGGTACAAATACATTACATGCAATGGAAGGGCTGCGTGAGGCCTAGTATTTCACCCTGGGTGACCATAGTAATTTTTTCCAAGAAGGAATACGTGATCCTGAGAATATTTGTGGACTAAAAGTGCCTAAACCAGGTGAATATGAAGAAAAAATATCCACTTCAAAGAATTAATGAACTATTTGATCATATGATTGGAGTGAGGTGGTTCTCAAATATAGTCCTCTGGTCCGGCTATCATCAGCATCATGAATAATATGATGATGTACAGAATATGACCTTCAGATGTCGGTATTTCTACTATGAGTTCATAGTGATTCCTTTTGATGTTATAAATTTCCCAATAGTGTTCATGGTACTCATGGACAAGATCTTCCATACTTACCTCTACTGATTCGTTGTGGTCATCATTGAGTACATCCAGGTGTACTTGGTGTCCGAGGGGGAGCACATGACACACCTGAAGATAGTTTTGGATACACTTTGAGATAATTATATTTATAGGAAGATCTCAATGTGTTGTTATGGATTCAAGATGTCCACATTATAGGACACGTCATTTCAGAGGATAGAGTTACAGTGGATCTGGTTAAGATAGAGGCACTTCTTTCTTGGTAGACACCCAAGAGTGTGTATGAGGTGCAGAGCTTCTTGGGTTTGGTTGGGTAATATCGGAGGTTCATACCCAAAATAACTATGGTAACAACACCCCTATCATCTTTTATATAGAATAGACATCCATTCATGTGGATGGAGAAGTGCCAGCAGAGATTCCCGGAACTGAGGTAGAGGTTGACAAGCACCCCCATATTGAGACAACCTGAGGTTGGTGTGGGGTATGTAGTGTTTTTTGATGGGTAACAGACTATTCTAGGTTGTGTCATAATGCATGGGAAAGATCTGACTACCTATGGTTTGTAACAGTTGAGGCAGTATGAGCAGAACTATGTGACCCATGATCTAGAGAAAGCAATAATAGTCTTCACATTGAAGATGTGGAGGGTGTATTTAATGGGTGAGCGATTTACCATCTACTCCAACCACAAAAGACTCAAGTATATTTCCTCCCAGAAATACACGGACATTAGATAAAGGAATTTGATATATTTCCTCTACGACTATGATATTAAAGTTAAATATACTCTTGATAAGGGGAACATGGTGGCATGGGAACTCAGCTGGAGGACCATTGTGCAGTTGCTGAGTGAGGCATCAGAGCAGTTGGTCATGATGCCGATGTACATCATGAATGGTGATGGAGAAGCTTACCTCTAGTTGAAGGTTGTAACTCATCAAATCAATCAACGATTTAGGGAGGAAAAACTTGGGGATTTTAATTGGAGTTCAAACATGCTCAGTTATCCACAGGGAAAGCGCTTAATGGAAATTAGATAGATGGGGAGCACGTCATCCTTTCTAGAGTGTGCACAGTTGTACCCATGTAATTTCAATATGATATTTTTTGGGAGTTTCCCACATTACATTTGGAGGTACATCTATGTTTGGTAGTTATGTACTAGGATAACTAACGTTAGTATTGGTGTCCAAGGATAACAAAAGTATTGGAAGAGTTTTTTTCTCGATCCCTTAGTTTTCATCAAGTAAAGGAATAGAATCAAGTTTCATAAGCCTTGGTTCAACCTCTTGAGGGGATATAGTGGAAGTGTGATGGAATATGTATGGAATTCATGAAACTTTTACCATGAACATCTAGGGGTAACGATACTATCAGGGTGATTGTAGACCGAATCAATATGTCGGACTAATTCTTACCAATATGGGAGTAGGGTTCAGTAGAGATCTTTGAAAACCTCTACATTCAAGAGATAGTTTGGATTCACATGATGCCCTGTGATTATTATTATAGAATATGATTATCAATTAACATCCCGAAAATGTAGGTTACTGTAGGAAGAAATCAAGACTCAGTTGTGCTTGAGCATAACGTTTCATCCCCAGATGGATTGCCAGATGCAGAAGACCATCTAGATTCAAGAGCACATGCTGCATTCTTACATCCTAGAATTTGGTCATTGTTGAGAGAATAACCTACCATTGGTAGAGTTTTCATACAACAATTGATACTTCTACCCCATCGGTGTTGAACCATTAGATTCCTTGTATAGGAAACCATGATGGTCACCCATATGGGTGACTGACTGAGGGGAGTCAGCACTCATTGTGTCCACCGCTGGTACTGGCTACCATCGAGAATTTGTAGGTTATACAGGAAAGCATGTAGACTGCATAGAGCAGGTAAAGATTGTATATTGATAGGAGACAGAGGACCATGGAGTTTTTATAGGGAGATCATGTGTTTCTTTGATACTCACCACAATAGGTATTGTGGATATTTGGTTGGGTCACCATGTTTTCTCTGAGATTCATTATCCCTTATCAGATGCTGAGTATAGTTGGTAAGGGGGAATACTTCCTAGCTTTATCACCACATATGCACTGGGTGCATGATTAATTTCACATGTCACATCTTAAGTGATACTTTCATGGTAGATCACATGGCATTGACTAGGATGAGATGGATGTTTATGATGGGGAGGTGTTTTTGGAGATAGAGGATTGATATGAGCAGTGTCCGGAATCGAATCTGGTCACCATCTAAATTGGCACCAAACTGGTCCCAGAACAAGGCCAGAAGGGTGTTCTCGATCCCCATAGGCTGAAAATTTCCCGAGTATCATAATTGGAAAATTGGCAATGATTTACCCAAGTTAATAAACATAAAACAACAAACGAATAAAAAAAATCTAGATTTTTCAAAAAAATCATCTTTTATAAAATTTATGAATTTAGTTACAAACCATAAAACAATGATCAATGACCATTATAAAGGTAAAAAAAATAGAAATGATAGACAATGAACGTAATCATGGAAAGATTCACTTCCCCCAAGCGAACTCCACAACTCTGCATTACGTTGGACAACTAAAACCCGAACTATCAGGACTAAAGTTGTACCCAAACTGGCGAAAAAAACTAGCAAGTCTACTTACAACCAAAGTTGTAAGTAGGATGTGAGCCAAATACCAGTAGGATACCACAAATAAGAGTTTCAATTTTAAAAACATTCAAAGATGAAAATAATCCATGTTTTCAAAAACATGAAATGAATGTTACAATTTCTAAAAGATGAAAATTTAAAATTTAAGGCAGTTTTCAAGTCGGGTAATTTAAAGAATAAACACTTTTAAATAAAATTACCAAGATACATTAAATTACATTCGAAACACACAATATTCCAATGGTAATAGTAAACAATCTAATTAGCACAAGAAATTAGAAATAACCCCTAGGAACTAGCTCATTGTGGGTCCCAGGTACCTCATATCTTAGGGAGAGTACCCATCACAATATTTGTTCTCGTGCATGAGACACTAGTGGGGAACATAACCATAACCTAGTGGTCCTAAATCATTATCATCATCATAGTTTAGTTAGTATTGTATGTTTAAATCTTTATATGTAAAAATATGGCCAAACCCCCAAGGATCACTAGCATATTGGTAAACGTCCACACACCTAGATACCCGAGTTTCCCTCCGGTGCTCAAAGAAGTTCAAAATGCCATGAAATATAATTTTCACATGAAAATACAACTTCCACATCAAACATAAACCAAACAACCCAAATTTACATCATAAATCACATCATCACACATAACATTATAATTTATTTTGAAATCCATCTCACACCAAAATAGCCCACAACACATTATGGATATCCTTCACAATTCAACACATCCTTTAACAATTTTTTGAAATATTTCCCTAGATTCTAAACATCACATAACATCCCACTAACATGTTACATAATACCATTTTCATAAACAAAATCTTTTTTTTCACATCACAATCAAAAAAACATCCCACATCTTATTCTCATCATTTTCACATTTCAGTAAATCCGTTAAAAAAATTTACAAAAAATCCCATGAGGATAAAAAGAACATGATATCCCCTTTCACATTAATTGTGAACCATTTCGAAATATACACAATCCAAAATATTTTTTAAACATGGTTTGACCTATAACATAAATCTCTAACCATTCAAATATTTCATAAAACTATTATAAGGAGTATTCCTAAGAATTGCACATAAAACTCACTTCAAAACCATCATTCAATAAGAAAATAACACTAATACCAATCAAAAACAGAATTTTCAGCCTAATAAATATTTAAAAAACCACACTCAAGTATTATAAAATAACCTCAAATAATACCACAAAATATTCACTAAAAAACACACACATTTTCATAAAACACTTTCAAAAGGAATAACATGGTTTTACACATAAAACCAATTCAAAGCACTATTTCAAACCCAATGGAACATCAAGACCCTAATAAAGAAGAATTGTAATCCCAAAAATGATTTATTAAACCAATTTAATATGTTATAAAATAAACCCAAATAATACCCCATAAGTTACACATGAAAAACACACTATTTCAAGATAAAATGGAACTATAAAATTAAATGCTTAACCAAATCAATCATAAACAGTTTTCAAACCACACACAACATATTTGGAATATTCAAAATGTGTAAATATATAAATCAAACACATCATAAAATGGTTACACATGGAATCATCTTCCTTTTTGTGTCGAAATACTCAAAACATGGTGCAAAACATCAACTGCACCACCACCACACAAAAGGGTGTGAAAACAACCATAAAAAACAATATTTTACAAAAAGAAAACAAATCAAACCCTAGGTTATAACCCTAACTTCTGGACATTTTAAAACTTCATTAAAGCAGGATGAATCTCTAGGGAAAATGGATGAAACCTAGAAGGAATCACATACCTTGAACAATCTTGAAGAAATCCCCCCAAATCCACCAATGGTTAAATATCCAAGAAAACGAAAATGTTAGGTAGTACTTAATGAGGTTTATTAGTTTAATTGGGCACTAAAATGGAGGATAAAATGTTAAAATTGAATTTTTTATGAAAAAAACAAATTACTTTCTCAAATCTAGTTGATTTGATAAACTCTAGGGATTTGTTCCCTAATTTGATATCCAAATGAGCTACAAAGTGTATAAATAGATTATTAAAGTAATACTACTATTTTTTTGTTTGGTTGGGAGGTGAAATCATAGAAAAATAGTAAAAATGTATGATATATTGAAAAATGTATAAAAATTACTTATAGTAGGAAAAGGGCTGACGGGCTGGCACAATACTTTAATAAAAAACCAAAATCCATAATTATTATAGATTCCTATGGGGTCAAAAACGATATTTTGGTTATAATATACTAGGGGATGCCAATTGGGAAGTGAAATGGGTGTAAAATGTTGAAAAATGAAATATTTATGAAAGAAATAAAATTATTTTTAAATTTGATAATTGGCTAAAAGATTGGCCCAAATTTTGAAATCCCACTATTTCCACCAAAATGAATGGGAAACCTCCAAAACAAATAAATAATGGAAATTAAATAAAAAATACCTTTTAAAGATGTCATGGGTGTGAAAATTAACCCCACCATAAAACACTCCTCCCTTAGAAATCCACAATAAGGCAAATGGAAAAAATCAAACCCAACCGAAAGGCCAAAATGGACTCCTATGCCAAGTTTCACCCGCCCCCAAAAGTCCAAAACACCTCTAATTGATCTATCAATTAAGAAGTAATCTCACCAAACATAAGATAAACCACTTCATAAAATGATCATGTATATTCCGATTTTATCCGAAAATAAAACTTATGAAACAATATCTAAATTGGATTCCAGCAATTTACCCAAACGAACAACAACGAACAAGGGTACACTTACCTTGCTTTAACTAGATCGTTGGGAATTTCAACTCCCAAAATTTACCCCAGGAAGATCTAGGTATTTAGAAAGATCCAAAAAATATTATCTACCACCAAGACATGATCAATGACCAATCTGATTTTTTATTATTGGGAGATAAAAATGGGCTCCCCCCCATAAGAGAAAACTTTAATTTTTCCGAGACAGGATCTAGACACTAACTGGGGGAGGCCCTAATGGAATCCCCATTACAAGGGCTAGAACTCCATTCATATTTTACAATGGAACATATATGAGAATCATTGTGGGTCTCCCCACCATTGCAACTGACCAACATAACCGACCAGTGTGGGCAGACACAGGAAGAACACAAATATAAAGAGTTAGGACAACCGCACAGTTATTCCACACAATTTGAGAAATTGTGCACTAACTACGTAGATCCATCTAATTTCATGATTTTCTAGCGAATGGATTCTACTAACCATGCTCAAACAGTGCAATCAACCTATATATAAAAATTCCTAACCATACTCCAAAAAGAAAATGAAAACAAAAGTGGAAAAGAATGACACTGGGCTATAACATAGACATGAGGTCCCCCCACCTCTTTTTCTCGTACTGGAATAAAAAATCAATATGGAAACATTAGAGGGTTAAACTCTTCCACATATTCCATAATGAGGAAATGACTTCATATGAGGTTTTAAACGACCCTGGGATTTCCCATAACTATGCGCAAGCTTCTCTCCGGGACCAATGCTTATAGCTCAAATGATTGTAGCATCTTCGGCCTCGTAGTTAGGCTTTGGAATCCCCTAAACGGAACTATTAATTTTAGTTCCACGAAAATGATACCCTAATCCCAGATGGTTTCACCAGGACATAACACATTCAAAAACCTACTTAACCCTAACCCGCTATTTCACTGATTGAAGGGCCTATAAGATGTACACACACATCAAACCTTGTTTCTTCGGGTGAGAAAGAAAAAAATGAAATTAAACATATAATCATCTCCCTATAAAGAAGAGTATTTTGATGTTTTCCCATGAGATTAATACTCTCAACATGTTAGAGACTCACTATGGAATGTACAACATTCACCTTTATAGTCAATGAGAACATGACATCGCAAGGAATCATCGAATGTGACCATTGTGACTTATAGAACAGTATATGGATGGGGACTTTATGCCAAGTCCACAAAGAACACACAATTCAAAAAAGTGGCCATAATAGCCTCTCATGACCAGATCTCCCACACTCGTGGTTTAACATAAACTCCAACTTCAAAGATACTATAAAGGACCCAAATGTCGTCTTAGACACCATCCAGATACTCATCCACACCAATAACCCCTGACCACTTCCACCTTCAATGATTTAGGTAACATACGAAACTAAGGACTCTTTCAACCATCCATGAGAACTCTCTCGCAACAACATGGTCCACAAAATGATGAAAGGAAATGGTGTAATCTCAATCTCCCATGTTGGAGAAAAAATATTCTTAAATTGATCAACTGTAGGATTTTCCAATGGATAAAAAATTCGAGTTGCACTACAATTATGCCCTTACCCATAATCGGTGCATACCTTATCCAAAGAAAGATCCCAAGGAGACAACCATGCTAGTACATGGGTATAAATGTGCCACAAAAAAGAGCTGAATAAATGAGGGAAACCAACATAAAGGCTTCTGGAATATTTCTATGAAGAGACCACTAACCATCCCTTCAAACCAGTTTATCGACCAAACACATACCCAAAACATAGTTCAAACATGAGGGGTTTTGGACTCAAAACATCAAACAAGTATATAAATTTAAAAAAATACATAATACAGACCATCCAAAACCATTCAACCTGACATCATGGTTTCCTTCAAAAACATTTCATTGAAAACAAATGGTTTAGCAGTTACCATATCCATGAATGGTACCCCATGGGCCTCACACATGCATGTTTTTGTGCCAAACTAGGCACCCTTCACATATCGATCCTTGAACTCATCTATTTTTTCCATTAACCATCTATCATCCCATATAACCCCATTGATGTGGTCGCTTACAGAAATACCAATGGTTAAAAAAATTCTTTCCAATTTTCAAAACCAAAACAATCAACTAATACTTCCTTTTTTCTCAATACTGCTAAATACAAAATCAAAATCCCATTAATTCAATAGAATACTCACTTTAATGACATATACATAAATTTTAAAAACATCTCACACCATTAAAACACCTTTCAATACTTTATAAAACACTATTGGGAACACTTTTTCAAAACCAACTTTAATATAATTTCGTGCTTTTAAAAGAGGAGTAAACACACCATTTTACATTTCAGAAAATTCGGAAAATTATGTTCCACAATTTAATAAATAAAACCATTCCATATTTATTAGAAAATCATTTCACAGAAACATTATTCCTCATAAAACAAAGACTTATTTGCTTAAAAAACTAAACTTCCAAGATTTCAATACTAATAAAACAATACAATGCGAGAGAAAACTAGTAGGAGTGGGTGACATGGACATATAGTTGGAGTCCATACAAAAATCTGTTCACCATAATGGAGAGTTATCTAGGGTAATATCCCCATCTCCACATGGCTTTCCAGGCACTGTGATCTCATTGAGATCATTAACACAACTCTATTTTCATTTTCCCTAATCAACATCAAACAAAGAAAACCAAATGACTCAGAAAAATCCCAACATCCCCTGTCGACTCGAATCCCATCATGCGGTTTGCAAGCCATAAAGACTACCTATAACTAGAATTTCAAGTCCAAACAGTCCTAACTCTAGCATATCCTGACTATTCCCCAAATAACATAACTCAAAAGAGAAAACATCCTCTGATACCATTTTGTCATTACCCGAATTTGGTCACCATCCAAACCAGCACCAAACCCGGCCCGTGAAAAATCCCAAAGGGAGTTCCTGATCCCCATGGGCAGGCACAAGTTCCCGATAATCATAAACTGAAATTGGAGAACAATTTAACTGAGTTTAGAAACGTAAAACAACAAATAAATCCAATAAAATGAATTTGGATTTTCAAACCAAATCAACTTTAAAAAAATTCAAGAATTTAATTGCACAACTTAAAACAATGCTCAAAGACAATTTCAAAGGTACAAAACCTGTAATGATAGCCCAAAAACCTCCACAAAGTAAGAGACACTCCCCTCAAGCCATCTTCACAATACCACATAACGTTGGACATCTAAAACCCGAACCATATACACAAAAGTTGTACCCAAACCAGCAACAAAAAAATTAGGAAGTCTACATACACCCAAAGGTGTAAGTATGATGTGAGAAAAATCCAAGTAGGATATCACCCCTAATAGATTCCATGTGATTTACATTAAAAGATGAAAATCATAAATTTTTTGCAAAACATTAAATTCTAGTTATAATTTCTAGAATATGAAACATTAAAAATTAAGATATATTTCAAGTGGGATATTTTAAAGAATCAAAACATTTAAATAATATTCCAAATATACTGAAATTTCCATCCCAAACATACCATATGATGATAGTAAGTGTAAATCATTTAATGAGAAAAAGAAATATGAATTAACCCACAGGAACTAGCTCATTGTGGGTCCTAGGTGCATCGTATCTCGGTGAGAGTAAGCATCACAATATCCATTCTCATGCTTGATCCACTAGTAGGGAACATACCCATAACCTAGTGGTCCTTAATCATCATCATCATCATTATCATAGTTTATTTAGTATTGTAATTTTCAATCATGCTACATGAAATTCAGGTCAAACCCCATGAGATCACTAGCATACAAGTACACGTCTACCTAGATACCTTGGTTTCCTTTTTGCTCCGAAACATGTTCAACAATCCGTGGAATATAATTTTCACATTAAAATAACACTTACATATCACACATAAAGTAAAAGCCCCACATGTACATCACAAAATAACATCGTCCCCTTTTTCATTATAATTTATTTTTAAATGAAACTCACAACAAAATACCCCACAACACATTTTTCATATCTTTTACAATTCAACACATCCTTTAACAATTTTATAAATTCATTCCCAAGATGCTAAACATCACATAACAGCTCCTCACATATTAAATAATACACTTTCTCAAAAAAATCAATTTTTCACATCACACTCACATAGAACATCCTACATCACGTTCAAGTCACATTCACATTTCAATAATTCTGTTAAACATTTTTATAGAAAATTTCCAAGAGGATACACATCACAATATAGCCCCTTTCACATTTAATATAGACCATTTCATAATATAAACAATCCAAAATATTTTTCCAATATGGTATCACCTCTTACATAAATCATTAAACCATTAAAATCTTTCAAGTATAAATTCCAAGAAGTATACCCAAGCCTTGCACATATAACCCATTTCAAAACCATTATTCAAGGAAAAAATCACACCAATACCAATCCAAAACAGAATTAGCATCCCATGAATGATTTAAAAACCACACTCAGGTACTATAAAATAGCCTCGAATAATACCAGAAAAGATGCACATGTAAGCACACACATTTTCATAAAACACATTCAAGAGGCATAACATGGTTTTACACATAAAAACCATTCAAAAAACCTTTTTATAAACCAATGGAACATCAAAAGGAAAACAAAGCATAATTTTCAGCCCAAAAAAATATTATTAAACCAATTTCATAAATTATAAAATACACCCAAAAATTACCCCAAGAGTTACACATAAAAATAACCCAATGTCATGCTAAAATGGAACTAAAAAATTAAACGCTTAACCCAATAAATCATAAAAAAAAATTCACCACTCAAAACATATGAGGAATATGAAAAATGAGTAAATACAACATTATAACTCATCATAAAATCATTACACATGGAATCACCTACCTTTTTATGTCAAAACCCTCAATACATGGTGCGAAACAACAACTGCACCACTGTTGCACCACTAGGGGGTGAAAACAAACCCCAAACAACAAGATTTGACTGAAATGAAAACAAATAAAAACACAGGTTTGAACCCTAACTTCTATAAATTTTATAACTTCATGATTGATGGAGGAAACCCTATGTAAAATGGAGGAAACCAAGAATGAACCACATACCTTGAACAATCATGGAGAAATCACCCCAAATCCACCAAAAGTTGAATCTACAAGCGACCAAAGCTGATAGGTAGTCATTAATGAGGATTATTAGGTCAAGTGGGGAATAAAATATTGGATAAAGAGTAAAAATTGACTGTTTATGAAATAATCAAATTACCTTATCAAATATGGAAGACTTCAAAAACTCTGGGAATTTTCACCCTAATCTGCGATCCAAATGAGCTCTTATGTGTCTAAATAGATAATGAGAGTGAGCCTATAGATTTTTCCATTGAGTGAGATGTGTAATCACCATAATACAACACAAAATTAATGAGATATTGAAAAATTAAAAGTATAATTAAAAGTAGAAAATTGTCTTACTAGCGGGACCAAAACCTTAAGAAAAAACCCACACCCATCATTATTGTAGATTCCTATGGGGTCCAAATTGATATGGTGGTTTTAATATACCAAGGTATGAAAATTGGGAAGTGGGATTGGTGTAAAATGTTGAATAATTAAGGATTTATAAAAGAAACTAAATTTTTCTTAAATCTGAAAATGAGCTCAATGTTTGGCCCAAATTTTGAAAACCCACCATTTCCACAAAAATGAATGGAAAAAATCCAAAAATACAAGATTGGAAATTAATTAAAAAATCCCTTTTGAAAGAATTCATCGGTGTGAAAAACAGGTCATTCATGGGTGGTTTATTCTTCCTTAGCATAATTGGTGGTGGCACATGAAAATTCTTGGAGAACACATGGAAGTGGGATGCTTATATTTGTGCAAAGTATCCCCATTTTTTTCATTACTTGATTGGGATTTTTAGGATGTAATGACTTATGGTGGGGAGAACGTAATGTCTCATAATTTGTAAATAATTTTTTTTAAAATAAAGGTATTATTTTGATGATAGGAGCAAAGAAGAAATGTTATTCCAAGTCTCAGGGCACCCAGAATAAGTGTTTAATCATTTTCTTAACTGCATGTGTGTGGTTTTAGTGACTTCTAACGGGGTTCCAATATAAAAAATTTGAGGACACCGTTATATTTGGAACAAGGACATTACATTATGAGGGGTCTAACCACGACCGACATCAGTTGAGGGGATATTTTAATTTTTTATGATTTAAAAGGAGATAATAAAATCAAACATAAGTAGTTATTTTTGTTTATTTTTTCACACATCCAATAGTGATGAGACAACAAAACATCGAGTCCTCTATTTCACTTCTTAAATGAAACAGTTTTTCAATGCTATAACTCAACGTAATAGCAATAGTGAAATGTGTTTCGTCAATTATTACCCAAACATGGATACACGATCAGGGGAATGATCCTGTGGAATTTTGTAAAGATATATAGGAATAATGTTAATGAACAACGAATCCCCAATGATAACAAACACCCCATCATCTTCAAAGGATATCACCAAAAATGATGGAGGCATAGATAGAGATAAATATTAAGCAGATCTTAAAAGACAACGAATCCACTAAAGAAAACGATCCAATCCCAGCTAGAGGTTTATTTCAATTAGATTTCAATTTCCCCTATTATTTCTTTCTAAATGAAGAACACGTATCAAACCACTAATAGCCTGATTTGTGGAAAAAATATCATGAGGGATGGATATTGTTGATGAGGGATTTGAAGGGGTTCACATTAGTGGTTATCAGTGTTATCACATTCCCCATTTTCAAACAGGATGAACGATAGACAAAAAACAAGGAAAAAATTCATTCCTTGGGTGTTAATGATTCTCTCTATCTCTCCATTTCTCTCTCTCTTTCATTATTCACCAACAGACCCTCGTGGTTGCATCAGATTATTGCTGGGTGGTTCTTGACATGGATGGAACCCTAAATCGATGACGAGATTGTTTGTAGTACAAGGATGTAGATATGGAGACACATGGATTGGATGGGTCATTTATGTTGAAAACATTGGCCACCATGATGTTGGTGGCGACCTGGGGAAGGAGAGTCACTAAGGGTGGTGCACGATGGCATCGACAGAGATGCGTAGCTATAATACCACCCATCAACAGACAAAAAAGGATTCAATGGTTATCAGGGGAGGTGACCGTAGTGGCAACAACGATTTGTCGAACCTCCCTGAGATGCAACAGATGAGAGACCCACAGATTTTTCATGGGTGTGAGATAGCCAAGCAGTCGAACGGTGTGCCACATGGCTTGTCCAAATGGACCAAGGATAAGGACTAGCTTCACTGTGTATTCAAGGTGGGAGGGGCGAGACATCCGTCGTGCCTGGATAGATTAATCACCCTATGATGGGGGGCCTTGGTCCAAAAACCATTAGGCCATGAATGTTCGAGTAGGCCAAGTCCCGACTGAGTTGTGTCAGCCGAACCGGGTTGGATCGGACCAAACATGGATCCAACCGACCCCTTTCACTAATTTACTCGTTACATTCAAACCATGTGTCTATTTGAATATTTATTTACTGCATTGAGAACCTCTCACCTAGGTGGTCCTTTTTATATACTCTATGTGCGTTTTTGTGGAAGTCAACATATGACCTATGGCTTGAGGAGTAGGTTCTCATGGAAAAATCGTGCTACCAGTGGTATCATGTGGCTGGCTGTGACATAGGTACTATGTGACTTGATGTATACAATACTTCAAGACCATGTTTTTTTGGGTCTAAATGAATCATCAGGTCTAAGTGACTCCTCGGTCCAATGTGACTCATCGGGTTGAGGTGACTCAATAGGTCTATGAGACTCATCGAGGGTGAGAGTCTCATTGGGACTACGTTCTACATCAATACTGAGGGCCCTGTTATTAAATATTGGAATCATGATTTGTATTATTAGGAATTATACTTGTTTCAGCTGACTATAATTCTCATGTTCATTCCATTTTTTATTTCCAATGTGGTTTCGAGGAATCCTACTTAGTTTTTTACTCACCCTAGCAAGGGCATTGTGTGCACGTGTCGTGTCTTGTCTATACGACTTATGTTTTGAAAGAGACATAGGTGGTCCCATACTGGGTAGAACATAGTGAGATTAGAAACATACAGCGTACTCCTATGACTTTAGGAAACTACCCTTAACTTACCCTTATGTTATGGTTTTCAATGTATGAGCTCTAATTTTTTCATTACAGACACTTCCTTTTTTGTTGTATTGTATTATGGCTCAGGTCACCCTATTTTACTTTACATTTTGTTTCACTCTGGATGTGTTATCGTTAGTGGTATGCTAGAATGGTCTAAAAAGTGTTTCACTTTCACCATTTTTTGTGTGTATTGGTACATTGTCAATGCCACCCAGGTTAGTGAAATGCCTACTCGGTGCAGGTCACTAGCCCTAGCATTTTGGAAGAAGGCTTGGGGAGTCACAGCACAGACCCCTCTTGGATGGGTCATGACAAGATGGATTTTTACCATGGATCCTTACAATTGAAACAATGGAAATATAGAAGGGCTTTTTTGAGATAACGAATAATCATCAATGAAGAATTTTGTAACGCCCCGACCCTAGTTACCCAGAGTCGGTGCATTATTACATAACATTGGGATGATCACAAGAAAGATCAAATCTCGAAAGACAGATTGGTTTAGTAGCCTTGGAAACACTAGATATATTCATAAGTTTTACATTACATCATAAAGTGAAAAACTACTACGACAAAATAATGTCTCCATAGTCCACACTATTATCCGCTCATAATATCCCTGCAGGTCATTCATAACTTACTTCTTAACATCCTGGTAAAAATAAAACATAGAAAAGGGGTGAGCTCAAATGCCAAGTAAGGATAACAATATAGAGGAACATTCAAAAATAAGCATAAACATTTAAGGCAATGCATTACTAAAACAAAAGCCTTTTAAACTTGAACATCAACATAGTATGGAAAAAGTAAAATGAAATAATGCCATTTACTTATTCACATGGATATTCTACTAATAGAATAATCACATCCAATATAAATAACCACTTTCAAAATGTCGGAATGCATAATGCTGAACTTTAATTTCTTTTTCAAGGCCTCGTCCCAAGACCTATGGGCTAATTGTAACCGGAACCCAACCCGGAGTGCCTCTAATAACCGGACACCATCCCAGAGTGCCTCTAATAACCGGACACCAACCCGGAGTTCCTCTAATAACCGGAGACCAAACCAGAGTTCCTCTAATAACCGAAGACCAAACCGAAGGGCTTACTTTTACCGGTCCCCAACCCGGAACATACTTGTCTAACACATTCATCTTAATGAAAGGTTGAAATATAACATAAACATTCGGATTACAAATAACTTATGAAATGTCAATACTCTAAAAAAAACCATGAGTGACATAATAATAACGTATCCACAGTCAAAAATATCACAAAACCTTCAATAAAATATGGATGTTTTGTATCATAATAAATCAACTTCAAATAAGCTTAAAATCCATCAAAGGATGTTGACATAGATGAAATAAAGACTATTTTAGAAAAATATCCCTTTCTATTTTGAAATCATTTAAGAGTCTTATATTTATGAAATAAAACATTTTTTTGAAAATATTCTTATTATCTTGTAAGGGAAGCTTCGACAATTTTATAACGGCGGAAAATAGCCACACCCGCCGTATAGGTTAAAAAAACATTCTTACCTTAATTTTGTCGAAAAGGTTAAAAAGCACCTTGTTTGGAAAACGACGGAAAGATTCCTTTATAAACCTCTTATAAAAAGTCAAACAAGGGTATAAATGACTTTAACACATATTCTAGTAAATAGTAATTTTTTTTGAAATTCATTTTTAAGAAACATGGACGTGGATGATAAAGAGATCCCAGTAGATTATTACGTATAAACCACATCGGATAATGAGGAGATTGCGAAATAACCCTTACCAATTTGGTAACTTATGAAACATACAACCCATGAAAGAGGTATCATACAATTAATATGTAAATACACATAAATTATAGTGTATTACACAAAGAATATAATTATGGGCAGTATATACACCACACAAAAGGTGATGGTGGCAATATGGCATGAATCTCACGGGAATAAGGAGTGAGATGAAAACCCCTTACCTTGTACTTTTCCTTGGTTGGGGTAGGTTAACCTCATGTATAATGGTTAAATAATTGTTATTAAATTTTACAAGAATAATATAATTTAATATGATATCATATATGATCTTTTAATATTGATTTGATAATAATATCTTAGTATTATCGTTGTTTCGGGTGTTAACTTACTTGTTTTCTTTTATATGTTTTGTTACTTAAGCCATGTTATTAATGGATATGTTATATATTATTCACATAAAGAATGATATCAAGTCCATAAACATTATTTTTAAATCATCAAATGATAATTATACTTGAATGGATACGATGGAGAATGAATCTCATCGCGTTCGTGGAGACGGTAGTCCGTACGTACGCACGAGCGACAATATCATTCTTTTGAAATAATATATAAATGGTTGTTATATCATATATATAGAATCATTAACATGTTATATTTATTATGTACATGAGTTACATATCATTATTATACCCATCCAAATAATAATATATTGAATAACAATTACACCATGACGTGGAGACGGTAAGCCGTACGTACGCACGTATGGTGACATGTTATTCAAAGTGTGGATAGAATACTGAATATGGTTGTACCATATTTATAATAACATCAAAGTATATATATGATACTGGATTTATTATTTTAGAATGGTAATAACAAAGGAAGAAGAAGTGGAAGAAGAAAGGAACTTGGAAAATGGTGGTCAAATCATTACCTCTTCTTCGGGTTCTTCCTTTTGATTTGATCAAAAGGGCTCCTTAGGTTGGCGTTCTGATCAAAATAAGGCCTCTCGGATGTAGTGAGGGAAGTTGGGAGAGTATTTGGGCAGAGTTTTTCCGAACCATAAGGATTTGAAGGTGTGAAGAAATGAGAAGGAGGAGTGCCCTTTTAAAAGAGGGGTGAGGGGCACCTTTGGAAAAGCTAGAAATATTAGTTTATAATAAATTCATATTCGGTTTCCAATGGCTTCAAAGTTTATTATTAAAAGTTTAAGGTGGGTATGGGTCGTAAACAACACAACCAATAGAATTTAGACAGGTTTGGGTACTTATATTAACCTTATCATTAAGTATTAACTCTAAGTTAATTAGTTTCACTTTTACAATGTCTCTTTGTATTTTTATATAATATGGTTAATAAACTTACTATATACATCAAAGAGACCCCCAATTGTCCCATTAATGATGAACTTATCATGATATAAGTCTCTTGGAAGAACCTTAGATTTTTAGGAATTTAATATCAATTAATAATATAATATTTGTTTTAAGAACTCTTTTATGTCAATTTTGAAACTATTCAATAGTTGATTCTTGTGAAACTGATAACAGATTGATTACTTCAAAAAAAGTCAATTAAATAAATCCTAATATATCATATTATCCTATATAAGTAGTTTAATTCATTAAAAGTTTCATATTATATCTATTTGGGTATTTATAATATCAATTATTTTAATTTTTCACTATTATAGTAATTAATTCATCATCATAGTGTCATAAATAAATTACATTATTTAATGTCTAAAAATTATAAGTAAAATATAATTATGTAGGAAGTATTTTTATCTTTCTAATGAATATTTATAATAAAAAATACAACATATATAACCCTATGTAAAAATTGTTTTTCTAAAAGATATATGCTTGTGTCATTGTTGTATTCATTTTAACTTAATTAAAAAAAAGTGTCCCTATCACCTACAAGTGGCACCATGGGGTCCCAAAATAGACCCATGGATGAATATGGTCGAACATGTATCAACCAATAAGGCTAGGACATGTTTTAGGGTAATTTAGTATTGTTATAATATTATTTTTTAACCCTTATTTACAGGATTTACCCTTAACCATGGTAAATAAAATATTTACCGCAATAATTATTCAAAATGTATAAAAATAAAAGTTACCTATTTACACAATTTGAACATCATGATTCCAAATATGGAATCCATTTTTCTAAATTCAAAACACAGAAGTTGCAGAAATTAATTTAAAATTAATTCCCGCTGTCAAAACAAAAAGCGTGTTTTTAAGAGATAATAAATATCAAAAGATTGACACTTGTTTATGTTCGGTTTAATTGTAATATTATGTCCAATGACCAAAATTATATTAAATGGTAAAAATATATTATAAATATACTTTAAAACCACTCAAATTCATAATTTTTCACAGTTAATTATTTTGATTAAAAAAGTTGTTTTAAATTAAAATTTAGTAATTTCACTATTCATCAAAATATTAAATTTATCCAAAAAGTACCAAAATTTCACCTTATGCTAAATTTGATATTCCGAATCCAAAAATGAAGTCAATTTTGAGAGATAAAATTTTTAAAATTTTAAAAGGTAGGTATTACTATTCATAACGGATAGTTTGATTGGTTGTGGTGTGTTAGAACTCGAAGTTGCGTACAACACACGCTATAGTATTATTCAAAGGAAACCGTACCATGGAAGCTTGGGATGTTTCATTTTAAATTTTTTGATGTCCCCATTTAGTCAAAATGTTTAAAATATCGTATTTAAATAGGTTTCACTATTAAAAGTTGATAAAATTGCAATACTGAAAATGAATCTGCTCTTGCATTATGTCTAAGAAACTCATAATATGGATTCTAAAATTATAAGAATTATATAAAGTTTAAAATTTAGTTAATACTACTCATAACCTCTTTTGAATTTATTTTTTTGGTAATTCATCGTGTGATTGAACTTGGTGTTGCGTGTAGTGCAAGTTATTGAATTATTTTGAAGAAAAAACACACTATGAAATATTGGGGTGTTACATTCTCCCCTCCTTCAATAAATTGCATCCTCGCAATTTGAAATTGTTCTTCGAAAATAAAAGGTTGAAAATAGAAAATATATTCGTGGGAAAACCCTCATCGGAAATTGGGTTACTAAAATTTAGTCTTAATATGAGGAAAAGAGAAATGAAAGGGTCACCACCAAATTATGATCTCTATTAGGAGAACATTGGTGGCAATTAGAGTCATATAATTGGAGGAAAAATGTAAATATTTATAGGTACTGATTGAGGTCATCAATCACAAACAAGTGTAAAATTGAGGTCCATAAACTCATCAATCTATGGTGATTTGAAATACCATCGGTTCAACAAAACAAAGGGTATTGGGATAACACATTTTTGACGTTTCAAAATATCTTAGTTGAAATCCCACATCGAAAAATGAATTAATGAGGCCTCTATTTAAAATAAAGAGTGGAAAGTATGAAGATTACTGAAAATAACACGTACAAGGGTTCCATGTAGGAAAATATTGATATGGAAGAGAAATCTAACCATCAATTATCTGATGGAGAGTGGTAGAGAACATGGTTATGAAAAGGCCAACAATCCCAAAGCCATAAATTAGTGATGATTTAAGGTACCATCTAGGACAACATTTTTGTTCTATGTTCCTTTTATTAATGTTGAGTAATTTATTTATGAGATTGGATAAGATCATAAGGAGATATACTTACTTTATAATTAGAGTTTTATCCATTAATAAATTTCTACCAAAAACTAATCTTTCACTCTAAAAGATAATAGAACGTAAAAAAATTCTATTTATACTATTCGTACAGGGTTCCAAAATAAATGAATTTATAATTCATCTACCATATATTTTAAAAAAAAACTACATTATTTAATCCAAGACATCTCGTGGACCAGTGTTAGGTGATACACCCTTGTCGCCCTTCGGTTTCGGGTTCAAGTCTCGCTGCCTTGCCGGACGCGACGGGTTGCCACCCGACCTCCAGGTTGTCCTTTTATGGCAATCTAAAATAATCTAAACTAGAACTATCAAAAATACTTCTGTCCAAACTCACAGTCCAACATTTATAATGAAGGTAAACATAATTTAGATCCTTTTTACCCATTAATAGCATATGAATAACTTCATCATGTATTCTTTTAATACACTGAAACATCCTGAATTACCATATTCCTTATTGATTACATTCATGCTCCCTTATTCTATATAGAACACTGGATATACTTCATCATTCCAAAAATGTTTTAAACCCCAACATTGATGGAATATACAAATCATTAATCAGTTCCAAGGTAGTCAAGAATATCCAATATAATTTATCCAAATCAATCATGTATTATTCCAAAATCACTACCTCGGTATCAGAACTATATTATGGTTTATCATTTTCTCAACCATATATTTTCCAAAAATTTATCCTGCTATTGAGTCCCGTTTCATTGTTCCACACAATCTCAAGTCCTTAATGAAATAGTATTGCAGTACAATCTTTATATACTCCATAATTATTATAACACGTACATTGTTGATACAACACTCAATTGACATAATCAACATAAGAACTCTAATCATTCCTCTTCATCTGTGGTAGTATCATAACTTGATTGTTATCCAATAGCATCATTTGCGACATAGTCTGATGACTGGGACATAGGTTCGCGTAGTGTCCAAACTCCTTACAAATGAAGCATTGTTCATTTGAAACCATTTTCTTACCCTTGCAGTCACGTACTTTTTGCCCTGTTCCTCCACACTTATAACAAACTCCAATTCCTTTCAGGCAAGTTCCAGGTTGTTTCTTTCCACAGTTATCACATATGGGAAAATTCATCTTTTCCCTCTTCCCTTTATCCATCTATCTCTCTTCCATCCTTTTCTTCTCTTGCTTCCCTTTAAAGCCATAAGACTCAGTAAACTCTTTACTTATCTTATCAACACATGATATTATTTCTTCATATGATGATAATACATGCGAGACTATTTCTCTTGTAAATTCTGGCTTAAGACCATAAAATATATGATCCTTCTTTCTCTTTGTATCATGTGCATTGCTAGAGTTCTCATTCCTTCTACTGGGCGCCATTTCTAAACAATGGTATACATTAGATTAGTCTATGAATAACAATACCTAATTCCAAACTTGTAAAACACATAACATAAATTAATTAGTTTATGGATATAATCCATAATCATAAAAATGTCTCCTTTGAGGAAGTATATACTTATAAACCCTTCATAATGATTTGTAAAGAAAATGAGAGTTATCCTAAGCATATCCCCCGGGAGTGTCGTAACCAAGAGTGCAGCAAAGCCCGTTGTCGTGCACCAGTTCCCGTTCGAGTCTAGCTCAAAGCTGTGTCTTCGGGTTTTACCCCTAGGTACATATGTGCCAGAGCCGCCTCTACCTACTCATATCCAGACAGGGATGTATTGCTTGGAAAACTCACAAAATCTCTACAATACAAAAATTCTAGGAAGTCCTTCTATACTAATCCTCAAAATTCATCTTAAATCTATGTGATCAAATCAGAGTTTATCTAAATCTAGCTTCCAAGGTTTGTACTAAACCTGCCTCTAATACCAACTGTAATGCCCCGACCCTAGTTACCCAGAGTCGGTGCATTATTACATAACATTGGCATGATCACAAGAAAGATCAAATCTCGAAAGACCGATTGGTTTAGTAGCCTTGGAAACACTAGATATATTCATAAGTTTTACATTACATCATAAAGTGAAAAACTACTATGACAACATAATGTCTCCATAGTCCACACTATTATCCCCTCATAATATCCCTGCAGGTCATTCATAACTTACTTCTTCACATCCTGGGAAAAATAAAACATAGAAAAGGGGTGAGCTCAAATGCCCAGTAAGGATAACAATATAGCGGAACATTGAAAAATAAGCATAAACATTTAAGGCAATGCATTACTAAAACAAAAGCCTTTTAAACTTGATCTTCAACATAGTATGGAAAAAGTAAAATGAAATAATGCCATTTACTTATTCACATGGATATTCTACTAATCGAATAATCACATGAAATATCAATAACCACTTTCATAATGTCGAAATTCATAATGCTGAACTTTAATTTCTTTCTCAAGGCCTCGTCCCAAGACCTAGGGACTAAATGTAACCGGAACCCAACCCGGAGTGCCTCTAAAAACCGGACACCAACCCGGAGTGCCTCTAATAACCAGACACCAACCCGGTGTTCCTCTAATAACCGGAGACCAAACCGGAGTTCCTCTAATAACCGGAGACCAAACCGGAGGGCTTACTTTTACTGGTCCCAAACCCGGAACATACTTGTCTAACACATTCATCTGAATGAAAGGTTGAAATATAACATAAACATTCGGATTACAAATAACTTATGAAATGTCAATACTCTAAACAAAAACCATGAGTGACATAATAATAACTTATCCAAATTCAAAAATATCACAAAACCTTCAATAAAATATGGATGTTTTGTATCATAATAAATCAACTTCAAATAAGCTTAAAATACATCAAAGGATGTTGACATAGATGAAATGAAGACGATTTTAGAAAAATATCTCTTTCTATTTTGAAATCATTTAAGAGTCTTATATTTATGAAATAAAACATTTTTTTTGAAAATATTCTTATTATATTGTAAGGGAAGCTTCGACGATTTTATAACGGCGGAAAATAGCCACACCCGCCGTTTAAGTTAAAAAAACATTCTTACCTTAATTTTGTCGAAAAGGTTAAAAAGAACCTTGTTTGGAAAACGACGGAAAGATTCCTTTATAAACCTCTTATAAAAAGTCAAACAAGGGTATAAATGAATTTATCCCATATTCTAGTAAATTGTAAAAATGTTTTTAAATTCATTTTTAAGAAACATGGATGTGGATGATAAAGAGATCCCAGTAGATTATTACGTATAAACAACCTCGGATAAGGAAGAGATTGCGAAATAACCCTTACCAATTTCGCAACTTATGAAACATACAACCCATGAAAGAGGTATCATACAATGAATATGTAAATACACATAAATTAGAGTGTATTACACAAATAATATAATTATGGTCAGTACATACACCACACAAAAGGTGATGGTGGCAATATGGCATGAATCTCACGGGAATAAGGAGTGAGATGAAAACCCCTTACCTTGTACTTTTCCTTGGTTGGGTTAGGTTAACCTCCTGTATAATGGTGAAATAATTGTTATTATATTATACAAGAATCATATACATTAATATGATATCATATATGATCTTTTAATATTGATTTGATAATAATATCTTAGTATTATCGTTGTTTTGGGTGTTAACTTACTTGTTTTCTTTTATATGTTTTGTTATGTAAGCCATGTTTGTAATGGATATATTGTATATTATTCACATACAGAATTATATCAGGTCCTTAAATGTCATTTTTAAATCATCAAATGATAATTATACTTGAATGGATACGATGGAGAATGAATCTTATCACGTTCGTGGAGACGGTAGTTCGTACGTACGCACGAGCGACAATATCATTCTTTTGAAATAATATATAAATGGTTGTTATATCATATATACAGAATCATTTACATGTTATATTTATTATGTACATGAGTTACATATCATTATTATACCCATCCAAATAATAATATATTGAATAACAATTACACCACGACGTGGAGACGGTAAGCCGTACGTACGCATGTATGGTGACATGTTATTCAAAGGGTAGATAGAATACTGAATATGGTTGTACCATATTTATAATAACATCACAGTATATATATGATACTGGATTTATTATTTTATAATGGTAATAACAAAGGAAGAAGAAGTGGAAGAAGAAAGGAACTTGGAAAAGGGTGGTGAAATCATTACCTCTTCTTCGGGTTCTACCTTTTGATTTGATCAAAAGGGCTCCTTAGGTTGGCTTTCTGATAAAACTAAGGCCTCTAGGTTGTATTTAGGAAAGTTGGGAGAGTATTTGGGCAGAGTTTTACCGAATCATAAGGTTTTGAAGGTGTGAAGAAGTGAGATGGTGGAGTGCCCTTTTTTAAGAGGGGTGAGGGGCACCTTTGGAAAAGCTAGAAATATTAGTTTATAATAAATTCATATTCGGTTTCCAATAGCTCAAAAGTTGATTATTCAAATGTTAAGGTGGGGCTGGGTCGAAAACAACTCATCCAATAGAATTTAGACAGGTTTGGGTACTTGTATTAACCTTATCTTTAAGTATTAACTTTAAGTTAATTAGTTTCACTTTTACAATGTCTCTTTGTATTTTTATATAATATGGTTAATAAACATAATATATACATCCAAGCGACCCCCATGTGGCCCATTAATGATGAACCTATCATGATATAAGTCTCTTGGCAGAACCTTAGTTTTTTTGGAATTTAATGTCAATAAATAATATAATAGTTTTTTAAGAACTCTTTTATGTCAATTTTGACACTATTCAATAGTTGATTTTTGTGAAACTCATAACAGATTGATTACTTCAAACAAAGTCAATTAAATCAATCCTAATATATCATATTATAATATAAAATTATTTTAATTCATTAAAAGTTTCATATTATATTTATTTGGGTATTTATAATATCTATTATTTTAATTTTTCACTATTATAGTAATTAATTCATCATCATTGTGTCATAAATAAATTAAATTATTTAATGTCTAAAAATTCTAAATAAAATATAATTATGTAGGAAATCGTTTTATCTTTCTAGTGAATAATTATAATCTAAAATCCAACATATATAAACCTATTTAAAAATTGTTTTTCTAAAAGATATATGCTTGTGTCATTTTTGTATTCATTTTAACTTAATTAAAAAAAAGTGTCCCTATCACCTACAAGTGGCACCATGGGCTCCCTAAATCGACCCAAAGATGCCTATGGTCGAACATGTATCAACCAATAAGGCTAGGTCACGTTTTAGGGTAATTTAGTATTATTATAATATTATTTTTTAACCCTTATTTACCGCATTTACCCTTAACCATGGTAAATAAAATATTTACCGCATTAATTATTCAAAATGTCTAAAAATAAAATTTACCTATTTACACAATTTGAACATCCTGATTCCAAATATGGAATCCATTTTACTAAATTCAAAACACAGAAGTGGCAGAAATTAATTTAAAATTAATTCCCGCTGTCAAAACAAAAAGCGTGTTTTTAAGAGATAATAAATATCAAAAGATTGACACTTGTTTATGTTCGGTTTAATTGTAAAATTATGTCCAATGACCAACATTATATTAAATTGTAAAAATATATTCTAAATATACTTTAACACCAATCAAATTCATAATTTATCACTATTAATTATTTTGATTAAAAAAGCTGTTTTTAATTAATATTTAGTAATTTTCACTATTCATCAAAATATTAAAGTTATCCGAAAAGTACCAAAATTTCACCTTAGGCTAAATTCGATACTACGAATCAAAAAATGAAGTCCATTTTGAGAGATAAAATTTATGAAATTTTAAAAGGTAGGTATTACTATTCATAACGGCTAGTTTGATTGGTTGTGGTGTGTTAGAACTTGAAGTTGCGTACAACACACGCTACTGTATTATTCAAAGGAAAGCGTACCGTGGAAGCTTGGTATGTTTCATTTTAAATTTTTTGATGTCCCCATTTAGTCAAAAAGTATAAAATATCGTATTTAAAAAGGTTTCACTATTAATAGTTGATAAAATTGCAATACTGAAAATGAATCTGTTCTTGCATTATGTCTAAGAAACTCATAATATGGATTCTAAAATTACAAGAATTATATAAAGTTTAAAATTTAGTTAATACTATTCATAACTTCTTTTGAATGGCTTTTATTGGTAAGTCATGGTGTGATTGAACTCGGTGTTGCGTGTAGTGCAAGTTATTGAATTATTTTGAAGAAAAAACACACTATGAAATCTTGGGGTGTTACAAAATTTCCTAAGACCATTTATTTATTTCATCAGTGATGAAATAAATTAATTATAAAGTTGATGTGTAAGATCCTCTATCTTGGTTTTGGGTGAATATAGTTTCAATAAATTTTAATATATCTACCTTCATCATTATTCGTGTACTACACTCTCTACCAACAGATAGATCATTTGTACAAAATGAGGATAATAAGACCATTATTTAATGTTCTATATGTAAAAATATTTTATATATATATTATTAAATATATAATGTGAAAATAAAAATTAATAGACACTATAATTTAATAAATTAGTATAGAGAAACTGAAAATAATCATAAAAACTATAGAATAGATGAACATGTTTTTTAAATAATTGTATTTATAAGATAAATATTTTATTATAATCATCTATAAATTTTTATTTAGAGGAAAAAATATCCAAAATTATAATAATCAAATCCTAGTGAATGAAAATAATGTAACCAAAGAGATAAATCCATGAAATGGTCATCACATGATAAGGTAAGGGAACCCAAAGTAGAGAAGAAGGTAAATGTAGTATCTAATGGACCCTATTAAGGATGGAAATTTTCATCCATGTTTCCATCACTACATGTGTGTATCACCTGCACCTATTTTTGGAGAAGGCTTCTACAACTCTACACATGGAAGATAATGGTCCATGGATTTGATATATGACAATGTAAGGAATCATGATGAATTATATATTCCATTTCAATTGAATCCAGAAACATATTAGGATTAGTAAAAACCAATATCTCATTAGGTAGTGTGAAATGCCCCATGATAAGGGAGTCACCATGAAAAAAAGAGTACAAAAGAAAGATAAATCTAGCCATTAAGATCACCAACCACCCCACCAATATGCATGCAACCTATAGTGCATGATCCATAAATATTAACATTAAGACCTCTTCTTATAGATATCTATTTCATTTATCTTCCCTATTTCTAAGGGGCATGTAAAGAGGAAGGAATTATAATAGAAAAACTCAGTCTTAGGGAGGGGGCTCTATCCTACTGTTTTACTAGAATCACATAGTCTTACACCAAACTACAGGCTCTAACCTACTATATATGATCAATAGGTCCCCTCATGATAAGAATTGTTTTTATTATTCTAAAAACACAAATAACCTATATTTAGTAAAACTAATCACCCATTATTTTCATTATTTTCACCCGACACACCATTATAATATTTAACAAGAAAATAAGTTTTATAGGAATAATTAAATGAAACCCCAATGATATCATAAATATTTTCCCACACATTCACCACCAATTCAATTTTGAAAAACTGTTTTAGATTTATTTCACAGTTGGACTTCCTACAACGTATAAAATTAAAAGAAACTGAATCCCCATTACAATTGATTACATCATCAATAGAAGTGGTGTGTTATATATTGTTATGTACCATGAAATTAAATTTTTCTTTTGATGTTTTTCACTAGAAAATAGTCTACTATTCAACCTGTATAGAATTTATCTGTATAAAGAGATAGAAAACATTGGATTAATAAAATACTAGATGGTATTGTCGTGGAAACAAGTATATCATGATCCTTGTAAGAGATAATTTTTATTGGAGATTTTGAGAAGCTGAGGATCAAGAATGGAGTTGATGAATAATGGATACATACTTTCCAAATGGATGGATGTGTCCAGAGTCATACACCATAAAATTTTATGCCAGTCAACCTCCCAGCTTTGAGAAAAAAATATTTATATCCCCAAGTCCAATGATCCACCTCTAGTGTCATTGGTGAACTAGGATGTGTTTTTTAATCATATTATAAATACATAAGATACGACATCATGGATCCCTCAAATATGAATCATACATAAAATTGATGAGATCTTATAATAAATAGAATTATTTTAAATCATTTTAGGTTATCTTGGATTGAATACAATTCCTGGTTCCTTCCTCACTATTCACATTAAAACCACCATCCTCTATTGATTTGTATAGCCTCTCCCACAATTCCCAATAATAGAATACCTCAACATGGGAATCCTAGATGAAATCCAATAATGACTTCATAATGTTCCTTTAAAATTCATTGGGAACCATAAGTAGAAATATCATGGGCATGGGTATGGAATAGAGGATACAATAAACAATGGTTATCCGACCCCAAAATAAAGTATTTATTTTTTCCTTTTGATAACCCAAGTAAATTTTTTTTCTACCTACCTGTCATTAATATATATTACAATTTTTTTTTTGGGTTTCATCTAATAAAATTGATATATTTGTTAATATTGAAAAATAATTTTTTTCTTAAAATTTTTATATAATATATTATATTTAAAAAGTCCCATTACATTTTTTTGGTTATTATGTAACATTATCCCCATTTTATTAATCATAATTTTT
The DNA here is from genome assembly GCA_963277665.1 of Viscum album. Taxonomy (NCBI): domain Eukaryota; kingdom Viridiplantae; phylum Streptophyta; class Magnoliopsida; order Santalales; family Viscaceae; genus Viscum; species Viscum album. The sequence continues at coordinate 14,111,266 of OY728151.1, read as the reverse complement.
CTACTCTCATTGAAATCAACATTATTATAAAATTTGGTGTATGTTTCTTTTTGTCTAAAAAATAATTTTTCAACATTGATGTTTTTTATTTCATCTTTTAGCATTATATTAAATTTAATTTCATCCACATCTATAAATTTATTATTAAATAATAGAATAAATATTTTTTAATTTGATTTTAAATTTTTATTAATGATAATAATTTAATATTTTTTCATAATGATTTGTAACCATACAATAAATTTGTAGCAATAGTAAAGGGTAAAACTAGTTAATTATAGTTCTGATTAAGTGATTATTTAACAAAAATTAATCATAAATCTTATTGAATGAAGTTAATTTGATAAATATTGTCTTAAATTAATATAGGGATAGATTTAGTTCAACTTCAACAAGGATAATAATATATATTATTTTAAATCATTGTAAAATTAAAAGAGGGCCCCTACCATAACTTAAAAAGGGCCCCTCAATTATATATTATTCCCATATATGAAACCATATTGATCAAACTTATCCCTCTCAAAAAATTCCCAACATCCATCCATACATTATAATGTAATTGGTTTCACAAAAATTCCATCCTTTAAGAATTAAGGTGAAACATAAGAGAGGTTTTCCAAAAACTAGGTGAAACACTTAGCCTAGTGTATTCTTGTCTATTTTATCTTCAATATCCAAAACAAAATATCTAACTATGATGATATGGTAACATAACGATCATAAATATTTATTAATTTTATTATATTAATGTAAAAAATCCATTTTCTTAACTTTTTCCCACAAATGGTAACTGAATGCATTGCTCGTACATACAGGTGGACTACCACCTCGATGAGGGGATGCATTTAATTTGGCATAACAACCTAAGAAGGGTAGTTATTATAATAGTATTTATAATTATATATATATATATGAAATTTATTCATTATAATTATTTGTGACTGATAATATACTTCTTACATTCTAAATCATTCATCCATTAGAAAACGATAACTTTTCTCATGATCATTGGTAAACTACCACCTCTATGAAGCGATACCAATTTTTTTCTCTGTCACTCATTCATTAAATGTTATAAAACATTATTTTATTAATGAAAAATTGAAAATATCATCATAAAACATGATATGTGATGTATAAATGTACCTATTTACCATGGTCAATATACATATGATGTTTTGGGATTATGAACCGAACATCCTCAAAACATTTTTCATGAGTTAAATGATTTAGTTGATATAATTGGTTTAGTAGTAAATGTAATAAAAGGATCAATAAGTAGGGGAAAATATTTAATTTTCTATAATAAGTTGAATACTTATTAGAAGATGATTATATATTAGTTACCATACCTATGGTGAAACACATACTCGATGTGATTAATTTGTAACAAACATATTGTTTTATTACATTTAAACTATTTTTAACCACATAAATGTCATTTTAAATGAATTAATTGTTGTTTTTATTTATTTTTTATATAATTTTCATTTTAAATTTTTATAACATTCGACATTGTTTATATATGAGTAAAAGGAATCATTAAAATGATTTCAACCAATGTAAAATTTTAACTCTTTAACCAATATGCCTAATGAATAATTTTTATCCTAAACAAGCTGAGAGGAGTATTACCCTATCATGTAAATTACTCATTAGTGAAAATAAAATATATATTATCACGATTTTCCAAAATTAAATCATATTTAGCATCAATCATGTGATTTTATTATTTGATTTTCAATTTAATAATACTTTATCATAATTATTTTTTAAAGACAACAAAATCTACATATGTGTTAAAGGGAATATTTTATAAGATTTTATATTGGAAATGAATGATTTTTTGGGATTTATGTATCTTATTATCTAAAGAAATTTCCCTTTTGATGGGTAATCCAGATATATATCAACGATGCATTTGGGGAATTATTTTTTTCTATTGGGAATAAATTTTTAAATTAACCATTTAGGGTTTTACATTTTTTAGAGTTAATATAAGAATCATTATAAGAGTTATATGAAGATTTCTTCATATATTACCTGAATGTATATTCTATTTTTACAATATAATTTTCATGGAAGTATTTTGATTTCATAATTTTTATTAATGATGGAATATTTAATGGAATGTCAATGACCCTTTTAATGGTTAAATTTATGTTTTACAAAAAAAAATTCATGAGTACCAATTTTTCATAATTAACACTAACTTTTTTTTATTGATTATGATATTTCTTTAAAAAAACTTTGGGATGTGATGTTGATTTCATGAGTATTATAAAAGGCATCTTAGATAATATTTATTATAAAAAAGTGATTTTTCATATTACATTTCATGATAATAAAAACTATAATGTATCTATTTTTATCAATTTCATCATTGGAATATATCAAATAACATTTTAAAATCCCTGAATTGAGATGATGTGAGATTTAGAGGCCAAGAAGGACTTGAAAAAAAATATAATAAAAATTTTAAATATAGTAAATAAGACATTCATGTTTTAGTGAAAAGGTGATGTAACTCCCGAAATATGACTCAAATGGGAAATATAAGACCACATTTATATCATCCTTGACCTGAAAGATACTAAACCGATTCCTGAATATGGTTCAACAAATGGACTCAAGCACACCTCCCCATACATATGAGGTTTTTGAATAGCAGTGAGGGTCTATGGGGTCGCATGGGGAGACTATGAAATCAATACTAGAATTCGACACTATTGATAACATATATAATAAAGGAAACAATAAACAATAAACCATAAACATGAATTAATAAAAATTTTCAGAATAGGGTATAATCCACCACCAATCAATGAGTACTTCATGTCTTGGTAATAGTTCCAACAGTGAAGGAAACAAATATTAAATTTAAATTGACAAATCTAAAAAATAGGTCCTGACCCCAAGTCCATATCCTCATCCACGAACATCCCAAGCCCAAATCAACATTATAGTATATGAAATTATCTATAGTTAGGAATTTAAACAATGAAATATGATAATGTTCCCAATATGGGAGCAAGCAATGTATAAGTACAACTCAAAAGGCCACCACCACTAGTGTCTAAAAAATATCTAGTTCAAATAGAATGTGTATGCAAGATTGAACTGAATGAAAAATAAACAAAAGTAAATGTGGTTTTCAATGTGTAGATATATTTACTTAACCCTTTCCCATTATTATTTCCATTTTATCATATATACCATTTTAATTTCTAATTTCATTTTCATCACATGATATATGGGTTATAAATTTACATCATTTATGCAATAATATATTCTGATCAATTATAATGAATATGTTTATATATCAAGTTCCCTATCTCATAGGGGTACAAATTTAATAAAAAATTTCATCACAGACACCTTGGTTCCTCTGTCCATGTTGTTTCATCCATATACACTATTAGGTGACAAGTACCTCACTCTGAAACCCTATCCCAAGCGTTATAGGGGTGGTGTTTTGAGACTCAGTCCATCCCAAACCATGAGAGGAGCCTCAGTCCTTTATCCCACTCCACTAATCCATATGATAATTTATATATATCCATTTACCACATATATGATGTCATAAATGAATCAATAATAGTTCCCAAAACATTTAAAATTAACATTTCATTAAAAATTTCCGTAATCTTCAAACATAAGCCATTAGAAAATTTACCATTTACATATAATATCCCATTTAACCCATTTAAATTTTTATAATATAATAGATATAACAAAAAAAAACTCATACATTATACCATTAAAAATATTCATCATTTTCAAAACATGAACCCATTTTACACATTCATCAGTTCATATTCCTCAATCCATTTCTTCCTCGTCATTATAATTTCATAAGATATTTATCCCATTCACTATAATACATTTATCCTATCTTCACCATTTTCTAAAAAATCCAATATCATGTTTCCACAAACTAGACACAATTATCTTGTATGCCTCATTATGATTATAACGGTCAAGTCAACACATTTATCATGGGATTTTTTTTCACAAGTGGACTTTGCGTTCACATTACAATTTTTCAAGTTTGGATGTATTGGTAAAAACCATGGGTTTACCTAAGCCAGTCTAATCAAAATCATTAAAATCACATTGTGACCAAGAGGGGTCTAAATCATCATTTAGATGACCATGATACCATGTATGACCAAAGGAATAAAAATCACCTCAATAAAAATAAAATATCACAACCACACAATAACAAAATGAAAAAAAGTCTATAAAATATATCTTATATCAAACCTACCTCAAATCCAAAGATGAAATCACCCATACACATAGACTCAAATAAGGATTGAAGAGCCATTTAATCCCCAACCTATGATCAACTCAAAAAAGGCAATTTTAAGGATTTAGAATAAAAATAACTAAATAAAAATCCCTAATATGAAAAAGTGAAGAATGAGAAGGATTATAATCACCCAGAGCTATGGTTCGAAACCAAAGATGCACCAAACGACTTAAAATATGCGGATATTTAACTTTGTAAAGATTTGGGGGTCTCGATTAATCAATAAGGATAGAGAAGGAAATTTTTAGTGAAAATAAGGCAAGGAACATTGAATCTAGATGGGATAGTTTTCTATTTTCTCACCTTTTAATGGAAAGTGAGGTTCTATCACACAATTTCCCAAAACATGTGCCAACTGCGTTCTTGGATCTTTCCAAGGGGGGGCCCATGTTTCAATATTACATTTGGATAATACATGGTTTGATAAACTGTAAGCCAATCATGCAGAATTATTCTATCTGGTTATACACTATTTTCTCTCACTTTATGTATGGTTTGTTTAGTCTCATACCCAACCTACTTATTACCTTTATTTAGGTTCATGTTTATCACTAACCATGCTCCAATAATGAAACATGAACTAGAAGTCTATTTTTATCCTTCTATCATGTCTCGATCACCTAGAACACCCTAAACCTCCACATACTACCAGTAAACATTCCATAAATTGATTTAAAAATATTTATACAACAATATAAACATGGTCATACCTATATGATGTCTAGGATAATAAAATTACCCCACAGTTTCATTGTTTATCCTTGAGCCACACAACCATGTATCACTGATCTTTTGATGCAAATTTATCAGGACACTGGGTCCACGTATCCATCTATCATTACCATAATCCTACCCAACTGTTATCATGATACCATAAAACATGAAATGTGGTCTTTCCCCCAAATACCTTCTCAGTAAGATAAAAATAATGAACCATATTATCCTTAAAGTATTCATCAAATTCTAACCAAACATCACCCATTATAACCCCATATGAATGCTTAAGAAACAACTCCTGAAATGAAACACAAGGAAACTTCACACACAACATCATACCATCATGTAAGAGAAAAATTGTACCCCATCATTATGATCATATTCCCAAATATTTTCTGTACTCACGTTGATTCATTTTATTATTTTTACAAAACTATAATCGAGACCAAAACTCCACACCACCTAAAGAAAAAACCTGGCATTTTGATCAAATTTCATGAATTACATCGATCCCCAACTCCAGGACTGATGGCCCCATTCCATAATATAACATCCAAGATAGAACAATGACCATCAAGGAAATCTACCTGTAAAACCTGAATGAATGGTCGTTATCCTGGAAATCTCACCAATTTGGTTCTTACTTGAGTACCATCATATTGAAACACCCTTCACATCATCAAATGAAAATGTGGTGTATTATTTAGGATGGGGTATACCTTGAATCCACAAAAATATTCCATAGGATGTATGTATGGTTAGGATATAATGATACATTAAGTCCATTATCAATTCATCTTGGATTTTATAATTAGTATCTATCATATACGGAAATAAAAATTTAATATGATCTACCTAGTCTCTTAATTTATTGTTTTTAATGATTTCAGGGTCCTCTAAAAGGTTTTTTAGACATACCCCTCCATCAGATCTACCCACACATTTCTTGAGTTATGAATTAGACAAGAATTTTGAATTTTTCTTATGATGAATTTTTGTGGGAGGAACATAGTTTGGGATAGATAGATAGAGGATCATAAAAGTGTTACATTTGATAGATTTACCCTCTTTATGGAATGGTTTGTTTTTTTTCTAATTTTGATGGGCATATTTTTGGCCCATATACCATCTGGTGATTTTCTTGTACTATGATTATGGAATATAATTATATGTAAGATTTTTTTGGTTTAACATTTTACAGAACCATTGTACGGGTTGGAGATGTTTGTGTGAGTATAGAAACTTTGTTATACGGCATCCCATGGGTGTGATATGATTAATCAGAGCTAGTTGATACCCCTAGACAATTGGAGGTAGGCATTGTTTAGTTACTCTATTCTAACCAGCAGTAAGGATGGCCCTAGTGGGTCAATCCATCATAGGGTGGGATCAGTAGAAGTAGGTTACACATCATAAGTTTATTTGGTTACTTTCTAGCTGTGAGGTTTTGTTACTGATTTATCGAAAAAACTATGTTGTGTTTTGAGTCCTACATACGCCATGAGTTCTAGTGATAGTGTATTGACCAGCATATCCCTTCACTAGGACTCAGATATCCCACTAGTATACTCAGAATATGCAAGCACCAATTTCTATAAAAATTATTCGTAAAATCATTATATATTAAAAGATTTTGGATTCCATGTCATTCATGCTTCATATTTCCATATATACTCCTTTTCCATAGTGCATGTTATATTTTTGGATGAATCAATTAAGATAACCTTGTATGATTACTCAAATGGATCACATGGATGATATTTTTAGTGATAAATCTTCTTCATAAGGTCATGTATAGGGAGAGATATCTCTAAGGATTTCATAAGTTTTCCACCACCCATTGAGTAGTAGGTTTCTTCGAAAGTACTGGATGGTGATATGTGCAGTCTAAGCATACTCCATGCGTTATTGGTATAGTGATGTCCCTAGTATGAGAGGGAGAAATACCCCCATATAGATAAGGATTTTATAATGTAAATGAACAATGTATTCAAAATGTGTTGAAGCTTATTTATTAGAGTTGGTTTCTAGCCAAGAGCCTTTTGTAAGGGCTATTCAGGTAATACAAGATTCATATTACTCAATTACATAGTGAGACAAATTTCTATTATTTTAATTTTGAGTGACTCTATATAGAGTATTTTTATTTATGTATGTTTCATTCCATGTGAATTCAGGGGCATTTACAGTTACATGAGTTAATCATGAATGTGGAAGTGTATTTGGGGAGATTCATTGACCTATAAAACTATTAAATGGATATGGCTCATTATCCATTAATCTAATAATGGATTTTTGAGTTGGTATAATGATGCGATATCATGGATTTATTTATATCTTTTTGCATCTCCGTCGATGTTTTAGTTCTACAGTTAGCCTTAATGGTTGATAGTTTTCTAGGTGAGTAGACACCCACTTTGGGTTTTAGTAGTGGGAACATATATGTTCTGACATCAATATTGTATAGCTAGTGGTTTGTATATGAAATTTAGATTAGATGATTATTTATTAGATGATATTAGGATATGGTTTCTATAGTTTAGGGCTATCTTGATAGATTTATTCCCCCAAGAGGATGATAGTGTTTCTCTTTTGATGTTCCTGAAAAAAACACTCAGGAATATCAAAATTGTTATTTTCCATGTAGATAATTTGTGGATGGTATGCCTAATCAGATACATCAGCATGAATTGGGGTTCCACATGGTAGAGTATATTTTTAATGATTGGGGTTAAATTCAAGATGTGGGATATTTGTTTACGTATGACAACCACCCCCCCAAATTGTCATACTCCAATCTTAGGGAACTAGTTGTCACAACCCGTCCCAGTGGGGCATGAGCTGCAAATCCACAAGCCCGCCTCCAATAGTCCAGGGGCAGGTAACTAGCACCGAGTATGCATGTTACTAACATGGTAGTCATTTCCAATAAACCTGTACACATGCAAACACATCTCCAAGTCCACAAAGATGAAAAGTAAAAGCTACTAAAAATAGAAATGCATGAATACACTAAAATCCCATCCAACAGAGTACGGTAGGAATATAATGTACTATAATGTAAAACCCAGGGCCAAATTTACAAGCCCACCAAAAGGGAGTCTGTAACAAAGTCCAACATGTAAAGAAAGGAACTAGGACAGCGATCCGTAGCCAAATGAACACAACTCGTCTTGCCTGATCTCATTGAGCACCGTCTGATCCTGTTCCACCTAGAATCTTGACAAATACTTGCTCTTCTGCACAAGACATGACACTTGAAGGCAAATCTCGTACAAGGGTGAGTCTAACAATACCTAGTAGGACACCCCGAAACCACAAAAAAATACAACAAGGGAAATACCAAAAAGGAATGATATAGCCTACTGTACACGGTATATGTTTACAAAACATATAAGAATAATATCCTGATATACTCATTCACAGTCGACTATCGCGAAACCACCACTAATATCCAGCTCAAAAATTTCACAAAGCACTTAACACGGAGAACACACTCTTAGGTCTGAATAGATAGATACAAAGAACTCGTTCTAGGAGAACACACTCCACATGTAATTGAGAATATGATGCTCAGAAGAGGAACACAACCAATAGCCATTGGAGGATTCTAACAACTTAGTCTAAACTAATCCTCTATGTAGAGGATTGATGTCTGGGTAAACTAGGACATGTCGATACCAAGAACTCTACATAGGGTTCCATGAATGAATAGAGGATCTGACTCTAAGTCTCATAGAGGGTATTCCAACAACTATATTCAAGAAGTCATGCTGAAGGAATCATACTCGTGTATATAAGAAATGATACCAAAAACCATCAGGGGAAAGACCAAGGGTACGAACCCTAATAAATATAGTCGAAGTCACTGACGAAAAATGGCTCAGGCCATGTATAACAGGTTACACGGTGTGTAGTAGGATCACACGCCATGTTACATGACTCCGGTTATTGCCTGTGTAAACGGCTTGTGTCTCTAGTCCAGGTGTGTAAATATATCCTACACAATGTGTAGAAGGCTCACGCGCCATGTTCCTTGACTCCGGGTACTACCCGTGAAAACGGACTGTGTCTCTAGGCTTTCTATAAAAAGTAACTACACGGTGTGTAGTAGGATTACACGTCGTGTCCGAGCACCTGGGGTTCGCTCCATGTACGCGGGCCATGTCCCGGTACATGGTCTATGTCCGTGTCTCCATGATCGTGTACTAGTACACTGGTTATCCCGTGTATCTAGGCGGGTCTGGCCATGGAAGGGTATACACACCATGTCATTGGCCGTGTACCCAACTCGTGTTCGTGTACTCTTAGAGTACACACCAAGTGGTCTTCCAACGAACACACTCCATGTAGCCCATACTACACGCCGTGTAGTCCGGATTTTTCCAGAACTGTCGTCTTCCTCATCGCGACTCGGCCGATCTTTCGGATCTCGTTTTTGTCATCCGATTGCATCGAAACTCAAGATGCTGTTTTTTTTTCATCATCCTAACTCCGAATCCGGGTGTTTCAGACCTTCAATCAGCTCAGAAAACAAGCATTGATTCATCCAAAAGAAAATGACCAAAAACCCATATCTCTCGATCTTCTTGGAATCGTCCATCTCCACCGCAGTCTCACCTCTGCAGGGTTGTACCGACTCCAGATCTTCAATTTGGGATCGTTGTGTTGCACAATGGATGCACAACGAATCATCGTTCATATTTTTGTGAAGAACTCGTAGAACACACATGAAGAACCCGGTGAATTTAGGGAAGAAAGGAACAACAAATTGAGGGGGATGAACCTCGACCGATGTTAGTGTCGATCTTGGTTTATCACCGTTAGAAGGACAAATGAAATCAAAAACAACCATCGAGAATCAAATCCCCAAAATCCCTGCAAAAGCCCATCCTGAATACATGATCGATCCGTGTGCTAATTTGTTTGTGGATTAGACTGCGTTTGTAATAGGAATCAAGAACGGGGAAAGGAAACCAAAATCAAAACGTTCTACCTGGATCCATGGCATTTGTTTGCAAAGATCCGGTCGACGCGTTGTCGTCCCTGGGGAAACCCGTCAAGAACGTCATCTCCTTGTTGGGGTTTCCTCTAGAGCCTCTAGAACCTCCAAGGGTTTCAAGGTTATGTGGTCTATAACCCTGGACCCCTACACAAATCTATATTTAAAACGATAAATGATATTTTTTGCAACAAGATTTAATAAATTATTTTTTATAAATATTTTATTAGAGTTATTTCCAAAAACTAGATTTCACCACTGACATGCGTCGTCCGATGTTAGGCCTCAACTAAGGTAAAATCACTGCTCTGCATGAAACGGTGACCTCAGATATCTGATCCAAGAACCTGTTCAAGAGATATTCCACTTTTCTAGGAAAACCCCATGAGCGTGTTATTTAATTATTAAATTAAATTCAAACATTTCTTCGAGGCTCACTCGGCCTCGGAACTGAATGTCGTCACATTTCCTGGTCTCTAATGAATTCCCACATAGTATTAAAATAAAATACGGATAAATATGAGACATTAAATAACACCCACCATATGTCTTTACATCCCCAAAAATCCAAAACAAAGGATACTCAAAAAGATGTGGACACTGCACACCAATCTATCCCTCCTGCTCCCACATGCTCTCCTAGAGATTCCCGTGTGGCCACTGGACACACACCAAGGGAATAGCTCACCCACGAAGGATCTTCTCCTTCTGATCCTCAATCTCTATTAGGTACTCAGCAATGGTCACTCCATCATCGATATCCAGCTCACCCCTATCGGTAATGTGCGATGGATCATGCACGTACCTTCGCAGCTGCGACACATGGAAGACATTGTGTACCCGGTCCATCAGAGGAGGTAGAGCCAAGTGGTATGCCACCTCAACTACTCTACTCATAATTTGAAAATGGATGATGATCCTCGGATATAGCTTGTCGCCTCGGCCAAATATCTGCAATCCCCATTGAGTTGAGACCCGAAGGAACACATGGTCTCCCTCCTCGAACTCCGAGGGCCTCGGTCTCCTGTCAGCATAAGAATTTTTCAGACTCTAGGCAGTCTTTATCCTCTCCTGTATGACCTGAACCTTCTCCGTATTAGCTCACACCATCTATGGGCCCATGAGTTATGTCTCTATTGGGTCAGTCCAACAAAGTTGTGACTTACAAGATTTCCCAAACAAAGCCTCGAATGGTGCCATACCAATAGTGGAATGATAACTGTTGTTATAGGAAAATTCCACCAGTGTTAGGTGATCCTCCGAGATACGACTAAAGTAAAGTTTTCAAGCTCATAGAATATCCTCCCGAACATGGATGGTCCGCTCTGTCTGTCCATCGGTCTAAGGATGAAACGATGTGCTCAAGTATAACTGAGTCCCAGAAGCTTCTTGCAATCCCTTTCACAACCAGGATGTGAAATGATCATAACGATCTGAGACAATCATGGATCGCAGTCTATGTAGTCGAACTATCTCCTACATGTAGAGGCATACCATGCTTTCTACTGAACTCTTCTCTCACATGGCTAGGATGTGGGATGACTTGGTGAGTCGGTCAAGGATCAACCAGATGGCATCATGTACCCTAGAAGTACATGGTGAACCCATCACAAAGTCCATGGAAATATCATCCCACTTCCACTATAGCACCCCAAGGGGATGATTCAATCCTACTGGAACCTGGTGCTCAGCCTTTACTTGCTAATAAGTAAGGCATTGAAGGACAAACTCTGCCACACTCTTCTTCATTCCTGTCGACCAGAACTGACGTCGGAGGTCCTGGTACATCTTTCTCATGCCTGGATGAACAGCTAAAGGATATGTATGGAACTCCCTCAGAACCTCCTCCCGCAATGTCACTGGTACTACTGTGCACCCTCTGAAAAGAAAAACGTTCTCCCCACCTATTGAATATCCATCAACAACATCACCTATGGGTATCTGAGAACACAGAGTCTCACAGATATCATCCTCAAGCGGTGTTTCCCTGACTCACTATAAGAGTGGAGGGGTAACGAACATTGAATGAAGGTAAGATCCCTCATCTCTGTCCATGAAGGATAACTGTAAAGAGGAAAACTACTTCATCACCTCATCCAGCAACTATGAACTGGATTTCCTATTGAGAGCATCTGCCACAACGTTCCCATTCCCAGGAGTATAAACAATCTCAAATTCAAAATCCTGGAGGAACTCAATCCACCACCTCCATTTAAAATTCAGATCCTTATGAGAAATGATATATCATAGAATCTTGTGAATAGAGTAGAATACAAACCGCTCGACCATCAGGTAGTGCCCCCACATCTTCAATGCGAATACTACCTCTGCCAACTCAAGATCATGGGTCGTGTAGTTCTACTCGTGTGGCCTCAACTGAAGTGAGAAATAGGCAATCACCGCTTGCCTCTACATTAGGACACATCCAAGACCCGTTCCTGATGTGTCATAGAACACCACGTACTCGACACCCACTTCTGGTAGTCTCAAGATCGGGGCGCTCGTTAGACTCTATATCAATTGTTGAAAAGCCTGCTAGAATCTCTCGGTCCGCATGAAAGGCTGCCCTTTTTAGGTCAAAGCATTCATGGGTGATGAAATCCTGGAGAAATGAGGAATGAATCTATGATAGTAGCCTACCATCCCAAGGAAACTCTAAACCTTCTTCACGCTCCGGGGTGGCTCCCATGCTAGCACTGCCTCTACCTTGGCTAGGTCCACTGCTACACTATCTGCTGAGATAACGTGTCCCTGAATGTGGACCTCATGTTTCAAGAATTGACACATTGAGAGTTTCCCGTACAACTGGTGCTCTCAGAGTGTGTCCAGAACCATCCTTAGGTGCCTCGCGTACTCCTCCTTGGACGCGGTGTACACAAGGATATCATTAATGAAGACCACCACGAACCAATCTAGATAGGGCAAAATGATCCGGTTCATGAGTCCCATAAACACTTCAGGGGCGTTTGTCATGCTGAAGGGCATCACCAAGTAATCATAGTGACTGTAGCGACATCTGAAATCCATCTTCGGTATATCCCAATCATGTACTCGCAACTGGTGATATCCTGATCATAGATCAAACTTCAAGAACCATTTTGTCCCTCTTAAATTGTCAAAGAGGTCACTGATCCTTAGTAGTGGAAACCGATTCCTAACGGTCACAGGATTCATCTGCCTGTAATCCACATACAACCTCAAGCTCCGGTCTACCTTCTTGGAAAAAAATACTGGGGCCGCACAGGGTGAAACACTAGGTCTCACGAAGCCCTTCCTCTACAAGTCTTCCATTTTCACTCTCATCTTGCGAAGCTCTGCAGGAGCCATTCGATATTCTGATGCTGAAATCGGTGTTGTCCCGGGTAGCAACTCAATGCAGAAATCTATCTCTCTATGGGGAGGTAGTACGGGGAAATCCTCTGGACAAATGTCCTCATACATAGCCAGTACTGCTAGAAACTGGAAACTCGTAACATCTGTTGCACCAAGGGCTAGGCTAGCCAACTGATTTGAAATAGAATGTACCTTCCTAGTAACAAGTACATCCTGCACAGCCTGGGTCTCCATTTCACCGACGAAGGATAACCTCCTCCCATCAATGCAGACAAACCGCACCTTTCACCTAAAACAGTCAATCTGGGCATGAACTGTGGATAGCCAATCCATTCCAATAATGACATCATAAGGCCTCGATTCTACCACCACGAGGTTCCAACTGAAACTCTCCCCTCCAATGGCCAGGTCACACTGTCTACAATGGTGTCTGATCTCTGAATCTTCTCCAGTCTGTGTCTCTAAGTGTAAGGGTCGAGTCACCGTCTCAACTAGAATATCAAGGTCTCGAAAAAGATGAGCATTCAGAAACTAATTACTAGAAACTTTTTCTATCAGTATGGAACCCAATATATAAAAGACACATATTTTACCTCTAATCATTCCCGAAGTACTTGGGTCATAAGCCTCCGCTGCCTAGAGCTGTCCCGGACTCTGTCCACCAACTCCCTGAACCTAGGGTGGACCGCCTAGGGGTGGTGGTTGTAAAGGGTCAAAACACTGACCACCTCCAAATTCTCTCCCATCTCCTCTACCACGTCTGCTGCCCTGAAGATGTATCTGCTCCACATGTTGACTTTGCTTTAGTGGTCCATCCACTGCTCCCATGTCAGTAGTACAGCGAGTCAGAAAATCTCGAGAGAGATGTCCCCTTCCATCACAATAGTAGAATCGCCTCTCTCAAGGCTGGATGGATGCTCCCTATGAACCATGTATGACATATCCTCTATCATAGGATCTCCTTTGAAAATGTCTACCATTCCTTGGTCCCTGACGTCGGCTCCATGCTGTCGAGGTCTCTGCTCCAGATCGCTCAGTACTGACAACGGCTGGTTGTCTCTGCTCTTCCGAAAAGCTCTTGACCACCAAAGCCTGCTTGAGCACCCCAGAATAAGATGGAATTCTCATAGGGATGATTCTAGCTCAAATGTCTCTGCACAAGCCCCGATCAATAGTCAGAGAACTAAAGTACTGATCCCGGACCATATCCATAGAGTACTATGAGAGGTCGGTAAACCTCGATGAATAGTCATCCACTTTCATGGTTCCATGTTGGAGATGAAGAACCTGATGTATACATACTGCTCTCATCATAACTGAAGAAAAATCCTCTATGAAGAGTTGCTCAAACTATTACCATGAAAGAGTCTCCTCATCGTGTGTCTGGATAACCAAACTCCAACATCGCCCCACCGAGACCTGCTAAAGGCTCGCTGCCAGGATCACCATCATGTCTTCTGGTGTCCTTACCAAACAGAAGACTCTGGTCACTGCCTCAAGCCAGTCCTCCACTGCTTGAGGGTTAGGCTCGCCTCGAAACCTATTGGGTCTCTATCTCTGAAACTCAAGGAGTTTTCTCAGCCTTCACTCCTCATCTATTGGTACATCATGCACTAAACATTACTCCACAGGTGGTGGAATTACTAGCAAACCACCTGATGGTAAAACCGGGGGATCTGGTCCCTGTATAGAAGCGTCATCACTGAAGGGGTCATCCTCATGACCGAGCAACTGGATCATAGCGGGTGCGCTCCGCGGAGGCATCCTGTAATGAAACAAGATGTATTACAGTCAGTGAGTATATCTGTAGAACTTACTCAAGAAGGACATGGAAACCACAAACCATTCCTATATGATGCATGTACCTTTATTTTCCCCTAAAACTAATGTTATCATGTTCCAAGTTGAAAATAAAGTTATCAAAGTCCTGGAGTATGGATACGTCAGTTTCCCGCACCAACACTGGGGTCCCTGGCCTGATAGCCAAACTTGAAACACTTAACATTGTTTCCCCAAACCAAATCATAGTCTCTCGGTCCTAAGGTAGAACCAACCACCTCTGATACCACTATTTCACAACCCATCCCAGTGGTGCCCAAGCTGCAACTCCCCAAGCCCGCCGCCAATAGTCCAGGGGCTGGTGACTAGCACCACGTAGGCATGTTACTAACATGGGAGGCATTTTCTATGATCCTATACACACACACCCATATCCAAGCACAAAAATATGAAAATTAAAAGCTAATAAAAAATGGAAATGCATGCATACACTAAAATCCTAACTGATAGTGTATGTTAGGAATGTAAAGTACAGTAATGTAAAACCCTTTCCAAAAAGTACAAGCCCACCAAAAGTGAGTCTGTAACAAAGTCCAACCTGTAAAAAAAGGCACTGGGACTGCAATATGTAGCCATACGAACAAACCTCATCTTTCTGGAACTCACTGAGCACCGTTCGGTCCTATTCCACCTAGAATCCAATCAAAGGCTTGTTCATCTGCACAAGTCACGACACGTGCGGGAAAATCCGGTGCAGGGGTGAGTATAAAAATACCCAGTAGGACACCTCGAAACCAAGAAGGATTACAACAAGGGTAATACCACAAAGGAAAGATTCAGTCAGCTCTACATGGTATATGTTTACAGAATATATAACAAAAATATCCAGATATACACATACACAGTCAACTATCGCGAAACCACCACTAAGATCCCAATCGAAGATTCCACTAAGAACGTAACAAGGAGAACACACTTCTAGGTCTGAACAGATAGATACAAAGTACTCATTCCAGGAGAACATGTTCCACATGTACTTGAGAATATGATTCTCAGATGAGAATCGCAACCAATAGCCGTGGGGTGATTCCAACAACTCAGTCTGAACTAATCCTTTAACCAGAGGATCGGCGCCTGAGTGAAGTTGGTCACGTCGATACCAAGAACTCTACGTAAGGTTCCAGGAATGAATAAGGGATCTGGCTCTAAGTCTCACAGAGTGGATTCCAACAACACTATTCAGGATGTCTTGCATAAGGGATCATATTCATATACATAGGAAATGATATCAGAAACCTTCATGGGAAAGGCCAAGGGTAGGAACCCTATAAAATCATGTCCAAGTCACAAAAGAAAAATGGCTCAAGGAATGTAAAATAGGTTACACGGTGTGTAGTAGGATCACATGTCATGTTCCATGAATCTGGGTACTTCCTGTGTAAATGGCTAGTGTCTCTAGTCTAGGTGTGAAAAACTATACTACACTACGTGTAGAAGGATCTCACACCCTGATCCTTGAATTCGGGTACATCCCTTGTAAATGTCATGTGTCTCTAGGATTTTCGATAAAAGTAACTACGCGATGTGTATTAGGATTACACATTGTGTCCGAGCACCTGTGGTTTGCTCCGTGTACGCTGGCTATGTGCTCATACACGGTCTATGTCCATGTCGCCATGCCCGTGTACCAGTACACTAGGTATCCCGTGTATCTAGCAGGGTCTGGCCAGGGAAGGGTAAACACAACATGTCCTTGGACATGTACCCAACCAGTGTCCGTGTACTCTCGGAGTACACGCCAGGTGGTCCGCTGAGGAACACATGCCGTGTATCCCATAATACACGTCGTGTAGTCGGGATTTTTCTAGAATCGACGTCTTCCTCCTCACACCTCATCCGATATTCAAGATCTCGATTCTGTCGTCCGTTTTCCGCGAAACACAAGACGTTGGTTCGTTTCATCATCCTAACACTAAATTCGGGTGTTTCGGACCATCAATAATCTCATAAAATAAGCATTGATTCATCTGAAAGAAAATCCCCAGAAACATGTATCTCTCAATCCTCTCTGAATCGTCCATCACCATCACAGTTGCACCTCTGTAGTGTTTTACCGACACCGGATCATAAATTTTGGATCGTTGCATCGAACAACGGATGCGCAACGACCCATCATTCATATATCCGTCAAGAATGCGTAGAACACCCAAGAAGAACATGTGGAAATCGAGGATGAAAGGCACAAAAAATAGAGAATGACGAACCTCGATCGATGTTCGTGTCGATCTTGGTTCTTCACAGTTAGAAGGCCAAATGAAATAAAAAACAACCTTCAAGAATCAAATCCTCAAAATCCCCACAAAATCCCATCCGGGAAACACGATCGATCTGCAGGCTAATTTGTTTGTGGATTATTCCACGTTTGTCGTAGGAATCACGAATGGGGAAAAGAAACCAAAATCAAAATGTCTTACCTGGATCCACAACGCTCATTGGAGAATATCTGGTCTCCACGTCGTCGTCTTTGGTGAAACCCGTCAAGAACACCTTCTCCACTTTGGGGTTTCCACTAGAGCCTCCAGATCTTGCAAGGGTTTCAGGGTTATGAGTTCTATAACCCTGGACCCCTGTGAAAATCTCTATTTAAAAAGATAAAAGAAATTTTCTACAACAATATTTAATGAAATATTTTTATTAAATATTTTATTACAGTTTCGTCCAAAAAATAGATTTCACCACCGACCTGTGTCGTCCAATGTTAGGCCTCGCCTAAGTAAAATTGCTACTCTAAACGCAACGGTGCCCTCATATTTCTGATCCGATCAGCCATTCGTGAGTTATTCCACTTATCCAGTAAATCCCCATGCGCGTGTTATTTAATTATTAAATTAAATTCAAACATTTTTTCCAGGCTCACCATGCCTCGGAACTGCACGCCTTCACATTTCTTGGTCTTGAAATAATTCCCACATAGTATTAAAATAAAATAAAGAGAAATCTAAGACATTACACTAGTGGACAAGGACACGGATAACTAAAGGTAGTGGATGACTATAACATCATGGATACTAGGATTATTATAAGTATTATGAATGACCTTTATATATTATTTATAGTGGAAATAAACATGACTGTGAGTCACTAATTTTTTCCAATTCATGACATGATGATATAAATATTCTAGTTGAGAACTCATCTTGTCTCATTATCTTACAAACTCTTACAAGTGGTGACTCAGTATTCAAAAAAATATACCAAAATTGTGACCATATTACTATAGGTGAGATCGTAATTTGGGACCTCATTATTGTATCCATGTGTCCTTATGATATGTATGAAATTGATAGAAAATGTTCATTTTTATATTTACTATTACAAGTAGGTGATTTGTTGTATCCATAATCAAGGATTTCCTTTTTTGGGGGTTGATTGAAACCCATGTATAGTAGGATGGGTTTATAAAATAATGGAAAAATTATTAATCTATTTTTTTCTAGTATATACATTGGAGTAATTGAATATATGGTATTTTAGATTCCTACTGCGGTTGAAGTTTGTCTGAACATATTTCCCATGGATGTTCTAGACAGACCTCTAAACTAGTAGAAATACATTAGCATTTACTTCCACCCAAGGATTCCCTTAATATTTATTCTTTTATATTTAATGTATCATGTAAATACTTTATTGTTTAATTTTTTGGACTTATTGACAGATATCTTTGTCAAAACTAGTTTTCAACCAAGGCATCCTCCATACTGTTCCCTAATAAGGATGATGTAGGATTGATGTTATTTGTTGATTACTATATCCTAACCCAAGTAACCATGAATAATTACTATACACTACCAAGGATTGATGACCTCATCGATCCGTTTTTGAGGGTGAGATGATTATTGAATCTATTTTTGAATTTAGGCTATAACGTTCTCTGAGTATGAGAGTTGTATTTAGTGAATATGACTTTTAGAATCCTATGTGGTCATTATATGTACTTGATTATTATTTTTTAGAAGAATAATTCAGCCACATTATTTAGGAGACTCCTGTGAATGATTAATCAACTATTCATTGACCAATTTGTGGTTTTACCCATTAATCATATCATATATTACTGAGATTTTTTGGGGGAAGAACGTGGTAAATGTTCTTATAGTAACACACCTAATATGAGAGGACTTTATTTATATAAATAATTCATCGTGTTAGTTTTTTTTATATACAATTTCATGGCTATTTTGTCTCAAAAGATGGTGTAACTATGGACTAATTGATAGTTAAGGAAGTTGTATCTTGGGATCTAACCAAAACCGTGTAATAGGTAAGAGGATTAATTCTATTGAAGGGATGGTATATAAGGTTTTTCATGATTTCCCTTAGATAATAACACCTTTTAATAATTAAACACATAAAGGGGTGGCTTTATTATATAGAAATGTTAATGTAGGATTTTTGTGGTTGTAGTATAGGTTTTCAAAGGTCCCATCATGATATTACAAGATGAATGTGTCGTGTAATCATATTTTTAAATATATATATCACCAAAAAATGGTTTTTACAAGTTCATAGGCATAAAATTATTTCATAGGAGTCCCAAATATTTTTACCACAATAATGAACTACATAACACATGATCTAGATTGGGAAGGAGAAGTCATTTCTGTAACATCTAAAGACACTATCTTTTGGGTGAGTACATTATCATCAATTCTTATCACAAGATTATCATGTATATACACATTTAGTAGGATCTTTAATTGAGATCCATGTTAGTGATATTATTCCTATGACATTATGAATCTGAGATAATGTAACATTTTGAATGGGAATGTAATGGTAGATTATATCAATAAGAGATCATGATTACAGCTTCTCAGTGAGACGTTAGTATTAATTAACTCATAGTAGTTATCCCTTTTAGATGAGGTGGATGTATATTACATGTAGTTTATTATTGTTATAATACCTCATCAACTAAGTGTTATGGAGGCCCAAAATGGAGATACTAACTATGTGACCATACATGAAGGGAACCATTTCACATGATCCAAAAGGTGTTTCAATAGTTTGGGAGAATATTATATTTTTATAGGATGGATGATGGATCCCCGGATATTGTTTTAGGATGATATGGGATAGTTTCACACCACATCCAATGTGGTACATACATGTGTAATGTAGATATATCATGAAACATGAAAAGATGTTTGGTGTCTAGGTATAAGGAAGTGTGTAATAGAGTTTCCTCTTGATGTATCTGTTTTTCATTTGTGAATCCTAAGCATTAGGATCCATTAGGATTATATAAAAACATTGAGGTTCTAATGTGTAATTTTGATTCAATATCATTTGGATTAAATATCATTTGGATTCGTGACGTGTCTACCAAAATTGACATGAGGACCTGATTCCATTTTGTTTATTGTAGATCGACTCACCAATTTGACTCACATCCTAGCTATATGGTTGAAGATTTTGATAGTGGGAATGTGACACAATTATATGGGAGAGAGTTTTTGGCTTAATTGGCTTCCATAAATAGTTTTTTCAAACCCTAGTTTGTTATTCATGTAATGATTATGGACTTTATTACAGGATTCCATTATGACTCATTTAAATTTGAGCATGGTGCTTCACCCCAATAATGAATGCTAGAAAAATATGATCATTTATGTTATTGAGGACATGATATAAATTTTCATGTTAAATTTTAGATGTAGCTATGAGGATCAACTACCCTTTTGAAAGGAATGTGTATAAAATTATCAACCATTTCACCATCAATATGTCGTCATTATAGGACTCATTTCGAAGACCCTATATGTCACAACTTTTTTAGACTAATGTAGGTGAGTTAGCACTTATGTACCCAGAGTTAGTGTGAGATATGATATTGAAGTTTTCACCATCTAAGAGATGTTAAATATGACATAGAAAAGTCAAATTATATCTTAAGATTGAATAGAAAGGCCATTAGAGTATTACAGAGGGGTGGGGGAGACCATAGGTTCCTATGGGACACAACATGATGTCTATTATAGAAATTTAGTTAGTTGGTAAGGTTTTCCTTTTAATTTATTTACTCTCTCTTGATATTGTATAGGTTCAGTGAAGATTCATGGAACATAGACCTACTACCACTCTAAGGATAGGTATACGACGTCATCTACCTTTTAAAAATTGGAAGTTGTGTGAATTACCATTTTTAGGGTATCAAATTGGATGATATGTAAATAAATGATAGAGGTACCTATGCATTGAACATGGTAGAGGTTGAGGATTTGTTGGAGAATATCCTCCATGGGTTAGTGATTCCATTTTGGCATGTCCCATGTTAGAATGTTTATATTTAGGAGATAAACTATGATTGGGAAACATAGTTGTGTTATATGCCCAAAAATGTTTTTATAGAAATTTCTACTTTTGAGATGAAAATCCATTTGCATAGGAAAATTTAACATCTTTATTTTTCCCATTTAATCCATCATGGTTTATCTATGAATACTTTTAGATCATGGTGAAAAAATAACATGATATTCTAAGGCCCATAGATCCTTGATACTTATATAATAAAAATATTTACTATACTATATCATGCACTCTAATTTTTTCCAAAATTAAGGAATATTTACTAAATATAGACTCATAAATGAAATATATTGTCACTGTTGAATCGATATATTTGGGTTTACCCTGGTCACTTCATACTATTCATCATCATTATGGTTTTTGATGAAATTATATAACTTGTTAAAATAATAAAATAATTCTTTAATTAATTTAATTTTTTGCATTAAATGTATTGACCTGATATACTATATATATATATATGTTGTCTTTAATCATCCTTAGGATTAACCATGTTACTCTAGGAATGTGTGAAAATTTGTTGATAGAGATATTTTTGAAAGAAAATATACGAAGGATATATTTCCGAAATGTATTTCATTGATAAATCAATTGATGAAAACATATATTAATTATTCATTAATGAATTGAATCCAACTACAATAATTATTGGGGTTCATTACTATTTTCTCCTACATTTGACCCCATGTTCTTCTCATGTTTCATTGTTGGAATTTCCTTGACTAGAATGTTGACCAATACCCTATATTTGATCAATGTAAAAACATTCCATGGACCTATATATCAAGACCACAGTTGTAGGATCATGATATTGGGTGAATTATATGTGTTATGATAATGTATGATGATAAATTTTGGACCATAATCACCGTTATCTTCTCCTATTCCCCATTTAGTATGTAGTGATGACACGATGTGGTAACATATGTATTGAAAGCATGTCGAAGTCCAGATTCCATCCACTAGTGACGATTAGTGTAAATTAACACATGATCCACAATTTATTTCATAATAGGTGGATAGATATACGATGTTGAAAGTGAAGCTAGATGTTGGAAGATTGAATCCATGGTTTATGGATTTTTCCATGTTTCAGGGTTTATAGTATATAAAAACATGTTTTCTGGGGTCCCCAACCGAGGCACTAGGGTTTACATGTGATATAAAGTATCACAAACCACGTGAAACATGCCACAAAAGATGATACCAATTTATAGAAGCTTTAAAATATTCTTACGAGATACTCGATTATCGATATGTCCATGAACGTGGGGATTGGTAGACTCCATGTAAACTTCCCAATACTCGGAACAATGAAGTAAACATTAACAACCCAAAGTACACAAGCATATAAAATGTATATATCGGAATGGGAAGGAGGAAAACTAAATAATTAATCAACTTATAAATATTGTGTACACCCAAAGGACATATTATGTATATGGATATTTTATTGTTGTTTGAGATAGAAATACACATGTAGACCTAGGGAAGATAAGATACACCATGTCCCCCCACTACACATCATATACTTCTTTCATGAATATTTTGGGTCATTTTTCTCTTTAGTATACTCTACATTATGTTGAGTGTGATCCCTTTGTTCTCCCTATGAGGGTAGGGTGTGTAATTACGTCCTAAAAATAGAATTTTGATCCCCTATATAGGTTATGTATTAGATAGACTTTGTGTTACCCTTTAGTGAGTCATGAGGTAGAATCCTCTTTCATATCTATTTCAGATGGAAGGGTTCATGGTATCAATATGACCACTATGCATAAGAAAATTTTCCCATATATAGATTAGTGTTTTATCAGACTTTATTGGGGTTCCTTAGTTGTCTTATGTTTTACCACAACCTTATGGATGACATATCTTGTGTTATAGTAAGTACTTACTTGGTAAGGTGTAATGAGAATGACCACTCCAATGTGAACCATAAATTCTATCATGGATTGTTGGGTCGATCCTTTAGGCAGATATTTACCTTGAATCTTAAATCAAAATATTTTGGCTAGCAATGTAATACCATGATATTATATGACTTCTTTTCAAATATATATAATTTATTTTGGACCCTTTGTTAAGTGCATAACTGATATTTAATGAGCCCCAATTTACATTTAAAATAATTATATAATAATGAACATTAGAACATTAAAATTAAATTTTTCTTATGAATTAGAATAACATAATTTTGGAAAATTAGAAATTGACTTGTTATAAAAAAACATATTCATAAAAAGTAAATAATTTTTGTTGTTAAAAAATTATATGCTATGAAAATACTTTTATTTCAAAACAAATTTTATTTATTTATTAGAAGATCAATATATTTAATTATTTAAAAAATAAGAAACATTATCTGAAAAAATGAAATTAAGTCTTCATATGAACCTATGAATGTTTTCTTAGAGTTAATTTTTTATAATTTGAAAAAAAATTAATAATATTCTAGGAATACTATAAAATGATAAATTGTATAAAAAACTACCACTTGATTTATAAAATTGATGTGGAATAATTTTTTTATAATAGTTTAAAAATAAAATTAAATAAATTATATTATGGTTAATCCATATTAGGTCATTTTAATAAATGTAATGTTTAATTTTTATATAAATTGTCTTACACTTTGGAAAACACTTCCAATGGAACCCCATATTTAATTAAGCCTTAGGTTTTGATATTAAATTTTATTACTTCAATTATATGAATATAAAATTTTAATTCAATACAATATTTTCAATCTATCTAATTAAAATTTTATAATAAGGCCATATTGATTTATTTTAATGATTCCGAAAAACAAATAACCATTATTTTCCAAAGTAATGGTTGTAACCTGTTTACTAGGGTTTAAACTCATATGATAAGGGTTAAAATGATCTCAAAATATTTTTCAAATCCTTTTTTAGAACATATATCGATTTTATATCAAATATTTTTTGATTAAATTATATTTATGAGAGTTTTTCTCCTGTAAAACATTTCTATACATTTATATTCTCCAAAATTTAATCTACCTCCATTATAAAAGGGAACCCCACTCCTCTCTTCATCATAATTATAAAGACTTTTCATATTAAGAATACCAAAAAATAATTTCTTTTAAGCCCTAACTATATCATAGATTCCTAATTTTAATTAGGAGTCACAATTTTGATTGATTTTGATTCAATATAAAGGAGGTTTTCTGATGAAAATTTAACATTATTAATGGATCCTTATATGTATTGTTTTTTATTCATAATCATTAAAAATTTTATTAAAATATAATAAAATAATAAAATAATATTTTTTCGTATATATATATATATTATTATGATAATTCAATCACCAATATCCATCTACTTCTACACTATATGGTGAATGTAATATTGATCTTTTATATGGTAGACTATAACATAATGATCAACCTAAAATGGTTTTTTGTCACCACCTCTCACGGATTAATATACTAAAAAAATAAATATATTCTATTTGAGATATATATATATATATATATATATATTGCAAGAATTATAATATCTCATCAACAAAATTTACCTTCCAATCCATTGAAAAATGATAATATCGCTCGTTCAAAGATGGACTACCACCTTCATGATGCGATGTGATGTGTTTTTTCAATTTATTTCATAAAAGATGGTAATAAGGATATATTAAATTAAGAAATATTAAATATATGGAATGAAAAACTATTTGGAAATTTATTAAAATGAAATATATTATTTTAATCCATTTATGAAGAAATTGGTAACATCATTCATGTTTATATAAATCCTACCATATCCATTTATGGTGTAATTAATTTTCTACATCAAACTATGATGGATTACATCATATAAATATATAAATATATAACTATTATATTTATATAAATATTAAAATTCATTTGGTAATGGAACCATGATCCTTGTAATATGTTGAAAAATACAAAACTAAAACATACATGAAAAACAATAGTAATTTTTCCCAAAACATGATTTTTAATAAGGAACAATAACAAATTGGGTGATAAATTTTTTAAGTAAATCATAAATGGTATAATATATTTGAATTTTGTTATAAAATAGAAGAATAATAATACTATAATTTATATATATAGGATGAAAAAATGAGTACGAAGATACTTTATCCTTGAGGTAAGGTATTTTGGTCTCACCTTTTATTTCCATGAGACACATGCATAATTCACAACATTATTATTTTATGTGGTTTATATAATTCCAATTAATTTTATATCTGACACTTTTAATAATAATTTTTTGGTATACATATTCATATATACTTATTTCCGTAATGGGTCTTATGATTCTACATATACCAATATTGTAAGTGTTTTTTGTAATAATCTCAATGGCTCTTTGGAATAGTTGTGATAATAAAAATTATGATGAAATCTTATGAACTACATCTGAAAAAAAACATTTATATTCTTATAAACTATTTACTTTTGGATGATGAACTATTTTATATCATAATACAATCATTATGTAAAATGTATCCAAAAGGATGTTTTTATGGGAGATCCACCTTATTAATCATTTCGTTAAAATATCAATTCTCATCAATGTACATGAATTCAATTTTTTTAAAAATAATGTTAACACTATTACTAACTATTTTAATGACAATTATAACAATATATGTATATTGAAAAACATTTTATATATAATATTCTAATATTTTTCATAACATTTTTCTTTTGACATTTGAAAAAAATATGAAATGAATTTTTATTTTATCATATATGTTCTGAACAATATTTATTAGCATAATGACCACCAAATGATATAAAGAATCCTATAAAAATTTCCATTGTATTGTTTTAATGAATTTATTTTCATTTTTAGTTTAAAAATTTTAGTTCATTAATATGTGATTTCAGTATTAAATGTATACTTTCATTATGAAATATTCAATGTCATCTTTATAAAATAAAATTTCCTTCTATGATTATATAATTTTTTGTTATAAAATAATCATCATGGAAATGATACTATGATACCATAATTATATATTCTCCATATGAAATATTATTATGAAGATTTTTTTTACTAAATTTTTTCATTTTTCATAGGTTTTTCTATGACGAATTGATGAATTTACGCTAAAACCCATTTCATTTTTAATTTTGATGTCATTATCAAGGATATAAGAATCCTATTTTAATTTAATGGGTTTTGATATGACGAATGATTTATTATATTGTATCACACATCTATTTTATATTCATTTTTTGGGATGGTCTCTGAATTATATATCTCTTCAACGCATTAATTAATTTTTGATGTTCTATGTTCTCAAAGTATACATGAAAGGCTATCCTTAGAAAAATACTAGAGGGATCGTGTGAGGTTATCCAATGTCTAAAACAAGTTGGTACATAGTATGAATGCCTGGAGAATGTACATTGGTTGTTATCCCTAGATTAAAATGGTATGAATTTATTTATATGTATCCTTGGAATATTATTTGTTTTATATTTATGTGTATCCCACAATACATTGACTTATAGAAATGTTTATCTCACAAGGATTATATTCTCTAATTAATTTATGATTCATGTCTTATTATATACATATCTTTATTATGTGACTCATCTTTATGATATATGATATATGTGGAATTGTTTTCTATTGTTATTATCCTGTTCACAATCACTTATGATAATTTACTTTTCTATATATCCATTTCATTTCTATAATGAGAATCTATCCTCACCATTTATTATGATTCCATTCACAAGGTTATAATAGAACATATTTGTTTATATGTTTATATTAATTATTTATTATTATGATGAACATAGTTATTTATTATATAGTAATCTTATAAACATGTTCTTTCAAGAACATGTTTCTAAAGGAAAATGACCAATATGATTGTGGCATGAATTGCTATTTTTTGTAATGAATATTTAAAAGATAAGATGTGATTTTAATGTATGAATATTTTTGGGTTGATATAGTGGGTATCATAACAATAATTAGTTATCCTCTGCAAACTTGTATGAGAATACTTTAGTGATATCTATAGGGATAACTATAATGATATTTTAATTTATACAAATATTTTTCGGAAATTTCCTGAAGGATAGAGCTAGTGGTTTCCAAGAAATTAAATCCATGTTTTGAGACTATTAGTTGATGTGGCATAAAAATAGTCATACATAGGTATAATAAGTTTAAAAATGGTACATTAAGAATTATCCTAATTGTCACATAGTGTATGATAATTTTTCCTACTTCATTACAGGTTTGACACTTTTTGGAGATTGTTTTTGAAATTGAAATATCATAATGAACCGTCAGGAAGGTTTTTAATAATTTTCATGAATGAAGATGGTTAAGAATAAGATTTCATATCTTTTTGGGAATTTAATGTAATATTGTTAATAATTAATTTTATATAGAATTAATTCATTATAATTCAAAATAAAAATCAATATGGGACCTAAAAAAATATTTCTAGGATCAAAAAATATTCTCTTGATATGAATCACACAAAAAATAAATTTGGAAAAATAGTGTAGAACAATATTTCGTTTCATTTATTAGTATATATATTCCTTACTTTACTGGATATCCTCTTCCAATATCTATCAATACAATGATTAGTTCCATTGAAAATATATTCTTCATTATACAGTGTTTGGAAAAAAAATCATGTTGGTGTTCCATTATTTAGAAATAATAATATATTATTTGAGAACTCTTATCAAGAATACAGTGATTAATTAAAAAATTTAATACATGTATTGTTATAAATTTATGATATTATTATTCAGTAATTAAATTTCATGTGTTATTTGGATGAAAATTGAGAAGTAATCCCAAGATATTAAAATAATGATTCGGAATTCTTTGGTACCTATGGGGGAAATTTTACAATTCTACTGAGTTGTACATCTATTTTAATAATAATATATAAATGTACGGATGATTAATATTTCACCAAAAAATGAAGAAACCAATTTGAATCCACTATAAGGTACATTAGTGGCCATTAAAAAATGGTTCAATTTGTATCAATGTGGAAATAGAGGTCAGAGTTACCCATAAATCTCATGGATTTAATGTGGAAAGAAATATGAAATTCAGTGGAATTTATAAAAACAATAGAGGGAGGAATATGATATTCCCTTCATGTGTGATGTGTTGTATTAAACATGGTAGAACTTTTATTATAGGTGATATATATGGTTTAGTGTGTTAAAGACGGTCGTTGAGTAGGATGAATGTTGAAGTTATGGGTTGTTGTTAGCTAAAGATATGTATTAAGTTATATATCCACAGAATGAACAAAAAAGGAATAAATTTTTAATTTTCATAAATTTTGGGAATTATTTTAACAATTTATCAAATATAAATGTTAATGATTATTACTGTAACACACCAAGATTCTACTATACACTTATCTTTGAATAAAACAGTAGTGTGTGTTGTACGCAACTTCGATTTCTAACACAAACCACAACCAATTAAACTAGCCATTATAAATAGTAATTCCATCTTTTAAAATTTTATAAATTTTATCATTCAAAATGGACTTAATTATTGGATTCGTAATATCGAAATTATCCTACGGTAAAAATTTTGGGATCTTTCTGAAAACTTTCAATTTTTGATGAATCGTTAAAAACCCTGAGTTATTGTTTAAAAATGAATTTTTATTTAAATAATTATTTACTTTATTGAAATTTAATTAAGGTCAAAATAGATACATAATACCTATGTATGTTAAATGTAATTCATTGGAGTTAGTTTAGAATTATTTTAGATATAAAATTTTTTTATTGAACTTTCACCCTCATTTACCCACTTCCAAGGAGAATTTGGAAATTCACGTAAAACATAATTTTACCGCTTTTGTGAGTGGAATTTTCAAAATCCGAGAGACACGGTTCATATCAAGTAGTAAAATGTGATTCAATAAGATGAAAATAATTTTTGGTGAATAGTAACTTTTTACTTTTATTTACCACGATTAAAAGAAAATAGGGTAATTAAGGGTAATAATGATATTAATATTACCCTAACACTTGTCCTAATTCTATGGAAAAAATGTATCTAGACCATAAACATCCGTAGTAATAACATATTATCATTAACATCCACTTGGTTTAGATTAGGAAATTTATTATTATTTAATTCATGAAGAGTTAAAAGAGTTAAAATCAATGTTTAATTACTAAAACATTTTTAATATAGGGTTATACATAATATAAATTCAATTATAAATGTTAATTAGAAATCTAAAAATATTTCCTACATAATGGTAATTTTTTTATTATTTTTAGACATTAAATAATTTAATTTATTTATGACACAATGGTTATGCAGTAATTGCCTAATTAATGAAATATTAAGATAATTGATATTATAAATACCCAAATAAATGTAATTATAAACATTTGATTTATTAGATTACTTTTCTTGGTTAATATGACATATTAAGAGTGGTTATATGAATTTTTTCGAAGTAATAATTCTGTTATGAGTTTATAAAAAACAACATACCCAATAATGTCAAAATGGACATAAAAGAGTTTTAAAAAACATATTATATTATTGACTGATATTCTATTCCTAAAATTCTAATGTTCAGCCAAAGGACTTATATAATGGTAGGTGTATTATAAATGTACCACTTGGGGGTCGATTGGATGTTTATAGTAAGTTTATTAACCATATAATATAAAAATACAAAGAGACATGGTATATGTGAAACTAATTAACTAAGAGTTAAAACTAAAAGATAAGGTTAATATAGTGACCCAAACCGGTCTAAAACCTATTTTTTGGGTTGTTTTAGAACCATAACCACCTTAACCCTTAAATAATCCACTTTTAAGCCATTATAAACCGAATATTAATTTATTATAAAATAATATTTCTATCTTTTCCTAAGGTGCCCCTCACCCCTCTTACAAAAGGGAACTCTCCCTTCTCTCTAATTCACACCGTCAAATCATTTTTTCTTGGCCAACCCCTGCCCAAATATTCTATAAAATTTCTTCAATTCAACCTAGATGCCTTATTTTGATCATAAATCCATCCTATGTATTGTTTTTGATCAAATTAAAAGGAAGAACCCGAAGAAGAGGTAATATTTTCACCACCCTCTTTCAAGTTCCTTTCTTATTCAAATTCTTATTTTTTTGTTATTTCAATTCTAAAATAATAACTATATTATATCCTATATATTGTGATGTTATTATAAATGTGGTACAACCATTTTCAGTATTCTATCCATTCCTTGAATGACATGTCACCATATGTGCGTACGTACGGCTTACCATCTCCACGTCATGGTGTAATTGTTAATCAATACATTATTATTTGGATGGGTATAATAATGATGTGTAATTGTTGTAAATAATAAATATAACATGATAATTATTCTTTAAATATGATTTAAAATCCAATTATATATTATTTTAGTATCAAAGGAATTATATTGTCACTTGTGCGTATGTACAGACTACTGTCTCCACGAATGCGATGAAATTCATTCCCCATCGTATCCATTCAAGAATAATTTTAATTTTATGATTAAAAATAATTTTTAAGTAATTTATATCATTCTGGACATGAATTAGATTAAACCTATACATAACAAACATCGCTTATTTAACAAAGTATTTAAAAAAATTATTAAGTAAACACCCGAAACGACTATAATACTAAGATTTTATTAACAAAGCAATGTTAAAAGATCATATATGATATAATATTAATGTATATGATTCTTATATAATTTAATAACAATCATTTCATCATTATACAGGAGGTTAACATACCCTAAACCATGGAAAAGTACAAGGTATGGGTTTATTTGACAATCTCATCACTATCCGAGGTTGTTTATACGTAATTATCTATTGGGACCTCTTTACTCTCCACATCCATGTTTCATAAAAATGTATTTCAAAACATTATTACTATTTCACAGAATATGGGTTAAATTCATTTATACCCTTTTTTACTTTTATAAGAATTTTGAAAATTAATCTTTTTGTCTTTTTCCAATTGAGGTCCTTTTTAACCTTTTCGACAGAATTGAGGTAAGAATGTTTTTTTAACTTATACGGTGTATGCGGCTATTTTACGCCATTATAAAATCATTGAAACATCCATTAAAATATATTAAGGATATATTCAATGTAAATTATTTATTTTCTAATTATGTGACTTTTAAATGATTTCAAAAAAGTAGATATTTCTCTCAAATATTTTTGATTTTCATCTATGTCAACATCCTTTGATGGATTTTAAGATTATTTGAAATTGATTTATTATGATACAAATCTTCCATATTTTATTGAAGGTTTTGTGATATGTTTGACTGTGGATGTATTATTTTTATACCATTCATGGTTTATGGAGAAAGTATTGACATTTCGTATGCTATTTTTAATACGAATTTTTATGTTATGTTTAAACCTATTCATATGAGAAATGTATTGGACTTAATAAATAACACGGGGACCCCGCTATAGATCCTTGATGCATTGTTAGGTCTCATGAGACAAACTATTGTCTTGGAACGATGCCTTGACAAAATATTATTGGTAGTCTTGGAACAAGTCCTTGACTATGTGGTTATGATAGTCTGGAATTATGCATTCCATCATTATGAAAGTGGTTATTGATATTGCATGTGATTATTCGATTAGTAGAATATCCATGTGAATAAGTAAATGGAATTATTTCATTTTATTTATGCCATATTATGATGAAGTTAATGTTTAAAAGTATTTTGTTTTAGTTATACATTTCCTTGAATGTTTATGCTTATTTATGAATGTTTCTGCTATAATGTTATATTTACTAGGCATTTGAGCTCACCCCTTTCTATGTTTTATTTTTCCCAGAATGTGAAGAAATATTTTATGAATAACCTACAGGGATAGTATAAGGGGATATGAGTGTGGTCTATGGACACAAGATGTTGTTTTAGTTTTTCACTTTATAATGTAATGTATACTTTATGAATGTATCTAGTGATTCCAAGGCTACTAAACTAATCGGTCTTTTGAGATGTGATCTTTGGTGATCATTCCAATGTTACGTATTAATGCACCAACTCTGGTTTTCTGGGGTCGGGGTGTTATAGTTGGTATCAGATAAAGTTTAGTACAAACCTTGGAAGATAGATTTAGATAAACATTGATTAGAGCACATAGACCTAACATAGACTTTGAGGATTAGTATAGAAGAACCTCCTAGAATATAGGTATTGTTGAAATTTTGTGAGTTTTCAGAGCAATACAACCCTGTTTGGACATGAGCAGGTAGAGGCGGCTCTCTCACAAATGTACATAGGGGAACACCCGAAAACACCACTTTGAACTAGAATCAAAAGGGAACTGGTGCATGACAATGGGCCTTCTTGCACTTTTGGTTACGACACTAGCAGGGGATATGCTTAGGATAATTTTAATTTCATTACAAACCATTATGAAGGGTTTATGAGTATATATTTTCTCAATGAAATCATTTTTCTGAATATGGATTATATCCATAAACTGTTCAATTTATGTTAAGTGTTTAACAAGGTTGGAATTATATATTTTGATTCATAAACTGATCTAGTTTATGCCATTGTTTAGAAATGGCGCCTAGTGGAAGGAATGGAAACTGTATCAATTCACACACTCCATGTAGGGATTCCCCTCCTGCTCAAGATACTTATAGTGGAGCTGGTGATGCAACTGTTACTGATCAGCTAATCACAATACTGGGACAACTCCCTCAGGTTATGAATAATGACCTTACCCATATGGACCACCCTGATCCACAATGTGGAGGATCAATGTTAGATCGCTTCATTAGGCAATAACCACCAAAATTAAATGGGAGTACAAATCCATTGGTAGTTGGGAAATGGATAAGTTATTTAGAGAAACTATTCCACGCCTTGTGGAGTTGCAAAAGGGAAAAAGTTTTCATGGCAGTTTACCACCTCACTAGAGATGCTGATCAATGGTGGTCATTGCTTCAAAACACGAAGGATGATGATTAAGTATCAAATATTTAATGGAGGGAGTTCAAAGAGCTTTTCGTGGAAAAAAACATTCCTCATGACCATCAAGCATATAAGGAAAGGCAATTTCTGAGTCTGAGACAAATAGAGGATGAGAATATCACAAGGTATGAGGCTAACTTTACAAGGTTAGCGAGGTATGCAGTAGATTATATTTGTAACCCAAGGAGTAAGATTGATCATTTCTTTGATGGGTTAAAACCATTTCTTCGTCGAGAATTATTCTCACAATCCTTCTCTTCATAGGATGATATTGTCTCATGTGCCATGAAGATTGAAAAATAATTCTCTTTGTATTGTGACTTTAAAGCAAAGAAAGAGAATGAGAGATCTACTTATCATTCTGGAAATTGAAATAAGGGGAACAAGGGAAAAGTTGAAAATCAATCCTGTAGTAAATGTGGGAAGAAACACCCCGATACATTCTTGAATGGAATGAGAGTCTGTTACAAGTGTGGTGAAAAAGGCCACAAAGCTCGTGATTGCAAGGGGAAAAACTATATTGTAACACCCAATGATTTCATAGTGTGTTATTTCTTCAAAATAATTCAATAACTTTCACTACACGTAACACCGAGTTAAAGCGCACCATGACTTACCAAACTAGCATTTATTAATAGTAATACATACTTTTTTATATTATATATATTTTATATTTAAAAATGGACTTCATTTTTTGTTTCAGGATATCGAAATTATCCTAAGATGAATTTTTGGAATTTTTCTGAGAACTTCTAATTTTTATGAATAGTGAAAAATACTTTAAAAACATCTTTTTTTAATCAAAAAAATTTATCATCATAAATTATATTATTGAGAGGTTTTAAATAATAATTAGAATATATTTTTACCATTTTATCCAATGTTGTTCATTAAAATTAAATTCACTTTGAAATTTGACCAAAACAATTGTCAATATTTTGGTATATATTGTTTCTTAAAAATACGCTATTTGTTGTGACAACGGAAATTAATTATAAAATTAATTAATGCAACTTATATGTTTAGAATTTTGTAAAATAGACATCATTTTTGAAATCAGAATATCAATTATAGCTTTGGGTGAAATTTTGGCATTGTTCTGAAAAACTACAATTTCTGATGAATAGTGAAACTACTAAGTGGTGGTTAAAAAAACTGAATTTTTCATAAAACTTAATTTTACCGCTACTGTGAATCGAATTTCTAAAATCCTAGAGACACGGTTAATATCAAGAAGTAAAATGTGGTTCAATGAGATGAACATAATTTTTGGTGAATAGTAACTTTTTTACTTTTATTTACCATGTTTAAAAGTAAATAGGGTAATTAAGGGTAAAAATGATATTAATATTACCCTAACACATGTCCTAATTCTATTGGACAAGTGTATCTCGTCCAAAAACAACCATAGAAATAAAATATTATCATTTAGTTCCACTTGGATTAGATTAGGACATTAATTATTATTTAATTCAAAGAAGAGTTAAAAGAGTTTAAATCAACGTTTATTTACTAAAATATTTTTAATATAGGGTTACACATAAGATAAATTCGATTGTAAATATTCATTAGAAATATAATCAGATTTCCTACATAATGATATTTTATTTATAATTTTTAGCCATTAAATAAGTTAATTTATTACCATAATAGTGAAAAATTAAAATAATTGATATTATAAATACCCAAATAAATATAATTTGAGACTTTTAATGAATTACACTAATTTTCTAGGATAATATGACATATTAGGAATGATTTAATTGACTTTTTTCGAAGTAATCATTCTGTTATGAGATTCAAAAAAAATCAACTGTTGAATAGTGTCAAAATTGACATAAAAGAGTTTTTAAAACAAATATTATATTATTAATTGATATTAAATTCCTAAAAATCTAAGGTTCGGACAAGAGAATTATATCATGATAGCTGTGTCATTACTGGACCACTTGGGGGTCTCTTAGATGTATATAGTAAGTTTATTAACTATATAATATAAAAATACAAAGTGACATGGTAAATGTCAAACTAATTAACAAAGAGTTAAAACTAAAAGATAATGTTAATATAGTAACCCAAACCTATATAAATTATATTGGTTGAATGGTTTTCGACCTATCCCCACCTTAAACATTAAATAATCAGCTTTGGATCCATTAAAAACCGAATATGAATTTATTATAAATTAATATGTCTAGCTTTTCCAAAGGTGCCCCTCACCCCCTTATAAAAGGGCACCTCTCCATCTCATTACTTCACACCTTCAAAACATTTTGGATCGGCAAAACTCTGACCAAATACTCTCCCAACATCCCTCACTACAACCTAGAGGTCTTAGTTTGATCAGAAAGCCAACCTCAGGAGCCCTTTTGATCAAATCAAAAGAAAGAACCTGAAAAGAGATAATGATTTCACCACCCTTTTTCAAGTTCTTTTCTTCTTCCACTTCTTCATTATTTTTTGTTACCATTCTAAAATAATAACTCTAGTATCTTATATATACTGTTATGGTATTATAATTATGGTACAACCATATTCAGCATTCTCTCCACCCTTTGAATAACATGTCACCATACGTGCGTACGTACGGCATACCGTCTCCACGTCGTGGTGTAATTGTTATTAAATATATTATTATTTGAATGGGTATAATAATGATTTGTAATTCATGTAAATAATAAATATAACATGATAATGATTCTGTATATATGATATACCATCCAATTATATATTAATTTAATATCAAAAGAACGATATTTTCGCTCGTGCGTACGTACGGACTACCGTCTCCACAAACGCGATGAGATTCATTCTCCGTCATATCCATTCAAGTATAATTATCATTTGATGATTTAAGAATAATATTTAAGGACTTGATATCATTCTGGAATTGAAATATATACAACCTAACCATTACAAACATGGCTTCTGTAACAAAACATGTAAAATAAAACGAGTATGTTAACACCTGAAACGATGATAATACTAAGATATTATTAACAAAGAAATGTTAAAAGATTATATATGATATCATATTAATATATATGATTCTTTTATAATTTAAAAAAAATTATTTCACCATTATACAGGAGGTTAACCTACACTCAACCAAGGAAAATTACAAGGTAAGGGTTTATTTCACAATCTCTTCATTATCCGAGGTTGTTTATAAGCAATTATCTACTAAGAACTCTTTATCATCCACATACATGTTCCTTAAAAATGTATTTAAAAACATCTTTACTATTTACTAGACAATGGGTTAAATTCATTTATACCCTTATGTGTTTTGAAAGGAATCTTTCTGTCGTTTTCCAAACAAGGCACTTTTAACCTTTTCGACAAATTTAAGGTAAGAATGTCTTTTTTTATCTTATACGGTAGATGCGGCTATTTACCGCCGTTATAAAATCGTCAAAGCTTCCCTTAGATGCTTATAAAAATATTTTCAATGTAAATTCTTTATTTTATAATTATGTGACTTTTAAATTATTAAAAAATGAATATTTTAAGAATTTGTGAAAGGTACTCTTTATCAAGATCATAATTTTATATGTTTCAAAGATCTATTTTCTAAATATCTTTAATTAATGTCCATGTTTTCAAAATGATTTTAAGGATTTATTTATATGGACTTGAATGTTTTGAAATGATATTTCTTTTCAAAAGATTCAAAGAGGTATGGGACACTTTGATTCAAAAACCTCTTTTAAATTACATCCTTTATAAATGTGTGACTTTTCAATGATTTCGAGAAAAGAGATATTACTCTAAAATAGTTTTTATTTTCAACTATGTCAACATACTTTGATGGATTTTAATATTATTTGATGTTGATTCATTATGATACAAACTTTTGTATTGTATTTAAGGTTTCTAGATATGTTTTACAGTGGATGTGTTATTTTTG
The DNA here is from genome assembly GCA_963277665.1 of Viscum album. Taxonomy (NCBI): domain Eukaryota; kingdom Viridiplantae; phylum Streptophyta; class Magnoliopsida; order Santalales; family Viscaceae; genus Viscum; species Viscum album. The sequence continues at coordinate 14,073,799 of OY728151.1, read as the reverse complement.
TACCATTAATGGTTTATGGAGAAAGTGTTGACATTTCGTATGATAGTTTTAATACAAGTGATTATGTTACGTTTAAACCTTTTCATATGGGAATGCATTGGACTTAGTAATTGATGGGTGGAGCCCTCTATAGCTCTTCAATGCATCGGTAGGTCTCATGAGACAAATTAGTGTCTTGGCACAAGGCCTTGGAAAAATCTGATTTGTAATCATGGCACGAGGCCTTGGCTATGTGGTTATGATAGTCTGGCATTATGAATTCCATCATTATGAAAGTGATAATTGATATTTCATGTGATTATTCGATTATTAGATTATCCATGTCAATAATTAAATGGCATTATTTCATTTTATTTTTGCTATACTATATTGAAGTTCAAGTTTAAAAGGATTTTGTTGTAAGTTATACATTACCTTAACTGTTTATTCTTATTTATAAAAGATTCTGCTATATTGTTATCCTTACTGGGCATTTGAGCTCACCCCTTTTCTATGTTTTATTTTTCCCAGGATGTGAACATGTAATTTATAAATGACCTGTATGGATAGTGTGAGGGGATAAGAGTGTGGACTGTGGAGACTATATTGTTGTAGGTTTCATTTTATGATGTAATGTAAACCTTAGGAATATATCTAGAGTTTCCAAGGCTACTAAACCAATCGGTCATTAGAGATTTGATATTTCTTGTGATCATGCCAATGTCTAGTAATAAGGCACCGACTCTGGGTAACTGGGGTCGGGGCGTTATAGTTGGTATCAGAGAAGTTTAGTACAAACCTTGAATGCTATATTTAGATAAACTCTGATTAGAGCACATGGATTTAAGATGGACTTTGAAGATTAGTATAGAAGAACTTCCTAGAATTTTGGTATTGTAGAGATTTTGTGAGTTTTCCGAGAAATACTTCCCTGTCTGGATACAAGCAGGTAGAGGTGGCTCTGGCATAGATGTACCTAGGGGTAAAACCTGAAAACACTGCTTTGAGCTGGACTCGAATGGGAACTGGTGCACGACAACGGGCCTTGCTGAACTCTTGGTTACGACACTCCCAGGAGATATGCTTATGATAATTATCATTTTGATTACAAACCATTATGAAGGGTTTATGAGTATATACTTCCTCATAGGAGACATTTTTATGATTATGGATTATATACATAAACTATTTAATTTATGTTATGTGTTTTACAAGTTTGGATTAGGTATTGTTATTCATAAACTAATCTAGTGTATTCCATTGTATAGAAATGGCGCCCAGTAGAAGGAATAAGAACTCCTGAAATGCACATGATCCAAAGAGAAAGAAGGATCATATCTTTCATGTTCTTAAGCCATAATTTATAAGAGAAATACTATCCCATGTATTATCATCATATAAAGAAATAATATCATATGTTGATAAAATAAGTAAAGAGTTTACTGAGTCTTATGGCGTTGAAGGGAAGCAAGAGAAGAAAAGCATGGATGAGATAAAGATGGATAAAGGGAAGAGGGAAACGAATAATTTTCCCATATGTGATAACTGTGGGAAGAAACACCCTGGAACTTGCCTGGAAGGAATGGGAGTTTATTATAAGTGTGAAGAATAATGGAAAAAGGTAAGTGACTGCAAGGGTAAGAAAATGGTTTCAAATGTACAATGATTCATTTGCAAGGAGTTTGGACACTAGGAGAACCTATGTCCTAGTCATCAGACTATGCCGCAAATGATGCTATTGAATAATAATCAAGTTATGATACTTCCACAGATGAAGAGGAATGATTAGAGTTCTTATGTAGATTATGTCAATTGAGTGTTGTATCAACAATGTACTTGTTATAATAATTATGGAGTATATAAGGATTGTACTGCATTATTATTTCATTAAGGACTTGAGATTGTGTGGAACAAAGAAAAGTGACTCAATAGCAGGATAAATTTTTTGAAAATATATGGTTGAGATAATGATAAACCATAATATAGGTCTGATACTGAGGTAGTGATTTTGGAAATATTACATGATTGATTTGGATAAATTATATTGAATATTCTTGACTACCTTGAAATTGATTAATGATTTGTATATTCCATCATTGTTGGGGTTTAAAACATTTTTGGATTGAAGGAGTATATCTATTATTCCTTAAAGAATAAGGTATAATGAATGTAATCAATAAGGTTTTATGGTAATTTAGGAGGTTGAAGTGTTTTAAAAGAATACATGATTAAGGTTTTCACATGTTATTATGCGGAAAAAATGATCTTAATTGTTTTTAACTTCCTTATAAATTTTGGACTGATGTATTTTGGATAGTTCTAGTCTGGATTATTTTGGATTGCCATAAAAGGGCAACCCGGAGGTCAGGAGGCAACCCGTCTCGTCCGGTAAGGACGCGAGACTTGAACCCACAACCGAAGGGCGACAAGGGTGTATCACCTACCACTGACCCACATGATGTCCGAGATTGAATAATGTCATTTTTTTAATGGTTCTGCTAGATGAATTATAAATTCATTTTTTAACCCTATACAAATAGGATAAATAGAATATTATTTTTAAGTTCTATTGTCTTTTAGAGTGAAAGATGAGTCTTAGGTATAAATTAGTTAAAGGATGGAACTATACTTGTTAATAATATATATCTTCTTCTTCTCTTATTCTATGAAGAAATTTATTCTTATACATTATTTAAAGAATCCTAAAACCAAAAATGTGTTATCCTAATACCATATGTTTTGTTGAGCCGATGGTATTTCAAATCATCATAGATTGATAAATTTAAGGACCTCAATTTTAAACTTGTCTGTGATTGATGACCTCAATCACTACCTATAAATATTTACGTTTTTTTTCAATTATATGTCTCTAATTGCAACCAATTTTTTCCTAATCTTGATCATAATTTGGTGGTGACCCTTTCATTTCTATTTTCCACATATTAAGACTAAATTTTAGTAACCCAATTTCCGTTGTGGGTTTTCTAACAAAGATATTTTCTATTTTCAACCTTTTATTTTCGATGAACAATTTCAAATTGCGAGGGCGCAATTTATTGGAGGGGAGAATGTAACACCCCAAGATTTCATAGTGTGTTATTTCTTCAAAATAATTCAATAACTTGCACTAAATGCAACACCGAGTTAAAGCGCACCATGACTTACCAAACTAGCTGTTATGAATAGTAATACCTACCTTCTGAATTATATATATATTTTATTTCAAAATGGACTTCATTTTTGGTTTCAGAATATCGAAATTATACTAAGATGAATTTTTGGTATTTTTCTGAGAACATTCAATTTTAATGAATAGTGAAAAATACTTAAAAACAACTTTTTTTAATCAAAATAATTTATAGTGATAAATTATATTATTGAGTGGTTTTAAAGTATAATTAGAATATATTTTTACCATTTTATCCAATGGTGTTCATTAGAATTAATTTCACTTTGAAATTGGACCTAAACAATTGTCAATCTTTTGATATATATTGTTTCTTAAAAACACGCTATTTATTGTGACAGCGGGAATTAATTATAAAATTAATTAATGAAACTTATATGTTTGTAATTTTGTAAAATAAACATCATTTTCTAATTCGGAATATCAATTATATCTTAGGGTAAAATTTTGGCATTGTTCTGAAAAACATCAATTTTTGATTTATAGTGAAACTACTAAGTGGTAGTTAAAAAAACTGAATTTTTCATAAAACATAATTTTACCACTTCTGTGAATGGAATTTAGAAAATCAGAGGGACATGGTTAATATCAAAAAGTAAAATTTGGTTCAATGAGATGAAAATAATTTTTGTGAATAGTAACTTTTTACTTTTATTTACCACGGTTAAAAGTAAATAGGGTAATTAAGGGTAGAAATGATATTAATATTACACTAACACATTTCTTAATTCTATTGGACAAGTGTATCTCAACCAAAAACAACCTTAGGAATAAACTATTATCATTTAGGTCCACTTGGATTAGATTTGGACATTTATTATTATTTAAATCAAAGAAGAGTTAAAAGAGTTAGAATCAAAGTTTATTTACTAAAACATTTTTAATATAGGGTTAAACATAAGATAAATACGATTGTAAATATTCATTATAAATATAATAATATTTATTACATAATGAAATTTTATTTATAATTTTTAGACATTAAATAAATTAATTTATTACCATAATAGTGAAAAACTAAAATAATTGATATTATAAATACCCAAAGAAATATAATTTGAGACTTTTAATGAATTGCACTAACTTTCTACGATAATATGACATATTAGGAATGATTTAATTGACTTTGTTCGAAGTAATCATTCTATTATGAGTTTCACAAAAATCAACTATTGAATAGTGTCAAATTTGACATAAAAGAGTTTTTAAAACAAATATTATATTATTAATTGATATTAAATTCATAAAAATCTATGGTTCGGCCAAGAGACTTATATCATGATAGGTGTATCATTAATGGACCACTTGGTGGTCGCTTGGATATATATATTAGGTTTATTAACTATATAATATAAAAGGGCACTCCTCCTTCTCATTACTTCACACCTTCAAAGCCATTTGGATCGGACAAACTCTGCCAAAATACTCTCCCAACATCCCTCACTACAACCTAAAGGTCTTAGTTTGATCAGAAATCCAACCTAAGGACCCCTTTTGATCAAATCAAATTGAAGAACCCGAAGAAGAGGTAATGATTTCACGACCCTTTTTCGAGTTCTTTTCTTCTTCCACTTATTCATTCATTGTTGTTACTATTCTAAAATAATAACTCCAGTATCATATATATACTGTGATGTTATTATAATTATGGTACAAGCATATTCAGTATTCTATCCACCCTTTGAATGACATGTCCCCATACGGCTTACCATCTCCACGTCGTGGTGTAATTGTTATTCAATATATTATTATTTGAATGGGTATAATAATGATTTTTAATTCATGTAAATAATAAATATAACATGTTAATGATTCTTTATATATGATATATAATCCAATTATATATTATTTTAATATCAAAAGAATGATATTTTTGCTCGTGCGTACGTACGGACTACCGTCTCCACAAATGTGATGAAATTCATTCTCCATCATATCCATTCAAGAATAATTATAATTTGACGATTAAAAAATAATGTATAAGGACTTGATATCATTCTGGATATGAAAAAGATACGACCTAACCATTACAAACATGGATTACATAACAAAACATATAAAATAAAACGAGTATGTTAACACCCAAAATGATGATAATACTAAGATATTATTAACAAAGAAATGTTAAAATATCATATATGATATCATATTAATATATATGAATCTTGTATAATTTAATAAAAATTATTCCACCATTATAAATGAGGTTATCCTACCCTCAACCAAGGAAAAGTACATGGTAAGGGTTTATTTCACAATCTCATCATTATCCGAGGTTGTTTATATGAAATTATCTACTGGGATCTCTTTGTCATCCACATCCACATTCCATAAAAATATATTTAAAACATCTTTACTATTTACTAGACAATGGGTTAAAGTCATTTATACCCTTATGTGTTTTGAAAGGAATATTTCCGTCGTTTTCCAAACAAGGCACTTTTATCCTTTTCGACAAATTTAAGGTAAGAATGTATTTTTTAACTTATACGGCGGATGCGGCTATTTACAACCATTATAAAATCATCAAAGATTCTCTTAGAATATTATAAGAATGTTCTCAAAGTAAATGTTTTATTTTCTAATTATGTGACTTTTAAATGATTTCATAATGAATATTTTAAGAATTTGTGAAAGGTACTCTTTATAAAGATCATAATTTTAAATGTTTTAAAGATTTATCTTTCTAAATCTTTTTAATTAATGTCCATGTTTTCAAAATGATTATAAGGATTTATTTATATGGATATGAATGTTTTGAAATGATATTTCTTTTCAAAAGTTTCAAAGTGGTATGGGACACTTTGATTCAATAACCTCTATTAAATTACTTCGTTTATATATGTGTCACTTTTCAATGATTTCGAGAAAAGAGATATTTCTCTCAAATAGTTTTTATTTTCATCTATGTAAACATCCGTTGATGGATTTTAAGCTTATTGGAAGTTGATTTATTATGATAAAAACTTGTGTATTGTATTGAAGGTTTTTTGATATGTTTTACTGTGGATGTGTTATTTTTATACCATTCATGGTTTATGGAGAAAGTATTGACATTTCGTATGATAGTTTTAATACAAATGTTTATGTTATGTTTAAACCTTTTCATATGGGAATGAATTGTACATTATAAGTGATGGGTGGAGCCCTCTATAGCTCCTCGATGCATCAGTAGGTCTCATGAGAAAAATTAGTGTCGTGGCACAAGGCCTTGGAAAAATCTTATTTGTATTCTTGGTACGAGGCCTTGGATATGTGGTTATGATAGTCTGGTATTATACATTCCATCATTATGAAAGTGGTAATTGATATTTCAAGTGATTATTCAATTAGTATATTATCCATGTGAATAAGTAAATGGAATTATTTCATTTTATTTTTTCCATAATATGCTGAAGATCAAGTTTAAAAGGATTTTGTTTTAAGTTATACATTGCCTTAAATGTTTATTCTTATTTATGAAAAGTTTCCACTATATTTTTATCCTTACTGGGCATTTGAGCTCACCCATTTTCTATGTTTTATTTTTCCCATGATGTGAAGAAGTAATTTATGAATGACCAGCAGGGATAGTGTTATGGGATAAGAGTGTGGACTATGGAGACTATGTTGTTGTAGTTTTTATTTTATGATGTAATATAATCCTTATGAATATATCTAGTGTTTCCAAGGCTACTAAACCAATCGTTCTTTCGAGATTTTTACTTTCTTGTGATCATTCTAATGTCAAGTAATAATGCACCGACTCTGGGTAACTGGGGTAGGGGCGTTACATAAGTTACCAATGTTCAATGCTACAACAGCAGGGTGATGGTAAATTATGAAAATGAATGCCCTATGAGTCTGGGGAACATACCTCAGAAAATTCAAATGGATCAAGCCCAAGCATATTATATCACTACTGCTGAGGTAAATGCTCCGAAAGACGTGGTGGTGGGTAATTTAATGGTTTCCTCAAGTTTAGCAAATACATTATTTGATTCTAGATCATTGCATGGTTTCATATATTCCCAGTTTTCTATGAAAATTAGACATTTCCAATCTGATTTAACAAAGAAGTTATCAGTTATAACTCCTAAGGGAAGTATCATTGCAATAAGGTTTTGTGAATCACTCCCCATTAGAGCACATAAATGTTCTTTATCTTCGGATCTCGTCATAATACCAATGATGGAATTTGATAAAATACTCTGTATGGATTGGATTTTGGACCACGATGCAAAAATTAATTGTATGAAAAAGGAGGTTACGATTTTTGATGATGATGATAAGGAACACACTATATTTAGAGAAGAATCGTCAGCACCCAATTCTAATCTAGATCCACCCCCAGTTGCTCAAATAAATTCAATTATTTTTGAGTAAGAGAATGAAATAATTGTGGGTGAGGAAAGGAACGTTCAAATAGAGGATGTACCTATTGTGAATTAATATGTTGATGTGTTTTCCAGAATATTTACTTGATATCATCTAAAATGAGAAATTTAGTTTTCCATTGACCTAATTCATTGTTCAAGGCCCATATCGTAGACCCCTTATATAATGGCCACTGTGGAATTAGTGGAACTAAAGAAACAACTATATGAATTGAGTAATAAGGTATTTATTCACCCTAGTGTTTCTCCATGGGGAGCCTCTGTCCTTTTTTTTAAGAAGGAAGATGGATCTTTGAAGTTATGTATCGACTATAGGGAGATCAATGTTATAACAATGAATAACATGTATCCCCTACGTCACATTGATGATTTATTTGACCAACTGCAAGGAGCGTAATACTTTTAAAAGATTGACCTTTGATCTGGATATCATCAGTTGTGTGTGAAGAAAGAAGACATTCCGAAGACAGCATTTTGAACCCGGTACATGCATTTTGAGTTTACAGTAATTCCTTTTGGGCTAACTAGTGCTCCCTCTGTTTTCATGGATCTAATGAACATAGTATTCAAGGTATATCTCGATGATTTCGTAGTGGTATTTATTAATGATATCTTGGTATACTCAAAAAGCTACAAAGATCATGAATATAACTTGTGCATTATATTCAAGACTCTAAGAAGACATGAATTATAGGGGAAGTTTAACAAGTGTGAATTCTGGCATTTGGAGATTTCTTTTCTTGTCCATATTGTCTCTAAGGATGGAATCTCTGTTGAAACTTATAATAAAAGAGCAATCCAAGAATGGCCAGCACCGATGAGTATAACAGAGGTACGCAGTTGTATTGGTTTAGTAGGTTATTATCAGCGTTTTTTCCAGAACATTGCCTGATTGGGTAACCCATTAACGGAGCTCACACGTAAATGGGTTAAATTTTTTTGGACAAAAGTGTGTTAAGAATGTTTCGATGAACTAAAGAGAAGATTACTCAATGCTCATATATCGAATCTACCATCGGGGAATGATGGGTTCATTATTTATAGTGATGCATCGAAGAAAGGACTTGGTTGTGTCCGTATGCAGAATGATAGGGTTATTGCCTATGCATCACGACAGTTGAAAATTCATGAGAAAAACTATCCTACTCATGATCTTGAGTTAGAAGATATGTTCATTGCTTTGAAGATATAGAGACACTAAATCTATGGTGAGAAATATTTGATTTATACTGATCACAAGAGTTTGAAGTATATTTTCTCACAGAAAGAACTCAACATGAGGCAAAAGAGATGGCTTGAACTACTCAAGGATTATGATTTCACAATAAACTACCACTCGAGGAAGGAAGATAAGGTTGCATATGCTTTGAGTAGAAAAGATCATGGTGTTTTGAACAATATGATAATTGAGAGGGATCCTATTTTCATAGATCTAGTAAAGATGGATATGGGAATTACCATGGAAGGTGAAACATCAATACTTTTTCAAATGGTTTCCAAACCATTTTTACTAGAAAGAATAGAGTGTTCTCAGACCGATGATGAAGAGTTTCAAAAGAAGATTAAAGATCTGAATGATGGGAGATTGAGCGACTTTGTGTATGAAGATGGAATTTTGAAATTTGGGAAGAGACGTTGTGTTCCCAATATACCTGATCTAAAATGTGAATTTTTGGATGATGCTCATAGTTCCAATTTATATATACACCTAGGGAGCACCAAAATCTAATCAGATTTAAAGGAACATTTTTTGTGGGACAACATGAAGAGGGAGATTTCTGATTTTGTGTCAAGATGTATTGTTTTTCAACAAGTGAAAACTGGAAGGCAACATCCTAGAGGAGTCATTCAACCTCTTCCCATGCCTGAGTGGAAATGGGATAATATCACGATGGACTTTGTAATGGGACTACCAAAGAATCCTAGAAGGAACAATGCAATATGGCTCATTGTTGATCGTCTTACCAAGTCAGCACATTTTCTTGCTATAAGATAAGATCTACTACATGAACAACTAGCAATACTATATATTAAGGAAGTTTTGAGACTTCATTGATTACCCCTATCGATTGTTTCGGATCGTGATCCACATTTTACATCATGATTATGGAAAAGTCATAAGAAATCTCTGGATACTGAACTTTGTTTCAGCACTGCTTACCACCCTCAAATAGTTGGAAAATCGGAATGGACTATTAAAACCTTATAGGACATGTTGAGTACATGCTCAATTGACATTCAGGGCATGTGTTATCAATATTTACCTTTGGTAGAATTTTCCTATAATAATAGCTTCCATTAATGTATTCGGATGGCACCATATGAAGTGTTATACAGAAAGATATGTCACACACCAACCTATTTGGATGATGTTGGTGAAATAAAACTCGTAGGCCCAGAACTTGTGGAGGAAACGATGGAAAAGGTGATGGTAATCCAGAACCACATCAAAGCAGCTCATTGTAGGCAGAAGAGCTATGTCGATAACCAAAGAAAGGATTTTGAATTTCAGGTATGAGATCATGTTTTCTTGAAGGTATATCCATGGAAGGGAGTTATATATATCATGAAGAAAGGTAAATTGTGTCCCAGGTACATAGGAGCTTTCAAAATTCTAGAACAAATTGGGGTTGTAGCTTACCGGTTGGCAATGCCGCCAATCCTCTCCAAAGTTCACAATGTGTTTCACGTATCACTATTTAGAAAATTCATGCCTTACCCAATGCATGTACTCACCTATGAGGAAGTAGAACTGGAACCCGATCTATCTTATTGTGAAGTGTCCGTCGGGATTCTTGATACCAGAGAACAAGTGTTGAGAAACCGGATGACTCGTCTGGTAAAAGTTCTATGGAGGAACCATAAGATGGAAGAGGTAACGTGGGATCCCGAGGAAATTATGATGACGAATCACCTGAGTCATTTTATTCATTAATATTCTAGAAATTTATAGGATGAAATTATTTGAAATATTGGAGAATTTAACACCTCGAGCTTCTACGGTACGCTTCTCTTTGAATAATACAACAGCATGTGTTGTACACAACTTCGAGTTCTAACACACACCACAACCGATCAAACAAGATATTATAAATAGGAATACCCAGTTTTTCAAATTTTATACATTTTATCTATAAAAATGGACATCTTTTTTGGATTATAAATATCAAAATTAGCCTAGGGTGAAATTTTGTAATCTTTCTGAAAACATTCAATTTTTGATTAATAGTGAAAAACACTGAGTTATAGTTTTAAACCGAACATTTATTTAAATAATTATATATTTTATTTAAATTTAATTTAGGTTAAAATAGATACATAATACCTATATAAGTTCAATTTAATTCATTGAAGTATGTTTATAATAATTTTAGATATATAAAATTTTTAATGAACTTTCACTGTCTTTTACCCACCTCCTAAGAGAATTTAGAAATTCACGTAAAACATAATTATACCACTTCTGTGAGTGTAATTTAAAAAATCTGAGAGACACGGTTAATATCAATGAGTAAAATGTTGTTCAATAAGATGAAAATAATTTTTGGTGAATAGTAAACTTTTAGTTTTATTTACCACGGTTAAAAGTAAATAGGGTAATTAAGGGTAAGAATGATATTAATATTACCCTAACACATATCCAAATTCTATTGGAAAAGTGGATCGCAACCAAAAACAACCTTAGTAATAAAATATTATCATTTAAGTCCACCTGGATTAGATTATGACATTTATTATTACTTAATTCAAAGAAGAGTTAAAAGAGTTAATATCAATGTTTAATTACTAAAACATTTTTAATATATGGTTATACATAAGATAAATTCGATTATAAATGTTCATTATAAGGATAAAAATACTTCCTAAATAATGGTATTTTATTTATAATTTTTAGACATTAAATAATTTATTTTATTTATGACACAATGGTGATGCAGTAATTTCCAAATTAATGAAATATTAAGATAATTGATATTATAAATAACCAAATAAATGTAATTTTAATCTTTTTATGTATTAAATAAATTTTATAGGTTAATATGACATATTAAAAATTTTTATATGAATTTTATTAGAAGTAATAATGCTTTTATGAATTTACCAAAAACAAAATACCCAATAGTGTCAAAATTGACATAAAAGATTTTTTTCAAACAAATATTATATTACTAATTGATATTCTAATCCTAAAATTCTAAGGATCGACCAAAGGACTTATATAATGGCAGGTGTATTATTATTTTACCACTTGGGGGTATGTTGGAAGTTTATAGTATGTTTATTAACCATATAATATAGAAATACAAAGAGACATGGTAAATGTGAAACAAATTAACTAAGAGTTAAAACTAAAATATAAGGTTAATATAGTGACCAAACCTGTATAAAACCTATTTTTTGTGTGGTTTTCGAACCATCTCTACATTAACCTTTAAATAATCTACTTTGGAGCCATTATAAACCAAATATTAATTTATTATAAAATAATATTTCTAGCTTTTCCTAAGGTGCCCCTCACCCCTCTTATAAAAGGGCACTCCACCTTCTCACTAATTAACACCTTCGAAGCCTTTTGGATCGACCAACCAATGACCAAATATTCTCTCAACTTCGCTCACTTCAACATAAAGGCCATAACATCATCAGAAAGCCAACCTATGGAGCCCTTTTGATCAAATCAAAAGGAAGAACCCGAAAAAGTTGTAATATTTTCACCACCCTCTTTCAAGTTCCTTTCTTCTTCAACTTATTCTTTCATTGTTATTTCAATTATAAAATAATAACTTCAGTATATCCTATATACTGTTATTTTATTATAAATATGGTACACCCATATTCAGTATTCTCTCCATCCCTTGAATGACATATCAACATACGTGCATACGTACGGCTTACCGGCTCCACATCGTGGTGTAATTATTATTCAAAACATTATTATTTGGATGGATATAATAAGGATGTGTAATTGATGTAAATAAGAAATATAACATGATAATGATTTTGTATATATATGATATACCATCCAATTATATATTATTTTATGATCAAAAAATTGATATTGTCGCTCGTGCATATGTACGGACTACCGTCTCCATGAACGCGATGAGATTAATTCCCCACTGTATCCATTCAAGAATAATTTTCATTTTATGATTAAAAATAATTTTTAAAGACTTAATATCATTCTTAACATGAATAATATACAACTTATCCATAAAAAATACGGCTTATGTAACAAAACATATAAAAGAAAACGAGTAAGTTAACACCTTAAACGACGATTATACTAAGATATTATTAACAAAGTAATTTTAAAAGATCATACATGATATCATATTAATGTATATGATTATTTTATAATTTAATAACAATAATTTCACCATTATACAAGAGGTTATCCTACCATCAACCAAGTAAAAGTACAAGGAAAGGTTTTATTTCACAATCTATTCATTATCTGAGATTGTTTATACGTAATTATCTACTGGGACCTCTTTACCATCCACAACCATGTTTCATAAAAATGTATAAAAAAACATTTTTACTATTTTAAAAAATATGGGTTAAAGTCATTTATACCCTTGTTTGACTTTTATATAATGTTTGTAAAGGAATCTTTCCGTCGTTTTCCAAACAAGGTTCTTTTTAACCTTTTCGACAGGATTAAGGTAAGATTTGTTTTTACTTAAACGGCATATGTGGCTATTTTCTGCCATTATAAAATCGTCGAATCTTCCCTTACAAGATAATAAGGATATTTTCAAAGTAAATGTTTAATTTTATAATTATTTTACTTTTAAATGATTTAAAAAAAGGAGATATTTCTCTCAAATAGTTTTGATTTTCATCTATGTCAACATCCTTAGATGGATTTTAAGTTTATTTGAAGCTGATTTATTATGATACAAAACTTCCATATTGTATTGAAGGTTTTTTTATATGTTTGAATATGGATGTGTTATTTTTATACCATTCATGGTTTATGGATAAAGTATTGACATTTCATATTCTTGTTTTAATATGAGTGTTTATGTTATGTTTATAACTTTTCAGATGAGGAATGTATTGGACTTAATAAGTGATGGGTGGAGCCCGCTATAACTCCTCGAAGCATCGGTAGGTCTCATGAGATAAACTAGTGACTTGGAACAAGGCCTTGAAAAAATCTTATTTGTAGTCTTTTCACAAGGCATTGGCTATGTGGTTATGATAGTATGGAATTATGAATTCCATCATTATGAAAGTGATTGTTGATATTGCATGTGATTATTCGATTAGTATAATATCCATGTGAAAAAGTAAATGGAATTATTTCATATTATTTCTGTCATATTATGATTAATTTCAAGTTTAAAAGGATTTTGTTTTAGCTATAAATTACCTTAAATGTATATTCTTATTTATGAAAGTTTTGGCTATATTGTTATCCTTTCTGGGCATTTGAGCTCACCCCATTCTATGTTTTATTTTTCCCAGTATTTGAAGAAGTAACTTATGATTGACTCGCGGGGATAGTATAAGGGGATATGATTGTGTTCTATGGAAACAAGAGGTTGTTGTAGTTTTTCACTTTATGATTCAATGTAAACTTTAAAAATTTATCTAGTGATTCCAAGGCTACTAAACTAATAGGTCTTCTGAGACCTGATCTTTTTTGATCATGCCAATGTTTTGTAATAATGTACTAACTCTGGGTAACTAGGGTCGGGGTGTTACAATGATTTACATCAGCAACCTCTTATTCCCTGTGAAAAGGGGAAATATCACGAAATCCTTATTTAAGAGTAGGGGTATGATAACAATGAGGTGAATGGTACACATACAATCCACTGTTGAATGTTAATTTCATATTAAATTCTTTATATAAACACATTATTATATTTGAATAATTTTCATTGGGTGAAAATATTCCACCAAAATGATTAGATATTGAATTAGAAATGAAAAACCCTAATGTTATGATTAACTGATTAGATGTCTATGATTCTTATCTAGTTGATTCTTTTGGTAATGTGCATCATGAAAATATTGTTATTAATTATCTAGTTTAATTCTATGTAATATTACGGATGGAATGGATTTATCTCCAAATAAACTATGTCAATATCCACTAAATGGAAGTCAAATTTGATACTTTGAACTAAAATGTGATCATATACCAGTGCGATGATATATATGAACATATAAGTGAAATTTCACAAATTGTTTGTGTCTTTATTTCTATTTAAATTTTTTGTTTATATAATATGGTTTCTGAGAAAATCAATATCGATGATATGGATATTTTAGTACAGTTTGTTGATTTCATCCCAGAATATTTTCCAAGACTTCCATCAAATCATGATGCTTAGTTTTCAATAAAAATAATAGATGGAGATATAACTATTCCAGACAATACCTATTGAATGGACCCGATATATTTATTGGAATTCAATAAGGAACATAAACAAAATTGTGACTAGAGATTTATAAATATAAGGGTTTGACCAGTTGGATTACAATTTATTATAGTTAAGAAGAAACATTGATGGATGTGAATTTTCATTGATTATCAGAAACTAAAAATATCCTAATTTACAAAAATTATCTACTACAAAATATTTATCACCTTTATGATTAATTATCTAATTCTAAATAATCATATAGAATTTTCCTTCATTATGGATATAATCACATGAGGTTCAAAATGGGGTATATAGACACGAATAAAAATTACATGATATGGAAACAATGAATATATAGTAATTAAATTTTTTATTAAAAATATCCCCAAAATCTTCATGGATTTAATAGATAGAGTATATATAGATTAAATTAATTAGTTCTTGGTAGAATTTATAGATGAGATTTTGTAATATTGAAATAGAATGGAAGATAATTAATATAACTATAATATTTTATTGAAATCACTTTTCAAGGTGAATTTATAATCAAAAAATTTAAAATTTAAAATTATGGTGGATGACTATTTTATATTTGAGTAATATAATATCATGAAGGATTGTATCAGTCAGTGTAAAAAACAAAGTGTCTATTGAATGTTAGATCAGACTATCTATGATGACCAATATGTATAGTTTTCTAGGTTTTTCTTGACAATATGTATTCAATATGGATAATTTCTCACAAATATCAAATCTAAATTCTAATTTATCTTGATTAGGAGAAATGTTCCTTTGGAAAATAAATGTAATAAAATATAATGGATGTAAATGGAAGGCTAGTAAGGGGACTTGTACATACAATCCCCAATAGTTATTGATTTAAAATATTTAAACATTCATTAAATATATATTGGTATGAATTCTCATGAAAATTGATAGGGTTATGGATTATGCCCCATGATAAATGATGTAAAATGAGAAAAAATATCCAAATCAAGATTTAGAGTAAGTTGTAGAAATTATTTCATTAAATATATAGGGGAAATATATTTACTAATAGTGGTGTGATATATATACTAATCATAAGAGATTAAATTATATATTCCCATATAACTATATGAACATATTTCAGTGAATATAGTTAGAGTTTATAAATAATTATGGCTTCTCAATACATCACAAACCTATGAAAGTGAACAAGGTGGATACTGATTTAAATTGAAATTATCATTCAATAATATCTATCATGAAGATAACAAAGGATCCACTATTTTCATGAATTATATGTACTGGGGCTATAAATAGAAAAATACGGATGAAAATATTATTCTTCTCACATGAGTTTTCAACCCAAAATCAAGGTGATGATTAAATAGGTGTAGATAGATGACATACATCTCTGGGTGAATATGATAAATTCTCTGGAGTTTAACCATGGGAATGTGAATATTTTAATGTTCATGAGCCATGGAGGTGTACCACCAATATCGTATTTGATTGAACTATTAGAAGAATCTCTTAGTACAAAACTATATGTTAATAATTGAATAATGAATATGTATAATGATAAGAAAGTGAATTTTTGATGGGATAACAAGAAGATTGATTGTGCTTATCTAATATGTCATTTATTTATATTTTATCAATTTAAGGATGATAAAAATATCTAAAATTAATTTTGAAACCATTAATCTTACCATAATTGAAATTGGAAAACTTATTTTTGGATTTGGTTGATGGACTCTCCAAATCATATAAAGGGAAAACTACTACATGTGATGTAATAGTCTTCCTTTTAATGTCATCATGATTTATTAATATCAATAAAAATTAATGAATTTATAAACATTATTGGATATAAAATATAGAATTTTTAGGGTTTTAGGTTGTTTTAAATTCTATTTTATCTTAATGGGATCTATGGATTACCAAAATGTACTGAATAATTCCTTATAAATGTTAAGATATGGAGTTGAGTTTCATCACTATGTATCACCCAAGGAAATATGGTCATTCTAGGATTAATATTTCAACTATATAAGATATCAATATATATTGATCTACGGATTTCAATGTTTGCTGGGAATAACACATCCCAGAAGTTGATTTTCCATAGTACAGAATCTTTTAATCATGAATTCAAATGCATCCTTATGATTTCTTCTATAGAATGATGTGTAGAAAACTAATGTGTTCAGATTATGTTATAGAAATAAATCTATCCGGACAAAGTCTATTTGAATAAATGGAAAAGGATGATACATCCATTTTCTTTCACATCAAAGAAGGTCAGAGTTGTAATAAATTTTATAGTAATAATTGTTAGGGAGATACATATTTTGATATTAGTAAGGATGTGTTTTTATAAAAATTTAAATGGAAAAAGGTTGTGATTTTTTTAATAGAATAATTTTAATCCCTTGGTATATTGTCCCTTTTGAGGCTCTTGATAAATTTAGGATAGTCTCTTACGAAATTTTTCTCCCACCAAACCTCTCTCAAGTCCATGATGGGTTCAATATTTCTATTCTAGGAAAGTAAATACATAATCCTTGAAATATAATGAACATATTAGTTTTATTAATGGGTCATGGTGTTTAATATAAAGAGAAATCCTTTTATATTCTTTTTCATAGAAGGAATGAGTTATGATATAAAACCTCTAGCTTTGTCCAATGTTTTTAGTGAAACAACCAACTTTGAGAAACCATATTGCAACCTGAAGAAGTGATGAGGCACAAGTATCCTATTTTTATATGTAACTGGTACATAATTTTGATTATGAAGTTAATTTTAATATTGGTATGATGTAAAAAAATTTATTTTAGAATATATTTTCATATTTATTTATATTCTTCAATAGATTATATTACATTAAACCCAGAGTTTTAAAGATCCACAATATAATTAAAATTTTATTTTTTATAAATGATCAATATAACATAGACGTTAAATTTTTTAATAATTATTTGAATCAAAAAAATTAAATATAAAATTATTTATAATAAGTACTTAATTTTTTATTAATGACTTTACAAGTTTCAAAAATAATTTTCTCTAAATAATTGTTTTTATTTCTCTTTTTCAATAAATTCTAAAATCTATATTTTAAATATTATAAAATTTAATTCATAAAAGGAGATCAATTTTTTAATCAAAATTTCAAAATTATCTTTGAGTAAAAATTTTAATTTTTTTTAAAATATTATTTTTACAATGAATAATGAAAATATATAATCTTATTGAAAACAACTTTTTGTGTGAAATGAATTATACATGATAAACCACTTTCATTTTTTTCAATGTAAAATTAGTTAAATTATATTATTAGCAAAATAATTCAGTTCATTGGAGTCATTTTCATATTTAATATAGTAATAATAACTTCTTATAGTTATAAATAATATTCATTGGCAATCAGTTTTTTCATCATGCCTAATGATTAAATTTTAAAATAAACTCTTCTATATTATGACTTTATTTTGAAAAAATTGATTCCATATTTTGGAGTACAAACAAATTATAATATATAATAAAGAAAAAATAATTTCTTCTGATAATGAATACTAAAAACATTAAAAATTAATTACTAGGGTTATTGTAGGATTTTTTGGTGTTGTAGTATAGGTTTTCAAGGGTCCCATCATGATATTACAAGACGAATGTGTCGTGTAATCATATTTTTCAATATATAAATCAAAATACAATGTTTTTTACAAGTTTAGAGTCATAAAATTATTTCATTAGAGTCCCAACGAATTTCACCTCACAAAAAGAACTATATAAAACATGATCTAGATTTGGAAGGAGTAGTCCTTTCCTTAACATCTAAAGATACTATCATTTGGGTGAGTGTTTTACCATCTATTCTTATCACAAGATTATCATGTATATACAAATTTATTTGGACATTTACTTGAGTTTCATGTTAGTGATATTGTTCTTATGACATTATGAATTTGAGATAATGTAACATTTTGAATTGGAATGTTGTGGTAGATTATCTCAATAGGAGATCATGATTATAGCTTCTGAGTGAGACATCAAAATAAATTAACTCATAGTAGTTATACCTTTCAGATGAGGAGGATGTATATTACCTTTAGATTATGGTTGATACCCTACCTCTTCAACCTTGTGTTTGGGAGTCCCAAAATGGAGATACTAACTATGTGACCATACATGAAGGGCACCATTTTACATGATCTAAAATGGGTTTCAATAGTTGGGGAGAACATTATATTTTTATAGGATGGATGATGGATCCCGGGATGTTGTGTCATGATGTTATGGGATATTTTCACGCATCAACCAATGTGGTACATACATGTGTAATAGAGATCTATCATGAAACATGAAATGATGTTTGGTGTCAAGGTATAATGAAGTGTCTAGTAGAGTTACCTCTTGAAGTCTCTATTTTTTGTTAGTGAATCCTAATCATTATGATTCATTAGGTTTATCTCAAAACATTGATGGGGTAATGTGTAATTTGGATTTAATATCAATGGGATTTTATATCATTTGGATTCCTGACATTTCTACCAAAATTGACATGAGGACCTGATTTCATCATGGTTATTGCAGATCGACTCACAAATTTGACTCACATCCTAGCTATGTGATAGAAGATTTTTATAGAGGGAATGTTATTCCATGATATGGGGGAGATTATTTTGGCTTAACGGACTTCCATAAATAGTTTTTTCAAACCCTTATTTGTTATTTCTGTAATGATTATTGACATTATTAGAGGAGTCCATTAGGACTCATTTAAATTTGAGCATGGTTCTTCACCCCAGTAATGATTTCTAGAAAAACAAACTAATTTAGGTTATGGATGAAATGATATAATATTTCATGTTAAATATTAGATGTAGTTGTGAGGATCAACAACCCTTTTTAAAGTAATGGGTACAAAAATATCAACCATTTCACCATCAATATGTCATCATTATATGACTCATTTCGAAGACCCTATATGTCACAACTTTTCTAGACTAATGCAGGTGAGTTAGCACGTATGTTCCCAGAGTTAGTGTGAGCTATGATATTGATGGTTAAACCATCTAAGAGATGATAAATTCTACATAGAAAAGTCAAAAGACATATTAATATTGAATATAAATGCCATTATAGTATGATAGTGGGGTGGGGGAGACCATAGGTTCCTAAGGGTCACAACATGATGTATATTGTAGAAATCTAGTTAGTTGGTAAGGATTTCCATATGATTTTTGACCCTATCCAGATATTATGTAGGTTCGATGAGGATACGTGGAATATAGACCTACTACTACTATAAGGATAGGAATACGACGACCTATAACTTTTAAAATTGGTAAGGTGTGTGAATTAAGATTTTTATGGTATCAAATTGGATGATATGTAAATCAATGATAGAGGTACCTATGCATTTAACCTAGTAGAGGATGAGGACTTATTGGAGAAGATCCTCCATGGGTTAGTGATTTCATTTTGGTATGTCCCATGTTAGAATGTTTATATTTAGGAGAGAAACTATGATTGGGATAAATAGTTGTGTTATATGAACAAAAATGTTTTTATGTCGTAATTTCCACTTTTGAGATGAAAATCTATAAGCATAAGAAAATTTAACATCTCTATTTTTCACATTTAATTCATCATTGTTTATCTATGAATACTTTTAGATCATGGTTCTAAAATAACATGAGATTACAAGACCCATAGATCCTTGATACTTGTATAATAAAAATATTAACTATACTATATCACGTACTCAAAATTCTGCCAAAATAAAGGATTATTTAATAAATATAGACTCATAAAGGATATCAAAGGCCACTGTTGAATCGATATATTTGGTTTTACCCTGGGCACTTCATACAATTATTCATCATTAAGTTTTTCAATGAAATTATATAAAATTTACAAATAATAAAATAAATTATTTAATTAATTTAATTTTTACCATTAAATGTAGACACCCGATATCCTATATATATATATGTTGTCTTTTATCATTCCTAGGGTTAACCTTGTAACTCTAGGAATGCGTAAGGTGTTGTTGATAGAGTTATTTTTGAATGAAAATATACCAAGGATCTATTTTAAAAATGTTATTCATTGCAATATCCATTGATGAAAACACATATTAATTATTCATCAATGAATTGATTCCAAATAGAATAATTATTGGGATTCATTATTATTTTTTATTAAATTTGATCCCATGTTCTTCTCATGTTTCATTGTTGGAATTTCCTTGAATAAAATTATGACTAATACCCTATATTTGATTATTGTAAAAACATTCCATGGAACAATATATCAAGACCACAGTTGTTGTATCATGATATTGGGTGAAATATATGTGTTCTGATAATGGATGATGATGAATGCTGGACCACAATCACAATTATCTTCTCTTATTCCCCATTTGGTATGCATTCATGACACGATGTGGTAACATAAGTATTTCCATCATGTCGAAGGCTAGATTCCATCCATTAGTGATGGTTAGTGTCAATTAACACTTGATCCACAATTTATTTCGTAATAGGTTGATAGATAGTCAATTTTAACAGTGAAACTAGATGACAGAAGATTGAATCCATGGTTTATGGATTTTCCATTGTTTCAGGGTATATAGTCTAAAAAACCAATTGTCTAGGGTCCCCAACCGAGGCACTAGGGATTACATGTGATATAAAGTATCAAAAACCACGTTAAACATGTCACAAAACATGATACCATATTATAGAAGCTATAAAATAATCTCACGGGATACTCGATTATCGATATGTCCATGAATGTGGGGATTGGTAGAAACCATGTGAACTTCCCAATACTCAAAAATAATGAAGTAAACATTAAAAACACAAAGTACACATGCATGGAAAATGTGTACATTTTAATGGGAAGGAAGAAAACATAATAACTAATAAACTTTTAAAAATTGTGTACACCCAAAGGAAAAACTATGTATATTTAGATTTTAATGTTGTTTGAGATAGAAATAAACATGTAGACCTGGGGAAGACAAAATACACCATGTCCCCCAACTACACATCATGTAATTCTTTCATGAATAGTTTGCGTAATTGTTTTCTTTATTATACACTACATTATGTTGAGTGTGATCCCTCGGTTGTCCCTATGAGGGTAGGGTGTGGAATTACATCCTAAAAATAGAATTTTGATCCCCTATAAAGGTTATGTAGCAGATAGACATTGCGTTACCCCTTAGTGAGTCATGAGGTAGAATCATCTTTCATATACTCTTCGGATGGAAGGGGTAATGGTATCAATATGACCACCATGCAAAAGGAAAATTTCCCATATATAGAATAGTGTTTTATTAGAATTTTTTGTTGTACCTTAGTTGTCCTATGTTTTACCACTACCTTAAGGATGATATATCTTGTGTTCTAGTAAGTACTTCATTGGTAAGGAGTAGTGAGAATGACCACTCAAATGGTCACCATAAATTATATCATGGATTGTTGGGTCGATCCTTTAGGCAGATATTTACCTTGAATACTAAATCAAAATATTTTGTCTTGAAATATAATTCTATGATATTATATGACTTGTTTTTAAAGAGATTTACGTTATAATAGATTCTTTGTTAAGAGCATCACTGATATTGAATGAATCACAATTTACTATTATGATTATTATATAAAAATGAACATTAGAACATTAAAATTATTTTCTTCTTATGAATTAGAATAACATCATTTTGGAAATATAGAAAAAAATTTGTTATAAATAAACATATTCATAAAAAGTAAATAATTTTTCTTGTGAAATATTTATATTCTATGAAAATAATATTATTTCAAAAAAATTAATATATTAATTGGAAAATCAATATATTTAATTATTTAATAAATATGAAACATTATTTGAAAAAATACAATTTAGTTTTCTTATTCACCTTTGAATGTTATCTTAGACTAAATTTTTTATAATATTCAAAAAACTATTAACATTATAGGAATACTAAAAAATGATAATTTTAATAATATAACTACCAATTAATTTAATGAGTTGAAATGGAGACATTTTTTTAAATAGTGTAAAAATAAATTAAATAAGTTATATTATTGTTAATCCATATTAGGTAATTTTAATAAATGTAATGTTTAATTTTTTTATAAATTTTCTTTACACTTTGGTAAACATTTTCAATGGAACACCATATTTAATTAAGCCTTAGGTTTTTCTATTAAGTTTTATTACTTCAATTATATGAATATAATATTTTAATTCAATTAAATATATTAAATCTATTTAATTAACATTTTATAATAAGTCCATCTTCATTTATTTTAATGATTCCTAAAAATAATTAACACTTAATTTCCATAGTAATGTTTGTAACCTATTTACTAGGTGTTAAACTC
Organism: Viscum album; assembly: GCA_963277665.1. NCBI lineage: Eukaryota > Viridiplantae > Streptophyta > Magnoliopsida > Santalales > Viscaceae > Viscum > Viscum album. The sequence continues at coordinate 14,050,479 of OY728151.1, read as the reverse complement.
AAATGAGAAGGGGTAAAATGATCTCAAAATATTTTTCAATTCCTTTTTAGAACATATATCGATTTTATATCAAATATTTTTTGATTAAAATATATTTATGAGAGTTTTTCTTCAATAAAACGTTTCTATACATTTACATTCTCTAAAATTAAATATTCCTCCAATTATAAATGGCAACCCAGACTCCTCTCATCATCATAATTCTAAAGCCTTCTGGTAGTAAGAATACCTAAAAAAACTTCTTTTAATCCCTAACCATATCATAGATGCATTATTCTAATTATGAGTCACAATTTTTATTTATTTTGATTCAATACGAAGGAGTTTGACTGAATAAATGTTATCATTCTTAACGAAGCATTATATGTATTATTTTTTTCCTAATCATTCAAATTTTATTAAAATATGATAATATAATAACATAATATTTTTTCTTATATATTTATATATATTTTTTATTATGATAATTCAATCACCAATATCCATCTACTTCTACACTATATAGTGAAATAAATTTTGATCTTTTATATGGTAGACTATCACTTAATGATCAACATAAAATCATTTTCTATCACCACCTCTCACAGATGGATATAATAAAAACATTAATATATTTTATTTGATATATATATATAATCCATTAATTATAATATAAGATCAATAACTTTACCTTCCAATCCATTGAAAAATGATAATATCGCTCATGCGAACATGGATTTCCACCTTCATGATGTGATGTGGTTTGTTTTTTATATTTATGTCATAAAAGATTTTAATAAGGTTATATTAAATGAAAAAAAATTAAATATTTTTCATAAAAAAGTGTTTAAAATTTTTTATATTGAATTATATTTTTTCAATCCATTTATCAATAAATTGTTAACATCATTCATGTTTATGTACGTCCTACCATATCCATTTATGGTGTAATTAATTTTATACATCCAACTGTGATGGATTACATCATATAAATATAAAATATATAAAATATATATTTATATAAATATTATAATTCATATGATTATGGAACCATGATCCATGTAATATGTTGAAAAATACAAAACTAAAATAGACATGAAAGACAATGATTTTTTTCCCAAAACATGATTTTTAATAAAAAACTATAACTTAATGGGTGATAAATTTTTTATGTAAATCAGATATTGTATAATATATATGTTTTTTATTATAAAATAGAAGAATAATAGTCCTATAATTTTTATATAGGATGAACTAATGAGAAAGAATATAGTTATCCTTGAGGTTAGGTATTTTGGTCTCACATTTATTTCCATGAGACACAAGCATAATTCACCACTTTATTATTTTATGTGGTTTATATACTACCAATTAATGTTATATCTGACTCTTTTAATAATTATTTTTTGGTATACATATCCATATATTCTTATTTCAGTAATAGATCTTATGATTCTACAGATACGAATGTTGTAAGTGTATCTTGTAATAATCTTAATGGCTCTTTAGATCACTTATGAAAATAAACATTATAATGAAATCTTATGATCTACATCTCAAAAAAACATTAATATTCTTATAAACTATTTACATTTGGATATTAAATTATTTTATATAAATATATTGTCATTATTTAAAAATTATCCAAAAGGATGTTTTTATGGGAGATCTACCTTATTTGTCATTTCCTTAAAATATCAATTATTTTTTATGTATAATAATTCAAATTTCTTTTAAAATAATGTTAACACTATTATCAACTATTTTAATGAAAATTATAACAATTTATTTATATTGAAAAAATATTTTACATAGAATATTCTTATAGTTTTCATAACATTTTTCCTTTGACATTTAAAAAAATATGAAATGATTGTTTATTTTATCATAAATGTTCTGAACAATATTTCCTAGCATAACGACAATTAAATGTTTTTATGAATCCAAAAAAAATTTCTATTGTATTGATTTAATGAATTTATTTTAATTGTTATATTAATATTTTTAGTTCATTAATATGTGATTTCAATATAAAATCTATATTCTCATTATGAAATCTTCAAATTCATCTTTAAAAAATAAAATTTCCAACTATGATTATATAATTTTTTTTAAAATAATTTTCAGGTAAATGATACTATGATACCATACTTATAAATTCTATAGATGAAAATTTATTATGATTAATTTCTTTTACTAAATGTCTTCATTTTCCAGAGGTTATGGTGTGACTAATTGATGATTTTACACTAAAACCCTTTTCAATTTTAAAGTTTATTTCATTATGAAGGATATAAGATTCCTATTTTAATTTAATGGGTATTGATATGATGAATTATTTATGATATTGTATCACACGACTATTTTATTTTCATTTTTTGGGATGGACTCCGAATTATATATCTCTTCAATACATTAGGTAATTTTTGATGTTCTATGTTCTCAAAGGATACATGAAAGGATATCCTACGAAAAATACTAGAGGGATCATGTGGGGTTATCCAATGTCTAAATAATGTTGGTACATAGTACGAATTCCGGGATAATGTACATTGGTTGTTGTCCCTTGATTAAAATGGTATGAATTTATTTATCGATAGCCTTGGAATAATTTTTTATGTGTATCCCATAAAACATTAACTTATAGAAATGTTTTTCCCTCATGGATTATGTTCTCTAATTAATTCATGATTTATGACTTATTATATACCTATATTTATTAAGTGACTCATTTTTATGATCTATGATATATGTGGAATTTTTTTCAATTGTTATTATCGAGTTCACAAGCACTTATGATAATTTAATTTTTTATATCTCCATTTCATTCCAATAAAGAGAATCTATCCTCACCATTTATTATGATTAAATTCACAAGTTATAATGGAACATATTTTTTCTATGTTTATATTAATTTATTTTGTTGTGATGAACATAGTTATAGATTATATAATAAACTTAAAAATATTTTTTTTCCAATACCATGTTTCTAAAGGAAAATGACCAAAATGATTTTGGAAAGAATTGTAATTTTATGTAATGAATATTCAAATTATAATATGTTTTTTCAATGTATGAATATTTATGGGTTGATATAGTGGGTATCATAACAATATTTAGTTATCCTCTGTAAACTTGTATGATAATACTTTAGTGATATCCATAGGGATAACTATAATGATATGTTAATTTATAAGAATATGCGTAAGAAATTTCATGAAGGATAAAGACAGTGGTTTCCTTGAAATTAAATCCATGTTTTGATACTATTAATGGATGTGTCATAAGAATAGTCATACTTAGGTAGAATTAGTTTAAAAAGTTTAAATAAATAATTATCTTGATTTTCACATATTTTATGATAACTTGGCCTACTTCATAACTGGTTTGACCCTTTTTGGAGATTGTTTTTGAAAATTATATATCATTATGAACCATAATGAAGTTTTTTTAATAATTTTCATAAATCGAAATGGTTAAGCCTATGATTTCATATATTTTGGGAAATGTAATTTAATATTGTTAATAATTAATTTGAAAAACAATTAATACATTTTATTTCAAATTAAAAAAATGATATGGGACATAGAAAGAAGAATAATATTACTAGGATCAAAAAATATTCTCATGATTTGGATCACACTAAAAATGAAAATGAAAAAATTTGGGTATAAAAATATTAGTTTTCATTTATTAGTATATATATACCTTATTTTACAGGTTATCCACTTCCAATAGCTATCAATACAATGATCAGTTCCATTGAAATTATATTCTTTATTATACATTGTTTGGATATAAAAATCATGTTGGTGTTCCATTGTTTATAAATAATAATATATTATTTTTGAACACTTATCAAGAATAGAAGGATTAATTAAAAATTGAATAAATTTATTGTTATAAATTGATGATATTATTTTTCAATAATTATATTTCATGTGTTATTTGGATGAAAATTGAGAAGTAATTCCAAGATATTAAAAGGATGATTCTGAACTATTTGGTAACAATGGGAAAAATAATACAATTCTAATGAGTTACACATCTATTTTAATAATACTATATAAATGTAAGGATGATCAATATTTCCCCCCAAAATGAAGAATACAATTTGAATCTAATATAAGGGACATTAGTGGTAATTCAAAAATGGTTCAATGTGTATCATGTTGTAAATAGATGTCAAGGTTCCCATAAATCTCATGGATTTAATTTGAAATGAAAGATGAAATTTAGTGGAATATAAAAAAATATTGGAGGGAGGAATATGATATTCCCTTCATATATGAATTCTGGTATTAAAGATGGTTGAACTTTTCTTAAAGGTAATATAAATTTGTTTTAGTTTGTTAAAGATGGTCGTTGAATAGGTTGAATGTTAAAGTTATGGGTTGTTGTTAGATAAAGATATGAATTAAGAGATATATCCACATAATGAACCAAAAACGAATAAATTTTTAAGATTCATAGATTTTGGGAATTATTTTTACAATTTCTCAAATATAAAGGTTAATGATTATGATTTACATCAGCAACAATTTATTTTATATGAAAAAGGGAAATATCATGAAATCCCTATTTTAGAGTAAGGGTGTGATAACAATGAGGTGAATGATAGACATACAATCCACTATTGATCTGTTAATTTCATATTTCATTCTTTATATAAACACTTTAATATATTTGAATAATCTTCATTAGTTGAATATATTACACCAAAATGAATAGATATTGAATTAGAATTAAAAAACCCTAATGCTATGAGGAATTGAATAGATGTCTATGATTCTTATCCAGTTGATTTCTTTGGTAATGTGCATCATGAAAATATTGTTATTCATTATCTAGTTTAATTCTAAGTAATATTAGGGATGGAATGGATTTATCTCCAAATAGACTATGTCAATATCCACTAAATGGAAGTCAAATTTTATAATCAGAACAAAAATGTGATCATCTACCAGTGTGATGGTATATATGAACATATAGGTTATGATTCACCAATTGTGTGGGTCTTGATTCCTATATAAAAGTTTTATTTATATACGATGTATTCTGAGAAAATCCATATCGATGATATGGATTTTTTAATAGCATTTGTTGATTTCATCCCAGAATATTTTCCAAGAATTCCATCAATTCATGATTCTGAGTTTTCATTAAAAATAATAGATGGAGCTATACCTATTTCAGAGAATCCCTATAGAATGATCCCGATATATTTATTGGAATTTAATAATAAACATCAAGAAAATTGTGACTAGGGATTTATAAAGCTAAGGGTTTGACCATTTGGATTACAATTTATTATAGCTAAGAAGAATAATTGATGGATGTGAATCTTCATTGATTGTCAGAAACTAAAAAATATCATAATTAACAAAAAGTATCCACTACAAAATATTTATCACTTTTATGATTAACTATGTGATTCTAAATAATCTTATAGAATTTTCTTTCATTATGGATATGATCACCTGAGGTTCAAAAGGGGGAATATAGACATGAATAGAAATTACATGAAATGGAAACAATGAATATATAGTAATTATATTTTGTATTAAAAATATCCCCAACATCATCATGGATTTAATAGATAGAGTATATAGATTAAATTAATTAGTTTTTGTTAGAATTTATAGATGATATTTTGTAATATTTAAATAGAATGAATGATAATGAATATAACTAGAAGATTTTATTGAAAACACATTTTAAAGAGAATTTATATTCAAAAAATTTAAAATTTTAAATTATGGTGGGAGACTATTTTATATTTGAGTCGTATAATATCATGAAGGATTATATCAGTCGATCCATAAAACATAGTGGCTATTTAATTTTAGATCAGACCATCCATGATGACCAATATGTATAGTTTTCTTGGTTTTTCTTGACACCATTTATTCGTTATGCATAATTTCTCACAAATATCCAATCTAAATTCTAATTTATCTTACTTATGATAAAAGTCCCTTTGTAAACTAAATGTAATATAATATAATGGATGTAAATGGAAGGCAAGTAAGGGGACTTGTACATACAATCCCCGATAGTAAAGGATTTACAATATATAAAGATTCATCAAATATATATTGGTATGAATACTCATGAAAAATGATAAGGGTATGGATTATTCCCCAAGATATATTATGGAGAATGAGAAAAAATATCCAAATCATGATTTTGAGTATGTTGTATATATTATATCATTAAATATATAGGGGAAATATATTTACTAATAGTGGTGCGATATATATAATAATCATAAGAGATTAAATTATATATTCCCATATAACTAAATTGTCACACCGCGACCACAGATTCCCTTATTCTCCTTTTTTTTGTCTTGGTTTGAATTTTTTTTCAAAGTTTAATTGTGTTGGTGGTTTCGCACCGGTGCGCGGTCACCGCAACGATAGCGGTGACCGTGCGTTCGGCTTGGGTGACCGTGTGTTCACCCGGCATTTTAAATATTTAAACTGTTAAGTTGACTTTTTAGTATTATTATTTTTATTTAAATTGTGTTATTATTATTGTAGTTATTTTTATTGTATATATATTTATATTTGTGTATATGTATGTATATATATATGTCTATATATTTATATAAATATATATGCTTATATATGTCATGTCTATATATGTATATATATATATATGTTTATCGTATCGATGTTTATATGTTTATATATAGGTACATATATATATCTATATATGTATATATATATGTGTGTGTGTGTGTTGTCTTCAAATGGTTTTATTATTTTAAATATTTTTATTACAATTATTATTATTATTATTAACTAATTTTTATTTTATTATCATTATTATTGTTATTATTATGATTATTATTATGATTATTATTATTATATTTTGTTATCTTATATATATATTTAGATTTTTCTTTTTCTTTTTTTTTTGGAACCTTAACCCTAATCCCATTTCCACCCATGCGGAGGCCCCACCCCTTTCCCCGTATCATCCCTCTCTTGTTCTCCCTTTCCCTCTACGCACAGCCCAACCGCCGGCCGCACCATCTCCCCTCCAGTGCTCTGGCCGCGCCACCCGGGCATGCTTCGGCGTCCCCGTCCCTGCCCCGCCGTCACCAATCGCCGCACGCGGCCTCCGTCTTCTGCTCCGGCGCCGCTCCCTGCTTCTGGCCTCTTCTCCAGCATCTGACAGCCCACACCGCCCATCTCCCTTTCACCGGCCGCACCGCCGCGCCCCATGTCCCGTCCTCCTCCGGCGAACAGCCCCGGCGACCCGCTCCCTCTCCCCCTGTCCGGCGACCTCCTATCCGGTGGCGACCCCCCCCCCCCCCTATGCCTGCACCTGCTACCCGCCACCGGCCTCCGCCGCACCCCGCTCTTGCCTGGCGCCCTCCGCAGCTCCCATGCACGAACCACCGATGTTGCCGACCGCATCTCCAGCAACCCCGCTGTCGCGGGCCTCACCTCCAGAGACCCCGCAACTGATGTCCGCACCCTTAGAGACTCCTCTACCCACGGGCCGAATTCTCCGTTGAGCCCCCGCTCTGTCCAGTGGGCTCCAGCAGCCCCCCGGGCCTTTCCCAGCTTGTTTTCGGATATCTGGTGCACCGCCCCCGCCCCATGCACGACCCGCCTCCACTGTCCGGCGCTGTTCCGGCATCCCCTGCCATGTTCTGGCGACCCCGCCGGCATTTCCCATCCCTATCGGCACCTCTACTCCACTCTGGTACCGCCCGTTCTGACGTCCCGGCATTTTCCACAGCCCGACCATCCAACTCCGCTGCCTTGCACCAGCCAGCGGCGCACCTGATGGTCGCCGTGCGACCCCCGGTAGTCCCCGTTCCTGAGCACTCTGCCCCTCCTAACTGGCGCACAACCCCGTTGGTCAAGCGCATCTATGCGCCAAGATAAATCATGTGACGTGAATTTTTTCATGTTTATTGTATGTCTGTGGTCGACTATTTTGTTTGTTTGGGTGTTTATTGCAGCATATTGGCGTAATAATTCCGCAACGCAGCGGTCTTCGACTTGCAAACACGTACGCGCCTGCGCGAGGTGTATTGCATCATCGGGTTCAGTTTGCAAACCGAGGTGAAGTTTGCTTTGTTTCTTATTTAAATTATTTTATATCAATGTTTATATATATATACGTTGTCTTTTTGTGTTCTCATTATTTTGAACTTTTTTTGTGTAGCGGTGTTTACGTGTTTTAGTCATTCTACATTTGTTGTAGCATGTTGCGAGGTATTTTCGCGTTATCGAATTTTCCCGCTTACGTTTTCTAGTGCTCAAGTGTGAGGCGTGTCGTATCATCGCAAACTAGCAGCAAGTCAAGGTAGGTCTCCCACTGCACTTGCTTTTACATTTAGAAATTTATTTATTCCATGTCATTTCATTATTTTTCAATAAGTTTATAGTAGAACTGGATATCTATTACTAGAGTCGTGACTTGTTGAAATTGAAAAACGGTTTACTCCATGTATCACACTGAAAATATTTTCATGGATTTAATTGTGTGACTTTCTTGTGATGTTTCTAAATAGGTACTTAATGAAATGTGAAAGTCTTATTGAATAGTGTTTTGAAATGGTTGGTGTGTGTGAAATGGACGATGTATCATTTATGGAAAGTGGTTATTTTCTTGAAAAACATGGATAGAAGAAATGCCCATTGGGCCTTTAAATTGGATTTTTGAACTTTTTAGTGGTGGTTTGGTTTTCCTTAAATGAGTTTCAAAGTATGTTTTCTGGTTTTCAACGTGATGGTGTGTGTCATATCTTTTGGAAAAGCTTTGGTACTAAATGGTCTAAACGTAATTGATGTGCCGACCCATTTGGAAATTTATTGATCGTGAACTGATTACATATATATATATACACGTACTTAAAGGGAACCTCTACAGGGGGACTTCCCTTCTAGGATTGTTGTGTAGCTGTGTCCGTGTAAGGGGATGGCAAGTGCTGCGAGGTGAGTCACGCGTGCGAGGGCCTCCCACTTACACAATTTTATTAAAACCATCGTGGTTTCCTGGCCATCTTTTAGAGAATCAAGTGACAGTTCCTGGTTAACCTCGATTTGACAGATTAGTCACCCCTTGGTAGGTAGGCCTTGTGGGGCATTCCACTGGTTGGCTGTTAGGGCGTCCAGTTGGTTATTGACTGTGGAGTGCCATGTCGACAGGTAGTCTGAACCCGAGTACATCCAGGGGTTTTCTAGGGATGTTTAGGATCACCCATGGTTACTTGATTTTCCCTGCTTGTTTACATTCAGCTGTTCGTTACAGCTTATACTGGTTACTTGGTGAAAATGGCTTTAAAATGAAAATGTGTTTTTCTCTTTTTGTAAAATTTGAAAATGTAACACTTCTTTCACGTTTAAAATGAAATTGGAACTAATGAAAGAAATTCAGATTTTGAAAAAGAATAAGGGTAATGTCTCGTGTTTTGATTTTCAAGTGAAACATTATGAAAGCTTACTTTTATACACTATAGTTCAATCATGGAATTTGTAGATTCTTTATTTATTGGCAGTGCTTTGGGATTTGTTGTTGGGCTCACCTACTGAGAACTTTTGTACTCACGCCTATCTTTTAGATTTTTAGTTGTAGGTTCCTTTATGTACATGGTTTTTCTGGTTTAGTAGCTCAATGTTGGATCGAGTTTGTTTTTCAGTTGGGTGGTGACCTGTGAGGTCACATGGAGGTATTTTGCCGTATATGTTTCGTTTCTTTGTTGGTAGTGTTGTTTTTTTGATTAGTTTGCTTTCTTTCTTTGATACTGGTTTCGTTTGGGCTGAAATCGTTCCCAACGATTAATCTTTTTTTTATGCCTGACACTAGTTTCCATCCCGGGGGTATCGGGAACGCCCCTCGGGACTTTCCGCGGACCATCTCGGGTGACCGGTTTAGGGTTTCCCCGGGCTGGTTTGTGACAAAATGGTATCAGAGGAGGTTTTGGGACTTCTTATTTGGGTTGTCCGGTAGAATAAGATAAGGACTGTAGGAACTCGAGAGGTAGGTGCAGGAAGAGTGTCGCGAACTCTTGCTCACACTGATCCTCGAGTTACCAGGGGTAGTCCCAAAATTATGTCTTTTGACCTTGTTTTGGATTGAGGAATGAAAAAGGAGACTAGCCAGTGTCACGTCGCGATTTCACATGGAGTAGTGACCCATGTGGAGTCCGAGTACACAGTTTAAGTTCCTCCTAGATGTTGATTCTTCCATGGGGCGTGGCTCACTACCATGTCGTCGGGTTAAGCGTAACTGCTAGTTCCTCATTATGGTGATTCTTTGTAAGTTTTACTATGTTTGGTTGTGGTTGGTGTGATCGTGTTTTTGAAAATTAAAGTTGTGTTTTTAAATGGAAGTGTTTTCTATAAAATGGGTTTAAATTAGTAAATGGGTTTTTTTGAAATTTATTGTGTTATGGTTTCAAAACCGAGTGTTTGCTTGGAGTTGGTAGGGAAGTGGTTTGGGTGCGACCCTTGGTTTTCCTTATGATTGATCGCATGTGTGCGGGTTTGTGTGAAAAGTGCATGAGAGGCAATTTTTTGTGGATGACGTGAGTGGAATGGATGGACACACATGCGATGATTCATGAGATGCAATGGGTGTTTTTTTTCTGAAACCAAATGTTTGACCTTTTCTTTCTAAAATGATTTTTGAAAGAGGAATATGATTTTGGAAATTGAATTTTGTTTTAGAAAGGGGGTTTTGTGTTTGGATGTTATCTTGAAATGAAATGGTGATTTTTGGAAAGTGGGTTTTTGGCGTACGAGCTAGTTGTTGGTATGCGATTGTCCTTTTGATAAAGATTTGATTGGATGCTGATTTTTGTCTTTGTGTTTTTATGTTGTTCAGAGAATGTCGCATGAAAGATCCCCAATGTTTCTAACGAGTCATGCACAGTTTCTATTCCTTCTCGGACGTTGCCTATTCTTCATGGTGAACGAGGCCCATTAGAAGCAGTAGAGTGGCTTGAAGAAGTGGAGAGTATCTTTAGAACATTGGGAACTCCCGAGACTGTTAGGGTTTGTGTTGTTATAGGATTGTTTGAAGGTCCAGCTCTAGACCAGTGGAAGGTGGTTGCCCCACCATCAACGCAAGTTTGAATGATGTGGGATGGCTTTAAAACCATCTTCGTCCATGGATTTGTACTTGAAGAAGTGAAGGAAAAGAAAAAGGGAGAGCTCGTGCATATTCAACAAGGTCAACAGACGGTGAAATCATATGTTGACCATTTCAAGGAAATGATTGCCTTTTCTCCTGAGGTGGCATTGCATGCGCTCATGAAGGCCTCCCTTTTTACCGGGGGTCTCCATCCAGAAATCAAGGAGAGTGTCTTCCCTCCTAAAGACTATCGTTTCGAGAAGCTGGTGGAGGAAGCATTTTTAGCTGAGTTGGTGTCTGGAGCGCGGGTGTTTGGCAGTCCAGCATACCCATTTGTTCGTGGGGTTTCTCTATCTGGCGAGGAAAGTATGCCAGAGAGACCTGTTCCTAAGGAGTTATCTCCTTTGGTCCCAGCTCCCGGTTCGTCAGATCGTTTAGTGGTATGCTATCAGTGTGGTCGTTTCAGACATTGGAAGCCATCCTGCCGCAACCCTCCGAAGACGTTTCATTGTTGCGGTTTTCTGGGTCATTTGGAGAAGTTTTGCAGGAAGCGTCGCTTGAAGAGCACGTCGTGATTGGATAGTGTCAGTACCTGACTGTGAGGTAGGAGATGCATCAGCCATCAGAGCCCCAGCCACATGTCTCGGGGTGGAGCTCGTGCATAGTCAAGAGTTTCTAGGGGCATGAATCCTTGGTCTGGGTGTTGTGTTTTGTGTTGGCGGTGGAACAACTAAGACCTTTTTGTACTTGTTATAATATTGTAAAAGTTTTGACGTTATTGTAAGTTCATTGTTTTACCGTGGGGTTATCATGGACTAATTCTATTCTGATCTAAGTAGTCTTATTTTTGTGGATGTGGTCATGTTTTGTGGACTTCAATGGGTCATGTTTTCAACTCGATGTTTGGTAAAGTCTTTTCCATGGGTTTCCCCCCTAGTGTTGAAGGTCATTACTTTGGCCGAGGATTAAACGTTCGACGAAGGTGTTGTTTTTCACTCGTGCTATAAGAGTTGGTTTAAATCAGCTGGGGGTTCCCGCATCGACCCCCCTTTTCCTAGGGGTTTCTATTTAGATAGTTAATTTTTTTTCTGCTCAAGTTGAGCTCTTGTGGTGGGGAGAACCCCTTTATGTTGTCCCATCAACCTCGGACTTCAGTTTTTTCTTGAATCGGTTGGGTGTGACCTGTGTAGAGTAAGGTCATCTCGAGAGTCTCAGTTCTCTTCGGTTCCTTTAGTTTTGTTTAGGAATGGACTTGAATCTTGACTGACTTTTGTCTTGGTGACTTTCTAGGGGAAGAAGGTGTATGTGGTGGGGAGAATTGTCACACCCCGGCCGCAGATTCCCTTGTTCTACTTCTTTTTTGGTCTCAGTTTGAATTTTTTTTCAATGTTTAATTGTGTTGGCGGTTTCGCGCCAGTGCGCGGTCACCGCATCGATAGGGGTGACCGTGCGTTCGGCCCGGTTGACCATCTGTTCACCCAGCGTTTTAAATATTAAAACTGTTAAGTTGAATTTTTATTATTATAATAATTATTTAAATTGTGTTATTATTATTGTAGTTATTTTTATTGTATATATGTTTATATATATGTATATGTATGTATATATATATGTCTATATATGAATATATATATGCTTATATATGTTATGTCTATATATGTATATATATATATATATATGTGTGTGTGTTTATCGTATCTATGTTTATATGTTTATATATAGGTACATATATATATATATATATATATATCTATATATGTATATATATATATATGTGTGTGTGTTATCTTCAAATGGTTTTATTATTTTAAATATTTTGATTATAATGATTTTTTATATTATTAACTAATATTTATTTTATTACCATTATTATTGTTATTATTATGATTATTATTATTATATTTTGTTATCTTATATATATATATATATATTTTGGGAACCCTAAACCAAATCTTGTTTCCCCCCATGTGGCAGCCCCTCCCCCTTCCCCGTATCCTCCCTCTCTTATTCTCCCTTTCTCTCTGCACATAGTCCGACCGCCGGCCGCGCCATATCCCCTCCAGCGCTCTGGCCGCACCGCCCGGGCCTGCTCCTGCGTCCCCGTCCCAGCCCCACCGTCACCGATCGCCGCACGCGGCCTCTGGCTTCTGCTATAGCGCCGCTGCCCGCATCCGGCCTCCACTCCGGCGTCCGACAGCCCAAACCGCCCAGCTCCCTTTCACCGGAAGCACCGCCGCGCCCCCTGTCCCGTCCTCCTCCGGCGAATAGCCCCGGCGACCCACTCCCTCTCCCCCTGTCCGACGACCACCTATCCGGCGGCGACCCCCCCCCCCCCTGTGCCGGCGCCTACTGCCCGCCATCGGCCTCCGCCGCACCCCGTTCTTCCCCGGCGCCCTCAGCAGCTCCCCCGCATGAACCCCCGCTGCGGCCGGCCGCACCTCTGACGACCCCGCTGCCGCCGGCCTCACCCCTGGAGACCTCGCAGCCGCTGTCCGCACCTCTAGAGACCCCGCTACCCACTGTCCGAATTCTCTAGTGAGCCCCTGATCCGGTCAGCGGCCTCCAGTAGCCCCCCGGGCCTCTCCCAGCTTGTTTCCGGAAATCCGGTGCACCACCCCGGCCCACACACGACCCGCCTCCACTGTCTGGTGCTGTTTCGGCGTCCCCTGCCCAGTTCCGGTGACCCCGCCGGCATTTCCCATCCCTTCCGGCACCTTTTCTCCACTCTGGTACCGCCCGTTCGGACGTCCCTGCATTTTTCCACAGCCCGACCATCCAACTCCATTGCCTTGTGCCAGCCAGCGACGCACCTGATGGTCACCATGCGACCCCCGGTGGTCCCCGTGCCTGAGCACGCCGCCCCTCCAAAATGGCGCGCGACCCCGTTGGTCAAGCCCATCTCTGCACCGAGGTAACTCGTGTGACGTGAGGCTTTTCAAGTTTATTTTATGTCTGTGGTCGACTAGTTTGTTTGTTTGGGTGTTTATTACAGCGTATTGGCGAAATAATTCCGCAACGCAGTGGTCTTCGTCTTGCAAATGCGTACGTGCCTACGCGAGGTGTATTGCGTCATCGAGTTCAGTTTGCGAACCGAGGTGATGTTTTCTTTTTTTCTTATTTAAATTATTTTATATCAACGTTTATATATATATATATATACATTGTCTTTTTGCATTCTCATTCTTTTGAACTTTTTTTGTGAAGCGGTGTTTACGTGTTTTAGTCATTCTACTTTTGTTGCAGCATGTTGCGAGGTATTTTCGCGTTATCAAATTTTCCCGCTTGCGTTTTCTAGTGCGCAAGTGTGCGGCGTGTCATGTCATCGCAAAATAGTTGCAAGTCTAGGTAGGTCTCCAACTGCACTTGTTTTAAATTTAGAAATTTATTTATTCCTTGTCATTTCTTTATTTTTCAATAAATTTATAGTAGCACTGGATATCTATTACTAGAGTCATGACTTGTTGAAATTGAAAAACTGTTTACTCCTTGCATCGTACAGAAAATATTTTCATGGAATTAATGGTGTGACTTTCTTGTGATGTTGCTAAATGAGTACTTAAGGAAATGTGAAAGTCTTATTGAATAGTGTTTTGAAATGGTTGGTGTGTGTGAAATGGCGGGTGTATCATTTATGGAAAGTGGTTATTTTCTTGAAAAACATGGATAGAATAAATGCCCATTTGGCCTTTAAATTTGATTTTGGAACTTTTCAGTGGTGGTTTGGTTTTCCTTAAATGAGTTTCAAAGTATGTTTTCTTATTTTCAACATGATGGTGTGTGTCATATCTTTTGGAAACGCTTTGGTACTAAATGGTCTAAACGTAATTGATGTGGCGGCCCATTTGGAACTTTATTGATTGTGAACATATCACTTATATATATATACACGTACTTAAAGGGCACCTCTATAGGGGGAATTCCCTTCGAGGATTGTCGTGTAGCGGTGTCCGTGTAAGGGGATGGAAAGTGCGGTGAGGTGAGTCACGCGTGCGAGGGCCTCCCACTTACACAGTATTATTAAAACCACCATGGGTTCCTAGGCGTCTTTTAGATAATCCAGTGACGGTTGCTGGATAACCCTGATTAGACTGTTTAGTCCCCCCTTGGTAGGTAGACCTTGTGGGGTGTGCCACTGGTTAGCTGTTAGGGCGGCCATTTGGTTATTGACTGTGGAGTACCATGCCGGCAGGTAGTCTGAACCAGAGTACGTCTAGGGGTTTTCTAGGGATGTTTAGTATCACCCATGGTTACTTGATTTTCCCTGCTTGTTTACTTTCAGTTGTTCTTTAAAGCTTATACTGGTTACATTGTGAAAATGGCTTTAAAATGAAAATGTGTTATTCTCTTTGTGTAAAATTTGAAAATGTAACACTTCTTTCTCTTTTAAAATGAATTTGGCACCAATGAAACAAATTCATATTTTGAAAAAGAATAAGGGTAATGTCTCGTGTTTTGATTTTCAAGTGAAACATTATGAAAGCTTCCTTTTATATACTGTAGTTAAAATCTGGAATTTGTAGATTCTTTATTTACTGGCAGTGCTTTGGGATTTGTTGTTGGGCTCACCTACTGAGTACTTTTGTACTCACACCTATCTTTCATCTTTTCAGTTGCAGGTTCCTTTGTGTACACGGTTTTTCAGGTTTAGTCGCTCAGTGTTGGAGCGAGGTTGGTTTTCTGTTGGGTGGTGACCCATGAGGTCACGTGGAGGTATGTTGCCGTATAGTTTTTATTTCTTTGTTGCTAGTGTTGTTGTTTTGATTAGTTTGCTTTCTTTCTTTAATCCTGGTTTCGTTCGGGCTGAAATCGTTCCCAACGATTAAACTTTTTTTATATGCCCGACACTAGTTGCCATCCCGAGGGGATCAGGAACGCACCTCGAGACTTGCCGCGGACCGGCTCGGGCGACCGGTTCAGGGTCAACCGGGCTGGTTCGTGACATAGATGAACTTATTTTAGAGAATACGGTTGGAGTTTATAATTAATTATTATTTCTCAATAAATCACAACCTTATGAATGTGAACAAGGTGGATACTGATTTAAATTGAAATTATCATGTTATAATATCTATCATGATGATATCAAAGGATCCACTATTTTCTTGATTAATATGTACTGGGGATATAAATAGAAAAATTAGGATGAAAATATTATGCTTCTCACATGAGTGTTTAACCCCAAATCAAGGTGATGATTAAATAGGTGTAGATGGATAACATAGATCTATGGGTGAATATGATAAATTATCATGAGTTTATCCTGGGCAATGTGATGATTTTAATGTTCATGAACCATGGAGGAATTCCACCAATATCATATTTGATTGAACTATTATAATAATATCTTAGTACAAAACTATACATTAATAATTGATGAATGAATATGTATAATGATAAGAAAGTGTGTTTTTGATGGAATAACAAGAAGATTGATTGTGCTGATTTTAAATGTCATTTTTTTATACTTTATCAATTTATGGATGATAAAAATATCTAAATGTAATTTTAAAACAATTAATCATACCATAATTGAAATGGGAAAACTTATTTACGAATTTGGTTGAGGGACTCTCCAAATCATATAAAGGGAACACTACTATATGTGATGTAATATACATCCTTTACTATCATCATTATTTATTAATATCAATGAAAATTAATGAATTTATAAACATTATTGGATATAAAATATAGAATTGGCAGAGTTATAGATTGTTCTAAATTCTATTTTATCTTAATGGGATCTGAGGATTACCAAAATGTTTTGAATAATTCCTTAGAAGTATTAAGATATGGAGTTGAGTTTCATACTATGTATCACCCATGGAAATATGGTTATTCTAGGAGAAATATTAAAACTATATAACATATCAGTATATACTGATATGTGGATTTCAATGTTTGTTGGGAATGACACATTCCAAAAGTTGATTTTTCATATTACAGTATCTTTTAATCATGAATTCAATTGCATCCTTATGATTTCTTCTATAGAATGATGTGTAGAAAACTAATGTGTTCAGATGATGTTATAGAAATAAATCTATCCTGACTAAGTCTATTTGAATAAATGGAAAAGGATGATACATCCATTTTCATGCACATCAAGGAAGTTCAGAGTTGTATGAAATTTTATACTAACAATTGTTAGGTTGATCTATATTTTGATGTTAGTGAGGATGTGTTTTTATAATAATATAAATAGAAAACAGTTGTGATTTTTTTAAGAGAATAATTTATATCCCATGGTATATTGGCCCTTTTGAGACTCTTGATAAATTTGGGATAGTTTCTTACAGCATTGTTCTCCCACCAAACCTCTCTCATGTCCATGATGGGTTCTATATTTCTATTCTGGGAAAGTAAATACATAATCCTTGAAATCTAATGAACATATTGGTTTAATTAATGGGTCAGGGTGTTTACTATAAAGAGAAATACTTTCATATTCTTTTTCATAGAAGAAATGAGTTATGATATAAAACCTCTAGCTTTGTCCAATGTTTTTAGTGAAACAACCAACTTTGAAAAACCATATTGCAAACTGAGGAAATGATGAGGCATAAGTATCCTATTTTTTATATGTTAATGATACATAATTTTGAGTATGAAGTTAATTTTAATATTGGTAGAACGTAAAAAAATTTTACTTTATAATTTATTTTCATATTTATTTAGATTCTTCAATTGATTTTATTACATGAAACCCTGAGTTTTAAAGATCCACAATATAAATAAAATTTTATTTTTAAAAATGACCAATAAAACATAGTTGTTAAATTTTTTGATATTTATTTGAATAAAAAAATTATATATAAATTTTTTTATAAGAAGTACTTAATTGTTTATTACTGACTTTACGTGTTTCAAAATTATTTTTCTCTAAATAATTGTTTTTATTTATCTTTTTCATTAAATTAAAAAGGTAATATTTTATGTATTATAATATTTAATTCATAAAAGGAGATCAATTTTTTAATTAAAGTGTCAAAATTATATTTGAGTGAAATTTTGAAATTTTTTTAAAATATTAATTTTACTATGAATAGTGAAAATATTTGATCTTATTGAAAACTACCTTTTGGTGTAATGAATTATACAAGATAAAGAAATTTTAATTTTTTTCAATGTAACATTAGTAAAATTATTTTATTAGAAATATAATTTGGTTCATTGGAATCATTTTCATATTGTATTTAGTTATAAAAACTTCTTACGGTTATAAATAATATTCATTGGAAATAAGATGTTTCATCAAGCCTAATGATTAAATTTTTATATAAACGCTTCTATATTATGAATTTAAATTGGAAGAAATGAATTCCATATTTTGGAGTAAAAAAAACTATACTATATAATAAATAAAAAATAATTTTTTCCGATAATGAATAGTAATAACATTAAAAATTAATTACCAGGGTTAATGATAAATAGATTATACTTTGGTGATTTACTAATATTATAAGATTTAACATTACCAAAATACATGAACAAATATTTTTTATATAAATATTTTTAAATTATCACATCAATGGGTCATGTATATATTATTTTTATGCCTCATTTATTATTTAAATTATTGGTATAACATTTAGACATCAGATATTAATTGTGTCTCCTCTCCCACATTTATAATGGTGCACCAACAATCCTCTCTAATTAACACATAAAAATACATTTGGATCAGAAAATACCAAAAAAAATCCATTAATTTCTCCATTAAACATGACCAATGGTATTTATCTTGATAAATAAAAAAATCCTAAAATTGTTTTTTGTGAAAACCTAATGAGGTGGTCTAGAGAAGTAGTATTTTTCAGAACTGAGTGTTTTAATTGAATTTATTTTCACACCTCCTTAAAATTTCATCAAACTATGACTATATAATATAATAACATTATAAAAAATATTGATATTATATTATTTTAATATAATACCTTATATCAATATCCCCCTCTATCAAATGGGGATTGAACTGGTCAATTGTTGGTATGATGGACTACTACCACATGAACCAATGAAATTCATCTTCCATCAATGACACTCATAGTAGGATATAATGATAGATTTATGTTTATATGATATATTTATGAAACATATATAATATTTTAACAATTACTTCACTTCAACCCCCTAATAGTCGAATTCATTGGAAGAAGATAGCATCACTCATACATATATGTTGGTTACCACATCCATAAGGTGATGTCATTTATTAAAAAAAGTTGATAAAAGGTTTCTTATATATCATGTATGATTTTTATATATTATTTTGGTCTAGTAATACTTTTATAACTTATATTTTTTGTACAGGTGGTATGAAAATGTATGGTGATAGTAAATAAATGAGGTAATAGATTTTCATTTAACTTTTATTTATGGGAAACACATTACATAATCACCACTTTTTAATTTATATATCTTATATACTACCCACGAATGTAAATTATAAATCTTATCTTATAAATTATGTTATATAATTATCAACACAATGTTATTTATATAATAGGGAATATGATTCAAAAGATACCATAAATGAATGTGTTTTATGTTACATTCTCATTGTTTGTTTGGATCATTTATGATTATTCTTATGATGCTGAAATATTATGATATAAGTCTCCATAATAATGTGGTTTTTACCCTATTATTTTTATTCTCATGAAATTAATTATTTCATATAATTTTTTACTATTTTTTACACATGAGATCAAATTTATATTACCATGTAAAATGATCATTAGTTATCTCGATAGTCAAAATTCCTTTCTCTACCATGTCTATGTTTTTAAAAAAATATTTGACGAATAATTTTTCTATTTAAAAAAGGATGACTAAATCAATTGATACACATGTTTTATTTTTTACTAATGGGTTTTAATCGAATATTGTTAAATTTTTCATAACTAGGATCTTTTTAGTTTTAATTGAATATGTGAATGGAATCTTTTTTTAACATTTACGACCAGAATAGTACATCCACCCAACAAAAATTGTTAATTTTTTCTATATTCCATTACATGTTTACAATATAAATCTCAATAAATATTTATTCTTTTTTATTTATAATGTATTTATATTTCAAATAAGTTATTTCAAATTGGAATGGACACATTCCTCATGGAATGTTCCATGTGAAAAATGATAATCCTTTTCCGACTAAGATGAAATATATTTATATACATTATATACTAATGGGTATATGATCTAATGATACCATCATAATCCCCAATAAAGATGGAATATTATTATTATAAAATTATGGTTATGATTCTCATTAATTTTATATGATTTATGAAATAATGATTTATTAAAATGAATATGAAACTTATTTCTTCTCCAAAGGTTATGCGATGTTGAAATATGTATGATACCTATTATCCTATCACGGGGCATTATATGAAGACTGTTTTATTATATTTTGATAATAATATGAATTATTTTCATTTATTTATAGGTGGTAATCAACTTATATATCCTTCCAATGCATTGGGAAATGATTATTTTTCTATGAACTCAAACGTTATAGGGAAGGTTATCCCTATCCCAAAGCAACAGTGTATAAAAACGTTTTACCCTGGACTGAAACAATAGAGATCTGTTGATGTTATCAAAACCCATAAAAAATATATAAGGGAGTTTATCCCACTAACAAATAACAAATAAATTTATCTCAAGACAAAAATATTAATGAATGACTATGTGGGAAACATTAACATAAAATTACATATTCCTATATGTATGAAAAAAATATATGCTTTATGGGAATGTTATTCCCTCATGGATTATGTTTCTTGATACCATTATCATTTATTTCTTTATAAATTCCTTATTTAATACCATGACTCAGTCTTATGATCCCTTATATGTAGTGGGTTATTTCAGATGTTATATTCGCATTCTAAAAACTGTCTATTCATGTTATTTTTAATATCACCCAGTCTTACCATAACTAGGAATTTGTGAGAACTTTTTTCTATTTTTACAATATAGAGGATGTGAATTATAGTTATATATTAAATATTTATAATAAGGGTTCTTTTTATGACGAACATAGTGGGAGATTATAAGGTTTACATATGAATTAGTTTTTAAATGTCGATATTTCCAAAGGAATTAGATCTGCAAAATTCTACATAGATGTAACACCCCAAGCTTCTACGGTACGTTTCCCTTCGAATAATGCGATAGCGTGTGTTGTACGCAACCTCGAGTTCTAACACACACCACAACTAATTAAACTAGCCGTTGTGAATAGTAATACCTACTTTTTGAAATCATATATATTCTATATTTCAAAATGGACTTCATTTTTGGATTCAGAATATCAAAATTAGCCTAGGGTGAAATTTTGGTACATTTCGGATAACTTTCATATTTTGATGAATAGTGAAAATTTCTAAATTTTAATTAAAAACAACTTTTTTAATCAAAATAATTAATAGTGATAAATTATGAATTTGAGTGGTTTTAAAGTATATTTAGAATATATTTTTACCATTCAATTTAATGTTTATCATTGGACATAATTTTACAATTAAACCGAACATAAACAAGTGTCAATCTTTTGATAGTTATTATCTCTTAAAAACACGCTTTTTGTTTTGACAGCGGGAATTAATTTTAAATTAATTTCTGCCACTTATGTGTTTTGAATTTAGGAAAATGGATTCCATATTTGGAATCAGGATGTTCAAATTGTGTAAATAGGTAACTTTTATTTTTACACATTTTGAATAATTACTGCGGTAAATATTTTATTTACCATGGTTAAAGGGTAAATCCGGTAAATAAGGGTTAAAAAATAATATTATAATAATACTAAATTACCCTAAAACGTGTCTTAACCCTATTGGTTGATACATGGTCGACCATGGGCATCTTTGTGTCAATTTTGGGACCCCATGGATCCACTTGTAAGTGATAATGACACTTTATTTTAATTAAGTTAAAATGAATACAAAAATGACACAAGCATATATCTTTTAGAACAACAATTGTTACATAGGGTTATATATGTTGGATTTTAGATTATAAATATTCATTAGAAAGATAAAAATATTTCCTACATAATGATATTTTATTTATAATTTTTAGACATTAAATAATTTATTTTATATATGACACAATGATGATGCAGTAATTACTATAATAGTGAAAAATTAAAATAATTGATATTATAAATACCCAAATAAATATAATATGAAACTTTTAATGAATTAAACTAATTTTATAGGATAATATGATATATTAGGATTGATATAATTGACTTTGTTCGAAGTAATCAATCTGTTATGAGTTTCAAAAAAAATCAACTATTGAATAGTGTCAAAATTGACATAAAAGAGTTCTTAAAACAAATATTATATTATTAATTGATATTAAATTCCTAAAAATCTAAGGATCGGCCAAGAGACTTATATCATGATAGGTTCATCATTAATGTACCACTTGGGGGTCGCTTGGATGTATATAGTAAGTTTATTAACCATATTATATAAAAATACAAAGAGACATTGTAAAAGTGAAACTAATTAACTTAGAGTTAATACTTAAAGATAAGGTTAATATAAGTACCCAAACCTGTCTAAATTCTATTGGTTGAGTGGTTTTCGACTTATCCCCACCTTAACCTTTGAATAATAAGCTTTGGAGCCATTAGAAACCGAATATGAATTTATTATAAATTAATATTTCTAACTTTTCCAAAGGTGCCCCTCACCCCTCTTATAAAAGGGCACTCCTCCTTCTCATTTATTCACACCTTCAAAGCCTTTTGGTTCGGCCAAACTCTGCCCAAATACTCTCCCAACATCCCTCACTACAACCTATAGGCCTTAGTTTGATCATAAAGCCAACCTAAGGAGCCCTTTTGATCAAATCAAAAGGAAGAACCCGAAGAAGAGGTAATGATTTCACCACCCTTTTCTAAGTTCATTTCTTCTTCCACTTCTTCTTCCTTTGTTCTTACCATTCTGAAATAATAACTACAGTATATCACATATACTGTGATGTTATTATAAATATGGTACAATCATATTCAGTATTCTATCCACCCTTTGAATAACATGTCACCATACGTGCGTACGTACGGCTTACCGTCTCCACGTCGTGGTGTAATTGTTATTCAATATAATATTATTTGGATGGGTATAATAATGATGTGTAACTCATGTAAATAATAAATATAACATGTTAATGATTCTGTATATATGATATACCATCCATTTATATATTATTTTAAAATCAAAAGAATGATATTGTCGCTCGTGCGTACGTACGGACTACCGTCTCCACGAACGCGATGAGATTCATTCTCCATCGTATCCATTCAAGTATAATTATCATTTGATGATTTAAAAATGATGTTTAAGGACTTTATATCATTCTGTATATGAATAAGATACAACAACCATGGCTTATGTAACAAAACATATAAAAGAAAATGAGTAAGTTAACTCCCGAAACGACGATAATTCTAAGATATTATTAACAAATCAATGTTAAAAGATCATATATGATATCATATTAATATATATGATTCTTGTATAATTTAATAACAACTATTTCACCATTATACAGGAGGTTAACCTACCCCAACCAAGGAAAAGTACAAGGTAAGGGTTATTTCACAATCTCTTCATTATCCGAGGTTGTTTATACGTAATAATCTACTGGGATATCTTTATCATCCACATCCATGTTTCTTAAAAATGTATTTCAAAACATTTTTTATGGGTTAAAGTCATTTATACCCTTGTTTGAATTTTTATAAGAGGTTTATAAAGGAATCTTTCCGTCGTTTTCAAAACAAGGTCCTTTTTAACCTTTTCGATAGAATTGAGGTAAGAATTTTTTTTTAACTTATACGGCGGGTGCGGTTATTTCACGCCGTTATAAAATCTTCAAAGATTTCCTTACAAGCTTATAAGAATATTTTCAAAGAAAATGTTCTATTTTATATGGATCTTAAATGGTTTCAAAATGAAAGGAGATATTTCTTTAAAAAGAATTTTGATTTCATCTATGTCAACATCCTTTGATGGATTTTAAGATTATTTGAAGTTGATTTATTATGATACAAAACTTCTATATTGTATTGAAGGTTTTGTGATATGTTTGACTATGGATGTGCTATTTTTATACCATTCATAGTTTATGGTGAAATTATTGACATTTCGTATGCTAGTTTTAATACGAATGTTTATGTTATGTTTAAACCTTTTCATATGGGAATGCATTGGACTTAATAAGTGACGGGTGGAGCCCGCTATAGCTCCTCGATGCATCGGTAGGTCTCATGAGACAAACTAGTGTCTTGGCACAAGGCCTTGACAAAATCTTATTTGTAGTCTTGGCACGAGGCCTTGGCTATGTGGTTATGATAGTCTGGCATTATGCATTCCAACATTATGAAAGTGTTTATTGATATTGCATGTGATTATTCGATTAGTAGAATATCCATGTGAATAAGTAAATGGCATTATTTCATTTTTATTTTTGCCATACTATGTTGAAGTTCAATTTTAAAAGGCTTTTGTTTTATTAATTCATTGCCTTAAATGTTTATGCTTATTATGAATGTTCCGCTATATTGTTATCCTTACTGGGCATTTGAGCTCACCACTTTTCTATGTTTTATTTTTCCCAGGTAGTGAAGAAGTAAATTATGAATGACTTGCAGGGATATTATGAGGGGTTAATAGTGTGGATACGAAGACTTTGTTGTTGTAGTAGTTTTTCACTTTGAAATGTAATGTAAAACTTTATGAGTATATCTAGTGTTTCCAAGGCTACTAAACCAATCGGTCTTTCGAGATTTGATCTTTCTTGTGATCATGCCAATGTTATGTAATTAATGCACCGACTATGGGCAACTGGGGTCGGGGAGTTACAGTTGGTATCAGAGGAAGTTTAGTACAAACCTTGGAAACTAGATTTAGATAAACTCTGATTAGAGCACGTAGACCTAAGATGAACTTTGAGGATTAGTATAGAAGAACTTCCTAGAATTTTGGTATTGTAGAGATTTTGTGAGTTTTCCGAGCAATACATCCCTGTCTGGATACGAGCAGGTAGAGGCGGCTCTGGCACAGATGTACCTAGGGGTAAAACCCGAAAACACCGCTTTGAGCTAGACTCGAACGGGAACTGGTGCACGACAACGGGCCTTGCTGCACTCTTGGTTACGACACTCCCGGGGGATATGCTTAGGATAACTCTCATTATCTTTACAAATCATTATGAAGGGTTTATGAGTATATACTTCCTCAAAGAAAACATTTTTATGATTATGGATTATATCCATAAATAGTTCAATTTATGTTAAGTGTTTTATAAGTATGGGATTATGTATTTTGATTCATAAACTGATCTAGTTTATGCCATTGTTTAGAAATGGCGCCTAGTGGAAGAAATGGAAACCGTATCAATGCACGCACTCCATGTAGGGATTGCCCTCCTGCTCAAGATAATTATAGTGGGGCTGGTGATGCAACTGGTGCTGATCAGCTAATCACCATACTGGGACAACTTACTCAGGTTATGAATAATAACCTTACCCGTATGGAGCACCCTGATCCGCAGCGTGGAGGATCAATGTTAGATCGATTCATGAGGCAACAACCACCAACGTTCAATGGGAATACAAATCCCTTAGTAGCTGAGCAATGGATATTTTCCCTAGAGAAAATATTTCAGGCTTTGGGGAGCAGTGAAAGGGGAAAAGTTATCATGGCAGTTTACCGCCTCACTATAGATGCTGATCAATGGTGGTCATTGATTCAAAATACGAAGGAAGATGATGAAGTATCAAATATGGAATGGAGGGAATTCAAAGATCTGTTTTTAGAAAAATACTTCCCTCGCGACCATCGAGCGGATATGGAAAGACAATTTCTGAGTCTGAGACAAAAGGAGGATGAGAATGTCACAAAGTATGAGGCTAACTTTACAAGGCTAGAGAGGTATGCTGGAGATTATATTCGCAACCCAAGAAGTAAGATTGATCGTTTCTTTGATGGGTTAAAACCATTTCTCCGTCGAGCATTAGTCTCACAATCCTTTTCATCGTACGAAGACATTGTCTCATGTGCTATAAAGACCGAAAAGGAATTCTCTATGTCTTATGACTTTAAAGCAAAGCAAGAGAAGAAGAGACCTGCTGATCAATCTGGGAATGGAAATAAGGGGAAGAAGGGAAAGGTTGAATATCCATCTTGTGGTAAATGCGGGAAGAAACATCCTGGTACTTGCTTGAAGGGAATGGGAGTCTGTTACAAGTGTGGTGAAAAGGCCACCAAGCTCATAATTGCAAGGGGAAGAAGGAAGCTACCAACGTTCAGTGCTACAATTGCAGGGAGATGGGGCATTATGCAAATGCATGTCCTAAGCGTCAGGAGAACTTACCTCAGAAAAGGCCAAGGGATCAAGGCCAGGCTTATGCTATCACTACTGCTGAGGTAGAAGCTCCGAAAGACGTGGTGGCAGGTAATTTAATGGTTTCCTCAAGTTTAGAAAATGCATTATTTGATTCTGGATCATCGCATTGTTTCATATCTTCCCAGTTTGCTAAGAAAATTAGATATTTCCAATTTGATTTAATAAGGGAGTTGTCAGTTAAAACTCCTAAGGGAAGTATCGTTGCAACAAAGTTTTGTGAATCAGTCCCCATTAGAGCACATAAATTTTCTTTATCTGCTGATCTCACCGTCATACCTATGATCGAGTTTGATATAATCCTCAGTATGGACTGGCTTTCGGACTATGATGCGAAGATTTATTGTATGAAGAAAGAGGTTACGATTCTTGATGATAATGATAAGGAACACCTTATTTTTAGAGCAGAATCGTCACCACCTAATTCTTATTTAGATCCACCCTCAATAGCTCAACTAAATTCAATTATTGGGGAGGAAGAGAATGAAATAACTGCGGGTGAGGAAAGGAATGTTCAAATAGAGGATGTACCTGTTGTGAAATAATTTGTAGTTGTATTTCCAGAAGATTTACCTGGACATCCTCTAGAACGAGAAGTTGAGTTTTCTATTGATTTGATTCCTGGATCAAGGCCTATATCGAAGACCCCTTATAGAATGGCCACTGTAGAGTTAGTCGAACTAAAGAAACAACTAGAGGAATTGAGTAATAAGGGATTTATTCGCCCTAGTGTTTCTTCATGGGGAGCCCCTGTTCTTTTTGTTAAAAAGAAAGATGGATCTATGAGGTTATGTATCGACTACAGGGAGATCAATGCTATAACGATAAAGAACAAGTATCCCCTACCTCGTATTGATGATTTATTTGACCAACTGCATGGAGCTCAATACTTTTCAAAGATTGACCTTCGATCTGGATACCATCAGTTGTGTGTGAAGAAGGAAGACATTCCGAAAACAGCATTTCGAACCAGGTACGGGCATTACGAGTTTACTGTAATTCCGTTTGGATTGACTAATGCACCCTCTGTATTCATGGATATGATGAATAGAGTCTTCAAGGAGTATCTCGATGAATTTGTGGTGGTATTTATTGATGATATCTTGGTATACTCCAAAACCTACGAAGATCATGAAAATCACTTGCGCATTATCTTGAAGACTCTGAGGAGGCATGAATTATATGGGAAGTTTAGCAAGTGTGAATTCTGGCTTCAGGAGATTTCTTTTCTTGGCCATATTGTCTCTAAAGATGGAATCTCTGTTGATCCTTCTAAGACCAAGGCAATCCAAGAATGGCCAGCACCTACGAGTATAACTGAGGTACGTAGTTTTATTGGTTTGGCAGGTTATTATCGACGTTTCGTCCAGAATTTTGCCCGATTGGCTAACCCATTAACGAAGCTCACACGTAAAGGGGTTAAATTTGTTTGGACAAAAGAGTGTGAAGAATGTTTCGAAGAACTGAAGAGAAGATTAGTCAATGCTCCTATATTGACTCTACCATCGGGGAATGATGGGTTCGTTATTTATAGTGATGCATCGAAGAAAGGACTTGGCTGTGTCCTTATGCAGAATGATAGAGTTATTGCCTATGCATCACGACAGTTGAAAATTCATGAACAAAACTATCCTACTCATGATCTTGAGTTAGCAGCTGTGATCTTTTCTTTGAAGATATGGAGGCACTACCTCTATGGTTAAAAATGTGAGATTTATACTGATCACAAGAGTTTGAAGTATATTTTCTCACAAAAAGAACTCAACATGAGGCAAAGGAGATGGCTTGAATTACTCAAGGATTATGATTGTACGATACACTACCACCCGGGGAAGGCAAACAAGGTGGCAGATGCTTTGAGTAGAAAAGACCATGGAGTTTTGAACAATATGAGAATTGAAAGGGATCCAATTTTCATGGATCTAGTGAAAATGGACATGGGAATAACCAGGGAAGGTGAAACATCAATGCTTTTTCAAATGGTTGCCAAACCATCTTTACTAGAAAGGATTAAGAGTTCTCAGACCGATGATGACGAATTCAAAAAGAAGATTAAAGCTGTGAATGATGGGAGATTGAGAGACTTTGTGTATGAAGATGGAATTTTGAAATTCGGGAAGAGACTTTGTGTTCCCAATAAACCTGATCTAAAAAGGGAATTGCTGGATGATGCTCATCGTTCCAGTTTCTCTATAAACCCTGGGAGCACCAAAATGTATAGAGATTTGAAGGAACATTTTTGGTGGGACAACATGAAGAGGGAGATTGCTGATTTTGTGTCAAGATGTATGGTTTGTCAACAAGTGAAAGCTGGAAGGCAACAGCCTGGAGGAGTCATGCAACCTCTTCCCATACCGGAGTGGAAATGGGACAATGTTACGATGGACTTTGTCATGGGGCTACCGAAGACTCCTAGAAGGAACGATGTAATATGGGTTATTGTTGATCGTCTTACCAAGTCAGCACATTTTCTTGCTATAAGAGAAGATCTACCCCTGGAACGTATAGCAAGACTATACATTAATGAAGTTGTGAGACTTCATGGAGTACCCCTATCAATTGTTTTTGATCGTGATCCCCGTTTTACTTCAAGATTCTGGAAAAGTCTTCAGAAATCCTTGGATACAGAACTTCATTTGAGCACTGCTTACCACCCTCAGACAGACGGACAATCAGAACGGACTATTCAAACCTTAGAAGACATGTTGAGATCTTGCTCACTTGACTTTCAGGGTATGTGGGATCAATATTTACCACTGGTAGAATTTTCCTATAACAATAGCTTCCATTCGAGTATACAGATGGCACCATATGAAGCGTTATACGGAAAGAGATGTCGTACACCAACCTGTTGGGATGACGTTGGTGAAAGAAAACTTGTAGGCCCAGAGCTGGTGGAGGAAACGGTGGAAAAGGTGAAAGTAATCCAAAATCACATCAAAGCAGCTCAAAGTAGGCAGAAGAGCTATGCCGATAATCGAAGGAAGGATTTGGAATTTCAAGTCGGTGATCATGTTTTTCTGAAGGTATCTCCGTGGAAGGGAGTCATACATTTTGGTAAGAAAGGTAAATTGAGTCCCAGGTACATCGGACCTTTCGAAATTCTAGAACGAATTGGGTTTGTAGCTTACCGATTGGCAATGCCGCCAAGTCTCTCCAAAGTTCACGATGTGTTCCACGTATCTCTATTGAGGAAATACATGCCTGATCCGACGCATGTACTCACCTATGAGGAATTAGAACTGGAACCCGATCTGTCTTATTGCGAAGAGCCCGTCAGGATTCTTGATACAAGAGAACAAGTACTGAAAACCGGACGACGCGTCTGGTAAATGTTTTGTGGAGAAATCATAAGATGGAAGAGGCAATGTGGGAACCCGAGGAACTTATGATGAAGAACCACCCAAGTCTTTTTATGCAGTAATACCCTAGAAATTGCGAGGACGCAATTATTTGAAAGAGGGGAGAATGTAACACCCCAAGCTTCTACGGTACGTTTCCCTTCGAATAATGCGATAGCGTGTGTTGTACGCAACCTCGAGTTCTAACACACACCACAACTAATTAAACTAGCCGTTGTGAATAGTAATACCTACCTTTTGAAATCATATATATTCTATATTTCAAAATGGACTTCATTTTTGGATTCAGAATATCAAAATTAGCCTAGGGTGAAATTTTGGTACATTTCGGATAACTTTCATATTTTGATGAATAGTGAAAATTTCTAAATTTTAATTAAAAACAACTTTTTTAATCAAAATAATTAATAGTGATAAATTATGAATTTGAGTGGTTTTAAAGTATATTTAGAATATATTTTTACCATTCAATTTAATGTTTATCATTGGACATAATTTTACAATTAAACCGAACATAAACAAGTGTCAATCTTTTGATAGTTATTATCTCTTAAAAACACGCTTTTTGTTTTGACAGCGAGAATTAATTTTAAATTAATTTCTGCCACTTCTGTGTTTTGAATTTAGGAAAATGGATTCCATATTTGGAATCAGGATGTTCAAATTCTGTAAATAGGTAACTTTTATTTTTACACATTTTGAATAATTACTGCGGTAAATATTTTATTTACCATGGTTAAAGGGTAAATCCGGTAAATAAGGGTTAAAAAATAATATTATAATAATACTAAATTACCCTAAAACGTGTCTTAACCCTATTGGTTGATACATGGTCTACCATGGGCATCTTTGTGTCAATTTTGGGACCCCATGGATCCACTTGTAAGTGATAATGACACTTTATTTTAATTAAGTTAAAATGAATACAAAAATGACACAAGCATATATCTTTTAGAACAACAATTGTTACATAGGGTTATATATGTTGGATTTTAGATTATAAATATTCATTAGAAATATAAAAATATTTCCTACATAATGATATTTTATTTATAATTTTTAGACATTAAATAATTTATTTTATATATGACACAATGATGATGCAGTAATTACTATAATAGTGAAAAATTAAAATAATTGATATTATAAATACCCAAATAAATATAATATGAAAATTTTAATGAATTAAACTAATTTTATAGGATAATATGATATATTAGGATTGATATAATTGACTTTTTTCGAAGTAATCAATCTGTTATGAGTTTCAAAAAAAATCAACTATTGAATAGTGTCAAAATTGACATAAAAGAGTTCTTAAAACAAATATTATATTATTAATTGATATTAAATTCCTAAAAATCTAAGGTTCGGCCAAGAGACTTATATCATGATAGGTTCATCATTAATGTACCACTTGGGGGTCTCTTGGATGTATATAGTTAGTTTATTAACCATATTATATAAAAATACAAAGAGACATTGTAAAAGTGAAACTAATTAACTTAGAGTTAATACTTAAAGATAAGGTTAATATAAGTACCCAAACCTGTCTAAATTCTATTGGTTGAGTGGTTTTCGACTTATCCCCACCTTAACCTTTGAATAATAAGCTTTGGAGCCATTAGAAACCGAATATGAATTTATTATAAATTAATATTTCTAACTTTTCCAAAGGTGCCCCTCACCCCTCTTATAAAAGGGCACTCCTCCTTCTCATTTCTTCACACCTTCAAAGCCTTTTGGTTCGGCAAAACTCTGCCCAAATACTCTCCCAACATCCCTCACTACAACCTAGAGGCCTTAGTTTGATCAGAAAGCCAACCTATGGAGCCCTTTTGATCAAATCAAAAGGAAGAACCCGAAGAAGAGGTAATGATTTCACCACCCTTTTCTATGTTCATTTCTTCTTCCACTTCTTCTTCCTTTGTTCATACCATTCTGAAATAATAACTCCAGTATCTTACATATACTGTGATGTTATTATAAATATGGTACAATCATATTCAGTATTCTATCCACCCTTTGAATAACATGTCACCATACGTGCGTACGTACGGCTTACCGTCTCCACGTCGTGGTGTAATTGTTATTCAATATAATATTATTTGGATGGGTATAATAATGATGTGTAACTCATGCAAATAATAAATATAACATGTTAATGATTCTGTATATATGATATACCATCCATTTATATATTATTTTAAAATCAAAAGAATGATATTGTCGCTCGTGCGTACGTACGGACTACCGTCTCCACGAACGCGATGAGATTCATTCTCCATCGTATCCATTCAAGTATAATTATCATTTGATGATTTAAAAATGATGTTTAAGGACTGTATATCATTCTGGATATGAATAAGATACAACAACCATGGCTTATGTAACAAAACATATAAAAGAAAATGAGTAAGTTAACTCCCGAAACGACGATAATTCTAAGATATTATTAACAAATCAATGTTAAAAGATCATATATGATATCATATTAATATATATGATTCTTGTATAATTTAATAACAACTATTTCACCATTATACAGGAGGTTAACCTACCCCAACCAAGGAAAAGTACAAGGTAAGGGTTATTTCACAATCTCTTCATTATCCGAGGTTGTTTATACGTAATAATCTACTGGGATATCTTTATCATCCACATCCATGTTTCTTAAAAATGTATTTCAAAACATTTTTTATGGGTTAAAGTCATTTATACCCTTGTTTGAATTTTTATAAGAGGTTTATAAAGGAATCTTTCCGTCGTTTTCAAAACAAGGTCCTTTTTAACCTTTTCGATAGAATTGAGGTAAGAATGTTTTTTTAACTTATACAGCGGGTGCGGTTATTTCACGCCGTTATAAAATCTTCAAAGATTTCCTTACAAGCTTATAAGAATATTTTCAAAGAAGATGTTTTATTTTATATGGATCTTAAATGGTTTCAAAATGAAAGGAGATATTTCTTTAAAAAAAAATTTGACTTCATCTATGTCAACATCCTTTGATGGATTTTAAGATTATTTGAAGTTGATTTATTATGATACAAAACTTCTATATTGTATTGAAGGTTTTGTGATATGTTTGACTATGGATGTGCTATTTTTATACCATTCATAGTTTATGGTGAAATTATTGACATTTCGTATGCTAGTTTTAATACGAATGTTTATGTTATGTTTAAACCTTTTCATATGGGAATGCATTGGACTTAATAAGTGACGGGTGGAGCCCGCTATAGCTCCTCGATGCATCGGTAGGTCTCATGAGACAAACTAGTGTCTTGGCACAAGGCCTTGACAAAATCTTATTTGTAGTCTTGGCACGAGGCCTTGGCTATGTGGTTATGATAGTCTGGCATTATGCATTCCAACATTATGAAAGTGGTTATTGATATTGCATGTGATTATTCGATTAGTAGAATATCCATGTGAATAAGTAAATGGCATTATTTCATTTTTATTTTTGCCATACTATGTTGAAGTTCAATTTTAAAAGGCTTTTGTTTTAGTAATTCATTGCCTTAAATGTTTATGCTTATTATGAATGTTCCGCTATATTGTTATCCTTACTGGGCATTTGAGCTCACCCCTTTTCTATGTTTTATTTTTCCCAGGTAGTGAAGAAGTAAATTATGAATGACTTGCAGGGATATTATGAGTGGTTAATAGTGTGGATATGAAGACTTTGTTGTTGTAGTAGTTTTTCACTTTGAAATGTAATGTAAAACTTTATGAGTATATCTAGTGTTTCCAAGGCTACTAAACCAATCGGTCTTTCGAGATTTGATCTTTCTTGTGATCATGCCAATGTTATGTAATTAATGCACCGACTCTGGGCAACTGGGGTCGGGGCGTTACAATAGATCCTTATGTTTTGTAATATATATTATTATAATAACTTTTTATATATATTTATAAACTTTTTTGGTCTAAATATGTAGTATAGTTGAGACATATTAATTCATAGAATTTTTAATGAGTATATTTGGAAATTTATTATTGCTATGTCTAATACCATACTGCACATACACTTTGATGGTCTTAATATTATCTTGATGGGTTTTTAGTGATTTTTGGTTGTCCTAGTATGTATTACAATACAAAATCTTACATTTTAACTTCATATACATACCATTATTAATACTAATAATTGACCTTTTTGAAGTGTCCTAGGAGGACCGAGGTAAAGGTAAGCATAATATGTTCTATATAGATTGAGGTTCATCTTGTTATTTCATTTGATCTATGTTTCATACATCTTTGTATTATAGGATTGTATTTTGAAACTAATATTTTTTTTTATAAAATACCATATTTATTCAGGATATAAATATATTCAAGGTTTTAATATTAGTTATAATTAAAATTCAGAATTTTTTGGGCTTCGAAACTTGTAAGTGTATATGTACCATAG
This sequence comes from Viscum album, assembly GCA_963277665.1. Taxonomy (NCBI): domain Eukaryota; kingdom Viridiplantae; phylum Streptophyta; class Magnoliopsida; order Santalales; family Viscaceae; genus Viscum; species Viscum album. The sequence continues at coordinate 14,016,180 of OY728151.1, read as the reverse complement.
GCTGACACCTCCCAAAAAATTAATATTCCATCTCATTTCTAGTATCCATACAAAAGATTATATGAATGTGTTCATGGGGTTTTCATAGTATATATACCATCATCCATTAGGGGTTTGATGTTTTGGGTCATTAGAAAAAAGGAATACAGTTTTTCATTACTTTTTTTTATCAATTACATATCATTTTATTTCACATCATTTGTTTTTAATTTTTTTAAAAGGATATATGAATAAATGTGAAATATGTAAATTTATATATTCCTTCTATAAGTTTTCATTCGAGGAGAATTAAATTTTCTTTTAATAAAATGTTAATTTATATTTATGAATATCAATTTTTTATGGAAATCGATATTGAGATAAATAGTCTGAATTATATTGTAAGAGATTGATATGGATGTTTTTTTGATAATTATTTAAAAAAATAAAACTAACTGATAATGGTAATATAAAAAATTCAATCCTACCTATTAATCTAACAATTATTTTTCAATTATATATCATCAAATTATAATTAGTATTAGAGGGACATATATAAACCATTAGAGGATTGATGTTATTATTAAAAAAATGGATATGAATATATGGATTATGATATCTTGGAAGAATTATTATGGTCATCTATGTTGAATAATACAATTACTATATGGTTCATAATATATTTTTATCATTGAAACACAAATAATGATATTGAAATGAATCATATCTATTATATCCATCCAAATCAACAACTGAGAATGCTTGGAATGGGAGAAAAATAGTTTTTTTATTTATTATTTTAATTTATTTATACTATTTTTTTTCTTACACATGAATGAGTGGGACCGATCACTCCCTATATGAATATTTCTATAGTGAATCGTTTTAGGAAACAACACCCTCTTGGATTTTGTTGAACAATAGATCCAATATAATCAAATGTATTTTTTTATTTATTTGAAATGATATTTATGGTTTTATGTTGTTCTGTGAATATGAAGGTAATTTATTCCATTTATTATTTTAAATATGCTATCTATCAATGTTTATATACCAATAATATAACCAAGAAAAAAATATGATATTTATTCAATATATTAAATTATGACAACAAATAGTTTCCTTGGGAAATATTTTCCTAGGATTATTCGACATAGTTTGGGAATTAATATATTTTCTACTGAATAAAATTGTGAAAGACTCTCTTTTCACATTGTAATACATTAAAACTATACTGGGCAGTTATTCACCAAATTTCATTTTGTAAAATGTTAATAAAATCCAATTTTTGTGCTTAATATTGAAACCATGTTTCAAAATATCGTTGGACTATCACGAGATTATAAGGTACGAAAATATATTATATATGTTGAGAAGATTGATATGGTGTTTATTAATTTTTAAAATAATATACTTTAGAATATTTGGATCATTAAATAAATATAAAATAATCCATTCAAGAAATATAATGTAAAGAGAAATAAATTTCATTATTTTCATGTGTGTTGTATGATGAATCCCAAGTAGTTTCATATGAAATATAAAAATTATTATCAATGTTTTATAATGAGATATGTATAATATTATTGTAATGAAAGAAATAATTGTAATAGTAAGATCGAATTTGATTAGAGGGATTTGATATTTTTTATATTCAATGAAATGGACTATAATAAAGACTTATCTTTGATGAAAATAATTAATTATTGTAATCATCAAGACCATAATTATAAGTTTTGGTACAAGTAATTGGAGAAAACCTAAAAAATTAATTACCTTAAAATAAAGTGTAGATAAATCCATTTAATGTGTACTAAAATTATAAAAAAATTCACGTCTGATTCCTCAACATCAAGATTATTTATTTATAAATAATTTTTTGTAAAATGAAAATATTACCTTAAGAACGATTTATATAAGTTTTAATTCAATCATATAATGGATGTGATAAGGTAAAAACGATTTATTAAATCAAATCTATGATAATGTAAATTTTTCTTCTAAAAATATTAATGAATTCCCAATTATTTTGTCCAATATTACTAGTATTGTGTACTGGATTTTTTCCCAAAAAAAAATATTGATTCTAGATATTTGTAAATTAGATTCAATTTTTTTTGTGAGATTGAAATTTTATATGTATAACATTTTGTACATTTGATAATATTTCATCATTTTTAGAAACTCATTAATGGTGGAAGTGAATAATATGTTTCTAATATTTTAAAGTAGAGGGTTGTTTTATTTAATAGTGGAGTTCTAATAATCATTTAATATATGTATTAATTTCTTAATGAATAAACCACCATTAGACCAAATCATGAGAATTAATGCAGTACTTACTCATTTTTAGAGGGTTTTAAAATTTCAAAACCACATTATCAAATGTATACATGAGTGTTATTTCAATTGAAATGGAATTTAATTTTTTCAGATAAGGATTTATATTACCTTTTACATCACCTTAAGGATATAATTATTCATTTATTAAAAAGAATGTTTTTATGTGATTATTTTCATGAATTATAGAGTTATAAGTAATAATATTGTTATTAACATTTATATTTTTCCTTATATAATGAATTTTTTGACCTGCATCAATGAGAATAGTGTTTTATAAATAATTTTCACTTTTTTGAAAATTGTCATCTAATAAAAAAAGAGGATGAAATTTGAATGTTAAATTTTCATACTAGTTAAGAAAGTTTTTTATTTATAGTTATCAAATTATTATTAATAAATGAAACTTATATTTTCATTGATCGTAGGATTAAATTTGTCCATATTTATTAGAATAAATTTATTATTGTTCTCATAAGTTATATGTTTTATTATTGTAGATTATTTGATGAAAATGAAATCTATATAGGTTTATACAAATTTATTTATTTATCATGAAGAATATTTCATTGTTAAATTTTTATTAGAATATATGTCACTGCTTTATCATTTTGTATCAAAGGATGACATAATTGTTGATCATGATAAATCTAAGGTGGTAGAAGAGTGTACTAGAACTATAATCATCAGTTATACTTTAAGATATCGTATATTATTAGGTTACTACTGATGGATATATTAAGATATTACTATGTTATCTAGCGACTAGAAATGATAACATGAAAAGGAGTTAAAATTTATTTAGAGAAATTATTTTACTTTAAAATTTTGAAAATTAAAATAAATATTTTTTATTTTTTCAATGATATACTTTCCAAATATATGTGTGTTTTTTATTTCTAGTGATGTATATTTGATGTGAAATATTTGAATATTGATTCATGAAAATCATGTAATTGGGTATGTGACCCTCTATTGTAATATGAATGAAAATAATTATCACACACATGATTTTTAACATTATGTAATAAATTCTTTATGTTAAAATACATAGTAAAATTTTATTTTATTTGATATGTGGAATACATACGTCCCATAAATGATTAATTCATATTCTAACCCAAAAATAAATCAACATGATTCATTGAATGTGGTCAGAATTGATAAAATATCATGATTTCATGATACAAAAGCAACAAGGTAATGAAAAAAGTTGTTGATATCCTAGGCTAAATAAATAACGATTCATTATCATTACTATGTTCATAACATTAACTTGTGTTAAATGATTTGATGAATTTTGGCCTATATACTGTTAATATTTTTATAAATTATCATTTTGATTAGTAATTAGTGTTTTAATCCATGTTATATTGAAATTATCATTCTGAAAATGAATATTATATTTTTGGAATAAATAGTAGGGTATTATAATAATGGTATGATTCATCAGCATAATACTAAAACAAATATTTCATATATGACTTGAATATAGTTTTTATGTTATGTAATCCATATTTTAAGAATTAATTGTTAGGAAAACTCAGATATAACAACTTTAAATTCATCTTAGTAGTACAAAGATGTATAGATACAATCGGTAATATTATTACAATGAAGTAATAGATAATGATATTAATGATTTAACCATGTAATATTTTCCATTTCAATATTTTAAATCTAATATTATTTTACTTATGTGGACACATAAGCCTTTTATTTAACATATATAGAATTTTATGATATTAAATTGATTTTAGGGTGGTATTACCAAGGACCTCTCTATATAATAATGTGATTTTTTTGTTGACATTAAATTATCAAATTCAATAATATTTATTCATTTTTTCATTTCATATCATTGGATCAACATTATAGACTATAAAATAAATTGGTATTGTGATTACAAGGAGTCTATATATCTATAATATATAATTTAGATCCTATATTTCCCTTTAATTATTGAAATAGACATCAAAATTCAGTATATACTATATTAAATTTTAAAATATTATATCATATAAAATGTTTTTAATAGTTAGAGTGGTATATTAGAAATATTTGGGATATTCATCATTCATGATCATTGGATTTTTAGGTATTTTGGAATCAATATATATCTCTACTGTAATTTTTTAAATAATATCATTTAAATTTCAATCATAAAAATTAGGAATTATATGGATTATAGAGTCATTATCCAGTGTGTCGGGATAAATATAGTGGATGAATATTATTTGGATCATAACATATGGAAAAAATAGTTTATATGATAATGATGATTCAATAGAATATTATATAATATGTATGTTGTAAAATCTATAGTTTATATAATAAGTAGAAATGACTTTATTTAAAGCTATACGATCATGAATTATTTAAAATATCTTCTTGCAAAGATGTTATTGTAACACCTTGCCCTTAAATCATTGTCTTGAGGAGGTGGTGAGGGCTACTTGGCCTTAAGTGACGTTCCGAAGACGCCAAAGGCTGGAAATAAATGCTGAGGGCATCAATATCAAGTTGGGGAACGATTTTCCCTTAAGACAAAACCAACCAAACCATACACCAATAGCCACTATATGATGCATGTCAATTAAACATTCAAGAATGTATTCTAGATAGACAACCAAGTTGTACCACAATACTTCCAAAATCAATATAACTAGACATGTCCACAAAACATCAGAGTACACTACGGAAAATAAAAAACCAAACTCCACACAAGCCATGACACCACCACGACTCCACACCAAGCTCCACGCTCCAAGCTCCACCAAGGGATCACAAAGCTCCACTAAAGGATGTAGATGACTTAAATTTTTCCACGTCACAATACACAATATCTATAATGACACCAACGTGCCAAAGTAGGGGGTGAGTACTAAAATTCATTAGGATTTACCCAAATGACTTCCCTACACACACCACTAGGATAAAACTGTTAGCACATTTATATAAAACCATTTATATAAGATAAATCACCAGTGAATCCATTTTCACAAGACAAACATGCCCTTACCAATCCATAACATCCAACCCAAGAAACCAAGGGAAATCCAACAAAACATGACACAAGACATTCCATTATTTACACATTAGCATAAAAATTCCATCTTGTAAAGCAATGCACAACAAGACAACCATAACAACCAAATGGCGGAGCTTCCATCCAACCCATTCACCCATTCACACCTAGTGGCACTTCCTGTCCTCTTATCCTTTGATAGTGGCCCTTCCATCCACTATCCATCCCCTTTTTATAGTGGTACTTCGTGCCACTTCCCCAAAACATTCAAAACAAGCCAATTCCAAGAATATAACCCATCAAGATCACAACCACATGCAATCAACCAATTCCATTGCATAACAATCCACATCAATAAATCACCCATTTATTGAAAACCATTTTCCATTCCAAACAAAATTTAAATAAAATAACCCTTATATTGAAAAACATTTCCATCAATCATTTTCACAAATCAACCATAGAATCCCATTTTAAAATCTCCATTTTAAAATCCACAACAACAGCATTTCACCACAAAACACTCTTTTTCCCAAAAATCCCCAATACATCACCCACGGAATTTCAAACCAATTTCTCACATCAAACACAATTAATTTCAAGAAAAAAAAATTAATTGTAACAAAAACCATTAGCTATAACCAAGTGAAGTCGTGAGAGAAGCCAACTACCTTTAGGGTTCCCGAGAAATCGACCCATGAACAACCCCGACTCAAATCCGGCGAACGCACCACCAAAACTGTTCTAGATCCCATTTCCCTAACATCCAAAAGTCGTAATATTAAAATACAAGTCCAATAAAACCCTATATCTAAACAAAAAAAGTGTATATCTAGAAAAACAAGAAAGAGAGTGATGTAGATTTAGAGGAAAAACACAAGACAAACAAGAGGAGAGACTTACCCGGGAGAAACTACCTTCAAACCTCATTGGAACCCCCTTTGAAATGCTTCCAAATCTAGTGAGAGAGAACCCATAACCTCTGAGAACCCAAAATCCCGAGAGTGGCTTGAGTGGGAGGATGATTAGAGTGGAATAGGTTAAGTAAGAGGGATTCCAGAACTTATAACCTTATTTTTATGTGGTCGCACGGTTAGTCTGCACAGTATGGCCAACCTTGCGCACGCTACTTCCTTGAGAGCATGGGTCCACACGGTTTCTTCTCACAGTATGGAAAACCATGCACAGGCTGTGTGAAGCCTACTATCTCCCCTGCACGGTTTTCTGGAGTATCCGCATAGTTTCCACTAACCATGCTCAAACTGTGCACCCCTTTAAAAGCCTAGATACTCCTCCAAAACCATTCCAAACTCTCGCAACTTATTCCCAACTCACCCCATGAACTTTAAACACATAAAAATTCATAAAAAAGGACACCTACCTCAAACCTGGGGTACTACAGTTATGATATCCAAAAAAGGGAATTTTATGACATAGTAAATTGGTTCTTATGAAATTTTATAAATAGTTGAATTAGTTTCTCATCATGTATTCTAACCTATAGTTTTCCTCATGTATATTATTTGTTCTATAATTCATTATTTCATAACTACGTATATGATGAATCTCTTATTTGGACATCTATATTAATTTAGTTCTAAGTGAATATATCATATGAATAAAATATAATTTATATTCTAGAGTATTGAAAGAAGCTATTATCAAATATGAAAAAAAACATGGTTAGTGATTTTTGTATGAATCTCATGTTTGAATAAGAAACATTATTTTATGAAAGGGTTCGAGGGAAAACATTCCCATCATATTTAAGTCATAAATAAACAATTGAAAGCAATTTTTTTACAGATATGTTACTATGACATCCTTTTTAATTTTAGTAATTAGTATATTTAATTTATTATTATTAATCATGATAAAATTTTATGGATTCAAATTCATTACAATAATTATATTTTATATTTCAAACCAAATAAGAAATATATTTATTCTTAGTAATATGATTTCAATTTATTATATTGTTTTATTTAAATGTTTTATTTAAAAATTATTCAAATATAATTTAATAAATTCAAATTTATTTTTATATCATAATATCAAATATATGTTAGGGTTAGTTCTTATTCTTTCTCTAAAATGATTTATTTCAGGGTGAATAGTCAATAAAATAATTAAAGAAATATATTTTCAATTAAAATTTCTTAAATGGAAACTATAATTTTGAATTGTATAATGTTATCATTCTTCCTCTCCGATTAATGGCGATCCAATTAATTACACAGTAAATATAAATATATATTTTCTTTGTATAAATTGCTTTCAAAAATAAAAAAAATTGTAAAAAAAATTGTGTTTAATTTTGTATAAAATTATAATATTGTTATTAATTTTCCATTTTAATGAATGTTAATATTAAAAAATTGTTTCCATTTTTTCAATATGTAGATATGAATTTATTAATGATATTAATTTCACTTAATTCTATTAATAATAGAAAACACGATAAATATGTTTGTAATGGTATGAGTCCTCCTGAACTGATACATTATTAGATTTTGGATATTGGGGCTGTTCAAAAGAGGTTTCAAGAGTTTTTATATGAGATGGGGTGTAGAGAATCTACTGCTTGTTTAATGCATTGTTTAAGTAGGTTGCACAACATGATGCTTGGTTTCCAGGTTTGTCCTAGGTGGTTCACGACGTGTAATTATTTGGGTTTTAAAAAAAAAGATATTGAAAGGCAACAAGATTTTCAAAATAAGTCTATCCTGATGAATTACACGACAAGAAAGGGGATTTCATTCCATGTAATCCCTTGCATTTTTAATGTTATAAATTTGTTCTAGCCACACGGGGTAGCAGACCCTATGGCTAGAGTGACTCACCCTCTACTCTAGGTGACACGGTGACCACCCATCATTTTTTTAGATTTCCTCACCAAGGATAAATTCCTAGATTGCATCCTTCAATCCATAGAAATCCATCATTGATCTAATGTGAGTTCTTCCTCCATTCATTCATTTTGATCTCTTTCGTATCTCATTTCTTCTTTACATGTGATGTAGGATTTTATCACATGGTTTATAAATAGGATTACCTTCGATTGCTGTTTTTGTGGTTGTGTTGTGACAACTTCATTTGGATGCAGATCTTTTGGGAGAGGTGACCAGAGATTGGTTGCATGGCCTGTTCTTGTACAAGGATAATTATCACCATTTTGAAGTAGGATTTCATATTTTCCCTTAATTTCATAATCATGTGGGATGGGATCTACTTTTTTCACCTTGGAATTATGGTTGTTCTTAGATAATCAAAAATAATAATTGGTTTACTAAAAATGAAAGGGGTAGGGAGATTCAATTGTCAGGTCTTTTCTATTATCAAATTATGATTTTGATATTGTGAATTTTATGGTCTTGGTGCCCCATTAAAATTTTGGACATGGTGGGCCTTGTTTTCCCAATAAATGGGTTTCATGTTTTTTTGGTACCCGTTGAACTATTAAATATATATTTTGGTTAATCACATAAATCTTGCTAGGGAATGGATTCCCCTGGATTTTGTTTGTTTGTTAATGAACTCAAATTATGATGTGGGATTGTATAAGTTCACCCTTTGATAAATCTAAAAATGTGTTCTGTCATGGTCTGTTATGTGATGTTTGGAATGGCTATGGTTGCATGTGTGAGACTGATGTAATGTAAATTTTAAATGTTGTGATGTGTGAGTTTTTATTAGTTTGTGTTGTGGTATGTATTTGGGTATTGTTGTGTGATCAAGGTTGGCTTGGGTGGTGTTATATATGAACTCATATATGATACACCAACCTGACTATGTCACGACCCGTCCCACAGGGCCCATGTCGTGACTACCCCAAATCCACCTTCCAGAGGACAGGGGCTGGCGACTGGCACCAAAGGCGTAAACCCCTAAAACATGGAAGAAATTGAATTTATAAACTATAAACAATAACATTAATAGTATGATCTGGAAGTAATCACTATGTAAAGATGTATACAAAATAAGTTATGGAATGTAAAAGGGACCGAAAATAATATCCCAAGAGGAAAGTACAGGTACAACTGAAATGAAAGTACATATGAAGAAAGGTAAAGCAGCTACTTGGTGGTCCTCTGGGGTTCCTACCTGAAGGGTTGGTAAAGATGTCCTACACAGCACTCCACATCCGTCTATCTCCTCCGTGAACCGTCACGTCGTGTGGTCCACCTATGGTTACCATCCATTCCTGGTCCACTCAGCCTCGGTCAGCACTTTTTGTCGTCTTCATCCAACAAAATGTACGGGCATAGCCTGTGCAGGTGTGAGTATAACAAAACTCAGTAGGGACCCAGAGTCCTTCATGGTCTCACAAAATACAACAAAGATATACCATAAAGCATAAAATCAACAAATGACCTCACTAATGTATATGCCCATACATATACCTAAGTTACTAAGCAATCCATCTCAATCATGAGGTAAACACAAATGTTACTGACTCAACTCAACCCTGATTTTATACACATTGACGAAACCATGGCTACTAGAGAACTCCTCCTATATCGAGTACAGTGGGCTTGCCGCCAACTACCAGGTTCTTCCCACTAACCTTAGACTACTGAGGTACTCCTCTTGTCGAGTACCGTGGGTCGGCCACGCTCACACAGAGGCGCTCCCCACTGTGGGTCTGCCGCCAACTACCTGGCGCTCACCCTAAAAGCCTGCAGAGGTACTCCTCTTATTGAGTACCAAGGGTCATCCGCCAACAAATAGGCGCTCTTCCACTGTGGGACTACAGCCAACTACCACGCCCTCCCCACTAGGCTTTTCAAATCATTCTGAGTCGAATCAGTCAAGAAATCATCATGTCTCTGCCAGCTACTAGGTCTACGTGCACCGCTCGCTCATCTCTGGGAGGGTCTGCTCCACAAGCTAATGTTCAATACTCCAACTATCATGAAGTCCCACATAGAAGTATTTCAATGTTATGCCTTGTCATAGGGGTCTCAATGCAACAGACAATGCGACAATCGGATACCCGGTCTGTGTGTTATTAACCATTTAGTTCCAGAGGCCCGGTTGGATTCATGTATGATACAACCTGAATATATCTCAACATTACCCCCAAACTCAAATATGGTATACTCTAAAGGACTTTCATGGTAAATGAGAACCAGCGCTATTGATAGTACGGCCAACAGACGTTCGGTGCCAAAGATTTGGCCAAAGAAAGTAAAGGGCTCTAGTGGGCCTGGGTCCAGTCCGACCCGTTCGGACTGACACGGCACAACCTAGTCTGGTCCGACCCGGTCTGCGTCGACCTGGTTAGACCCACTAGGTATGACACATCCCATTGGACAGGTCCCCCCGCTAGGTTCGGCCCTATCCGCTGGGCCTGACCTAGCAGACTACGGGTGCAGTTCTGCCTAGAGGTTGCCATGTAGGTGGCAGGACCTAGAGGTCGGGGCCGGTTTGGTCATTTCCAAAAGGGGCATAGTTCAGTGGCTCTGCCCGGGAGGTCATAACAGCACCGGCAGGGCGCCGGGAGGCTGTGCGGGCCACTGGCAGGCCTGTAAGGAGTCGGGTAGGGTGCGAGCAGGCTGCGTGCGGGGCGGACAGAGCGCGGGCAGGTCAGAGAGGCGTCGAGCAGGGCAGGGTGATGCTAGCAGAGAATGGGCAGTGCGTGGGCAGGGCGGCGAGGCGCGCTGGCAGCACCAAGGCAGGTCGCGGGGTAGGTGGAGTGTGTAGGCAGGCCTGCTGGACACTGGGCAGTGCGCGGGGAGGCTGGCGAAGCGCGGGCCGTGCCTGGGCAGGCCGGCGGGGTGCGTGCGGGCAGGCGGAGGGGCGTGTGGTCGGCGCGTGGGGAGGCCACGGGGCACGTGGGAGGCACACGGGAAAATGGCGGGATGCGCTGGCCACGCGCGGGGGGCCGGTGGGGCATGCGGGCAGGCCGGCAGGGTGCACCGGCAGCGTGCGGGCAGGGCGCGGGCCGGCAGAGTTCGACCGGGAGCATCGTAACACCACGGGGGCAGCACGCTCCGCAGAGGCCGCGGGTAGCGCGACCTCTACCATTGTCGCCTTCTTCGCCTCGTTTCCTCTTCATCGACATGCCAAAAAAACATCGCAATGAGATCGGTTGAGGGAGTCGGACCTTGTTAGTTTAGTCTGCACCCTCCGCATTTTGGAATGATAACAATTGGTTCATCAATGTGGAAGAAAGTAGAACAATAATTGTTTACAATACATCAAATCGATTACTTTTTAAACGAAGATGAGTAGAAGGAAAGAAATGCTAATCAAGGTAAACCCCCTACCTTTGATCATTGCTCGTTGCAGGAAGAAGAAGATGTTGTCTTCGTTCGTCGACAGTGTCGCAGAAAGTGAACGAAGGAGTTCTCCGTTCGGCGTGTTCGTCATGCACTCGCAATTTGACGGCGGTGGATGTAGAAGACACTCCTTGTCAATAGGATCCGAGGTAGGAAGTTGAAGAAGGGTTTTTCAAGCATTCTTCATTGGAAGTCCTTATCTCTCAAGCTCCACTCTTCCCATTATCCACCAAAAGAGACAAATTCCAACCAAAGAATTATGTCCAACAAAAATAATTGTTTTTCTATTATTTCCGAACGTTGTATTTAAAATTCAAAAGAGGGAATTTGTTAACTCAGCTCCCCTAATTGATTCCTGAGAGGTGGCACAAATTAAATTAAAGGGGACTTGTCTCTATTAAGGTGGAAAAGCTCAAGGGGTTTCTCCCCATTTAATGGGGTGTTGAGGAGGTTTTAACCTCCACCATTAATATGTTTTATGCCTCGTGTGGTCCCCACGTCATAACCTCTCCCAGGAGGTTATGCTCTGGTGGGGCCCACCAACATAACCTCTCAAGGGAGGTTAGGGTGTGGTGGTCCCACCTCCAACTCCTATGATATAGTTTTAACCACCCAACCACTACATGATGGTTAAAAATATTATAAAGTGATCTTACTTTATTTTATTACTTCCCATGAAAACCCATAAACCAACTTTTATTCTCAACTCACTACCGTCGAAGTGAATGTCTTCTTTACCGAATACCAGGGCAGCGAGTTCAACTATTTCCTCAGATTTTAGTTCCGAGCACCGATTCAAAAGTTTTTAAAATCACGCCCGTACGTTTACTAAACGTACCCGGACAAAAATTCAAAAATTTATTCTAGGCACACCAGGCCTCGGAATCAAGCACCATAAATGTTTTATAGAATCGTAAAATTCCCTTGTATTTAAAAAAATCCATGTAAATTTCTGCTATTAAGATTCTCCCTAAATCAGGTCTTTACGTCCCTCTAAGCGGCAACTCGAACTATGGGAACAACTGAGGGTATTGGGCATGCATCTGAGCCTCCCACACCGATGTACTCTTCTGGAGGTTCTCGTGATGCCAACAAACGTGCACCATAGGTATCGTCCGTCCACATAGTACTCGCTCTTGTCGATCCTCAATCATCACTGGAACATCCGTGAATGTCGCCCCATCATCGACATCTAGCTCTCCGTGATCAATGATGTGAGTAGGGTTGTGCATGTATCTCCTCAGCTGAGATACATGGAAAATGTCATGCACCTGGTCCAACTAAGGTATAAGATCCAGGTTGTAAGCCACCTCACCCACCCTTCTGAGGACTCGTAAAGGTCCAATGAATCTCAATGATAGATTTCTGCCTCGGAAAAATCTCCATAGACCTCATAGAGGTGAGAACTATTGAACGATGTGGTCGCCATCCTCGAACTCCAGCGGCCTCCATCTCTGGTCAGCATATGACTTCTGCCTGCTCTGTGCAGTCTTCATCCACTCTTGGATGATCTGCACCTTCTCCATGGTAGCTTGTACCATCTCTGGTCCCACCAGTGCTGACTCTCCAGGGTCTGTCCAGCACAAGGGTGATCTGCAATGTCTCTCGTACAACGCCTCAAAAGGTGTGTTAATGATGGTGGAGTGATTGTTGTTATTTTACGCAAACTCCACTGATGTAAAGTGATCCTCCCAACTGCAACTGAAGTCGAGGACACAAGCACGTAGCATTTCCTTGAGGTTCTGAATGGTTCCCTCAGTCTGACCATCCGTCTGAGGATAGAAGGAGGTGCTCAAGCAATGTTTAGTCCTAAATGCCTCATGCATCCCCTTCCATAGCTGATAGTAAATCTTGTGTCATGATCATAGAAAATCATCGAACTTAATCCATGTATCCACACAATCTCTTGCACGTAGAGGCGTCCCATGATCACTACTGAGCCCTGCTATTTGATCGGTAGGAAGTGGGCTGACATAGAGAGTATGTCAACGACCACCCAAATTGAGTTATGAGCCCTGGATGTATGTGGATGACATGTCACGAAGTCCATGTATATCACATCCCACTTCCACTCTGGGACCTCTAAAGGTTGTACCAAGCCTGCTGGTACCTGGTGATCCGCCTTCACTTGCTGACAAGTGACACATCGAGAGACAAACTCCAGTACCACATTCATCATACCTAGACACCAGTGATGTCGTCTGAGGTCCTAATACATCTTCACCACACCTGGATGTAACACTAGAGGGGATGTGTGGAAATCCCATAGAACATAATCTTGAAGTGACTCAGGAACCATAGTACATCCTCTGAAAAGGATGGCGTGCTACACACCTTCAAAAAATTCATCAGGTGCCTGTCCTGTGGATATTTGAGCACGTCGTGTCTCGTATTTAGTGTCCCAACGCTGCTCTTTTATATCTCTCTTATGAAGTGGAGGAGTGAATGTAAGAGCCTGTAGAAAGGATACCCCATCCCTATCTACAAAGGATATCTGTAATGAAACTAGCTACTCTATCGCCTCTCCAGGCAGATGTATGCCAGTTCTCTTGCTGAGAGCATCCACAACAATGTTCCTCTTCCCAGGAGTATATACTATCTAAAAGATACAGTCTTGGAGGATCTCAACCCAAAGTTGTTGTCTCTAGTTCATGTCCATATGAGAGAATATATACCTCATACTCTTTTGACTAGAGTACATAGTAAAAAATTCTCCCATAAGATAGTGTATCCACATCTTCAAGGCGAACACCATTGCTGCTAACTCCAGGTCATGGGAAGAATATTTGTGCTTTTGCTATCATAGATTCTGAGAACCATACACAATCACTGCTCTCTTCTGCATCAGAACACACCCAAGTCTGGTCCCTGATGCATCGCAGTAGACTACATACCCTACACCTTTCTCTGGAATCCTCAAGATAGGGGAACTAGCCAGCCTCTACCTCCGCTCCTGAAAGCTCTTCGGGCATATCAATGAACACACGATGGTTTCCCCTTCTTCATCAAGGCTGATAGTGGTGATGCAACACTAGAGAAGTGTGGTACAAACCTCTGTTAGTAACCATCTGAACCCAGGAATCTTTGCACTTTCCTCACACTCCTAGGTGGCTCCCAAGCTAGTACCACCTCAATCTGCGTTGGATCCACTGCAACTCCAGCCTCTGAGATTAGGTGACCAAGAAAGTGAACCTCTCCTTTCCAGAACTGGCACTTCAAGAGATTACCATAAAGCTGGTTCTCTCAAAGTGTGTCCAGTACTACCTAAAAATATTAGGCATCCTCCCACTTAGTAGTCGAGTAGATCAGAATCTCATCAATGAAGAATACGACAAAGTGATCAAGGTATGACTGGATGATCTTGTTCATGAGTCCCATGAACACTACTGGAGCATTTTTTATGATGAAAGGAATAACCAAGAACTTTTAGTGTCCGTACCGACATCTGAATGTCGTCTTCTGCACATCGTCGTCTTGAACTCTGAGCTCGTGATAGCCTGATCTGAGGTATATCTTCGAGAACAACCGTGCTCCCTTCAGCTAATCAAAGAGATCTTCAATCCTCAGGAGTGGGTACTTGTTCTTCACAATCACCTAGTTTATGTGATGGTAGTAGAAAAAAATCCAAAAGCTCCCATCTGCCTTCTTGGAGAACAAAATCGGGGCTGCCTAGGGTGAAAAACTGGGATGGATGAATCCCATCCCCTGTAAGTCCTCGAGCTGTACCAGCAGCTCATGAGGCTCTGTGGGAGCCATCTGATATGTCGGAGTATATATCGGTCTCTTCCTAGGGTACATGTCAATATAGAGGTCCACCTCTCTACGAGGAGGTATTCCTACAACATCGTCAGGGAAAACATCCGCGTACTGGTCCACCACTACAGGATAAGTCAAAATCAAAACGTCAACTGCTCTTAGGGTAAGGCCGGACAAATATTGAGTGATTGGCTGTACCCTCCTCCGAGTAAGTATTTCCTTCACTAAAAAGGCTCCCTTCTCGCCGGTGAAGGTGAACCTTGTCCCATCCGTGTGGACACACCACACTTCGAGCCTAATACAGTCAATCTGATCATGGACTGTAGATAATCTGTCCATACCTAAGATGAAGTCGTAACACATCGACACCACTACGAGAAGATCACAACTGCAGCTATCGACTCCAAGAGTAAGCTCACACTACCGAAACTAGTGAATAATCATTGAGTCTTCTCCCGTAAGAGTAACTATCCTTAAGGATCGAGCCAACGACTCTGTCAGAATCTGCGAGCTTTGAACGAGGGCAGTAGAAATGAAAGAGTGAATGACACCTATGTCTATAAGAACTTCATATAAGGTGGAGTAGGCACAGATCATACCTTGAATCATCTCTAGAGTGCCATGATTGTAATCCTCAGCTACCTGGAGCTAAGCTCTCCCATGTCCACCCTCTCCCTTCCGTTGGGGTGGACCACCTGGCGGTGGTGGCGATTACACCTCGAATCATTTCCCACCGCCTGTTGTAGCACCATCTCTTTTCCACATCACCCTACTCCCTGTGGACCGCCTTGATAGAATCTCTATCTCTAGCTGGGAAGTTCTTAGATCGTCTTCTGTTCATCTGAACAGCGGGTCAGACATTCACGAGCCATGTGATCAAGCCTGCTGCATGAGTAACACTTTCCACTCATAGAATGTCTGGCTCTGTCTCCACTCTGGGTGCCCCGCACAACTGATCCTGAGTCGTGCGGTCATCCACCAATAGGTATGGTCCTCTTGGACCTCTGTGTCATCTGTCTACAAGCAGCAACAAAAGGCAATGCTGATTGTCGACTAGTGGTGAGTCTCGCTGCTGGAGGCTGCTCACCAAGGATGCTTTTCACTAATAGGGCTTGCTCCAACACCCCTTCCTGCATCAAGATGCTGAGGGAGATCATCAAGGACCTGATCTCTCGCATGAGTCCCTGCTTGAAGGTCAGGGCCCTAAAGAATTGATCTTGTACCATATCAGTGGAGTAGAGTGATATGTCTGTGAACCTTGTTGATTACTGAGCTACAATCATGCTACACTACTATAGATGCAGTAGCACCTATATCCGCACCGCACAGAGAGTGGCTGGGACAAACTCTCCCAGGAATAAGCTCTTGATGTCCACCAGAGTAGTGTCACCTCGTCATGCACCTGGAGAATCAGGATCCACCATCTGTATGCTGCTTCCTGTAGAAGGCTGGCATCAAGAATCACCAGGATGTTTCCGGGTGTCCCTACCAGTCGGAAAACACTCACTACAGCCTCCAGCCAATCCTCACCCGCTTGCGAGTCCATCTCTCCCTAGAACCTGGGTGGCCTCTGGCACTGGAACTCATGCAACGCGAACAAGTGGCGTGCATCCTCTTCTGTTGGGGCTGGTGGCATCGGTGGCCCAACAGGTAGTGGTACAACTGGTGCTTATGTGGGAAGAGGGCACTGCACCGAGGCCTCATCGCTCAGTGGCCTATCTGCGCATACAACTCCTAGGGCTCTAGCTAGTCCTCTACGGGGAGGCATCCTTAATGAAATAGATGTGATACGATCAAAAGATTTATAGCTGGAGAGCTGACCTCGTTGAGCTGAATTAAAGAAACCTATTAAAAATACACAAACAATCAGTGTTTTTGTGCACTGGTTCAGAAATCAGAAGTTATGGTCCTGGTGTATGGATATGTCAGCCGCCGCACCAACACTGGACTCGCATAACTGAAAACCACACTTAGTACCCTTTACACTATTACTTCACAGAAAAGAAAGATCAGAGTCCAATGTTTTGGGGTAGAACCAACTCCTCTTATACAAATTTGTCATGACCCGTCCCCCGGGGCATGTTCCATGACTACCCCTAGCCCAACTTCCATAGGCCAGGGGATCGAGACTAGCACCAAAGGCGTAAATCCCTAAAACTGGGAATGAATTTCCTTTTTAAACTATAAACACACACAATAAGAGTATGAGCTGGAAGTAATCATGATGTAAAGTTGTATACAAAAAAAGTGTTGGAAAGAAAAAGGGTCCTGAAATACAAGGCCAACAGAAATATACAGGTACAACTGAAAAGAAAGTGCAACTGAAGAAAAGTAAAGAAGCTATAAGGTCGTCCTCCGGGGTTCCTTGTAACACCCGAGACTTTTATGTTATATAAATCATAAAAGTAATATTTTTCTACACAACACTTGCTTGGATTGCTTTACATGAAATCGTGACCTTCCTCGATAGCTTGCATCGTACGCAATACCGAGTTTCACTAAACAACGATATGCTATTAAAATATTATTAAAACTAGCCGTTATGAATAGTAATAACTACTTTTTGAAATTTTATAAATTTTATCTTTCAAAATGGACTTCATTTTTGGATTCGGAATACCGAAATTAGCCTAGGGTGAAATTTTGGTATTTTTCTGAAAACGTTCAATTTTTGATGAATAGTGAAACCACTAAGTGGTAGGTTAAAAACTGAATTTTGCATAAAACATAATTTTACCGCTTCTGTGAATTGAATTTCGAAAATCCGAGAGAAACAGTTAATATCAAGGACTAAAATGTGGTTCAATGAGATGAAAATAATTTTTTGGTGAATAGTAACTTTTTACTTTTTTTACCACGGTTAAAAGTAAATAGGGTAACTAAGGGTAAATATGATATTACTATTATCCTAACACATGTCCTAATTCTATTGGATAAGTGTAATTCGACCAAAAACAACCTTATGAATATAATATGACCATTTAGGTCCACTTGGATTAGATTATGACATTTAATATTATTTTATTTAATGAATAGTTAAAATAGTTAAAATCAAAGTCTAATAACTAAAACATTTTTAATATGGGGTTATACATAAGATAAATTCGACTATAAATATTCATTAGAAAGCTAAAAATATTTCCTACATGATGGGATTTTATTTATAATTTTTAGACATTAAATAATTTAATTTATTTATGACACAATGATGATGCAGTAATTATCTTATTAATGAAATATTGACATAATTGATGTTATAAACACCAAAATAAATATAATTTGAGACTTGTTTTGAATTCAACTAATTTTCTAGGTTACTATGATATATTAGTGTTTATTTAATCAACTTGGTTCGAACATAAAATTCTGTTATGACTTTCAAAAAAATCATATATCAAATAGTGTCAAAATTGACACAAAATAGTTTTTAAATAAAATATTATATTATTAATTGTTATTTTATTCCAAAAAATCTAAGGCTCGGCCAAATGACTTAGATAAGGATATATATATTAATAATAAACAATTTGGGGTTCTTTTGGCATGTTATAGTAAGTTTATTAACCATATAGTGTAAGAAAACAAAAAGACACGGTAAAAGTTAAATTATTTAACTTAGAGTTAAATTTAGTTGATAAGGTTAAAATAATAACATAAACTTGTCTAAATCCTATTGGTTGATAGGATTTAGACCCATCCCCACTTTAGCTTCGAAATAAGACCCTTTGGAACCATTATAAACTGATTTTGACTTTAATATAAAATAATATTTTGAGATATTCCTAAGGTGCCCCTCTCCTCCCTTATAAAAGGGCACCTCCTCCCCCTCCTCCTCACACCTATTTGAGCACTCAAGCTCGGCCAACCCCTGCCATTTTCTCCTCTACACTTCCCTAGAATAATCCTAGAGGTCCTGGTCTTCTTCAAAGACCAATATTAGTTCCCTAAGTGGAGGATTCAAAGAAGCGTTCCAAAGAAGAGGTAATATCCATTACCGATCTTTTCAATTTCTTTCTTCTTCAACTTCTTCTTCTTTAGTTGTTTCATGATAAAGTAATAACATCAGTATTACTTACATACTGATATGTTATTATAAATATGAAACAACCCTAATTCACCTTCTATCCATCCTACGGAAAAATGAAATCACCGCGCGTGCGTACGTACGGAATACCGTCTCCACGCCGTGGTGTAATCAATTTTCCACCATCACCTTACAAGGATGGGTATAATGGTGTAATGAGTAACTATTTATGATTATTATAAAGTAATATTGATACTGAAATAATATACATATACTCCAATACAATTCCATGCTCATAGGAACGATATCATCACTCGTGCGTACGTACGGAATACCGTCTCCACGATGTGATGCGACTCGTTCTACATGATCATCATTACATAGTAATTATATAAATGAATTGAATGAATAAATATGATATATGTTACACTAATACCATTCTGGATATAAGGTATCTATAACCTTAAAATAAGAATAAGAATTTATTCGGCAAAACACGCATAAGAACAAAAGGCAATAAAGACCCGAGTAACAAGTAACAATGAAATATTACTAACAAGAAGCTAAGAATATGACCATATATGATATCATATCAATATGTATGATTATGGAATAAGTCAATAACATTATTTAAACCATTATACAGGAGCTTCGGACACATACAAAGAAAATCAGACCTAAGGTAAGGGAAATATCACAATCTCATTTTTATCCGAGATTGTTTATTCGTAAGTAATTACTGGGGTGTATTTTATCATCCACATCCATGTTCCCTCAATATGTAATATTGTTTCCATCCACTTAAAATAGTTTAAATCCAATTTTACCCTTCGGTGAGTTTTTATTAAAGAATATGAAAGGAATCTTTTATCGTTTTTTCGTACGAGGTACTTTTTGACTTTTCCGACAAAAGTACGAAGAATGTTTTTTTAACTTATACGGCATGAATGGATTTTTAAAACATTATTTCCAAGAAGCTTCCTTTACAAGTTTTCAAGTTTATTTTTGATCAACTTCTTTTAGTTTATAATTGTATGACATGTTAAGAAAAGAAAAGTGTTTTTGAAGAAGAAAGGATATTTTCCTCAAGAATGGAGTTCAAGTGTTTTATCAAAATTATTTTCCATCTAAGATAATAAAGGGTTATGTTTTTATCCCTATTATTACATTGATTTGATTATGTTGTGAGGGAATTATTTTTATGAAGTCATTTACCTTATATGATTTGTTTTATGATGTCATGATGTTTCAAGAATCCCATTTTTGTTACATGTGTTATGTGATGGTGTATGATTTATGATTATGTGGCACACATAAGAAAGGATTCATTATAAGATGGGAGGGACCTATATATCCCTCCAATGCATTGGGTAAAGATTTTATATCTCATGAGATAGACATGGCTGGAACGGTAGGTTATACCGATTCAGTGAAACAGGACTGGAACGAGGGTGACTCAGTTTAGAAAGGGACTTTGTCCACTATGATAGTCTTGGCAATGAGTCATGACTAACAAGAAATGATTTTCCATGATTATGTGTGCATGCCACAAAGTTTCAAGTTTCATGTTATGATTATGGGGATCTCATTTTCACTTCTATGATTTGTTCCATGTTAAGATATTATGATCTCTTTTGCAGGTTATGATTTTCAAAAAGATATGATATGATTTTTATTTCCTTTATTTGCCCTTGCTGAGCATTTGAGCTCACCCTTTTATGTTTTCTTTTCACCAGGTCAGGAATATGGATATTAAGTAGAATATGCTAAAAGGGACCCTAGATATGATGAAATAAATGGGAGACACTGTAGAAGATTTATGAACCAGTTGTTTATGTTTCCCAGTTTCTAAAGACACTATACCTATATGGTCCTTTGTGGTTTTGTCATATGTTGTAATAAGTGTACTTCAATTTTGAAGTATTAACAATGTATGTAAAGTATGGGTTGTTATAGTTGGTATCAAAGGAAATTTATAGTCAACCTTTGGAAACTAGGATGTGAAAGCCTTAGTAAGAACCCTAAGGATAATTCTAAGCATAGAACACAATATTAGTGTTTTAGAAATGGCCATGAATAACCTAGGATAAGACCTTAAGCATGAAAATTTTATTCTTGAATTATGTGGTTTTCCTATTATAATTAGTGTTGCTCACACTAATCTTTTTGGTTTTAGTCAATGGCTGGAACCCGAAGGAACCGTGTTAATGTGGAATGTGATGGGCAATGCAATGATTGTCCCCCTGAACAACCAAACGATATGGGAGCTGGAATGCAAAATCTTGTAGCCATGCTCACACAACTTTCTCAAGCTATGAATCATGCAGGACTTCCAAACGAGCAAAGGAAAGAGCAACATTCTGTTGAATCCTTCATGAGGCAGCGTCCACCTTCTTTCAGCGGGTCTACTGATCCATTAGTTGTTGAACAATGGATTAGTACTACTGAAAAGATATTTTCAGTTCTTCAATGTTCTGAACATGATAAAGTCATCCTAGCAGTGTATCGTTTGGAAGGAGATGCTGATCAATGGTGCAATCTTATTAATAATACGAGGCAAAGGGATGAAATTGAGTCCATGGAATGGGACGAGTTCAAGAACTTATTTTTCAATAAGTACTTCCCTCGTATTCTCCGAACAAAGATGGAGAAAGAGTTTCTTGAACTGAAGCAAAGGGATGATGAATCTGTTGGTACCTATGAAGCAAATTTTAGAAGACTTGCAAGGTACGCTTCTGGTATTATTATCCAACCTGAGAGTAAGATCGATCCATTCTTTAGTGGCTTAAAACCAAGTCTTCGAAGGGCATTAGCCATAAGGGACTTCAATAGCTACGAGGAAATCGTTCGATGTGCTCTCAAAGTGAGATGGAGATTGGAGTAACCCATCAGTCATATGGGTTTGATAAGAAGAGGAAAATGGAATTCAAAGGAAAATCTGAAGAGCACACTGAAAAGAAGATGAGCTTTCCCTTATGCTTAAAGTGTGGAAAGAAACATGGAGGGAGTTGTCTTAAAGGGACAAGTAAATTTTTCAAATGTGGAAAGGAAGGTCATCGGGCATTTGAATGTCGCGATAATGGGAAGAAGATGTCTAATGATGCAAACAAAGCAAGGGATACACAGAATGAACCTACTACACTTCAATGTTTCAAGTGCAAGGAGATGGGGCATTATGCTAATCAATGCCCAAATCCAAGGGTTGATGATGATGGTCGACGTCAACAAACTCTTAAGGCTAAAGACAAAGGAAAGTCACATGCAATTTCTATCAGCGATGTGGAGTACGATAACGAAGTGGTGAAAGGTACACTTACCATCCACTCTAAAGTAGAAAATGTTTTATTTTATTCTGGATCCACACACTCTTTTATTTCTGAAGAATTTTCTAAGGGTATCACCGTATTACCTCAACAATTAGATGATGAGTTAGCTGTGACAACACCTAATGGCACATCAATCGCATCAAAATTTTATAATTCTTCTCCGATCGAAGTTTGTGGGAAAGTGCTTCCTGCAAATCTTGTGATCCTTCCTATAGTGGAATTTGATGTGATTCTTGGCATGGATTGGCTTTCTTTATACGGAGCTCATATCAATTGCCAAAGAAGGGAAGTCACATTTCATATTCCAGATCAATCTATGATCGTCTATCAATGCAAGGATGAACATAACCTTCCATTGGAAATTTCTTCCATTTTATGGGTATTGATTCCACTAAATGAAGGTTATTTATCTCAAATGGTTGGTGAGAAACTCGCGATTAAGAATATGCCCATCGTACGGGAGTTTGATGATGTCTTTCCGGAGGAATTACCGGGTCTTCCACCAAATCGTGAAGTTGAGTTTTCAATAGAACTCGTACCAGGGGCTTTGCCTATTTCAAAGACACCTTATAGAATGGCCCCAATTGAGTTGCAGGAATTGAAGAAGCAACTCCAGGAGAATCTTGATAAGGGATTCATACGCCCTAGTGCGTCACCTTGGGGAGCACCTGTTCTATTTGTTAAGAAGAAAGATGGATCAATGAGACTCTGCATTGATTATCGAGAACTTAACAAGATCACTATCAAGAACAAATATCCTCTCCCACGCATTGATGACTTATTTGAACAACTACGCGGAGCTCAATACTTTTCCAAGATTGATTTTCGTTCAGGGTATCATCAATTAATGGTCAAAAGGGAGGATATACCAAAAATGACTTTCCGTAAAAGGAATGGACACTATGAATTTATAGTGATTCCATTTGGTCTTACTAATGCCCCTACTATCTTCATGGATCTAATGAATAGAGTCTTTAGAGACTATCTTGATCAATTTGTGGTAGTCTTTATAGATGATATTCTTGTCTATTCATAGAGCAAGGAAGAGCATGAAGATCACTTGAGAATTATATTGAAGACCCTGAGAAAGGAGAAGCTTTATGCCAAATTTACCAAGGGTGAATTTTGGCTTCAAAAAGTTGCATTTTTGGGTCACATAATCTCAAAAGAGGGGATATCTGTGGATCCAGCAAAAACAGAGGTTATCGAAAGATGGTCGAGACCAACAATAGTAACTGAGATCCGAAGTTTTCTTGGTTTGGCTGGATATTATCGACGTTTTGTAAAGGATTTTTCACGATTATCTAATCCACTCACCAAGTTGACTCGGAAAGGAGTTTAGTTTGTTTGGACAGAGGAATGTGAAGAGAATTTCAAGGAGTTGAAAAGAAGGTTATCCAGTGCACCTGTGCTCACACTTCCTTGTAGTGGAGAAAGGTTTGTGATCTACAGTGATGCATCCAAGAAGGGATTGGGGTGTGTTCTTATGAAAAATGATATGGTGATAGCTTATGCCTCACGATAGTTGAAAATCCATGAGCAAAATTACCCAACACATGATTTGGAGTTGGCTGCGGTAATCTTTGCATTAAAGATTTGGAGGCATTACCTTTATGGTGAAAGGTGTGATATTTATACTGATCATAAAAGTTTAAAGTATATTTTCACACAAAAGGAGCTGAATATGCGTCAAAGAAGATGGTTGGAGCTGATTAAGGATTATGACTGCTCAATCCATTACCACCCTGGGAAAGCAAACAAGGTGGCAGATGCATTAAGTCGACAAGACCATGCTAGTTTATCCATGATGAGGATCACAAAAGATCCAATATTTATGGATTTACAAAGGATGGATCTTGGAATTATAATGGAAGGGGAAAATCTTATCTTTCTCAAATGAATGTTCAACCATCTATACATGTGAAGATTAAAGAGGCACAGAAAGAAGATGTCGAGTTACAAAAGAAGGTGAGAAATGTTCCTGAATTCAACCTTGATTGTGATGGGATAATAAAGTTCAGGAATCGGGTTTGTGTTCCTCCCATCCCTGAATTAAAGAAAAAGTTGCTGGATGAGGCTCATAGTTCTTCATTCTCTATTCATCCTGGAAGCACGAAGATGTATAGGGACCTGATAGAGTACTTCTGGTGGGATGGCATGAAAAGAGATGTTGCTGAATATGTCTCTCGATGCTTGGTTTGTCAACAAGTTAAAGCTGAGAGACAAAAGTCTAAGGGGATGTTACAACCATTACCCATAACCGAATGGAAATGGGAAAACATCACTATGGACTTTGTCACAGGACTTCCTAAAACATCCAAATGCAATAATGCTATTTGGGTCATAATTGATCGTCTTACAAAGTCTGCACACTTCATTTCTATTAGAGAGGATTTCTCTCTAGATCAGCTTGCCAGGATATATGTAAAGGAAGTGGTAAGATTGCATGGAGTACCACTTTTTATTATATCTGATCGGGATCCGAGATTTACCTCGAAGTTCTGGCGAAGTCTTCAGCATACTCTGGATATAGAGTTGAGTTTCAGCACTGCTTATCATCCCCAGAAAGACAGTCAGTCTGAGAGAACAATTCAAACCCTAGAAGATATGTTGAGAGCTTGCTCTATGGATTTCAAAGGAGGTTGGGATCAACACCTACCTTTGGTGGAATTTTCTTATAATAATAGCTTTCACTCCAGTATTCAGATGGATCCTTATGAAGCTCTCTATGGAAAGAAATGCAGGACTCCAACTTGCTGGGATGAAGTTGGGGAAAGAAAGCTATTAGGACCTGATCTCGTTGATGAAATGGAAGAAAAGGTCAGATCTATTCAACAACACATAAGAGCAGCTCAGAGTCGACAGAAAAGTTATGCCGACAACCGAAGAAAAGACCTAGTGTTTGAAGTGGGTGATAAAGTGTTCTTACGAATACCTCCCTGGAAGAGGGTAATGAGATTTGGAAAGAAGGGAAAGTTGAGCCCTAGATATATCGGTCCTTTCGAAATACTGGATCGGGTTGGAAAGGTAGCTTACCGATTGGCGCTTCCACCGAATCTCTCTCAAGTTCACGATGTGTTCCATGTATCTCTCCTGAGAAAGTACATACCTGATCCTTCACATGTACTCAGCTCAGAAGTTATACCGCTAGAGCAAGATCTTTCTTATGAAGAACAACCAATAGTGATTCTGGATCATAGCAAAAAAGTCCTACGAAACAAGACCACTCGATTGGTGAAAGTTTTATGGAGGAACCACCAACTTGAAGAAGCTACATGGGAGCTTGAGGATATGATGAGGGAGAAGTATCCTCATCTGTTTGTTACAAAGTGACGAATTTCGAGGGCGAAATTCTTTTTAAGGGGGGTAGAATGTAACACCCGAGACTTTTATGTTATATAAATCATCAAAGGAATATTTTTCTACACAACACTTTCTTGGCTTTCTTTACACGAAATCGTGACCTTCCTCGATAGCTTGTGTCATACGCAATACCGAGTTTCACTAAACAACGATATGCTATTAAAATATTATTAAAACTAGCCGTTATGAATAGTAATAACCACTTTTTGAAATTTTATAAATTTTATCATTCAAAATGGACTTCATTTTTGGATTTGGAATACCGAAATTAGCCTAGGGTGAAATTTTGGTATTTTTCTGAAAACTTTCAATTTTTGATTAATAGTGAAACCACTAAGTGGTAGGTTAAAAACTGAATTTTGCATAAAACATAATTTTACCGCTTCTATGAATGGAATTTCGAAAATCCGAGAGACACAGTTAATATCAAGGACTAAAATGTGGTTCAATGAGATTAAAATAATTTTTTGGTTAATAGTAATTTTTAACTTTTTTTACCACGGTTAAAAGTAAATAGGGTAACTAAGGGTAAATATGATATTACTATTACCCTAACACATGTACTAATTCTATTGGATAAGTGTAATTCGACCAAAAACAACCTTATGAATATAATATGACCATTTAGGTCCACTTGGATTAGATTATGACATTTAATATTATTTTATTTATTGAATAGTTAAAATAGTTAAAATCAAAGTCTAATAACTAAAACATTTTTAATATGGGTTTATACATAAGATAAATTCGACAATAAATATTCATTAGAAAGATAAAAATATTTCGTACATGTTGGTATTTTATTTATAATTTTTAGACATTAAATAATTTAATTTATTTATGACACAATGATGATGCAGTAATTATCTTATTAATGAAATATTGACATAATCGATGTTATAAAGACCAAAATAAATATAATATGAGACTTTTTATGAATTACACTAATTTTCTAGGTTACTATGATATAGTAGTGTTGATTTAATCAACTTGGTTCGAACATATAATTCTGTTATGACTTTCACAAAAATCATATATCAAATAGTGTCAAAATTGACACAAAATAGTTTTTAAATCAAATATTATATTATTAATTGATATTTTATTCCTAAAAATCTTAGGTTCGGCCAAATGACTTAGATAAAGATATATATATTAATAATAAACAATTTGGGGTTCGTTTGGCATGTTATAGTAAGTGTATTAACCATATAGTGTAAGAAAACAAAAAGACACGGTAAAAGTTAAATTATTTAACTTAGAGTTAAATTTAGTTGATAAGGTTAAAATAATAACATAAACTTGTATAAATCCTATTGGTTGATAGGATTTCGACCCATCCCCACTTTAGCTTCGAAATAAGACCATTTTGAACCATTATAAACCGATTTTGACTTTAATATAAAATAATATTTTGAGATATTCCTAAGGTGCCCCTCTCCTCCCTTATAAAAGGGCACCTCCTCCCCCTCCTCCTCACACCAATTTGAGCACTCAAGCTCGGCCAAACACTGCCATTTTCTCCTCTCCACTTCCCTAGAATAATCCTAGAGGTCCTGGGATTCTTCAAAGACCAATTTTAGTTCCCTAAGTGGAGGATTCAAAGAAGCGTTCCAAAGAAGAGGTAATATCCATTACCGATCTTTTCAATTTCTTTTTTCTTAAACTTCTTCTTCTTTAGTTGTTTCATAGTAAAGTAATAACATCAGTATTACATACATACTGATATGTTATTATAAATATGAAACAACCCTAATTCACCTTCTATCCATCCTACGGAAAAATGAAATCACCGCGCGTGCGTACGTACGGAATACCGTCTCCACGCCGTGGTGTAATCTATTTTCCACCATCACCTTACAAGGATGGGTATAATGGTGTAATGAGTAAATATTTATGATTATTATAAAGTAATATTGATACTGAAATAATATACATATACTCCAATACAATTCCATGATCATAGGAACGATATCATCACTCGTGCGTACGTACGGAATACCATCTCCACGATGTGATGCGACTCGTTCTACATGATCATCATTACATAGTAATTATATAAATGAATTGAATAAATAAATATGATATATGTTACACTAATACCATTCTGGATATAAGGTATCTATAACCTTAAAATAAGAATAAGAATTTATTCGGCAAAACACGCATAAGAACAAAAGGCAATAAAGACCCGAGTAACAAGTAACAATGAAATATTACTAACAAGAAGCTAAGAATATGACCATATATGATATCATATCAATATGTATGATTCTGGAATAAGTCAATAACATTATTTAAACCATTATACAGGATCTTCGGACACATACAAAGCAAATAGGACCTAAGGTAAGGGAAATATCACAATCTCGTTTTTATCCAAGATTGTTTATTCGTAAGTAATTACTGGGGTGTATTTTATCATCCACATCCATGTTCCCTCAATATGTAATATTGTTTCCATCCACTTACAATATTTTAAATCAAATTTTACCCTTTGGTGAGTTTTTAGTAAAGAATATGAAAGGAATCTTTTATCGTTTTTTCGTACGAGGTACTTTTTGACTTTTCCGACAAAAGTACGAAGAATGTTTTTTTAACTTATACGGCATGAATGGATTTTTAAAACATTATTTCCAAGAAGCTTCCTTTACAAGTTTTCAAGTTTATTTTTGATAAACATCTTTTATTTTATAATTGTATGACATGTTAAAAAAAGAAAAGTGTTTTTGAAGAAGAAATGATATTTTCCTCAAGAATGGAGTTCAATTTTTTTATCAAAATTATTTTCCATATAAGATAATAAAGGGTTCTGTTTTTATCCCTATTATTACATTGATTTGATTATGTTGTGAGGGAATTATTTTTATGAAGTCATTTACCTTATATGATTTGTTTTATGATGTCATGATGTTTCAAGAATCCCATTTTTGTTACATGTGTTATGCGATGGTGTATGATTTATGATTATGTGGCACACATAAGAAATGATTCATTATAAGATAGGTGGGACCTATATCTCCCTCCAATGCATTGGGTAAAGATTTTATATCTCATGAGATAGACATGGCTGGAACGGTAGGTTATACCGATTCAGTGAAACAGGACTGGAACGAGGGTGACTCGGTTCAGAAAGGGACTTTGTATACAAAGATAGTCTTAGAAATGAGTCATGACTAACAAGAAATGATTTTCCATGATTATGTGTACATGCCACAAAGTTTAAAGTTTCATGTTTTGATTATGGGGATCTCATTTTCACTACTATGATTTTGTTCCATGTTAAGATATTATGATCTCTTTTGCAGGTTATGATTTTCAAAAAGATATGATATGATTTTTATTTTCTTTATTTGCCCTTGCTGAGCATTTGAGCTCACCCTTTTATGTTTTCTTTTCACCAGGTCAGGAAGATGGATATTAAGTAGAATATGCTAAAAGGGACACTAGATATGATGAAATAAATGGGAGACACTGTAGAAGATTTATGAACCAGTTGTTTATGTTTCCTAGTTTCTAAAGACACTATACATATACGGTCCTTTGTGGTTTTGTCATATGTTGTAATAAGTGTACTTCAATTTTGAAGTATTAACAATGTATGTAAAGTATGGGTTGTTATATTCCTACCTGAAGGGTAGGTACAGATGGCCTCCACAGCAATCCACGTCCATCCGTCTCCTCCATGTACCGTCACACTGTGTGGTCCACCTCCGGGTACCACCCAGTTCTAGTATACTCAGCCTCGATTAGCATTGTCCACCAATTTTATCCAACACAATGACTTGTGGGCATATCCCGTGTAGGGGTGAGTATAATGATACTCAGTAAAAACCCCGAGACCCTCATGGTCTCACAAAATCAAACAAATATAAACTGAAAAGTATGAAATAAATAGATAAACTCACTTAGGTATATTCCCATACATATACCTATGTTACCAAGTAATTCATCTCAATCGTGAGGTAAACACAAAATTTACTGACTCAGCTCAACCAGGATTTTTATACACATTGACGAAACCACGGCTGTTGGAGAACTCCTCCTCTGTTGAGTACAGTGGGCCTGCCGCCAACTACCAGGCGCTTCCCACTAACCCTGGACTATTGAGGTACTCCTTCTGAACAGTACCGTGGGTCTACCGTGCTCACACAGAGGCGCTCCCCACTATGGGTCTGCCACCAACTACTAGGAACTCCACCTAATATCATGCAGAGGTACTCCTCCTATCGAGTACCGCGGGTCTGCCGCCAACTACTAGGTTCTCCTCCACCGTCGGTCTGCCACCAAATACCAGGAACTCCCTATTGGGCTAGTTAAATAACTCCGAGTCAAATCGATCAAGTAGTCGTCAGGTCTCAGCTCACTATTAGGTCTCCGTACTCCGCTCGCTCGTCCCCGGGAGGGTCTTCTCCATGAGCTACAGGTTGATACTCCAACTGTCATGAAGTCCCATGTATATGTATGTCAAAGGTCCTTCTTGTCATAGAGGTCTCAATGCATGAGATGGTGAATCAATCAGATGCCCTGTCTGTGTGTTATTAGCCATTTATTTCCAAGCGCCCTGTTGGATTTGTGTAGGATCCAACCTGATCTTATCTCGACATTACCCCAAACCCCAGTGGGGTATACTCTAAGGGACCATCATGCTCCGAGGAAAGCATCACCACTGATGGGTTTTCAAATGGATGTACGGGCCAATGATATGGCCAATGAAAGTAAAGGGGTTGGTACTGGGCCAGGGTCTGGTCACACCCAGTCGGACCGACTTGGCCCAACCAAGTCTGGGCCAACCCCGTCTGGGTCGACCCGGTCAGCCTGCATGGTTCGGCCATTCCACTAGGCCCTGCACAGTGGACTACGGGGGCGGTTCAGCCCGAAGGTCACCATGTAGGGAGCTCGACACAGAGGTCGGGGCCGGTTCGGTCAAGGATGTGAGGGGCGTGGCTCAGCATCCCGGCTCGGGAGGTTGGTAAGGCGTCGTGAGGCCGTGCAGGGTGCGGCCATGCCGGTAGGGTGCCGAACAGTGTGTGGGAAAGCCGTGCGGGGTATGGGAAGCATGCTGGCAGGGTGGCGGGCACCTGGGACGGCACGGTTAGGCCTGCGGGGTGCGGTCACCGTGTGGGTAGGACGGCGGGGCGTGCAGGGCAGCACACAGGCACGCTGTGGGGCACGGGTAGGCCGGCGGGTCATGCGAACACCGAGGGGGTAGGCCACGGGGTCTGCGGGCAGAGCCTAGGCAGGCTGTAGGGCACACGGGCAGCGCGCGGGTAGGACGTGGTGTGCGCGGGGAGGCCGGCGGGGCAGGCCGGCAGCACACAGGCAGGCCGGCGGGGCACGCGGGTAGCGTGTGGGCAGGCCGCGGGTAGGGCTCGGGTTGGCGGTGTTTGGGAGGGAGCATCGGTGCGCCACAGGGGCAGCGTGATCCGCAAAGACCGCAGGTAGCACATCCTTTGTCGTTTCCACCTTCGTTTCCTCATTGCCATTTCGTCGACGTGCTGAAGTCACTTCACAAAGAGATCGGTAGAGGGAGTCGGGCCATGTTAATTTTGCCCGCACCCTCGGCAGTTAGGAATGATAAAAATTGGTTCAACAAAGTTGAATAAAGTTGAACAATAAATGTTTACAATAAATCACATCAATTCCTTTTAAACAAAGATGAGAAGAAGGAAAGGAATAATACTCAATGTAAACCCCCATCCTTTGATCGTTGCTCGTCATAGGAAGAAGATGATATTTTCGTCGTTCGTGGACGGTGTCCCAGAAATGGAATGAAGGAGTTCGACATTCGTCGCATTCATACCACACTCCCAATCACGGATGCGTTGGCTGTGGAAGACAATCCACTTCGGTAGGATCCGAGGTATGAAGTTGAAGAAGGATTTTGTCAGCGTTCTTCATTGGAAGAACTTTTCCCTTAATCTCTTCTCTTCCTAAGCTCCACCAAAAGAGAAAATTCCAACCAAAGAATTGTGTCCAACAAAAATAATAGATTTTCTATTATTTTAGAATGTTGTATTTAAAATTCAAAAGTTAGAATTAATTAACTCAAATCCCATAATTAATTCTTAAGAGGTGGAACAAATTAAATTAAAGGGGAGTTGTCTCTATTAAGGTGGAGAAGGTCAAGGGGTTTCTCCCCATTTAATGGGGAGTTAGGGAGGTTTTCCCTCCTCTATTAATAAGCGTTTAAACATTGTGTGGTCCCCACATCATAACTTTCCATGGGAGGATATGCTCAGGTGGTCCCCACCACCATAACCTCCCAAGGGAGGTAAATGTGTGGTGGTCCCACCTCTAACTCTTATGAGCAGGTTTTAACCACACATCCTCCACTTGGAGGTTAAAAATAAATAATGTTACATTACATTATTTTATTAATTCCCATGGAAACCCATAAACCAACTTTAATTCTTGACTCACTGCCATCGATGTGAATTTCTTCTTAAGCGAATACTGGTGCTTTGAGTTAAACGGTGCCCTCAGATTTTAGTACTGAGCACCAGTTCAAAAGTTATAAAATCCCACTCATACGTTTACTAAACGTTCCCAAAACTAACTTCAGAAATTGATTCTGGGATCACCATGCCTCTGAATCAAGTGTCGTAATATTTTTGCGGACTCATAAAATTCCCATTTATTTAAAATAATAATAATTTCCACAGAATTTTTGGATCATTACTCACTATGTATTGGAATCTCATGTTGATAGATTTATTGATTTGGAAATGGATGTATGGTGTTGTGTTGAGGGATTATGAGGCTTGTTGTTCAGTAATGATCTATCAATTGTGGTTGTGAGTTGGGGGATTGATCTATTGGTACATGTCCTTAGTGGGATGAGTTTGAATTTGGACATTAGTGATTTAAATGGGCAAATAACCTGGATTTTATCCATGATTTATATACATAAATCATTACCCTGTATATAAGAGAACGATTTAAAATATACCTTGAATATGTATTAAAAACTGAGAATATGGAACGATGTGTCTTTAATTTGGAGCCACCATAATTTATCAGGCTATCTCTCTTCTACGATGATTGTTTCTGTGTTCCCTATGGTGTGGTGTGTGTAGTGGTTTCCCATGTAGTGATGGAATAAATCTATAATTGTTTAATGATGATTTTAATGGATTGGGTGGGCTTAACTATCTCAATGGTAATGTTTAAATAAAATAATTCAGCATATTAATTGGATTTTTGTACATTGTGTGGTATTATGCGTTTATATGAAGGAGAAAATTTGGTTTTCTTTTGAGATTTTTGTTTGTCTAATATCCCATAGTTTGGGATGGAATGTTATGTATTATTTCTATATTTATACTTATATATTCCTTATGATTTAAATACACACCCCACCCATGTTGTGAATTATGTGTTATACACCCCCATCGTTATGGGGGAGGATGTCATTCACAAACAACCTGATTGGAGGATGTCTGGTTGCCCACATGCTCTTCCCTACTCGCTATTCTAGGAGGTGACATCCCAATATTGTTTAGGAAAGTTGTGGTTTCTAAGCCTTTATTATGTACAAGTGATTTGTGCTTTCCAAATGTGTCTTTAGGATGAGATGTGTTGCGCTTTCTAAGTTGTCTTCAGGATGAGATGTGTTTTTCTTTTGCAGATGTCTTCCTGATTGGATGTTTTTGTGGACTAGGTGTCTATAAGAAGAATGTGATGTGGTATGTGTCACAGGATTCTGTGGGCAGGATGTGATGTAGTTTTTGGCCCATGATTCTACGGGTGGGATGTAGTGCCATTTTTGAGGCCCAAGTGTGTATGGTCAGGTTTTGATGTGATACCTTTGAATGAAGTTTGATTGAAGGGATGTTTACAGCTAGGAATGAGAGGCTAATTTGTTGTATGTGGTGTGTGGAACCCTCGCATAGATTTTTATGATAATACATTTAATTACGTTCATTATTTTTTTATCATTACATGGTGAGGTTGGGATGGATAGTATACCTGTTAGGTGCTATTTGGTTATTTTATTTTCTCATAGGGGCATTAGTATTCTTCTTTCACATGTTTATTAGAGACTTTGGTTTTCTAAATGGGTAAAAATATTCGATTCCTATGTATTTAAATATATTTTCATGTTTCTATGTGGATTTTGGGGATTATTCTTGACCCAAATAGCTCAGATCATTATATTTGATGATTCCCATCCGAGCATAACTTTTAGTGTTTATTTTGCAAGAACAGTTTTTATATAATATAGAATTCAAAACATGCATTTCTGATTTTATTATAGTTAATTTTTTATGGAAATGTTTTTTTAATGATTATCCATTATATATCATGATATTTTTTTACTAATAATGGTAATGCCTTCTATAATTTGTTATCTCTATACCCCTTTTGATAGTTGTTGGCATGGGGCCTACTGAAGGCAGGTCTTAGGGGGTCATTATCTCCCTTTCTCAATTGATAACCATAGAGGGGTATCTTTGGAGGGAGGGGTTATAACAAAATGGCATTAAAGTTTATGGTAGAGAGATAAGATGGAATTCTGGTTAGTCATAGTAACAATTTCATGGGATGGTAAGGAAATAGAATTTGGTGATCATGGATTCTGACATTGGCTAGTGAATATTGGCTATGACATGGTATTTTAGGTCCCACATGATCAATTTCAAGGACTCTGATCATACCAAATAACCAAGTGTGGCTACACGATTTGTAGGGTAGAGACCCTATGAATGGTATATGCATCATATTGAATTTTTTTTCTAGTGTGGATTGGATTTTTTGGGTAATATTTAAATGAAGGACAAGAAAACAATTTAAATGTGTTAAAATTAATACGAAGTAAAATTCAATAGTAACCGACCTTATGAAATAATTTTTAACCTTTCATCGTTGAATCTTGGTCATCATCAACATGTGGAATGTAATGTTGATGCTCAAAAGGTGAATCTGGTTGATCAAAAGATGGCTAATACAGTTGAAGAGGATGACCACAAGTAGAGGACGTTGTGGGTATTCTAGTGGAATAATTTAGGGAAGTATCATAGAAGTGTTTCAAACATGGAGATAGAGAGCTTGCTGGAGAATAATGTGATTACCTTTAGTTTGATATGAGCCCCAACCAAGTATTATGTTCTTTTGGTAGTCTTTTAGTGATGAGGAGTTGTGCATCAGTGGTGGATGTTTTGTTTAGTGGAACAAAAATAAGATTAAATTTTTTGGGTCGACAATGGGAATGAGTTTTGAGCGTATTTAATTTTATCGATCTTGAAGGCTGAGAAGAGGTTATCACTACTCTCCCTTCAGTAGATGAGTATGTATTTGTGGGATCATGGGATCAATTTAATTTAAATTCTTCATTTTTATCTTCTTCACTTTCGAGATGAGGAGTCTCGTGAAATACATATTGAGGAGGCCCTCTATCATTAGATCCAGTATGTTGTGAAACCTTTCACGTCACCAATGCAAATAGAGGATTAGAAGAAGGAAGAGGTGGTAAATTCTATGTTCTCATGAGACGGTCCATTTTGATAGGGGAAAATCATAGTTCTTCAAGAGGTATGGTTAATAGCATTAGGTATCAGGCACTATGACCTTTTTAGTTTTTACTAGTTGGGAGTCGAGGTCAGTGACTTTCCTTCAGGCCTCATGGTGCTATTGGTTCAAATTATTTCCCTATGTTCATGGAGCCAAGGTTCTTATTCTATGGATTTGACTACTATTTCCAGAAACAATATCTAGTAGTTGTTTAATATATGTGTGGTGGAGGTGGAATGATTTAACACCATCCTCAATATTAGTTGACGGTGTGACCATTTCTGCAAAATGGGAAATAACATTTTTCTACACTGAGGATAGAGGAAGAAGGTACATACTGACCTCGGGATGTCCCTTATGTTACTCAACTAGAACAAGGCCTTGGGGTGGACATCAGTACCAAGAGGGGAGCTGGGCATGGTCAGTTGCACAAAGAAGTGTTAGTTGTTCTAGTTAGTCCAAATATTTTAAGAGGTAGGAGGAAATTGCATAATACTATTGTATCTACATTGTTTGATTTCAAAGATTTTATCTCCTTTGTTCAACTAGCTCATGAAAATTCTTAGGGACTAGATCCATACAGACTTATCATACTCATAGTTTTGATTGTGCGAGTTGGACGATATAATTAATTGTATGATATGTACTGAGGATGAGGATAGAGGATGGGACCACATATGTCCCATGGGGACCATTTCTTATTAAAGATGATGGCTTACAATTCCATGATCACCATTGATTGGTATTATTACTGGAATTATTTTTTTTAACATCAAGTGGAGGAGAGTTAGGGTTTCATATGTGGATATCCAGAATGTGGTTTTCATCAGTGAGTGGGGTTTTCATGTAGGCAGTGTTCATTAATAAACCCTTATCTTATTTTGGGATGAGTTTTTAGTGGAATCATGATACATTGGGATGTTAGAGTCTAGTCAAGAATATAGGATGATTGGAGAGGGATGAATGATCTAACAACCCAGCACTTGGGTGCATGAGTGGTCGACGGTAGAGGGTTTTTTAGTTCATAGTGTATTATTTTCAAATGAAGTACGTGGATGAGTCTCAATGGGGAATCTCATAGGTAGAAGTGTTGCATGATCTTTATAGACACGGTTATGATTTGGAGGGATGGTCGGAGGATTGTTGGAACAAAATGTTATTCTATGGGAAGCTTTATGTTCCAATTGAAATGTGAGAGGGAGTCCTTCATGTGTTTCATTGCTCCCCTTTAGAAGTACAACCAGTAGTATCTAAGATATAAGATGGAATGAGGGTTATTTTTGGTGGAGTGAGATATTGTGGATAATATATTAGTTTCTAGAATGATGCTTGGAATGAAAACATGTAAAGGTTGGACACCGTGCTGATAATGGTTTCTTGCATCCCATAGTTATTTCTGAGTAAAAGTTGGACAACATATCAATGGATTTTATAATAAGGCTACACAATGATCATGGATGTTATGATTTTATCTCAGTGGAAGTGGATAATCTGAATACATTGGCTCACTTCTTAATGATCAAGGAGTTGGATGTAATAGATTACATGGAAAATAGGTATGTGGATGAGGTGGTGTGGCTATATGAGGTTCTGAGATCCATAGTCTCATAATGAGACTCATGTTTTACCTTACGAGTCTAGAGGTGATTAAAACATTATTCTAGCTCCTTGTTAGCCTTAAGAGCTAATTTTCACCCATGTATATATGGGTAGATGAAACAAACAATCCAAACATTTCAAAACATGTTTTGAGAATACATCATGAATTTGGTAAATCTTGGGTGTGTCACCTACTCTTAGTATAGTTTTCTTATTATAATATCTATCAAGCTTCCATTGAAAAGGATCCATTTGAATCATTTTTTGGAAGACTGTATCATTCAATATTGTTCATGATAATAGGTTTGGAAGATAACTGTTATGGGTGTTGAGATAGATCAAAGCATGACAGATAAGGGTTAGATTGTGCGTGAGAAGATAAAATAAGTTCCTGACAGGAATAAGTCTAATGTCGAGCATAGGAGGAGGATCATAGAGGTTTATGTTGGGCATAACCTATTCATAAAAGATTCCACATGAAGTGGGAAGTATAGGTTGGGAAGATGGAGCAAGATTATTGTTAGGATTGTGGGAATCTTTGAGGTGTTGGGGTGAGTTGGAGTGGTTCCATACTTCTTATCTTTTCCACCATGGTTGGAGTGGACCCATGAAATCTTCCATGACTCTCATCATAATCAATCTCCTCATGATGAATCCCATGTCTTTGATTGTGGAGTGTTAGATATCACGGATGCCACAAAATTCATGGCATATTTAGTATAGATCCAAGATCTTCTGGAGAAGGTTTTTTTGGATGGAACATTTTCTTGGTTCATTTGTTTTGGAGTCATGGTGGCCATGAGGATAGTATATGGGAGAAAGAAACGTAGTGGTGTGCCCAGTACCAAGAGTTTTTTTATTATTTATATATTCTATTTCACCTTCAGATTTATTGATTGATCTGTGATTTATGAAATGAGTTGTTTTACCTTTAGTTGATATGTGTGGGGTAAATTTTTTGAGAAAGTACTGACATGTAAAAGGGTGACTACCATATTCCTAATCATGATGCATTAACAACGATGTGATTAAACACATGTAGGGGAGTCATTGGTACCTAGATTAGATAGTATCATGACATGGAGTATGGAATTCACTAATTAGTGTCTTCAAGATATTTCATTTCATTGAATATAGTGGTTTTAGGTTTGGTCGATTAAAATGATGAGAATGTTTTGCAGTATTTTTGTGGTAATGTGGTTGTGGTCATTTGAGTTAGCATGTTTGGTTTGTTTTAGTGCTTAAGGAGTGGCGAGGCATTTGAGAATCATCTCATATAGTGGTTTCCTAGACCATTTTTTATGGGAACAGTTTGTGATTCTCTACGATGATAATAATTTGGGAGGTATCCAATTTAATGGTTTGTGCCCTCTCATTCTGTTACCATACTAGTTTTTGGTAGCAGGAAATGTTCTTGATGATCTTTTAGGATATTTAATTGGATATTGGGGTGTAGAAAATATGTTGTAGGTCATACACATTGTGTAAGTAGGTTAAATAATGTGAAGTTTGATTTCATGTATTTTCTTATATAGTTCAAGACAATAAATGTTTTGGGGTTTAATAAATAAAATAAATTGAAAGGTGATTCATTTCTTCATCAGTGTTTACCTCGATGAATTACACAGTGCGAAAGGGTATTACTTGTCATGAAGTCCCCCATTTTTGTAATTTTCTATCCATTTTTCGATCCACTCAGGTTATCAAGACCTATGGTTAAAGACACTCACCCTCGACCCTAGGTGAGATAAAGAACCCTATTTTATTTTTTAATTAGTCCTTAAATATTTATTTTTAGAATCCATCCATTGATTCATAGTGATCCATATTTGATCTATCATGTGTTCTTACTCCATTTTAGACGATTCTTCCCGTTTGGTATCTCTAATAACCCTTTTCTTCTTCCCATGTGATGGAATATGATCTCCCGCAATTTTAAATCGGATTATATTCAATTGTTATAGGTTCAGTGGTTCCATGACATCCTCGTATATATGTAGATCATATAGGAGAGCGGATCGAGGATCAATTGGGTTGACTATTCTTATGAATGATCATTATTTTTAATTAAAGGTAGTATTTCATTTTATTTTCTCCATTTGTGCATCATTTTAGAGGGATATACTTTTCTTCACCAATATATTATGTTTCTTCTAGTCCAACAAAAGATAAGAATATTTTAAATGAAATTTAATGGGGTAGGGGGATTTGATTTTCATTCCCTTGTAGTTTTCATAATTGATTTTGAAATTCTGATTTATACAAGCTTGGTGCCCCAGTGAAAATCCTAGCTGTTTGGGGACCTTGTTTCATCACTAAATTAGTTTAATGTAGTTTATTTCCTGTTGAAAACTTACACATATAAATTATTTAATCACATAAATCGTGACAGTGAATGGATTTCCTAGGATTTTGTTTCTATGTTAACTCCCATAAATAATGAAGTGGAACAGGTCAACAATCCCCTTTACTAAATCTGAAAATGTGTTACTTCATGGAAAATGATTTGATGTATTGGATGGTTGTGGATGCATGCATGTGACTGATGTAATATGAAATAGTTATGTTTTTATGTGTGGGATTGCTCAGATTTGTGATGTGGTGTGCTGATGAGCACGATTGGGTGATTTGGGTTGGCCTAGATGATGTTATCAATGGACTCTTATAAAATACATCAACATGGATTTATAATGGAATATAATTTTGATACATTGATAAATTGTGTAATGGATGATCCTTTTATATAGCAGATATATGGGACTAGTTGTGTGGCAAAGTGTTATCGAATGGGGTAGTGAGTCAGGGTTTGTATATTTGGCACATGGCCTGATTGGATGAGATTGAAATAGGATTGTAGTGATTGGTATGGGTAATTATTTTGGTGTTTCTCCACATGTAACATAGAGAATTA
The DNA here is from genome assembly GCA_963277665.1 of Viscum album. NCBI lineage: Eukaryota > Viridiplantae > Streptophyta > Magnoliopsida > Santalales > Viscaceae > Viscum > Viscum album. The sequence goes on along the minus strand of OY728151.1, from coordinate 13,976,057 downwards.
TTCACCCCTTATCTAAGATATAGATATATGATGTACCATGAATGTGTATTAAACATTGAGATTGTTGAACAATGTGCCTTTTATGTGTAGCCACCTTAATTTATCAGGCTCTATTCCCTCTAAAATGGAAATTTCTCTGTTCCATGTGGTGTATTTGGCGTTGTGGTTGTGCTTGTAGTGATGTAAATAAAAAATAATTGTTTAAAAACAGTTTGAATAAATTGGGTTGGATTGGCTAATAGAATGGTAATGGTTAATTAAATTGGTTGAGAATGTGAATGGATATCATGACTTTTCTGTGGTATTGTGTATTTAGAGGTACATGAATAGTTTTAAATGTTATGATTTGGTGGGTTTTCTCAAAATCCCTAGTATTGGATTGAGCATTTGGTTTCATATATGTATATAATTATAATTTCCATGTGATTTCTAAAAACACCCCACCCTAGTTGAGCACTTTGTTCCGAACACCCTAATCATCACAAGGGAGGGTGTCTTTCCCAAACATCATAATGAGAGAATGGATAGATGACCACCTACTATTCCTGGCTCCCAATTACATATGGTGATAGACTAAGATTATTTGGGTAGGTTCTTGTTTGTGAGTCTTAAGTCTGTACGTGTGAGTTGTTCTTTCCCTGCTGTCTTTGAGATAAGATATGTTGTGTTTTAGTAGTTTTCATTAGGATATGATGTGTTGTGCTTTACTGAGTATATTTGTTATGGGATGTGGATTGTGGAAATGTGTCTAAGAGTGAGAAGTGATGTCATTTTTGGCCTTGGTGGTTGTGGTAAGGATGTGATGTGGTTTGTGGTATATGTGTCTACGGGTGTGATATCATGTGGCATGAGGAAAAGGAGTCTGTGGGTGGGATGTGGTGTGGTTTGTGGGGCCCATGTTTGTGTGGTTAGGTTGTGATGTGGTACTTTTGGATGTAAAATTAGTATGGGGAAGCATTATATTAGTCAAGAGTGGATAATTAGTGGTATGTGGTGCAGGGTTCCCTATAATCAATCTTCATTACATTACATTACATTACTTGCGTTATTTTGTTAAAATGTCTTGGTGAGGTTGGGATGGTTAATAATCCTATTAGGTGCTGTTTTGTTATCCTGTTTTATTGTAGGGACATTAGTATAATTGTTTCACATTTGCATGAGTGAATTTGGTTTCCATACTGAATATACTTGTATACTCCCCATACATATATAAAACTATTATCTATTTTCCAAGAGGATTTCATAGACAGTTCTTGAACCTACTAGCTAGGATATTGATAGATTGTAGATCTCTACATAGCTTTACATTTTTTTATTTTCATTAGATCGTTTTTTATTTGTTCTACCTGTAATTTAGAACATGTATGTGGGGTGGTTTTTGTGTTTATTTAATATATGTCATGGAGTTGTTTGATGGATGATCCATCAAATATCTTGATCTTATTTCCCAAAAGGGTAATTCCTTCTATATTGTGTGATCTGTATACCCTTGGTGCTAGTTGCAGACCCGGGGCCTACATGAGGAGGGACCCGAAGGGATAATACATTACATTTTCCAATCCCGTCCCAAGAGGGTTTTCATTGAAGAGAGGGGTTAGTGATAATTTTTTATTATATTAAAGAGTAATATAAGTTAATTAAGGATAAATTTAATTGATATTATGATATAATATAAAATAAAATATTATTGGATAATATGGTGTTTACCCTTACCATATTATGCTACATAAGTGATAGATTTAGTTCCACATTATTATGAATAAGGATTTATATTATTTTGAAACATTTCAAATAATAACACTTTGAATCCCCTATATTGTTAAAGGGAAACCCCAATCATCTATTAATAAAATTAATTAATCTATATATCTAAAAATAGAACTACCAATAAAACATCTCAATATCCTACCACAAAATAATGTGATTATTTTTCAAGTATGCCATTCATTAATGGTTATAAAATACAATTATATTATATTATATTATATTTTTCAGGATTAATAAATTATATGTTATGTAACTATGACACCTTTTCGATGGATAACCTATAAAATTTGTCTTGGGAATATGAAATGAGTGTCGAATGATTCCTGAAATGTACATAACAAATTTAGCAATCATATATGATATGGTATTATTTGAAATTTAATAGATAATAAGAAGTGAATAATTTTTTATATTATTATAATGAATTTATGTAATTGACATATGTGTATTTTATATCAGTTAATGTTTCTATGTGTATTTTTGGAGTCTAGGTAATGGATTATTCTGTAAAATATTATTTTAATTTTTTTATCTCATTCCCACCATTTCCATGAAATTTTAAATATTTTATAGGATTATTACTATTTTCATAATTTATATAACTCAACTTTTTAAGATTCATTTTTATGGTCTAATAGGATTATTTTTGTCATTTTCAATATTGGAAACTAATTTTTTATTTTTACTTATGTGTAAAAAAATATTTCTATAATGTGTATGGAATCTGTAAAATATCCTAATTTCATTTCTTTTATTCCTTACTAATATTTTTTCTCAAAAATGATACAATTTGTCAAAATTATAACTAATTTAACATTCTATTGGCAAATTAATTTTAACAAGGATTAATGTAAGAAATATTCTTATCCTAATTTTTATTTTAATAAATATTATTTCTATGAATATATGTCAAATGAAATCATTTATTATTTTTTTAGAAAATGATATACTTTATTTTTTCCCTAGTTTATCATCTGTATAAATTTTTAATTATAATTCATAAAGCCAAGATAGACCTCCAGTGTGTTGGATAATGATTTTGGTATTCATGAGATATTTAATTGAATTAACTAATGATGTTATTAAATTTTTATGATTGCATGAATGAGTGATTATAATAATAATATGAATATGATGTCTCATGTAACATACATGAATACAATTATGCAATTTTTTTGTGATTATTCATTTATTTCATATGTTTAGGAAATGATATTTCTTCACTGGAATATTTATTCCACTTTTACAGGTGAAATTATTTTATTCATAAAAATGTTTGGATGAGTACCCTTATTCTAAAATAAAACCTCATTATTTGGATTTATAATTTATAAATATTAATGGGTTCTTTTATAAAATTAAGTATGTTGTGAATTTGACATCATGATTTTAAAAAGGATAATTTGAGATGAATTTTTATTATGTATAAATTGAAATATTTCTTATCACATATCAATATTTTCAAATTAGTGCAATAATTTTAAATATTTTTTATATCTGTTAATGATAATTTTATTCACATCTTATTCGTTAAAATTATTTTCAAAGGGACTAAGGATTAGTAATAACTATAGCGAGGTCTATCATTCTATTATATTGATTTATATAAATGTAATATTATTTTTATGATAATAAAAAACATGTAAATTTATTAATATTTTTTATATAAAACATTTATATTTTGAGGATGTGTAAATTTTTTATTATAAGTGTTTTATATTTTATTGGTTTTATAAATTTCATAAATCAATAATCATAAAATATCATAGGAATTTATTAAATTCTACAAATTCTATTAATCAAATAATTATCTGTTAACAATGGAACATGTCATTAAACTTGTAATCTAAATGTATGAAACATATACAACTGAAAAAGTATAATAAATCATATGTAATTGAAAATGATATAAGTAGAAATTTAAAAGACATATATAATTGTAATATTTAATAATATTAATCATATGAAATAATAATATTTTAAACCTACATAACAACATCAGTTACATAATCACACATGATAATCTAGCTGAGCTATATTAGGTTCATGCTCAATCATCCAAACATTTTGAAAAAAAATCACGGGTAACTAAATATTATTTTCCAAGATAATACATGTTAGGATTATAATCAATCAAATGAACTATTATAATATTGATCGTGTTGACAACAAAAATCATTAACAAATGCCAATCTACATCACACAAAAACAAAATATTTTGAATATTTCCAATATTCAATTTGATTACACATAATCTTCAAAAAATATGAAAATATTGAGTTCACACTCAATCATATCGATGGAGTTAATTATTTTTATATTTAGACGCTATATATTTATCTCATTGTGGTGTAAAACCAAAAAAAAATTTTTTGAGGGTTATATTTGTCCTACCATCCACATAATAATCATTTATATATATGTGATAAATTAAATACTGGAAACATCCACACATCAAAAATCACATCATTATCTAATGAAAATGAACCTAAATTCAAAAAGAAAATAATTATAACATTTGATAATCTATCTATATAATTATTTTTTATGGTTGAAAAAAATTAAAAATAGTTTAAAATAACAATAATTTAGGGATGTTGACATAGATGAGACATAAATGTAAAATATCAATTTAAAATTAGTTGAAAAAATATTGTAAATTTCATTTTTTTATTCATTAAAACTCCATAAAATTTATAAAATTATAGTTAAATACATTTAGCATATAAAAATATTCATTGAATAAAAAATGACTTTTAGAATAAAAAATTTATAATGTAAATATGATTTTAAAAAAAATTCTTTGAGATGAAATTCATACACTTATGAATTGTTTCTTCACTATAAAATCCTTAAAATTCTATTTTAAAAATCCACAATTTAATAATACAATAATATTTTTTTACACATAAATATTTTAATTTCTATTTTCCTATAAATAATATTTTTTTTGATATCTTAGTTCACAAGAAGAATTGAACCTTTGCGATCCAAAATATAGTATATAATCATTAAAATGTATTCATATATTTAGTGGGTGAAAATAAATTCAATCTAAAAAAATTATATATAGACATTAAAATATATTTCATTATTAATTCTATGTAAAAAATATAAGTCAATTAATGTCTATATTTATCCAATAAGATGTGTTTAATCATTAAAATGAAATAATTATCCAATTAGATTTACTACGAATATTTTACGATTATATATATGTATATATATCTGATAAAATATAATTCATCTTCGAATAATATGATAACAACCAAATAAATTAGCTTTTAATTGGAAATATGAATTAGAATAATTAATAATTTATGATTTAATTTTAATATGAAATGATATTTAATGATATGTAGTTTATTTATATTTAAAATATATGATCTCATATTATGATTTTTTATTTGAAAAAATTGATATCAAATTTGTATTTAGAAGAAAAAAAATATTATTAATAGTTAATTTTTATTTATATTTCTATAATAAGGGGTTATTAAGTTAATATTAGAATAAACATATTTCTATAAAGCAATAGATTTTTAGGATATATCATAGCTTATAAAATAAATAATTAAAATTCAATTTTTATGATCAAGGATTTATATCTTGGATAATAATATATAATTCACAATATAAAATTGAATTTATAAAACCTATATTTAACATTTTATTAATCTATTTAGTATTTCCAAAAAAAATTCTTTGAATTTGTATTTAATTTATTATTATTGTTGTATACATTTTATTTGACATCAGTTTAATGGAACAAAAGTTTTAATTTATTTATAATCAAAAAATAGAATAATGAAAATCTAAATCATTAATAATTTTTTATTTCTCTTTTAATTTAAGCATAATTTCAATATTTTTCTAAAAATAACAATTTATTCTTAATGTGGATAATGTGAAAAAAAAATATTTATCAAAATAAAACATTAAATTATTTAACGAATCTCATATATTTAAAAAAATTATCTAAATTACGAAACAAGGGTTAATAATTTATTCAATGACATAGTTACTTAGGAGAAAACTATTTACCAAAGTAAAAAAAATAAAAATTTTAAAATATGAATATAAACTAATAAAACACTTCTATGGTATATAAACTATTTCTTAAAATGTTTTTCAGTGACATTAACGAGCACCAATCACCCTACAAATACAAATTTAGGAAATTTGGATCCAATGACCCTAGAAAACAGTTATATCATTATTCAAAGGATTTCTGTACTTCCAAAAATTTCAATCTTTTCAACTATAATATATTAAAATTAGTCCACAACCTGTTGATCATATTAAATAAAAAAATTCTTGAGAATACGACCACATTACCAATCACAAGTGTCTATTTTACATAGATAAGAACATACACTTGATATTTTAGCCATATACTTTCATTTCTATGATGATATTTAGAAGAGTGTTCAAGAATTTCACGAGATTGATAATTATTCCTTAAACACTTCATCTTAATATTACTCTTCCAAATCTAATCTATATGTAACTATATGAATGATTATGATATTTCCCAAAATCCATATATATATATATATGATATATATATGACATTTATTATTACATTTAAACTATGGTTTAGGTTCACATATGAGTCTATTATTTTATGAAATATATGATTGCAGAAAAATTATAATCAATTATAAATCCTTTCACTACGTTTAAAAAACATGAAATAAAATAATTTCATATTAAAATAAAACATATAAGGAATACATTAAAATTATATGATCATAAATACTTATTATGACCATGGAATTTATCAATATGATTCAACACATGAAAAAATGATACTACAATCAGGCAGTGCCTTTGATTGCCAAGAAAATCTATATCTGAATGATGACACATGGTTATGATTTTAGATGCTCATAATTTACTAAAAATCCTTGATAGGATTATCTATTTCAACTTTTTTACATTTTATATAATGTTATTTTCAATCTCATTCGAATGTATGATGATTCATCCGAGTCCTTGGGTATACCATGTAGTAGGAATTTATTTTGGATTCACTTATGTGATCCTAATAAAATTTATATAGATATGAAGAAGTAGAGGATTTAATTTTGTGTAAGGTATATTAGATATATAGTATTTCATTATTTTAATATTTTATAAACTATTCATATATCATGAATTATATTACTACTATAGATTTATATACATATATATTAAATCAATTTAGATTATTATTCAGTTCATTTCAAATGTTTACACCCAATGGTTGTATTGGTCCATAATCATTTGAGACTATATACACCATCTAAATATTTCATGAATTATATTTACAATCCCCCCAAATTATCTCCACATTTTCCACTACTCATATATATAACCAAATTAAAACCATTCTTCATATCCCTGGGAGTGAAAACATATAAAAAAGTGTAACTAGATTCTTAGAATTGGTAATCATGGGAGATATCAATATATGATCATATGAAAGAAAATGATAAGAATGTTCGTGTTAAATAATGAATATATTATTAACATTAACTACCCCATCTATAATGTGAATTAAAAATATTTCGTTTCATAAAAAACAATCATTTCAAATTACATGAATCAAGAGTGTGATAAATCATCATAAATCTATATTGAATTTTTATATACTGTCCTAAATATGTGGCACCATCATATGTATTGAATCAATTTCATATGTCATGGAAAACTACTAAGCCCATAAAATCATAACATATCAGGAATACATAAATTAATCCCACAGTGGATCAAGAACATCGACATGTTTCTTATATAAGATAAATCAAGTCACCTTCTTTCACATATTCAGTCAAGAACATAAATTTGTTTCTCATAATTTAACAAAAAAATCAACCTATTTCCCATAGATGAAAAATAACATATAAATTTTTTTTCTTTCCCATAAATATATGATGATATATATAACTTTTCAAAATGCAATGGAGGACTGAATAATTTTTGTAGCACCGATCCCAGAAATAAAACAACATATATATGTTGAAAAAGTCATAAATATTTTTCATATCATAATATCATAACACCTGTATTGAAATCCATTCACATAAATATTTCATCACCCCATTATAGTATGAACGAAGGAAAAATATTTGGGTTTAATAAAATTATTATCAATAAAAATCATAAAAAAATCATAGAAATAATTAGATGTTACAATTGTATAATATACATTAGAAAATTTTATCTAAAATGAAGGTTGTTGTCATTGATGAATATAAATAAAATAATAACATAGTTAAAATATTATTGTGTAATATATTATTTCAATTTAAAAAAAACTATTTTAAAATTTTTAAAATTTAGAAATACTAATAAAATACATTCATTCAAAATAACATTTGAAACATTTAATGAAATTTTTTTATCATTATGCAACCATGAATATGTGAAATATCATTCCTTTCAACAATGATAAAGAATATATTACTTTCATGTTTTCATAAAAATAAAAAATCCCTTATTCAGAAAATGAAAAAAGGAATATTTTTAAACCATATATTAAAAATTTAAAAAAAATTGAAAACCTTGCTTTAAAATTTACTATATAATAGAAAAATAATTAATTTTTTCATTTTTATAAAACATTTACGTGGTAGAGAAAGGATTTCTATACAAAGAGAGTGGAGAAGTTACTATTTCAAAACAAAATTGATAACATAGTTCATATTGAGTAAAAATGATAGAAAATACTATAATATCCACAAATAACTAGTGGGAAATAAAATTATTTAGTTTCATGAGATATTGATCTTAATATTTTTTTATCAGAAGCATAATATTATGATGTCGCGATAAAAAATGAAATTTTATCATAAAAACATTATTATTTTAGAATCTATTTAATCCTAAACCCCATAGAAGAATGAAACATAGATGGATGAATATATCCCCTAGGTTTAATGAGCTGATCCAAAAATAAAATAATATTTATTATAAACAACATATAAAACAATCCTTTGGTGAATATGACATGTGTCCCATTGAAATAATTGTGAGAAGAAAATCCATTACCTCTAGACTAACATCCATATTACATGTCCAAACATCCTTTATAATCAATGTTTAGTTATTATAAATATATTTTATACCCAAAAAAATATTATAATACAATATATTATTTACTAATGTCCTTCGACCACACTTTTCTAATAATTATTTACTAAAATCAACGTTCTGGTTGACATCTTATTCCATTTTCATTTATATTATTGTTCATTAATTTTAGTACACACATAGAAATTATATATGAATCATCTCAATAATTTTAATCAGGATATAAATTCGTTATTGAATCATTAATAATATATATATATACTTAAATTCATCAATTTTTTTAGAGAAAGTTAATTAAATTACACCATTCATAGAGATGGTAGGTTCTATGTACACCTGAACATTGATTACAATTTTCAATCAATTGAAAAAAGAAAATTATATAATAATATAAAATTTAAATATAATTTTTCTATCGTTTATATATTATATATTCACAAATAAATCCTTATAACAATCCATTGAAAAATAATATGAAAAATATATCATGTTACTTTTTAGAGGTGGTATTTTACATGTACAGATGAGTCATGGAAAATTTTTTGTAAATATAATAATGTAATGAGATATATGTGATATTACAATCCCAAATTTATATAATTCGGACAAACAACATATATACATATATAATTATTAAAATCATCATTATATTCATTAGTGAGTTTTCATGATTGAAAATAAATTACATTGGTTCATAAGGTGGTAGATTTCTATAAGCATGAGCATTGTTATTTTCTCCCATTTAAGGGTATATGAGATGGATATTGGTTATCACATTACTATAATGACATAATAATATATTTCAGATACTAGTTTTAATTTATTTAAATTATTAATACCTAAATTAATTTTATAAGTGAATAAGTAAAAAAGAATGGGGTTTGTGAAGACAAATAATTTCCCTTAGAAAACCCACCTTTGGATCTATTCTTAAGGACCATATGGTTGGTATTTTTGGAACTCTAGGAGCTCAACATTTTTGATAAGGATTTAAAATAGATTTTTTGAATGGTTTTTTCATGATAATGTTTCTAATAGGTGTGAATATTTGAGGATAGTTGGTTACCCATTATAATTTGGGATGAGTGGCCTTTTTGTAAATACCAAAGACTATATTATAATAGGAAATCACATTAAAAAAATGTGACGAAAATATTAATATATAATCTAGTTTAGAGAATTTATTTTTTATCTACACCTCCAATAAAAAAAATCTTCTTTAAAAACATTATTATGTTATCCTCTATGTTTAATTACATTTACCCTAACAATTTTCACTATGTCAACTAGTTTTTTATGATTAAAATTGGTAATTAATCTATTATGACTAAATAATAAATGATCCATATTATATGATATAGAACCTTTTATTATAAAAATGAATCAAAAATCAAAAAATAATAGCAATATGTTCGTGGAAAATTATGTTAATCTGAGGTGCTTCTAACTGAAAATAACCTCCTTTTACCATAAATGTTTTAATATATTTTCACATCCATTAATATAAGTGATGAAAAAATTATTTTAAAATAATTAACTTTTATTAATTATTATGATTAAAAATATTAAATACATTAATAAAACTTTATTAATAGTGTTTGAGGAATATAACTTAAAATTAAACATACATGTGCGATGAAAATATTGTTTTCCAGAGAAATGTTTTCTAAAGAAGAAATTTTTTTAATTAAATTTATTTATAAAATAAATTTCATTTATCTAAATATGAACCACCATAATAAAATTTACATGTACTAATTTTAAATTATTTTTTAAAAAAGTTATCATGGTAAATGCTTTATGTGAAATGTTAGATTTCAACAATAAATTAGTTTAATTCACAATGCATTCAAAATATTATATTTTAGAAATTTTTAAATAAATTTACTCTAACATAATACCAAAATGTATATTTCAAAACATATTTACCTTATTTTCAAATTTATTTAATAAATATGGAAAAATTTTAATTTTAAAATTAATTGAGGGAAATATTATTAGCCCTCTTTTGAGAAATATAAATTTCTTAAGAATAAACCTAGATTCATGCATATCATTGTTAAAAATTTTATACAAAATATAAAACATTTAATTGATAATATAATATATAAAATTCATTAAAATAAATTATATAATTATATTAGTATAATTTTTAAATATATATTCACATTACCTTCATCAAAAAAAAATTATTAAAAAAATATTTCTTTTTCTTTCAATTTTTTATCCCTAATAATTAGATTAGTAATGAATTTGATTTATAAATTATTAAATCCTATAATATTATTAATATATTTCATAATATTTATACCCCCAATTAAAAAGTTAGGCTATAATGTTCCCAACAATAAATAATTTTTAATGGTATATCGTGGATCATTGAAACTTGATGTGACATGTAACCAAAGCTATTGAAGAAATAAATATATTAAAATATATATATAGTTCATAAAATATTATAGTATTGCATTCTAAAACCCAAAATTGAAATCAATTTTATTGTAAAAATTCAATAAATATGATATAGAGAATATACGATACCTCAACCTCATCATATAATCAGGACCACAAATATCTTCCTCATATCAGATGTTTCTCAACAAAACATTAAAATGTAAGATACTTTATTTTTTATTGAAAATTATCTGTATTATCAACGATATTTCATAATTATTAGACTTATGAATGATATTCATCCATTAGTATGATTTATGTGTTATATACACATAATGGATATTGTATTTTTATCATTTGAAGAGACACATAGAATACATCTTGAACATAAGAGATGTTTATTGCGAGAACAATGTGATACATTATCATCCTAACTCAGTAAGTATCTCTTGGGTAATAATTTATATACGTCTCAACATTCCTTAATTCCTAATTTTCATGACGTTTATCTGAGGATAAATTCTAGGAAAAAATGACAAGAACATCAAATTTCAGATCAGTCTGATGTTTTTCAACATAACATTATTGTTCACTATGAGCTAACAAGATGTGTTGTTGATTGGATCTAACATCACATTCCAATTCCATACGCATCTTAGGAATAAATTTATTTATTTATCCCACTTCATCCCAACAAGTTTGAGATTACAAATCTTCCAATAAAGGGAACCACAAAGAGATATCTAAATTCTCAAGTTGATGATCTTACTCTTATAAACCCTAACTATAGCTTGGTGTCAATTCAAACAGCATTTTGAATCCAAATAATAATATCATATGAAATAAAATTGTTTTTTAATTGTTCTCTTATATTAACCATCTATCTAATGGTGATAAAAAGTGTTGAAACTCAATAGTGTTTCAATGAATATGTATATTATTCAAAAGAACATCAAGGTAAATGTAATATCCTAATCAAATAAAGAAAACTATTTTAATATACGAAACATTAAAACATACATAATCAATATCATAGAAATATAATATAGAGAAAAGTATTCAGTGATGAAACTAAAGTGTGAGGAATTTATAAGGTAAATTATTAAAACCCAAATAGTATTATGGCATTTAAGTGTTGTATGGAGTCCCATGATAAAATACCAGCTATTTTTTCATCTATAAATTATTTTATTGGTAATGGTAGAAAACACCCATCATACTTCTGTATCTTATCCATAAAATAATGACATAACAAGCACTGAGATACATATTTAACAATATTTATCTCCATGTTTTACCACATTAAGTACTCTATCAGAACACTATACATCATCGTACATCCTATATAAATAATTAATAATGACCTACAAGACTCATCCATTAGATTATTCATCACATATAATATATAAAAAATATATACATAGATCCTAAACAATCTCATTAAATAATAATAGAGTATTACCTCAAAAAAATTTCTCACATTTTATTGTAACTCTACATCTTCATTCAATTCCATTTTCATAATTACATATATAGATGGTGAATCATTCATTTGAGAAAGAAAAACTTTCAACCATTATTTAATTATTTCTATATCCATAAATTTAAAATTTATAGTCTTTGGATCATTAATGATTCACATCATATATAAGCTAGAAAAATCCTTTCAACAGATAGCATCGACCACCTTGTTATATTTCCCAAAGTAGAAATGTATTCAACATTTATATTCTGTAATCAGTTCAAACTAAGTGAATATTTTACCCTTAGAATGAATATATACTTTTATTTCCACATATTTATAATGTTTCAATATCATTAATGAATATTTACCATAAATATCTCTAAATAATGAGTTGTGTATCTTTTCAAATTAACATTCATTTTTTATAGGCCATAAGCATTAAATATATCACTCTACATATAAACACATCATAGTACCTTCTTAAATTCATCATTGTATATATAAACCAAATTCTCTAGTATGGTAATTTATTCCCAGTTGTAGTGACTATTCATATCATCTCTTCCATTAATTTTATTAACATAATTTTGTCGAATGGAACTTATCACCCATAAAAGTTCCCATGGATATTATATTAGGTAGTCTTGAGAAATATTCCTCAATCCATTGATAATATCATTACAATACATGAAAACATTGGATCTCATTTAATGTATTTGGTTTGTTCTAGAATTAAATAACTTCACACATAGATGGATCAAATGATATAGCCCATATTTCTTTTATATAACTCAAAAATGTATCCTCTTTAATCCAAATTTCATAGTTGTTAAATTTTTCATAAAATTTATCTTTACTTGGGTAATTTCATAAAATTATAATGTGATCATCAAGATCTTTCATTCCATTTATATATATAATATTATTTTCCATGAGTATTATGACAAACCAATAAAATAAATCAAGAAGGATAGTATTCATTAAATTTATAATGATGGTTATTTTATATCTAAGACCAAATGAAATCACTATGTATTGATTATTCCAATTATTTAAGACACTATTTTCTTTTATATATTGGCATTTATGACCCTCGGTTTCCAAAATCAAATGTGGAGACCAATATTAGATAAGTATTTATCCCAACCCCAAAAACAAAAAAATTCAATAATACAGGTTTTATTATTCTTATTCTGGATTGAGATATGTTTTAGTACCAAATAGTCAATTCAAAATATCATTGATACATCATTTATTTTAACAAATTAATAGGTTCAACCTAGGGTGACATAAATGGCCGAATGAATACCATGTCATGATTATTTAGGATATTATTCATTGATTCCAAAAACATAATATGATACCTTCTATATAGAGTCTATTAAATATATTAAGTACTTGTTATGAGTTACATTAAAATATCATCATCACAATTCAATGGAATACAATTAATCTCTTCTTTATATATATCCAAAAACACAATTTTAATTGTAATATAATCCTTTTTTAGACTTTCCCATTCAATATTAGATAAAAACCAATTTTGAATATTAATTAAGACCCTTAAAAAGGAATTCATATCCGTTATTTATCTATACATATCATCACACCGATAGATTCTCATAGATTGGAGTAGAATATCAATCATCACATTACATCCTAAGATATTTATCTAGATAATACAAATTAATGCATAATAAAACCTCAAATATGATCAAAGGGGGAATAATAATATTTCCTTGAAAATATCCCAAAATTATAAAATTAATAAGCATCATAGACAAGATATGTAATCATCATACCAATAGGGGTTTTCACTTCTAATTTAACATCAACATATTGAGCATATGATTGAAAATTCATAAATAATTAGCATGGTATAATTAAATTCAAAAATCAATTAAAAAATTTGGAAAAAAAGTATTTATCTTATATATTAGAAACTAAACCACCGCATTATAAATTATTTTCAATATTAAAATAAAAATGATTTGTATAGCTATAGAGATAAATTAGTCAAAGAGATTATATATAAAAAATCATTCAAATAATGTATTAATCATGTCAAATTTGATTCAATATATAAAATATTATCTTAATATAATTTTATTCATGTTATTAATATATTAAAATAACTTTTATGGTGTATAATGTGTTTTTTTATTTTCAATGTATACCCCTAAGTGGTGTTATACCATGGGTATAGAAAGGCATGTTTTTGTGCACTATGTGGTAGTCAAGATAAATCCTAATAAGTTCATTGAAGAGTTATTAATCATTTGTAAAATATTCCCAAATAAAAATATAATAATATATGTAGAAATATATTTATTATTAGGAAAATCAAATAATACCATTCTTACCAAAACACAAGGGTTTCATACAAAAAAATTGTCTCGTCTCCAAAATTAATTTAAAATTAATTTCTACCACTTATATCATTGTAATATTGAAAAATGAAGTCCTTGATTATAATAAGAAAAATTTCTCCTTTAAAGTATTGTAAAAAAATTTATTTACCAATTATATTAATGGAATGGATTAAAATTACTTACATTTATTAAAATAAAAATTATCTTTATAAAATACTAATCCATAATCTAAATGACCAAATGACCAATAAAATTATCCAAAATCAATATTATTGAATCATTTTGGCCCTATCATACCTTTTTTAAAATTTGGTAAATTATTGGGTCTACATTTTATAGGAATGACATGGGTGTAATTCCCTTTTCAAAAATTCACATGAATGTTACTCCACAAAGTGATGTGTACGATAAACTATCGCCTCATGAAATGATGTCATTCATTTGTCCTTTACCAAATATCATGGTTGGGACATATTATTGAAACTATATTTATGTATTATATAAATAAAATTTATAATGACATCATTAATTTTTAATTCTAATTTAACACCTAACTTTATGTTTAAAATTTTTTGGGAATATAATAATATGTTTAGTGGATGTGTGGACTATCACCTCCTCAAAACTATGTGATTCGTTCATGCTATACTTGAAATGTATGAAGGTTGGTTTTAAATAATATAAGTAAAATATATGATATATATATATATATGATATTTTAATTATAATATACATATATATCATTTACTTTTCAATCATATGGATAAAATGAAAGTGACACTCATGTATATTGGCCTTCCATATCCATGAACAATGCATTTAATTTATTATCTCTAAATTTAATCGATTATTATAAAGACACATATAATATATATATATATATGATATTTAAATATTTTTTTCATTCTATATATTGTGAAATCATTATCTAATTAATAATAACAAAATGTATCAAGTTAAAAAATAACCGACAAACTAGATAATTAACACCCAAAAATGTGGAAAAAATAAAAATAATTAAAAAATGAGTAATAAAATACTATAAAAAGATAATTATTGATATTTAAATATATATGTATGGTAATGTAATAATTTAATGACTTGTTTTAAACCCCTATAAATTAGGTTAAATGAAATTCAATAATAAGGAAATGGAATGTAAGAGATTCTTACCTCACTTTTTATTCAGCGAGGTAAGCACAATATTCAACAATTTATAAATATTTATGGTGTATTTACTACCATATTAGATATATTATATCCTTAATTATATTATCATTATGGTATTTAATGATTCATCTAATTTTTTCTCATTTGGGTTTCTTATGATTCATATGTCTTTATATAGTAATGTATGTCATCGTAATTTCCATTATTCCAAACATATTTTGTTATTGTGTGCCTAATTTCTTATATATGGTGTAAATAATAAAACAATAAAATATTTTTTAGAAATAATTCATTATTCATGATATTTTAAATTTAAAATTTTATTATATTTTTAAAGGAATTTCAATTAAGCATTACTAAGGGGAAATGAATTTCATAACCTGATTTATTTTCATTGGGATATATTACTGCCCCATTATAGTAAATATTATAAGAGTATACGTGTAATAAAAAAAATTTATCTATATTTTTAATTAAATTTTTTGTATGCGGATTTAAATTTCACGTGTATAATATATTCAATGATTTATTATCAGATGAATATTATGGTTTTTTTAATGGTTTACCTGAAAATATCGTTTTGTTCGGGATTAATTACACATTAATTTCCATTGTAGGAAATGATTGGATTAATTTAAAAAAACTTTTATTTTCTCATCCTCTGTTTATTTATGAGTAATTTTAAGTAACAGTACCATTTCTCTACTCTATATTTTTCTAAAAAGATATTATAATTATTTTAATAAAAGATGACTTCATTTCTCTATTTTCACGGAGAACATATGTTTTTCTAAAAAAGACGTTTTATTAAAATGATTCTAACCTTATCAAAATTATTTATTAGTGAATTAATTATCCATTATTTGTTTTATATTTATTTCCAATGGATCTTTTTGTTGCTATCTAATAAAGTTATTTCACTAGGATTTTTATCATCAAAATTAAATGTTATTTTTAACTTGTATAATATGTACGGATTTACCTACAATATTTTCATTGAATCGTCCTATTCGTTTTTAAAAGGTTATTGTTTTAATAAAAACGTTTTAAAATTTGATTTTCATAGAAAAAAAATTTCACTCTTTTTTTTATAAAAGTATATTTTCCTCAACAATGAATTTAAAAGAACATGATATAATTTTTCGATCCATTGATGATATCAAAAATTTAATTTTACTCCACATTGGATATTTTTTATTTATGACAATATTATTCTTCCTTTGGTTGTGTTTTTATTTTTAGGACCAAGGGATGTATTGAAATTTACATCCTTAATTAATTTGTGTAGTCCCCTTGAAATATTTACACTCTTATAGTCAATGAAGATTAAATTTTCCCTAAATATCCATTTATTTATTCATTGATATGAATATTAATTAAACTATATTACATTTTTACATATGGTTTATACATTTAATGTTATTTAATTATTTTGGGAAATATTGATAAATTTATATCCTTTATTAAAAATGGATATTTGTTAAGGTACAATGTTTATGAATTAAAGAGATTACTCAATATTTAAGTAATTATTTAGATAGTTATGAATCTATTTGGGAATAGTTTAATGTAACCACTTCGACGCATCTGTAATCTCATCGGGTGAAATTAGTTGGTGATAAACCATATAAGTTTATTCCCAAATATGATTAGTCTTCAAATGTCTTGTGAATGGTATTTGAATTAGTATGGTAAACTATATTGTGAAAGGTATTGATGGTAATGGTAACATATAGCTGGGAATCATGGAATCTTATAATGAATTATTTATTTATATTAGAATTAGTTTCATTCCCCATGATATTTTTTCATTAACATTATCTATGGATGAATTTCACTATCAGTTCATTTATTAAAAAATGTGTTCTCAGTTATTTAAAATTTCATATTATTTACTCACATCATTATTAGTTATTAACTACTTGAAATGTTTTATCATTTTTTTAAAATTACAAATTTACTATAATCATTCATTAATTATTTCATCCACTATATGTGGCCCTTAATAATGATTTAAGGACACCCTTATTACCTATCCATTCCCTGGTAATCCAATAAGTGTACTAAGAGATATTTTCAAGGATATAATAGAAGTAATAATGGCATACTCAAAGAAAATAAATTGTTATAATCAATGGATTCATTTATAATAGAAGAATCATGTGTTATTTTAGTTTTACAATACTCTTAAAATAATTGGTCCATTATGCTTCACTTCTATGTATTCATGCCAATGTAATAATAGTACACACTGGCTCTAGGGTTTCTACTTTTAGGATTCTATTTTTGGTGTATGAGGATGTTTAGGAAAAACCCTAGTAACTAGATTTATAAAAACATAGTTTAGAGAGCATAACAATGAGATAGACTTAGAGGATAAGTATAAAAGAACAACCTAGAAATTCAGTAATGTGTAGATTATGTGGGTCTTCTTATTAATAAATATTTTTAGGGATAATACGAGTTGACATGGTACAAGATTAGATACACCTAGGTGTAACAATAATAAAACAGTATGTTGTTCCAAACTCAAGCATAACATGGTACATAAATACATGCCTTACTTGAAATCTAGTTTGACGCTCCAAAGTTATATTCATAATACAATTAAAATGTTTTTCAAAAATTATGATGGATTTGATTAGATAAAGATAAAAAAATTACCTAGGATAAACCATATACAAAGGATAGATTGATATTAAAATTAAACAGATGATTTATTTATGTATTGAAGTTTAATCGAAATCCTTAATTAAATTTATATTTAGTAATTAACCTTAATTCAAGTATATCAATCACATTTTTTGGAACAACATAGGTACTAAATTGATATGGTTAAAAATTAAAACCTATGTGTTTGGTGAAAACCCATCAAGTCCAATAAGGTTGTGGGGAATGAAACCATTACTGAATGATGACATGACACTAGTGGAAATCCCACCTATACCAATACAATGATCCCAGTGGTTTAAAAAATAATTGTGGACAAGGCTAAAATACCATTAGTTATCTAGAACCATTGGTATATTCATATGGATTTTTTGTTTTCCCAATGTTTTAAGGAAATCGTTGGCTATAGTATAGTTAGGAGTTTTTTCCCATCATTTTAAACAGCATGTAGGTTATAGTTTTGATAAGAGTTTTTTCCCAGCAATTGTAAGCTATTGGGATAACATTACGTTCTGAACTATTTTTTAAAACCATTGTGTAAAAAATCCCCATATATCACAGCCTACATACATCTCAAACTCCATAGATCTTGAACATTTTTCCCTAAACGAGAGATCAGTGCACCATTTTAAACCTTTTCCCTAAAGCTCGACCATCTTGATGATTTGTAGCTAAATCGCAATGTGAACCCTACATCCTAGCACAACAAGTCCGATTTCCCAATGTTTTGTTGTTCCACGTTAAATCAGTACATGGGAGTCCATTTATTTTAAAAAATTTCATTCCATTTCACTATGATGTAGTGTGTATTATGATCTGCTTATAAATAGAAGGCATATATAATTTTGGGTTGTGGTTCGAACCCTACATCCCAAAATGATCTTGAGGGTGATCACTTTAATTTCTAACTGGGCATCTATATTTGATTCAAGTAATTTTTTTTCATCCATTTTAAACTGATACGTGTGCCTTCATTTGTTTTATATTTTTTAATTCCATATCACTGCAATGCACTATGCATTATGATAAAATTATGAACACAATCAATATATCATTTTATGTTGTGGTTTTGTTGTGATTTATCGATCTAAAAGAATTTTGATTAATATTGAAGAGGTATATATGATCCTATATTATTTTATCCTTGGGTTATAATAAAATTAAGGACTATTGACATTATTTCATTGGTTATACATAAATAAATTTATTGAATCTTTTATCTTAAGAGGAACTATAACTTACTCATGCATTATTAATGTACCCCTAAGAGTTGTCTTTGAAATATCACACTCTAACATTAAGATGATGATACCCACACTATAATTTATTCAATGAAGTGGTGCTTCCACCTAAACCACTAGAGTGGGTCTTGGGGAATTTTCATATGTGAATGGATATAGAACGAAAATATAATCTATTACATGATCATTCATTCCAACTCCATCAAGTGGTTCATTCATACAGTTTTATGATTTTTTGAAATTCAAAATGACTTTTAGTTATACATGTAACAATTTTCATAGGTGGTAATAAAGCATTATTAAGGTAAATATATAATTTTCTATCCTATGAAGGCACCAATAATAAAAGAGTATAACCATTATAGAACTCACTAATGTTTTTCATGCCTACACATTATTTACTCTTTAAAATTTATCTCATGAAACAAAATAACATGGTCATGTGCACATAATTATTCCTGGCTACTTGATAGTATTTGATGTCTGTGGAGGTTCACCGGATTTTTTGTTGGGAACTTGCTTTGATTCTATTGTTTTTCTATTATTCTCAGAATTATGAATCAATATTAGGGTGTTTTCTTTTTTTAAATATTTGTGGATAATTATATGGTGGTAGGTTTGTGTTGGATAGGTGATTCATGAACCCATCTCCAGGGGTAATTATAGCTTAATATGGTTATGAGATTGCACTTATTGATTATCAATGTTACTTGGACACCCCACCCCCTGGATATCCCCTACCCTATTAGACATCACCCCCAACCCCCTGGACATCCCCCAACCCCTGGAAAGCCCCCAAGCCCCTATACACCCCCACCCCCATGACTCCCCCACTCTAGACAACCCCCACCCCCGAGAAACCCTTACCCCTAGATAGCCCCCCAAGCCCCCAAACACCCCTATGCTCCCAAACACCCCCACCCCATGGACCCCACCCCACCCTTGTGGATACCCCCCACCCAAAATCCCTGGACAGCCCCCACCCCCTGGACACCGTCCCACCCCCTGTACACCCTCTACCACTCGGATGACCCCCAACCCCCTCGAATGCCCCCACAACACTGGACACCACCCCCCCACCTGGATAGAAACACCCCCTAGACATCCCCTTCCACTGAGGACAACAACCCCAACCCCTGGACATCCCCCACCCCCCTGGACAGCTTCAAACCCCTGGACAACCCCCGCCCTGAACAAACCCCATCCTTAGACGTCACACACCCCTAGACCCCCTAAATCTTGGAAATCCCCCCAACCAACTGGACAACCCCCACCCCATACACAACCCCCAACCCCTAGACACCCCACCCCTCGGTCCCCCAATCCCCTCATCCCCCCAAACACCCCTACCCCCTGGACACCCCCGAACCCTTAGACATCCCCCAATCCCCTATACTTCGCCACCCTCTTGGACACCCCACCCCATATATAGCCCACCCACCCCCTTAGACGACCCTACCCCCTGGACGGCCCCCACCGACCTCCCTGGACACCCCCTACTGCCCTGGACATCCATTCCACCCCCACGTATAGCCCTCCCATGCTCTGGAAACTTCGTACCCCCTAAATATCCCCCCACCCCCATGGACAACCTTCCCACCGCTGGACACCCCCACCCCCAGACACCCCCAACTCCCAGACACCCCACCCACCAACACACCCCAACCCCCTTGGACAACCCCCAACACCTTGGATAGCCCCCACCCCTCTGGACAGCCCTACCACCCCTGGAAACCTTCCCACTACCCGCCAATCACCCTCACATCTCCCCCAACACCCTGACTCCCCGAGACACCCCAACCCCTTTGGACTTCCCCACCCCCAAGATAGCCCCCACCCCCTGGACACCACCCACCACCCTAGACACCCCAACCCCCTTGGAAGGAATATGTCATCACTCGAATAATCTAATAAAATATAAAATTTATTTGATCTAAAATTTAATCAACACTTGAATAATTGTCCACCACAAGTGTACATGATATTTTATACTCATGTATAGTTCTTCATGGATATTTTGGTATATATAAATTTTTTTTGTCTTTCATATATGGATTTTCATATATGGTATTGTGTCAGTTATGGTTTCATATAATGTGAACAATTATAATTTACATAAATATATTTTCAATGAAATATCAATATTATTGAAGTGATTTTGACTAAAATAATTATAATAGCTTTCTATGAATAAAAGATATAATTTGGATTTACAAAACTGATCGTATCTCAAGAAAATTTCAAAACAAATTGGAGGGTTTTTTAGATTTTTCATTTCACAATTATTTAGATAGTGGTCACAAACACTGCCCCTATTACAATTATATTATTAGACCTTGATTGAGTCATGAAGAAGTTTTCTACCATATAAAGAAATATGGTTTTCATGTGAACTACTCTGCATGGTATCACAATGGGGAGAAAATGAAATCTTAATTTGCTGATGGTCCAAATGAGGGGACTGGATTGGATAATTTGTTATATGTCCTGTTTTCATTTATTTTTCATCATGAAAAAGAAAGGATTACAACCCAAGAATATTTTGATAAGATCATACATGATTCCTCTAATTAAAATGATAATGTTGTTGGGGTGAAGATATTTTAATGATGCTGGCAGACTCATGTATGTCGACAATGTGGTAATATTAAAAAGATCGAAATTTTAATCTGATTGTTTCATGGGAAAACTATGATTGGAATTTATAATACTTACATTGATTTCATTCATACTTTATTGAAGGAATTAATTCAAGATTATGTAGATAATCCATCCAAAAACTATATGGAATGGAATTTAGTTGAGGAACATGGATTTTCCAAAAACATTATTCATGCTATCCCAAATGATTTCAGTTTATTCTAGGAGTAAACTACTAAACAAAATGATTTCATAAAATGTGGATCTTCCTTCTGGAAGCCAAAAGATAATGAAACACCATCTTGTGTGTGAAATAATGTAATGTGGTACATTCTATTGATCCCCATAGTCTATATTCTTTTTGGTCTGATGAAATATCAATAAAAATTTGAAGGAATGATACCGATAGAAATTGGACTTATGATGAGTTAGTTCACCCTGTAGAAGGATTTTCATAGAAGAGATTTCATGCATGATATCCAGATTTTAAAGCTGACATGTGTAATGTGAATTTTATCCTTTCATGTATTGGTTTTAATCTATTTTGGTAGATTCTTAGGTCGCACCACACACGATCGGTTTTTATACACATTTATAATCATCCCACATGGTTGTGTATGAAAAAAAACATTCAAATTCATGATTATATTCATATCTAGCTCTTTTGATCCCAGAAATGATATAGAATTATACATTCAACATTTAATAAAATAGTGGAATCTTATTTATGATGTGGGTGTGCACACATACGATGCTTGTTTGAAAGATATATTTTAGATGTGTGTTGTGCTTTTGTGGACGGTCAATGATTTTCCTATTTATGCAACAATATCTAGATGGATCATGAAGTGAAAACTATCATGTCCAATTTTTATGAAGAGTACACAATCATGAAGAATGAAACATCACTGTAGTTCTATTTTTATTGGACATCGATGATTTTTCCAATAAACCATCCATATAGAAATAATCGTCGAAGATTTGAAAATACCATAGAGACCAAATTCAACCTCAGTGTATGTCTATAACTGATGTTCTTAATAAAATTAAATATTTCCATTTTTCATTTGGGAAGGGTCAATTGAAATCTAGATTGAGAAAGAATTTTTCCACTGAAACATGTTAAAATTTGAAGATGAGAATTATCTTCTTTGTTTTCCTTATTGGTGAACCAATTTGATACGTCACTTCTTAGACGTAATACACATTGAAAAAATATATATTTGAAATGTTGCTTTTGATTCTTCTAAATTTTAAGGGAAGGACAAAAGATGATTTGTGATCTCATCGTGACTTGGTGGATTGGGGAATCCGACCAGAATTGCATACTGTGTGTATCAGTAAAAAAATGGCAAGTTCCATGTTCTTCTTATGTAATGACACCTACATAAATAATCTATATCTTTAAGTATTATAGACTAGTGATGTTCTTGATGGCTACTCAAGTAACAAAACAAAATAGTTTAATATAAGATAGTTGAAGCTAAATTTTTTGAAGAATCATTATTATCACATCCTTCTACATAGGTTGATTCCAATAGAAATTCATCATCTTTTGTCCAGTAATGTAAGGGTGGATATTATTCAGTTTTACATTTGTTTAGATAACTTTGTGCTAAGATGTCTTCCATGTCTTTCATTAAAAAAAATTGGAAGATTCCCCATTAATTTTGTTTGAGTTAGAGAAAATATTTCGTCCATCATTTTTACATGCATGCTACATCTGGCTATCCATATTACAACTAAAATATATTTAGGTTGACCTATTTATTTTTGTTTGATGTATCCAACTAAAATAAATATGAAAAAAATAAATTATTATGTCTGTAACAGGAATCACCCTGAAGGTTTTATCATGTATGGATTCATGGATGAAGAATGTATAGATTTCTTCTCTAGGTATTTACCAGATCGTACTACAAGAATGAACAGAACCATGAGAAATGAAGAAGAAAAGTATGAGAAAATTGAACCCAATATTCCATGAATTCCTTAAACAGGATGAATTCCTAAATCATATACATTTACGACAAAAATCCATGATGGGCGGGAGATGGCACATCTCACAGTTTTTTTCAACTATGATTTTTTTGATGACAACATCGTTTATGTAAATTGAATATGTATATTATATATATAAATCTGTTAAACTATTCCTATTTTTATCTATAGGGAACATAAAGTGATGATAAATAGAAAGAATCCTTCTTTATCTTTGTGAATGAGGGAGACATTTCATAGAAAAGTGTTTTTTACTTGGTTAAAATTGAGGGTAATACTATTACAATTGAAAATAATTAAAAAATATTTAATTACGTTTAATATTCATTAATATTTAAGGTATTGAGTTTTCATACAAACTTTATGTCTAAGAAAATGAGAGCTTCGGATTTTGGTCCTAATACCGTGGTTCGTGACTAAAAATAAATTGTTATCTATCGGTACAGATTTGTTATCACTGAATGAGAAAAGAACATATGAAAATAAAATTATGGTTTATTGGTTACAACTACAATATACTGTTATACTAGTGCATTAGATAGTAGAACATGATTCGAAAATGTAGGATATTATGGAGTTTTTGAAAAAAATGTATTAATATTCTCATGGACAAGTCATGATGATCAAATTAAAGTGGTTTAAATCGATGTTGAGGCAGGGGACATTTATTGATGATTCTGGATTTTGAGTAATTGATATGACTCCTATTCTTACTACTGATAAACCATATGTATTTGCATCATTTGTGAAACATGTTTTTATGTCAAAGACCATCTTCAACATGAATTCTGTGTCATTATTGACATAATTACAAAACATATTTTTGATGATGGTGATGATGGAATTGACACGATCCATACTGCCATTCAAAATGATCCATTTATTATTTTTGACGAATCCACTAGCTCAATTGTTAGAGTTGACTATGAACCCGAATATGTGGTGGGAAATATATAAAATCATCCATTCATGTTCTCAATTCTTTTGGTTTACCCCGACTTGGGTTGTTATGGTTGGTACTATTCAAATTGATTTAGTATTGGTTAGAAATATTTTGTATCTTACTTGATCGTTATGTGAATTTTCAATGTTTATTGGTTGAAATTTTATTTGAATTGAATTTTATGATTTGGAATTGAACTGTATTAAAAAATATGAAACCCACATTTCTAATGTGCCGAACATTTCAATGCTTTATTTTCCATGTATAAAATTTGTATAAATCAAAGACCCCCTTTTAACATTTTACCTGGTAATGAACATGATGGTTTGTATTCTTTTTCAAAACATGTATAGAAACCAGCATCATCTACATGGGCTAATGAAATTAAATTCTTCCATTATTTTGACAACTTCTTTACCCCTTATAAATCTGGTAGAATCAATTTTCTGTGATTATAATAGACTGATGACACTTATTAAATAACAATCCTACTAGAAATTGAATTTCTTTATTACATATGGTATGATTTATTGAATTCATTATATATCTATTCAAGAAAACCTAAAAGAATGGATAGTAAAATTATCCATGAATCCCCCAATACCCTCTCAATTATTTTGTTTTATGGGTTACACATTAGTTATCCACTTCTAATAACTTCTATATTTGGTTTCAAATGTAGGAAATGCAACCAAAAGAAGAGAGGCAACAGAAATAGATGATTTACAACAATCGTCGCATGACTGAGATGTGAATTCCCCCACTAGTGCCTTTAGTGGGTATTTTATTTCAAATATATATATTTAAATAATATATAATGTCATGTAATTAATTTTATTTAATTTTGTTTCAAGATCCACCTAATATTAAAAAAAATTGGAAGTAATTTGAAAAGGATAACAAATGTGTAACCCAAAAAAAAGGGAAGGAATATGGGGTTTCATTTATAATTTAACAATCTATTATTTTAGGTGATATTTAATAGATATATAATGAATTAAATGAATCGTTCAAGATGTTATAATGAAATTTAATTTTAGTTGGATGGTTATTTACTAATTGTCATTTGTCTATTAAAATCACGGAGTATTGATTCTAAAAGATTCATAAAGGGTAAAGGAGTTGTCAAAATTGGAGAAAATTTTAATTTCATTATCCCAGGTAGATGACGCAGGTTTCTATACATGTTTTCCAGAAGAATAAAAACCATCATGTTCATTACCTGGTCAAATGTTAATGGGAGGTCTTATATTTATACTAATTTTATACATTGTTAATAAATCATTGAAATGATTACCATGTTAGAAATGTTGGTTTCATAGTTTTGAATATAGATCAATTCCTAATTAGAAAATGACATTCAAATAAAACTACAACCCATAAACATTGAAAATTTACATAACGGTCAAGTTGGATACAAAATATTTTTAATCAATATAAAATGAATTTTAATAGTACCTATGATAACAACCTTGTTCGAGGTAAACCAAAAGAAGTGAGAATATGAATGGACGATTTTATATAGTTACAACCACATCTTCAGGTTCACAGTCAACTCTGACAATCAAGCTATTGGAGTCATCAAAATTAATAAATGGATCGTTTCCAATGATAGTAGGGACAGTGTCAATTCCATCATCACCATTATTAAAAATATGTCTTGGAATTACCTAAATAATGACACAAATTTCAGGTTGAAGATGGTCTTTGACATAAAAAACATAGTTCTCCATTGATAAAAATAGATATGGTTCATCGGTAGCAAGAGTGTGAGTTATTTCAATTACTCGAAATCCAAAATCATCAATAAATGTGCCTTGCCTCATCATCGAATCAAACCACTAGCATTTCATCATCGTGACTCGTCCATGAGAATAATAATTCAATATTTTTTTCAAACACTCCACAATAACCTACATTTTCAAATTGCGGTGTTCTATCTAATGCACTAGCATAGAAGTCTATTGTGGTAGTATCCATAACATCATCATGTTTTGTTCTCATGTTCCTCTCTCATTCACTGATAATAAATCTGTACCCATTGATGATAATTTATTTATAGTCACAAACCACGGTATTAGGACCAAAATCCAATGCTCTTATTTGTTTAGAGGCAGAGTCAGTAGGAAAACACAATACCAGAAATATAAATGAATATTGATGTTAATTAAATATTGTTTTAATTATTTTAAATAGTAGCTTTATTACCTTAAATTTTAACCAAATAGAACTCTCTTTGCTATGAAAAAACTATGTCCTTCTGAAAGATTTAGAATGATGCTTTCTATTTATCATCGGTTTATTTTCCCTGTAGATAAAAATAGGAATATATAACATATATATATATATATATATAAGATATACATTTTTTATTTACATACAATATGTAGTCATCGAACAAATCATAGTTGAACAAAACTGTGTGATGTGCCATCTCCCGCTATTCAGGGCTTAATGTTGTCAATGTTTATGATCCAAGAATTCCACCCATTTGAGGAAGTGATGGAATACTGGGTTCAATTTTCTCATACTGTTCTTATTCGTTTACCATTAGTCTGTTCATTCTTTTAGTATGATTAGACAAATACATAGGGCAAAAATCCATACATTCTTGATCCAAGTAACCATTCACTATAGAACCTTTAGGATGAATCCCGTTACGTACATAGGACATTAATATGTACATATTTATTTCAGTTGGATACATACAAAGAAAATAAATAGTTCCTTCACAATGTATTTCAGTTGTAATATGGATAGTTAGATGCAACATGCATGTGAAAAATGAGGGAGGATATATTTTTTCTAAATAACATAAAATTAAATGGGGCATCATCCGACATTTTATTCTAGAATGACATGGACAACTTCTTAGCAAAAACATCTCAAAAAAATGGAACACCCAAATAACAACCACCCATACATTATTGGGCAAAATATGATGACTTAAAAGTAGAATCAACTCATTCTGAAAGATGTGATAATCATGAATCTTAAATGATTTTAGCTTCAATGCTCTTCTATTGACCAATTTACATATGTTTCTTGAATATCACTAAGGAACATTAATTTTCTATAGTACTTCCAAAAATTACATTTTTTTATGTTGGTTTCATTACATAAGATGAACATGGATCTTTCTATTTATTTTCACTAATACACACATGATTCAATTCAGGTCAGATGCCCCAATCGACCAAGTCACGCCAAGACCATAAATCATATTTGGTATTTCCATTAACATTTAGAAGAATAGAAATCAATATTTCACATATTTTTTCCCCAATGTGCATTATTTCTAAGCAATTCCATAACAAATTTGTTGATCAATAAAAAAAATCAGTGATGATACTAATCTTCTTCTAATTGTAACATGTTTTAGTAGAAACATTATTTCTATTTCTAGGTTTCAATTGATCCTTCTCAAATGAAAAACTAAAATATTTCAATTCATTAATCACATCATTTCCAGACATACGCTGAGCTGGATCATCTCTCTCCATCATATTGTCAAATCATCGATGATTATTTCTATATGGATGGTCCATTGGTGAGAATTATTTATGTCCCATAAAACTGAAGCAACAACGATGTTTCAGTCTTCTAGATCATGTATTTTTCATACAAACATAACATGAAAATTTTCCCATCATGCACCAACTTGACATAATTTCATAAGCAGAAATATATTTGATCGTCCACATAATCACATCACACATCTGAAAT
The DNA here is from genome assembly GCA_963277665.1 of Viscum album. Taxonomy (NCBI): domain Eukaryota; kingdom Viridiplantae; phylum Streptophyta; class Magnoliopsida; order Santalales; family Viscaceae; genus Viscum; species Viscum album. The sequence goes on along the minus strand of OY728151.1, from coordinate 13,946,591 downwards.
ATGTATTTTGACATACATTGTATGTGCACAGACTCACATCCCAAAGAAATTTCAACTCTTTTGATAAAGGTTTCATGTATACGTCTATATCATTTCCTAGATCAGACGTGCCATATATGAGTACACCCATGAAAGTGAATGTTTTTTTCATAGACAACCATGGGAGAAGATTATAATTGTGTATAAAAACCAGCCACGTGATTTGTGATGTAAGAATCTACCCAAAAGGATTAAAACTATCACATGAAAGACCCAACCACACATTACGCACGTCAGCTAAAAAATCAGGATATCAAGTATCAAATCTATGCCATGGAAATCCATCTACAGGGTTGACCATTTAATCATTAGTCTACTTTCTATCCATATCATTTCATTACATTGTTATTGATATTTAAAATACATAAAAAGAATCTAGAGTTTTCGGATCAATGGAAAATTCCACATTACTTTTTGTGGCACACATGATGGTGTTCCATTATCTTTTAGCTTCAAGTGTGTTGTGCCACATTTTATAAAATCATTTTGTTCAGTAGTTTCCTCCCATAATAAATTGCAATATTTCGGGAATGTTTGATTTTTTTTTCTTGAAAATCCTTGTTCCTCAACTAAATTCCATGCTATATAGTGGTTTGAGGAAATATATTCATCATCTGGAAGTAAGTCCTTCATGAATGTATGAATGTAATTGATGAAAATATTAGAAATCCCATACCTATTTTTCACATCAAACAATCGGATTAAAAATTAAATCCTTTTCATTTTACCGCATTGTAGATATACTGGAGTCGTGGAAGAATCATTTAATTTTTTCACCCTGACAACATCATCATTTTTATTGAACGCGTCATGTGTTCTCATATCTAAATCTTCTTTGGGTCAGAATCCATTCTTTTTTCTAAAGAAAAATAAATAGAAACAAGTCATATAATAAATTATCTAATCCAGTCATCTCTATTTGATCATTAGGAAAATGAGATTTCATTTTATCCCCATTGTGATACCACATAGAGTAGTTTTCTTGAATATCATCTTTGGTTATGTGGTAGCTAACTTTATTATGTCTCAACCAAGTTCTTCCAACACAAATGTAACTGGGGAAGTGTATGTGACCACTATATGATGCACTGTGAAATGAAAAATCTAAAAATCTCTCCAATTTTTTTTGAAAATCACTTGATATATGATCGGTTTCATACATAAAACTCTAATACATTCTGTAAAACAAATTTTTATAAGTCATTTCATAAAAATCAATTCAATAAGATTGATTTTTCTTCAAAAATATGTTTCGGAAAATGAGAATTGTTTACTTTATATGAATCCATAACTGACAGGCTACTCTCTATGAGAATTTTAATATAAAAGAAAAAGAATACTATATTTATAAAAAAATATCTTTGAAGAACTATTCATGAGTGTATAAAATAATGTAGACTTGTGGATTAGAATTTTTCCAGAATTGAGTAGATTTTTTATAAAAGAACTTTTTTATTTTAGTAGATGAATTGACTGATCACATACACTTCCCAAGCGGGTGGAGGTGTCTAGGCGGTGGGGGGTCTTGTGGTGGGGGATGTCCGGTGGGTGGGGGGTCCACGGAGTTCAAGGGTATCCTGGGGGGTGGAGGGTGTCCGAGGGGGTGGGGGTGGTGAGCGGGTGTCTGGGGGGTGGTGGTGGGGTGGGCGGGCTATCCACAGGGGTGGGGGTCTAAGGGGTGCGTGGTGTCTTGGGGGTGGGTGGGCTATCTACGGTGGTGGAGGGGATTTCACACGAGAAGGGATTTTCCCCGGGGGAGGGTGTCCAGGGGGTGGGCAGGCTATGCACATTGGTAGGTGTGTACATGGGGGTGTACAGGGGGAGGGGGCTATCTGGGGTGGTTGGTGGGCTGTCCAAGGGGGTCTCGTTGTCGAGGGGGTGGGGTGTCGAATTGGCTAGGGGGAGGGTGGGCGGGGGTGTGCGGGTGTCCAGGGGGTGGGCAGGCAGTCCATAGGGGGGGTGTCCAGGGGGTACGTAGTGTCCAAGTTGTGGGTGGTCTATCCAATGGGTTGTAGGGATATCTAGGGGTAGGGGTGTCCAAGGTTTTGTGGTGGGGGGGGGGGGTTCTAGGGGGTACATGGTGTCCAGGGGTGGGAGGGCTATCCTTGGGGGTATGGGTTCTCCAAGGGTTTGGGTTTTTCAAGGGGGTTGGGGGCTATCCAAGGGGGTAGGGGGTGTTTAGGTGGGGGATGTGTCTGAGGGGATGGGGGGTCTGGTGGTTGTGGGTGGTAGGGGGTTGTATAGGGGGTAGGGGGATGTCCAAGGGGAATGGTGGTTGGGGTTGGGGTTATCTTGGGGTTGCGGGAGGGTGGGGGTTGTCCAAGGGGGTAGGTGGTCTATGGGGTGGGGACTATCTAGTGGGAGGGTTGTCCATGGGGTGGGGGCTTTCTATGGGGGGTGGGGGTTGTCCAGGGGGTTGGAGGTGCTATCCACGGGCATAGGGGGTGTTCAGTGGGGATGGGGGTGTCCATGTGGTAGGGTGGTCTCTAAGGTGGTGGGGCTATCCACAGGAGTTGGGGGGATGTCCAAGGGGTAGGGGTTGTCCAGGGTGTGGGGTGGTGTCTAGGGGGTTGGGGGTGACTAGGGGGTGGGGTGTCCAGAGGGTGGGGTGTGTCCATGAGGGTGGGGTGGTGTCCAGTGGATGGGGGTGTCCAGGGGGCTTGTCTGTGTGTGTGTGGGGGGTGTCGGGGCTTGGGGGAAGGTCCAGGTGTATGGGTGTCTAGGGGGTGGTGTTGTCCAGGGTGGGGGTGTTCAGGGGTTGAGGGGGTGTCCAGGGGGTTGGGGCTATTCAGGGGGGTGGGGGTTTCCATGGGTTGGGATGTTGTCCAAGTGGGTAGGGGTGTCTAGGTAACATTGATAAGCATGAAGCATAATTTCATAACCTTGTTAAGAAATAATTACCTCTAGATATGGGTTTAGGACTCACCTGTCCAACAAAAACCTATCACCATATAATTATCTACCAATATTAAGAAATGTAAAAGACTGTAATATTGATTCCAATTGCGCAGAATAAAAGAAAAACAATTGAATCCAAGAACGTGCACAACAACACCACAGGTGGACCTCTATAGACTTCAAATACTATCAATTAGTAGTGAATAATTATGTTCACATGTCCATGAACAACCTTGGAATGAACAATATTGGCGTGAAAAACCTTGGCGTGTTCATGAGATATATATGATAGTGTGAATAATGTGTAGGCATGAACAAACTTGACGTGTTCTATGATGGTTATACACCTTTACTATGGGCTCTTTCCTATGATATAAAATCATATAAATACATTAATAATTATTTATAACTACCTAAGAAAATTGTGACAATAATTCTTAACACTGATTTTGAATTTCACAAAATATTACAAGTGTATGACTGAACCACTTGATAGAGTTTGAATAAATGATCATGTAATAGAGTAAATTTTGGATCTATCACCATTCACACATGAAAATGACCCAAACCCTCTCTATTGGTTCAGTTGGATGTGACACTTCATTGAACGGCTTATAGTGTGGGTATCATCATCTTAACTTTAGAGAGTGATTTTTCAAAGAAAACATTTAGGGGTACAATCATAATGCATGAATATATTATTTATCCTCTTAGGATAAAAAACTATATAACATTATTTATGTCTATCCAACAAAATCATGTCAACAGACCTGAAATTTAAAATAAACCAAGGAAAAAATAACTTAGGATCATTTTGACCTCTTCAATATCAATAAAAATTATTTTATATAGATAAATCACAACAAAATTATAGCCTAAAATGACATATTTATTGTGTTTATAAGGGGATCATAATACACAGGTACATGGTAATAAAATGGAACGAAAAAATCTAAAATAAATAAAGGAACACATACAGAGTTAAAATGGAAGAACAAATATTAAATGAATCAAAGATAGTTCACTGGATGGAAATTAGATTTATCACCCTTGATAGAATATTGGGATGTAGGGTTAGATCCGCAACCTAAAATTATATATTCTTTCTGTTCAAAAAGATATCATAATACATAGTACATTGCAGCGAAATGGAACGGGAAACTCAAATATAAATTAACTCATTCATACCGATTTAGAGTGTATGAACAAATCGTTGGGAAACCAAACCTGTTGTGATGTGATGTAGTGTCCGCATTGTGATTTAGGGACAAATCGTCGAGAATGTTGAGCTTTAGGGAAATATATTCATGGTGGTGTGTCGAGCTCTTGTTTAGGGAAATATTTCAAGATCTATGGAGTTCGAGATCTCTATAGGCTTCGATATTTAAGGATTTTCTTTCCCAATGATTTTAAAAAACTGTTAGCAATTTAATTTCATCCCAATAGTTTACAACAGTTTGGAACAACACACATAACAAAACAATACCCAATGGTGTGTTTAAACCTTTGGGAAAATAATCTTAAACATACTATATCCAATGGTTTCCTTAAACCGTTTGAAAAAAACAATAAAAATATACCAATGGTTCTAAATAACGGTTGGTATAGTAGCCATGTCCCAAAAGATTTTTATACCGTTGGGAATATTGAGTTTTTATAGGTGGGATTTCATCCAGTATATTTTTCATTTTGATTAAAATGAATTACAACAATTAATAGAAAAATTAGCTTTAAAGGGGATTAAACAATAATCGTAGGGTCCAAAATAGACTAGAAATTGGTCCAAACGAAATTTTATTGAAATAATTATAACATATAGAACCATTTATCTCATTTTAAAAATTATTGTAGCAACATTTCATAGGATAATCATTTCTAGAATTAATGATTCTAACATTTACCAGAATGTCACTCCTCAAATTTTGAAAGTTTATCACCCTTGCTACTTATTCAGAACCCTAAAGTCCATTGTCTCTCCCAAAATATTCAAAAATAATTTCCCAAAATCACTATTTTCATCATAAAAGACTCAACTTGTGAAAAAATAAATCCACCTATGTGTCCTGGAATTAACAAACATCAATTACTAGAAAAGGCAGTAACATTCTTTAAAGATGAAATTCACATTATTTCATTCCCACCATATTCACTATTATCATTACATTATTATATAATTTCCACCATTTCCAAAATATACTAACAATTTTCTATTACAATGTGTCTACATAATCATACACATAATTCCATGTAATTTTTAATGAAAATAATGTTTAAGGGTCTCAAGAACAACCACATCATGAAACAATGTCGTTCGATTTTCCTTAGCCATCTTTCATGGTTGGGAATTATGATGGGAACATGGATTATATAAGACATATATATATATATATATATTCATAATTACATTTTTATATAACACATAACTTTATGATTTAAATTTTTTGGGATTACGATAATATGTTTTTGAATGTCTGTAATCACCTCCTCAAACCGATGTGATTCGTTAACAGTATACAGAGAATGTGTAAAGGATAATTTTGAAAAAAATATGTAACATATATAGAATATATATTGATATTGAATTATATTATAAATATATTTAAATTAATTTTCATTAATTTAAATATTGAAATAACATGAAATTAGAATTCATGTGTACGAATGACCTACATTGTCCATGAATGATAAATTTCACATCCTCTATCCAAATTCTATAGATTCTTTTAAATAGGTATATAATTGAAATATATTATATTTAAATCTTGGATTAAATTACGTTTGTGAGAAATATTTATCTAATTAATAAGAACAACAAGAAACAAGTGAAAAATATACATGACAAAAAAGGAAATTAACAACATAAATAGTTATTATAATGAAAAATTATTTAAAAACTGGTCATAATATATTATAAGAAGATGATATATGATATTATAAATATTATTAGGGGTCCTTTATAACTTTATGATATGTTTAATAACATTATATATGAGGTTAAAATATGTTCACCCAAAAATAAATAGAATTTAAGGGATTCTTGTGTTACTTTTATTTCCCTGAGGCATTAACCATTTCCACAACTAATGTAATGTCCCATATTTTTAATGTGGTAATTTTTCATTATGTTTGGTTAAATATGTTATTCATTTTTATGTTATATTTTTTTTGTTTCAATAGAGTAGTTAGAAATTGGGATGGAACATGGATACATACCCAATTACATGATGTGTATTTAAATACATGATGTGTATTGAAATATAGAATGTTTATTCAGTTGGCTAGATAACATTCATGTCAGGTAGAATATTTCCCTTAGGAAGATAATATTGATAATTAAATGATGTTTAATGCATTGACACATAATTTAATTTCCTAAATTTGTTTTCTTTTATTTGAAGAATCCTTATTTTTTAACAGATGCGAATCCTTCTTCCCAAAAATAATGAGTAGTTCCTGAGAAATGCATCAGTTCCTGAACTAGGTTTGACAAGATCTAATTTGATGGATTCTTTCCTTTAACACAATATTTTTTTACTCCTATTGGTATAATCTCTATTTATCTTCCATCTATTCCACATATCTCTTCTCTTTTATTTTGTTAATTTAGTGCAAGATCGTTTCCCAATTTTCATGGAATTTGATGGGTTTGTCAAATTATTATATCATAGATTGAATACATGGTAGAGATAAGATGAGGGATTTTCAATTATGTTAAGGTATTTTTTTCTAAGAATATTTTTTACATTTTATCATTATATTCTATATATTGTGATGTTGTGACATGGTTTGGACTATTCCGACATTGCCTCCCTTTTGTCAAATTAAATTATTTGGAAGTCTCATGATGCCTATGGAGACTAGAGATAGTGGAAAATCATCATATTTAGTTTATCTCCATTTGTTATGTCACCATATTTAGTGTTCTACACCTTGGATCCATAATTTACCTTGAATTTTTTGGGTTATACAACCTTTGAGGGGTGTTTCTTGATAACTAGACTCCATAATTATTTGTTCTAATTGAATTGAATAGTGAGTCATGAGTTAGGATCCACCTAATATTCTATATGTTATTACATAAATAAATATTATGTATTGATTGTGAAATAATTTAATAAATGTGTTTTCCAAGTGTTAATTCCTTTTCCATTTTTACGTAAATGGATATTCCCAAGGACATGCGACGATCAACCTGTATATGGTCATTTTAATGCTAGAACCAATGAAGTTGTTATTTTTTAGAGAATTTATATATATAAATATTTCTTGTTCGTTTATTTCACTTTTGTGTCATTTTTTAGAAGGGGGGTTAGGACATGAGGACCCCTTGGATGGAATCTCATGCCTTTTTTAGGCTTTCTAATGCCTTTTAAACATGTAAGGGGAGATTCTGGCTATGTTTGAGATGACCTTACTAAGATTTTCAAATTTTTACATCTTGAAGAGTGATTACAATTAGTTAGGGGATACTCCATATATTTTCCTAATGTAATGATTGGTTCTTCCATTCCAAGAGGGAAACAGGAGCCCCTACGTGTGATACTAGGTATATACTCAAAGGTTAGTTAGTCCTTGAATTTTTACACCATGGTAAGAGTGAAACATGGGAATTCGTATTGCCCCACCATAGATAGTCTTCATGGAATTGGATTTTAACAATCTCTTCATTTCATTCTCGGAAAGTCTCTCCATATTACCATGGAAGGGATCAACGTGTATCGACACATTTTATAAATTATTTTTAACATGTTTTAAAAGGTAAATTAATGTTTTCATGTGATAAATTTTCAGTTATATTAGGATCTCAATAGATAGATTCAAGACATAGATGCTAAGGATTTAAGAAGATCCATTCCATCACCATGGGGTTCACCAGTCCTTTCACCAAAATGGGGGATGGTACCCTTGGGTTTTTCATGGATTACCACCTATTTTAAAAGATAATGGTAAAAAAATAGTATCCACTACCAAATATTGATGACCTCTTCAACCAGATGTAAAGAGAAACTATTTTCTCTATGATTGATTTGATTTTATTCTACCACTAGTTTATTATGAGGCTATCATACATAAATGATCAATGTTTTGAACTAGGTACATATTATAAGATTATTTATTGATGCCTTTTTTCTATTGAATGCACCAATAGTATTCATGGGTATGATGAATTTGGCTTTCTATCCATATCTTGATTACATCATCATAGTCTTCGTAAATGAAATATCATTGTATCTGTTCTCTAGAATGACCATTCCAACCATTATGAGATAGTGTGGAGGACACTAAGAGAGCAACAACTATATTTGAAGCTAAAAAATGGAACCTTTAGATTAGTAGGGTTCACTTATTGGGTCATATCATATATGAGGGATGCATATATGTTGTCCAAATGAAATTAAGAGTCGTGGATTCATGGGAGAATCCCAATAATGTGTTTTACATACAAATATTATTAGTTAATGATCATTATTACCTGTGATTCATTTTGTACTTCCCAAGCCTGGTAATACTACTTACAGGATTGAACAGAAATGGTGCGAATTTAAAATATATTGTAACTTGTTAGATAGTGTTTTAGGAGATAAAGGTAATATTCACTTAATCTAAAATTATAATTCTTCTTGAGATGGTAAGATATTATAAAGTTTATTGTGAGACTGCAAGAATTGGATATGGGGTAGTTCTGATACAGGGTGATTTAGTCATGGATTACGGGACCCACCAGCCATGTACTCATGGGAAAACCCATCTGACGTGTGACATCAGGCTAGGGACAATGGTTCATGCTCTACACTATTTAAGGAACTGCATGTTTAGTGATTGTTACATTATTCAGATGGACCTTTAAAGATTCAAATACATCTCTATATTGTGAGACCTAATTATAAGTCAACATAGGTGGTTGGAATACCTTCAATCGTTCAGTGTTGATATTGCTTATATACCTTGGAAGGTAAATAACATTTTGATGACTTAAGTTTGATGACATATATTCTATTTGGCCCCAGCCTTAAACCTTACTTAATCTTGAGTTATTACAAGATTACACATTGAGGATCTTTTTAGGTTTAGAGTTTTAGAGAATTAGATCATGAAACTTGAATTACATTCCATATTTAGACAAAGTGGTTACATAAAAGACAGTATTCATTCTTCCCATCAACGGAAACAAATTTAAAATAAAACATGTATTCTTTCTTGACACATCCTTGACACTATCATCACATCATGTACCCTTCCCTTGACCTGTGAAAAACATTTCAAAAACTTGGGATGAGCATAAAAAGCTCAGAAAGGGATATAAAAAAATGGAAAGGAAACATGAGTTCATATATACATAAGAATGAAATCATACTTTACCCATAAAACAAAGGAACTTTAACATACCCCCTTCAAACCATGAATAAATCATAGAAATCATAAGACATAAAGGTAACTTGAGGCATTCATAACATTCTTACGTAGGGAGTAACCCTCTTGGTTACGTTTGGAATACCCATCACAGTATATTCCCTAAATCTCTTCGGAGAAACCTTAACGTTTCACTCCTTTGCGTTACTCAATGCATTGGAGAGCTATATCGGGCTCACCCGCCCTTAGTTTATCATGGAACCACCCGTTTTCATAATAATGCCCAAGAACAATAACATAAATGTGTCATATAAAACATGAATAAAGGAAACATAACATTTCCATATTTCAATCACAATATAACATTTTAGTATATTGAAATAACGAATCCATTCAAAAAGAAACCATTTCCAAAACCATTTAAAACATTTAATAAAGAGATTTTTGAATCAATTTGTCCCATACCACCTTGAATATTTTAAAATTTTAAACCATTAATCTCCATATAAATAAATCCTTAAAACCATTTTGAAAACATGGATATTAAGAAGAACAAATAATTAAAACATTTAAAATGATATTTTGGTTAAAGGGGTTTTACCAAATTTAGAGACACTTGAATACAATAATTGAGGAATAACATTTAGTCAGAACATTATAATATCATGAGAATAAATGGATTCATGATATAATACTCCAAAGGACAGTATATACACCATATAAGAGTGAATTGGTGCATAACAACAATGAACCCTCAATAGAAATGTCAAATGTGATGAAATCCCTTATAAAGAAGGTATCCTTAAATTAAGGACAAATCAATCTCAAAAATATGTGTGACAAATATAAATACACCCAATATTAGTGGATATTAAGTGTAAAACAATAAAATGTCATTCACAAATATTCAATGGATGACATATTCAATGACTACATGTTGAACCCAAAGAAATCGAAATTGGGATAAAAAGTTCCCTTGACAGCCTAACGACATCACATCAAAATGAGTTAATGAGAGATAAAAAGTGTATCTCATCACGTGGACATAAAATTTACATCAATAAGGATATATGAGAACATATCCTAACATAACAATATGTAAATTAAAATACCCAACAAAAGAAGTCTTTTAAAAAAGAGGAGGGTGAAAGGTTCCCTTACTGACTTGGGTATCTTTCAAAACATACACCCCATGAAAGAAGGACAATAGATAATTGATGTAAATACTCATAAACGAAATTATATTACAAAAATATTAGAATAATGGGCCGTACATACACCACTCAATGGAATTTGTGGCAAATGTAGCATAAATCTCATGGGAATAAAAGTGAGATGAAAAATCCCTTACGAAAACTCGGCAGCCTAACGGCACCACATAAAACTTCCGAATATGGATTGATGAGATAAAATAGTGTATCTCATCACATTACAATAAAATTTACAGAAAGAGGAATATAAAAGAACATCCCTCAGCATTACAAAGAGGAGCTTAAAAGAAGTGACATAAAGGAGAGTACTTAAAAAGAAAGAGAGAGGTTAGATCTCTTACGAAAGTTCGGTAGCCTAACGGCGCCACTCAAAACATCCAAAATGGATTGATGAGAGAGAATAGGGTCTCTCATCACATGAAAATAAAAATTACAGTAAGTGTAATATAAAATATCATCCCAATGACAAGAAATATGAGCTTTAAAAGGAATGACATAAAAGTATGTACTTAAAAGGAAAGAGAGGAGTAGGATCCCTTACCTCGGGTCCGACTTGACTTGATCATTCTTTAATCTCATGAATAATAAACTTGAGTTAATTTCTACTTCCTTAAGAACATTTTTCAAGTTCATTATTCCTTTTATATCACTTATTACCATGTCATAAACATTTATGTAATCATTTAAGTTAATAATATTTGTTTTGCCGATACTTGGTTCTTAAGTCGAAAGTGGACTTCTTACAATTACATGTTGTTCGTGTGGCCAAATGTTTATTATATACATAATTGTATTCATGATGTAGATATCATATATGTCATATATATCCAGTACATTCATGCATTTATAACATTACATAATCATTTAGAGGTAAGAAATGAAATGCACCGTTCATGTAGACGGTAAGCCGTACGTACGCATGAACGCTACTTTCATTTCTATTTCGTATTTTATAGAATGGAATAATAATGATATAAAGGTATATTATAATTCCAGTATAATATCATATATAATATATTTAAATCCATCCTTTATACGTCCCACGTATGGCATTAATGAATCACATCACTTTGAGGGGCGGTAGTCCGCACTTCCTAAAATGAAGATATCGCGTATACCCATAATGGATGCCATAAAGGTAAGACACAAATGAAAAATACAGAAGCATAAGTAAATCATAAAAATATTGTATATCATATATAAAAATAGTGACATCATAATGGCCATCTTTGATGTTGTTAAATGAGTATTGAACAATCATCGTTTCGGGAGGCAGAATTTCGCCATCCACGGAAACCATATGGTCTTTAACCATTTGATGTATTTGTTTGAGAGTGTAGCTCGAATAAATCTTATAACAACATCCTAGTATATTGAAAATACTGGTGTTGTTACAAAAGAAGTAAATAAAAAGAGTTTAGGGGGTTGGAGAAGAAAAATAAAACAAATGAACATGAGAGAATGAATTACCTTTAAAAGTGTAACTCCATTTGATTTGAGCCTAAAGGCTTCCTTTAAAAGGATTATGTATAAAGGGAATCCTCTAGGATGAGGAGAGGGATGTGGTTAGAGTAAATGGGCAGGGGTTGGACGAGCCAAAGGCTTGAGGAGTGTGTGAAATGAGGTAGAGGTGGGGGCCTTTTTTAAGAAGAGAGGAGGGGCACTTTTGGAAAGTAAAGAAATATTACTTTATTTGAAAATGTGTTTCGGTTTTAAAAGGTCCCAAATTGATATAATTCGTGGATAAGGTGATAAGGGTTCTAAATCCACCCATCCAATAAGTTTTGGACATGTGTAGTACATAGATTTTACATTATCATTCCATTTTATTTAAATCATCAAATAATGATGTCATCACTGCATCATTATTATGTCATAAATAATTTAATTTATTTAATGTCTAAAAATTATAAAAAAAATACTATGATGTAGGAAATCTTTTTATCTTTCCAATTACTATTTATAATAAAAAATATGACTTGTATAACCCCACTTAAAAATTGTTTTAGTAAAACATATCATGTTTGTGTCATTTTTACTTTTACATTAAATAAAAAGTTATTTATGTCATTTCCCAACCAAAGTGGCTCCATGGGGTCCCCAAGTTGACCCATGGCTTCTCTTGGTCGGAAATTAAACATAAAATGAGGTTAGGACAATTGTCAAGTTCATTTCATATTATTAAAACATTATATTTACCTTAAACTACACTAATTACCTCTAATCGCGATTAATGAAAAAAAGTTACTATTCACCAAAATATTATTTTCATCCCATTGAACCACATTTTACATACTAATGACAACCATGTATGTCGGATTTTAAAAATTCAAAACACATTAGTGGTAATCTTTCATTTAACTGAAAAATCAGTTTTCTTGATTACCACTTAGTGGTTTCACTATTCATCAAAAATTGGAGTTTTTTTAGAAAAATACCCAAACTTCACCCTAAGCTATATTTGATATTCAGAATTCAAAAATGAAGTCTGTTTTACAAAATTCAAAACATATTAGTCACATTAATTAATTTAATAATTAATTCCCGCTGTTAGAGAAAATAGTGTGTTTTTATAAAACAATTAGTATCAAAATATTGACACTAGTTTAAGTCTGATTACAAAGTTAAATTAATTCCAACGACCACTATTGGATTTAATGGTAAAAATATTTTATAATTTCACTTTAAAACCAATTCAAAATATTATCTAATCATATAAATAAATTATATTAAAAAGCGGTTTTGAATTAAAACACAACAATTTACACTATTCATTAAAAAATGAACTTTATCGGAAAAATACCAAAAAATTACACAAAGTAAAATTTGATGTCCCGAGTATTAATAAGAGTTTTGTTTGGTCCAAAAGAATTTATAAGAGTGATCAAAACTATATTTAATGAAATTTCTCCATTAAAAGGCGATAAGTGAACCTTTAGTGAAAACTAGGGCATATACGCCTAAAATTGAATTCTTTCCGTATTTTAAGCCTCTATCCTTTATTGGATAAATGTAAAAACATTTAAAAACATATATAATCATATTTTAGTTATTTCTATCCATTACCTCCATTACAATGGCTACATGTTAACTACCATTTAAAATAATATTATTTTATTATTAGAGTGCAACGTAAGATTCCCAAGAAACTCATTGTTGCGTGTTGGGTACGCCATCGAGCATTGCATCCCATTTAAAGTCATATTAATATTTTATTCACAAATATGGATAAATATGAAAATTTCAAATTCTTTATTTACCTGGGGTGTTACATCCTTCCCCCCTTCTGGGAATTGCGTCCTCGCAATTTTTAAAATTGAGCTTGGAAACATACTTGAACGTCCCACATCGGAACAAGAGTCAGTAAAACAATCACTTTAAAATAAAGGAAGATAAGCACAGAGGTCACCCGAGTTAACCCATACTAGGTTTCCATGTAGAAAAATATGGACATGGAGGAGAAAACATAGGGTCATTTTCTGATGGACAGTGATAGAAAACATGTTTAGGAGAAAGTTAACAATAATAAAATAACATTCTTATGATGGGTTAAACGGTATACGATTCCCCAGTCAAAAAAGTTAATAGACAACATTTTTGTTTTAAGATAATTTTTATTGGGGAATTTATTCATATGGAAACATAATCACTTATCATCTTGACTTTCAACTTTTATTAGATTCCTTACACAGACTCATATTTTCTCCAAAAGACGAGTATTTAGGGAGACTTGTTCGCATTAAGAGTACTATAATCAACTTTTAGAAAATCACCAAATCCACAAAAGAGAACGATATACTTCCCATGTATTTAGACTTTAACCAAAACTAAAACCAAAAAGGCTAGTACAAGATCAGATAATCCAGAAAAGGATAACCCTTTATAAAAAGAAAATCTATTCCTAACCTCCAAAATTTGTCCAACAAAACCCAGAGTTCAACAAGGACCATTAGATAAACAATTTGTCCATAAAATCCTTCAAAGTAAACCAAACTAAGATTGAAACCCAAATATTTGAAGGATTTAGTCACATAGTCTTCCAATTTAAATCGTAACATTTATCTCCAAACAACATCAGTTGCTCCTAAAGTCTCGTATTGACAAGTAATTAACCTAATCACATATCCTCCATGATAGGTTAATCATTTTCATAAATAACCCAAAATCAACTTACTCTTAATTAATTAAATCATATAACTAGAAAGAATCTGTCAAACTAACCAGGGACTTCACGTAGTCCAGTGGTAGGCGATAAATACCAGTTGCAATTTTTTGTGGGTTCGATTCCCTCAGCTTTGTCCGATGCGACAGGTTGTCACACGGTCTGCATGTTGCCCTTTTTATAAAACTCCAAAAATAACCCTAACATGTTTTAACCTCAATAGTTTCCTTATACCTTTAATTTTCATCCAAATTCATTATGATCTCAACACCATAATTCTTGAAGTCTTATTTCACCACCATAAGATAAAATAAGACAATTCCCAAAATGGATAACATCATCCCTTGATCATGGCATCCACTTGGTTTCATCGTCATCTTGCTCACATAGGTAGAAGTCCCATGCATTACAACAATGATTTAGAGATATTTCAAAATAATTTGCTTCCTCCATCCAAATACACCTCGTGCAACATGGGTCATATGGGTGTTCACAGAAAAACGGTTTTAGAAAATAATCATGTATGACATATAATTCCAAAACATCTGATAAAACATTATTTCTAAAAAATAGTCGGACCGAAATTGAGATGAAACTTTCTATCATTGGTCCTTTTAAAATACCATAAGTATGTGATGTGAGACTATATTTTAAAAGAAAATATAAATAGATTGCGCAAGGGTCTCCTTCCTCAGCACCATTTTGAAAATCATAATATGCTTCAAATTCTTGTGATAAGGTTAAATATTTGAAAATACCTTGATAATATTTACCTCTCATGAAAACATGAGAATATTGTGAAAATAGTATTTTTCTAAAAACAACCCATGATCCACGATGATAACGAGGTATAGCGGAGGTGTTTGATATCTCAAACAAATTCTTGCAAGTGAGTTGTATGCTATAAAAAGTTTCACAATCATCCGAAGATGACTTTGCAATAATTATTTCAAGCATGTCATCAGGAAGAGATAGGAATGTCGTTTGATATCCTCCTCCTTCCATTCGTAACCGACTTTACTTGACCTGAAAAAAAAGTTTTAAAACAAGGATTTAACTGAAATAATATTTATTGGGACTGATCATGTGCCTCACAAAAACTCCTAATCCCTAAAGTTGTCTAAATCGACCTTTGATACCAACTATAAGGCCCCAGCCTTAAACCTTACTTAATCTTGAGTTATTACAAGATTAAACATTGAGGATCTTTTTAGGTATAGAGTTTTAGATAATTATATCATGAAACATGCATTACATTCCACATTTAGACAAAGTGGTTACATAAAAGACAATATTCATTCTTCCCATCAACGGAAACAAATTTAAAATAAAACATGGATTCTTTCTTGACACATCCTTGACACTATCATCACATCATGTAACCTTCACTTGACCTGTGAAAAACATTTCAAAAACATGGGATGAGCATAAAAAGATCAGTAAGGGATATAAAAAAAATGGAAAGGAAACATGAGTTCATATATACATAAGAATGAAATCATACTTTACCCATAAAACAAAGGAACTTTAACATACCTCCTTCAAACCATGAATAAATCATAGAAATCACAAGACATAAAGGTAACTTGAGGCATTCATATCATTATTACGTAGGGAGTAACCCTCTTGGTTACGTTTGGAATACCCATCACAGTATATTCCCTAAATCTCTTCGGATAAACCTTAACGTTTCACTCCTTCGCATTACCCAATGCATTGGAGATCTATATCGGGATCACCCGCCCTTAGTTTATCACGGAACCACCCATTTTCATAACAATTCCCAAGAACCATAACATAAATGTGTCACATAAAACATGCATAAAGGAAACATAACATTTCCATATTTCAATCACAATATAACATTTTAGTATATTGAAATAATGAATCCATTCAAAAAGAAACCATTTACAAAATCATTTAAAACTTTTAATAAAGAGATTTTTGAATAAAAGTGTCCCATACCACCTTGAATCTTTTAAAATTTTGAACCATTAATATCCATATAAATAAATCCTTAAAACCATTTTGAAAACATGGATATTAATAAGAACAAATAATTAAAACATTTAAAATGATATTTTGGTTAAAGGGGTTTTACCAAAATTAGAGACACTTGAATACAATAATTGAGGAATAACATTTAGTCAGAACTTTATAATATCATGAGAATAAATGGATTCATGATATAATACTCCAAATGACAGTATATACACCATATAAGAGTGAATTAGTGAATAACAACAATGAACCCTCAATAGAAATGTCAAATGTGATGAAATCCCTTATAAATAAGGTATCCTTAAATTAAAGACAAATCAATCTCAAAAATATGTGTGAAAAATATAAATACACCCAATATAAGTGGATATTAAGTGTAAAACAATAAAAGTTCATTCACACATATTCAATGGATGACATATTCAATGACTGCATGTTGAACCCAAAGAAATCGAAATTCGGTTAAAAAGTTCCCTTGACAGCCTAACGACATCACATCAAAATGAGTTTATGAGAGATAAAAAGTGTATCTCATCACTTGGATATAAAATTTACATCAATAAGGATATATGAGAACATATCCCAACATAACAATATGTAAATTAAAAGACCCAACAAAAGAAGTCTTTTAAAAAAGAGGAGGGTGAAAGGTTCCCTTACCGACTTGGGTATCTTTCAAAACATACACCCCATGAAAGAAGGACAATAGATAATTGATGTAAATACTCATAAACGAAATTATATTACAAAAATATTAGAATAATGGTCAGTACATACACCACTCAATGGAATTTGTGGCAAATGTAGAATAAATCTCACGGGAATAAAAGTGAGATGAAAAATCCCTTACGAAAACTCGGCAGCCTAACGGCGCCACATAAAACTTTCGAATATGGATTGATGTGATCAAATAGGGTATCTCATCACATTAAAATAAAATGTACAGAAAGAGGAATATAAAAGAACATCCCTCAACATTACAAATAGGAGATTAAAAGAAGTGACATAAAGGAGAGTACTTAAAAAGAAAGAGAGAGGTTAGATCTCTTACGAAAGTTCGGCAGCCTAACGGCACCACTCAAAACTACCAAAATGGATTGATGAAAGATAATAGGGTCTCTCATCACATTAAAATAAAAATTAAAGTAAGTGTAATATAAAATATCATCCCAATAACAAGAAAGATGAGCTTTAAAAGGAATGACATAAAAGTGTGTACTTAAAAGGAAAGAGAGGAGTATGATCCCTTACCTCGGGTCAGACTTGACTCGATCGTTCTTTAATCTCCTGAATAATAAACTTGAGTTCATTTCTACTTCCTTAAGAACCTTTTTCATGTTCATTTTTAATTTTATATCACTTATTACCATGTCATAAACATTTATGTGATCATTTAAGTTAATAATATTTGTTTTGCCGATACTTGGTTCTTAAGTCAAAAGTGGACTTCTTACAATTACATGTTGTTCGTGTGTCCAAATGTTTATTATATACAGAATTGTATTCATGATGTAGATATCATATATGTAATATATATCCAGTACATGCACACATTTATAACATTACATAATCATTTAGAGGTAAGAAATGAAATGCACCGTTCATGGAGACGGTAAGCCGTACATACGCATGAATGCTAATTTCATTTCTATTTCATATTTTATAGAATTTAATAATAATGATATAAAGTTATATTGTAATTCCAGTATAATATAATATATAATATCATTAAATCCATCCTTTATACGTCCCACGTATGGCATTAACGAATCACATCACTTTGAGGGGGCGGTAGTCCGCACTTCCTAAAATGAAGATATCGCGTATACCCATAATGGATGCCATAAAGGTAAGACAAAAATGAAAAATACATAAGCATAAGTAAAACATAAACATATTATATATCATATATAAAAATAGTGACATCATAATGGCCACCTTTGAAAGTGTTAAATGAGTATTGAACAATCATCGTTTCGGGAGGCAGAATTTCGCCATCCACCGAAACCGTATGTTCTTTAACCATTTGATGTAGTTGTGTGAGAGTGTAGCTCGAATAAATCTTATAAAAACGTCATAGTATATTGAATATACTGTTGTTGTTACAAAAGAAGTAAATAAAAAGAGTTTAGGGGGTTGGAGAAGCAAAATAAAACAAATGAACTTGAGAGAATGAATTACCTTTAAAAGTGTAACTCCTTTTGATTTGAGACTAAAGGCTTCCTTTGAAAGGATTCTGCCTAAAGGGAATACTCTAGGATTAGGAAAGGGATGTGGAGAGAGTAAATGGGCAGGGGTTGGATGAGCCAAAGGCTTGAGGAGTGTGTGAAATGAGGTAGAGGTGGGGGCCTTTTATAAGAGGAGAGGAGGGGCACTTTTGGAAAGTAAAGAAATATTACTTTATTTGAAAATGTGTTTCGGTTTTAAAAGGTCCCACATTGATATAATTCATGGATAAGGTGAAAAGGGTTAGAAATACACTCATCCAATAAGTTTTGGACATGTGTAGTTCATAGATTTGACATTATCTTTCCATTTTATTTAAATCGTCAAATAATGATGTCATCACTGCATCATTATTATGTCATAAATAATTTAATTTTATTTAATGTCTAAAAATTATAAAAAAAAATACTATGATGTATGAAATATTTTTAGCTTCTCAATGAATATTTATAATCAAAAATATGACTTGTATAACCCCACTTAAAAATTGTTTTAGTAAAACATATCATGTTTGTGTTATTTTTACTTTTACATTAAATAAAAAGTTATTTATGTCATTTCCCAACCAAAGTGGCTCCATGGGTTCCCCAAGTTGACCCATGGCTTGACTTGGCCGGCCATTACACATCCAATGAGGTTTGGACATGTTTCATGTTCATTTCATATTATTAAAACATTATATTTACCTTAAACTACACTAATTACCTCTAATCGTGATTAATGAAAAAAAGTTACTATTCACCAAAAAATTATTTTCATCCCATTGAACCAAATTTTACATACTAATGACAACCATGTATGTCGGATTTTCAATATTCAATACACATTAGTGGTAATATTTCATTTAACTGAAAAATCAGTTTGCTTGATTACCACTTAGTGGTTTCACTATTCATCAAAAATTGGAGTTTTTCAGAAAAATACCACAACTTCACCCTAAGCTATATTTGATATTCCAAATTCAAAAATGATGTCCGTTTTACAAAATTCAAAACATATTAGTCACATTAATTAATTTAATAATTAATTCCCGCTGTCAGAGCAAATAGCGTGTTTTTATAAAACAATATGTATCAAAAGATTGACACTAGTTTAAGTCTGATTTCAAAGTGAAATTAATTCCAACGACCACTATTTGATTTAATGGTAAAAATATTTTCTAATTTCACTTTAAAACCAATTCAAAATATTATCTAATCATATAAATAAATTATATTAAAAAGAGTTTTTGAATTAAAACAGAACATTTTACACTATTCATTAAAAAAATGAACTTTATCGGAAAAATACCAAAAAATTACACAAATTAAAATTTGATGTCCCGATTCTTAATAAGAGTTTTATTTGGTCCAAAAGAATTTATAATAGTAATAAAAACTATATTTAATGACAGTTCTCCATTAAAAGGCGATAAGTGAACCTTTAGTGAAAACTAGGGCATATACGCCTAAAATTGAATTCTTTCCGTATTTTAATCCTCTATCCTTTATTGGATAAATGTAAAAACATTTAAAAACATATATAATAATATTTTAGTTATTTCTATCCATTCCCTCCATTACAACGGCTAAATGTTAACTACCATTTAAAATAATATTATTTTATTATTAGAGTGCAACATAAGATTCCCAAGAAACTCGTTGTTGCGTGTTGGGTACGCCATCGAGCATTGCATCCCCTTTAAAGTCATATTAATATTTTATTCACAAATATGGATAAATATGAAAATGTCATATTCTTTATTTACCTGGGGTGTTACATATTCAAGCCATCAAGGAGGCCATAGGTGAGTAGAAATTGATGGATTTGTTTTTTGATATGTGTCAGGAGGTTAAAGGGTTTCACAAGTAGATAATTCTATTATATTTGGAAGTGGTATCATTTCTTATAGAGTGGGTCGGGTTGTGGAAGTTATTTTATTTTGAATGCCTCGTTTTAATTGATAGGTTAACAATAGAGAACCCACCTCTTAGTTGGGTTGTGGATGTTAGTGATACTCTAATCTTACATGAAAGTGTATGGTTACCTTCAGATATATTACAATAGATGATTAGAGAATCAGATGCATCTATATGGGAAGTTCATCCATGTATCACCATGTGGATCATAGACACATTTCATAGGTATTGGTGGCTAGGTATGAAGAGACAAACATTAGGATTTATCACTCAGTGCTCCATCTATTAGTAGGAGAGGGAAAGGCATTGGTGACCTGCTGGACTTCTACAGCGTCTTTCCATTCTTTAGTGGACATGTAACAACTCCATATTGTAATTCATAATGGAATTTCTAATATCCCTATTATGTGGTATGGGTGGTCATCAAAAAAATATCAATGGTTTCACACTTCCTACCTCTCCAAGTGACCTTATATATTGATGAGCTAGGATGGATAAAAATCTAGGAGATAGGGGGACACAATGTTTTACCATGTTAAATCAGTCCTAACCACGACGCTCAGTTTATTTCATTGTTCTATAAAGGGTTCCAAAAATAATTGGGTTCATAGGTGCTCTTGAGTAGTACACAACATACATAGATAGATGAGTAGTCCTAGTAGATGATTGGAGTGTTCGAGGATATGTTACATTAATGAATCTGTGATTTTGGATGTTTATGGGAGAAGCATATTCCCCTAGTTATGTTTTACTATAAAAATTGATTTCAATAAATTATTTGTACGATTATTTATAGGGATCTCTAGGATAGACCCTGTTAATCAACAATGTGATAGATAAAGGTAGGTGAGGTAGCTCTTTTGGGTGCTCATCTAGTTTAAGTGACTTAAGAGAATTTCTATTAGATTCAAAAACACATTGATGGATCATAGTCCAAACAAAATCCTTGTACCGATTGTCTTCAGAAACCTCTGTAGTTCGATGTGGGACATCAGGTATTTTTACGTGTATCACCATAATTAGATCATATATGAATTTAAATACACAATATGTTATCACCTCGATATGTTTTTACTTTTGAGATATTAGAGATAGATTGGTTGGTATCCTCTTATTTATTGTTACCTCAATGGTATGGTTCAATGGCCGATGTCATCCATGAAACATTTCTTCGACGGTATTATCAATACCTGTTTAATTTGTTTGAATCTGAGTATATTTATATAAAGGTGGATGCATCCTTTGAGGAGCATCTGATATATATTGTTGATCGTATAATTAAGGCATTATGATGAAGGTCTGTTACGCTGGTCTGAGTGCTATAGAAGCATGGACACATACATAATGAGATATGGGAGTGGGAAGATGATGTATTCATGTAGTGGTTGGATACCCTCTCAGATGAAATTTTACTATACACAGATGGTAAACTTGTGGATGAGATGGGTAAATAAGTAGAGTTTATAACATCAGTGCATTTCAATGAGTAATGTTTTATGTTTACTATTGGAAAAATTTGGAGACCATTCCAAAGTGAGGGTTAGATAAATTTAATCTAGGTGGTAGTTGGTGGGGTGAAACATGGATAGAAACCATTTTTCATGACAAGTATTTAAATACATGACGTGTATTTAAATACATGATGGGTATCAGGCTTTCCATAACCCATTCACATTGTGTATAAGCTTTTCACTGGGATGGAATGCCTGAGCATTACATGATGTGTAATTGATTTACACATTGTGTAAATAACGAAACCAGATTTTTAAAATGTGATAGAAAACATGTTTTTTATAGTGTAAAATACTTCTTCCCCACACAAAAGAAGTAGTTTATGATAACTCCTTTGACTCCAACAGAGGATCATCAAGATCTCCTCCATTTGGACTATGTTTCCACCACCATTAGATACTGTGAACTCCTATGGTAATCTCTCTATTTTCTCTCATTATATTCATGGATTCTCTTCTCTTCCATTATGTTATTACAATGCAATATAATTTTCCCATTATAATAGAATTTTATGGTTTCATTGATTTCTTCCACCATAGCTTGAATGAATTGTTGATACTAGACATCGGAAGCTCTACGGGGCTAAGGTTGGTGGTTTTGGATTTTCCCTTTCATTTTTGTTCATTCTATAAATTGTTTTGGGGTAATGGGCCAAAACATTATGGCGCCTCCTCTCTTTTGTATCATTTAATTAAAAGTGTAGTCTTACCATGATTTTGAAGAACTGATCATTAGTTTAATAAGCCTGATTGGTTAATAAAAATGTTATATTTAACAAAATTACGTGTTCTCAACCTTGGATCCCTAATTTATCATTCCTTGGAAGGTTTACACAACATTTGATGTGTTTTCCTTATAACCAGACACAATAAATATTTAGTCCAATTTAATTTAATTTTTTTAGGAAGTAACTCATATTATATAAGTGGATACATAATTAAATACCTTTTGATCCTTGTGAAATACTATTAGAAATGTGTTAGAGATGTTCTTATACCTTGTTTCCTATGGCCTAAAATGTTTTGTCCAATGACATGTCTTGACCTACCTACCCCTAGTAAACTAAATTCTTGAATTAATGAAATGTTAACCAACTGGACATGTTATATATATATATATATCTTATTCATTGGTTTAAATTTGTTTCCAAGGATGAAATAATGGGTTTCCACTATAGGGCCCTTTGGAATAACTACAATGACTTTTGGTTTGGATTGTTAAGGCATTCAAAAAATGTAAGTGGTGGTGTCAGATATTCCTATGATGGGCCTTGCCAGAATTATCTATTTTTTCTCCAGAAGAATGTCCAAAATTCTCTAGAGGAGGTCTCTTGGATAGTCTCGATGGCATGATTGGTTGTACCATTCGTCGAGAGTGTCTCAGGACCTTATGTGTGATACTATGTTTGAACTCAGAGGATTGTTAGTCCTTGAATTTTAAAAAACATTTTGTAGTGACACATTTTACATCATCTTTGGTCATATAGATAGTCTCCTTTTCCTTGGAATTTTATCGATCCATTCATAAGACTATATGTAAGACTCTATGTATTCCCATGTACATGACCAAGTTGTCTCGACATGTTTTATAAAGAAATTATTATAAAATTTTCAAAGGTAGATATTTTTTTTCAAAATTTAATTTGTTAGTTTATTTAGGCAACATAACAACATGTCCTCTAAACCCAATTACCAGCATGGGGATAGTCTATCCCATGGAACTTTACCATACTCAATTATCTTTTTCTGGATATCTTGGTTTAGACACACTGTATTAGTTTAAATCTGATATATTTGACATTTTTACAAGTCTAACCTAGTCCAATGTGTTTATTTTTTTATTCTGACTTGAATTGGATTTCATTGGATCACTTCTCATTTTATATTTCACATTTTTTAAAATCCTAGAGACTGTGGGAGACTTCATACAAATATTGTATCTCACACCCTTCTTAGTTTCCATTAAATAAATATTAGACAATAATAATGTAGTTTTGGACAAATTTAAGTATCCATCTTCAAATTCATGATTGTCTTTCATTACTAGGATGAAGTTGGAAGCAGAGGAACAAGCATATCCTTGAGATTATGGTCATAGTAGTTGTTGTTATTTTTGTATATTTTTTCACCATGTTGAACAGTTATGTTTTCTCTACTCCTTGATTAGTAATTATTTTCATAGTTTCATGAAATTACATACGCATATTGAACATTTTATTATTAAGATTACTCTTATTAATTACATATCTTGTATGCACTATTATAACCTTTTAATTTACTATATCATTTTTGTTAACAATAATACAGTTTCTTATTTCTATATACGAAACACTGAATTGTATTATGTTCTATGTGGTAACAGTATTTACACTGATATAACCACGAACATGTATTATTGTAAGAATATTATAGCATTTGGGGAGTCACTCTTGAGGTATTTTTGGCCTCCATTATAGAGAACATTTTAGTGGAATATGGGGTGAGATGTAAAAATATAATTATTTATTGTGGTATATCTACTAACCATTTTGACATATTATATCATGAATACATTTATATTCATGGTATTTAATTCGTCATTCAATTTTATCTCTTTAATGAGGATTATTATTCAATAGTAACAATATAGTAAGGGACATTGTGTATACTTCCTTTCATGGTGACATATTTTATTAGTTTCAAACTCATTTATTAAATATGATTTACATAATACCACTTTGACATGTAATACCATGATTCATTCATTCTTCTTGATATTTTGAATTTAACATTTAATTAATTCGTCAAATGGGATTTTAATTAAGCATTACAAAGTGGAAAATAATGTTATTACACAATTTATTAACATTTGGATATCTTACATACTCTTTGTCATTTCAATTCTATGATTATCTGTGTAATCACTTTTTACTATATATTTTTTAATTTTCACTTTTTTATGGGGATTTACATTAGACACACATGATCTATTTAATGATTTGATATCAGATCAACATTATTTTCTTTTCTGTTGTTAAAAACACAATCTCATTTTTTGGGATAGTTTACAATTGATTTTACAATAGAGAAAATTATTCAACTTTTATTTTAAAAAAACATTCATTTTATTGTGAACATGTTTTTAGAAAAAATCATGTAATAATATCATTTCTCTACTCTTTGGTAATAAAAATGTTTTACAAAATGTTCTTAAGGAAACCCGTAATCACTTATATCTTTATTCATAGGTATTATTTTATTTTTAAAATCACGTATTACTAAAAAAAATCAATAAGGTTTTTTATATTTTAAATATCATTTACTAATGAAAATTTTACCCCATTTTAATTTACAATCTTTATTCAGGGAATTTTATTGTCACATTCTGAATAAGGATATTTTATATAATTTTTACCATGCAAATGAAATTATCATTTGATATTTTATGACATGTACCGACATACCTATGGTCATTTCTTAAAAGATTCCTTTTCATTATTAAAATATTTATTTTCTTAATGTAATTATTTTATAAATTTCTTTTTAATGAAAATAATATTCACGTTTCTCCAAAACAAAATAATATTTTCCGGAAGAATTATTTTAAATGTTATTTTTATAATATTTCCATTCTGTTTCGAAAATGAACCATTATTTTTACTCTAATTGGGATATGTTGTATTAATACAATCCATATTCTTCCTTTAGATTTTTTGTTTTACTTTTCTAAGGTTAGAACTAGAATTCACTTCCTTGATTCTTTTTTTCATTCCCATTATAATATTACCACACATATGATCATTGAACGTTAAATTTCCTATAAATATCCATATCAATATTCCTTGATAAGAATTTTTCCTAAATTATATACACTTTTTACATGGGGTGTTCAAATTAAAATTTATTTAATTTCATGTGGAAATATAGAAAAATAAGTTTACTTTATTGAAATCAGATATTTGATAAGGATTATTTTTTTGTCAATTAAATAGATTATTCTATATTTAAAGGAATTATTTGGAAAGTTATGACATAGGATGGGAAACATTTAAGGTAAGCCACTATATTCATAAATAGTATTATTGTATGAAATTTTTTGGAAGTAATCCTTTTGGTTTTGTTTCCCAATCATATTTTATAAACTCTCTAGTGAAATATCTAGACAGTAGTATGTTAAACCATCTTCTGAGTGGTCTTGATGATAAATATTCAATGTTATTTAGAATCATAGAATCCAATAATTATGATTTCACATTATTTTTATTTAGTAATTATTATCCATTACATTTTTTCCATTGGCATTATCTATCGATTCATTTCATTCAAATTCTTTTTATTTAATGTCTTTTGTTTTCAGTTATTTACCTAGCTATATTGTTTACTCTATTCCTTAACAAATATTGGTTACATTGATTTCATTCTCAGTTTTTACCATTCCATATTGACTCTTGTTATTTAATCATTATTTATTCTACAATACATGACCCTTATATTGAATTTGAGGTCACCCTGGTTATGTTTCTGTTCCCTAGGAATCCAAGAAGTTTGCTATTAATGACATTCATGTCTGTTATTGATGTTATAAACTTTACCTCAAATAAAAAAATAATGTTATGATTCATGTATTCAATTTAAATATAAGACTCAATTATGTATCTAGTTTACCATGACTATTAAACTATTTGATCCTTTGGGTTATACATCCTTATAATCATGATATAAATATGGTAGTGGGCACTGGCTCCGACCTTTCTAGGGTTGGTTCACTATAAATATTATCTCTAGATTCATTTCATTCATATGTAATTGATTTAAAATCACATGTTTTTAGTTATTTACCATACATTATTTATAATTCCAATATAATTATGATATTAAAATTATTAAAATGGCATGTGCGTTTAGTAATTTACCTTCCCGAATCTTTTATTTTTTATTAGTCCTCTATAGATTCAACTTTACATAACCCTTATTGAGAAATTCATCAATCCCTTATTTTTTTATTTTCTTCTAGATTTCAAAATTTGTACTATGATTGATGTGTAAGGATATTATAGTGTAATAATTTTATTTTTAAACACAAGTTTGTATTTTATTTAAATGTATTATAAGAATCATGTATGTATCATGTTTACAAAGAAAACTATACTATTTGGTCATTTGAGATGAGATTCATATTATTATATGAAAATGTAATAATCCAGACATTATCTTCTAGTATAACATCCATAATTTTTTGAAAAGGAAACCCTATTTTCAATTGTTTACATGATATTCCTCATGAAGCTTAAATGAACAACATATTATTATTATTTAAATATGGTTGTTATCGCAAAGTCGTTAGAATGGAAGGAATGACTATGATAAATTAAACTATGATAATATGATTTGAATATGTATATATAATTATTTATTTGGTGACTAATTTATTATAAATGAAATTAAAATGCTTTTTGAAATAAAAAGAAATGCCTTTCTGAAAAAATGTTAAAATGAGAACAAGTCTGTTTATAAAATAATCAAATAAACATTATTGGAATATATTATTCATATTTATTTATATTAAATTAATTATAATTTTTAACATTCAAAATATATATTTTCTAGACATTTCATATGAAGAAATACTATTTTATAAATAGAATAATTATTTTTCTAAAAGGTATATTTTCTGCCATTTGATGGTGCAGTTTTTTAAAATTAGGTTTATGAAAAATTTATGAATTATATTTGAAGTAATGATCATATTATATTGAACCATAGTATCAAAATTTAATTTTGTTGAATTTTTTATATTTCTTTGATAGGATTTATTTTTTGATGAAATGTTAAAAACTAATGCATTTTAATTAAAATATTCTTTTCCATAAAATTTATATATATAGATAAATTATTTAAAATGATGTTTTAAAATTATAATTAATTTAATATTTATTATTTGAGTCCAATTTTGGTCATTAAAATAAATTTTCCATTGAAATTATATATAAAAACATTGTGAACTTCTAAACATTTTTCCTGTAAAACCCAATTTTCCCAATCTATCAATTAGATTAATTTTAAATTGATATTAGCCATTTTTTTGGATTTTTAAAAAAGGAATCTGTATTTGGAATCATATGGACTTAATTTAATAAATAGGTTCCTTTAAATTTGTTAAAATATGTATAGTAAATTTTGTAATTATTTTTATTACCATAGTTAAGGGTAAATCTGGTAATTAAGGCTAAAAATTATATTATAAAATGGTATTGAATAACCCTAATACAATTAAAAATTTCATTAAATTTTTATTTTGGACCAAAATCATCCTCGATTCTATTTTTCATACTATGGGATCCATTTTAATGGATTTAATACATATATAGTATTTTATTAAATGAAAAGTCTACTCTATCACAGTATTTTTTTTAGAAGAAAATATTTTTAATATATGTTTATTTAAGGGATATTTTCAACTAAAATAGTATTTGTAATTCTAAAATTATTACCTGCATTATAGAAATTTATTTATATTTTTTAATAAAAATAATTTAATTAAATTCTGACACAATGATGATTCAATAATCGCTTCGTTAATAGAAGAATCAGAAAAAATGACATTAATAATATGAAAATTGATATTATTTGATATAATTGATGTCGTTAACGAATTTTATGTATTAATATTACATTTTATAGATCATTTAATTTTATTTTTTAGGATTCCAATTTGTTAGGATATTTTTTAAATTTCAAATAATGAATAGTTTCAAAATTAACATTAATCATATTTTGAAATAAACATTATTTTATTAACTGATAGGAAATCCAAAAAACTATAACCTTCATTCATATAATTTTTATTTGCAATAAAACCTAATAAATGAAATATTTATTGGTATGTATTATTTTATTTATTATTATATTAAACCTCAAAATGTATATTACATGATAACCCAACAAGAGTTTAAATGGTAAAATAAGGGTAAAACGGGATAAGGATTAAAAAAATAATAAACTATAAAATGTCAATTGGATAAATGTGTTTAGAACCATTCTCATAATTAATTCTCTATAACTCAATTTTGAGACATTTTGAATGTTAAATTAATTTATATTAATTTTATACTTCGAATACTTTCTACGGTGTCATCCCCACTCTTATAAAAGTGTATCACTTCTTAGCATTTATTCACACAACTAAAAGAATTTGGTTCCACAATGATCTTCCTAAATCCCATAAGAACTACATCTCCAAATTCTAGATCCCTTAGATTATGTATAATAACCTCCATATATGTGTTATTGTGACTATCAAAGGAATTCACTAGAAGAAGAGGCACCATTTTTATTTAAGTGTTTTTATTTTTTTTATTTTTCCACATTATTAAAATATTATACCACAATTATGTAATAATAAATAATGTATCTCAAATATAATATTATTTTCTTATGTTAATATCATCACCTAAATCCATCTCCACTTCAATCAAATGGGAAAATAATAGTCATTCTGGAGTATGACGAACTACTGCCTCACGAATTGATATACTTTTTTCCCATCATCATATATCATGAATGGTTATATATAAGTAATTAAATTTCATATATAATGTTGTTTAAATATTTACCATTATGAAAATGTGAGTTACATTCTTATATTTTAATCAATTAAAAAAGGATATATTTGTTCGTGCATACATGTGAACGACCACCTCCATGAAGAAATTTGATTTATTTTTCATCAACACATCACATGAATAATATCTATATGTATTTTTAATTGATGAATATAATAATAAAAATATATTGATATGTCAATAATGATAAAATAATACAGTACTTTATTCCATAATGATAATTTAAAATTTGACATGTTACACATGTGTACGTACGACCTACCATCTCAATGATTATAACATTTTTCATCTTTCATAAACATATATAAATTGTTTGATTTAATAGTTTAAATAATTTGTAGATGTGATTTTTCTGTCATTAATTATATTTTTGAGAAGATTTAACAATGAAATACTTTGACTATGGTCATCATACTGATGTCATTTTGGACTCATCTACCAAATATCGTCAAAACATCCGACATGAGCTTAAATAATTATGTAGTATTTATAAATTGATAATAAGTTAAAATAAATTGAAATACAAATCTTAAAACTATTATAAATAAAATAAATATATATTATGTTTTTTATTATATAATATAAAAAACGTACATAATGAATCCGACCCATGGTAAGGGATTTCATCTTAATCTCCATTAACTGAATAATTTCATGATGATATGCACCATTATTATTTTATATGGTGTATATACATATGATTTGATTTTTCATATCTATATTTTATATATAATTTAGTTATTTAGGGTTTTTAAATGTTCTTATTTAATAGAGATTTTGATTTAAATGTTCAATGTGGTATGATATTCTTTATATGTGTAGTTATTTTATTGTAAAATATATTTTCCATGTAAATAGTCTTGATATATTTTAAATATTTATTATATGGTTATAAAAGTTTTTAATTAATTTTCTTCTATATTTGAATTACATTTATTGGAATTCAAAAATAACCCTTTTATGATTTTATAAAGAGTGTTTTACAATATTTATAAATTTCTTAATGGATGCTATTTGACATATACTGTGAAAAAAGTTAAATATTTCCAAGACCGTTATTTTATATTTAGATTCATTGATAATTCATAACATTTTAAAAGAAAAATGGATCCCTAATTCCATTTTTGGGTATTCTTATATTATCATGGTTTTAAAAATGTATTGATTATTTCAATAAATTGAAATGATTTCTTATGAGTGAAAATGATATTTTATTTCTGAATTATGGAAAATTGACATCTTTTATGTGTTATGATTATATAATGGTACATGGATATTTGAATCATGGTTATGTTATAAACCAAGGTTGTTAGGATTTGTGATCAACCAAGGATGTGTTGTCACATTATAACCTCCAATGCATTGGGTATGGATGTTTTCTTTATGGAATTTCTATTTGAAAGAGTGACATTTTTTGGATGTCGGTCTCATGGTTATTCCATTTATAAGGGTGAAAATTATAATTACGTCCCACAATACCATTATGTATGTTCTATGAAGTCGATGGGTTTTATGGTAATATTATTATTTGAAACAAAATGTATGAAATGGGTTTATTTACAAAGCAATGTATTTAGTAAATATTAAGGGTGAAAATTATTATTTTATGATAATGTTTTCTTGGGTTTTTAGGCTTTCAAATGGACTAATGGTTTACTTCTTTTTAAAAAACAATAGAGGGTTTAATAGTGTTAATATCATGAAATTAAATTATCTGAAATTTTGATTCAGTTGAAATGATGTATCATTTTAAGATTAACTTGTTACTTTATCTATGATTTGAATGTTCATAATAGTTTTCATTATAGGAAACGAGAAAGCTGTGGTGGGAAGGAATCAAGAGGAAAAAACCCTTCCAAATCAGAATCCTGTGATAGTTGGAATTGGAAATGAATAGTATTTTGTAGAGATTTATTGATTGACAAGAGATATAAATGTGGGTTTTATGTATTACACAGTGTAAAATGATGTATCACAAAATCCCACGTCTATATATGTACATATTATGAGGAAACACACCCAATAATTTAAGGGATCATCTCACCTTATCCTTATTAATGGATTAATTGAATCCATAGAAATGATATTTTATATCTTGGGTTATTCATATCACCCATAGATAACACATGAAATTTATAGTTTTGAATGTGAAACTGACCAATGGTGGTAAATGATTAAGAATATCAAATAAACTAAAGAGGTTTATTCACTTTAATGAGATGAATTTAAGAATATATTTGTTGAGAAAATTTTTCCTAATCCTATTTTACATAGAATTGAAAAAAAATGATGGAATTGAGAAAAAAAATATTTAGAGGTTGAATATGAAAAAAACATCACATTGTTTGTCATGATACATTAGAAATTTATATTTGGATATTTATAGTAAGAGGAATTATTTTTACATAGAATTAAATCCAATATATCAAATAGAAATATATTATATTGATTTTAAAAGATATGTGAAACCTTTTAGATGCCAATAGGTGTAGAAATGGAGTAGGATGATAATCTTGTGTCCCATGGAAGAATGAAAAAATTAGGTTTGGTTGGCAGGTAATAGGAAAAAATTATCAAAGAATATTGAATGCAGGAAAACCAAATTCCCATCTTCTATGATGTGTGGTAAAAAGTGTCCTTGATAGTGTCTTATAATGATAGTGAATCACTTATTATGTGGAATTTTTGGTCATATGTCCCATGATTTCATGGGAGTTTATCATGATAGATAATATAATCCAAAGATAAGATTTTTTTGTAGCAATGAGTTAATACATCATGCTAACATGGGAATGAAGTTTCTTACATAGAGTTTAAATCATCTATATCAGAAAAAAAGGCATGGGAAAATAATTTTATACTACTATAGATAATTTTGAGACATTTGGTTTAGTAATGGAAGATTTAGGGAGACCTATATTTTTTTTAATTTTGTCCTTATGTTCAAGGTTTTATACACTTTTTTTGAGGTTCGGTATGATATTATCATAAGTGATTAAGGAACATTCTAGGAGGTGTTTTGATGGATTTATTTTTATCATAGGCTTTAGTTCAATGATATGTATTCATATTCTTTTGGACATGTGATTTACGTTTATGATTACTCTTAAGGTTTGTGTGATATTTTTGGATTTAAGTCATTTCTAGGGACACACATCATAATTCATTGAATATTATTAGTAACAATATTTTTTAAAAAAATTAAAATTATATCATGTAATTATTTTTCAATATTTTCAAATATATTAATTGAATTCCTCAAATACAGGAAAATTAATTTAATGTAAAAAATATTTATTTTTAATTTTATTATAATTAAATTAAATTCTTTTTAGCCCATAACATAATTATGCTTATGTTATTGTTAATATTCTTATAACAATTATTTTTTTCACTCCCTATTAGAACATGATGGTTAGTTTTCTCTTAAATATCCATGTTTTCAAACATCAAACCCTATTTTATGTTATCTTAAGGGGTATTAATACTTCCATATATTTATTTTAATGTGGAGATTTCATTTATCATTATTCCAATATGGGATTTCAAAAAAAAGTATTTTGAAATGTCATACCCCTAGTTTCTGATCCTGAGTTCAAATTTTACAAAATAATATTTATTATACGTGGGGTGATAATGTAAATTCTCGGATATTTTTAAAATTCAACACTATGTTCGATAGTGTACATCATATGCCACATCGAGCTTAAACGAACTACTTAATTTTATTATTCAAATACGGTAGTTCCCGTATAACATTTATAATGCTAAGAATGAACATGATAAAATATATTATAAAAATATGGCTTCCACCTGAATATATTATAAATTATTTGGTGACCAATTCATTATAAATGAAAATAAAAAACATTTTAAAATTAAAGGAAATTTTTTTCTGAAAATATATTTAAATATGAAGAAGTTTGTTTATAAAAAAACAAAATCAAACCTATTGGATTATATAAATGAAATTTATAAAAATTATATTAAATATTATATTTAACATATTTCATATGTTTTTTCTATAGATTATATAAGAACAAATCTAATTTTATAGAAAAAATATGAATTTTTCGAAAGAGTCATGTTTACTACCTTGTGATTGAACATTTTTTTATATAGAGTTTTCGAAACCTTTATTAATTATATTTGATAAAATTAATTTTTTATTTGAAATAATATTATAAAATTATATGTTTTTGAAGTGTTTAAATTATTGCATATGCTTCATTTTTGGATGAATAACGAAAAAATACTTAATTTTCTTTAAAAAATATACATTTTATCAAAATTATTTATATTTGTTAAAGTATATATATGACTGGGTTAATGTATTATTAATTAATTTTTTTATAAATTTATAAAATTTATGTCATTGTAATCAATTTCACATTTAAATTGGATATAAAAACATTTTTTCTTTTTACAATGTCTTCACTTTAAAGACCACTTTTCGTGATTCTCCCATAAGATTGATTTGTAATTAGTTTTAACCACCTCTAGGATTAAAATTTCTATAAATTTATTTCACATTTATAAAAGTAATGTAAAAATTCATTAAATATCTCCATTTTTTCTAGAAAATATTTATTTTAACTATAGGATTTTTTTGTTAATACGGTTCGAGGTAAATAAGGTAATAAACGGTAAATAAATATTATAAAATATTTGAAAATAACCAAATTATTTTTCCAAAAATCAATGGATGATTTATTGTTAACCAAAATCATATTCAGTCTGATTTTGTTTTCTCTTGGAGACACAATGATGACTTTAATACATTTATAGTAATTTATTAAATTAAAAGTCAATTTTGTCGCACTTTTGTTTTTAAGAAGTAAAATTTTTTGAATTTAGAGGTATATGAAGGATATGTTTGACTATAAATTATCTATAAATTGAGTTTTTTCCAAAATCATGTTAATTTATTTATAATTTTTCTAAATTGGAGAATTAAAATAAATGGTGAATAATGATTATACATTAATGTATTCAATAATGGAATAATAAAATGAATGTTATTCAAAATATTACCATAAATATAATTTTATATAATTGATTCTATTCAATAATTTTATGTACGAGTTTGATATGATATAAATGTTTAAATATAGTGTTGTTTTTAAACATCATGTTGTTATAAGATTATTTAAAATCCAAATAATGCATATATTCAAAATTAATAGTAATGATATTTTAATTTTATTTATATAATGTTATAAATTAACAAAAACTACCATCATCCATTTTATTAAAGGTCAAAACTATCATAAATGACACATTTAGAGTTTTTTTCATGTTACGATAATTTTATTATCCCTTAATGTGTAAATTACATGTCACGACCCATCCCTTGGGGCCCGTGCCGTGACTAACTGTAAGCCCTTCTTCCATAGGCCAGGAGTAGGTGGCTAGCATCAAAGGCGTATTCCCTAAAACTGGGAAGGAATTTCCTTTATAACCTGTAAACACACGCAACCAAGCACAAATCATGATATGAACGCAAGTCAACTCTATAGAAAAAAGAGTTCTGAAAGTATAAAGGGGCCAGA
Source organism: Viscum album (assembly GCA_963277665.1). Classification (NCBI taxonomy): domain Eukaryota; kingdom Viridiplantae; phylum Streptophyta; class Magnoliopsida; order Santalales; family Viscaceae; genus Viscum; species Viscum album. The sequence goes on along the minus strand of OY728151.1, from coordinate 13,911,141 downwards.
ATGCAAGCAAAATAGTAATTTTAAAAATAAAATTGAAATACAATACAAATTAATAAAATGAAAGATTTCTACTGGGTCATCCTTCAAGTTCCTACCTGAAGGGTAGTTATATATCACATCCAAACCACTCCACGTCCACCCATCTCCTCTGCGTACCAACACGGCGTATGGTCCCCCTCCGAGCATCATCAAGTCCTAGTACCCTCAACCTCGATATGCGTAGTCTATCATCTGCATCCAATAGAATGAGGTGCGGGCATAGCCCGTGCAGGGTTGAGTATAAAGATACTCAATAGGGACCCCAAGACCCACAAGGACAAAAAAAATGCACAAAGGAAAACCACAAATCATGTAAACCAATGACAACCTGACTAAGGTATATTCCCAAACATATACCTAAGTTATCAAGTAAACCAATCTCAATCATGATGAAAAACATGGTCCAAACCAAAAGCCCAATGCTCAGCTCTTCCACAAAGGAAGGAAAACCACAAAGGGATGTATGACATAGGTACACCACACACAAAAATACCACCAAGGTATTACCATGATGAAAAGTAACACATAGGTAAAAACTCATCTAACACTAGTTATAACATAGGTACAGTAGTAGAGATGATTAGTTATAGCTACTAAATCATCTTACTCCCTTAAGAGGCTCTTCTAATGACCCGCACAGAATCTTTAGGATCTGACCCACACAGGATCACTAGGAGCACAGTATCTCTAGGAGCTGACATGCATAGGATCGCAAGGATCTGACCCTCATAGGCTCGCTAGAAGGTGACCCACACAAGATCTCTAGGAACTGACCCACACATGATCTCTATAATATTACCAACACAAGATCGCTAGTCAGTATTCTCATCACCGCCAGCTACTGGGTTCCCTCACTATGCTTGCTTGTCTCCGAGAGGGTCCGCTCCCCAATCCTCTCATCTATACTCCAAATTCAATGAAGTCCCACAAATAATTATCTCAATGGACCGACACGTCATAGGGGTCTCCACACAACAGATGGTGCGTCAATCGGACACCCTATCTGTGAGTGATAATCCTTTTATTCCTGAGGTCCCAGTTGGATTTGTGTTCATTTTATCCCAATCCTTCCCCATCCTTATCCTAATCTCTAGTGGGGTACACTCAAAGGGACTGTCTCACCCCACAATTGCCATCACTTCTGGTGGTTCATCAATCGGAGGCTCAGAGGCAAAGTTATGGCCAAAACAGCGTAAATGGGTCATAGTGGGCCCTGGTCCAATTTGACACGGTCGGACCAACCCGGCCCGACCCGGCCTGGGCTGAACTACTTCAGTTCCACCTGGCCAGACCCGGCCTAGGCCGACCTAGTTCAGGTCGACCCGACCCAACCATCTGCGTCCATCCCAACCCACATAGGGTGGCCTGGCCTGGCAGCCCAGCCCGCGAGGGCCACATGGGTCATGGGGGTTGTAGAGGCTGTGAGGGTTTGCGAAGGGCCTCGGGGGCTGCGAAGGTGGTGCGAGGACTGTGGGGCCATGGAGTCATGGTTCGAAGGCCACGTGGGTTCCGCGAGGGCATAGGGCTGCTCAGTCACATATGGCTCGAAGCCGTTGGGCGGCTCGACCGCTGACATATTGAGGTTACAGGGAAGCTCGGCCACATAAGTCTCAAAGGCATGGGGCATATCAGACGTGGGGGTGTCACGAGGGTGTGGAACATCTAGGCCACGGATGGTTAGAGGCTTCAGGTGGCGCATCAAGTTCATGGGGCGGCAAGGCAGGCAGCATGGCGGTGTGGCGAAGCGGCTGGGTAGCTCGGTCGGGGCGGCCCAGGGAGGCCGCGAGGCGGGAGGGCAGGATGAGGGCAGTGGATCGCCGCGGGGCACGGAGGTTGTGGGTGGTGGAGCGCCACCCGGCGCAGAGGCTATGGGTGGTGGAGAGCCCTGGGGAATAGAGGGCGCGGATGTCGGAGCGCTGCATGGCGCGGAGGCCGTGGGCGACGGAGGGACCCAGGGCACAGAGTCTGCGGGTAGTGGATCACCGCAGGGTGGCGCTGTTTCCTTCATCGCCTTCGTCGAGGGTGATATCCATCCTCCTCCATCACGAAGATCACAATAATTATCCCAATAAATTTGGAGAGGATGGGCCATGTTTGTTTGGCCCACACCTTTCGCATTAGAGTGGTAGCTAGAAGATAATAGTTGGATTGCAAGAATATCAAGAACTGGTAATAGAAACAATTCAAACACCCTCTCTACCTCATTTGATTCTTGGATAGAAGTCGCGATGAAGGATACGACTTTTTCGGGGATAGACAGTCGTCGGTGACATCGGCATTTCCTCAATCCTCGGTTTTTTGATTTTTAATACATTCCTCTTCAATGATTTTCCTGAGGAATAATTTGAAGTTGAAGTTAGTGTTCTTCTTTAGAGATCATTCTTCTAATTCTCATAGTTTCTCTGTTTTTGCCAAAAGGTTCCAGAAAATTCAACCACAATGAGGAATAACCAACTTTATAAATTATGTTGGCATAATTTCATATTGGATTAATTAATTAATTGATGGGTGGGATTAAATAATTAAATGGGAGAGTTGGAATAATTAAGTGATGGAGCTCAAGTGGATTCCCCCCAATTAATAAGTAGTTCAAGATGTTTCAAGCCTCAGGTGGTCCCCACCACCATAACCTCTCATGGGAGGTTATGCTCGGTGGTCCCCACCTCCATAACCTCTCATTGGAGGTTTTAGTTCTGGTGGTCCCCACCTGTGAAATATCCACATGGGTGGATTCAAAAAAAAATGTTACACAATTTTATTTTTATTTTATTCATTCAGAGAAAACCCAAAATCAATCCTTCACTCTCGACCCATTGCGGTTGGGGTGATGGTCTCCTTTAGAGAAAAATGGTGTTGCGGGTTCAACTATATCGTTGTATTTTAATTCCTATCACTGGTTAAAAGGATAGAATAACACGCACGCATGTTTACTGAACGTACCCGAAAAAAATTTATAAATTAATTCTGGGCACACCGGTCCTCAGAATCATGTGCCGTCAATTTTTGCGGACTCTTATGATTCCAATTTAATTAAAAAAACATTTAATTTTCGGGTCATTACATTATCTCCAAATCTAGGATTTATATCCCTGTAATCCACAATTAAAAATAAGGGAACAAGTGGGGGTACTGAGCACACAACTAAGCCTCCCTCTCCAATGTGCTCTCCTGGAGGTTCTTGTGATACCAGCAAACATGCAGCAGAGGTATCGACCATCCATAAAGGACCCACTCCTGTCGATCCTCAATCTCTACATGAACCTCTATTAATGTTTCCCCATCGTCGATGTCTATCTCTAAGAGGTCAATGATGTGGGAAGGGTCATGCATGTATCTCCTCAGCTTGGATAAATGGAAGATGTCATCCACCTGGTGCAACTAAGGTGGAAGAGCTAAGCGGTAAGCCACCTCAAAAACCCTTCTGAGGACATACAAAGGTCCGATGAACCTTGGAGATAAATTGCTGCCTAGACCCAATCTCGATAGACCTCGCCGGGGTGATAACCGTAGAATGACATGGTCTAACTCCTCGAACTCCCGAGGTCCCTATCTCCTATTGGCATATGACTTCTTCATGCCCTGTGCAGTCTTCATCTGCTCCTGGATGATCTGCACCTTCTCTATGGTAGCCCGTACAATCTCTGGTCCCACTAGTGCTGACCCCCCTAGGGTCAGTGCAGCACAATGGTGACCTCTAAAGTCACATGTACTACGCATCAAAAGGTGGAAACCCAATGGTAGAGGGATTGATATTGATTTATGTAACCTCCACCAAAGGCATGCGATCCTCCCAATTGTGACTAATGTCGAGGACGCAAGCACATAACATGACCTTGAGGGTTCGAATGGTCTGCTCAGTCTGGCCATCCGTCTGAGGATGGAAGGTGGTGCTCAAACAAAGTTGCATCCCGAAATCCTTATGCTACCCCTTCCATAGCCTAAAATTAAAACGTGCATCACAATCGGAGAAGATCACAGAGGGTACTCCATGTATCCTCACAATCTCCTGCAAATAGAGGCATCCCACACTTTCCACTGAACCCTGCTCTCTGATCGGTAGGATGTGGGCCGACATGGTGAGTAATTAGATGATCACCCAAATAGAGTCATGACCCCTGGATGTATATGTAAGTCCAATCACGTAGTCCATGGATATTCCATTCCACTTCTACTCTGGGACCACTAATGGCTGAGCCAAGACTACTTGTACTTGATGCTCCACCTTCACATGCTGGCATCTGAGGCCCTGAGAGACAAACTCTTCTATTTATTTCTTCATTCCAGGCCACCAGTGCTATTTTCAGTGATCCTAATACATCTTCGCCAGTTTTGGATGTACTGCTAGAGGGGATGTGTGAAACTCCCAGAACATTTCCTCCTATAGCGCCACTGGTAACATAGTATGTCCTCTCAGGAGGATGACATGATGCCCACCTTTAGAAAATCCTTTAGGTGCCTTCACTGAGGATGTCTGAGCAATTCATGCCTCGTATTTATTGTCCCCAAGCTGCGGCTCCCTAAATCGCAGAAGGGGTGGGGGTGTGACTGTCAGATTCTGAAGATAAGATGATCCATCTCAATCCACATAGGATATTCACAAAGTGGCTAGCTTATATATCACCTAACTTAACAAATGTATACCAAATCTCCTGATGAGTGCATTTTATTCTATATTACCCTTGGCAAGAGTATAGTCTATATCGAGGTCATATTACAAGATTGTAACACCCCGAGCTTCCAGGATACGCTTCTCATTCAATAATGCAATAGCTTGCATTGTACGCAACTTCGAGTTCTAAAACACTGCGACTAATCAAAGTAGCCGTTATGAATAGTAATAACCACTTTTTAAAATTATAGAAATTTTATATTTCAAAATGGACTTCATTTTTGGATTCGGAATATCGAAATTAGCCTATGTTGAATTTTTGGTATTTTTCTGAAAACATCTAATTTTTTATGAATAGTGAAAAATACTTAAAAACAACTTTTTTAATCAAAATAATTTATAGTGATAAATTATACTATTTAATTGTTTTAAAGTATAATTAGAATATATATTTTTACCATTTTATCCAATGGTGGTCATTAGAATTAATTTAACATTGAAATTGGACATAAACAATTGCCAATCTTTTGATATAAATTGTTTCTTAAAACACGTTATTTGTTGTGACAACGGGAATTAATTATAAAATTAATTATTGCAACATATATGTTTGAAATTTTGTAAAATAGACATCATTTTTGAATTCGGAATATCAATTATAGCTTAGGGTGAAATTTTGGCCTTATTCTGAAAAACTTCAATTTTTGATGAATAGTAAAACCACTAAGTGGTTGTTAAAAACTGATTTTTCGTTAAAATGAAATATTACCACTTCTGTGATTTGATTTTCAAAAATCCGACATACATGGTTGTCATTAAGAAGCAAAATGTGGTTCAATGAGATTAAAATAATTTTTTGGTGAATAGTAATTTTTAAGTTCTTAATCGCGATTAGAGGTAATTAGTGTAGTTTAAGGTAAAAATAATGTTTTAATAATATGAGATGAGCTTGACACATGTCCTACTCCTATTGGATGAGTCATGGACGACCACGACAAACCATGGGTCAACTTGGGGACCCCATGGAGCCACATTAGTTGGAAAATGACATTAATATATATTTATTTAATGTTAAAATTAAATTGACACAAACATGAGTTGTTTTACTAAAACAGTTTTTAAGTGGGGTTACACATGTCCAAATTTTGACTATAAATATTCATTAAAAAGATAAAACGATTTCCTACATCATAGTAGTTTTTTTATAATTTTTAGACATTAAATAAATTAAATTATTTATAACATCATTATGATGCAGCGATGACCTCATTATTTAACGTTTTTAATAAAATGAAAAGATAATGTAAAATACAAGGCATAATCTTGTCCAAAAACTATTGGATGGATAGATTTCGAACCCTTATCACCTTAGCCATGAATTATATAAGTGTGGGACCTTTAGAATCCGAAAAGCATTGTATAACAATGTAACATTTCAATATTTCCAAAAGAGCCCCTCCTCTCCACTTATAAAAGGCCCCCACCTCTCCCACCTCATTTACACTTTCAAGCCATTTGGCTCGGCCAACCTCTGACCAAATACTCTCCCAACTTCCCCCTCTTACTCCTAGAATCCTCACTTTGGGAAGAACTCTTCCCAAGGAAGCCTTTGGCTCAAATCAAAAAGAGTTACCCGATTTTGAGATAATGTCTTCTCTAATGTTGTTTTGGTTTATTTTTCTTCTCTAACCCCCTAAACTCTTTTTATTCATTTCTTTTGTAACAAAACCAGTATCCTAAATATACTAGTATGTTGTTATAAGAAGGATTCGAGCTACACTTACACACACCTACATCTAATGGTTAATGAACATACGGTTTCTGTGGATGGCGAATTTCTGCCTCACGAAACGATGATTGTTCAACACTCATATAACACCTTCAAAGGTGGCCATTAAGATGTCACTATTTTTATATATGATATATAATATGTTTAAGTTTTACTTATGATTCTGTATTTCTCATTTATGGCATACTTTATGATTTCCATTATGGGTAAAACGCGATAATTTCATTTTAGGAAGTGCGGACTACTGCCCCCTCAAAGTGATGTGAATTGTTAATGCCATATGTGGGATGTATAAAGGATGGAGTAAATTATATTATATATGATATTATACTGGAACTATATTATACATTTATATAATTATGATTTCATTCCATTAAATATGAAATAGAAATGAAAGTAGCGTTTATGCGTACGTACGGCTTACCGTCTCCATGAACGGTGCATTTCATTTCTTACCTCTAAATGTTACGTAATATTATAAATGAATGTATATACTGGATATATATGACATATATGACATCTAAATCATGAATATAATTCTGGAGATAATGGATATTCTACCACATAAACAACTTGTAATTATAAGAAGTTTATTGTTGACTCAAGTACCAAAGATCGACAAAACGACCGTTATTAACTTAAATAATTACATAATGTTCATATCATTGTAATAAGTGATATAAAAAGGATAATGAAATTGAAAATGGTTCTTAATAAGGTAGATATTAACTCTAGTTTATTATTCAGGAGGTTAAAGAACGGTTGAGTCAAGTCAGACACAATGTAAGGGAATTTCTTAACCCAATTTTCTATTCTTTGGGTTAATCTCCTACTTTCAAATTATGTCATGATGTTATTATGTCCTATCTTGTATTTGTACTTTCTTTATGTGTAATTATAGTGAATACACATAATAGATCTATTTTATTTTAAAAATTATCTTTGTAAGGACTTCATCTCAATCCCTTTTCATTGAGGCATATTTCGTTTTATACACAACTTTATTTTATACGGTGTATAAACCCCTTTGACTTTTACGTTTATTCAAAAGGTTTTATTTTATAATTATGTGATTTTTAAATGATTTCAAAAACGAGATATTTCTCTCCAATATATGAAATTCCAGTGCAAATGTATATGTACTTAATGCAAGCTTAAAAATGTTTTCATAAAACCCGACTCTCGAGTGTGGTAGACAGGAAGGGATTGGGCGTGGACCCATAATGGCCTGTAATTAGTCGAGCAGTCTCAGAATTAGTTATTTTGTTTTCATAAGCTTGCTTAATGTTTTCAGAAAAAAAACACTGGAGTATATTTGAGCAATTTTAATCGTAAGTATCTTCTAAAAAAATTTCATCGGTAGGTCTCAGGAGACAACTAGACGTGGAATTGGCCGAGGCCCTTTCCCAATTTGATTTATGGTTTTGGCCGAGGCCTTAATCATTTTAGACGTCTTGGCCAAGGCCTTTAAAAAATGTTTCAGAATGTTCGGCATTATACATTCCCTCATTATGAAAGTGGTTATTGTTATTGCATGTGATTATTCGTCTAGTAGAATATCCATGTGAGTAAGTAATGGCATTATTTTATTTTACTTTTTCCATATTATGATGAAGTTCAAGTTCAATAAGGCTTTTGTTTTAGTTATACATTGCCTTAAATGCTTATGTTTTCTTATAAAAGCTTCCGCAATATTGTTATCCTTACTGAGCATCTGAGCTCACCCCTTTCAATGTTTTAATATTTTCCAGGATGTGAAGAAGTATTTTATGAATGACCTGCAGGGATTGTGAGAAGAGGATATGAGGGTGGACTATGGAGACTTTGTTATTGTAGTTTTTCACTTTATGATGTAATGTAACGTTTACGAATGTATCTAGTGTTTCCAAGGCTACTAAACTAATCGGTCTTTCGAGACATGATCTTTTGTGATCATGCCAATGTTACGAAGTAATGCACCGACTCTGGGTAGCTGGGGTCGGGGCGTTACATTAGGTATCAGAGGCAGTTTAGTACTAACCTTGGAAGCTATATTTAGACAAACTCTGATTAGAGCACGTAGACCTAAGATGAACTTTGAGGATTAGTATAGAAGAACTTCCTGAAAATTTTGGTATTGAAGAGATTTTGTGAGTTTTCCAAGCAATACATCCCTGTCTGGATACGAGCAGGTAGAGGTGGCTCTGACACAGATGTACCTAGGGGTAAAACCCGAAAACACCGCATTGAGCTAGACTAGAATGGGAACTGGTGCACGACAACGGGCCTTGCTGCACTCTTGGTTACGACACTCCCGAGGGATATTCTTAGGATAATTCCCATTTTCCTTACAAACCACTATGAAGGGTTACGAGTATATACTTCCTCAAAGAAAACATTTTTATAATTATGGATTATATCCATAATTAGTTCAATTTATGTTATGTGTTTTACAAGTATGGAATTATGTATTTTGATTCATAAACTAATCCAGATTATGCCATTATTTAGAAATGGCGCCTAGTGGAAGGAATGGAAACCGTATCAATGCACGCACTCCGTGTAGGGATTTCCCTCCTGCTCAAGATAATTATGGTGGAGCTAGTGATACAACTGGTGCTGATCAGCTTCTCACTGTACTGGGACAACTCAGGCAGGTTATGAATAACAACCTTACTCGTATGGAGCTCCCTGATCCGCAATGTGGAGGATCAATGTTAGGCCGCTTTATGAGGCAACAACCACCAACCTTCAATGGGAGTACAAATCCTATAGTAGCTGAGAAATGGATAAATTCCTTAGAGAAAATCTTCCATGCCTTGGGGAGTAGTGAAAGGGAGAAAGTTGTCTTGGCAGTTTACCGCCTCACTGGAGAAGCCGATCAATGGTGGTCACTAATTCAAAACACAAAGGAAGATGAAGAAGTATAAAGTATGGAATGGAGAGGGTTCAAAGATCTTTTCTTAGAAAAATACTTTCCACATGACCATCGAGCAGATATGGAAAGGGAATTTCTGAGTCTGAGACAAAAGGAGGATGAGAATGTCACAAAGTATGAGGCCAACTTTACAAGGTTAGCGAGGTATGCTACAAATTATATACGTAACCCGAGAAGTAAGATTGATCGTTTCATTGATGGGTTAAAACCATTTCTCCGTCGAGCTTTAGTATCACAATCTATCTCAACATACGAAGACATTGTCTCATGTGCTATCAAGACAGAAATGGAATTCTCCAAATCTTATGGCAATAAAGTAAAGCAAGAGAAGAAGAGAACTGTTGAACAAGAGACAGATAAAGGGAAAAAGGGAAAGAAGGATTTTCCATTATGTGATAATTGTGGGAAGAATTACCCTGGTACTTGCCTAAAAGGAATGGGAGTTTGTTATAAATGTGGATAAAAAGGTCACCAGTCACGTGATTGCAAGGGAAAGAAAGAGGCTATCAATGTTGAATGCTTCAATTGTAGGGAAATGGGGCATTATGAAAATGAATGTCCTAAGCGTCAAGGAAACTTACCTCAGAAAATGCCAAGGGATCAAGGCCAATCTTATGCTGTTACTACAGTTGAAGCGGAATAATTAATGTATTGGTGCTTTTGGACTCAAGGATTATATTCTGGTTATAAGAATAATGTGATATATATATAAGGATTGTACTGCAGTACTTGTTTATTTCAGTAAGGTTTTAATATGATGAAGGTAATTATATTTTTAGTATGTGACAATAAGAGAAACTTTACTTTGTTTGGGGAATCTGATAAATTGATTTTGGAATTAAGAGACCTTTTAGAGAAAGTCTGGACAGAGGTATTTTGGATAACTATAAAGGTTGGAGTGGATTAAGTTGATCTTTGGATAGTATTGTCTAAGGTTAAAAAATTTATGAAGATTATTTTTTGAATATTATGATACTCTAGTTTTAGGAAAAGGACAACCTGCAGGGTGGGCATAACCCGTCGCGTCAGACAAAGCTGCAGGAATCGAACCCACAACCATAGTGCGACATGCCTTTATTTCCTACCACTAGCCTACAGGAAGTCCCTGGTTATTACAAAATAATTTTACTAATCTAAATGGTATGTGTTAACATTTGGAACCTTATACAATTAGGATAAGTATAATATTTTTGAGTTCTATTATCTTTTTGAGTGAATGATGAGTTGAAGGTTGAAACTCTAATTGTCAAGATATATATATATATACCTATCTCTTATTCAATGAATAAATTAATTCTAAAACTTTAGTAAAGGGATATTAAAACAAAAAAATGTGTTATCCTAATACCTTATGTCTTGTTGAACTGATGATAATTTAAATCAACATAGATTGAAGGCTTTGAGGCCCTCAATTTGACAGTTTATTGTGATTGATGACCTCAATCACTCCCTACAAATATTTACGTTTTTCCTCCAATTATATGTCTCTAATTTCCACCAATGTTCTCCTTATCGAGATCATTATTTGGTGGTGACTTTCTTATTTCTATTTCCCTCTTATTAAGGCTAAATTTTATTAACCTTATTTCCGATGTGGGTTTTCCACAATGGTATTTTCTATTTTCACCCTTTTATTTTCAAAGAAAAATTTCAAATTGCGAGGACTCAATTTATTGAAGGAGGGGAGAATGTAACACCCCGAGCTTCCATGATACGCTTCTCATTCAATAATGCAATAGCTTGCATTGTACGCAACTTCGAGTTCTAAAACACCGCGACTAATCAAAGTAGCCATTATGAATAGTAATAACCACTTTTTAAAATTATAGAAATTTTATATTTCAAAATGGACTTCATTTTTGGATTCGGAATATCGAAATTAGCCTATGTTGAATTTTTGGTATTTTTCTAAGAACATCTAATTTTTTATGAATAGTGAAAAATACTTAAAAACAACTTTTTTAATCAAAATAATTTATAGTGATAAATAATACTATTTAGTGGTTTTAAAGTATAATTAGAATATATTTTTACCATTTTATCCAATGGTGGTCATTAGAATTAATTTAACATTGAAATTGGACATAAACAATTGCCAATCTTTTGATATAAATTGTTTCTTAAAACACGTTATTTGTTGTGACAGCGGGAATTAATTATAAAATTAATTAATGCAACTTATATTTATGTAATTTTGTAATATAGACATCATTTTTGAATTCGGAATATCAATTATAGCTTAGTGTGAAATTTTGGCCTTATTCTGAAAAACTTCAATTTTTGATGAATAGTAAAACCACTAAGTGGTTGTTAAAAACTGATTTTTCGTTAAAATGAAATATTACCACTTCTGTGATTTGATTTTCAAAAATCCGACGTACATGGTTGTCATTAAGAATAAAAATGTGGTTCAATGAGATTAAAATAATTTTTTGGTGAATAGTAACTTTTAAGTTCTTAATCGCGATTAGAGGTAATTAGTGTAGTTTAAGGTAAAAATAATGTTTTAATAATATGAGATGAGCTTGACACATGTCCTACTCCTATTGGATGAGTCATGGACGACCAAGACAACCCATGGGTCAACTTGGGGACCCCATGGAGCCACTTTAGTTGGAAAATGACATTAATATATATTTATTTAATGTTAAAATAAAATTGACACAAACATGAGTTGTTTTAATAAAACAGTTTTTATGTGGGGTTAAAGAAGTCCAAATTTTGACTATAAATATTAATTAGAAATATAAAAAGATTTCCTACATCATAGTATTTTTTTTATAATTTTTAGACATTAAATAAATTAAATTATTTATAACATCATTATGATGCAGCGATGACCTCATTATTTAACGTTTTTAATAAAATGAAAAGATAATGTAAAAACCAAGGCTTACACTTGTCCAAAGACTATTGGATGGGTAAATTTCGAACCCTTATCACCTTATCCACGAATTATATAAGTTTGGGACCTTTAGAATCCGAAAATCATTGTATAATAATGTAACATGTCGATCTTTCCAAAAGAGCCCCTCCTCTCCACTTATAAAAGGCCCCCACCTCTCCCACCTTATTTACACTTTCAAGCCATTTGGCTCGGCAAACCTCTGCCCAAATACTCTCCCAACTTCCCCCTCTTACTCCTAGAAGCCTCACTTTGGGCAGAACTCTTCCCAAGGAAGCCTTTGGCTCAAATGAAAAAGAGTTACCCGATTTTGAGGTAATGTCTTCTCTAATGTTGTTTTGGTTTATTTTTCTTCTCCAACCCCCTAAACTCTTTTTATTAATTTCTTTTGTAAAAACACCAGTATTCTCAATATACTAGTATGTTGTTATAAGAAGGATTCGAGCTACACTTACACACACCTACATCTAATGGTTAATGAACATACAGTTTCTGTGGATGGCGAATTTCTGTCTCATGAAACGATGATTGTTCAACACTCATATAACACCTTCAAAGGTGGCCATTAAGATGTCACTATTTTTATATATGATATATAATATTTTTATTTTTTTAATTATGCTTATGTATTTTTCATTTATGGAATACTTTATGATTTCCATTATGGGTAAAACGCGATAATTTCATTATAGGAAGTGCGGACTACCGCCCCCTCAAAGTGATGTGAATTGTTAATGCCATATGTGGGATGTATAAAGGATGGATTAAATGATATTATATATGATATTATACTGGAACTATATTATACCTTTATATAATTATGATTTCATTCCATTAAATATGAAATAGAAATGAAAGTAGCGTTCATGCGTACGTACGGCTTACCGTCTCCATGAACGGTGCATTTCATTTCTTTCCTCTAAATGTTACGTAATATTATAAATGAATGTATATACTGGATATATATGACATATATGACATCTAAATCATGAATATAATTCTGGAGATAATGGATATTCTACCACATAAACAACTTGTAATTATAAGAAGTTTATTGTTGACTCAAGTACCAAAGATCGACAAAACGACCGTTATTAACTTAAATAATTACATAATTTTCATATCATTGTAATAAGTGATATAAAAAGGATAATGAAATTGAAAATGGTTTTTAATAAGGTAGATATTAACTCTAGTTTATTATTCAGGTGGTTAAAGAACGGTTGAGTCAAGTCAGACACAAGGTAAGGGAATTTCTTAACCCAATTTTCTATTCTTTGGGTTAATCTCCTACTTTAAAATTATTTCATGATGTTATTATGTCCTATCTTGTATTTGTACTTTCTTTATGTGTAATTATAGTGAATACACATAATAGATCTATTTTATTTTAAAAATTATCTTTGTAAGGACTTCATTTCAATCCCTTTTCATTGAGGCATATTTCGTTTTATACACAACTTTATTTTATACGGTGTATAAACCCCTTTGACTTTTACATTTATTCAAAAGGTTTTATTTTATAATTATTTTATTTTTAAATGATTTCAAAAAAGAGAAATTTCTCTCCAATATATGAAATTCCAGTGCAAATGTATACGTACTTAACGCAAGCTTAAAAATGTTTTCATAAAACCCGACTCTCGAGTGTGGTAGACAGGAAGGGATTGGGCGTGGACCCATCATGGCCTGTAATTAGTCGAGCAGTCTCAGAATTAGTTATTTTGTTTTCATAATCTTGCTTAATGTTTTCAGAAAAAAAAAACACTGGAGTATATTTGAGCAATTTTAATCGTATGTATCTTCTAAAAAAATTGCATCGGTAGGTCTCATGAGACAACTAGATGTGGAATTGGCCGAGGCCCTTTCCCAATATGATTTATGGTTTTGGACGAGGCCTTAATCATTTTAGACATCTTGTACGAGGCCTTGACAAAATGTTTCAGAATGTCCGGCATTATACATTCCCTCATTATGAAAGTGGTTATTGTTATTGCATGTGATTATTCTTCTAGTAGAATATCCATTTGAGTAAGTAATGGCATTATTTTATTTTACTTTTGCCATATTATGCTGAAGTTCAAGTTCAATAAGGCTTTTGTTTTAGTTATACATTGCCTTAAATCCTTATGTTTTCATATAAAAGCTTCCGCAATATTGTTATCCTTACTGAGCATCTGAGCTCACCCCTTTCAATGTTTTAATATTTTCCAGGATGTGAAGATGTATTTTATGAATGACCTGCAGGGATTGTGAGAAGAGGATATGAGGGTGGACTATGGAGACTTTGTTATTGTAGTTTTTCACTTTATGATGTAATGTAACTTTTACGAATGTATCTAGTGTTTCCAAGGCTACTAAACTAATCGGTCTTTCGAGACTTGATCTTTTGTGATCATGCCAATGTTACGAAGTAATGCACCGACTCTGGGTAGCTGGGGTCGGGGCGTTACAAAGATGAACTTAATCCAATGTTGTTGTCTCATGTTCTGGTCTTTCTTAGAGAAGATATACATGAGACTCCTATGATCATAGTAGACTGTAAAATGATAATTCATCAAGTAGTGTTTCCACATCTTTTTCACCAATACCACTGCTGCTAACTCTAGGTTATGGGCTACATAGTTCTACATTTTAGTTCCTATCTTAGCTCCTAAAATTTCTATTGGCACGTCTCCATCCAATGGAATGGCTACCTGTTTTTCATCAAAACTGTCAAGGGTGCCTCTACCTTGGAGAAGTCAGGTACAAATCTCCAGTAGTAACTAGGAAAATCATATGTCCATCTCCTTTCAGGAAGGTAATCTTGGAAATATCATTGGAAATGATGTCCCCATGCTCTACCACTCCTATTTTGAACTGAAAACTCAAAACTCATGCTGCCACGAGGGAATGTCTAGCCGACTCAAGAGTGATTGGCTACACCCTCCTACGCATGAGTTTATCATGTTCTTCCTGAGTTAAATTTTTCGCCAACCAAAGAACATCCCATTCCAATTTTTTAGGTAAACCACAACCTCTTTGTCTAATACAGTCAATATGACTATGAACTGTGCATGTCCAGTCCATACCTGAAATAACGTCGTAAGGCCTCGATGATGCCACCAAGAAATTCCAACTAAAACTCTTGCCTCAAGGTCTATATTACCCCAACAGAATACATGTGATTATTGAGTCTCCTCCCAAAGGAATCTCCAAATGAGAGGGTCAAGTCAATGGCTTAACTAGAAACTCTAGTTCTAGGATAAAATAAATGGAAGGAATGAATATTTGGTACTATGTCTATTAATACGGTAGTTAGTAGTAGTCACAAACCATTCATCGAATCATTCTTAGAGCCCTTAGGACACACTCCTTGACCATATGAACCTACTCCCTTATCATGTCCTCCAGATCCCTGAGCCTGGTGGGGACAACAGGGGGGTTGTATCATGTCAAAATGTACACCACCTCATGCTACACTCCTATCTCTGATTCCACATCTGCAGCCCTAAATATTTATATGTCCCTAACACTTCTTCTTCCCGAAATATTTTTACATTCCCAAGTCTCTCAGACTGGCATTGGTTTTTTGATTTTACACTACTAACATTCACTGGCGGTATCCGTTCAGCCCAAGAACAATCACCACAATGTTCTCTCTAGAACCCTAACATAAGTAGGAATTCATAGAGGAATAGTGTTGGCTAGGATGTCCCTAAACACACCTCAGAAGGAGTTATGATCCCAGAAGCACTAACCATACTATACTCATTGAGTACCTAGGATAGTCAATACACCTCGATGAATACTTAGCTACTGACATGTCATCTTGCAGAAGTTGTAGAAGCTCTAGATAAATCTCATCCCTTCACTATTTATAAAAAGTGACCCCCTTCTATGATAATGGTTCTCAAGATTTTCCACATAAAATTCCCCTCTTCACAAGATCATGGTAACCTAAAACCTATCATCATCCTGCTGAGCCACGTATAAGTCTCTCTACCAGGACTGCCATCTGATCGAATGTGGCCCTGGTTACATGGAATCTTGGTCACTTCCCATAACCAGTCCTTATCCTCCTATGAGTCAGGATCACCTCAGAACCTGAGGGGTATCAGATGTTGAAACACATATAAGGAAATAAAACAACATGTGTCCTCTATCGGTATAACAACTAGGCCGAAAACTCTAGCCGTAGCCTCTAGTGAGACCTCAGCTCTCTAGGAATTTATCTCGCCTCGAATCTTTGAAGGCCTTTACTGTTAGAAATTGTGCAATGTGCTCAGTCCACATTCATCTTCTACTAGTGGAGCTAGTGGGAAAGATCATCCAATGAGTAGTGGTGTTTCTGGAACACCACCCGATTGTGCTAACACCGTAAGAGGGCCCTGCACTGAGGCATCATTGCTCGGTGGGCTGTCATCGAATACTCTCTCAGAAAACCTGGGTGGCTGTCATTGTGGAGGCATCCTGATAAATAACAGGTGCACCATGGTCAATAACTTATACCTGGTGATCTGACATAAAAGATCACAATGAAAACTCTTGGAATCATACATAAAATCAGGGTTTTTGTGCACTGAGTCGGAAATCAGAAGTCAGGGTCCTTGTGTATGGATACGTCGGCCACTACACTAACCCTGGATTCTGTAAATAGATAACCACACTCACTACAATTAACGCTTTTTCTGTTATAAATAATGATCAGAGTCCTATGTTCCACTATAGAACCAACTCCTATGATACCAATTTGTCACGACCCGTCCCCCTGGGCCCGTGTCGTGACTAACCCCAAGACCGCACTTCTATGTACTAGGGGATGGCGACTTGCACCAAAGGAATATTCCCAAAAATTGGGAAGGCATTGCCTTTATATCCTATAAACACACTCAACCAAGAACACAAGATGATACAAACGCAAGTCAACTGTATAGAAAAAAGAGTGTTGAAAGTATAGAGGGGTTGGAATACATTCAAAACAGTAATAGTACTAGTACAACTGAAATACAATACTACTGGAGAAAAAGAAAGGCTTCTACTGGGTCATCCTCTAGTTTCCTACATAAAGGGTAGGTACAAATCGCATCCACAACACTCGACGTCCACCCATCTCCTCTGCATACCAACATGTCATGTGGTCCACCTTTGAGCACCGTTAAGTCCTGGTACTCGCAACCTCGATCAGTGCTATCCATTGTCTGCATCCAACATAACGAGGTGTGGGAATAGCCTTTTCAGGGGTGAGTATAATTATACTCAATAGGGACCCCGAGACCCTCAAGGTCTCAAAAAAATCCAAAAAGTATAAATCACAAAGAATATAAACCAGTTACAACCCGACTTAGGTATATGCCCATACATATACCTAAATTATCAGGTAAACAAATCTCAATCATAAGGAGACACAGGTTCTAACCCAAAATCCCAAAGCTCAACTGTTCTATAAAGGAAATAAAACCAAAAAGGCAAGTACTACACATGTATGCCACGTAGAAAAATACCACCAAGGTATTACCATAAAGAAAAGCACCACACAGGTACGAACTCAGCTTACACTAGGTATAACTTAGGTACGATAGTAGATATGATTATTTATAGCCACTAAATCATCTTACTTCATTATGATGCTTTGTTGCTAACCCACACATAAACTCTATGAGCTGACCCACACATGATTGTTAGGAGCTGACCCACACAATATCACTAACAGATGACCCACACCGGATCTCAAGGAGCTGACCCACATAGGATCGCTAGGAGATGACACACATAAGATCCCTAGGAGCTAACCCACAAAGGACCTCTAGGAGCTGACCCACACAAGATCGCTAGTCAGTGTTCTCGTCACGGCCAACTACTGGGTTCCCTTACTAGGATTTCTCATCTCTGGGAGGGTCCACTCCCCAAACCACTAGTCGATACTCCAACTGCCACGAAGTCCCACGTAAAAGTATCTCCATGGACCTCCACATTATAGGGGTCTCAACTCAATAGATGGAGCGTCAATCAGACGCATGGTCTGTGAGTTATTAGCTTTCTAGTCCTAAGGGCCCGGTTGGATTCATTCTCGATCCATCCCGGCCATACCCCATCCTTGTCCAAATATCTAGTGAGGTATACTCAAAAGGACCTTCTCGCTCCACGATTTCTATCGCCACTGGCGGTTCTTCAATCGGATGCACAATGACAATTTCATTTCCAAAAGAGCATATGTGGATCATAGTGGGCCCGGGGCCATTCCAACTCGGTCGGACAGACCCAGCATGACCCTACATGGGTAGACCCGGTTTTGGTCGACCCGGCCCGTCCCACTGGGTCCGGCCTGGCCCGCGCTAAGACACCCAGCCCGCGGGGGTCACAAAGGCTGTAAGGGTCCGTGGAGGGCTGCGGGGGCCACAGGAACCACATATTGGTAGCGCGAGGGCCATGGCGTTTCTGTGAGGGTGCAGGGTGGCTCAGATGCGGATGGCATGAGGCCTCGGGGCCGCGTGATAGGCCATGGGTGGCGGAGCGCCGCTGGGTGACTGCGATGAATTTATCGCCTTTGATACAATTGATAGCCATCCTCCTCCATCACAAAGAAAAAAAGAATTATCCCATGAAATTGGGAGTGGAGGATCCATGTCTCTTGGCCTTCACTCTCCGCATTAATGTGGTAGCAAGTGGAAAATACATGAATCAAAAGAATATCATGAACTGGTAAGGGAAATAATTCAAACACCCTCCCTACCTAGTTTGATTCGTCGATGAAGTTCTCCAGGAAGGAGATGATGTTTTCAGGGATAGACGGTCATCGATGATGTTAGTGTATCCTCGATCTTCAGTTCATTGATGTTGAAGATGTTCCTCATCAATGACGGTCCTGAGGAAGAATTCAAAGTCGGCGTTCTTCGTTGGGGCACTTTCTCCCAATTATACAGGTTTCTCCCTTTTTGCTAAGAGTTTCCCATAATTCTACAAAAATGAGGAATAACTAACATCATAGATTATTTTGGAATAATTTTAAATTTCTTTATTTAATTAATGGGTTGGATGAATTAATTAAAGGGGAGAGTTGGGATAATTAAGTGGGGGATGTCAAGAGGTTTTTCCCATAAAATAGGAACTTCCAAAGGTTTCAAGCCTTAGGTGGTCCCCACCACCATAAACTATCATTGGAGGTTAATCTCAGTGATTCTCACCTCCATAACCTCTCATGGGTGGTTTTAGTTCAACTGGTCCCCACCTGTGAAATATCCACATGGGTGGTTTCAAAATAAAAATAAAATGTTACACAATTTTATTTGTATTTTATTCATTCATGAAAAATCCAAAATCTATATTTCACTCTCAACCCTCTATGGTCATGATGACGGTCTCCTTACGCCAATACCTGTGCTTCGAGTACAATTCTGTCCTTATATTTGAATTCTGATAATCTGTTCAAAAGTTATAAAAACTCTCTCTCACGTCTACTGAATGTTCCCGACAAGGAGTTCATAAATACATTCTGGGCACACTAGATCTCATAATATTGTGCTGTCAATTTTCACGGACTAGTAAAATTTATATTTAATTAAAAAAATTTACATGGAGATTTCGGGTCTTTACATTAAATGAAATCTCCCGAAGAGGTAAATGTGTAAAAAAATGGTCAGAACCAAAAGTTAAGGATTAAAAAAGTACTCGAAACAAGTATAATTTTTATTCGATTAATTTATTTCGACCCAAAAAAATAAAATCTTATACAGAACTCTTTTTTGATACATTTGGAATATATAACTAATTTATTTTAATTTAATACTTTGAAGAATTTATAGAGTGTCCATCCCCTCTCATATAAAATGGCATTACATATTATCATTTTTTTGACATAAAACACAATTTGGATTAGCTAACTTCTACATACATACCTTACTTGAATCAATTTCAGAATTTATGAATATTTTGTTTTGGAAGAATTCCCACATAGGAGGTATTAACGTGATAATGAATGGAAATCACATGATGAAATTGTATCATTTTAATTCAAGTGTTTCTATTTAATTTTTTCATCCACATCATTCAAATATTCTTTCACCATGGTTACATAATATATAAATTATCCTCAATATAATATTATGTTATTATGTTAATACCATCAACTAAATCCATTTCCACTTCTATCAAATGGGAAATGAATTTTCATTCATGTGTATAGCGAACTACTTGTTCCCGAACCGATATAATTTTTTCCACCACCGTCTATAAGGAATGGTTATAAATATTTAATTATTGAATATATATAATTTTAATGGAATATTTATCTTTATTAATATATTATTTATTTTCTTACCAATCCATGCATAGAAAAATAATAACTTAGTTAGTGCATACATATGAACTATCACCTCTATGAAGTGATGTGATTCATTTTTCATCACTACATCGCATGAATAGTATATATAAATATTTTTAAATGATAAATATGACATTAATTATATTATTATAATTATTTATTTTTAATTTAATTCATATCTTTACTCCATAATGATCATTGAAAAATGGAAATATTACTCATGCGTACATTGGACATACCATCTTCATGATTATGAAGTTATTCATTTTTCAAATCCATACATAAATGGTGTGATTTATCTATAATTGGTTAGTAGAATGGATTATTTTTTCATGAATATTATTCTATATTTTAGGGACGAATCATCAAATATTACTATTATCATATTTGAAATGTCAATTTGGACTCCTGTACTGAATATCAAGAAAACATCTGACATAAACCGAATTAATTAAGAAATATGTATATCATGACATCAGTGATATAAAAGGAATTATAATATTGAAAAATGTTCTAAATAATTTAAATAAATAACATTGTTCTATTATTCTAGATTATAATAAACATAAATGATGAATTAGTCTCAAGGTATGGGATCTAATCATAGTCTCCTTTAATTGAGGCATTTCTTGATGATATCCACCATTATTATTTTATAAGGTATATATATATAAATTTTTTTTATTAAATATTGATATTTTATCTATCATATCATTATTTAATTTTTTAAAATGCTTTATTAAATGTAGATTTTTATTTAAATACTCAAATTGGAATGTTTCATTTTGAATATTTAATGATTTAATTGTTAAAGATTTTTATTCATGTCAATATTCATGATATTTTTTTTAAAAAAACTATTATTTAGATATAAAACGATTCAATAGAACATTTTTATATATTTTGAATATCATTCAAAGGCTTAAAAAAATAAATCATTTTATGATTTCGTCTAGGAGTGTTTTATTTTCATTCCAAATGATAAAATGAATATTTCTACCATAAACGGTGAAAACAAGTTTATGTTTATTTTAACATTAATTTATATTTTGATTTTTATAAAATAATTAATATTTTTTAAAAAAATCATCTATTATTACATTATCTAGTTATATTGGTATTAATCTTTTTAAATGGATTTATTATTTCAATAATTAGAAATTATTTCTTATGATTGTTAATGAAATTTTTTTATTGAGATGATTAAAATTGAAATAATTTATGTTTTATGAATATATAATGGGACTTAAAAATTTTATGGGAGGGAAAACTATAGACCAATGGTAGGTGGTGTTGTGATAAGCCTTGAATAGGTTTTTTATCTTATAACCTACAATTACTTGGGTATGGTAGTCAGTCATTTGATGATTCCATTTATAAGAGTGACATGTATGGAAGTCAACTGCATGGTTGTTCGATTTAAAATAATTTCACTTATAATTATGTCCCTAGGAATTTATATGTATTTTCAATTCTTTCTATGGGTTTTAGGGTAATTTTCAGTATACAAAAATGGTATGAAATGTACTTATTTACAATGTAAAGTATTTAATAATTATTATGGTTAGAAAATATTATTTTATGATTAAATTTTCATGTGTTTTAATTATTATCAATAAAAAAACAGTTTCATTATTTTTGTATCACTTACTGATCTTATTGTGACCATCCATAGTATTTATAAAACGTGTTTTCATTGGCATTAATGTTCTGTAAGGACAAAATAACATGTCAAGTTGATAGTATTAAATATGATTCAACAAGAAAAAAATGTTTTCTTTTAAAAGGGTTTCCATTATTGTGTAAAATGAATACTAAGTATAAGTGACAACTTTTGATGTATGGGTTTTCATTTTAATGTTTTTTCTTATTCTTTAAAACAATAAACTAAAAAGATCCTCATATATAAATTCTATTTATAAAACTCTATAATAAATAATATTTATGGATAAGTTATTATACCAAGCATTTGCAGTCAGGGACACATCATTAATGAAATCTTTTAAAATATTATTTTATATGATTTGATACATCAAAAATTGATATGGTTTCACATGTTATAATATACAATTAAATTCAAGGTGAAATAAGATGATGCCTTTTTTAGTCAGTGCATGCGGGAGAGGGGTGGAGAAATTCACTAATTCCTAATGTATATATTTTATATGTGGGGTAGTATATATTTCATTATTATTTTTGATTTTAATATAGATCAGTGCATATTATTTTATGAAATATGCATTTAAAAAATGATATATAGTTTTATTTTACGGTTTCATTCATATAAGTGATTATTAAAACCAATTGTTTAATTTTTATAAGAAACATACATTGGTTAATTTCATATGAATAATTCATTAATACATATTGTGAGTGAATTATATTTATATTATGTTTTCACTCTTGTATAATGGTACAATAATAATGATAATTATTAAATTTGAATATAATCCACAATTATGGGATGTAAGTGGGTGTGATTTTAAAGTAATATACATGGTCGATGCTGCACCCCCAGATTCACAATTTAATCTTTATCATTTTCAAATACAGTAAATAGAATATTATATATAACGGTGAATCTATCGAAACAACTGATGATTTATCCTAACCTATATATACACTATATGGAAGAGATGTTTTATTGACACACATAGGTGATCGATATCAAATATATGAGGATATAAATATAAAATAGATGAATTTTTTATTATAGTAATATATATTTATATCAGTTCTTCATTTTATTATTTTTATACAGGTTTCCTTTTTTATACAGAAGAGATCTTTGGGAAAATGTTTTATTTTTTCAATTATAATTGATAATATTTATTTGAATCTTATAAAACTCTTAAATGATTACATGAATATATATAAATATGTAGAAATATTATTATTCAAATGGAATATAATGTCAAAATCATCCAAAAAATCCATTTATAAGGTGTATATGTCATTATAAGTTTGTGCTGAGTACCACCTCAATAAATGAAGGGTTCAATTTTTCGTAAACTAGTTACATTTATTGTATACAATAGATACTTTTATAAAATATAGAATTATTATAACATTTATTTATTCTTAAATTATATAATTTTTTTTAATACATCCCCATGTTATATAAATAATTAAGATAATTGTATTTATATTTGAGGAATACATCCTCCAAAGATTGATTTATATATTTTTCCACTATATTAATGATAGATGATTAATAAATTTATATAATATATTATCATAAAATTTAAGAACCTATTAATATTTTTTAATTGTAATAATATATAATAATTTTTTATTAATAAAAAAATTTATAACAAATCTCATCATAGTATATGAATATATCATGTCACTATTCATAATTTTAGTTCATTTGGAAATGAAAAAAATCATATATTTATTTATAATTAAATAATAATGGATATTCCCAAAACTTCTATATATTTTGAATCAAACTTATAACACTTTTTGTAATATTAATTATATTAAGATAATTATAGAGTAATTAAAAAAATCACCTCATTAAAATAATAGTTACACTAATTATTTTAAAAATGAAAAAAATTGATATAAGTGGACCATCGATAATGAAATATTGATGTTTAAATTAATTAAAAATTTCAACTTATCCATATTTATTTATTCTATTATAAGTGTCTAGATAGAATACATTTTCAAAATTACAATGAAATAACTATAGATGCCCGATGCATTCTAGTCTAAGGGAATCCACGATTACATGGGTTTCCCCCTAATGGATCAAAAAGATCAATCATGGGGCGTAGTTGATACATGATGCTTAATGATCTATGGATTCTATGTGATTTTTGGAATTGTTTTTATTGATCTATGTATGAAATACAAGGGTATTACTACTAATAAATAATTTTCACCATATGATTATGTAAGAATTTTTCCATGAAATATTACATGATCCCTATATATAATTGTGTTGAATGATGGAAGCTATTTTCTCCTCTACTTGATCAATGAGTATCTCTCAGTATATGTGAAAACCAATGATCACATGCATTGATTTCCCATGGAATGTGTTTCCATAGTAAAAGTGATCAGAAAATGAGAAGAAAATATTTCCACTGGAGACAAGTTCAAAACCAAAAGTTGTTTACAATGATAAATGAGCCATTCGTGTTATCTTTTAATGAAATAACTGGACGACTCCAACAAACCCAGTGACCCTATGAATTGCTATATGGAGGATTGATGCTCCCCTAAAATGAGCTCATTGTTGGAGCTTCAAGCCAGTTCATAGAAAGTTTCACTATGTTCAGCAGTATGTTCGGTGTTCTGATGATAATAAATTTCTTAGTTGTAGACACCACCTCAAAGTGAAATCCATTTCTTGGATGCTAGATACACATAGAAGATGCAATAAAGTCCATACCATGTTCCATTATTTATTAACTAAAATGAACTCCACTATAAAACCATTGGTCCAGAAACAACATATCCTAATTCTCCTAAGTTCATTTTGGTTAGTGTAGGACACTCATGTGGGTGTGAATTGAGTTCCTAAAAAAATTTCTATCTAAAAATGTATTTATATGTTCTCCAATTTACAATAACAAATGGGCTACTAAGCCTATGTTCTGTATTTATAACAGTTTTGATCTTTTAAAGTACTTATCAATGAGTGATTAGATATTAGTTCAAGTAATATGGATTATTATTTTAACTTTTGAAACCAATATTCTAAATAATATTCATATATATACACTATCTAAGATTAACAAGCAATATGAAATAAATGGTTTCTTATGTGTAAAAATAAATTAGATAAAAAAAATATTAATAGGAAAAAAGAAATAACAAATAATGGTTCTGTCTCAAGCAGAGACATAATCTCCTCCACCAGGTGATAAACAAACACTATGAATTTTTAAAAAAATAAACAAGGATTCACACCCAAGTTAGGGAAAACTATAACATACACATTATCTTGGTATAGTAGACATCATCCATAGTTTTCATGGGAGTGATAAGATAAAGGGGCCACAAATGGACCTCTTTCATTTTTATCCATGGATGGGTTGTGATGATATCATTGTATCTTATAGTTTTTCATAGGATTTGGTGTGTGTTCAAATTACAAATAGAAACACACTGATGTCAATGTAAAACAATAAAAAAGTGGAGAAAAATATATACAATAGAGTTTATAAGGATCTATGGGATTATAAATGTAGCTTGAGGCTCCATGAAGTTATGTTGAAATGTAGATGATGTCGAATTTGGGAAACAATTAGCAAAATAGAGTGTGATGAGTGATTCTACATATTGCTCTATTGAGGTATATGGTTTGTGCAATGTCCTCTTATCCATTCATATTTTTTTTCAAAAAGTTATTCGATTTGAGTTCTCACTAGAATCACCTATTAATCATTGTAATATGTTCTTGAGTCTAATTTAGGTGCACAAACAACTTGGTATATAACTATAGTTGTGCTTCTGTATTTTTTATTGGGTATTCACATTATACACTATGGCTAATAAAGACCATGACCTCGATCGTGTCATGGTACCTCATACCTCATGTCGCACTGTAACATCGATGTAAAGGTTGTCTACAAAAGATAGAAAATTTCCTCAAAATACATAATGGTACTAAGTTTGATAAATATGGCCTATAGAAGTAATTTTGAATTTAAATGATAAATAATGAGTTGACGGTGTCTCTGAATGGTAGGCCAAGAAAGATTTCTAAGAGACGACATATTCTACAATATGCTAACCTAATATGAGTAGGGGTGAATCAGGATCTATGGGTGGTTCTTATAGTAGGTGGAGATGATGGTGACTTTTTATATCTATAGATCATACCTATAAGTCATATTTAAAAAATAATGATGCAAAAAGTAATTCATTCTGTCAGTAGGTTGATGAGATGGTGACTCAGTGCATTTGTATCATGAGTGATGGTGTCTCATCTATTTTAAAAATTCAACATTTGTGCTAATGGTGAGACAGCTAAAAATGAGAAAAATTAATCATAATTAAATTACAAAAGTATCTCAAACATATCTATTTTCCAAACATCAGTAGTATTTCAAATTGTGAGTCCACCATAACATTGACTAATAGTTATTAGAATACTTCCAACATGTATTATGATGTGAAATACTAAAAGAATAGATTGAGATGATATTTAAACATGAGTAATAATAATTTAACATAATTTAACTAAATTCAACATGTTTTGGGAGCATTGAAACGTTTGGAGGCCCAAAATATATCCCTTTTTCAGGAACACAAATCATGGAACTAATAATCAATTCCTAATGATCAATGTATGAAAGAACTATTCGGATAAAATTTCATACAGATCATGAAAAAATATATAATAAGATAAAACATGAAATAAAATTAATTATCATCTCATATTTCTCCCCCTTTTGGGATTATCAAATACAGAAAAAATAATAAAAAATAATGAAAATATTAGAGAGGAAATGGTTATTTCATTTATGACAAAAAGATAGTACATTGGACGTGAAAAATCCCGAAAATCAATCCCTATCATAAAGCAACATAGAATAAAGTCATCTCCAATGATGGATCCATAATTTATTTTTCATTATATATATTAGTAAGTGAAATAATAGAAGTTAAAAAAGAGGAAGATGTATATAGATGATGAATGGAAACTCCATAAGGCATTGTAGGGGTGAGACCTTGAGTAGAAGAAAATGGGGCTGTATGGTCCCTATAGATCCCATGCCTTAGATGACTAATATCATGAGAAGGATATATGGGGAATGGATGAAGGGTTTCAAGAAAAGGATCAATAGGGTTTTGAGTAAAATCTTCTCCTAATTGGGGATCCTAAGATCAAAATATAGAGGATGATGGTAGGTCATAAATTATAGGACTAAGAGGGAATGCTTTTGGAGCAAGAATAATTTGACTCTGGACATGTAGGTAAGGCTTTAAAAGGTTGATAAAATAAATTATTATATGACCACCATTCTCTATAACCTTATTAAAATTGTCATTGATCTTTGTAAACATCTAATGTACTTATGCAATATCTATGAGTTTTTTCACTTGTTCCCTAAATGCTTCTATAAAAAGAGGGATTCTCAATTTCTCAACCAAGTATTTGAAATGACTATTAGACTAGTGTTTGGTATAAATCCTTTTAATGTTGTAATATACATTCTTAGTAACCACTTCATGTGAATTAGGGGCATATTTCATGAAAATCCCTAAAATATCATACAGAAGGTCATTGTTCTATTTTATTTTTCTTAGGATCCCATAATCTGAGATACCCATCATAGTATGATGTTATTGTCATATCAATAATATGGTCATATCAATATTAGAAGGCTTATCAAGGGCATCAGAGGTTGAGGATTCACTTACTATATCATTCTCTATTGATCACAAAATATCCAGATTAATAATTGGAGGACGAGATGTATCATCCTTAGAGGATGTGTCTTCATTATTATTTACAACATTTTCTAAGGTTTATACATAATAAGATGAAGACACTTTCACGACAAGAATGATTACGACCAAACAATCAATTAATCTTTTATTTTCCATCAATAATTTTTTTTGTTCTAGAATCAATCTGAGGGTGAATCTGAGTGACAACTCATTTTCCAATCTTAGTAGATTAAATTTCACGAATACCTATTATAGGTGAAGGTATAGTATAGATAATTTCTCTATCAACTAAAAAATACTCATTAAATACATTTAAGTCACAATAACATACATAGTATACAAGAACATGGGCATCCAAATGAGTAGAATAATGAGTAGGAGTCACCGTTGGATCTGCTTCAACAGTAACTTTCCGAGCATATCCTACTGCTTCAAACATGGAGCCCATTGTATCAGATGACTCATCATCAAAATCAGGATAATCAATGACTAAAGTGATAGATCCTGGATACCTCTCCCATTCAGACCCTACTATCAATTCATATGGATTTATAATGTCAACTCTAACTCTAATTGTCTTATTATCCCCCTAAACATGTTCCTTCTTCCTATCATACACTTGTTCCTACACTTGAACAACTGGAACATCATCCTAATTTAAAACTAATTCTGATGCCTTCTCAGATTCCACAACATTTTCCATTATGTTTAATCATTTTCAGAAAAATTTGATTGTTATCCAAAAAGACCTTTCTCACCTATAAGATGATCCGTCTCTCCATGAGCTTTACTGTATTTCTCTTTCTCCTCTTCTTCTTCATTTATATCACTTCCACCTTCATCTTAAGACTCTTATTATTCAAAATATTCATCCACCTATTTACTCTCTTCTTTTTCTTCCTCTCATTCTTTGGCATCATCATCATCATCTTCACTATTATATTTTACCTATCCACAACCACTTCTACTAGTGTACTCAACATCTTCATATTCATCTATCTCTTCATCATAATCATCAGCTATGAGAGATTCTTTGGTAGGATTTATTATTGTAGGTTTAGGAAATCCAATAGTGATACATTATGGAGATGCTGAATAATAAAGATCACTCATGTAATCAATAAGTGATAATATTTCTTTCTATGACTCATCTACTAGTTCTTCCTCATCCGAGTACTCGGCCAAATCATCGTTTCCTAGACATGGATAATCAATATATTTCAGCCTAGAATACTATTTAACATGATTTAAATCTTTGTTATGTTTCTCATTATCCTATAACCACTACCTCTCCTAGGTATTCTAGGTAATCCCCATTATTTTTAAAATGGATTTTGTAATGAAAAAACCATCACCTAAGTCATTGTTTTTCTCCTTCATTTACAACTCCTTTATATTTCATCATTGCCGAAATTAGCTTTGAATAAAACATGGATGTTCACTTGGATTGATGTTTATTCATATAATTCATGTGGACCATGAGGTATCTACTAAAATTAATCTTGTGTTCTTCATTCATTAGATACAAAAAATTAAAAACATGTTTTTTCACGGAAGAAATGTTACCTTTAATGGGACATAATTGTAGTTGAATAAACTTAAATAATAACATACATTTAATATCCAATTATGTTTCTATAGATCGTATTGGGATTATATCACTATTAAACTCATTTAGGGATATTTCATAACATAAAATATCACACGGATGATAAAGAATGCCTTTGTAATCATCAAAAATACCTTCATGTGGTACCTTTAAGCATTCTACCATCATCATAGAGGAAAAATAAATCATTTTTAAATCTATTATAGACTTGATAAAAACTCATTATTTACTTATAGAATAATCATGGAATACTTATAAAACTATTGCACAAGTTTTAGATAGAGAGGTCGTGTGTTATTAAAGAGCCAATCAAAACAACCATGTTCAGTCATCACATTCAAAACGAGTGATTTACTTGACAACATCCATTCTGCATGTACATACTTCTATGGTAAAACAATTATGTTTGGAAGAACTGAGTTAATTGTTTAGAGCTTTAGAGCACTTGATTCACCATTTTTATTCATTTAAGGGTGATTTTTTGGAGAAGTTTTAGAGATATGATTCACTTGACCCATTACAAATGGTTATAATGGTTATTTTGAAGGAGGAATGTAGTGGTGGTTTGATAGAAAATGGTTCGGTTTTGAGAGTATATTGAGTAAGAGATTATTTGGATCATTTCAATATTTATCATTTAGGGATTTGAAAATCATAAATAGAAAAATATGTATAAAATAACACAAAATTAATAAAACAACAACTTTTTGTTTGAGTTAGATAAATAAAAAAGTAAAGTCAAACATTAAGTCTCAACATTGTGTTCGAATGGTGATTTGTCATTAGTGAGTCGCAACAGTGACTCTTTAATGGTAGGTCATTAACGATGAGTCATATATGGTTAGACATCAATGATTGGTCAATAAAATTGATCTCCCCCAACTCATGTCTTATATATATATTATTCTCTCATAATTTAATGGCTTTGTAAAAATATCTTCCATATGATTTTCAGTGCCAATGAATTAATGAGTAATATCACATTTTTTACAATGAAATCTGAAAAAGTGATTTCATACATGAATATTGTTTTTCTATTAATTAGACACTAGATTCATAGAAATTTTAATTGAAAATGTGTTGGCATAGTTTATAGGGGCATGCCTAAATTGATATCCATGGTCTAGTAATGTGTGTTTCTTCTATAAAATTTGAGCACAAAAACTAAGATTAGATATGTATTCAGCCTCAGTAGGAGATAATGAAATATAATTTTGTATCTTTATACACTATGATACTTAAGACATTCATGAAAAAGTGATATTTTCCAGATGTTCTTTTTCTATCTAACAATACACCACCAAAATCAGCATCAGAATAGATAACTAACTCAAATGGTTTTCCTATGTGATAAAATAGTCCAAAGTTAGATGTATATTTTAGGTATTTGAAAATTATTTAAATAGAAATTTTATGTGACTCTTTAGTATTCTCTTAAATACAAGCACACATTCAGACACAAAACATAATATCATGATGGCTGGCAGTTTGGTAAAGAATACATCATATCATACCTGTACAACTGGTTTGAGCCACTAATTTTCAATCTTTATCAAGATAAAATTTACAAGTTGTACTCATAGTAGTTTCAATAATTTTAATTTTATCCTAATTATAATGTTTTAAAATATCTTCAGTATATTTACTTTGATTTAAAATAATATATTTGTTATTTATAAACATATTAAATCCAAGAATGAATTTGAGTTCACCCCTTAAAATCATATAAAACCCATTCTAAATCTTTTTTTAAAAAATCATCACAATATGAATTTATTGAAGTTCCAAAAATAATATCATCAACATATATTTGAACAACTAAATCATTGGAAATTATTTTTATGACAACATTATGTTATGCTATACATTTAAAAACCCATTAAAAATAAAATAATGGAAGATCCTATCATACCATGGGCTTGTAGCCTGTTTTAAACCATAAAATGAATTTCCAAATGTAATAAAATGATTTAGAAAATGGAGATATTTAAAATTAGGGAGTTGTTCAAAGAAACATCATAAAATATATAGTTATTTAAGAATTCACTTTTGGCATCCGTTTGATAAATTTTTAAACACCTAATATTTACCTCTAGTCAATGTGACTTTGGGCCAAATAACTAATTTCCATACTTTGTTTCACTCAAACTAGTTTAATTGTCCATGAATTGAAAGAATAAAAAATTAATATCTGATTTCATCAATGATGTTTTTAGTTTTATTCCACGACAAAAATACATGATTTTTATCCTTGTTTCATAGAGAAGCTCTAGTCTGTGTTCATTTGTCTAAGTCACCAAATATAGAATCTTATTGATGTTTTATGGGTTCTGACATACCTTGAAAAATAAGGGTTGGTCAATTCATATTCTTCAAAAGTTTCAGGATCATTATAGTAATAATCTGTAGAGTTTCTAGAGCAAGTTTTTGTTAGTTGTTTAACAATAGAATCTGAATGTTTAAGATTAATGTCTAGACTGGACATGTTATCCTTAAGATTTTATATGGTGTTTTGGACTCAAGTTGACCTGTTTCATTAAACAAAAAACA
This sequence comes from Viscum album, assembly GCA_963277665.1. NCBI lineage: Eukaryota > Viridiplantae > Streptophyta > Magnoliopsida > Santalales > Viscaceae > Viscum > Viscum album. Next base: position 13,879,011 of record OY728151.1, on the reverse strand, counting down.
CATAGATTATTCCACACACTTGGTTGTCTTGATAAATATTCTATAGGATTTACTAGAGAATGAATAACCTTGTAAAATCCACTCATCATCCTTGGGGGAAAACATTTAAAGATTATCTATTGTATTAATAATGAAGACATTATAACCAAAAATGATCATGTAATCACCCAAGAATTCCTATTATTAGTCATCTCAATGGGGGTCTTCAATAGGATAGTTATAAATAAAACTATATTTATAATATAGAAATATATAGTCACAAATTCTTCCCAAAAATAGACATGTAGATCATATTCATTATGTATCGTCCAGGATAGTTCTTGTAATGTTCTATTTATCAATTCTACAACTTTATTCTATGGTGGTGTCCTAGAATTAGAGAGGTTAAGAGTATAGCCATTTTTGAGATAAAATATTAATATTATTTATTTTCAAACTCACGAGCATGGGAACTTCTTATGGTTTCAATCCTAAGAGCACAACATTTTTCAACTGACCAATCACACATGATGACATAAGAACAAACATCACTTTTGTGGACTAAAAATAAAGTCTATGTATACCTAGAAACATTATCTACTAGAAGACAGACCCAGTGATTCCCATTTAAAGTTGAAACTCTAGAAGCTCCAAACTAATCCTCATGAACCAACTCAAGTGTTTGAGAAGTTGAAACTTCATTCTTTGGGTTGAATGATATTATGTATTGTTTTCGTTTTTGACATGGATTGTGAGCATTATAAATTTTAAACTCTATTTTGAGTAGATCTTTGAGTATTCTTTTTCTGGAAGTATTTCAAAGAGAGTGAATATATTATAGTGGCCTAGTACTATATTCCAGATCCAAGTAGTATTATGAATGGAATAAAATCTTGATAAATATCAGTCAGACTAATGAATCTATGTTTACGATATATACGATTTAATTTCTAAAGGAATTAATGACTAATTAAGTCATATATTTGAAAACATTATAATATTATAATTAAAATTTAACATGACATAAATCATCACATAATATAGAAATTATATTTTGACTGTACTTAGGTCCATCAAAATAAATATGTTTAGAAATTAAAATTGTGTTTGTGTTACCAATTTCTCCAAGGCACACAATGATCCATTTTTAATTATCACCAAAGATAACATATCCACCATAAATGATAATGAGGTTCTTAGAGATATAGTATTATCATATCATGTGTATTTAACATAGACAATCCATTTACCATAAGCTCTTATAAGAACTCTTCAAACAACATTCCTATAGAAAAAATTTAAGAAAAAAAGACATTGGTACCCAGATTTTCATAAGTCTAGTAACATTAGTAATTGATGCTTAAAGAACCCCCATTTCCATCATTGGTTTCTTATAAACATTCTTTAACATTTTATAAAAATATTTTCTCTTATTTCCAAAAAAAACTAAAAGTATTAAATGATGTTCCAATACTAGAACTTGTAAAAAAATTCTTAGATTTGGGCCTAAAATCAGATTTTTCTGATTTAGATAAAAAATTGGCGTTAACAAAATTAATTTTCCCAAGTTGATAACCAATTATAATAGTATATTATTGAGAAATGTTTTTTCCTGTAGTTTTTGTTTTCTTATATTTACTATTTTTAAATTTCTCATGATCCTACATTGATTTCTAATTATAATATTTAATTTTAGTGTTTTTATTGAGAAGTTGATCATTCTATTTTGTTTGTAAATTTAGTTTAGATTTATCATTATTTAAATGTATATGTTTTTTTTGAGTGATTTATATTTATCTTTTAGTTCATTACAATTATCCTCAATAATATTTCATTATTCAAACATTTCTTCATTAGTAATATATGCAGAATTTTCATGTTCAGATTCATCTCTAGAATAATACGAGTTATGTGTAGGAGATGCTATAGTAAACTTATATGTGTTTTTAAAAAATAATATGTTGGATTTGTTACCCTTTTCATCATGATACGATTCTAATTCATTGGATAAATCCTTATATTCACTCTATGTAACTTTTATTTCTATCATGTACATTCTATCTATATCCTCACATTTCATCATATATTTCATTTTTGGATACACAGACTTCATATATAGATTTCTATTTAATTCATAGTACACTACCCAATAGAAATACCACTTCTTTTTCAATCCTTTTTTCGGTTCCATTATAGTCACACACACCTCTTTAGCTATTATTTCTAAAGAATGTATCCTTTTTATAACTTTTCATAAATATATTGGCTAGTTAAGAAATTTCTTCATAAATATCAGTCAATGAATATTAAATGTTTGATATTTTACTAGAAACATGAAATTTTTTCTTTTGTTTGGATGTAGTGGTTTTTAAAGCCACTCACTTTCATTTAGGTTCACTATCTCTTTCAATATTGATCTCTAGTTCGTCCTCATACATCATATGATTATCTATCAATTCCTTGACTAGAATCATACTGATGACCCTTGATTATCTTATTAATACTGATGTTCTTATCCATTTTTTTGGTAATCATCTATGTAGCCACATGATTGGTTCTGTGGAATCAATTGGCATTCCCATAGTAATCATTATATTGAAAATATCATTAATACATAGAGAACTATCAGAAATTGGTGCATGAGGCTTTATTTTAAAAATATAATATTTAATGATATATATATTAAGACTCATTTCATTACCATTTATTGTTAATTCATGTGAAATAAGTAATGTATCCTGAATTTCAAAGGTAGTTTTACATACAAAAATCCTATTGAATTCGTCATCACATAGAGAAAACAATACGGCATTTCAAAGACCATTCCTTGTATATTTTGATTCATTTTTATTTCCAACTGATCATAGTTTGTGTCATTTAATTACAGTGTTTTTTCGTAGCAGATCCATCCTATATATTTTCCATTTTAAAAAATAAAAACAAGTTTTACGGAAATAAAAATTCTTATGTGACCAAAATTTTGACATCATTGAAATAAATATAAAATAACTATTAAAAATATTTAAAAATATTGGAATCTTTGAAAATTAAAAGGTAAGAAATCCTCTGATACCAAATGTTGGACAGAGTATGAAAATAATTAATTTGGGGGTAATGAGTTCCAATAACAAAACCTGTTTACAACACCTATTTATATGTTCCCCATTTTTTATTAATAAATGGTTCAATTAACCAATGTAACATATTGATAAATGTTTTGATCTTTTAAAAGAATTATCAATGAATGATTAGTTCTCAATTAAAGTAATATTTATTATAATATTAACTTTCAAAATCAATCTTCTACATCAAATTCTAATAAGAACACTATTTATGTATAACTTTAAAAATAATTGAAATTTTTCATCTATGAATAAATAAATTAGATACAATTGAAATTTGACGTCATAATATAGAAAAAAACAAGGGATTCTGTCTCATGAAGTAAAAAAATCTTCTCCTCTTAGTGGTCACCTACCACAAAGAAATTTATATAAATAAATAAGTATTTTCCCTTTAGATTGGGGTAATCAACATGATCCACACTGTCAAAGTCAACTAAACCACTTCCATTGTTTTCATGGGAGTGATAAAAATAATATTCCAAACATGGACCTCTTCCTCTATTATCCATGGGAGTCTATGGTCGAAAAATGGATTGTGAATATATTATTATACCTTCCAATTATTCATAAGAGTCAATTTGTGTTCATATAACAAATAGGTACACAGTGAAATCAATGTAAAAACTATAAAAAAGTAAAGAAAAATATTTATAATAGTGTATAGAAGGATTTTTGTGGTTGGAAACGTATCTTGAGGATCCTTGATGTTATGTTGAAATAAATATCAATTAGAATTCCATTAATAGACAATTATAATTTGTGTTATGAGTGATTTTGACTTTTGGTTATAGTGAGTTATATAGTTTATGAGATGAGATAAGATACATTTTATTTTGAAGGTGAAAAATTTTTATGGTTTGAGTTTTCAGTAGTATCACTTAGTGCGCTAAATAAGAACATCTTCATATGTTTTTAGGTGAACATTAAACTTGTTATATTTTTGTAGTTTTGCTTCTTCCTTTTTTATTCGGTATTCTCTTTGGACACAATAGTTGACAAGGAGAATGATATAAATCATTTTGAGGTACCCCATTCCTCAGACTACACTCTAAAATCGATACAATTATTATATAAAATAGAATGAAAAATTCATTGAAATAAATAATGGTACTAAGTTTTCTAAATAAGATTGTTAGAAGTAAATTTGATTTTAAATTACAATGTAAGTGTTTACAATTTCTATAAACTATTACTGGGAAAGGTATCTGAGGCTTATTTCATTCTACAATTAGGAACAGTTTTACAAGTATCAATGACTCATGATTGGTAGGTCATTATGATAGTAGGTCAACTTTATGGTGACTCGTTCTATTAGTAGACCATATCGGTAAATCATACATAGTGGAAATTATTATTCCATTGGTTAATCATTCTATCGAAATGTTTATTCAATGGTGACTCAGTGCTTAGGTAGATTGAGTGACAATTTCTCATCCTTGGTTACAATTCATTATTTATGCTAATAGTGAGACAGATTACTATAATACATATTATAGGTAAGTCCATGTCAGTGGTACCTCATACATATCAATTTTTCATTCATTAGTAATATTTCTAACATTTATTCCACCTCAATCATGACTTATACATTGTAAAATATTGGAATCATAAATTATAATGTGAAATACAAACAGAATATAATAAAATGATATGTATACATTAGTAAACATAATATAGATTTATTGAACTAAATTAAGCATGATTTTTGGGAATTAAAACTAGAGGAGGACAACATTATGTGTAGAAGTGAAATCAACAAAGGATATCCAGATCATGCGTTCCCGTGAACCATCATATAACAGGTGGATGAGGCTCTCCTATTGGTGATTCCTACATCATGGGAACCTAGACGCAAGTGGGATACCCAACCCTTTAACAATATCTTCTTTATGAATTGAATGGTTCATTATTATCTTGATTATGAAGTTATATTTTGCAGGGATTAATGTGAACTACAAAAATCTCATTCAATCTATCAGCCTGGTTCCATCCAAAAATATCCATTTGAAAGTACCTCATCGAAAAATCCCTCTGTTAGAGGTGCTGAATATACATCTATCTAGTTCTATATTCAGGTCAATAAGAACAAAACATTAATGTTGGTAATGATACATGACTTCTTTAATGAATTTCTTATGATAGATGGAATCCCTCAATGTGATACTTGGGATTAGTCATTAAAGGAATCCAATTTGTGACCCAACCCAATAATGATGAAAAAATATAAGGCCCCCTTTCACAAAAATCCATTTCATTAGAGGCTTTATGGTTAAAATTTTCGGAAAAATGAGAATTCAAGATGAGGATGAAAATCCAACTGAAACATCCCCATCCCCTCTCCATTCGGTTAGCAATACCCTAATCCAAAGGGTATGCTCATCCTATACTTCCCAAACCAAATTTTCATTTATGTTGTGAAGAGTTTCAAAAAATATTTTTACATGGATACCCCCTTCTTGTGTTGTCCATAACATTTTCCAATGATTACTATTGATATTTATTCTCTAAAAGGGAATCCCAAATAATGTATGACAATAAATTATCATTTTTTTAAATGAAAATATTTGTTACATTAATAAAATGTGATTGAATGGGTATATCCGAGAGAACACTATTCACTAGCACAATCCAATATCCAATGGACAAAAAGTGATTTTTTATGTTAAAGATTTGACATGTGATCCTACTAAAAATATGAAAAAATTGATTAATTCATGTTCTACATGAATCTTGGGGGCACCAACATATTCTTAGGGAATGTTCCCTCTAAGAATGGATAGGGTATTTCATATGAAAGTAACCTGTCTATCGTAGCATATTTTGTAGATGTAATGACTACGCTTTCACTATTAATGATCTGACCACTCCAATGATAATACTCTTTGAGGACCCTATTTATTATTCATATTGATATTTTTCTATCATTCATTAAAATAATCATTTCATCTACAAACATAAGATGAGAAATATAGTGGGGAGTTAGTCTACTATAGTGGGGAATGATTTCACACTTATGTATGCTATTATTAATAAGGAGAATAAGTGCATCATGTTAATGGATGAAGGTATTAGAGATAGAGGGTCACCCTGGCTCAATCCAAAGGTTTTTGTGAGAATACAATATTTCAAATCCATAAAATAGTATTCCATCAATAATGAGATAAATCACTTGATAATACAATCAAAATCACAGGGAGAGAAGCCCATACCTTCATGTACCTTATTAATAATGCTCCATGTGATGCGGTCGTATTATTTTCTATACCAATTGTGATTTCTATGTTTGATACATGGACATTCATATTAATTCAACCAATTACCACTTGTGCTAGTATGACTTTCCCCAATAAATTTCATACATTGATGATTCCATGTTTCGCCTTAGATTGCCAGTGTGGAAGATGAGTTGATAGACATTGGTTAATAACACATTCCAAGAAATTATAAGTAATGTTTCACATGATCAGTATTATGTAGTCATTAATGGAATAAAGGTATTTTATTTCAGGAATTATCCCTAAAGATGTTTCACATGTGACTACTGTAAGGCTGCCTCTAGGGAAGAAGTCTTCGATGGATATAATAAAATCATTTCATATGATACGCTAATAATATATATAAAAGTATACTAGGTCAATGTCTAGACCTAGGGAACTCTCTGGGTTCATACCCAATATAGAATCATGAATTTATTTCTCATCATGAACTACATCCATTATTATGTTGTTCACTATGGAAAATGTGTTTAGAACAAAACTCAAAAAACCATCATTTCATCCTAGCTATCCATTAGGAACGAGAATGTTGGGCCCTACAAGATGCCACATAAAATGAGAGTGATCTATAACTAAAATTATATTCTAGTATTTATAGTAAGATCCATCCTAATGAAAAATATTGGGTCTATTGATGTGTTATTTCTCTTATATATAGACATGAAAATAGGTTTGATTCAAATCACTTTCTCAGATCCATATTTTTTTTATATTTCACTCATGGTTCATGTTCTTTTAGAATTATTATTTCCTAAAATACACCATTTCTACTAGAGTTATTTTCAATCAATAGGCCATTAAATTCCTCTTCATGTATGGATTTTAACTAGCCAATATACTTCTTAGTCATATCTATGTCTTGCATGTTTCTGTGGAGGGGGGTCCATAACTCATTAATATAGGTAGTTTTGAAGATGTATCAACATGTTTTATAGGTTTATCCATGTATTGAATAGTGTGGTCTTAGACCATAAATCTCAAACATTTTGGTGACTACCTTTTTACAGAGTCTATCGATGAGAGAAAATGAAATGCTCTATATTCACTTGGTTAAGAGACAAAAAGACCAGAAATGGTAAATGATAAAATATACGTCATACTAGATGTGATAACATTATATATATATATAGATAGAAATGGAATGAATATTTTCCATGAATCTTTCTATGTGGAACCATGTTCGACAACCACTTCTTATCTAATTTTACTATGTGAACCAACAAGCTATATATCATTTATCAATATGCTAGCTCCGGTCCATGAATTAGACATAGTCCATACTGGTCTCCCTGGGAAAGTCCCATCTCCATTTTTCCTTCTCCATATATGAAATGACATTAATAAACCCTCCAAAAATCCAAGGGGATTATCATGCATCAAAGGCTCGTAGACCACCCCACATGGACAGTTTCCATTAAACATCACAACATCCGTATATAATAGATGAAAACAGATAGCTCGAACCTGAAATCACATTATTAGTGATAAATATATCATCATATTAGACCTCATAAACTATGATATTAATCTACTAAAATATTCAAATATACATATTAGAGGGGTCAACATGCTTATAGGCATGAATTCTGATTCTACTCGTGGATTAACTGATTTTGTAGAAGTCCTTCTTTGGTTTAATCACTGAAACTACAGAGTATATAGTGTTTGGGATTTCAATTGAAATGAAATTGGTTTTCTCATGGACATTTATTCCATGTGAATTCCAAATAGGATTATGTAAAATTAAAATATATGTATCTTATCTTTAGACCTTGAAAGATTAGCAGTTTTCAGTTGGGATGAATAGCACACCAAGTTACTTGCCGACAATGATCTTGTGAAGAAACCACTAACCTATGATATAGGTGAAAAAATAGTGGATTTGATAAGTCCATAAGGTGATGGGGTTTTTTGGAAAGAGACCCACACTACCTGGGGTGGTTATAGGAATATATTATGCATGCCTAAGGGGATTAATGTCTTCTCTTTGAGGAATCTCAATTCAAATAACCATTTAATGAACAGCATCAAAGAGAAATTATTGGGTCTAATTTAGAGAACTATTTGAGATACCTAAAAGAAAACGAAGATGAATTGAGGGACTTGGTTCTCTAAATTGTGTGAAATAGCTCAGTGGGATTAAAATAATGAATATCCCACAATGTGGATGAACAAAGGAACTAATAGAATCAGCATCATCAGTCATGGATAGAGAATGGACCATATTTATATAGTGATCCATGTAAATGTAAGGATACTGAACAAATGTTAAAATAGAAGAGATTAACATCTCTGGATTTTGGTTTTGCATGCCATCCCGGCTATGAAAAACCTCGACATGGGAACCCTCATGCTCCTAGGACGGCACAACGACCGTAGAAATAATTGGCGGGATGTCTTAAAAAATATGTTTCACATGAGGTGAGTTACAACAATCAGAATGAATTCTCATTTTTTAAGAATTAATAATGCCATTAATAATTTTAAATTTATTATGTGGGATTTGAGGACCCCGTTTTGAATGAATCGGGAACCGTGGAATAGTTTTTTTCATCACATTTTTTTCATTATTGGGATATGTTTGATATTGAAAATTTATTTCTAGTATGAGTTAATATATATTCCATGTATTTATTTTTATAATAACACTCAATAAATCATAGGGATGAAGAAATCTATCTCACAATTTATCTTATATAGTCTCTCTATTTGAAATTAACTAATATTATAAGTGTTTCTTGTCTAATTTTCCACCCAATGTGAAAATGTATTACTATACACCATGATGTATTATATATTGAATATTTAATAAAAAATAAATATTTTTTTCCAGATCATCTATTATTTTCATTATATTAATTTGATATATATCTTTCAATGAATTAAGATTCGAGTTATTCAAATGTAGTAAGGGTTTACTGTCCAAAATTTCAATTCACTGATACATGTTGATGAAATACACCATTTTTAACATTATATGGTGTACTTAATTCACATATTATATCTTAGATATTAGTTCTATTATTATTTGTTTTTTTATAATTTTCTCTTTTAATTTCTATACATTAGTTGGTCTTCTTCCAAGAGTTTCTAAAAATTAATGTGTTATTTTTATCTATTTTCAATTCCATGAGAATTGATTGAAAATTTACAAAATATTTTTTTTGTGTATTCAATACTCTATTTGCTTATGTATAAGAAATATCTTTCATAACATTTTATTTAAGTTTCATTATATAATTACAATATTATTTTCATTATTATGTTACCAATACTACATGGGTGTATACATGTATCTTTTTTCATTGAGATATGATTCCTTTTCACCACTTCTTACCATATTGTGTATTGTATATTTTATATAGATTACTTTCAAAATATTACTAAATTATAGTTGTCTGGGAGAATAAAATCTAAAAAATCTATTAATTATTTTCCTTCCCTAGTCATCCTTTCTCTATATCAATAAATATATATCCAACCCATTTCCCCAACGAATTACCTTTTTTCTATTTCATCATTGTTAGTTAATATGAAAATAAATAAATTGATTGATAGTCAATATTATCAATTTTTTTGTATAATATATTTCTATAAATTATTTCTTTGGGTGGAAGATTACTTATAAATGTTTCCCACTAATTCTTTGGAGAGTTTTTGATATTTGGTAGACTTTTTTTTAAGATACAATTGTTTATTGACTACAATGTATTGTTGATTTTTTAATTTTTATCCATCAAAATAAATTTTTCCAGATTATATTTTTTAATTTATTAATTGTAATATTATTTAAAATAAATAAATTTCATTATCTTTTCCATATATATTTTGATTAATAATCCACGTTTATCATGTACTGTATTAAAATTAATAACTATTATATGATTAAATCATTAAAAAACAAGAAGTTGTATGTGGGGCCATCTATTTTGTACCAACTGATGCATATGTTGGTCACATGAGACAAAAGTATTTCATATTTGGTGTACTATTTTAAATTCCATGTAGGATTTCAATTTTCCATCATTGATAAGAAGAATAATTTCCCAACTACAACCTTCTCGGAAAGAATAATATCATGGAAATAGATATCATAATGATAATTAGTGTTTATAGAATTATGAATTCCATTATCAAGATTTCAGTTTTCATTTTCTAATTTGATAATAATATATTAATAATTTCCATGGATTCATTTCAAGATGGAAATTTTAATTATATGGAATTATAATATTCTTAATTATTAAATCAATATTATTCAATCCATGATATATTGAAATAAAACATTCCCCATATTGTTTATTAGAGCTAAAAATATATATATATTATCTTTATATTTTTTTTAAAATTATTACATGTATAATTTTTAATACAATAGAAAATGTAGAAATTTTATTGGAGATATTAGTGTTTTTATGTGAATATTTCTGGTTCATAAAGGGGTAAAAATTTCCATTTGATAGTAAAAACATGATCTTTTATTGTTAATTTATATTCCTAACTATATTTTTATATAAAATTAAAATGACAATTGAAAATATATCAGCCATTATTTTCTTATGATATTGTAAATATTGGGGATAAAAAATTTGTAATTCTAGATAATTTTATTTTAAAGTGTTTTGAATAAACTTAATCACCCCCACACATAGTGCACTTGTCTTGGGTATCAGAGTTTGTATAAACAAATGGTTTGTATAAATTTAGATGATAGAATTACCGTTAAAGATATCAAAAGGGATTAGGAGATTATTTTAATCATAATATTAATGGTATAGTTATTTCTTTTGTATTTGTTGACATAGAAATGAATATTTTTTTTTATTTGTTAGGAAAAGAATACAGTAGTGAAAAAACTGTGAATATGTCTAAGCGATAAAGTAAATATAATCTATCTTACAGATTATTTTAAAAATTATATATTATAATGTTCATCATAAAATTTCATTCCTATCAAAATAATTGAAAATGGATATTAGTGTTCTATAGATTCACATGGAGTTAATGACAATAAAAATGGAGGGTTTAGTATCAATTAAATGTTAAATATAGTTCATGTTGTGTGGGACTAATACTACACACCTTGAAAGAAAATAATGGGGGATACGGTAATACCTCATCCTGAGTCACTGAGTGTGAGATATATATCAACATGGTCTTACATGATCCCCAAATACGATGTTGTTGTTGACTTGAAATTAGGGTCTATGTTTTGTCATTGGGGAGAATATAGCATCAGTATTATTTGTGAAAAGAATTAATTATAATGTAGTTAATGGCATAAAAATTTATTTAATGATGAAATGGTATATACCTCAACAAAAATAGAATAATATTTCAATAACCCTAAGGTGTACAGTAAATAACTTTATGAGTAATATTACAATGAAAATAAACAATGCGTCATCAATTCAGAGACAATACAAGTATTAATAATGACCAATTTGATTTTTCTCCTATCTCACTATCACTATGGAAATTATCTTTCCTATATACATGTCTATAATTTATTAATTCTCATTATAATTCTTATGGAATGTTTGAGTATAAACTCAGTATGGAAAACACAATTCATCCTTAACACGAGTGCACAAGTAAAAGAGTTTATTTAATGATAATAGGTTATTAATCAGGAAATGTAACAAAAATATTTTGTTAAAGGATGTGTGATATTAAAAATGTAAGAAATACACATTCATTCATGCTTTATCTCTATACAAAAAATGAAATCTAAAGGGAATCCCTAGACAAATATAATTTCCATGGTCAACATATGCATTACAAAACTGTCACAATTTTGAGAGTATTAAGTTAGAACACACAAGGTTATAATGGACCATAACTCTTAAAAATTTTATACACCCCAATAATATAGTTTTGACCACACTAGGGCATCATACATTGTTTCTATATCTCATGTCAGCTCACCTATGACTATAATTCCCCTCTATCACCTCTCAATTCAAATATCAAATTACCTTCATACACCTTGGGTGGGATACAAAAGACCATTTTCCCAATCATCAAACTCGATCCTTTTTCCACTCACATGTAGCATCTAGACATTCTCACCCTCTAGGGCTATTATGCCACAAAGGGTTCTTCAGCCACATTGGTGCCATCTACATAACAATATCATAATAGATACCAAACACATTAAAATAAAAATTTTGTCCATATGAAGGTACACCATTGCATATCATGATTGAGGACTAAGATCCAATCATCCATGGTTTATTAACCAAAATCAGGGGCACTCTATTATGCCTGAACAATTATGATACAAAACACATGCATGGATAAATAAAATAATCACACAAAATCATATCCTTCTTCTAATCAATAACATGACCTATATATGGAATCCAACCTTAAGAACCAATAATATTAATGATACATAATTTTTTCAAATGAATCATCACCCAAATCACTTCTAAATATTAGTTTTCCCAAAACACTCTCTAAGTAATCATAGATACAATTCCAATTATTTTGTTTTACAAACAAATAAAAACATCACTACTGATATAAATTTCTTCTCTATATAATAATATTCGATAATAAAGATAATCTATTATCACTTTTTGATATTTCTTTTTTATTAACAATTAGTAAATATATATTTAAAATTATATAATTCATAGGAATGATTATTTAATAATTTTTTTGTGCACTATTGATGTAAAAATATTGTTATTGATAAATAAAATTGTCCCTTTAAAATTCTATCATAATGGATAAATGAGTGATAGAGCGTTATTCAATGAAAATAATCCTAAATAATACATTTCTATTTCTCATAGAAGACATTATATAAAATGGATAACAATTATTTTTACAATCGACACTAAATTATGGTTAAAAAATTAATGGGATGCAATGTTTCTATTATTTTTGAAATAGATTTCAGGTGTTTTGATCCATAACATTTAAAAAAATCATCATTCAATTCTAGGTTTAATTAATTCAAAATTATGTAGTATTTAAGACCTAGAAATTTTTTATTTATGTATTTTAGATGAGAAATTTAATTTATTACCATGATTTTAGGCTATTAGAATATGTACATCACAATATAGTTTTGTTCTTTTAAATGAAAAATGAAATAAAGGGATAAAAATTACATTTTTCTCTACATTGTTATTGTTTAACTATGAAATGATGGTACCCTTATGTATATCAATTTTTTAACTTAAAAAACTCGATTACTAGTATATAACTTCTTAAAAGAGGATTTAAACTTAAATAACCCTTCCATATACTTACACATATTAGGATTCTACATACACATCCTTTATGAACTGGGTTCTACAATTACACTCCTCAATCATACCCCTACACAACCCTTAGGATCCTATTATGGAAAACATGAAAACCCCAACATACGATTATGATATTCTATAGATAACCTATAACATGTTTATTATTGGAACTTTTCTATAAATATTTTTTGGAAATACATTTTTACACACACACAACTCATAGTAAATGGTGATTATCTTTAAAAAGGCCTTGGAAATATTATGTTCTATTTATTAATCCTCTAGAAATAATAACAAATATAAGTATTTATAATTTATAATTACATTGTCTCTATTCAATATGAAAATGTGAAAATTAATTTTATATTAATTAAGCTTCCAATTATAAAAAATATTAATTATGTAAAAAATAAGCATTAACAAAAATTTCAAAGATATTTATTTATATTTCACCCACTTTAACATCATTATTTTGTCAAGAGGAGTCCCTAGGGATCCCAATAAAATTTCTAGGTACCTTGTGAATGTACATGAAATTCTAAGTCCCAATTCCCATTTTAAGGTTTTATATGCTACCACAGGACTCGCATATTCCCTCAAAAAAACATTCTTGTTCTGTTCGATGATCAATAAAAGGTGTTCTATAAAAGTTTTTTATTGTTCCATATTAATGTCTTTATGTCATTACATGATCTGGATAATGCATTTTTATTTTATAGGTTAAATCATGGATTACATCATGAATTGATCAATGATGTAGAGGAATAGACAATAAAAAATCCAATGATATAATATATTAGATAAATTAAAATTGTCCTACAAATAATGGATCCACCTTACCCAGCATCCTCAAATGAAGATTCACCAATTGATATAACAGAGGAAAAAAAACATGACCTCAAAAAATAAAATAATAATGGTCTTATCCTTTGGTTAACATACAATTGATGCTAGTTCTAATAGTTTAAAAACCTAATCTTAATAAATCTCACTCTCACTGAGGTCTCCTTCACCAGACATGATCCAATAACTAATACCACACCTTATTTCATCTTGAACAATGGGGATAAACACAATTGTTCATAGAGATTGTTATATGATGACATATAACTGGAATCGTAGATTAATTTTATTTAAGGTATATCTACCTATGAAATATTCTAATACCATACATAAATAATGTACCATATACATTCCTAAATCATATCATTAGTGGTATAAATCATCTTATATATCATTCAATAAGTCTGTAGATTATATTTCTTATTCTTCATCGACTTTTTCCTCATTTCCTTCTAAACATGTTTCAATAATATTGATGTATTCCTTGTCTCTACATATTATATAATACATGAAATAACTATATTTAGTCACTACATCTCATGGAAATTCAAAATACCCAATTAATAAAAGAAGTTAGACTCTCTCATTGGTATGAAATAAAAAACAATATTCAACTGATACATAATAACCAAAATGGCATAACTACTGATCCACTAGATTGATTGACAGCTAATTTGCAGAGGAGGTGAATTAGATGTTTTTATTTAATAAATTATTTTATTTTTGAAAAATTTATCATTCATGATCCAATAATTGATATAAATCATCATCACATCATGCCCAGTAGTAATAATGGAGATATCAATACACAATATTTTCTGGCTTGGGATAAACCCTACTCTTTATTGAATCAATTTATTGTACTAGGATATAAATTTTTCATCACTAATAAATTGATTTTATGTCTTCGTGCTATATTTAATATATATATATATATATATATATATTAAACAAATATAACACTATATAAAAGACTTTTACTACTTCTACCTCCTTCTACAAGATGTCTTACTTTTAGATCCCACTGTATGGAATCAAATTCACCCAGCTCGAAACAAGATAAATCTTACATTCAACACCAATATAATGAATTATATAGCTCCAAGCTCTAATTGAATGTATTCATAGTTTGAAACACCTATTAATAGGATTCTATCCTTTAAATGGACTGATGCACTATAGGATTATATTTAAATCACTCTTTTAGAACATAAACGATATGAGTTCCTTGTTTGCCCTTTAAGTGGTTTCAATATCTTGTGATCATGATTTTTTTACTCTATAAATAAATTAAAATCACCTTTATATGATTAGTTTTTTTAGTGAATCTATGATATAAAAATTCATTAATATATATAAAATTATTTGGCTAAAGTAATGTGTACCAGTGACACACACAATTACTGAAATAATTTTTTTAAATAATGAACCTTGAAAAACTCTATGAAACATCTTGTGGAATTATAAAATAACAACCCCATCACATATTATTTATTATATTATAATTTAATGTTGTTTTGGTTACAATAATATAAGTATCCATGATACATTATAGTGAAAATGGATATGGTAATTCAATGTGATTTAATTTTAATGTATTCATGAAATAATGTGTATATTGATCACTTTTTTTATCTAAGACACTTTATTACTAACACCCACTAATATTTTAATATTGAGATAAAAACGAATACCCTATTCCCACTATTCCTTTTCACATTCATATATTGGAGTTAGATTTCTCTCCTCTTATCAAAAAATTAGTGTGCTTCTTTTAATAAATCGTCTACTCAATATTCCATTATCTATGAAAAGGTGTGGATGTGGTATCCTATCAATTAAATTGAAAAAGAGTTTCATGCATTATAGTTTATTGAGAAACACCAGAGTACAAAATTCTAATGTTTTATTCCATGAGATATTTCATAAAATATAGTTTCTTGATGTCTTCTTCTTTAAAGAATTTTGTTTATAGTGGACTATTTATCTTAAAATGATAGCCCCTCAAATGGAATCAACTCTCCCGATATTGGATGATCTATTTTAGAGGAGTATAATCCCTCCACCATGAATTGTAAAAAAACATTTATTAATTTCTTTTCAAATAGAATCATTAATCACATGAATAATGTTTTGTATCCTAATATTTCGAACCATGTAGCTTTCACCTTTTTATGAATCACATGAAATGTGAGATTTTGAAAAAATAGTCAACATTTTATCTCATATTTAAAATTTTATCCCAATAATAATATGATAAATATCACATGTTTCATTACATAAATGAACATCGATCTCATCATACATTTTGGATGCATGAAAAAAAATTCTTCCCTTGTGTCATCCACATATAGTTTCTCATTATTTCAATAATGACATTCATTCAATAATTTGAATTAATTAATGATGTTCAATAAATCCCAAATGTGTCATAAATTTAGAATAATAATAGAAGTGGGATAGTTTTCTCATGGATAATG
Organism: Viscum album; assembly: GCA_963277665.1. Taxonomy (NCBI): domain Eukaryota; kingdom Viridiplantae; phylum Streptophyta; class Magnoliopsida; order Santalales; family Viscaceae; genus Viscum; species Viscum album. The sequence goes on along the minus strand of OY728151.1, from coordinate 13,862,047 downwards.
ATGTACTCTAGAACATATAAAAATCTATGGAATGTTCTGGAAGAAGTAAAAGGTGGAACATGAATAGATGACTAGGATACATTACATATGATTAATATTGATATATGATTAAATATTTTAATGCGGGAAGATTAATCCATGTCACTAATATCCAAAAAAAAGTTCTACCATCAGTTATGGTGTTCAAAATAATAATTTTGTGCCACTAGCCTCTCTAGAAGAAAAAAAAATTTATATGTGCAACACTTCACACACAAAAATGGGGACGAACAACATGGTCGACCACAATTCACCCCTAAATGAGTAATATATTGGCTCTATGTTCCCCAAATACTTCTTCAGTGTGTGGTTTCCCAACAACATGCTCCATGTGCTTGGATTGTATCCTCTTATGAAACCGTGAAAGCTATTATAAGTGTTCTCACCCAAGTGGTATAGTTCCCATCCAATATGAGTGGGATTTATATTTATCCATTTATCATGTGGTCAGACAAATTTTTTAGTATGAACTAATATAAATAGTAAATATAAAAATATAAATAATTAATTTATGAGACTGTGACTTCCAGAAATTGATCATGAAATATAAAAGTTATATTACATAGAATTATTCTTAATGGAATTCATCATCATCCATGTCTATATATAAAAAATTATTAATCCTTATTGAAACATTACATGGAATATAATATAAGATAAAAAATGTCCCAATTATTGCTTTAGAATTCCTCGGCCTAGAAATAAAATGACATCAATTGAATCCATAACACATCTCCATAATGGACCACGTCATTATCACTCACTAAAACACATATTGGCACAACAAAAACATTAAATATGTCATTATAACTTCAAATAGACACCATTTTTAATTATCTCAACATGTTATATAATTCTATATTTATGATCAAAACATTCTCCCCGATAATGACACTGAAAAGAAACGGAAAATTTGGGGTGTTCTAATATAATCCTTTTTTAAAAAATTATATCTCCTCCTTTATATTATTATTTATTTGACACTTATGAGAGAAGGATGAAATCACATTTTTTTCATAGAATTTCTTTTATTTTAGAAAATAATAAGTATACATTGTCTAAACAAGTATAGATAATAGTAGAGATAAAACAAACATTTTTCATGTACTCTATAAAATAACATTCATATAAAAGCAATCTAAATGATATCAGTTTTCAAACATAGTAGTTTTTTAGAATAGATAAACATGATCCTCTACATACATCAATAAACAAATCTAAATGTTTTTGAGAAAATATAGTATCTCCCCCACTGTTTCAAATAGTCAGCAACTAATCACTCCTCCTTAATTTAATATGATTAATAAAATTATTAATAATGCAAGAAATTATATTGTAATACCTCAAACATTAGTTCTGAAATCTATATTGAATATCCAAATTCATTAGAATTTAGTAAAACGATTGATTAATCGCAATATTTACCACCATATGGGATGAAATATTTTTTCCATTTCATAGAAGTAAATACACTCAATGATGTATTACATCTTAATGTGTTTAATATAACTGAAAACCTCAGAAATCACCATCAGTTATTTTAATTATTAGTTCAAAACACATAATGTTTTCAGCAATAATGAAGTAAGTCATTATTTTTTTAAAAATAACACTCAAAATCAGTGATTAATCTTAATCTAGGTCATTACTTTCTACCCATATATTCATGGGAAAATGTATTTGGACTATAATATTTTTATTCAAGTACCATATATTTCATTATAATATTTATTACACTCAAATTAATCTTTCTATGGAATAATATTTTATTCTATCTATTTCTATATTATTATGTTAATAATTATTAGATAATTATCATCTACATTCTCATAAAATTTAGAGATCACGTGATTATTATTATTATTATCATTTTTTTTAGTTTCTTATAATTTTCTACTGAATTATATTTGGTTTGGACTAATTTCCATGATGTACTTTACAACATTATTTGTATTCTTAATCACATCACATGTATTCTCAACCGTTTGATTCTGAACCCTCTTCCCATTCAAATTATATTAATCCTCTCATTAAAACCACTTCATTCATACATTATCTATGTGACCTTAAAATATTAATATGCCACAAACATCCTTTAAAATGTAATCATTTATTATATATAATTTTAGAGCTTATTTGTTCATATGGTCTTCTCTCAGAGACATTTTCCACGGATTCCCATTGAGACTACTACTTGGTTATTACCTCATTCCAATGAATTACTTGTCAAGTGAACAAGAATGTGAACTATATCTCTATTATACCTAAGCACACATATTAACCTTGAGACATTTTACTTCCTGTGCAGTTCCAGATCTTTCATGATTTGTGTTGTTTCAATCATGTTTCAAAATAAAAAATATTTTCATATTTGGGGTGTTCCCTGCTTAGAATATTCTTCTCATACAATTATATGTATTATTACTTCATAGTCTCCTTGACTGTAATATCATTAATTATGTTTTTACCATACGGTTCACATGACCTATTCATTTCATTGGACATTGAATTTTCTAAAATTTTCTCTTCTTCCATGATGAATTTATTTACATCTATACTCAATTCATTTTGTACTAATATAAATATATTTTTTATCTATATATTTTGCATTTCCACCTAGATCCTTTATTAGATTTATGATAATATTTCCTTGTTCATCTTCAATAATATTTTATTTCTGAATCTCATTGGCCTAGCTAAATACATCTTAACCTACATATCCCTTCAAATCATCAAATTTTTTAATTTTATACTGATGTATTTTGTTTTCATTATTTAGGTATCAAATTTATCACATAGAAAATTATTAGTATTCTATCATCATCAAAAAACATTCTGCTCATTCTTCACCATCATCATTACTACTTGATAAATCAGTTTTTTCTTTATGAGAAAATGTAACCCAATTTCGTTATAAGAAGAAAAACCTATCATGACCCACCTTGACCAAAATGAGAGGAGGGAAAGCAGATTTCTAGACCCTTCCTTCTTCTAGTTGAAGGAGAGATAATTACCACCAGGAAATGCCTTTAATAGGTCCCAGAGTAGCAACTAGCACTAGGGGTATAGAATCACACAAAAAAATGAAGGCATTACACCTTTTCTTAATAAGATCGAGAGATAATATAGTAAACCCCAACAACACCAAAACAGAAGGTAAAAGTAAACCCAAAAGAAAGATATTCTCATATGCATGTTAAAAAGAAGATTCTACAAAATTACAAGAAAATCCCAAAGCAAAGTTCCAGGAAAAGAAAAAAAATAGAAACATTAACTGTCCCAACGTCTGAGCTAGTACGGTCCTGCCCGATCCCTGATGTCCTCCTGGAAATCTGAAAGCAGTTTCTATATGTAGAATGAGTATACAAGTATACTCAGTAGGGAAAACCAAAGGCTTTCATGCACAAGTGGGGAGGCATTATAATGCCCCATGAAAAAATGAGATAATTAGAGCACCTAGAAAGGAAACTATCCACCCAAACCTTACCAAGGCACACTCCCCAAATAACAGAAGTCATGTAATGTAATAGTAATATATCATTAATATTTGGTTACCCTTAGCCACTTTCCTACTGGTTGTTGAGGACATCCTACGCGTCAAACCTCTCCCGCCATCCTCACTGCAGTCCCACTGCCACCCCCCCCCTCCCCCCGATTTCACAAACAAGGGCTACCACAATTACACATTGCACCCGAAAACACCTGGGATATCACTACCGCACATCCCGCACACACCTAGGTCTGAACAACTACTGTCATTCTCGAAGACACCTGGGCCTCATCCCAAAGAAACATGGGAAATGACCTGCCCACACACACTTGGGAAAACCACCACCACGAACCCTACCCAAATAATCTAGGGCTATAATGGACCTTAGGCCATCATATCCTACCATAACGATCTTGGGATACTCTAGAAAGGGAGCAGAAAATGAACTAATAACCAGCCACTCATAGGAGTGTCGGTAAAAACAACCTCCCACAAGAAATGTGGGTGTTCGTCATGAAGTTCTTGACATGGGTGGGGCGCGAATAAGAAACATAAGAACTACAATTATATATATATATATATAGGTAACAAGAACTCATCTCGGAATAGGGTTTCCAAAACTAGCCCATACACAAGCACCCTCGTTACTATTCATTCATAAGAAGCATAACTACCACAACCCTGTCACAACTCATTCCTGGAAAACAATTCCCCATTGAACCAATAAATGTTTTCATATTCAAGTAATTCCATTTAAGTAAATTTTGTCCTATTGGGCAACTAACAGACATAACTACAATCCAACGAAATGAAAACATCCAAACAACAATATAAGAAATCACACCTGGTAATCTTGTAATGTCACAACATTAAAAGGGATCTGTGAGATACCTCGATGTATTGGAACCAAACCAACCCCCACCATACATCCCCACACGTCCTCAGATCCAAAAGCCAACAACTGCACCACAACAGATTATTTCATCCCCATCCACGTCGATTTCCAAGCATAATCCGTCAAAAATCACCAGAACAGAGCAAGAGAGTCATCAAATTTTAATATTACTTTCATTCAGTTCCATCATTCCAATTGGTTAACTGGGGTGATCACACAAGGATTCTTATTCACTAGGCATCGATTTAATCAACTGAGTATTAGTGATTAACTAGTTTAATATTACACCCATTCAACCACATAAATATCTAGAAAAATAGAGGTTCATTAGTGCACAATAAAAGACCACCAACGGCCATGATTTTTAGTGGGCATAAGCCTGTACAATTCACAACACATAATCAAGGATAAAGAGTACAACAAAAACATCAATCACACAAACATCATTCTTTAAAATTCCATTTTTAATCTTCATTAAGGTTTGGTTTCATCCATCCCCACAGAAAAAATAGCATACCCACCCCACATGATACACACTAAGGAGAGACAAAGGAAAATCCCTACCAAAACAATCAAAGATAGACATTTTTAACCGGGATCTATGAATGATCGGGAAAATCTCAGGCATTGGCGGACCACTCACCTTGGGAAGGGGGAATCCAAACACACCAAGGAGAAGAAGAAAAAGAGAGCAGCTGGGAAGAAAGAATTCTCATGCGATAAAAAGATGAGATCCTGGTGTTACAAGATATGAGGAAATTGAGCGTCATTAAAGGTGGATCGTGGTTTCACCTCGTGGTTGGACGATTACACATGATGGTATTAATTGATTATTTAATAATTCTCATTGGAGGGGTGGGCAAAATAGTTGTGAGTTAAAGGATTTCATTTAATAGATGAAAATCCCAACACCCCTCTGTGGATGATTAGTGAGACAGATAGTTAAAACTGATCTGTGGCCCTGATCGAGTGAAGCTGATCCCATGAAGCTGATTGAGAGAAGCAGATCCTGTGAAGCTGATCAATGAAACTGATCTGAGGAACTGATTCGGTGAAATCGATCAGTGGAACCGATTTGGTGAAACCAATCTGTGGAATCGATTTTGTGAAACCGGTCTATGGAACCGATTAGGTGAAACCGAAATTTGCAACTGATATTTTGAAACTGATATGTGAAATTGATTTGGTGAAACCGATATGTGAAAGTGGTTTGGGGAATCCGATCTATGAAACAGGTTTGGTGAAACTCATTTTTGAAACCGATTTGGTGAAACAGATCTGTGAAACTGATTTGGTGAGATCGATCTATGAAACTTATTTGGTGAATCCGATTTGTGAAACCGTTTTGGTGAAACCGGTCTGTGAAAACGATTTGGTGAAACCTATCTGTGAAACTGATTTGGTGAAACCAATCTTTGAAAGCAATATGGTGAAACCGATCTGTGAAACCGATCTGGTAAAACCGATCTGTGAAACTGATTTGGTGAAACTGATATGTGAAACAGATTTTGTGAAACCGATCTGTGAAACTGATTTGGTGAAACCGATTTGTGAAACTGATTTGGTGAAACAGATTTGTGAAACCGATTTGGTGAAACAAATTTGGTGAAACCAATCTATGAAACCGATTTGGTGAAACCGATCTGTGAAACCGAACTATGAAACTGATTTGGTGAAAATGATCTTTGAAACTGATTTGGTGAAACCGATCTGTGAAACTGATTTGGTGAAATCGATCTCTAAAACTGATCTGTGAATACGATATGTGGAGATGATAAGTGAATCAGATCAGTGAAGGTGATCAGTGAAAATGATCTGTGCAGTAGATCAGTGGAGCTGATCTTTGGAGCTGATCTTTGGAGCTGATCTTTGGAGCTGATTGGTGGGACTGATCGATGAGTCGAGGACACCCTAACACCTAGAATATTGGGAATGTAATTGACCAGGAGGTTCTGGGTCATTACATCAGATACATCTCAAATTTTTTATCGCCCTTGAGAATACAAGAGTAACCCAAACAACCCCCTAGAAGATACCTATAGGGGAAAACAACCCCAAACAACTATAAGAATCCCAAGGATTGTATTCTCCCAACATGCGTATCGGGGAGTTCTTTCATCCATCTCAACATACTATCTATTTTTGGAGTCACTGACTCAGCCTCATGGCTTTAATCGTATCCACCTTAAAGCATCTTGATTAGGGATCAGGTCCTCCCTTCCCCACATATCAGGACTTTTTATAACCATTAACATGTTAAGGAAACAATACATCTCATAAACCAACAAGGTCATCATTACATCATAGCAGGTCAAAAAAAACAAAAATAGCAAGGAATCCTCGAAACAGCAACTCGAAACAGATTTGTGTACTGGTCCCGCATCGGAGCTTCTCGCTCCCCAGTACTCTCTTCAAGGCCATCATGCCTCCACACCACATGAACCAAAGGGATGTTTCGTCCACGAATCACTTTCTCTTTTTGATCCTAGATCCTCACTAGTCGCTCCATGAATGTAGCATCATCCTACATATCCAATTCCCCCAAGTCAATGACTTGGGAATCATCGTGTAGATATCGATGAAGCTGGGAGACGTGGAAAACATCGTGGATCGTTTCCAATTGAGGTGGAAATTCCTGGTGATATTCCACCTCAACAACTCACCCCAACACTTCAAAGGGCTTGATGAACCTATGAGAGATCTTGCTCAACTTTTTGATCCTTCACTACCCACATCGAGGGGAAACCTTTAAGAACACATGGTATCCAACCTCGAACTCCAAGGGCCTCCTCCTATGATCATCATATGACTTCTTCCTGTGTTGGGATTCCTTCTTCCTCTCATGCACAAGTTGAACCTTCTCTCTTGTGCTATGTACCACCTTTGGGCCAAGAACACCTGCCTCCCCAGCCACAGTCCAGCACATATGTGAAGGACATGGCCTCCCGTACATGGCTTAAAATGGTGGAATGGAAATAGTAGAGTGATAGATGTTGTTGTAGGAAAACTATACTACGAGGAAATTTCATTCCCAGGATCCCTCAAAGTACAAAATGCAGGCTCATAGCATATCCTCCAATGTATGAAAGGTTCTTTCTGTCTGTCCATCTGTTTGGGGTTAGAAAGCAGTGTTAAGATGTAGTTGGGTGCCAAAAGCATTCTTCCATCCCCTCCAGACTCGTGAGGTAAACCGTGCATCCCTATCCGAGACTATAGACCTCATAATTCCATGAAACCTCACCACCTCATCCACATATCTTTGTGTGCAGGCATCCACCACACTCGACTCCTTGATCGCTAGAATGTGAGATGATTTCGTCAGCTATCTACCACTACCGAGATAGAATCGCAGCCTCATTGAACCCTGGGTAGTCTTGTGACGAAATCCATCGATATGTCATCCCACTTCCACTCGAGGACATCTAAAGGCTGTAACAAACATCCTGGGACACGGTAATCGACATTCACTTGATGACAAACCGAGCACCTTTCCACAAACTCTGCCACTTCCCATTTCACCCTGGGCCACCAAAACTGTTCCCTCAGGCCTCGATACATCTTGAAAACTCCCTGGTGTACCACTACGAATCAGTTATGGAACACTCAGAGAACTCCCTCATGCATCATCTTTGGGACAAACAACTTCCCTTGGAAAAGAATCTGATTCATACCATCCTCCGACCACCCTTCCAGAGTATTGCCTTGGTTAACCCAATCGCACATCACTTCACGCTCTATGTCTCCCCACTGAGACTCCTCCACCTGCCGCAGTAGAGAGGAATGCACTATCATCTGAAAGAGACAACCTGTACAACCATCCTCCCTTACATCCAAGTGTAGGGATGATAACTCCTCCAATCCCTTCCAAGCCTCCATAGATTCCAGAACATCTTCCCTCCGTGATTTCCTACTCAAGGCATCATCCACAACGTTCACCTTACCATCAGGGTAAGAGATCTCAGTGTTTTAATCCTGGAGAAACTCCACCCACCTTCGGTGTTGCATGTTCAAGCCCTGCTGGGTAATGATATGCCTTAAACTCTAATGATCTGTGAATACCATAAAGTGATCCCTAATGAGTTAATGCCACCACAACTACAATGCGAACACTACTGATGCAAACTCTAGGTCTTGGGTGGCATAGTTACGCTCATGAGGACGTAACTTCCTAGACCCATAAGATATCACTCCCCATTGATACATCAGCACACACTCTAGTCCAAGTCCAAAAACCACAAAAAAAACCTCAAACAATATCCGTTCCTATGGTAACCTCAACACTAAGGAACTAACCATCATTAATTTTAGATGTTTGAAGGCTTCCAGGAACTGCTCACTCTACATGAAGGCCTGGTCCATTCTGGTCAACATTGTCAATGGAGCTGCAACTCGAGAGAATTTGGGTACAAACATCCGATAATAGCCTCCCAGACCCAGAAAATTGTGAACCTCGGTCACATTATTGGGTGCCTCCAAAGAAACAACATCTTTCACCATTGATAGATCAACTGCTACCCCTTGTTGAGACACCATGTGTCCAAGGAAATTCACTTCTCATGTCTTGAAATTACACTTGGACAGTTACCCATAGAGCTGGTAATGTCGAAGGATTTCCAAGACCATCGTGAGGTGATTAGTATGTTCCTCCTCTAATATTGAGTAGATCAAAATGTCATCGATGAACATAATGATGAACTGCTCCAGAAACTCACGAAAAACAATGTTCATGAGGCCCACGAACATAGCAGGTGCATTTGAAAAACTGAACGACATGACTACGAACTTAAAGTGCCCATACCTGCACCTAAGAGCAGTCTTGGGAATATCACTATCCTTCACCCTTACCTCATGATACCCAGACTATAGATCATTCTTAGAGAACCAACCTACTCCCCTAAACTAGTTAAAGAGATCGTCTATCCTTGGAAGAGGGTAACAGTTCTTGACTGTTACTTGATTAAGTCTTCGATAGACTACGCACAGCATGAGACCACCATCTGCCTACTATTCGAACAAGACAAGAGCACCCCATGGCGACATGCTGGGTCAGACAAAACCCTTCTTCATCAGATCATCAATCTGGATCCGCAACTCCCGCAGCTCAGAAGGCGCCATCAGATAAGGAGCCATGGAAATCATACGGGCACCGGGTTGTAAGTCTATCCCAAACTCAATGTCACGTCGAGGGGTTAGAGTCACTACCTCCTGGGGAAAAATGTATAGGAACTTCCTAACTACTCTAGGAACATCCACCATCTCAGCATCCACTAATTCTGTTGAATTCTCAGCCAACATAGAATGAAGAGGCTCCACACGTCGTCTATAGACCTGACAACTCCACTCACCAAAAAAATCCACACGCTGGCCATCCCAATCAGAGAACATGACTATTCTCCAAAAGTAGTTGATAACATCATGCCTAGAAAATACCCAATAGATGCCTAGGATGACATCATCTGGAAACATTTGTAATAGAATAATTCCTCCACTAGACTGATGTGGCCCCAACATCAATCTACATCCTCTAAAAACATCAAATAGAATTGTATGACCCCTAACTGGAATACTCAGAACCAGGGGCATGGAGAGTCTCTAAATGTATAGGCTCAAGGAATGGGCTAGACCCACTATAAAAAAGGCTTTTGATTCTCCTAAATCAAATAAGGAACAAGCAAGAGTGATAAACAAGCTGATCATACCTCGAACAACTCTCGACCCTGTTGGAACTACTGCCTCTGTGGAATGCAACTCCCCACACCCAGCTCCTCTTCCTATCAGTTGTCGGCAGCCTCCCCGGCCATTCCCTATTAGAGGTCCTTGAGGAGGACCATGTAGTCGGCCTCCTCCTTCCACGTATACTTTGGGAGGAGTGGGAGCTCGTTGTCCCGACTGCTGCTGCTACTGAAAGGGTCTGGCTAGAAACTACTGCTGCTGAGGTGGGCGTTGAACCTGCCCACCCCCACTGTACTGCACTCTATCTGGGCACTGATTTTGAAGGTTACCACGGCTTCCACAAGTGAACCACATTGGTACTGGGCTCACAATGAAATGGCGAGGACCAAGAGAACGAAATTGGAACTGCTGGAGCTTACTCCCCACTGGTCAAAACATAGAAGGCCCTGACGCTGGAGGCATGCTGGTGACAATCTTCCCCATTTTAGAACTCCATTGGCTCCCAACTCATGGAACACCTCCCAGTGTGTGCATATTTTCTACCACATCATCCTTCTTCTGGACCTCAATGTACGTCGGTAGGGTGAAGGGAGTAACAACATACTAAAGAGAAGGTCAGAGGGCCTCCTCTAAACGTCCCGCCCGAGAATCCTCATCTGAAAAAAAGGTCTGTAGCAAAACGAAGTAGATCCTTGAAATTAATCTCCAAATCCCACACTGACATGCTCCCCTAGTGAAGGGAGAGTATCTACTTCTTATTCTCCACCTTCATCATGGAAGACATGAATACCGCCTAGATTTACCTCTCTAATTTAGTCCAAAAACTTAAACCTCCATCTTCTCCCCAAAATATAGAGTCCACTATTGACGTGATGCTCCCCGCATATGGCTTACAGCCAGAGAAACCCAGTAATCCTTCGGAGCCCGGATCATGCTAAAAGCTATCACCATCTCTTTGTCTCCATGTCTGAGGTACTACCCTCATATTTCTTGAGGGTTTGCTGCTGAAAAGAACAAAGCATCTTCTGCCACTGATTGTCCTCCTCCTCTTGGTCCGCCCTCTACTGATCAGCCAAGTCAACCTTCTGGGCCCTGATCGCCAACACTACTCATGGTCATCATCCAGGTGCCATTTCTCCTAGGTAAACAATGAATGCCTAATCCCCAGTAGTGTATATGATTGATTTTAAATTTATCTTAGACTTATTATTAATTTTTAATGCCCAGAATACCCAAGACACACAAGAACCCATGTCATTATGGTGCATGTACCTTTCCTAGGGTCTCTACCATGCAGTCAATGTAGCCTCAATTGGTCATTCGGTTGGCCCAGAGTCCTTGCATCAGATCACAGGGGTCCATAAATCTCGAGTCCTAGCCGGTCTCCCCTTTCATATTTCATGAACCAAGATTACCAATCAAGGTTTCTCTACCATCCAATGAAATCCATGTTGTGCCTAACCCCGAGCACCATCTTATCTATCAACATCATCCCTTGATACCATTTTGTCATGACCTGCATTCCCCAAGATGAGAGAAGGGATAACTGGTTTCCATACACTTCCTTCTTCTAGTTGAAGGAGAGATAATGACCCCTGAGACCGGCCTTCAGTAGGTCCTGGAGTGGCAAGTAACACCAAGGGTATATAATCACAAACAAAATGGAAGGAATTACCCGTTTTTTTAATAAGATCGAGAGATAATATAGTAAATCCCAACAACACCTAAACTGAAGGTAAAAGTAAATCCAAAAGAAAACCATTCTCATATGCATGTCAAAAAGTAGATTCTAGAAATGTACAAGAAAACCCCTAAGGAATGTACCAGAAAGAGAAAAAAATTAGCTACAACAAAGGCCCCAAAGTCCGAGCTAGTAATCTCCCCCACGATCCCTGATTTCCTCCTAGAAACCTGAAAGTAGTTTATATGTGTCGGAAATTATACAGGTATACTCGGTAGGGAAAACCAAAGGCTCTCGTGCACAAGTGGTGAGGCATTCTAATGCCCCGTGAAAAGAGGAGATAACATGAGCACCTAGCACGAAGACTATCCACCCAAACCATACCAAGGCACACTCCCCAAATAACTCAAGTCATGTAAAGTAATAGTAATAGCACATTGATATTTGGGTACCCTGCGCCACTTTCCCACTTGTTATTGAGGACATCCTATCTGTCAAACTTATCCAGCCATCCTCACCGCAGTCCCACTAACACCCCCCCCCCCCCACCTGTGCACACCTGGGCTACCACAATTACACATTCCGCCCAAAAACACCTGGGCTATCTCTACCACAGATCTCGCACACACCTAGGTCCAAAAAACTACTACCACGCCCAAAGACACCTGGACCTCATCCCGAAGACAGTTGGGAAACAACCTGCCACACACACTTGGGCCAACCAGCACCATGTACCCTGCCTGAAGCATCTAATGTTGTAATGGACCTCAGGCCATCACTGACTACCCAAAGGATCTTGTGCTACTCGGGAAAGGGAGAATAAAAGGTTCTAATAACCAGCCACTCATAGGAGTGTTGGGAAAAACACCCTCCCACCTAAAATGTGGGTGTTTGAAATGATGTTCTTAACATGGTTGGGGCACGAAAAAGAAACATAAGAACTACAATTATATATATGTGTAATAAGAACTCATCCCATCCTAGGTTTTCCAAAACCATCCCATACACAAGAAAACTTCTTACTATTCATTCCTAAGAAGCGTAACAGCCACAAACCTGTCACAAATCATTCCCAAAAAACAATTCCCCATTGAACCCATTCATGTTTTCATATTCAAGTAATTCCATTTAACAAAATTATGCACTACTGGGTAACTAACATGAATAAACATAAGCCAAGGAAAGGAAAATAGCAAATTAGGTATTCACACCCGGTTATCTTGTAATGTCACAACAACAAATGGGATCTGTGAGATCCCTCAAAGTATTAGAACCAAACCAAGACCCACCATACAACGCCACATTACCTCAGATCAAAAATACAACAACTGAACCATAATAGGGAATCCCATCACCATCCACATCAATTTACAAGCATCAACTGTCATCATCACCAGAAAAGAGAAACGACGTTTTCAAATATGAATATTCCATTCATTCAGGTCCATCTTTCTGTTTTATTAACCAGGGTGATCACACAAGGATTCTTATTCACTGGGAATCCATTTAATCAACAGAGTTTACATGATTAACCAGCTTCCATGTTACACCTATTCAATCAGATAAATATCCAAAAAAACAGAGGTTCATTAGTGCAAAAGAGAAGACCCCCAACGGCCATGATTTTCAGTGGGCATAAGCCTGTACAATTCACAACACACAATCTAGGATAAGGAGTAGCGCAAAAACATCGATCACACCCCCTTAATTCTTTAAAATTCTGTTTACTAACTTCATTAAGGTTTGGTTTCATCCATCCCCACAGAAACTATAGAATTCCCACCCAGCAAAATACACACTGAGGAGAGATGAAGGAAAAGCGCTACCGGAATTATCCAATATTGAATGTTATTCTCCTAGCTCTAATAATGAGAATGAAAGGCTCCAGCATAGGTTCATCACTCGCCTCGAAAAGGGGGACTCCAAATGCACCAAGGAAAAGAATGAAAAGAGACCATCCAGGAAGAATGAATTCTCATACAATGAAAAGGTGGGATCCTGGAATTATGGGATATGAGTATCTTGAGGGGAATTAAAGGTGGATCGTGGTTTCACGTCGCAGTTAGACAGTTACACACAATCGAATTAATTGTTTATTTAATATTTCTCATAGGGGGGGTGGCCAAAATAGTTTTGTGTTAAAGGATTTCATTTAAGATAGGAAAACAGGACCAATGAGGGACTCCCCACTCATGGGGGATTTAAAACATTGTTTATGGAACTAAAATTGGATTTTAACCACATTAAAAAGGTTAATACACATAGAAGTAGAATTATGGGGAAAACTAGGGAAGGAAAAGCCAGAAACCTCTTTGTGCCTTATTGGAGAGACTGATAGTTGAAACCGATCGGTGGATCTGATCAGGTGAAGCTGATTGGGAGAAGAAGATCCAGTGAATCTGATCAGTGAAACCAATCTGTGGAACTGATTTGGTTAAACCGATCTGTGTAACAAATTTGGTGAAACAAACCTGTGAAACCAATTTGGTGAAACCTATCTGTGAATCCAATTGGGTGAAACAGACCTATGAAACCGATTTGGTGAAACCTATCTGTGAATCCAATTTTGTGAAACTGATATGTGAAACTGATTTGGTGAAACAGATCTCTGAAACGGATTTGGTGAAACAGACCTGTGAAATAGATTCGGTGAAACCTATCTGTGAAACTGTTGTGCTGAAACTGATCTGTGAAACCAATTTGGTGAAAACGATCTGTGAAAACGATTTGGTGAAACCGATCTGTGAAACTGATTTGGTGAAACTGATATGTGAAACTGATTTGTTGAAACTGATCTTTATAACCGATTTTTTGAAACCGATCTGTGAAACCGATTTGGTGAAATCGATCTATGATACAAATTAGTTGAAACCGATCTATGAAACCGATTTGGTAAAACCGATTTGTGAAAACGATTTGGTGAAACCAGTATGTCTAAACGATTTGGTGAAACCAATACATGAAACTGATTCGGTGAAACCGATCTGTGAAACTGATTTGGTGAAACTGATCTGTGAAACCAATTTGGTGAAGTTAATTTGTTGAAACTGATATATGAAACCGATTTTGTTAAACCGATCTGTGAAACTGATCAGTGAAGCTGATCAGTGTAGCTGATCACTGAATCTGATCAGAGAAGTTGATAGGTGCAACTAGTCAGTGGAGCTGATCAGTGAAGCCGATCAGGGGAGCTGATCAGTGGAGACGATCAGTGGAGCCGATCTGTGGAGCTGATCTGTGGAGATGATGGGTGGGACTGATCGATGAGTCAAATACACCCCAACACTTATAATTTTAGCAAAGTAATTAACCTGGAGGGTGTGGGACATTACTAAACAATATAATTATTCTTTATTGTAGTTTCTCATATGATTTATCTCCTTACTACTATAGGGTTTAATATTCATCATACCCTATATTTTTATGATATCTGTCGTCATTTTATTTTGATTAATTAAGCTTCTTATTATGTAACACTTTTTTAAAAAGTCCATAGACACCAATGTTAATGAATTTTGGTTTTTTATAATTGTTACCTCCCATAATGTCCTTTTTTATATATTTGATACAAGTGAAACAGTCAGATTGAATTCAACATCAACCTCATCACTTTCATATTATTTGGAATATTTATTCTCTTCTTCTATAACTATTAACATTATCATGGTCTCATAATCCAATTCAATTTTTTGCATCTTCATTAGTGAATTAATATTCATCATATGATAATCTATGATAACAAAGTGTAACTCATTAATTGTTAGATCACATCATAATTTTTATAATATAATTTATTAAAAACAATTTTGAAAAATAATCATTTTTTTTAAATGATATAGTCATTGGGACAGTGCGAGAAGAACTAAGGATCCACCATGTAAACCAAAGGACAGTGCTACTCTTACAAAACAAAAAAATAGAAGACAATCCTATCTAGAAGTGGGTGGGATATTTCATTCTCAATTCTTACCCTAGAAACAAAATTTCTTCAATATGGAGTGTCTGATTGTCAGCACATTAAAATAACCCCAGGGAGTTACCAATACCCATATTGAAAACCATCATTCTTAAAGGGGAGGGGTAAATTGGAAGAAAGGTCCACACAAAAGATTTGGAGATTTATCTTCTCTTGTAAATATCAATCATCCACCAAAACCAAGAAAACCTCATCTACCACACTGAGTGAGGACGTTTTCACTAGGAAGTCAAAAAGTACTTTTGAGAAGACAACACTATACAAAAATTTATTTTGTTCAAAACTGACTACTGTGTTAGGAGATAAAGACCCATATCATTTAGGCATGACTAGAAGGCCTATAATATATTATTTTCGAACCCAAACCACGAGACTAGGGTCCATTATAGATTATCAACTATAATATAAACTGAATCCACTGACTCATATATGATTTGATTGATGCCTTCCTCTGAGGACGCTGATATTTGGATCTCACCATGGACAACCAAGTGTAGACAGATTCATTCTGATTTTAGGAAAACTAGATATTGAGATTTCATCCCCATTCCCTTAATGAAACATCATATTATTGCATGTACCTTAATCTATACACCACATAAGTGTAAGAGAAATGTCTATGGAGAAATTTATTATCAAACAAAAGGACAAAACAACTTATTTTTATCTAGTAAGTATCTCTCCCTCCCAAATCGATATATCCATATCAAAAAAATAACAAACACTATTGGGAGAATGATGAATTTATGAATATATGGTCTCTGGAGGCCTGTAAGGTAATGTATTACATTGGGAGGTGTATCAGATCTCAGACTAAAGTGAAGGTGATTTCACAAACTAGATTATCTCAAAAAATGTGGATGGACATGGGTCTGGGATTAAATCCCCACAAATTAGTTTTAATGATTAGTATGATTATATGGAATGGAAATGCGATGGGATATTGGTTGATTTTTGATTTTGTTTATATTGAAACATAAAGTAACACAGTCTTGATAATGGTGAGTATTGATTTGAAATATGATTCAATTTGAATAATGTAGTTTTTCACAAAATATGAGGTTGCACATCAAATTACATTAAAATTATCCAAACATGCACATACGGTTGTTCAAGAAAGAAAATATTACTATTGATACCATTAATTATCCATATCAGTTCATGAAAAAAGTAATTTAAGTAGTGCCTCAAATTTTGTTTTTCTCATTTTTCTTTGCAAAATATGAGGCCTAAAAGAATGATGATATGCGATGGGATTAAGATTATTTTTATTCGAAAACCACCACAAGGATGGTGTGTGATGATGTTAAATATAGTGGCACACCTAGAAGAGAAGTTAGTGGTGGGGATTTACCAGGGGAACCATAAGGGCATTTGTTACATTCATGTCTAGAAATGGTTTGATGGCCTTATGTTATGTTAGGAATCACTTAAAATGGTGTAATAATATATGATGGATATGAAGAAAAAGGCATCTTCTTGATCGGTGTTTGCATAATTGTGTAGAAATATTAACTTTTATAGATATAAGAGAATCCATTTAAGGTCATGGCTTTTCAAATCATCACCTAATATATATTTCATTTATTTATAGCTCGACTGGAGAGGGTATTATTCAATTCTCTATAATTTTTGGATGAAGAAACTGATTTTATCGATGTTGTGATGGAGTCATCAAACCATAATAACAAAGGGAAACCATGGATATCCAAACATAAAAATCTCAGGTTTCTTAATGGTAACCATAAAATTAGGGGATGAACTCTTCCTCCATGAGGTAAAAATCTTGAATCAATTAATAGAAACATTGATCAAATGAAGGTTATCTTAGAGAATGAATGGAACTATGGCATGATTGATGAGCTGAAAAATAATAAATCTGTTTGACAGGAAAGATTTTGAGATAGTAATTGATATAACAAGAAACATTAATGGTGAAACGGCTTTGAGAAGGTGTTAAATGCACCAGATTATTTAATATATTCATCAAAGATAAATGACAGTTTGGGTGTACCAACATCCTCATGGAGGATGGGTTATTCTCCAAATATCAAGACAAGGTTGAGTCTTAGTAGGATGAATTCTTAAAATCAGTATTCTCATCACCCAATCTAGGAATGGTATGAGGTTACACAATAGGAACAAAAAAACTTTCTTGATGAAATATCCCACAGAGTAACCAATGATGAAAATGTATGCTTCAGGATGATCCTAGATAAGAAAGAGTTGCATGAGGTAGCATGAACTCCAAATCGAGATAGTGAACCAGGATCAGATGGCTTTTTAGGGATGTTCTATTGGTTCATAGGGGATGTTGTTAAGGAGAAAATAGTTCTTGTAGCGCTCGACTATGTTCAAGGGGTAATATTCCGTCGAATGAATGATCTTAAAAGTTTTTTATGAACTGAAAGGGTACAAATCGTCAATATTTATAACAGTATCATAAATTTTTTAAAAAGAAATTTGAAATAAGGAAATTTCATGCATTCTCACTACTGGATTGTGATATTTATTATTGTTGGATGGCTACTGAACATCATGGTTTCATTAACGGTCTAACCAGAAAAGGAGTGGTTGTATTGGTGATGGATGTAATATGTGACGTACACCTCAAAAAGTTATAGAGAAACCTAGATGACAAGCATTACATGAGAAAGGAATATGATAAGATGGAATGTAATTTCATTTTATATGTTCTCTCTTGAATGGGGTTCTCTGTAAGTGTCATTGATCTCATATTATGTTTCTTTATCTCGACATGGATCTCCATATCCATTATTAAAAAGCAATTAAGTTTTCTCAAAAAGGATTTGGGCCTTAGACCAGGGGACCCTCTATCCCCCATCAAATTTATTCATTGACAAGATTTGATATACGGTATATTAATAAGTTAATATGATTCGGTAGGATTATATTGGATCAAAAAACTAACATAAACCAGGGTTATCTCTCAAATTATTATCACTGATAACAAAATTATATTCATCAATGGAAGCTGCAGTTCAGTTAAGAGGTGAGTAAAATTTTGTAGGACTATTTTACATGGAGATAGAAGATGGTATATCATGATGAAATCCATTTTTACATGGATTTTAATTTCCTGGAGAGAATGATGTGGTCTCAAGAAGACATGCTAAATTTGCATTGAGGTTCCTTACCGTATGAGTATTTGGGTTCTTTATTGGACCCAAGAACACTATATATTCAGCACTTTGGTAGGTTAAATACTAAAATAAATAGGTCTATTCAAAACACGATTAACATGTTGTTAACATTTCATAGATTAATCAGACTAATAAATTGTGTATTGTCTTCCATTATGATTCATATAATCTCTACACTGAAAGTACCAAAGTGTGTGTTATCCAATATGTAGAGTATAATGGTTTCCATTTAATGTGATAAAAAAAGGAGGGTGCGTATCACTAGTAATAATGGAGTAGACTAGGCTTGCCTATAAAAATGGTAGTTATTAACCTCAGAAGCATTTCTGGGACCATGTAGTGGTTTCATTCTAAAATATCATTGGACATTATGGGGGATGTCTCTATGGGGACAAATCATGGAGGAAAAATACATGGTATAAGTGAATATGTAGAGATAAAATACATCCAATTTCCAAAAAAAATCCAGCCATATGTTGGTATCCAATAATGGAATACTTGATGGATTTTGGGCAAGGAAAACATCATCATCTGGAAAATAAATTTTGGGGGGATTTATGTTTCTAGGATTTACGACTCCAATGATCACCATAAAATAGGATTATAGACACCACATATTCCTATAGTATATTTGAAATGAGAATCAATATGACATTTCAGACAAAATTTTATTAAATTATGTACTTGGTAAATTTGTTTTCACTATTTCAGCACTGGGAGACTTTTCAACACAATAATTTCTCTTATCAAGGATGGATCTGAATAACTATGATGCTTGGGGTGAAACTTTGTGGTAGAAGTAGCTTCCATCAATTTTCTACTTTCTGTTTTGGCACATGTGGAATAAGCCACATCCTACATAGGATAACATTCGGTGGATGGGTATTTTCCAAGGGGTCATGATGTCGTTACTATAGATTTATAATAACCGAATTGATTAGACATGTATTTTTTTAATGTAAATGGGCCAACTAGGTGTGGAATTTTGTTGTGGATTCATAGCCTGGACAAAAAATGATATAACCTAAGATTACTTAAATAACTAATGGATTTATAGTGTAGGAAATCGAGGTCCATGAAAAAAATGGAGAGATATTTTACTTATAGAAGGATGTAGGTTTATTTTAACTTCATAGAATGATACTCACTATACAAAATATATCAAGGAACAAAACAAGTATTATGCTAAAAAAAGATCATTATTCAAGATCTGAGAATATTTATAAAGTAAAATAAGATATCCCACACATTAATACACCTAACACCATGTTTATCCTCCGATACATCCACTACATTGCATCTAGGAATATCTGTATGGGGAATCCTAGTTATCAGGGTCTTAGGATTAACACTGATGATACATTACACATGGGTAATGTGAGCTTTAGAGGGGTGATCATGGAAAAGAGAGGCTCGATTATAGTGGCATTCTCATCATACAATGGAAGAGGAGAATAACATAAGGCTGAAGAAGTAGATCTAGACATGATCCTATGGATATTCCAACAAACAACCATCATACTTGGAACATTTTATTTTCACACAATGACCATTTATAATTCACTAGAAGTGAATGTTAGTATCTCTTGGGCTATCATGTCCACAATAAGATGGTGTAAAGAGATCATGGATAATCCCATATAGATTTCACACCTGTGGTATGAAGTTAATGTGGTTGCATGTTTCCTGGAATCATCTTCAAGACAAATAAAAGGATATCATACTTCTTCAGCCTCAACTCCATTCATATTGATTTGATCATGTTTGTTCATGTAGACACTTTAGACCTCCACTATTTTAGACCATCATCACATAACACTTTTTTGGGTACCTTTCTTGTTTTTATCATTGATATGTAATAAATAAAAAATATTATATTCTATATAGTCATTTTGACAATCCCTAAATCATCCTGTATTTTTTACTATCTCTTTAATATTCATTAATTTTTTAATCACTATTCATTTTTATTTCTTCAATCATACTTTTACCAAAATGTAGTTTATATTTCTTAATGTATTCACTACCTTCAAAACTTCTTTATAGATTTTTCCATATTTACTTACTAGTCTCAAGATCTATAAAAAATTTTCCATACCATCTCTAATGTAGCATTAAAAATTGAACTCTTATATATTCCATCTAACACCATATTTATATTATCATATTTGTTCATGGATGAATCATAAAAAATATTTTGATAACCCACTATAATATTATCATTTATTTAATATTATGTTAAACTAATAGAGGTTAGGGTGACTCAGTGTTTTACATTTTATGAATTACTTTATTTCAATTCAACCGTTTGGAAATGATATGGTCTATGATCCACATAATAATTTGTCCAAATATAGAATTGTGTCATGTTGGAATAATTTATAGATGTGTAAAAAAATTTAATCGTTTGGAAAAATCCATCACCATGTTGCAAATGTTTATTCCCTATAATGTAGATTATTCATTATCCAAAAAATGGTTACAGTTTCCCTAGATCCAAGTGAGAAAATTCATTATATCTTCTAACAAAAATGGATGGTATTGTTTCTTACCTAGCTCCAAATATGAAAATTCATAATTTTGTCTTAGAATATTAGAAATATACTTCTCCATGATCCAACCAAGGTATTTTTTTATTCATCTCTAAAGACAAGACTTCTAATAATCTCATCCTGAACTGAGATACATAAATGCTTTCTTCAATGTTTGAAAGGCACCACCTATGCTGTAGGGTTGATCCAATATATGATAATATTATATCATAATCCTAGTTATTTTATTATATTAGTTTCTTATGGACACTTTACGCACCATTAATAAATATAGATCTTGTATTTTTAACTTTATTAAAAATGTACAATCTCATGTAAAAGAATAGTTTCCTCTGTGAATCATATCCAAAATGATTCTTTCAAAAAAAATCCATTCTCCTTTATATATAAAAAAATGAATCCCTTGAATGTATTATTTATGTATTTATTATTTTATATTATTTTTTTCCCAAAAATATCAATCTCTACATGCCTTCGTTGTGAACCTGGATATGGTATCTCAATGATCATTTTTTCTTGTAATTTGGATTCATTATTACACTATTCAATTTTTTCAATGAGTAACAAAATTTTTCCTCAAAAAAACTATCCCACATCACGTTATGGTATGGGTTTTTGAATTCTATATTCTTACCGAAAACAAAAAATGATTCACTAAATATATCATGTCTAAAAAATCACTTATTCATACACATGTATGCATGGGGTGTGTTCTCTATGATGTAGAAAAAGAAAACCATGGAAATAATTTCATAATGAAATCACTATATGTATGATTTTAATGTAAGTATTTCATAGAATATCTTGAACAGGTTACTCTCATGATATTATCTTCATCATGTAATTATTTCCTCTATTTATATGGATATAAGAACATATCAAATGGAATCAACTCACACATGATTTATTATTCCCATATTATTGGTGTGGATAACCACTCTGTATAACCACCTAATATCATATATTTATTTTTTATCAAGGATCATCATCAATTACTATAAATTCGCATCATATAATAATATTAATAAACCCATATATTCTTCATTGTATGCATCATATGATCTTTATGGTGATGAACATCATCCAATATTTTGTTATGTCAATTCATGTTTTATCCTCATGAGAATGTGATAAATAATACATTCTTACTCACTTTTCATATTATCTATCAAAACATTCATTTTGCAGGTTTAAAAATCTTAATATTTCCCCATGGGATGCTCTTCCTGTTTTTATTACATTGAATTAAAACATTCATGAATGATATTGATTGCATAGATGTTATTGGATCAATCTAGAATGCCTCATCTGTTTGGCATAATCGTGAATGATGTCTGGATTTATCTTTTAGGGAAGTATATTCTTTGATATATGAAAACCATAGGATCTCGAATGTAGAATATAACAACAACCCAAAATTATATGACCATGATATATACCCTCATTTGGAGATCCATATATTCATATCTTTTAACACATATTAACAGTACCTTTCATCACCACTTTCCAACATTGATTCTCCCATCAGTTGAGGAATGATAGATAAATGATTCCATTCCACTGGCCTCTCGAGTAGACACTAGGGTTGATACCTATAACCTTTCACACACATACATGGATATATTGGATAAGATCACCCCATGTTCATTATATTGTGTGAAACGTGAAGCTTTTATTCACCCATTGTATATATTTTATTATGGAAACCCATTAATGGACATCGTATGATAAGTCATCCTACACTTTTGTTGATTTGTGAGATAATATGGTATAAATACCATATGTGGTTATGGTATTTGATTTCGGAATTTGTACGATTGAGATGGTCCCTTGGTCCATGTGGTAGGACACATTTTATTGTAAAAAAATTATAAAGAATACATATAAAATTAAAGTTAATAATTCATTAAAACATTTTATTCCTCATATGTTTCATGAAAAATAAACTTTATTTTTCATGTACTTCATATTCATGTCCTTCATCTTATTCAATTCATTGTTATAATAAATTTTAAACATATTGAAACTTGTTTTGTAATATAAATGTGGTTCACCAAACATCAAAATTAGACATTGAAAATTTCTAAATAAAGAAACCTTATTCTATAATGGGAATCCAAAACAATTTCTAAGAATCCCCATATTATCCTGCATCCAAACAAAATATTAACACAACAATGAAATAAAATGCAATGTTTTTACCTAAAATAATGATACTTTTGGGCCCTGGGTAACCACGATATTTATTCCATTGTCATTTCATCCCACCTAAACTTCATAATAGGACATGGATATTGTAAAACACATGGATAGTTATTCTAGGGATTTACCCACTGGTAGGTAAAGAATTTGTAAAATAACCAGTCATTGATCTATTTAGTCCATGACACCAAATATTACATAATATGTTATGAACCCTATTTTTAAAACAATGATACATTAATCACATAGATGATTGGAAATTCCCCATTTACTCATCATTCAAGGATTATAGATATTTAAACATATGATGGATGTATATCACATCACTCTAATTTAAGGAGAACTAAAAATAAATCATTACCATGACATGAATTACTTTATAACCACACACTCAAGGTATGACACTAGGGTTTCATTATAATAGTGCATCATAAAAAATTTGATGATTGAAGAATTAAATATTATCACACCATGGTCCTCTGATGTGTCAAAAACTACACTATTATAAAAATAACCAAACACCACACCGACTATGATAGTAATTTTCAAATATCATGAATCTAATGTGATATCACAGTATAATCAAATAGAATAACATTACAATTTTCTAGAAAAAAATATATCTCTATTACAAATACAATTATATACCCCACAATATTAATCTACATAATATTTATATTCCTTTAATAGAAGAAATATTATAGGATCTTCAGGTATGTGTAAATAAAAAACCATTCACTAAGGAGCTGAAGTTACAAAAACAATTCTGCGAGGGCCCATGAAAACATTGATATGTCATGAATTGGTCAGTTCCGCTAATGGTTTTTTCAGAAAACATGACCCATAAGTATCCACCTGATCTCACTATATAACACAACACCTTAACAAAATCAAGAGACATCACATTAATCTATATAAATAAACCCATACAATGGAAATATTAGAATCGATGAATTCATCAATCTAATCTCCATATATAGGTTCACCTCATTCCCCTAATATATTGAATTCATCATCCTTACATTATATTTGACCATAGATTTAGGTTTTTCCAAAAAAAATATGTCATGTATGAACAATTTTCAATACCCTTCTAAAAAAATAATGTTCATTATCAGAACCAAATTCCTAAGTTGAGCCACAAAAAATTCTATAGAATCCTTATATGGGTCCTTAGAAATTCCCACATCAAAGATTACATGCCCATAAAACCATGCTCATGAATCTGAAAGTGTCACATCAACAATTTGGAATAAAACTAACGTTCATTAAGATTACCCACCACAATCTCAAGCTGCCTAAATTTTATATCTCGGGTTTTATATTATATCATGATATTATTATTTGTCACCATAATGATGGATTCTGTAGATATATTTATGCTATTATTAATGAAATCCATGAACATTGTAGGATCACTTTCCATCCTAAAAAACAAGAAATTATATCCATATAGTTTATATCAACTCATGAATTCTATATTAGTGATATCTTTCTCACTGAACTAACATTAATGTTCTCATAACTCAATGTTAATATTGGAGAACAACTAAACTCCCCATTGCTCCCCGTAAATGTAATTGATAGTTGATAATGAGTAAAACAATTAATGGAAACATGTTTCATCACCAAATAGTTCACAAAAAATAGATGACAATAGTGATACTTATTATTAAATAATTCAAGATCACCCACTAGAATGGTGCTAATTCTGGTAAACCCAATTGCCTCTAAACCATTGATATGTACCTTATGTTCCTTTAAATCATCCATAATTTTACGATATAGGAATAAATATAGAGTTTGAGCTCTTGGTATGTGTTCAATATTAAATTCAATTACTCTCTCAATAAGAATACATAGAAAGTAATTAAATATACAAACTATTTATTTTTTACTAAATAAGTTAAATTAGAGAGTACTTTTCGATATAAAACAAGATGCAATGAAAAATACATATTCCATAATATCTCTAATTAATATAAGGTATGTTTTTTAATTAATATCTCCACCCTCTGGAATTTTTTTAATAATATAATTATATATGTTACATTATATAATGGATACATAGTACTGATAATATTGTATTTAAGAAAAAATTTCATTTCTTCCGGTTTATCCCAATAATCACATCAAACATTGAAGTCCTAGGTATCATTATATCCCATAAATATCCAAATATATCAAATACTATGATATAATAAGGATAAATTTTTTGATGGTCTACATGAATCAATATGGTATTTTTAGTAGAATTAAAAATCAATGATAACATGACTACTAAATATTGACAAATGTAATTTTTTTGCTGATAGAAATTAATAGGAAGAACCACTCTCAAATATAGTAGGAATAAGTATAATGGTGATAATTATTATATAAAGAACAATATATTGTCACTATCCTCCATCTTCATGTTCATTTAAAAACAAATAATCTATGACTTTCTCACCTCCATAGCCATATCTTGGATATCCATGACCCACTTGTTTAATCATCTTATAAGGGGTATAAATATTCTTTAAAGGACTCCAACCAATCCAATTACTCATGACTGAATATAAAATGAACCAATATGAGGCCACTTTTATAATAATTATTATAAAAAATATTTATATATTCCCATTATTGATATAGTGATGTCATTTTATCTATATAATGACCACTGTATCCCTATTAAACATACTAAGGACCACCATATACCATTAAAGGAGTTGAAGAACCCATTTTAAAAATTGGAATTTTATCAATTATTTTGTGTAAATTAATTCCATTACTATTTAATCCAAGTGATGTATCAATTGGAATACCTAAAAATATTGAGAGATGTCATGAAAATATATCATCATGGAGATCTATCTTGATTGTTATGACCATGTGAAGAACTAATGTATATGGCATAAGGTGAAAAAAATTTAAATACCATAATACTTTATGATGATGGTTAATCATGAACTTCCTAGCATTTTCACCTCATTTTCTTTTTTGAGAAGCTATTATCATATTAAATCCATGAAATGTGTAGAGTATGAAGGTGTCATCATTATCCAAAAAAATGAACAATGAACTCCTTTGATCAGTTCAGCTTCATCATACCAAAAAATAAACCCATATTGAAAATACCTTTGATGGTCACCCATGAGAAACACTCATGTTTTCTGGCCTGAATAAATACATACCACCAACATCATGTAGTTTCATGTATCATAAATGTTTCTATTACTACATTAAAATCCCTTGGAGAATCCATCAAGAAACATATCCTATTGAATATTAGAAATTATTAACCTATATCAATAGGTGATATGGCTCTCCAAATATTATATAATATTATGGTAATTTATGTCCACACCATAGTTGACCATATCCACAGAAACTCCTCTAAAACGAACAATAACTATGTGGAAGTCACTTGAAAATATATGCCCTTATTCCCAAAAAAATGGACTCAATGTGGGTGTGTTTTACTATATAATGTGTTTTAGAAAATTAATCTCCCTTATGAGATCATTCTAGCATATTCCTCCATGTATTCTAATAAATTATCCCAGATGTGGGAATTTTAAAAATTCAAAAAAAATCTAAAAAATTAATAAATAAACATTATTTAATAGTACGTGGAACACAATGTGGATTTTTATATTAAATTATCCCATGAGTATTTATTTAATGATAATGTAGAACACCCCTATTATATTTTATGGTTTCTATGTAAATATATCTTATAAAAAAACAAAAATATAAAAAATATAGATGTCGATCAAGTTCATCTAAATAATTACATAAATGACACATCAAAACAACATTAAATATTGATATATCACATAATCTAGTATTAAGGTGTATCAAAAGAAGACAGTGAAATCGTGTCATTAAATTAATAAATTATATACAGCACAAAAGATATACATAAGTTTCTTGTGATCATATATAACTAGTAATGAAGCATGTATTAACCCAAATTTCATTAAAAACTATTCTTTTGATCAAAATGAAAGTTTAGAACCACGGTTTTAACAGAAGACATATAAATGGTAACATAGAGGAATATTATAAAAGTTTAATGTATGAAAACATGAAAATACCCTCCCTATGACACAAATAGCCCAACTACATTAAATATTTACCCAAAACATTTATTTATAAATAAAAAAGGGTAATACACAACTGATACCAATTTTTAAAACCATATCTTGAATTAGAAACATTACATTTGAGTTGGAAATGATCCCATGTGCACCACCCCATAAATATGATGTTTCCAACTAGTAGTGAGTTTGGTACTACATATATAAGTCCTCGGCCTTAAACCTTACTTAATATTGAATTAAATGAATAATTCACGTTGAGGATCTTTTCAGGTTTAGAGTTTTAGAGAATTAGAACATAACTATTACATCTCAAAAGATTACAAAGTAGTCACTTATACTAAGATTCCATAATAAAAAAAACTCTTGAAAGAAACATGTCTAGTTCCATGTTTTATATAGCATGACATTCCCTGGATCCCATCCTTGACCTTATTCCACATTAAGTCCTGTGAAAAACATTTCAAAAAAAGTTGGGGTGAGCATAAAAGCTCCGTAAGGGATACACAAAGAATGAAAACTGTTAGTTTTTCAAAATCAAGTAAACCATGTATACTCTATCAAAGTAATACCTTCACCTTCATGAAGTAGAAAAAACTCTTCACTGAATAAAGTATCATTACTTACCTTTTTGTAACCAAAGTTTTACCATAAAACCCATATAAAGAACACAGAACATATATAAAGTTAACTTGGGACATAAACATACTTAAGTGGAATAACCATACGGTCGACTTCCACACATATCACTTAATGGAATAGCCATACGGCCAATTTCCATACATACTTAATGGAATAGCCATACAGCCGACTTCCATACCCAATGCATTGGAGGTTATAACGTAACCACCCGTCCTGGTATTCACGGCACCACCCGTCATATGGTTTATAAAGTAACCACCCGTTAAAATGTCCAAGTACCAATATAAAATCATAAAACATAAAACCAATATAAAGGAATGATAACATTTCCACATTTCAATCACAATATATCATAAATATATTGACATAATAGAATCCTTTATCAAAACCATTTTCAATACCAAAATACATAAAAGAGTATATGGTATTTATTTTATTCTAAAAACATTACGGCTTGTTGAGGAAGCCAAAGACCAAATAATACTCGCGGTGGCAGAAAAGGTCGTTTTCGCCGCGTACGTTAAAAGAAACATTCCTTTTTGTCATTATGTAAAACGCTTCATAGAAAAAGATTCCTTTTGTATAAAAGTAAAGTCAAAGGGGTTTATACACCGTATAAAAGAAAGTTGTGTATAAAACGAAATATGCCTCAATGAAAGGAGATTGAGACGAAGTCCCTTACCTCGGGTCCGACTTGACTCGATCGTTCTTTAACGTCCTGAATAATAAACTTGAGTTAATTTATACTTGATAAAGAACCTTTTTAAAGTTCATTATTCCTTTTATATCACTTATTTCCATGTTATAAACATTATGTAACCATTTATGTTAATAATGTTTGTTTTCTCAATATTTGGTTCTTAAGTCGAAAGTGGACTTCTTACAATTACATGTTGTTCTTGTGGTCAAATGTTCTTTATATCCAGAATGAAATTCCCAATTTGGATATAATATGTATCATATATATCCAGAATATACATGTATTTATAATATTACATAATCATTTAGAGGTAAGAAATGAAATGCACCGTTCATGGAGACGGTAAGCCGTACGTACGCATGAACGCTACTTTCATTTCTTTGTTATATTAATGGAATTAAAACTAAATGAGAGGTATGTATATTTTAATTCCAGATTTATATTCATCATTTATATATATCATTAATTATATATATCAATTATATACATGTACTTTTAATAGTACATTACATTTGGGGATAAGAAATGAAATGCACCGTTCATGGAGACGGTAAGCCGTACGTACGCATGAACGCTACATTCATTTCTATCTCATAATTTAATGGAAAGAAATAATAATGATATAGAGGTATATTATAATTCCAGTATAACATCATATATAATAACTTTAAATCCATCCTTTACACGTCCCACATATGGCATTAACGAATCACATCACTTTGAGGGGGCGGTAGTCCGCACTTCCTTAAATGAAGATATCGTGTTTACCCATAATGGAAACCATAAAGGTATGCCCAAAATGAAAAATACAGAAGCTTAAAGAAAAAATAAACATATCATATATCATATATAAAAATAGTGACATCATAATGGCCACCCTTGAAGGTGTTAAATGAGTATTGAACAATCATCGTTTCGGGAGGCAGAATTTCGCCATCCACGGAAACCATATGTTCTTTAACCATTTGATGTAGTTGTGTGAGAGTGTAGCTCGAATAAATCTTATAACAACATCCCAGTATATTGAAGATACTGGTGTTATAAGGCCCCAGCCTTAAACCTTACTTAATCTTGAGTTATTACAAGATTACACATTGAGGATCTTTTCAGGTTTAGAGTTTTAGAGAATTAGATCATGAAACGTGCATTACATTCCACAATTAAACAAAGTGGTTACATAAAAGACAATATTCATTCTTCCCATAAACGGAAACCTATTTAAAATAAAACATGTATTCTTTCTTGACACATCCTTGACACTATCATCACATCATGTACCTTTCCCTTGACCTGTGAAAAACATTTCAAAAACTTGGGATGAGCATAAAAAAGCTCAGTAAGGGTTATAAAAATATGGAAAGGAAACATGAGTTCATATATACATAAGAATGAAATCATACTTTACCCATAAAACATAGGCATATCAAATCATGAATAAGTCATAGAAAACATAAGACATAAAGGTAACTTGAGGCATTCATAACATTCTTACGTAGGGAGTAACCCTCTTGGTTACGTTTGGAATACCCATCACAGTATATTCCCTAAATATCTTCGGAGAAACCTTAACGTTTCACTCCTTCGCGTTACCCAGTGCATTGGAGAGCTATATCGGGCTCACCCGCCCTTAGTTTATCACGGAACCACCCGTTCTTCATAACAATGCCCAAGAACCATAACATAATCGTATCACATAAACATGAATAAAGGAAACATAACATTTCCACATTTCAATCACAATATAACATTTTAGGATATTTTAATAATGAATCCATTCAAAAGGAAACCATTTCCAAAACCATTTAAAACATTTAATAAAGAGATTTTTGAATCAAATTGTCCCATACCACCTTGAAGATTTTAACATTTTAAACCATTAATATCCATATAAATAAATCCTTAAAACCATTTTGAAGACATGGATATTAATAAGAACAAATAATTAAAACATTTAAAACGATATTTTGGTTAAAGGGGTTTTACCAAAATTAGAGACACTTGAATACAATAATCGAGGAATAACATTTAGTCAGAATTTTATAATATCATGAGAATAAAAGGATTCATGATATAATACTCCAAAGGACAGTATATACACCATATAAGTGTGAATTGGTGCATAACAACAATGAGCCCTCAATAGAAATGACAAATGTGATGAAATCCCTTATAAAGAAGGTATCCTTAAATTAAGGACAAATAAGTCTCAAAAATATGTGTGACTAATATATATACACCCAATATAAGTGGATATTAAGTGTAAAAAAATAAAAGGTCATTCACACATATTCAATGGATGACATATTCAATGACTACAAGTTGAACCCAATGAAATCGAAATTGGGTTAAAAAGTTCCCTTGACAGCCTAACGGCATCACATCAAAATGAGTTGATGAGAGATAAAAAGTATATCTCATCACTTGGACATAAAATTTACATTAATAAGGATATATGAGAACATATCCCAACATAACAGTATGTAAATTAAAAGACCCAACAAAAGAAGTCTTTTAAAAAAGAGGAGGGTGAAAGGTTCCCTTACCGACTTGGGTATCTTTCAAAACATACACCCCATGAAAGAAAGACAATAGGTAATTGATGTAAATACTCATAAACGAAATTATATTACACAAAGAGTAGAATAATGGGCAGTACATACACCACTCAATGGAATTTGTGGAAAATGTAGCATAAATCTCACGGGAATAAAAGTGAGATGAAAAATCCCTCACGAAAACTCAGCAGCCTAACGGCGCCACATAAATCTTCCAAATATGGATTGATGAGATCAAATAGGGTATCTCATCACATTAAAATATAATGTACAGCAAGAGGAAAATAAAATAACATCCCCCAACATTTCAAATAGGAGCTTAAAAGAAGTGACATAAAGGAGAGTACTTAAAAAGAAAGAGAGAAGTTAGATCTCTTACGAAAGTTCGGCAGCCTAACGGCGCCAATCAAAACATCCAAAATGGATTGATGAGAGGGAATAGGGTCTCTAATCACATGAACATAAAAATTACAGTAGGATTAATATAACAGATCATCCCAATAACAAGAAAGATGAGCTTTAAAAGGAATGACATAAAAGAGTGTACTTAAAAAGAAAGAGAGGAGTAAGATCCCTTACCTCGGGTCCGACTAGACTCGATCATTCTTTAACGTCCTGAATAATAAACTTGAGTTAATTTACACTTTATTAAGAACCTTTTTCTAGTTAATTATTCCTATTATATCACTTATTTCCATGTTATAAACATTATGTAAACATTTAAGTTAATAATGTTTGTTTTGTCGATATTTGGTTCTTAAGTCGAAAGTGGACTTCTTACCATTACATGTTGTTCGTGTGGTCAAATGTTTATTATATCCAGAATCATATTCATGATTTGGATATCATAGATTTCATATATATCCAGTACATGCATGCATTTATAACATTACATAATCATTTAGAGGTAAGAAATGAAATGCACCGTTCATGGAGACGGTAAGCCGTACGTACGCATGAATGCTACTTTCATTTCTATTTCATATTTTATAGAATGGAATAATAATGATATAAAGGTATATTATAATTACAGTATAATATCATATATAATATCATAGGTCCATCCTTTATACGTCCCACATATGGTATTTAACGAATCAAATCACTTTGAGGGGGCGGTAGTCCGCACTTCCTTAAATGAAGATATCGCGTTTACCCATAATGGAAACCATAGAGGTATGCCCAAAATGAAAAAAAAACAGAAGCTTAAGGAAAAAATAAACATATTATATATCATATATAAAAATAATGACATCATAATGGCCACCTTGGAAGGTGTTAAATGAGTATTGAACAATCATCGTTTCGGGAGGCAGAATTTCGCCATCCACGGAAACCATATGTTCTTTAACCATTTGATGTAGTTGTGTGAGAGTGTAGCTCGAATAAATATTATAACAACATCCTAGTATATTGAAGATACTGGTGTTGTTACAAAAGAAGTAAATAAAAAGAGTTTAGGGGGTTACAGAAGCAAAATAAAACAAATGAACATGAGAGAATGAATTACCTTTAAAAGTGTAACTCCTTTTGATTTGAGCCTAAAGGATTCATTTGAAAGGATTCTGCCCAAAGGGAATCCTCTAGGATGAGGAGAGAGATGTGGAGAGAGTAAATGGGTAGGGGTTGGCCGAGCCAAAGGCTTGAGGAGTGTGTGAAATGAGGTAGAGGTGGGGGCCTTTTATAAGAGGAGAGGAGGGGCACTTTTGGAAAGTAAAGAAATATTACTTTATTTGAAAATGTGTTTCGGTTTGAAAAGGTACCACATTGATATAATTCGTGGATAAGGTGATAAGGCTTCGAAATCCACTCATCCAATAAGTGTTGGACATGTGTAGTTCATAGATTTCACATTATCTTTCCATTTTATTTAAATCGTCAAATAATGATGTCATCACTGCATCATTATTATGTCATAAATAATTTAATTTATTTAATGTCTAAAAATTATAAAAAAGTACTATTATGTATGAAATCTTTTTATCTTTCCAATTAATATTTATAATCAAAAAGATGACTTGAATAACCCCACTTAAAAATTGTTTTAGTAAAACATATCATGTTTGTGTCAATTTTACTTTCACATTAAATAAAATGTTATTTATGTCATTTCCCAACCAAAGTGGATCCATGGGGTCCCCAAGTTGACTCATGGCTTGTCTTGGTCGGCCATGATACAACCAATTAGGGTAAGATATGTGTCAAGCTCATCTCATTATATTAAAGCATTATTTTTACCTTAAACCACACTAATTACCACTAATCGCGATTAAAAACTTAATAAGTTACTATTCACCAAAAAATTATTTTAATCTCATTAAACCACATTTTACTTCTTAATGACAACCATGTATGTTGGATTTTTAAAAATAAAAACACAATGATGGAAAAATTTCATTTAAACGGAAAATCAGTTTTATAAGTACCACTTAGTGGTTTCACTATTCATCAAAAATTGAAGTTTTTCAGAAAAATCCCAAAAATTCACCCTAAGATATATTTGATATTCTGAATTCAAAAATGAAGTCCGTTTTACAAAATTCAAAACATATAAGTCACATTAATTAATTTAATAATTAATTCCCGCTGTCATGACAAATAGCGTGTTTTATGAAACAATAAGTATCAAAAGATTGACACTAGTTTAAGTCTGATTTCAAAGTGAAATTGATTCCAACGACCACTATTGGATTTAATGGTAATTTTTTTTCTAATTTCACTTTAAAACCAATTCAAAATGTAATCTAATAATATAAATAAATTAGATTAAAAAGTGGTTTTGAATTAAAATACAACATTTTACACTATTCATTAAAAAAATGAACTTTATCGGGAAGATACCAAAAATTTACACAAAGTAAATTTTGATGTCCCGATTCTTAATAAGAGTTTTATTTGGTACAAAAGAATTTTTAAGAGTGAACAAAACTATATTTAATGACGGTTCTCCATCAAAAGGTGATAAGTGAACCTTTAGTGAAAACTAGGGCATATACGCCTAAAATTGAATTCTTTCCGTATTTTAAGCCTTTATCTTTTATTGTATAAATGTAAAAATATTTAAGAACATATATAATAATATTTTAGTTATTTCTATCCATTACAACCATTACAACGGCTACCTGTTAACTACCATTTAGAATAATATTATTTTATTATTAGAGTGCAACGTATGATTCCCAAGAAACTCGTTGTTGCGTGTTGGGTACGCCATCGAGCATAGCGTCCCCTTTAAAGTCATATTAATATTTTATTCACAACTATGGATAAATAGGAAAATGTCATATTCCTTATTTACCTGGGGTGTTACATCCTTCCCCCCTTTTGGGAATTGCGTCCTCGCAATTTTAAAATTGCGCTTGGAAACATCCTTGAACGTCCCACATCAGAGAAGAGTCGGTAAAACAATCACTTTAAAATAAAGAAAGATAAGTACAAAGGTCACCCGAGTTAACCCATACTGGGATTCCAAGTATGAAAATATGGACATGGAGGAAAAAACAAAGGGTGATGTTCTGATGGAGAGTGATAGAAAACATGTTTAGGAGAAAGTTAACCACGAGAAAATCACAAACTTGTGATGGGTTAAACGGTATTCGATTCCCCAGTAGGAAAGGTTAATAGACAACATTTTTGTTTTAAGTTACTTTTTATTGAGGAATTTATTCATAAGGAAGCATAATCACTTATCATGTTGACTTTCAACTTTTACTAGATTCCTTAGTCAAACTCATATTTTTTCCAAAAGACGAGTATTTAGGGAGACTTGTTCGCATTAAGAGTACTATAATAAACTTCTAGAGAATCACCTAATCCCCAAAAGAGAACTATATACATCCCATGTTTTTAGGCTTTAACCAAAACCAAAACCAAAAAGGTTAGTACAAGATCAGATAATCCAGAAAAGGATAACCCCTTATAAAAAGAAAATCTATTCTTAATCTCCAAAATTTGTCCAACAAAACCCAAAGTTCAACGAGGACCATCCGATAAAAAATTTGTCCATAAAATTCTTCAAAGTAAACCAATATAAGATTGAAACCCAAATATTTGAAGGATTTAGTCACATAGTCTTCCAAGTTAAATCGTAACATTTATCTCCAAACAACATCAGTTGCTCCTAAAGTCTCACATTGAAAAGTAATTATCCTAATCACATATCCTCCAAAATCAACTTAATCTTAATTCATAAAATCATATAACTAAACAAGAATCAGTCAAACTAACTAGGGGCTTCACGTAGTCCAGTGGTAGGAGATAAATACCAGTCGCACTTTGGTTGTGGGTTTGATTCCCGCATCATTGTCCGACGCGACGGGTTGTCACAAGCTCTGCGTGTTGTCCTTTTTCCAAAACTATATAATTCTCAAATCATTACCCAAAAAGGGATAAAATCATCAAAAATAACCATAACATAATTTAACCTCAATTTTATCTCATTCCTTTCACTTCAATCATAACATATGGTAACCCATAATTACCTCAAAAGTAAGGATCATATAAACCCCAATGGTTCTTTATAACTATGTCCACAAAATAAAAGATAGCTATTACTTGAATAAAATTTTCCTATATTAAACATCAGGGTTACACATAATATAAAAAGTCTTCTAATGTAACCCCATCATCAAAAAAGACTTAATACCCTTAAGAATTTCACCCTAACTCTTGAAGCCCTTATATGTTGACATCTTACTCATCCAACAATCTTCATGATCCATTATCCATTCCTTTCCAACTTATTTCGAAATACCTCTTTCCTACAAACAAAATCATGAATCATATCCTAAGATTCCAAAATAAGAAAACAATAGTCATGAAATAGTACATACCTTTGATTGGTCATTGTCAGTTTTTTCATCCTCAATCGGAATGGCATTAGGTATTGGTAAACGAATATTGGTACGCTCTTGGTGACCCCATTCATGAAACTTCTTCATAGGACATGTGTTTTCGTAATGACCATGCACACCACATTTAAAACATTCTATTGATCCCTCAAAAAGAACTTCTTTCCCTTTCCTCGAGTCAATTGGATGCTTCCTTTTTCTATGGCAGGTTCTTGATTTATGACCTTCATTTCCACATCTATAGCATATTTCTGTCCCTTTGAAACATTTTCCTAGGTGTTTCTTTCCACATCTTTGACACATAGGTTTTTGAACACACTTACCTTTATGATTATTACCTGTACTTCCGTAGGGATTTGTTTCTTGCATATATGATTCCTTAGAGAAATCTCCAAGGTTTAGGTGGTCAATCATGACTCCAGATAGTTGGTTGAGGATTATCAAAAGAGTTCTCATTGCAGCTCCCATATCATTCAGTTGCTTGCTCAAAAAACTGTCACAGTTTCCTTCACATCCACTGTTACTTTGGTGCCTGCTAGATCCAGCCATTTACTAAAACCAAAAAGGACAGTGTGAGTATATCAACAAAACCATCATGTACTAATGAGTAAGATAGACAATAATATATACTTACTCATTCACTTTATCTAAAACTAAGACTCTTTCTGAAATCCTAACCATTATGGTAATTGTCAATTATGCTTAAAGAATACCCTAACCTCTAAAGTTATCTAAACCGAACTTTGATACCAACTATAAGGCCCTAGCCTTAAACCTTACTTAATCTTGAGTTATTACAAGATTACACATTGAGGATCTTTTTAGGTTTAGAGTTTTAGAGAATTAGATCATGAAACTTGCATTACATTCCACATTTAAACAATGTGGTTACATAAAAGACAATATTCATTCTTCCCATCAACGGAAACCTATTTAAAATAAAACACTGATTCTTTCTTGACACATCCTTGACACTATCATCACATCATGTACCTTTCCCTTGACCTGTGAAAAACATTTCAAAAACTTGGGATGAGCATAAAAAGCTCAGTAAGGGTTATAAAAATATGGAAAGGAAACATGGGTTCATATATACATAAGAATGAAATCATACTTTACCCATAAAACATTGGCATATCAAATCATGAATAAATCATAGAAAACATAAGATATAAAGCTAAATTGAGGAATTCATAACATTCTTACGTAGGGAGTAACCCTCTTGGGTACGTTTGGAATACCCATCACAGTATATTCCCTAAATCTCTTCGGAGAAACCTTAACGTTTCACTCCTTCGCATTACCCAATGCATTGGAGAGCTATATCGGGCTCACCCGCCCTTAGTTTATCACGGAACCACCCGTTCTTCATAACAATTCCCAAGAACCATAACATAATCCTATCACATAAACATGAATAAAGGAAACATAACATTTCCACATTTCAATCACAATATAACATTTTAGGATATTTAAATAATGAATCCATTCAAAAAGAAACCATTTCCAAAACCATTTAAAACCTTTAATAAAGAGATTTTTGAATCAAAGTGTCCCATACCACCTTGAAGCTTTTAACATTTTAAACCATTAATATCCATATAAATAAATCCTTAAAACCATTTTGAAGACATGGATATTAATAAGAACAAATAATTAAAACATTTAAAATGATATTTTGGTTAAAGGGGTTTTACCAAAATTAGAGACACTTGAATACAATAATCGAGGAATAACATTTAGTCAGAATTTTATAATATCATGAGAATAAAAGGATTCATGATATAATACTCCAAAGGACAGTATATACACCATATAAGAGTGAATTGGTGCATAACAACAATGAGCCCTCAATAGAAATGACAAATGTGATGAAATCCCTTATAAAGAAGGTATCCTTAAATTAAGAACAAATAAGTCTCAAAAATATGTGTGACAAATATATATACACCCAATATAAGTGGATATTAAGTGTAAAAAAATAAAAGGTCATTCACACATATTTAATGGATGAAATATTCAATGACTACAAGTTGAACCCAAAGAAATCGAAATTGGGTTAAAAAGTTCCCTTGACAGCCTAACGACATCACAACAAAATGAGTTGATGAGAGATAAAAAGTGTATCTCATCACTTGGACATAAAATTTAC
Source organism: Viscum album (assembly GCA_963277665.1). Taxonomy (NCBI): domain Eukaryota; kingdom Viridiplantae; phylum Streptophyta; class Magnoliopsida; order Santalales; family Viscaceae; genus Viscum; species Viscum album. The sequence continues at coordinate 13,823,388 of OY728151.1, read as the reverse complement.
ATTAATAAGGATATATGAGAACATATCCCAACATAATAGTATGTAAATTAAAAGACCCAACAAAAGAATTCTTTTAAAAAAAAGGAGGGTGAAAGGTTCCCTTACCGACTTGGGTATCATTCAAAACATACACCCCATGAAAGAAAGACAATAGTTCATTGATATAAATACTCATAAACGAAAGTATATTACACAAAGAGTAGAATAATGGGCAGTACATACACCAATCAATGGAATTTGTGGCAAATGTAGCATAAATCTCACGGGAATAAAAGTGAGATGAAAAATCCCTCACGAAAACTCGGCAGCCTAACGGCGCCACATAAAACTTCCAAATATGGATTGATGAGATCAAATAGGGTATCTCATCACATTAAAATATAATTTACAGCAAGAGTAATATAAAAGAACATCCCTCAACATTAAAAATAGGAGCTTAAAAGAAGTGACATAAAGGAGAGTACTTAAAAAGAAAGAGAGAAGTTAGATCTCTTACGAAAGTTCGGCAGCCTAATGGCGCCAATCAAAACTTCCAAAATGGATTGATGAGAGAGAATAGGGTCTCTCATCACATGAACATAAAAATTACAGTAGGATTAATATAATAGATCATCCCAATAACAAGAAAGATGAGCTTTAAAAGGAATGACATAAAAGAGTGTACTTAAAAAGAAAGAGAGGAGTAAGATCCCTTACCTCGGGTCCGACTTGACTCGATCGTTCTTTAACGTCCTGAATAATAAACTTGAGTTAATTTCAACATTATTAAGAACCTTTTTATAGTTAATTATTCCTATTATATCACTTATTTCCATGTTATAAACATTATGTAAACATTTAAGTTAATAATGTTTGTTTTGTTGATATTTGGTTCTTAAGTCGAAAGTGGACTTCTTACCATTACATGTTGTTCGTGCGGTCAAATGTTTATTATATCCAGAATCATATTCATGATTTTGATATCATATATTTTATATATATCCAGTACATTCATGCATTTATAACATTACATAATCATTTAGAGGTAAGAAATGAAATGCACCGTTCCTGGAGACGGTAAGCCGTACGTACGCATGAAAGCTACTTTCATTTCTATTTCAAATTTTATAGAATGGAATAATAATGATATAAAGGTATATTATAATTACAGTATAATATCATATATAATATCATAGTTCCATCCTTTATACGTTCCACATATGGTATTTAACGAATCAAATCACTTTGAGGGGGCGGTAGTCCGCACTTCCTTAAATTAAGATATCGCGTTTACCCATAATGGAAACCATAAAGGTATGCCCAAAATGAAAAATAACAGAAGCTTAAGGAAAACATAAACATATTATATATCTTATATAAAAATAGTGACATCATAATGTCCACCTTTGAAGATGTTAAATGAGTATTGAACAATCATCGTTTCGGGAGGCAGAATTTCCCCATCCACGGAAACTGTATGTTCTTTAACCATTTGATGTAGTTGTGTGAGAGTGTAACTCGAATAAATCTTATAACAACATCCTAGTATATTGAAGATACTGGTGTTGTTACAAAATATGTAAATAAAAAGAGTTTAGGGGGTTAGAGAAGCAAAATAAAACAAATGAACATGAGAGAATGAATTACCTTTAAAAGTGTAACTCCTTTTGATTTGAGCCTAAAGGATTCCTTTGAAAGGATTCTTCCCAAAGGGAATCCTCTTGGATGAGGAGAGGGATGTGGAGAGAGTAAATGGGAAGGTGTTTGCCGAGCCAAAGGCTTGAGGAGTGTGTGAAATGAGGTAGAGGTGGGGGCCTTTTATAAGAGGAGAGGAGGGGCACTTTTGGAAAGTAAAGAAATATTACTTTATTTGAAAATGTGTTTCGGTTTAAAAAGGTTCCACATTGATATAATTCGTGGATAAGGTTATAAGGCTTCGAAATCCACTCATCCAATAAGTTTTGGACATGTGTAGTTCATAGATTTTACATTATCTTTCCATTTTATTTAAATCGTCAAATAATGATGTCATCGCTGCATCATTATTATGTCATATATAATTTAATTTATATAATGTCTAAAAATTATAAAAAAAATACTATGATGTAGGAAATATTTTTAGCTTTCCAATGAATATTTATAATCAAAAAGATTACTTTTATAACCCCACTTAAAAATTGTTTTTGTAAAACATATCATGTTTGAGTCAATTTTACTTTCACATTAAATAAAAAGTTATTTATGTCATTTCCCAACCAAAGTGGATCCATGGGGTCCCCAAGATGACCCATGGATTTTATTCGTCGTCCATGATACAACCAATGAGGGTAAGACATGTGTCAAGCTCATCTCATTATATTAAAGCATTATTTTTACCTTAAACCACACTAATTACCACTAATCACGATTAAAAACTTAATAAGTTACTATTCACCAAAAAATTATTTTAATCTCTTTGAACCACATTTTACTTCTTAATGACAACCATGTATGTCGGATTTTTGAAAATCAAAACACAATGATGGCAAAATTTCATTTAAACGGAAAATCAGTTTTATATGTACCACTTAGTGGTTTCACTATTCATCAAAAATTGATGTTTTTCAGAAAAATCCCAAAAATTCACCCTAAGCTATATTTGATATTCTGAATTCAAAAATGAAGTCCGTTTTACAAAATTCAAAACATATAAGTCACATTAATTAAATTTAATAATTAATTCCCGCTATCATGACAAATAGCGTGTTTTATGAAACAATAAATATCAAAAGATTGACACTAGTTTAAGTCTGATTTCAAAGTGAAATTGATTCCAACGACCACTATTGGATTTAATGGTAAAAATATTTTCTAATTTCACATTAAAACCATTTCAAAATATAATCTAATCATATAAATAAATTAGATTAAAAAGTGGTTTTGAATTAAAATACAACATTTTACACTATTCATTAAAAAAAATGAACTTTATCGGAAAGATACCAAAAATTTACACAAAGTAAATTTTGATGTCCCGATTCTTAATAAGAGTTTTATTTGGTCCAAAAGAATGTTTAAGAGTGAACAAAACTATATTTAATGACGGTTCTCCATCAAAAGGTGATAAGTGAACCTTTAGTGAAAACTAGGGCATATTCGCCTAAAATTGAATTCTTTCTCTATTTTAAGCCTTTATCTTTTGTTGTATAAATGTAAAAAATTTTAAGAACATATATAATCATATTTTAGTTATTTCTATCCATTACCGCCATTACAACGGCTACATGTTAACTACCATTTAGAATAATATTATTTTATTATTAGAGTGCAACGTAAGATTCCCAAGAAACTCGTTGTTGCGTGTTGGGTACGTCATCGAGCATAGCGTCCCCTTTAAAGTCATATTAATATTTTATTCACAAATATGGATAAATATAAAAATGTCATATTCCTTATTTACCTGGGGTGTTACAGGTGTTGTTACAAAAGAAGTAAATAAAAAGAGTTTAGAGGGTTGGAGAAGCAAAATAAAACAAATGAATAAGAGAAAATGAATTACCTTTAAAAGTGTACCTCCTTTTTATTTGAGCCTAAAGGCTTCCTTTGAAAGGATTCTGCCCAAAGGGAATCCACTAGGATGAGGACAGGGATGTGGAGAGAGTAAATGGGCAGGGGTTAGCCGAGCCAAAGGCTTGAGGTGTGCGTGAAATGAGGTAGAGGTGGGGGCCTTTTATAAGAGGAGAGGAGGGGCACTTTTGGAAAGTAAAGAAATATTACTTTATTTGAAAATGTGTTTCGGTTTTAAAAAGTACTACATTGATATAAATCGTGGATAAGGTGATAAGGGTTCGAAATCCACCCATCCAATAAGTTTTGGACATGTGTAGTTCTTAGATTTTACATTATCATTCCATTTTATTTAAATCGTTAAATAATGAGGTCATCGCTGCATCATTAATATGTCATAAATACTTTAATTTATTTAATGTTTAAAAATTATAAAAAAAATAGTATGATGTAGGAAATATTTTTATCTTTCCAATTACTATTTATAATCAAAATTTGGACCTGTGTAACCCTACTTAAAAATTGTTTTAGTAAAACAACTCATGTTTGTGTCAATTTAATTTTAACATTAAATAAAAAGTTATTTATGTCATTTCCCAACCAAAGTGTCTCCATGGGGTCCCCAAGTTGGCCCATGGCTTGTCTTGGTCGGGCATGACTCACCCAATAGGTTTAGGACAAGTGTCATGGTGTTTTCACATTCTTATAATATCATTTTTACCTTAAATTACACTAATTACCTCTAATCGCGATTAAGAACTTAATAAGTTATTATTCACCAAAAAATTATTATAATCTCATTGAACCGCATTTTACTTCTTAATGACAACCATGTATGTCGGATTTTTCAAATTCAAAACACAATGATGGAAAAATTTCATTTAAACGGAAAATCAGTCTTTATAAGTACCACTTAGTGGTTTCACTATTCATCAAAAATTGAAGTTTTTTAGAAAATTACCAAAAATTCACCCTAAGCTATATTTGATATTACGAATTAAAAAATGAAGTCTATTTTATAAAATTAAAAACATATAAGTCACATTAATTAATTTAATAATTAATTCCCGTTGTCAGAGCAAATAGCGTGTTTTTATGAAATAATAAGTATCAAAAGATTGACACTAGTTTAAGTCCGATTTCAAAGTGAAATTAATTCCAACGACCACTATTGGATTTAATGGTAAAAATATTTTCTAATTTCACTTTAAAACCAATTCAAAAGATAATATAATCATATAAATAAATTAGATTAAAAAGAGGTTTTGAATTAAAATACAACATTTTACACTATTCATTAAAAGAATGAACTTTATCAGAAAGGTACCAAAAATTTACACAAAGTAAATTTTGATATCCCGATTCTAAAGAAGAGTTATATTTGGTCTAATAGAATTTATAAGATCGATAAAAACTATATTTAATGACGGTTCTCCATCAAAAGGTGATAAGTGGACCTTTCGTGAAAATTAGGGTAAAAATTGAACTCTTTCCGTATTTCAAGCCTTTATCTTTTATTGGGTAAATGTAAAAACATTTAAAAACATATATAATCATATTTTAGTTATTTCTATCCATTCCCGCCAGTACAACGGCTACTCGTTAACTAACATTTAAAATAATATTATTTTATTACTTGTGTGCAACGTAAGTTTTCAAAGAAACTCATCGTTGCGTACCGAGTACGCTATCGAACGTAGAAACCCCTTTTAATTAAAATTAATATTTAATTTGTAAATATTAATAAATATGAAAATTCTTTATTCTTTATTTACCTGGGATGTTACATCCTTCCCCCTTTTGGGAACTGCGTCCTCGCAATTTTATTCACTTATCAAAATAAGTGGGGGTATTTATCCCTCATAGCATTTTCAGATTCTCACGTTGCCTCTTCAATCACATGGTTTTTCCACAAAACCTTTACCTGATGAATCACCTTATTCCGTAACACCTGCTCCCTGTGGTCAAGAATCTTGACCGATTGTTCCTCATAAGATAGGTTCTCTTCCAGCTGAACTACCTCTAGACTCAAAACATGAGATGGATCTGCCATATACTTTCTCAACATTGAAACATTAAAAACATTGTGTACCTGAGATAAACTCGGAGGTAAAGCCACCCGGTATGCAACTGATCCAACTCTCTCCAGAATTTCATATGGTCCAATAAACCTTGGACTCAGCTTTCCTTTCTTACCAAATCTCATCACACTTTTCCAAGGAGAAAGCTTGAGAAAAACATGATCACCTACCTCGAAAGATAGATCCTTCCTCCGGTTATCCGCATAACTCTTCTGCCTGCTCTGAGCTGTTCTCATGTGCTTTTGAATCAACTGAACTTTTTCTGCCATCTCTTCTACAAATTCTAGTCCCATCAACTTCCTTTCACCCACTTCATTCCAAAATGTTGTAGTTCGACACCACTTCCCATATAATGCCTCAAACGGTGCCATTTGTATACTGGAATTAAAACGGTTATTATAAGAAAACTCAACCAAAGAAAGATGTTGGTCCCATCTTCCCTGATAATCCATCGAACAAGCTCGTAGCATATCCTCCAAGGTCTGAATTGTTCGTTCTGACTTCCCATCTGTTTGAGGATGAAAAGCTGTACTAAAATTTAATTCAGTACCCAACGACTTCTGAAGGCCTTTCCAAAAGTTAGAAGTAAACCTGGGATCACGATCCGATACAATGGAGAGAGGAACTCCATGTAATCTGACTATTTCTTTAAGATACAAACGGGAAAGTTGATCAACAGAGAAAGTATCTCGTATAGAAAGGAAATGAGCAGATTTGGTCAAGCGATCAACAATAACCCAGATTTCATTATTACCTCGAGATGTCTTCAGTAATCCAACAACAATGTCCATGGATATATTCTCCCATTTCCACTCTGGCACTGGTAAAGGCTGAAGCATCCCTTTCTGTAACTGCCGCTCTGCTTTAACCTGTTGACATGTCAAACACTTCACAGTAAAATCAGCAATATATTTTTTCATTCCATCCCAACAGTAATACTCCCACAGATCTCTGTACATCTTAGTACTGCCAGGATGAACTGAAAACGGGGAACTATGAGCCTCACATAACAACTCATTCTTCAACTGTGAATCACAAGGCACACATAACCTCTTCCCAAACATCAAAACACAAACACAAACTTATCCAAGAACTCATGGAAAATTTTATTCATAAGGTCCATGAATACAGCAGGTGAATTGGTTAACCCAAAAGGCATAACTACAAATTCATAATGGCCACATCTAGTACGGAACGCAGTCTTCGGAACGTCTGCTTCTTTTACTTTCAACTGATGGTACCCCGACCTCAATTCAATCTTCGAAAAATATTGAGCTCCCTGGAGCTGATACCACTTCATTCGATGGCCCAACATCTGCTGAAGTTGTTGCAAAGGATTTCACCACCCCTTTCTGCTTGTAGTCTCGCTGCATTCCCCCAGTTGAGTTCTTCGTTGGAAACTCTTTTGCATAATGACCCATTTCATTACACTTAAAACATCTTACCGTTGGCTTTTCATTTCCTGCTTGATCATCTTCTTTACAGTTACGAGCAATATGACCAGACTTACCACACTGAAAGCACTTACCAGACATGGATAAAAATTCTCCATGATGCATTTTACCACACTTCTCACAGGATGGATATTTTGTTTTCTTACCTCCTTGCTTCTTTGATGAATTCTTCCCCTTTTCCTGCCATCTAGACCTCTTATTCTATTGTTTTTCATAGAACACCTGATCATCAGAAAACTCTATTTCCACCTTCTCCGCACATCGAACAAGTTTTTCATAACTTTTGAACTCATGTGAAGCTAAATCCCTTCGATACTTTGGCTTTACCCCTGAGTAAAAATGGTTTATTTTACTATCAAGTTCTCGTATGAAGTTTGGAGCATACCTTGCTAATCGAGTGAACTTTTCTTCATAAGCAGCCACTGAATCATCCTCCTACTTCAATTCTAGGAACTTTTTTTCCATCCTAAGACAAACCACCTTAGGAAAATATTTCTCAAGAAACATACCTTTTAATTCGTCCCAGTGAAGATCCTCAATCTCATCACTATCCCTTATATTTTTCACCATCGACCACCACTGATCAGCTTCACCTTCAAAACGGTAAACAGCAAGACTATCCTTTTGATGTTCTGAACACCCCATGACATCAAAAATCTTCTCCAGTGCTTTAATCCACCCTTCAGCTTGCACAGGGTCAGATGATCCTCTGAATGATGGGGGATGTTGCCTCATGAAATGTTCCACCACTGACATGTTCCTCTGCGGTTGATCTGGCTGATCTCATGCATGGATACCACCACCATTTATAGCCTGAGTCAACTATGCCATCACTGCAACAAACTGTTCAGTTCCAATTCCGACCATCTCAGGTTGCTGATTTGGAAGGTTATCTTTCTCCTGATGTTGTCCCAACATAGCTGCTTTGTTTCCTCTGCGGAAAACCATTCTGAACATAGAATTATCTTAGGCGAAGCAACATGGAAATCCGTAAATACTATATCATTTAAATCATATTATAATTTAACACTTCTCTAACTCCTAAAGTTGTCTAAACCGACCTCTGATACCAACTATAAGGCCCCGGCCTTAAACCTTACTTAATATTGAATTAAATGAATAATTCACGTTGAGGATCTTTTCAGGTTTAGAGTATTAGAGAATTAGAACATAATTATTACATCTCAAATGATTACAAAGTAGTCACTTATACTAAGTTTCCATAATAATAAAATCTCTTGAAAGAAACATGTCTAGTTCCATGTTTTATATAGCATGACATTCCCTTGATCCCATCCTTGACCTTATTCCACATTAAGTCCAGTGAAAAACATTTCAAAAATTTGGGGTGAGCATAAAAAGCTCCGTAAGGGATACACAAAGAATGAAAACTGTTAGTTTTTCAAAATCAAGTAAACCATGTATACTCTATCAAAGTAATACCTTCACCTTCATGAAGTAGTAAAAACTCTTCACTGAATAAAGTATCATTACTTACCTTTTTGTAACCAAAGTATTACCATAAAACCCATATAAAGAACACATAACATATATAAAGGTAACTTGGGACATAAACATACTTAAGTGGAATAACCATACGGTCGACTTCCACACATATCACTTAATGGAATAGCCATACGGCCAATTTCTATACATACTTAATGGAATAGCCATACGGCCGACTTCCATACCCAATGCATTGGAGGTTATAAAGTAACCACCCGTCCTGGTATTCACGACACCACCCGTCATATGGTTTATAATGTAACCACCCGTTAAAATGTCCAAGTACCAACATAAAATCATAAAACATAAAACCAATATAAAGGAATGATAACATTTCCACATTTCAATCACAATATATCATAAATATATTGACATAATAGAATCCTTTATCAAAACCATTTTCAATACCAAAATACATAAAAGAGTATATGGTATTTATTTTATTCTAAAAACATTACTGCTTGTTGAGGAAGCCAAAGACCAAATAATACTCGCGGTGGCGGAAAAGGTCGTTTTTGCCGTGTACGTTAAAAGAAACATTCCTTTTTGTCGTTTTGTAAAACGATTCATAGAAAAAGATTCCTTTTGTATAAAAGTAAAGTCAAAGGGGTTTATACACCATATAAAAGAAAGTTGTGTATAAAACGAAATATGCCTCAATGAAAGGAGATTGAGACGAAGTCCCTTACCTCGGGTCCGACTTGACTCGATCATTCTTTAACGTCCTGAATAATAAACTTGAGTTAATTTATACTTGATTAAGAACCTTTTTAAAGTTCATTATTCCTTATATATAACTTATTTCCATGTTATAAACATTATGTAACCATTTAAGTTATTAATGTTTGTTTTCTCAATATTTGGTTCTTAAGTCGAAAGTGGACTTCTTACAATTACATGTTGGTCTTGTGGTCAAATGTTCTTTATATCCAGAATGAAATTCCCAATTTGGATATAATATTTATCGTATATATCCAGCATATAGATGTATTTATAATATTACATAATCATTTAGAGGTAAGAAATGAAATGCACCGTTCATGGAGACGGTAAGCCGTACGTACGCATGAACGCTACTTTCATTTCTTTGTCATATTAATGGAATTAAAACAAAATGAGAGGTATGTATATTTTAATTCCAGAATTATATTCATCATTTATATATATCATTAATTATATATATCCATTATATACATGTACTTTTAATAGTACATTATATTTGGGGATAAGAAATGAAATGCACCGTTCATGGAGACGGTAAGCCGTACGTACGCATGAACGCTACTTTCATTTCTATCTCACACTTTAATGGAAAGAAATAATAATGATATAGAGGTATATTATAATTCCAGTATAACATCATATATAATAACTTTAAATCCATCCTTTACACGTCCCACATATGGCATTAACGAATCACATCACTTTGAGGGGGCGGTAGTCCGCACTTCCTTAAATGAAGATATCGTGTTTACCCATAATGGAAACCATAATGGTATGCCCAAAATGAAAAATACAGAAGCTTAAAGAAAAAATAAACATATTATATATCATATATAATAATAGTGACATCATAATGGCCACCCTAGAAGGTGTTAAATGAGTATTGAACAATCATCGTTTCGGGAGGCAGAATTTCGCCATCCACGGAAACCATATGTTCTTTAACCATTTGATGTAGTTGTGTGAGAGTGTAGCTCGAATAAATATTATAACAACATCCTAGTATATTAAAGATACTGGTGTTGTTACAAAAGAAGTAAATAAAAAGAGTTAAGAGGGTTGGAAAGCAAAATAAAACAAATGAACAAGAGAGAATGAATTACCATTAAAAGTGTAACTCCTTTTGATTTGAGCCTAAAGTCTTCCTTTGAAAGGATTCTTCACAAAGGGAATCCTCTAGGATGAGGAGACGGATGTGGAGAGAGTAAATGGGAAGGGGTTGGCCGAGCCAAAGGCTTGAGGTGTGTGTGAAATGAGGTAGAGGTGGGGGCCTTTTATAAGAGGAGAGGAGGGGCACTTTTGGAAAGTAAAGAAATATTACTTTATTTGAAAATGTGTTTCGGTTTTAAAAAGTCCCACATTGATATAAATCGTGGATAAGGTGATAAGGGTTCGAAATCCACCTATCCAATAAGTTTTGGACATGTGAAGTTCTTATATTTTACATTATCATTCCATTTTATTTAAATCGTTAAATAATGAGGTCATCGCTGCATCATTATTATGTCATAAATAATTTAATTTATAAAATATCTAAAAATTATAAAAAAAACGTATGATGTAGGAAATCTTTTTATCTTTCCAATGACTATTTATAATCAAAATTTGGACCTGTGTAACCCTACTTAATAATTGTTTTATTAAAACAACTCATGTTTGTGTCAATTTAATTTAAACATTAAATAAAAAGTTATTTATGTCATTTCCCAACCAAAGTGTCTCAATGGGGTCCCCAAGTAGGCCCATGGCTTGTCTTGGCCGTCCATGACTCACCCAATAGGTGTAGGACAAGTTTCATGGTGTTTTCACATTCTTATAATATCATTTTTACCTTAAATTACACTAATTACCTCTAATCGCGATTAAGAACTTAATAAGTTACTATTCAACAAAAAATTATTATAATCTCATTGAACCGCATTTTACTTCTTAATGACAACCATGTATGTCGGATTTTTGAAATTCAAAACACAATGATGGCAAAATTTCATTTAAACGGAAAATCAGTCTTTATAAGTACCACTTAGTGGTTTCACTATTCATCAAAAATTGAAGTTTTTCAGAAAATTACCAAAAATTCACCCTAAGATATATTTGATATTACGAATTAAAAAATGAAGTCCATTTTACAAAATTCAAAACATATAAATCACCTTAATTAATTTAATAATTAATTCCCGCTGTCAGAGCAAATAGCGTGTTTTTATGAAACAATAAGTATCAAAAGATTGACACTAGTTTAAGTCCGATTTCAAAGTGAAATTAATTACAACGACCACTATTGGATTTAATGGTAAAAATATTTTCTAATTTCACTTTAAAACCAATTCAAAAGATAATATAATCATATAAATAAATTAGATTAAAAAGAGGTTTTGAATTAAAATACAACATTTTACACTATTCATTAAAAAAATGAACTTTATCAGAAAGGTACCAAAAATTTACACAAAGTAAATTTTGATGTCCCGATTCTAAAGAAGAGTTATATTTGATGCAATAGAATTTATAAGATCGATCAAAACTATATTTAATGACGGTTCTCCGTCAAAAGGTGATAAGTGGACCTTTCGTGAAAATTAGGGTAAAAATTGAACTCTTTCCGTATTTTAAGCCTTTATCTTTTATTGGGTAAATGTAAAAACATTTAAAAACATATATAATCATATTTTAGTTATTTATATCCATTCCCGCCAGTACAACGGCTACTCGTTAACTAACATTTAAAATAATATTATTTTATTACTTGTGTGCAACGTAAGTTTTCAAAGAAACTCATCGTTGCGTACCGAGTACGCTATCGAACGTAGAAACCACTTTTAATTAAAATTAATATTTAATTCGTAAATATTAATAAATATGAAAATTCTTTATTATTTATTTACCTGGGATGTTACAACATCATTGGGGTGACTATACATTTAGAATCGTTCATTTTAAGATTAAAAAAAATTTAATTACAATTGATATAATGTTGAAATGGGATTTATCACAGGATATACATAATCATAATAAAGTAAACCATAATGTGGATGGTAAAAAAGAAAAAAGAAAGATATGAACATAAAGAAACGCAATGACCACACATCAATGTCTATCTTATTAATGCCTCATAATTCCATGATATGATTCCTAATATCATATCATTGGAAAAATTATCTTTTTATTATCCCTTATCATTAAATCTCTTGGGTCATTGAGATTCCCATGTACTGTTTCATTATATACCATGTGGGAAACCACCAATACATCCCCAACAAGACTAAAAGAACAAATAGTGCATCTCATGGTAATATACGAACTGAAAAGAATCCTAATAAAAAATGTACAATGTTTTTTTGCTAATAAATAATCCAAAACCCCCATCTTTACATGTATTATATCAATGATGAAAATACAGTAATAATAGAATTCATCAACAAATGTCAATCAAATGTTTGGCATATGTATACCAAACAATTCACAAGGTTGATAGTCCCAGTCCATCCCATGAAAGTCCATCATACCCCATATATCATTCTTAATATGAGTAAATTTTTGGGGGAACGCTGATCAATTAACCTTGGGCAATCATTCTCAATTGTGATTTAAGGTGCTAGATCTCCTAAAACAACCATTTCAACAAATTTACTCATGCATTAAATATATTAAAATAAGTATACCCATGTCGCAGGCTACACATGGTTTTCATTTTCTATCTTCTAAATTGGTCTTTTCATCTTATAAAATTCAACTTATAATCACTCTATATCAATAAGTCTACAAAGAGATGATTGGATCACCTATAAATTTCATATCATGCAATGGAGAAAAACATAAAATATTAAAAAGATTCATATAGACACAATGTCACCATATAGAGGTATAATATGTCATATCAAAGATGATTAATTATAAACAAAAACACACATGTGATCAAACTAAAACATGGTCTCCTAGATACATGATCATAAAAAAGTGATCAAACTATATCATGGTACTCAAAATATAAGCACACAATGTAATTTCAAACCAAAAATCATATATATTTCCTATTTATTATATGGAAGCTACTACCTCATGTACACCTATATTTTCCCTAATTATTATCTATGGATTCATCACTAGAATCACATCAATGTAATATTTTGTTTAATTATATATCTAACGATTCTTAAAAATGATTCCAATTATATTATTTCTAATAGAAAAAATAATAACACATACAATATTACTGTTTTCTCTTCTAAATAATATGAGATAAACAAAATAATCCCTTACTGATTTTAAAAGTTTAGAGGAATATTGTAACACCTCATGATTTTATTATATATTTATATTCAAATAAATTTAATTTCTTTGAGCTCTTGTAATAAACAAAACATCAATTTTAAATGAACAATTATATAGTATACTATTATATTCAATTCATAAAATTTTAAGAATGAGTAGAAATATCCCAATTTTTTAAACATTGTATAGATATTTTAGATAAATATTTCGTGTTAACATATAAGAACTCGTTTTTAATAATGTAATTATTTTCCTAAAAAACAAAAATTCCCTAAAAATGTTTTTATTTATTGTTTTGATGAAATAATATTATTATAGTCTCAATTTTTTTATTATTAATTTTTAAAAGATGATATTATTTATAAAATAATCATATCAAAATGAGAAAAAAATATTTTTATTTTTTTGAAAATATTTCATCCATGAATTGTTAATAATATTTATATTTATTAACAAACAGTATTTCTTTTATATAATTGACACAGAATGTTATTATTTTATAATGTTTTTAAAATCATAACTAGCCTAATTATATTGAGAAAAATCCAATTTAGTTGATTTTAATTGATTTTATGATTAACTATTATGTAAAAAATGTAATATTATGAACAAATCGTTTTTACAAAACCATTTTTTGTCGTGTTTCAAGGATTATTTTAAAAAAATAAAAATATGTTATTTGACTTTAAATAAATATATTAAAAATTTGTATGTGACATAATGAATGTTATTTACTATAATTGACATAGTATTTGGTCAAGATGAATTTCACAAATAATAAATAATTTGTTAAAAACATTCTGGGTAAAAATCACTTTATGGGGGTTTAATCAAAGGGTAAAAGATATTATTTACAAATTACTGTTTCCAAATATTTTTATATGTTTGTATTTTAACAACATTTTATCCAACGATATAATCTCTGATTATTTAAGAGCAGTTTCAGTATAATATATTTATTATATTTTAAAATTTTAATAAAATTCAGGTGTGTCCTCTCTCCCTCATAGAGACAGACACCCATTATTTTTATTACAGAAACAAAATTATGACTTCTATATCATCAATACCCTAAAATATTATCATATAAACATCCCTATCCCAAAATTAGATGTAATTTTCTTATTAATAGACTATTCCAATGGTACCAATTCAAGGATCTTAATGATGCATACAAAAGAATATGCAATCGCCTTACCTAACATCATTCAATTTATTTCTTTTTCCTATTCCCAAAAACTATGTTATTCCACGTAAAATATTACATTTAGTATCATTAACATAATAATATGTTGTTTTATCAACGAAACCAAAAATATCCGGCATTTATTCTATCATGTATTAGGTGATACTATCGTGTTTGTATATTTGAGGGCATCAACCTCCATATAGCGATATAATTCATTTTCTGTCACCATATGTCATGGATTGAAAAAATAATGATTAATAATTATATATATAATATTGCTGAAATATTATTTTTATTTAATTATTAAATAATAACCTACTTCCCACATTATAATAATATTTAAAATGATAATGTTCCAGGTGTGTACGTCTGGACTACCAACATCATGATGTGAGGTTGTTGGGTTTTCATGTCTGCTACACATAGATTTAAATAAATATATATTTAATGAAAATATAATATTAAAACTAAATATTAAAAATTCTATAATGTATTATTAGTATTTAACATTCTTTTTTCTATCAATAAAAAAGTGAAAATGTTATTCGTAAATATATTCAATCATTCGTATCCAAAAATAGTATAATTTATTTTAATATTTCAACCTTTAATGGACTATTTTAAATATAAATATAATTAATATAAATTAAATTTATTTCATTATTAACATTACAGATATAATTTAATTGGGATCATGATGTAATCAAATAAACTATAGAACCAAAATTATTATGAAACTGGAAACAGTAAACACTGAAATATAATGATTTTAAATTTTAAATATTAATTAATATTTATTGATATATTATAAATACATCATTTATTATAGAATAAGTAAAATAATATTTTTAGTATAATTATATTATAATTTAATTGTATTATATGAGAGGTTATATAACACTCGAACAAATTCGAACACATGTTAAGGGATTTTAATCTCACTTTTTATTTTGTGGGTCACATGCCTTATTCACCATCAATTTATTTTTTGTTTTGAATATAATTCCCCTAAATTTATCTCATGATACATTTCATTAAAATTATGAGAAATTAAATATCCATATATATTTATTAGTTCCATTTGGAATTTATTTTATTTTTACTGAAGTTTTTAGGGTTTTAGGAAACAATTTAATGGTTTATTGGGATTATTTTTTATTACCTTTAGATAATGATATTTTTGATCTACTACTCTAGAAACAAGGTAATATTCCCTTTTAGTTATTTCTATAGATTATAGAGGTTCATTTAAATTTTTCTCTTTTTTACTCATGATACTGAATGATTATTTTTAAGAAAAACCCCACTTTATATCGCTCTTCCATCAAAAATTCATTTCATCCACTTTAAAAACTACTAAAAATGTATTTAACAATGTTTGTAATAAGGTTTCATGATTTTATAATTTCATTTTATTCCATTATTTAATTGTTATAGTATTTTCTAAATGTAATATTCATATCCATTTATGTATGAGTTAGTTTTGTATTTTCACAAAAAATGAGATTGGAATAATTTTTTTAATATACCTGAAGTGATTGTAATTTCGCATAATTATGAATTATAAACGATTTGATTAATATATTAAAAACATGCAAGGTTTTTTAGATGATTTTATTGTTTAGTATTTTTTAACTAGAATATTATATGAATGTTATTTCATATAAAATATAATATTTACCTCAAGAAGGTTTTAATGATCATTTAAAGACATTTTCTATGATCATAACATCATTTAATGTTTCTAAAATTTTATGTTTATATTATCATTAGATAAAGTAAAATATAATTATTTGTAAAACGCATGATAATGATGATTTTAGGATAATTCTATGAGACCCATTTATTTGTAATTTGATAAATAATATTTGACAAAACCAAAATGAAATATATCTATTTTCCATTGGCTTGTCAATGATGAATTGTGAAATTTATATGAATCCATTAAAAATTTCATGTTTCATCATGTAATGATATTATGAATATTTTATGAACTTTTGGGAAATATTTTAATTATTTTCATTATGTTTTGTCTGGAACCTTATTAATATATCACTATAATATGTTGGGTTAAAATGGATATATCATTAGATAATGATGAATTGAACATGGGGTGAACCTAGTCATGTATGTGAATATATCCACTATGATAGTCATAAGAGTTATAAGTAACTAATTATATGATGTTATTTGTAGTGAACAGAATCTACTACGATAGTCTTTATAGGGATTCATGAATAAGGAAATTTTTATCAATGCATATGTATATTTGAAAAACTAAGGTCTTCTACCAATTTTAAGATCTCATCGAACATGTTCTATGATTACTTTATAATTCATGTCTTATGAATTACCATGATTTTCTAACAAATCAGGATCATTTTCATTGATATAAGAGAAATATTTTTTAAATTTTATTCTCGTGTTCGATCCTAGATGCTCATGTTATTTTAATGTGATCATTGCAATCTCCCTTGGTATCCCTTAGTGAAACTTTGAGAACACCATTTATTTTGATTCCATTCCCATGGTTATGAAGGATGATTTTAGGTGTAAAAATTCTAATAATAATTCATGAAATAAATAAGACAGTGGGAGGTGATTTTTATCAATTATGAAACCATTTTCTATGTATCAAAATATGAAATGATACAAAACATATCTGATTTTGAATTGTGTTATTGAATTATGTATGTAATTTTCATTTAATAATAAGTAATATATATGTATAATAATTATGAGTTAATATATTTTTATAAAATTATTGTTTAGTTATCTTTGGAAACATTGATAAAAAATATTTGTCAGAACCCATATGATAATCCAATATAAAGGATAATATCCTAGGTTTTGGTAATGAAATCAGTGTGGTTATCCTAGAAAAACTACACTATATGGATAATATATGTTTACCTAGATTTAGAATAGATTCTTATAAGGTTAATAAATATAATAATATTTGGTTGATGAAATCTGGTTCTAAATTATTATGTACGGTTATCATACGATTAGCCTACCTAAATTTCAGAATTCTAGGGGATATGCTTTATTTACCACAGAATTTCATTATAAACTATTATAAAGTAGTTGATTAAATTATGAAGATGAATTACCTGGTCCATAACTACGTTTTCCTGGATTTAATGTTTCTTTTTTAATATTATTACATTTATAAATGATTTCTCATTATAATTTTTTAAACCATTATTAGTATTTCTCATATTTGTTTTTGAAACAAATATATAAAAAAAAGAAGAAACTATATTAATTTTAATGTGGAATGAATTAGAATAAGTATACTCTAATGAAAAAAATACTTTTTGGGATGGGAATAAAATATTTTTCCTTTATGGTTATTAAACATTCTCGTGCAATGATTTAGGAAAACCATTAAAATATGATTTTTTCTTAATAATGTTAGGTTTAGTATATCATAAGGAAACATCCACATACTATTAGTGGTTTATTAGATTCCCTAGTTTTTGTGTAATGGATCTCCACTCTATTTTATATGTCTTCTATTTTTCATTATTCGTAACATGAAAAATTTTTATTAGAAATTTATCATTTGGGAGGCGATACAAATCAAAATTGGATTCTTATAAAGAACATGAGGAAATAGGTCAATGTCTATAATATTTAGTGGACTGAGTTTTAGAGATTACTTATTTTAAATTAAATTACATATGATATTCATATTAAAAAAATGATTTAATACCTTATTTAAAATCTTATTGGTGATGAATCCATTTTTACCTCTGGAAAAAAAATTCCAGTCATGAGAAGTAAAATTCTGTTATTATAGCCCATCTTTAATTTTTGATTCATCACTTCATAATTGACATAATAGAAAACCTATAAAGGTAATTTCCCAAAAAATTCATTAGTATTTATGATGATGTTGTTCAATGTAATATAATAGTGGATTGGGGGTTTTGAGTTTCCCAGAACTCTCATTGTTTTGATTTGGAAATAAAGATAAAATTAAAATGATATTATTAAAACAACTGAAATTAGAATATGATCTTGCAAATTATCTATTAATGTGTAGGTATTATGGATGATGTTTTCGTTAAGAAACTAGTAGATATATTGTGTGTGGAAACAAGTTCATCATGAAATAAAATGTAAAAGTGCTGGGGAGAAAATTTTAACTAAATTTAGGTTAAAATAACTAATTAACAAACCGACCATACATCAATGTTTCAAATTCAATTATTATGGGTATTATTATAAACAATTCGAATATATTATGGACAATGATGATAACCAATATATCTATCCTCCTAAAACTAGGAGATAATGGGGAATCGCTTTCAATCACTATTTTATATATTGATATCTATTGGGTGAAAAGTACAGATATGATCCTCTCTATAACTTTTAATGTCTTTTATAATTATTTTTATACTCACATTATTATAAAATTATAATTTTTTAAGTGTATCAAAATTCGACCACTAAGAATATATAGTATGTTTTGATTGAAAATCCACATTGGTATGATGATCACCTCTCAACCAAATTATTCATATCCAATTTATGTTTTTGGGAATCTAGTTCCTCTAAATCTAATTATTATCCCTCTTTTTTATTTTGATAATATCACATTCATTTAATATATTTCATAAAAAGATTGAATATTACCATGGAGGGGAAATCATATTTGATATTATGAACAAAACTATGATCGGTTTTCGATGTGCTATTAAATATTATATTCTACTAAAATTGGTATCCATTTTATAGGTCTTTATTTATATAAAAATGGGGTATTTATGTTTGATGTTTTTGTAGAATATCAAAATTTAATATATTCATATGTTTTGGGAGTTCATTGATGTTTTTATTGATTAGTTTCATTGTCTACCAATCAATCATACATTTTTTGTTTTCAATAAAAAAATATATGGTTCTGTACCGATTTGAATGTGTCCATATATAATATCCCCTATTGATTTGTTGGAATTGTGGAAGAAAATCCAGGATAATCCTTATTAGAGAATCATTCAAGCTATTATTTCATCGTATGGTGAACTAATACATTATGGTTAAAATTAATTGTTGATTAATGTTAATTTATGTTAATTATTAGTAATGTATAAATATTTCAATCAATTATATATATTTTTTACCCTATATTTATGACTTCATTAATCAATTTTGAGGAGACAGATATTTTTACAAGATTGATATATAATCTAGACACTATTATTTTATGGGAAAATTTGAAAAACTAACCAAAAAAATTTTCTATACAATATTACGACACGGAATTTTTAGTTGTTCCATTATTTACAACTAATTCACCGACATTCAACATGTATTGATAAATAGTGTCATTATACATTACCTTGATCATTTCATGGCGGTATTTAGAGTTGATATTATTATATATATCCCATGATCATGGAAGTTCATGAAGATCACATAATGATATTTCTAAAGATACATTTGTAGGATACTTTGTATGATAAATAAACCATCTCTGAATTTTTATAAAAAAAGTTTCTTTTATGTGTCATATAATTTCAATAAAGGGTTTTTATATGTATCCAACAAAATTATATATTATTGAATGTTATCCAATTCCAACCACAATGACCATGTTCTGTAGTTATATTTGATTAGATCGATATTGTTGATGTTATATTGAAAATTTCTCATATCATTCAAAACTGCAGAAAATGTTATCTCAAAAGGGAGATATATTTTTTTGGATTGACGATTATAATAAAATTTCATTGAACAAAATAAAAGGGTAGTTAGTGAAACTATTCTAACATTAACATATAGTTGATGAGGTATTTAAATCTATTTTGGGACAAAAAGGAATGGAATATGATGAATCTTTATTCCTAATTATATGGTTATAGTTGATGCCTCCAAAATAATTGATCGTTCATGAGAAAACATATAGAACTCATGATTTGGACATTGTTGTGTTAAGGTTTTCATTACTAATGTGGACCCATTATATTTATGAAGAAATTTGGTGTATATATACTTATCACAAAAGTTTAAAGTATATATTCACATAGATAGCAATGAATATGCAGAAAAGAATATAATTGGAGGTTATTAAATATTATAACTTTTCAAAACATTAACCACCATAGAATCTCAACAATATAGATGGTTCTTAAAGTTTAAAGTGTGATTATATCATCTATATTTTAAGGATCATAAATCATCCAATATTTACATATTCTCAGAGGAAGAATCTTGAAATTTTTATGGAATAGTGGATATCATATCTTTATATAATGAGTGTTCACATGTCTATCAAAATGATTATTAAAGGGGCACCGTAGGAAGATATTGAGATAAAAAATATGGTGATATTGATTCCCATTTTAAAATTTTATTACGATGGAATTATGAGGTTTATAAAAAATTTCATTATCCAATGATTACATTATTCGATTGATGATATACTGGATAAATATCATAGTTCAAAATTCTCTATTATTCTTAGTTGAACAAGAGTTATAGAGATATGAAATATTATTTTTGATGGGAAAAATGAAGAGATATATTTTAGAATATGTATCTCCTTACATAATATGATATAATTTTAATATTGTGAGATAATATTATATGTGGATGTTAGAGCCATTAAAGCTTCCATAATTTAAATGATAAATCCACACCATGTATTTTTTGTCAAAATCCCCAAAAATTATAAAGTGAATAATTCAATTTGGGTTGAAGTCAATTTTCATTAGAATTAATTACTCTTTATTTATATAATATATTATTACAACCTTGATTTTATTTCTATAATATTTATGAATATAGTTGTTAGGATTCATGGAGTACCATAATAAATTATATATGACCTGGATCTGAGGCTTACCTAGATGTTTTGGAGAATCATTCATGAATTTATTGATTTAGAGATGGGTTATATTATATATTATCTTATTTAAATAGACAATTATTTTGAGAGAACCATTGAACATAGAAATGGTGTGAGTATTTGATTTTATATTAATTTTAATTGTGGTTTGGATGAACACAATACACTAGTAATGTTTTTTTACAAAATTAGAATTCACATGAAATTTCAAATGGATTGTTACGAAGACATATATGTAGGGTATTGTAGAAAAGAAATCATTTTAGTGATGTTGGATGAATAAATCAAGGTGGAAATTATCTTTCTAATGAAATGGAAGAGGAAATATGATATATTCAGTTGCATAACATGAAATCCCAAAGCCGAATAAAGAGTTATATTGAAAATCATTAGTAAAATGTAGAAGTTATTGATTCTTATATAGTATTCATAAAAAAACCACGTCAATTTTTTTCATGATATTAAAATAACATAATTTTTTTCATATGTACACTTTCCAATTTTATATTTATGATCTATGAAGGATGGTACAATTTATCCAAGTGATTCTCCCAAACAACTATAATGATAAATATTCATTCCATGTATCTATCATGAGTAAGAACATTATTAATCCAAATCATGTTATAAATACATAGATAATTCCACTGGATCATAATAGTTCTAATGAAAAATTTTGGATCATGGGAGGTAGTAATGAGTTTATAAGCAATAAGTCTACTTAAGTGGTTAAACATTACTAAAGGATTAAAAACATTGAAGAGGTAAAATAAGAACCTGAGGATGTGATGAAAAATATATAAATCATTTATTGATATCATTTTTATATCATTTATAGAGATAATTTATTTTAAAATTGGTTATAATATAACACATGGAAAATTTATGAAATAAATTTCTTCAAATAAATATATTTTCTTCTATAGTTTATGATATAGGGAACCCCCAAGTATTAAAGAATAGTAATATAGTACATCATTATATCATATAAAATAATTTTTATGATTAAATAAGAATATTGAAATATTTATAACATTTTGAACATAATTTAGATTATTAAAATACATTAAAATAGTATTTAGTTTTTAGAAAATTCATTATTTTATTTAAAAATAAAATTTTCCACAAAATAGATTTCTATTGATTTTTGGGAATAAATAATATTAATACATTTTACAAAATAATATAACAAGTTTAAAAAAAGAAATTAAATTTTCAAAATAGAATTTCAAATTTAACATATTGTGATTTATTGATAATTTTATGAAAATGTTTGTTTTTGGTTAATACTGAAAAACACTGATTTTTATAGGCAAATGATTTTTCATTTTGTGAATATAAAAATTTCAACTTTGTTTTAAAAATTATTTATAAGTATATTTATACACATTATATTATGGATAATATAATTTTCTACATTTTAATATAATTTATATTTAGTATTTTCATAAATACAATTTATACTTATGAAATCATTTTTTCTAGAAATTAATTTTCATCTCATTTTTATAGTGTAATTTTAAAATAAACTATTTAATTTATATTAAATGAAAATTTTAAAATAGATTCCATTTTTTTATTCATATTAATTAATATTTTTATCTTTATTTTCAATATTAATGAATAGAAAAAGTTGTAAAAAATTTAGTACCGTAGTTAATGATCAATGAAATTAACTGGGGGATACAGTTTCTAATTTCGAACTAAAATTTATAAATAATCTTGGATGGATATATTTTAATATTATAAAATACTTAAATATAATCAATTTCTATTTCCAAGATTTTTTCATCGGTATGTATTTATTGTATTTTATTATTTTATTAAATTAAAATTTTTTCCTCAACTCTAATTATAAAAAGAAGCCACTCCTTTAAATTTATTACATCAAACTGATCGATATATAATGAACATAAAATACCCAATTATGTTATAAAAATAAATATTTAAGAATACAAGTTTTGGTCTTCATAAAAGGATTCTAATGAGGCACTTTTCTCAAGATTAATCAGCGTCATACTGAAGAAGGTGTAATAATCTTACCCGAATTCTTTCAATTTATTTCTAAATCATCCTCAAATAATTCAATTGTATTTATCATAACTAAAATTATTTCAGTATATTGATTATAAAATAATATTATTGTGAATATATAACCCCCAAAATGATGTTTATATTCCAAAATTTTGGAATTGAATGTATATCCCATACGTACACGTGGAAACACCCCCTTTTACCTATAAAATTCACTTTTAATCATCATTTATCATATTTTTTCATTATGATGGGATAAATTATTAAATATTATTGCCCTGAAAGAAAATTATTTGTTAGTGATTATATAATATCTACATTCCTACATTAAAATATGATGGAATTGTACAATGCCCCTTATGTGTTCATGTTGACCACCATGTCCATGAATAAATGTTTATTATGTTATATTTCAAATTCATATGGATGGAAATAAATATAAATTTAAAGAACATATATGAAATATATGAATCAATAATGATATTTGTGTTATTAAATATAACTTACCTTGGGGTTTTTCATACATCGAAACCTGAAAAAAAAATCAATGCGCCCATACACCCAATAGTCTCTAGGAACAATGAAATTTTTTCCCAATAAAAACATTTATGGATGACTATAAATATAGATATAAAGAAAATATATTATATTTATATCATCAATAATATTCTTTATATGAAGTAATAATGATTAAAAATCACCTGAACTACCAAACCGAAATCCTCATGAAAAATGAAATTGTAAACACTCTGAAATGATGTTTTTATTCAATAATTACAAATAAACTAGTTTATTCCTATTAAAAGTGCATCATGTATGATTTTTTAAAATTTTATATGTTTTTTGTTGTTGTGTAATAAAATTATAATTTATTTGAAATGTGGATATAGAATTTTCAAAGCACATCGAATATTTGGTAAGGGGTTTTATTCTGGCGGTGGCATATATGAGATTCATCCCATACATACCAATTAATTAAATTATTTATTTTATATACGAAAAAAGACTATATTCTATAATAATTCCCACTAAAATTATAAGAATTTATATATTTATAATCTATTATCTATCTCATGTAGGTTTGATTCAAATTTTACTATTGTGTCAATTGATTTGGCTACAATATTATCTTTTTCGATATTGTTTTTGATTCACACTCTGATGATGGATTTTTATGATATACATCTGGAAAAACACAAAACAATTCTTCACAAATGGTTATTTCAATAGAGTAATTGTATTCCTTTCATTTTCTCCACATGAATTACTTGAGATACCGAATGATCAAAAATATGAAAAATTTATTTTATTTATATATCTTTTTTAAAATAAGTTTCTAATATTTATTTGATTTATAAATAAATTGATTAATGATATAAATTATATCCATTAGATTTTTAATTTTTATTTTATCCCTGAATAATTTTTTATAAATGGTTCAAATGAAATTTCCTAATCATTTTTTTGACTATCGTTCCATTAAATTCATAAAATATAGAAATTGAATATTCATTTTTAAAAGCATGTCATGAAAAAAAATTCTCTTCATCATAAACACTAAATGATTGGAATCATTAATAATAAGATTCATTTATAGATAAAAAATATATCTATTTTTAATTAGAAAAATTGTATATTTTAAAAAACTTATTTCAATTATAAAGGTGTATTTTATTCATTAAATGATAGAGTGATCTATTAATTACATTTTTAATCTATTGTAATATCCATAGATGTTACATACAATTTAATGGGTATATAATTGAATGACTACATACACCTTCATTCCTTTTATGGATAGTGGAAATGATGCTTTAAGACTGATTTTATGAAACCCATTTCATTTTCAAGGGTTTTATATGTTTTTAACAAACCTTTATGATACCTATCTCTTTTCCATGGGTTCTGATTTTGTGAAAAACTAAATGTTTATGAAAACCATTTCCATTCAATAAATTATGATATATAGATGTAATGAATTTTTTGAAAATCTGTGTCAAAAATATGTATGATTTTATGTATTTGAAGGTTGTTTATTGAATTGTATTTCCATAAAATTAATTCTATAAAAACAGATATCTCATGAGGTATTAAATATTTTAATGGAGAGTGGGCCCAATTTTTTAAGGGACTATTTCCAAATTTTTTATTAAGAGTGACCCTTGAATAATTAGGTGGATTAATTGTGAGTGGGTGAATTACACTAACAAAATCATAGATGTGCAACACTATTAAATAAATTATTTTCCAGGAATATGTGTGTAGAAAAAACCTATATGTTATTCCAATGTTGATCTATCATGAATAATGATATGGAATTATTTTATGATTCATGTCTTATAAACTGTGCAAATTAATTACATGAATCAAGATTACGACAATATATATATATATATATATATATTGTGGGATTAAAATGTTATTCATGTTATTCTCAAAGCCTTATTCTCATGTATGGATTATGTCAGCATTTCTCCCTCACTGGATTTATGTTATTGAAAAAACTAGTTCAAGATTTATTATGTTTCATTTTACCAGTTAAATAAGTATAGTATTATAAAGGAAATTTATATGAGGGGTGATAATTTTTACGTAAATAGAGAGATATTATATATATATTATTAAAAAATTGGATATGTATCCATGATTCCACTGAAAAAAATGAATGATTCGGGTGAGGATTGTAATTTTATGTATTAAGTATTTATCTAATATGATGTTATATCTATATATGTAATTTATGGGCCCCAATTATTTTATTTTAATTAATTATTTATCACATTTATTTAATTTATATGAACATTTAATTCCTAGTTGTCCATGATATAAGGTTATGTGGATTTATAGATTTTTTATTTATTATTATCCCCTATAAAATTATAATCTAATAAATTAATGAGTGTTAGAGGTCTTACCTGATCAAAATCATGAAGAAGAACATTTAAATAATAAAAAAAATTATTTTATATCACGGTAATTGTGTTTTTTGATAGATTAAAATCACGTATAGATCAAAAATTGATGCACCGCTTTTGTTCATATATTTTAGGTAGAACAACCCTGCGTTATAATTCATTACATTGAAAACCGTGAACTAAATTCACTAATTTATTTTTAATTTAATAGTCTCTTAAATTTCTATTCATTCAAAATTTTCAAAAATATGAGTTCCAAGTTATAAAGATTCTACACAAAATTTCATAAATTTAAAACCACAATAATGCAATATAGGTTTATAATACCCAATAGAAATTTAAAATAATCAATAAAAATAGAATTTCCCCAAAAATGTAATTACATAATGGTAATATGGTTTTCCCTTATTTAATTCATAATTAAATCATGTGGGAATAAGGTTAAATATGCTTGACCTTTGGAATGCAGGATTAAAGTCTATATATCATTGTCTTACCCTTATGCGGATACAAAAAAAATTACAATTTCTTTTGATGTTAGGATTCTCAATTAAAAATCATGAAAAAAACACATACAAACGAGTTAGGATACCATTATGTAGCCAATAAGAACACCAACATACAATTACACAATTACCGAGTTACCCTTAAAAATATTTTTAAAATAGGGACATATCATTATAAAATATATTCCCTTAAAGAACTCCAAGTAATCGAGAGATAACATTACGATTCCTTTGAAAATAGGATTTTACCTTTTCAAAACTCATAATAGAATTCCTACATACATGTATGAATCATTTAACTCCACATAGGTAAGATTCCTAACATATCTGGAAAAGATGTATATAATTTTTTTTTCAAATTTAATGATATTAAAATTTTTAATAGAAGGGGAATTAAAATATTTAAAGATATAGAATGTTAAAAACATACATTGGATGATCAAAATATCATCATAATAGATTATAATTTATTTAATATGTAATGTAATTAGGTTTTTCAATAAGATATAATTAATTCCATAGAATCCTTGATAGATTTCTGTTCAATTTAAGTTGATGTAAAAATTTAAATGAGTAAGTCATTTTGATGACAAAATTTCTATACAATAAATATATTATATATTTAATTGATCATCACTAAATATTAAATCTTATTTTTATTATTTATGGTGGAAGCAAAAAAGAACCTTGTTAATACTAGATTTATTGATCATTTTAATTACATTATCCATAAGATACTTAATATTTGTATAGTGGTACATATAATTCATGGGGATATACCAAATGTGATATTAGTAATTATAAATCATAACCAAAATATAGAAGTATCCCCAAGCACACTATTGAAGGGAAGGATTGTTTTTCCTGTTATATTGGTATATTAAACTAATTATAGAAATAATATATAATTTATAATATGTGAAAAATATTGTAAGAATAACAGTTTCGAATATATCACAGGCACTAGAAGATTCCTCATGTGAGGAATGAGAGTTCATGATGTGAAATTAATCAAATAAACAAGGAGGAATATAGTTAATGAATTAATGGAAAATATGGGTTTCATAGTTCTATATGTGATATAACATTTCACATATCATTTCATATTTTATATTGAGTTATTCCATTTATTATTTAATTAAAATGAGAGGATGAAATTTATCTAATTGGGGGATGTGGTATCATATTATGATTTTAAATTATATTCTCCTTCGAAACAAAATTTTCTCGATAAATTTATTTGCATGCCACACAAAATAAAAACGGACTGTGAATAAAATTAAACCATTAAAATATATCCCCATAACTTGTTTATAAAATAAGGGTAAAAAAACTATGATATAAATATATATATACATTCTATTGACACATAATTAAACAATACACATTCACCTTATTTTAAAAATAGAAATCTCTTTCTTTTCAAAAATATATTTTAGGATTGGTATTCTAGGAAATTGGAAAAAACTCATACCTAGTAAACTGATACATAACTAGTGGTCACATATTATCAATATTAATTTTCTACCACTAATGGAAACCCTTTTAGGAATGAAACCTAATTTATTTTCTTGATAAATATCCCCAATTGTTTTCGGGACCTCATCTTTGACCTTACTCATCCATAAAAATTGTGAAAAAAAATTAAAAATCATGGATGTGAACATAAAAAATTAGTCAGGGACATTAAATAATGAAAATAATAAGTAATATTGATTCCCATAAAAATATTTTCATAAAAATATACCTTGTTATCAAGAAAAGTAATTAAATTTAGAAAAATATCATAATATTAAATTTTTAAATTCAAACTAATTTAACGATAAATCATTTGAATGAACAAAATATTTATGTGTCTAACTTGAAAAATAATTTTACAAATCACTCAAATAAATGTATTATCTAATATTCATGACCTCAAACTTAAGATTACCCAATGAATTAGAGACTATAATGTAACCACGAGTCCATGGATTTTCATGGAACCACCTGTCATTGGTTAATAACATATCCAAAAATCCATGGATTTTTAGGGAACCACTAATATTTTGTTTATAATAAAACCAAATTTCACCATAAATAGTGAACTTGAACTATATAACAATCATAAAACATGAATTCTACCTTCAAATGTTTTTTAATGAAACTAACTATATAAGGCCCCAGCCTTAAACCTTACATAATCTTGAGTTATAACAAGATTACACATTGAGGATCCTTTTAGGTTTAGAGTTTTAGAGAATTAGATCATGAAATTTGCATTACATTCCACATTTAGACAAAGTGGTTACATAAAAGACAGTATTCATTCTTCCCATCAACGGAAACAAATATAAAATAAAACATGGATTCTTTCTTGACACATCCTTGACACTATCATCACATCATGTTCCCTTCCCTTGACCTGTGAAAAACATTTCAAAAACTTGGGATGAGCATAAAAATCTCAGTAAGGGATATAAAAAAATTGAAAGGGAACATGAGTTCATATATACATAAGAATGAAATCATACTTTACCCATAAAACAAAGGAACTTTAACATACCCCCTTCAAACCATGAATAAATCATAGAAATCATAAGACATAAAGGTAACTTGAGGCATTCATAACATTCTTACGTTGGGAGTAACCCTCTTGGTTACGTTTGGAATACCCATCACAGTATATTCCCTAAATCTCTTCGGAGAAACCTTAACGTTTCACTACTTCGCGTTACCCAATGCATTGGAGAGCTATATCGGGCTCACCCGCCCTTACTTTATCACGGAACCACCTGTTTTTATAATAATTCCCAAAAACCATAACATAAATGTGTCACATAAAACATGCATAATGGAAACATAACATTTCCATATTTCAATCACAATATAACATTTTAGTATATTGAAATAATGAATCCATTCAAAAAGAAACAATTTCCAAAACCATTTAAAACATTTAATAAAGAGATTTTTGAATCAAAGTGTCCCATACCACCTTGAAGATTTTAAAATTTTAAACCATTAATATCCATATAAATAAATCCTTAAAACCATTTTGAAAACATGGATATTAATAAGAACAAATAATTAAAACATTTAAAATGATATTTTGGTTAAAGGGGTTTTACCAAAATTAGAGACACTTGAATACAATAATTGAGGAATAACATTTAGTCAGAACTTTATAATATCATGAGAATAAATGGATTCATGATATAATACTCCAAAGGACATTATATACTCCATATAAGAGTGAATTGGTGCATACCAACAATGAACCCTCAATAGAAATGTCAAATGTGATGAAATCCCTTATAAAGAAGGTATCCTTAAATTAAGGAAAAATCAATCTCAAAAATATGTGTGACAAATATAAATACACCCAATATAAGTGGATATTAAGTGTAAAACAATAAAAGTTCATTCACACATATTCAATGGATGACATATTCAATGACTACATGTTGAACCCAAAGAAATCAAAATTGGGTTAAAAAGTTCCCTTGACAGCCTAACAACATCACATCAAAATGAGTTGATGAGAGATAAAAAGTGTATCTCATCACTTGGACATAAAATTTACATCAATAAGGATATATGAGAACATATCCCAACATAACAATATGTAAATTAAAAGACCCAACAAAATAAATCTTTTAAAAAAGAGGAGGGTGAAAGGTTCCCTTACCGACTTGGGTATCTTTCAAAACATACACCCCATGAAAGAAGGACAATAGATAATTGATTTCAATACTCATAAACGAAAGTATATTACAAAAAGATTATAATAATGGGCAGTAAATACACCACTCAATGGAATTTGTGGCAAATGTAGCATAAATCTCACGGGAATAAAAGTGAGATGAAAAATCCCTTACGAAAACTCGGCAGGCTAACAGCGCCACATAAAACTTCCGAATATGGATTGATGAGATAAAATAGGGTATCTCATCACATTAAAATAAAATGTAAAGAAAGAGGAATATAAAAGAACATCCCTCAACATTACAAATAGGAGCTTAAAAGAAGTGACATAAAGGAGAGTACTTAAAAAGAAAGAGAGAGGTTAGATCTCTTACGAATGTTCGGCAGACTAACGGCGCCACTCAAAACTTCCAAAATGGATTGATGAGAGAGAATAGGGTCTCTCATCACATGAAAATAAAAATTACAGTAATTGTAATATAAAATATCATCCCAATAACTAGAAAGATGGGCTTTAAAAGAAATGACATAAAAGTGTGCACTTAAAAGGAAAGAGAGGAGTAGGATCCCTTACCTTGGGTCCGACTTGACTCGATCGTTCATTAATCTCCTGAATAATAAACTTGAGTTAATTTCTACTTCCTTAATAACCTTTTTTAAGTTCAGTATTCCTTTTATATCACTTATTACCATGTCATAAACATTTTTGTAATCATTTCAGTTAATAATATTTGTTTTGCTGATACTTGGTTCTTAAGTCGAAAGTGGACTTCTTACAATTACATGTTGTTCGTGTGGCCAAATGTTTATTATATACAGAATTGTATTCATGATGTAGATATCATATATGTCATATATATCCAGTACATTCACGCATTTATAACATTACATAATAATTTAGAGGTAAGAAATGAAATGCACCGTTCATGGAGACGGTAAGTCGTACGTACGCATGAATGCTACTTTCATTTCTATTTCGTATTTTATAGAATGGAATAATAATGATATAAAGGTATATTATAATTCCAGTATAATATCATATATAATATCATTAAATCCATCCTTTATATGTCCCACATATGGAATTAACAAATCACATCACTTTGAGGGGGCGGTAGTCCGCACTTCCTAAAATGAAGATATCGCATATTCCCATAATGGATGCCATAAAGGTAAGACACAAATGAAAAATACAGAAGCATAAGTAAAACATAAACATATTATATATCATATATAAAAATAGTGACATCATAATGGCCACCTTTGAAGGTTTTAAATGAGTATTGAACAATCATCGTTTCGGGAGGCAGAATTTCGCCATCCACGGAAACTGTATGTTCTTTAACCATTTGATGTAGTTGTGTGAGAGTGTAGCTCTAATAAATCTTATAACAATATCCTAGTATATTGAATATACTGGTGTTGTTACAAAAGAAGTAAATAAAAAGAGTTTAGGGGGTTGGAGAATCAAAATAAAACAAATGAACATGAGAGAATGAATTACCTTTAAAAGTGTAACTCCTTTTGATTTGAGCCTAAAGGCTTCCTTTGAAAGGATTCTGCCCAAAGGGAATCCTCTAGGATGAGGAGAGGGATGTGGAGAGAGCAAATGGGCAGTGGTTGGACGAGCAAAGGCTTGAGGAGTGTGTGAAATGAGGTAGAGGTGGGGGCCTTTTATAAGAGGAGAGGAGGGGCACTTTTGGAATGTAAAGAAATATTACTTTATTTGAAAATGTTTTTCGGTTTTAAAAGGTCCCACATTCATATAATTCGAGGATAAGGTGATAAGGGTTCGAAATCCACCCATCCAAAAAGTTTTGGACATGTGTAGTTCATAGATTTTACATTATCTTTCCATTTTATTTAAATCGTCAAATAATGATGTCATCACTGCATCATTATTATGTCATAAATATTTAATTTATTTAATGTCTAAAAATTATAAAAAAAATACTATGATGTAGAAATTCTTTTTAGCTTTCCAATTACTATTTATAATCAAAAATATTACTTGTATTACCCCCACTTAAAAATTGTTTTAGTAAAACATATCATGTTTGTGTCATTTTTACTTTTACATTAAATAAAAAGTTATTTATGTCATTTCCCAACCAAAGTGGCTCCATGGGGTCCCCAAGTTGACCCATGGCTTGTCTTGGTCTGAAATTACACATCAAATGAGGTTAGGACATGTGTCAAGTTCATTTCATATTATTAAAACATTATATTTACATTAAACTACACTAATTACCTCTAATCACGATTAATGAAAAAAAGTTACTATTCACCAAAAAATTATTTTCATCCCATTGAACCACATTTTACATACAAATGACAACCATGTATGTTGGATTTTCAAAATTCAATACACATTAGTGGTAATCTTTAATTTAACTGAAAAATCAGTTTGCTTGATTACCACTTAGTGGTTTCACTATTCATCAAAAATTGGAGTTTTTCAGAAAAATACCAAAACTTCACCCAAAGCTATATTTGATATTCCGAATTCAAAAATGAAGTCTGTTTTACAAAATTCAAAACATATTACTCACATTAATTAATTTAATAATTAATTCCCGCTGTCAGAGCAAATAGCATGTTTTTATAAAACAATAAGTATCAAAAGATTGACACTAGTTTAAGTCTGATTTCAAAGTGAAATTAATTCCAACGACCACTATTGGATTTAATGGTAAAAATATTTTCTAATTTCACTTTAAAACCAATTCAAAATATTATCTAATAATATAAATAAATTATATTAAAAATAGGTTTTTAATTAGAACACAACATTTTACACTATTCATTAAAAAATGACCTTTATCGGAAAAATAGCAAAAAAATTACACAAAGTAAAATTTGATGTCCCGATTCTTAATAAGAGATTTATTTGGTCCAAAAGAATGTATAAGAGTGATCAAAACTATATTTAATGACAGTTCTCCATTAAAAGGCGATAAGTGAACCTTTAGTGAAAACTAGGGCATATACGCCTAAAATTTAATTCTTTCCGTATTTTAAGCCTCTATCCCTTATTGGATAAATGTAAAAACATTTAAAAACATATATAATCATATTTTAGTTATTTCTATCCATTCCCGCCATTAAAATGGCTACATGTTAACTACCATTTAAAATAATATTATTTTATTATTAGAGTGCAACGTAAGATTCCCAAGAAACTCGTTGTTGCGTGATGGGTACGCCATCGAGCATTGCATCCCCTTTAAAGTCATATTAATATTTTATTCACAAATATGGATAAATATGAAAATGTCATATTCTTTATTTACCTGGGTTGTTATATCCTTCCCCCCTTTTGGGAATTGCGTCCTCGCAATTTTTAAAATTGTGCTTGGAAACATCCTTGAACGTCCCACATCGGAACAAGAGTCAGTAAAACAATCACTTTAAAATAAAGGAAGATAAGCACATAGGTCACCCGAGTTAACCCATACTAGGTTTCCTTGTAGAAAAATATGGACATGGAGGAGAAAACATAGGGTCATGTTCTGATGGATAGTGATAGAAAACATGTTTAGGAGAAAGTTAACAATAAGAAAATCACAAACTTATGATGGGTTAAACGGTATTCGATTCCCCAGTAGGAAAAGATAATAGACAACATTATTGTTTTAAGATAATTTTTATTGGGGAATTTATTCATAAGGAAACATAATCACTTATCATGTTGACTTTCAACTTTTATTAGATTCCTTACACAAACTCATATTTTCTCCAAAAGACGAGTATTTAGGGAGACTTGTTCGCATTAAGAGTACTATAATCAACTTTTAGAAAATCACCAAATCCACAAAATAGAACTATATACTTCCCATGTATTTAGACTTTATCCAAAAAAACCAAAAAGGGTAGTACAAGATCAGATAATCCAGAAAAGGATAACCCTTTATAAAAAGAAAATCTATTCCTAAACTCCAAAATTTGTCCAACAAAACCCAAAGTTCAACGAGGACCATTAGATAAAATTTTTTTCCATAAAATCCTTCAAAGTAAACCAAATTAAGATTAAAACCCAAATATTTGAAGGATTTAGTCACATAGTCTTCCAAGTTGAATCGTAACATTTATCTCTAAACAACATCAGTTGCTCCTAAAGTCTCGTATTGAAAAGTAATTAACCTAATCACATATCCTCCATGATAGGTTAATCATTTTCATAAATAACCCAAAATCAAATTACTCTTAATTCATAAAAACATATAACTAGAAAGAATCAGTCAAACTAACTAGGGACTTCACGTAGTCCAGTGGTAGGCGATAAATACCAGTTGCACTTTTTTTGTGGGTTCGATTCCCGTAGCTTTGTCCGATGCAACATGTTGTCACACGGTCTACATGTTGTCCTTTTTATAAAACTCCAAAAATAACCCTAACATGTTTTAACCTCAATAGTTTCCTTATACCTTTAATTTTCATCCAAATTCATTATGATCTCAACACCTTAATTCTTGAAGTCTTATTTCACCACCATAAGATAAAATAAAACAATTCCCAAAATGGATAACATCATACCTTGATCATGGCATCCACTCGGTTTTATCGTCATCTTGCTCACGTAGGTAGAAGTCCCATGCATTACAAAAATGATTTAGAGATCCTTCAAAATCATTTGCTTCCTCCATCCAAGTACACCTCGTGCAACATGGGTCATATGGGTGTTCACAGAAAAACAGTTTTGGAAAATAATCATGCATGACATATAATTCCAATACATCTGATAAAACATAATTTCTAAAAAATAGTCGGACCGAAATTGAGTTGAAATGTTCTATCATTGGTCCTTTTGAAATGCCATAAGTATGTGATATGAGACTATATTTTAAAAGCAAATATAAATTGGTTGCGCAAGGGTCTCCTTCCTCAGCACCATTTTGAAAATCATAATATGCTTCAAATTCTTGTGATAAGGTAAAATATTTGAAAATACCTTGATAATATTTACCTCTCTTAAAAACATGAGAATATTCTGAAAATAGTATTTTTCTAAAAACAACCCATGATCCACGATGATAACGAGGTATAGCGGAGGTGGTTGATATCTCAAACAAATGCTTGCAAGTGAGTTGTATGCTAGAAAAAGTTTCACAATCATCCAAAGATGACTTTGCAATAATTATTGCAAGCATGTCATCAGGAAGAGATAGGAATGTCGTTTGAGATCCCCCTCCTTCCATTCGTAACCGACTTTACTTGACCTGAAAAAAAGTTTTAAAACAAGGATTTAACTGAAATAATAGTTATAGGGACTGATCATGTGCCTCACAAAAACTCCTAATCCCTAAAGTTGTCTAAACCGACCTTTGATACCAAATATAAGGCCCCAGCCTTAAACCTTACTTAATCTTGAGTTATTACAAGATTACACATTGAGGATCTTTTTAGGATTAGAGTTTTAGAGAATTAGATCATGAATCTTGCATTACATTCCACATTTAGACAAAGTGGTTACATAAAAGACAGTATTCATTCTTCCCATCAACGGAAACAAATTTAAAATAAAACATGGATTCTTTCTTGACACATCCTTGACACTATCATCACATCATGTACCCTTCCCTTGACATGTGAAAAACATTTCAAAAACTTGGGATGAGCATAAAAATCTTAGTAAGGGATATAAAAAAATGGAAAGGAAACATGAGTTCATATATACATAATAATGAAATCATACTTTACCCATAAAACAACGGAACTTTAACATACCCCCTTCAAACCATGAATAAATTATAGAAATCATAAGACATAAAGGTAACTTGAGGAATTCATAACATTCCTACGTAGGGAGTAACCCTCTTGGTTACGTTTGGAATACCCATCACACTATATTCCATAAATCTCTTCAGAGAAACCTTAACGTTTCACTCCTTCGCGTTACCCAATGCATTGGAGAGCTATATCGGGCTCACCCGCCCTTATTTTATCACGGAACCACCCGTTTTCATAACAATGCCCAAGAACCATAACATAAATGTGTCATATAAAACATGCATAAAGGAAACATAACATTTCCATATTTCAATCACAATATAACATTTTAGTATATTGAAATAATGAATCCATTCAAAAAGAAACCATTTCCAAAACCATTTAAAACATTTAATAAAGAGATTTTTGAATCAAAGTGTCCCATACCACCTTGAAGATTTTAAAATTTTAAGCCATTAATATCCATATAAATAAATCCTTAAAACCATTTTTAAAACATGGATATTAATACGAACAAATAATTAAAACATTTAAAATGATATTTTTGTTAAAGGGGTTTTACCAAAATTAGAGACACTTGAATACAATAATTGAGGAATAACATTTAGTAAGAACTATATAATATCATGAGAATAAATGGATTCATGATATAATACTCCAAAGGACAGTATATACACCATATAAGAGTGAATTGGTGCATAACAACAATGAACCCTCAATAGAAATGTCAAATGTGATGAAATCCCTTATAAAGAAGGTATCCTTAAATTAAGGACAAATCAATCTCAAAAATATGTGTGAAAAATATAAATACACCCAATATAATTGTATATTAAGTGTAAAACAATAAAAGGTCATTCACACATATTCAATGGATGACATATTCAATGACTACATGTTGAACCCAAAGAAATCGAAATTGGGTTAAAAAGTTCCCTTGACAGCCTAACGACATCACATCAAAATGAGTTGATGAGAGATAAAAAGTGTATCTCATCACTTGGACATAAAATTTACATCAATAAGGATATATGAGAACATATCCCAACATAACAATATGTAAATTAAAAGACCCAACAAAAGAAGTCTTTTAAAAAAGAGGAGGGTGAAAGGATCCCTTATCGACTTGGGTATCTTTCAAAACATACACCCCATGAAAGAATGACAATAGATAATTGATGTAAATACTCATAAACGAAATTATATTACAAAAAGATTAGAATAACGGGCATTACATACACCACTCAATGGAATTTGTGGCAAATGTAGCATAAATCTCACGGGAATAAAAGTGAGATGAAAAATCCCTTACGAAAACTCGGTAGCCTAACGGCGCCACATAAAACTTCCGAATATGGATTGATGAGATCAAATAGGGTATCTCATCACATTACAATAAAATGTACAGAAAGAGGAATCTAAAATAACATCCCTCAACATTACAAATAGGAGCTTAAAAGAAGTGACATAAAGGAGAGTACTTAAAAAGAAAGAGAGAGGTTAGATCTCTTACGAATGTTCGGCAGCCTAACGGCGCCACTCAAAACTTCCAAAATGGATTGATGAGAGAGAATAGGGTCTCTCATCACATGAAAATAAAAATTACAGTAAGTGTAATATAAAATATCATCCCAATAACAAGAAAGATGAGCTTTAAAAGGAATGACATAAAAGTGTGTACTTAAAAGGAAAGAGAGGAGTAGGATCCCTTACCTCGGGTCCGACTTGACTCGATCGTTCTTTAATCTCCTGAATAATAAAATTGAGTTAATTTATACTTCCTTAATATCCTTTTTCAAGTTCATCATTCCTTTTATATCACTTATTACCATGTCATAAACATTTATGTAATCATTTAAGTTAATAATATTTGTTTTGTCGATACTTGGTTCTTAAGTCGAAAGTGGACTTCTTACAATTACATGTTGTTCATGTGGACAAATGTTTATAATATACAGAATTTTATTCATGATGTAGATATCATATATTTCATATATATCCAGTACATGCATGCATTTATAACATTACATAATCATTTAGAGGTAAGTAATGAAATGCACCGTTCATGGAGACGGTAAGCCGTACGTACGCATGAACGCTACTTTCATTTCTATTTCGTATTTTATAGAATGGAATAATAATGATATAAAGGTATATTATAATTCTAGTATAATATCATATATAATATCATTAAATCCATCCTTTATACGTCCCACGTATGGCATTAACGAATCACATCACTTTGAGGGGGCGGTAGTCCGCACTTCCTAAAATGAAGATATCGCGTATACCCATAATGGATTCCATAAAGGTAAGACACAAATGAAAAATACAGAAGCATAAGTAAAACATAAACATATTATATATCATATATAAAAATAGTGACATCATAATGGCCACCTTTGAAGGTGTTAAATGAGTATTGAACAATCATCGTTTCGGGAGGCAGAATTTCGCCATCCACGGAAACCGTATGTTCTTTAACCATTTGATGTAGTTGTGTGAGAGTGTAGCTCGAATAAATCTTATAAAAACATCCTAGCGTATTGAAGATACTGGTGTTGTAACAAAAGAAGTAAATAAAAATAGTTTAGGGGATTGGAGAAGCAAAATAAAACAAATGAACATTAGAGAATGAATTACCTTTAAAAGTGTAACTCCTTTTGATTTGAGCCTAAAGGCTTCCTTTGAAAGGATTCTTCCCAAAGGGAATCCTCTAGGATGAGGAGAGGGATGTGGAGACAGCAAATGGGCAGGGGTTGGACGAGCCGAAGGCTTGAGGAGTGTGTGAAATGAGGTAGAGGTGGGGGACTTTTATAAGAGGAGAGGAGGGACACTTTTGGAAAGTAAAGAAATATTACTTTATTTGAAAATGTGTTTCGGTTTTAAAAGGTCCCACATTCATATAATTCGTGGATAAGGTGATAAGGGTTCGAAATACACCCATCCAATATGTTTTGGACATGTGTAGTCCATAGATTTTACATTATCTTTCCATTTTATTTAAATCATCAAATAATGATGTCATCACTACATCATTATTATGTCATAAATAATTTAATTTATTTAATGTCTAAAAATTATAAAAAAAATACAATGATGTAGTAAATCTTTTTATCTTTCCAATTACTATTTATAATCAAAAATATTACTTGTATTACCCCACTTAAAAATTGTTTTAGTAAAACATATCATGTTTGTTTTATTTTTACTTTTACATTAAATAAAAAGTTATTTATGTCATTTCCCAACCAAAGTGGCTCCATGGGGTCCCCAAGTTGACCCATGGCTTGTCTTGGGCGCCCATTACACATCCAATGAGGTTAGGACATGTGTCAAGTTCATTTCATATTATTAAAACATTATATTTACATTAAACTACACTAATTACCTCTAATCGCGATTAATGAAAAAAAGTTACTATTCACCAAAATAATTATTTTTATCCCATTGAACCAAATTTTATATACTAATGACAACCATGTATGTCGGATTTTCAAAATTTAATACACATTAGTGGTAATCTTTCATTTAACTGAAAAATCAGTTTGCTTGATTACCACTTAGTGGTTTCACTATTCATCAAAAATTGGAGTTTTTCAGAAAAATACCAAAACTTCACCCTAAGATATATTTGATATTCCGAATTCAAAAATTAAGTCCGTTTTAAAAAATTCAAAACATATTAGTCACATTAATTAATTTAATAATTAATTCCCGCTGTCAGAGCAAATAGCGTGTTTTTATAAAACAATAAGTATCAAAAGATTGACACTAGTTTTAGTCTGATTTCAAAGTGAAATTAATTCCAATGACTACTATTGGATTTAATGATAAAAATATTTTCTAATTTTACTTTAAAACCAATTCAAAATATTATCTAAACATATAAATAAATTATATTAAAAAGAGGTTTTGAATTAAAACACAACATTTTACACTATTCATTAAAAAATGAACTTTATCGGAAAAATACCAAAAAATTACACAAAGTAAAATTTTATGTCCCGATTATTAATAAGATTTTTATTTGGTCCAAAAGAATGTATAAGATTGATCAAAACTATATTTAATGACAGTTCTCCATTAAAAGGCGATAAGTGAACCTTTAGTGAAAACTAGGGCATATATGCCTAAAATTGAATTCTTTCCGTATTTTAAGCCTCTATCCTTTATTGGATAAATGTAAAAACATTTAAAAACATATGTAATCATATTTTAGTTATTTCTATCCATTCCCACCATTACAACAGCTACATCTTAACTACCATTTAGAATAATATTATTTTATTATTAGAGTGCAACGTAAGATTCCCAAGAAACTCGTTGTTGTGTGTTGGGTACGCCATCGAGCATTGTATCCCCTTTAAAGTCATATTAATATTTTATTCACAAATATGGATAAATATGAAAATGTCATATTCTTTATTTACCTGGGGTGTTACAGACTATTTCATTTTTAGTCACATTTTTCAGAAAATAACAACACATATAGAAGAAATAATTAAATTTAAAATAACATTGTGAAATTTTAAAGGAATACTTCAAAAA
Organism: Viscum album; assembly: GCA_963277665.1. Classification (NCBI taxonomy): domain Eukaryota; kingdom Viridiplantae; phylum Streptophyta; class Magnoliopsida; order Santalales; family Viscaceae; genus Viscum; species Viscum album. Next base: position 13,782,353 of record OY728151.1, on the reverse strand, counting down.
TTATGTTTTAATGAAATAGGGGAAATTATCTCATGATGTATAAGCTAAAATACAATAAATTTTGACAAAAATTGAAAAGTGATATTAAAAAAACATATAAAATATTTTCCCTTTAATATATTAACACATTTAAGTGAGCATTAATAAAATGAATGAATTATTTGTATTAGCTTTAATTCTACATAAAATAAATATAAATTAAAAATATGATAATATAAATTCATTTAACACCTCATCGTATCATGAATGTATCAATAAAGTATATGATTAACTAAATGAGAGGAAATAAAGTTAATAATTCCCTTACCTTGCACATTTCATTATTTCACCATGATTTAACCTCGGGAATAATGAATTAAAGGAAGTTATTAATTAAAACTAGAACTATATTCATATTTATTATATCATATATATTTATAGTATATCATTTTGTCCCCTGTTTTTAATAAACAATTTTTAATACACTAGTTTTGTGAGTAAAACACTTCATATTCTTATTCATGATTTGTCATGTAAGTCCCAGTTCTTATTTATAAGATATCATCACATTATCTAAAAAATGATATGCATTTCATAAATAACCAATTTAGTAATTATAATTATTTTTTTAATCATTCTTCAATGTCAGATATGAAAAATGAGTGACATCACTTCATGGAGATGTTAGTACGCACATATGCAAGAGTTACTATATCATTTCATTAATGGATGAAACCGTACAAAAATGGGTGGAATACTAATTTTAAAATATAAATATCATGAAATAAGTAGTGTGTATATATATTTTTTATTTCCATAATTATATCCATCCATGTAATATGTTTATGAAAAATGAATTACACCACTGGGTGGCCATGGTAAGACGTACGTAGGCAGACATGGTGATTTTTATTTTTCAAAGGATTGATAAAATGTTGAATATTGATGTCAAGTAATATTAAAATAATGTCATCATATATATTATAATGTTTTCATTACTTTTATATTGAAACAACACATGTAGAGTTGGTATATAAAAAATAAAAAACACTATAATGGTAAAGATGATTACATCTTTTTTGGCATTCCTGTAGCATCAAAATGTATATGTAGATTCCTTAATTATTAGAGGAGGTGAATTTTATGATTAGAAACCTTTAATTTTTATTCTTAATAAAATATATGATTAACAATGTTAATCAATATGGATTCACAAAAAAAGAAACTAACTTTATTGGGATGTAATAATATGAATTTAGAAAAAGATACATAACACAACTTTACTTACGGAACGATTCTAATATTCACATATTCAAAATTATTTATATTAGAGTATACAAGAATAATAATGTATAAGAAATTTAAACAATATTTATTTAACAAAATGCAGTGGTACAAAAAGTTGTTAACAATGGTAATAAAAAATGTATAAGAAATCATTAAACCAAAGATAGGGTATCCAACAACCTTTGATAAAGGTTTCTTTATTTATACATTCCTTAATGTTTTTCTTACATACAACAAGCTAAGCCCTTGATATGAATAATGGAATATTCTTTGATATCACCGCAATCCATCAATTTCTTAGGTGATAAACAAAACTATATTTATATCCTCGGAAGCCCTTGATTGATCATCAACAATAAAAATCACACTAGGTAGGATGAACAAGTTGTTCTCAGGTTGACCAAGTTGTTCACAGAAAACACACAACAAAGATTTTTGGAGAGCACTCACAATAGAAATTCACTCTCTAAAATTCATTGTGATCATTGTATAGATCTACATCTATCCAAAAAAACTCTTACATCCAATCATTAATTACAAATCAATGAAAAAAACTCTTTTACAAAGCATTAAAAAATTGTTGGGTTTTTTTAGGAATGGATTCCAATGGTCTAATTCCTCCTCCAACTATCATACATTTCCTCAAATTTTGGCAGATTTGATACAACTGTCACCTAGAAAATAGTTAGGTTAGAACAGATTGGATTACATAGTTTGATGTAACAGGACATGAGAAAAATTATCATGCTTAAAAAATATTATCATATTTAGTAAACGATAAAATAAAACATTACATTATAGAAATGATATAAGTGTAAGAAAATCATTTAATTTTATTCTAAAGAATGTATGTATCGGAGAGAGAATTCAGATGAATTCGAAATACTATTTATCAAGAATTCAGAATCTAATTTCCATAGAATTTGGAGTATAGTCTTAGAACAAATTAGTGTATGATTTTATGGGAAATTGTAGCCTGAATTTTGGATAAATTATATTCTATTTTCAGAAGAAATCAGAGTCTGATTTCAGGTGAAATTAGAGTCACAATTCTAGAGATATCTGATTCAATGGACTTGTATGGCTTCTCAGTAATATAAGGATCTAATTTTTTGACTTATAATAAAGATGGATATATTTGGTTTTTAGGAAACATTACATACGACATTGAAATCCATATATAAGAACAGAAAAATTCAGAGTTCATGAATATTTTCCTTATTATAAATTCTCTTAGAGAAAGATAATTTTCCCTAAGAATATTTTTTTTTGTTTTTCAAAATATAAATTAATGGAAAAGATATAAGGTAACTTATTTACTCCAAAATATCCCCCTTTTGGGTATCACAAACTACTTTCCGAAAAATAATATAAAAAACTAATGTGTTCATTTTTAACTCAAAATTAATACATATATCCCATTACCTATGATTTATAATGAATAAAACTAACACCCCCATTAGGTTTTTAAATAACTAAGGAAATTATTCATGTCTTTTATAAAGAAATAAATCTTCCTTACATAAGCATTTCTTTTTTATGTAGTCTCCCCCTTACATAGAAAATATATATCTTAATATTTATTTATTATTATATTCTCAAACATTGTGATTTTCAAAAGGAAGGGAATGGATGAATAAAAATAATGTTCCTGAAAGGTTAGGAATATACAAAAAAACTATGGAATCTTAAGAAAATTTATTAATATGTAAATACATTTTACAGTGACAACACAAAAAATGATGAGATATTAAGAAGAAAACATTCATCCTTATTCTAATCCCATGACATTAACCTTTTCTATGTTAACTTAACCTTCTTCATCTATTTATGATCATCTTCATACTTCTTCATCAATGATTCATGATCCTCATTTTTTTCGAGATCTTTGATTCAGTAATCCTATGTCTTACGAATTTATCCTTGAGAATTTTCACTTCTTTTTTCTCTCTGATTTTTTCTTCCATATCTTCCCTAAGTTACATTTCCAATTTAAATATGAGAGAATATTAATTAAAATTCACATTCATGTCATTATATTTTTATAGGGGGTAACTTTTTATTCGTTTATCATTAATGAAATTCTTGTTGAAATGTGATTATTTTTTCATTAGTCTTGTCAAAATCATCCGTGACTAATCCATGAAATCATCAAAATATATTACATAATATATCACCCACTTAGAGAAAATAGTTATATTAGTGTAGGAATTCTTTTGGGATTGATATTTGATCATTAAGGATATGAATTCAACTTATAACATGATGATATTATTCATCAAAAGACTTGTATATTCAATTTTCAAAATGAATGACTATTGGAATAGCTAGAACTATGATTCAAATTTTGGGAAAAATGGAAATGGGTCTTCAAAATTTTTTAAATACTATTCCACAAATTCATGACTTAGAGAATTTAAAGATTCATAAGAATGATTATAATTATTGGATAACAATTTTTATGTACATTGCTGAATTAAAAGAGGGGGTGAATTTTATGTTTAAAAAATATTCATTTTTTCTTATGAATATATATGTTTAAAAATGTTATAGAAGATGGATTCATAAAAAAGAAACTAAATTATTTATGATTGAATGAGAAAAATCCAAAATAGAAACATAAGAAATTTTTTATTATGCAATGATTCTATATTAGTGTTTATATATTCATATTTATATCAGAGTGTACAAGAATAAGAATGTATAATAAATTTATACATTCATTCTTTAACTAAATGGAGAAAAATTTAAAACTAGTAACAAAGACAAGTGAACAAGTATAAGAATGATTTGAACCCAAAGAGATGGGTATACAGAAAACATGGATAAAGGTCCATTGATTTATACTTTCAAGAAAGTATGTCTTACCCAAACTAGGGTAATCCATCGATATGAATATCAGAATATTTCTTTTTATCCCTGCAATCCCTCGATCTCTAAGGTGATTGGTACAACTATTTTTATATCATTAGAATACATTGATTGATAAGAAACAATTAGAATCCCACTAGGTAGGATGAACATGTTGTTCACAGCTTGAACATGTTTTTCAGAGCAAACTCACAACGAAAATTTGAGTAGAGCTCTCACAACACATAATATCTCAATAGAATTTAGTAAAAGTATTGTTGAGATCAAAAAATATCCACAAAAACAGTGACATAAACTCTTGTTTTACAACTCAGAAATAAAATATTCTACTTTGATTAGTCATATGGATGGGTATTTATAGGGATGGATTCCAACAGTATTCTTCCTTATCAAAAGATCATATTTTTGATTAAATTTTGGATGGACGAGTACATGTGTCACTAACAAAATAGTTATGTTAGAACATATTGGATGATATCATTTAATTTAATAAAGGGAAAAATTGTCATTCTTATGAAATATTATCACATTCAGGGTATGGTAAAATGGAACATTACTTTATGCAAAAGTGGTAACTATAAGAAAAAGATTTAATACGATTCCTGCGAAATTAAGAATCAGATTGTGAATTCAAATGAATTTGGAATCTAATTAATGAATAAATCAAAATATGATTTTTAGAGAAATCAGAGTCTAATTTTAGATGAAATTGGAGTCTGATTTCAGAAAGAATCATAGCCCGATTTCAGAAGAAATCGGAGCTGAATTTCGATGAAATTATATCCACCTTTAGAAGAAATCAGAATCAGATTTTGGAAGACATAAAAGGATGATTTAATGAGAAATAAATGTCTTATTTTAGGAGAAATCTGAAACTGATTTTCAGAGAAATCATAGTATACTTTCAGAAGAAATCAAGTGTACGATTTTTATAAGAAATCAGGGAAATAGTTTTAGAGAAATCGGAGACACAATTCAAGAGAAATAAGATTCAGAGGAACACTGCATTTATAAGTTAGATAAGGATCCGATTTTTTTTCATAATGAAAATATTGTTAGACCTGGTTTGGGAAAAAATTACATATGTCGATGAAAACCATAGATAAGATCATAAACATTCATAGACAAGGAAATGATTCCTTAAGATAACATTTATTATAGTAAGATAATTTTTCGTAGGAATATTTTATTGACATTTTCATAACATAAAAGAATGCAAAAGTCACAGGGGATCATTTTGACATAAGTATGCTTCCTTTATATAACTTAATATGGTATATCAGATTTGTATTTTGGAAGGAACAAAACATCAAAAAAAATATGATATGATTTTTGGAATAGAAATTTTCAAGACATATTTGAGCTAAATTTCATAATTTTGTGTGAAGAATTTTCGGAGTAGGCGACCTTTTATAATTGGTTTTATGGGCACAATTTGAATTTATAATAAATATTAAAAGATTATAAATTCATTTATCAAAGAAAATGACTCAAATGGAAAGGTATTCAATGATAAGATTGGTTATGATTGTAACATCATCATCAAATAGATTTTAGACAAGTTTAGTTGTCATTATAAACATTATCTTTTTGATTAAATTCTTAGATAATTATTTTGACCATATCCTTGCTAACCATTATTTTAAATTTAAAGGGATAATAATGTAATTAAAAAAGAAGAAAATAAACCATTAATGAAGTATTTATGACTTTATAAACTTTGTTAATTAAAATGGAGGAAGATAATAATATTATTAATATTTAAAAATTCAAAAACTATTTTTTTGACAAAATATTGTTCATGTAAATTTTTATCACTACTAATTTAATTTTACATCAAGTACAACTAGAAAATGCGTGAATTAATATATAATTCTTTTAATCATTTATAAAATTTTATATAGATATATAGAATACATTTAAATCATTAAATCAATAAAAATACATATATATATATATAATATTGTTTTCCCTTATTTTTATACATAATAGATATTAAATACAATGAGAGTGACTTTTTCAATCATGTAATGATTTAAAAACAAAATAAGTCATTTACATGGAAATTATACATTTAAAAAACATAAAATATAACCAATGGTGATAGACTTCAAACAAAATATATACCAATATAAGTTATTAAAATTATTAGGTCACAGTTTTACCCTTATCATTAGGTTTTATCCCTCATTTAATGCCACTAACTATTACTGTTACAATAAGGATTTTTACTCTTTGAGGGCTAATATAGTTACTATAAAATGATAAAATACTTAGGGTTGAATTATTTATGAAATTTTAAATCTTATAAAAATAATTTTTATGATATAATATTATTTTTGGAAATTTTTATATCATTTAATAAAATGTTATTTATTTTATAAAATATCTAATTCCAATTTTTATGATAGTTATTACATTGAATATTAAAAACATCAATACAAAAAGATAAAATGAAAAAAAATATTTTAATACAGCACTGTCATTACAGTGAAATCTATATTTGTTTTAAATTACATTATTTATCACTTATTATATTTTTTTGTTATTATTAATATCATTTATATGATTTTTCCAGTAATTAAATATTTATTGCATCAATGTTGGAAATTTGATAAATATAAATATTTGGCCACTAAAAAGTACTCGTCAATTATCTTTAAGAATATAAATATTTTATCTTTTATATCTTGTAGATAAAAAAATATTAAAAATGATGTATTTATTAAAATAATTAATGTGACATATTTTACAATTATTTAAATAGAAACATATATGGGACATATTAAATTTTTAATATTATAATATGGTTATATATTAAATATTTGTTTTATAAAATATGATCATTACTCATCCATTAAAATTAAGGCATATTTTTGGATAATTTTTTTGTCCTTATCATTTTATTTGTGCTAATAATTACACTATTTACCCTTTATTGTGGTTTAAAAATTACCATGGATTCTATTTTTATAGTGCAGAAATAAAAGTTTCATATTTAATAAATTTTCAGTTCAAGATTCCAAATATAGAATAACTTTTTCAAAATTTATTTCAAATGTATTTCATAATTTAATTTAAAATGCAATCTAGAAAAAGAAATTATTATCATTTATTTTGGAAAACTACCCTTTTAAAACATTAAATTTTATTTTTAAAAAAATTATTAATAAAATAATTTAAAAATAAAATAATTTAATTATATTAACTAAAATGGAAAAAAATATATATTATATAAAGTATAATTTGAATTTTCAAACACATCAAAAATACCATTTTCAGTGAAAATCAATATTTATACCAATTTACTAAAAATTAAACTTTTTAAAGAATTAACAAATTTTCCCCATAGAATAATATTTTAAAAATGATTTCAAAAAAATTGTTAGATAAAATTTAAAAAAATACAAAAAATTAATTATATATTGTGCTCCCAAAAGAAATGAAACCAATCATGAAGAGGATTTATTTGAAAAATTAAATGACTTTATTAAAAGTAGGTGGGAAATTTTAGAAGAATTTATTAATACATGATTAATGAGTTGGATAATATTATATTTCATAGTCTAGTTAATACTATTAATTTCCACAAATTTAATATCTAGGTTTTAATGGTCCAATAATATAAATATTTAGTTTCTCATTTATGCTCGGTGTTTTACATATTGTATTATATTGATCATTGTAATTATTTTTCAAATAGGGGACGTTACATTCACCCCATTATGGAAATTATATCCTCAAAATGTTGAATTAATGCCTTGTAATTATGTTTTGACTTTTCAAAATTTCATTGCTGAAAACCCACAGTGGAATATTATTAATAAAAATTATACTAATAAAACTGAAATTTAAGTATGAATTTCATCTGGAATAATAGAAACTAGGTTTCCATGTAGGGATTCATGGACAAGGAAGAGATTATAAAACTCCTATAGACTAAAAAATAGTGATAGTTAAATTTTTCATGAAGAAGTTAGTAATAAAAAATCATAAATCACGTAAGGGTTAAGAGACCATTGTTTCCTTATATGAAATGAAAATGAATAAGGAATTGGTTTTAATGTATCTTTATTATAGGTGAGAAATTTTCATATAGAGAAGTCTACAAACATAAGGATTTATACGCACTTAAAAATAAATAATTCATTGTTTAATTAATTTCCACCAAAAAAACATCTCTTTATGCAATGGATGAGTATGAATTTTTCTTGTCTAAAGCAATAGAATCATCCCAAATTGAAGAAAAATACACACAATGATAATAATACTTTCATCCTTCCCTTAGAAATTATCCAAAAAAAGGTTAGAAAAATATAATATAACTTCCAAAATGAACCAGATATCAAATGAAGAAAAACTACTTTTAATCACAAATATTCAATAATAATTACCAAAATTGAACTTATTATATATATTTCCTATCGTTTAACAAAAGAGAAAAAGTCATTAAAATTGAGACTTCATGTAATCTAATTATAGGAAATGAACCATCTTCTCCCATGAATTGTGGGTTTAACATCGCGTCCTTCCCAAATGTGATTAGTTATTACACAGTCCATAGTATATCCTTTAAAAAAACTATATAGTTCTAATATTATTCCGAAAAATATGAAAAAATTATTAAAATAATATTAGTATATGAAACATTAATGAATTGTTTTGACATAAAATGTTATATCTTACTTTTCATTTTCCGTCCAATAAAGTAGTAACATATAATTACCTCAAAAAATAAATGCTTCCAAAATGTTAATAGTAACCTTAATACTTCATAATATAAAGGAAACGAATGATGTTATAAGACATTAATAATATATTCAACTATAAAATTATAAACCCATTCTTATTTCAAAAACACTTATGATAAACTCACCAAAAAACATAATGATCTACAATGTTTTATAAACCCTACTCTAATACCAACATTAATGACCCACCCTTAAACTATATATATTTTAGTTATATTAAAACTATAAATCCATTTATTTTATATTTGATATTTTTTTATAAGAGTTTTAGATAAATAAGATAAACCCCTAAAAAGATAAAAATTATAATATATGTGTACACATATACTCAGTATCAATTTTTTTAACCAATGCAATCCTATTTAAAAACAACACATTACTTCCATTCATGATAGATCTTCACAATTTTCAACTTCTTCTTATTCTTAGTTATACTCATCTTAGTACACTATGATGAATAGTTTCAAAAATAGGATGAGCACAAAAAAGAATAGTAATTGACATAAATGAATGAAAATAAGTTTTCTACTAAAAACACAAGAGATAACTTTCTTAAAAAACATTACATTCATACCCCATAAAAGGAATCAAATTTTCAAATCGATTATTATCTTAGCATAGAAAATGATTTCTATGAAAACTATATAAATAGAAAATAAAATTTGACTAGGTAAAATAGGAAATAATTTTCCATATCACTATTACAAATAGAGTAACCAATATTATTGACCTCTAACATTGTATTAACCAATGAATTAAAGTTTATAATGTAACCACTAACCCTTGTTTTACCAGGAAATGACTTTCTATTGGTAAAAAACGTTATCCAACCATTCTTGGTGTTTCATAAAAAACCAATTTTTATAAATAAACAATCTGTCATTATAAATAATGCCCAAAAAACATATCACACATCATAAAAAAAAATTCCATCATATATTATTCTTAATGAAAATATCTATTTTATTTTTATATCAAATATTTTTAGAAAACATGTGCACAAACAGAGGAAATATTTTCCATTGAAAAAATATATGTGAAAATTAAAATGATTTGATTATAAATTATAGAATCCTGAATGTAGAAATCTCCTCTTATTAATTATAAGTTAAAATACATTCCTTTTCCCAAAAATTAATGATGAATATTTACATATTATTTCTTTAAAAAAGAACCTTATAATAACATTACATTGACATAACAATTAATAAGAAGAATAATGTCTACCAAATATAAATCCAAATAATAATTTATAAATATAGTATAATGTATAATGAAATAATTTCACATATAATATTAGCATGAAATAATGAATTATGTTTAAGTTTAACTCAATGAAATGAATATGATATAAAATTTCTCTGAAACTATGTTTTCAGTTAGTTAAAAGTTAATTAACCTCATATATAATGGTTTAAATTATATTTTTAATTAACACTTGAACCATATTTGTATTTATGATATCATATATGATCTTATTACATCATTATATCACTGTTTTATTAAAAATACTTTGTTACTATCCTTGTTTCTATTGTTAAATGATTCATTTTCCTATGAATGTTTTTTCATGTAAGTTATATTCATTGTCAATAGGGTACATATAAATAATATTCAAATTATATTAATTTCATAAATTTAATATTTATTCATTATAATAATTTTTATAATCAATCATGAATTTAATATATGGATATTGAATTGCATCACATCATGGAGACGTTAGACCAAACCTATACAGAAGTGATTATAGGATTAATTTAATATTTTAAAAAGTAACGAAGTCTATGTAATGTAAAATTATTATAAATAATATCTTGTCATATTTACCTTATATATCCACTATTTCTATTATATTAATAAACCATGAGAAGTTGTGATGATAAACAAATTACACCAATGTGTAGAGATGATAAGTCCTATAAACACACATTTGGTGCTTTTGTTTTTTTATTTTAATGATAAAAGATAGAATATGGTTTTTAAATAATAATAATAACATGTGATAATATGGATGATACTATATTTATTAGTTTTCCCAAGAAATAATAGATAATGTGTATGTATATGAATAAATAAACCTGAATTAGTCTGTTAAGATGATAACCTCTTCTTCAATGAACATCTATTAGATCTACTAGTAAGGGATATAGTGTAATTCTTTTGGAAGGACTAAAATAGCCAAAACATTGATAAAGATATTATAAAGTGAAATATTCCAGAATTGGTTGAGCTAAAATGCTCAATATGGTGTGATAATGTGTGGGAAGGGGTGCCTTTTTATAATTGAGTTGAGGGACATTTTTAGAATTTCAATAGAATTTATATAATAATAAATTAATTTATCATGAAAAATCCATCTAATATAATGTTAACAAAATATAAGGTATTGTATGATTCTAATAAATAATACAATATAATATATACAAGTATATTATTCATTATAAATGAAATGTTTTTTATTTACCCATGGGACAATTTCTTTTGACCTTAACTGTGGTAAAGAATATTTTAATTATAAACTGTTAATCATCACATAATAAAAAGTAAAAATGAACCACAAATGGACCATTATTTATTTTTTATACTATATTCCATTAATATGGACAATTACAAAATTTATATGAATTTTAATTAATATATTAATATATTATTTCGATAAATTATCATCAATGTCAATTTTACCACTATTCATTTAATTTGACTTCAAGTACATCATGCAAAATATCAATTAGAAATAATTTTTAAAATATATATAAAATATTACATATATTTATTCAGAATTTATTTAACACATTGTATCATTCAAATAATATCATTATTAATATTTTTCAAATAATTTTTTTATATTAATTAGATAAAAATTATGTTATCGTTTCACATGAATTTACAGAAATTGTAAATTTATAAATAATAAATATAATTTAATTCAATAAAACTAGTTTCATTAGGATCTAAATAGATATATATTTTTTCTCATATATTTATTTTTTCACCATATGTACATATAAAATAAATTAAATACAAAGAGAGTAACATTTTGTTATAATTTTTAATTTAAACAACATAATGGTCATTTTCAAGAACAAGTGTCCATTAAACAAAATGAGGAACTAATGTGATAAGATTCAACAAGTATTTACCCCATATATTTATAGGTTTATCTCACTATCATAGCCTAATCTTTTGGTTATATCCCTTATTTAACCCCTTTAACCCTTATTGTGAAAACAATGATTTTTACTCCATGAGAGAAAATATAGTTGCTGTAAAAGGAACCACTATCCATAAAAGGTTCATAAATGATATTTTAATCCTTATAAATATAATTTGGTTGTAATTGGTATTTTTATGAATTGTATACCATTTAATAAGAAATAATTTATTTTAAAATATAACTACTGTCAATTATAAACAAATCATTTTGATTAATTTTAAAAATATTAATACACTAAGATCACATTCATCTGTTAGTTTTAATAAATAACTAACATGTCAATTTAATCTATAAAATTTTTGGATTATATTATTTATCTCATATTATTTTGTATTTATTATTTTTAACATAGTTTTTTTATTCTTCCATTAATTATGTTATTAATGCATCAGTGATTTTAAACTATTAAAGGTAAATATTTTATCAATAAGAATTAAAAATAAAATACCTCGATGAAGATAATTAAGATATATATTGAAATAATATAAGAGTAAAATATATCTTGTTTATATCACCATATAAAAATGTTATATTTATTAAAATTATAAAATTGAAATCTTTGACTTTTAATTCAATAAAATATTATAAGGGTTAAAATAATATATTAATGGAATATAATGGACCTAAATTCGAACCTTATATGAATAATGATGAATATGAATCATCAAATAATAGTGGGAAAAGTGTTTCAATTTCTTTCTAGTCCTTATTATATTTTATTTTTCCTTAACTACCTGATTCCCCCTTTTCTAAGGTGAGTGAAATTACTAAGGTGTCTATTTATAATGTACAAAATAAATGTTTCCTATTAGGTTAATATATGACAATGTATTCCAAGTATTTAATTTTTTTTAATTCCAAATAGAGATGCCATTTTATTTAATTTTAAATTAAATACACAAAAATAAATGAAAATATATTATTCAAGAAAATAATCTTTTCTAACATAAAATGTATCTACACTAAAAACCATAACTAGATAATTTTAAATAAAAATGAAAACAATTAAATTTAAAAAATACATAAATTATGATTAGAATTTGTAAATACCTGACGAATTCAATTTTCAATAAAAATCATCATTTTCCCCTATTTAATGAAAAATCCAAATTGTAATATAATTATCAAAATTACACTATAGGATAAGTTTTATAAGATAATTTATAAAATGGTATTTATTTTCTATAAAAAATATTCTAAAATTCATGAAATTAATTTTATTTTTTTTGTCAAAAAAATCCCAAGGAAAGTGTATTTGAAGAATAAAGTAACATAATTGAAAATGAGTGAACATTTTTTAAGAAATAAATAATATATATTAATGATTAGGATCATTTTAAATATCATTATTTAGTTAATATTAAAAATCCTCACCAAAATAATGGCTTGTTTATAGCGTTCACATTATAAAAAATATTTAGTTGTTTGTTTAAGCTCGGTGGATCATATCTTGTATGTTATTGAACATGGTAGTAACTTTTAAAAACAATTGATCTTTTTAACACACCAATATTTTATATTATCTATCTTCTTAAATAAATTTAATTTACTCGAATTCGTATACTACATCAAACACCAAGATTAAACAAACTATTATATGCTATTAAATATCAACATAACTATAGGAATATTAATCTGACCATTCAGAATAGTATTATTGCGATCAGAGTAATTATCTAACTATTTAAATTATTAATTAATTTTTTGTATCTCAAAAGTGAACATATGATATATTTAGATCATGGTAGAATTAAATAAATGTTTTATGGATGATAAATTAAGTGTTGGTGTTATTGTTAAATGCTATTTTTTATTTACAATATTATATATAATACAATGATCTCAAAGATAAATTATTTTCATAAAATAGATACATATAATAATATTTTTATGTATTATAATTTTGAGATAATTTTATGAGACCGTAATTAATTTTTCAAAATTTGGTCAAATCAATTATAATGATAAATTGTAATTTTTTTAATTAATGATGATCTTATATAAAAATTAAATTTCTCTTATTTATAAATTTATTTTATTAAAATATAGTTCATTTTTTAAATTTAAAATTCAAATAATGGTAGGCGTTAATTATTCAGATTTTTATTAAAATAGATGAATTTTTTATGAATTGTGAAATACAGTCATTTATGTTATTTAATATCATAAGCTAAATATAGAAATTGTATATTACATACTAATATAATCCCATAGTAGTTTGAAATTAAATTCACTTTTTACTATATATAGTTAGAAGAGTCCACAAAATTGATTGTCTTGAGAAAAATAAATATATAAATGTGTGAAATAATAAAAAAAACACTTGTCTCCTCCCCTATAAATACCACCCCTTCTCATGAAACCATCAAATTAATTATTAATGTATAAATTATTACCAATAAATATCCCAATAATATGTCCCACATACAATACCAAATCTAAATACCAAATTATGAAATCGAATTGTCTTAAGGGGGTTCTCAAGGTGATGATATTTAAGATGTAAAATCATTCACCTTTCTCTATTAGTTTATTTTTATTTAATACCTTCTACACACCTACCCTCCCAACAATTCACATGGGAACTCAAGTATAATATATAAAATGTAATTTACTAGTGTTAATGGTTTTTCCATCACCATATACCTTCTATTACTCTATTATATTAAAAATGGAAACAACGTCAGCGATGTGTAGATTCATGGCCTTCATGTGGGATGAGTTTTCTTTTTCAATTTCCGTATTCATAGAGTGTTATAAAAACATTATTAAGAATAATTACGATGTTAATTTATATATTTTATTTTTATATCATTTTATGGAAGAAACGTATAAACATATTATTAAATAAATTGGTACATGTCTGTGATGGTCGTAAAAAATGCCAAAATACCTTAAGTCATTTTCATCAACATTTTTTCTAATAAATCATGTTAATAAAATATAACCAAATGAAATAAAATAACATTTTCACTTATAGAATATAATTAATACTAAATAATTTAACATTTGGAGAATTTATTTTTTTTTAAATGGACTCTTATGTTTATAATCAAGGAAATCGATCCCAAATCCATGAAATGAATGCTCCGAGAAAAAAACAATAAAAATATTAATTATATTAATTTTTTTAAAAATCAAATATATTTTTAAGAGGATATTGATTAATTAATTAATAGTATAATTTTATTATCCCGCAAAATAACTATAAGTGTGGGACACATTTACATATTATGTAAGTGTTTTTTGTACAACTTCAACATATGTGAGAAATATTACTTATTTTAGAAATATTTCTTTATTGTTGTGTAAATCATTCCATTCAATATATCATATAATGAATCTATTTATCTTTATTTGGCTAAATGTTTCATTTTATAATCATTAAATATTTTCAGAAAACGATACAAATGATTAAAAAGTATTAAGGGAATTCTTAACCTGAATTCCATTGTTTAAGATAAAATATATTCCAATTATTATTCCACTGTATTATTATCTGTGAAATGACTTATTATTATCATATTATGTATTTACACTTTTTCATGTGAATTTATGTCGAATACATATAATCTATTCATTTGGTTAATGATTATTTTTTCTTTTAAAAGTACTATTTTAATTGATTTTTTAAAACTATTTAAAAATATTGTGCTTTAACATCTATAAAATGAGGGGAAGTTACGCACTTCATAAATCATTAATGTATTGAGTAATACATTACACGTTTACATGTTTGTTTTCAACGAAAAATTTTCTTTTATAATCTCACATATTTTTTAATAAATGACTTTAATTTATAGTTATATTTCACTAAATAATTTCTCAATAATTTTATTAGATAATTTACATATATGTAAGCACATATTGATGGATATTATGATTAAAAAAGGTTGATCACTAATGATGCTATCTTCAATAATTTGTTGAATTTATAATGATTAGTTAATGTGGATGTTGTATTTTGACAATATTTTTAAGGACCCAGACCCCATTTCAATAGAGTTGGTTCCTTATTTTAATAAATATGTATGATTAAAAGGAATAAAATATAGTATGAATGAATATTATAGTAGTTTTAGAAAAGAAGATACCAATATAATTGTTACATTTGATCTTTAATGGAAATAAATCATTGAAATTGAATTGGAAATAACCATTAAATCATTAATTAACCTTTAATGTCATTCATAATATTCATATTATCATTATGTGGAAAACTAAAACATATAAAAGGATATATTTCAGATGATCAGTAAGGGTAAGTAATACAATGAAAGTTATCATAAAAAAATTTTCACGGTGAATCACTAAAAATACATTTCTTTAAAAAAAAACTTAAGAATAATATAATAGGAAAGAAAGATGACTATATAACCACATATAAATTATAATAAGAAAACTAAACCTAACCTTGGATACTATAATTGTCAAAAAACACATTGTTAATCAATTAATGTTATTAACATCAGGGAATTCATAGTGACATACATCTGAATTATTTTTTCAAGGCCTCAGTCAAGATATATTAAAATACTAGGCTAAGTCCTTATCAAAAACCCAATTCCTTTTTGTCTCATTATACCCACCGATGAATTCAAGGGATATATCAGGACCCACCTATAAATTTCTATGATAAATGAATTCCTAGTATTAATGGGTCTAAACAAAAGCATGATGAACATAGGAAATAACATTCCCCAATCTGTAGACATAATCACTTACCATTCTGATTAGTATAGTGAATGGTATTAGGATAGCTCATCCATAGTCAAACTGATCATAAATAATTTGATTAAATATGGTATATGATAAGTATAAGGGGTTAATACCAGTTAGATGAAATATTCAATATGTGCATTAATATTGATGAAAATTCTATAATAAAATCATCGATGATTTCTTAAGAGTAATACTATTTTAATTTGAAAAGAAGAGTTCCTTTCAGAATATTAATTTTTATATTTCATACTTGTTTTTATACATCCAGTAAAGATCAAATTAATATTTTCTTGAAAAATTCTTTATTTTAGAAAAATATTTTTTTCTTAAAACAGATTATCTATGGTACTTGAAAATGTGTAATAAATTTTTATATTACCTTTAATCATGTTTGCATATCTTGAAGAATTGAAAAGGGATCCTTGTAAAACATGTATCTTCCCACCAAAGAAAGAAGAAATGATCATAATAAATTATTTGGGATGACATAATAAAACTTTATATGAATTATATGAAATAAATGTAGAGTTACATTATCGTATATAGTCATAATTTATTATTCAAAGAAAAATTTAGGTTCGGGTAGAAAACCCTTAACTGGTGTCTAAATGAGGTTTACAATTGACCATAACATCTTGAATATTCAAATAAATTCAATTACTTACCTAATTAATTACCTTTTCAATTATTAATTGATTAATTATAGTTAATAATATTAATTTATGACCTCATTGATGCATTGTATTGATTAATGTCATCATTCAGAAGCATTCATTTTCATGGATTTCATGATCAGTTTACTAGTTAATAAGTAATTATGTTCATGTAAAATGAGTATAACTACCTGGAAATTGAATTAAATGTTATTAACGAAAATACAAGAGTTTTAATGGTTATATATACTATATTATTATATTATATTAGGATGAATCATTATATAATTCAGTTAGTGATGATCATTTTGATTATTATGGTGGAATACTGATGACCACGAACTAGTTTATTCGTACAAATTGGTATTATGAATATATATTTGTTTCTAATAAATAAATATAATATTATAGATAGACAATATTCTTTTTAACCATAAAATTGGAATCGAGAATATCCTTTAAAAAAATATTGAAGGATAAAAGTTCATCATCATGGATCGTTGTAAATTGGATTCTCCTTGCTGATTATTTATTTATAAAAAAGTGATAGAGTATAGAGATTGATTATGGTAATTCCATTGAAATTTAATAGTTAAATTATATAAAGGATATTGGAGTTATGATAATCATTTTTATAGAATAGGTGAGGATATAATAACAAAAAAAGAACTTGAAAAGAAAAAATAGTTAAAGGAAGAGGGTTTTTCCACTTCAATACTCTTTATTAAGAATCTCAATAAGGGAATTTATTTTCATATTTTTATAAGACCTGGATAATCTATACATGGGGTAGGATCATTGTAATAGTATTGGGCAGAAAATTTAAATTTCCCAAATATTAGAAGGTGTGAGGAGAGGAGGGGGTGTGGGGTGGTTTTTATGGTGGAGGAGAGTGGTAATTTATCATTATTTTATGCATTTATATATCAATATTCAAAAAAAGAGAAATATTATTGATTATGGAGACTAAATATATTAATAAGTTTATGTGAGTTATAACCTTGTTTTATTACATAATCCATTACTCATTAAATTTTGTACATATCATTTAATGCATTTATACTATAAATTACCATATATTACTATTCACAAAAAAATCAAGTATTTCATAAAAATCCTAAAAATTCACCCTAACCATTTTTTATGTGCAGAATTCAATAATGAACTCCATTTTATAAAGATAAGATTTTGAATATGCGATATTTTATTTTTAATTAAATTCATCATTTGCTTGAGAAATAGAGTTTTTATAGATAAAACAGATTTTATAACACCGTGAAAAATTAACAAAAGACTTATTATATTATCATAAAATAATAGGATAATAAAATATTTATTTATGGATACATTTTATGAAAATTAATTTTCTTTTATTTCAATTTATTAATTCTAATATTGTAATTAAAAATTTATTACTCACAAAAATACCAACACTTAAATATTTATTTTAAATGCATTCAATAAGTTGTATAATGATATAATTATATGATAAATTCATTTATAAGGTTTATAAATTTAATTTATGCACTCATGGATCTTGTGCCAATTCATTTGGCCAATTTACTATTCTCACGGGTTATATTACAATTTAGAATGTTACTTTACAATTCATATGGTCAACTTACTATTCACTAAATAATTAAGATTATCTTATCAGGCTCTAAAATTATTACTAATCACAACCGCGTATATCGTTTTTTTCAAATTCAAAAAATAGAATTAGTAAAATAATTTTTAATTACTAGGTTACAACTATCATGTTTAAATAACTATGATAAAAATATTGATGTTTCGCAGAGGCTCGATGTTGTGTGTATTACATTCAATAATAAATTTATTTTTAAATCCTTAGGGTGTTACTATATTCATTATATTACATGTGATGGTTTATTATTATGTTTATTGTTTGGGAAATGTTATTATAATTTCATATTATAGTTTCAATATGAATTTACATTTGTTTATATTTCACATCTGTCATATGATAAATTTATTGGAAATAGTATGTTATGAGAGGGTCTCTCAAAATCACCTTAATGTATAGGTATGTCTCAAGAGACAAACTGGTTTGCCTATTGGCCTATGTCTTACCCAATTATGTATGATGTATATACCAAAATCATGAGAGCATGTTTATGATTTCCCAGTCTATGAGCCCCCTCATTAAACGGTCAGTTATTGAAAATATATTTTATTTTTTGACTAGTATAATCTCTATTGTTATGTTTTATTCATAGGTGATTATTTATACATAATTATTTTATCAAATTCTATAACTACAATAATATTACAAATATTATGTTTTAATAAAAAAAAATTATGTTAACCATCTTGCCTTATTGTTTATGTTTATTTATGGTAGCTTCAATTTTATTCATATCTTTACTGGGCATTTGAGTTCACCCATTTATTATAATTTATTTTTCCCTAGGATTAAAATATGTATATCATGATTAACATGATGGGATAATATTTTAGAATATGGGTGTTTCCATGAGAGTTAATATGTTGTATATCATTTCATTTTTTTATTTAATACTAATTTTTTTTATATGGTTTTCCAAATATATTAAATTATTATGTCCTTTGGGATGTGATTCCTTGTAATTAGTACTAATGTAATAATGTATAGAACTAGATATAGAAACTAGGGTTAGGGCCTTTATAGTTGGTATCATGGAATGATTTTTAGAATCCTAGGAAATTAATTTTAAGAAAACATAGATTATGAAAATATAACTCTATAGCTCACTTTTAGAATATTTCTACAGTAACAAAGCATATGATTTTGATATTATAGACAAAGAAATTACATATGTTTTTTTACTAGCATTAAAATTTCATAATCTTTTCTAATATCTTCCACCATTTTTTAATGTAGCCTACTATATTGAATTAAAACCATATCAATTCATGTATTCCATGTAGGTATTCCACTCATATAGAATATTAATGTTTTTAGAAGGTTCTGAAACTATATATAAAAAATAGATAACTATAATAGGAAAAATAACTAATGTTATGAAAAATAATTATACTCATATGAAACTTCCTCATCCACAATAAAGTGTAATAGTTTTAGAATTATTCATGAAACAACAAAATCCATCATTCAATGGGATTAAAAAGCAATTTGTAGCTGAGAAATGGATTATATCCTTAGATAAGATATTTATTATTGTTGGAAGTAACAATAGGGATAAGGTTTTCATGGTAATTTATGGTCTCTTGAGTGATTGAGATCAATGGTTTGGATTAATTCAAAATATAAATGGAGGAGGAAGAACATTAAATTACATAAATAGTATCTTTTATATATTTTTTTGAAAAAATATTTCCCTCGTGAACAACAAGATGATATGGGAAAACAATTAGCCTAAAACAAAATATGGACATACATTTTCTATATATGAATCCAAAATTAAGTGGTTATAAGGGAGTTCTTTGGACTACCCACATAATCCAAATAGAATGATTAATTTGTTTCATTGATTGTCTTAGGCCATGTCTATGAAGGGAACTGCTCTCTTAAACATTCACATCATACGAAGATATAATACCATCATCCATCAAGAGGTAGAATGTATATTCCAACCTATATTTCTTTGAATGGAAGAAATATATGAAGAGGTCTATTTCACAATATAGAAAAGGAAATATGTAAATTGGGATAAGGGTGGAATATAATATAAAACATTATGTTTAAATGAAATGAAATATAATGGAACATGATTATTGGGAATTGGATATTAATAAAATTATAGAGAAAACTTCTACTAGGGTCATGATTTCAAGGGAAAAAATAAAGTCATAAATGTAAAATGTAACAACTATAATGATATTGGACACTATTCAGACAATTTTCCTAGATGTCATGTTCCATAGAAAATGAAATGATAACATGACCATTCTTATGACATCATAAAAGCTGATGTTGATGTTCTTAATGATGTGGCGGAAAGTACATTAATCAACACCTTAAAATTATCTAATGCCATATTTTATTCTAGATTATTGCATCATTTTATATCATCCATTTTTTAAAAAAATTGATATTTCCAATTTTCAATAACAAATGATTTTATAATAAAATATATACAAAAAACATTATAATAACTACGTGTTTAGAAGTTTCCATAAATAAACATAAACAAGCTCTTATTACTAATTCTATTATCATACCTATGGTAAATTATAATATATTCCTTTGTATAGAATGTCATTAAAAATAGA
Organism: Viscum album; assembly: GCA_963277665.1. NCBI lineage: Eukaryota > Viridiplantae > Streptophyta > Magnoliopsida > Santalales > Viscaceae > Viscum > Viscum album. The sequence goes on along the minus strand of OY728151.1, from coordinate 13,760,640 downwards.
ATAAAAGGTTTTTTTTTCAAGGAGAGTGATGTTATGATTCATGGTTAACATATTAAACTTATCATCATTTGATAGGAGACTTCAACATCTAAACCATTTTTAGATCCATCTGTAGTTGTTTTTAAAAACAAAATTTTTTGAGAAAAAGAGTTGATGAATCGTACAAATTTTAATGGTTATCATCAAATTCTGGATGTACCTATTATATTGGATTTCATTGATTTATTTCTCTAGAATTACCACAACATCCACTTGAGAGGTATGTTTTTTTTCTATTAATTTAATCCATAATGCAAGAACAATATCGAAGACTCTCTATAAAATGACGATGGTGGATTTAATATAGATAATGATACAAAAAGAAGAACAATGTACTAAGGTATTTATATGCCCTCTTTTTTCCCCTTCATAAGATCATTTTCTTTTCATTATGTGGAATGATGGATCATTGAACCTGTACGTTGGCTTTAAAGAGATCAATTCTATTATGATAAGGATTAAGTATCCTCTACATAGAATTTTTTTCTAATTTGAAAAACATCATAGTGCATATAATTTTTTATATTTTTATCTTCGTTATGGATATCATAAAATGTGTATAAATAATGAATATATTCCAGATATTTAGTTCAAACAAGTTATAAAAATTACTAGTTAACAATAATGCCATTTGGACTAACTAACGCACCATCCTTTTTTATAGATGTTTTGAAAATAGTATTTAAAGAATATCTTAATAATTTTTCTCATATTTAATGATGATATCTTGGTGTACTTAAAAATCAATAAGGACCATGAGATGCACTTGATGAATGTTCTGAAGACATTGAGAAGAAAAGAGTTGTTAAGGATGATTAGAAAGTGTGAATTATTAATTCAAACTGTATTTTTCTAGACCATATTGTCTCAATATATGGAACATCCGTTGATACTCTAAAGTAAATGGTTGTCCCATATTAGACTATACGAGTGAACAAAATTGAGTTAGGTAGTTTAATTGGGGTTCCAAGATACTATCACCAATTCATTCATATTTTCAACCGATTAACAAACAAATAACCAAGAATACTCCTAATGGAGTTATGATTATTTGGAAAATGGAATGGGAAGAATGATTTGATAAATTTTATAAAAGATTACTGAATTATCATATATTTATTATACCATATAGAAATGGAAGACTTTACATTGATATAGATTCATCAATGAATGGACGCTGATTTTCCATCCGAAAAATGATAGAGTTATTTAGTATACATTATAATAGTTAAAAAATCCTTAATAGAACTATCCAACTTAGGATATTTAGTTATCATTTGTAATAAATTAATTAATGATATGGATACCATATCTGTATGGTCAAATATGTGAATTATATATATATCAAAAATGATTAAAATATATTTTCACAAAAAATAAAACCAACATGAAGAAAAAATAGATGGATTGAGATACTATAGGATTATAATTATTTAATGCAATATAACCTAGGGATGAAAAATAAGGCAGAAGATACATTGAGTAAGAAAGATCACATATTTTTGAACAAAATGAGGATTCATAGGTATCATGTATACATTGATCTAACAAAGTGGGATATGGGAGTTATCAATATAGGTGAAACATCAAAAAAATTTCAAATGTATTCAAAACCATCGTCATTTAAAAATATTACAAGTCCTCATTCTAAAGATGATAATTTTCTAGATAAAAATAATGTTGTAGAATCTGGGAAATTGGTCGACATTGTATATAAATATGAAATTTGGAAATTTTGGGAGAGGATTTTTGTTCCCTCTATACTTGAGATAAAAATGGAATTATCAGATTATGTTCAATGTATAATTTTCTATGTAATCACTTTTATAAATATGATCTATATAGATTTGAAGGATCATTTTAGGTGAAATAATATGAAATGGGATATAGGTTGTTATGTATAATGACATTTAGTTTTTAAACAGGTGAAGGTTGATATACAATAGCCTATATGATTCATGCAACCTCTACCTATCCCTATATGTAAATGGGATGACATTACTATGGATCTTATCACTAGATTATCAAATAATTCATAAAATAATGATGAATATGGGTAATTTTTTATCAAAATACCAAGTTTTTCTAATTATATGGTATATGAGAGGATTTTCCATGGGTTCCCTTGAAACACTCTATAGAAATATATTTAAAATACCTAATGGTTCTCTAGAATATATTTTTTAATCGAGATCTTCATTTTCTATCAATATTATGTAGGATTCTCAAGAATTTATTATATAATGAGCTTCATTTGAGTACTTCTTAACACCCTAAATTAGATAGAGAGTATAAAAGGATTGTTCAAACATTTTATGGTTTGTTGAAATTTGTATCAAATCATATTGAAGGTATGTGGGATGAATATTTAACTTTTTCAGAGTTTCTAAAAATAATTGTTTCCATTATAGTATTCAAATGTGTCCATGTAAATTATTATATATTATGTTTCATCGTAATCCAACATGTTGTGATGAAGTTGGTTAGAGTAATCTTATAGGCTCTATTCTTATTGAAGATAGAATGGCAAAGGTAAATACTATTTGAACTCATGTTAAAGAAACTCAATGTAGGGAAAATAATTATACTCAAAGTCATAAAATATATTTGGAGTTTCATATAGGGGGATCATATTTTTTGAAATTATCTACATAAAAGGTTGTCATATAGTTCAGAAAGAAAGGGAAACATAGCCCTAAGTACGTCATACTATTTGAAAATATAGAAATAATTTGACTTGCGGCATATAATTTATAGATTCCACTAAGCCTTTCTAGTGTACATCATGTGTTCCACAACCATTTCTCAAGGATGTACAAGCCATAACTAACACATGTACTCACCTATGATTAAATTTAACTACAGCCTGATTTGTTTTATCATGCAGATCCTATGATGATTAACGACACCAGATTAAAACTCTTGAGAAGTAGGTTTACTAGGCTTGTATAATTTCAAAGGAGAACCCATAAAAAGGAAGATGAATCATTAGTACCATAGAAAGATATTAAGATGAAATACCCACATTTGTTTAGAAGGTAATAATCGTGAAATATATAGAATGGAATTGTTCGAGGGTGCGAATATTGTTACACGATAATATTTTAAGGTATGTATTTTCTTAAATTAATTAAATTTATTCTTTAACATTGGTCACATGGAACACTAAGCTTAAAGAAACTGTGATGTACTATTAAATGGTAACATGATAGTATGAATTGAAATGTGAATGGTAATAATCATAATATGTCCATTAAAATAATTACCTAACATATTAAATTATAAAATTAATCTAGTAATCTCATAAATGAAATATGATATTCAAATATCATTGAAAATGCAATGAAATGTTATAAAAATGATAAATTAAGTGTTGATATTTTTGATAAATGTAAATTTTAATTTCCAATTCCATAATTAATATAGTAATTTATTTTACAAATTTATTTTTAGAAAATATATTCATAATTTAATATTTTGATTTATTATAATTATAAGATAATATTATTAGACCATAATTAATTCTTCATTATATAGTAAAATATGTTATAGTTTTAAACTCAATATTTCTTGAAGAAATGGTGATTTTATTTAGAAATTAAATATCACTTATATAGATAATTATTTTTTATAATACGGATTCCATTTTGGAAACCTAGAGGTTGAAAAGTATTTGGTGTAAATTTTTTTATTTTTCTAAAATAATATAATTTATGATGAATAGTGAAATTTGATAATTGGCTATATATAACATTATAAGATAAATTCATGAATTTTGATTGAATTATTATATATGAACTCATCGGTTAGAAAAAATAAACTATTTACTATACTTATACACAATAGTCTACACTATTTATTTTTGTGGTCCAAACTAATAAATAAATTAAAAAATTATATAAAACACCCATCTTCTACTTTATAAATAACACCCCTCACCAACCCCTTCTATTAAAACCGTCCATGGCATATAGAAGATTTTAATTATATCTAGTTAACATACCAAGTCTCTTACCCACATCCAATACCTTTTGTTCTTACCAAAATACCAAAATCTAAGTGTCTTAGTGAAGGTTCTCAATGATACGATATTCAAGAGCTCAAATCCTCCTTCAGCCTCCATAAATTTATTTTATCTTCTTTTCATTCTCCCATGTCCCCTATACAATGTGGAATTTTTATTATAGTATCATATATATTCTATAATTTAATTTTGATAATGTATTATCAATCATCTAATACCTTCCACTCTAGCTTTATTTTAAAAATGAAAATACTATTTGTGATTTGTAGATTAACTACCTTAGTGGATGATAAGTTCTAATTTCCAATTATCACATTTAAGGATGATACAAAACCCTTCTTATCATTGTATGAAATTATAATATTAATATTATAAATTATATCATACTATAAAATCGTGATATATATAATATTCAATAAAATACCCCATGTTTTGGATGGTCGAAGAAACAACCAAAATTAATTAAAACATTTTCATAATAAATATATCTAATTATTAATCATAATTACATAGATCCAAATGATATATAAAACAATTTAAAATTATTTATTTTCATTAATAATAAATAATTTCAATTATTTATAACATTTTCCAATTTTATAAAAACCCCCATATTTATACTCAATTGAACTGACCATAAAACCATGAATCCAACCCTCCCAAAAAAGAGAATTTAAGAATTATAACTCACATAAATGGTCATAAATGATCTTAATCAATTTATAATAAATAATTTTCATGTTTAAGAAGATATTAATTATGAAATTCATGAATTGTATTTGATTACACAGGATACTAAGTATAAGAGAAGAATGCATTCAAACATAATTTATGGTTTCTCATCTAACTTTTACTTTCGTGAGATATATTTATTATTAAAACCTGATTTCATGTGAGTGGTGTACATAATTCCATTATATATATCCTATAATTAATCTATTTTACTTTATGTTATGAAATGTTTCATTCTATGATCATTAATTTTAGAGGAATACAATTTCGTTGATTACAAATTTGTAACGGAATTCTAAATATTATTTCCATTGGTGGGTTAAACATATACATCATTTATTATGTCATGATATGATTATGTGTCGAAATAAATTTTATTATCTTATTTTTCATTACCATATTATATGTGGATTTAAATATAATAAACATAATTTATTTAATTGGTTAACACTTGCACTTATATTCAATATACAATTTCAAATGATTCTTTTTCAAAATTTACAAAGTATGATTTTTTAAATTATAGCATTAGATGAATTTCCCTCGTTCATTATTCCACAGTTTCATAAGGAATAAATCAAAAGTTTACATGGTTATTTTCAATGAATATTTTTTTATTTTATTATTGGGCATATTTTTATATAGTTGATTTCAATGTAATGTGGAATTTCACTAAAAAATATCTCACTGATTTTGTTAGAGTTTTTTCATATATGTTGACACCCTTTTGAAAATATTTTTCTTAATGGATGTTGATCTCTTATGATATATTATACCATATGTTATTGATTTTTTATTTTGAGATTGATTGGGTATTGTCTATTTTGATTCAAATCATCCAATTAGACTTGATGGTTTATGATTATGTTTATTATTTAGTGCAAGTTATTAATATTTCATATGCTAGTATCAATATGAACACACCCATTTATTATGTTTCAATTTTCCTCAAGATACAACGATGTATATTATAATTAACATGTGTAGATAATCTACGAGAATATGAGAGTTTACAATTGATTTTATATGTTTTATTTCATTTAATGTTGTAATGTCCATCCTTTGTTTCTATATAACCTTCCAAATTTGTAAAACTGTTAGGTCCAATGGGATCCAATCACTTGTACATAGTGCATATGTATTAAATTAAGGAACTATATTTGGAATACTGGTCCAGGGTCCTTACATGCTACATAAATTATTTACTTTATTAATACAAATAATTTTATAAAAATCAATTACATTAGATAAATAACAATTAAGACTAATTAATATTAAAAAAACCTTCTAACATTTAATTTTATATGTTTCATATTATGATAGTAATTATATTGTTGATAAAAAAATTGCTGATATAAATAATATGTTGACAAAAAAATCTACTAGTAATTATTTTCAAATAATAATAATTTATTAAATTATTTTAAAATGAAAATAATGTCCATAATATATTTAATATATTTTTTAAAAGAGATTATTTAAATTTTAAATTTTAACCAATTTTACTCACATTTAAATTTATAAATAATATAATATCATAACAAGATAAATAAATTTATTGATTCAAAAAAACTGTATTTCGTGAATGGTTAAAAATATATATTTTACATTCATGGTATTATTTAAAGATATTAAACGATGTACCCATTTCAAAAATACATAAAAAATATTTTCTATGTCGAATGGATTATTTAGTGGGTAAAAATATACATTTCAATATAATACTTCATATTTAAAAAAAATAATGTTCAACATTTTGTAAACATATGTCATATTCTACATAAAATAAATAAGTATTTTATTTTTCTGGTAATAAAATGATATTATTTTTAAATAAGCTTTTATTACTAAATTTAAATATTAGTCCATATATTTATCTTAAATGTGTCATATTTATATTTTTAAAATAACGAAATTGTTTTTTGTCATGAGCATAGTTATTAGGATAAAAATAAATTAATTATAATAATTGGGATTTACACATGAAATAATATATTTTATAATTTATTATTTATTAAACATAGAAATTTTATTTTATAAAATGGTTCTAATATTTAATATAAGTACTTAAAAATTATTTAATAAGGGATATTTTATATTTAAGAAAAATTTGAATTACTTCTACAAAAACCTGTTAATGACATAAAATCTTCTATGGTATAATATAATAAACTAGAAGTAAATTTCCTTATTTGATCACATCTTACACTTGAATATTTTAATATCATTATTGAAATGTTATAGGTATGTCCAAAATTACAATTCTATTAACTTATAAAATTATTGAAATTACACAACATCATGAAACATCATTTAAAACTAAATATTGTTGAAACAAATTCCAAATTTGACTCCACTAGTAGTCCATAGCACACCCAAAACCACTTGTTCACTAGAAATTATCCACATTACATCATTTCTAGGAATAATTTTATAAGAAATTTTGAGTACTCCATGTGAGTATTTGTTACTATGTAAACACTTCTTTTTTATGATACCTCCCTAAAAATTTTAATTTTTATAAATATATAAAAAATAGTTATTAATATTATGATTAAATGTCATTAAACTAATAGACTATTAGTTTTTACCCCTCCCCCAAAACAATTAATTAAATGATTCCATTTTAATACATGTATGTAAGAACCCTGTTCTTATTCTTGAGGTACATGTTTCCCCTTTTGTCTTTTCCTTGTGTATTTTTGAGAAAATAATAAAAATGGGGAAAATCACACTTTTTGTGGGTACACGTCGATTACTTTTCCACACGTCGTGTACTTTGGCCGTGTGGGATGAGTACACTGGGTGCGTAAACATGTCAGTGATGAAATGTGTAAAAACAGACTAGAGGTCTTGTAGTGGTTATTTAGACATCGTGTAGTTAGCCAGCAGGTGAAGAGTAAGGCGGTTGAAGCAGCCTCTAGGTGAGCAACGGTACACTCCATGTATTTAGGAATAAACGCCATGTACACATGTCAACGGATGAACAGTGCTTCGGTAGAAAGAAGCTGCCGAAGGAATAGTTAAAAAAAGAAATGTACACTCCATGTAGTTTTTTTTCACTTAAAATGGGTAGTAACCTCCCCAGTTCACAGGATTGTCTTAGAACAAGAGGATAGATTGGGAGATATAGCCGGAGCTTGGAGGACCTCCCGACAGCACACCGGGAACCCGTTTTCTGCACCGTCGATCCCCGTGGAACCTCACGGGTGAGTTATTCCTTCTCATTGAGTAGATCTTGACAATTATTCCTCTAAAGGAATTTGTTTGACTTTGAATGAGGTTATGTTAACCACAAATCTATGTCATTCATGGGCATTTTGAGGAGCATCGTTCACGTATACCGATCAGGGGTGATTGAGCTAGGTGGTTTGGTGCTTAAATTCCAACTAATGTGTGTTTTTGTGTACCATTGAGTTAAGAACCCATGTTGGGGTGTCATATGGTTGAGGTCGTTTCTATTTTAAATAACTATAATTATGAAGGTAATTAAATATGATAATAAACTATTGTTTGGGTTCGCTACTTGGATCCTGGACCACCCCGGGGATGCGTTCCTCTATTTAGCTATTTGGCTAAGATACCCGAGGGTATGCCATATTTATTTTGTGCATTAATTTTACATTGATAGGAATTGTATAAAAATTTCATGTTTTTACATGGGCTCGACCCTGTTACTCATGCCTGAGGGCAATGTTCTTTTTAGCCTGAGGGCATTGTTTGTTTAGCCTGAGGGCATTGTTTGTTTGGACTGAGGGCAAGGTACTGCTTATCCTGAGGGAAATGTTCTATTTCGTCAGAGGGAAACACTCTTATGCATGAGGCAAGTGATTTTTGTGCCTGAGGGCAACACTTCGTACGCCTGAGGGAAATATTCGATAGCCTGAGGGCAAGCCTAAGGGCATGGTTTTACTATATTAGCATGAGGGAAAGATTCTAATTGTCCTGAGGGCATGATTCTGTTGAGAACAAAATGTTATTAAATCTAATGATTAAAAAAATAATAAAATGGCAATATAACTGATAGATTTAGTTACTTTTGAGTACTTCTTAGTTCATTATATTTACTACTGCACATTGTTGTTGCATATTTTCACATAGTTGGGCACGGGCCTTTGGAGGGTTCCTACTGGGATTTATTTTTCACACCCGGTTTGGGTCATGTCATAGGCCCAAACAGATTACGTTTCTAAAGGTGTTGATAGGGGAAAGGGTCCCTATATAGGTACATGATTGTAGTAGAGGAGTAGGAGAGCATGGGACTGAGCTTAGGGTTGTCATGCTCCTGTGTTCTGACTACTCTGCTTTGTTTTGATTTATTATACATTGTTCTTGGAGCTGTATTGCATTGTACTGTATTGATGTGTGACATGTTCTGGCTATTTTTTTAGAACTAGATACATGTTGCATCATTATCTATATAACTGCTGGTTACCTTTTACTGCAGTTGTTCATTTTAAATGTGTATGGTTTATTGCTTCCATTGTTGTATGTTTGTATATTTTATTCCGCAGTGCTGAACTTTGACAAATGAGGGCATAGTTTACCCACTATCAGATATGGGCCCTCACTGTTAGTCGACAGCCTCTGGTGTTTGGGGAAATGTGCTTGAGGTCATGTGACCAACCGGGTTCGGGGCACCCATAGAGTGGCATCTAGATCAGGGACGTTGCAAAGTAGTATCCGAGGGGATGTTTTCTTTGACTTACTGTTTAGATCCATAGTTAGGGATAGGACGAAAAATGGTAGTTGGTAATAAGCTGTGCATAGGAGTAGCTAACCTGTGTGCAAGGAAAAGCGAGTCTACCTCGCGTGTGTAATTTTACTGATTTTCCAAAGTTTACAGTTGATTTTATTTTCACCGTTGGGTGACACACTTGTGATTGTGCCGTTAATATGTTATCCATGGGATCTATTTAGTTGAGACCCGATGAGATGAGGATGTGTCTTCTCATGCATCATTTGGGCACATGCTAGAAATCACATGACATGCATAGTTCTATCCCATATAGGCGCATTAGAAATTGCATGTTATTGTGATAGTTGTTGTGCTACCAAAAGCATGATGTTGTGATAGCTGCATTGATAAATACTTGTTATTTGATAGACTACTACAGTGTGAGATTCAGAATGATTGAATGCCAAACTTTGGTTCTTGGGGAGTAAGGTCCCTCAATGACCGGAATTTGGTGGATTATTAACTGTTTTCTTGTGTATAACATGGGTATGATGCCAAAATTTGATTTTCAGGGAGTATGGGCCCTCACATGTTGGAATTTGTCACTTAGGTGTTGTTATCCGTATTTAATGGGTTTTAGAGTAGTTTTAGAGGCTTACTGTCTGAAAATCCCAAGATACACACCGTGTAGTTCCTTGGACACCCGTCGTGTGTTCTTCTATTCAGGAATAAGAGAAAACATTTTGAGTACACACCGTGTACACTTAGTACACGCCGTGTTGTCTCTTCCCGTGTGATAGACTGTGTGGGCGGGGACACAGGGAAGGGAAATACTTAGGGAAAACACGCCACATACCGAATGTACACACCATGTAGTGTTGACCCAGAGTCCTCCAGTGTAACTAACAACACAGACGGAGGAGACCATAAGACATACACGACGTGTCCACTGTAGAACACACTGTGAAGTCTGGCCTAGGGACCCGGCCGTGTAACTAACAAACACGTGAACAGGCTGTGTACCTATGGGATATGCCGTGTAGTCCTTATCGGTGGGAGACCGTGTGGACTTAGCCATGTGCAAGGGAAACAGGGTGGTGTACACGCCGTTTGCGGGTGTAACACGTTGTGTAGTGTCATTCGAATAGTCGGTCGTGTCATGAACGACACGGGAATTTTGAAATTAAACCACACACGCTGTGTTGATCTTATACTCGTCGTGTAGTTTTGATTGAAAGAGTTCTGTGTGGCTAAGCCACGTATAAGGACCCGGGTAGGGATGAAAAGTCAGATACACGTCGTGTAGTCTTATTTTAAAAATCTTGAATGTCTTCTTACTCCTGTTCCCTTTTTGGTCCCCTCATTTTTTATTCTTTGATAATCTTGATCTAAGGTGTGTGTTTGACCTTGTGGAGTCATGCCTCCAAGATGATCACGTGTTGTTCGCCAAGATGGTGGCAGCGATTATAATCCAGAGATGGTAGGCCATGGGCTACCAGTGGATCCTCTAGCAGAGCCTAATGTGGTGCCAACTGTTATACTGGACACAGGCACAGATGCGTACTTCTGTGAAGGCTTCATGAGGTCTATGTTGACCTTCCAGGAGCACCACCGTCTGCCAAATCTATGGAAGAGCTGAATAGTATCTTCTAGCAGTATCATCCACCTACGTTTCTAGGGGATGGTGGACCACAGGCTGCGGAGTCTTGGCTGGGGTCGATGTATACTATCTTTGAGCATCTTGAGACACCTCTAGGGTGGAGGGTCAACCTCCTGACATACATGCTGCATGATTCCTCCAAGAGGTGGTGGGATGTAACCACTCAGATAGATCATCATAGAGACATTGTGTGGGATGATTCTCAGATAGCCTTCTATGAATTCTTCTGCCCAGAGACGCTGATGGAAGATCGAGCTCTAGAGTTCAGGAATCTGCAGTAGGGTGCTATGTCGGTGATGGATTATTCTGCTCATTTCCTTGAGCTTCAATGTTTTTCAACCGTTCTGGTGGGTGATGAGAAGTTGAGGTCCAGACGCTTTGAGGGTGGTCTTTGATATGAAATCCGAGTACTAGTGAACGTTTTCAGGTTTCCTATAGTACATGCTATTGTGAACCAGACACTGATTACTGAACAGAACCAGGGGGAATCTAGTGGTGTGGGCCAGGGCAGTTTGACACAAGTTTTTGGTACAATTTCTACCAGTGAAAGGATGCGATAGATGTGTTTCTCTCCTGGTGTCCGTACTAGCCAAGCAATTACTTCAGGTGGCCTGGTAATTTGCTACTAGTGTGGTAGAGAGGGGCACAAAAGACCCCAGTGTACTTGAGACCCAGTGGAGTGTCGAGCTTGCTGCGAGATGGGTCATCTACAGTGCTTTTGCAAGGAATTTCCACTAGTGACTAGTGATAAGGGTTCTGTGTAGACTTCGTGTGTGGGAACAAGACCAGTAGCTTCTTACCAGTCGGGAAAATGGGATACTTCATGACATACAGGAAAAGGTGGTGGTCTTGGCCATGGTATCTAGACACCAGGATCTCAGAGGCATCAGGTCAGGACAGCTCAGGCTAGCTAGGCTGTGTCAGAAGGCCACAACACTGGGCAGGCATAAGCAATGCAACAGACCCAACAGGAGTAAGATCCTTGACCTTCTACTGTCAGAGGTACTATTCTAGTAGCTTTTGACTTCTCTTCAGAACTTTTTGATACTATTCCTACACATAGTTTCATATCTATGGCCATTGTAAAGAGCCTTGGGCTCTTTGTTTCTTCTTCTTCTGATGTTATGACGCTAGAAACTCCGTTGGGAACTACAAATACATGTGTGTCATATCAAGGAGTCCCCCTTGAGGTTTGTGGGTGTCACTTTCTATGGGACCTCTATGTCTTAGAGATGACATATTATGATGTCATTCTCGGGATGGATTGGTCGGTTCCCTTTCGAGCCTTTGTAGACTGTTATCATCACAAGGTTTATTTCACGCCACCATGGGGCGGAGATTTTCTATACAATGGTGAGTGGGATGTCCAAGCGAGTCGAGTTGGACCTGAGCATTGTGGGCGAGGTGGTGTGATAGTTAAGATTGCGAGTTTATATCTAGATAATCAGGGGACTTGTAATGAGGACATCCCTCCAGTGGTTGATCATTTCAGGGATGTCTTCCTGGGTGACTTTTCAGGCCTACCTCTAGAGTGTGAGGTGGATTTCTCTATTGAGATTGTGCCCGGAGAGGAACTGGTTTTCATTCCTCCTTATAGGATGGCTGCACCTGAGCTACAGGATATCAAGAGACAGTTAGAGGAGTTACAGTCAAAGGGTTTTATCTGACCCAGTACTACTCCTTGGGGTTCTCTGGTCCTTTTTACGAAGAAGGTTGATGGTAGCCTCAGACTTTGTGTGGATTATAGAAAACTGGACCAGTTGATGGTTAAGAGCTGATATCCCTTGCAGAGGATTGATAATTTTTTTTATAACTTCAGGGAGCACGAGTATTCTCAATGATTGACTTGAGATCCGGATAACATTAGTTTCACGTTAGACCATCTGATATACCTCTCACAGACATTAAGAGTAGGTATGGTCTATATGAATACTTGGTTATTCCGTTCAGACTTACGAACGCGCCAGAAGTTTTCATGGCTCTGATGAATCGTGTGTTCCATCGTTATCTGGATTATTTTGTGGTAGTATTCATGGACAATATCGTGGTATACTCTCACACTTGACAGGACCATTCCACCCATGCTAAGATAGTGATGAGTACACTGAGAGAGCATCAGCTATATGCTAAGCTCTCAAAGTGCCACTTTTGGATGGACCAGATACACTTCTTGGCCCATATCATCTCAGAGGAAGAAGTTTTGGTAGACCCAGAGATGGTGAGAGAATTAGTTTTCTGGGAGAAGCCTAAGAACGTGTTTGAGATAAGAAATTTCTTGGGGATGGCTGGTTACTAAAAATGCTTCATCCATGACTTCTCCTCCTTAGAAGCATCTTTGACGGGTTTGACTAAGAAGGGTGTCAAGTTTGTTTGGACAAAATCTTGTAAGACATCCTTCAAGCAGCTGAAGGAAAGGTTGACATCAGCACCAATCCTGATACTTCTAGAGTAGGGAAAGAGCTATGCAGTTTACTGTGATGCAATGGGCTGGGAGCTATGTTGATGCAGGGTGATCGAGTTGTTGCGTATAGGTCTGGGAAGTTGAGGCACATGAGAGGAATTACCTGACGCATGACCATGAGTTGGCTGCAGTTGTGCTTCTGTTATGCTATTGGATACATTATCACTTCCAAGAGCATTTTGTGGTTTTCACTGACCACAAAAATCTCAAGTATATATTTACTCAGCGTGACTTCAATTTGAGATAGCAATGTTGGGTTGAATACCATCAGTCCTTTGATTTTGAGCTTTCCTATACACCCAATAAGGGTAATGCAGTTACTGATGCACTAAACAGGAAGACTCAGACACCGGCAGTTTATGAGGCCAATGGTGAATGGAATCTTATGGATTTGTTCCTTGAGATGCATTTGGAGTTGCACGAAATTCAAGGTAAAACCTATCTTTTATATTTAGTTGTGACTTATACCCTCCTGGATAGAGTGATAATGAGACAGCTATCTAATTCAGAAGGCCTAGTTCTATGGGATTTGGTGGAAAGTGGGGACCCTCCTCCTGGGAAGACGATAAGCGTTGATGAGGTACTATGTTTACATGGATGATTGTGGGTTCCAGGGGATATAAGTGAGTAGATGATTTGGTAGTTTCATGCTACAGATTGGGTAGTTCATCCCGGAGTTACCAAAATGTATTGTGACTTGAGACATTAGTATTGGTGGCTGGGTATGAAGAGAGATGTAGCTAGTTTTGTTACGAGATGTTCCACCTATCAGCAGGTGAAGCCAGAGCATTAGAGACCAGCTAGACTGTTACAGCAGTTACCCATTCCAGAGTGGAAATGGGATGATGTTGCGATGGATTTTGTGACTGGGTTGCCGAGGACACCTCGAGGAAATGATGCCATGTGGGTTTTTGTGGATAGGCTCATGAAGGTAGCTCACTCTTTTCCAATCAAGGAGACCTTTGGTGTTGATGAACACTGGAAGTTTTATATCCGAGATATCATATGTCTTCATGGGGTCGCTCATTCTATCGTTTTAGATAGGGATTTCTATTTTACGTCTCGTTTCTGGAAGATATTTCAGAGGGCACTGGGTACATAGGTGCTTCTGAGCACAGCTTACCACCCTCAGACTGATGGTCAGTCAGAGCGTACGATACAAGTGTTGGAGGAAATGTTTTGTGCATGCGTCCTCGACTTTTGGGGCTCTTGGGAGAAGAATATACCCCTAGTCGATTTTTCCTATAATAATATTTTTCAGGAAACTATTGATATGGCACCTTACAATGATTTATATGGTAGGCCATGTTGATAACCCTTGTGTAGGTTATAGGTAGGTGAGGTAGTTTTCCTAGGACCACGACATGTGCATGAGACTTTTCAGTAGGTCCAGTTGATTCAGAAGTGGATGGCTACCACACAGTCTAAAAATAAATCTTATGCTAATCGCCAGAGACGACCCTTGGAGTTCGAGGTCGGGGGTCAGGTTTCCTTGCTTGTTTCGCCGAGGTTGGGACTCAGACGGATCAAGAGACAGGGTGAACATTCACCGAGGTATGTGGGGCCATTTGAGATTCTGGAGTGAGTCGGTCTTGTTTTATATCATTTTTAGTTACCACAGAGTTATCAGGTCATGCATGACGTCTTCCATGTATCTCAGTTACGCCGGTATCATTCAACCCTCTCTCGCGTCTTTCTGCCAGAGGAGGTTGACTTCAGATCGATGCATCCTTTGAGGATCATCTGATTCGTATCGTTGATAGCTGTACAATGGTTCTCCGAGGCTGGTCAGTTCCTCTCATATGGTTACTATGGTAGCATGGCCGAGTGCATGATGAAACCTTTGATCGGGAGACCTACGTACGTTCTTAGTGGCATGAGTTGTTCACATCTGTATCTTCACCACCCTTCGAAGGGTAATTCTGGGATAATTTCTTTAAGAGGGGAAATTTGTAAGAACCCCATTTTAATTCTTGAGGTACGAGTTTCTCCGTTTCTCTTTTCCTTAAGTGTTTTTCAGAAAATAAAGAAAATGGGGAAAAATCACACTTTTTGTGGGTACACGCCGTGTAATTTTCCACATGCCACATAATTTGGCCATGTGGTATGAGTACACAAGCTGTCTAGCCATGTCAGCGATGAAAGGTGTAAAAACTGACTACATGCCGTGTAGTTGGTTATTTACATGTCATGTAGTCAGTCGGTAGGTGAATAGTAAGGCGGTGGAAGAAGCAGCCAGATGAGCGACAGTACACGCCATTTATTTGGGAATACACACTGTGTACACATGTCGATGGATAAACATTGCTACGGTGGAAAGAAGCCGTTGAAGGAATAGTAAAAAAATGAAAAGTACACGTCATTTAGTTGAGAGTGCATGCCCTGCAGTTTGTTTTTTTCTCTTAAAATGGATAGTAACCTCCCCTATTCACAGAATTGGCATAGAACTGGAGGAGAGCTTGAGAGAGATGACTAGAGCTAGGAGGACCTCCTGACCGCACACCGGGAACCCGTTTTCTTCATCGTCGATCTCCGTGGAACCGCACGGGTGAGTTCTTCCTTCTCCTTGTGTAGCTCTTGTTAATTATTCCTCTAAAAAAGTTATTTGTATTTTAATGAGGTTATGTTCAACTCATATCTACATCGTTCTTGGTCGTTTTGAGGAGTTTCGTTCACATATGCCGAATAGGGGAGATCAAGGTATGTGGTTTGGTGTTTAAATTCCATCTAATGTGCGTTTTTGTGTACCGTTGAGTTATGAACCCATTTTGGGGTGTCATATGGCTAAGGACATGGATTTTTCAAATACCTATAATTATATAGGTAATTAAATGTGATAATAAACTACTGTTTGGGATCACTGCTTGGATCCAGGACCACCGTGGGGGTGTGTTCCTCTGTTTAGCTGTTTGGCCAGGATTACTGAGGGTATGCCATATTTATTTTGTGAATTACTTTTTCCTTGAGTGTAATTTTATATATATTTCATGTTTTTACTTGGGCTCGGCCTGGTTACTCACGCCTGAGGGCAGTTTTCTTTTTAGCATGAGGGCATTGTTTGTTTAGCCTGAGGGCATTGTTTGTTTAGCCTAAGGGTAAGGTACTGCTTAGCCTGAGGGAAATGTTCTATTTGGCCTAAGGGAAACACTCTTATACATGAGGGAAGTGATTTCTATTCCTGAGGGAGAAAAGTTTTATGCCTTAGGATAATATTCGATAGCCTGAGGGCAAGCCTCCGGGCATGGTTTTACTATATTAGCATGAGGGCAAGATTCTGATTGGCATGAGGTCTTGATTCTGATGAGCACAGATTATTATTAAATTGAATGGTTAAAATAATAATAAAATGGAAATATAACTCGTAAATTTAGTTAATTTTGAGTACTTCTTAGTTTATTTCATTTACTACTACGTATTGGTGTTTCATATTTTCACACAGTTGGGCACAAGCATTTGGTGGGTGCCTACTGGGATTTATTTCTCACACCCTGTTGGGGTCATGTCTTCAGCCCAAACATATTACATTTCTGCAGGTGTTGATAGGGGAAAGGGTCCATGTACATGTACATGATTGTATCAAAGGAGTAGGAGACCATGGGACTGAGCTTAGGATTACGATGCTCCTGGGTTCTGTCTACTCTACTTTGTTTTGCTTTACTGTTCCTTATTCCTAGAGTTGTATTGTGTTGTACTGTATTAATGTGTGACATGTTCTGGTTGTTTTCTTAGAACTAGAGACATGTCTCATAATTATCTATATAAATGTTTGTTACCTTTTACTGCAGTTGTTCATTTTAAATTGGTATGGTTTATTGCTTCCACAGTTGTATGTTTGTATATTTTATTCCGCTGCGCTACACTTTGATAAATGAAGGCATAGTTTCCCCACTATCAAACCTGGACCCTCGCTGCTAGTCAGCAGCCTCTAGCATTTGGGGAAATGAACTTTAGGTCATGTGGACAATACGTAGTAGTAAATGAGAGTATTTTTCATTTACCTATGGACAACCACTTCCATAGAATAATTTATTTCAGTAATGCATTACTTATAATGAAGGATGATATAAAACTATCATATAACATGTAAATAGGATTTTATGAAACAATTAATATTCTAGATTGATGATATATTATAGTAGAGGTATTATATTATTAATAACTTGTTATAGTAAATTATATCACATTACATTAAAATTTCAATGATTTTTTCTTAATTAAAATAAACCATTCATATGTTTTCTTCGTTTTAAATTTGAAATTCCATGATGCATATATATGTCATAGAAAAAGATCCCCATTTTACTTTGAACGTTCGTATACTATAATATTTTATACTACCATTCTTTTATAATTCATGGTATTTAATGCTCTATTTCAAATTGTATACTTTAACTTTTTTCATTAATACATTTGAAATGTTGTAAATGTTATTTATGAAAATTTTATATTTAATGACGCGTTTTTAATAATTCAAATCATCATATATTTTATATAATATATTTTGTACATTTTATATTTGGGTTTTCGTAAAAATATGTGTTTGTTATTATCTCAATGTGTTTTTCTTGTGTATCGGAATATTAAAAAAAATCAAAAAAAGTGTTGTATAATTTAATTTAATTATTAATTTCTGGTAACAAAATTATTTATTGTTCAATTGGTTGTTAAAATATTTATTCATAATTTTTTAATTAAAAGGTAATCATTTTTTATCTTCATATTATATAACAATTTATTTTCTATAATATATTTTTTATTCATTAATTAAATTTAAAATATATTAAAATATTATCATATTTATCCAGTTTTTTTCTATATTCAATTACATAGATTTAGGAAAAATATTTATTCCCTTACAAAAAAGCCATGGCCTAACCAGATGGGGCTCAAGTTGTTACTACCCCATGCCCATCTCTACAAGCCATCAGATAAAGACTTGTATCAATAGGGAAATCTATCGTCAGTGGAATTTCAAAAATGAAATTGTATTCACACACCCAAACATCTTAATGCATAAGTGAATATGAATAAAGGAAAACAATTAAACAACTGGAATATAATATGGTATATGAACACCCTCTAGAGTGTAAAACTATGTTATATTAGAAGATAATAATAAAGGTGGAGAAATACATTCCCAACCAAAAATATGTTCCAACTAAACAAAACTAGAATGTAAAATTCTAAGTGATAAAAAATCCAGATCTTTAAGATTTTACACAAATAATCTACGAAATGCATTGGTTATCCCTAAGAAACTCTATATTAATAGTTGGCATATATTTCCTCAGTAAAAGACACAACACCTATAGGAAAATACCATGCATGGGTCAGTTTATATATATCCAATTAGTTGCATTGAAAGATGAACATGGAGAAGTGAGAGACACAATAAAAATTAACAGAAAGACAACTCAACCCAAAGAAATAGGGTAAATAGAATCCAACCTCATGGATATATATATTTATATTTATATTTATATATTCTCAATCCAAATAAAAAAAATATGTTGTAAGGGGATCTTCATATCACAACTCAACCTAGGAATCTTTTCAATCAATACCAAATGACCATAATTGATACCTATCGTCTTGTGCACCTTCCTAGAAAAAAGAAAACCAAGTCACACCAAACCTCTCCAATATGTCACACCATCGAGTTGAAACGATCACTAGTTGGAGGAAGAATTCCTTGGTAAAATAGGAGGGCATGACATGGTATATAGATATAGGATCTCTTCCAAGTCCCAACAGGAAGCTACAACTAAAGTTAATAGTAAAGGACCCGTGCTCATCCTATCTGCATTGTACCACTATATTATATAGAAGAGGTCCAATTCACAACCCAGATGGAGGGTGGAACTCTAATAGTATATAGAAGTCACATTCCCAACCCAGGTGAAGGGATCAACTCTAATATTCAGGGACACATACCCTGATACCGTAGGAGGGTTCCACTTGAATAACAGATAAAGGGACCATGACAAGCCCAGCTGGAGGGTACAACTCTCATAGTCGAGGATCCATACACAGACTCTATAGGGGTGTTCCACATGATGGATAGCTAAAGACCCATACAATAACCCAGTAAGATGGTTACACTTGAAAATTAGATTGTGGATTCATGACTTATCCCATTAAATGTTTCCACTATATAGATAGATAGAGGACCCATACCCAGCTTAGTATGAAGTTTCCCTTATAAATCCCATGGTGATATTGTAAGATCTATTTCATCATTGAGCATCACCTATATATGCATCATGAATTGAAAAATTAGAATCATGTATAAAAACGCAGTTGGAATTCCCCCATCAAATTCAACATGTAAAAGCATTCATCATAGTGAACTCATGATCTAGAATCTAAGTAAAAAAAGAAGATACGAGAGTTTTATGTTTCCCCATAATAAAATAATGGGTACATAACATTTGATAGGAACCACATTGTGTGTCGAATCAACATATTTACAAGGTATATACTTTCCAGTATATGGATCTATAATCATATAAATCTAAATTCTATTTTAGTGGACTATATGGAGTCTCCATGCCTCTTGAGGTCAAGGCATACTCTCCTAGTCTGGCCCCCAAGCTATGTTTGTGTACCTTAGTTGTGTTCTTGGCTATTCTGATTCCCATATACTCCCAGGGTACATGCCGAGTAACTATAACTATACCACTTTTAATAGAGGGATCCCACATAGTTGATTATAGTAATGTTTTTATAATCCCTCACCACCATAGAAACGTCCTCATATTCCCATTATTATACATGATATATGGCGTGAAGATAGGATTTTTCTAGAAATTTAGATCAATGACCCCATGCCCAAAATCCATCTAATTCACTTCAAATATATCCACCTCAAAATGAAAAATCAAATGAAGAATCCTTGATTAATAATTTTCGGCCTTTCGTTGCTGAAAATGGATTTCTGTTTCTATCATCGATTCTCTCATGAACTGCTCATGTATCTATACCATTCCATCCTACATGTTGTTTTGTGATAAAAATGATCATATAAAAACATAAAATCATAAATATAACCTTGATTCAATGTTCCATTCTTCGCACGAGGAACTATTGAATATATTGCAGTTTGATCGGGCTCGGTCCCACCAAAAAATGTTGAATACCAACACCAAGGATCAGTGGTGACAAAAAAGAAGAACAATGTGGTAAATAAACATGAAAAAGGTGTGAATATAGTTATACAAACATTATATTCCAAGGAAAACAATAATCGATATTTATTATGAGAAAAAAAATAAAAAAAAATCAATTGAAATGATACATGGGTGTATGAAAAGCCTTAAAATTGGAGAAAATCAAAGAAACGGATGATGAAGTCCTATAAATGTAATCAAATGAGGTATAATCCACAAATTATGAGTCCTACTAAGAGACTTGATCATTTTTTATCGAATATCATTATTTAAGATGATTGGATGAAGCCTTTGTGTTTAATGCACATTGCTTGGCCTCGATTTGAATATCCATTGCCATCTGAACTCAATTTTTCAATGAGAGGAGAATGAAATCATTGCAAAATAATCATATTGTTTAGAATAAATCTATAGATATCCTTCCATAATAATACATTTTTAGATGAAACCCTTTAGGTATGATTATATTATTAATTAATTTAAATTTATTAATCGATCCATTGAATCTTCCACCAATGGTCGTTTAATATGAACGCCATGAACATACCTTTTTTAGGTCGTGACTATGGTAAAAAAAAGTGATACAGACATATCCATGGACACAAATTTCAGATTTTATTTTTTTTAAATTAATACCATTTTATTTAAGAAACTATGAACCGGTAATATAAAATATATTTAACATTATTATAAAATTAATTATGGGCATACCGAGCATCGAAAACACACATAGTCTAATCCAATTGCTCAGAAACATTATGTAAAAATATATAAAAATATAATAATTAAAATGGATCTATCTATAATTTCCCCCATCATTAATTTAGTCATAGAATAAAAATAAGTTAATATATTGGGATACTAAGCTAGCATTGTCTTCTGCCACTCTGAAGAGCTATCATGTATAGTCTCATGCTTCCACAACACGTGAACTGAGGTGGTGGTCCATCAATAACGGGTCCTCTTCTACTAATTCTCAATATAAACAAGGTTCTTTGAAAATTTTGATCCATCCTTGATATCTAGTTGTCACTAGTCATTAACCTGTGTTATGTCATTCAGGTATCAAATCAGTTGTGACATGATAAAGATGTGATGCATATGCTCCAACTATGAGGGTAGGGAAAGGAAATAATCAACATTTCAAATACTCTAAAATATCCCGAATGACCTAATAAGGCTTGAGGGTTTCTTGAATCCCTAGACAATCCTCTATAATCATTGTTATTGGGATACTATCATGAAAATATTTTCTTCCTGCTAGAATAGAAAGGGTCAATGATATCTATTTTCATTATATTTATGCATTTTTTTGGTTTTCCAAGTTTGTTGATGGATGAATTTGACCTTCTCCATCATCCCTTAAATCATACATTTTCCCTCAATAGATTACTCATTGATCATTGATGAAAACATGGTTGACAGGTATGGCCTCCAGTATAGGGATTATAAAATTTCCATGCTAATAGTAGTGTTCTAGATATTGTTTTATGCATGCACTACTAAGGGAATGTGATACTCCATGCCCATGATGAAGTCTAACACACTAGTCATCAGCATATACTCCATCACCAAGAGAGCGTACAATATCTTCCCATCATTATATGGGTGTATGTTTGTAACGATATTTATCTAGGTCTCAAATACCCCAATTATGCCTCTAACAATCATGACATAAACCTCAAATCATTGTTGGATTCATAGTCTACGGTACATCATGAATACCAACAATCTTCTATATATACATTTTCCCTAAAAACTACACCTGACTCTACTAATATATAAAAAGGATGTTTTTAAACATCACGAGGCATTCAATAATCATCGATACAACATCTTGGTCATTCACAATCAGTGGATGACCTGTTATGAATACCATCGATATTTTATTCCTCATACATTCTAGGATATATAGTGGATGAAACAAACCGACTAAAACATGGTTCTCTACCTTAACCATATGACATTTGAGGCATCATGAAACAAACTCGACATCACTCTATCTCATGTTGGCCCATAGAAACAACCACTAAATGTATTTTCAAATATTCACCTCATAGGGATGTACATCTGAAGGAGAAGTGTTATATTCCATTACCACCTGCACTCATATAATTACATGGACCACCATCCTCCCATATAAAAGGATGATGTTATTCCATCATTGAAAATATATGTCAAGAGAATTTAACAATGATATTTGTTCACAAAACTCATCATAGTCGATGTGTCATAGTTGGGACTCTATTACACATAGAAGGAGTCAATCATTCAATACCATATACTAAACAAAAATTATACCCATCATCTCAACTTGTACCAGTTGTAGGGATGTTGACTTCTCAGAACCCCCTACAATAAGATAATTTTGATTCCAAAAAAATTATAGAAAGTTATATGTAAAGGATAATATGTTCAAAGAGGGACATTGTAATTAAACATGGGGATAATTATAAAAAAATATGATTACCCTTTTTGGAAGAAAGTAATCAATTTAATATTTATAAATAAATACTATTTATTCCATTCTTTTTTTAAAGTGTACCATGAAATAACATATTCAAGAGGAAGAAAAAAATAATAGTATAATTATTTTCAGGAAGAACCATTATAACTCAATGAAGTGAGTTTCATAAACAAATCATTTATAACATTGGAACATTTAAATTCAAAAACCTAGAATCAGGTAATGTGATATATATTTAAATATAATCTAAATTTTACTTAAACTTATATAAAAATTCAGATTCCATTATATAAAAAAAATTAACAAGTATTGAATACAAATTATATCATTAAAAAATAATATAGTGATTAAAAGCCCTTATTTTTTATCATGTATAGAGAAATGTGAACTATACTCCAGTATAACGAAAAAATTAAAATAAATAACCTTTTTTAGAAAATTGTTGAAATTTAAAACCATCAATAATGTTTATATAGATTCATTTATTAAACTTAAATTTGTTAGATCTATTTTAAAGTCTTCCTCAGATGTAATTAGAAGGAATTTTATTTTACTACATGATTCCCAATGGTGGTGTTGGTTATTAATTGTAGAATCAATGTTATTAAATCCAAAATCATTATAGGTACATTAATATGTGATTTATTATTATTTCTTCTTTTCTATTTCCATTTTATATAATTGTTTTGATTCATCGGTATGATTTCAATGATGACCATGATTTTGGAAGATCTAAAGAACAAAAAGGGGTTATAATAATAATAATATTAATAATAATATATCCATTCAAGAAATATTAGAAAAATTAAATTGTCATTAATATCTTTTGAAAACAATATTTGCATGCCTATATTCATCCATGAATGAATCATATAGCATTGTTCATGTTTCTGGTTTACCCACCAAAATAAGATAAAGATTCAATATATTAGTGATCATGGTTATGGATGTTATTATATTGGAATCATAAATTTATTAAAAACCCATAACGATGTTATATTTTTTATTTATTTTAGTGAATAAAATTCTAGTAGTATTTTATTAATATTAAAATATTATATTCAAAATAAAAAATTCTATGTTTATATAGAAGGTAGTATGTACATAAGAATGGGTGACATGTTCGTTGATATGGAACTTAATGGTGTTATGAATTTATAATTTATCTTTAAATAATATTAACATTGTTAATATAATATCATCACATTAAATACCACATTTTATCCATTCTTATATGATGTTTATGAAAATAGACCATTCACTTTTGGAGGTGGTATGTTGCACATACCAAGATAGATATATTCATTTTTCAAATATAGGGAAGGAGGGTAGAAAAAGGATAGTAATTTTCTATAATATTATTTTAAAAAATTATAATTTTTGAATTTTTCCAATATTCATTATAATGTTGGTTTTATAGATTATAATATGATAAAAAACTAATGAGATAGTTTGATAACATTTCTACACCATTGGATGTTCTCCCTTCGGTAACGCATTATGTATACATTGATTAGTATTTTTCAATGATAAGTTATTATTTAAAGAGTAGATAGAGTTGGGGAGTTTCAATATGAGAGGTTTATTTTAAAAATAAAATTTGAATGGTTTGAGTAATTTTGTGGTTGTGGCTCCCATTTATATTGGATGAGGATGAATCTTTTTTAAATAACAATTACACTTCCAATGATGGAATGACATGACTCAAGGATCAATGGATCAGAACGTGAGAAATAATGATGTTTGGAGAATATTTTGAGAAACACATGGTATATTATTTTCAATCAGGACTTGAATATTTATAATGTTTTCTACAACATGAATTTTACATTATTCTATTTTAGTTTCTTATGATGATCACTAGTTTCATCAATAGTAAATTTTATTTCTTCAAAAACAAGGTAACACCTCCCAACTTATTTTTATTTACTACACCTGTAATTATCTTCTATATACTTTAATGTAATTTATAAATAATTTATAATTAAATATTAAATGTGACCACTTAATATATAGAAAAATAATTTTTTATAAAATTAAATTTTTTACCATATTGGGTTCAAGATATTAAGCAGCATTATTTTCCAAATAAATAAGTAATTATAAATTTTTATATATGTGTAAATATAATGTAATATGCATAAAATAAAATATATAAATTTAATTTGTTAAATTGAAATTACCCAACATTTATAAAATATTACATTTAAAATATACATTTAAATATTATCACGGTATCTATCTTTATTAGAAAAACTCATAACATTACAACTAAAAATTAAAATTAATAAAATTACATAATATGAAAATTTTTATGTAAAATATTAAATTAATATTATTATATTTTTATCAATACATTTTGGAAAACAATTAAATATCATTTGGTAATAAAATAATTTTTTATATTAAAATATTACCATATATTCAAAAACATTCAATATGTGTTTGATAAATAATATTTAAATATTTTAAATTAATTATACTACTTTTCAAATATATACCTAATAAAAAAGTTTTAAAATATATTTTGTAATTTCTTATTTAAAATAATTTTATACATTTGTATGTATTAAAATATAAATATTTTTAACTCATCTACTAAAAATATTTTGTTTTAAAGAAAATTCCTAAAATTTAGTCTAATCTATTTTTGACAATTTGAAAATAAAAATGCAATTTAAAAAATTGTAAACTAAATTTTTTAAATCTGTGATTTAAATGAAATATATATATATATATATATCACGAATTTTATTATTAATTTTCATTTTAATACATTATCTCTTCCTAATCCGATTATTTTAATTTCTAATTAACAAATATATTTGATTTACTATATGATTTATTATACATAAGATTAACTATTAATAAGAACCTATTATGTAATGGATGTTTTGGTTTGTTGTATTCTGTTAAATAACATACCCGAATAATGATTATTTAGATGAATATTTTATAATGAAATACCAGGGTTTTAATTTTATTATCATATGTTGTTTGATTATAAATTATTTTTCATTTATCATTAACATATATGTTTTTAGTAAAAAAAATTACCTCAATATATTTATCTTGTTCAAAAGTCATTACAAATAGTTTAATGAACATTAAAATATTAATAATGTGATAAATATTATATTTTAACAGAAAAAATTCATTTATAGCCATCCCATTATGTTGTTAATATAAATTTCATAACATAGTCTATATATGTCATTATTACCATCCATGAAGAATTGAGTGTCTTAAAAAGTTGTAAAAATAAATTTAATGATATATATGGTGTTAAAATTTATGTTAAAGTATAATTATATTCATTATAATTAGAAGAAATTATTTTTTATTGTATATATATCATGGATGTATGAAGAATAAGTAAATGATTTTGAATTTTATAATAAATTAAAAATATTCATTTTCAATTTCATTTGGATTTTTTACAATACATTGTAACCCTTAATTGATGGTACTTTTAGTGAGACTGCACCATATTTGACACGGATAAATGATTTTTGAATGTATGAAGTTTGATATTGAAAGGAAATAGTTTTTTTAATCAAATAAGAAATTGAAATGGGTGGGTGGTATTTATATGTGTAGTTGTAGAAGATTATTTAAATAAATCATTGAATATTCATTTTTTAAATTATCCTAAGTGCTCCACTACTCCCCATAGTTACAAATTTCCTCAATTAATGGTCTCAAATAATTCATAGTGATAATATTTTCAAACAATCAATACCACTTATCATCTTAGTAATGTATACATATTACAGATGTCATATTTAACATATTTAACAATTTATACCTTATGTTAATACTTTTATAAAAAGTAAACAAAAATTATCCATTATAAAATTTTAATTTAATGATTCCAAATATAAATTCAATTTTGTCTTTATTATCCTATAATTTGGTACATTCGAATATTTCTAGAAGGTTTATATATTTGATTAAATGTTTCTTTAGATTTAATATCCTTTAATATCTAGATGAATTAAAACATAAATACTATATGAACACTATATAAAAAACTCGATTTTATAACATAAATATCCCTATGTGTATATTTGTTAATGGTGTTACATGAATGAAGTGGTTTATCTATCATTTATCTTGTAAGGATTTATTCAATATTTAATCTTCCCCCATATTTAATTTCATTAAAATCACTTTTATTTATTTTCATCCTAGTATTGGATAAGAAGTAACAAAAGTGATGTTAAAAAACTATAATACAATATAAATGATCCTCATATGGGATGTTTAAAAGAGTTGATGTTATGTTATCCCCATTAAACATCTGTTAGTTTTAGTCCTTTTTCAAAAAATTTATAAACATTAAATATCTTTTTTTAATGAGAACCTCACAGAAGTTCATATTATTGTTAAATAGTATTTAAATTGATCATTTATGTTTTATTCATCATATAAATATATCATAAATCCTTTAATCCTGATTCACAACTATTCCTCCTTATTATGTATAAATTATTCTAACAATGTGGATTAAAATATTAATGTGTTGATTATTTGGTTTGAGGTATTTCAAATATTTTATTTTTAATGGAGCTTAATGTGATGCTATATTTTTTATTGATTTCATTTTTTTCAGGGTCTATTCTAATCATTTGTATTTTTATTTTATTCGTATAATATTAAAATAATGTAATTTTTATAATATAATAAAATTTTAGTGCCCCTGGATTCAAGTAAAACCTATTTATTTATGTAATTTAGGTATATAATATATCTGGATTATGTTTGGGAATATTTGGGCACCATTTAAAATCCTTTTGGGGCTTTCTAATAGGTGCACGGGTGGTGCATGGTTTTTGGAAACCCTACAACACTTGTAGGATACCGTGCATAGTAAGAACCGTTGTAAATGGGATGTTCACGGGCTACACACAGATTTTCCAAACCGTGCATAATCCAAGGTGAATCCATGTGATTTATAAAAAGGGATGTGTTCAATTTGAATTAGTGGCTTTAGCACAGTTGGTGCATGGTTTTTATAACCGTGTCATTAAACCTTCCACGGGTAAAAACAAACTCCTTAAAAAGATTACCTAACACATTTTTTTGATTAACCATTAAACTTTTCAACAAATTGGTTATTACTCAGACTTATGCTCCCTCAAAGGTTAGACAACCTCTTCCTAGAGATATATAAGCAATCTAGATAACACACTTTCTGATTGGAAGGTGACTTTTTTACTGTAATGGTTCATTATTCATCGATATTGATATGGTTTCTTAGATCTACTTCATCCCATATATTTGTTTCCAAGGTATATGATCAATTTGGGTATATTTAAGGTTATGGATGCCAAATATGATTACATTTGGTCTATTTTTATAGTAAAATATATCTAATGTGGTTTCATGGTGATTCAACCTGGTTTTGTGATGTTTTTCATTCCATTAACCATTTTCAGCAAAACTCTTGAGGTTGGTGGATTCACTCTCAACTCCTCCTAATATAAATAAATGTATTGATTTAAAATTTATTAATTATGTGAAATTGAGTGTTAATTGGATATGTAACAATTGTTGGAAAACCCTCTTGAGTGACCGTTTGTAGAAGTAGGTAAATTTTGTGTTTTTACAGGAAGTGTTTTGGTACTTGTTTGTTGGAATGGTTATTTTTCTAAAATTGTGGAAAATGGATTAATCAACTGATGGTTTTATTTAAATAGATTGTTTTATTTGAATTCATTTGAAAGAAAGATTTTGATAAAAGGAATGTTTTATTCAAAAGAATGGAAGGGTTGTTGAGAATTGGTTGGGCATAATAGTTGCATGTGTTCATGTCAATTCGAAATGGATATGGGTAAGGATTTATCCTCACCATTGAAATGATAGATGAGGTTTTGGGCTCCCCCCCCCCATCAATATTGGTTCACCAGGTGATGGCTTAGTGAAAGGATGGATCACCACTCCTTATTATAGGGAGGACTAGCTTATATGAATGGTTGGATATTTGGAATGGAAATGTTATGCCAAATGGAAATTTTGGAATGGACCTTATTAATGGGTTGGTTGTTTTCATGAAAAAGTATATTTTTTATAGAACGTCTTTGGACATGGCACCTGTATATATTTTCTTATTAGATGCATTAAAATATTATTATATTTATTTATAAACTATTTTGTAAATTATATTATATAAATTATTTAATATAAATGTTTCTATGTTTTCTATCCTAGTGGCGTGCGTTATGTAGTCAATGTAGAAAACCTACTGAGTTTTATTACGCATCCCGAGTTTGGAAAATTTGTTATTTTATATATTTCATCTATCGGGACATGGGTAATGGGAATGTATCACATGTTTAACACTACTTCATGATACATGGTCTGTTTGGTTAAGATGGAGCATAGAGGTTGTGGAGCATGTTGTTTTGTGGTTGGAATTGAGTTTATCATATTTTCTTCTGCTATTTACATTAATATTTTTCTCTTCTACTATGGTTCTTGTCATTAGTATGATTTTGAAAAATAAAATATTGAATCATATTTCAATGTTAGCATGAAACAAATATTAGTTGTTTGATTATTGATTTTTTGGTTAGTTGTTTTATTCATAAAGGTTATGTCATCCCCCAATTGTATTGAAACCCTCTATCATTTATTTCCAGCCTTTGGAATCATTGGGATGTCACATAAGACCATGTAGCATCCTTTCAACATTTCTAGCCAATGAGAATTTGTGGGATGTTGCTAATATTATCATTTTTTATCTAAATGTCTATTTGATTCAAATAGAATCATTTTGTTTGATCCAATAGTTTTTTTAACATTACAATTATCAAATTGTTCCTTTCCTGGTCGAAGATGCAGTTATCAGTTTCCTTATTCTTGGAGTTGAATTTTATACTTTTATATTCCTTGTCTTAGAATATTAAAAATGATTAGGACTGTAAAAACCTAAAATATAGAGAATAATAATGTGTAGATAACCATTTTAGGTTAAACCTTGTAATGTCTCAGACCCCTTCGGTCCTTTCCTTTGTGAAAATAGGGTGCTTGAGGTGTTCCTGGAGGTCAAGGTGACTTATCCTCAACACTTTTCCAAATTTTCAATTTTGTGAATTGTTTTATCGGTGAACAGTTCTACTAGTAACCTATAATGGTATCCTCACTTTCCTTTTCCAAATTTCCAATTCTGTGAACAGTTCAAATGGTGAACAGTTCTATCGGTAACCTCTAACGGTTACCCCTATTTCTTTTTCCAAATTTTGAGTTCATGAATAGTGTTTCCAAACCAGTGCGGTTCTAACAGCAGCCTCTATTTCCATTTCCAAATTTCGAGTTCATGAGCAGTGTTTCTAGACCAGTGAGGTTCTAACAACAACCTCTATTTCCTTTTCCAAATTTCGAGTTCATGAATAGTGTGGCCAGATCAGTGAGGTTCTAATAGCAACCTCTATTTCCTTTTCCAAGTTTCGAGTTCATAAACATTGTTTCCAGAAGAGTGAGGTTCTAACAGCAGCCTCTATTTCCATTGCCAAATTTTGAGATCATGAACAGTGTTTCCAGACCAGTGAGGTTCTAACATCTGCCTCTATTTTCTTTTCCAAATTTCGAGTTCATGAACAGTGTTTCCAGACGAATGAGTTTCTAATAGCATCCGCTATTTCCATTTCCAAATTTTGATTTTATGAATAGTGTTTCCAAATTAGTGAGTTTCTAACAGCATCCTCTATTTCATTTGCCAAATTTCGAGTTCATGAATAGTGTTTCTAGATCAGTGAGGTTCTAATAGCAGCCTTTATTTCCTTTGCAAAATTTTGAGTTCATGAATTTTGTTTCTAGATCAGTGAGGTTCTAACAGCATCCACTATTTCCATTTCCAATTTTTGAGTTTCGTGTACATTGTTTCCATTATCCTAAAGTTTTTCCCCTTTGAGGTATCCTTTTTCATAAAATACATTTCAATCCTCATTTTAAGGCCTATTAAGGCTGATTCAAAGGCTATAAATCCTATATTAATTATTCCTAAGACTTCAGATGTTTTTACTTGGTCAAACCATGTGGTTTAATGTTATCCTATTTTAATGGGAAATTAAGTGTATCATAAACTGTCACTCGGTTAAATCTTCAAAAGGGAAAAGATAACTTCCTCCCATGTTCTTTCTCTTTTTTTCGGCTATGAGACTCTAGATCCTTTCTATCCTATCCTGAAGTATTTTCACAATCAAACATTCCTATTAGGATAGGTTCCGCTCTGTTTTGATGCAACTGAACTGTATCAGTCAATCTTCGATATAAGGTATATTTTATTGTCATTCCTTTGGGGTTCATCTTCTCTTATTTCTCATTTCCATTATTATATCATGTAATATCCATGCTTATAATGTGTTTTCTTGGGTTTGAGTTTGTGCAGTCATACCATGGTATCCTTGGGTGGATGTAGTTGACGCGAGAGGAGAA
The DNA here is from genome assembly GCA_963277665.1 of Viscum album. Lineage (NCBI taxonomy): Eukaryota > Viridiplantae > Streptophyta > Magnoliopsida > Santalales > Viscaceae > Viscum > Viscum album. The sequence continues at coordinate 13,728,971 of OY728151.1, read as the reverse complement.
TTGTGACCCGTTGGGCAGATAAATAATGTCAAGAACTATTTGACGTAGGGGATTCATTAATTCTATTTTCTTTTATGTGAAACTGTTTTATTAGAATGTTATATCCCACTGGAATACAATAGAATTGACATAATAATTATTCGAACCATATAAATAAATTGATATCGGTCGTAGGTTATTTCCCCTTGTATTCTAGATAGTGTTATATCAATGATTTCTTCGATTAGCTTTTTGTTCTTCATGAAAATTGGTTAAGAACATAAACTGAAATTAATTGATAACAGTTGGCTATGGATAAAGAGGAATGTAAATAAATCTGGTTCTTCTTGTTTTAATTTTATGTCAATCAAATTGGTGTAGTAAGCATGTTTAATTATTTGTGATAGCTTACTTATTAGGATTCCCAAATTTTGGAACTTTTGAATAATAAATATGTTATTTCAAGATGGATTAAAGAATTGATTGTTTGATAATTCCTTGAAGGGTTTTGAGTTACCCTCTTGACTGTTAAAGCTCTAAGATCCCAATTGATGTGATGTTTTTTTCTTGCTGCTTGTGATGTGATGTGAGCCTGGATGGCTTTTGTGATATGTGGGGGCACGGAGACTTTTGGTTGTGGCAGAAGATGATGCCTAGACTAGAAAGATGCATCGGTTTATGCATGTGGGTGTTGGGGAGGACACCAGGGGTGATATAATGGAATGGATATGATTGTTGGATACTTTCTGATTCTTATTGGTTTTTTATTTTCTTTACATTTCCCCACTGCTAAAGGCAGCTGGTCTTACTTACACTTCTTCCAAAAGAGGTGAAGACACGCAGGGTACGCTGGGGAGGACACCGTGTTGAGCCCCCTTGTGTTTAGTAGCATAGAATTTTTTTATAGAATGATGGGAATATGTGAAAGTAATTCTATAATGAATAATGGAATAAATGGTGTTATCCCATGGGGGTGGAGTTTTCTAGAACATAATGACAAGCTTTTAATTTTATAGGTACTAAGGACATTGGGTGTGATGATAATGAAATTTAATATGGAATATTATTTAGATAATTAATGTTTTAATAATTAATTAATTTAAACTAAAACTAATAAAAAGGTAATGAATAATTTATTGAATCTCTTTAATTGGTTGTGTGCTTACAAGAAACTTTGTCTTAGAAGTAGTAGCCCAGAGTCTGAGAGATTTTAGCTGTAGTTGTTTCTAAGACTAGTTTTTTCCCATAGTGTGGTTGTGAGATATAGTATATTTTTTACATTCTATGTTTCTATATGATCCACCACCCTGTCATTAAGGGCAACTGACACCCTAGGGATTCTGAGTACTGGGGGTGTTTTACCCAACATTCTGGTGGGAGGATGAATGGATGACTACCCCCTTTGGCCCTACTCTATTCTCTTGGTAGATACTTGTACTGGTTGGCACAGTGGTTGGTATTCATCATATATGTGTGTAGAGGGCTCTAATGGTTTGTGGTTATTCACACACATATATTTTGGATATAGTATCCAATGGACTAATATAGGTGTAACATTTATAGGCAGTGATGGATTGAGAATCCTTACATGGTGTGTGGGATGTAATGTCTTGTGGTATAATACCTGATGTATGATACAAGTTATGGGAGCCGTGGTGGCTCCTTTAAACTACCTGGTTACTTTTCTTACGTGGACATGGTGGTTTTGATACACGAGGTTCATGTTATGGTGCTTCACCCAGGTGTCTGTGGGCAAGTCTTTTTGGAGATAGATGCTCATGACGTGCGACGTTGGGGGAAAGTAGAAAACCATTGGGGAAGTAGTAGCGGGGTACCCTTGACATTATTTATTATAAGATATATTCTTGTATGTGTAACTTTGTGAGTGTAGCCACGGTGAGGTTGGGAACTTAGTATACCAGTTTAAGTGATGAGTTGGTTTCACTTGTTGTTCACTATGCTTTAGCATGCTTTCTTTAATTTTTCACGAGAGGCTTCAGGGAGTATCCTACTGAGAATACTGTTAACTCACCTTTTGTATATAAAAACTATTTTCAGGTCACTTGGTGCAGGTTGGAGATCACGATGGTTTCTACTATCTTGGGATTTAATGAGCTATTTGGGCTTGTGGTTACTGCTGTTTTTACACTCTTTTGGGTACATGTAGTTTTCCCCTTTTAGTTATAGTATTTTTTCATGACAGTTTATATGTGCAATTTGTTTTTCTTTTATATTTTAGTTCTGAGATGGAGTTTGATAGTGTCTATCTTATCTCTCTCTTCCCCATGTGTTCACTTAAAGGGTAATGCCTCCCATTTTTGTGATTATTATACCCTCGGTGCTAGTCACAAACCCAGGGCCTACTGGTAGCGGGACTCAGGGGTAATTTTCTCCCTTCTCAAATTGTCGGCCCAGTAGGGGTACACATTGTGGGGAGGGGGTCGTGAAAAACCTCATGTAACCAAGGAGTTGGGTACATAATTATTTTGGAGAAACTTATAGGATTTTGAAATCTCATCGTTATTGGATTAGCTAATGAGATGCACATGACATTCATTGTTGAGGAATGACTTCCCATTAGGATTTTATATTTCATTTTGTGTAATGATATTTAATTTTATGCAATGTGATTATTTTTTTAAATTTTTGGAATTTTTCTAAAATGAATGACTTTGAATGGAACACAGTTGGTATATTTTGAAATTTGTTTTAGTTTTAAAAGTTGGATGAATTTTTTTAAAAAAAAAATAACGTTGAAAATAATTTCATTTGGAAACCATGGTTGTGGTAAATTCTTTGATAGATTGAGATATTATTATAAATTTGATTCTAAAGAGTTAGACTTATGTAATTTGTTGTTCATATTGAAAATGAAACCTAGTATGCATCTTAAAAACCAACCATAAAAAGCTACATAAACCGTGGTTGCACCTGAGGCACATGCGAACTGAGAGATAGATTAGAGTATCGTAAAAGCATTTCAAGCTATAGACATAAGAAATATAAGGGATGAGAAAATTTAAGTGGATCATTCAATCGAATTCTAGAAATATAATTCACCAATCTTCTATGGTTATTTGGATTAAGATATGGTAGATTTCTGACTAAAAAGGAGGAATTGTTTGGTCGATTTAATCCATACACCAGTGGAGTTTAATGGTAAACCAATAATGTATATGATATATGATCCTTCTCACCAATGATGGGATTTATCAGGGAAGGATATTGGGGATCATGGCCTTAGATGGGAAGATTCTAATGAATTGTCAACAAAAATTTTTATCCTCATACGTTAATGATCTAGGGAACAAAATTCATCTTCAGCCTAATGAAATGAAATCAATCTATCATAGAGTGTAGATATTAATTCAATAATTTGATATGATTTTCATCTGAGGATGAATCTATTGTGTCATTCAAGGTATAAATTTGAAACTCGGTGTCAAGGTAGGAGATTCACTCATAGATTGTGGTGATCTATATTATAGATTATACATATATTGTAAATAGATAAATATTGGTTGAAAGAGATATCTTAGGAGCTATGGGAGGAGGAAGTTTGATGATACATACATGAAATGGTAGTAAATATATACTGGGAGGAACTAAAAGGGGAAAACCTACTTCCATGGTGGGAGGAGGAAGAAAATTATAAGATAAGGACCATTGAATTATCCTCTAATCCCAAAGAGTAGTCTTAACTATTTTAAATGTAACTAGTTTGACCAAATGAAGATATAGCACACAACACAACATATATCATGCAACCAGTGAAACTAGATGTGGCATTATCCATGCTATTGTCATAATGCGCTAAGTTCAGGTGGTTAGGACACTTCTCGGCTGTCAAATGCATTATATGCCTCAATAGGGTGAGAAATGGTGAATATATCTTGTCAATATACAAGATTTAGACATTTTGATTCTAGGAATATCATGAATCCTCATAATGGGTAATCTCAACAATGAAACAATTATAAGAGTGCGGGGAAAAATAAATTATATAGATATGAGCATGTGATTATGGACGATAGGGTAGGGCAATCTTTAGTGAGAGGTACGATTCTATTAAATTATACCCTTATGAAAGTTTTTTTTGATACCGATGCATCACATTCCTTTATTTCCTATCATGTTTTTTATTTGATATGTTTAAAACATGATATGACTCCCTATATGGTAAAATTCTAATATCCTATTTTGAAAAGATAATGTCAAATTTTTGTGGGTAGAAATTGTTCTACAACTATTGATGGAGTTGAGATAAAATGGGAAATCATAGTGTCAGAGATGAATGTCTATGATGTCATCATCGGTGTATATTAGTTGACAATATTCAATGCTCACATTGACTATTATAGATAACATGTATTTTCATGTATTATGATGTCCTCAACAATCTATTCAAAGGATAATGCAATTATAATATAGGTGCAATGTTCATGTTGTCACCAATAGTGGAAAGGATCTCATACCAGTTAACAACATTGAATTTTTAATCAATAGAAGAGATCAATGCTAAAAAATTTTCCAACAATCATGGATCAATTTGCAGATGTTTTTACTAAGAATTTAATTGTGTTTCTACCATAATGAGGTGTTTATTATATGTTTGATCTCATTCTGGGAACCAGTCCAATATCACTTCCATCTTATCAAATGGATCTAATAGAATTAAGGTAGCTAAAAGTGTTGTTGTAAGAGATAAAAAATAAGGGTTTCATTTGGTCGAGCATGTCTTCATGGGTAGTTGCGGTATTGTTGGTGAATAATGTAGATGGAACTCTTAGACTATGTGTTGATTATAGTATACTTAACAATGTTATGATAATGAATATATTTCATATTTATTGTATCTATGATCTTTTTGAACAATTATGAGGAGCTCAGTGGTTCTCCAAAATTGACTTCTGATTAGGATATCACCAATTGTGAGTTCAAAAGAAGGATATTCTAAAAAATACTTTCATAAGAAAATATAGTCATTATAAATATGTGGTAATTCCTTTCATACCTACAAATATACTAATCGTATTTATTGAATTGATGAATCAAATATTTTATAGATATATAGATTCTTTTTTTGTTGTGTTTATGGATGACATATTGGTGTATTCAAGGATTAGGACTGTGAATGAGAAACACCTGGAGATTTTTTTGGATATCTTTGGAGATAATCATTTCTAAGAAATAAATATAAATGTATTATTTTTGGAAACAAGGGGTATAATTTATTTTCAATGTAATTTATAAAAGAGGTGTTTTAGTGGACATAGTGAATATATAAGTTGTTATCTATTTGAAGATGCTGCCAAATGTCTTTGAGGTATGGTGATTTCTTGATCTAGATGGTTATTAATGACATGTTTTTCATAATTTATAATTACTAGATTCACCTTTGATAGCTTCAAAATAGAATAATTTTTCATTCCAATGTATTGGGCAATTCCATAAATTTTTTCAAGTGTTAGAAATTTATCTTAAATCAGAACCTATCTTGATTTTTACTGTATCAAGAAAAGGGAACTTTGTGTCCTATGATACTTCAGGACCTAGGATTCTAGTGTGTTCTCATGCAAGGAGACCTTTATATTTCATATGGTTCAAGTTTATTAATGGAACATGATAAAAATTACCCCCACATGATTTATAGATAGTCTCACCAGTCCTCACTTTGAATACATAAAGACATTATAACTTTCTTTAAATGTTATTATGTCCAAGGATAATAAGAGATTAAAACTTATTTCCTCATAATGATTTTTAAATCAAATGTAAACAAAATGGATTGAGTATATCCAAATGTTTGAATTTTTCTTTATGTACACATTGGGAAAGGTCAGTTCGATGGCCAATGAATTAATAGAAAATTCATATGCTTAGTTGGAAAAAGAATCATTAGATGAGTGGAAGTTAATGTCAGACCTAACCAATCGGTATGTGGAATGTGAAAAATGATCTGATGTTTGGGTTTTCGTATCATTTTACATGGTTCTAGATTTGGTAAATATGGTTAAAGGGTATATAACATCATATTTATAATTTTTTGAAATGAGTTCAACACACAATGATAGGGAGACCATCGAGTGATGGAAACTAGACGAGAGTTTAGTTTTGATGATTCTACATCAAATCAATATACCTATGGATTGTTAGTAACATCTTCTTCAAGATTACAACCATTCTACATAGTATGATCATACAAGAATATAGAAGATGTATAAGGAATTAAAATATTTGTTTTGGTGGATCAGTTTGAAACAAAAGGTGGAATAGATCGTTTCACGATGCTTATCGTGTTAAAAAGATGAGGATGAGAAACATTGACTAGTCAGTATCTTGATGTATTTACCAATACATATTTGGATGTGTGAGAATATGGTCATGTATTATGTTGTAATTATTAAATTAATGGTTTGGATATAGGATTCCATTTGGGTGATAGTGGATCAGATCATACTAATGGCACATTTCACCCTTATTTTTGAAACTAATTGGGTGGAGGATATACCTAAAATCAATATCTGAGAAGTGTAAAAGAGATATGGAAAATATGTTTCTATAGTGTTATAAAAATATATGAGGATTACAAATCTTTTTTGTAAATCCTTACATAAATCCCTTAGGACTCAGTATATTATAAGTACAATGTATCACCCTCAAACAGATTGGAAACCGGGAAGTAAAATACAAACATTGGAAGATTAATTGTGGTCATGTTTAATGGATTTCTGTGCCTTAGTAAAAGATCATCTTCCAGTATTGGAGTCCTCGTATAAAAAAATCTATCAAGCCTCAATGCATATGGATCCTTATAAATCATTGTATGGGAGTCAATGTTGTTATCAACTTTTTTTGTCAAAATAAGTTGTAATTCACCATTTAAGAAATGAATTTGGAATGAAAAAATAGATAAGATTTAGTATATTAGAATGATGATGGTGACAACAAACAATTATTAGAAATTATTTGTGAATCATCGTTGAAGACCAGTATCATTCGTAGTGATTGATCATGTGTCTTTGAGGATATCTCTGAGGATTGGACATTATCATTATAGGATGTCGGGAAAGTTATATCCTCAATATATCGGCCCATTTGAGATACTTTAATGAGTATGATAGGTGACATATCCATTGAAATTACCACCATGGTTTAGTGTGCTGAATTATGTTTTCCACATATCAAAGATGAAAAAAGTATCAACCTGACCTTGTCAATGCGATCAGATGGAATCACGTTGACCAAGATCCATATTCTTCATAGGTATGTATGTCAGTATAAATCATGGACAGGCAAGATAAATACTTTCTTGGAAAGAGCATCGGTCGGGTGTGGGTTTCTTGGAAACATGTTCTTATTAAGGAAGAGACTTTGGGGAACAATAATTTTATGAAAGAGCAATGGCCAAAAATCTATCAGTACAATAATGGGTTTTTAATTTCATGGGATGGAAAGAAAAATGGTGGATAGAATTTAGTATCACCAGTTTCGGTTATGTAACCCTACCATTGTGTATTTTATATATGTAATGTATATGGATTATTATTTGGGATGGTTTTTGGACATTCTGATGGTTTTTGGGCATTCTTATAGGTTCACAATTGGTGATAAATTTATGGAAACCAAGAAAAATTTGTAGGAAATCATCCATAGTGAGAAAAGGGTTAAAGAGGATGTTCACGGGATGTGCACAATTTTTCCAAATCATAATAAATCCAAGGATAAATTGCACTCTTTGATAAAGGGATTGATGGAATTTTGAAGGAGTGGATTCAAAATGGTTGGAACATTTCTTAGAGGATTTTCTAGTAGACCGTGGTAGGGTCATACTCAATTAAGTCTCTAATAAATTTATAGTGCCTAGTTTTCCAAACCCTGTGACTAAATGATGAATGGGTCAAAACCACCTCCCAAAAAAGCAGACAAAGAATGTCTTTTTTCCATTAACCTATTCATTTTACCTAAAACAGTATTATCTCATAATTTTGGTCACTCAACTATTTGGTATCCTCTACCATGTGATTTAGACATCATTCAATGTTGACCCTTTATTATTAGAAGGTAATTTCCTAGGGTAAGGTAGCATTCTTCATTGTTCTTGATATAGTTTCTTTGATATAATTCAAACCTTATCTAGGTTTTATAGATATAAAACCATTGTTGGTAGATCTGCGGATGTGGATGAAAAATATGGTTATATTGTGTCTTTTTTATGATATGGGAAGATATCTAAGGTGGGTTTGTTGACATTCATCCTAATTTTCTAACGTTTTTCATTCCATTTATCATTTTCACCAAAACTCTAAGGGTAGGATGAATTGGTCTTGAATCCTCTTTGTATAACAGATTAAATTGATTTTAAATTGATAATTTTTTTTATTTTGACTGTGAATTGGTTGTTTAAGGATTTTTGGAACTCCTTCTTGAGTGATAGTTTGTGAAAACATCAAAATTGTGTGTTTTGGAGGAAAGGAATTGGTTTATAGTTTTGAAATGTTGGTTTTAAAATGTGAATTTTTCTAGAATTTTTGTAAATGGATTAGTCCAAATGTTTTCAATTAAAGGGTTGGTTCTATTGAAATAGAATTTATTATTTGAAATGTGTTTTTGGAAGGTATTTTATTAAAAAGAAAATTTGAAATGGATGGAATGTTTGATTGGGAATGGTTACATGTAATTTTTGGGTGTATTCAAGTGAATTTGGAACAGTTAAATGTTAGGTGTCTACCCTCTCAATAGTTTGATATATAAGGGTATGGGATCTCCTACATAAAAATTGGGTGATGGATTAGTGAATGGATTACCCACCACTTATGAGTATAGGGAGGTACATGTTATATACATGGTTGTATTTGTGGAATGGAATTTTTATGTCAGATATAACTTGTGGAATGGTCTTAAACAATGTATTGGTTGTTTTTTAAAAATTCCATTTTCAAAAAAATTATTTGATATGGATGTTTTTTATATTTAGTTATAATCTATTTTAAATGTTTCTTATATTTAGTTTTAAATTGTTTTGGTAATTGATTTATATACCTTGTTTTATATAAATTTTGCTGAATTTTATATCCCTATGGAATGAGTCGGGTGGACATTTGGGGGAAAATCTATTGAGTTTTAGTACATGACCCGGCTTCAGAACATTGGTTCTTTTTTAGATGTCATCTCCTTAGACATGGGAAAAGTTTATGTATCACATGTCATTAGAACTACATCGTTAAACATAGGATGTTTGGTGGAGTTAGAAAATGGATAATGTGGATCATAATATCTTGTGTTTTAGATATAGTTTATTATAATATATTCCAATGTTTACTTGGATAATTTTTTCAACTTTGGTATTTTGTTTTAGTATTATTTTGATAAATTAAATGTTGAGTCATCTTTCATTGTAATCATGCATCATATAGTAGTTGTTTGGTTTCTATTGGTTTGGTTTGTTATTTTATTTATAAATGGTAAATAAACCCCCACTTTTATTGAAACCATTTGTAATTTATTTCTAACTGTTTGAATCTTGGGGATTTTTTTTAAGGCCTTGTAGATACCCGCCACCTTGTCACGCCAATTAGAATTAGTGGGATGCTAAAAAAAATTTACTACAAGATTTTATTATGTAGTTTATATTTATTATACACTAAAATATGTACATGTATCATTATTTTGTAGGAAGTATCCATAAAATATTTAGTCATTATTGGTTTTATTAAATAGATAATTATCTATAATGTTCATGATCTTCAATGATTGCTTCTAAAATTACAGATCATTGTCCTATTGTACAAGCTTTGTATTTAGATCATAAGTGGGATATGAAATTTACAACCAAAGGGTGGAAAAAGTGAAACCCTTACATTTATTGGGACATGATTCATTTGAGTATATGTTAATATGACATGGCTATAATTCGAGATATAATCTCAATTGAGATAGTGTATCAGGTATAAATATTTCCCTTGTATCCAAAACCCATTCCCCACTAATATGGTGATATAAAAAGTTAATTTTTTCTTATAAAATCTAATTCAACATATCATTTATTATTTTTACTATAAATAAATAATCTTCTATATAATATTATTATGTTTAGCTAAATTTAATTGACTTTAAATTTCAATTTTCTTTTTATATCCCAATATCTTATAGTATATATTTTAAGCCTAATATATTAAATTTCTATATTTTTTACATATTTTTCTATATATGAATCCAGATTTAATCTAATGATGAAGAAATTTTTGTATGAAATCATTGAGGATGGGAGATTTTGTTGTCAAATTCCATTATTGATCAATGTGTATGATTTGATATTTTTATCAAGATTAAGAATCATACTCTTACAGTTACCATATATTACAAAATGATATGTCATAATAATGATCAACTATATGATCTTTTAGGGTCGATGTATTTTAAAATACACTGAGGCGATCCTATGAATTTTATTGAAAAGAATAGATAGTGTTGTTCAAGGATTATTCAACACCTCTCTTAGGTATAACATTTTTTGTATCATGTCTGAAGTCCCCCATAATGTTGAAAATGTTTGAGGTATGTATGAGACTATCCAGTACATTGATTATTGAATTATTTTCATTAAATTTATTTGGATAACCTATCATAATATATATGGTGATATTTTCTCATTTTGATATAATTATACATATTAGATACATAGTAGTTTTATAATTTTACCTTTCATCAACCATATGGTGGTATAACATGAAATTATTAATATCTTGAACAATATAATAGTCTGTAGTATCACAATATATATTCTTTGATAGTTATATTTAGGTCATTATCCAACCATAGTGGATAAACAATGTTAAAATATGTGAATCAAATAACAGTTCATTATTTTTTCTCAATATCTATAGCATAGATAATAAGGTGAAAAATCACATACCTCTATCTTTTTAAATGTTAATCTAAAGTTATTTAAATAGATTAGTTGATTAAATGTTTTTAATATATCTATATCCTACCTTTAATAAATCTCAATAATATATATACAAGTTTATTGAAAAATAATTTGAGAAATTTATTATATAGTTCCATCCAATATTATTCCAATTTCTCATATTTTCTTAGTTATGATGATGATATACAACCATATCCAAATTAAGGATAAGATTTCATGTTGTTTTAAATATATTTAATTATCTACATTATGATGAATTCCATGATAGTAATGGATTGAAAATTAATCATCATTGATCATCCCTAACGATATTCATTATTGTGTATTTATATATTTATACAAGAATATAATCATAAGGATCTTATATTCTATAAATATGTCTCAATTAACGCCACATAGATGGTTGCTCAATATATTCAATGTGATGTTCATTATAGATAACTACACATCAATAATTGAATAATTTTACTCATGAATGTTCATATGTTTTGAATAATATTCTATTGAATTTTCATTTTTCATTAAAATAAATCTAGGAAGAATGTTTTATTTGTCGTTGTATATCCTCAATCATTCCCTATTTTAGGGTAAGACACCATTCATTTCGTGAGGTTTTAATCCTTTGGATTCCTTTATATTTTCTGTTTAAATGTATTAATATGACCTATTGTTAATGTCCATTAAGTCCCTAAATGTATTGGGGGTGTTCAAGGATGGTTTGGATCCCAAGACCCAACTTTTGGTTGAAATATGAATGGATCATAGTTTAGGGAAACTGTGAGGAGTAGGAAGTGTGGTTATATAAAATTTTCTGAGGCTAGACAATGGAGTCCTATAAATTGCACTATTAGTCAACCCATTTGACATGAGGGGTGCACAATCATGCCAAAATATCTATCATTTTGATAGTGGGTATTTTCACAGTTTTCAAATGGTTAGTGAACATTATTCAAGAGCTGTACATGGTGACCCTCCCTATAGAAAATCATGCACAATTGGTGAGAAGTTTGGCCAATTGTGTGGAGATACAGAACTATGTAGTAATTTGGGTGAATTTACAGAATTCCCCAATTTATTATTATTACATTAAACATAATTATTATTTTCCTTCTGTAAACAACAACACATTTGAGGGAAATTTTTTGACAACAATCCAATGTTATGGGTGTTTACTATAGTAGGATCAGGGGTTCAAGTATTTCTTATATGATTGGATTCAAATTTTCTAGTTCTCGATTGCTTTTTCTCTATTCATCATTATTTATTGAATGAACTACACTATTTTAGTGCATGATAATTTTATTTATTTCTTGATTCCCCATATATACTTCTATTTTCTCCAAATCTGAGACAAATATAGAGTTTATACTAAATGATATATCTTCTATAGACATAGGGTAGGTGGTATTAAGAATTTTTTAAGAGTTTATGTGTTTATATATAAGTCTTTGTTTTGTGAGACCAATATCTACAGTGTCTCCCTTGAAATTCATTCAAATCCTTGAATCAAATTGTTTTTAATGGCCAATGTAATTAGGGAGGCTCATCAACGAATGTCTATAAGGAATGAACCGTTATCTGGAACCACCCTTGGGGTTTTTTGTTAAATTAATTTGGCCATGGGTGGATTTTGGAATATTGGATACCTTTTAGGTGTCTCAATTTCTCCATTTAATGGGATGTTCTATTTTTTTATTAACAATAATTTAAGTAAATTATAATTTTTATTTTTATTTTAATAGTAGATTGAATTGGAAATGATTCAATTAATGGTTATGGTTAGAATGACTAGGAATTTTGACCCTTTAAATTTAATGAAGTTGTTTAGTATGAGATTCTTCGTATAATGAATTTCAATGTGAGAAATTGTGAGGCACACCTTCTATACTATGAAAATGAATTAATTCACCTTTTGAGGTGATTTTTAAGTGAATTGTTCTTGGTGTTGAACTACAGATACTTAAATTAAAATTTTTAAATGTAAATTAATTGATAAAATTATTATTCACTTTAGGTGACACGTTTATTATTATATGAATTCCATGGAAAAAGTCAATAGGATTTTACATTTGTTATGATAAGTGATACATGGACCCCTGATATGGTTCTCTAATAACAGACTCTTATGGGATATCCTTTATATGATGAGTAACAATTGGAATACATATGGATTTTCATGGATGGGCATGAAGGTCATTTGATCACGTATTCTATGGGCGGTACTAGGAGTCCCTCAGTGGAACACCAAGGACAAAATAAAATCAGAAAAATGTTTAACCACACATAGAGTGATACCTCGGTACTTGTGAGGGTCACCATAGATTGTATTGTAGGGTGTTGGTTTACATTATACCTTGAGAAATACCTGGTTTTGAAATTATGAATTCTATTGATGTCATCTAGTTTATAAATTAATAATAAATGAAATGTGTTATCTGATGTTTTTTTCTAGACAAAGAAAAATATTGGATTCAATATTTGTTTATACATTATCAATGGATTGTTATGAATCCTATGATCATGTTGTCATGGGGGAGGCAGGATATTATTACAGGTTTAGAGGCATACACAAATGAGATTGAATGGTTAAATGAACATGATTATAACTAGTCACATGGATTTTATAGGATGGTAACTTTTAATCCTTTTTTGGAATATTATATTTCATCCTTCACACTATGATTGATATATATTCACCAGACAGATGAAACTGGACCTCAGATGGTTTCCTACTAGGATTATGTTTCACATGTTGTTTGGGCTGGCTTGTGTACCCCAACAGACAATATGATTATAAGTATTGATATATGCATGCACCTAGATATAGGTTGTTGACTATAGATTAGGAGTAGGGGATCAAATGACCGAGTTGAGGCTCATGATTCTATTTTGATACCCTTTGTCTTTTTTGTAATTTTATGAAATTTTTTGTATTCATTCCACGCATACATTTTTTAGATATTTTATAGACACATATGATAGGTATTATAATTATCTATATGTGAGAGTCATTCTTATTTATGTTATTATTCCTTTACTGGATGTTGTCTATTTTTATATTTTATTACTACTTATGATACATATATTATATTATATTTCCACTATTCATCTCTTCAGAGAGGATGAAATATTCTATCCACTATCACAGCACGTCCCTCAATACTATTTAGTATACTTTATGTTTGGAAATATGTACTTGAGGCCATGTGTCCAATCGAGCCCAGGGCACCTTTTGTGGAATATAGGTCCGAGACATTAAAAAGTCGTATCAATGCTCATCATTCCTGGTTGTATTTTTATTTTGAGAGAAATTATAAATGGATAAAAAGGAATATGAGTTTTGTAATGAGTTATACCTTTGATTAGAAACCCCGTGTATAGGAAAAACTAAATTATCTTAAATGAAATTTTTATTTTACGGATCTTGACTATTATAGTTTATTTAATTCTATTGTTTGGTGATGCACAATAATGGCGATGTTATTATTGATTTGATAATGGGTTATATTTTGTTGAAACCTAATGAGATGATGTTATGACATCTCAACCATCATATTAGGAACCTCACATGAGTCACATGATATGAATTATTCAATTCCATTAAGGATACATTACTTGTAAAATGCTATTGTGATAGGTTTTTTTATATTTATACATATTGTTGATATAGATTTTTGAGAGTGTCTTACGGTGTGAATCAAGTGGAAACCATAATGTGGAACTTATGGAATGTGGGCCCACATGGATTATAATTTGGTAAACCATTTGGACAATCTATTAAAATTAACTACGATACATGTGAAATGGTTAGGAATTTAAATGAAATCGAAACTGAAATTATTTATAACAGAGAAAATGAACCAAACCCGACCATATTAGTGGGAAGTAGGTTGTATATATTGATTATATGTGATATTAAAATTTCTGTGACCTATCTTTACGAAAATTTAGAGGGGTTTGTTCTTATATATTTAGGATTATATCATAATTATTTCATTATCTGTCAATTTAAGATGTCATAATGTTTTTGATCTATGGCATGCTCTTGGAAATTTTAGAGACATTCTTCTAAAACATCCTCCAATGATAGAATATGTTTGTACACTATAATAGGTGGGACATGGTAATCTAGTAGATAATAATTTACTCCCATCTATTGCACCACCAATGTTACTTGAAATAGGTGTTGAGACACCATTCCATGACAGGGTCATGCTCTTTATACAGACTATTCTGGGAGCCCCGTGACCTTCCCCTATAATGGATGAGCTAAATCATGTGTTATAGTAGTTGAATCCACCTATGTTTTTAGGGTATGGAAAATGAAAATATGGGGAGTCATGAGTAGAGGACACACTATCTATCATCAATAATAATGAACCACCTCCTGAAAAGAGGGTAAATCTCCCTATGTATTTGATGCGTGACTCCCCCTAGAGATCAAGGGATGGTATTACTCATATGGAATGTAATCAGTAGATGGAAGGTAGGTATTTTTATATTAAAATATATGCGTCTTTATGTCTTGGTACATTGAGGAATGATATAGATTAAGAGATCTTGCAACCATAGATGGTCACATTATTTGTTATGGAATATTCAGCCTATTTTTCTGAGATACAAAACATCAAAAATATTTTGATGGGTAAAGAGTTATCAAATGTCAGGTGAATTAAGGTTGGTATTTGTTATTGAAAATTAGAATATGTGAATTTCTTTTAGTTTACTAGCCTTTATTGAATACTTATTCATGATAAAATAATAGAGTGTGATCTAATAGAGGGTGTTGGTGTGAGCCATGGTGGTTTGACAACTAGATATAGTACTACATTGAACAGTAGTAGAAAGAATTGTTTTTGGGAAACCACATGGTGACATCGTTTTCTATAGAACATATTATTGTATCCGTATGAGGTAATACTTGTGTGGTATGTCAGTTCATATGAGTCCTAAGTGTATGAGGGACCCAATAGAGCACTGATCTTGTGTTATGATGTGTTATCTACACTCCTTTTGTACATATTTTCATCTCTAATCTAATGATAGGGTGTATTCATTAAATCCACATTCAGGATTGATATTATAAAATTACCATCTAGAAGGAAGATAGAGTATAAATGGTTGATTAGGCCGAGATGGTGGTCTTGGCCGTTTAGGTCAGACACCGGTTTTACAGTGACAAAAAATAGAATTTTTGTAGGGTATTTATGATGTATCATAGTGATATAGTCCCTTGAATAGGAAGATAAAAAACCTAATACTATGATTGGTACTATTCTAGTATCATCTACCTTAGCTTCTACACTTATTGACACAAGGGCTTCATGTAGCTTCATATTAGTGCCCATTGTTAAGACACATGGGATAACTGTTTATTCTTATGATGGTGTTATGATTCTTACAACTCCGTTATAAATTATAACAGATGATTAACATTATTCTAGATAGTTCCCTATTTATATAATAGGGTGTATCATCGTATGTGATCTATTTTTTCTCAAGAAGAGAGGGTTTTGACATACTTATCAGGATGATATAATTGGTACCCTTCCATGATTTTGATTACATCCATCACCAAATGATGACCCTCTCATCCCCAAATGTTAGAGAGTTTACTCAGAAGGGTGAATGGGATGTACATGTGAGTTGAGAGGGACCCAATAATTGTGGTCTAGGTATGATGATAGCCCAAATTTAAGGTTTATATATGGATGATCAAAGAAGTCGTTAGGCATATTTCCCTACATTTTAGAATCATTTCAAGGATTTTTTCTTCAATGATTTTTTATGATTACCTCTAGAGATAGAGGAAATTTTATTTGTTGATATAGTTTCAATAACTTCAATGTAATTCACTCCTATTTATAATATGAATAATACTATGATACAAGATCTCAAGAGGAAGCTAGATGATTTAGAGGGAAGGCGGTTTATCAAACCTAGTACTTCTCTATGGGTTTCACCAAAAAAATTTGAATAAAAGAAGAACTGAATCCTTAGGATATGTGATGATTATTAGATGTTGAGATTGATGGTGGTTAAAAACCAGTATCCATTTATAAAAATAGATGATCTCATTGACTAGATATGCATAGCTTGGGTTTTCTGAGAATTTATTTTAGATCTGGTTATTATTATTTGCGGGATAGACCATCCGACATATCATAGATTTTCAAAGAATATATGATATCTATGAGTATTTGGTTATTCTATTCTATAAGGAACTCACAGGTAGTATTTAGGCCACCGATGAACTAGGTTATCCATCATTATATGGATTCATTTTTATGGTCCTCGTAGATGATATGTTGGTGTATTCTCAACATAGACACGACCATGACAAACATCATGATATCATTTTATGATTTCTTACACACCTCAAAATAGAAATTCATGGGAAATTGAACTGAGCAGTAGGACTCAAAAATAGACAGTTTAGAATTACATTAGTTAGTGGAATATCATTGACTTGTTCTCTGAGGTTACCTTGGAGGTACATGACTTTCACGTACAGATTTATCAATCATCCTCAGTTGTTACCTCTACACTTGTAAATAATTTTATGATGTTGATGATATTAGATTATAAGAACCTTGTACTAAGAGAGAGTGTTGAAGGTGAGGACCCTCCTCTTAGATAGACCATTAGCGAGGATGAAATTCTATGTCTAAATGCTCACATTTTGGTTTTAAAAAATGTTAATGAAGAGATGATATGAGTCATTCATGGTTCATCTTGGGTAGTTCATCATAGTGTAACCAATATTTATCATGTTTTATAATGGTAATATTGGTGACTATTTATGAAAAGGGATGTAGAAATTTTTTTAAGGAGATTTCCCACAGGTCATTATTTTAAAGTTGAACACGAAGAATTAGCCATAATTTTACAGTAGTTGCCTATACCTTAGTCATTGTAGGTGGAAACTTTGATGGATTTTATGACATGATTCATCAGGTTTCTCATAGAAATTATTCTATATGGGTTGTTATTGATAAGGCCACGAATGGTACATATTTCCATCCAACCAAAGTGTCATTTTGTTTCGATAAACTATTGATGTTTTACATATGTTAGATATAATGACTGCATGGGGCCCCAAACACATTCATTTCAGAGTGGGAGGACTATGTAATGTCACTTTTCTAGAAAGGGCTACAAAGGAAATAGGGTACACATGTGTTTTTATGCATAACATACCACCACCAGATAAATGTCCAATCAAATCTCACAATTTCAATTATTGAAGGATTATCTCTATCATTTATGATAAATTTCATGTGAATATTGGAGAGGCATGTACCATTAGATGTATTCTCATAAAAATTATATTTTAGGATATAGTTTAGATTGTGCGATAAGAGGATTTTTATGGTATTCCACAATGATCAATCATGTATTGGATAAGGGTAGGAGAGGTAACTAATATTGTAAATCATCTTGTTCATGAGACCAAAACGTTGGTTCAATTGATTTTAATGTGATGGGCTATTGAATAATATTGATATAAATCAAAAAATCAACACCACTAAAAACCTATAGGGTACGAGGTTTTGGATAACGTTTTCTTATTTGTTTTATTTAGGATGGGACACGAGAGGAGTAGAAGATTGGATAATATTTCAACTATGTATATAGGGATGTTTGAGATGTTGTAGAGAGTTTAGATGATACCCTATCAGTTTTCATTACCATTGAGGTATCGATCCATACATGACATCTTCAATGTATTTTAGTGGTGATGTTAATATTTAGACATATCTTCAACCTTTCATAAATAGTAGCTCTAGTTACACGTATTTACATGATTTAACGTCTATCTGATACATATTGTGGATCATATCATGAATGTTCTCTATGGATAGTCCATTCCTTTAGTATGATTATTATGGATTTATGGTCGAGTACTATACAATACCCGGGAATAGGAGGCAGTTGTATGATCACATTAGAAGGAGTTATTTTGAGAGATTAATAACCACCATTGAGTGTAAAATTAGGGGAAAAATAAATTATAGGGGGATATTTTAATGAACATGGTTATTAATTGATTTAGAAATAATTTTATATGCATCGATTTTTTATTTAAAATTTAAAAATATGGCGTAATGTGAATTCCACTTGTTGTTTTAGAGGTATTGGGGGTGTCCAGGGCTAGTTTGGGGCCTAGAACCCAGCATTTGGGTGAAAGAGGCCTAGAACATGGTTTCAGGATACCATGCCAGGCTATACATTAGTATTGATAGAACCATTGAAATCTATATTACAAGTTCTTATAGGACACATGATAAGAGAAACTATGTGACTTAGGGTGAACTGTTGTGAGAAATTTTATAAAAATTTTACAGTAGGAATTTGCACAGTTTATGCATTGTTAGTCTAACTGTGGGTACTAATCTTGTGTGGTGAACCTCCATATAAAAAATCATGCATGATCGGTCCATGTTTTATCCAACAGTACAAATAAACTATATGACCATGTAATTTAGACTATTTTATAAAAATAACCTCTTTAATATTATAACTTTTAACCTAATTTTTCTTTTCCTCTTATGGACAACCGCTCTTTTGAGATATTTTAATTTATGAATATATTAGTTTGTGTGAGATCTCCTCTATTTGATTTTAGATTCTTTTGAAACTTTTCTTATTGGATACACATCGGTGAGTTTTCAATTCCTTTTTACCCATTATTCCATTTTTTCTCCCAATTGTAATTTTTAGCTGCAAGAAAATTTTCTCTACTATTTGGTTCCTCATATTTTTATATAGTTTATATTCATATGAGTTAAATAGAGTGATTATACTAGAAAAACTATTCTATATAGACCTACGATATGTGGTCTTGTGATTTTCATTCAATGTCGATATTTTTAATTATATGACGTTGTTATGTGGGATAAATATTTACTTTGTCTCCTATAAATGAATTAAAACACATGATGTAAATTGATAATCATTGAATATTTAATGAAATAAGATCATCAATAATTGTTTATATGAAATGGAAATTTATTTGGAACTACCATGTGGGGAGTTTTGTTTAATTAATTGAACTATCATTTGTGGCATTTAGAATTTTGTGTAAATTTGAGGTGTTCCATTTACCCCATTTTATTGGTTGTTCAATTTTAATTTGTCAATTGTAATTTAAGTATATTATACTTATATTTTTTATTTTAATGGTATTTAGAATTTTAAATTAGTTGATTAATGGGGAGGGATGTAATGACCCTGACCCTAGACCCATTCCATGTAATTACTTCTTTAGGCATGAAATAATTTTTATAATTAATTGTCCCATGGTTAATTGAAAGCAAAGACTTTTCATCTTATATTGTGTATCGATTATTTTTCATAGGAGATTTTTAAAATGAATTTCACTTGGTTTTGACCATGACCTAGACAAATGTAGTTGATTAAATGAAAATGAGTTGATGAAATGGTTATATGCTTCGGGGACATGCAGATTCATATAAGAATTCCGTAGAAGGGGTCAAAATCCTGTTACCTTGATTATGATTTGTGGAAAATGGACTCCTCATATGGTTTTATATGGATGGAATCATAGAGGATTACTATTTTATGTTGTTTGATACGTGGATTCCATATGGATTCCCATGGATAGAAACAAATGGTATTTGATCATGTATTCCATGGGTGATACATGGGATCCCTTAGCGGACCACCAAGGATGGAAATGAATTGAAGATATAGTACACCACACATAGATAAATAAATTGGGTTTACAAGGATTGACATCGACGATATTATAGGTTTTCTTTTATATTATACCTGGAGCGATATCAGAATTAAAAATTAGGAATACTATAGAGAGACTCATGTTCATAAATGAATAATGAATGAAATAACATATATAATGGATCTTCCAAGCCCAAGAAAGATCTTACATTAATTCATTATTTATACATTATTGGTGGATATTGAACATTTATTAATCATATTATCATTTGAAATAATGGGAATTATAATAAGTTTTGATATTCAGTTTAATGAGTTTTAATAACTTAATGTACTTGATTATAACTAAGACCATGGAATTTATAAGATATTTTCTTTAAGTACTACCTTTTCATATTTTATTCCTTCTTATACACTATGATTTTTATATATTCACTAAATGGAAATCACGGGGAACTAGGTGGTTGTGTATTGGGATTGTGTCTCGCAACCTATTTGTACCGCATGGGGTACCCAAATAGACTATATGATCGCTGGTATTATTATGGGAAACCACACTAGTACATGTTCTAGACATCTGTTTAAGAGAGTAGGAGAAGAGGATTGTGGTGAGGATCATGATTCTTGTTGGATTATTTTTATCTATTTTGTACTTTTGTTACATATATTGTAATTATAAAATGTATACATATTTTGAGGGATTTTTATAGACATCGGACTTGTATTATCATTAAATGTATGTGACATTCCTTCTTGAATTGTTCATGTTATCAATCTAGGATGTTTTATATTTCCAGATTGTAGTACTACTTCTAATACTTATTTGATATTATATTTTAGTTTTCCCTCAATTTGTTGTTCAGGAATTTGTCTCCACATTGAATCACTTATTCAATCGCTAATAGTCAACAACCGTTTTAATTTAAGGGGATTCTCTTATGGTCATATGGCTATCTAGGACTGAGGAACCTTCAATGAAATCCAGGATAATGATGTTACATTTAGGATAGTGTTAGTGAATGTGTAATAATTCACCTATTCATTATTTTCGTAAATATATATTCCCTTTAACACTTCTTGGAAATTAATGCACACTTTTGAATAGACCATGTCAATAGGTTTTGAAATTAAGATAATTTCATAAAAAATCATTTGTAGTACGTATATAATCTATGAAAACTATGGATATTTGTTATAAATATTTTCCTCAACTATTCCTCGGTCACCATTTTCTTCGATAGATCCATATCTATCACATAGAATGTAATATATTTCAATGAAAATATTACTTTCTATATAAAATTGTCACATTTAATGTACATGGATGATATCTATTCATTTATAAATCTATATAGTACTATAAACAAATTCTCATCTTTATGAACAATTATTTTATAGTAAATGAAAATTTAATCAATAAAAACACCATACATTTAAAGTGTAAATATTAAATTACTCTATTCACTATGTACATGAAATTTTCTTTCTTCATTTTTTAGTTTTAAGGTAATCACAATGAACCCATTCTATGCATACCTTGTAGTAATAGAGACTTGGATTATCTACTATAATCATTATTAATTGATGAAATCTCAACCAAAGATAAAATATGGAGAAGTAATTAACCACATTCATTAGTCAAAAAATTAATAAATCTATGGATCCTAAAACATGTTCATTTTCATGATCTTATTAATTACATGATAATAAATGATGAGAAACACTAACCCAACATTAAATTTCCTAATGGTTGATGAAACATCTATTGGGGATGAAAAATATTGTACAATGTCCTTATACATATTATATTTAAATTTATTTTATATTATATATAGTATGATCGAGATCATTCTTTTTGGGATGATGAATATGTTTAGAGATCTGGGTATGATATCATTACAGAATTAAACCGCGATATTAGGTGGAGTTGAGGTATCTATTTGGGAACACATGATGATATTATATGATAATAATAATTTCATTAAAAATGATCTAATACATTATTAAAACCATTTTATAAAGAGATTATTTCTTGTAAGCTATAAATATATGTGATTCATAAGTATTTTTAAAAATGGATTCGTTATTTTTATTACAATTTAATATAATTGGATGATTAATATTGTTATTGAAAGTAAATTTCCACACCTGAATTTTATATATATATATATATATATATATAATGATATCAAATATATACATAATATAATATTGATCTATACTAGAAATAGTATAAAAAAATATTCATATGATATTATTCCAACTAATTTTGAATGATGATGGTTTTTGTACATGAGATAAAAAACAATACCACATTGTGTTTTTGTTGTTAAATACTCATCCATATCATGAGTTTTTGTTTTAATATTTATATTACATATTCATGAAATTAGAAAATTCCTAAAGAACAAACGAAATAGTACATCCATTTATATTAAAAGAATCAAATTTCTACCTTTTACAACATCATTTAAGTATCCATCATAGCAGATGTAATAACATATTTCAATACATTCTCTCATGTATATGGAGTTTTGTTTTCATCATATAGGTGTGATGAACATTGAATTATGGAACTTACATCCATCATGTATATGTTATTTATTATTGAATAATTTATGTAAATGGAGTTGAATAGTCAAGATCTTTTTTCACCCACAATATTGAATATCATCATCTTCTCCCTTTCATATTGAATATTTAATACCCCTGAATTCAAAAAATAAATCATTTCATTACACCCTACATGCAGTTTCAATGATGATACTTCACACACATTTGAAATATATGTAGTCTGTTTTTATTCCCATTGAATGAATCATCAAATTTTCCACCATAATTATAATATATTCTCATACTTTCTTATCTATTACAATGGGAGAATTGGGAATATATTATATTCGTCTCAAAATTATGTTAATTTATAATTATTAAATTATTTCTATTAATGTATGTAACTTATATCTGTTTTAAACTTCATGTATTTAGTGCAAAAGGAGATTGAAATTAAATTTATGGTTAGATACAAATCTAAATTTTTACCATAATAGCCTTATAATTTATCTCATATATCCTGATAGAATCATCCACCATTTTCATGATTATATGGACCTCTCGTTCCTTTTAACATTATAAAATGTGGGAATAATAATAAAAACCAAAAAATATCAATCAATTAATCTTATTTTATTAGTTCATGTTTTTATGTATATTTTTATTCTAGTTTATTTTCATCCAAAAATTATATTCTTCCTCTATGTAATATAAAACCAATATATTATACTATTTCACATGAAACAACATTCCATAGAATATATTCTTGAAAAAATTATGTTTCTTTGTAATATTTAGTGAACAAATGATAGAATAAATCATATTGTCCATTTTCAATTATTCTACTAAACCACAACATGTTCTCTCCATCAGAAAATAGTTAATTAATCAAGACTCATGATTTCATTGATATAATGAGTATGTGATCCATGTATAATCATGAGGTTCCTAAATCCCAATTCTATTGTATAATATATATCATTAAAGAAATCATAATATTGATCACCACATTGGTTGTTGGTAAATTTTCGCTTATTTATTGAAATTTATAAATAATTTTGAAATTTAGGTATTACATTACTCATGTTATTAATAAATTACAGTGAAAACCAATTATTATAGATCTAATTACTCATACAAGGCACACATATTATATATTATGAATTTCAAAATTTCAATATTTGATATTTATTGTTAATTTTAAATTAGTAAATCTATCCTAAATGAAAAATAATACTAAAAAGTTATTTGAAATAAAATTTATCAAACTGAGTCTCATACATATATAAATATGTTATTTTAGACAAAATGATATATAATACTACTCTTTAAATATTTAGTGAAAGATTATTTGGGATATTATATACATAAAAATCAACATAATATAAGCTATAATTTCATTATTTAAATAATTATGTGTTTTTAAATACAATAGATCTTATATTAATGCATAATTAAACCTTGATCAAAGAGGTATATATAAATATTACTAGGGGAACAAATATGATTATGAAAATTCAAATGAGTTTACAAGAATTTAATTAAGCCATAGAAAATAAACAAATAAAGTCAAAAAAAATAATATCTAATTGATAATGAGAAAATTATATCATGAAGTCATGTTAATTTGAAAACAATATAAAACATGGAACCATATGAATGAATTAAGTATCCACACATAGATAGTATAAAAAATACATTGTGTTGAATTTTTATGATGTATAGAGTGTTACTGAAGGGACAAAAATAATTAAATATTCATTAGTTGTAAATTAATTTTTTTTACTACCCATAAAAGAAATATATTAACATGCACATTCATACCACATAATGAAATTGTATATAATTCATAATCCTAAGGAAAAATAATTATTTACAATTGGAATGAATAATCAAATGACATTTATTAACGAAACCCATAATATGTAAACATATTTATTTTTTGAAAATTTAAAAATTAATAAATGAATAGATGTTATGAATATTAAATTATTTTAAAATGATTTATTTATAAATGGTGTGAATAAATTGGAATAAATTTGAACCATATTGATAATGTATTTTACAAATGAGTAAAGAACAATTACTGATGTTAATATCATAATTGTTGGAAAAAAATAAATAAAATAAAATATATTTCTAATAACATTTATCACCTAATGATTCAATGGATGTGAGTTCGACATTAAATTTTTACATGCGTAAAGAGATATGGAATTTACAAAAACCAGTAATCTATGGTCATTTTATGTTTTATTTAAACGGATAATAAAAAATCATGTTTATAACTATCAATGAATGTAATATATATATATATATATATATATATATCTGTGTGCGT
Organism: Viscum album; assembly: GCA_963277665.1. Classification (NCBI taxonomy): domain Eukaryota; kingdom Viridiplantae; phylum Streptophyta; class Magnoliopsida; order Santalales; family Viscaceae; genus Viscum; species Viscum album. The sequence goes on along the minus strand of OY728151.1, from coordinate 13,703,466 downwards.
GTGTGTGTGTGAGTGATTGTGTAATTAAAAATACGGTAAAATGTGGAATAATTAAATTTTATTAATATGGATATAATATGATTAATTAAGAGTTATTGGGTAAAAAAATTTATGGATATTGGATTTGGAGTTCCTATATATAGGATTTCAACAAGTTTCGTATGTCTATACGAACTAATAAATATCAACCTAAAATTAAATAAATACCTTTATAATAGAGTTTCTCATATATATATATATATATATATAATTTTTAATATTTGTTTCAATATGAATTAAATTTTTATTGTCATAATTACTAAAGAGTTTTGTTTGTTCAAGTCCCCCAAAATTGATTAGGTATGTGAGTAATGTTTTTTAGTGTTTTAAAATTGTAGCATAATATATTTGAAATATATAATATAATTATATTTTTATTTATTCATCATATATTTTTTCAGTGAAAATAGTGTAGGGTAAAAATAAATATTTTATAGAATTTCTATATAGGTTGTTAAAATGGCCATAATGCGATAAGTGTTACAAAAAAACCTCAAAGACTAATTGCTGGAATTCAACATCGACATAATTCCAATTAAAATATAATTATATTCCTCAAAATATTTAATGAAATGTATATGATTATAAAAAGTATATATAAGGTTAATAACATATAAAAATGTATGGGAACATGATATGGAAAGAAAAATTATCACATTGATGATGCCCCATTTGAGTATGAAAATAAAATTATTATATTTCTTTTTATTTGTGATAATATCCTATAGGAAGAGCTTAAATTTTGGTGGGGTGTATTTAGGAATCTTATGGGAAATAAAAGTTTATATAAATGTTTTTTCAATTCATGTAATATGTTTGAATTCATAGTTGTTTTTAGTGGAATTTCATTGAACAGTTTCTAAAATATTTTATTGTCCAGTTATGTTAAATTCCTCACTACAGAAAAGTGTGCACAATTAACACCATAATGGTAATTATTTATGTTAATTGATATGCAATATGATTTCTTAGTGTTACCAATCCATCATCTTAAAGATTATATAGTTTTCATATTTCCCTAAATTTTACCGCTTTTTAAAGTATTATGAATATTTTATAGGAAAAATAATATTTTTCATGCCTTGTATTTTTTATGCCCTTATTGAAAATATATAATCATTTTTTCTATATTGATTCTATAATCATGTGTTTTTTTCATTTATAGGGTTTAATTTTTGATTAAATGTGGGGTTCTAGTAAACACGTCATAACATAAAAAATAAATTAATCATTAAAACAATATAACCCATTGAATAATTTTTCCTTTTCAATTTAAAAAAATGCATATTGTTATGGTGTGAAATTGTAGTAAAAAAATTGGGTTTTTCAATCAATAATTCTTTTTTTAATGATATTAACTAAAATTATCTTCTCTTGTACATAATTTAGTTCAATCTAAAATTATTGATGTTCTTTTTGGAGTTAGACAAGGATATCCCAAAATGTTGAAAAAACATTCCAATGATATAAAAAATGAAAATTATATGATAATTATTTATTTATTGATGTCATTATTTGTCACATCTACACCAATAATCACTCTTTAATTCAATCAATATAGACTCTTTATAATGGTGACAATGTTAATGTTATATGAAAAATTATTATAATAGCCAATGTTACCAATTCTAAATAACCACATTGATTTAATATTTCCTATGAACAATTTATACATCATTCATTAATCATTCAAATCAATTCATCTGATCGTAGTACACATCAATTTAAAAAGGTTCATTTACATTACTAATGTTTTTTTCATATATTGTGTCATTCCAATTTTTAATTGTTCTACTTCTATAATGGATTAAAAATCATTATAATGTAGAACATTCAAGTTATTTCATTGTAATTTTTATTTATATTATTTCCCATTACATGTAGAATATTTTTCATAAATTTTTAATGTGATAAATCAATAAAATTATTATTTCTTATTACATGGTGATTTCTAATTAAATTAATAGCTATTATAAAATAATATTTTAACGGAATATTTCTCAAAATTATTGTTCAATATAGTTACACAATCATGGTATTGATAAATTTATTCTTCATAATATATATTTATGAAATTATTCATGAAATATGTTATATGTTAGTTAAAATTATATTTGTATAAATATGAATGATTAATGTACAATAATATATTTTTTATAATTTAATTTTTTTTAAAGGATTATTGTGAGCGAAACATAAGGGTTTAACTATATTATTAGGGAAGGTTTTCCAAAAATATTACAAATTAATATGGTTACCCATAAATTATATTAATTATTTGAAATAATAATTGTATGAGAATAACCTATAGTTGAACCATGATTATGATCCATTAGTTGAGGGATTTTTAGATTTTGGAATAGATTATTAATAGTATTTTATATCTCATTACGATGAATGTGATTATCATTTAATTGATATTATACAAATCATGGGATTGTGTACCCCTACTCATGATTATAAATTCTTGATGGATTCTTAATAAATTATTTACAATTTTTATTTAGTTGGATATAGTCATATTATATTTTCAATTGATTAAATATATTTATATTACTGTCATTATTATATGATATTAATTACACAATTATATGTTTTCCTTCAATATAGAGTGGGATGAGATTTCCATTTGACACACTATCGTAACATATATATTGAGTATATTCACTATTCATTCATCTTCATGTGGTGAAATGTTATCCTTACCCAAAAAATATAAAATGCATCAAAATGATTCCCTATTAATTAAGGAATGTATTTATGCAATTCCACTAATGATGTGTTTATTATTTTTACACCATTATCAATGATATTTAATGTATTGAATTTCAATCAATAGTGATACCAAATATACAATTATGTTATTTCTATCAGTATTTCATGTTTTATTTCACTTAAAATTAGTGACATGGTGATATGGGTTGATTATATCATGGATCATATGCTCTATCACACATGTTTTTTATATGGAGTCTTAATCAGAAGAAATTTCTTTTAATATTGAAATTATGGATGTTAAACTGTCTATTGGATATTAAAATTTATATATTCAAAAACTTTGATTTCATATGTTTATGAAATTTGGACTCCACTATCATGGTAGATTCCCAACTACCCAATGCCCAGACATGATAAGGAATGAGATATATGTAGATAAATTTTTATTAATTATATGAACTTACATATATACTAGATTTTTTAAAAGCTTGTCATTTTTAGAATTAAAATTTTTCTTCTATTCATAGACTTGAGTAAGACCGTACTGTACAAACACCTCATGCATATATCATATAGGATGTTAAAATGTAACTAATATAAATGGATGTGCTAGTGCATTAGATATGTTCATTGAGAGAAGAATAATCTATGTTATTGGATAACAGTATTTTCTAATTGTCATTCAATTTTCTTTTATCCTATTCTTCATTAGATTAACTCATTAGGGTTAATATATAAAATAATGGTTTATTGACATCCATATATAAATTATTTATTTCCTTTTATAGTTATGTTATTGGTTCTCATTACCCTATAAAACAATATACCATACTCTACATTTATTCCTTTTTAGATGTTTTAATTTTTTATTTTTATTTCATTTTATGTTAATAGTGGAATGTTTATACTTACGTGGTTTATGAATAACCCATTTCTATTGTCAACATTTCCATATATATATGACCTACTAATTTAATCTTGATCTCCATTATGGGTCAAGACTCATTACTTTTGTTTTGAGGATTATAAACATATATTATATCTTCTAATTATTTTAATCTATAATTGGGATATTATAGTTAGAAATGGGATTGGTTAGAGAATTGGATTTAATTTGGCCCAGTTCATGACAAAACTATCACTCTTATAAGTTTTATTTTCTATGGTGGTCTAATTATAATATTACATATTGATGTTATTGTGAATGGGTTTTTATTTTCATGTTTTCTATTTATAATTATGATATATAGATTTTTCTATTAATTATTAGTGGCATGATGTGTGTTCACATGGAACATCATCCACACAAATAATTAACATTAAATGAATATGATTCTATGTTGTTGATTAAAAAATTAAAAGGAAGGGTTAAATTTTATAATTAATCGGTAGTATGTTAAATGGATTTCTCTAAAATTAGTTTGGGTGTATCTCTATTTTGATGAACTGCAATTACTAGTTTTTTTTTACCTATGGATAATATATATGTGGGTGTATATATTTGATATGTATACATAGAGGTGAAAAACTATGTTCCGTAGTATTTGTAGTGTTTTATGTCCTATTATTTAACTTATTATTCTCAATTCCACTTGACCAATGCACCATTATGATTCACCACATTACGTCAAGTGCACCTCCACATTGGAAAGAGGTTCACCACTAATAGTGAGTGTCTAATTTGGAATCACGAGGAGACTATAGCTTCATACCAAAGTGCACATATAGAAGTAAATAACCAAATATAAAACACAAATGAGTAATATTAATAAATATACAAACTAAAACATTTCATTATCAAATGTAACTCAATAAAATCTCAAAATCCAATGTCATATATAAAACCAAAAACATATTGGGCTAGTTACATTACATTAAAAAATATAAGAAAATAAAATGGCATTGAAAACATATGTGAAAAAGCACTTCAATTCATATGAAACAACATGAGAAAAAATACTCGACCAAAAAATGCCCAAAACAAGCCTCTACTCGAACTTGTTTGTACAATAAAAAAACAACAGCTTTGTCGGTGCCCATGTGAAATGGTGCACCATGTACGGTGTGAGTAAACCTAGTAACCCCCCATAAATGGTGTCTAAATTAAATACCTGACATTGAAATAGTGTATTTGTAAAAAAATTACAAAAAATTAGTATTGAACAATGGTACACCATAAGTAACTCCACAACTCATCTAGTAACCAATTATCAAAGGTTCCAAGGATAAACCCAGTCCAACCAAACATGTAATGACCGAACCAATAATCTATATTTTAACAAAGGGGTGAAATAATATCGACCCCATGGAGGGTGGGGGTTGTTTTGTATTCACCAACTCATGTAGGAATAAAAAATGCATTCATCTTACATGTCTCGTGTGCCCATTTCATTAGTGACTTCAACATCAATCTGGAATCTAAATAATATATCAACATCATTATCAAAATGGATTGAACCTTCACAATCAAATTAACAATTAACCAAAATATAAAAATTAAAACTATAAAATTTTTATATCATCTCCTAAAAAATATTACAGTAGTGACCAGAGCATTAGTTCAGTATCCATCTCTAGATAAAATCAGTGGAGCCTAGAGCCTCAATCTGGACTAGCCCAAAGAGAATGACCAAAAATATGAAATCTTTTTATTCATGGAATACCATAATATCCATGATCATTTCACTATAAATCTTATCATTAAGAATACCATCATATTCTTGAGAATCATTCTAACACCATAATTGTAATATATTACCTATACCGAGAGCATCATCCCATTACCTAAACCGTTCAATCATTTCTTAAATACATGTTTTAAATAGAATGACCATATGATAATTTCAATGAAAATAATTCAACCCATATATATAAATTAAACTTTACTAAGGTTTCTATGGTCTTTGAAAACAGAAAAATGCCTCAATAATTCCCAACCCTTTTAACATGACAGAAGAAACTAAACAAAAAACCCGTGTTAAAATTTTAAGAATCGCCCATATAATACACCATCATTTATATATTGGAAAAAGTTCCATAGACTACATTTATACTAGGACCAGACCAACAACCATGAAAATAATTTATTGCAAGGTGGAATCCACTCACATTTTTCAAATCCACATTTTAATTCCATTTAAACCCCCTTTTTATAACCCACATTTAGTTCATCACCACCACTAGAGATAAAAATGTTCTTTCACAACAATTTTATCTACATTTAAAGAGAGTTGTTACATTATTATAATTATAATGATGTTGTAAATATGTTTTAATCATCTTTTAGTAAAAATACACATTTTAAATATATTTAATTGCAATTTTAATACATCATCCGAATTAAATAAAAGATGTTAAAAATGTTTTATAAGCATTTTCCACAAGGGTTTCTCTAAAAAAATGACATATAAACTGATTTTAAATGTCATTTTTATGTCATAATAATTTAAAATTATCAAATTATTGATTTCAATGTTTTTATCACGTAACATGAATCAAAAAATAATAATTTCTTTATTTTCAATATTAGTTTTTCCAAAAAAAACTAATGTTGAAAACTCTTCTAAACCATGTTTCATGTCATGTATTAAAAAATGACACAGAAAAAATTAATTTTATTAAAAAATTATAATTAATTCATCACCTCCCAAAAAGAATCACAACAGTATAAAAATTTAAAAAATAGATTAACTCTGGAGAAAAAATAACAAATACAAACAATTTGAATTTTTATCTTTACAATTTTTATAAATAAAAATACAATTCATTAAAACTAATGAAATTATTTATCCATTAAACTATTATTTTTAACAAATGATTTCTAGTGTATGTATGAGGTTCATCATAAAGATGAAATTTAAAAAATGATAATATGTATTCTGAATAAAATGATTGAAATATAATGGAAATTTTTAAAAATTTAAATAACTGCCTGGAAAATATTATATATCTCGGTTATAATTATTTCATAAAAATGTTTTAAAAAATAATATCAAAAATCCATTAATGATTTTTTTATGGAAATTTTGTTCAAAATAAAATTTCAAATTAAAATTTATATTTTTACATAATAGAATAAAAATTTAGTAATTGATAATGAGAAATAACATTTGTTATTACATATTGGACATATTATTTATTTTTATTATTGTCTATGTAATTATATCACATGAACTATTTGAAAATAATATGAATAAAATAAATTTAAATGAAATAATAATGTAAAAAATTATTAAAATATTAAAACATCAGTGTTGAATTGAATCATAAAATTTTACAGCACTTCACAGTGGATATGGCATAGCCAGTAAAGTGTCTTCTCCCATGGAAATAAAATATCCAACACCTAATGGACGTATTTATATAATAAAATTTTTAGTGATTGGTTTTAATGTTTATATACCGTTAATAATTTGAGAGATATATATTTCATACTCTTGATTATAATAAAACATCCAACATCGAATAATTTCATCCTATTGAAATCTTTTAACAATATAAAATACTTTTTATAATTTTTATAGTATCCTTACTATTGGTGAAATAAAATATGGGTTGATAAATCCATATAATTATTTTGTATAATAATAAAAATTGTTTTTTTAATGATACATAACACAAAAAATGATAAGTATAAATTTTCATGATATTAACTATATATATATATTTGTTAATTGAAATATATGGAATAAATTCTAATAATGTTGATGTCCAACTGATCTCTATTTATAATTTCCATGATATCATTTTTCAATATCCCTGTTTTTATTTCACAACTAAAAGATCTAAATTCCACAAGAATCTCATAATTATCTTATAATAAAATTATATGTTGGAAATATGTTAAGAATAGTATGAGTAGTATTAAAGGAATAAAACATTGTATTTGTTGCTGTCTATAAAATATTTCATTACAATTAATGTATTTTTTGTAAAAATGTAGATAAAAATATAAATATTAGAATTTAAAAAAAATACCAAAATAAAGTAAAATATATAACATAGGAATACATCAATACAGATTTTTCATATATCATGAGATGGAAAATCTAAAAAATAGACGATGATATGTCCAAATGTACTAACTTTATCAATATGAGATGGTATTGTTGATGAAATTTCTATAATAAATTGTATAGTGACTACATGTGTAACATCCCATGTATTTATAGAATAATAATTTTTCATATTTTATAATATTTATGAATAAGATTGTAATTTTTCCTTCAAGAGAACTTATGCTCGATAATGTACTCATTGTGCAACAATGAGTTTCTTTGAAATCATACGTGGCATCGAATAATTAAATAATCATAAAAAATAAAAAATTATTATTATTATTATTTTGAATGGTCGTCATCGTCTATCCATTTTATTTGGTCGAATGAATCAACCTAACTATAATATGTTCCCATATACTTATTAAGTGCCTATTATATTCTTCTGATAAATTTTAAAAGCTAAAAAAGAAAATAAATCCAATTATAATCATGAAATATTCTATTTTTTCAAAATAGGGACATCAAAAAAAACATTGGTTTAAATTTTGGCATTTTTCGGATAGATTTCATTTTTTAAATAATAGTGAAAAAATAATGCATTTTAATTCAATACTGTGTTTTCAACTAAATTTATTATGTAAATAGATAATTTTTTAATTGGTATAAAGTATAATCAAATAATTATTTTATCATTTATCCAAATTTTGTTCATTGGATGTAATTACACATTGAAATTAGAATTAATAGGATGAAAATATTTTGATGATTTTTCCTTTAAAAAACATTTATTCCATTTTTACAATGTGGATTAATTTTAAATTATTCACAGCAACTTATGTATTTTGAACATGAAAAAAAGGAGTTCGTATTTGAAATCATAAGGTCCAAATAATTTAAAAATTTCCTTTTTAATTTTTTTGGCATTATGAATAGTTACTCTTGTAATTATTTTAATTACCACGGTTAAGTGTCAATTAGGTAATTGGTGGTTAATATATTATTGTAATTGTATAAAAATACCATTATACTTGTCTAAATTTAATGGGATTAGTGTATCCTGACCATGAAAATATTTTGGTCACTTTTAAGATCACATGGAGCCATTGGGAAGGGATTATGGCACTTATAAGCATTTTATTTAAAATAAAGACCAAGATGTCATAATCATATCTCTCATAACTAAAACAATTTTAATATGGGTTTATAATAGTGATATCTTAGAATATAATTAGTCATTATATATTTAAAATATATTACATATATAATGGTAATTTATTTATAATTTTTTAAGAAATAAATATTTAAATTAAATGCTTACACAATGGTAATGTAGTAATTCAATAATTAATGAAAGAATCAAAGAAATGATAATATAATTATAAAAATAAATATTATTTGACATTATTTATGACATAAATGAGTTTAATGGTTAATTTTTACATGATATTGATTATTTAGAATAATGTTCACAAACATATGTTACTATTTTGATATTTTAAAATGTCAACTAATGAATAATTTCAAAATTAACAGAATTGGAAATTAAAAATATTAGATATTTTTTAAAACGATATTAAATACCTAAAAATAAAATTTTTATCCCAATGGTTATGATTAGTCTAAATATTTCATTAATGTAACTTTTTTGGTTCATTTGACATGTTATGGTAATCACATTAATTCACAAAGAGTAAAAAACATAATATGATAGTAAGATTGAAAAGGTTGAAATAAGGGTTAAATGAGAAATATAAGGATGAAAAAATATTTAAAACATGCCAATTTTATTTGGATGATATTTAATCTAAATATAATCATGTTACATTCTAAATAAATTATTTGGGGATCATTTTTAATTGAAATTGAATCTATTTAATTTAATATATTAGCAGTTTCTAAGGGTGCCCCTCCCCTCTCCTATAAAAGGAACCCACTCAGCCATTATAATCACACTTCCAAATCATTTAAATTCATCCATGAACTTCCCAAACCCCTTATTAACTTATAACCCTGCGTTCTTGATTCAATAATTTTGGCACAAAAAACTTGTTATAGGTGTTAATGTGTACTTCAAAAGTGATCAACCGAATAAAAGGTACCATTATTTAAGAGTTTCTATTTTATTAATTGATCCAATTCCTCTAAATCACTTCCATATATGATAAAATAATTACTCCACTATATTAAATAAAAGGATATTTTATTGTTATAATATCATTAGATAAATACATCTCCAATTACATAAAATGGGAAATAAACATTTTATTCATTTCTACAGAGGACTATCGCCTCACAAAACGATATAGTTTGTTTTTCATTTACCATCTATCAATACATTTTATAATGCATGAATAAATTTCAATGTATTTTTTTCATAAAATATTATTTATTTTAAAATAATAATATTTAAATTATTTTATTTCGTTCTATGCACATAAAAATGATAACAATGTTTGTGCATACTTCTGAATTATGACCTCCACGAAGTGATGTAAATCATTTTTATTCACCACATAAATTTTAGGATATATATAAGTATATTTAAATAATTACTATGATAATAATAATATTTTTAATATTTATATAAAAGTTAAAAAATACTAACTTAATTTCCATAATGATCAATGAAAATGAAAAATTTACTCATGCATACATACGACAAACCATCTCCAAGATTATAACTATGTTAATATTTCATACCATAAATTATTGGTTTTATTTAAAAAGTATAATTTATGGATAAAAGTTATTATTATGAATTTTTTGTTATTCTAGTGCTGATGTACATATGAACACATAGTCAATTGACATCAATCCATGTTCATTTATGACTCAGGTTCTGAATATCAAAAATTCGTCAGATATAAACATAAATAATTATTTTATTTTTATAACATGGAAATAAGTGATATAAAATGAACAATTAAATTGAAAATGGTTATCAATAAATTATTAATGAACCTAATTTATTTTTTCTTGAATATAATGATTTTATGTGATGGGTAGGACACAAGGTATGTGAATTTATCTCAATATCTATTTATTAATACATATTTTGATAATATACACCACATTTATATATATAGTGTATACTTAACCACATTCAAGTTACATTACAATCAAAGGATTTCAAAAGAAATATTTTTTAGAATATGTGTTTAACTAAAAGACAAAATGAATATTTTGGTAACATATCTAGTGAAAATGACATTTCTGTAGTCATGGCCATTATTTTGTGTTTGGATTCCTGAAGAAGTCCTAATATTCGTAAACGAAAAGTAAATATGATATTCCCTTTTTTGGAATTTTGGTATTGAAAATGGTTCTTATAATGTATTTATTATATCAGTATCTTGAAATTTTATATAATGAATGAAATGTGAAAATTTTATTTTTATTTTTGTTTGTTAATTTTTCATAATTATATTATGTTTCTTGGGAATTGTTTATCTATATAATTGGTTCCATAATAAAAGGAGGGCTGGTGAGCCTGTGATAGCTCTCCAAAGCATTGGGTAATGAGAAAAAGTTATATGATAATGTTTCTCCTATGAGATTTAGGAAATATTACGTGATTGGTATTCCAAATGTAACCATGAAGGTTACTCTCTATGTAGATGCGATTGCTATAATGTTGGAATAATATGCATTCCACATGTTACCTTGATGATTTTTATTTTCTAAAATATTATTTAAAATTATTATGATTTCATGGGTTTATAAATATTCATTGACTAACATTTTCTATCCTTATTTTATATCCCTTTCTATATTTTTTTGTGTTCAACCAATGTTTTTTTAAAAATTTCACAAGGTATAAGGATGTGAAAAGGAAAGGAAGTAGTAAAGATAATTATTATCAATAAAAAGAAATTTTTTTTACTTTGAAAAGTTTTATATTATAGAAAAAATTAATAATATTGTATTTGTATATAGTTTTTATAAATTTTTGTACTTTTGTAATTCGTATATCCTAATTCACTAAAACTCTAAACCTAAAAATATTATCTATGGGAATTCATGATTTAACTCAAGATTAAGTAATTTCTCAGAGCTGGGGCCTTATAGTTGGTATTAGTGGTTGTATTAAATAACATTAAGGGTTTGGATATTTTTAATAAAATATCCTTAAATGATATTTTAATTTAGAGTAAAATTTAAATGATATAACATGTGAATATTATAATGTTTCTTCATTTATGATATGTTTGTTAAAAAAAGTTTTCCATAGAGTAAATAGGGAAGCGATTTTGGGACTACATTAAAGGGAATCCAACATTCCAAATCAGAAAATCGAGACAATTAAAATTAGAATATATCTATTATATGCAGGGATGGTTTAGTTTACTCTAGATATACATGGTGGTGATATCCATGCATGAGATTATCCAGATCAACCATATGGAAACATATCGATTGTGGAGCATTTTATGAGGCAACAAATTCCAAAATTCATAGGATCATCTAATCATGTTCTAGATGAATATTGGATAAAATCACTTGAAACTATTTTCGATGTGATGGGGTGTTCAGAAAAAAAATTAGTGTTTTTGTCTACAATTTTGAGGTGAATTTGATCAATGGTGGTAGATGGTTAAGAATATCAGAGACAGTGAGGAACATAATTCTCAAGATTGTAACGAATTGAAAGGTATGATAATTGAGACATATTTTACTATGCCAGTTTGACTTACAATTGATATTTTTTTGGAATTTAGGTAGAAGGATGGATCTGTGAATTCTTACAAAGAAAAAATTACTTGATTGGTATTCTACGTGCCAAATTTCAAATGAGATGATGATAGTAGAATCAATCATTTTAAATCAGGATTAATGATGTTTTATTGAAGTTCATTGACTTCTCATCCATTCAAATGATACCAAAAACTTGTTTGATGTTCGAAAATTGAGGAAATGGAGTTTGCTAAATGTCATTTGTTCTTTTAGAAACATCAAAATAATAGGTTGTGGTGGTAGGTGAAAGGGATGAATTCTTCAAAAAATCATGATGGCAAGAAATTTAAGTTTTCAATTTGTGAAAATTGAGATAAAAAGAAAACTAAGAAATATATTTTGATTCTGGTAAGTGCTTTTGAGGTGGTAAGATGGGAGATAAGGCATGTAATTGAAGTGAAAAAGAAAATGATAGTGTCATGGTAAAATCGGATATATAGTTAGTAAAATGATTTAAGTGACATGATATAGGTCATTATAAAAATGAGTGACTAATGAAGAACTCGAATGAAGGGAAGAATCCAGTCAATAAGAAGAAGTGTGTGGTGAAATCATTTTCAACTACTTTATCAAATTTTGGACTATATACTGATGCAATATTAGGTAATTTTTTTGTTTGTTCAGATATTTCCAATGTGTTATTTGATTTAGGGTTTACAAATTTTTTCACTTCTGAGAAATTTCATTGAAAATACAGAATTATACATCATTAAATGAAGAAAAAACAAATGGTAATAACACATTGGGAAAAATTTTAGTCAAAAATAATTTATAAGAGTCTCTCTATCCTTTTATGTTAAAAGAATCTACCAGAAAACCATTTTGTTTTTCCTATAGTAGATCTTGATACTTTTTTTGGTTTGGATTGGATTTCTATATACCCTGAAAATTTTATTATAGAACTAAATAAGTTTCTTCCTAGAAAGACATAGTGTTTATGTATGATAACAAACCCATACCATTGATCAAATATTAGGAAGCATAGAAAATAATAAAATATAGTAATTAATGTTACCTTTCACACATTGTGGAAAAAAATAACTTTTTTGAATAATGATGTGCCAGTCTTAAATGAGCATATTGATTTTTTTTCCTGATTTGATGTCTTGTATTATATAGGATCAAGAAGATAAATTTATAATTTACTTAGTTCTTAATTCTGAGACAATTTTAAAAACCCTTTATTTAATGGATCAAATTGAACATTTAGAGTTAAACAATCAATTAAAGGAGTAATTAGTTAAATGTTTCATTTGACCAAGAACATAACCTTAGGTTTCTCTTGTCCTATTTGTTAAAATGGAAGAAGGTTCAATGAGACTTTCCATGGAATATTAAGCCCTGGATTACATCACTGTTAAAAAGATGTATCCATTGCATCATATGGATGATTTTTTGATCTCTTTCAGGGGGTAAATATTTTAAGATGGTTGAATTGAGGTTGGGTTACCACCAACTGAACGTAAATGAAGAAGACTTTCTGAATACAACATATTGTACAAGATATGGCCCTTATGAATTTGTAGATATGTTGATTGGGTTAATTAATGCACCTGATTTATTTATTGATCTTATTAATAGCATTTTCTATGAGTTCCTTGATATTTTTTTGGTTGTGATTATTGATGAACTTTTGATATATTCTAAAATAAATTTTAAGAATATAGGACATTTAATTGATGTCTTGAAACTATATGAGAAAAGAAAATAGATGAGAAATCTAGCATGTGTGAGATTTGATTACAAAAAAAATTCATTTCATGGTTACATTATTTCAAAATATGGTATAATTTTTTATCATAATAAAAACAATATTTATTAATTAATGGATAAGACCCAAAAATATAACATAGATTCATAGTTTTCATAGTTTAGAAGGTTATTACTAAAGGATTGTTGAAACATATTCATGAATTTCTAGTCCATTGATTACGTTAACTCGAATGGGTTTCAAATTAATATGGAACAAGATTGTGATTACTACTTTCCTGAATTGAAATTAAGATCGGAGAATACCCCAGTTTTGGCACGTCCATCTAGAAATTGTGACATTTTAATTTATAGTGATGCTTAATAGAAATAACATGGTTATGTCTAATGCAAGATTAGCATGTATTTACTTATGCTTCTTGTTAGTTAAAAACTCATGATGTTATATACCCTACACATGATTTGGATGTATCTATAATTTTTAGGATCTATAAATATTGAGGAATAATATTTATGGAGTAAAATGTGTAATATATAATGAAAAAAATGTAAGAACTGGGTTCTACCTTTAAGTTACGTATCTTTTCATTTCGGTATTTACTTGTGAAATGTGAGGTAAAATAGGGCAAGTGTTGGCTACAAAACTATTACACAATCTGAATAGGGGTTATACACCATGTAATCCATGTACACTTCAGGTATTGATGTCGGTAAGTCCTTTTAAATATGTCGAAGGGAAGTCGATAGAAGAGGGAAACATTGTCATATACACACTTTGTATTCACAAGTACAGAGCGTATACTATTTTAAAATTTATTTAAAATGGATAGTATACTTTTCTTCCCAAAAATAATGAGATCACACCACATGGTTCCCAAAAATTAGTGTATTTTGAATATCTTCCTCCTGATTCTTCATCCAAAATCTGATTAGATCAACCATAGATGTGTTGGAAAATCCATTAGTGAGTTCCTGATTAATCTTGAGCTGTTCTTCCTGATTTCTTCTCTCGAGGTAGTTATTAAACCACGAGAATGTTTGCTATTTTTTAGATATACTCCATTATATGTGTAATTATAGGATAAATCTTAAAAGAGAGAGTTTTATGGTTATGATATTCCTCGTCTCATGGCATTAATTAATTTTCATTCTGTTTATATATGTTGCGCTGTTGCAAGCCCATTTTTTGGGTGTCTCTTGATTTTTAATTAACCCAGGTTATTTCATATTTATGTTTTGGTAATTTAATAAGTGTTTTAAATCATGGATTAGGTTGTTTACATTGATTAAGTGCTACCCCATGGGAGATTTTCCCTTGAATGACTGTTTATGTCCATTTGGCCAAGGATTCCTATGATGCTTTCCTTATCATCCCTTCTTGGTTTTGTTAAAATGAAGTTGATTGGGAAAATAGTGTTCCCATGTGAGAAAATTTATGCTTAAATATTTTCATAGTTTAAATTTGATAAAAGTCATGATATATGATATGTGTCCATGTGAGTTATTACAGTTATAGACATGTAATAGTTTAAAATTCTTATGTTTATTTTTATATGAAATGTGACCATGTGAGATAATTGATGGTTGAGCCTCTTGAAAGATTAAATTAAATGATAGGATTGTTATATGATATGGCCCCAAATGAGTTTATTAATTTTAAATCCATGTAGTACTTTAATTTACATGTGTTGGTTATTATGTAAATTTTCCTAAGAGATTTTCATTTTCAAGTAATTGTAAGAGTTTTATTTACATGTGTGGATTCTAATGATAATTTTCCAATGTGAGTAATTGAATTTCCAATCCTTATGAGGTTCGTCCTTGTTTATACTAGATTGTATGCTTTATAGTTTTGACCTTTAATGCATAATGAAATGATAATTTAGTCATAAATGACAAATGGGTAAACATAAATGATAGAATCAGGGATTCTGATAAGAATTCCATGAATAGGTTTTTGTCACTATTGTATCTTATACATTGGTTGACACATGGATCTATTGAGGGATCCCATGGATGGAATTTTTGGAGGATTATTTTGTGAAGTCTTGAGCGATCCATTGATGTAGTGGTAGGGCTCATGAATACTGTGTTTAAAATGCTGAACGAGCTACAGAATGAGTGAAACCATAGTCATGTTCTATTAGAAATGATTATGTTATTTGTTGATACTTGGGTATTATTTATCGGATCCAAAGACAGCTTAGTTGATATATACTTGAACCACACAAGGAGTAAGACCAGGTTCCTGAGAAAATCGTACAGACTGTCTTGTAAGATGTAGTTGGTATTGCACCTAGATTAATACATGATTCCCAAATAAGGAATTTCAAGGATTGAATCAAAATATATATGAAATGATGAAATTCAATGACTTATGATGCACCTACAAAGCCAGTGCACTGGCTTGAATTCGTTATTCACTAATACTTGTTTAGATGGTATTTTGAGACATCTGTTTCTGTTACTTTTATATAGGGATCAACAAGAATATTCTGAATTCTGAAAAATATATAATTCAATGTAATTGGACTATTAATGAACATGAAATGACTGTAAATAGAAACAAAATCTTGTTGGGCTACTTAATTTTGAGTATTTCCTAGCTTATTTTTTTTATTTTTCACATCTAGTTATATATATTCACTGGCATATTGTCGCAGACCTTGTGTGGTTGCATACTGGGATTTAGTCTCACACCATATTTGGATCTCTTTTTATCCCAAATTGATTATATTGTTTCAGGTGTCGATAAGGTAAAGCGTACTTCAATCGGTTATTGATTTTCAACTTAGGAGAAGGAGAAAATGTGACCATGTTGAGGATTGAGATGCTCTTGATTATCATTTTTCCTTTTTGTACTATTGGAACTTATGTCATGTATATCTACATTGAAACCTATTTTGGATGTTTTCCTTGAACATGTAACATGAAACATCATCATTTGTATGATATGACATCTGGTTATTTATATTATTAGTCATCTGATGTTTATTTTTTTATGTTATTACAACTTTCTCTATTGATTTATTATTGTATTCCACTATTTTATAATCTTCCATTTAGAGAGTAGTATACCCTATAGTCTGTTGAAAAAAATGAGTTCAAATTTTCATTGAATTGAGTGGAACCTTTGAGTGGAACCTTTGAGTGGAACCTTTGAGTGGAACCTTTGAGTGGAACCTTTGAGTGGAACCTTTGAGTGGAACCTTTGAAAATTTCATTGAATTGAGTACTATACCCTATCGTCTGTTATTACAACTTTCTCTATTGGTTTATTCTTGTATGACATCTGGTTATGATTTTCTTCTAGTCTGTTGCCTCTGGTGTTTAGGGATTTTCGCTTGAGTCAATGTGGTCTACCTGGTATGTGGAACCTTTGAGTGGAATTCGGATCCAGGATGCTAGAAAGTGGAATCGGAGGAGAATTTTATGGATTGGATTACTATATAGATACTTTAGATAGAGATATTAGGGAAATGATATTTTTTAAATATATTTTCTTGGGAGTATCTACCTGGAGTACATTGAAATTGAAAATTTCATTGAATTGAGTTGTTTTTTAGGGATTTTGAGTTATTATAATTTATTTTATTTCACCGTCTGTTGAAAAAATTGTATTGGTTTGTTATTATTGATATTTTTTTGGTTCTAATTTGTTGAAACCTGATGTTATTAAGGTATTCCATCCCATTTATCATATATACACTTAGTATAAATCACATGCCATTCATTCATAACATTCTATTTAGGAGAATTTCTGATTGCATGTTGTTTTGATAGGTAAAATGATAGATGTGCCTACTATTGTGATATGTGTATTTTTACATGTTATGGTTCAAATTTTATTGATGCCATGATTTGGCCTCTATGTTGTGTGGTCTCTCTTGGATCGATATTTCGCGGATCATATTTTGAACTTATGTTTAACAGTTCTACTATTTATTTTTACTTCAATTCCATGCATTTATTCGTAAAGATTATGGGCCCCCACGGGTCGGAATTCAGCATACCATTGACATTCTATTCAAAAAAGAAATTTTATTAATTTTAAATTAGATTCAATTTTTGATATGATTTTGAACCTAGATAATTAATGGGGTTCTGGAATGTTCTTGGGAAATCCAACTCAGATAACTGAACTACATGACTTGTGGTTTTGAGAACACTTTATATGTATTCTTTTATTCAAGAAGAAAAGCCATTCTTAATTATATGTCATGTACTATGAGTAAAAACCATGTGTTACATGGTTGAGTTTTTATTCATTAGATAAAGAACACAAAATTTTGGGTTTTGGTAGGGCATGTCATGTACTTTAGAAACAGATCATGTAGTTTTACATAGGCAGTCCCCATGTAGATCTAGCCATCTAAAAGAACATGGCCTATTGGGGAGAAATGAGTACTTGGTATTTACCATTATATTATGCTATTTACCTGGGGTTGTTATATGACTAGTTTGTCAGAAGTACATTCCATTGTGATAGATTTATGGTACAAGATGTGTATAGTGTTTACATGCCTTGTACTCCACTTTTGGTACCCCATGAGGTTCTTTCCCTATTTTACCCCTTTGTCAGTTTTGGACATGCAAGCAGTCCATTATAAGTATATTTCTACATAGATCAAGATAGAAAAACCCATGTATAATTCTGAGGAATCCCAATGGGATTTTTTTAGATTCTATCTAAATGTATTGGTTCTTCCTCTAGTTATAAATTTCAGTTGTCACCTGATAGTGTGACCAAAATAATGAAATAATTATTTTGGAATTTAGAATAACCAGATTGATTCCTATGTTTTGAGATGAGATGTGAACTATCTAGCATTACATGTTCTTTGAGGAAATATCCCTTGTGAGATGTGTAGTTCTATCCTGTGATATCGTGAGAACTATGGTATCGAGGATCCATGTAGGATGATTCAATCGTTTATCTAGCGACCAGGGATCCCCTGAGCGATGCCTTTTCATATACACAAATATAGGGAGTCCCTTGAAGGATCCATCTACTATGTTCTTATAAGGGGATCCCTATTGTATGATTCATATTTTGACTATCATTTGATGCTCCCACATAGGATTCCTCCTTTTCCTTTTTTCTAATGATACCAAGTCTGATTCCATTGCTCGTGATACATAGAGCATCCCAAGTAGTATGCCTCTTCGTGTTTGAAATGAGTGACCCAGTAGGTTTCTGTTATAAAGAGTCTTGGGATCAATGATTAAATATATGATGATTAAATGACACTATAAACACTATTTTGGAATAGAAACACAACTGTGCATCACTTCAAGGAGTTCCCCATGATAATGGTGGGTGTCACTTCATCTAAGACCCTCGTGTAGTGGTACGTTATCTATTTTGGTGATATTCCTTGGAACAGAGATGTGAAAGATCATCTGTAAACTTTTTCTTTTAACATTGGATTAAATTTAATGTGATTTGAGCCTAGTGAATTTGTTTTGTGTGACCTAGTGTTGGGGGTTGATGGTTAGGATTTTTAAAGGATTTCCCAAGGTTGGTATCACCCTGGGAGCTTGTTTTATTGTATTATTTTATGATCTTTCTGTGCTTGGTTCAACTCTAGTTTTCTTGTCCCTGGTAGGACGTCATTTTAATATGAAGCCATTTTTTTGGATGTGTAATCATTGTATCATGATCCTTGATATGAGAATGAGCATTGAGGAATGCTCAGTTCAGTAGGTTAGACATGCCTTTGGCTTGGTAATATTCTTAGGATGTCATATGAAATTGTATTTCATTTAGTGATGGGTGAATTAGTATGTTGTCATCCTTGTAATTGGTTGTGTAGATGATGTGATTTTGAGATAGTTCCTATGAGAGAAATCGGGTACAAGGATGCATATTGTGAAAAACCTATGAATATTAACAAAAATGTTTCATTCTCTCTTGTAAAATCGAGGCAGTATATGTTGACATATGCGGTACTCATCGAGTTTAAAATGTTGAAACAATACATTGAGTTCAGTTAAATCATTTTTCTTGGAGTAATTGTGTTTATTTTTGGGTTATCTTCATCGTATATTTTCCAAAGCGTATTTGAACCTTGTTCATCCCACTGATCTGGAGGGATTTCTGGGACACTGGTGTTTTGATATTCTGTTTGGTTTAATTTCTTCTTTTATTTCATGTAATGTGATGTGGTTTTCATGGATCATGTAACAATACTCATTTATTTATATTGCTTTTGAACTAGCTCGTTTGAGATTGGATTATCTTTCTTCTCAATGTATAGGACACTCCTAGGTGGGAAGCATTAGATCTGTTCTGTTTATATGTGTCCTTCCAAGTTGAAGGATCATAATCAAGGACCATTTTGAAATGGTTGATTATACTAGAATTCTATTGATGGATTCGAGTCTTGCTTAATATTGATTCTTTCATGGAAGCATGAATTAGTTGTGGTAAGCTATTTGTGCAGCCCTTGTGAGGAATCTATTACCATTGATGGGAAAATTTGGTTATGCATGATCTACCACTAAAATGAATTAGGGTAAATGAATTGTGGTCAGTTAAATGAAAATGTTTCCATAAGTGATGTCGAGATTCTTTTAAGAGGTCGAGCAGTACTGGTTTGAATGATACATTAGATTTGTGGATAGTTCATGATTATCTTTCTGTATTTTTTATTGGGACGTGTTTTTAGTGGAGGATGGGGTAATATTGAATGATACATAATTTTTAGTGTATGATTTCCTTGGAATTACTCTAGATTCCTACTGATTTCATTGACATGACTGCCAGGTAGATTCCACTCTTGGTTAATTCATCATTCTTATGTGGACCCTTGTCCTTGTACCAATATCTCTGTTATAATGGGGGGTATGAACAACTTGTATGAGTTTAATGCACTCTATCTTAATGAATCTGAGGTTATCCAGGTCATTTATCTAGGGAATAGATGTTATTCACTAATAAGTGATAAGGTTTCTAGTGGGATGGTTCTGGATTATGATTTTCTCATACTATGGCATGGATATTCTAAATAATCAGGCGACGGTTTGAAAATGGAGTGTCATTGAGAGACATTTATGGGATTAGGGGAACATGAACTTTGTGGGTGTTTTCTGCATTGAGAGAAGTTATTGTGTTTCTATTGCAACATGTTGGCTTACTATGATAGTAATTTTTGAGATAAGTCATCCTGTAATGGTTTTACTCGTTAACCTTTTTTCTCATCTTGTATGGTTCGAGTGATCCAGTTTGAACTCACCTCCAGTTCAAGGTTAGTGTAATTTTAAATTCCACAATGTCTTCATATGGAGTATTATGTGACCTGTTTTGATGAGGTGATAGGGTATTAATTATTCTTTTCACATAGGTCATTGATATAACCTCGGGTGTGTTCTAGTTCACCCAATTAAAGGAAAATATCGCCGGTAGCATTACTAGAATGCTCAGGGGCATGATTTTGGGGGTTCTTCAATGGTGAAGGTGTCATGGTAATGATTTCATATGGGTTTTTGTTGATAGTATCAAGATGGTTTTTTTCTACTTATCATGTAAACCATCAAAATTAATGAGATTGAGAGGTTTTTCATCGAGGAGATTATACAACCACATGGGGACCCACATTCTGTCGTTTTAGAGAGTGATGCTCGGTTTACAACTCATTTTTTCAACATGGTTTTAGAGGGCACTGGGTATATAGGTGCTTCTGAACATGACATACCACCCTTATATGGAGGGCCTGTCAGAATGCAAGATTTGGGTATTGGAGGACATGCTTTGGGCACCCATCCTGAATTTTAGGGGTTCGTGGGGGAGACACATACCCCATTTTGATTTCACCTATAACAACATCCTTCAACATACTATTCTTATTCCACCATATTAGGATATGTATGGTATTCCTTGCTGATCAACACTGTGTTGACTAGATGTATGAGATGTAGCTATACTAGGACCTCGTTTTTTCTAGGATTCCACTAGGCATGCAAAGTTGATTCTTGAAGGGGATGAGTACTACATAATCTTGTCATAAATCATACACCGATCACTAAGCACGATCATAAGAGTTTGAGGTTGAAGATCGGGTTTTTCTACATGTTTCACTGAGGTAGAGACACATGAGGATCAGGCGAAACAGTACTCTTTCACAAAGATATTCCGGAACATTTGAGATTATAGAAATTTTTTTGCATGTTTCCTATGGGTTTTAGTTACCTTAGAGGTAAATAGTTTTTGATGATGTCTTACAAGTTTCTTAGTGGAATTTTTATTATTTATATCTGCCTCATGCTCTTCTTCCTAAGGCGGCTGAGTTATAGGCATATGAGTCCTTTGGGGAGCATTGTTTAAGAATTTTTTATCGTGTCATAAAGGTTCTCTATGGATATTCTATTCTTTTAGTATGAGTTTTATGGAAACATGATCTGGTGTAGGATGAGACCTAGTAGAGCGAGAGAAATGTTGACCCTAATGTCTAGAGTTGTTCTTAGATATTTCTTCACCACCCAGGAAGGGAAATTCAGAGTTCAATTACATTAAGGGGGATGTTTGTAAGAACTTAGTTATTCCATTAAGGTTTAAATCCTTTCATTTCTGTTTTTACTTAATAAAATTATTGAACCCCCAGAAAAGTGATGGCTATTGGACTATTAGACAATGTGACTGAGGGTTACACACTATGTAATCATAGTGCTCGTAATGTTTTGATGTCAAAAAGAACATTAGATGATGGGAAAGGGAAGTCGGTAGAAGAGGGATGATTTGGTATATACACGCTCTGTATTTTAAATTATAGAACATTTACTTTTGTTATGTTTCAAAAAATGGGAAGTTGCCTCACCTTATCAAAAAAGATAGAGGGATTACAACTTTCTTCTCAAACAACAACATTGGGGTAATATTTTTCATCCTGATTCATCATATGAACTCCGATTCAAATTCCATTAGATGTGTTGGAATCCCCTCGGTGATTTCTCAATTTCCCTTGATCCTTTCATCATGATTTATTCTCTCGACCATGTTATCAAACCTCAAGAATTTCTGAATAGTTTTTTATCTAATATAGGCTTTCACGGGATGAGGAGTGTCATACGATTACGAGGATCTCCATATCATGACATTAGTTACTTATGAAGCTATTTATATATTCTGGAGTGTCACAGAACCATTTTTTGGGGTGTCTCTGGATTTAAAATTAACCATTTATAATCAATATTGTAGTTTAGATAATTTAATAAGTGTTTCGAAGCATGAATTTCATTGTTCACATTGATTAAGGGCCACCCAATGGTTGTGTTTCCCTTGAATGACTGTTTATGGACGTATGGCCTAGTATGACTTTGATTCATTCCTTGTTCTCCCTTATTGGATGGTCTAATATAGTGTTAGTTGAATAAGTGATTTTACCACGTGAGATTATTTATGATTAAGCTATTTGATAAACTAAATTACATGATTGGATTGAAATATGATATGTTCCCATTTGAGTTATTATTGTTATATCCATGTAATTATTTAATTTACATGTTTTTATTCATCTACGAAATGGTCCCATTGAGGTTAATTGATGGTTGAGACTTTTGATAGTTTAAATTACATTATAGGCTTATTATATGATATGAATTCACTTGATTATATTATTATTAAATTGATTTTATAGTTTAGTTTACATGTGTTACATATTATGTGAATTTTTTACATGAGTTTATTGTTGTAAAATCCATGTAATAGTCTAATTTACATTGTTTCTTATTATGATAATTTTACCATGTGAGTAATTGAAATGCATAGACTTATAAGGTTGGACCATTCTTTATATTATATTGGATTTATATTTGGTTTTGACCTTTTCATGGATAATGAAATGATAATTGAATCTCAATTGATAAATGGGTGAATCATGTATAATGATTAGAATTCCATGAACAGGTTCATGAGACTATTGTATCTTATAACTTGAGAGATTCATCAATCCATTGAGGGATCTCATGGATTGACTAAAGGGAGGATTATTATGTGATGTTTTGAGAGATCCATGGATTTAGTTGTCTAGCTCATGGAGTCGTTTTTTAAAAGGGAGAACTATCCATGGAATGATAGATACCATGGATGGGTTCTATTAGAAATGTTAATGTGTCTTAGGTGATACATGGGTCGTATATATAGGATCTATGGACAGACCAGTTGAAATGTACTCACACCACACATATAGTTAGGTTGTGTTCCGTAGAGAATCGTATGGATGGACTCATAGGATGAAGGTGTTATTAAAACTGGCGTAATGCTTGAATTCCATCTTAGGAGTTTCGTGGAAAGACTCTGACTACAGATTAAATGTTGAAGTGGAACTACATATAATGGTTCATCCAAGCCGAGTAACATTTTTGGATTCATTCTTCACATATACATCTTTAATTAATATTGGGAGATATTTGTTGTTCTAACTTTCATACAAGGATCATTCATCTTATTCCATATTCTAATTCTTATATATATTAATGTAATTGAATTGTTAATAAAAATTAAATGACTCTAAATGGAACCTAGTGATTTTATGAAATTTTACTTTTGATTATTTCCTATCATAATAAATTGATTATGGTATTCTACATGTTATATATATTCCCTGAAAGCTTATCGTTGACCTTTTGTGGTTGCCTAATGGGACATAGTCTCACATGATGTTTGAGTCATGTTTGGGCACAAACAGATTATATTGTTATATGTGTCGATAAGGGAAAGCACCCTTCTCCTGGAACTTGATTTTCTACTTAAGAGAAGGATTTAATGGGAACAATCTAATTCTTACGATGATGTATAGTTTCATTGGTCCTTTTTGTACTTTTGGTAATTATATCATGTATTACTGAAATGTAATATTTTTTGGTTGATTTCCTAGAACATGTAACTTGAACCATCATCTTTGGTATGACATGACAACTGGTTATTTATATTGTAATTATTTAGTTGTTTATTTCTATTATATGGTATTAATTCTTCCATTTTTTATTGTATTCAACTGTGTTATACTATTCCCATGAGGGAATTGTCTCACCAATATCACCATTTAGTCCCTGAGAGCTTATCGGTAGACTCTGGCATTTAGGGAGATGTTCATGAGTCCATGTGGACAACTGGGTACAAGGCACCTTTTAGTGAAATCCAGATCCGGTATGTTACATAAAAAGTTTTAATTATATATTCACGTAGAAATAATTGAATAGTAGATAGCAAATATGGTTGGAACTAATAATGTATTATTATTTCAAGATTCATTTCCATCATGGAAAAGAAAACAAGGTGGATGATTCATTAGGTTGGAAAATTAATACTATATTAACAATTTTATGTTTAAAATTTTTCCCTTTGATTAATGATTTAATGAAAATTTTCATGGATGTTATTGGTGCAAGAATTTATTTTCATTGGATTTAGATTTAATTACAATCGTCTTTATTATACCGAATTTAGAAAGTAATGAAGAAATACATTGAATTTTTGAAAAATGGATAATTTGTTCAAAATTGTATGTTTCTTTATAACAACATTGGAAAATATTATTTATTGAGATATGTGAATACATTATGTGTTAATTTTGATTAAATTTTGAATAACGATGTGTTACATAAAGAAAATAGTTTTCTGTTTTAAGTTCATCTGGCAATACTAAAATGTATAATGATCTTTAGGAGTAATAATAGTGGGATAGAATGAAAAGAGATAATTCTTAGATTAATGTGATGTGGTTGACTTTTCATCATGTTAATAAATAGTAAAAGTTATTTAATGGGATGATTCATCCTTTTACAGTACCAGAATGTAAATGGAAAAACAATACATGGAGTTCGTAGTGGAATTACCAAATTCATATCTAGGTAACAATGAAATTAGGATTATTATTGACAGATTGGGTAAATCATCTCATTTCATTCTTATTAGAGATATATTGTCTCTAGATCCCATTTCTATGTTGTATCTTTAATATATAGTAATGTTATATGGGGTAATTATATAAATTGTATCTGATCATGATCTGACAATCACTTCTAACTTTTTGAAAGACCTTCAAATGTCATTGAGAATTGAATTAATTTTTAGTAGAGCTTTTCATCCTCAATCAAATGGGTAGATATGATAAAATATTCCATCATTGGATGATATTCTACATGCTTGTTCAATGAATTACTAGTTATATTAGGACCACCATCACTCTTTGGTTGAGATTTTTTATTATATCCATTTTCATTATTCTATACAGATAGAACCCATTTAGGCATTATATGGAATGTAGTGTCAAAATCATGATTTTTAGGATGAATTAGGTGAATAGAAGATGATGTGACCCAATTTTATAGAAGATATTTCCTAAAAAGTTCAGTTTATTTAGAAACACATGATAACATCATAGAGTAGGTCTAAACATTATGCAGATAATTAGAGGAAGGATCCCTCTTTTGTGGTAGGTTATCATGTCTTTCACAAAGTTTCTCCTTGAAAAATTGTGATACGTTTTTTAAGAAGGTGAAGCTGAGTCCATGGTTCATTGAACCTTATGAAATTCCAGAGATATTTGGATCAATTTCTTATCAAGTGGCTTTTACCACGAGTTTATCCCAAGTAAACAATTTCATTCATTATTCAATTTCAATAAAATAAATTCTAGATCCATATCATGTTTGTATTAATAAGTAGTTCAGTAAGAAGAGATTATTTCTTATGAAAAATATCTTGTACAGATTCTAGACTACATAGAAAACCTGTTGTGGAATAAGGAAACTCATTAGGGTAACATTTTATGAAAAAACAATATGGTTTGTAGAGGAAACATGAGAATATGAAAATGTTGTGAGGTAGAAATACCCCCATTTATTTGATAAGTAAATAAAATTATAGGGAGACAATTTTTATTGGGGGGTAGTAACATCCCAGGTATATATTGAAAAATATATTTTCATATTCATTAAAATTTATGATTTAGATGATATTTTTTTCTTTAATGGGGTGATATGATTGATAGCTTACTCAACACAAAACAACGGGTTTCTCCAAATTATTTTGTTTCACAGAAGATTATGAAAACCCAAAAACCAATACCTTATAAATAATACTATTTTATACATTAGTCATGGCCTAGTTGTTGTATTGGTGATAATGAAACAAACTAACAATATTATGTTTAATAAGATTTATTATGTGTTTCTACTTTTTTTATAATAAAATATATTGTTTTAAAAAGATACTAAATCCAATTTTAAGCAGAAAATACTATTATATTTTAAAGTTATTTTTACCTCTTTTTGAAGGGATCCTTTTTTAAATCAATTTTTTTGATCTTTTATATATTCAATTTCAAAAAATAAACACCTTATTTTAGAATAGATACATCAAAATTCAGTTTGTTTTGTATGGTGTTTTGATAAAATTCATTTTTTAAAGAATAGTGAAGAAATACTGGATTTTGATTCTAAGTATAATTTCATCTAATTTAATAATGTAGTTTGGTTAATAATTTATTTGGATTTAAAGTATAATAAAATAAATTTTTTATCATTTAATCCATTTATGGTCATTGGATGTAATTTTACATTAAAATGAGATATAAACACATGTCAATATTTTGATGGGTTATACTTTTATAAAACACATGTTTTCTCATTTTGACTATGGAGATTAATTCTAAATTAGTTAATACAAATTGTGTGTTATGAATTTTGAAAAATAGATTCCTTATTTTTAATCAGAATGCCGAAATTATGTAAACATGTCCTTTTTTGGAAATTGTGAATAATAACATTAGTAATTATTTAAATTACTATGGATAAAGGTAAAAAAAATTAAAGTAAAAAAATAATATTATAATAATACAAAACTACCCATATACATGACCTAAATTAACTGGATGAGTGTATCCCAACCATGATCATCCATGGATCAATTTTAGTACCACATGGAAAAACATAAATGTGAATATAACACTTATAAACAATTTATTTAAAATAATGACAATGATGTAATAATCTTGTGTCTCATAACAGAAATAATTTTATTATGGGGATATAAAAGTGATATATTGATCTATAAATATTAATTATATTTATAAAAATTATACCAGCATAATTTTAGTTTATTTATAATTTCTCTAAAAAATAATTAAATTAAATGATGACATAATGATGAGGCAGTAATTCCATAATTAATAATAAAATAAAATAAAATATATTATAAACAACAAAATCAATATTATATGACATAATTTTGGACATCAATAAATATTATGGATAAATTTGTTATGATTTGGATTATTTAATGTAATTTTTTCGAACTTATCTTACTGTTATGATATTTTTAAATGTTTACTAATGAATAGTGTACAAATTGACACTATTGGTATTTTAAAATATAAAATATTATATTAAATGATATTAAATTTGTAAAAATATAATATTCTAAAAAATGGTTAGGATATATACAAATATGTTATAAATGATTTTTTGGGGACATTTGACCTTTTATGGTAATTATATTAACCCAAAAATTGTAAATAACATAATATCATAGTATGGTTAAAAAGGATAAAATATGGGTTAATCAAACAAGATAAGGATTAAAAAATATTAAAAACATGACTTATTTTAATTGAATGATTGGTATTCAACCCAACATCATCATAGATTCTAAATATATTATTTTTGGACCATTTCAAACCAAAATTTATATTATATTAATTTAATATTTTTGGAGTTTTAAAGGGTACCCGTCCCCTCTCCTATAAAAGGTACCCACTATTCTCTAATACTCACACTTTGATAGAATTTTGAATTATCCAATTTATATCCAAACACATTCCTAAAATACCTCTACATGCTCTTGGGGAATTATTTTAAGAATAAAACTCTTCTTAGAGGGGTTAATGTGTTCTTCAAAAGTGATCAACTAAAGAAGATTTATCATTTTAAAATGTTTCTATTTTATTTCTTCATCAAATTCCTATAAATATCTTTGTTAGTGGATAAAATAATAAATCCAATATCCTCAATATAATATGTTTTTATTGTTTTAATTTCATCACCTGAATCCATCACCGATTTGATCAAATGAGAAATGAACAATTTTCTTGTCTGTAAGGAGGACTACTGCCTCACAAACTGATATTGTTCATTATTCATTTACAATATATCAGGATAAGTTATAATGATAAAATAAATGTTTAAATAATATATTAATGACATATTTATCACTTTTTAATAATAATATTTCAATTATTTTCTTACCACCCATGCACAAAAAAAAGATAACATTGTTCATGCATATGTGTGAACTGTAGCCTCCAAGAAGCGATGGGACTCATTTTTATTAAACACACCACTTATATAATATATATTAGTATATTTAAATGGTTATCATGGTTTTAAAAATATTATGGTCATATTTTAAATGTAATTTAATAATAAACATGTTCCCATAAAGATCACTGAAAAATGGAAACGTTACTAATGTGTACTTACGACCTACCGTCTCTATGATTATAACATTGTTAATTTTTCATTACATAAATGAAGGGTTTGATTTAAAAATTATAATTAATTTATAATTGGGATTATTATATCAGGAATTTTTTTTGATATATTGGAATTATGACCTCATAGACGATTGACAGCAAGCCATGTTCATTTTAGACTCAATTTCAGAATTTCAAAAAAACATACGATATGAACATAAATAATTATGTAATTTTTATAACATTTTAATAAGTGATATTAAAGGAATAATAAAAATAAAAATGTTTAAATCAAGTCGAAATTATATAATTTTTATTATTTAGTGTTTTAACGATTGTACGTGATGAGTCAGACTCAAGGTAAGGGATTTAATCTCAATATTTATTCATTAAGGTATATATTGATAATATACATGACATTATTTTATATGGTTCATATTTAACCCATGTAAATAAATAATTTCATTCAACGGTTCTCAAAATCAGTCTTTTTTATACAATGAATTTTTCTAAACCCCAAAAGAAATTGTTTTCTAAACATATGTAGGGAAAATGATCTTTATGTTGTTGTGACCATTATTTGTTATTGGTCTTCCTATACATGAAATAATGTTATTAAAAGAAAATTACATACCATATTAAATTTTTAGGTATTTTGGTATTGAAAGTGGTTTTGAGAATGGATTGATTATATCTATTTATTGAGATGATATCTTTTAATTTCAATATGTATATTTTATTTTTATTTTAAGCTAGTTAATGTGTTATTATTTTGTTATGGTTCTTGGACATTTTTTATGTATATGGGTGGTTACATGATAAATCGAGGGAGGGTGAGTAGGTGATAGATCTCTAATGCATTGGAGAATGAGACATATTTAAAATATAAGGATTCTCCAAAGAGATTTTTTGGAGACACTATGATGGGTATTCCAAACATAACTGTAATGGTTACTCACTATGTAAATGTGAAAGCTATAATGTAAGTTTGATATGGATGCCTCAAGATACCTTTATGATTTATAATTCTTATGATGTTTTTAGGATAATTATGATTTCATGGGTTTAAATATATTGATTGACTAATGATTTATATCCATATTTTATATCCCATACTGAGAATTTTTTACTCATCCCATGTTTTTAAAATGATTTTACATGGTAAAGATGAGTAAGAGAAATGAATAAGTCGGTAATATTTTTGACAAGAAAAATAGTTCATGTTTAATTGTAAATGTTTTAAATTTTTTTATAAATGGATATTGATTTATTTATATCCATTTTGGATAAATTTTTGTTGTTTTGTAATTTCAATGTCTTAATTCTCTAAAATTCTAACCCTGAAAAGATCTTCAATACGAAAAATTAAATTAACTCTATATTATGTAATGTTTTAAGGATAGGGCCTTGTACTATGATTGTATATCTCAATCTATTCGTTTTGAATGGTATATAAAATCTAATAAAACAACCCCTAAGAAACAATATGAAGGGTGGGATAATTAAAATAAAAAAAAATAAATGAGTAGTTAAAAATGGTTGGGTTTAGGAGTAGGATAAGTAGGATGAATGGGAACTACATGAAGTGTGTTTTGAGTAGCATAAGATGAGGTGGGAATTTTTGGTGGAGGAGTCATATCCACTAGAGGAGGATGAGGTGTTGGATCTACATTTTAGAACATTCTTTACATGTATGAAGACATTAAACGTACTTAAGATCTTATCATATCCACCATCATCACATGAATATCCTAAACAATATATTCCAATGATTCTATTTGTTATTATCATCCTGCATTTCAGAGGATTCAGAATACCGAAAAATTGTTTTTACTAATACACGTGTTGGGTATCCTTATACAATAATTGAGT
This sequence comes from Viscum album, assembly GCA_963277665.1. Lineage (NCBI taxonomy): Eukaryota > Viridiplantae > Streptophyta > Magnoliopsida > Santalales > Viscaceae > Viscum > Viscum album. The sequence goes on along the minus strand of OY728151.1, from coordinate 13,671,920 downwards.
GTTCTTACATTCCCAATGTTGTAGATAATATATCCTTCCAACCCTTATGAAATAACACCCATTGTGTGAACTTCTCCAAAATATAATCATGTATAGAATGTATAAAAAATTCATAATTAATCACAATATATTAATAATTGATTCAACAAAAACAAACAAATAAATTATTAAATAAAACAACTTTCAATCCACTCAGCTAAAACCCGTGAGTCTTCTATAATGTATTTTACTTATTTTAACATCCATGATCTCTTCCATCATTTATGCTTAATAGGGGTAAAGAGGTTCTTCCTCGGTGGAGCCTGAAGTCTACGATCCCAGATTTCACATATTTTCAACTATCATTTTTTATTCTAATAATTTATACCCTTCATGAGATAAATAATAATGGTACACATTTTTATAATGAATCACATACATATATATCTTTAATTTCAATAAATTATAAATGAAGACAACATGAATATATGCATCATTTCTTAAAAAATATCTAAAAGGTAACATTACCCTTAGAAAAAACATCCATTCTTGTATATTCAATAAATTTCATCCTTCTATTTTCATCTATAAATGGGTATTTATAAAATATATTATGATTTTTTATATCTAAAAAAATTATAAATGACATGAAGGTTGACTTCAAATCCAAAAATCTCCTAGAAAAAATTGAAAAAAAATTCCTCCAGATTTCTAAAGTATTAGGTATATCTGATTTCATCTAATAGTAAGTCAAAAACATATATTAAAAGATAAATTTAATTATATATATAATAATAACAATCCTGATTTGAAAGAAAGGTCCCCCACAATTGATATATTTTATCTTTTTCAAAACATTTCCAATCATGAATCAAAAAAGTAAATTTTCATTTATCTTACATGGAAATAATTCTGTTGATTTTTTTGAATTTTGAACACATGAAATATCATTAACATCAATTATTAATTATATAATCTAGTATTGGGTTTGTTAAAGTAATAATTTTGGTAATCCTTTACATCCACATTTACCTGGCGTCAAACACTTTTCCCCTTTTTGAGGAAGATGTATCTTGTAATGAAGAATGATGATGATCATCAATAGTAGCCTATATGAATTCCTCCACAAAGGTATGTGTATGATCACCTATATATGTTGGTTGTGAATCAGATGTTTGATAATTCATTATCCTTAAAATCAAATTAAAAACAATTTGAACACAAATGTTTATATCCAACTATTACATTCACATGTGAATAAAAATTAAAAGATTATTAATAAAAATTTAATCTGAAATAAAGACATTTTAATTATTATTTGTTTAGTAATTTAAACTACAAAATAATTAGTTTGAGATTAAATGGAATAATTTAATGAAAACAAGTATGTAAATGGTTTGCGAATCGTTTGTTTTCTCAAACTTATAACACCATTTTTATAAATAGAATAATAATATTTGATTATATGAAAACTATTCCAAAAAAGAAAACTAAACTGACAAAATTTTTATTCATATTATTTAGAGAAGTTAACTAGAATGATAAAAACATTAATGGGAGATAAAAATACATAAAATAAAGGTAAAAAGTCAAAAAATGGGATGTGATTAGTAAATTATTCATCCTAATAAATCATTTTACACAAAAAATACCTTTTTAATATATTATTTTATATAATATTTTTTTCCATTTTAAACAAATTGGATTTAAAATAATTCGTTTTCATTGTAATCAATAAATATATATGTTACAAAAGGTAAACATGTCCATATAAACAAAAGTAAACAAATATAAAAAAATAATTTAACATATTAGATAATAAACATGTTTTAATATAGAATATAAATCTAAAATATCTAAAATTATATAAAATTTTAATATGTAAACCAAACATAAACACATGTTTCCTATGATGTTAGGAATTTTCTAAAGGATTTGTTTCCCTAATACAATCATCATGATCATTGACGATGTCTATTATGTTCACCTCACTATTTTCTAACTCTCATTCCTTGGAAGTATGGAGCTCTCTAAAATCACCATCTTCATCCTGATTATCATAAACAACATACTATTTTCTCCTTGTAACAAAATATACATTAATATATGAAAATAAGAAATAAAACATAATAATTGGGATTTCCATTTGTTTATAAGATTAATGGATCAATTCAGCATTCAAATCTATTTCAATTAACAACTATAATTCCAAATTCGTGGTGTTTTATATTGTTGTCCTATCATTCATATAAAATTTATAGCTATTAAATCCATTCCTAGACCATGTTATCAAATTAAACATGGGAATCCCACAAACCATTTTGGAGTTTCTAATGCATCTGATCTTCCAAGAACGAACTCTTTAAACAATGGGAAAAATATTTGTTACACTCATTTAATATCAGTATATCATTATTCTATGGATACAATATTTTTTCACAAATTAACATGAAATTTTATATTTTTTTTATAATTATTTATTTAATTCATATTTTATAAGTTTACATTCACTATCTGTGTAAATAGTTTTACTATCAATCTATGGTTCCAATTTCTTGTATAATTTACTCTTTCATGGTGTTATGTTGGAAGATTGAGGTACTCGACTATAGAAAAGTAGGTTTTACAAAAATCTCCATCCTCTTTATAAATATACCTATAAAAAATGGGGGCTTCTATTAAATATGGTTTCTTAACATAACCCTTTAACATCATAATATAACGTTCAAAAGGAAACACACAATATAGTAATACTGTTCCACAAAGATATATATCTCACACCAAAGGATCCATTAAATTATACAAGATATAAAAATATAGAGTGAAATAAATTTCCAATTGACATTGTTTTGAAATAACATCGTTCTCTAAATTTTTCAAATAATTCATCTCAACCACCTTATTACAAAATTTAATTATAATAAATAACACACCTTCTTGATAGTCATTCTAACATGGATGGTAAATATTTTTCTCAATGGGACTGGTAGGATCTATTTCTTAATGATGTTATAGACTTAAAATTTCATACTTTTCAACCTCAAATCCGTTAGAGGAATAAAAATTTTTACATTTTTTGAGTAACCCTAAACCACCATTATATCTTCAAGACAATGAAAAAAATTCTACCTCTTTAATAATGTATGAACATATAGTGATAGGAATTCTAACCTTCCATCAAGAAAGGGAGATAAATACAAATGTATTCTCCTTTATTGTAAGTCCAATATTACATTCAACCCACCTCTAGTATTTCATTTAATAACTAACAATGTTTCAATAAAGATGTCACAAATATTCATCTCTACGTGAATGAAATCATTGTTATTTTTGACTTCCTGATATCTTTGATGTGGTAGATTAAAAATAATTGACCATTTATTATATATATTTCTATGATTAATTTTTTTTTGGAAATTAATAATACCACATCAATGTTTTCGACATTGTCAATACTGATTTTTGGATATTGGTTTTGAAGGATTATAATGTTTTTATGAGCCATTTATTTCCTTTTTAAAATATTTTATAAGAGTAATCCATATAGAAAAACCTTATGTAACCCAATAATATATTTTATCTCATGTTTATGTTGATAATACTATTTATACTATTCATATATTGGATAATATTTATTCCCATTAACATTGTATGTAGATAAATTTCCATATTCATGGATGTTTTATTGTGAAAATAATCATTTCTTGCAATTTAAAAAACACCATTAGATGTAAATCATACACCCAAATGCCTTCCTCCCATAAAAGTTGAAAAACATCAGTTAATAGTGATAATAGAACATCAAAATCATTTCTAGGCTTATCAGGTTAAGTGACCATTAAACTCGTCAAGACATATTTTCACATCATATAATTATTATTAGATAAATTTTCAATTAGTAATAAAATAGTCCATGATCGATATGTTCTATATAGGCTACTATATAGATATTTCCATCCACGAACAGTCCATGTATATGATTTATAATTCTATTTATGAATGATTGAAATTGTTGATCAATTTTCTTCCACAATGAGAAGTCATCTAGATGCAATAATTATCCATCACATACCAACTCATCTTCATTCCATCATAACCTTTCTTAGTGGTGATAAATGTTAGTTATTGGGGGGAGTAGTAGACTATTCGATGTTAATCAAGAATATAAACTTCTGCTTTCATTCAAGAGAAAAACATTTATATGATTTTCAATGATATATAATATGATTTCAAAGAAGTTAATAACTGTATATATGAAATTAATATTCAATTTGAATGATTATTATCTTAAATTGAAAATAAAACAAATAAATTTTTATCACTAGAGTATAAATGATAGTATTGCCGGAAAATAATGACTAATTGAAGGCCTGAGAAGAGGGATTAAATATCTATAAATCTCATTTTATTGTTTTACTGAATCAAAATAAAATATTAACAATAATAGAGGATTATTAGTGGTCACAACGATATTTTTGAATATAAGAAATTTTGTATATTAGTATTGTATGTAGTGTTAGGTTCCAGCAACATAATATGGCGGTTGAAGTTAATAGACTCAATGATGAAATAATATCATACATTAAAAGTAACTCTAATGAAATCTCAAAAAAAATGGTGCATAACAAAACATTATGAAATAATATATTAACATTGATTGATCTATTTTGTAATAAAATACCTATATTGAATGATTTTATTTTTCTTGTAAATCTATAACAATTATTATTTCTTTTGTAAGAATATAAAGAACTAATATCATTAATAAAAAATATCATATTTATATGAAGATTATTTCTCAAATGATCAATATTATATAATTTTATATATTGGTGTAATTCATTGATTTAAAAATAGATATTATCTTTTTATTTATTTAAAAAATAAAACATATAATGAGTAGTATGTCCACAAGCTTCAAATTACAAAATTATATTTTCACTATAATTTAGAAATTCAATTTTAATAAGGAAATAATTTGATAATTTAATTAATATTCAATCATTAATCTCTATTTTTAAGGTAAATGTTTGTAACATTTATCATAAATTTTTATTTTTTTAATATACTATATATAAATAAATAATTTTTTTGGGATCCTTTATATGATTTGAAAGTATAATATTTGTTTTACTAGAAAAAAAAAATTAGAATATGCTTAATTTGAGATCTTATTTATCTATAGTTTATAAATATACGGATTAATTTAAATTCATCATAATGTGCCATGAAATAAATTTTTTATACATGTATGAACTGATGAAGATTACATTAAAATCGAAGAATAGATTTGGGACATCAAATGAAAAAAAAAATTTAAGACAAGAAGATATGATTCACATATCAATACAATACCAACATGCATAAATTACAAAATACCTTGTTTTTTGTAAGACAAAAAATTTACACAAACCTAAATTATAAACATGACAAAAGATGAATGAGGAGAAAATTTAAATCAAATTAATCACAAGGTGATTTCAAGAGGTGGCCAATGGTATATGAGGGTCTATTAATCAGATAATTCAATATTCAAGTGCATTGGAATTAAAAAAATGACAGTTTTAGTATTTAACATGAGAGAAATTAGACTGTGATCATGAGGAAGAATGATTGCTGAATGAGTCCAAATTAAAATTAATAAATTTTTTAGTAGGTTTTATTTCATTCATAATATAAGTGAAGTGGAAATGAAGTGAAAATTTTATTTCACACCTTGGTTATTGGGAAATGAAGTGAAAAAGTAATGAATGATTCATTTCCAGAAAGGTTATATGATAACCACTGAACAAATTATATGAAAATTAATTTTTTAGGTCATCAATATAATAACCTATGTGAAAGAAAATTTATATCATTTCACACCAGTTCAATATAAACTATGTGAAGACCCCAACTTTATAAACTTTTTTTGTACTAATTCACACATAAAAAAATTACCATTTAAGAAACCTATTTCTCCCTTTCACATAAAAACTAGGTAAAAACCCACTCCAAAAAATTTAAATAATTTAAAATTCCTATATGATTTTTTGAAAAATTCACCCATAAAACACAAAATATTATCTCTTGATGAGTTGGAATCCTTTTATTTTATTGTTCTTCCCGTTATTCTCTTTTCAAAATTTTTTAAAATCATTCACAAAGCCTAATTGTATTAATATTATCACTCAAAAAAGTATTTCAAACAAGGAATAAAACTGTCACACCCCAGCCCATGAGATTAATTTTTTTAATTATTATTTTTTCTGCTTTTAATTTTTTTTGGCTGGGGTCCGGGGTGAGTCTCAAACAAAGTTTCTGAGTTTTGATAAAAAGTTCACATTTTGGGATTGACATCGTTGGACGCACGGGCAGAGCATGACACCGCACGGATTCACCCATGAGACTGTGTGGCTTTTCATTAACATTATTATTATTAAAATGATTTGAATTCATTTATTATTATTTTATTAATAAGGTTATTGTTATTATTATTATTATATATATATATTGCTTTTACTTTTATTTTATTTATTTCTTATTTTTTTATTTTTTTATTTTATTCTTTTTTTCTTTTTTTCTTTTTTTCTTTTTTTCTTTTACTCGTTCCACGCAGTTGTCCCCCCCCCTAAATTTCTTCCACGTGACACTCTCCTCCACATACCTGACATTTCATTCCCTTCTTGATCACCCTACGGTCTGTCATCCTTCAGCGCAGCAGCACACCACCACCACCCTCCTATCCTCCTATATGTGGTGTGCCCCCTCTACAGCGCAGCTCCGATCGGTCCCAACCCTCAGCCTCCTGCCCTACACATCCTTGTCCACAACACTCCACAAAACTCTACTCCTGGATCCCCAATTCCTTGCTCGCCCTCCTGCTCCTTGTCACAGCACCCACACCTCGCTCTGGATCGTCCCTCCTCTAGGGCTCTCTTCTCCCTTCCTTGTATGCGGTGTGACCCTTTAGCATCTCCCTAGACCCAATCTCCTTCTCTACCTCCTACCAACAGCTCACCATTTCTTGTCTTCAACCCCCATCTATCTCCATCCTGATCCCCTATACAGCAGTCAGTGCCCCGCTCCCTCTCCCACTTGAACTGGAACTGTCTTATCCATGCGCCCTCCACCCATCCATCCGCCACTCCACCCCCCGACACGACACCCCTTGGCTCCCACTCAAGAAAACCATCCCCCAGTCTTCCCCCTATACCTTTGGCCAGCTCTCTATCAGACATCATTGATCTTCATGCCCATCTTCTCAACACAGCCGGTGCTCTTATGAACGCAAACTCCGACTGAGCCCCCTGCTTCGGCGGCCCTCACCCACAGCCCCCTGGATGGCTTGCATTCTGCAGCGTGGACCTTGTCCATAGAACCCTCTCTGGCCGACCTTCTACCCACCAGACCATCTGTTTGGTGCGCATTAGATTCTCCTACAGACCTACAGCCGTCTCCCTTGCCGGAGTGCACCCCCTACCAGCGTGTACCCTGTCGTTACACCCTCTTCTTGTGATCATAGCAACACGCTTTGCCGGTGTTTCCCCAACCATCCCTCTAGTGGTATGTTTCCAGTCGCACCCCCTGGTATACCCATTTCTTTTATAGTACATTGATATTTCTCTTTGATATATATATATATTACCTTAGTTTGATTAGGATTTTAATTAATTAAATGTTGTTTTGGGTTGATATGATAATTTCAGACCCACGCAGGTTATTTCTGAGTGAGCATTGCCATCACACCTTGGTTCCGAGGTTGCATTGTCATCTCACATTAATCGTGAAGTAGGAATTACCTTATCACTTCCTTTTTAATTCAATATTCTTTTATTTCATGCATTATACACCTTGTTTAATTTAAAAATATTGAAATATAATTCTTGGTTTAATTGTTTAGCATGCCAAGGATGTTTTGGGCTTGTTAACATATATTTTACTTAGGAAATAGTGATCATGGGTTTTGTGAAAATATTTTTAGTAGTGTTATGTTTAAAATAAGTTTGTATCAGTTTTTCAAAGTGGGATTTGGTTTTATAAATAAATCGGTGTTGAGTTTTAGGATGTTTTAAAATGCATTATCGATAAAGGATCATTTGAAACTTTTACAAAAATGTGTACCCTATTTAAATAATATTGAATTTGAGTTAATGATAAATTCTATTTTATGAAAAATAAATGGATTAAGGCCTTTTTGGACACTTTTTGAAAATTATTGAAATTTTTTTTATCATGAAAACCTCATGTGGATGTTTCTAATGGCATACTTGCTTGTGAATAATCGATGGAATATCCATACTTAGGGATCCTCGTGATCCATTATGAGAGTGTATAATGTTGGACTCTTTATGTTCCTTGATAAATGGTATGATATCAGTCCTTGGAGTGACTCAGGGTGATTCCAATTGTGCATTATATATATATATATATATATTTGTGTGTGTGTGTGATTGGATGCTTGGCTGGCATCGGTTGGCTCACCACTTTTCTAAATACTTGAGACCTGGGAATCTGGAATATTGAGAGAATATTCTATGAATGATTGATGCACTGGTATGTTACGGTACTGACCAGTGGCCCATAATATAAGGATATTTGGGTTTATTATTATTGGATTTTCCCTCAGCCTTCGTGAGAAAGGATGGTCATGTGTATTGTTTGTTTTTATTTCATCATGTGTGATATGTCATCGGGGATGAGGTCTCATGTATTTGTGTCTTCTAGTTTATTTTTGATCTCCTTGGTTCACCGATGTCTATTCAGCTTTTTTTCTTGTAGTGGCGATTGTGATTCTTCTATGTATACCTATGATTCCCTTGTTGAGTGATTTTTTTCAATTCTGGGGTATTGTTTTCCTTGGAAATTGGTAAACTGGATTTGATTAGGTTTCTAAAAATGGTTTTCAAATGAAAGTGTTTAATCCTTTTTGTACAAATTTGATGATATAATCATCACATTCAATTTCTAAAATTCCATTGACACTAATGAAATGAATCTAGATTTGAAAATTTTTAAGGGAAATGGCACATAAATTTATTTTGAGTAAAATATTTAAAAAAACATACTTTTATAAATATTAATTCAAACATGAAATGATGTTTCTTTTATTTTAATGGTTGTGTATTGGGAATAGATATCGGGATAGCCTACTAAGTTTTAATACTCAGGCGTATAGTTTGTTTCTATTTTTATTGTTTTTGTAGGCTACATCTTCAGTGTGCTTGCCTTGGGAAATGCTTGATCGTTGAGTCAGAGAGTGACCCATGAGGTCGCACATAGTTAGTTCAGATGTCGTGTTCGGTTAGCTTTATTTTCTCTTGTTCTGATTTAGTCATTTCATTTTGTTTATTTATCTTGCGTTTCTCTATATTATTTCGGCTACTTTATTTATTTTTATTGGTAAAAAGCATTCCCACATCCTCTGTTGATGCCCTAGCACTTGTCGCCAGCCCGGGAGGATCGAGAATGCCTCTAGGGCCATGTCGTGAACCAGCTTGGGTGATCCGTTTAAGGACTAACAGGGTTGGTTCGTGAAAAAATGATATCAGAGGAGGTTGTATCTTATCATAATTCACTTTTCAGAGTTCCCTTTGTTATTTCAGATGTCAAGGGAGATGGAGATGGATTGTCGGGACTCGGGGGGGTTGGTGTAGGAATAGCGTCGCAAGCTCTTGCTCATTATGATCCTCGGGTTTCAGTGGGACGTCTGGTTTAATTAGTTTCTTTGGGTTTTTATGGAGCGTTTTATTATTGGGATACAACAAAGATAGTGGGGATAATACTCCTCCTATGTCGTATAGCCTGGCAAGCCTTGTGGAGCAAGGGGCATGGTCACAAAAGGCTGCATGTGTCAGTGAAGTGTTTGGCATATGGCCTCTAACCATATGTTCAAGTCACCCACCGTCACTAGTTATATGGTGAGTCATTTGGGGTTTCTTCTGAGTTTTGAAATTGATTTGAATCAAAAAATATTGTATTGAAAAGTGGTTGATTGAAATGACATGTTTAATTTATGGATGGTTTTAAATTAAATGTGATAAATGTTTTGTTTTTGGAAAAGAGGTTGTTTTGTTTTTTCTTTGGTGTTCCTATGGGTGCTCACATGCGTAGCGATAAGTTGGAATATTAAAAAATGTCTGGTATAGTGGATGGATGCCCGAGGTGGCATAAAAACATGCGTGTGAGTGAGGCTATAAGGAATTCCAATGGAGAGGGTTTAACCCAACAAGATTGTATTAAATAAAAAATGTCTTCAAAAGGAATTTTTTGATGTTAGAATAGCTTATTTTATGGTGTTTCTAGCTTGTCACCTATGCAGTGTTTGATAATGAGGATTTTTACTTATTGAGTTGGACTTGATGGAGTTCTTGAATTTTCTTGTCTAATAGTTATCCTTTTGATGATTTGTTGGGTGATCATGGTGTTGTTAATCATCCTAAAGATTTTAGGATTGAGTTTCATAGGATAGATACACATATCTTTTATGGTCAAGTAGATCCATCGTAGCATAGGAGTGGATGTAGATAATTGAAAGGGTCCTTAACCTCATAGTGTATCCCAAGTCATTGAAGGTCATGTTTGTAACTTTCATGCTTGATGGTTCACCGTGGATATGGTGGAATACAGAGTCTTGGAACAAGCCCCGTCAAGAGATTACTTGGGAGTTTTTCAAGACTTTGTTCATTTGTCAGTATTTCTCTAAAGAAGAAAGGGTGAGATAAAGGATGGAGATGTGTTATTTGGAGTAGGGTGACAAATTTTTGTTGGAGTATTTCCATATCTCGGTGAAGCTAGTCCCTTATGATTCAGAGTATGCCACATAAATCTCTATGATGGCTTGATGCTTCAAGGTGGGTCTCCTCCCTGATCTATAGTCAAAGGTGTCGACATCCAACCAAACTTCTTTTGCGGATGTGGTGAGACGAAATTTTCATGTCGAAACCATGATGGTGGGAGTGCTTGAAGTTATCCTCCCTCCTTCAATTCTTAGGAGTAGTGATGAGACTTACAATAATAATATGATTAAGCAATCAAATGTTGATGGGGACAGTTTTCAGAATCAAAAGGCCCCAGGATCCTTCATCAACCTCTTCAGAGAGAGATACCCTCATGTGTTATCAGTGTGGAATATTGGGTCACAAGAAGCCATGGGGTACAAGTTCTTTGAAGACCTACCAGGTATGTGGACGCCAGAGTCACTTGAGGCGATTTTGTCATGGAATTTCAAGAAAGTTTCACGAAGGAAGTCAACAGATGTGATATTCTATTGGGTTTTTGTTCTAATGATTCTTATGTATGTTTCTTTCAAATTTAAGGGGTATCTTATCGTTGTAGTGTATAGATTGTGTTTTGTGTTTTGAAATGTATGGGAATGTCGTGGGATTTTTGATGTACTCCAATTTTCAATCCCAATGTGGTTGGATTTAAATAGTCAATCATTTCCTTTTTCAATTAAAAATATGAATTTTTTTTATTGGGATTATTAGAACGTGACTGCGAGGTAGAAGATGCTTCATTCATCAAAGCTCCTTCCAAAAGTTCTAATAGTGAAGCTTGCGTGTAGTCAGGAACCCCAAGGAATTTTAAGATGCTTGGATAAGGTGGTGACTCCATCGTTGTGGTGAGGCATTTTTATCATGTCTTTTGTTGTTTCATGGTCATTGTAATTCTCCTCTTGTCGCAATTGAATGATAGAATTATCCACCACACAATGTCAGTAATTGTGTCTTTTTTATGTGAGTTTCCAATCAGTGGCCTTGCATGTACCATCCATTGAGATTGAGGCCTCCCTCCCCAACCATGGGGTAAGGGTCTTTGATTTGTGCGTATTTTTTGGTCCTTCTCTTCTTCCATCCAGACAAGACTGAGTGGTTTAATGGCTTTATTCTGTGTTTGTTTTATTTTCGGTAAGGACCGGTTCATGTACTAGTTGAAATCTTATAGTGGGGAGTATGTTCAAGCCTCCCCTCTTCTGGTGATTTCCTTTGGGAAATATGTCATGTCTCATTGTTGGTTGATGAATAATCTATGTGTTAAGAGGTTGGTTCATGTTGAGTGGAATCCTTACATCTTGATAGATCGGCTGGATGGTGTTGTGGTTTCCCTGGGACATAAATCGTTATGGTAGGGTGAATTTTCACACCCTGACCCATGAGATTAATTTATTTAACTATTATTTTTTCTCCAGTTAATTTTTTTAGGGTGAGTCTCATATGAAGTTTCTGAGTTTTGAAAAAATGTGTGTGTTTTGGGATCGACGTCGTTGGATGCACGGGCGGAGCGGGATGCCGCGCAGCTTTGCCCATGCAACTGTGTGGCCTTTTCGTTAATTTTATTATTTTTAAAATGATATGAATTCATTTATTATTATTTTATCATTAATTTTATTATTAATATTATTATTGATGTTTTAATTATTATTATTATTATTATTATTATTCGTATTATATATATATGTATATATATTCTTTTACTTTTACTTTTATTTTCTTTATTTTTTATTTCATTGTCTTTTACTCCTTCCAGGTGGTTGTTCCCCCCGATATATCTTCCATGGGGCACAACGCTCTGCGCACCTAACACTGCATTCCCTTCCTGATAACCCAACAATCATCCCTCCTTCAGCACAGCAGCCCACCACAGGCGCCCTCCTCACCCCATGCATGTGTCGCACCCTCTCCACAACGTTGCCCCTATCTATCATGACCCTCGGCCTCCAACCCTATGCACCCTAGCCTACAACCCTCCGTAGCACCCTTCTCCTGGCGACCTGGTTCACTAATATCCCTCCTCCTCCTTGTCATAGCACCCGCAACCCAATATGGATCTTCCCTCCTCCATCGCTCTCTTCTCTCTTCCTTGCTTGCAGTGCAACCCTCTAGAATCTCCCTAGACCTGATCTCTTTATCAGCTTGCTACGAGTAGCTCGACAGCGCTTGTCCACAATCCCCTACCATCTCCCTCCTTCTCCCATTTTAAGCTGTCAGTGCCTCGCTTGCTCTCCCACTTTCACCGACACTGCCGCAGCCTTGCACCCTCCACCGATCCATCCGCCTCATCAACCCCCAGCGCGACACCCCTAGGCATCAGCCCAAGAAAACCATCCCCCGACCTTCCCTTTCTACCTCTAGACAGCTCTCCATTAGACCCTGTTGGTCTTCGTGCCCCTCTTCTCAACACAACCTGCACACATCCAAACATAAACACCAGCCGAGCCCCCTACTTCGACAGCCCTCACCCACAACCCCCATTCAGACTACGTTCAGTCGTGCAAACCATGTCTGCAGCACCCTCTCCAACTAACCCACAACCGCCTCAGACCCTCTCTTTGGTGCACTGGAGCTTCTCTGACTGACCCGCAGCATTCTCCCTTGCCGAAGAGCACCCCCTGCAGGCGCATACCCTACCGACACACCCACTGCTTATGAGCGCAAAAACCCGCCTGGTTGGTGTTGCCCTGTTTCGATGCCCACACCCAACTGGCGGTGCCCCGACCATCCCTCCAACAGTCTGTTTCCAATCGCACCCCCACCCTTTGGTATACCCATTTTTTATGCTCAATAGATATTTCTATTTTATGTATACATATATATATATATATATATTTACTTTGTTTGATTATTATTTTTATTAACGAAATGTTGTTTTGGGTCGGTTTGATATTTTAGGACTCACACGAGGTATTTTTGAGTGAGCGTTGTCGTCGCACCTTAGTTCTGAGGTTGTGTTGTCATCACGCTTTGATCATGAGGTAGGATTTCTATTTGCACTTTCTTTTTCATTCAATATTCATTTATTTCATGCTTTCCTCACAATGATTAATTTATAAATATTGAAGTATAATTCATGCTCTCACTGTTTAGCATGCAAAAGTTGGTTTGGGCTTGTTAATAAATATTTTACTTAGAAAACAGTGATTGTGGGTTTCGTGAAAATATTTCAAGTAGTGTTATGGTTAATAGAAGTTTGTATCTAGTTTTCAAAGTGGGTTATGGTTTTATAAATAAATGGGTGATTAGTTTTAGGGTGTTTTAAAATGCGTTGTGGATTAATGATCATTTGAAACTTTTATAAAACTGTGTTCCCTCTATAAATAATGTGGATTTTGTGTTAATGATAAATGTCAGATTATGAAAAAGAAACGGTTTATGGACCATTTGGACACTTTGTGAAAATAAGGGAAATTTTTTTATGAAATCATCCTATGGAGGTTCCTCATTCCATAATTTCGTGTGAATAATGGATGTGATATCCTTACTAAGGAATCCTCGTGATCCATTAGGAGAGTGTTTAATGATTGAATCTTTATGTTCATTGATAAATGGTAAGAGAGCAGTCCTTGGAGTGGCTCGGGGTGATACATGTTGTGAATTATTAAATATATATGTTAGTGTGTGTGTGTGTGTGATTGTATTCTCCGCTAGCATCGGTTGGCTCACCCTTTTCTAAATACTTGAGACATGGAAATCTAGCATATTGAGAGAATATTCTTAAAATTATCGTTTCCCCAATAGTTTATGGTACTGAATTGTGGCCCATAGTAAGTGGATATATTGGATTTTTTTCTATGGGATTTACCCTCATCCTACTTGAGAAAGGAGGGTCGATTGTATTGCGAATTTTGATTACATCGTGTGTGACATGTCAACTGGGATGAGGTATCATGTATTAGTGTATTCTGGTTTATTATTGATCTCCTTGGTTCACCCATGTCTATTTGACTTTTGTTTCTTGTAGTGATGATTATGATGCTTCTATTTATACCTACATTTCTCTTTTTGTTTGATTTATTTTGTTCATTTTTGGATTATAGTTTTCCTTGGAAATTGGTAAACTGGTCTTCATAAGGTTTCAAAAAATGATTTTTAAATGAAAGTGTTTAATCCTTTTTTTACAAATTTGAAGATATGAACGTCACTTTTCATTTCTAAAATTCCATTGAAACAAATGAAAGGAATCTATATTTGAAAATGGTAAAGGGAAATGGATCGTACTTTTATTTAGACTAAAATATTAAAAAAACATACTTTTATAAATTGTAGATAAAAATTGAAATGGTGTTTCTTTTATATTAAAGGTTGTGCATTGGGAATAGATATCAGGCTAGCCTATTGTGTTTTAATAAGCACGCATATAGTTCATTTCTGTTTTTTGTGTTTTCGTAGGCTATAAATTGAGTGTGCTCGCCTTGGGCGATGGTTGATTGTTGAGTCAGAGAGTAACCCACGAGGTCGCATGGAGTTAGTTCAGACGTCGAGTTCAGCTATCTTTATTTTCTCTTGTTCCTATTTAGTAATTTTATTTCATTTATTTATTATGAACTACTCTATATTATTTCGGCTTATTTATTTATTTTTATTGGGTAAAGTTGTTCCCACAGCCTCTGTTGATGCCCTGGTGCTTGTCGGTAGCCCAGGAGGATTGGGAATGCCTCTCGAGCCATGTCCCGGAATGGCTCAGGTGATCGGTTCAGGGTCGAACCGGGTTGGTTCATGATAAAAACCTTCTACTCATTATCTTTAAGAACCAAAAATATACATATATAAATAAATTAACATGAAAATGGGTAAAACTCATAATTCATGTACCTCATCTACAAATATATATATTTCATTACCAAAGAACATTGCACTTTACAAGAAAATTCAATGCCTCATCTATTACCCTTCACACCAAACCAAACTCATCCTAACCACCCATGCTCTAGTATCAGAACAAAAAAATATTAATTAATAATAACAATTATAATTAAATAATTAACAAAACGTGACGTGGTATAATTCCAGAAAACACACAGAGTCATTGTTCAACACAAAATCCAGTGACAAGAACTAATCAATTTACCATTAAATAACCTCTGAACACATTCTTGGCTAAACACATGATTATTAATCGATCCATGGTTGTCCAAACTATAAAAACCCAAAATTCTAACACAAAACACGATTTCTATTAGAAAAACCTAATCAAACCTGATCTCAAGATACCACCTAGAACATGATTCATTTCTAAAATTTCATAGCTCCAATTGTTTTCCCATAATTGTGTCATAATATCACTACGACCTCACACTCATGATAATTCCAAAACCTACCATTATATCCCAATGTTTTATATACCCAAAATAATTTATCGACCAACATCGTGCCTGAATCCAAGGCTCAATTTGATCAATCACCACAACTGGATGACCATTAGAATTCCAAATTAAATTTCACTACACACAGTAATTCTTTTTCATTACCATCACAATGATAGCATGAATGATTCATGGATAGTTCACCACTTATACAACCCATCCAACCCAAGGTTCATACCTCCACAATAAATAGATTACACCCTACCATTGGGGCATCATAATCACTGACATACACAAACACATTAAACCATTTTTCCTACAATCCGACCATTTCTTGTACTAGAATTATAAGTGTATTTCCAACTATCACCTAAGAAACCTAATGATACATCAACTATAACCAATTCACAAAATCTGTGAATTCCACCTAAGGAATTTTTTAACATCGGATCCATAACGGGGACCTCATTGAAAAATAGTTGATAATTCAAATTCCACCATAAAACTCAACATTCACCACACCATGCTTATAAACTCCATGATGTTCCATATCCAACCGAATGTCATTATAGGGTCTAGGTGTATAACTATTCCTCTCTCATCATACGTAGTATGATGTTAGGATTTTTTTCATGATTTTTCTAACTAACAGTATGATAAGATTTATTCAAAAAATACTACCACCACTCATTAGTTTCAAAATACACCTCTAACTGAAGGAAAATAAAAAACCCATTAAAAGGACTTGAGACTCCCCACCCATATGCATCTTATCATATCTATATCATTTCATAGTAAACTCATGACTTCCATCACTACACAACCACTTCAGGCATACTCCCTTATATCATCTAATTCATAACGAAAAGACCAAACACATTACCATCCACTCATATATTGATGATATGAGTAACACTTATCTATATCACAAACTCTAGTTTGACCCCCTAGAGAAACTGATTCGGACTCCAATGAGATAAACCATACAGGACCTTAGATCACATTCCATATCAATTGGCTAAGCCTACCCTGTATTCCCATGTCATTTTTTATAGAGCACCGTGGTTTAAAAAAATCATTTCACAATCCAAATCCAACTATATGACCACTCAGTACTTGATAATAATTAAAAATTTCCTCTAAGATCATCCTTTATATCAATTTTTTAAGGATATGCATCTAGATTTGATGGGGTTGTGAATTAAGTAAATCCTACCCTCAAAAAACACATGTTCTACAAAATCATTAAGGTAATAAGAACATCCCATTTTAGGAAAATTAAATACATCAAATGATCCATCTAAAAAATGAAAAATCGCATGTAGTATCTCTAACCAAAGAATTTGATTTCATATTAACAAATACTTACTCAACCACCCCTTTTGCTCCCAATCCATATCATAACCACCATACATACTCATCATCACATTCATTACCTAGTCTAGGAATCCAAAAAAACCCTCCCCTCTAGAAATGAACAATAATTCTAAACCACTAGTACTCATGTTATGTTTCTCAAAACCAATAGAATCTAATGTTATAAAACCCTATAAAATTATTGAACATTAATACACCATTTTTTAAGTCCAATTCATTTATCTATTCCACATGAACACAAAATCACTCACGGCTCAGTTGACCCCTCCCATGTGTCATCCTCAAAAGCCACACATCACCACTACCAAGAAAGGAGTCACAAAAAGGTCACTAGATCCAACTAGTACCAGTCTAGAACGAATCATAGAGTTCCACAAATCACATGGCAATAACATGAAACTGTCTCATAAGAACACGACATAAAAACAATAGAAAACCCACCACTATAGTGTTATATTATAATGTTTTCATATACCATAAAACATCCCACAACTAGGGCTTTCACCCTCTTTAAGAATTTAGACATTAGGCCACTCCCTATAGTACCCTAAAGATGCAACCATTCACAAACAATAAGCGAACACACTAGGGGTTAAATGGTTATAAACTTATAGACAATGGTGCACCAGTTTCCCTATACCAACTATTCATTATGACTACACCAGTGTCCCCACCAATGAATGTCTCACCTTATACCTACATGACCCTGCATAAAAAATAAATCCATAAAATCACACACCAGATTTCCCTATAATATGTGTATCATAATATCTTAACATAATTCATTAGAAAAATATTTACTGATTAGAAGAAATAATAAAAATTGTGTCCCATGCCTCTGTCTAATGGTCCAATATCTTGAAGCCCATTATAATCCATCGTAAAAAGAAAACATGTTTATAGTATATTGTGAAAACCATTCAAAACTATAACATCGTAAATTTAAAACATCAATACCATTATTTGATAACTTATACATCCTAATAGAACATGTTTTCAGAAGTCAACATCACAGTGACCATAACCATGTCTAAAAATTTAATATATATCCTAACAAAATCCAAAAAGAGTAAAATAATAGAAATGTGGATGGCTCTAATACCACTCGGTAACAAACCATCATGGATTATTTGGAAATGGTTCCACAAGCTAGTTATCCACATGATATCAAGTATACATCCTCATAGACAGAGTCTACAAACTAGAAGAGGTGGTGTAAAGTTGAACCATGAGGAGCCAATACTACGATATTATTGTCCAGAACCAGATGTAAAAAACCAAATATCATACACATCAGAGTATGAATAAAAATAAATAAACTATATCATTAAAAAAACGTGATAAAAGATCAATGGACTTGTAATACACACATATAACCATCCACTTTTCCAATAAAATAATATACAAAAAGTAAAATAAACTAAATAGGTGTCCATAAGAACCCTGGTCTATAACCATCCAGTCATCTCACAACACAAAATAAATTCCACTTGAAAAAAAATTCTAAATGTGGGTCGTAGCCTAAACCTATTCCTAAAATAATCCGGCAATAGATACTCATTTACCCATGTGAGATGGTGGTCTGAGAAGTGTTTGAGTAAAACCCAGTAGGCCACTACCCATGGTTTCTAATGGAAGTAAAAGTCCAAAAATATTATTTTTATATATAATAAAATAATTAAAAAATACATAACAACAATATAATCTAGGAAAAATGGAAACTCATTTACTATCAAATAGATCCAAGATTCCCAGTATAAACTAATCCAAAATAACATGAAAAAACAACTAATTTCCCAAAAAACAAAAAACAGGGGTGAATTTAATCTAATCCGTAAGGAGTTTTGTTTATTATTTATTCGACTCAATAGGATTAAAACATACAAACACATTACTTTTCTCTTTTACCCATTCCTTTAATGCCTAGATCATCGATGTCAAATCTAAATCAAATATGAACCTCAATATCATTTGTTGATGGACCCTCATTGTAGAACCTATCCAAAAAACATAATATCAGTACTGAAACATTATTTCATGTACATCGACTGATAACAATAAATGATTTAATTTCCTAGAGTCTCATTCTACAATACATCACTAAATAACATCGATGGTTCCTAGAGCATATGGTCAGACCATCCCAAGCAGGAGGATAATCAGTACAATTTTCTTTTCCACAAGGTATACCATAATCTCCCATAGTATCAGTCTAGACCTATAATCATGTTGTATACAATCAATTCTCATATTATTAATCGTGACCTATATTCATAGTATACGTCCTTTGCATGGATATACAGTCTGGAAACTATAACATTCCATCATTTCTTATATACATAATCTCAGCATCAAGAATATAAGAAATATTCAAGAAAAACAATACAACCAATTTAAAACCATTCTCACTTACTAATGTCCCCAATATCAATCAATATAATAAAATTCCACAAAAAATCCAACATATTTTATATTCTGAAAGAATCTAAACAAAACCTCGTATATAAAAAGTTAACAATCACCCATTTAAGACATAATGATTTTACGTCGAAAACAAAACAAGGCTTTAGGCCTATATATAAATTAGAACCATCCCATGGAATATCAATTAATTTTAAAAAAGTGTGAAATAATGATCACATTTCAAATACAATTTTGAAATAAATTTAAATACCCATTTTCTAACATACGTGGAGGTTAGCACATCATCTTCAAAAAAATATCATTTTTAACATAGAATTACACCTTTGACAACCAAATCCAAGTCAAATCCCAATGAAAATATTGAATATTTCTTTAAAATCCCAATAGTAATTTCTCATTTCTCAACCGATAAAACACCACATTTTGTCCTCATTTAGACTTGTAACCCCATTATTTCAATGTTTTACTTATTATACACTTTATTCAATTTTAACAAATCAACCATGTAGTTTAATTTTACTAAGATCATCACCCAAATAAAATATTTCATCCTAGGATAAATACCTAAATCTCATGGGATATACGGTGCACACCACATACACATGTAAAATAAATTAAGATGACTAAAAATAAAGATCATTGACAATATACCATGTCAATAATGTTTTCCAACACATTCCCAATGCACGATGACCTTGCCAATTCCAGTTAGAGACACATCTAAATACCATGACATTTAACAAAGATCATCATAATCACCCATCCTCTAGTATCACGCCAAACAAAAAATAATAATTATATAAATTATAATGAATAAAAAAATACCACATGGAATAATTCCAAAATAGTCACTGGGTCATCATGTGAAACCAAAACCAAATCATACCCCTCGTTGTAGACTCATGAAATACCCTGACCATATTTCATGGAAAATCGAAGAGCTTTTATAGAAATTCTAAAATTAATTAAATTAAATAACTATAAAAAAACCAATGAAATTCACTAAAAACAGATACCTTAACGAATCTATATCCACCTACATGAAGATTCAATCTCATGATCTCATCTATTCATGCAAGCCAAATTTCCTATGACAAACATACAATAACACCTTGATCAATTGGTATCTCCATCAATCCAAAAACTACATATCCCCAAAATAAAATATGAGTAACAAAATGATGATGTAAAATTACCAAACATGGAAAAATCCCCTCAAACACCATGAAATCTCTAAGAAAACACCCCCAAATTGAGGGGGTGTAGTAGAGAAAGGTGTTTTGGAACCCCCCCCCCCCCCCCCCCCCCCGTCTGGATGCATCCAATAGAGGGGAAAAGGGGTGCATTGGGTAAAAACCCAAAGGGGAACTTTGGTCTTTTTTCCATTTTTATTGAAATCTATGTAGCTACATAGTTTAATGACACATTTATCCAAGACATGCCCCAAACATACAGACCCCTAATTCCAAACACTCATGACTCACATAGTTTGGATGCATAGATTGACAACCCATGAATAAACCATTATATTAGCACTACCTCCAACCCTAAGAAAGTTTAGTGGTTTTTTCTGAAATCATGTGTTTCTAATGAACCATGCTTTAGAACATCCTCAGCCTTGAATAGTTTATACTATTTCCACACATAGATAACCCAAATTGTTCTATTATAATGAAACCTAGTCATGAGTAGTTAAATTTAATTGAAAAATCACCCACCATTATAGAGATACATAGTTTATCGTATACCATGTGATCCAAAATGTTCACCCATTCTAGAAATCTCCAAAACCACCAAAATTTAATTAAAATCCTCTAAAACTCATTTAGACACTCAGGATACCACATGATAATCATTATTCATCTCATAAAAATCGTTTTGTTTCTATCCAACACCTAGAATCTATTTTAAGTCTTAATTTAATATTCGACCCGTATGGTAATGGAAAATATAATTTCGTCAATAATCATTGATCTATCCATATTTGGTAAAATTCACATTACGTCAATGGATATATAGAGATATAACAAAACATGTTTCATATTATTTAATTTTTTTATGATGATATGATGAGGCATGATACTTAGAGGTAATTACAATGATTTTTTTAATACTACATCAATGATCGACGGGGTTGTCTAGTGTATTGCTATTTGGTGATGGTTGGAAACATAAATTTCATAGTCTATATATGTTTGTGGATACTCAATTATGATGATATAATTTAGAGGGTAGAGTTGTATTATGGGTTTTTTTAACGTATATACCTCTTGAAGAATATATTTTTATGGGTTGAGGATTTTGTATGATATGGACTATAAATACTTTGAAATGCACATTGACAATGATTTTTTTACTCATGATAGTAGTGAATTTTGAAATATACATGTATAATGATGAGTTTACTTATTATAATACTAATTGGTAGTCACATATGTGGGTATCCTCTAGAGGGTGGGTGATCCATGGTTTATGGGTTCTAGATCAATGGAAAGCATGAGTGGATTACTCATATGATCAGAAACATGCATGAGTTATGTGTGCTAATGGCCATATTAAAACATGAGGAATAATTAATTTATGTAATGATAATGGAAAACAATTGGTGCCTCTTTTAGTGAATATTGAGATGTATAATTTCATTATCAATTGGTTTTATTATTGAGTGATCCAATGATACACATTACAAAAATCAATTAGTATTGTTCTTGCATTATGGAAAAATAGAACTTGGGAATCACCCTACGTTGTTTAATTATTTGATGGATAATTGTGATATAATGGATTATATTGACCATTTAATTTAATTTCATAGAGAAATAAAATATGATTTAGGAAAATTACATTGAATTTGGGTTTAAATGTTCAATGATTGAATTTGATGTAGTGAAATTAGTAGTTAATTGCTTAGTGATATGGTCACTTGTGATGTGGAAGATAATGAGGTTGGGGTTTTGATGAATTAGTGAGGTTAACATTTTTAGTAATTACAAAAATATTTATTTGTTACATGTATACATTATCATGGAATTTTACCCTTATCCTCACCAGTATTTTTCATGTATGATTTATATTCCAGAAAACAAAATTCAATAATGACACGTAAATTTTTTTTAAAGGTTCACATCTATAAAAGATTACTCGGTCCCAAATATTGTGTTATTATTATATAAAAATCACTAATATATATTTTATTATAAATAAAATTCATTGTACCTAGTATATTAATGAAACTAAAATCTAATAACTAATAAGGTACGAGAAAATTACCATCCTGTATATCATCACATATATGATTGGTATTTTTGTATGCTTAATTATGATCAAAATCTATGATGGATCATGATTACCCTTGATAAGATCCACTGGGTTACATTACATGAGTTTTCTTATAAAATTAGATTCCTTTTGTAAAATCAAACCTTAAAATATAGACTCATTATATTCTAGGATCCACAATCTTATTTTATAGATTAAATACCAAACAATTCTCCCTCCCACCACATATTTTTATTTTTTAATGAATATGTTGAACATTTTATTGAATTGGTTGTTTACATAAATTTCAAAAAATGTATAATATATTTTATTATAACCAAATTTGTAATACAACACTTTTTTAACATTATAAATGAATTCATAATCATCATTTAGTAGTTCTATATTTTTTTACATATTCACGTATCATTTTAAGGATATATTTCCAAACTACACGCTATATTGTCAAAATATGTTCCATATTTCAATTTTTGAACATCAATTTTTATCAATATAAAATCAAAAAAAAAATTATCCATTAATCATGGAATGATATCATATAATTTATTCTTCTAAAATATTATGAACTATTATTAATTAATTATTCACTGAAATCCACATGAACATAAATTGTATCCATTTATAATGTAGTTATGATGTTTCATTGTCACGAAATGATTAATTCCCAATTAATTTTGTATATCACACACCATGGTGTTTCATTATCGAGAATCACATTTAACAGTCAATATATAATCATACTTCTCGACATGTAATGTTTGCTGTAAATTTAGAACTATATATTATACTGTTTTCCCATCATCAAAAACCATCACGGCTTGGAAACCATCCACTCTACCAAACTATGATATATGAATAATCCTCTTTATTGTAATGTTTATTTCCCTAAATAATAAAATCTATATCAAAGAATATATATATTATTAATCTACATTTTAGAAATAACTACATCATATTACACTAACAAATATACCATTAATTATAAGATATAGATTATTACATAGAATCCAACATAATTTCATGAATCCAAGGTATTTTATTGATTTTTTGTTTTATTTTGTAAGTACATGTCATTATTTTCATGTTAAATTATACAAAGATATTTTAAATACAAATTATATTATTTTGTGTTAGTGTTACTTTTATTTTATCTTTATTGAAGTACTATTACATATCTTGACACTTCAAATATGGTGGTTATTCCTAATATATTATTTTAATCATCATGGAGTATTTTCAACATTTATTGGCAGTTGATAGAAATTTTATATATACCCATATTTTCACTTAATATTTTTTCCAACATTTTCATATTCTGGTTTACAATTTCCAAATAAACATAATGTAAAAAATTATTGTAAAAAAAATATTCATCACATGATAACATCTCATTAATCAACAAAATTTATAGAATGATCGTAAAATATCTCAGAAAATCTTATTACATTAAAACCATTTTAATCTCTTCAAATTATATTTCACAACATAAATTCTCCTTTTGTGTCACACACCTACTATGGAAACACCCATATTTTATTTTATTATCTCGTTCATGGATCTTTAATGTTGTGGTCCGGGTTGAGACCCAGGTAAGACATTGACTTTTTTAAATTTTTTGAGTGATTCTTGGCCTACACCCGATTGGCACCCAGTCTGGTAGACCGTGCAACCTGCTCTGTGTCAAAATAATAATAGAATTGGATGAAAAATAAAAATAAAATCTAATGAATTATTAATAATAACAAAAATAACAATGATTTTATTATTATTATAATTAATAAAATTGTAATTGATAATAATATAAATTTTATTATTAATAATATGATTAGTATCATAAATAATATTAATATTTTTACTTTTAGATCATTTTGTTTTGTTTTTTTTATCTTCCCCCTAACCATAATTTGGGTTGACCATCACCCCTTCTCCCTTTCTCTCCCAAGGTGCACCTGACCCCCTCCTTGTGTCTGTAAACCCCATTTTCCGAACTACTTCCCCATTGCATCGATGGATGCCATATGTTACGCCCTCCTCTTCTGATCATCCTCTCTATGTGCAACCCTCCCTACGAGCAGCATCCAGGAATGTGATCTAACATCCCGAGACCGAAGCCCCTCCATTTGGTGCCATGTACCTAGTTCGCCACATGACCTCAAGCGTGTTTCCCTGAATGCCAGAGGCTGCCGATTAGAAGCGAGTGCCTTGGTGAGTCGGTGGGGAAACTACGCCCTCATTCGGTAAGGTATACAAGGTATGAAACTACAATAACCAGTGGAAGCAGTAAACAACATGCATAAAAACAGAAACCAAACAAAGGAATCAATGTAGAGATATAACTATGATGAAAATGATGCAGTAGGTACAAGTATCTAAGGAAAATAGAAAAAAACAACGTGCTGAAATAAAACTGAAACCAAGTGCAAAAGAAAACAAAATAATCTCCTCAGCATCGCGAGCCACAGCTCGATCCCATACTCCACAGCTCCTGGTGCAATCAAGATCCTGAAGTAGAAGGGTGCTTGCCCTTAACTATACCTGCAGCAACATAATCTGCTTGGGCCCAAAAGCATGGCCCAAACAGGGTGTGAGATACAATCCCAGTAGGTAATCACTCAAAGATTTGTTCCTAACAGTCAATGAATACATGGAAATAATAAAACAAGAATTAGTAAACAGAAAAGCACAAGCAGCTACAATCCACAGTTCTAACAAGTAAAGTACACAAGTAAGCCGCCCGTAACAAGAAGGAAATAGGTAACCCTCTGGGTAGCTCTCACAGTATAACCCCTATGGTTCAACCTATAAGTACTAGCAACCCTCGGGTAAGCACACAAAGTCTCACCCCTCTGGTACAGCTACGCAAATAAGCAGACTCTCTGGGGAAGCACTCATCGTCAATTCCCCCTATAGTCTTGTATTGTGCTAAAGGCTCTCTGGGGAATTATTCAACGTAAATTCCCCCTGTGGCCCGCGTCATAATTAAAATACACTCTGGAGAAACCATTCCGTCAATTCTCCCCTTGGTCTCGCATCGTAATTAAAAGACACTCTGGAGAAGCCCTTCTGTCAATTCTCCCTTTGGACTACTACTCTAGGTTCTCACAGTACTGCGTATAAATAAACATTCTCAGCGCGTGTATATATATATATCATCCAAGTAAACCTCAAAAACTACTTGGTTATCAACTAAGGCTCAATAGAAAATAAGGAAACAGTCCACAATCTTACAACTAGGCATGGCAACTGGCGAAATTCCAAACAGGAAGAACAAGCATGTCAAGAAAACTGAGCAAAAACAAAATACTCTAATCACAAGAAATATCCTCTACTCAAGTAATCAAGCAAAGAAGGCAAGTGACAAGGAAAAAATAGGAAACACGCAATACCCCATTCAAGGGTATTGGTGGAAATTGCACACAATATCCATTAACTTTCTACGGAAATGCACAAACCACCTACCTCGATCCGAGGACATCGATATACGTGAACCTCGATGACAGATTCCCCTTAGAATGACGTAGATCTGAGAAAATGCACAAAAAGTTCATCCCATGATAACTCGGAAACATGGAGGAATCAAGAAACAAGGCTCAAGTAGAAGTAAGAACTCACCGCTGCGCTTCCAACGCAATCGATCGTGCTCGAATTGGAGAACGGACGGCGAGGCGGGACTCTGTCGAAGTTCTGGTCATACAATCGCTCTCGGACGGTCGAAAACTAAAGAAGAAGATGAATATGGGGCTTAGGCGCGACCCTGGTCCATTTAATGAAAAAAAAATAAAGTACATGGTGTGTACTTCGAATTTTACATACTCCGAAATAACTGGCCTCCACCTCAGCCTTACACACCATGTGTGTGGGCCGGACACGGCCAGTACACGGCTTCAAGCCGGGGAAGAGTACATGGGGTTTACTCCGAAATTACACGGCATGTACTTCTAAAATTTCTAGAAAATTCATTTTTCTCAAAAAAAACTCCAGAAAAAGGAAAACATACCTGAAAATAAGATCCGGGTTCTTACAAACTTCCCCCCTTAAAGAAATTTATCCCCAAATTCTCCAAACGAGTCAGAGAAGAAGAAACCCTGAACAGCTCCGGACACTGCGATCGTACATCAGCCTCCCTCTCCTAGGTCTCGTCATGTACTCGCCTGTGCTTCCATAGCACTCATACCAGAGGAATAGACCGCCCGTGGAGAACCTTCGTACTGCGATCGACAATCCTGATAGGATGATCCTCGAACGATGCATCCTCTTCGAGCTCAACTTCCTTAGGCTGAAAGACGTGAGAAGGATCTGAAAAGTAACTTTGGAGTGAGAGATGTGGAAGACGTCGTGAATGTCTTGATACCTCTGAGGTAGATTCAACCGATAGGTGACCGACCCCACTCTCTCCAAGACCTCAAATGGCCCAATGTACCACGGTGAAAGCTTACCCTATCTCAGAATCCTTTTGTGTCCCAACCTCGGTGCAACACGTAGGAAAACCTGATCACCGACCTCAAAATCTAGAGGTCGTCTCCACTGATCAGCATAAGACTTCTGTCGAGACTGCGCTGTATCCATCCTCTTCCAAATCAGATCTATCTGCTCAGAAGTCTTTTGAACAAGATGAGGTCCTAGCAAAGCTACATCTCCTTCCTCCAGCCAGCATAATGGTGATCGGTATGGCCTACCGTACAAAGCCTCATATAGTGCCATCTGAATGGTCGCCGGGAAAATGTTGTTGTAGGAGAACTCCACCAGAGGAATATGCTTCTCCCATGAATGGCCAAAGTCAAGGATTCAAGCCCAGAGCATATCCTCAAGCACCTGGATTGTGCGCTCGGACTGGCCATCAGTCTGGGGATGCTATGTTGTACTCAAAAGTACCTATGTACCCAAGGCCTTCTGAAGTCCCTACCAGAACCAAGAGGTAAAGTGCGCATCTCTGTCTGAAACAATAGAGCGCAGAAATCCATGCAGAAGAACGATCTCCCTAATGTAATGTCATCCCAGATCATCGACACTAAAGGTCTCCTTGATCGGAAAGAAGTGAGAAGCCTTCGTAAGTCTGTCTACGACAACCCAAACAGCATCGTTCCCTCACGGTGACCTCAGAAACCCAGTCATGAAGTCCATCGTAACATCATTCCACTTTCAATCCGGAATGGGTAACTACTGTAAAAGGCATGCTTATCGCTGATGCTCTGCTTTCACCTGCTGACAAGTAGAACATCTCATTAAAAAACCAGCAACATCCATCTTCATACCTAGACACAAGTACTGGCGATGAAGATCCTGATACATCTTGCTGACGCCAGGATGAACTGCCCAAACTGAGGAATGGAAATCCCACATCATCTCCTCACGTATGTCTGATGGCACCCATACGTGTCCTTGGAAACGCAAGATCTCATCCTCGCCCACTGTCCATCTAGAAATAGGGTCCCCCCCTGACACACTCTCCCACAGGACTAAGCATTCCGAGTCTGATAGCTGCCTCATCTGTACCCAATCAAGTAGCATGAAGGTAAAAGCTACAGAAGATAGAAAAGTCCGTCCCCGTCTGTCATGCACCTCTAGATGTATCTCAAATAACAGAGCCATCAGCTGTCACTCACTACTAGCCTCCTAAACTGCCCGAATCAATGTTCTCCTGCTCAACGCATCTGCCACGACGTTTCCCTTTCCCAGCATATAGGAAATCTCTATGTCAAAAGACTGTAGATACTCAACCCACCTATGCTGCCTCAGATTCAGATCACGTTGATTGAAGATATACTTGAGACTCTTGTGGTCAGTGAAGACCACAAAGTGCTCTCCAAGAAGATAGTGTCTCCAACAGCGCAAGGTATGAACACCAGATGCCAACTCCAGATCGTGCGTAGGCTAGTTCCTCTCATGTGGCCTCAGCTGCCGAGACCCATACGCAATGACTCCATCTCCCTGCATAAGCACAGCTCCCAGCCCGATACCCAAAGCCTCACATTAAACAGTGTATCTCTTTCCTGGATCTGGAAAGACTAGTATTGGTGCTGACGTCAACCTCCCTTTCAACTCCTTAAAGGCTTACTCACAAGAATCTGACCATAAGAACTTCGCCCCCTTCTTGGTCAGACTTGTCAAAGGTGCTGCTAGATGATAAAAGTCTTAAATGATGCGTCTATAGTATCCAGCCAGCCATAGGAAGCTCCGTACCTCAAAAACATTCTTCGGATGCTCCTAGGAAACTACATATCTCACTTTATCTAGGTCCACAGATACTCTTGCCTCCAAGATGACGTGACCCATGAATTGAATCTAATCTAACCAGAAGTGGCACTTCGAGGGTTTAGCATAAATCCGATGCTCTCTCCGTGTACTCAAGAACGATCTCAAGATGTGTGGCATGGTCATATCGAGTGTGAGAGTACACCAAGATATCATCCATGAAGACCTTGACAAAGGAGTCCAAGTAATGATGGAACACTCGGTTCATCAACTCCATGAAAACTGACGGTGCGTTCGTGAGACCGAACGGCATGATTGTATACTCGTATAGACCATACCTACTCCTGAAGGCTGTCAGAGGTATATCTGATGGTCTAATCCGCAACTGATGATAACCGGACCTTAATTCAATCTTCGAGAACACCCAGGCTCCTTGAAGCTGATCGAAAAGTTCATCAATACTCAGCAAAGGATATCGGTTCTTGACTGTCAATTGGTTCATCTTCCTATAATCCACACAAAGCCAAAGGGTACAGTCTTCTTTCTTTGCAAACAGAACCGGCGAACCCCAAGGAGAAGTACTGGGTCGGATTAAACCCTTATCCTGTAGCTCCTACAACTACTTTTTGAGCTCCTGCAACTCAGGTGTGTTCATCCTATAGGGTGGAATGGACACTGGTGCCGCTCCTGGGATGAGCTCAATAGAGAAGTCTACCTCACACTCTAGAGGCAACCCTGAAAATTCTTCTGGAAAAACATCCCTGAAGCGATCCACCATTTGAGGAAATTCCAACTGTGGAGTCCCCTGAACATCCAGATAAAGACTAGCAATCTCGGTCGTCACTCCTCCTAGCCCAAGATGCTCGAGTCCTACCTGACTCGCCCAAACGTCCCATTCACCTCTATGAAGGAAGGATTCACCCTATGGTGAAATGAAACTGACTCTACGGTGATACCAGTCGACAACTGCCTGAAAGGGAACAAACCAATCCATGCCAAGGATGACATTATAGCCTATCATCTCTAAGAAATAGAGATCCCATAATAAGTGATACCCTAAAACCTCGAGAGGGGACTCTCTACACTGACGTACACTAGATGTCCTCATTCCCAAAGGTGTGTCTAGTGTCAACGAGTCGGCAGAAGAAAAGATGTAGAGTCCAAGGCTCTCCACAACGGCAACAGAGATAAAACTATATGTAGCACTAGTAGCGTAAAGGGCTAAAGATAAAACTGAGGCTACTAAAATAGTACCTAGAACAGTAGAAGGGACGGGATCCTTCTCATGATAATTCTGCTCCACGGTGAAAGACTGGCCCGTGTCGTAGCCCTGCTCCCCTGGCTGACCACTCTGAGCTGTACCACCCTGCTAGTGCTGAGGAACTGTTGGCTTACCACCATGGCCTCGACCTCCACCTCGACCCGATTGGCCAGAAGAACTTCATTTCCCAGACTGGTGAGAAGCTGGTGGTGTTTCTCCTGAACGAGGAGTCATTGAAGAACCCCGATCACCACCTGTTGGTGAGAAAACATGACAGAAACGCTGATGGTGACCCATCATGCTGTAAGATCGGCACTCCACGGGGTCTCTCTGGCACTGCGGCCTCATGTGCCCTGTCCGGCCACACTGGTATCATGTCACCTGGCTGCCTGATGATGTGTCTCGCTTACTTGAATCACCGTGCGTAGGCTCCCTATGGTGATTTTTGTTGTCATCTAAAGGAAAGCTAGCTCTAGAAGCAGAACCGCCCTGGCTCGCAGCTCCAGAGTCTCACAGATTGCGCTCCGCAATCAGTGCCTGGTTGACGATGGAAGTAATGGAATTCAGCTGGAAGATGTTCACCTGTGAGCGAATCTCCCGCCTTAGTCCATCCTCAAACTTCCTCGCCAAAAACACCCCACTTCCATCTCGAAGGGGTTTAAAACGCTACAGCTTAGTGAAACAAGAGGAATACTCCATGACATATAGAGTACCCTGCTCTAAGCTCATGAACTCCCGGGCTCGATCGGCCCTCAGGGTCTCCGGGTAGAAGTAGTCATAGAACACGCGCTGGAACTCCTCCTAAGCCATAGCCTGCTGCTGACCCGCCTATGAGATCACATCCCACGACCTCTTGGTGGAGTCTCGGAGCATGTAGGTGGTGAGCTTGACCCGCCTCTCTAGAGGCATCTTTAGATGCTCAAATATAGTGAGCATGGCTTCCAGCCATGAATCTGCAACCTGATGTCCTCCCTCCCCCAAGAACGTGGGAGGATGCTGCTGCTGAAAGACCCGCGTCAAGTCTTCCATAGACAAGGTAGGAGGCGGTGCTCCCTAGAAGGCCTACATCATCCTCATGAAACCCTCCATGAACTGCGCATCAGCGCCTACAACTGGTACAACAACCGGTGCCAAGGCTAGCTGAGCTGGGGGATCAACAGAAAGTCCCTAATCAGCCATTTCTAGAGTCTGATCACTACCTGACGACAGACGTATGACCGGAGGACGTCTCGGAGGCATAGCTCTGAAATATCAAAATCACACCTTAGATCAGGAAAACAAGGACAAGGAACACAAGAGTACAAAAATGGGGATAGGAGAAGAAAAACAAACAAGATTTCAAAACACGACTACATGGCGTGTATAAAACTACACGGCGTGTCTTCTTAAATCGCTGACATGGGCGTGTACTCCAGCCCTACAAGTCGTGTACACTACAAACGAAATGGCGTATTGACCCCCACACACGGTGTATACTTGAAAACTATTCCCCTTCTCGAGTCTCCTTGAACAGCTAACCCACACGGTCCGACTCAACCCGAGACTACAAGACGTGTACGAAACAAACACGGCGTGCACTATAAAAGGCTTTGACAGTCCGTGTTGTTGAGTACATGGTTGTATACACGGCCGAACCTTACACAGCGTGCTCCTAACAAACACAGAGTGTATAGTTGAAGGTGACACAGTCCCATGTTGCTCGCGACATGACCGGGTACCTGGGCAAGACTACACGGCGTGTTCTGAACAAACATGGTGTGGGGAAAAGAAGGTCACGCCGGCCCGTGTTGTTCATGACACGGTCGGGCACCTCGAAAGGACTACACAGTGTGTTCCTATAAAAAACCGCGTGTGGAAAGGAAGGTAACGCCGACCCGTGTTGTTCGTGACATGGCCGGGTACCTGGATAATACTACACAGTGTGTTCCCTATGGACACGGTGTGTTCTTACTCAAGCGTCCCCGACCCGTGTTGTTAGTGACACGGCCGGGTACACGGCCCCGAACTCACACAGCGTGTACCACTGGTACACATCGTGTTCCCAAAGTTACCCCCACGACACCGTGTTCTGCCCACACGGTTAGTGACACGGCCTAAAAACTACAGGATGTGTATCTAAAAAGTATACGCCGTGTATTCTGGGTTTTTCTGGGCAGTAGCTCAGAAACTACAAAGAATTCCAGAAACACTAAAACAAGGTAAAAGGTACCAAATTCTGATCCATGAGGTCCCATAGCACCTCAAGAACCCAAAATTCGGCGTTTATTTCTATGAAAAGAACAAAACAACCATTTTTCTAACATAACCGTAGAGAATCTATCATGCATATATCACAAAAACATGCATTATTTACACAGAGCCTATGACAACAGCATGCAATCGCTAATGCACCCTAGATGGCATGGAAAGAATGCATGACATGTGATTTATACAAGTTCCTATATGATTCATGAGATGGAATACCCTCATATAATCGAGTTGCGACAGAAATAGAACCAAAATATCAAAGCAATAGCCGCACAAGTCATAGGAATCACTCTAGGTCAAAACATACCAACCATAAAATCTCAAAAATAGAAAACTGCAATTAACGAGGTAGTATGGCTTTTCCCTATACACGGGTTAGCTAATCCTGAGCATAGCTTAATTCCATGTACCGAATCCATCCTATCCCTAGCTAAGTTCTCTAAACAGTAAGACAATAGAAGAGAACCCCTCTAATACCACTTTGTAACATCCCGAGTCTGGATCCCCTCCACTAGTGCCCCGTAACTGGTTCGCCACATGACCTCAAGCGTGTTTCCCCGTACGCCAGAGGCTACCAACTAGCAGCGAGGGCCTTGTTGGGTTGGTGGGGAAACTATTCCCTCATTCGGTAAGGTATACAAGGTAAGAAACAGCAATAACCTGTGGAAGCAGTAAACAACATGCATAACAACAAAAACCAAACAACAAAAGCAATGTAGAGATATAACTATGATGAAAATGATGCAGCAGGTACAAGTATCTAAGGAAAAAAACAAACATTACAACGTGATGAAATACAACTGAAACCAAATGCAAAGGAAAACAAAATAATCTCCTCAGCATCACGAGCCACAGCTCGGTCACATGTTCCCCAGCTCCTGGTGCAATCAAGATCCTGAATTGGAAGGGCGCTTTCCCTTATCTATAAATGCAGCAACATAGTCTGCTTGGGCCCAAAAGCATGGCCCAAGCAGGTTGTGAGATACAATCCCAATAGGCAATCATCCAAAGATTTGTGCCTAACAGTCAATGAATACATGGAAATAATAAAATAAGAAGCAGTAAACAGAAAAGAACAAGCAGCTACAATCCACAGTTCTAACAAGTAAAGTACAAAAGTAAGCATCTAGCAACAAGAAGGAAACAGGCAACCCTCTGGGAAGCTCTCACAGTCTAACCCCTATGGTTTAACCTATAAGTACTAGCAACCCTCTGGTAATCACACACAGTCTCACCCCTCTGGTATAGCTACGCAAATAAGTAGACTCTCTGGGGAAGCACTCACCGTCAATTCCCCCTATAGTCTCGTATCGTGCTAAAGGCTCTCTGGGGAAGCACACAATGTCAATTCCACCTATGGCCCGCGTCATAATTAAAAGACACTCTGGAGAAGCCCTTCTGCCAATTCTCTCTTTGGTCTACTAATATAGGTTCTCACAGTCGTGAGTATAACTAAACATTCTTAGCGTTTGTATATATATATCATCGAAGTAAACCTCAAGAACTACTTGGCTATCAAGTAAGGCTCAACAGAAAACAAGGCAACAGTCCAAAATCCTACAACTAGGCATGGAAACTGGCAAAACGCTAAACAGGAAAAACAAGCATGGAAAGAAAACTAAGCACAAACAAAATACTCTAATCATAGGCAATACCCTTTACTCAAGCAATTAAGCAAAGAACGCAAGTAACAAGGGAAAAACAGGAAACACGCAATACCCCGTTCAAGGGTATTGGTGGAAATTTCACAAAATATCCATAAACTTTATACGGAAAGGCACAAACCACCTACCTTGATCTGAGGAGATCAATATACCTGAACCTCGAGGACAGATTCCCCTTATAATGACGTAGATCTGAGAAAACACACAAAACGTTCATCCCGCGATAACTCGGAAACGTGGAGGAATCAAGAAACAAGGCTCAAGTAGAAGGAATAACTCACTGCTGCACTTCCAATGCAATTGACCATGCTCGAATCGGAGAACGGACGTCGTGGCAGGACTCTGTCGATGATCTGGCCGTACGGTCGCTCTCGGACGGTCGAAAACTGATGAAGAAGACGAATATGGGGGTTAGGCGTGACCCCAATCCTTTTAATGAAAAAAAAAGAAAGTACACGGCGTGTACTTCAAATTTTACGTACTCCGAAATAATCGTCCTCCACCTCAGCCTTACACACCATGTGTGTGGCCCAGACACGGCCATCACACGGCTTCAAGCTGGGGAAGAGTACACGGCGTATACTCAGAAAGTACACGGCGTGTACTAATGAAATTTCCAGAAAATTCATTTTTCTCAAAAAAACTCCAGAAAAAGGAAAACGTACCTGAAAAGAAGATCCGGGTTCTTACACATGACCCTCCTTCCAGAAAGCATCCCCCTTCAGGCCAGCATTCCCAGTGTGTGGCCCTCCTTAGGCGCAACTCTCTTTTCTTGCATCTCCAGCTTCGATGAGCCACAACTCTCTAACTACCACACCCTATCCACCATTTGTGTGTTTCTACTCAATTTTGTGGATTTATTCCCTTATCCAAACCCTATACACTTGGGGTTGTTTTTAACTCTATTTTATTAAATTTTATGTTGTGTGAGGAGTCTACAGGGTCATATTATCCCTTCTGTCCAAGTGTGGTTGCATCCTCACCCCACTAAGGTACCTGGTTCCATGTCATAACATTTTTAGACATTCTTAATATGGTTTTGTGGCTTTATAAATGGTTACTATGGATTTATAGTGTGGTGAAAATTTTGTTATAATAGAATATTTTCATGCTTACGTGATAAAAATGTGTTTTGTAATGGATAATAAAAATTACTTGATGTGTTTTCTTGTAGTTATATTGGAATGTTTTTTATGAATTTTTTGAGAAATTTGTTGTGTGTTTACAAGGGGAAATATGGTGAAAATGATTCGAAATTTGGGTTTTAAATTAAATGTATTACATTTTTCATGTTATAATTTTTATGCACATTGAATTCTGAAATGAGAATAGATTAATTCTGTGAAATGAATGTTTCTTTTTGGTGGTTTTGAAAAGTTCCTGGCCTATGAAAATATATTGGATTTAATTGTTTGTTTTTTCTTGTGATGTTGAAAATTTGATTATTTATGAAATGTGAAAGCCATGCTGATGTGTGGTTTGAATTGGTTTTGATATGTGTAAAAGGGAAGGGTTTTTTTATTATGGAAATGTGTGGGATTATTTTCAATTCTTTATAAAAATGAGATTTGATATTGTTTAGAAAAATGGTTTTCGAATTTCATTTGGAAAATGCATTCTGGGTGTGAAAAACATAATGGTGTATTAGGAAATTTATCTTCTATATGTAGTGGATTCTTGTAACATTGTTTTTTAGAAATATTTCATTGGTTTTTGGATCTTATATAGATTCTGTTGTTGGGATTAATTTTAATTTTGGGATTTATGGTGGTTTTTAGTCTCATGGATTTTTTGTAGGGAGTTGTTTTCCATTTCAAAGGGGCGCACAAATATTCTCAGGTATGGATATATATATATATATATATTATTTTTGTGTTCTCAGATGGAATGGGGAACACATGCTTCAGTTTTAGTGTCTATATATATATATAGAATTTTGTGTATGCGAGTGGGTTAATAATTCTGTTATAAAGATTTGGTTAGACCATCATTTGTGGTAGGAGTTAACATGCACATTACTTTTTAATTTATAATCCATTAATTTATTTCATTTATGACCCTCTATTATTTATAAATATGAATATATGAGCCTTATTTTAGATTTTTTTGTGAAATTAGTGTTTTAGGCTTGTTTTTTTATATCTAATATCGGTTTGATAAATTAGTGCACACCAAATGTTCGGAAAAATGATCCGTTGGTTTTTATTAGTATATTACGATATGTAATGTGTGGTTTGGGTTTTTTAATAACTATGTTGAATTTGAAATTATGATTTGGGGTTTCATGAAATTGATTTTAGGTGGTTTTAAGTAAGATGATATTTGTATTGATATTTTGAAATCAGTTTGACATGTGATGATGAATTATGGACCATTTGGAACTTTAATAATAAATGGTGTGTTTTCAGGGTGTAATGGATATATTTTAGGGATTTATATAAATTTTTTCATTTAGAAAGGTGTGTTTGATTCCTCTTATTGAAATATTGTTTTAATTTTTGGTAATAGTTGGTTTTGTGAAAGGTTTAAGGGAATGCTTAAAAACATTGTAAAAATGATGATAACCGTTTTATATGAAAACCAAAATTGTATTTTCTCATGCCTTGACTCTAATAATTAATGGGATTATATCACTATGTAATCCTCTAAAACCTTTTTAAGGGTTCCTTGGTTGGAACCCTTTGTGTTCTATTTGATTGAAGGTGTGATATTAGTCTTTGGGGAGACCTATGGGGTGGCCTTTTGTGAATTATTACTATTATATATATATATATATATTGACTGGATGATCAACTTTCATGAGTTGGATCAACTATGGAATATACATGGGACATGGGAAACTAGATTATTTATTGAATTTTAGAGTATTATACCTGCACTGGTAGTTCTAGTATTGAATTGTGGCCCATTGTATGTTGATATATTTTGGTTGATTACATATTGATTGGGCCCCTGGGTCTCTCCCGAGTTACGATGGCCATGCATTTGGGTTGTTTTTAATTTCATCATGTGTGGAATGCAACAATGGATGGGGTATCATGTATTGGTATGTTCTAGATAATTCATGACCTCCTTGGTTCACCTCTCTATATTACCACTTTCTTACAGTAATGAATGTGATACTGGTATGTAAATATTTATTTCCCTTAATATATGAATACTGTAGTTATTGGTTGTTTACTATTTTCATGGAACATATCTACTGATCTCTAAAAACATTTGAAAATGTCTTTATCATAAATGTTATTTTATGATTATTCATTCCATAAAAAATGAAAACATCAATTCTCATTTTTTGTAAAATGTTAACCGCGTAAAAATTTAATAAACTTGGTCATGTAAAGGAATAAGGGCATTGAGTTGTATTTATTTGAGTAAAATGAGTAGAAAAACATAATTTGACATATTGTAGATAAAAATTGGAAATTTATATTTCTATAATTTTAATGGAAGTGCATTGGTAATAGTTTATTATGATGTATTACTGAGTTTATGTAATCACAACTATAGTTTAACTTTATTTGTAGCTTCGTGTGCCGCTTCATTCTCATATTTGGTCTCCATAGTGCAATGTTGGTTTGAGGTCAGTGGTGACCCATAGGGTCACATGAAGGTATTTAGAATTATATTTTCTTACTGCATATAGTTTACATTTTCATTGTAGAATTTTTATTTCTATTTTTTCATTTATGGGACAAATTGTTCCTACCTATTTAATTTTTGGCCCGACACCAGTTTCTAGACTATGGGGATCTGGAATTACATTTTGGTCCATGCCATAGGGTATCTCAGGTTACTAGTTCATGGTCGACCCATGCTAGTCTGTGGACAATATTATCATAGGTAGACCCTTTTTATTTGGGGTGTGTTGTAGTTGGAAATTAGAACATTTGAGACTCATGAGGTAGGTATAGGAAGGGATTCATGATCCCTTTCTCATTTTGAACATCGAGTTTCTAAAGGTAATACAATAATTGAGACATCATTCTGGGTTTTGGATAGATGGATGAAAATAGAGGCAAGCTGATGTTACGTCTTGATTTCACATGGATTAGTGACCATGTAAATTCTGAGTACATAGTATAAGATTCTTTTAATTTTTTATGAAATCACGGCGAATGTACCACTACCATGTTGTTGTCTTATGAATGACTACTAGTCCCCCACTCTAATATTTTGATGCATGTTGAGTGTTGTCTTGGTTTTGTATAGTGTAAGGGTGTTTTTTAAAATGAAAATTCTATTGAAATGAAATTGTTTTCCTTTAAATTGCTTTAAATTATTAATGTGAGTTCTAAAATTGGAAGTGTTTTGGATTTAATAGTTTCTAACATATTTTTTTTTTGATAAGGAAAATAAATATGTGACCCTTGGTATTCCTTTATAGAGGATCACTTGTGCGTTGGTATGTATGGAAAGTGTGTCAGGAACATGCTTGTGGAAATGTGGATGGAAATGTATTGAGCCACATGTGATGATTCATAGGATTCCATGGGTGTGTTTTTGAAATTTAAAGGGTTTGTAAATTGGTCATATAAGGATAGGAATTTTGACCTATGAAAAGTAGATTTTGTATTTGAAAAATGGCCATGGGATAAGGGAGACTTGGAATTAAAATGAAAAATGGTGATGTTGAAATGGAGTATTTTTTATGTGTTATATTTGTTTGGTATTCGAGCTGGTGGTATCATCCCATGGTGTTCTATTTGACTGTGTTTTTTCTTGATTCCAGTTTTAAATGTGTGTTCCAATTTTTGTTTAGAGTATGCCAGCCGTAAAGGTCCCTAATGTTGCAAATGAGTCATTCCTATTTTCTAATTCATTTTGGTTGTGGAATGTTCTTCAATGTGAAAGCGAACCATTTGAGGTAATGAATTAGTTTGATGGATGGAGGTAATTTCATTGGGTTGTTGGGAACACCATGGGTTGTTAATGTTCGTGCCATAATGGGTTTGTTTAAGGGTCCCATTTTGGATAAGTGATGGTTGGATGTACCATCATATTTGGAATTTCATGTGACATGGTAAATCCCCTAGCCCACCATCCTCAAAGGGTTATACCCAAGGTAAAAATTTTAAGTAAGGGGGAGGAGTTATTGGATTTTTAGTAGGTCCAATTGTCTGTAGAAGTATATAATGAAAATTTAAAGAGTTATTTCCCCTTTTAATTTGGATTTATCTACCATATATTATTGTAAATGTGCTCTTGTCTAGTTAAATTTTTTCAGAGAGGTTGGAGGATGGGGAATTTTTTTTGGCTAGTTTATGGTGTGTTGTTAATGGTGGTCTGATTGTATAAGGATCTCCACCTGGATAGGAGTTCATGCTAGAGGAACCACACAATAAAAAGTTATCCTTATTGGTTCTAACATCTAGTTCATCCGACTGCACTCCAGTGTGCCATTAGTAGGACTGGTTTAGACATTCCATGATGTCTTGATGCATCCCTCTAGTGTATTTCCATCATTTTGGCTGTTTGGGTCATCAGGTGATGTTTGGTTGGATGCATCATTCGATGAAGGTGTTTTGATTGGGGGATGCTAGTGTATGACTATAATGCAGGAGATTCATTGTTAGTTAGAACCCCTACAACATGTATCGTTGTTAAGCTAATGCATAGTCAAGAGGTTCTGAGGATGTGTGAAACAATGGCCCGGGGAATGATTCCTGTTTAGGGGGTGGGAATATCTGAAATTCCCATGATGTAGTCTTCTATCTATTGAAATTTCATCCTTTTTGTAGTTTTGTGATAAATGTTTTTATCACATTCCAAGATGTCATGTCTGTTCTAAGTGTGACATCTCTAAATCATTAATTTTTTATGAGGGTTGTTTTACCCATGTATGAATGGGTCAATTTTGGTTTTGGTTTTAGGTGTACTCTTTTTGAGTTTTCTGGGGTGTTATGAGATGGTGGATGATGATTCTGGTCTGCTATATAGTTTGGGTTTCTTTTCATGGTTTTAGTTGGGTTGGTGGTCACCCTT
Source organism: Viscum album (assembly GCA_963277665.1). Lineage (NCBI taxonomy): Eukaryota > Viridiplantae > Streptophyta > Magnoliopsida > Santalales > Viscaceae > Viscum > Viscum album. Next base: position 13,631,452 of record OY728151.1, on the reverse strand, counting down.
TATGGATGAATTTAGGTCCTCATAAGAGATCTCCCTTATTATGACATTATAGTTTTATGGGTCTCCTTATAGTAAGAATTTTATTTTAATCCCAATGGTTGGTTTGATCTACTTGTATTAAAGAAGATGGTTGACTTTGGGTTAAGATTTCATTAGTTTCTAGTTGTTGTAAGTTCATTGTTTGGATAGGTTCAGGTTGGGATTTATAGCATTAGCCCCTCCCTAGGGTGGTGTCTTTGGATTTTAAAGCTTTTGTGTTAGTGGTATTATTATGTTGGGGAGAACAATCTTGTGTCCCCACTACAGTCTTGGGCTTCAGTTTCATCTTGAATCATTTATCTATGACCTATATAAGAAACATTAATCCTAGTGTTAATGGTATTACTCAGTTTGGATCAGGCATGAGCATAATTATGGACCAACTTATAGTTTGGTGACATTCTAGGGAAGAATGTTTCTATAGTGGGAAGAATTGTAGCACCCTGATGGTGGACACACTGTAATTATATTTTTTTTATCGCAGTATTGGATAAATATGTTTGGGATCTTGTTTGAGACTCGGGTAAAAAATTTGGTATTTAAATTTACCAACTGTGTTTTTGGCCTCTACACAGTTGGATCTTATTATGGAACACCGTGTGGCCAAAATGTGTGACCTGCTCTTTCTAAAAATAATAATAAAAGTGGAAACAATAAAAATTAAATAAAAATATTAATTGTAAATAATTTTTTATTATTAATATTATTATTAAAATGTGCATTGATAATATTATAAATATTATTATTATTAATATGATTATTATCATTATAATTTTTATTATTGTAAATTTCTTATTTTATTTTACACATGTTTCATTTTATTTTATTTTATCTTCTCTATAACACTAATATGGGTAGACCCCCACCCATTCTCACTTTCTTTCCTATGACACACCTGACCCCCTCTTTGTGAGTGTTGCACTCGTCTTCCTCGACCGCTTCCCCCTTTCACTGATGACCTCCCTCTAGCATGCCCTATTCTTCCATCTAACCTCCCAGTGTGTGACCATCCATCTAACATTCCTCCAGAAACATGAAACTCCATCCAACCACACATCCTGTGTGCAACCCCCTTCCGTCCACCTTTCTATCACACAACCCTCCTCCAGTTCATTGCCCTCCACCCACATCTCCCTATTCGGCAAGCCACAACCCACTGGGGGCCGCACCATCTTCTCCAATGGTGCGTTTCTCAATGTTTTTGGGTTAATCATCCCTTAGAAATACCTTATATATTAGGGGTTGTTTGTAACTCGATTTTGTTATATTTTCGGGTTTACAAAGGGTCTTCAAGTCTTATTATACCTTCCATTAAATCCTTGTTGTACCTACACCCCACTGATGTCAGTGGTTCATTGCAATAACATTTTTTTATTTTATTAATATAATTTTTTCTTTATAAATGTTTTATATGTATTAATTTTGTGGTGAGAAATGTGAAAAAATGTATTTTGGAATGATTATGTGACGAAAATGTGTTTTATATGGGATAATGTAAATGTTTTTATTATGTTTTATTATGGTTCTTTTTAATAGTATTTTTTTTAGGAAATGTGAAGTGTGTTTTCAATGGATCCGGGGGTGACAATGTATCAAAATTGTGGTCTTAGAATGAAATAAATTATATTGGGTATGTTATACATGTTTTGAAAATTGAAATATTATTTGATAATTGAGTAAATAATGAGATTAATGTTGTGAAATGAATTTAGATTATTGGTGGTTTTGAAACCTGATTATCCTATGAAAACCAAATCGATTCAATTTTGTTTTGTTATTTTGATTTTGCTAAATAGTTCTTTATGAAATTTTGAAGTAATGTTGAAGTGTCTTTGAAATGGGTTTTGTTTTTGTAAAATGTATGGTGCCAGGTTTTTGGGAATGAGTGTTATGATTGGAGATGCAAAATGAATTAATATTTCACGTTGTTTGCAAAAATGGTTTTTGAATTGCTTTTTGCAAATGCATTTTGATTGTGAAAAAAAAGGACCATATAGAACAACAAACATTAAAAATATTGTTTTACTTTAACATTTCTTTAAATGTTTCATTTTTATTTGAATCATATGTTGATACCATTGTTTTTTTTTGGGATTTATTGGGTTTTTTGAGTCACGAGTATTTATTATAGAGAGTTGCAGTCAATTTCAAAGGCACGCATGGATATTCTCAGGTATGTATATAAATAAATATGTATATCTTATGTGTGTGTACCCTAATGTAATGATGAAAACATACCTAATATTAGATATATAAATATATATATATATATATGGATGTGTGTGTTTTTGAGCATGCTGCTACTTCAGTCAGAATGCTTTGGCTTGACTAGCCGTTGAGGTAGGATTTTCCATGCACATTCCATTTTAATTTATGATCCATTAGTTTCATTTTGTTCACACCCTATTTTATTTATGAATATGAATATATGAGACTTATATTATATTTTTTTGTGTGAAATTAGTGTTTTAGGGTTTTTTTTGTGATAACAAGAATTGTTTTCCAAAATAAGTACACCGAAAATGTTTAGAAAAATGCCCTATTGGTTTTTTCGAGTAGATTATGATATGTAAACAATGATTTGGATTTTTTTTAATTACTATATAGCTCAGAAAATGATTATTGAAGGTTTCATGAAATAGTTTTAAAATGATTTTTTGTTAAAAGCAATGTGTATTTAGCTTTGAAAATTAGTTTGACATGTGGTGATGAATTATGCACAGTTTGACACTTTCATAAGAAATGGTTTGTTTGATAGGTGTAATGGATATATTCTAAGGAGTTATATAATTTTTCTATATGGAAATTATTTGTTTGATTCCTCTTATGGAAAGTTGGATTTTATTTTTATTAATGGCTGGTTTTGTGATATTTTTAAAGTCCCTTTTGGACACTTTTTAAAAATTATAAAAGAATGTTTTTTATGAAAATCTCTGTTGGATTTTCTCATGCCTTATCTAGAATAATCGATGGGATTTAGTTACTATTAATTACATGTAATCCATTATCATGGTTCCTCTGTAGGATCCTTTTGTGTTCTATTTGTTTTGAGGCATGAGATTAGTCCCTGGTGAGACTTGGCGTGAGGCCAGTTAGGGATTATTATTATTATATTTGTATTGTCATTGGAAACTCAACTTGAATTAGTTGGATCACCCCATTATATAAATGAGACATGGGACCGTGATATATTGAGAGAATAATATCATAATGATTACCACACTATAATTACTTGTATAGACTAGTGTCCCATGGTATGTGGATAAATATGGGATTAATCATATAGAGTTGGGACCCTACTTCTATCTTGAGTTAGGGAGGTCGAGAGTTTGGGTGTTTTAGATTTCATCATGTGTGGCATGCTACCAGGTAGGGGGTCTCAGGTATTGGTATGTTTTGGATTTTTCTTGAACTCATGGGTTCACCAATCCCTTTTACTTCTTAGTTTATCGTATTAATTAATGTGATACTTGTATTTATATTTTCATTTCCCTTTTTATATGAATATTTTCATTCTTTCTTGTGTAGTTATTACATATAAGTTCTGTTTTGGCCTAAAAAATCATGTAAAAATGTTTTAATGTCAAAGTGTATTATGATATTTCATTACATATAAAATGAATGCATCTCTTACCTTTTTTTAAATATTAATGTCACAATAATATAATGAAATTTGTTTTGGAGATGAATAAGAGAAATGAGTTTTAATTTGTCTTAGGTAAAATGAGTAGAAAAAAATACATTGATATATTATAGTTAAAATGTGAAAATTTATTGTTCATTTATCTTAAAGGAAGTGCATTGGGAATAGTTTATCAAGATAGCCTATTGAGTTTTAACACTCATGCCTATAGTTTATCTTTATTTTTATCTTCAGGTGTTTCTTCTTACATAGATTAGGTCCCCATATTGTGACGTTTGAATAAGGTTAGTGGTGACCCATAAGAAAAAATAGAGGTATATAAAATAAAATTTTATCACCAGTTCTAGTTTTCATTTTCATTTTTCTAATTTATTTATTTATTTTCATTAAATTATGGGCCAAATAATTACCAACTATTTAATTTTAATGCATGACACTAGCTTCCTGCCCATGGGGACCAAGAAATATTTTAAGGCAATGCAACATTCCATCTCGTGTGACCAGTTCAAGGTCCACCCAAGCCTGTTTGTGACATTTTGTAAAAATTATAAATATTCAAAATGCAAACATCACATCTATTATCACTAAAAAAATTTATAAGATCCTATAATTTTATTTCCATTCATAATGTATTATTCAATCGCAATTTTCACAATGAAAATATTAACTATCCTCTTACATGAATTTTATAATTTATCCTCACTACAATCAAACGAACACCACCTAAAAAAAATTGTCCATAATGAATATCAATCATCGATCTTTCATCCATATTATTTACATAATATTTTATTCCATACTCATAAAACTCAATAGAAATAATCTCACCTTTTGGTTTCTATAAACTATATAAATATATAATCCTTATATATTAATATTTTTAATTACTATCTAGAATAATTTAATTCTCTATGTGGAATCTTTAACAACATTTACAACCTGATTAAAATAACATTATAAAATAATATAATTTTCATATAAGATTAATAGTACATAAAATAATAACAAAAATATTATAGTGTGACTTGATCATTAATAACATCCAATTATAACATCTACAATGAAAAAGAATAAAATTTAGTTGAAACCAATCAGTCGGAAAGTTATTTAAAATTTTGTTTCATCTTTTTTTCAAATAAATAATGGAAGTAACAAACAACTATCATGTATGATGGGTATTATATTCCCTTTTATTTATAACCAAAAAATTAAAAAATAATTTTTTTTATAGAATATTTAAACTAAATATTCCTATGTACTTCACAATCACCTCATGAAATTTATATCATCACCACTATTGTGGAATGTATTTTCCATTTATGTTATTATTCTCCATATATTTTATTAATTTCTATACCATATAACCTAGATGGTATTATTTAATATTTAATTAATCCATAAATTAATATTCCAAGACATATTGACATCATGCATAGAACCTTCACACATATATGAATCAAATTATATATAATAATAAATGTATTCAAAAATTTATTTTTACATTTAGGTTTCCTCCCACAAATAATATATGATATCATATTTTCTATTATATATTATTAAGATACTTGTAAATTTTTTATACAGAAACCAACAACAATAATAAAATTAATTGTATATCGGGAAGGGATTCATCAGAGTTTCCATATTCTTCTCTTAAGTATCACACTTCTATGATGGAGTAACATCCAGTGGGTAGTGTGTATCTCACATGGTACAATGGATGTTTATTCATCCTTACAATAAATTAAATAGAAACTATATGAAACTAATTTTAAAAATAACTCCCATAGTGAATTCCCAATGAACATATATTTTCAAAATACACTTAAATAACATTAAATAAGCATATTCTCTCTGACCAATAGCCAATGAGACAAAATTGCCTTCTCTGTCTAGCTTGGATAGATTTTTCCCTCCTAGAGAACCCATTAATCATAATAAATAATAACATAAATTAGTAGACTTAACAACATTATTATCATGTATATACATTTATTCACCAATTATCAATATAGTAATCATGACATGTGGGTAGTTTCCATTACTAATAATCCACTAGAACCGTGTTTAGTAATATAATAATTTTATTGAATATGTAGTTTAAGTGGTTTCAACAGTTATACATGATTGTAAAGAAATGAAATGTTCTGATAGTCAATTGATGGAATATATAAATATTCCATGATACACTGATTGGGATAATTTTTCCCATGATAGTAGATAAATGGTCTCAATGTTTAATATGGATAAATGTATTATAATTTTGATAATTCCCATTGTAATGCACTATTTGTGATGTGTGTATAGTTATTTGGGGAACCATATAAAATGTTATCACAAATAAGAATGAATATATATTATAATATTGTAATAGATACCTTATGTCAATAGACTACATAGATCAAGCTAAATATATACTATTTGAATTTAAGGATATGAATTATTTTGATGTGATCAGATATGTGATAGCACTATATAGGTTTATGATACATGGATATATTTCAAATACTATCGGCGTATGTTGTCCTTGGAACAACTTATTATAATATTCTCTAAATATGATATTATTTTAATATATCATTTGTTTAAAAAACTAGATAAAACTTGTGTATTGAGATATTTAGTATACAAGATGAGGTCTCTATAGTATTGTTTATTGAATAACATGACATGGAAATTGTGATTGGGCTATAGTATTTATATCATGTAGGGGTCTTGTTTTTATAGTAAAAGATAAATATTGGAATTGTTTTTATGAAATCATTGTTTTTCATAAAATAATACACTACTACTCTTTCCATTATTATTAGAGAATTCTAAGAATTCCAATATTATATAATATCAGTCATCTGAATGTTATAAAGATTTTAAAATGTTGATTTGAGGATGATATTTGGATGAAATATTATTTTTCTATGAGAGGGATCTAATCAATGATATTAAGATATATCCATTGGGATTGGGTTTCGACGATGAAGGATCATTGACTGATTTAGGTTGGGGATCCACATAGAATTGTTATGTAATAGAACCCCATGTGAGTATTGAGTAATGTGTTTATCTGAATATAAAAATCATGGATCACATGTTTCCACAATTGATAATGGTGTATATTATAACAACATTGATTTCATATGATGTTTGGTCCCTCCAATTATTAGTTAAAATTATAATTTTTTCATTAAAATGTGACGTACGCTCTAAAGAAGGAAGAAATAGTTTTTTGTTATTATTACAATGTCTAAACGTCATTTTTATTCAGAAAAAATAGGTGTTTGGTAATCCTAATTTTCTCTTCTTAGGTTGTACAACTTTGTTAAATCATGTTGTGTGCTTCCAAGGGATACAGAGGGTTTCACTATTTGCACATGGGTTTTCTAGTAATTCCCATTTACCATGTGATAGGGGTGTCACCCAGATAGTTCTTATCATACGATAAATTCATAGTTTAAAAACCCATATGAATGAAAAGTTCAACGGTTAGTGCCTGGAAAATTCCAGCATCATAGTTTTTGTTCAATTTGGAAAATTGTTGTGTCAACCCATGTGACACATAAATTGTGTGAAAAATAATTTTTTTACAAACATTCCCTAAAAATTGATAACTCATTTCCCCCTAATTTTATTAATACAACAAGAACCCTCTCTTCCATTAATGCTCCACTAATTACCATAAACATTATATGATGAAACTCTTTGATACATACCGAAATTTGAGTTCCATATATCATATTGGATTGAAACCTATAAGATATTAAATATTTTTTCCATCCATTATTATTCATTAAATATTTGTGATAAATTTTTATGTGAGCTCATATAACATATTTTATATGAATTTTTCTATTTTTCATTTTCGTGTGATCTAGAAAAAAAAGTGGTCTATACAATACAAGTGATCCCCTAGAGGCATAATTTAGTTGGTCTACGACATTCCAATCAACATAATTGTGTTTATAAATGTATTTTTAACTATTAAACATGGTGGATTCACCAAATGATTCACCTAAAACTAAAATTCATAAAATTGGTTTCCCTATGTTGGAACATACTGACACTACTAGATCATTAATAAAATTTTATTTAAAAACCTCAATATTATCCATAACACTGCATGTTTTCATTATTTTCTATTTAACTACCATGGTTTTATAACCAAAACATCTATCATTGTGTTTGATTTGTATTCAAAAGTGTGATATAATTTATGAATATGTAGAAAGTAATGAGTTGCACCATGACTAAAATATTTAACTGGATTATTAATAAATGATAATTAATGAACTTAGTAAATTTGAATGATTTATAAAAGTCTAATAATAACCTTCCAACCTTAAGTCTTATCATGAATAAATTAAAGGGAATAATATGAATTATATAAATTTAGTATATTAGTATGGTTACTACATGGACATTGTTCTAGTCTATATTCACATAAATCCTTCCTATTGTAAAGGAATATAAAAAATGTCATCAATAAATAAATGATATTGATATGACTTAAATTAAAAAATTTATTGGTTAGATTAATACATGTTTAATGATATACTTCATTTACATATACATGGTTCCCTTTATTATGGAGATTATTCCTTCAAAAAGATTAGTCTAACATGATATTTCCCTAAATTCCTAATGGAATGCCTTGAGCACTATGAGGAATCCACTATGATTCATTGATGAAATTTTATTAGAAGATACCCACCTGGTAATCTGCTCTATATCTTATAACATGAATTTATCATTATTTTACAAAGTGTTCACATGAATCTTTTCGAAATGTTGTAATTATTTTGAAATAACTTGTTGATTCAGATGAATTTCTATGGACATGAAGCTCCATAGATTCACCCCATTGGAACCAATAATTCTTATCCAGTATTTACATTTTAAGAGCTCTATATATTTGGTCAGACTCTTTTTATAGTCTAATTCATTAGTTGTGAACCTTGGTCTAAACTTAGACCCTTATAACAGGCCTATATGAATTACTACCAATAGTTTCCTTGGCCGATGGGGTCAGGGATACCATGGTCTTCTTAAAATCCCTTTATTATAATATAATTATTATGAATACTTGGTTTGATTTTTAATACTCATATTATTTCAATATACTATTAAGAAAACTGGGCTCCATGCCTTGGGTCCGTGTGGGAGAATTTATATTTGTGCATAAGATTGTCTTATGTATGAATATATATATACATGATGGACGGGGTGCATTGTAATTATAGATATAGATTGAAGTATGTATTTTTGGCCTAGAATCCCATGAGGAATCTTTTATGACATGTTTGTATCTTTACACATTTTATATTAGAGATTAAAATTTAACATGAACATTGTTACACTTTTATTCGCATACTTATTTTTTAGACACCATTAGTGGTGGCCTAAAGAGTATATCTCAAATCCTTCTCATGCCTCTGATTTCTACCCAGATAGACTTCATGGATGTAGGAAGAGATGGGGGAATGGTCTAAGTTGTCAATGATAGATTGGTTATGGCATTATAATGTGGGAGAACATGAAAATTTTATAGGTCATCATGTTATCATGAGATTTTATTCTTGTCCATTTCATTCTTTTTATATTCTTATCGGTATGAGTACCTTCTACCATGTTTTCATTTTTTTGGTTTAGATAGATAACATTATATCATTTTTATATGGTACTAGATATTACTTGCAATTATTTTTTATTTGATCTTGATAGTTTATATTTATCATTCATTTGGAAATTGATTCCATGATTTGTCTAATTATTACAACATTGTTATACTTTGATAATGATGTTATAATATTCCCAATGAAAAACCCAGGATACATATTGATTATTGTTAGAATATGTTTTATAGGGAGGCATTCTTATAGCCTAGTGACAGACCATGTTTTGTTACATATAAGTGAACTTGGACATGGTCATTAAAAATTTGTTGCAGTGGTGTTCTTTTTATTTTTTCTCAAAGTTTTGTTTGTTATACAGGAACCTAGGTTGTATGGGAATTTTGTAATGAACATGTTCCAAGGAGTAGATATCCCTTGTTTGGGAGAAAATAAAATGTTCCTAGAAAGTGTTTTCATGTTCGATATTATTCCTATTATGATTATACTACTTTCACCATTTGCTGATGAACATAGTCTGTGGATTTCATTATAATCCTAGACTCTATTTTTATCCTTATATGATACAGAAAATAGGTTGTGTCTCCTGTATCATTGATGTAATGTGATAATATAATTGTCACACATTATTATTATCCATGTTTACATAAAACATGAATTATTGTTTCATATTATGTGTTCCTTTTTAGGTATAATTGTATTTCTGGTAACATTTGATAAATGGTTAAATAATTGAAATAATTAATGTGTCTACATTGTACTTTTTTGTTTTTTCCCCTAAAGATTGATGATGTCACCCTAATTACCCAATAATAATCATTTTGAGACATGAACCATTGGTTGAATGAGATGAAATGTATGTTTTTTTCATCTATATGTATCCCAATTGAAATTTAAACATTGTACATTCCTCTATAAATTTGGAATGGCTATCAATCTATTTTAATTATCATAAAATATGGGTTTTAATTATATGTAGTTCCATTTTCTATTGAAAAATCACAGTATATTATCACATAGGAATGATATATTCATTTAATCTGATATTAATATTTATATGGATATATATAATGTTATATTTGATAACTATTTAGTTCCGAATGTAAATTTTCTTTTTTTCAATTTCATAGTGATGAAAATTTTGCATTAAAGTGTGTTTTACTCTATAAGATTAAATTAACACACTATATACAAATAATAAAATAACATATAGGGAACATAAACCAACCCCAATAAGTGTAATGAGAAATTTACAGTATCCCTAGCTTCTTATTTTTTTCGTAAACCATTTCTAGACCTGGATCTATATGTAGTAAGAGGTGTTTGAATCTTACATATGAAGACTTATGCCTATCATATTCTTTTATAAGTGATTTTATCATAATAAAATCCATTATAAGGTGTTTTCTTGGAATTTTTATAGTCGTTCCACTACAACATACCTGACTAGTGTTCCAAAAGGATTATAATGACCATACACTTGGGGTGCGGGGAAAAGAACCCCCAATGTTACCTCCAGTGGTTCACATTGTTTCCTCTTCATTTCTATTTGACATGGGTTGTGATGATCAGTTTCATGAATGGGTCATTTGACTTATGAAGAATGATCAATGATCCCAACAACCTATCCCTAATATGGAAGAGATGAAACGATTTTTTGAGAAGCATCATCTACCCACATTTTAAGGGAAGATGGTCCCTTAGGCACTAATACATGGATAAAGTCCATTCTATATACCTCTGATCACATATGGACACATATAAAGGGGAGGGTAAAGCTTACAAATTATATCATTTGATGTTAAAAAATTAATTCATGGGACGTTATTACCCAGACAAAACAACATCAGGATGGGTTCTAGAGATATTTTCAGGCTGCAATCTATGACATTCTCATCTTGGAGATACTGGGATATGGTGTTTCTATACCAACATAAAGGATACCTATCAGATATGGATTATTCAACTTCCATTTTTGATCTTCATTGTATTTTGACATCCTTCATAGGAGATGATTTTTCTTGAGAATGATGTTTTGAAGATGGGATGTGGTATTCCATCAGGTCATAGGAATTTTTTTTGTTTACTATTATCTATGGAATTGAAAAACCAAGCCATTGTTAATAATAATAATTTTTTAAAATCATGAAGTTTAGGAAATATTATTTCACTATTAAGGATGGGAATTAGTTCATAGAACAACATGAAATTTCATTTGAAAGTTTTTATAAAGAGATGTGGTAACCAAGGTATCCATTAATATATATCAACTATATTGAACTACTGTGGATGGGGTCATCATGTAAATCTATAGGGTTATTGTGAACCAATCAAGTTGCAGGCCAGTGACTAGATGAGTCGTCTTTATAGATTTAGTCAAACAATCCCCTCAGTTCCTAGTAAGAGAAGATCCAAACCAGTTATGCCTTCTATAGAATAAGAAATATATCCCCATTAACTTGAATGATGGAGTAACAGTGGTCACAAATTTTAATGAGGTGGACATGATCAAGTAGGTCAAAATCATGTATTTTAATCTTAGTAAGGAGTACCTAATCTAGATGGCCAGGTTCTCGGTCAGGGTTATGGACAAGGAAATATTTATTCATTTTAGCATATACTTGAGGATTTGGGTTCCATAACATCTATAGATAGAGGTACAATTTTGGTATCCTATATATTATAATATAAACTTTTTATATATTTTCTTCGAAACCAGTCATTTTTTGGTTACTACCGTGGAAAAACATGGGCATGATATTCATTATTCATATATAATGAGGAAAATTTAAAATATATTGGGAACTCGCTAAAAGAATATTCACTATTGAAAGGAATTTATTTTTGGGTAAAAATATATCATTTCAAATGAGACCTCTTTGTCCTCAGAATGAAGAGGTTTGATATCATTCTTGATATAGACTGGTTGGTCACCTATCACATATCTTTTACTTAAATCACATGTGGACATCATATAGATCACCAGAGGGTTGTATTTATCTTCACTAGGGTGAATGGGAATTCTAAATAAGTAGAGCCGAACAAGAGATTTATGTGATGGGTGGAGATTTGGCCGCGTATGTGTTTCTATGAAGAGCACCAAGGAACAATTCAGGCTTATTTCCATCATATAATAGACATTTTTAGGGATTTCACACTTGATTACATTTATGTAATATATTATAAGTGAGATGTAGAGTTCTTTAACAAGCTGATTGAGGAGATAAACAATTATACATTCCTTCGTAGACGATGGATACTCTAAAGACACTATAGCTCAAGATACAACTAGATGTTGAGGAATTTAATGGGTTTATATATCCTAGTAAATCACGTTTGTGTTCAAATATCAATTTCTCTATGAATGAGAATGATTCCATCTATATTTTTTAAATATTATCATCATTTGAACCATCTTATAGAAAATAGCATGTAATGATTTCCCCATATCAGTTCAATATTTGACAATATCCACGAAGCAAGGGTTTTTTCTCTGATCAATTTGATGATAGTTTATCATCCTGTATTATTTATATTGTCCAACATACCTTTTACAGTGTTTAAAATAATTTATACCCATTATGAGTATCTTATTATGATGGTTAGTCTTGTGAACGAACTAGCTATTTTCATGGCCTTTATGAATTAGGATTTCCACCATTATGTTTATTCATTTTTGTTTATATTCACAAAAAATGTCTTACAATATTCCCATACATAACACGACCATGTAAAACATCATGAGATCATAATAGATTCACTATAATATCCCAAACTATATGATAATTATAGAAAATTTCACTTTCGAATCGAAAATGTTTATTTCATTGGTCACATTACATCAGAGGCAGGAGTAAAAATTAGCCCATAGAAGAAGAGTTCCATGGATTCATGGAAGAATCCAAATATCTTATTTTACATACATAGTTTCTTGGGGATGGATTTATATTACATGTGAGATATTAATTAATTTTCAGGCCAAGAAGAACATATTATTTGATTTACCAATAAAGGTTTGAAATTCATATGGAAAGAATCCTGTGAGACATACTTTCCAAATAATAAAGGGATACTGATTTAATTGCAGATATTTACACTTTCATTGTTGTTAAAATGTTATATGGATTATTATGTTTCATTGGGAATCATTATTTAATTCATTATGATGCAGTAATAACTTTTCATGGAGTATGCGTCTTATTATTTGATATCTAATAAAATTAATTACCAATACCATGATCTTGATTGGATGTTTTTAGTTAATTGATTTTATTGTAAGAGAGTTTCTTCTCTTAGAGAGTGGTTTTTGGTGTATACAGACCCAAAAATAGTAATAATATATTTATGTACTGTTAATGGAATACCATATTAAAATGGGGGATTTCAATCCTACAACCATTTTAGATTAATCTTTCCTATAAACATAGGTGGGGAAATGATGTAGAGAGTTGATTAAGAATGAGGAAAAGGAGACATCAAAATTGATAGGTTAATAAAGAGTTTTTTATGATCGATATAATATGTAAGATTTATTTACAGTTAAATGGAAATCTAAGATATCCTAACCATATAGATTTGGAACTGAAATATACAATTCTGCACAGGCTAATGATGAGGAAACTACCGGATCTTGAAGGAGTAGTCCTGAGGGAGAGTGTTTCCAGTGAGCTCCCATTATCGAGATGGTACCTAGATGAGGGTGACGTACATCTAATATATGAATTTATATGGGATCCTACAGACATTTTGGATAAATTTATGTAGTATTATGATGATTGTACTTAGGTGCTACACCCTATGTTTAAGAGATATATCATGATAAAAATTTCATATATTGGTTGTCGGATATTAAAAGGGACACATATATCTTTGTTACTTGGTATTGAAACTATCATAATTTAAACGAAAAACCACTTTGCGATGTAGGGTTTCTACAACAATTTCCATTTTCTGAGTGGAAATGTTATACTGTAACTATAGGATTTGATACTAGATTTCTGATATTCCCTTGAATAAATGATGCACTATTAGTGATTTGTGATACTCTCGCGAAGGTCTCAAACATCAAACCATTCAAAGAAACAATTTCATCTAGTTATCATATGAGGATTTATGTTTGGTGTATTATAAAACATTATGGGGTTCTATTTCATATTGTATTAGATAAGGACACTATTTTTACATCATGGTTTTGGAATGGTTTATATAGGACCTTATGAAAACACGTACTTTTGATTACAATGTATCACTATAAAACTTATGTGTAGTCCCTAAAGATGATATAAGTGTTATAGAACATGTATAGAGAATATGTACTCAATTTTGGAGGTTCATGGGAGAAACATATATCCTATGGTGATTTCACCTAACATAATACTTTTCAGGTGAAAATACAGATTTGTACTAATGTTTCCTTATGTATTATGGAAAGCCAATCCCATCTCTGTTGGTTATTTTTAGCGAAAGAAACACTTCGTAGACATCGTCTCATTTTGGATACTTCAGAGTAGGTTCAGTTGGTTAGGAATCATATGGCTATAAATGTTTTTTGTAAAAATCATTTGACTAACAACATATATGATTTTTTGTGGAGTGTTGGGTTATTAGGTTTTTATTTGTAGCAAAATATTAGGTACATAGATATTCTTGAATTAATTCATTCTTTTTAGACTAACAAGTACTATTCATTGTCGTCTCATGTCTTTTAGGTTGAAAATATTTAGTTGGAGGTATATGGGATAATTGAGGATCATCCTATCCATATTATGTATCATAGAATATAGCCCCTCCAAAGTAGGTAAGTCCATATATCATGGGTGTCATGGGATAACAAAATAGTTTAAGAATATACTATGGAGATGAAGGCCAACATAAGTACTCATTTTTTAGAACTCCTTTCAGATGATGATCATCCACCCTTAGAAGGGAAACTCATGGATGATTTTTCTTAAGTGGGGAGGCTATGCCATCATAAATTTTCATATGTGGTACCAACCCATTAACTAATTTTTTTAATTACTTCTTTTATATTTATAAATGTTAGTTGTGGTCTATAGATGGAATCAATAGATATAAGAGATTTTTAAATCTTGGAGCTCAATATTTTGGAGGAAACTACCATTAACATAGTTATACTAAAGTATTCCCATGGGGACACATAGTTTGTATAACCCATGAAGTTTGATTTAGAATGTTCTATAGTGTGTAAATGTGTTTTTTGTGGATTTTGTAACCATGCATTAAATCCATTGAGGGTGGGGGATCGTCCTTATAATTTTTAGTGCACGTGGTGATAATTATTTTACAAATAATGTGTATGAACAATTCCAGGGTCTATACATGGATAGTTCCATCCAATAATTCTAGACATCATCCTGGAGAGACATGAGTAAAAACTGTGTGCATCTTAAAAATTTCTAAAAATTATGTTATTCCCCAAATAATTTTTAATGTCAAAACTCTTTCCTACCCCTTGAGAAGATAACAAGACCATGTCCTCTATTAGTCTCCTGACATATCATTTCCATGGGTTTGAAGATAGGTATCCCTCCAAACACTGAAGCATGTCCCCAATATCACATTGTATTGGCACCAACATGAGTTCTAATTTTTTTTCATTATTTAATTTATTTTTCTATCTTCAGTGCTATTTTTATGATAGACACTACAAAATATTTTCAAGAAGATTGTATGTTTTTTCATTTTAATAGGATATAGACCATACTAGTATATTATATGATCTGAGTGTTCCTCCACAATTATAAGGCATGTATTCGATAAAATTCCCCTCAATGTATTCATGTATATATATATATATATTGTTTTTCTTTACATTTTCCTCACCAACCATTTCCTATAAAATTAATCTTTATTATTTTGGTTTCACTATGTAGGAACCTAATGACTCTTTTATATTATTAATGGAATTAGAGGTCATCAGCCTCTACAGATCCACCCCATAAAGTGTGTTAATTGTATACATATTTGGAATATATGGTTTTATAGACAAAACACCCATCAGTTTGTTTGGTTTGTCTTCAAATGTAAGATCTAATTAATGAATATTAAGAAATTAATGTGGTGTAGAACATATAACACATATAACTGGATTTTTAATAAATCCTCAAATTTATATACTGAATTGATAAATTGGAATGATTTGAACATGACCAATATTACCCTTAAACCTTGTCAGGTCCACTAGGTCAAATACCCTGATAGTGGGGGTGAATCAGGGTATGACATATTAAAACTTTTCCCTTCAGATCTTGTTTTTTTGTTAAATAAACAAAAATTATATCTTCCTCCCATAAAATTATTTGATCAGATAATAAATCATGAACAAAACACATTGATTATTACTTGGTTCACCCGTAATAGGATACATCTAAGGAGTATACAATGACATTATGCCGATGTACCAGATTCACTGAGGCTCATTTCCAATAATGAGTAAAATGTTTGGGAAAGATCTTTTATGCCGAGGATCACTACTTTTATAAGGGTTAGGCTATTCCCACTGAATTCCCAAGGGTCACTTCTTATGCCTCTATATCTGGCTCACTGTTAGTGGAAAGGGTCATCGTATTCCTCTTCATATGACCCCTACTCAAGAAAGGAATCCAAACATTATTTATTAGATTTAATGTAAAACACAGTTTATGGATATGTAGGTCCCATATTTTTCATGAATTCATGTATCCTGATCTATAGTTATATAATCTATTGAAGTCTGTTTTTTCACCTATAGATGAAATCCACCATCCTGAGTTCTCCTAGATACCAGAAAATATCTCTCAAACTGACTTGAATCTTTCATAAGACACCTTGTTTAAATTTTGAACCACCTTCTTCTCACATGTATTGAGTACCATGTTCATTTAACGGAACACCACCTTCGTGTAGTTCTTCGGCTTCTGTGATCCTCCCTTCATCCACTGACTGCCTCTGCCTTTGCAATCACATACCACCTTTTCATGTCGTCTCTTTGAACCTCTTTTATGAATCACCCTTTTCCTCTCACAATTAATTATTCACAGATTTCCTTTGAAAATTTTCAATGTACTATGCCTTATTATTCTATGTACCATTTCCTTTGAGGGTAACAATTCTCTACAAAAACTTTCAGTCAAATTTTTTCTGTCTAAACGACATCAGCTTTCATAGAATTCTCCCCCACAAAATTCCTTCATACATTTCCAAAATACTGGAGAAAAACTAGTTCAATATTTATATTTGGTCTCACTTATAATTAGTGGTATTAGAGATACATATATTGTAAAAGATATCCTCAATATCCAATAATCCAATATTTATGAAATCTCTGATTCGATAAAACCTCCACTGCATTCCAATACTCTTTCCGTTGTGAGCCGCAAGCCTTCCTGTAAACCATTTTATATATCTGGTACACATACTGCCTTTAATACTAAATGGTATATCTCATTAACCAATGACAATCCATATGTATATTGCACCACCTTTTTCCATGAATTTTTTTTTTGGTTTCACGAACCGTAGTCCCTTCACTGCAGACTGTTGCTGTGAACCGTTTTCGTAGATCCGCATATCATTCTAGATGCCTAGTACGCGACAACAAACCCTTCTCAGAAATGGTACACAATCCACCTTTAAAACATGTCTTTATAAAACCCCAACCATACTCATTCATGGTCATATGTCTTTATCAAGAAAGACAATCACAACCAAAACACAATAAAAGGACACATCGAGCCTTGCACATGTGGACTGATAGTATATGTTGACTAAATCTGTGATATCTATCATAATCGCATAAAGAATATGATGTATAATAATGGGACAAATTTTAGTGAGGTATCAAAATTTAATGAATTTTTATGAGAACATTTTTCAATAAACCAAATGTGGGAGATTGATGGAATAAAAATCCATTGACGTGTCATCTCGGTGTGTTTTGGTTGTGATTGTGTAAGTGGAAAAATCCATGTTACTTCAAGGAGTTTCTTCCCAATGCACCCATGAAGAATTTCATCAATAAATGAAGGGTAATAATATTAATTAAATGAAATTTTTATATTATCATGATTATTACACAGAAAATGTTACCCATCATATACATACAAATGCTGCCTGTTATTTTTGGAAATAAGCCATATCATGAATAATTAATTGAAATGATATAAATTAAATCAAAGTGATAATTTTCCATGATTATTACATGGAAAAACATCATATATATAATGTCTCCTTTTATTATCAAACATTTTCCCATCATAGGATTGGATAAACTTGATAACACGTTAGATTCATGAGGGAATCCCTAATGAAAATAAAGGTTTCCAACCTAATTTATGTAGATGATTGTCATAGGAGATTACCATAATTTAATATGGTCCATTAAATATTACCTGAATTCCTTGACATTTTACTGATGATTCACCGGACTCCTTACTGAATATATAAATTCATGGGATACATTTCATTGATTTAGCTTGATATCTATACACAAACAAAAAAAATGGATTAATCTCATTGGGATTCATTATGATTTGGCTAATATTTAATGTGGATGATATCAATGGACTCAGTTTCACACTTTTGTTGTTAAATACCATGGTTCCACAACTTTGATTACACTTAGACACTTATTGTTAGGATACATGAGTTGTTACTATGAGTTGGATAATCTATTTGGTTCTTGGATATCTTGGTCTTACCACATATGATATTTTCATAATATCAATTATTTGATACTATATTTACAAATATAAAAGACATGACATATTGAAAATATTTGTAGAAAACATGGAACCAAGTAACTGTTCAATTCTATTGCATTTATATTCATGAATATAATTGTTTTATGTATTAATATATATACATGATGGTAGGGGTGTAAACATTTCAAGATTAGTCGGACGTAAGAATTGTTATCCTCACCTCCCATTAGGATACCAGTCAAATATGGGTGTTACATTATGTGTTTTTATATCTATAAGGATTATTATACCCACATAATATTACATTTTAATATACATGTTGTATTTGGGTAGACACCATATTTGGAGGCTTGATGAGTATATATCACACCCAGTTCGGGAAACCTATAGGTACTAGACAGACATAATTGATACATGTAGGGAATGAGGGGATCAATAAATTTATTAGATATGTTTAATTATATAATTTTTTAGGGGGATTATAGGTGATATCCATGGATCATGATGATTTATAGTGAGAGTAATATAGTTATTTTTATTATTTTGATATAATTGTGTGTATGTTTGTCTACTACAATGATTTTTTTATTTTTGATTTAGAGACACGGAGTTAAATCATATTGTATATGGTAGTCTATATTTATAATATTGATCATTTATTTTATCTAGATACAATATCATCTTCTGTTAATTGGAAATATTCTTCGATATCTATTATTTTATTAGACCATTGAAAAACTCTGATCATGTGGGTATTGTCTTCCCACGATACAACCTTATAGACTCAATACAAGTTGGTATCTTGTGCACTGAATTGAGTTATTATTGAGTCCTTATAACTGATTGGGATTGGATACTTATAATATAACCAGTTCTGAGAAGTTACATAATTCAAATAGGGCTCTATAAATAAATCAAATATATGGGAAATCCAATTTGGAGGATTATATTGTTAGGGTTTTGGTTATGAACCTTATCAAATGTATAAATTTCAGGAGTGTTTTGAGTAACCTTGATGTTGAACCTTATGTAATGGTCGTTGAATATTCACAGTTGAGAATGAATTTTTTTTTATTGGAATTTTTTTTACCATTTGATACCATTTATCAAATAAATTCATGATGATCGAGTTATGTTAATAGAATATTAATGTTCTATATATGAATTGTTGGATTTGTGACTCAAATTATGTATACATTGTGATGTTGAAACATATATCATCTATTATTTGTTAATAAGAGTATTATGGGTTGGTTTTTCCTAGATATATGAACTATGGGTGTATGAAGGTAGTGAGAAGTATTCGTTAATTTCACTAGTATTTGTGCATCATCAGGAACTAAATGGATTATGTTTTTGTTTCATGATGATGTAGATTGAACATTTAAATTTAGTTTTTATATTGTGGTAATAGCTGTATATTGTTTCCCAAAACCGAGTTCAATAAATTAAAATTTATTTAAAATAAAGTTATTCATTAATAAAGGTGGTGTGATTTTGAGCAAAGAAGATAATCTCAATGGCTATAAAAATTATATTATTTTCAGTGCACTATGATAGAATCTATAATGACCTTGTCATGCTAAATTAGTTAAAAAATCTGATCTCTATAAATATTGTTTTTTTAGGGGATAATGAATGAAAGGAATAAAATTATTATGAAGTAACGTGTATAAATTTTAAAACAGTAGCGTATTACAATACATAATGTTAATATATACTCTTAAGAGTGTTGAATATATACTACTATAATTTTATAAATTTTGATAGTGAATTATCATTGGAATACACATATAATATGTTAATAAAGATGAATTCATTCTTGATATTGGAGTATAAATAATCTATAATGAGGAATTAGGTTTTTTTTTTGTCTTTTTTGAGTTGGTATTAGTAGAAAAAAATTTCAGAGTATGATGAGATTAGTTTCATGGTATTCCTATAAGGGATGAAACCCATTGACTCAAAATCAATGTAACTAGATGTTTGAAAATGTTGGATGATGATATTAGGCAATTCATCCAGTTCTATATAGATTAATGTTTCATAGGGGTAATGTTTTTAACTTTTTAATTATATTATACTCATTATGGGTTAAATAGTTTCCATAAACTGAGAAAAGTGGGGTGTCACTCCTATATCCCTATGTAACTCACATTCTACTCCAATCACTCATAATAACAAAGGCTATTTTTTTATGTTCTAGAGATTTTATGCATCATTATTCATCTTATTATCTATACCATTATTCTTTTATTATTATTTTGTATTAGAAAATGATAACTATTATTAATTTCACTGAGGAATTATTGTAATATGGTTAAAACAAAAATGATTTTCATGCCCTTACAAAATGAGGATTATGAATGGTAATAACATGAGTATTTGAGTGATTTACAAGTAAGTAATTAAAATATAAAAATCTATTTTTAGTTCTTTAGCAATTCCAAATTGGATTGATTGAATTACTTATAACCAGTTATTGGGTTTTCTAAATTGTTGAAAAAAGGGTGCCTTAGGAGTGGATAAAGCCCCAATTGAATACATTTTTTGAATATTTATATCACTATCTATGTTGAATATTGATTCCTAAAAAAATATATTTATGTATTATTTTTTAAAAAATAAATATATTATGATTATAAATAATAATATTGATTCATGGATGTGTTATGTTATCAAGAATGTCATCAACGGTGTAGAACTCATTGTATATTTTATTAATTTGGTTATTAAAATGGGTATTCCTTAATATACCCACATTATATGGTTATTTTTATATTTTATATATAATATGAATCTATTAGTGAGCTTGAATTCCATGAAAATGAACTATGGGAATGTTTAATTAAATATGGTAGGGATAAATAGAGTATTATACAGTTTGAAAGAAATATTTCATTATATTGTTTAGAAGTAATTGATATATATAGAGGATATGATTTATGATTGATTTGAAATTATTATTAACCTTTGGTAGATTCTATATATATATAATTTTTATTAATGTATAATAGATATTTGATTCCACATGTGATGATAAATTGATATAGAGAAACATACGAGTTTTATTATAATTAGGCTCTAGGAATTAGAGAATTGGAGGGTTTATTTGGATGTCTAAGAGTGGGTAAAAATACATTTTCACCATATTTATGTAAATGAGATAGTCTATTTATATCACCATATGATTGATAAAACATATAGTATCAAACAAGGTGATTAGTGGTCCAGTTGAATTGGATAACGTGTGATGATACCTTGGTATGAATCCAAAGAGGGACATTCCCAATTATGTAATTATAATATTCACCACTGAAGGATCCCTTGAGATTCCAATGTATTTTGAAACTCATTGGGATTTTGAGAAACTACACAATCTATCATTTGAATTATTATTTTTGTTAATATAGTATGAATGTAGAATTATTGATTGTTACATGTGGTGATATTATTCCACAGTCATATCATAATACTCAATGTAGGTTGTATCATTTATGGAAATATAATAAATTTTAATGGTTTTTGGGAGATGACCTAATTTCTCTTTGGATATATATATATATATATATGTTACAATGGAATTAATATTATTTATACGAAATATTTTACTTTACCTTAATATAATGTTTCTTAACATGGTTCTTATTTTGGGACACATATACCAATTCATATTGACCTTGGTAATGCATTAAATATGATTCCAACTATTAATGAGGAATCCATTAGTACTAAAAAATTATTCTATATTACATTAATTTTTCTTAATGAATGTTATTTAATTCATATCATTTGATATTTCATATTTCATTTCGTGATATTAATTTTTAGGTATCTAATGTTACACAATGGTGATAAATTATTATTTTTTATTGATAAATATATTATAACATGTACTTCCTAATTAATATTCATATTCTAAAGACATGGGTGGTGATACAAATTTATATAAAATAACATTAAGAATGGAATAAACTATTCATATCTTATTATTTAAAATATTATGAGTAAAATTTTCCAATTTTTTGATATATTCATTAAAAGTGATATTGAACCTATATATATGTCGTCTCTATAACATGTGATTAAATACCAACTATTGTGTGAAATTTTTCATCTTTAGTGTAATAATAATTATACTATAGAAGGTGGAAAGATATAAATTTTAGAAATTATTCTAAATTTTAAGAAGATTATTACTTTTTAATCTAATGATATGGTCAGTATTATTTCACTACACATAGTTTTATCTTGAGTATTGAAATTAATCAAACTACAATACGAAATGTACTATTATATTATCAATGGAAATAGCAGGAAAATATTTATGAAAATGAAATTAATATGATAATTTTATTCACACTCTAAGAATCATTAATAGATACTTTTATTATGATTATATAAAATTTATATTGTGTTTTGATATTCTTTAAAATGATTTTATACTGAGACGATATGAATATATCATGATATGTTACACCAAATCACCCATGATTAATGTTATGAGATGGGTAATTATTATTAGTAAATTTCTTATTATAGTAATTGAGGAGATGTTATACTGACCCTAAAATATCATAATTAATATTTTTAGTATATAAATCAATATTTGAAGAATAAATTTATTTTTTTTTCATTTTAGATTCTTGAGTACAGAATAGTGACATAAGAGTTTCCATTTAATGTTTAAAACTAATAATTTATCTAAATAATTCATTGACATGTGTACTTATATTTGAATTGGAGTATTTGGTTTTAGCATACATATATTTATAACTAAAAATTGGTGGGAACCATAGTGTAATTAAAATAATTTTAGTTCCCAAATATACCTGGTTGATATATGTGGTATGAGTGGATTAACTTGTCGTTATCATATTATCTTATAAAAGGTCTTGTGAATTTTCATGTATTTTTTTAATTATGACATTTAGAACCATGTAATGTAATATTGTTAGTGATATTAAAATAAGTTTATATGGAGTAGGCATTCAACAATATGAATTTCATGAAATTTTATTATAGCATGGTTATGATATTGTTGTTATTTTTTTAATTCCATTTTCACACATATTAATTCATCTCCAATATATATTTATTCATTATTTACCCATATATCAAATCGTATATTTAGGAACTCTTATAATTATTTTACCATATTTTTATGAATTAAATAAAAATAAAAATCATTTTTAAATCACATTCTACCTAATAGGGATAATAAAAAAAGATGTTCTGAAAAAATATTGGACCACTTTAGTAATTTGATCATCAAAACCCGTCATCATGGATTGATATATCTAAATAAATAAATTAAGAATACTCTATAGAAATCCATGATAATGGGAAGGTTATAATTTTATTACAATGAGTAATCTATAAAATACATTTATATATTAGTTAATCCCATGCGTACAACAATTCATTGGACTTATGAGATCGTCATTAAATGGGTTTAAAATTTACATTATCATCATCAATGGATTTTATATTTACTTACTATACATGAAATTCTTTACATATTCCTTAACTTGTTATTAATGAAAATCATACATTATTACCTCATGAGTAGTGGTTGTTTGATTTACTATCAAAACTCTAGTAGATTTTATGCTCAATTTCTCATCACAAAACGAATTTATACTCAAATAAAATATCTAAATAAAATTATTGAATCTATATCATTTTTCTAATATATTTATAAATTAACATATTTTATGTAATAAAATTTAGGATTTCCAATAATGTCAAACAAATAATGGATTTTATGGAACAATAGTTGAGAAACTATATATTTTTTATCTTATGACATCAAGATTGAAGTGTTTTTTTTTTCTACTTCATAACTAGTAAAGATAAATTTGATTGATATATTTTTTTATGCTAATTAATTTTATACTAGAATTAAATGTTATCTAGCTTAAAATTATGTAACACCCTGACCCTAGAATCTCATATAGGGTGCCTTACTTTATTACATTGGCATGACTACTAGTATTCGAATCCCAGAAAAATTGACGAGTTTTATATTTATTGAATACTAAATCACATGAATAGAACCCACTCTATATTGGTAATAAAAATAATACTTTGAAAAATAAAATTTCAACATCCTTGAAACTCATTCAAAGAATACCACCTCATACCCTAGGGAAAGGAAATAAATTAAGGGTGAGATAAAATTCTCTGTTAGGGTAAAGTATACTAGAGGTTATCATTAATTAATTGTAAATAATAAATATGGAAATAATAAATGAAAATATAATAATACCATATAAATAATATCCTAATCTTAAAAAATGACGATTGATATTTCAACTAGTCAAATAATGAATTGGAATAATAATAATAGTGATGGAATGAATAATTTTGATTTTTTTCACTATCATGATTTATTATCATGATAGTTTCATTCATGATCTATCCCCAAGTTAGATTTTGTAATTGGGTAGAATCCTATTTGATTTTTGTTAAGATATATCCTCCTAATAATATATAATTTCTTAGAAACAAACGTGAAGGGTTTTCTCCATCTGATTTATTATCATAAGAATACTTATGCATCATGGGGATTGAATTGAATATTATCTAACCAATATAAATTATTCAAAAAACCTTCCATGTATTTTTAAAAATCAATTTAAATCATAATCATCTAGACTTATCAAGTATTTTTATTAACTAAAAGGGAAAAATTTCACAATATTTCACCAATAAATCATAAAACATTCAATGTGAACATATTATGTAAAAATGAAATATGTTTTAGGGAACAATAATATCCCTAATAAATGAATTTCTTATTAAATAAAATATAATATTTAATGAAAATATATTACAAGTAGGTGTTTTTTCATGATAATGTAAACAATCACCAAATAAAGTGTGATTTAAAATATATTTTTTACGACTTTGAAATTTTTATATCAAACCCCATGGAATAGATATGAAAAAAATAATCTTGGAATACCATGAAATATTATAGAATCATGATATTTAAGGAAAAAGTTTCAAAATATAAACCAAACAAAGGAAATAATTGGTGAAAAGTGTGTATGCCATATAGAAGAAAATGTGAGACAAGAATCACTTACATTGAGTAAGAATTTTCACATTTTATCTTATTATTAGTGAAATTATGATTAATATTTACTTACTAAGAAAATATTTAATTTTTTTTCTTTCATTTACTTCACCTATTAAAAAATTCTATATAAAAATATATACAATTATGTTTATATTGATAGTTTTGACCAAATTCAGTTCATTTGTCTGTAACGACAATCATTTGATGACTATGTTCAATGTGGTCCTTATAAAAAAATTTCTATAATGATAATAATTACCTAACTATAATATTTATACAAAAAAAATTATTCTAAAACTAATCACGAATGATAGTTTGAAAAATAGAACCAATTATACAACCATGGAGATGGTACATCGTACGTACGCATGTGTAACCTTCCCATTTTTCAATAATCATTATAAAAAGAAGGTATGTAACTGTTATTGTTACCATAATGAAAATTATGTCATACATACTATGTTATTTAATCATAAATATATATAGATAATTATGATTTTGTAAAATTAATCACATCACATTGAGGTGGCGATATTCCACACATCTACGGATGATGTTATCATATTTTCTATGGATTGAAAAGGATAGTGAGGAAAATGATATATTATATTTATATAAATTTAATTATCTAAGGAATATCATTTATATTTTTTCATGCAATATATTTTTAATTAAATCCATCCTTAATAAATCCATTGTAATGTGTAAATGTATCACATCACTTTGACGAGGGGGTACTCCACACATCCAGAAATGATGTAACAATTTTTTTAAAAATTTAAACCAGGAAGTTATGGGTTTTTATTATTACAGATATATAAATAAAAAATAAATATCATAAAATTCATAATAAATAGTTTTTTCATCATAATGACATATAATGAGATGTGTTAATGGAAAAAAACGAACAACATCGTTTCACGTGGTTGTAGTCCACCATACACATGAATGTAAAATTCTATCATTTTTGGTGGATTTGTGAATAGGTGTAGGTAAATGAACTAAAATAACCCCATATAAAGACATTTATAATAGTTATGTTATAATTTATTTATGAAATTATAATAATTTAATTATTTGGGAAATAAATAAAACAAAAGTGATCGTTGAATAATGTCCCCCCTTTTTCATCTATCTCTCATTGATTTTCCCCAAAAATTATTATTGGAATGATTTATGACAAAATTAATGTTTCTATATTGATGGGAGGTATTTTTGGAGCTCATTTGGGCAGATTTTCTTCTGTGTAAATGTGGCATCAAATTTGTGAGTAAGGGGAAGTGTGAATTCCTTTTAATAGTGAAAGAGATGTGTCATTCTGGTACATACAAGATGGTAACCACTATTGGGAGGCATACCATTCCTAATGTGCTTAAAATGGAAAAAATAATATTTTAAATGGTAATTATTGTCTTTACACACTAAAAACACAAAAATTTAAAATATTTGTTTTTTATTTTTATCCTTAGTTGATAGTTTTTTTTAATTTAGCTTTCTTATTTGGGTAACTTGTTTAATAAAATATTTAATTTTACCATTAAGACTATATTAAATTGAAATTTGTTATGAAATAATGTACCAATGAATAATTAATATGGACTCTAATTTTAAAAATACAAATCATATTCATGTTTGAAATTAAATATAAAAAAAGATCATGTAATGCACACAAAAAATATTTTAACCCAAACTATGTTAATAATGAATTGATAATTTAGGGATATATATGTTTACTGTAAATGATAAATTTGTCCAAAATAGATAATATATTTTAATTTTTTTAAAAAAAATAAAGTTTTAGAAATTATGAATTTTATTAATTTTATTTCTTTTAATAAAAGATAAAATTTTAAAAAATAAAATTTATGTCAATTTTAATAATATTTAATTAATATAAATTTTAAAATATGAATTAAATGTTGAATAAAAATATATAAAGTTAACAGTTATGTAACTTGACCTCTTAATATAATAAAATAAATAAACCAAATAATAAAATCAATTTTATTGACTTTCAATATGTTTAAAATCATTTATTTTAATGATTTATAAACATAAGAATCATTGCATACCTGTTTCATAAGAATTTCATGTAATTATATATTCTATAAAAATTATTTTCAAATTATAAGTGTAAAAAATCATTTTCATTTCAATGCAATTTTTTATAATTTAAACAATATTTCATCTTCCATACTCAAAATCATTATAGCAATTAAAACAAAGGAAGCTATATTTTATGGATTTTTCATCACATATCTTATTATATAGGTCACATTAATTGAATAATATTCAAATGATTCGAAATTTTCTAAAAACAGAGAATATAAAATAAATATATGGTCATCTAGTTTATGTAGGACATTTTTCTAGGCTATTGTTGCACAATAGATTAATTTAAACTCACTATGTAAATTATTTATTACTTTAATCACTATAATTAATTATCATTACATGTACTAATAATTTTTATCAAAAACTATGTTATTCATATTAGACTAAAAATATTATATATAATCCAACTATTTATATAAAATTTTCAAGGGTAAATTTATTGATGTGGAAAAAATTAATATAAATAAAATCCTGTAGACGTGGTAAGAAATCATCTTTTTAAAAAGAAAATGATCAAATGTTCATTTAAATTTTATATCTAAAATAATCTTAACAATGATTAAAATGATGTATATTGAATTAATATATTTAAAATTTATATATTTTAACATTAAAACCAATTTTAAATATAATTTAAAATTAATAAATATTGTAACATAAAGTAATTTTCATCTAAAATTAAGTATGTTCAATATTCATAAAAAATGTATCTTCTTATAAAAAACTACACAAAAATAATTCTATCATTCCAAATTGAAAAATGAAGTTAGTATTTAAAAATAAAATTTATACAAGTATCAAAGTTTAGTTTATAAATTGGTGTTCCCTTAAATATTGGTAAAACTTTATATTGAGTGTATCATTAGATAACACAGTGTGGTTTGTACTGTAAACATAATATGGTGTTTCATATAAATAAATATAGATAAATATTAAATTTTTTCTAAATGGAATATATTTTAATATTTCTAGTTGTTGCATTCTACCCACCGTCATTAAATTATATCATCCCAATTCAATCTTGATCTTGATAATTTAGTTATTAATATTTGAAATATACTATTATTGATACCCTCATATCATAAATAAGTATAATACCAATTATTAATAAGAAGGGGTGTGAAATTTAAAGGTCACCATCCAAATATGATTTCAAATAGTAAAATGTTAATGAAAACTAGGATGTTGGAAAAATCATACTTTAATGTTCTAATTTAGAGTGATAGAAAACATGTTCATAAGAAATTTGATGGCCACAAAGCCATAAAATAGATGTGTGAGAAAGGTCATGGATATCATAAAAAATAATGATTATAGGAATTTTTTGTCTCAAGTCCTCTTTTCCAAGAGATGATTAATTCATTTACTCTTTATTAATATAAGTAAATATATGTATTAATTCCTTAAACCCAATCATATCCTTTGGTTGTTCCTTGATCTATTTCTTCTTCAGATCATAGCATAACTTCCATTATTGTTTGAAGTAATACATCAATCTACAAAACCTATTCTATATTTCATATTAAACCAATTAATGAATGGTTAACCATATGATCTTTCAATGTATTTCCATCCAAAACATTATAATACATTCCAAGGTAGTTCGAAGTATCTAATTTACATTATCGAATCAATCACCTCTTTATCCAAGAATCATAGTCTCAACATTAGGAATATATTTTTGATTTTATTCTGATAATCATCATTTTTACAAGATGTTAACATTTTAATGTGATCATTTTTCAATGCCATCAATATCAATCGACACAAACCATTAAATACACGATGAAAAAGTACTATAATAGAATCATTATATATTTATCAAGACATATAACTAGTACATCACTAATAATTTACTAAAATTATGTAATTATTGAATCAAAACAAAATAATATTATTCTGTCTTATTCATCTATAGTGGAATGATAATATTAACCATGATATATCATCATATTTTTTGGTAATTTTACTTTGATGCTTAATGCAATGATTTTCATAGTGGACCATCCTCTTAAAGTAGAATAATTTTATATTGGATATTTTTTCTAACCCTTTCAATCATAACGGAGGAATAATTCTACCCATCACTTATATAGATCTATCATTCATTTAAGTAATCACCAATGTGATTATTTAATCTATTATATCTTGTGGGAAAATAAATCTTTCCCTTCAACTATTTATATACCTTTTGCCCAAAAATCCTCTTATTCTTTTGCTTCCATATAAAGTAATAGTAGTTAGATAATTCAATATCTATATCTTTATCACATTATATTATTTAATTATATGATGATAATTCATGGAATTCCAGTTCCCATCGAAAGATTATATTATGAACTTAAAAGATATGATAATTCTTACAGTGGAAATCACGTGCATTAGTAAGGTTCCCATTCCTTCGGCTAGGAACCATTTCAAAATGATGACTTTCTCTATATTAGGTCATAATATTATTGAGATGAGGCATAATCTCGAAACTAGTGAAATTTATATCATAAATTAAAAAAATTATCTTTATGTAATCTCATAATCATAGACTTGGTTTCTATGAGTCTTTTTCTATAAATATATTCAATGTACATTATAGAGTAATGTTATCTAATCTATGATTTCTTAAGTATTGTTTGCAATGTTTCTACTAAAATTTTGTGATACCAACTGTAATGTCGCGACCCCAAAACCTAGATTTTATATTTTTATTTTTTTATATTAGAATGATTAAAATGAATTAAATATGGAATTAAAAATCATTTTAATAATTTTGTAAAATTATTTTACATACAAGTAGTCAAATTTACATTGGGAATAAAAAATATAAAACATAAAAAATAAATTGGTTATCATCCTTGAATCGTATTCCCTGAATTTCATCTTCATACCCATGGGAAATGAATAATATTAAGTGTGATCTCAAATGATTAGTTAGTGTAAATTATTTAGTAATCAAACATGAATTAATATTTTATTATTAATATGTAATGAATAAAATATTATTGAGTAGTTCTATATAAATAATCACTTGAGAAAAAAAATTGACTGTAGTTATTCTAACCAATCAAATAATTACATGGAATATAAATAATGACATTATTTTTAATGTAGGATGAATTTTCTATCAATATATTTCATCATGATATTTAATATCATTTCAATGACCCCCTCCCCATAATGTGTACCCCTCCTTGGAAGAAAATGTGAGAAGGGAGATAATGACCCCTGAGTCCTACCTCTAGTAGGCCCCAGGTTGGCTACTAGTAGTGAGGGTATAGTAAACACACAAATGGGAGGCATTACCCTCTAAGAGAACACATGCATAAGAGAGAGATAAGATAGAAACCAACAAACTCCAACTCAAACTGAAATAAAAAATAAATCCCAATTACACATATGTAATGTCATGCAAAACTACTTCAACTGAAATGGGAAAACTGTAAATACCCAAAGTAAAGTAAAAACAACAGAAACCAGGAAGCACAAACAGATCATGTAACCCCAAGCAAGTTGAAACTAGTATGATCTCTAACCTTCTTCATGTGACTGGGAAAATAGTTTATATATACATAGGGTGAGTATAACAGTATACTTAGTAGGGTCCTCCTAGATGCCTCTCATGAAAATTTAATTAAATCATGTGAAAGAACATTAAACAACAAGTGAAACTAACTCATCACCTAAACAGGTATACTAAGTTCCCAGCCTCACCATGGCTACAATCACCATGTAACACATAAAATAGTATATTATATACTAAATAATTTCATGGTTAACCTGCTACTACTTCCCCTATGGTTTTTCGCTTTTCTCTAATGTCGAATGTCCTAAGCATTTCTCTACAAAAATTGTTGTCCACACACACTTGGGTGAATAACCAAAACATGCACCTCATGCATCAAATCCACCATATCCACATATGAAAATGAATCCAAGTGGTTTCAGGTAGACCTCATATCTCGTATAACATGTATCATACGTTGGGCATTATAACTCAAGCCATTACATTCCAGACACCGAGTAAGAATCCTCAAGCCACCAATACCTAAAAACATTATCCCTATAGTTGTCCATCGAAAACTATATCTAGAATATATGTGTGTGAGTAACCACAATCCATTAAAACCCTCTATAGACATATATGAGAAAAACTTACTACTGTGACTACCAACATAAGTAACTACCAAGAGAAGAGAGTGCAACCAAAGGGTGTAGTCAACCGTCCATCCTCCCATAGGAAGGCTGGGGAAAACACCCCCAGGGATCAGAATCCCAGGGGTGTCAGTTTCCTTAACTGACACGGTGGAGTATCCTATAGAAACACAAAAAGTAAAGAATATACTATAGCTCACAACCACAAAAAGGGAATAACCTAGTCTTAGACTCTATTGCTACTAATGTCTATTGGACTCTCAGATTTCACTTATTAGACTAGGTATACTGTAAGCACACAACCATTTAAAGAGATTTATTACATTAATCCATTCCCTTTTTATCAATTTTTACATTACGTAAATTAATTATTTAAAAATTAACTAACCATTAACAATTATACATTATATTTCATTAGCATCACAACCAAAGTCCATTGTCCATTTAAATTGTAACCTCAACATTGCGTCCCTACAATCTTTGGCCCCTTGGGATAACATCATTTATTCAATTATTTATTTATAGCATCACTTTCCCATATTTCTAGGCATACTAGAAAAAAATTCTATGCTACTACACACAAGGGGGTCAACACGATGATTAGATGAATTACCCATCAAGCCTTTTCCACCTATAGAAAGATCATATACCCATCCTCCCTTGTGAAGAAAAACACGAAAATCACATGGCATAACCCGGACATCATCGCCTCTTTAAGAAGAAGGGAAAGCAAGACCAAATTCCTTATGAAGTTGGGACTTTAAAGAAGATAAATAACCAATAAGAATCATATTGAATCCAAACATTCACATCCAACCCATTTCATCATCCCCTGTCTCCTCCCCAACACCCACATGCATAAACTGATGCATCTCTCCACTCTAGGAGTTAACTGCTGCCACAACCATTAAGCCTTTCAGCCCCCACATATCAGAATATCCTTCTAGGCTCACATCAAAACACAACAACATTAAAACAACCATAATTTAATTGGGATCTTGGTACTTAATCAAACAAGAGGGTAACTCAAAACCCTAAAAAGAATTATCTTTTATAAAATAACCAGTTCTTTAATCCATCTTGAATTAACTGATTTATTATTCGAAGGTTCCATATACAAAAACCTAAACAGTAAGATATCCCAAATTGATTAAACATTCTTACTACATCAATTTTATTAGAATCAAATTACCACAACAAAAATCAGATTCATTCACATGCCTCATTATCTTTATCCAAACAATTATCAATTACTTTAGGCTTTATGTTCTTTACAAATTTCCATCAATAACGAACATCTAAACAAAGAAAGTATTGATAACACGCTATCAAGAAAAAAAAGAGGCAAAAACATATGATCGATATCAATTTATTTATCCGGTTCAAATATATATTATGTCAATTCAATTGTGATCTAGTGGGATAAAACATGCTAACTATACAATTTCATGTAAAATAAAAGAGAAGCAATGAATCCCCCACCTCAAATGGAACGTGGCATTCTTTATACAATATCGATCCACACAATCGGTTACAATCTCCTCCCCCTATGACAAATATATCCACTCAAGGATGCAGAGACACCACCACAGAGTTCAACGCCCATGAAAATTCCATTAGGAACATAAAGGTAACATTACATAAAAGGTAAAGGAGAAACAGAAGGAGATGAACTGAAAAGAATGATTATAGATCATACCTTATATCGAAGATTGATCGATATTGCTTGGTTGTATCAAAACCCAAGGGATACCAATCCAAGGAGGAAAGTTTGATCGCACAACTCCTACTAGTAGGAATGGAAGGTTTGATTGTCCCACATATTAGAACATGGAGTAATAATTTGGGAGGAAGATATCCCATCCCTTTAGAAGATTTAATGGAGCAGTAGTTTAAGGTACGTTGGATTTTCCATTAAAAGATGATCACATTTAACCATGTTGTTTATCCAAGTAAAAGTTTCCCGAGCCTTTGGAAAATTAATATAGGAGTTAAGACCGTTGAATCATCCTTATAGTTCTTAACACAAGGCTATAAATTCATTTTACGTCAAAGGAAACATCAAAGGGAGAAACTGTAGGAAGCGGGAAACACTATTCACAAACTCGAAATTTGGAAAAGGAATTATGATACTATTAGAACCTCATTGTTTTGGAAACACTGTTCCTGAAATCAATATTTTTTAAAGGTCAGAGGTGAGCATTGAAACCTAAATGTTTTAGAAACATCATTCCTAAACTCATAATTTGGCAAAGGAAAGAGACTACCGTTCGAACATCACCATTCTAGAAGCACTTTTCATGAACCAGAAATTTGGAAAAGGAAAGAGGCTACTATTGGAACCTCACTATTCTGGAAACATTGTTCATGGACTCAAAATTTGGCAGAGGAAAGATGCTTCCATTAGAACCTCACCGATGAAACTATTCACAATGACCACACTGATGGAATTATTCACACCAACCTCAACGATGTAACTATTCACCTCAACCTCACTGATTGAACTATTCACATCGACCACAGAAATGGAACTGTTCAGATCAACCTCACTAATTATACTATTCACATCCACCTCACTGATAGAATTGTTCACATCAACCACAATGATGGAACTGTTTTCCTTTTCCTCATTGATAGAACTGTTCACATTGACCTCACCGATGGAACTCTTCTCATCAACCTCACTGATGGAATTGTTCACATCAACCTCACCAATAGAACTGTTCCCATCGACCTCACGGATGGAACTCATCACATTAACCTCACTGATGGAATTGTTCACATCAACCTCACCGATGGAAATGTTCACATCGACCACCCTGATGGAATGGTTCACATCGACCTCGCCGATTAAACATTTCACATCGACCTCCCTGATGGAACTAGTCACATCAACCTCCCCAATAGAACTGCTCACATCGACCACACCGATAGAACTGGTCACATCAACCTCAATGATGGAACTGTTCACCTCCACCTCACTGATGGAACTGTTCTCCTTGTCCTCACCGATGAAACTGTTCACATAATCCTCGCCGATAGAGCTGTTCACTCAACCTCACTGATGGAACTATTCACATCAACCTCACTAATGGAACTATTCCCATCGACCTCATAGATAGAAGTCTTAAAGTCTACCTCACTAATGGAACTATACATTGACCTCATAGATGGAACCGTTTACATTGAGAAAACCGATGGAACTATTCACATCGACCTCCCCAATGGAACAGCTCACATCGACCTCACTGATGGAACTGTTCACCTCAACCTCACCGATGGAACTTTTCACATCAACCTCACTGATGGAATTGTTCACATCGACCTCACTGATAGAACTATTCACCTCAACCTAACCGATTGAACTGTTCACATCGACCTCACCAATGGAACTATTCAAATAAGGTTATCATTGTACTCTTCACATAAGGCTACCGATGACAGTGTTCACATAAGGCTACTGTTTCACTATTCATAGAACTGGGAACGCAGTTCACAAAACTAAAAATTTGGAAATTGTTGGGGATATGTCACCTTGACCACCCGGTACACCTATGACACAGTATTTTCACAATGTAATGGACTAGAGAGGTCCATGCCATTACATAAGATACCTCTCAAAACATTCTCGTCCTCGAGAATTCAAAACCAACCTATAAGAGAACATAAAATAATTTTGAACAACCAGCTATCGAGATACCCCTCAAAAAGAGAAACCCACATGAAGAAACCAAATAAAGCCATCTCATAAACACGAATCGTCTATAACCACAAAGGGGACATAGTTACATGAATATAATTAAACATATAAAAACTCTGGGTTCTGAGCACATATATGTGACTCACTATCCCATGTATTATCCTCCATGACACTATTTCACCACAATACACGAACCAAGGGGATAGAATGCCAGCAATAAACCTTCTATTTATGGTCTTGGACCTCCACAGGTCCCTCTTCAGAGGTCGTATTGTCATTGACATTGATCTCGCTCCAATCGATGATGTGAGAGTCATCATGAAGATAATGACGTAGCTGTGACACATGAAAACATCGTGTATATAAATCATCTATGGGGGGAACGGCCCCTCGATATGCCACATCTCCCACATAAACTAATGCCTCGAAAGGCCCAATAATCTATGGATAATGCTTACTCACATGACCAAAACTTCACTGCCCACGACAGGGAGTCAACTTCAGAAAGAAGTGATCCCCAACATCAAACTCTAAGGGTTTCCTCCTTTGATTGACATATGATTTCTGATGATCCTGCGCTATCATCATCCTCTCAATAACCACCTGAGCCATCTTTGTTATGTTCAACACTAGTTCCAGTCAAAGAATTGCTAAGCCTCACCTCGGTCCATCACAACAAAGAATGGAAAGGCCAAACATACAAGGCATTAAACGTTTCCATACTGATGGTAGAGTGAAAACTATTGTTGTAAGAGAACTCTACCCAGGGAAAGTGCCTCTTCTACAATCCTCCAAAATCCAGGACACAAGAGCGTAACATGTCTTCAAGAGTCTAGATGGTTCTCTCTGTCAGACTATCCTTTTGAGGATGAAATGTAGTGCTAAGGCATAACTGAGAACCGAAATAATTTTGGAGAACTCTCCACTCCCTAGAGGTAAAAAGTGGATCTCAATCAGAAGTGATCATCCGAGGGACCCTTTGGAGTCTCACCACCTCCACCAGATACTACCTTGACAAACAATCCACAGATATTGACTACATGATTGCCATGATGTCAGCTGAATTTTTTAAATGGTCCACTACAACCCAAATAGCGTCTTGTCCTCCCTGAGCTCAAGTAAAACCAAAAACAATGTCCATTGGTAAGTCCTCCCAATTCCATTGAGGAATATCTAACGGATGGAGCAGACCACCAGGAACAGGATGTTCAGCCTTCACCTTCTAGTAGACTAATCATCGCGACACAAACTCTTCTATCGCACGCTTCAGCCTCAGCCACCAAAAATGTCTCCTCAAGGCTCGATACCTCTTTGTCTCTCATAGCATCACTAATATAGAAGATCTATGTAGATGTTTGAGAACCGCCTCACACATCATCAAAGGAACAAATATCCTTCCATGATACAACACTCGGTGTTGTTAATCCTCAGACCAACCAACAGGGGCCACCCCACAATCAACTTGGTCTCTCCAGACCTCCACCTCTAAATACCCCTACTGGGACTCTTCCACCTGATTCATGAAAGATTAATATACCATCATCTAAAGAAGACATCCAATTCCCCATATATCTCCCATATCATGATTTAATGCTGATAGTTCTTCTATTACTCTCCAAGAGTTACCAGATTCTTGCATTGCATCACTACATGACTTCTGACTCAGTGCATCAGCTACAAAATTCCCCTTTCTAGGTGTTTATGACATTTTGAATTCATATTCTTATAGGAACTCCATGCACCTATGCTGTCGTAATTTCACGTCACGCTAGGAGAAAACACACCTCAAACTCTTATGATCGGTGAAAACCACAGAGTGCTCTCCAATTAGGTAATGTCTCAACAGAATCAGAGATAAAAACACAACTTCCAACTCAAGATCATGGGTGGTATAGTTATGTTCATGGGGATTCAATTGTTGATACCCATAAGGAACAACTGATCTCTATGCATCAGAACACAACCTAACCCCAAATGCTAAGTATTTCTGCAAACATAAAACTAATCTCCCTCTATTAGAAGACATTGAAATAGACCACTTAATAACTTCTCTTTTAGACTATTGAATGCTTCTAGACACTGATCAGTCCATTTTAATGTCTGATCCTTAGGATTCTCAACTCAAGAGAAATCAGCTACGAACCTCCTATAGTAGCCTGCAAGACCAAGGAAACATCGCTCCTCTGACACTTTCATGGGGATGTCCGATGAAATAGTTGCTTCTATCTTCGATGGAACCATAGATAATCCATGTTGGGACACAACAAGCCCCATGAAACAGACTTCTCGAGCCCAAAACTCACACTTCGACAACTTCCCAAAGATCTGATGTTGATGAAGAACTGCCAAAATGGTGTGTAGATGCTCTTCATTCTCCTCCTTGTATGTAAAGTAAACAGGGATGTCATCCATGAAAACCACCATAAACTTGTCCAGGAACTCATTGAAAATGACCTTCATCAATCCCGTGAATACAACTGGAGCATTAATCACACTGAACAACATTATAACGAACTCATAATGCCCATTACAACAACAAAAATAAGTCTTTAGGATATCCTCATCATTTGCAAGCATGTAATTATATCCTAACCACAAGTAGATTATTGAGAACTAAAATGAAACCTTTAGTTGATAAAATAAATCATCAATCCCCGGATGGGAAAAGAAATTCTTCAATGACACTTTGTTCAAGTGATCATAATTGACACACAACCGTAAACTGTCATCAACCTTCTTCATGAACAAAACAGGTGCACACCATGGTGACATAGAAAGCTGAACAAAACTGCACTATAACATACCATGAAGCTATATACGTAGCTCTTTTAACATTGAAGGGGCCATCCTATATGGAGACATAGAGATAGGAGACACTCTTGGTAGTAGCTCGATCCCAAAATCGATATATCATCGAGGTGGTAATGCTAAAACCTCTTCTAGAAACACGTTAGGGAACTCTTATATGACCCTCGGAAACACAAACTGATGAACCTCTAAAGAACTCAGTGTCACCTCACCCATTGGGGATGATAAGGAATGAACACTCCTCAGACCCATCTGAGCATCTCACTCGCCAACAAACATATCTGGCTATCCATCCACATCTATGAACAAAACCTACCTCCGGAAGCAGTCCACGATAGCCTACAATGAATATAACCAATACATACCGAGAATGACATCATATGTTTGTATTCATAAACATAGGAAATCTCTCCAAGAGTGGTGATGCCCTAGAACTAGCTCACAACCACTACATACTTCAAACAAGTCATCTTGACCTCCAACTGTAGTAGTCAACACCAAGGGCAATGGAAGCCTCTAAACCTCATGTCCCAATGAACGGTCAAGGGTAGTTGATATGAATGAGTGTGTCTCTCTTGAAACCAAAAAGGCATACACCATGATAGAAAATAAACAAAGGGTACCTCGAATGACGTCTGGCTCGCCTAGAGCTGGCAATGCTAATTCATGAAGCAGACCATGACCTCCTCCATGAGCTCTATTACCCTGATGAAAACCACCACTATGATTGTGCTCTTCTATTTGAGTATGGCGAGCATAATGGGGATATCCTCATCCTGAACCATCTACCCTCTGTTGATCTATAGTCAGTGTGACCTACAAATATTGCCTTGGCTGGAACTACCTCAATTGAGAAACATGGAGTGGAAAACCTAGTGCATGATGACTACCCTGAAAGGTAGGTCACTCTCGCTACTGATGACCATGACCACCACAAGATAAAATAGTTCATGTGCCCTTCGCATATAAATGAGAGTAGCTACCCCCGTAGAAACGAGATGTTGTGGGTTGGGACCTACCCCGGGTGAACGAGAACTCTTCTGCCCTAAAATCTGTGAACCCCGGACCACATCTCTACTTCATGAGGAGTCATGTTGACTCCCCTCTCATGACGATATGGTTATAGACAATTTCCGCTTGATGAAATCTACTCTTTCTAGCACCTCAATATATGTTTTCAGCATAAATGTGGTTACCTAGTGAAGTATCTCTAGATGAAACGCCTCCTCGAAATTCTTTTCCCTTGCCTCCTCATCTAAAAAATGGACCGAAACTTATCGTAAAAGGTTCATGAAATGGATTCCAAACTCTCGCACACTAGATCTTCCCTATCGAAGGGTAAGAAGCTCCTAGAGACTGGAATCCTTTGTGGTCAAAGAATGAAACCCGACTCTAAACTTGTCTTAGAACTCCTCTCATGGGATCACTGAATCCTTGCGATCCCCTGGGAAAATGAACCACCACTGCTGCACTGCTCCATGAAGCATCGCCACAACCAAGAACACCAAGTGACCCTTCTGAACATGGATTGAATTGTAGGATAGTTTGACCTCCTTCAATCAGTCTTCTATGACTGCATCTGAAATGGATCCATCGCACTTCTTCAGAGGCTAGCACTAAAACTCTCGGAGTGTCCTCTTACAAGTGTGGTCATCGTCAACCTCTACCTACCGACGATTTTCTGGCACAACCTGTTGGAAATCTTCTTGGTGATCCAGGTGAAGACATAGACCTAGAGATGTACCTAAAAAATAACAAATAGTTAGAGATACTAAACCTGAAATATGGAATACAAGATATTAATTAATTAATTTTTTTCTTTATTCATTTTTGGTTAACCTATCCACAGGTCTACCTATTCAAACACATGCATAAAGAAGAATGATGGATGCTCCTTTTCTAGATCTCTACCCTGTAAGTTGTACCACCTTGTTTAGTATCCATTATAATCTTAAAGGTTCATGCATCAGATCATAGGGGGCCCTAAATGCTTATGCCTCAGCCAGTATCCAGTGCTTACATCACTTGACAAACATGAATGAAACCATTTCCCTACCAAACCAAGAAACCTCACATGTTCCAAACACCAAAATCCATCAATCCCTCAACAAGGCCTGTGATACCACTATCTTAGGACCCCATCCCCCCAAAGTGTACCCTTCCTGGTCCGGAAATGTGATAATGGAGATAAGGACCCCTGAGTCCCGCCTCAAGTAGGACCCGGGTTGGCAACTAGCACAGAGGGTATAGTAAACACACAAATTGTTGTCATTGCCCTCTAAGGGAACACATGCAGAAGAGAGGGATAATATGGATACCAAAAAACTCCAAATCAGACAGAAATATAAAATAAATCCCATGTACACATATGTAATGTCATGAAAAACAACTAAAACTGAATGTGGAAAAACTACAAATACCAAAAGTAATGTAAAAGCAACAACAACCACCATGCCCAAACTGCCCTTGCAACCCCATGCTAGTAAAAAACAACCTTATCTCTAACCTAATCCAAATAACCTATAAAATATTTTATATATACATATTTTGAGTATAACAGTATAATCATTAGGATCCTCCCCAAATCCTCTCTTGCAAAAGTAATGAAAGCATTCCAATGCAGAGTGAACAATATGTAACACTAACTCATCACCTAAATAGGAATACTAAGTTCCCAACCTCACCATGGATACTCTCACCATGTAACCCACAGAAGAGTATATAATATAATAAATAATTTCAAGAGTACACTGCTACTATATCCCCACTAGTTTTATGATTTTACCTAATGTCGCACGTCCTAAGAATCTATGTTAAAAAAGGCTTTCCCATAGACACCTGGGAAAAGCACAACAACATGCACCTCATGAAACAAGACCACCACATCGTCATAATAAATGTAACTAGGTAGTTTCTTGGAGCCACAAAAACTCATAAAACATGTATCATACATCTACAATTATACCTCAAGCCATTACAGCCCACACACTGAGTAAGAATCCTCAAGCCATCACAGCCTGTACATGTTATATATATAGTAGTCTATAGAAAACTATATCCAGAATATATTTGTGTGAATAAACACAATCCATTACTTCCCTCTAAACACATATATGGGAAAAACTAACTGTTGTGTCTACCAACACAAGTTACTACCCAAAGATGAGAGTGGGGCCAAAGGCGTTAGTTAGTCATCTATCCTCCCATCCGAATGTTGGAAAAAACACCCCCCAGGGCTCAGAATCCCTGGGGTGTCAGTTTCCCTAACTGATGAGGAGGAATAGTGTATATAAACACAAAATGTAAAGTATATACTATAGCTCACAACCACACTATGGTCATAACATAGTTTAAGACACAACTGCACCTAATGTATCTCGGACTCCCGGCAGCCAGTTCTAAGACTAGTTACCCTATAAGCACACAACCATTTAAAGAGATTTATTACATTACTTCATTCCCTATTGATCATTTGAAATTTACGTTAATTAATTCCTTAAACATTAAATAACCATTAAAAATTCCACATAATGTTTCATTAGCATCACACCCAAATTCCATTGTCCCATTATATTATTTCCTCAGCATTGCATCCCAGCAATCTCCAACCCCTTGGGTTAACATCATATTTTAAATTATTTATTTACAGAATTAATTTCCCATATTCCCATGAATTCTAAAAAAACATTCTATGCTACTAAAAACCAGGGGACTCAACACGGTGAGTAGATGAACTACCCGTCGGGTCTTTTCCACCTATAACAATAGCAAAGACTCATCCCCACTTGATTATCTAATCACAGAAACCACATGTCATAACCCGCAAATCTTCAACCCTTTCAGAATAATTGTAATAAAGACATGCTGCCTTGAGTAGTGGGGAATATAAAGAAAATAAACAACCAATAATAAGTATAAAAAATCTAAACATTCACATACAACCCATTTCATCATCCTGGGTGTCCTCCTCAACACCGACATTAACAAACTGATACATCTTGCCACTCTAGGAGTCCACTACTACCCCAACTAGTAGGCCTCTCTACCCCTACAAGTCAAAACAGCCTTCCAGTCTCACCTCACAACACAAGCAGTAGGAAAACCGCCATCGTAACAACTGAGATATTGGCATTAAACAAGAAAGTGGGTAACACCAAACCCTGCAAGGAATTATCTTTAATCAAACAACTAGTTTTCTATTCCACATTGAATTAACCAATTTATTATTTGTA
Source organism: Viscum album (assembly GCA_963277665.1). Classification (NCBI taxonomy): domain Eukaryota; kingdom Viridiplantae; phylum Streptophyta; class Magnoliopsida; order Santalales; family Viscaceae; genus Viscum; species Viscum album. The sequence continues at coordinate 13,588,357 of OY728151.1, read as the reverse complement.
GGCTCCAACTACAGGAAACCTAAACAGTAAGCTATCAAAAATTGATTAATCATTCTTACTGTATCAATTTGATTTGCATCAAATAACAACCACAACAATCAGATTCTTTCATATGCCTCTTTATCGTTTTCAAAACAATTATCCATTAATTCCATATTTATGTTCTTTACCAATTTCCTTCACGAACGAAAAGCTACACAAATCAAGCAATGTTATCACACTATCTAGAAAAACAAAATGCAATAACTTACGATCGATATCAATTTATTTATCCAATTCAAATATTTATAATTTCATTTCCATTGTGATATAGTGGTATAAAACATTCTAACTATATAGTTTCACGTTAATAAAAAAGAGAAGAAAAAAATTCTCTACCTCAAATGGTTATTGATGTTCTTTATACGAGAAAGAGCTACACAACGGGTAACTATCTCCTACCCCCATGACACCTCTATCAACCCGAGGATGCAGAGCCACCACCACACTGGTCAATAACCAAGAAATGTTTATTAGGAACTTGGATATAGAATTCCATAAAAGGGAAGGAGAAACAGAAGGATATGAACCCAAAAGAATGAAGATTGATCATACCTTATATCAAAGATTGATCGATACTGCTAGGTTGCATCAAAACCCAAGGGGACCCAATCCAAGGATGAAATTTTGATTGCATAAATCATAAATTAAAGAATGGGAGGTCAGAGTGTCTCACCCACAAGAACATGGATGATGAATTATGGAGGAGGTTATCTCGTCCCTTTAGAATATTTGACGGCGAAACAGTTTAAGGTTTTTTGGATTTTCCATTAAAAACGGATTTCATTAAACCTCGAGGTTTGACCAAGTAAATGCATCCCAAGACTTAATATAATTAATATAGGAGTTAAAACCATTGAATCTACCTTAGAGTCTTTAAAATAAGGCTTTAAATGCATTTTACATCAAAGTAAATGTCAAAGGGCGAAACTGTATTAAGCTGGAAACACTATTCAAGAACTCAAAATTTGGAAAAGGAAAGAGGCTATCGTAGGAACCTCACCATTCTAAATACATTGTTCATGAACTAAACATTTGGAAATAGAACGAGGCTACTGTTGGAACCTCATTGTTCTAGAAACACTATTCATGAACCAAAAATTTAGAAAAGGAACGAGGCTACCATCGGAACCTCACCATTCTGGAAACAATGTTCATGAACTCCAAATTTTGAAAATGAAGAGGCTACTATTGGAACATCACAAATGGAATTGTTCACATCAACCTCACCAATATAACTATTCACATCAACCTCACCGATGGAACTGTTCACCTCGACCTCATTGATGGAACTGTGCACATCAACCTCACCGTTGGAACTGTTCACATTCACCTCACTGATGGAACTTTGCACATAAACCTCACTAACAAAACATTTCACCTCAACCTCACTGATGGAACTGCTCACCTCAACCTCACTAATGGAACTGTTCACATCGACCACACCGATGGAACTGCTCACATCCACTTCACCGATGGAACTGTTCACATCAACCACTACGATCGAACTGTTCACATCCACCTCAGCGATGGAATTGTTCCCCATGACCACACCGATGGAACTATTAACATCGACCTCACTGATGGAGTTATTCACATCGAACTACCTGATGAAACTGTTCGCATCGACCTCACCGATGGAACTGTTCACATCAATCTCTATGATTGAACTGTTCACATCATCCTCCCTAATGAAACTATTCACATCAACCTCCATGATGGAACTGTTAACAATGACCTCACTGATGGAACTGTTCCCCTCAAACTCACCGATGGAACTGTTCAAATCGACCTCACTGATGGAACTCTTCACATCGACCTCACAGATTGAAATTTTCACCTCAACCTCATTGATGGAACAATTCACATAAACCTCACTGATAGAACTATTCGCATCGACCTCATCAATGGAACTTTTAACAAAAGGTTACCATTTTACTATTAACATAAGGCTACTGATTACACTATTCACATAAGGCTACTGTTGCACTATTCACATAAATGGAAACACTATTAGCCGAACTAGAAATATGAAAAAGTGTTCGGGATAACATCTTCTGACCTCCCAGAACACCACATACACGAGATTTTCACAATGGAATTGGCCAGAGAGATCTAAGACAATACAATCATGATCTTCCATTAATATATTTTAATCTATGGGTATAAACCAATTTTATTTATGTCATGATCCACCCTTCAAAATATTTAAAAAATCATTGATACAAACGTTATGGTTTTTTTACCAGAAGATTTCATCCCGTGAGTCTACCAATGTATCAAGGGATTGCATTAACTAGAATCCAAATCATATAATCTTATTAAAAAAATTCAACCTACATTGTAAAATAAATTTAAATTATAAAAAATGTGTCTTATCATGTATCTATGTTCAGTAATGTATAAAATTTTATTATCAGTTCCACAATAAATAATATAATAATCAATGTGAAAAACACAAGTAAAAATGATTTAAAGTTTATGAAAAAATATTTTCAAAAACTAATGTATATGGAAATTAAAATAAATATAATTTCCAATGAAAAATGATTACAACAAGTTTATTTCTTCAATATAATGTTATCAATCACAAATGAAAGTGATATTTCAATGACAAATTTTACAAATTCGAAATTTTCAAATCAAACCCCATGGATGAGATTATTAAAATTAAAACATATAATATTTTTAAATAATATTTATTTATCATATAAAATGAACAAGGGGTATGATATACACCACAAAAAAGAAATGATTACTATAAAAGTGTATTCTTAAATTTGGAATAGTAAGAATAAATCCCTTACCTTGATTTAAACTTCTCACATGTGTCGTTATATTCTTGAATAATAAAAATATATTTATTCATTATTTTCATATGAAAAATGTTCAATATTGTTTTTAAATTTACTTTACACATTATATGTTTTATAAAAATTACATAAAAAATTAATTTTATGTTGGGTGTTTTGACTAAACAATTTTCATGTGTTAAAAAATAGTTTGGAAGGTAGACTTTTGTCAAAGTGATCATTAAATAAACCTACATATGATTAAAATAATGAAATTATAAAAATATTTTTACATCAATTATGATTTTAAAATTAATCATGAATGATTTTTATGAATACTGAACAAATTATATAGTCATAGAGATGGTAGGCCATAGGTAGACACGAGTAACAATCCCATTTATAAATGGTCATTATAAAAAGATGGTGAGTAACATTTTATATTTACTGAATTATTATTATATTATAAATACCATGTTATTTTATTATATATACTTATAAATAAAATTATTGTGATTGAAAAAAATTACATAGCGTCGAGAATGAGGTAGTCCACATTCCCACTAATGACGTTATCAATTTTTGTGTGTGTAAAAAGGATAATATAGAAAATGATATTTTTTATTTTCAGAAGGTAATTAAGTAATGAATAGGATATATATTTCATGTATGTAAAATATGTTAATTTAAACCCATACTAAATATATTCCTTGTAATTTATGATTGTATCACATAACGTTGAGGAGGCAGTAGTTCATACGTCAACAAATGATGTTTTCATATTTACACAACGTGAAAATCATGAAGGTTTGTGTTATATATAAATTATATAAATATAAAAACAACATAAATATCATAAATATAATATTTGAAGATTTTTCCCCCATAATATCCAGCACTAAGTGGTGATAAAGGAAAATCAATTGACATCATTTCGAGAGGAGGTAGTCTACCGTAAATATGGATGATAAATTTATTACCCATTTGATTGAAGTGTGTGTATGTGTTGATAAAAACAGTAACATAAAATCTTATTAGTATATTTATTATACTTATTTTATTATATAATCATAAAATTTGAATAATTTTATTATTTTGGAATGAAATAAAACATTTGGGATCATTGAATAATGTTACCACTTTTTAGGTAACATTATTTGGTATTCAATAAAAGACAATTGGTTTGATTTCAAACCTAATTGAGGCTTTTGGATTAAGGTGAGGTATTTTTTGAGATTAATGTTTAAGATTCAAAATGATAAGAAGTGTCTTGAGAGATTTGATAATTATGGGGATATCATTTCTTTTTATATTGGAGGAGGAGTGTCATTCATGTAAATACCATAGGTCAATAACTATTATGAGGTATCCATTGTGTAATGTGATTACAATTTGAAACAATTGTGGTTTAAATGGTAATAATAATTTGGAAACACTCACTACACATAAAATTAACATAATTTTCATAATTTCATTTTTATTCATTATTTTTCCTTAATTGTTCATTTTGGTTTTCATTTAGGTAACTAGTTTTCTAACCTATGCAATAATAAATATAATAATTTATTAATGTGAAATTTATTTAAAAATATAGAAACACTAAATTATAAAAAAATTATCATGTTAAAAAATATATCATGTTTGTTGGAAAATAATTTTAAAATGCACACTTGAAACACACCAAAACAATATTTTAACCCCAACTGTATTAATAATGTTTCTATTATTTAAGGTTAAATATGTTCATTAAATAGATAAATTGGTCATTAAATAGACTATATTTGAAAAAAAACTTCTATTTAAAATAAATTTTTATAATATAGGATATTAAGTAAATTTAATTCAGATAATAAATTATAATTTATTTCAAAATAACTGTATTGCCTATTTTGACCTTATTTACTTATTTAAATTTTTAAAATATAATAAGAATTGGAATTAAAATATCTAATGTTATTATATACGCAGAATGATTTATTCATCCAAAAAAATAATTGAAAATAATAATCATTTCATTTTTCCCCACTTTTTGTAGTTTTTGTATCATTTATTTTATTTAATTATTAAATAAATAATCAATGCATTGGAGTTTCATAATGGTTTAATGTTATAATATAATCTCTATATATTAATATAAAATAAAAATGGAAAAAAATCCATTACATTTCGTAAATTTTTATCATAATTAAATGTATTTATCTTCTTTTATAATCCATTGTTTTATTGGAATTAAAATCAAGAAAGGTAAATTTTTCAAATTTTCCATTTAATAACTTATTATATGGGTCAATTTCAAGGAATTGTATCCAAATAACTCATAAAATTAGAACCAAAATGTGATATCATTGAAATATCAGAATCCAATTCCATTTAGGAAAATTTTAATGTCATTATCCCCTATAGATTTATGTTAAACCATTAAGTACATCAATATTTACCTTAATCCCGTAAATAATTTTAATTACTTTTAAAAAAATTAATCCAAAACTATATTTATCTTATTAGAATAAATATATTTTATTGATTCCAAATATTTATATCCATTTATCTGTATTCAATTAATATAAGTGGAGAACAATATTTCAATCTAATCCTACAAACATGGTGATAAAGAGGGGTTTTAAAGTGAAAATGTTTAAAAGTTAATTTGTGATTTTTATATATAACACAAACATAAAAATGATTCAAATGAAAAAAAGTGGATTAATAGATGTATAAGTGATCTTTTTTAACTTTAATACAAATTTATTATATAAATTAACATTCATAATTATTTAAATGAAAATGTATTTATCGACTAATAAGCATTAGTTTTCACTATTCATCAAAACATGAAACATCGCAAAAATTACCAATAAATTAAAATATTTTAATGTTGAAATTATTAATTTAAAATGATGATTATTTTTACGATTAAATTTTATTAAATTTTCAAATAAAAATTTTATAAAATATGTGACATTAAAAGGTATAAAAATTATGTCCTGTGTGTTACCGAAGATAACTCGGTGTTCTTTGTATTGTATGTTTAAGATCGTGTTTCATAAAATAAAAGATATAGAAATTTTAATTTATTAAAAAGGGAAATATTTTAATTTCTTATGGTGATACACATATTTTTTTAATATAGTATTCAATTAATCATCAATTATATGTGATATAGTGTTAAAAGTATTTGGACCTTGGTAAGTCATTCCTATGTATCCATTTGATGGGGATGATAACAATATTATTTTTACATGATAGGTAATTTCATAAAATTTTATGGTTGTATAAAAATAAGTTGTTTTGTGAATTTTAATGTATTATATTTAATACCATAGTTCCCAATATTTTAATGTTAAGAAAATATGACCATCACAAAATAGTTGTCTATCAATGTTTTTCCTTATGTATTTTAAAGCAGAAACCCAGAAATAGTTTTAACAAAAAAAAATTCAATAAATAATAATACATATTCCATGTAATAGAATATTTTTAGAAGTGCCTCATCAAAAATGGTTAAAACTTTTGGTAATTATAAAAAACACTTCAAAGATGAAAATTGCATGACAGAATCATAAATTTTACTACTCCAATGGCCAATTAAATATTATATCCTCGTATTTGGGTTGTTCCCAAATAATGATTTTTATTTTTAAATATTCATGATTATATATGAAGTTATTATGAATTCACCAAATGAAATTGTGTCTCACATGAAAAAACAAAAAAAATGGTCATAAAAATTTGAAGCTAGAACCAAGGGTCGGCATGTTAGTGGTTATTGGGTACAATATTGAAATGTGTACCAATGACTAGGTATGTTTTTCTTTTTTAAAATCATCTTTTTGGGGATTACACACCCTAGCACAACATCAATTAAAGGACCCTCTGGAAATGTATATCATCCTACATGGAAATAATACCTTGTATGTACCCCTAGGAGCCATGTAAATCTAGTGCATGTAGTTATATATTTCTTATATCCATAGAATATAGCCTTGGAAATTTAATATGTAAAAACCTTTATCTGTGGAAGTTAGTAGTGGAAATAACCTATATTTATTGAAATTGAATGAGGTAGTAGACTATATCTATGGGTGATAGAGGTCGGTTTCTATAGGCTTTACATATCCTCAAACAATATCTATTTCCATTGATGCTAGAAACAACATATTTAAATTGGTGTCTTTTGTGGTATAATCCTATATACAAAGATAACACCTATAATTATAAGATTAAACACACACACAAACATATATATATATATTTATTTATATTTAATTATAGTTATTAAATTATGTTATGTATAAAATCACCATATACACATGTCCATATTTGAAAACCAGTGGATACATTTTTATTCAATAGCCTATGTGTAAGGTGAGAGAATTGAGAGAAATACAATTTCCACATGTGTTACTTAGGGAAAAACATGAATCAACAAGTGATTCCATTTGATTTAGGTACCACTCCATCAAGAAGATTATATTATCTTGTTTTTCACTCATATAAATAGTGTATGTGTTCATGGATATTGGCAGTCAGATATATTTATACCAATATGGGTTATAAGTGTTATGAGCATCACTATAGTATATATTGACATGCGGATGTCCTATAGGCATGATCATTTCCCATAGATATATTATATTTTGATACTTGTGTTTATGGACTGATTGGAATATATATATACATTAATTACACATAAACTAATTGGGGATTATGAAAATTTCTTATTTTAGTTTTTGTGTTATATATAAGCTTATGGAATGGTAGGGGACATTCCGTTTGTGATATAAAATACTAAAGGATCCTCAAGCGTAGTGGAATCACGTTAATAAGAAAATTAGTTTTTTTATTCATGATTAATTATATAATCATTAAAAATACTTTAACATTATTTTCTAAAGGATCGTGTATAATATAATTTATGTTTTTAAAAATCAAATCACATGAAAGAATAAACGATACCTTAGTCTTTGAAATCACTAATTTTATTCAGATAAAGCTAGTATATCATTAGTAAAAGATTATATGATATGTGTCTTATTGATCATCAAATCATGAACCACACCAAATTAATCATTAATATATGATTCACATGAACTTTATTAAGAATTCATTTATTTTTTACAATCTCCCTTTGATAGAATGAATAATGAAGACCTGATCAGGAATGAATGATCATTTTAACATTATTATTTCCATATAATATATCTATTAATAATTTATTAGATATTATATCTGTTATTATCTCTATAAATTCAGTCAAATTTTTGACATCACTTGTCCAGATTCTAAAATGATACTGTTAAGACCAATAGGGGCCTATATACCCTGAGAGGGGGGTGAATAAGGGTATGGATATTCTTTTCTAAATTCTTCCTGCCCCACTGGATCCTGACCTCTTTATTATAAGGGTCACTTTATTTGCACTTGTGTGTTTATTATGACCACTTATTTTCTTCTTTATCTGATGATGATGATTTGAATGCAATGCTGGGAAGCAAGCTGCCAGACACGAAGATTTTTACTCGGTTCACCCTCACTAGTCTACGTCCAAGGAGCATACAACGACGATGTGTCGTTGTACCAAATCCACTAAGGCTCACTGCCAATAATGTTCGGGCTAGATCACATATATGCCCAGGCTCACTACCTTTACAATGTTTAGGGTCAAATCACTACTTTGCCAAGGGTCACTCCCTGTTTCTCTCTCTCTGTCTCACTGCTGGTGGAGAAGATCACCTTCTTCCTCTTCCTTTTCTCACTACACTTGGAAGGGATCTACTCATAGTTTATAAACCTGTAGGTCTCTTCATTTTCATGAATTCACCCATCCTCAACTGTTGATAGATGCTTTTTTAAAGTCCTACTTTCTTCCACTGAGGAATATCCCTTTTCCTCTTAACCACTGGGCAATTAAATATGGAAACACCTTCGCAATGAACCCTACTTCGCGAGGCTCCCAATTTCACGAAGCTCAAACGGGCCTTCATGAAGCTCCTTCCTTTTCGCAAAGCTCACAATTACGCGGAGCTCAGACCATCGCAAAGATCAAGTCTTAAAAATTATTAGGCCTTCACGGAGCTCACGTAATCTCAAATCGACTTCCCTCACGAAGCTCACTGAGCCAACGCGGAGTACATGACTTTTGCGGAGCTAGAATCGCCGCCGCGAAGCTCTTCTTTCGCGAAGCACACTTCCTTCGCAAACTTTTTCGTGAACTGAGAGCAAAGTATTTTCTGTAAAAATTCTCTCTACTTTTCTCGAGGGGGTCAAACTATATTTATAAGCAATTTCACCGACCCTCGACCCTTCCGCACGAAGTCCATTCCATGTCATCACCAACCACGATGCTCCGAAATTTCTGCCATAATTCTCTCAAAATCGCGAAGCACCGCGGAAATTTCCCAATCATGGAGCTCATCATAATCGCGGAGCATCATCTTCAACATTCCTTCAAGCCTTCTCCATGAAGCTCCCTCACAAATCCCCTCGCCGCCGTGATGCGCTTCAACTCTGCCATTCATGAAAATTTGATGTAATCACGAAAAATCACCACCATCATTCTTCTGGTCTTCGCGAATTCCAAAACATGAAGCCTCTCTTCGTGAAATTCATGCCATTTCCATATTTAATTATGATCTTCAAGGAAATCCTATTTTCGCGATTCTCACCAAACTCCAAATTTTGGACCCCAAAAATTTGGCAAACACAGGGAAACGGCGCCACCTTGTACTGCTCTTTTGTACCGCCTCTAGATCATCCATTCCTTTGTCATCATTCATTGTCAACATTGATTGTCAAAAACTTCTTGAGAACTTGACAATTATCCATCGAAACATGCTTTGTCAACAAACACAATCAACCCAAAAATACTGCAATGTTACCTTGAGGGATTTTTTCCCAACAATCTCCAAATTTGGGTTTGTTGACAATTCTTCATAACTCTTCTCGGAAAGATTTTATGCATGTTGATACCTCAATTAGTCTTCTTCCAGCAACTAACACCATTCACCTCTTCCGATTCTAATAGCGTTCAATGATTCACTTAACACATTCACTAAGCCCACATGAGCAATGCTCGGCGTGAGAAACAAGAGTAGTATGAAAAGTTCATCAATGAATCACTTCATGTTAGACCCCAATTGTCGATTCCAAACTGATACCAAGTTCTAAATGGATACCAATTATTGAACCACACTGATACCAATTCGTGATAGTTGGACACCTTCTCACACCATTTCAACAACACTCTTCTTCTTTTATCACGATCCTCTACTGTCGGGATATCTATTCTTTGATCGATCATTTCTAGCATCGTTAGATTTTAAAATGCTCCCCCTATCTCATTGATCCCCCTATCTCGCTGCTCCACATATCAGCTTCTCCCCATATCATTCAGGATTTATCAAATTGCCACATTGTCTCCCCCTTGAACAATCACTATTTTCTCCCCCTTTGTCAACGAACCTAAAGGTTACTCCTTTTCAGTCTATAATAGATTAGAGAACACATATAAGCACATTAGGGGAAACACATCATACCATAGGGAGAGGGGGGTGGGGGTCTCTCCATATCCACACGCTTTCATGTGTGGGGAGTCGATTGAACTCCCAGAGCCAGTCGATGCCTCTCAAAAGCTTCCTTGGGTAAGGCCTTTGTTAGAATGTCTGCAACCTGTAGCTCTATAGGCACGTACTCCAATTTCACGATTCCTTGCTCAACCTTCTCCTTGATAAAATGATACTATATCTCAATGTGCTTTTTCCTTGAGTGATGGACATGATTTTTGCTGAGATTTATAGCACTTGAGTTATCACACTAGATTCTGATCGGAGACTTCACCTCAACTCCCATATCTTCAAGTTGTTTCTTCGTCCATAATAATTGTGTGCATGCTTGAGTGGCCGCAATATACTCAGCTTCTGTGGTGCTCAATGAAATGCAATCTTGCTTCTTGCTTAGCCAAGAAATACACAACCCACCAAGATAGAATGCACCTCCTGAAGATGATTTTCTGTCATCTGTTGATCCGGCTCAATCAGCATCTGTGTAACCCAATAAAAATGATTGAGATTTGTCATTATACATCAGACCAAAATCCACAGTAACATTGATATACCGAAGTATTATTTTAACTGCAAGCATGTGGATTTCTTTGGGATTACTCTAATATCTCGCTGCTTAGCATGTGGCGAAAACAATATCAGGCCTTATTGCAATCAAGTACAGTAAACTTCCAATAATTTGCCTATATTATGTGATATTAACTTCCTTTCCATCCCCATATTTGGATAGTTTCATCCGGGTATCAACCAGAGCCTTCATCTCCTTTGAATTTTCCAATCCAAATCTTTCCAAAACCTCTTTGACATATCCAGATTGAGAAATTAATGTTCCATTCCTTCCCTGTGTCACCTGTAGACCAAGGAAAAACATCATCTCACCAGTCATAGACATTTTGAATTCATGTTTCATGAATTCAGAAAACTGTATACACTGTGCTTTTTCTGATCCGCCAAAGATTATGTCCTCGACATAAACTAGTACAAACATCCGTTGACATCTGTTGACTACTGTTGTGGTTGAAATTGATATTGTAATCAACTCCACCACTCTAGAAACCAATTTTCTTCAAATAATGATAGAGCCTTGAGTTCTATGCTCTTGGTTCTTGATTCAGCCCATATAATGCCTTCTTTAGCCGACAAACCATATCTTCATTCTCATGAATAATAAAACCATCTGGATTCTTGATATGCACTTCTTCCTCCTGAATCCAATTCAAGAATGTAGATTATACATCCATCTGTAACACTTTGAACTTCCGTTGCACTGCAATGGCTAGGAATAATCTTATTGTCTCCAACCTTGAAACTGGTGCAAAAGTCTCATCAATATCTATTCCCCCTATCTAGGAGTATCCCTTACACACTAGTCGTGCTTTGTTTCGAATAAATGTTCCATATTCATTCATCTTGTTGTGATAGACACATTTAGTCCTGATTACATTCTTGTCTGCTGGCCTCGAAACAATCTCCCTCATCTGATTCTTTTCTGAATCATCATCAGTCACTTCTGCTCTCCCTAAATCTCTTACCACTTCCTTACATTCAGAAGAAAACATTTTATTGTGTCATTGTTCAATGACGTCATTTCATTGAAATTCTTCCCTCATAATTTTCTTTGTTGAAACACCTTTGATTTTCTCTCACAGATTCTTGGTATCCTGAAAGAAGCCATCTGATACAACACTGTTAGAACTAAATAGATAATCATTTGATGCATGATTATTTCTTCTTCTCCCTGTGTTTCATTCTTCCCTCAATATGCAACACGTAAGCTGAGTCATACAATTATTGCTTTCATGGCTCTTGCATCTGATTTTGTTATTAAATGCTCCCCCTATGTTATGCAACACTTCATGGGGTTAGGCCCACTGTTTAGACCCATAAACATTCTTCTTCTCCTTCATCATCTATTCTCATCTTCCACATGGAATTGAGCCATTAAAAAAATCTCTAAGCCTAATGAGTTGGAACTCAGTGTAGGAAACAAGAGATAAAGTTAATAACACAATCTCTTCTTATTGTGCTCTGTTTCTCCCTTCTTCAAATTCGGTACATGATTTGAGTCAATTGAAACTCTAAAGAATATAAATTCTCTACTTTTCATCTTTAGATGCAAATTCTCCTTGGATTGTATCTCCCTAAAACCTAAAACACATGAATAATCAGTTAATAGCATTTATGTACATAGGGAGAGGGGTGCTTCTGGAATACTCAAGATGAGGATGGTGGGTGATCATGATGGGTAAACCCTTTGATTCTTTCATTGAGTGCATCACACTCCTTTCCGGCTTCCTCCAGCTACCTAGCCAACTTCAACTACTCTGGCCATATGACTAAGCATTAATTACCCGCATGTTGAACCTTTTTCTGATATAAAGATTCTACAAGCTTGGTTGTTCTCACATTTTGGGGTTTAAACCCACGAGTAAACATTTTTGTCATTGATGTTCCACCAAAATTCCATTTCCCTTACTTCCTTTCTTGAGTAGGAATATCTATTTTTTTCATCTTCCCTTGCTTCTTCCTCCATTGTAGGGACCTTCCTCATTCATCCACTTCTTGTGGTGGTACACGAAATTAAATGTTGTCAGTGAATTCTTTGTTTATTTTTGATTTGTCATATTTTTTGAGTTTCCACCATATTTTTCATTGGTGGTGGGTCCTCCACTGAACGTACATTCTTCTTACTCAAAACTGTAGATTTTCATCCCTTTTTCTTCCATATTTGTTCATGTTCATTATTAGAGGGAAATTGTGAGTGTGGCTGATACATCTTTCATTAATCTTCATGTGACTCCCCTGAGGATATGAGCCTATTATTCTCCTTACCACGTTGTCTCCCATGGTATAATTTCTCATTATGTATCACTGATGTTGAGGGTCTCCTTTCGAGTTCCTTTTCCTTTATTGCATTATTCTTGTTGAAATTTCTGGCCAAATCCCCATAATATGAATATATTAAACATTTTACATCAAAGGAATACCTTGCTTCGTCATTTCTATGTTGAGATTCTAATACACCATGAGTTTTTCTTCTGACATGTGGCTCTTGAGCTTCCTAACACATACTCATGGTGTGTCCCATTCTTCCACAGTAATAGCATCTAACAGATGATTTCCTCTGAGAGATTCTTCTTTATGATTTACCATGACACATTTTTTCTTCTAAGATCTAGTAATGTTTCTATTTTAACACCTTGAGATGTATTCCTGTGCCTCTAAACACAATCTTGATGTGTGGCCATGAATCCCACAGAAATAGAACATGTCATCACTACTTCTTGTAACTATCCTCTTAGGCCTATCTCCATCACCTTAAGATTTCTTTCACATCTGGAACTATTCGCAGCTCTCTTTCTATATTTCACGAGAGGTAATTCATGAAATCCGATACCAGTTGTTCCCAGACTGTATGGTCTTTGAGCTCAGAAAATTTTTTCTTGCCTATTTTCAGAAATAGAAAATTTTCTTTTCATTTCACCATCACCTACAGAAGGATAATCAAATAGAATGTGTAAGGCTTCCTTCATTTTGGGATTTCCTTTATCATTGGATTTCTCCACTTCCTTCTTCACTGATTCTAGCTCTTCTTCTAACTTTCGAATCTTCATATCCCATGATTCAATTTGGGCATTGAGTTCTCTTCTGAGATTCTTTCCAAAACTCATCCCATTTTCCAGTTCTTGTGTGATATTTTCTACCATGTATCCTTGCTTCACTACATTCAATTTTTCATCAAAAATAGATTGAGAGACAGATTCATTCTCTTATTGTAGCTTTTGATTCTTCTGAACTTCTTCAGAAAACTGTGTTTCCAGATCATCATTTCTACCTTTAAGATTCCGAACTTCATCTAACTTTTGATCCTCTTCATAATCACCAGCCTTTTGTTTTCCTTTCATTTTATCCATCTTTTTTAGTTCTTCACTTTGAGAATCATCCGTCTCTTTTAGGTCAGTAGCCACATCAATAAGCCTTTGATTTAAGCCTTGATGCTTGTTGACCATAATCTCCAATACTTTGATCTGGATATCTTTAGATTTTACTTCTTCATCCAACTTCTGGTCCACTTCATTTTTCATGTTGACAACATCTACTTGTGGCCTCCTTCTTGAAACTTCTTCATAATTAGTTGTTTCTGATAGGTCGGAATAAACGAGGAAAAGATGGCAAGAGGGGGGGAAAATTGCCTTTTAAAAAATGATTAACAAATTAAAAATCAAAGTTGAAATGCAGCGGAAAGTAAAGAGGCAAGACACACGAAATTGATAACGGAGTTCGGCCAAAACCCGGCCTACGTCTCCGATCCCAACTCAACCGTTGAGAGATTCCTACCGCTTGATTTTCAATGGTTTTAGCAAGAAACCCACTAGGCTTTGAGGTAGCACTAGGACCTATTACAGCTTGCTTTTGGTGGTTTAGCAAGAACCCACTTGCTTTTAATGGTTTAGCAAGAACCCACTAGCCTTTTTAACGGGTGAAGGCTAGCTCACCGAAAACTCAAGCCTTTTAAAACGAAAGGCTTGAAGAAACCTCTTCACACCTTAATGGTGATGTGAGACCCAAAAGAAAGAGGGGATGAGAAAAGTTTGGGGTTTGTAGGCACAAACCCAATTTTAAGCTCAAAATAAATAAAACAAGAAAAACTGTATTGGAGGAAGACTTGGGCGCCAAGGTATGATGAAGTTGATGTAGCGTGCTCTCCCAAGCTTCTTGAGGTGCTCCTTGGATTGGAAATTGGATTGGAGCACTTGAGGATCCTTGAAGGTGGAGCGCCGGAGGTTCGCCAAATGTGCAACAATATGTCCGGGCGCTTGGTATGTGATCCGGGTAGTGTCCGGGGTTTTCTTGGCCTTTATTTATAGGCATGGAACCCTTGGGGAGTCTTCGGAGCCGTTGGAGAGGTCTTCGGAGCCGTTGGAGGCCAAAAGATGGTTGACTGGTCAAACCCAACGGCTAGTTTGACTGGGCTACCGGCTGGCCGGTGCAGGGCCACCGGCTGGCCGGTGCCTTGGCAGAGGAGGAGAATTCTGGTCCAGGCTCCACCGGCTGACCGGTGCCAGAGCCACCGGCTGGCCGGTGGCAAGACAGTAGCTCACACTGTTTGATCTGGGTGCCACCGGCTGGCCGGTGACAGAGCCACCGGATGACCGGTGGAACCTGGCAGTGGGCAATGCCTCTGCCAGGTCCACCGGCTGGCCGGTGCTATCACACCGGTTGGCCGGTGGACTGAATTTCAGTCCACTTGATGATTCTTTCTTGGGCCATTTTCTTGTCAACCTTGTGCCTATCATCCACAACAGTTAAAACACAATATTAGATAAATAAGAAGGTGATTGTGATCATGAAAATCAAACAACGAGGGGAACGAGATGTACAACAATCTCCCCCTATTTTGATGATCACAATCACAAAAACAATTAAAGTAAAAACATGAATTAAGGTCATGCTTTTAATGAATAAATTGAAAATAAATCAAAGCATGATAGAAAAGATTCTCCCCCAATCAATCAAGAAATTTCTCCCCCTTTGTGATTATCAAAATAGAATGGGGCATAAAACTTGATTGAGGGAAAAATTGAAAATCAAGATCAATTGGAATTTTTGAAAATTGAATTGAAAATTTGAATAACAGTTTGAATTGAAAGTTTTGAATCAAAAACCAATTGAAATTTGAAATTTGAATTGAAAGTTTTGAATGAAAAGTTCGAATTGAAAGATTTGAATGAAAATTTTGATACCAAGTGTTGAAATTGAAAGTTGGAATCGAAAATTTTGGAATTGAAATTAAAAGGGCTTAATTTGAAATTGAAAGTTTGAATTGAAACAAAAAGCTTAAACAAACCAAACTCCCCCTAAATAAAAACAAAAAGTCACCGGGGAGAGGGATTTTGAAAAGAGACACTTTTAGGCCCGGAGAGACTCGCTAAGAGGGATTTTTCAATCCACACTTGCCTTGTAGCGGGTCTTCTCCTATAGAATTCATCCGAATAAAAAATTGATTTGGGCCTACCATACCGGGCGTTTTTGCAATTACATTCATATATCATGTGCCCGGGTTTTTTGCAATAGTTACAAAATTTAAAACTAGAGCTCCCCCTTACAAAAATAGTGGGTGCATGGGAGGAGGAAGCTTGCTTGGAATAGCCAAGCCCTTGGGTGGTTCTAGATATTCGTTGGGAACCTAGTAGATTGTTTAAATTTTGTTCCCCTTGGGTGAACTTAGCTAGGGTCTCCCTTAGGTCTTTGATGGTTGATTCCATAGAATCAACATTTGGAAAATTTTGGATTTTAAGGGTCAACTCTTCCTTCTCTTTAAGAAGTTGTTCTTTTTCGGAAGAGAGTTTTTTGAAATTCTTTTTCAAAGAAACAAATTTTGATGATAAGGCATGAAAACCATTTTCTAATTGATCTCTAGCGTGTGAGAGTTCTTCATAAGATAAATGATTTAAAGAATTGGAATTTGAAGAACAAGAGGAAGAGGAGTCGGAAGAAGTTACCTCATGGAATGCCATTAGGCATTTTGTACCATGGTCGCTCGAGGAGGAGGAGGAGGATGATGAGGAGGTGTCACTCCATGTGGCCTTGAGGACCTTTTTCTTTCCTTTTTCCTTGGCCCGTTTCTTGTTGAGTGGGCAATCGGGCTTGTAATAGCCCTTTTCGCCGCACCCGTAGCATTTTACCTTGGGCTCGGATCTTGCAGTGGGTTCTTGCTTTCGCGCCTTGCGAGATTTCTTCTTCTTGTGTTTCTTCATAAACTTGTGCATTTGGCGGGCGAGATTCTCCATTTCCGAGTCGCCGCTTGATGATGAAGAAGATGAGGAAGATGAGGATGATGAGGAGGAGCTTACTTCTTTTTGAACCTTGAGGGCAATGTTCTTTGGTGTCTTGATTGGTGTGCCCTCCTTTTGAGCTTGCCTCCTCATCGTGATCTCATAAGTCATGAGAGATCCAATGAGCTCTTCTACCGGCATATTTTTGACGTCCTTAGCTTCTTGGATCGCCGTCACCATTGGTGCCCATGAGCTCGGAAGTACCCATAAGATCTTCTTGACCATCGTCTCGGCTGAAACATCATCACCAAGAGATTTCCTTCCATTGCACACGTCAGTAAAGCGAGTAAACATTTCAGAAATAGATTCATTTGGATGCATAGAGAATGACTCAAAATCCTGACGGTACATGTCCAATCGAGTGTCCTTGACTTTGTTGGTCCCCTCATGGGTAACCTCCAAAAGTTTCCAGATTTCATGTGCGGAGGTGCATGTGGAAACTCGATTGAACTCATTTCGGTCAAGGCCGCAATGAAGAGCATTCATGGCTTTGCCATCAAGCTCAAAATTTCTAATATCGGCGGGGGTCCATTTGGATTCGTCGGGGGTAGACAAAGTATAACCTTACATGAAAATTTTGTAAATAGGATATCCTATGCTTCTAAGAAAGGTAGTCATGCGGGTTTTCCAATAATTATAGTCGGTCCCATCAAAAAATGGAGCCCGACCCAATGAGTAGCCCTCGGGGGCGAAAGAGGTTGATGCCATCTAAATGGATCTTAAATTTGAAACCGGGTTAGGGAATTATTCAAATTTTCCCTTTGATACCAATTGATGGGTCGGAATAAACGAGGAAAAGATGGAAAGAGGGGGGGAAAATTGCCTTTTAAAAAATGATTAACAAATTAAAAATCAAAGTTGAAATGCAGCGGAAAGTAAAGAGGCAAGACACACGAAATTGATAACGGAGTTCGGCCAAAACCCGGCCTACGTCTCCGCTCCCAACTCAACCGTTGAGAGATTCCTACCGCTTGCTTTTCAATGGTTTTAGCAAGAAACCCACTAGGCTTTGAGGTAGCACTAGGACCTATTACAGCTTGCTTTTGGTGGTTTAGCAAGAACCCACTTGCTTTTAATGGTTTAGCAAGAACCCACTAGCCTTTTTAATGGGTGAAGGCTAGCTCACCGAAAACTCAAGCCTTTTAAAAGGAAAGGCTTGAAGAAACCTCTTCAAACCTTAATGGTGATGTGAGACCCAAAAGAAAGAGGGGATGAGAAAAGTTTGGGGTTTGTAGGCACAAACCCAATTTTAAGCTCAAAATAAATAAAACAAGAAAACCCGTATTGGAGGAAGACTTGGGCGCCAAGGTATGATGAAGTTGATGTAGCGTGCCCTCCCAAGCTTCTTGAGGTGCTCCTTGGATTGGAAATTGGATTGGACCACTTGAGGATCCTTGAAGGTGGAGCACCGGAGGTTCGCCAAATGTGCAACAATATGTCCGGGCGCTTGGTATGTGATCCGGGTAGTGTCCGGGGCTTCCTTGGCCTTTATTTATAGGCATGGAACCCTCGGGGAGTCTTCGGAGCCGTTGGAGAGGTCTTCGGAGCCGTTGGAGGCCAAAAGATGGTTGACTGGTCAAACCCAACGGCTAGTTTGACTGGGCTACCGGCTGGCCGGTGCAGGGCCACCGGCTGGCCGGTGCCTTGGCAGAGGAGGAGAATTCTGGTCCAGGCTCTACCGGCTGACCGGTGCCAGAGCCACCGGCTGGCCGGTGGCAAGATAGTAGCTCACACTGTTTGATCTGGGTGCCACCGGCTGGCCGGTGACAGAGCCACCGGCTGACCGGTGGAACCTGGCAGTGGGCAATGCCTCTGCCAGGTCCACCGGCTGGCCGGTGCTATCACACCGGTTGGCCGGTGGACTGAATTTCAGTCCACTTGATGATTCTTTCTTGGGCCATTTTCTTGGCAACCTTGTGCCTATCATCCACAACACTTAAAACACAATATTAGATAAATAAGAAGGTGATTGTGATCATGAAAATCAAACAACGAGGGGAACGATATGTACAACAATCTCCCCCTATTTTGATGATCACAATCACCAAAACAATTAAAGTAAAAACATGAATTAAGGGCATGCTTTTAATGAATAAATTGAAAATAAATCAAAGCATGATAGAAAAGATTCTCCCCCAATCAATCAAGAAATTTCTCCCCCTTTGTGATTATAAAAATAGAATGGGGAATAAAACTTGATTGAGGGAAAAATTGAAAATCAAGATCAATTGGAATTTTTGAAAATTGAATTGAAAATTTGAATAACAGTTTGAATTGAAAGTTTTGAATCAAAAACCAATTGAAATTTGAAATTTGAATTGAAAGTTTTGAATGAAAAGTTCGAATTGAAAGATTTGAATGAAAATTTTGATACCAAGTGTTGAAATTGAAAGTTGGAATCGAAAATTTTGGAATTGAAATTAAAAGGGCTTAATTTGAAATTGAAAGTTTGAATTGAAACAAAAAGCTTAAACAAACCAAACTCCCCCTAAATAAAAACAAAAAGTCACCGGGGAGAGGGATTTTGAAAAGAGACACTTTTAGGCCCGGAGAGACTCGCAAAGAGGGATTTTTTAATCCACACTTGCCTTGTAGCGGGTCTTCTCCTATAGAATTCATCCGAATAAAAAATTGATTTGGGTCTACCATACCGGGCGTTTTTGCAATTACATTCATATATCATGTGCCCGGGTTTTTTGCAATAGTTACAAAATTTAAAACTAGAGCTCCCCCTTACAAAAATAGTGGGTGCATGTGAGGAGGAAGCTTGCTTGGAATAGCCAAGCCCTTGGGTGGTTCTAGATATTCGTTGGGAACCCAGTAGATTGTTTAAATTTTGTTCCCCTTGGGTGAACTTAGCTAGGGTCTCCCTTAGGTCTTTGATGGTTGATTCCATAGAATCAACATTTGGAAAATTTTGGATTTTAAGGGTCAACTCTTCCTTCTCTTTAAGAAGTTGTTCTTTTTCGGAAGAGAGTTTTTTGAAATTCTTTTTCGAAGAAACAAATTTTGATGATAAGGCATGAAAACCATTTTCTAATTGATCTCTAGCGTGTGAGAGTTCTTCATAAGATAAATGATTTAAAGAATTGGAATTTGAAGAACAAGAGGAAGAGGAGTCGGAAGAAGTTACCTCATGGAATGCCATTAGGCATTTTGTACCTTGGTCGCTCGAGGAGGAGGAGGAGGATGATGAGGAGGTGTCACTCCATGTGGCCTTGAGGACCTTTTTCTTTCCTTTTTCCTTGGCCCGTTTCTTGTTGAGTGGGCAATCGGGCTTGTAATGGCCCTTTTCGCCGCACCCGTAGCATTTTACCTTGGGCTCGGATCTTGCGGTGGGTTCTTGCTTTCGCGCCTTGCGAGATTTCTCTTTCTTGTGTTTCTTCATAAACTTGTGCATTTGGCGGGCGAGATTCTCCATTTCCGAGTCGCCGCTTGATGATGAAGAAGATGAGGAAGATGAGGATGATGAGGAGGAGCTTACTTCTTTTTGAACCTTGAGGGCAATGTTCTTTGGTGTCTTGATTGGTGTGCCCTCCTTTTGAGCTTGCCTCCTCATCGTGATCTCATAAGTCATGAGAGATCCAATGAGCTCTTCTACCGGCATATTTTTGACGTCCTTAGCTTCTTGGATCGCCATCACCTTTGGTGCCCATGAGCTCGGAAGGACCCATAAGATCTTCTTGACCATCGTCTCGGCTGAAACATCATCACCAAGAGATTTCCTTCCATTGCACACGTCAGTAAAGCGAGTAAACATTTCAGAAATAGATTCATTTGGATGCATAGAGAATGACTCAAAATCCTGACGGTACATGTCCAATCGAGTGTCCTTGACTTTGTTGGTCCCCTCATGGGTAACCTCCAAAAGTTTCCAGATTTCATGTGCGGAGGTGCATGTGGAAACTCGATTGAACTCATTTCGGTCAAGGCCGCAATGAAGAGCATTCATGGCTTTGCCATCAAGCTCAAAATTTCTAATATCGGCGGGGGTCCATTTGGATTCGTCGGGGGTAGACAAAGTATAACCTTGCATGACAATTTTGTAAATAGGATATCCTATGCTTCTAAGAAAGGTAGTCATGCGGGTTTTCCAATAATTATAGTCGGTCCCATCAAAAAATGGAGCCCGACCCAATGAGTAGCCCTCGGGGGCGAAAGAGGTTGATGCCATCTAAATGGATCTTAAATTTGAAACCGGGTTAGGGAATTATTCAAATTTTCCCTTTGATACCAATTGATGGGTCGGAATAAATGAGGAAAATATGGCAAGAGGGGGGGAAAATTGCCTTTTAAAAAATAATTAACAAATTAAAAATCAAAGTTGAAATGCAGCGGAAAGTAAAGAGGCAAGACACACGAAATTGATAACGGAGTTCGGCCAAAACCCGGCCTACGTCTCCGCTCCCAACTCAACCGTTGAGAGATTCCTACCGCTTGCTTTTCAATGGTTTTAGCAAGAAACCCACTAGGCTTTGAGGTAGCACTAGGACCTATTACAGCTTGCTTTTGGTGGTTTAGCGAGAACCCACTTGCTTTTAATGGTTTAGCAAGAACCCACTAGCCTTTTTAACGGGTGAAGGCTAGCTCACCGAAAACTCAAGCCTTTTAAAAGGAAAGGCTTGAAGAAACCTCTTCACACCTTAATGGTGATGTGAGACCCAAAAGAGAGAGGGGATGAGAAAAGTTTGGGGTTTGTAGGCACAAACCCAATTTTAAGCTCAAAATAAATAAAACAAGAAAAACCGTATTGGAGGAAGACTTGGGCGCCAAGGTATGATGAAGTTGATGTAGCGTGCTCCCCCAAGCTTCTTGAGGTGCTCCTTGGATTGGAAATTGGATTGGAGCACTTGAGGATCCTTGAAGGTGGAGCGCCGGAGGTTCGCCAAATGTGCAACAATATGTCCGGGCGCTTGGTATGTGATCCGGGTAGTGTCCGGGGCTTCCTTGGCCTTTATTTATAGGCATGGAACCCTTGGGGAGTCTTCGGAGCCGTTGGAGAGGTCTTCGGAGCCGTTGGAGGCCAAAAGATGGTTGACTGGTCAAACCCAACGGCTAGTTTGACTGGGCTACCGGCTGGCCGGTGCAGGGCCACCGGCTGGCCGGTGCCTTGGCAGAGGAGGAGAATTCTGGTCCAGGCTCCACCGGCTGACCGGTGCCAGAGCCACCGGCTGGCCGGTGGCAAGACAGTAGCTCACACTGTTTGATCTGGGTGCCACCGGCTGACCGGTGACAGAGCCACCGGCTGACCGGTGGAACCTGGCAGTGGGCAATGCCTCTGCCAGGTCCACCGGCTGGCCGGTGCTATCACACCGGTTGGCCGGTGGACTGAATTTCAGTCCACTTGATGATTCTTTCTTGGGACATTTTCTTGGCAACCTTGTGTCTATCATCCACAACACTTAAAACACAATATTAGATAAATAAGAAGGTGATTGTGATCATGAAAATCAAACAACGAGGGGAACGAGATGTACAACAGTTTCAGCATCACTTTGAAGTTCAAGTACATCACTCATTCCTACATCTTGATTGAGTGAATCAATCTTTTCCCTATCAGATTCAACTAGGCCTTCTTTTAGTAATATGTTTGATTCATTTAATTGAATCACACTTTTCCCTTACACACTTCCACACTGAGGAATACCGCCTGACTTCTGACTCTTCTTTTTTGTTTTTTCCTTTTCCATGGAACACCGAGATAAGAGCAGACTGATTCTTTAACCACACAGAGCGACTACACCAAGTCGGAGCAATCCAATCTGATAAAAACAACCTTCCCTCTGATACCAATTGATAAGACCAATATGGGCCTATATACCCTGAGAGTGTGGTTGAATCAGTGTATGGATATGATTTTCTAAATTCTTCCTGCCCCACTGAATCTTGACCTCTTTATTACAAGGGTCACTTTGTTTTCACTTGTGTGTTTATTATGACCACTTCTTTTCTTCTCTATGTGATGATGATGCTTTGAATGAAATGCAGGGAAGCAAGAAGGCAAACACGAAGATTTTTACTTGGTTCACCCTCACTGGGCTACGTCCAAGGAGCATAAAACGGCGATGTTCTGTTATACCAAATCCAGTAAGGATCACTTCCAATAATGTTCGGGCTAGATCACTTCTATGCCCAGGTTCACTTCCTTTACAATGTTTAGGGTCAGTTCACTACTTTCCCAAGGGTCACTCCATGTTTCTCTCTCTCTGGGTCACTGCCAGTGGAGAGGATCACCTTCTTCCTCTTCCTTTGCTCACTACACTTGGAGGGGATCCACTCACAGTTTATAGACTTATAGGTCTCTTTATTTTCTTGAATTCATGCATCCTCAACTGTTGATAGATGCTCTATTAATGTACTACTTTCATCCACTGATGAATATCCCTTTGCCACTTAACCACTGGGAAATTAAATTTGGAAACACCTTTACAAAGCACCCTACTTCGCGAGGCTCCCTGTTTCGCGAATCTCAAACGGACCTTCGCGAATCTCCTTCCTTTTCCCGAAGATAACTATTTTGCGGAGCTCAGACCATCGCAAAGCTCAAGCCATCACAATGCTTAGGCCATCGCAGAGCTCCAGTCATCGCAAAGAGACTTCCCTCATGATGATCACTGAGCCAACGCGGAGCACACGACTTTCACGGACCTAGAATAGCTGCCGCAAAGCTCTTCTTATGTGAAGCACACTAACTTCACGAACTTTCTTCTAGAACCGAGAGAAAAGTATTTTCTATGAAAATTCTCTCCACTTATCTCAAGGGGGTCGACCTCTATTTATAGGTAATTCCACCGAACCTCAACCCTTCCGTGCGAAGTCCGTTCCATGTCATCACCAATCACGAAGCTCCGAAATTTCTGTCGGAATTCTCTCAAAATCGTGAAGCACCACGGAAATTTTCCGATCGCGGAGCTCGTCTTAATTGTGAAGCATCACTGTCAACATTCCTTCAAGCCTTCGCTGTGAATCTCCCTTGAAAAGCCTTTCACCATTGTGGTGTGCTTCAACTCTTCCATTCGCAGAGCTTTGATGTAATCGCGAAGAATCAACACCATCATTCTTCTGGTATTCACGAATTTCAAACCATGAAGCCTCTCTTCACGAAATTCATTCCAGTGGCATATTTAATTATGATCTTCATGGAAATCTTATTTTCTTGATGCTCACCAAACACAAAATTTTGGACCCTAAAAATTTGGCAAACACTAGGATACTATGCCACCTTGTACTGCTCTTTTGTACTGCCTCCAGATCATCCATTACTTTGTCATCATTCTTTTTCAACATTGATTTTCAACAACTTCTCGAGAACTCAACAATTCTCCATGGAAACTTGCTTTGTCAAAAAACACAATTAACCCAAAAATACTGCAATGATACCTTGAGAAATTTTGTCCCAACATATACATTACAAATACTTTTTTAGTTCCAAGTTTTCACATTGGTCTTTCGAATATAAAGACCTCAATTGTTTCACTTGTGTAAAAATATTTCATAATTATAAAATTTCATAAATAGAAAAAATAAATTATGATTTAACTTAAACAAATTATCATTTTATGTGATAAAATAACATCCATTAACTCAACCTATAAACTACCAGTAACATTTAATGAACCTTGAATGTGTTATGTTTGTTTCAAAAATTATATTTCATATTATTCAATTTTATGATCAAACAATTGTGATTACCATGATAAATAGATTCACCAATAATTATTGTAAAAATTAATAATATAATTCAATTATTTTCACATGTGATCAGTCACACTCAAACATTCACCTCCCCCAACATGTGCATCCCCCATTATTATGAACTTTTATTCATTTGGATTGGCAGACCTTGTGGCTACACATTTTTTGTGACCCTAAATATACTTATCTCTGTTATAGCGAGTCCAACCCATAGACAAGTAGAAGTGTATAGACAACCATCATGGACCTGAAGGAGATAATGAATTTCATAGATATGAATATGACTTACAATTATGTTCTATGTAATATTATATCTTTTTATAATGATATCTCATGTAGTTTGATGCAAACTTGTGTCATCATATTTACAATGCTTCATATATGTCATTTATTTTCTAGATAAACATACCTTCTGTAATCGTGTTTATGGATTTAAATATGGTATTATAATCATGGTCACTGTGGGCCCACGATATATCTCTTTCGTTATTTATAATTTAATAATTATATCTTAATCATGCATTAAATGACATACAACAATATTTTCACCCCAAAAAGCTACCTCTCTAGGAAATCAATGTAATTTTTTTTCATGAATCAAATAATTTTAAAACATATAACACCGTGATAATGGTCCAAAGTAATGATAATAATAAAAAGATTTTTATAATAGAAAAATCAATGACACTTGAAATATGAGATGTTCCTATTAGTGGTAAAACCCAAATGATCTCATCTGGTTGTGATCATCAAGTTCATAAATCATGAGAATAAGTTGTTGTAGTTATGAGACCTTAACTCCTGATAGTTGGACACCATAAAAAACCTATTAGAATGTTTTATCTAGGCCATAATAATATATTTATTATTACACACATAGTATCTCAACATTGTAACTCTATCTGGGAAATGGTATAACCTTTTGATATCACATGTAATATATGGAAATTACCATGATAATAATGGTTTAAAAATTATCAAAAACTATTATGATATTAATAAACACATGTATATTCAAAACTTTATACTTATAATGGTAATAAATGTACATAATTGACTTTTTTCTGGATAAGAGACTCTCAAATCCCCAATTTTAACTTTATCATACAAAAAATAATAGTCATCCCACTAGCAGTCCAATGTGTTTCATGATTCTAATGAAATATATATTTTGTTAGGGGTAATTCACATTATCTTCTAGGCTACACTACTAACTACAACATCAAATCTCTAAATATAATATTTACAGAGTTTAAGTTTATAATTTTAAGGATTTGTACACTACCGTGACATGGGAACCATTTAATGGAAAACTACATAAATATTAGCCTAGTGTAATATAATTAATTATACACTACTGTGTTTAATAATATATTTTGAGAAAATAATCAATATCCAGAAAATTTCATTAGGATCATTAGAGTATTTTATACACTCATAGTCTTCTGGGGAATCAGAAACCATATAATACCTCAATCTCCTCTCTCTAAATACATCCCCTTTCTTGAAAATTACATTGCATGACAATGATATTATATCTTTAAAATCTATAAGATATATATCATAACTATACCCCGTCATAAATATCTTCAAAACTCTTCCATACACTGAGAACTTATATTTAGTTCATATCATGATCGAATTCTTTTTTTTGTTCCACCCAACGCATCTATCGCGGATCAGCTAGATATTTACCCACGATACATAATTAAAATAGAATATTATACCTAGAACATAGAATGGAATAAATGATATATCCCACTGGTATTGAAAATGGGATTAAAATCTATTTTCAATCATCAACTATGTTTTTGGACCAATAATCTTGTACAGAATAATTCAATGATATACAGGGATAAAATCTAATCATGGATTGTTCTATATTAAAACATTTTGCTACATTTCCAATATATCTAACTTCAATTTTCCTATGTAACCTCTATTATCTATCTCAATATATTTTTGTACCTATAATGTATACATCTTCACCTATTCCATTAATGGATAAATATTAATTTATCCAATTAATCACATGTCTGAAGGTATTTTATTTTTATCTAATTAATAGTATTCCATCAATATATAATTTTATAAAAATAATGTAACATATAAATTCCATATAGTATACACATGATTCTATTTCAATCAAAATTTATCAAAAATTTCTTCTATAATAAATGAAAAAACATTCCATTATCATGGTTCCTTCCTCATTTTATTTTTGGATTTCTATTTCATTCATAGTTTATTTGAAATATTTTACAAAATGAACCATTAATTTTTTAATAATTATATCTATTAATATCCCCCAATTTAGAGAAATTAACTAAAATACATTTTAAAAATTTCATCATCATAGACTGTTATCATTTTAGGTAATATTAGGATGGATTTTAGTATACACTCTTGTAATATGGTTTTATCATAGTTAGGACCTTGATTATCCTTGAAACCATTTATTACTAGAAATGTATTATATGTACTAGCATGACCATCACGAACTAGTATATTCCTTAGAACCCATTTAAACCCAAATTTTTTATTCTCTCAAAAGGTTTTAATAAAATTGAAACATAAATTTTATACATGGAATATATTTCAAAATTAATCACTTAAATCCCTTTGGCATCATTATTTCTATATACTAAATCCTTGTAATTCTTGGGTTTCTCAATCAGTATGAGTGATGTGTCTCATTTCTAAATGATATAAAATTAAATCACATTGGTTCTCTAACCTATCTGTTATATGAATATATTAATTTTGTATTTTGAAAAATATTATATTCCATTATCTCTTTAATTGATTGTTCCCAAACAAATCCCTAGGCATCTGGAACATCAACATCATCAATGTAAATATTTATTGAAAATTATAAAATTGAAATTTATTCCTATTCTATAAATGTATCATGTATTTCTACAATCACCTTTCTATCTGATGTTTTTTATAGTGAAATTCATTTTTTCACAATAGGATAGCAAATAATGATTTACTTTTCACTATGATATATTAAATGTTAACAAGAAATTTTATAAAAAAAAATACTTACATCCCGAGGAATTTTTTTGTTTAAATTTGGATTCATTTCACACATAACTCATATCGAATCCCATATTTTTCTTTTTTTGGTAATTTAATTACATTATATGATTTATTCTGTATTTAATATCCCCAAAATGATAATGGTGATGTTTCATGACTCATCCTTTGTCTAACAATTACAAGAAGGGTCTGATTCATCCTTTGACATAAACTGTTGAAATTATGTGTATATGGGGGAGTGTATTTTTAAACTAACCCTTCCTTTATAACATTATAAAGGGACACATGGTTAAGATATTTTAAACCATGGTTTGTGTGTAGTTTTTTAGTCTTCAAAACATGTAGATTATATTAGTCATCATGATACTCTAAAACATGCTAAATGAATCATAAATATTCCTCAATAGATATATATATCAATATCTACTATAGTCATTGATAAATGTAGTGAATCAAGAAAAAACACATCTTCAATATAAAAGAAATTCACGTAATTCATCATTATGAACAAATTACAATTATTTGTTGGATATTTTTCTTTTCATGGTAAACAAAGTAATTTATTTTTTAGAATATTTAACATAATGAGATTATAAAAATAATTTTAAATAAATGTATTATAAATAAACATCTTCTGACAACCAATTACCATGATCGGGTGAGTTATCCCTTTTTTCTATGTTCTTTTTCGATTATATATGCATAGAAGTTGTTTTGGGTTTTTATGTAGGCAATAGAGCAGGTACTTGTTTGGAACCTATGGTACACCTCTTGACTGATGCCTACATGACTTGACTAGAGTGAATGACAATTTTTCACCCAAGGTGACATGTTTTTTTCCATTACTTATCCCGCATGTACTACATATTGTGTACTTGAGGTACATATCGTGACCTAACCTACTCCTAGATTTATGTCAAGAAATTATCTATTTCGCTTGGTCTTTTTACTTCCATAACTCTTAGCTCTCAAAAAAACCCATCCAAGGTGTTTTTAGAAGCTCCACTTCTCCCTAATAGATCTGAAAAACATTCTATCATCCCTTATATTCTGGTTTTATTATCGATTAAATGTTCTTCTTTAATTATTCATGTTGATATGTTTCTCCTTTCTTGGGTTATTGACAGAACATTTAGGAATAGATGGATCTATTCATAGTGGTGTGGGATATTTATTATAGGCTGTGCTTGGTGATCAATTAAACCTTCATTCTCATTGACTAGTGTCATTTAAAGATATATTTTTTGAGAAGTGGTAGTTGGTTCCCTCCCAATTTGGCCAATTTGATTACCTGTTTATTTATTGATTTATTTCAATTAGTGATTTAAATTCAATTTCATAAACATGATTTAAATTTACTTGATAAACCCCCATTAAAATGAATTTTTAAATTTCAAATTGTTAAAGGAATGAAAATTTGGAAAACCCATAGATACATTTAATTGGGGAAGGCTTGTGAAATTGGTTGTTTTAAATTATTCAATTAAAATGTTTGAATTGAAGGAAATTTTTTAAATAAAATTCGTGAATCTTATTAAGAAAATAAATTTTTGAAATGGTTGAATTAGTTTGAAGTGATTTTAAACTCATAATAAATTATTCAAATGATTATTAAAAAACCCAGTGGTTTTATCATTTGAAAGTGGCATGTTTTTGAATAAAACATGTTTTGGTTTTAAGTGGGAAGAACATGGAATTTTCAAAATAGAAGAATGGTATTAATTATATTTTATGTAGTCTTAAAATAAATGGCTAGTCATGTTAGATAAAATTTAAGTATTAGGTAGTTGGTGAGTTATTTGGATACACTTTTTTTTACAACATTCTAAAACATACGTGCGGTGGGTCACATCAAAATGGGAGGTTGAAAAGTCACCTATGTCTAGTGTTAGGGGGACATGATTATACTCATTTTTTTCAACATAGATAGTGTGGAATCATATAGAAGGCTAATAAAATTTTACCTTTTTATAGATAACTATGTTTCCCATAGGTTTATTTTTATCTAAGAAATACATATATGTTGGTATTGTTTGATCTTCATTACATGCTTGTTAAATTTATATAAACTATTTTATATAAATTTATTAAACTATCCATTGTTTTTGGAAATGTTCCATATTTTGAATGGAAAAATAATGTGCTTTAAATGTATCATTCTATCACTTTGAAAATGAATTTCGTGTTATGTTTTTATATACATTTAATTTTCCAAAACAGTTTTCCATGAAAATTTGAATGCAATATTTTTTATAATATACATTTGGAATTTGTTATAGAATATTTGGTGGTATCCTACTAGGATTAGGCTCACACACTAATTATTACATCTAGTGTTTATAGACATTCTTCTTCCTGGTTTGGGAAAATGGAAGGGATCTCGTGGAGGTGGATCCAGCTGTGGAATTGTGGTCTTAGTGAGGTGTGTCCTTAAGTAACATGTGGAATTTTGTCATGTTTTTAGTACCTCAATTTTCATATTTGGGCTTTTATTCCCTGTTTTATTTTGGTGAATTACCCCAAGTGGAGTTTTCAATTGATAAGAATATTTTCTTTCTACATTTTATCCCACTTGAATAATGTATGATGCCATGTGCTAGTTGCCAACCCACAGTGATCAAGAACATACTTCGGGCCATGTCAGTGTTGGCTCAATTATCTGGTTACCAGTGTACCTAGTCTAGTTCATGACACTTCATGATGTAATTTAATTTAACACTTTTTATATAAATTTTGTATCATGAAGTGTAATATATTTGTAAGATTTGAGTTATTATTAAAATATTTTAAATTCTTTCCAAAACATGTTATTCTAGTTCATATATATATTACCTATTTTAATTTGTTTCTTAATATATAATATTTTATAAATTTACATAACAAAAAAATTATTTCAAAACATGATAGAAAATACAATTTTTTATAAATTCAATATAGATATTTCTTTCTAGTAACAGATGGTACAAAATAAATAATAAATTTTTTCAAGATCTGTTCTTTCAGAAAATGTAAGATGCTAACCCCCCCCCCCCCCACCCACCCACCCTCTAATGTTGCTATTATCACACCATTTTCCTCATAGATATCTAAATAGGCTTTTTTAATTATCATGAATCCACTTGTTTCGTATATTTTAATAAAAATTATTAATCCATACAATGATTTCCACAACAAAACTATAAAAATATATAGAAATAATTAATGAAAAAATATTCATGAAGTAGAAGAGTAATAATTATTTTTCATTAATGAATTTCAATTATTATTCAATTGGAATTATCCCCACATGAAAATTGTAAAATGGAATTATTATTTATATTCATAAGTATTTATGTCTTCTAAAAATTGGTATGCATCAGTGACATAGAATGAGACTTATCCAAGGATAATTTTTCATTTTCATCAATTTCTTGGTCACCATAATGAATGATGATTTAAAAAGTTTCATGTACATAACATATTAGAGATCTTATGATAATATAACGGAGTGAAGTTTTCCTGTGATTCATATTTTAGTTAACAATAAAAGTAGATAATATATGTTGTATTAAAAAAATTAGTCATGTTTCTTGTTCTTGGTTCAGTTTGGATGTTTGGTACTTAAGCCTCACTGTGTACCTAATCATCTTGGGTATATGAGGTCATTCCAAATTTCCTTACACTAAATTACATATATATAGTTCACATTATATAACATATTTGTATTCCATGTACTCTATTATTATAATTCTTGTAGAGAATACACAATTTGGAAAGAATCCTTGGCATACTAAATTTTATTTATTTCACTAAGCATAGATGAAAACAAAAATCAATGAATGTATAACACATCATCCATATTATTCTTGTATTTATATTTATTACCCATGATTTCTCACTGGTAATGATAAATAGTAATTTTGGAAACTAATAAATAATGAGTTCCTCTTAAAAAAAATTTATGCATATTCACCTGTACGACTTCTAGAAGTTATGGGTGGTCGGGATATTCTCATTATCAATTATGGATCACTAAAAAATTTGATTGGTGATGGATTTTATTTTATCCAGATTATGTAAATTTTTAATTTTATTAAATTATCCTCAGTGAAAATATATATATTTGAATTATTAATTCAAGTTGGGTCATTTTATTTTCACAAATTGTAGTATCCCTCATCTCTATGATTTTCAATACCCAGTTTCATGGTTATTCAATTGGAATGGACCCTTAATAATCTTTACAATGATTGATCTATTGATTCCCTAAATCAATAATAAAATAATCCACTAATTTGTATCACAATAAAAAATTAATCATGAAACATTGTTCACTTAAGTGAAGTATCATATCCAAAAAATGATTACTATACAATTATCATAACTTTTCCTCTAGAGTTTCAATATGATTGATATTTATACATCACTCTATATAGGATTTTATAAATTCACTGACCACCCTCGGATGATCTCATTGGTAATAAGATGCACCCAAAATTATGGTGGATAGGAACATTAAAAATTCAGTTGTTTCCAAATTCATGGACTATAATGTATCTAATGTGTTAATATTTTCATTGAGGTATTTTGAAAGTTAACCTTGGTGAATGAAACGATTTCATATTTCCCACGATTGTTCTTTCTAATCTCACACATAACATAACAATTATTTTAAATATAAATCATTCTATTCCCATTTTTATTTTATCTATACATGTTGTCTATTATTATACTCTGTCATTTCTTGTAATAAATACATATTAAAAAAATAATAAACCATTAAAATGATAAAATAAATAAATATTTATAGTATGATGAGTCATTCAGTAATGATAAATCCATAATGAACATAACTAATTCACTATGATCCTAGAGGAATTCCTTATGTAAATATTTATCATGAATTATAATTACGCAACACTAATTCATTTCACACTTTTTTTTCACTGACTCTTGACATAAAGTTATTATCCATGAACTACACTGATCGTTGGAATGAACAGTCGCATATAGATGATGGGATCTCAGAGTTTAAAATTTCATTGTTATTACTTACATTTTTACATGAAATTATTTTTTAAATATATGATAGTGGTATGATTCACATTTTTTCAAAATAAAAAAATTATTACATTTGAAAAAAAAAATTAAATAATTAAATTTAATAAATAATAAAACAGTCATGCTCGGATCGATCTCATAACCAGTATCACGACCCATCCCCCAGGGCCCGTGCTGTGACTACCCCAATCCCTCTTTCGATAGGCCTGGGGTTGGCTAGTGGCACCAAAGGCGTAAATCTCTAACTGGGATGGCATTGCCTTTAAAACTTGAAAACTCATGCAACAGAGTACGAGATAGAAGAAAAACACTAAGTAAAACTGTATACAAAGAGTTCTGAAAGTAGAGGGGTTGGAATACAAGCCCAACAAGAAAAAACAAGTACAACTGAAAATAAGAACAGCTGAAAAGGACAAAATAGCTGAATGGTAAAGAGCAGCTCCTGGATCATCCACCACGGATCCTACCTGAAGGGTAGGAACAGATAGCCTCCTCAGCACTCCACATCTGTCAGTCTTCTCTGCATACCGACATGTTGTATGGTCCGCCACAGGGTACCGTCCAGTCCTTGTACTCTCAGCCTCAGTCAGCGATGTCTGTCATCTACAACCAACACAATGAGGTCCGGGCATTTCCTGTTTAGGGGTGAGTATAACGATACTTAGTAGGGACCATGAGACCCTTATGGTCTCACAAAATCCAATAAGGATAAACCAAAATGTATTAAATCAACAGATAACCCTACTTAGGTATATACCCATACATATACCTAAGTTATCTAGTAATCCATCTCAATCATGAGGTAAATGCAAAAATATACTGACTCATCTCAATCTAGGATTTTTATTATCAAAATCAAAGCTACTGGATAACTCCTACTCAATCGAGTATAGTGGGCCAGCCACGTCACACAGAGGCACTTCCCACAAACCTTCGACTGCTGAGGTACACCTCTTTTCATGTACTGTGGGCCTTCCAAGTTCACATAGAGGCGCTCCCCACCATGGGTATGATGTGCTCACACAAGGGTGCTCCCCCTCATAGCTTGTTGAGGTAATCCTCTTGTCAAGTATCATGGGTCTGTCGCACTCACACAGAGGCACTCCCCACCATAGTTCTGCCGCGACACCAAAGTGCTCCCCACTGTGCTAGTTGAAACACTCCGAGTCAAATCAGTTAGCAGTCTTCTAGTCTCATCCAGCTACTAGGCCTCCATGCTATGTACGCTCGTCTCCAAGAGGATCATCTCAATGAGCTACTGGTTTATTCTCCAACTAAAACGAAGTACCATAAAGAAGTATCTCAAAGGTCTGCTACGTCATAGGGCTCTCAACGCAATAGACATCATGTCAATCGGATGCTCGATCTGTGAGTTATTAGCCTTTTAGTACCAGGGGCCTGGTTTGATTCGTGTACGATCCAACCTGACAGTATCTCCACATTACCCCAAACTATAGTGGGGTATACTCAAAGGGACCTTGTCTCTCCAGGAAAAACAAGCCCCGCTGACGGTTGATCAAACAGTTGTCTGGTGCGAAAGAT
Organism: Viscum album; assembly: GCA_963277665.1. Classification (NCBI taxonomy): domain Eukaryota; kingdom Viridiplantae; phylum Streptophyta; class Magnoliopsida; order Santalales; family Viscaceae; genus Viscum; species Viscum album. The sequence goes on along the minus strand of OY728151.1, from coordinate 13,553,809 downwards.
ATGACCAAAAGAAATTAAAGGGTCATGGTGGGTCAGGGTCATATCCAACCTGGTCAGACCGACCCCTCCCAACCCTGTCTGGGCCATACTAGTATGGGTCATCGCAGTCATACCTGTTGGGTCTTACCCAGCCCATTGAGCGGGCCAGCCTATTAGGTTCGGTCTGGACTGCTCAGGCCCATCTCAGTTGGCCGCGAGGGTGGTTCAACCCAGGCTCGGGGCTGATGTGGGCCAGTATGGGGAGACACACAGGGTGCACGAGGAGGGTGGTAGGTGGGCCAGCATCATTTGGCTGACCAGGGCACGGCCAGGCGGGCCGTCGGCAGGGAGGCCACCGGGGAGTCCGTTTCAGCATGGCTTGGGCTAGCGTGGTGTGGCTGTGGTCGGTCGGGAGTAGTAGAGAGCCGCGGGGGCGGCGCGATTCACGAAGGCCATAGGGTATGTAGAGGCCAGCAGGAGGGCCGGTTTGGGGAGGCACATGAATTTTGGCAGGCATGCCAACGACATTTGTCAAGGCAGGGTGAGGCCAGGCAGGGCGATGACTGGGTAGTGGCCGAGGAGGTCGGATCTGCATAGCCCGCACCGGCACGGGCCTGCGGTGTGCGGCCGAGAGCACCGGAATGTCACGGGGGCAGTGCATTTCATGGAGTCCACATGTAGCGGAGCCTTTTTCTTCGACGCCTTCTTCGTTCCATCACCTCATCCCTATGCCGAAGTCCATCATAATCAAGATCGATGGAGGGGTTGGGCCATTTTGGTTTGACCTGCACCCTCCGCATTTAGGGTGGTATCAATTGATTCATCAAAAAAGTATGACGAATAACAATTATTTTACAATATCTGCATCGATTCCTTTCCAACCAAGATGATAAAGGAAAAAGGGATAATACACAAATAAAACCCACTACCTTTGATTGTCGGTTGTTGATTTTGAAGTCATGGGAAGAAGACGAAGGAGTTCATCGTTCGTTGTGTCAGCCACACGCTTCCAATCCCAAGTTGTGTCAGTTGTGGAAGACGGTCCACGTCAGTAGGTGTCTGGGAAAGAAGTCAAAGAAGGATTGATGTCGGTGTTCTTTGTTGGAAGAACGCATTATTTGTTTTTCTTTCTTCTTTGGGATAATTATAATTCTCCCAGTCTCTCCTCTTTGGAAACTTCCACCCAAATGACAAAGTTTTTCCAAATAATAGATTATTGTATATATAAATTTTTTGGAAAGAATCCAAAAAGAATGAATTAATTTCTTGTCTCGAACTAATTAATGTGAAGGGTTGGCACAAATTAATTTGGGGAGTTGGCACAATTCAATTAAAGGGAAGCTCAAGAGGCACTCCCTAATAAATGAGGGAGATTTGAGAGGTTTTACTCTCTTCCATAAATAGGGGGTTAAGCCCCGTGTGTTCTCCATGTCGTAACCTCTTACAGGAGGTTATGTTTGGTTGGCCCCCACCACCACACCCTCTCTTGGGAGGTTAAGATGTGGTGGTCCCACCTCTAACTTCTATGAGGAGGTTTTAACCACCAAACACCCACATAGCGGCTCAAATAAAATAAAGTGAAGCTCAGTTTATTTTATTACGTTCCAAGAAAAACCCAAAAAATATCTTCTATTCTTGACTCACTACCGTCGAAGTGAAAGTCTTCTTATATGAATATCGGCGCTGCAAGTTCATCGGTGCCCTCAGATTTTAGTTCCGAGGACTCGTTCAAATGTTATAAAACCCTGCTCGTATGTTTACAGAACGTGCCCAAACAAAAATTTAGAAATTGATTCTGGGCACACCGGGCCTCGAAATCATGCACTGTTAGTTTTCGCGGGCTCACGAGATTCTAATTTAATTAAAAAAATCATGGTTATTCTGCATCTTTACATTCTCCCCAACTCAGGGATTTACATCCACGTAAGCTACAACTCAAACTAAGGGAACTAGTTGGGGCGGTACTGAGTACGAATCTGAGCCTCCTGCTCCCATGTGATCTCCTGGAGGTTCTCGTGCTGCCAGCAAATCTGTACCAAAGGTATCGACTGTTAATGTTCAACCCGCTCCTGTTGATCCTCAATCTCTACTGGAACCTCCATGAAAGTCAGCCCATCGTTGATGTCCAACTATCCATGGTTGATGATGTGAGAATGGTCGTGCAGATATATCCTCAACTAAGAAACATAGAAGACGTCATGAACCCTGTGCAACTGAGGTGGAAGGGCAAAGAGGTAATCCACCTCTCCAAATCTACTGAGGACCTGAAAAGGCCCGATGAATCTCTGAGATATCTTTCCACCTCGGCCAAATCTTTGTAGTCCTTGTCGAGGTGAGACCCATACAAAGATGTGGTCTCCATCCTCAAATTACAAACGTCTCTGTCTCCTTTCAGCGTATGACTTATTCCATCTCTGTGCAGTCATCATCCACTCCTGGATGATCTGCACCTTCTTCGTGGTAGCCCATACCATCTCTGGACCAACTAGTGCTGACTCACTAGGGTCAGTTCAGCACAAAGGTGATCTGCAAGGTTGCCCGTATAATGCCTCAAAAGCCACCATCCCTATGGTGGAGTGGTAGATGTTGTTGTATGAAAACTCCACCAATGGTGTGTGGTCCTCCCAACTACGACCAAATTCGAGGACGCATGCACGGAGCATGTCCTCGAGAGTCTAAATGGTCCTCTCAGTCTGGCCATCTGTCTGAGGATGGAAGGCGGTGCTCAGACGAAGTTGTGTCCCAAAAGCCTCCTACAACCCCTTCCGTAACTGGTATGTAAATCATGTGTCACGATCGGAGATAATAGAAGAAGGTACTCCATGTAGTCGCACAATCTTCTACACGTAGAGGTGTACCAAGATATCTAATGAACCCTACACTCTAATTGGTAGGAAGTGGGCCAAATTGGTGAGTCGATCAACGATCACCCAAATCGAGCTGTGACCCCTCGATGTTCGTGGATGTCCTGTCATAAAGTGCATGGATATCCCATCCCACTTCCATTATGGGTCCTCTAGAGGCCGAACCAAGCCTGCGGGTACCTGGTGCTCCACCTTCACTTGTTGACAAGTGAGGCATCAAAAGACAAACTCTACTACTGCTTTCTTTATACATAGCCACCAGTGTTGTCATCGAAGGTCCTTGTACGTATTTTCCACTCCTAGAAGTACTGATAAAGGGGATGTGTGTAACTCCATCAACACTTCCTCTTGAAGTGACACTAGTACCATATAACGTTCTCTGAAGAGAATGACATGCTCCTCACCATTAGAAAATCCATCAGGTGCATGCCCGGTGGATTTCTGAGCACATCATGTCTCGCAGTCGGTGTCGCCACAGGGTTCCTCCCTAACTCACTGAAGAAGTGGGGGAGTGACTGTAAGAGATGGTAGAAAGGCGGCTCCGTCTATATCCACAAAGCATATATCTAAGGCAGCTAGCTACTCTGTCACCTCACTTAGCAGCTGTATTCCAGATCTCCTAATGAGTGCATCTGCAACAACATTCCCCATCCTAGGATTATAGACTGTCTCGAATTCCTATTCATGGAAGAACTCAAGCTATCGTTTTTATCTCAGGTTCAGGTCCTTCTGAAAGAAGATATAACTGAGTCTCTTGTGATCAGAGTAAATGATAAAATGTTCGCCCATCACATAGTGTCACCACATCTTCAAGGCGAAGACCACTACTAATAACTCCAGGTAATGGGTAGCATAGTTCTTCTCATGATGTCCGAGCTGCCAAGAACCATACGCGATCACTGCTTGCTAATGCATCATTAAAAACTCAAGTCTGGTCCCTAATGTGTCACAGTAGACTACGTTCCCAATGCCCTCCTATAGAATCCTCAAGATGGGGGCACTAGTCAGCCTCTTCCTCCACACCTGAAAGCTCTTCTGGCATCTCTCCGACTACACGAAGGGTTTCCCCTTCTTCATCAAGGATGATAGTGGTGCAGCAACTTTGGGGAAGTCTGGAATGAACCTATGGTAGTAACCAGACAAAACCTAGAAACTTAGTACCTCTGTCACACTCCAAGGTGGCTCCCAAGAAGGTACCGCCTCAATTTTCACTGGCTCTACTACAACTCCAGCCTCTGAGATGACATGTCCCAAAAAGTGAACCTCTCATATCTAGAACTGTCACTTAGAGAGCTTACCATAAAGCTGGTGATCTCAGAGTGTGTTAAGTACTACCAGAAAATGGTAGGCATGTTCCTCCTTAGTAGTCGAGTAGTTCAGAGTGTCGTCGCTGAAGACTATGACAAAGCGATCGATCTATGGCTGGAAAATCCTTTTCATGAGTCCCATGAACACCGCTAGATTGTTGGTTATGCCAAAGGTCATAACCAAGATCTCGTAGTGGCTGTACCGACATCTGAAAGCCATCTTTTGACATCCCCATCTCAAACTATGAGCTGGTGATAACCTGATCTGAGGTCTATCTTCAAGAACCATCGATCTCCATTCGACTGATCAAAGAGGTCATCAATCCTATGGAGTGGGTACTTGTTATTCATGGTAACCTGGTTTAGGAGATGGTAGTTGACACAAAGACTCAAGATCCCATCCTCCTTCTTAGAAAATAGAAGCGGGGCTGCCCAGGGAGAAACACTAGGCTGGATGAATCTCGTCCCCTACAATTCCTCTAGCTGTTCCTGCTGCTCGCGAGCTTAGTGGGAGCCATCCAATATTCTAGTGTAGATATCGGTGTTGTCCTGGGGTACAAGTCAATGTAAAAGTCCAACTCTCTGCAAGGAGGTAGACCTGGAACATCATCAGGGAAAACAACCGCATACTGGTCCACCACTATAGGATAGCTCGGACTCTCTATATCAACTTCTCCAAGGGTAAGGTAGGCCAACTGATGAGTTATTGGCTGCACCCTCCTCTGAGTAAGTCCTTCCTCTGCTGCAAAGTCTCCCTTATTGCCGATGAAGGTAAACTTGGTCCCATATTTGTAGACACATCACACCTTTCTCCTAATATAATCGATCTTAGAATAGACTGTAGATCACCATTCCATACCCAAGAAGACGTCGTAAGGCCTCAACGCCACGATGAGGAGATACTAGCAGATTCTCTCGCCTCCTATAGTAATCTAACACTACCAGAACCAGTGGGTAAGCATCGAGTCTACTCTCATAAGAGTCTCTAGCTGTAAAGATCGAGCCAATGGCTCCGTCGGAGTCTCCGAGCTACAAATGAGGGTAGTGGCAATGAAAGAGTGACTAGAAACTGTGTCTATAAGAACTGCAGCTATGGTGGAGTAGACACATATAGTACCTCGAATCATCTTCAGAGCACCATGATCGTAAACCTCAGCTATCTGGAGCTAAGCTCTCCCATGTCCACCTACTCCCTATGGTCAAGGTGGACCTCTTGGTGGTGGTGGTGGTAATACCTCGAAACGTCGCCCACTGCCAGCTACATGACCAAATCCTCTGCCATGTCTGCATACTCCCTACAGACTGCCTTGATCGACTCTCTGCCTCTGCATGGGAGGTTCTTCGACCGTCTAATAATCATCTGAATGGTGGTTCGGACTGTCATGAGCCATGTGACATGGCCCACCGCATGAGTAACACTGCCCGCTCCTAGCATGCGTGTCTCTGACCTTGTTCCCTGTACAACCAATCCTGAGTCATGCGTTCGTCCACCCATGGGTCTAGTTCTCTTGGGCCTCTACGACATCTGTCTACTTCCAGTTGTATAAGACTCCGCTGCATGTCGACTAGTGGTGGGTCTCGCTACTGGAGACTGCTTAGTAAGAAAACTCTCTACTAAGAGGGCTCACTACAACACCCAGCATGCGTTGGGATGCTGAGGGAGAACATAAAGGCCATGATCTCTCACTTGATCCCCTGCTCGAAGGTCCAAGCCCTGAAGAATGGGTCCCGAACCATATCTCTGGAGTAGCGCGAGAGGTCAGTGAACCTCGATGAGTGTCGTGCCACTGTCATGATACCCTTATACAGATGAAGTGGCTCATGTATCCGTACTGCACGAAGGGTGGCTGGGACAAACTCCACCCCAAAGAGGCTCTCGAAGTCTTCCCAGAGTGGCGTCATCTTGTCGTGAACCTAGAGCATCAAGCTCCATCATCTGCTCGCTGCTGCCTATAGAATTATGGCAGCAAGAATCACCATGAAGTCAGTTGGTGTCCCTACCAGTCTGAAGACTCTCACCACAACCTCCAAACAATCCTCAACTGCCTACAGGTCCGTCTCTCCCCTGAACCTGGGTGGCCTATGGTGTTGGAACTCATTCAGCGCGCTCAAGAGGCATTCATCGTCTACTGTTGGGGCTGGTGGCATCAGTGGCCCAACAGGTAGTGGTACCTCTGGTTCCTCCGCTGGAAGAGGGCATTACACCAAGCCCTTGTTGATCAGTGGAATATCAGCGTGTACAACTCTCGGGACTCTCACTGTTCGTCGGCGGGGAGGCATCCTGAAAGAAAAAATATGTGAAACGGTCAAATGATTATACCTGATGAGCTAACTTGGTTGAGATGACTTACAGAAAAACTTTTGAAAAAACACTTGCAATCAGTTTTTTTGTGCACTAAGTCAGAAGTCAGTAGTCAGGGTCCTGCTGTATGGATATGTCGGTCGCCGCACCAATATTGGACTACCTGAACTGAAAACAACACTCAGTACCCTTAACACTATTGCTTCACATAAAATAAAGATCATAGACCTATGTTCTACAGTAGAACCTCCCTCTGATACCCATTTATCATGACCCGTCCCCTAGGGACTATTCCGTGACTACCCCAATCCTGTCTTCCATAGTCCAGGGGCTGGAGACTAGCACCAAAGGCATAAATCCCAAACTGGGAAGGAATTCCCTTTAAAACATGAAAACGCACACAACAGAGTATGATTTGGAAGCAAAGCACTAAGTAATAATTTATACAGAGTGATGAAAGTAGAGGTGCCGGAATACAAGCCCAATAAGAAAATACATGTACAACTGAAAACAAGTACAACTAAAAATGAAAAAATAGCTAAAATGTGAAGAGAAACTCCTGGATCGTCCACCACGGATCCAAACTGAAGGGTAGGTACTGATAGCCTCCTCAATACTCCACGTCTGTTGGTCTCCTCCACATACCGACATGTCATATTTTCCACCTCCGAGTACCGTCCAGCCCTGGTACTCTCAACCTCAATCGGCATTGTCCATCATCTTCAACCAACACAATGAGGTGCGGGCATAGCCCGTGCATAGATGAGTATAATGATACTCATTAGGGACCCTGAGACCCTCAAGGTCTCACAAAATCCAACAAGGATAAACCAAAATGTATGAAATCAATAGAGAACCCCACTTAGGTATATGCCCATACATATACTTAAGTTATCAAGTAATCAATCTCAATCATGAGGTAAATAAAAAAAGTTACTGACTCAGCTCAATCCAGGAATTTTATTATCGAAACCACGGGTGTTGGAGAACTAATGCTCAATCGTGTACAGTGGGCTTACCGCGTCACACAGAGGCGCTTCCCACAAACCTTGGAATATTGAGGTACTCTTCCTGTCGAGTACCGTGGGTCTTCCATGCTCACACAGAGGCGCTCCCCACCGTGGGTCTGCCGTGCTCACATAGAGCCACTCCCCCTCGTAACCTATTGAGGTACTCCTCCTTTCGAGTATTGGGGATCTTCCACACTCACACAGAGGGGCTCCCCACCATGGGTCTCCTGCAACAACAAGGTGATCCCCCTAGGCTAGTCAAAACACTCTGAGTCGAATTGGTTAGCAGTCGTCAGGTCTCCGCCAGCTACTAGGTCTCTGCACTACGCACGCTCATCTCCGGGATGATCTGCTCCACGAGCTACAGGTTGATGCTCCAACAGCAACAAAGTACCACGAAGAAGTTTCTCAATGGTCTATCATGTCATAGGGGTCTCAACGCAAAAGGAGGTACATCAATTGGATTCTTGGTCTGTGAGTTATCATACTTTTAGTCCCGGGGTCCAGGGTGGATTCAGGTACGATCTAACCTGACCGTATCTCAACATTACCCCAAACTCCAGTGGGGTAAACTCAATGGAACCGTCGTGCTCCATGAAAAACTAGCACCACTGACGGTTCGTCAAATGGTTTTCTGGTTCCAAAGATATGGCCAAAAGAAAGTAAATGGTCATGGTGGGTCCGGATTCAGTCCGACCCGGTCGGACCGACCCGGCCGAACACAGTCTGGGCCAACCCGGTCACGGTCAACTCGGTCAGACCTCTTGGGTCTGGCCCAGCCCATTGAGTGGGACACCCAGTTAGGTTCAGCTCTTCCCGCTGGGCCCATCCCAAAAGGCCGAGAGGACGGTTCGGCCCGGGATTGGGGCTGTGTGGGCTAGTTCGGGGAGCCATGCGGGGCGCGCACGGAGGCCGGCAGGCGGGCCAACGACATTCGGTCGGGCAGGGTGGTCAGGCAGCTGGGAGGCTGACGGGCAGGCTGGTTTGGTGCTGCTCGAGCCAGCATGGGCCAGCGGTGTTCTGCCGTGTCCGCCGGGGTGCCGCAAGGACGGTGCTGTTCGCAGAGGTTGCGGGGCATGCGGAGGCCAGTTGGTGGGCCTGTTTAGGGAGGCACACGGGGAGCGCAGAGGCCGGAAGGTGGGATGATTCAGGGAGGCCGATGGGGCACACCCAGAGGCTTTCAGATGGGTTGGCGGCGTTCAGTCGGGCAGGGTGCGGCCAGGCGGGCCGGCGGCTGGGCAGGCCGGTTCGGTGCGGCTCATTCCGGCGGTGTTCGGCAGGGAGCACCGGAGCGTCGCAGGGGCGGCGTAGTTCACAGAGACCATGGGTAGCATGGCCTTTGTCATTGCCGCCTTCATCGTTCCGTCACCTCATCGCTATGCCGAAGTTCATCAAAAAAAAGATTGACGGAGGGGTCAGGCCATGTTGGATTGGCCCGCACCCTCTACGTTTTGGGTTGTATCAATTGGTTCATCAAATGAGTACGATGAACAACCATTATTTTAAGATCTCTGTATTGATTCCTTTCCAACTGATAATGAGAAATTAAAAGGGATAATACACAAATAAACCCCCTACCTTTGATTTTTGATCATCAATGTTGAAGTCGCGGGAAGAAGACAAAGGGTTTCATCATTCGTTGCGTCTGCCGCACGCTTCCAATCCCATGTTTTGTCGGCTGTCGAAGATTCTCCATGTCGGTAGGTGTCTGGGGATGAATTTGAAGAAGGATCATCGCCGGCATTCTTCATTGGAATAACGTGTTCTTCGCTTTTCCTTGGGAGAATTCAAATCCTCTTAAGCTCTCCTTTTCCCAAACCTCCACCCAAATGTCCAAGTTGAGCCAAATAATAGATTAGAGTATCTATTAATTCGTTGGCATGAATTCCAAAAGAGTGAATTAATTTCTTCACTCTACCTAATTAATGTGAAGGGTTGGGACAAATTAATTAGGGGAGTTGTCACAATTGAATTAAATGGAAGTTCAAGAGGCTCTCCCTCATTAATATGGGAGCGTTTAGAGGTTTTTCTCTCTTCCATCAATAGGGGGTTATTCCCCATGTGGCCCACACATCGTATCCTCTCACTGAAGGTAATGTTTGCATGGGACCCACCACCATAACCTCTATTTGGAGGTTAACATGTGGCGGTCCCGCCTCCAACTTCCATGAGGAGGTTTTAACCACCAAACACCCACATAGAGGCTAAAATAAAATAAAGTGAAGCTCACTTTATTTTATTAATCTCCACAATAAACCCATAAACTATCTTCTATTTTAGACTCACTATTGTCGAAGTGAAAGTCTTCTTAAGTGAATACCGGCACTGCGAGTTCAACGGTGCCCTCGGATTTCAGTTCCGAGCACCGGTTCAAAAGTTATAAAACCTGGTTCGTTCATTTACGGAACATACCCAAACAAAACTTCAAAAATTAATTCCAAGAAAACCGGGCCTCGAAATAATGCACCGTCAGTTTTTGCAGACTCGTAAAATTACCATTTAATTTAAAAAAATCTTAGAGATTCCGAGTCTTTATATCTAGACCAGTCATCATGGAATTATATTTTCAAAGAAGATTAAATTATTTTAAATTTCTTCTCAGGTTCATTTTTAATTCTTAAACACTTATTTAAATAAGAAATTTCAATTATTAATATGTCCCACAACACCTGAAATTATTTCAACAAATTCAACAAATTTATATTTAATTTTAGTTATTCATCATAATTATTGGGTTCTGTTTAGACCTCAAAAAATCACTATGTATTAATTTTGGACTTTTGATGCATTTAATGGGGCCAGATGGTCAGACCTAGACTAATTTGGATAGTCCATGTTTTGTTATGGAATACAATTAAAACAGAACAAATATAATAATATAATATTTATATATTACATTATCATAGAATATATACAAATATATTTCGAAACCACTCTAATTTATTGGGTAACATTCATATCGAATTCCATCCCTATTAATGTGGAGGTGCAATGGTGTCAACATCCATATAATGGATATAGACTAGTTTTTTTTATATTTTAGAAAATAAATAATGCTTTCATAGTAATAATTATTACTAATAGACTAACCTATTTTTGATTTTCTCTTGATTACATGAATATTATTTCAAAATGTTTTATCTAATAATAGATGACAATGGTATCCATTAATGATCCATAAGAGAATAAACATCTAATTTCTACAAAACAATTTACGTAAAACCCATCAACCATTGATCAACCATAAATTGGTGATAAAAATATAGATTGAAAGAATAGAAGTTTCTTTAGGATCACATTGAAATTTTATTTTCACATTACTTAATATTTAATTATTCATTTTATTTTATCAAATCCAAAAAATAAATGTTCCCTCTACTACCAATTCATTAAACCCATGGTACAAGAGAAGGCAAAAATAAAGAATTTATAATTTTCGGTTTAGATTAATGATAAAATAACATAATATATAAAACTAATTTCTTATATATTTCAAAATATATCATGTAATTAAATTTATAAATGAAAAAAATATATAAAGCATAAATTTTACAATGGATTTTTGAAATCCCCTTTCTGATTTTGTTACCATCAGCATTTCATAGTTGAAAAAAACATTGATACAGATACACTCTATCATAAAAAAATTAAACAATAAACCATGATATCTAATCTATTATTCTCAAGTTATATCACAGGAAAGAGTATTCCCTTATGATGTCTATTTTTTCATGTTATGAACATGGACTCTATCGATAAAGACGGATCAATCCGAATTTGTTATTTTATATGTATCCCTCTATATAAACTTGATCGAGGAGGAGAAAATATATTATACCTCTAAATTATTCAAAATTGTGGACATCACTATTGAATATTCTAAAAAGATCATTTATATCGATGTTTTACATACCAAAATTACAATTTGGTCCCTATAAAGTAAGAACCTATATTTCAGACACTAGTGAAAACATATAACATAAAAAATAATTTCATTAAACTCAAATATTCTTTTTCACTCTACTTTAACTCATAAAAAATTTGTGCTATAACATAAAAACCATTTTCCTATCCTATAAACTCAATATATAATTTTTAATAAGTTGATCATTTTATGTCGTTTTGTAAAATTATATCATCTAATTTTTTATCTTCTAATAAAAAATATATGAATATATAGAAAAATAAATTCAATAGTCATTTTTAAAAACATTAGTAATATAATAAAATTATTTTCACATGTGATTGGTCACACTTGGTTATTTTTTTGCCATATATATAGGGCAGAAATCATCCTAAACTATTGTACATTTGAATAGGTGGAACTTGTGTATCCACTAAGTGTGTGACCCTATATGTCCATATACAAACTATATTGTGTCAAAACCAAAGTCCATGAAAAGAGTAGAAAACCCATTATTTCTCCCAAGATTAGGAATTTCATATATATTACTAACTACAATGAATACATTCTATATAATTTAATATAGTCATCTGAAGATAAATTATAATGAAGGATGTAGACCTGTTTCATAACTCTTTTAATGGTTTTTTGTTTATGTTACCATAATGGATGGACCTACATTATTGTTTCATTTTAATGGATTTAATATAGTTACTACTAACTGAATCCACATAGTACCCTGAGAGAAATCTTTTTCAACACATATTTAAAGATTTATATCAAATACACTCTACCAATTTTGTACCACCAAAGCCACACTGAACACAAGTTACTACACCATGAATCAATTTCATGGTTTTCTCCATGAATCAATGTATGTGATTAAATGGAATTCATTGATAAAAATAAAAGGTAAGGAGATAAATAAATATGTTCATATATAGGAAAAAGCAATGAAACCTGGAATTTTTTTTGATCCAATTAGTGGGGTAGTCATCATGATCTTATATAAATGAAATCAGAAAGTGTCATAATAAGAAGATTATGTCCTAACTATTACTGGAATCCAATAGATGATAGTTATAAATCATAGGTTACTCATTTGTATGAATTGTATTGATAATAGGATATATATTTAAGATTGCATTCTTAATATCTTAGATTTATTATTATGGCTATGAACTGTTGTAACCTTTTGAAAAAACACATGATATATTGACATAACCATGTAAATAAGGGATTCATAAGTATCAAAAAAAAAATTTGTATGAATGAAATCAGGTATATGTCAACCTATATATATGTAATGTAATGAATAGTTCATAATGGAGTTGGGAATCGTTTACCCCATCACAACAAATACTACACATATTATCAATGTTTTAGGTGGTAGTGGGGTTAATCTTGGTGGAAAATAAAAAATATGTACGAGGAAATGTAATATTTGACAAAAAAAATTACATTGGATTATGTCTTAGTTGATCATAGTCGAACAATATATAAAGAAACAGCCAACATAGGTATCTATTTTAGATTTATTTTCATATGCATGTCCACTTATAAACATTACTAATAAGGAAACAGTTGAATGATATTAGAGATTTGTATTCACAGCTGAATGATTAATATATGAATGATGATTCCAGACTAATTATTTTTATACAAAAAGATTATATAAATTTATTAATAAATTAGATTGAAAGTGACTTTTTAATAGGAAATATATTTTTCAATAAAATATATTTTATGAACATTTGGAAGAATACTCATAAGGAATGAAAAGGGAATATAATAATGAATGTGTATTCATTGATGAGTGGAGTTATATATTCAATGATTGATTAGACATAATGATATCTATACCAATTAAACTGTTAATCAGGATCAATGATACGGAAGGGTAATAACCCATATTTATAAAATCATTGTATTATTAATGGTTTCATAATGATCACAATAAAGCATAATAATATTCAAATCAAAAGTTTCTATCAAAAAATATGTACTCAATTGAATTGTTGGAGGTGTATAACACTTACGTCAACAAAATAATGAAAAATGAAAAGTACATTTTGATAACGAATAAGTAGTATCCTACTAAAGACATATCTAAAAGAAGATAATACCATTATATAAAAACCATGTATGTATGTTAAAATGGTTTTATATAAAAATAATTTCAACTACATAGGAATGCGATAGAGTCAAATCCCTTACATTCCAATGTATATTTATAAATTCGAGGAGGAATCCATAAAACCATAGGATAAAATTACAAGATATTTATATAAGGAGAGGAAATGGTTTTTCTATGAATAATATATTTTTGTTTGGTGTGATATGAGGGAATGGATCTTAATGAGATACGTTTATAGGTGAAATTGAGTAGTAATTTTTTAAACACCCAAAAAAATTCAACAATTTTATGTCACTCGCATTGATTGAGGAACCAAAATTTGAAAATGATGGTGAATATAAGTGACATTGTCAATCCCCATATAAAAAACTCAATTATATAAATGTTTCTAACATATATTAGTCCCTTTAACCTATAAATTGTTACATTACTTATTTTATATTTCTCTGTGTAATGTAGATTTTACCTATGGTAACCTAATATTAATGACATAACGTAAAGAATTCATAAATAGATAACATGGAAAACTAATTCAAGATTTGAAATTAATGTTATTTGATATAATTTATTAATGTGTTATAAATATAATTTTTAAACAATTTTATAATGTATTAATGAAAATTATTGAGGAAATGTTATGTATGTACTATATATAATATATATTTGTAATTAAAATTTAATATTTTAAAATATTAAGTAATTTATATTTAAAAAATATATGGCATGAAATTGGGTTCATATGTGTTAGGTAATTCTTATATACATGTGATCTCATAAAATAAATTGTATTTTCAATAAAATTATAATTAACTACTTTTACAATATTAAATTTTAATAGAAATTTTTCCAAAAAATGTAATAAGATAATATTTTTATTATTAATCGACATATGTTTTCTATTATTTCAATTTAGACGTCTAAAAATATAATTTTCAATATTTATTAATAATAAAAATTATAGTGGAAGAAATTAAATGATTGAAAATAGTTTTAGAAAACATTATTAATTTTTTATTAATATTTATTAAAAATTAGTAAATAACTATATTTTAATTGGTTTTTCATAACATCAATATATTTATTAATTATTTTATAAAAATATATTTATTCTCTTCATATAAAACACCACTTTTTATGTAATTATATTCTTAATAATAGATTTATTTTCAATGTTTTCATATCTATAATAATTGAATATTATTAGTTTCAAAATAATTCTAGATTTTAAGTATATAATATCATGACATTTTTGGAGATGCCTCATAATCATTTTATGGAACTCTTTTACCTTTTTTATTATAAATTGGTTCATTATTACGTAGGATTTTTTCGTATGACTTTTCATAATTTTAGAATCCCCAGGGGAAGTTCACAATTAGAGAATGGTTTGGGAAAACCATACGTTTTTTCATAGGAAAAACTGTTCCTTATTTTTAATCCATATTAAGGGGGTCCACAATTAGGCCAAACCATGAAAAAAACCTACCAAATCCATGCTCCTCGAATAAAGTTATCTTTTAGGGTTGTCACCCTAGTGGTGAAACAATGCTCCCACTAATGATTAATCGTGATCCCCAAATAGTAATGGATCATGGGAAGGGTTTATGGTTTAGAGAATCTGGTACCCCACTCAATAAACATTACACACAAGATTTTAAAAACCAAAAAAAAATATTTAAAAGTTCCACAACACATGTTTTGTATTATAAACCTTCCTATTTTGAGTAAACATTATTTCCATCAGTTATGGAAGATTTTTTGTGGATTATAACAGTCATATAACTCCTTCTATTGCATATCAAATGTCCGAAAGAAGAAGATAGTTTCTCTAGTAAGAGATTATGTTCCATGTTAAATATTCCTCCCCCTCTTATTTTTATCCTACATGGGAGGGAGGTAAATTAAATTATTTATTATGTTATACATCTATGTTTTGATGTATCTTGATCTGAGTTTATTTGTCATAGAACTCAACTTTCATTGTGAATTAAATCATTCTATATAAAATTATGGTATATAGTTTTTGAGCATTCATTAATGATCTTGAGTTATGTGGTCTAATTCATAATACCCAAAGTATTTATTATGATATTATGTTGGTAATTGTTCCATTTCATTTCCACTTTGTTTATTTTTCTTCCATTTAGAATAATACATTAAATTCCCATGGAAATGTGTAAACCATTATGTATCCCAATAGAATAATTGGTGTTTGGAGATCAGTGTTGATGGAAACCCATGGGGTGTTCCAACACACTTGAAATTGGGATTTTAGAATTTTAAACATAGGAATAATGTTTCAATATAACTATAATATTACTAATTAATTTTTTGAAAATGGGAAATAAAGGGATGATTTTGATAATCATGAAAGGTTAAAGAGATGTGGATAATTGTGTATATATATGATAACAGAGAATTGATCACATAATTCCATGTGACTAATGTATATAACCATTACTCTATTTGATAAATTTAATGGTGCACCATGTTTTGAATGATTTATAAGACCATTGAAAATGTTAAACATTGAGATGTATGTGATATAATTGATAATTGGGATTTATTGTCCAATGAGGTGTGGTTCTCGGAAGAATGGTCCAAATAACAATGGGGTGACATGATAATTCTCTAGGACCCCAGTACATTCATGTGATCAATGATTTGAGGGACATATACTAATGATAAATTACCCATGGGATAAATTTTTTCCTCTATATCACTAAATAAATATTTATATACGAATATAGAAAATAAGGGATGGATCAAGGACTAATGATCTAAAAACCCATGGTGTAAAAAATGACAAATCTAGGCCCAAGATTCATAATTAGGAATGTGAAAATAGATTAATAAATAATTACCAAAAACTATTGAGTTGTGATATCATTTTATTTTTGGTTTAGAATAATGAAAGGGCTTATGTGGGTATGATTGTTTTGGGTGTCACCATGAACCCAAATGCCAATTTATTTGATTCAACAATAATAAAAAATATTTCTATATACATTATCCATTATTAATAATTATTTATATAATTTAAAACATTATTATAGAATGTATATTGATTTATACTCTATTTTTGGTGGCCTATTTCATAGTAATCACACCCTAATATGGTTGCCTTATCAATACCTCAATAAATTTCATGATTTCGAGAAAGGATATGGGTTTGGGCCCAAAAAAATTGATTCTTTGAGATTTAGGATGGAAAATGGATGGGGGAACCAAAAATGATATTGGGACACACTTGAAATATATTAATGTTCCTTTATTTGGGTCTTAATTTGATAGTTTAAACTTATGTGGAATGAAATTTCTATTGTTATGGTTTTTAGTCAAATTTTCTTTTTTTTTGATTCATCATGAGAAAATGATATTTATTATTGATTATTGGTAATTATTTATAATCCTATGGCTATTATTTATTTTTTAGAATTGTGGATCTTCTTTAACAGATATGATAAAGTCTCCCTATGTTTTAATTTAGACCCTCTCTACTAGTTGACATCTTATGGTGTATAGGGAGGTGCACCTGAGGTTTGGTATTGAACCCGTATGGGAATCATCATGTGGCACCTGAGATAGAACATCCCAAAGTAGTAAAAATGATATTTCATTTCCTTTCAATTGTATAATAATTTTGGAATGGTAGACTTGAGAATATTATAAGTTAGGCATCAATTATGAAGATTTTTTTAGGAGTGGCTACTCTATGTGTAGGTGAAACCCATGTACCCAGGGTGGGAATGATGTTATTAATGATTTTTATTATAGTTTTATGTTATTTAATCTTGGGTGATGCACTTGTTGTGTGATTTAATAACTATATATTATATAAATTTTTCTTCATGGCCCAATATAGAATGAAATTTCAGTATGCATGAATCATTCCATGAACATATGTTTTTTAGTGACATGTATCATTTAGGCACACATATAAAAGTTTGTTTTGTGTGAGATGTCAAAATGAAAATGATTTTAATTTTTTGAGGAATTTAAAATTAAATGGTTTCTAATAAGAAATAGTTTTTAATAAATGATGGAAAATATTGTAATTTAATATCTTTACTGAGGGTGTGTAATTGGAAAACAATAAATATAAATAAATATTTAGCATTGTTAGCTATGACCAATGTTATGAATGGTTAATGGTAGTGATAGTGACTCAATTTTGAAAGTGTTCGATCATATTTGGGATGAATTTTTATATATTTATGTGATTCCCAATTAATAAAATGTGATAATGATGTGTAAAGTGTCCTAATAATTATTCTTGGACATTAAGATACGTAACTCTATGTCGATGAATTTTTATACGATAAAATGGCATGGATTGAAATGTTCCTTTAGAAGTGGGACAAGAGGCCCCGATAGTTCTATATGAAGGGGAAAATGTCATTTTCCTTAAAATAGTTATCAAATTATTCTTTATGTGGGTTGAGTCCATTGGAAATCTATGATGAATATGTCTGATCTAATATGGGATTACCAATTTCAAAAAAACTCAAACCATAACTAGAGAGGGTGTACATGAGTAAGTCGGGTTCTGGATTGAGTCAATAGAGAAAATATTGATCCTTTATAATCTTATTTGGATAAGTAGTTCAGGTTTTATTCATATATTTTATGATCCCAAGTGATGCTTTATTGGGATATTTATGCTTGGTATTAGCAGTTTGAGTGAATTTTATTGAAATAAATTAATGAAAAATTACTTGAAAACAGGGATCAATAAATGCTCAGGAAGGATAGAGAACATGTGTTTATAAAATTGATCAAGGGAAGTATTTATGGGATGAAAAATGTTGTTTACTTCAATATCTTGTATTTATTTTTCACAGTGATGGTAGGATATGAAGAAATAATAGGATAATGATTTAATGATAGACTAAAATTTAATATTACATCTCAGGTTATCATCATTCATTTTTCGATGTTTTTTGTGGGGGTGAATTTGGATATGATTTTTAGGTGACCTGAATGAGGCTTCTAATGGAGTAAAATTGGTTTATATTATATAAACATGATGTATGTATTCTTAGGTTATTAATAGTCTCTATGAGAAGACAAACTTGGGTAGTAGAAAATATAATAGCCAATGGTATGGACAAGTTACGTAGGGTAATAATCAATTTCCATTTGATCAACATGGTAGGATGGGTAACTATTATAACAAATGTCCCCATCCAATAGTAGAATGTTGAGATTTTTGAATGATATAGAATATATATTCATTCTATATGAACCAATGATAGATAGGTAGTGATGGAGCAGCAACTCTATAATAGAGTATGAGGAGGGGGTCTTATACCCCACATCAGTCACGTAGTTGAAATAATAATGGTAAAAAAATTTGACCAATAAGTGTTGTAATATAAAAAAATAGTGTCCATATTAGAAGGGTAGCGTAGCTCACGGGACTTATTGGATACCATGGTACATATAATTAAATGTTTCATGTAGTTTATCCATCACTTGTAGATAGAGAGGCTGAGGAATTGATAGACGTAGATAATATTATTATAGGCTCTAGGATTAAATGTTATTTATTAGATATAGAAGCCTCACATTATTAAATATCATGTTGAATTATGAATGATTTGATTCTGACCATAGAATTTTTGAAGGAGTTTACGATGATCAAAACATTGATGTTTGTAATATCAATTGTAATATTTCTATTAAAGGGACGTGCCATCGAGGATAGTGAGTGTCGTTTAATTTTTTATGTTTTCATTTGTGAATTTTCAGGTTCATAATTGATATTGTTTATGGATATTTATCTATAGTACGAATCGCAAACTTATAGTTGCCTTATGAGTTGGACCATTGAATCACATAAGGGTAAAAATAAATTTCATAATAGAAATAACAGAAAATCATTTTTTCCCATTTTAAAAAGCCGGTTTATGGTTTTCAGTTCCCCAACAGACAACCCAACCAACAATAAGTGAAAAATACATATAATAGTAACCATATTCATATCCACACCCCATGTGAGATCCATCTTCTTCAGTAACTGATTTCCAATCAAGAGACCTCCAATAGCATGCACTTTGGACCCGACTCCTATGAAGATCAATACCGGGATGATTTGGGGATGACTTCTTGACCACACTACCCTTTTTAAAAGCCACAGACACCACATTGTTCTGTTTAGAAGTTGATCTAGTCTGCATCGGCCGCAGATGATAAGAGTAATCCTTCCTTGGCCTTTTTCTTGGACATGCAGAAAATGGACCACCAGTTAATGCCATCTTCCGGTTCCCTATCTGAACAACATCACTAGAAGAATGGACAACTGGGCTGCTCGCATTTTCCTTCCCTCTCCCAGAACTCTCCCTTCCAATATATGTGACAACCGGGTCCTGGTGACAGCACAGCCACCCCGCCTTAACATGGACATCGGGTCCTGGCCCACCAGGTACCCCCAGTTGCCCCACAGACACGTGGGGTCCACCCTAGGGTCCACCCACATGCCTGAACGGGTCATCTGACTAATGACAGTCCCCACAGGCCAACACATGTCCTTTCCAGTGTGCTTTTTCCTCACTCACACACACCCTGGGAAACTTCCTAGGAGGTCACCCATCCTGATCACTACTCCAGGCCAAGCACACTTAACTGTGGAGTTCTAATCAGACCGGCTTCCGAAAAGGAAGGTGCACCTTGTTGACATGAGTCATATCATATAGTTATTTAACCCTTTATCATTTTGGGATGTCACAATCACCACCCCCCCCCCCCTTTAGAGCACAACGCCCTCATTGTGGACCCTACATCTCAACCCAAGCAGTGCACCACACTTAAGGTTGGGTTCCTCCTCTGATACAAAATGTGACAACTGGGTCCCAGTGACAGCACAGCCACCCCACCTTAACATGGTTGTTAGGTCCTAGCCCACCAAGTACCCCCAGTTGCCTCGTAGACACATGGGGCCCACCCCAGGGTCCACCCACGTGCCTGAACGGGTCATTTGACTAATGACAGTCCCCACAGGCCAACACATGTCCTTTCTAGTGTGCTTTTTCCTCACTCACACACACCCTGGGAAACTTCCCAGGAGGTCACCCATCCTGATCACTACTCAAAGCCAAGCACGATTAACTGTGGAGTTCTAATCAGACAGGCTCCCGAAAAGGAAGGTGCACCTTGTTGACATGAGTCATATCATTTATTCATTTAACCCTTCATCATTTTGGGATGTTACAATATCAGCTCGCACCCCTAAAACAGCAGCACGAGATGCAGAGGTGATCCATCACCCCTGGTCTGGAATTTTACTCTCCATAAAAGGGAGCCACCCCTCCTCAGCAATAACTTCCTCTACATCCATGGACCCTGACTCCTTTCCCATATCCTATAGACCCTCCGATGATTTCACACCACTATCCATCTATGCCACATTATCCTCAGTTGTTCCATATTCCAACATATCTGTCAAGAGACCATTATACCATTTTCTAAGGGTAAGTAAGTGCCTGGACAGGGGATCCAAACCCATAGAACCCTTAGCAAAGGTAGGATAGACATCCTCTGGTAAGCTGGAGCACCTCTCATCCTCAATATGAATAGTATCTTCCCTAACATTGGGACTATATGTGATCTCAAAGTCATGCCTCAGCCTGTTGAAGACATCCGAAACCAACGGGTTTCGTTGCAGCCTCGGTCCTCCAGCTGCCTTTGAATCATGACCCTCTCTAAAGTCACCTAGTGGGGGCTAGAAGACTAAACCTCCATAGCAGAGTTTGATAGCAGAGGGACCCGCCCCCGTCCATCAACCCCAGTACAACGTGGTTGTGCTCTATTACCATTTCTTGCATAGAATTCTTGTTGTTTTAATCAACCTCTAATCTCACAGAACCAGAATGCTCACCACACCTAGTTTCACCAGTCATTGGATTCACTGGGGACACCATACCCCTTGGAAAATCAGAGTTATGGGTGTCTTTATCAGTGACCATCTCTAAAGCCCCCTGAACTGGGCTCTTCATCACACCAACCTTCACCTTCCTATCCTTCGATTTCAACTTTCCTGAAGTATCTCTCCTTCTACAGACTGACAAAGGGTGCCCCAGTCGCTAACAAACAGAGCATAATTCCATCCAATTATCATAAACTACCTTCTGTATGCACCTTTACACCACACTAATGTTAATACATATAAAATCTAAAGGCAGGTGAGAGACATCCAATTCAACACATATCTGGGGATTAACAGGACGACACACAGCCGCAATACGATTATCAGAACAAAGAAACCTTCCTACCATATTACCAATCATCCAAAGAATAGAAGGGTTCTGAAAAGGAAGTGAAAGTTTAGTTAAACTCACCCAAACTGCCATTGACAGAGAATCACACTTCATATGAAGATCGAAAGACCATCGATGGAGGATGAAACTCATCCCATTGAAACTTTGCGGAGCCCTAGACCATGCCTGAATGAGGTCAGCCTCCGATTCAAAATGGATCATAATTTCACGGCTATCAAGCAAACCAACCACTGCCCATTCCTGCAGATCCCATGAACCATACACAAACCTGTCAAAAGCATCATCTAAGGTCACCTAAGCTTGAAGCAAGCAACCAGAGTGAGGTTCAGAAGCACCGAAGACTCCAAGAACTCCAAGTTCAAGATCTGTAGGTTAGGGTAACCATCGAGGAGCTCTGGGTATTTAGGGGAAATCAAAACATTGGGAAAAGGAATAAGTAAATCAGGATTAGAGAAAGGCAGGAAGATCCTGGGACCCTCAGGAATCGATGATTCCCCCTCCCCGTGATAGGGGGAGGGGTCGGAGTCGAAGCCACCATCGTCACCAAGGGAAGAAGCGAGTCGTTGGGGAAACCCTGATGGATCTATTTCTAGATGTGTTTCCTAAATACATCACATGGCTCCCACATAAGAAATATATTGAGTTAATAGTTGAACTCATTCCTTTAGAAAAATGAAATTTCATTCAATCAAGCTAAATGGAACAAAGAATATATTATATATTAAGTCTCAGGTAGATTAGTTTATATATATGGGATTTACAAATCCTTGTATCTCACCATGGGGTTATTTTATTTTTCTAAGAAGTATGATGGGATGTCGAATTTATGTGTTGATTTTTTAATGAACTGATTGATAGTGAAAAATATATATCCTCTTCAGTTTATTGATGATTTCTATGAGAATTTGAAAGGATCTATTATATTATACCTAATTGAAATGAGGTCTCATTTTTGTTGATTGAGATTTTGAATTCATGATATAACACATAATCTTTATGATGAATGCATGGAAAATATGTGTTCAATGTGATTCAATTTGGACTGAAGAACACTAATATAATATTAATGAATGTGATTAAGTAAATAATTCCAATACATGGATCAATATTTTCATGATCTTGTGGATGACATCTTCTTTTACATGAAGACCCACTATGATCATTCCCAGCATCTTGACATCGTCAAGAGTGTACTGAAAGAAAATATGTTATTCGTAAACAAGTCTAGGTTCCATAAAAAATATATAAATTCTAAAAGGAAAGGTTATAATCATATATGAGGAAGGTTTGTTAGTATAACCAATGAAATATGAAGATGTTTTTTCGTAGGAGTATCACAAGAATGTTTTTGATATCTAAAAATTTCTGGGATTAATCTGCTATTATCGATTA
This sequence comes from Viscum album, assembly GCA_963277665.1. NCBI lineage: Eukaryota > Viridiplantae > Streptophyta > Magnoliopsida > Santalales > Viscaceae > Viscum > Viscum album. The sequence continues at coordinate 13,530,635 of OY728151.1, read as the reverse complement.
TTCATCCAATAATTTTCCCATTATCTATCATTATATTCATTCTTGACCAAGAAGGGTATCATGAATCAATGGCCAGGAAAATATAATAGTTATTTTTTTATTTTACAAACCAGTTGACTACTACACCGATTTTGATCCCACCCAATATGGGTGAGAAGTATATCTTGATTTCTAATGTGTTTTAGAGAGATCATGGAGTAATTTTGATGGAGAGAGATCATGTTGGGTTGTATAGCAGGTGACAGTTGAGGCCACGTGAAAAGAGTTACCCTATGAAAAATCTAAATTTTTTTTCTGTTTTTTATTCTTTAATGTCTTTTCAGGATTACCTTTTGGGTGAACAATTAAATTTTTGTACCAACCATAAAATAATAAATTATATCATTTCACATTGATATTTAAACCTTCTCTAGAGTATATAGGTTTAATATATGAATTTATTTTATTTTTAGTTAACCAATACACCATGAAAGGGAAACCTTGTTTTTGATACTTTGATTTAGAAGACACCGAGTTATGTTGTCCCAGAGTAAATTTTAAGAGGATGATTATAATGACCCTTCCTTTTCTTACATTACTATTACATCATTTCAAAGATAAACAACATAATAGTATTACACATGGAGGATCCAGAGGTTTAGTGTCTTGGGAAAACTAGGACTACACATAACAAGTACAACATAAAAATTCATTTAATCTCTTTTTCTATAGCTTCTTAGTAGCACTTGTCCTCTCCTTAGTACATGTTGTCACCTGAGGATATACATCAAAAGGGGTGATCTAAAAGCCCAGTAAGAGGATATATAAGAACAATATAGAATGGGGTGAGCATAATCATGACATAGGAAGAAGATCTTGAACATGAGAGGAGCATAAACAATAAACTTGAAATGTGGCAAAGCATAAAAATGAAACATCATGTCTTAGTGGTTAACTACCACACATATTTGTGAACAAAGCTAGCATCATGTTCACACATCATTTCACATTTACTCATGATATTCATCACTTTACCCAATGCATTGGAGCGCTATATAATTCCGGGCGCACCCGTCACATTTAAACATTCATATTGCGCTATATAATTCTGGGTGCACCCGTCACATCATAACATTATCATTATCATGCTTGCCACAAAGAACACATATCAAACATGTACATAAATAACCCATGGAAAGGAATGGGTTTCATCTCATAATAACACATTTATAAGCTTTGGGTTCCCAAAATAAAGAGGGAACAACATACTTGATATAAGAACCATCAACCTTGAATGAGAGGTAAAAGGTGAGATCTTGAAAGAAGAGTTCTTTTGGAAAACATTTTGATGGACATAAAAACCAGTGAAAAACATGTATATCCCATAAAAGTAAAGGAAAAGATGAACAAAAGACCTTTGAGGAGTAACCATATCAAAAATGGAGTGCATGAGGGAGAACCCGAAGGAAGAAAATTGGGTTCGAGATTTCCCCTTACCTTGTACTCGAATGCCTCCTTCTCTTTCATGTCCGGTATAATGACATTATATTCATTAATTAGAAATCCAAGAACCTTTTATACATTAATATAGTTCATTCTGGTTTCATTATTTCATATTATGTTCCTTTGGATGACTTAGAGAGTTTAAAAACATTGTTCGGGGATGTTCTTTTTCATGGTTTTCTTGAGCGGTCCACTTGTATTCTTAATTTGATGTTTGGGTAGATCATGGGTAAACATCCAGAACTGATATTACATGTAATTGATGATATTACAGAAGCTTGAATGATTTTATAATGAGTTATATTAGATCCATGTGGCCGAATTATTAGATAAGAATTAAATGATGATTATTTGGGCTAATTTGAGCGGTTTTTTTGGATCACAACCAACTCATTTTAACTTTCAACTTAGTAGAATGGCCATAGGTTATTTACAGAACTTAAAATAGAACATAATACATATAAAACATTCTGGTTCAACCATAAAAACGGTTTCATGAGCAGATTTAAGGTATAAATGGAAGAAGAGAGCATGTTGTTTTTGAAGGTGATAAATTATCACCCCATGAACAACGTTCTCTTTAATAAAATAAAAGGAAGGGGGAAAAGATGTGGGGTGATATAATATAACATTAGAATCATAATATTACATAATATATATAATACTGGATTTACAGAACAATTTTGATGAAGATAGGTAGGGAGAGATCAAGAAAGGAACTTGATCTTGAAAGGAAATTAAAGTTGAAGAGAGGGAGAAATTACCTTTAGAATCCTTCTCTTGAGATCCTCTTTAAGGAAGCTAGGCTTGGTCTTTTGATGAGACCAGCAGCTTTTGGACGTGGGGGATGAGCTAGGGAAGGTGTTTGGGAAGAATTTAGAGAAGTCTTGGAGCTTGAGAGGTGTGAGGAAAAGAGGGAGTGAAGGGTGGCTTTTATAGTGGAGGGGAGAGGGGTTTCCTTAATATAAAATTGATTAGTTTGTTAATTTCACCCAAGACAAGAAATAGTGAGTCTTGGATGACTAAGAATAGTAAATTTGACTTGTGAATTCTGGATTTGGGTGCTTACATCACTTGTGATGTAAGGAATAGTGGGTTTTAATTAAAATGTATTTATATGATAAATTAATGTATTATACTATTCATAAAAAATTGAAGTATCTCAGAAAAATCCCAGAATTTTTCCCCAACCATTTTTCGACATGTAGAATCCAAAAATGAATTCCATTTTCCAAAAATAGTTTTCTAAATATTATTAATTTAATATTTAATTAAAATCATAATTTACTTAAAAAAACAGTTTTTAAAATTAAAACTGATTTTGCAATTCATTCAAAAATTACTTAGGGTCTTATAAAATTATCTAAAAACTATTATACATTGATTCAATAATTTATGAATATATTTCAGGAAAGTAAATATTCTTTTAAATAAATTAATTAATTATAATTAATTATTTGTGACTTATAAAATACCAAAAACCATTACTAAGGTCAAATTATCACTTTGTGTGATGTCTAAATTTTATTTTATTATTCATAGGTAATGTTACTCTTATTTAATATTCATAAGGGTAGGTTACTATTCATAAGGGTAGGTTACTATTCATAAGGGTAGGTTACTATTCACCAAAAATTATTTTTGTTTCATTAGACTCCAAAAACTTTCTTGAACACAACTGTGTATGTCAGATTTTTAAAATTCCAAACATAGGGGTGACAAAATTATGTTTAATGGTCACTTATCACTTAGTAGTTCATTATTTTGTGTTTTTATGACATAGATATAAGAAGGGAATTTTCTATTGAAAAAATTTGGGTCGTTACATTCTTCCCCCCTTAAGAAATTTCGCCCCTGAAATTTCACTTTACACAAACAGGTGAGGGTACTTCTCCTTCATTGCCTCTTCCGGTTCCCAAGTTGCTTCCCCAAACTTTTGGTTCCGCCACAACACTTTGACAAGGTGGTTTGTCTTGTTGCATAGAACCTTATCAATTCGGTCCAGAATTTTTACCGGCTGCTCCTCGTATGAGATATCATCTTCCAACTGTACCACCTCTGAGTTTAGTACATGTTAGGGGTCTGGAATGTACTTCCTCAGTAGTGATATGTGAAACACATCATGAACTTGAGCCATATTCGGTGGAAGTGCCAGTCCATAGGCCACAGATCCTATACGATCAAGGATCTCAAAGGGGCCAATGTACCTTGGGCTTAGCTTCCCTTTCTTCCAGAATCGCATGATGCTCTTCCATGGAGATATTCGAAGGAAGACTTTATCTCCAACGTCGAACTCCAATTCCCTTCGACGATTGTCTGCATAGCTGTTTTTCCACCTTTGAGCAGCTTTGATGTGTTTCTGGATGACTTGAACCATCTCTGTCATCTCTTGAACAAGATCAAAACCATGTAGTTTTCATTCTCCAACTTCATCCCAACATGTTGGAGTTCCACATCGCTTCCCATAAAGAGCTTCATACGGAGCCATCTGAATACTCGAGTGGAAGCTATTATTGTATGAGAACTCAACCAATGGAAGGTGCTGATCCCATCCACCTTTGAATTCAAGAGAGCAGGATCTTAGCATATCTTCAAGTGACTGAATAGTCCTTTCAAACTGGCCATCAGTTTGGGGGTGATAGGCCGTGCTGAAATTTAATTCAGTACTAAAAGCATGTTGAAGGCTCCTCAAGAATTTAGAAGTGAACCTTGGATCACGATCAGAGACAATTGAGAGCGGAACACCGTGCAATCTCACTACTTCCTTCACATATATCCTTACAAGTTGTTCAAGGGAGAGGTCTTCCCGAATAGCGATAAAATGGGCAGTCTTGGTGAGTCGGTCAACCACAACCCATATCGCATTATTTCCTCTTGATGTTTTCGGGAGACCCATGACAAAGTCCATAGTAACATTTTCCCATTTCCACATGGGTATAGGCAATGGCTGCATCATACCTTTGGACTTTTCCCGCTCAGCTTTAACTTGCTGACATACCAAGCACCTTGATATATATTTCTCAATCTCCTTCTTCATGTTATCCCACCAGAAGTGTTCTCGGAGATCACGATACATCTTGGTACTTCCAGGATAAATAGAGAAAGTTGAGCTATGTGCATTATCCAATAGCTCCTTCTTTATTCCGGGTGATGAAGGCACACAAAGCCGCATTCCAAACCGAACCACACCATCATCGTCGATATGGAACTCTTGCAACATCCCTTCCTTTACTGCATTCACCCTCTTTTGTATCTCTACATCATCCCTTTGTGATTCCTTAATCTCATGTTGGATGGATGGTTGCGCAATCATTTGGTCAAGGTAGGATGTATCCCCTGACCTTACGATTTCCAAATCCATCCTTTTCATATCCAAGAAGATAGGGTCTTTCTCAATCTTCAACATGGATAGAGTAGCAGGTTATTTCCTGCTTAAAGCATCAGCTACCTTGTTCGCCTTTCCAGGATGATAGTGAATAGGGAAATTGTAATCCTTGATTAGCTCTAACCATCTCCTTTGACGCATGTTGATCTCCTTTTGTGTGAATATATACTTTAGGCTCTTGTGGTCGGTGTATATGTCACACTTCTCACCATAAAGGTAGTGCCGCCAGATTTTCAAGGAAAAAATCACGGCTGCCAGCTCTAGATCATGCGTCGGGTAGTTCTTCTCATGGATCTTCAACTGTCGTGAGGCGTAGGCTATCACATTATCATTTTTCATGAGTACACAACCCAAGCCTTTCTTTGAAGCATCACTGTATATGAAAAAACTTTCTCCACTTTTCGGTAGTGTGAGTACAGGTGCAGTGATCAGTCTTCTCTTTAGCTCCTTGAAGCTTCCCTCACATTCTTCCATCCATACATACTTTACCCATTTCCTTGTTAACTTAGTTTGCGGGCTTGACAATCATGAGAAGTTTCTCACAAAACGTCGGTAGTACCCAGCTAATCCAAGAAAACTATGGATTTCTGTGACACTAGAGGGCCTGGGCCATTCTTCAATTGCCTTTGTCTTTGAAGGGTCCATAGAAATTCCCTCGCTTGTGATCACATGTCCCAAGAACGTGACTTGATTCATCCAAAAGTCACACTTGCTGAACTTGGCGTACAACTTCTCCTTTCCCAATGTCGCCAACACAAGTCTTAGATGTTCTTCATGTTCCTCCTTTCTCTTAGAGTAGATGAGAATATCATCGATAAACACTACCACAAATATGTCGAGGTAATGTCTAAAGACTCTATTCATCAAATCCGTGAAGATTGCAGGGGCATTAGTATGTCCGAAGGGAATCAAAAAAAACTCATAGTGCCCATACCTTGTACGGAAGGCAGTCTTCTAGAATATCTTCCTTCATCACCTTTACTTGATCATATCCAGAACGAAGATCCACCTTTGAGAAGTATTGAGCTCCTCTTAACTGATCGAACAAGTCATCAATCCTTGGGAGAGGATACTTGTTCTTTATGGTGATCTTGTTGAGTTCCCGATAATCGATACGCAGCCGCATGGTATCATCCTTCTTCTTCACAAAGAGCACTGGCGCACCCCAAGGTGATGTACTAGGGTGTATAAACCCTTTGTCCAGATGCTCTTGTAGCTGCTTCTTTATCTCCTCCAGTTCGATAGGAGCCATCCTATAGGGGCACATTGAGATAGGAGTAGCTCCGGGTATGAGTTCAATTGAGAACTCTACCTCACGATCCAGGGGAATTCCGGGTAACTCTTTGGGAAATACATCGCCGTATTCCCTTACGATGGGAATTTCCTCAAGGTTGGAACTTTCCCTTGACTCAAACATTTGAGCGAGGTATGCTTCTTCATAGGGAATCATCACCCACCCCATTGAAGGATTTCTCAATGGAGATTCATGATCTTCCTTGAATTTGTAGAGGAGCATGGGATGTTTCGGAATATGAAAATATATTTCCTTTTCCTGACAGTTGATATGTGCTCTATATAACGAGAGCCAATCCATTCCCATTATAGCATCAAATTCCACCAAGGGAAGTATTACGAGATTTGCTGAAAGAATCTTCCCACATACGTCAACAGGAGAAGAATCAAACACTTGGGATTCAATGATTGCACCACTTCGTGTTTTTACAGATATCTCTACTTCGAGGTTTCGGGGCTTCGATTCTATTGTTCTAGCAAACTTGCAAGATATAAAGGAATGCGTTGAACCAGAATCAAATAAGACTTTTGCCATTCTTGAGTGAATAGGAAGTGTACCTTGTAAGACTTCATTATCATGTTCCACCTCCATAGTAGTGATGGCATAAGCCTTCCCTTGTTCCTTTGGCTTTGGTGGTTGTTGGCGCTGATTACCCTCGAAAGCTCGAGGTTTAGTGCACTGGTTTGAATAGTGTCCTAGCTCCTTACAGTTGTAGTATTGAACCACGAGTGGTTCTCTCCTTTCATCGGCTACATTATCCTTCCTTTTCATGTCTCTTCGACACTCGTGAGCTTGGTGTCCTTCTTTCCCACACTTGAAGCATTTACCCGTCCCTTTGAGTCAGTTCCCATTGTGCAACTTCCCACATTTTTGGCAAGTGGGTCGTTGTGTTTTCTTCCCATCATTATCACTAGATCCACCAGCTTGAAGCTCTGTCTTTCTATTCTTATCACCATAGCCATGGGACCATTCTCCAAACTCCATCTCCACTTTGAGAGCACACCGAACAACTTCTTCATAACTCCCAAAGTCTCGAATTGCAAGAGCCTTTCGAAGAAGTGGTTTTAGTCCACTAAAGAATCTATCAATTTTGCTATAATTGTTGATAACAAAACACGAAGCATACCTTGCGAGCCTTGTGAAATTTGATTCATAGGTTGTGATAGATTCTCCTTCTTTTTTCTTGAGCTCTATGAATTCTCTCTCCATCTTCGTGCGAAGAGTTCTTGGGAAGTACTTATTAAGAAACATTATCTTAAAGTCTTCCCATTACATCTCTTCAATTTCCTCCCTTGGATTGGTGTTCTTAATCAAAGCCCACCATTGATCAGCTTCTCCATCTTGACGATAAACGGCTAGAGTCACTTTCTCCGTCTCGGAACAGTGAAGAACAGAAAAGATCTTCTCCATGGAGTTGACCCACTTTTCCGCAACTAGTGGATCGGAAGATCCACAAAACGTCGGTGGTCGTTGCCGCATAAAACATTCGATAGCTAGCTGCTCCCTATTTGGTGAAGGAGGATGTTCCCCATTATTATGGTTATTATTCATAACCCGGGATAATTGGGTAAGCATCGCCATGAAGTTTTGAACTCCACCTCCAAAATCATTGGGGATGTTGTTCGGGCAATTGTTGCATTGGCCTTCGCAAGAGTTGTTGGCCTGATTTCTCCTGGTTCCCACCATTTTCTAAAATAGAAAAGGTTAGAACAAAACATAAGTAAACAAGTCATGAATAACTTATCCTTTTAAACAATTATACCAAAAACATAAAATATGGGATCCCTAGGTAAATATCCTTGTGTGCATATTTGTACTTAGTCTCATGCTAGAGGTTTTCTTTAGGGTTCACTAATCCTAATTCCCAAATTAACTAAACCTTTCCTTTGATACCAACTATAACGACCTGGCCTTTTCTTACATTACTATTACATCATTTCAAAGATAAACAACATAATAGTATTACACATGGAGGATCCAGAGGTTTAGTGTCTTGGGAAAACTAGGACTACACATAACAAGTACAACATAAAAATTCATTTAATCTCTTCTTCTATAGAATCTTAGTAGCACTTGTCCTCTCCTTAGTACATGTAGTCACCTGAGGATATACATCAAAAGAGGTGAGCTAAAAGCCTAGTAAGAGGATATATAAGAACAATATTGCATGGGGTGAGCATAATCATGACATAGGAAGAATATCTTGAACATGAGAGGAGCATAAACAATAAAATTGAAATGTGGCAAAGCATAAAAATGAAACAACATGTCTTAGTGGTTAACTACCATACATATTTGTGAACAAATCTAGCATCATGTTAACGCATCATTTCACATTTACTCATGAGATTCATCACTTTACCCAATGCATTGGAGCGCTATATAATTCCGGGCGCACCCGTCACATTTAAACATTCATATTGCGCTATATAATTCCGGGCGCACCCGTCACATCATAACATTATCATTATCATGCTTGCCACAAAGAACACATATAAAACATGTACATAAATAACCCATGGAAAGGAATGGGTTTCATCTCATAATAACACATTCATAAGCTTTGGGTTCCCAAAAGAAAGAGGGAACAACATACTTGATATAAGAACCATCAACCTTGAATGAGAGGTAAAAGGTGAGATCTTGAAAGAAGAGTTCTTTTGGAAAACATTTTGATGGACATAAAAACCAATGACAAACATGTATATCCCAGAAAAGTAAAGGAAAAGATGAACAAGAGACCTTTGAGGAGTAACCATATCAAAAATGGAGTGAAAGAGGGAGAACCCGAAGGAAGAAAATTGGGTTCGAGATTTCCCCTTACCTTGTACTCGAATGCCTCCTTCTCTTTAATGTCTTGTATAATGACATTATATTCATTAATTAGAAATTCTAGAACCTTTTATACATTAATAGGGTTCATTCTGGTTTCATTATTTCATATTATGTTCCTTTGGATGACTTATAGTGTTTAAAAACATTGTTCGGGGATGTTCTTTTTCATGGTTTTCTTGAGCAGTCCACTTGTATTCTTAATTTGATGTTTGGGTAGATCATGGGTAAACATCCATAACTGATATTACATGTAATTAATGATATTACAGAAGATTGAATGATTTTATAATTATTTATATTAGATCCATGTGGCCGAATTATTAGATAAGAATTAAATGATGATTATTTGGGCTAATTTGAGCGGTTTTTTTGGATCACAACCAACTCATTTTAACTTTTCACTTAGTAGAATGGCCATAAGTTATTTCCAGAACTTAAAATAGAACATAATACATATAAAACATTCTGTTTCAACCATAAAAATTGTTTCATGACCATATTGAAGGTATAAATGGAAGAAGAGAGCATGTTGTTTTTGAAGGTGATAAATTATCACCCCATGAACATCGTTCTCTTTAATAAAATAAAAGGAAGGGTGAAAGGATGTGGGGTGATATAATATAACATTAGAATCATAATATTACAGTATATATATAATACTGGATTTAAAGAACAATTTGGATGATGATAGGTAGGGAGAGATCAAGAAAGGAACTTGAACTTGAAAGGAAATTAAAGGAGAAGAGAGAGAGAAATTACCTTTAGAATCCTTCTCTTGAGATCCTCTTTAAGGAAGCTAGGCTTGGTCTTTTGATGAGACCAGAAGCTTTTTGACGTGGGGGATGAGCTAGGGAAGGTGTTTGGGAATAATTTAGAGAAGGCTTGGAGCTTGAGAGGTGTGAGGAAAAGAGGGAGTGAAGGGTGGCTTTTATAGTGGAGGGGAGAGGGGTTTCCTTAATATAAAATTGATTAGTTTATTAATTTCACCCAAGACAAGGAATAGTGAGTCTTGGATGACTAAGAATAGTAAATTTGACTTGTGAATTCGGTATTTGGGTTCTCACATCACTTGTGATGTCAGGAATAGTGGGTTTTAATTAAAATGTATTTATATGATAAATTAATGCATTCTACTATTCATCAAAAATTCAAGTATCTCAGAAAAATCCCAAAATTTTACCCTAACCATTTTTCAACGTGTAGAATCTAAAAATGAATTCCATTTTTCAAAAATAATTTTCTAAATATTATTAATTTAATATTTAATTAAAATCATAATTTACTTAAAAAAACAGTTTTTAAAATTAAAACTGATTTTGCAATTCTTTCAAAAATTACTTAGGGTCTTATAAAATTATCTAAAAACTATTATACATTGATTCAATAATTTATGAATATATTTCAGGAAAGTAAATATTCTTTTAAATTAATTAATTAGTTATAATTAATTATTTGTGACTTATAAAATACCAAAAACGTTTACTAAGGTCAAATTATCACTTTCTATGATGGCTAAATTTTATTTTATTATTCATAGGTAATGTTACTCTTATTTACTATTCATAAGGGTAGATTACTATTCATAAGGGTAGGTTACTATTCATAAGGGTATGTTACTATTCACCAATAATTATTTTTGTTTCATTAAACTCCAAAAACTCTCTTGAACACAACTGTGTATGTCATATTTTTAAAATTCCAAACATAGGGGTGACAAAATTATGTTTCAAGGTCACTTATCACTTAGTAGTTCATTATTTTGTGTTTTTATGACATAGATATAAGAAGGGAATTTTCTATTGAAAAACTTTGGGTCGTTACAATGATGATGGATTTTTTAGACCAGATGAACATTGGGGTTTATGAGTTCTTGGAGAAGAATACCCATATATCCCTATAAATGGAGTCCACACACCTAAAATAGTTCATGGATAGGTAGTAAAAGGAATCAATGTGATTTATATTGAATAAAATAATTGAATGTGGTGATACACTATTTGATTGGACTAAATATGATAATGAGATAATCTATGTCTGAGGCTATGTTGTTGTTCTTATGTGTACGTTTAGAGATCAGATGTGTTTGGTTTATTCATTGAAGTTGGTGGTTTAACATTCCTTGACTATAATGTACCTTGAACTAATTGAACAGTATTGGTGGCAGGTCTTGAAAAGGTATATTGGTGTTTTTGTGATATGATTCTATAATTTTCAATAGGTGAAGGTGGAGTAACAATTACATGGTGGTTTGTTAATTACATTTCCCAATCAAAAATAGAAACAGTATGATGTATCTATGAAATATTTGGCAGGTGTTTTTAGGATACATTATAATAATGATTCAATATGGGTAATTGAAGACTTGTTGAAGAAATTTTCCCATTGCATTATTATCCGGTAAAAATTACCAATAGGTCAGTTGGGTGAAATGTATGTTTGAGAGATAAACCATTTTCATAGGGTTCCATGGATGATAGATTAATATGGTGACTCATATGATAGTTTTTTCTTCTATAATGGCATTTAGAATGTTCTTTATATGAATGTGTTGTGGATTATGAATATTCACCCACTGTGAGATTGGAAATTAGAGAATAATATTTTGGTTTTTGAGGATATAATGTAGGTGATGTCCTATAATTTAGTGGGTCATGGGAGAAGTAATCAATTCTTATTGATATCTCTTATTAAATAAAATATCTGGTGAGTATTCATATTGATCCATGTTAGGTAGTTTATGGTGGTCCATTTAGATCACATATATATTGTACGGTTGGGGTGGGTCAGAGTTGTTGGGACCTTGTCTCATGCTGGATAAATTGAATCTGATTCTGTTGATTTTTAAATTAATGGATATAGATCAAAGTATACATAAGTTATACGATGATTCACATCATAGAACACATGACTGTTCCATGGGTGATCATGTATTCCATCAAGTTTCATTGATATTGGTTCAACATAGTATTCAGTGGTATGGAATGTTGGGGCACATGTTTGTTGGAACATTTTAGATTGGTGATACAATCCTTCCAGTGGCATATCGTTTGGATCATAAAAAGATTTACAATGTTATGCATTATATGTTTCATGTGAAAATAATTCATTTTTATCACCCAAAACCTTATTATATGATCAATTATAATGATGTTGATCTTAGGAAAAATATGCCATTTCTGGACCATTTGATTTGTGTCATGTATTTCAGTGAGAAAGTGTTCTATATAAGGATTGTGTCAATAGTATAATTATAATGGAATCCTAGGAATGTTAAAGAGGATACAAGGGAGATAGATATAGATATATAGAAATGTGGGCCAAATTTTTTATGATATATGCTTAGTGAAGAATGGGTGTACAATGTGAGGATGTTATATTATAATGTGGGTTGATTTTATGATCCCAAACATTCTTAAGATGTCTTGAAATCTTGTTTAGAAACTTTTTTCTCCTTGTTTTAATTATACAATAATTCAATCATTCTTTGAAGTTGTTTCTAATCATTTTAGAAAAACAAGTAATCCCATAGGGCTATGAACGGTTTGTTCACTATCAGGGAAAACCTTTTTGTTTTCTATAATAAAACATGCATCTAATTTTTTATCCAGAAAAGGGGTAATTTGGTTTGGCCAAACCTTTTGGCCAACTTCCCAAAACTATGAAATCTCAAAGAGTATTAATTTTCATTATTGGTTCATAGTTTATAAAACCTAGTTCCCACTTCATAGTGGTCCTTCACCCAAGATACGAGGGGTTCAAGGAAACGGTTCACCAATTAGAAATCTATGCTCCCTGGCTGTTAAAATGTGAATGTAGGATTTTAAGCACAAAAATACATTTTAAATTTACCAAACCCATATATTATATTCAAAATCACTAAAATTTGACCTCAAATGATTTAATTCATTTTTTCTCTCCCAATAAGATTCAAAGGTTCATCAAAATCCATCTATTACAAATAAAAGATCAAGTGGATGAAGAGTTGATCAATAGTAAGATATTATCTTAATTGTTCAAGGTTACATTCTCTATGATTATCACCCTATTAGGAGGGAGGATATCTATTGTTAAAAACATTATTGGTCTATGATTTGATGGATCTTATTTACACTAATCATTATCATAGGTTTTTGTCCAAGATCTCCTTTTTCATTATGAATTAGATTATTCTGCATAACATTTAGAGATATAGTTTCGAGAGAATTCATTCATAAGAATGAGGTAATTGGTATAATTATTAATACTCATCATCATTATTATGATAATTTTTATTTAATTCTTCCATTTTATTTCCAAAATTCATAATTGTTCAATTGAATTTAAATTAGAAAAGTTAATTTAACTCCCCTATAGTTGTGTGCCCTTTCATGGATCCCATTAGACCCATTGGATATTTGATACCAAGCATGATGTAAACCCATGGGGTGTTCCAATAAACACAGAATGTTGATTTATGAATTTAAAAAAGGGTAATATTGGGTTAATGGAATTAAACTAAACCCTTTTTACATGGTTGATAATGGTTTTTAGAAGCCATAATAGTTTTACTATGAAGGGTTAATGATTTATAAATAATATTTCAAAAATGAATTAACTGATATTTTTCCATTATATTCCATATACATAAAGTAAAGAACCATTGATGTGATTGGTAATTGAAATTATTCTCCATGATGTGTATGATTCTAAATAAAGTTAATGATGTTGATTATTAATATGTATATGATATTTGTGATATTTTTCATTGAATTATCAATTAGGTGTGGATCACGGATTAATTCTTCAAATACTTATTTGTTGGAAGAATAATGTTATATATCCTAGATACATGCATGGGAACATTGATTATAGGATGGGGAATGATGATCTAGATGACCTAGGTGTTTTAGACTAATTCGTTATGACTTGGTATATATTTAAAAGGTAAAATAAACAAATAGGCTTGGGTTAGTGACTAATTCTTCAAATACCCCTGAGGTTGAAATATTCTACTCTAGACCCCTGATTAATGTTTATTGTAGTAGAAGTAATGGAATAAACAAATACCATGACCGATAGAGTTTTGATATCATCTAGGTTATGTTTTAGACTCCGTCACAGACTGAATTAAGTAAGACTAGTTTTCTTGTCAATGTGAAATTGGGGACCCATCTGGTTAATTAGAAAATAATAAATGTAAATGAAATTTAATATTTTATTATTCATTATTATTTATACAAAATTATACCCTGTTATAGTTTGGAAATTTCATTAGATTATGATGGTGGTTGAAAAATGATTTTTACTCACACACTACTCGGGCTAACTGATTGGTATGAGAAATAACATAATGTTTATATGAAGGATAAGGAAAATATCACAATGATAGATAATTGAGTTGTGATTAATGATATATCATGGATAAGGGATCTATAATTGTTTTTGATATCCAAATTGTATTTTTCAATTTTTAATAAATTTAATTTTCATTCGATACTTAACACTTATATGGAATGACATCTCAACTTATATCATTTTTTTATTTTTTCATATATTGGATTCACCATGATATATTGGACATTAATGTTTATTATTGGTTATTGGTTATATAAGAACCCAGATCTTCGTTTTAGGTATGTATTTCATTTTTCTGGCATTTTTTATAAAAGTGGAGTTTCTAAAAAAATTTGAAGTACACACCGTGTACATTATGAGTACACGTCGTGTAATCGTTTTCCACTCGAAGCCGTGTGCTGACCGTGTCTGGGCCACATACCTGGTGTGTAGGGGTGATGTTGAGGCAGCTTAAAGAGGAGTATGGAAAAAACCGAGTACACACCATGTACCCCATAATTACACGCCGTGTATTTTATTTTTTTCATTAAATGGACCGGGGTTGCGCCTAATTACCAGAACGACCTTTTTCTAGGTCTCGTTCGGCCAAGAGCTCTCGTATGGCGGCAATTTTTCTCCGAGCCCCCGATCATTCTTTTGATCTCCGTTTCAGCCGTCGTTTATTGAGTTTGAACCAAAGAGGTGAGTTCTTCCTTCTCCTAGAGCCTTGC
This sequence comes from Viscum album, assembly GCA_963277665.1. Lineage (NCBI taxonomy): Eukaryota > Viridiplantae > Streptophyta > Magnoliopsida > Santalales > Viscaceae > Viscum > Viscum album. Next base: position 13,515,595 of record OY728151.1, on the reverse strand, counting down.
TTTCCAATTCCTCCTCTTTCTCAAGATATCATTGGTTGATTGTTTTTGACGTTTTCTCAGATATTTGACGTTCTAAAAAGAATCAATCATGGTGGTTCAAGTATATTGTTCTCCTAGCATCGAGGTAGGTGGTTTGTGCCTTTCTGTAGGAATCATTTGAATATTTTGTTCAATTCCACCAATTCCCTTGAACGGGGTCTTGTGTGGGTTTCCCATTTTTTTCCCCTGTTTATGCTTTCTTTTCTTGATTGTGTGAATAGAGGTAAATGCTTGTGAAAAGGGTAATTTTTATTTTTCTATGGATGTTTTTCCATGAATTCTTTTCTTGTTAGGTGTTTTTTCATGTTGGCATGCCTAGTTGTAGGATAGTTGAACTGTTGTACTGTTATACTGGTGTGCCTTAGAATGATACCCAAGTAGTTCATGAGGATTACATTGGGAAATACGCACGCTATGAATGTTTTTTTACATAGGAAAAAGAGAACCTAGTGTAGTGAACCATAGGTAGAATGGACTTAAGGGCTTCTCTAGGGTGTCATTAATTTACGATGCGAGACCACAGGGGGAATTTAAGTTGAGTGCTTCCTCAGAGAGTCTTTAGTTCCTTGATGCGGGACACGTGGGGAATGAGACATTGAGTGCTACCCCAGAGAGCCTTTAGTATGATACGAGACTATAGGGGGAATTGATGATGAGTGCTTCCTCAGTGATTCTACTCTTTTGATGAACCAGAGGGTCGAGACTGTGTATGCCTCCCAGAGGGTTGCTAGTAATTGTAGGTTGAACCAAAAGTTTTAGGCTGTGAGAACTACCCAGGGGGTTACCTGTTGTTCTTATTGTTGATTGGATATTACTTGTGTACTTTATATGATAGACACTATGGATTGTAGCTGTTGTGTGCTTTCCTGTTTATTTTTTCCTGTATTTTTACTGCCATGTATTCACTGAATGTTAGGCAGAGATCTTTGGGTGGTTACCTTATGGGACACTGTCTCACACCCTGTTTGGGCCATTCTTTTGGGCCCAAACACAATATATTGTTTCAGATATAAATAAGGGAAAGCACCCTTCTACATCAGGTACATGACTTGTTGTCGATCTGGAGAGCATGGGACCAAGCTATGGCTTGTGATGCTGAAGAGTTTACATGTTTTCTTTTGCACTTTGGTTCAGTATTTTATTCAGAATTGTGACTTGTTTGGATACATTCCTAGACATATGTATCATGCATCATTTTATATACATGTGTGTGTGCTCCAGTTGTTTTCTGTTAGTCTTCCGCTGTTTGTTGTTTACTCTTTTCTGGATGGTTACGGTTTCGGATATTGTCTATTTGTTTTTATTCCACTGTGTACTATGCCAATAAGGGCATAGTTTCCCCACTATCACACCCATGGCCCTCGCTGCTAGTTGTAAGCCTTTGGAATTTGGGGAAATGTGCTTGAGTCCATGTGACCAACCGGGTACTGGGCGCCTCTAGGTGGATTCTAGAACCAGGACTTTACAAAGTGGTATTAGAGGGTTTATTTTCTCTTGATTTACTATTTGGAGCCTTTAGCCAGGGATTGGGCAGATTCAATACTTGGTATTAAGTTGTGCTTGGGAGTAGCTAACCTGTGTACAGGGAAAAGCCAATCTACCTCTCTTATTACAGTTTTCTAGTTTTTCCATGGTACAGTTGGTCTGATTTCACCTAGAGTGATTTACATGCTCTGTGTTGTTATTGTTGTTGATATTGTGGTTCTATTTCTATCGAAACTTGATGAGATGAGGGTATGTCATCTCATGCATCATATAGGCACTTGCTAGAAATCACATTTCATGCATTCCTGCCATGCCATCTAGGGTACATTATCAATTGCATGTTGTTGTGATAGACATGGTGTAGATTATTCATGCTATTGTGATAGATTCTTTAATAGAATTCCTACAGTTTGAAAGAGAGGTTGTTTTTATTGTATTTTTCTTAAATAAATGCCAAATTTTGGTTATTGAGGTGTTATAGGCCCTCTTGAATCGGAAATTGGTTAATCACTAACCTGTTTTTCCTTAAATATGAATGTATTGGATGCCAAGCTTTGATTCGTGGGGATTATGGGCCCTCACGAATCAGAATTTGGCACCTTCATGCTCGTTTTACAGTGTTTTATGGTCTTCTGTGCAGTTTTAGAGCTACTGACCGGAAAAACCCAGAATACACGGCGTGTACTTTATATATACATGCCGTGTAGTTTTAAACCTTGTCACTGACTGTGTGAGAAGAAACACAGGTTGTGGAAAATCACTAGGAACATGTCGTGTACTGTAGGTACATGCCATGTAGTAGTAAGCTGTGTAAACGGCCGTGTCACTAACAACACAGGTCAGGGAAGCTCGTGTCATACACACCGTGTTGTGTATGAACACGCCGTGTATCCTTGTTCTCAATACCTGACTGTGTCACGGACAACACGAGGTTGTGTTATCTCTTTTATACACATCGTGTTTTTTCAGAGCACGCCGTGTAAGGGTTATCTGTGTACCTGGACGTGTCACCAACAACACGGGTTGGGAAAAATCTTCAAGTACAAGTCGTGTTTGTTCAGAACATGTCGTGTAGTTTCGGCTGTGTAAACGATTGTGTAACTAACAGAAGGGTTGTTGAAATCTTGTCTACTACACACCGTGTCCACAGGGAACATACTGTGTAGTATCAGTTTTAGAAGAACATGTCGGTTTTTCATGCAAGGATACTCTGGCAGGAGATTAGAGTTAAGTACATGTTTTGTAGAGTTTATACCTGCAGTGTAGTCGTGTTTTATAAAACTTGAGTGTTTCCTTCTCCTATTCCTATTTTGTACTCTTGTGTTCTCAGACTTTGATATTCCTAAACTAAGGTATGATTTTGATCTTCTAGAGTTATGCCTCTGAGACGTCCCCCGGTTATACATCAGTTTCCAGACGGTGATCAGACAGCGGATATGGCTGATCAGGGACTTCCTGCCGATCCTCCAGTCGGACCAGCCTTGGCACCAGCTATCATACTAGTTGCAGGCGCTAATGCGTAGTTTAGGTAAGGCTTTATGAGGATGATTCAGACCTTTCTGGGAGCACCACCTCCTACCACGAATATGGAAGACTTGACGTGGGTTTTCCAGCAGCAGCATCCTCCTACTTTCTCGGGGGAAGGAGGACCACAGGCTGCAGAGTCATTGATGGAAGACATGCTGACTATCATTGAGCATCTGGAAACACCTTCAGAGAATCAGTTCCAGCTTTCTACCTATATTCTACTAGACTCCGCCAAGAGGTTGTGGGACGTGATCTCATAGGCAGTTTATCAGCAGGTTATGGCTTGGGAGGAGTTCCAATGCGTGTTTTACGAATACTTCTACCAGGAGACCCTGAGGTCCATTCGAGCCCAGGAGTTCAAGAGTCTAGAGCAGGGTAATCTTTCAGTTATGGAGTATTCCTCTCGTTTCACTAAGCTTCAGTGTTTCACACCTCTCTGAGTGGAGATGGGTTGTTCTTAGAAAGGAAGTTTGAGGATGGTCTCAAGTGGGAGATCTGCTCGCTGGTGAATATCTTCAAGTTGACTTCCATCACTTCCATATTCAACTAGGCACTGATTGCGGAGTACAATCTGAGAGACTCCGGAGGTTTGAGCCAGGGTGGTTCTGCTTCCAGAGCTAGTGGTCCTCCAGTTGACAGCATCAACCGGCTTAGGGATTCAACGCGTGGTGATCCGAGGTGGCAAGATACATCTACTAGTAGACAGGTAGTATGATACCAGTGTAGAAGGGTAGGGCACAAGAGGTCATAGTGCCAGAGAGACCCAATGGAGTGTTGATCTTGCAGCAAGATGGGTCACCTTCAGTGTTTCTTCTCTGTTATCTCACCATTAGCTGGTTACAGGGGTTCTTCCATGACTCCTCATTCAGGAGAAGAACCACTAGTTTCTCACCAGTCAGGTAACTGGAATTCTTCCAGCCGTTCGGGCCGAGGTGGAGGTCAAGGTTGTGGCGGTCAGTCACTAGTTTTTCAGCGTCAGCAGGGAGGATCAACTCAGAGTGGTCAGGCAGGGTCACAAGGCTACGGGTCAGGCCAGACTTTTGCAGTGGGGAAGACATATCAAGGGCAGTATCCCAGACCTTCTACAGTTTGAGGTACAATTTTAGTATCCTTGGTTTTATCTTTAGCCCTTTTTGATAGTGGTGCTACGGATAGCTTTATCTCTGTCACTGTTATGGAGAGCCTTGGGATCTATATCTTTTCTTCTGCCGACTTGTTGACACTTGACACACCATTGGGGATGAGGAAATCTAGTGTACGTCTATGTAGAGAGTTCCCTCTCGAGGTTGCATGGTATCATTTCTTATGGGATCTCTATGTCCTAGAGATGACATGTTATGATGTCGTTCTCAGGATGGACTGGTTGGTTCCCTTCCAGGAAGTCATCGAATGTTATCGCCGCAGGTTGAGTTTCATTTCGCCCAAGGGTGAACCTTTTCTTCACAGTGGAAAATGGGATGTTTGGGAAAGTTGAGCAGGACTCGGGAATCCTGGGCTAGGAGGGCTTATAGCCTAGATTTCTAGTCTTTATCTAGATGACCAGGGGACTTCACAGTTAGACTTTCCTTCTGTGGTGGATCATTTCAGGGATGTCTTTCCAAAGGACTTTTCAAGTCTTCCTCCAGAGTGTGAGGTATAACTTTCTATTGTGCACATTCCAGGAGCGGCACCGATGTCCATTACTCCCTATAGGATGGATACACCTGAGTTAAAGGAGCTCAAGAAACAGTTGGAGAGGTTGCAGGAAAAGGGTTTCATCCGACCCATTACTTATCTTTGGCGTTCTTCTGTCCTTTTTGCAAAAAAGGTAGACGGTACCATTAGGCTCTATGTGGATTATCAGAAGTTGAACCAGTTGACGGTCAAGAACTGATACCCCTTTCCGAGGATTGATGATCTCTTCGATCAGCTTCGAGGAGCCCGAGTGTTCTCAAATATCGATTTGAGTTCCGGTTTTCATCAGTTGTGCGTTAGACCATCAGATATACCTCTGACAGCCTTCAAGAGCAGGTATGGTCTCTACGATTATATGGTTATGCCGTTTGGTCTCACGAATGTGCCAGCCGTTTTTATGGCACTGATGAACCGAGTTTTCCATCCATACATGGATTCTTTCATCGTGGTCTTCGTGGAGAATATCTTGGTGTACTCTCACACTCGACACGACCATGATACCCACCGTGAGATCATTCTGAGTACACTGAGAGAGCATCAAATTTATGCTATACTCTCAAAGTGCCACTTTTGGATAGATCAGATTCACTTCTTGGGTCACGTCATCTTAGAGGCAAGAGTATCTGTGTACCCAGATAAAGTGAGAGTTGTAGTTTCTTGGGGGAAACCGAAGAACGTTTTTGAGGTACAGAGTTTCCTAATGCAAGCAAGATACTACAGATGCTTCATTTAGGACTTTTCAAATCTAGAAGCACCATTGACAGGCCTGACCAAGAAGGGGTGAAGTTCTTATGGTTAGATTCTTGTTAGTCAGCCTTTCAGGAGCTGAAGGGAAGGTTGACGTCATCACTGATACTAGTCTTTCCAGATCCAGGAAAGATATATACTATTTATTGTGATGCTTCATGTATCGGACTGGGTGATGTGCTTATGTAAGGAGATGGAGTTGTTGCGTATGGGTCTCGGTAGTTGAGGCCACATGAGAGAAACTACCCGACGCAAGATCTGGAGTTGGAAGTCGTTGTTCATGAATTACGCTATTGGAGACATTGCCTTTAGGGAGATAACTTTGTTGTTTTCACCAACCACAAGAGTCTCAAGTACATCTTCACCTAGCATGATCTGAATCTGAGACAGCATAGGTGGGTCCAGTTTCTATAGTCTTTTGATTTAGAACTTGCTTATACACCAGGAAAGGGTAATGTAGTGGCAGATGCGTTGAGCAGGAGAACTCAGACTCAAGCATTTCAAGAGGCCAGTAGTGATTGGCAGCTTATGGCTCTGTTCTTTGAGATGCATCTGGAGGTGCACGACAGAAAAGAACAGACTTACCTATCTTATGTAGTTGTTACCTCTACACTTCTTGACCGGGTACGAATAAGGCAGCTATCAGACTCAGAAGGCTTAGTCCTACAGGAGAGTGTTCCAGGAGAGGACCCTCTTCCTGGATGGATAGTGGGAGAGGATGAAATATTTCATTTATAGGGACACGTATGGGTGCTATCAGACATACTCAAGGAGCTAATGTGGGATTTTCATTCCTCAGTTTTGGAAGTTCATCCTGGCGTCACCAAGATGTATTGGGATCTTCATCGCCAGTACTGGTGGCCAGGTATGAAAAAAGATGTTGCTGGATTCGTCTTGAGGTGTTCTACTTGTCAGCAGGTGAGGGTAGAGTATCAGTGACCAGCAGGCCTTTTATATCAGTTACCCATTCCAAAGTTGAAGTGGAACGATTTCACGATGGAATTTTTAACCGGATTGCCGAGGTCGCATCGAGGGAACGATGATGTTTGGGTTGTCATTGTCATGCTTATGAAGGCTGCTCACTACTTACCAATCAAGGAAACCTTCAATGTTGTTGATCTGAGATGACTATACATCCAAGAGATTGTACGTCTGTATGGAGTTCCACACTCTATTGTTTCAGACAGGGATGTGTGCTTTACTTCTCGGTTCGAGAAGGGGCTTCAGAGGGCTTTGGGTACACAGTTACTTTTGAGTACAGCATACCATCCCCAGACAGATGGCCAGTCCGAGCGTATGATCTAGTTGCTTGGGGATATGCTCCGAGCATGGATTCTAGACGATGGTGGTTCTTGGGAGAAGCATATCCCTCTAGTGGAGTTCACCTACAATAATAGTTTTCAGGAGACTATTCAGATGGAACCTTATGAGGAATTGTATGGTAGGCCATTCCGTTCAGCTTTATGCTGGCGGGAGGCAGGAGAGGCAGCTTTATTGGGACCTCGTCTTGATCCGGAGACCTCAGAACAGATAGAGTTGATTCGGAAGAGGATGGCTACAGCACAGTCTCGACAGAAGTCTTATGCTGATCAGCAGAGACGACCTCTGGAGTTCGAGGTCGAGGATCAGGTTTTCCTGCGTGTCGCACCGAGGTTGGGACATGAGAGGATTCGAAGATAGGGTAAGCTTTCACCGTGGTACGTCGGGCCATTTGAGGTATTGGAGAGAGTTGGGCCGGTTTTCTATCGGTTGCAGTTACCTTAGAGGTACCGGGCCATGCATGAAGTCTTCCACTTCTCTCAGCTCCGATGTTACTTTTTAGACCTGTCTCATGTCTTCCAGCCTGAGGAGGTTGATCTCGAAGCAGATGCATCGTTTGAGGAGCATCCTATCTGGATTTTCGATCGCAGTACGAAGGTCCTTCGTGGGTAGTCTGTTCCTCTGATACGAGTGCTATGGAAGCATGGGAAAGTACAGGATGAGACCTGGTAGAGGGAGGCTGATGTACGATGGCAGTGGCCAAATCTGTTTGGGGTTTCATCTTCTCCTCCTCGTTAGGGAAATTCTAGGAAAAAATTATTTAGGGGGAGAAGTTTGTAAGAACCCAGATCTTCGTTTCAGGTATGTCTTTCCTTTTTCTGGAGTATTTGAGAAAAGAGGAGTTTCTGGAAATTTTTGAAGTACACGCCATGTAATCCTTTGCCGCACGAAGTCGTGTGCTGACCGTGTCCAAGCCACACACACGGTGTATAGGGGTGATGGGGAGGCCACTTAAAGCGGAGTACAGAAAAAACTGAGTACACGCCGTGTACCCCAGAAGTACATGTCATGTATTTTTTTTCATTAAATGGACCAGGGTCACGCCTAATCGCCAGAACGGCCTTCTTCTAGGTCTCGTTCGGCCGAGAGCTCCCGTACGGCCGTGATTCTTCTCTGAGCCCCCGAGCTTCTGTCCGATCTTCGTTTCAGCCGCCGTCGATTGTGTTTGATCTGAAGCGGTGAGGTCTTCCTTCTCATTGAGCATTGTTTTCCAATTCCTCCTATTTCTCAAGATATCACGGGTTGAGAGTTTTGGATGTTTTCTCATATCATCAACGTTCTAAGGAGAATCAATTATCTTGGTTCATGTATATCGATCTCCTAGCATCGAGGTAGGTGGTTTGGGCCTTTTTGTAGGAAGTCTTTTAATATTTTGTGCAATTCCAACAATTCCCTTGAACGGGGTCTTGTGTGTGTTTCCCATTTTTCCCTTATTGTTTCCTACTTTCCTTGATTGCTTGATTAGAGGTAAATTCTTGTGAATATGGTAATTTTTATTGTTCTCTGGATGTTTTTCCATTCATGTTTTGCTTGTTAGGAGTTTTTTCCTGTTTCCATTCCTAGTTATAGGATAGTGGAACTCTTGTACGGTTATGCTAGAGTGTCATATAATTATAGCCAAGTAGTTCTTCAGGTTTACATGGGGCGATACGCATGCTATGCATGTTTGTTTTACATAGAGCTGAGTGACCTTGTGTAGTGGACCATAAGAAGAATGGATGTAAGGGCTTCTCCATAGTGTCTTTAATTTACGATGCGATACCACATGGGGAGTTGAAATTGAGTGCTTCTTCAGAGAGTCTGTAGTTCCTCGACGCGGGCCACAGGGGGAATGAGACGTTGAGTGCTTCCCCAGAGATCCTTTAGTATGATACGAGACTACAGGGTGAATTTAAGGTGAGTGTTACTCAGAGAGTCTACTCTTTAGCTGAACCAGAGGGGAGAGACTATGTGTTCTCCCAAAGGGTTTCTAGTACTTGTAGGTTGAACCATAAGGGTTAGGCTGTGATAACTACTCAGGGGGTTACCTTTTGTTCTTCTTGTTGATTTTTGTTACTTGTGTACTTTATATGCTAGACATTGTGGATTGTAGCTACTGTGTGCTTTCTTGTTTACTGCTTCCTGTATTTTTACTGAAATGTATTCACTGACTGTTAGGCCCAGATCTTTGGGTGGTTTCCTACTAAGACCATGTCTCACACCCTATTTGGGCCATGCTTTTGGGCCCAAGAAGAATATATTGTTCCAGGTATAGATAAGGGCAAGCGCCCTTCTACTTCAGGTACTTGACTTGTTGTGCAGCTGGAGAGCATGGGACTAAGCTATGGCTTGCGATGCTGAGGAGTTTACATATTTTATATTGCACTTTGGTTTAGTATTGTATTCAGCATTGTGACATGTTTGGATGCATTCCTAGACATATGTATCATGCATCATTTTATATACATGTGTCTGTACTCGAGTTGTTTACTATTAGTCTTCCGCTGTTTATCATTTACTCTTGTATGGATGGTTACGGTTTTTTCTATTGTCTATTGGTTTTTCATCCACTATGTACTCTTCCAATGAGGACATAGTTTTCCCACTATCACAGCCAAGGGCCTCACTACTAGTTGGCAGCCTCTGGCGTTTGGGGAAATGCTCTTGAGGCCATGTGACCAACCGGGTACGGGGCGCCTTTCGGTGGCTTCTAGAACCATGACGTTACAGGTTATTATTTTTTCTCTATTTTTTATTTTTTATATTGTTGTGTAGCTTTGTAAATAATTTATAGTCTAACTATGTTATAATTTAGACCCTATTTGTTTGTCGGTATCATATGGTGTATGGAGGAATTCTTGAGGTCATGTGGTGAACTGGCTTAGGGAACCAGCATGTGGCCCCCAGGATTGGATGTCAAACAATATATTGATATTTTATAATTTCATTACTTTTATTCATTCCCTATAGTTTAACAGAATCATTTTCCAAGATGTAATTTGTATCCAAAATATATCATGATTTTTTAATTTACAATGATATGGTTTGAGAAATACAATGTTTAATATATTAAATATTTAGGGATTATTTATAGCTTAATATTATTTTGTAACGCTATCCCCCTTTAATAAATTACATCTAATGAATTTTGTTTCTAATCATTGAAGATACTAGATAAGGGTAATTTTATATTACCCATCATTAAAGATATATCTTCAAATATGATATCCACATTACAATAATATGTTATATGAAGTTACATATACTTACAAAAAATTAATAATTCAGACAATCATGTAATCAGTATGTATATAAAGTAATCATATATTTTTTATAACGTCCACATAAAAAATAATATAAATCTACAATACATTAATCATATACAATTTTTTATATTCCCTTAAATATTTTCTTAATTTTGTAACTTTAAATGAATAAATCGTAATTTCATAAAGTCACAAACTATTAAATATATATCATAAACTAAAAAATATTTAAAAAAATAAAAAAAAGTCATGGAATGAAATAGATTTTATTCCAAAATCGATTACATCACTATTTATATCACTTTTCATAAAATCATTCATTACTTTATTACCTTAACAATAGAGTTATATTTATCCAATGAGTTATCCATTAATTAATAATATGCTCTTAATTATTCATTCCACAAAATATAACCTTTTCATGAAATTAAAATTCAATGATATCAAATCAATTTTATTTGTATTTCATGTCGATTAAAGTGTAACTATGAATAAATAATCATTATACTCTTAATACAACCATTTTATCATTTTTAAATATATAAAAATACCAATGAAAAATATCATTAACTGATGAAAATATATATGATTATTGAAAAAAAAATTCTTGTATTTTATCAACCATAATACCTAAAGAAATTCAAGGAATCTCCAATGACCTATCATAAATAAAATATACTTTAGTTCCCGACTATTTATGTGTGCTACCATAATTATTAATAATACATTTAAGTTATTGGTTATATACCATTCGATGATTCATCTTCATTCCCATATTTAATGTAAGTACTAAAATCCTAATGGTTTTGATAATATAGATAATATTTATATTATATTATTATAAAATCTCTAAAATAAAATGTAATATATTATTACAAAATCATTTCTACCTATTGTAAATTCACTTTAACTATTTCATTTTTCAATAATCCTATAACTCAAATAGATCAACATAAGAGAATTTATCTTGTCTTCTTCCATTCAATATAATGTAATCTAATAAGGAAAAATTGAAATATATCCTTCATAGAAGTTTGTTAAAAAAATATATTATCTACTTATGTATATACCTAAAGACTAACTATCCACGTGGGTAGTGATGCATCTTCGATGCGAACCACATTATATTAATTATAACCATTAAATAAAAATTTATATTGAAATGAGTGGCTATGATGTGAATAGATTGATTTCATCATATGATTTAATCATAGTAATTGACCTGCTTATTGGTACACCCATTAGAATAAATGATTTTGTATGGTATGTGTTCCATTTTAGTGGAAATAAATATGACCCCAATTCTATACATAATGTAAATTTTCTTTTTATCCTCCATCTAATAAACAATTGAGATATCCTCTAGAAATAAATGTACAATATTTTGGGAGTATAAATGGGAATTAAAATGATCCCTCACCAAACTCTCAAACCATATTTTTTATCATGATATCATTCAATTATTTATTAGTTCATGTAATGGTTAAATAAAATGCATCTATGATGAATTCATAGAATAATTAATTCCCCTAACATGAACTGAGATGAAATGTTTAGTCTATAAAACATTTTGTTTTTTCTCTATTTGTTAAAAAATATGGTTATATTTAATAAATTAAAATAAAATTTGGGATATAATAAACTAGAAATTTAAGTTACATGATTAAATATTCTTATATTGGGTTTTAATAACTGCTTTAAAAAAATACAGGTACGTGGAACTAGAATTCAAAACACTTAAGAGAGTCACGTGATAATATTAAACCCCTTAGGGTTATACAAAGATTATGGATTCCTCCTAATCATATTAAAACACTATTTGATTTTATAGTTAATTCTTATTTATGTTGTAATCGCCTATGAATATTTTTTTATTGATCAGTAATAACATTATCAAAACCAGGATATGATTTTTTTTGGTGATAATGGTCCTAGGATTATGATTAATTATTCCAACCATTTTGATTAAAAAACTTATGAGATTTAATAGAATAAAATTTATTTCCATACCCATCTCAACTATAAATATATTGTATATTTTCATTAATATTGGTCATTATTTGTTGATAAAATTATTTTTAGTAGAATTGTTATGGTAAAAACACCTTGGGAATCATGTTTAAAATTTCTATATATTTCTATGAAAAAACAGCATTATGTTTCAAGAGTATTAATTTTTATAATTTTTTTATGATTAAGTATATATTAATTATTATTGTTATTGGGACTTTTTTAGTCCATTGATTAAATTCTATATGTTAGTTAATTTTTTTCATTTCACTATAATTGATTATAGGTATAGCGTCACCAAGATTTATTTCAGTACGTTATGAGTAATTAGTGGAAAGTGTTTCCCTTGTAGTTCAAAATGAATTTGTTTACAAAACTAAAATTAAATTAAGGAACTTATAATTAGGTTCAAATATTTTTTGAGTAGATGAATGATTATACAATTATATAGAGATATCATGATTGATAGAATGAATTTTGAATACTTTACACAAATTCCATTTAAATTTTATTATGATATAAAAAATAAAGGATTTAGTGATTTTTTTTATTAATATAAACAATGTTTTAAAAACCCACCATATTTCGTCCAATATGTATTTTGATTATTGAATTAGTCCCTTATATAATAAAGAGATGTTGTCATTAAATGGCTTAATCAGTTTTTATGTTATATAAAATGTGGTTATTAGAGGATAACCACAATATTATTTTGAGCATAAGGTTATCTTATTTATACATATTTATTTCATTAATGAGATAAATGTGAAATAAAAATATTTCTATATAATTATTCTATTTTTAAAAATTGTTAATTATATTCTAGATAGTGGTTCACCTTCTATTTTTCATTTTTTGTTTTTTCTTTCCATTTTATTAGAACTCCAAGCCATTAATATTGAATGTATCACTAGATTTCAAATTCTTTTTGTCCTCATGACTCAATCAAAAAATCTTATTGATCGAGTACCTTAATTATTCATGTATTTATATTTGAAAACCCATATACATATGTTTTTATGTTATACCAATCATGATAATGAGTTTTTTATAATAATTTATGACCACGAATTAGATGATAGAGATAAGGTCCTCAAATGGATTTTCATGATGATCATTCCAATGTGTCTCTACACAATATTATCATACACTCAGTTTGATAGTCCATGGGTTTGGTGATTTTTATATAAATTAAAATTCATAAAGGGGTAGAATATATAATTTAATATCAACTAATAGATAACAATAAAATAATTATGGAATTCAACATCACCAGTCTATTCAGATACAGATAATGGTATAAGGATACCATATACTATTAATTATTGTTCTTGCTATAAAATATAATTTTTTTTGTTACAATTTGTAAATTCATATTCATATAGATTTTCATTATCTGTATACATAATTTACACAAATAGTTATAAATTTATAAATTTAATGATGATTGATTCACTATTTTAGTAATATCTTGATATTTAAAAGTAATATCTAATTTTATATCATTCAATACACACATCAGTATGTATAAAAAAACTAAAAAATATTATATTACAATTATATCCTAGATATTAAATTTTATAGGAATGAATATGTGTGACATAATTATATAATATTCATATATGGGTTATATGAAATAAATTTTAATATTTTATTTCTTAGGAAATAATTACACAATTTCGAGTAAACTAATTTTATTCTTAACAAATACATTTTTTCATTGTTGTTTTTATTTATTTTATTTTCAAAATATTATAAATTATTATTTAATCTTATATATTTTTTATTTTATTAAAATTATACAAATTTTTATTTCACCATTTCAACATCTTCACAATGTTAATTTTTTTGGATATTTATGAACGGATTTGTTTTCCAATGAGGTGATAAACATTCATATTTTTATTGTAATAATTTCATTATAGTTAAATTTATAAATATGCACTATCTTTTATGGAAAATTAACATAAGTATAATTTAATTTGAAATAATATAATTAATTACATTTTTGTCATTATTAAACATTTTTTTCTTATAAATTAATTTTTTGGCATTAGAAAAAATTTCTAATAATTGTTTTGATGTTTTTTGGTTTTTATCATAAATTAAATTCTTCTTATTTGTAAAATAATAATACTACACAATATATTCCATTATTTCTTTCAAGAATTCCATGTCTGGTGATATATATCCATTTATTTAGTCATTATAGATTGTAAATATTATAAATATTTTCCAACTAGATAATAGTCAATCAATTGGTTATTATTTTACAAATATGATAAGGGAAAAATAATGTTATAGTTTTGACTTAATCAGACGGGTGAGTTGGGTTTGACCATCCTCATCCAGCTATATTATTTTTTGATGTTTGTTATTAATTTTCAGTGAAGGTTACTTATATATTATTATTATTTTAAATTAAATCCCCCAATCACAATCTCATACATTAAAAATTCAATTATATATTTACATAGGGATAATATTTTTTACTGAATTTTAAAAAATACTTACTAAAAACTAAAATTTATTTTATAAAGGTAATTTATTTTTTATTTTTATTGATTATAAAATTTCATTGAAAATATATACAATGCTTTTATGATGCTTTGGAGAGGAGTAGAAAATTAAAGTATCAGATTTTAAATAAATTTAATGTCATATCTTTTTAAGAAATTACAGTTTTTAATAATATCTTGGATATTAATAATGTGTAATTTATTGATATAGAGTTTATATTAAAAATCCAAAACATTCTTGATTTTCTAAAACGTAATATGTGTGGAGATATTTTGAAATTGATGTAATTATATTTAATAATAATAGTTAATTTATAAAATGATTATAATTCATTAAAATCCTATAATTAACCATATGAATTGGATATAGTTGAAAATATCCTATATGGTCCATTAATATATCAATTTTCAATTTTTGGTAATTCTCATGACATGAATATTAAAAAAAACATTGATAATAGGATAATATAAAAGCTGTTTAATAGGTGATTAATGTGTAGAGATACTGGTCAAAACATCACATAAAAATCCAAAATATTAATTTATGAGACAAATTACTCTCATCCATATCATATCCTATAATTAATTAAAATTGGATATAAATGAACAATGAAAATTAGTAATGTTTTTTAATCTTATGAGTAGTAGATAAACTTTTTGGTTTCCATATTTAATGAATGTCATATTTTCAAAGGCATTGAAAACCCCATTTCAATTTATTGTTGTCGGAATATAAGATAATTATGTGTAGTTTGGGATAAAATTAATGTAATGTAATTTTTTTTGTTAATACGTGTATCATTTAATATCATCATTTAGTAGTAATGGTTTTATATTCTATGTGCATAACAATATTTGTTTTGAAACAGTAGGGTTTTTATTATGCCTAATGTTGAAGTAATTATGGTTAACTAAAAAATTGTTTTTTTGTGTGATGGGGACATATGATTTATCATATAATCAACCATTTTATGGAAATTTTATTATTTAAAATATTATTAATTTACTTTTGAGGAAGTCCACTATTTGGTGTAAATTAAATGGTTGTGGTAAATGTAAATACATTTGTACAATATAGGATATTTATCGCATGCAAATATTAAAAAATATATAATAAGTACATAAGATCTTATTCTGGATTTTTTTTTGTTTTATACTATTTATGAAAAAATGTAACATATTTTATATATTATAGGTTTAAGACATATTTATTTATTAGAATGTGACTTTATCAATGACTGAATTATTTTTGGGATAATGATAAATTTATGTAGATAGAATATGTGATCTAATACACCTAATTCAATTTATTAATATTATTCATGGATGTTTTGAATAATTATAAGGACAATTAATTATCAAAGACGAATGTTTTACATTGGGTATTATATTTGATTTTTGGGATATTATTTGTATTTTATTATATATTATTGATTATTCATATTTGATGTTACATAATATTAGTCTATCTAATTTGGTTATAATTAATGTTTGATAAGAGGATAAACAATATTTTTTTATTTTTTGGATATTTTAATCAATTATAAGATCATTTTACTGGTTCATTTGAAATATTTACATGAATGCTCATTTCATTGAGTTAAAGATGTGGTAAATGTTGAATAATTTTGTAACCTGAACTAATGGATGAAATAAGTTTTATGGATTTGAAGAAAATTGTGTATGTATATTTTATTACATGCATAATCTATATTTTAAATTAATTCCTCATCTCATGGAAAATTATCCTGGAAAAATTATAAACCTATTAATTATTTTTTTGATGATTCAGAAAAATTATTAAAAATCATGTATTGATAGTTTTGTGGCCACTGAAATTTTCATGATCATTAATTTTTTTTATGATCAACGAACTATATCCCTCTGCTTCATTATTATGAAATTAAATTTTACAACATTCCTTTTTTAACACATTCCATATTGTTCCATTTTTTTTGAATAATCATTTTGTGTTATTTATGTTGACCTGAGTTATAAGGCCCCAGCCTAAAACATTAATTAATCTTGATATTTTTCAAGAATTCACATTGAGGATCTTTTTAGGTTTAGAGTTTTAGAGAATTAGATCATAAAACATGCATTACATTCCACATTTAATCATAGTGGTTACATAGATGATGGTATTCATTTTTTCCCATCAACGGAAACATAATTAAAACAAAACATGGATTCTTTCATGACACTTCCTTGACCCTATCATCACATCATGTACCTTTCCCTTGACCTGTGAAAAAAATTTCAAAAACTTGGTATGAGCATAAAAAGCTCAGTAAAGAATATAAAAGTACGAAATGAAAACATTTGTCCATGTATGAAATCATAATTTACTCATAAAACATATGCATTTTAACATACCTCATCAAATCATGAATAAATCATTGAAATCATAAGACATAAAGGTAACTTGAGGAATTCATAACATTCTTACGTAGGGAGTAACCCTCATGGTTATTTTTGGAATACCAATCATAGTATATTCCATAAATCTCTTCAGAGAAACCTTAAAATTTAACTCCTTCGCGTTACCCAATTAATTGGAGAGCTATATCGGGCTCACCCGCCCATAGTTTATCACGGAACCACCCGTCTTCATAAACAATTCCCAAGAACCATAACATAATCGTATCACATAAAACATGCATAAAGGAAACATAACATTTCCAAATTTCAATCACAAGATATCAGTACAACACATTGATATAATAAAAACATTATGAAAACCATTTTCAACACCAAAATAAAGGAAAAGTAAAACATGGTATTTATTTTTTTTCATTTTTTAAAAAAAAGTATTGGCTTGTAGAGGAAGTTGAAGCTCAAATAATGGTCACGGCGGCGGAGAAGTCGTTGTCGCCACATACATACGAAAAAATCATTCCTTTTTTTGTTTAGTAAAATGCTTCATATAAACAAATATTCCTTTTGAATAAACATAAAATTCAAAGAGGTTTATACACCGTATAAAAGAAAGTTGTATATAAAACAAAATATGCCTCAATGAAAGGTGATTGAGATGAAGCCCCATACAAAGATCATTTTTTAAAATAAATGAAATATATTATGTATATTCACTATAAGTACACATAAAAAAGGTACAAATACAAGATAGGACATAATAATATCATGACATAATTTGAAAGAAGTAGATTAACCCAAAGAATAGAAATTGGGTTAAGAAGTTCCCTTACCTCGGGTCTGACTTGACTCGATCGTTCTTTAACGTCCTGAATAATAAACTTGAGTTAATTTCTACTTTCTTAATAACCTTTTTTCAAGTTCATTATTCCTTTTATATCACTTATTACCATTTTATGAACACTATGTAATTATTTAAGTTAATAATGGTCGTTTTGTCAATCATTGGTACTTGAGTCAAAAATAAACTCTTTATAATTAAAAGTTGTTCATGTGGTAAAATATCCATTATATCAAGAAGTATATTCATAATGTAGATATCATATATATCATATATATCCATTATATACATGCATTTATAATACTACATAACATTTAGAGGTAAGAAATGAAATGCACCGTTCATGGAGACGGTAAGCCGTACGTACGCATGAACGCTACTTCCATTTCTATTTCATATTTAATGGAATTAAAACCTAATGATACATAATATTATTATAATTACAGTATGGTATCATATATTATATCATTAAGTATATCCTTTATACGTACCACATATGGTATTAACGAATCAAATCACTTTGAGGGGGCAGTAGTCCGCACATCCTAAAATGAAGATATCGCGTATACCCATAATGGAAACCATAAAGGTATGCCATAAATGAGAAATACATAATCTTAAGTAAAAAATAAACATATTATATATCATATATCATATATAAATATAGTGACATCTTAATGGCCACCTTTGAAGATGTTAAAAGAATATTGAACAATCATCGTTTCGTGAGGCAGAAATTCACCATCCAGCGAAATAGTATGTTCTTTTACCATTATATGTAGGAGTGTGTAAGTGTAGCTAGAATTATTCTTATAAAAACATACTAATATATGGAAGATACTGGTTTTGTTACAAAATAAATTAATAAAAATAGTTTAGGGGGTTGGAGAAGCAAAATAAAACAAAAGAGCATTATAGAAGACTTTACCTTTGAATCGGGTAACTCCTCTTGGTTTGAACCAAAAGGGTTTTTTGAAGAGATTTATTCCTAAGGTAAGGATTCTAGGATGAATAGAGGTATGTGGACAGAAAAAATTATCAGATCTTGGCCAAGCCAAAGGTTTGAGAGGTGTGGGTAAGGAGGTAGAGGTGGGGGCCTTTTATAAGAGGAGAGGAGGGGCACTCTTGGAAAGATATAAAATGCTACTTTATTTTCAAATGAGTTTTGGATTTTAAAGGTCCCAAGTTGATTTATTTCTAGCATAAGGTGATAAGGGTTCTAAATCCACCCATACAATAGGTTTTTGATATTTATAGGTCTTATATTTTACATTATCTTTTCATTTTATTTAAATCGTTAAATAATGAGGTAATCGCTGCATCATCATGGTCTCATATATAATTTAATTTATATAATGTATAAAAATTATAATAAAACTAATTTGATGTAGAAAATATTTTTATCTTTCCAATGAATATTTATAGTCTTAGAGATAATTTCTTTAGACAAAATTAAAAATGTTTTACTCAGGTGATACATTCTTTGTTATATTAAACTTTCTTTTAAAATAAAAAGTTAAAAAGTCATTATCACACAAAAGTGATTCCATGGGTTCCCCAAGTTTCGCACAAGGCATACCATGGTCTCCCATGACACAAACTATAGCATTATGACACATTGTGGGGTCATTTGTTATTATTATGATATTATTTTATTATCCTTAACTACCCAATTACTAATCAATCAAGATAATTAAAGATAATTACCGTCGTTACTATTCATAATGTCCAAAAACAAAAGAGTATTGATTACTTATTTTGGGACTTATGATTCAAAATATTTAATCCATTTTACTAAATTCCAAACACAAGAATTTCTATAATTAATTTAAAAATAATTCAGATTTTCAAAACAAATAGCGGGTTTTTTAGAAACAATATCTATGAAATGTTTGGCACTTGTTTATGCCCAATTAAAAAGTGAAATTAATCCTAATGACCACCATTGGATTAAATGGTAAAAAAATATTCTAATTACACATTAATACCAATTAAAAAGATAATCTAACCATATAATTAAATTAGATGAAAAAGCAGTTTTGATGTAAAATGCAGTATTTTTCATTATTCATTAAAAAATGAACATTGTCGGAAAAATACCAAAAAATTATCCAATGTAAATTTCAATATCCCAATCACAAAGAATATGTTTATTTTCACAAATAGAGCTTATAAAATTGTCCAAATAGAGATTTAAAAATGGTTTCCCACCAAAAGGTAGTAAAACAATCTTTTAAAAATATTAGAGTATTACATGCTTAAGATTGGATTTATTCTCATTTTAAAACTCTTAAAACACTATCTAATTCATAAATAGAAATAGATAAGAAAAAATATTATTCATTACTTACTTGTAATGTTACACCCTTCCCACCATTAAAAAATTGCATCCCCGCAACTTATTTACTTATCGAATAAGTGTGGGTATTTATACGTCATTGCTTTTTCAGATTCCCATGTTTCCTCTTCACTCGTGTGGTTTTTCCATAAAACCTTTACTTAATGAATCACCTTATTCCGCAACACTTTCTCCCTGTGGTCAAGAATCTGGACCGGTTCTTCTTTATAAGATAGATTCTCTTCCAGCTGAACTACCTCTGGACTCAAAACATGAGATGGATATGGAATGTAATTCCTTAACATCGAAACATGAAAAACATTGTGTACTTGAGATAAACTCTGAGGTAAAGCCACTCGGTATGAAACTGATCTAACTCTTTCTAGAATTTCATATGGTCCAATAAACCATTGACTGATCTTTCCTTTCTTACCAAATCGCATCACACTTTTCCATGGTGAAACTTTGAGAAAAATATGATCACGTACCTCAAAACAAAGATCATTCCTCCTGTTGTCCGCATATCTCGTCTTCCTACTATGAGCTGTTCTCATGTGTTTCTGTATCAGCTGAACTTTTTCTGCCAACTCTTCTACCAATTCCGGTCCCATCAACTTCCTTTCACCCACTTCATCCTAGAAAGCTGGAGTTCAACACCGCTTCCCATATATTGCCTCAAATGGTGCCATCTGTATACTAGAATGAAAACTGTTATTATAAGAAAACTCAACCAAAGAAAGATGCTAGTCCCAAATTCCCTGATAATCCATCGAACAAGCACGTAGCATATCCTCCAATGTCTGAATTGTTCATTCTGACTGCCCATCTGATTGAGGATGAAAATCTGTACTAATATTTAATTCAGTTCCCAATGACTTCTGAAGGCCTTTCCAAAAGTTAGAAGTGAACCTGGGATCACGATCGGATACAATGGAGAGAGTAACTCCATGTAACCTGACTATCTTTTTAAGATAAAAATGGGAAAGTTGATTTAGGGGAAATGTATCTCGTATGGTAAGGAAATGAGCAGATTTTGTAAAGTGATCAACAATAACCCAGATTGCATTATTACATCAAGGTGTCTTCAGAAATCCCACAACGAAGTCCATGGATATATTCTCCCATTTCCACTTCGGCACTGGTAATGGCTAAATCATCCCTTTTGATAACTTCCACTCTACTTTAACTTGATTACAATTCAAACACTTCATAGTAAAATCAGCAATATACCTTTTCATTCTGTCCCACCAGTAATACTTCCAAAGATCTCTATACATCTTAGTACTTCCTGGATGAACTGAAAACGGAGAACTATGAGCTTCACATAACAAAACTCTCTTCAACTGTGAATCACAAGGCACACACAATATCTTCCCAAATCTCAAAACACAATCATTATCAATGTTGAATTCAAGCAAAGTACCCTTCTGAACTAGCTCTACCTTTTTCTGCAACTCACTGTCTTGCTTGTATGCTTGCTTAATTTTGTTTTATAGAGAAGATTTCATAGATACATGAAACAAAACAGAAGGACATCCTGCACCAACAACTTCTCTGCCAAAGTTCATCAAATCCTTAACCAAACGATCACGTTCCAAACACAACATTGTTAATGAAGCATTAATTTTTTGACTCAAAGCATCAACCACTTTATTTTATTTTCCCGGATCGTAATGAATTGTACAATCATAATCCTTGATTAATTCTAGCCATATCCTATGTCTCATGTTCAATTCTTTCTGAGTGAATATAGACTTTAAACTTTTTTGATCAGTATATATTTCACACTTTACTCCATACAAATGATGCCTCCAAATTTTTAAATCAAAAGCAACAGTAGTTAATTCCAAATCCTATGTAGGGTAATTTACCTCATGAGTTTTCAACTATCGTGAATCATAAGCAACTACCTTATCATTCTACCTTAGGACACAACCATGTCCTTTCAATGAAGCATCAATATAGATAACAAACTCCTCATTCCTGGAAGATAGTGCCAAAACTGGAGAATTCACCAATCTTCTTCTCAGTTCCTCAAAACAATCATCACATTCTTTTGTCCAGATAAACTTAACACCCTATCGAGTTAGCTTAGTCATTGGACTAGATAACCGTGAAAAATTTCTATCAAACCTTCGGTAATATCCTGCTAAACCAAGGAAGCTACGAATCTCGATTACATTTGTGGGTCTTGGCCATTCTTCAACAACCTTTTTTTTCATGATCAACAGTTATTCCATCTTTAGAAACAATGTGACCAAGGAAAGAAATTTCTTGCAACCAAAACTCACACTTTCTGAATTTCCCATACAATTTTCTTTCTTTTAAGGTTTGAAAAATAACCATTAAATGTCTTTCATAATCCTCTTTACTTTTAGAAAACACCAAAATTTCATCAATGAAAACAACCACAAACTTATCCAAGAACTCATGGAAAATTCTATTCATAAGGTCCATGAATACAACAGGTGCATTGGTTATCCCAAAAGGCATTACTAAAAATTCATAATGGCTATATCTTGTAAGAAACTTGGTCTTCGGAACATCTTCTTCTTTTACCCTCAACTGATGGTACACTGATCTTAGGTCAATCTTTTAAAAATACTGAGCTCCCTGGAGCTGATCAAACAAATCATCGATATGACGCAAAGGATATTTGTTCTTAATAGTGATGTTATTCAAGGCTCTATAATCAATGAAAAGTCTCATAGAAGCATCTTTCTTTTTAACAAACAAAATAGGATAACCCCATGGTGATGTGCTAAGTCGAATGAAACCTTTCTCTAATAAATCTTTCAATTTATCCTTTAACTCTAAAAGTTCAATTTGAGCCATTCAATAAAGGGCTTTTGAAATTGGCTTAGCATCAAGAACTAAGTCAACATTAAATTCAACTTCCTGATATGGTATTATTATAGGCAACTCATCAGGAAAAACATCAGGATACTCATTTACCACTAGTACATCATTAATCTGAACAGTTCCCTTATTTTAAATGATGCGTGAAAAGTAACATTCATTTCCATCTTTTACAAGTTTCTCAGCCTCTCGATATGTTATCAACAGTAAGGTTTCATTCTTGTACACAAACTAAAAGTCTTTCTAAAAAAGAAACTTCTTTAGCTCTACAGTCAATCTTAGCATGGTAAACAGAGAGCCAAACCGTACCCAGGATAACATCAAACTCTACTAGAGGTAAAACAATAAGGTTTTCAAGTAGTTTATTTCCACAGATAAGGATAGGAAGATTCTTGTAAATTCTTTTTCCCTCAACATTTCACCCAGGTTTTTTTACCACAAGTTCAAGAGTCATTTCTTGATATGGTATTCCCATTTTACAAGAAAATTTTTAAGAGATGAAAGATTGTGTAGACCACGAATTAAACAACACAATGGAATAATATGAAAAAACAAACAAAGTACCTGATACAAATTCATTTGATGGACCAACATATACTGAAGTAGTTGCAAAGGATTTAACCACCCCTTTCTGCTTGTAGTCTAACTGCTTCCCATCACTTGAGCTCTTTGTCAGACACTCATTTGCATAATGACCCATCTCATTGCACTTGAAACATTTCACTAACTATAAATCAAACTTGGTCTTACCATCACCCTGATCTTTTTCAGTGAAATCACAAGCCTTATGTCCCATATTACCACAACGATCGCACTTTCCAGAATTCCGAAGACATTCCCCATCATGCCTTTTACCACACTTATCACAAACTGGAATCTTAGTTTTCTTACCATCAGACCTTTTTGATGAATTCTTCCTTTTCTCCTGCCACCTTGGTCTCTTCTTCTGTTGGTTTTTATAGAACACTTGATCATCGGCAAACTCTATTTCCACCATCTCATCACATCGAACAATCTTTTCATTACTCTTAAACTCACAGGAAGCTAAATCTCTTCTATATTTTGGGTTTAATCCTGAGTAAAAACGATTGATTTTACTATCAAGGTCTCGGATAAAATTTGGAGCATACCTTGCCAATCGAGTGAACCTCTCTTCATAAGTATCCACTGAGTCTTCTTCTTGCCTCATTTCCAAGAATTGTTTTTCCATCCTAAGTCGAACAGCCTTAGGAAAATACTTCTCAAGAAATAAACCTTTTAATTCATCCCAGTCAAGAGCATCAATCTCATCAGCATCCCTGATATTTTTAACCATCGACCACCACTGATCTGCTTCACCCTCCAAACGGTAAATAGTAAGACTATCCTTTTAATTTTCTGAATGCCCCATGACATCAAAAATCTTCTCCAGTGCTTTAATCCACCCTTCAGTTAGCACAGGGTTAGATGATCCTCTGAATTATGGGGGATATTGCCTCATGAAA
The DNA here is from genome assembly GCA_963277665.1 of Viscum album. Lineage (NCBI taxonomy): Eukaryota > Viridiplantae > Streptophyta > Magnoliopsida > Santalales > Viscaceae > Viscum > Viscum album. Next base: position 13,491,131 of record OY728151.1, on the reverse strand, counting down.
TGTTCCACCACTAACATGTTCCTCTACGGTTGATCTGGCTGATCTCGTGCGTGGATACCACCACCATTTATCTCTTGAGTAAAATGCGCCATTACTGCAAAAAACTATTCAGTTCCAATTACGACCATCTTAGGATGCTGATTCAGAAGGTTATTTCCTTCTGTATGCCTTCCTAGCACTGCTTCCTTGTTTCCTCTCCATAAAACTATTTTGAACAAACATGTCTTAGATGATGCAACGTGGAAATCTACAAATGCTATATCATTTCAATTTTACCATAAAAAAATATTTTTGGATGATCATTTAATTAGAATTCTAACTCTTAAAGTTATCTAAACCGGCCTTTGATTGCAACTATAAGGCCCCAGCCTTAAACATTACTTAATCTTGAGATATTTCAAGAATTCACATTGAGGATCTTTTCAGGTTTAGAGTTTTAGAGAATTAGATCATAAAACATACATTACATTCCACATTTAAACAAAGTGGTAACATAAAAGATAGTATTCATTTTTTCCCATCAATGGAAACATATTTAAAACAAAACATGGATTCATTCATGACACTTCCTTTACCCTATCATCACATCATGTACCTTTCCCTTGACCTGTGAAAAACATTTCAATAACTTGGGATGAGCATAAAAATCTTAGTAAGGGATATAAAAGTACGAAATGAAAACATTAGTCCATGTATGAAATCATACTTTACTCATTAAACATAAGAATTCTAACATACCTCATCAAATCATGAATAAATTACAGAAATCATCAGACATAAAGGTAACTTGAGGCATTCATAACATTTTTACGTAGGGAGTAACCCTCCTGGTTATGTTTGGAATACACATCACAGTATATTCCCTAAATCTCTTCGGAGAAACCTTAACGTTTAACTCCTTCGTGTTACCCAATGAATTGGAGAGATATATCAGGATCACCCGCCCTTATTTTATCACGGAACCACCCATCTTCATAAAAAATTCCCAAGAACCATAACATAATCGTATCACATAAAACATGCATAAAGGAAACATAACATTTCCACATTTCAATAACAAGATATCAATACAACACATTGATATAATAAAAAAATTATGAAAACCATCTTCAACACCAAAATAAAGGAAAAGTAAAACATGGTATTTTTTCATTTTTTAAAAAAGTTATGGATTTCAGAGGAAGACGAAGCTCAAATAATGGTCACGGCGGTGGAGAAGTCGTTGTCGCCGCATACATACGACAAAAAAACATTCCTTTTGTTGTTTAGTAAAACGCTTCGTATAAAAAAAGATTTTTTTTAATAAATGTAAAATTCAAAGAGTTTTATAAACCGTATAAAATAAATTTGTGTATAAAACAAAATATGCCTCAATGAAAGGAGATTGAGACGCAGTCCCATACAAAGATCATTTTTTTAAAATAAAATAAATCTATTATGTTTATTCACTATAAGTACACATAAATAAAGTACAAATAAAAGATATTACATAATAATATCAGGACATAATTTTAAAGTAGGAGATTAACCCAAAGAATAGAAATTGGGTTAATAAGTTCCCTTACCTCGAGTCCAACTTGACTCGGTCGTTCTTTAACATCATGAATAATAAACTTGAGTAAATTTATACTTTCTTAAGAACCTTTTTTCAAGTTCATTATTCCTTTTATATCACTTATTACCATGTTATGAACACTATGTAATTATTTAAGTTAATAATGGTTGTTTTTTCGATCATTGGTACTTGAGTCAACAATAAACTCTTTATAATTACAAGATGTTCATGTGGTAAAATATCCATTATATCAAGAATTATATTAATGATGCAGATATCATATATATCATATATATCCAGTATATACATGCATTTATAATATTACATAACATTTATAGGTAAGAAATGAAATGCACTGTTCATGGAGACAGTAAGCCGTACGTACGCATGAACGCTACTTCCATTTCTATTTCATATTTAATGGAATTAAAACATAATGATACATAATATTATTATAATTCCGGTATGGTATCATATATTATATCATTAAATCTATCCTTTATACGTACCACATATGGTATTAACGAATCAAATCACTTTGAGGTGGCGGTAGTCCGCACTTTCTAAAATGAAGATATCGCGTATACCCGTAATGGAAACCATAAAGGTATGCCATAAATGAAAAATACTGAAGATTAAGTAAAAAATAAACATATTATATATCATATATAAATATAGTGACATCTTAATGGACACCTTTGAAGGTGTTAAAAGAATATTGAACAATCATCATTTCGTGAGGCGGAAATTCACCATCCACAGAAATAGTATGTTCTTTAACCATTAGATGTTGGTGTGTGTAAGTGTAGCTCTAATAATTCTTATAAAAAAATCCTATTATATGGAAAATACTGGTTTTGTTACAAAAGAAATGAATAAAAAGAGTTTATGGGGTTGGAGAAGAAAAATAAAACAAAAGAGCATTAGAGAAGACTTTACCTTTGAATCGGGTAACTACTCTTTGTTTGAACCAAAAGGGTTTCTTGAAGAGCTTTCTACCTAAGGTAAGGCTTCTAGGATGAAGATAGGGATGTGGATAGACAGAATTAGCAGAGCTTGGTCGATCCAAAGTCTTTAGAGGTGTGGGTAAGAAGGTAGAGGTGGGGGCCTTTTATAAGAGGAGAGGAGGGGAACTCTTGGAAAGGTATAAAATGTTACTTTATTTTCAAATGAGTTTCGGATTTTAAAGGTCCCACATTGATGTATTTCGAGGATAAGGTGATAAGGGTTCTAAATCCACCCATCCAATAGTTTTTTGACATGTGTAGGTCTTAGATTTTACATTATCTTTTCATTTTATTTAAATCGTTAAATAATGAGGTAATCGCTGCATCATCATGGTCTCATATATAATTTAATTAATTTAATGTATAAAAATTATAAAAAAAATACTATGATGTAAAAATCTTTATATCTTTCCAATGACTATTTATATTCCTAGAGATCATTTATTTAGAAAAAATTAAAAAAAATTACTTAGGTGGAACATTCTTTGTTATATTTACCTTTCTTTAAAAATAAAAAGATAAAAAGTCATTATTACACAAAATTGATTCCATGGGGTCCCCATGTTTGGCACAAGGCATACCATGGTCGGCCATGACACAACCAGTATCATTAAGACACATGTTGGGGTCATTTTTTATTATTATGATATTATTTTTTTATCCTTAACTACCCGATTACTAATTAATCATGATAATTAAAGATAATTACCATCGTTACTATTCATAATGTCCAAAAACAAAGGAGTCTTGATTACATAATTTGGAACATATGATTACAAATATGTAATGCGTTTTACCAAATTCCAAACACAGAAATTTCAATAATTAATTTAAAAATAATTCTCGTTGTCAAAACAAATTGTGGGTTTTTTAGAAACAATATCTATGAAAAGTTTGGCACTTGTTTATGCACAATTCCAAAGTGAAATTAATCATAATTACCACCATTAGATTAGATGGTAAAATAATATTCTAATTACACTTTAAGACCAATTAAAAAATAATCTAACCATATAATTAAATTAGATGAGAAAGCCATTTTGATGTATAATGCAGTATTTTTTGTTATTCATTAAAAAAATGAACATTGGTAGAAAAATACAAAAAAAAATATCCAATATAAATTTCAATGTCCAATTCATAAATAATATGTTCATTTTGACAAATATAGCATATAAAATTGTCAAAGTATAGATTTAAAAATTGTTTTCCACCAAAAGGTAGTAAAATAATCTTTTAAAAATATTAGAGTATTCCATGCTTAAGATTGGATTTATTCTTATTTTAAACCTCTTAAAACACTATCTAATTCATAAATAGACATAGATAATAAAATCTATTATTCATTACTTACTTGGGATGTTACATGATTTGTTTATAACTCATCATTTCTAGAATAAGTATTATTAATAGTTTTAAAGTTATATTTTTCAATACTGGCACTCTCAAATGTCAAACACTAGATGACCAATCTCATTATAAATATAAGATTATGAAATTTATTAATGTTATTAGACTTTAATAACATATCACATTAAATTAACATTATTTTTGACAGATTAAATGAACGTCAATATTGATATTAAGCAATATAATAAATAAAATTTGACATTAATATCCATGATGATAAGTCGGATGGTTAGAGTCAGATTAAATTTATATATATGGGACTCATGTAATTAAAATTAAACTAGTAAGTATTAGTAAATAGGCACAAAAATTTTAGTAATGTAATTTTTTTCATCAATAATCTATTCTAATAAAAAAATATTTTCAGTCAAATTTTTGAGATATAATATTAAAATTTACATATTTTTTTATAAATTATATAATATAAGAAGAATATATTTTCTAAAAAAAGAAAATAAAAATTACAGTATGTCAAATTTTTTTAATTTTCATGAAAAGTTCTATTTTTCAATGAATAGATCAAAATACAGGTTATATTATAATTACAATTTAATTTCTTTTATATTGATCAATATCAATTTAATTTGAACATAAATAAAGAAATGATCCCTTAATTTAAAGTAACATAATTAACTATATATGAATAATTGTTATTCCAAATTAGTTATATGTTATTTCTGGGATTGAAATACATTTTGTAACTAATATATCATATGATTTCATTATTTTATATTAAATCAATATCTACCACTTATATTAATTTAATTTTTCAAACAATATTCTATATGTTCCATTTTAATTTTGGTCATTATGTATAGTAACTGTGGGAAATACATATCACCACAATAATGGTATATAATGTAAATAAAAAGAAATATAATTTGATAAAGTCTTAAATTTATTCTAACTCATTCAAATAATTTATTATATGAGTGTTTTTGAATCATAATAATCATTTAATCAATTATATATCAATGATTTTAATTTATTTTGATAATGAATTATATATTTATGTACTAAAAAATAAATAATATCACTTTCATACCATTAAAAATCTATTAAATGGTCACGTATGAATAAAAAAATATGATTTAAAAGATTAATGACTATTTTATACTGGCTCAAATTGCGGTTGTTAATTCATTTCTAATCTTTCAGTCTTATTTAATTTTTTAAAATAATTTCATAAGAATCCCTCAATTATTTTTCAATCAGTATAATATTATCTTAAATATATATAAAAACATGATACATAATTGTTTTTTATAGTTTTGATGTTAAAATAAATTTATTTTCTAATAATGTTTTGATTATTAATAACCATTTGATATTCTATTTCCATAAATTAATATTTTTTTAGTGTTGAAAAATGATAATTGTTCTTAAAACTAAATTGTTTCTATATTGTAATATACAATATTTAATTAAAGTTTTTAAAATACTAGAAAATTTAAAATTCATCATTTTGAATGGGATATGGATCAGAATATCAACCTGAATTCATTTTTACCTCTTTGTTCCTTTTATAATAAATTTTATGAATCATATATTAAAAACATTGATTACATTTTACTTATTAAATGTCTTAAAAGGTCTATAAAAAGACAAGGTAAGGGATAAAACAACAACTAAATATGTACAAAATTTAACAGATTTTACAATTTAACTGATGATAATTTTATAGTTAAATTTTATCAATTAAAATCTAAATTAATTTGGAAAATAATTTATATTAATTAAATACTTTATGTAATTAATAGAATGTACATCTCCTTACTTATGAGGAGGCACCTCCTCTCAATTAATTGTAAAAAAAATTATAAACATTATTTTGACCATTCCTAGATAAAATACAATCATAACATCCCTCTACATATTTCATATTTCTTATATTGGCCATAGTCAATCCTTAAAAGTATTATACATATAATTAATTTGAGGTTGTAGAAAGAAGATCTATAACTTCTAACAAAATGTTTTAATTTTATTTCTTCCTCTACATCAATAATAACTCTACTAAAAATATGATATAATGAAATAAATATATCTCATATACTAAAATATACTTATCTATAAAAAATTCATTAATATATCCATTTCATTCATATAATGTGAAATTAATAAAATATCCATGTTTTAGGAGGGATACCAATATAAGAACTGATGTAATTGGTTTTCCATCACCAACTATCATAGTGATTTATAATTAGTGAGTATATATAAATGATATTAAATAAATTTTTATCAATTTTTATGTATAATATTTCATATAATTTATTACCTTTTAAACCATCAGGAAATAATAATTTCATTTTTTCTTATATGTGGATTACTATATACATGAAGCTATGTCAGTCATTTCTCATATATACCTTCAATAGATGGACATGAAATTATTTTTAAAATAAAAAAAATTATAATTTCATTTAAATTATTATTTATACGATAGAATAATTACCCCTTTTTCAGTATTTATCTGAAAAAATACATTTTTGGAATATAAGCAGAATATCATCAAAATATCCAAAATGAACCTAAATTATTGTATAATTATATATATAATGGTAATTAACAAAATTAATAGAATAAAAAAGTGAAATATTTACTTTAAGGTTTAAATAATTTAATTACATTAACTCTTATGATGATAAATATTGAATACGATGAGTATGACTTGATGAAAGACAAATTAAGTACATAATTTTAAACTTTTTAATGATTTATTTTTGTAATAACATTCCTCCACACCCATGTTGATAAAAATATATTATAGTTGTATTTATATGGGAATAAATTATTTATAAACTAAATTGTATGTATCTTTTGATTTTGTTAAAAATTTATTAGTTTTATTAATTTTATATGAAGTATATTTATATTATTTATTAAATGAAAAAAAAATTATTATAATATATGTTGAATCAATATAGTTTACCATTAATATAATTTTTATTCAATATTTTTTATACATCATAATATTCCCCATTTTTTTATTGTAAATACCTTTATATACTTATTCCGTATATTTTTGTTTTGATAAAGGGGTTTTTAATAAAAATTGAATTTTGATAGGAGAAAGTGTTTTCATATACATTTAGGAATAGTTTCTAGTTTCTTAATGATGAAAAATTTAAAGGATAAAAATTAATCCATTATATAGTACATTATAATTATAAATGTTGACTGGTTATTTCGATTAAACATATAAAATTGTGTGTACCTAATATAGATTATATCAACGTGTGAGTACAATATATCATATTAAAAGGGGGGAGATTGATATGGTCTATCTATTAGGTTAGCTTGATATATATCTCTAATGAAATGGGTGATGCAATTGTTTTTAAAAATTAAAAAATTTAAAATATAAGAAACTTTTTCTTATCCAATGGATTTTAATCAGCTCCAGTTATATCTGACATGAGTTAACACAATTTTTGAATTGGATTCACTATTTTTTGAAAAAATATAATATTTGATCTTAGAAAAAATTTAAAAAAATTCATTGAGAAAAATATTTATCTTCAATGTGGATATGTTTTATTTTATATTCTCTAATAATAATATAGAAAAAGGTAAACATTGTAGTGGTTCATTGGTTTTTTACTAGAAATATATATTTTGTTATACCTTAGTGAAATTTTTGTTTATCATATCCCACATTTTCAATTATTTTTTTCAAATGGATTAAAGATGAAAAGAAATTTTTATTTATGTTAGAGTTATGTATATAGATGTAACCTTTAATAGTAACCATATTATCATATGGAACATATATTTTACATAAAAAATCAATTTTTAGAATTTTTCAACAGTTAAATAATTTTTATTAATTCTCAAGCCATCTAAACCTAAATATATCTTTTGTATATAAGTTATACAATATTTATTTTTGATTGTATATTCTTGGGATGAATATAATTTGATTATTCTTATCGATTTATAATACAGGAATGTAATGATTTTTTGGTACTGGATCCAACATTATAGACTTGGGGGAGTTATAAGAATCTTTATGATATTTTAGATTGTTCAAAATTATGGGTCTAAATGTGTAAATAGATAGAAGTTGATGTTATTATATTTTTTTAACAATTGGCTTCTACATTCTATTATGCACCTACTCCTGAGGATAATTTTTCGACAGATTATGGGATTGATAGGTTAATCCCAAAATATTCAAATGTTATAAAGTTTTTATAATATTTTTTATTGATGAGATTGTTTACAAGGGGAAACAAGATAACCAGATATTAACTCTTCTGACATAAAAATACACTAATCAAATTATAATCTGATCTGCCATAGAGAGCCTCTAATCATGCTTATCCACTAATCAGTATTAATTTATTTCCATTCATATTATTTTTTTGGTATTCATTACATGATTTTTCAATGACATCACATCACAGATTAAGGCAACCAATAGTTTTTAAACATTAAAAAATCTAAAAATTACACCCAAAAATCCAATCTATCCTTCAATATAGTTTTCGTCAATTATTATCCTGATCTATCATCATTATAAAAATGAACTGCTTCGATAAAACCTTTATAAATTTATTTTTTATTATACAATTTTTTGACCTTTTATGGAAACATTCATAAGAAATAATTAAATATAAAAACATATATTAAAGCACTACTCAAAATATTAATATTGATAATTTATAATGATAATTAAATGATCCATAGATTTTTATGGGCAATAATTCAATATATCAAACATATTTCCATCTCAGCCAATGTATTGGTTGAATGTGATTCCCATATTACAGAATTCTTTATATTTTCTCATAGTGATTATAAGAATATTATTATATTTACATGTTATGTATAAAATAAATAGATTAGAAAGTATCATTTTGTTCATGGAATCCTCTCATGCCTAAATTAAACACACTATTAGTTATACTAGAGATTTCATTTTAAATCAATATCATTTTAGTGCTCAATAAAATAAACATTATTTGATCTATAAAAAAATTTGTATAAAATAATTATTTATAGTAACAAAATTAATATATTACTTATTTAAATTATTTTATTCATTTTAAAAAGAATTATTTACCACATGTTATTGACCAAAAGTAACTATGTCCTAATTTTTATTTTATTTATTCATAACAAACTATATTTTTAGATAATATATTAAATATCCATTTAATTTTACCTGACATTTGTAGTTTTACATGAAATAGCTAACAAGACTATGAAAACTATGTCACACTATGTATAATAATAGTAATTAAATGTGGTTCAAATAGAAATAAATATCTCTAATAAATTTTTAATAATTATATTCTAACAGATTTATGTGAAAATTAATATGCCTAATAATGGAATTGTAAATTCCTAAATTATGTGATTATTTTTTTCTTAAATTACTAAATATACCTCTTAACTATCAATGAAATGTAATAGGTTGATTTTTAGAGGAGTCCATATGCACTATTTCAATATAAACTGAATTTATATTCACATTAATTGAATACAATGAGTCCACTTCATCATTAAAATGATATATAATTATGGAAGATGTTCCAGGTTTAATAATTATTAGATCATGGATAATTGAAGTTTAATAAATGAGTGATTATCCATGGTTCAATCTAAACATGATATACAAAAAGATATTTCATTCTCATAAAATTTAGGTTATCAAAAAAATATCTGCCTATAATTATTTAGACCTATATAATGGTCAAGAAAGATTTTTTAGTAAGAAGTCGTTTTAAAAGTAAAATCATTACCTGAAAAAGATGATTAAAAATGTTTTATTGACATCAGATATAATATAATTAAATATGAATGAATTAAATCATCATATACAATGTAAAATTAGAATGACACTAAATTAGTCACCATATATAAAATAAGATGTAATAAAAATATTAAACCAATAATTCTCTCAAATGAGATGGTTTATTGGTCCATTTATGACATTTTATGAAAACATAAAAAATGAATATTCACCAAATCATCTAGATATAAATCTGTAATAAAAGTAATTTTGTAGATGTTGTTTTGATGTGAAATTCATAACGAAGTCAAAAAACTATACATTTATAATGAAGACCCCAATTAATATCATATTTGTTATCTTATTTAACCAATAGATAATATAATATAATATCCCAAAAATATCATAGAAAGAAAGAGTTGGATGAATGAAATATGTACAAAAAATGGTATCCAATCTGTTTTAAAATATTAGTTGATAGGTGGAAATTGTATGTTAAAGGAATTTTAAAAAAAATAGATACCTCATTTTCAAAATGCATGTCACTAATCTTATTTTAATTAAACTATTCTTCATGTAATTCATATATCCCCTTCTCACAAAAATAAATGCTCTTTTTCATTTTATCAATAAATCATTATCTCCATATCTCAGTAACTATGTTATAAATTAATAAACCATTCCATGTCATGTATATAGGGTTCCACATCTCCATGGTTTACATTGCATCCAAAATATTATATATACTACATCACATCACATCAACAATAGAAAAAATTTCTACATACCTTGAAAACGTAGTCTAGTACATCCTCCATCACTTTTAAAACTTACATCCACCATTTATCACATCTATTTGATATATATAGTTTTATTAATATTTAATTAAATACATATAATATCATCATCTATATGATAGTGCATGCTAATTAAAAAATATGAATTCTTTGTAATATTAAATTTTCCACTTTAGATGAATTATAATCACAATTTATATCCTCTATTTCAACCCTATTTATATTTATGATGTAAATTTTTTTATCATTCATGATTTCTATATGGAGCTTCGCAATATGATTTTTGAATCTCATAACAAACTTACTTTTAATTTATATGTATTTTTAATCATTTTATTAGGATATTTAGCTCTAATATTTTATATTCCACATTAATGTATCATATAAACCAATATTCTTTCATCCAGTACATATAATTTAGTGAACATGAAAATTCATTCATGTGTAATGTAATTTAATTCAAGTGGGGTATCCCCATAGCAAAAATTCATTCCATATTAATTAATATATCCCCATATTGTAGATCTCCATCTCATCATTCACATGATTCCTTACAAAAATTGATTGTTTTATTGATATTTTATAATTAATCATGTTGGATGGATAACTCTATTGGATACTATAGCTCGTATTTTAAAATAGCATTTTATCCAAAATATTTGTTTTATATTGTTTTACTAAATATGAATTCACTGTAATAAAATCAAATTTCTAGGATTTTCGACTAGAGAAAAAATAATATTCTGTAAAAAGCTAGTAATAGTATTAAAAATATTTCTAACAAAGTATACATGAATTTAAATAATTAAATTTAGATTCTATATATATAAAAAATTATATACATTTATTTCCTTTAAGATCTCTCTTAAATTTATGGGTTCACATATATGAAAGGATTTGAGGGAAACTTTTTAAAATATAAAAAATTGATACTTTTGTGTTAGAGTTTATGATCAATGTTTTTTAATATATATTTAAGGGTTCTCTGATATACAAAAATTAATGTTTCTTAAATTTCATTCATAAAATTACTGATTCTTTTATCTCATTAAGTGGGATATTATTATTAAATTATAAATGAAATAAATAAATAAAATTAGTAAAAACTATAACAATTTATACAAAGAGATATATTTTTTAACATATTACAATTATTTGATAAAAGAATAAAAATAATGATTAATATAAATTAATTTAATAATTTATTTCCATATGGAATTAAATTCTTATTAAAATTATTTGATAGATATTTTTTAAGAAGATTAAAAAATTAGAAATATTTTATGACAAAATTAATAAAAAAATGTGATTGATGACCTTATATGTCTTATAAATTTTAAAATTAATTGAATAATGGGTATTTTTTATGGTAAAGTTGAGTTATAATGACATTAATCGGTCTGTGCTGGCCACATTAATTGAATATTTAATTGAGGAAATATATTCCAAGATGATGAGATAAAATTTTGTAGTTGAAGGATCATGATTTATGTAATATAAAAGGGGTATTAGGAAATGTTTTAATTTGTAATTATGAATAACTAATATTAAAATTATATGTTAAATGAAAAAATTTGAAAAAATTGTCTCATCTCATAAGGAGAAAAAAATTACTTTTAAATCAAATTTAAATGATGATGTTTTTTCACGTTAGTTAAAAAATAATTTAGGATTGATTAATATAATAAATTGAACATTATTTTGGATGTAATGGGGATATTTAATGTTATCATTTGGAGGTAAATTTAAAAATATTGAAAAATAATAATAATATCTATTTCATAAATAATACTTTAAAATGTTTGATGATCATTATTGTGAATTAATTAAAAAAAGAAAAAAAATACATGATATAAAAACAAAACTAATGGGAAATGATATAAAAATAAACTAAACTATTCACATGAAATCATTGAGAAGATCTCAGAAATATTACATAATAAAATTAATATTCTGAAGAAATTTATAATTTTTTTCCATTACTTTTATGTTAATTCATTATTTATTTGAGACACGCACTAATATAGTATATTTAAATAGTATGTAATAAAAAATATATTGGATCGTTTTGAAAGTAATCAAAGTCTATAAAATATCATTTATATTTGTGGAGAAATAATATTTATTGATTTTTATTTCCATACCTATAGTGAAGAATCAATTGATAATATGATTAATCTATTTGGAAAAAATTTGGAATGAGTAAAATAATAATTAAATTAAAAACAACAATGATGATAATTAAAAGGAAAATTTTATCTTATATTATATGAATAATATTCTTTCATACAATTTATGAACATTAAAATAAAATTAAAATATATATCATATAACTAATATTATTAATAGAATAATAATAATATTGATAGAAATAATAATAATATTTAATTAATATTTATGATATGAATAAAAATTAGTAAATAGATCATTGGTATTTTATAGTCATAAATAAAAAAAATTATATTTCAAAATTAAAAAAACATAGAATATTTGGGACCGCCAACCCTATATTCATATGAAATGAACATTGTATAAATCATCAATATCTTAAAACTATAAAAAATAGTAACAGTGTATGTATGGGGAAATCACAATAACATCAGGGGTACAACTTAGGGATCGTCTATGGAAATTTTATAAGAGTTGAAATAAAATCTGAGTATAAATGAAAATCAAATAATACAATCCCAACATCAGTACTATAGGTTGTATGGTTTCAATATAGTAATAAAATAAAATGAAAATTCACTCTTCACGGAGTTTTTCGATCCTTAATACTATAATATTTTTATTTTTAACATATTGTTCTTGTATTTATTAGTAGGTATAAAATTGTTGTCTTATACATGAATAATTACCCATATCAAATCTAATAAATTTTCCAATTATGAATTTAATTATAACCATGAATTTAATATCTCAATATAACATATTTAGGGATCCAAATGTAAATTTTTCCCATAATTAAACATTAAATATTATTTCTCTATATATAAAAACTATATTATAGAATTTTTTGGAATGAAAATTTATTTCATATAGTCCCTAATACGTATTTATAATTTATCAAGTTTTTTAGGTATAAGGTTTAAATACCTATCCCAGAGGGACAAATTAGAAAGATAATTAGGAAGTTATAACAGAAACACCAACTCTATTTCATCATAACTCTTCCTAAAAAGGGAATATTTGACCTAATTTTGTCACTATATATAGAATTATTAAAATAATTAATTGAATTACTATAATTAGAAAAATATAACAAGGAATCAGAATAAATAAAAAAGTCACATAAAACTTTTATTCTAATATGTTTGATATAGTCTAAAGAGTACATATAAATCCGTATCTACCAACATCCCTCATGCATTACCATAAATACATCCATACTAAAAGCCCCTATAGATGCATATTGTGACCCTTACTAATTGAATCATTAGAAAAAGTTAATTGTGATATTATTAGACTCCTTAAAACCCCCTCATGAAATTTCAGTGATAGAATATATTTCTCTACATCACCAGTATTTATGTAAATTTAGATAGAAACCTGAGGTCTCTATTAAATGTAATTTAATTACATTAATATTTTTAATATAAACTAAAACTTGATCCTGGGTAATATATATATTTTTGAAGTTGAATAACATGTCTTCCCAACATTAAATACTTCAATCACATTAAGGTACATAATAATATGTGTTCTACAAACAGTCATAGAGACCTATGTGACTTCTTCATTGATATAATTCCAGTTACAATATAAAATTGGTATAAATGTACGACAATATCAAGAATGGTGTAACATAATTTATGAGAAAACTTCATATTCAGGTGTATAATAATACCACCATCAGAATGAGTAGTGGTAATAATTGGATCATCAAAAGAAATATTTATAAAAATCCCTAGTGATTCAAAAATTGTGCAATTCATAAATATTTGTTTAACATTATATTCTTTTAATTTCATATATAATATTACATAATATCTAGATATGGTTACATTCATCATGTGAGTCTTAGTTGGTATCTAACCACATGACACACTATTAATGATGTTGATAATAGATAGTGAAACCAGTACTTTTTAAAAACATTATATAACATGGAATGAAAAATGATTTCACTATTATCAATGTTGTTATAAAACATCCTATTTATTTTTCATTAATTTCGAGATCCATCAAATTCATACATTTTTTAATGATAAATTTTTCACCATGTATATTTTAAATTTCAAAATTGTAAATGGATAATATTGACTAAATTAATTTTTCAACAATTTTGATATCCTAAAAAATCTTAGATTACTATATGAAAATAACCAATTTAACTCTTATCATGTTGTCATTATATTTCCATGTTTTTTTCTTATTCAAATAGAGATACAAAAAGAAATATTAGTTATATCTCAATCTAATAATATATCATAAATCAAGGACAAACTATTAACAAAAATTATTTAAACACTACCTTTTAAATTAAAATTTCATGAATAAAATGATACAATACATGACACATAGATGGGTTTTTATAAATAAAAAATAATTAATTAATGAATGATCATATCAATAATCCATACATTATATAATTCTTCTATAATGTCTTGAATTGTATTCCATTAATCAGTTACCAAAGAATTTGGTTCACATAACCTAAAGTTTTCCACCCTAAATTCAAATTTCTTTCAAATAGTAGTGAGGTATTTGGGTGATTTATTGAAGAGATTATGAACTCTTTTAATAGTTTATGATAAATGTAATAAACATATCAGTCAATAGAAAAATCAATAAACAAGAACCATAGAAGATAAATCCAGGAAAATAAATAAATTTACAATTCCAAATTTAATATCATTTATGCAATGATTTTTCATGTCTCTACATTTTTATAAAATATTAATAAAAGTGTAGAACAAAATTCATACGTCAAAATAACTGAAAGGAAAAATAAAAGAAAAAAATCCCTGATGGCATAAAAAGGAAGGATCAATCCTTTGTACTTAGCATTGAATAAAATAAAAAAACAAAAATTTTATTACGGGTACTTTCCCTAGTCCCTACCAACATCCATTATATCTACCTGGGTACCAAACGATATCTAGAAGATGGTGTGAGATAACACTCAGTATTCCACATCCAACAGTGTCTATTAGAAACCTAGTTTTTCTATATCAAGATAAAAATTATCAATATGTATAACGTGTATATCAATAATGAATTTAATTTTCCCAAAATAATATGTGATAAAAGTAAGTGATGTTGTCTAGGAAAACAAGGCCTGCCAAAAAATTTACAAGTTCCCAAAAACAAGGGAGACATTAAATTTAAAATGAACTGGTGTGATACAGTTGATTCTAGCCACTCTATTTTGAAAACCATGGCAGGTATATCTATGAAAATTCCAAAAAAATCGACAACAATATTTCCTGGTAATATCGTACATATTATCAACATTAGCCACACTGTGTAATCAAAGTATCATAACACAAAGGGTGGGATCCATAGTATTGAAGAACAAGAAATCCATGACGATTCTAAGAAGAATCTTAATGGAATATATATATAAACTCCGGTTTTTCCTTGTAGTATGTCCATAGATCATGTTCAATGAGATTCCATGCAAGAAATATTCAAGAGATAGTAGGGGTCATTCAATTATATTGAGTTACGGTCTAGAGAATAATCAATTTGAAGGAATCCTTTACTATAATCAGGACCCATGGTGTAGAAATGTCCATGGAATCATAGGGAATTAAGATCTAAGGAGACCACCCAAGGAATCCACTACCATAATTAGTTCATCATCTATTATATTCATCATTTGATAAATAGTCATGATCCTTGAGATCATGATACCCATTTTCATGTTTTCCATTTTAATATTTCAATCTATTTACATCATGTCCGCATATGGAAAAGAGAAATCAAATCTATTAGAACATTAATATTCAGTATCCAATTTGTATAAAAAGGGATATTATAGCAGTTTGAGCACACACACACACCCAAATGGGTGGTATAATGTAGGGAATATGAAAAGACACATCCCATATATTCCCTTGATTGGAGCTAACAACTTCTAACTATCACAATGTTACTAGTGGGGAACCTAATGGCTTCTAATTCATTTAATCAAATAATTTATTTTATTTTAGGTAAATTCTAGAAAATATCTTGTGTGGAAAAATGGAATCATGAATTATAAAACACCAAACCATATGGGGTGAAAGGTATAGAGGGCCTACCATATACACGTGGTAGAATAATCATCTAGTATCGACATATGACTTGGTCATGATAAACAAAAAAATGATGAATGATTGAATATACATGAAATAGGTCATATTATATTTTACATAAATATATATTTCAACACAAAAATCAACAAATAATGAAACATGTGTAATGAATAAATTTTTAGTGTAGATCATATGAGATAGTAAATATTTTAAATAGAGTCTGGATGATGAATTAGGAGAAAATCAGACATTTGTGATTGAAAAAAACACACAAATGGGAAAAGTAAGGGCCAATGCTAGTGAATAATAGTGAAATAGTGGTATAGATTAAACACATAATCTCTTCATGGAATAAATAGTATATTATTCAAAAAAAACATGGTCACACGATTAGGCTTCATAGCTTTCCAATTGTGAACCAACAATGTGCCCTTCTCTTCCACAAATGGGACCTCATAATTTCATGGAACATGGTTAGAAAAACCATACAACCAAAGTGTTTTAACACAATATAGACTGGGTACATTAAATCACATGGGCGTGCACCCCTAAAAGCATATTTTTCTCAAACCATGATTCTTACTACATCCTTATTTATATCCCTACATATTTTAGAGAAAACATATGGCCTATGTCATATGACTTTTACTAACCATGAGACCGAAATTAATTTCCAAAAACCAGAATCTCTAGGATCTGAGAAAACCATGGACACCCTTGAAAATACCATTATATCATTAATCGCTAACATTATTCCAAAACTAAAGAGACAAAATAAAAAAAAGATGCACACCTTATATGATAACTCAATATCTTTCAATCATGGTCCCTTAATGAAATTTGCCTCTAAATTTCCATTCCAAGTGTGGTCAATATTATCCTAATAATATCATCGGACACCAATAATATATGTTAGGTTCCCTATCCCATGTTTTTTAATATAAATAAACATCTTACCATAGCACAAACACTATAGGAACTTAGTGTTCTTGAAGAACGGTTATGATCAAGTCAGATATATGAATAAGATGCTTCACAATTGACACATATACATGAAACTACACCTCCTCCAATTACAGAGTGTGGGTATGGTTTAAGTGATAATGAAGTCACTAAGATACATGTAAGATGGGTTTCATGGGTCAGTACCTCTGAGGTATGTAAAACTGATAACATACTGACCAGATGCTCACCATAATCTCAAATGGTCTAGCATATCATAGTGTAGTCTTACCATGTCTCCAAATCTTATTATGTTCCATCATTAGTCAGATATAAAAAAATACATGATCCCTAAAATAAAACTCTAGAGGTCATTGATGGTTATTGGTGTATGATATCATCCTCGAATGTGAGTTATCCAACTTTTTATAGATAAAATGGACCCAATTTAATGACTTTTCTAAAAGACATGGTCCATGTATGCTGCATCACATACCTCTATCTAGAAGTGGGGTGATAAACACGGCCTATAGCATAAAAACTCATATGGTTCCATCTGTATAGTCTCTTGATATCTAATGATGTTTGAGAAATTAACCATGCTAATATTCATCTCCCAAAATCACTAAAAATGTAGTAAACATACACACATAAAGTCCTCAAAATCTTTTATGTTTCACTATGACTAACCATCAGTTTACAGGTGTTATTTGTTAATTAGAAGCACCATTATACCCACTTTCATGAGTATAGTATGAAAATACAAGGAGAAAAATAGGGGATCATTTGTAGTACAATGGTATGAGGAACCCCTTAAAGTCTCTATATCTCATTGATATAAAATATTTTCTATGAATATTCTATTAAGTTCTCCTGGACTGGTAGGAGATATAAATCATTCATGGACTAGTCCATGAAAACAGATACAACATCAATACATTATGGTGACCTCAAAAACCTGGTTTGAGAATCCATCACAACCTCATCCCATATTGTATAGGGGAATAATAACTCCTTTAATAACCTATATGGTCACCATTATTCTTCCATCACACACTGATCGAGAAATAATTCAATTAAAAATGAGCTATGTCATA
This sequence comes from Viscum album, assembly GCA_963277665.1. NCBI lineage: Eukaryota > Viridiplantae > Streptophyta > Magnoliopsida > Santalales > Viscaceae > Viscum > Viscum album. Next base: position 13,472,338 of record OY728151.1, on the reverse strand, counting down.
TTTAATCCCTATACCCAAATAATTTCAGTGAAAATATCATAATATAATGGTGATTATAACATGAAATTACCAAATGAGGCATGAAACACTTGAATCAGTTCCTCACGTATGTATTCTAGAACCTAAACATGAACTTCAATATAAGGAATATCAACCTCACCCGTAGTCTAACTAGCTTGCTGGTCCTCACCTTACACACTCTCCCATAGAACTATCATGCCACATCAATCGACTATATCAACCTCACTTTACCTAAATGAATTGAAGTCACTACATTAGATGAATATAATTACCTTCCATGATTATCTTGATCCTACAACTTCATCTCTAAAAATGGGTACATAGGTTACAACATATTATTGTCCTTGTGATCTGACGGTATAAGATTCCTCTTACCTAGTAAATTTGAAAATACATTGCCCTATCTAGGTGTATATAAAATTTCATTGTATTATCAATATAGTCACTCAACCCATATATTTTATATTAAATTGAGATAATTAATTATAAATAAATACCTTTATATTTTTTTGGTATGTATGAACCACAAAATGCTCTCCCAATAAATAGTGCATCTAACAACAAAATGCATGAATATGAACAGCTAGCTCATGAATTTTTATTGGGTAGTTCTATCATGTGAAATCATATAAAAGGAATCATGCACAATGACTAAATCCTCCTATATCAGAAATTATCCTATCATGATACCTAATAAATCATAATACATATTGTTGCTTCCAATTGGATCTATAAAAATAAAGACAGATGATGAGTTTAGTCTTTATTAATTTTTTAATGTATATCCATCAATAATTTGACCATAAAAAATTCAAACCATTATTTTTCAAGAACATATTATGTTCTTCTAAATATGAAATTTAAATTATGAATCACTTGTAATATATAGCTATCCCCAAGATACAATGTATTTCAAATATTTTTTTTGGATTCACATTGGAAAATACATCTCTCACTTTATTTGAGACAATTATTATCGTATATCCCGATAATACTACCCATGATGTATATATAAACAATCTAGAAGTATCACATTATTAGATTATATTATAATTTATTCTCTCTAAATAAATACTAAATGATATCATGATATTTTTATTGTTTAATCAATTGTGAGAATACAAACTTATATGATTCATGAATACTCCAACTATAAATTTAGGATAGAGATTTAAAACATGGTCAATTAGTACAATAAAAACTCCTGGTACATTTTTGAGTCTGAAGAAAATAAATAGATAATCATAAAACCATACCTAATATGAAATTTTATACAAGGTATGATTGTAAGTGGGACAAATAAATAGTGATAACCTAATCCCAAATTATTTTTTGAAAAAACATGAGCACCTCAAAGATGGTCATAGAGTACATAAAATCATCCAAATATATTCAAATTCCTAAATGTAAACTAGTTAAAGTTTTTATCATCCATGCATAACCAGTGTGTTCCATAACACCTATTCTCTAAAAGGACCAATGAACCCCATAGAGATGTATTGGGTTATATAAAACCCTTTGCATCCAAGTCCTCTAGCTGCCTCTTAATCTATAAGAACTCTGTAGTATACATCCTATATAGGAAAATAGCCACCGTTGTTGATACTAGAACTAGATCGATTGAGATATACCCCTAAATATTAAGACCTATACAGGAAAAGTCAACTAGGGAAATGTAAATGTAATGATCAAACACTAAAGGGAAATATTCCTTACATAATCCTAATTAATCTAGATATAATCAATAAATATATTCAATCATTCCATAAATACCATGATGCTCTGGTATAACTATCGACATCCAGAAATCCCTTTCACCCTTATAAATAAAAAATTCCACTTTTTCTCATGTAAATGTTTCTCTAATGTGATAAAAACCATCACAGTATCGATATGTAGCTAGACAGTCAATTATGATGATGATGTGAAACCCTATCATCTTGAGGAAAAAATACTCCATATGATGTGAAACCCTCCAAAATCAAGGGACAACTCCCTATACAAGCTTCTGGCTTTAGTCATGATCCCCAAAATAATATAGAAGTTAATAATTCCATCAAAATAATGAACAACTATCCCACAGACTTCCAAAAAATCTCAAATATGATGTTTTATAAATAAAATATATTTAAAATATATGATATAAGGAAATATGCTACTAATATTGTACCTATAACCGCAGAAGGACCAACTCTCTACTCATTAAAAGTATGCTATAATGAATATATCTTTCCAGAACTAAAACCTTGTGAAATAACCTCACTACCTTGAGTATGATGGGACTTATCTTTATGTAATACTAGTGCTTGACTTCCTCAATCATGACCACCAACATGGACTTACCATCTAGTACTTGTCCAGATCCCAGCCTACTATAGAGATGTCAATCCCACTATTGAAGATGAGTTTTGAGTCAATACCCTTCGACTAACTGTTAGAGGGGAGGTCCTATAAGATCATTATATGTGGCCCATCCTTCTATAATCTCAGTACATGAATGGATCTCAGTCACAGTGTCATATATAATTGTCCCCTCATGAAATTCCACAAGAAACGAACATCATGCCACTATATGCTGAACCATTGTGTTGAGAAGCTACAATTCCTTGTTTTCACCCGTAGTTTCCCTCTAGTTCTTCGTATTAATTAGCACATGATTCACTATATAGATAATAATACTCTACTAATACATGATTAAATGTGATCAATGGATACGTCTCAGACCTTCATTGATGCATCTCACCATCGATATCTCATCAACACGATAAAGTAGTGCAAAATGGTGATGCTCTATAATGTCTTCTAAGTACCACACAACAGTCATCATACTCCACTTCATAGAAATAAACTCAATGGGTATTTTATCTCATAAGGTGTACAAATAAATGTAATCATACAATATAGATAGTAAATCCATCTAATCCATATCACAGAGCATATTTTCCTGCCTCAAAACTTCCCACCGACAATAATATTTTCCCCATAGCTTAAATCTCTTGATCATTAATCTCCTTTTAAGAGGTGTCTCTAGTTTCTCAAACATAAAAAATGTTGTGTCAATCCAAAACCCAAAATCCTTATATATCTATCCACATGAAATGTGGTGGGAAAATAATGATAGAACACATGCACCAACTCTTCTATAGATGGGCTCAGATTCATGGATCCTAGAAATGATTACATAATAAATATGAAACATGTAAGCAACTTGGATGCAAAACCCTTATTCCATACAACCATTTTATACATAATAATCACTATATTAGGTTCTACTAGTACCTCATGGACCAATTACTTTAGATAATGGTCATCGATACCTTCCTAGCATATTACAGGAGCATGTAGTGGAAACATGTCTTTAAAATGGAAAGAACGTGACTTTGAAAATGAAAATGATGAAGAGATTTCAAATAAAATATAAGATACATGGATTACTTCCAATAAATACGCCACACCCCTCTACCTACTCCTAAACACAAAAATTATTAAAATATTATAGTTGAAACACACACTACAAATACTACCACCAAAAATTCAAAACTGGGTCTAGGTCATGTTCTCTAACTCAAAAAAATAAATTTTTATTATATTTATATTTATTTACATAAAACATCTCTATAAATATCTGAACTAAATGGGTCACCACATCTTACCCATATGGGGAAATACCCACCATAATATGATGTTCGGTATTACCCTAATCAAAACCATAACAATTTGTAGACCATATGGAAAATGTTATATGACTAAAAATATAATCCTTGACATCATTGGGTGTATTCTATATCATAATCATTAAACACCTATTTAGATTATGACATAAACTCTTAGTATTGACTATGTTTCTCAATTCCTAGTAAAAATCGTTTATTAGAAAATAAGTATATCACGCAAGGAAAACATCATAATGTCATTCAATCGAGAAATTCTTGCTATATAACATAGAATAATTCATGGGATTAGTATACTATAAAATGAATAAAAATGAATGAGTTTTCATACACTCATCTCATAAAAAAGTAGAATAATCGATGATCATAAGAAAAATAAAAAAATGTGTATCACCCAAATTGGAATCATATTAAAAATAATTGGAAATATCAATAAAAACATGTTCCACTTGATGTAATATGTATTTTTATTTTTCATGGGGTTTCTAATCATAGGAAAATCTCATAACCCATTTAAAAATGATTCATAATATTCATTCTATTATATCAAAATAGTAAATCCAAAAGATAAAATAATTTGATTCCACTTTCTCACATCCCAACCCAGATTCTGATAAATGGTTCCCCAATCAAGAGGTTCTAATATCCTAAAGTGCTCGTATCATTATGATAGAGTCATCTATCTAACAGTAAGGACATAAGGTGTTTCAATGGGAATAATATTCCCTCATGCCTTTTTTATCACAATGGTAATAAACATTTCAGTAAATAATGGAAGTATAAAATTAATTATACAGAAGATAACATCCCAAAAATCAAATAATTAAACAATTGAAAATGTAATCTCATACAAATAATGATTTTTTGTGCCCTTAAAAATTATATAAATATGTATAGAATCATTCAGTATAATAGATTAATGAAAATTAAAAAATAGAAAATTAACTATTCTATGATAGATTCATGAGTAAGGATCAGTCATATGCTCTTCTCCTCCTATGAAAGGAACAAATAAAGCCTCATATAATGGGAACCTTCCTTGTTACTAACCTACATTCATGATGTCTGTTTGGGAACCCAAAAACAACACAAAATTTTTTGAGAGATAACGCTTTGTAGGCCAATACCAAAGGTGTCAATAAGAAATCAAATTTTTGTATAACAAACTGAGAAGTTTCTAATATATACAATAGAAATAATAGTTATGAATTTAATTATATGAAGGCATATGTGATACATGATTATTATAATATCCAAAAAAACAAGGCTCCCAATAAACAAATATCATGTTCTTGTAAATAGGGGAAATTGTAACTATGAAATAAACTAGTGTGATGTCATATTTTCTAAAAATTATAATTTAATAAACATACCAGTTCTATCAATAAATAATTAAAAAATATCCTCAACATCCTTATAAATTAATCGTTGACATATCATCCCCATCTACAATTCCTTATAGTCAATGTGTCAGATAATAAAGGGACTCATCCACGGTATAGAAGATGAAGGAATCTGCAACAAGAGCCCTGAGAATCTAGATAGAAACTCAATAACAACATGGGTGTAATTCACAGATCATGTCAAAATATCATTTCTAATGCACGTCCATGAAATACAAATCTATTGGTTGGGTAGTATCATGGAACCTATGAAATTAATTTTGGAGGAGTAAAAAAATCAATGGAATCCATTATATTAATCAAGTTCCATGGATTAGAAATATCCAAAGTGACATGTGGAAACAAGGTCCAAGCTGATAATAAAAGTCATAATCCACTATAATAATGAATTCATCATCTCATTACATTAATCATTTCATAATAAATTAAAATTTTAAAAGTTCATCGAACACATTTCCGCATTCTCTATTTAAAACTTTCGATCGATTTTCATCTGGTAATCCTAGGGAATGGAGTCATCAACTCTCTCTAATCAACTCTATTCAGTATATTGTTTGATTAAAATATTTCATATGTAACACCCCAAGATTTTACAGTATGTTATCTCTTCAAAGCATTTCAATAACTTATGCTACACACAACACTAAGTTCGAGCACACTACGACTTACCAAACTAGCCATTCAAAAAAGATGTTATGAATAGTATTAACCAAATTTTAAATTTTATATATCCTATATAATTTTGACATTCATCATTTTGGTTTCTTAGACATAATATAAGAAAAATTCAATTTTTAAGATAAAAGATTATTTTTTCAAAAAATACAGTTTTTTTGCCTTTTAACTGATAGCCCTTTTTAAATCCAATATTTGACACTTTTATATATTAAATTTAGAGAAATTAAATTCTTATTTATAAGAGGGACATAAAAATTTAGTCTGGATAAATTTTTGTAACTTTTCTAATAACTTTCACATTTTGATGATTAGTGAAAAATTCTAAATTTTACTTAAAGACATCTTTTTTAATAAAAATAAATTATCATCTTAAATTATACATTTCAGTGGTTTTAAAGAATTTTTATAAAATATTTATATCATTTAATATAATTTAGGTCATTGGATGTAATTTCATATTTAAACTAGACATAAAAATGTGTCAATAGTTTCATAGTTATTATTTCTTAAAAACATGCTCCATGTTTTAACAATAAAAAAATAATTTTAAATTAATTTCGGTCACTTATTTGTTTTGAATTTAGAAAAATGTATTCCCTATTTATAATAAATAGGTAAAAATTATGTAAATAGGTAAGTTTTATATTTATACATTATGAATATTTACTTCAGTAAATATTTTACTTACCATGGTTAAAAGGTAAATTCGGTAAATTTGGGTAAAAATAATATTATAATAATATTAAATTACCATAACATTTGTCGTATTCATATTTTTTTGTACAATTCAAAAAATATGAATCTTTGGGTCGTTTTTAGACCCCATGTAGACACATAAGAGTGATAATGACACTTTATATGATTTAATTTATTGTAAAGGCAAAAATGACATAAACATATACTATTTAGTAAAACAATTTTTTACATGGGGTTATATAAGTTATATTTTAGACTATAAGTAATAATTAAAAAGATAAAAATATTTCCTACATAATTATATTTTATTTATAGTTTTTAGACATTAAATAATTAAATTTATTTATGACACAATGATGATACAGTATTTCCATATTAATAAAAGAATTAAATAAATGATATTGTAAATAATAAAATAAATATAATTTAAATTTTTGGATGCCATAAAAGAATTTTATAGGTGAATATGACATGTTACGATGGATTTAATTTATTTGGATCGAAGAAATCAATTTTTTCTGATTTTCCCAAAAACCAAAAACGAGATACAGTCAAAATTTACAAAATTGAGTTTTTAAAACAAATTCTATATTATTAATTGATATAATATTCCAAAAAAATATTTGGTTCATAAAAAATACATAGATAAGGATATATATATTAATATTGAACCACGTGGGGTTCTCTGGTCTGGTTATAGTATATTTATTATTCATATAATATTAAAATACCAAGAGATGTTGTAAATGTCAAACTATTTAAATATGAGTTAAATCTAGTATATAAGGATATTATGGTAAACTAAACCTATCTGAAACCTATTGATTGAGATTTTTTTGACCCCTCCCCACCTTATCCTTGAAATAAATTTTTCTGGATCCATTAGAAACTGAAAATTATTTTATTATAAAATTATATTTCAAGATTTTCTTAAAGTGACCCTCACCTCTCTTATAAAAAGGTACTTCCTCTTCGCATAATTTCACACCTCCAAAGACATTTTCTCGGCCAAAACCATCCCAAATATCCTCCCAAATTTCCTCCATTAATCTTAGAGGCCTTACATTGGTCATAAAGCCATCCTATGGATCCCTTTTGATCAAATCAAAAGGAAGAACCTGAAGAAGAGGTAAATATTGCATCACCTATTTCAATTTCTTTTCTTCTTCCACTTCATATTTATTAGTTTTTTCCATTAGAAAATAATATATACAGTATCTTCTATATACAGTGATGTTACTATAAAAATGGTAAAAACATATTCATTATTCCTTCCTTCATATGAATGTCAAAGTCACCAACAATGTGTACGCACGGCTTACCGTCTCCATGTCATGGTGTAGTTTGTTATTCAAACACTTCGTTATTTGGGATGGGTATAGTAAAGAGTATAATTGATATAAGTAATAAATATAAAATTATAATGATTCTTTATATATGTTATACCATCCAATTATATACGATTTCACCATTAATATAATGGTATTGTCGCTCGTGTGTACGTACAGATTACAGTCTCCACGTACGCGATGAGATTCATTCCCCATCGTAATCATTCAAGAATAATATTCATTTTATGATTTAAAATAATGTTTAATAACTTAATATCATTCTTGATATTAATAAAATACATCCTATCCATAAAAAACACGGTGTACATAACCGAGCATATAACGGAAAACAGATCAGTTAACACCCTAAATGATGATACTACTAAAATATTATTAACAACGAAAAATTAGAGGATCATATATGATATCATATTTATGTATATAGTTATTTTATAATTTAATAAAAATGATTTGGCTATTATACAGGAGGTTAACATACCCTCTACCAAGGAAAAGTACAAGGTTAGGGTTAATTCCTCAATCTCATTATTATCCGAGATTGTTTATTGTATGTTTTATGGAGACATATTTATTACCCATGTCCATGTTTCATAAAATAGTTTTCAAAAGGATTTTTGAAGGGACTCTTTCTCTAAAACATCATTTTAAATGTTTTAAAGATTTATTCTTCTAATCTTTTCTCATTAATGTCCATGTTTTCAGAATGATTTTAATGATTTATTTATATAGAAATGATATTTTTAAAATGTTAATTCCTTTCAAAAGTATCAAAGTGGTATGGGACACTTTGATTCAAAAATATTTTTAAATGAATTCATTTATAAATTGTGTGACATTTAAATTGATTTCAGGAAAAGGGATATTTCTATCAAAGAGTTTTACTAATCATATTTAACTATGTCAACATCCTTTACTGGATATTATTCTTGATCTGGGTTGAATTATTATGATAACAATCATACATATAGAATTACTGGTTTTGTGATATGTTTGAACATGGATGTGTTATTTTTATACCATTCATGGTTTATGGATAAAGTATTATAATTTTTTATTCTATTTTTAATATAGATGTTTTTGTTATGTTTAAACCTTTTCATATGAGGAATGCATTTGACATAGTAAGTGATGGGTGGAGCCTGTTGTAGCTCCTCGATGCATTGGTAGGTCTCATGAGACAAAACAGTGTCTTGTCATAAGGACTTGACAAAATATTATTTGTATTCTTGGAAAAAGGAATTGACCATGTGGTTATGATGTCTGGGATTATTCATTCCATCATTATGAAAGTGGATATTGATATTTCATGTGATTATTCAACTATTAGAATATCTTTGTGAATAAGTAAATGGAATTATTTGTTTTAATATTTTCCATATTATGCTGAAGTTTACGTTTAAAAGGATTTTGTTTTAGTCATATACATTTCCTTAAATGTTTATTATTATTTATGAAAGTTTCCCATATATTGTTATTATTACTGAGCATCTGAGCTCATCCCTTTTTATGTTTTATTTTTCTAGGATTTCCAAGAAGTGTATTATTATTGATATGCAGGGTTAAGCTAAAATGGAATAATTATGTTCTTAAATAACTATCTATTTTGTATTTTATTTTTAAAATTGTAATGTGAATTTGATTTATGTAATCTATTTCCATGACTGCTAAACTGATCAGTCTTTTGGGACATGATTTCCTTGTACCATTCCAATGTATTAAAATAATGCACCAACTCTAGGTAACTGGGGTTGGGGTGTTGCAGTTGGTATCAAATGAATTTTAGAAAATCCATGTAAACTAGATTTAGAAAAACATTGATTAGAGAAACTTACCCTAAGATAGACATTGAGGATTAGTATAGAAAAACTTCCTAGACATTAGGTAATTTATAAATTTTGTGTATTTTCTAAGCAATGCATCCCTATCTGGATACAGGCGGGTAGAGGTGGCTCTATAACCTATGTACCTAGTAGTCAAAACTCTGACAAGGAGTTTTGTGCTTAACCCAGGGTATCCTGGAACAGGACAATGGGGCTTGCAAAACTCTTGGTTATGAAACTCCCAGGGGATATGCTTAGGATAATTCACATTTTCATTACAAACCATTATGAAGTATTTATGAGTAAATACTTCCTCAATGAAACCATTTTTTAATTATAGATAATATTCATAATCATTTCAATTTACTTTAGGTATTTTACTAGTTTAGAATTATACATTTCTATAAATAAACTAACCAAGTTTATGCCATTGGTTAGAAATGTTTCCTAATAGAAGGAATGATAATTCCCGCAATACGCATGATCGAAAAATTATGAAGGGTCATATCATTTATGGTATGAAGGAAAAATTTAGAAGGGAAATAGTTTCCCATGCTTTGTCATCATATGTAAAAATGATATCATGTAGTAAAAAGATATGTAATGAATTCTCTGAGTCTTATGGATTTGAAGGGAAGCAAGAGAAGAAAATGATGGAAGAGAGAAAGATGGATAATGATAAGAGGGGGGAAAATGATTTTCCCATATGTGATTACTGTAGAAATAACCACCTTGGTAAATGAATGAAGGGAATGGGAGTTTGTTATCAGTGTGGAGAAAATGGACACCAAGTACATGATTGTAAGGGTAAGACAAATGTTTCAAATGTAAAATGCTTCATCTTTATGGAGTTGGGACACTACGTGAATCAATGTCCAAATCATCATAGTATACCCCAAATGCTATTATGGGATAATAATCAAGTTATTATACTACTGAAGATAAAGAGGACTCATTAGAGTTCTTATGTTTTTATTAATGTATTGTTTCATTCAGGTATTGTATTAATGATGAACATATTATAAGTATTGTAGAGTATATAAGGATCGTACTGCAGTTCAATTTCATTAAGAATTTGATATTGTGTGGAAGCATGAAAAGTCACTCAATAGAAGGTTAATGTTTTTCAAAAAGATATGTTTGAGGGAAGGAGAAACCATAATATGGTTTTGATACTGAGAGAGTGATTTTGGAATAATATATGATTGATTTAGATAAATTATATAGGAAATTCTTTACTACCTTGAAATTGATTAATTATTTGTATATTCCATCATTAGTGTTGTTTACAACATTTTTGGATAGAAGAAGTATATCCAGTATACTATAAGGAATTATAGAGCATGAATGTAATAAATAATGTTTTATTGTAATTTTAGGTGTTTCCTTGTTTTAAAAGAATACATGATGAAGGTATTCCCATGTTATTACATAGAAATAAAGATCTTCATTATGTTTACTTTCCTTATAAATTTTGGACTATGAGTTTGGACAGATGTGTTTTAGATAAGACTAAATGTAGGAATGGATTGAGTTTGATATTAGAAACTATTGTTATGGTTAATGATTTTCTTAAGAATATTTTTGGATTGTTATAAAATGGGCAACATAGAGATCGGGTGACAACCCATCACCTCTGGTAAGGCTGTGAGACTTGGACACGCAACTGAAGGGTGATAAGTGTGGATCACCTAACATTAGAATACATGATGATCTCGTTTTTATAATTTTGTTTTTTTAATAGTCTGACAAATTAATTATAAATTCATTCTTTTTGGAACCTTATACGATTATGATAAATAGAATATTATTGAATTCTATTATCTATTGAAGTGAATGATGAGTTTGTGGTAAGAATTAGTTGAAGGATGAAACTCTACTTGTCAAGTATATTTTTTCTCTTATTCTATGAATAATTTAATTATTATGCTTTAGGGAAGGGATCTTAAAACCAAAAATGTGTTATCCTTATACCTTATGATTTGTTGAACCGATGATATTTTAAATCATCATAGAATGGTGGCTTTGAGGCCCTCAATTTTACACTTATTTTTGATTGATGACCTCAATCACTCCCTTTAAATATTTACGTTTTCCTCCAATTATTTGTCTCTAATTTCAAAAAATGTTATCCTAATAGAGATATTAATTTGGTGGTTAATTTTTCATTTCCCATTCCATCTTATTAAGAAGAAATTTTATTAACCCAATTGACGATGTGGGTTTTCCACAAAAGGAATTTTTCTATTTTTAACATTTTATTTTCAAAGAACAATTTCAAATTGTGAGGAATCCATTTATTGAAGTATGGGAGAATGAAACACCCCAATATTTTATAGTATGTAATCTCTGTAATGTATTTCAATAATGTGCACTACACACAACACCGAGTTCGAGATCACCACAACATACCAAAATTGCCATTCAAAAAAGATGTTATGAATATTATTAACAACATTTTAAATTATATATATACTATATAATATTAACATTAAACTTTTGTGTTTCTTATACATAATATAAGAATAATTCAATTTTCAAGATAAAAGTGGTAGTTTTCAAAGAAAATGTAGTTTTTCGGCCATTCAATGGAGAACCCTTTTTAAATCCAATATTTTACAATTTTATATATTAAATTTAGTGAAATTAAATTCTTATTTAGAATAGGGACATAAAAATTTACTTTGTATAATGTTTTGGTACTTTTCTGATAACATTCATATTTTGATTAACAGTAAAAAATAATAATCCTTAATTAAAAACAAAATTTTTAATCAAAATAATTTATATTTTCAAATTATAAATTTGAGTGGTTTTAAAGTATAATTGGACAATATTTTTATCATTTACAATAATTTATGTCATTGGATGTAATTTTACATTTTAGGTAGACATAAACATGTGTCAATCGTCTGATAGTTATTATTTCTTAAAAACACGCTTTCTGTTTTAACAACAGGAATTATTTTTAAATTAATTTCTATCACTTATGTGTTTTTATTTTGGAAAAATGGATTACATATTTAAAATCTACAGGTATAAATTGTGTAATTAGGTAACTTTTATTTTTAGATATTATGAATATTTATTTTGCTAAATATTTTATTTACCATGGTTAAAGGGTAAATCCGGTAGATTAGGGTAACAAATAATAATATAATAATATGGAATTACCCTAACATATGTCTTATTCATATTGCTTGATAAATATCCGACCATGGGAAGCCTTGGGTCGTTTTTGGGACCCCACGGAGCCACTTGAGAGTGATAATGACACTTTATATTAATTAATTTAATGTAAGACAAAAACGACATAAACATATATCTTTTAGTAAAAAAAATTTTACATGGGGTTATATATATTATCTTTTCTACTAAAAAACTAATTATAAATATAAAAATATTTTATAAATAAGGATATTTTTTTATAATTTTTAGACATTAAGTAATATAATTTATATATGACACCATGATGATGTAGTAATTACCTTATTAAAGAAAGAATCATATAATGGTATTGTAAATATTAAAACAAATATAATTTTAAGGTTTTTATGTCATCCACTAATTTTATAGGTTAATATTACATGTTCTTATTGAATCAACATGTGTTTTTTTAATTAATCATGCTGTGATGATTTTCAAAAAAACCAAATACAAAATAGTGGAAAAAGTTTCATAATTCTGTTTTTAAAACAAGTGTTGTATTATTAATTGATATAATATTACTAAAAATATAACAGTTGTCCAGAAGACCTAAATAATGTTATATATATTAATAATTAACCTCATGGGTTTCTCTTGGCTGGATATAGTATGTTTATTAACCATATAATATAAAAATAAAAAGAGACGTGGTAAATGTCACACTATTTAACTAAGAGATAAATCTAAAAGATAAAGATAATATGGTGACCTAAACATATCTAAAACTTATTTATGGAGTGTTTTTTTACCCATACGCACCTTAGCCTCAAAATAAGTCATTTTTGAGCCTTTATAAACATAAAATTAGTTTATTACAAAATAATATTTCAAGCTTTTCCAAAAGTGACCCTCACCTCTCTTATAAATGGGTACTTACCCTTCTCATAATTTCAGACCTCCAAATCCATTTGGCATGTCCAAACCCTAACCACATATCCTACCAAATTTCCTCCATTCATACTAGAGGCATTAATTTTGTCATAAAGCCAACCTATTGAGCCCTTTTGATCAAATCAAAAGGAAAAACCCAAAGAAGAGGTAATTATTTCATCATCTCTTTCATGATATTTTCTTCTTCCACTTCCTGATTATTTGTTGCTTCTGTTATAAAATTATAAATCTAGTATCTTATATATACTATGATATTATTATAAAAATTTTACAACCATATTCATTATTTTATCAATCATATGAATGAAAAAATCATCATACGTGCGTACGTACGGCTTACCATCTCCACGTCGTGGTGTAGTTTTTTTTCAAACACTTCATTAATTGGATGTGTATAATAATTAGTATAACTATGTTAAATAAAAAAATATAACATGTTAATGATTTTCTATATATTATATAAAATCCAATTTCGTATGATTTCACCATCAATATATTGATATTGTGGCTCATGCATACGTACTAATTACTGTCTCCACAGACGTGATGAGATTAATTCCTCATCTTAATCATTCAAGAATAATTTTCATTTTATGATTAAAAATAATGTTTAATAACTTAATATAATTATCAATATGAATAAAATACATCCTATCCATAACAAAAATGGCTTATTTAACCGATCATATAATACAAAATAGATCAGTTGAACCCAGAAATGATGATACTATTAAAATATTATTTACAAAGAAATATTAGAGGATCATGTATGATATCATATTTATGTATATAGTTATTGAATAATTTAATAACAATGATTTAACTATTATACAAGAGGTTAACGTACCCTAGACCAAGTAAAAGAACATGGTATTGGTTAATTCTTCAATCTAATTATTATTTGAGATTATTTATGTGTATGTTTTTTTGGGACATATTTATTATCCATGTCCATGTTTCCTGAAACATTTTTCAAAAGGATAATTTTAAGGGACTCTTTAACTAAAACATCATTTTAAATGTTTAAATATTTATTCTTTTAAACCATTCTCATATATTTCCATATATTCAAAATTATTTTAAGGATTTATTTTTATGGATATGAATGTTTTAGAATGTTATTTCCTTTAAAAAGATTCAAATTGGTGTGGGAAACATTGATTCCAATATAACTTTTATATGACATCATTTATAAATTGTGTGACTTTTAAAATGATTTTGTGAAAAAAGGATATTTCCCTCAATGATTTTTAGTGCTCATTTTCAACTATTTCAACATCCATTACTGGATATTATTCTTGATCGAGGTTGATTTATTATAATAAAAATATCTTATATTGTATTGATGGTTTTGTGATATGTTTGACTATGGATGTGTTATTTTTATACCATTCATGGGTTATGAATAAAGTATTGACATTTAATATGCTAGATTTAATTTGAATGTTTATGTTATAATTAAAATTTTTCATATGAGGAATGAAATGGACTTAGTAAGTGACGGGTGGAGCTCGCTATAGCTCCACGATGCATTGGTAGGTCTCAGGAGACAAACTAGTGTTTTGGAACAAGGGCTTGACAAAATCTATTTTCCAGTCTTGGCACAAGGCCTTGACTATGTGGTTATTAAGTTTGGCATTACGTATTCCATCATTATGAAAGTGGCTATTGATATTGCATGTGATTATTTGACTAATAGAATATCCTTATGAATAAGTAAATGTCATTATTTGATTTTATATTTTCCATATTTTGATAAATTTTATGTTCAAAAGGATTTTTTTAGTCTTATACATTGCCTTAAATTTTTGTGCTTATTTATGAAAGTTTCTACTATATTGTTATCCTTACTGATCATCTGAGCTCACCCATTTTTATGTTTTATTTTCCCAGGATTTCTAGGAAATGTATTATGATTGACATATAGTGTTAAGATAAAAGGGAATAATGGAGTTCTCAAAAAAATATTTATGCTGTATTTTATGTTTGAGATTGTAATGTAGAGTTGATGAATGCAATCTATTTCCAATACTGCTAAACTGGTCAGTCTTTCGGGACTTGATTTCCTTGTATCATGCCAATGCATTAAAATAATGCACTGACTCTGGATAACTGGGGTTGGGGCATTACATCCTAGTAGCATGGAGATCTCACACTAACCTAATGGGGTTATATAAAATAAGTAATATGAAATGATCAACACCAATGGGTGGACAAGATTAGTGCTACCATTATCTAAAAATATAAAAGGTACTAGTGGGAAACCTATAAGGTTCAAATTAACTCAATCAAACCATTAATTTTATTTCAAGGGTTCCCTTAAAAAATATTCTTATGAAAAATTGATAATAAATATTATACAAAACCAAAATTTAAGGGATACGGTATACACCACCTTCCATTTAAAAGTGGTAGAACACTCATCTCATTTTATACTCTGATTTAGTGCAGATATAGAGAAAAATGAAGTACATACAAATGTACTCACTATAGAAAGTGTTATTTCCCCCCTAAATTACTCAATCAGTATAAAAAATTTAGAATAACACTAGATGAAGGTACAACATACCGGCATAGATACAAAGAGACAAACAATAATGGAATTTGAGTTTGGATGGCAAATCATTGGAAAAAGACTACGTCTATGCTTGAAAATAACGCCAAAACATATAAAAAAAATCATAACTAGAGAATAATTGAAAAATTATATGACATTTCAATAATTTTAACTCATTAAAGAAATAAATGTAAATTATCTAAAAAAGATATGGTCATAATGTTTGCCCACTGAGTTTCCCAAACTGCACACCAAATGTGCACCCATCTCTGCCATAAAGAGAACCACACATATTCATGGAACATAGTTATAAAAATTGTATGGTGACCTATTTTAGGCCTCTATAAAAATTATTCATCTTTCTACATGGGTGTGTGCCCCTGGATGCATGGTTTATTAAAAATGTGGGACATCTGGCTACCCTTTCTCTAGCCCTACACGATTTACTCAAACCATGTTTCCTATGCCACTTGGTTTCTAATAACCACAAAGTATAGATACTTTTTTAAAAAAACCGAATCTCAATGTTAAGAAAATTTCATATGTATCACTAAATCTCCTATGATTTTAATAGTTACTCATATTAATTTTAAATGAAGGATTCAAAAAGAAGACAAATTTATTTTTACCTCATAGGAAAACCCTAGATCTCATATCATTCTCACATGGCCATCTATTTTTGAATTACCCTACAATATACATTAAATTAATTTCTTTGAGACTGTAAATATTTAAGGATTGAGTGAGAAAAAATCTACGAAACTATGTATCATCTACCATTTACTATCAATTAAATTATCTCCCCATTAATATGAGTCAAAATTAATTTTATATTTTTTGGCAGGATAATTGTAGAATTCATGACTAGATTTCTTTGATTACTGTAATAAATATAAATATTCATTAAATTATAGATATAATTTGAGTATTAATTATTTAATTATTGTTTGTATCATTTCCTGATAACGACAAATGGTACAAAAGATTTATATTTTACAATTTTATTTTTTATAAAATATAATTATAATTTTTTCCAACCATTTACAATATAATTTATCCTATAATTTTATATAGACACCTCAATATTAATAATAATTTCTTGGGGAACACCAGTGTCAACCAAAAAAAATATTAAATTTAATTTAAATACATTTAAATCAAAAATCTTATTATCTTTAAAAATTTTGAATAGAAAATAAAATAAATAAATGTTCCATATATTGACAGAATATATTACTCTAAAACATTAATATTTAACTCCCAGAATGAAAAAATGGAAATCATTTCAATAAATCAAAAAAATAAAAATAGAATAATTACCAATCATATCAATTATGTGTTCATGATTTGGAATAAACAATTATTGAATAATTTATATTCTATATAAACATATCAATATTATATAAATTATGGATGAAAAAT
Organism: Viscum album; assembly: GCA_963277665.1. NCBI lineage: Eukaryota > Viridiplantae > Streptophyta > Magnoliopsida > Santalales > Viscaceae > Viscum > Viscum album. The sequence goes on along the minus strand of OY728151.1, from coordinate 13,454,620 downwards.
TCCTCAAGATCAATAGCTAAAATAGTGTTCATAAAATATAGATTTATTACCAAAAATACCAAAACGATAGTTTTTAAAAAATTCAATATAAATAGCTATATACCCATAATAATTTATATTATAATGAAGAAATAATAATTTTAAATTTTTATGATATATCATTGTAGTTCAATGTTTAAAAAAGTGAAATTTTATTATATATATTTTAACATCATTTTTACCCTATCCTAAAAATATTTTAAGGAATGTATCAATATTTTTATTTTTGGTATATTATTAAATATATATATATATAAGCATATGAAATTATTTAAAATATATTAATAAAATTTGAGATTACGATTTCCAATATTAAATTTTGTTTAAAATTTCTAATAATACGCATGCATTGTAGTAATTACATATTATTAATTGATGGATACATGTCCTATGTGATTTTTTATGATTAAGGAATATTAAAATTGATAATAAAAACCAAAATTTTCATCCTATTTAATTTGACCATTATATTGTATTATTTTCTAATGGATTAATGTTCTGTTCCATTTTATACGACTATATAATCAATTATCAATGACTTATAAAAATTGGGATTTAGAATATTTTGTTAGTGGATATCTTGTATGTTTTATGTTTTAAACTAATTATATACCAAAATAAATTATATCATTAAAATTTAGTTAGTTTTTACTCGAGTTTCACATTACATAAAAATTCACATATATGTCGTGATTAATATAAAAATGAATAATCTAAATTGTATTCCATGGAAATATATTGTAATGCCCGGACCCTAGTTACCCAGAGTTAGTGCATTATTTTAATACATTTTCATGATTATAAGGAATCAAGTCCCAAAAGACGAATCAGTTTAGTTGTCTTGGAAAATAGAATACAAACATGAACGTTACATTACAATTTCTAACACAGAACCAAAAAAATCCTTAGAGAATGCCATTGTTCCCCTAGCTTAACCCTGCATCTCAAACATAATACATTTCATGGGATCCTGGGAAAATAAAAAATAAGAAAGGGCTGAGCTTAGATGCCCAGTAAGGGTAAATAATTTAGCGGAAGCTATAAACTTTTAAAGAAAGATGTGTAATAGAAACAATAGCCTTCTAAACATAAACTTGAACATAATATGGAAAAAATAAATCAAACATTACCATATAAACTTGCACATGGATATTAAACTAGTCGAATAATCACATATAATGACTAATTTCATAATGAGATAATGTATATTACAACACTTTAATTTCTATTTCAAGGCCTCGTGCCAGGACCTAGGGGATAACTGTAACCAGACCCCAACCTGAAGAGCCTCTATAACCAGAATCCAACCTAGAGATCCCCCGTAACCGTACTCCATCCCAAAGAGCCTCTGTAACCAGACTCCATCCTGAAGATCCTCTATAACTGGACTCCATCCCGGAGGGTCAGCTGTAATTGTACCCCAACCTGGAGGGCTTACTTTTACCGGTCCCCAACCCAGAATATACTAGTCCATTAAATTCATCTTAAGAAAAGGTTAAAATATAACATAAACAATCATATTAAAACTGGCATATGAAATATCAATACATTAACCATAAACCATAAATGGATTAAAAATAACTAATACACAATCAAAAATATCTCAAAACCATAAATACAACATTGAAGAATTATATCATAATAAATCAACTTCGAACAAGTGCAAAATTTGTCGAAGGATGTTGACATAGATGAAATCAAAACTATTTGAGAAAAATATCTCATTTTATTTTGAAATCATTTTAGAGTCACATAATTATAATGAAAACATTTATTTTGAAAATATTCTTATAAGCTTGAAAGGGAAGCATCTATAATTTTATAATGGCCAAAAATATATGCACCTACCGTATAAGTTAAAAAACAATATTAAATAAATTTTGTCAAAAAGGTCATAAAGTACCTAGTTTGGAAAACGACAGAAAGATTCCTTTCAAAATATATAAGGTCAAATAAGGGTATAAATGACTTAAACCCATTGTATAGTAAATAGTAAAAATGTTTGGAAATACATTTTTAAGAATCATGGATGTGGATGATAAAGAAGTCCCAGTAGATAATTACTTATAAACAACCTCAGATAATGAAGAGGCTGTGAAATTAACCCTTACCTTGTACCTTTACTTGGTTGAGGGTTGGTTAACCAACTGTATAATAGTGAAATAATTATTATTAAATTATTAAAGAACCATATACATTAATAGGATATCATATATGATCTTCTAATATTACTTTGTTAATGATATTTCAGTAGTATCATCATTTTGGGTGTTAACTGATTCATTTTACTTTATATGATTTATTATGTAAGTAATGTCTATTATTGATGGGATGTTTATTATTCATATACAAAATGATATCAAGTCTTTAAATATTATTTTTAATCATCAAATGAATATTATTCTTGAATGGTTATAATGCGTAATGAATCTCATTGTGTTCATTGAGACGGTAATCCATACGTACGCACGATTGACAATATCATTCTTTTTATTTTAAAATAATATATAATGGGATGGTATATCATATATACAGAATCATTATCATGTTATATTTAATATTTATATCATTTATACTAATTATTATACTCATCCAAATGATGAAGTGTTTGAATAACAGACTACAACACGAGGTGGATACGGTAAGCTGTACGTACGCACATATGGTGACATGCCATTTATAGGATGGAATGAAAAATGAATATCGTTGTACCATATTTATAATAACATCACAGTATATAGAATATACTGGATTGTTTATTTTATAATAGAAACAATAATAAAATAAGAAGTGGAAGAAGAAAAGAACGGGGAAGAGGTGATGAAATATTTACATCGTTCTCGGGTTCTTCCTTTTGATTTGATCATAAGGGCTCATTAGGATGTCTTTATTACCAATGGAAGGCCTCTAGGATTAATGGAGAATAGTTGAGAGGTTATTTGATCAGGGTTTGGCTGAGCCAAATGGCTTTGAAGGTGTGAATTTGAGAGATGGGGGAGTGCCCTTTTATAAGAGGGGGGGGAACCTTTGGAAAAGATTGAGATATTATTTTATAATAAAAATATATTCTGTTTATAATTGCTCCAGGTTGATTTGTTTAGAATCTAATTTATTGATGGGTCTAAATCCTCTCAACTGATAGGTTTTAGACAAGTTTATGTTTCCATTTTAACCTTATCTTTTATATTTAACTCTAAGTTAAATAATTTATCTCTTACTGTTTCTTCTTGTAATCTTACACTATATGGTTAATAAACTTACAATAAACATCCATGAGAACCTCAAATGGATCATTAATGAAATATATAATATTATTTAAGCCCTTTGTATGACCCTTATATTTTTAGTAACATTATATCAAAACAAATATAGTTTTTGTTTTAAAAACTATTTTATGTCAATTTGGACAGTCTTTGGTATTTGTTTTTTGTTAAAATCATAAAAGCATGATTACTTAAAAAATATTTGATTGAATCATCCCTAACATGTCATATTCACCTAGAGAATTATTTTTATTTATCAAAATTCTCAAATTACATTTATTTGGGTATTTATAATATCAATTATTTTAATCTTATATTAATAAGGTAATTACTACATCATCATCGTGTCAAAAGTAAATTTAATTATTTAATGTTTAAATTTTTTAAATAAATTATTATTATGTAGGAAATTAATTAGAATTCTAGTGAATATTTATAGTCAAGTTTATCTTATGTGTAACCCCATATTAAAAATGGTTTAGTTATTAAACATTGAATTTATCACTTTTACATATTCATTGAATTAAATAATAAAAAATGTCCTAATCTAATAGAAGTTGATAAAAAGGATCATATTTTATTCATAAGGTTTTTTTGGACTAATTACATTTATCAAATTGAATAATGACATGTGTTAGGGTAATAATTATATCATTTTTACCTTTAATTACCATATTTACTTTTAACTATGGAAAATAAAATTCAAAAGTTAGTATACCCCAAAAAATATTATCTTATAGAACCACATATTACTTAATCATATCAAATGTGTCTCTCAGATTTTTGAAATTCTATTGAAAAAAGCTGTAATATTATGTTTTATGAAAATTTTCAAATTCTCCTAGGAGGTGGGTAAAAGACTTTTAAAAAGTTCAATAAAATTTTTATATATATACACATATTATAAAATGACTTCAATGAATTAAATTGAAATTATATAGGTCTTATCTATCTATTTTTACCAAAAATAAATTTAAATAAAATAATTAATTTTTTAAATAAAAAGTCGGTTTTAACCAATAACGTAGTGTTTTAAACAATCCATCCAAAAATGAGCATATTTAGAAAAATACCAAACTTTTACCCTAAGACAATTTTAATATTCTGAATTAAAAAATGAAGTATATTTTAACAAATTCAAAACATAGAATTATAATTTATTAATTTAAAATTAATTCTCATTGTCAAAACCAAAAGGCGTATTTTTATAACATAATAACTATCAAAACATTGACGCTTGTTTATGTCCAAGTTCAAAGTAAAATTACAAAAAATGACCAGCATTTGATTAAATGGTAAAAATATAATCTTATTATACATCCAAACCATTAAAATGTATAATTTAACACTATAAATTATTTTGATTGAAAATGTGGTTTTAAGTTAAAATATAGTATTTTTCACTATTCACCCAAATATAAAAGTTATCAAAAAACACCAAAACATTATTGAAACTAAATTATTATGTCCTAATTCTAAAAAAGAAGTTTATTTTTTCAAATTGAATTTATAAAAGTTTCAAATATTATATTTAAAAAAGGTTCTCCATTAAAAGCTGGTAAAATTGCAATTTCTGAAAAATACTTCTTTTATCTGAAAAATATGAATTTTTTCTTACATTATGTATAAAAAACTCATAATATGGATTCTAAAATTATAAGGATTATATAATGTTCAAAATTCAGTTAATAATATTCATAACTACTTTTGAACGGCTAGTTAGGTAAGTCGTGGTGCGCTTGAACTCAGTGTTGCGTGTAGTGCAAGTTATTTAATAACATTGAAGAAATAACATGCTATGAAATCTTGTGGTGTTACTTTCTTCCCTCATTTAATAAATTGTGTCCTCACAATTTGATGTTTTTCTTCAAAAATAAAAGGTTTAAAATTGAAAAATACCTTTGTGGAAAACCCACATCAGAAATTGGGTTTATAAAATTTAATCTTAATAAGATGGAAAGGGAAATGAAAAAGTCACCACCACATTATGATCTCGATTAGGAGAAAATTGGTGAAAATTAGAGACGCATAATTTGAGTAAAACATAAATATTTATAGGGAGTGATTGAGGTCATCAATCACAAAAAAGTGTAAAATTGAGGGCCTCAAAGCCAACATTCTATGATGATTAAAAATATCGTTGGTTCATCAATTTATACGGTATTAGGATAAAACATTTTCTGCTTTAAAAACCCTGACATAAAGATTAAGAATAAACTTATTTATATAATAAGAGAATATATATATATATATATACACTTGATAAGTAGAGTTCAATCCTTTAACTAATTTCTACCACAAAATCATCTCTCACTCTAAAAGATAATAGGACTTAAAAAATTATATTTCTCTTATTCGTATAGGGTTTCAAAAAAGAATTTATAATTCAACTACCAAACCTTTAAAAAAACTAAATTATTCAATCTATGACATCACGTGGTATGGTGGTAGGTGATGCACCCTTGTCGCCCTTCAGTTGCGGGTTCAAGTCTTGCGGCCTTGCCAGATGCGATGGGTTATCGCCTGACCTCTAGTTTGTCCTTTTTATGAGAATATGAAAATAATATCAACAATAGTATCCAACTTCAATCTTAATACATTCCAACTATTAGACTTATCCAAAATACATCTATCCATACTCGCTGTCTAAAATTTATAAGTTAATCACAATGAAGATCCTTTTTTCCACGTAATAACATCTGAAGACCATCATCATGTATTCTTTTAAAACATGGTAACACCCTGAATTACCATTAAAATTTATTGATTACATTCATGATTCCTTATTAATTATAGAATACCGGATATATTTTTTATATACAAAATTTTTAAATATTCCAACAATGATGAAATAAAAAACTATTCATCAGTTCCAAAGATGTCAAGAATATCCAATATAATTTATCCAAATTAACCGTCTCTTATTCCAAAATCATTTCCCCATTATCAGAACCATATGAAGGATTACCTTTCCTTCAACCATGTTTTTTTCCAAAAGTGTAACTTACTGTTAAGTCTCTTTTCTTAGAACCATATAATCTCAAATCCTCTATAAAATAGTACTGTGGTACAATCCTTATTTATCTCCATAAATCATATAACAAGTATATTGTTGATACAACACTAAAATGAAATAATTATATAATAACAAAAAAAGAAAACTAGTCATTATTCTTCATCTGAGGTAGTTTCATAAGTTGATGATTATCCAATAGAATCATTTTCGGTATACGCTGATTACTGGGACATTGATTCGCGTAGAGTCCCAATGCCTTGCAGATGAAGCATTTTACATTTTAAACCTTTTTCTTACCCATGGAATCACATACTTATTGTCCTTTTTCTCCACACTTATAACAAACTCCCATTCCTTCCAAGAATTTACCAAGGTTATTCTTTCCACATTTATCACATTTGGGAAAATCCATCATTCCCCTCTTCCCTTTATCTATCATTCTCTCTACCATCCTTTTCTTCTACTGCTTTCGTTCAAAGCCATATGACTTAAATATTTCTTTACTTATCTTATTAACACATGATATTATTTCTTTTATGTTTAGAATACCTGGGAGACTATTTCCCTTCTAAATGTTTGCTTAATACCATGAATGATGTGATCCTTCTTACTCTTTGGATCATATGTGTTTCTAGAGTTCTTATTCCTTATACTGGGTGCCATTTATAAACAATGGCATACACAAGGTCAGTTTATGAAACGATGTGAATAATTGCAAACTTGTAAAATACCTAAAGATAATTGAATAGTTTATAAATATAATCTAAAATCATAAAAAAAATTCTTTAAGGAGGTATATATTCATAAATCCTTCATAATTATTTGTAAAGAAAATGATAATTATCCTAATCATATCTGTTATGAGTATCGTAACAAAGACTGAAACAAGGCCCGTTGTTGTGCACCAGTTCCCATTCGAGTCTAGCTCCTAGAGGTGTTTTTGGGTTTAACACCTAGGTACATATGTGACAGATCCACCTCTACCTTCTTGTATCCAGAAAGGGATTTATTTTCTTGGAAAACTCACAAAATATCTACATTACATAAATTCTAGGAAGTTCTTCTATACTAATCCTCAAAGACTATCTTCGGGTAATTTTCTCAAATCAGAGTTTATCTAAATCTAGTTTCAAAGGTTATTACTAAACATTCTCTGATACAAACTATAATTCCCGGACACCAGTTACCCAGAGTCGGTGCATTATTTTAATACATTGGCATGATTACAAGGAATCAATTCCTAAATGACCGATCAATTTAGCAGTCTTGGAAAATATATTACATACAGGAATGTTACATTACAATTTCTAACACCCAAAAAAATAATCCTTTGATAATTTCATTTTCCCATTATCTTAACCATGCATCTCAAACATAAAATACTTCTTGGGATCCTGGGAAAAGATAATATACGAAAGGGGTGATCTGAGATGCTCAGTACGGGTAAATGATTTATAGAAATCTATAAACTTTTAAGGAAAGATATGTAATAAAAACAATAGCCTTTTAAATATAAACTTGAATATAATAAGGTAAAAATAAATCAAACATTACCATATATACATAGACATGAATATTCTACTATTAAAATAATCACATCTGATGAATAATTTCATAATGGGGGAAATTATAGTACATGACTTTAATTTTTGTGTCAAGGCCTCGTTCCAAGACCTAGGGGCTAAATGTAACTAGAACCCAACCTGGAGAGCCTATGTAACTAGACTCCAACCTGTAGAGCCTCTGTAACTGGACTCCATCTTGGAGAGCCTCTGTAATGAGACTCCATCCCAGAGATCATCTGTAACCAGACTCCATCCTGGAGGGTCTGTTGTAACGAGACCCCAACCCGGAGGGCTTACTTTTACCAGCCCCCAACACGGAACATACTAGTCCAATACATTCTTCATAATAAAAGGTTGAAATATAACATAAAAATTCATATTAAAACTAGAATATGATGTTAAGACCCAGAAATTTCAAGGAAATATCTTTCTTAATTTCATTTGAGTTTTTCGAGACTGCAGCTTCTGATGACACCTGATTCCGAGGCCCAGTGTGCCCGGAGTCATTTTTCGATGTTTAGCTTGGGTAGGATCCGTAAACGAACGAGCAGGTTTTTCTAAATTTTGAACCGGTGCTCGAAATAGAAATCTGAGGGCACCGACGAAACCACAGCGCCGGTAATTTCTTAGGAACACCTTTTCTGAAGGTGCGTTTTATCGGGTGTTGATGTAAAAAAAGTGGTGAATAAAAATATAATTGTTTTATTTTTATTTCTTCACTAAGCGGTTTAAGTGAAATAAAGTTGTGTCTCAACTTAATTTCTCTTTTCTAACTATTAGATCCCAGGTGTGGGAGTTGGAGTGGGATCCACCATTTGTTAACTTCCCATGAGAGGATTAAGGGTGAGGTGGGGCCCACACAAGCCCCCACCTTTTCAAATTCCCTAACTCCTCTAAACCCCTTTTTAATTAAGTGAATCCTCCACTCCTCACCTCCCATATTAATTCATTCCACCTAAACACTAATTAACTTTGACAACTTAAGATCAATTAATTAAGTATGTTAGGTTTTGAATTTTGGATTTTTGAAATGCATGGATTGAGTAATAAAATAAGATGTGTCTTATTTTATTTGGTTTTTAGTGTGTTCTATTAAGAGAAAGGGAAGAGATATCTTGAGTTTTTAATAACTTCTTCCTCCGAAGAAGAACGCTTCATCTCCATTGTTGATGAACATGAAGTCACCGACGACGTGCCTTATCTTCTTCTTCCTCCGTGTCAAGGGAGGACAAACCACCATGGGGAACATCTCCATAGACTACGACTCACTCTCCGACATCAACGGAATCGCACCGATCTTCCGTGACATCAGATCATCGTGACTCTTGCCTCTTTTCGGGGCTCGATGACGTGTGACGTCTTTGCAAGGTAGGTGAATTATATTTTATTTTCTCTTTAACTTTTTAGAAAAGGACGACGTGCGCGGATCAATCTCTGCCCGGTTGATCCGCAGATCACTCGTTCATGCGGGTTGGTTACGGGGTGAATAATCGGGTTTGGTTTGAGTTTGATATTGATTGAAAACCTCAAACGCGGAGGGCATGGGCCAAAGATCAAATCCCGATCCCTTCGCAGATTATTTTTGATGTGCGGATTGGCAATGATGATGAAATGGGGCCAAAAAGTCAACTTGAATCCTCCGCAGTGAAGTTCGGGTCCCGAGAGGACCGTTGGCAAAGACGGAAAGCAAGACGGACCACTGGAGCGCGTCCGGTGGTCTGCGGAAGAGTCGGTCGGCGCGCCACGCTGGAGCGGCGGCGCCCGGCGCGCCCCCAGGAGAGTCCTCCGCGGCTGAAATCACGGCGGTAGATGGTGGTCCCGCGACCGCACAGGACCAGAGGGGAGACCGGGGGTCGTAACCCCCGGCGGTCAAGGGAGAGGCCCCCACGTGGGGGGGGCTTCAATCATGGGGGCGTGCGCCTCCCCCCCTCTCTGCTCAACATGGCTCGCCGAGCTGGCCACGCGGCCGCGTGAGCACGCCAGGCCGGGCCGCCTAGGCCGGGCCGGGCCGCGCCCAGGCCAGACCAGGCCGCGCCTGTAGGGCCGGGCTGCGCCCTATTCGGCCAGACCCGGACCCAGTTCGGGTCGGCCCAGTTCGGGGGTTCGGGCCCGAACTCCCTATTCTCGGGCAGTTTTTTTTTCAAACGCCCATATAATGGGCTACGGACCTTTGATCGATGTACAGTTAGTTTCAATGAGATCCTTGGATTGAGATGGTCTTTTCGGAATATTACACTCAGGGGTGTGGTGAACTTTTGGTATGGCCGGGTTCGTTCAATCATGAAACCAACCGGGCCCTTAGAGTGAAAATGCTTATATCTCGAGTTTCGGACATCTGATTGACGTTCCATCGACTTTTTTGGATTCCTCTTGATGACAAGAAACTTTTGGAATGCTTCACCTGAGTTTTGGATGCTGTTGGATAGTGGCCGGGTTGGATTGTACCCGAAATCCAACTGGGCCCCTTGAACGGAAAAACCGATAACTTTCAGACCGGACGTTCATTTGACAAACCGTTAGCGGCATTGGTGATCTCATTGAGAAACGGTCCCTATGGGTATACCCTATGAGAGATACGGGTACAGTTGAGATATGGCCGGGTTGGTTTGCACACGAAACTAACCGGGCCCCTAGGACGAAAAGGCTAATAACTCACAAACCGGGCGACCGTTTGACACGCCGTTTGTTGCCTTGAGACCCCTATAACGACGCGGTCCTTTGAGATACTTCTTCGTGGGACATTGAGATACATGGAGTATTGACCTATATCTTGTGGAGAGGACCCTCCCGGAGACGAGTGTACGGAGTACGGAGATCGTGTAGCTGGATGAGACCTGATGAATGCTTGTCTGATTCGATTCGGAGTGACTAGCATAGCCCAGTGGGGAGAACTACTTTGTGAGGTGGCAGACCCATGGCGGAGGAGCACTACATTGTGAGGTGGGAGACCCGCGGTACTCGAAAGGAGGAGTACCTTTGTAGGCTATGAGGGGGAGCACTACAGTGTGAGGTGGCAGACCCATGGCGGAGGATCACTACTGTGTGAGGTGGCAGACCCGCGGTACTCGACAGGAGGAGTACCTCAGCAGTCTTAGGTTAGTGAGAAGTACCTCGGAGTCGTGATAGGATCACTTTACTTTCCAGAGACAGATCTCTTCAGCAGTTACGGTTTCGATAATTAAAATCATGGTTTGAGCTGAGTCTTTGACCTTTGTGTTTACCTCATGATTGAGATGGGTCACTTGATCACTTAGGTATATGTATGGGCATATACCTAGGTAGTGATTATCCGTTTATTTCATAACCATTGAGTTTCTTCATGATTGAGATGGGTTACATGATAACTTAGGTATAAGTTTGGACTAATACCTAAGTAAGGGTTATCTATTGAGATCCTTCTTTGTGGTTATCCTTGTTGGATTTAGAGTAACCTTGAGGGTCTCGGGGTCCCTACTGGGTATCGTATACTGACCCCTGCACGGACTATGCTCGCGATTCGTTGTGTTGGTTGCATACGTTGGGCAGCACTGACAGAGGCCGAGTGTTCGAGGACTGGATGGTACCCGGAGATGGACCTCAAAACGAGTCAGTATCTGGAGGTGGACTTCATGACGAGACGACACTCAGAGGAGGTTGACGGGCGAGAGCGTCGTGGAGGCTATCTATAACAACCCTTCAGGTAGGATCCGTGGTCGATGATCCAGGAGCTACGCTATCTATACCAACCCTTCAGGTAGGATCCGAGGAGGAGGACCCAGGAGATACTTCCATTCTTCCAGCTATTTATCTTTTTTGTTGTACTTTTGTTTAGTTTTAGCTGTACTTTCGATTGGTTTTGTATTCTGGCCCATTTACTTTTCAGCACTTCCTTTTGTACTTAGTGTATTACTTCCACCTGTACTCTGTGGTGTTTTGTTTACTTTTATTAAGGAAATGCCTTCCCAGTTATCGGGAATTACGCCTTTGGTGCTAGTCGCCAGCCCCTGGCCTATGGAAGGCGGGCTTGGGGTAGTCACGACAAGGGCCCTGAGGACGGGTCGTGACAAATTGCTATCAGAGGAGTCGTTTCTACTGAAGAACATATATCTCTGATATTTTATTTCTGTGAAGCAATAGTCTTAAGGGTGCCGAGTGTGGTCTTCAGTTTATGGAGTCCAGTGTTAGTGTGGCGGCCGACGTATCCGTACACCAGGACCCTGACTACTGATTTCCGACTTTGTGCACGAAAACACTGATTGCGTGTGTGTTTCCAAAAATTTTAAAGTCAGCTCAAACCAAGTCAGCTCACCAGGTATAAAACATTGACCTTGTCGCATCTGTTCAGGATGTATCCACACAGATAGTTAGTTGGAGTTCCAAGAGAGTACTCGATGATGGCCCACCGAGCGACAAGGCTCTGGTGCGGTTCCCTTTTTCTATATTGGCACCCTCGGGTGGTGTACCAGTAGCACCACCACCTATTGGGCAGCAGATGTCACTAGCCGTACTACTAGACGGTGCACGCTGGCAGAGCACATTGCAAGAGTTTCAGCAGTAGAGGCCTCCGAGGTTATGAGGTGAGGCAGATTCCCAGATAGCAGAGGACTAGCTGGAGGCGATTGCTAGAGTTTTCCGCCTAGCTGAGACACCAGTGGAGTGGATGGTAGACATTGCTACTAGTGTTTTCCAGTGAGTGACCATGAGGATGGTCCACATCATTATGAGGCTTTGGTATGTGGACCGATGCCTGAGATAGTGCCTTCGGGTAGTGTTTCAGCTATACATCACTACCTGTTGGTCAGCAGTTACAACTGTCGGTACCGATAGGTGACACATGTATGATTACTGCCTTACACGTGTTCCAACTTCAGATACCCTCAAGTTCCATGGTGAGCCCGACTCACAGGCAGCTGAGGACTGGCTTGAGGAGGTGGCTGAGTGTTTTCTAGAGCTTATACTGCTTCGGCAAAACGACGTTTTGGTAGCTGAGTATTCATCGAGGAGTACCGAGCATTCCGGGTACTCGATGAATACGTTTCGATCAGTGCTATTAAGCTCAGACCTCTGAGCATGGTGCGTTTAAGGATATCCGACCCAACACCTTTTCTCTATGCATTCTTACTTATGCTAGGGTGATAGAAAGAACCTTTATGGTTGAGAATTCTTTTACTGAATGGATGCAGTCAGTGAAGGTTAGTAGTGGGAAAGCTGGAAACTGGTGCCAGTCTCAGAGACTTGGGCGTGCGAATGTTTCAAGAAGAAGTAAAAAAGGACAGATGAGCCTGTGAAACAGCAGACGTGGAGGCATAGCTAAGAGAGCAGCATGAGGTGGTGTACATTTCAACATGTTTCAATCACCCACCTTTGTAGCCCCTGCCAGGCTCAGGGAGCTGGAGGGCAGGAAAAGAGAGTAGCTGCATGCGGTTAAGGAGTGAGAACCAATGGCTCTAAAAATGATTCAAGGGACAGTCTGTGTCCACTACTAGCTATCTTAGTAACAGTCTTTGATATGAATCATCCTTCCTTCCACGAATCATGTCCCAAACCTAGAGTTTCTGGTAAGCTGTGGACTTTACCCTCACGTCTGGAGATACCTTTGGGGGGAGACTCGATAATCACACTTGCGCTGACAGTGTGATCTGACCCACGAGGCGAGAGTTTCGCTTGGAATCTCTTGGTGGAAGCATCGAGGCCTTACGATGTTGGTCTGAGTATGTATTGGACCCACAATTCATACACGGATTGCCTGTATTAGGAAAAAAGGTTGTGGTTTATCTACAACGTTGGGATGGGATTTTCCTTGGTAGACGAAAAGGAAAACCCAGGCTGCACAGGATAGAACCATGCATAAAAAGGTGTATCCTATCACACTTGAGTCAGCCAACTTCTCCCACGTAGCATTTGGAGTTTTGAGTTTCAGTTCTAATCAGGAAAGGGAGACCTCTAGAGTTCAAGGATGATGATCACGTCCTTATAGGGGTCTCACCTCAACGAGGTTTACGGAGATGTGGCAGAGGCGGAAAGTTATATCCGAGGTTCACCAGACCTTTCTAGGTCCTCAGCAGGGTAGGCGAGGTGGTTTACCACTTGACCTTTCCACCGCAGTTGCACCGGGTGCGTAATATCATCCACGTACCTCAGCTGAAGAGATACGTGCACAATCTTTCACACATCATCGCTCTTAGGGATTTGGACATCGATGACTGGACGACTTCCACAGTGATTTAGTAGGGATTGAGGATCGACAGGAGTGGGTCCTACGGGGATGGTTGATTCCTCTTGTGCACTTTCACTGGTATCACGGGAACCCCTAGGTGAGAAAATGGGAGCGGAAGGCTCATATGCATGCTCAGTACCACTTTTGTTTCCCGAGTTTTTGTTATAGCTTTACGGGGACGTAAATCCCTGAGGTGGGAGTAATGTAAAGACCCGGAAATTTCAAGGAAATTTTTTTCATAATTTCTTTGAATTTTTTGAGACTGCGGCACCTGATTCCGAGGCCCGGTGTGCCCGGAGTCATTTTTCGAAGTTTATCTTTGGTACATTCAGTGAACGAATGAGCGGGTTTTTCTAACTTTTGAACCGGTGCTCAGAATCGAAATCTGAGGGCACCGATGAAACCACAGCACCGGTAATTGCTTATGAACACATTTTCCGAAGGTGCGTTTTCTCAGGTGTTGATGTAAAAAAAGTGGTGAATAAAAATATAATTGTTTAATTTTTATTTCTTCACTAAGCGGTTTAAGTGAAATAAAGTTGTGTCTCAACTTAATTTCCCTTTTCTAAGTGTTAGATCCTAGGTGTGGGAGTTGGAGTGGGACCCACCGGTTGTTAACTTCCAATGAGAGGATTAAGGGTGATGTGGGTCCCACACAATCCCCCACCTTTTCAAATTCCCTAACTCTTCTAAACCCCTTTTTACTTAAGTGACTCCTCCCCTCCTCACCTCCCACATTAATTCATGCCACCTAAACACTATGTAATTTGACAACATAAGATCAATTAATTATGTATGTTAGGTTTTGAATTTTGGATTTTCGAAATGCATGGCTTGAGTAATAAAATAAGAGGTGACTTATTTTATTTTGGTTTTAGTTTGTTGTGTTAAGAGAAAGGGAAGAGAGCTCTTGAGTTTTGAAGAACTTCTTCCTCCAAAGAAGAAAGCTTCATCTCCGTTGTTGAAGAACGCGAAGTCACCGATGACTTGCCTTCTCTTCTTCTTCATCTGCATCAAGGGAGGAGACACCACTGCGGGGAACATCGCCATCGACGATGACTCACCCTTCGACGTCAACAGAATCGACACCGATCTTCCGCGACGTCCGATCATCGTGACACTTGCCTCTTTCTGCAGCTCGATGACGTGCGATGTATTTGCCAGGTAGGGGAATTATATTTGATTTTCCCTTTAACTTTTGAGAAAAGGATGATGAGCGCGGATCAATCTCTGCCCGTTTGATCTGCATATCACTCGTTCATGTGGGTTGGTTGCGGGGTGAATAATCGGGTTTGGTTTGAGTTTGATATTGATTGAAAACCTCTAACGCAGAGGGCTTGGGCTAACGAACAAAGCTCGGACCCTCCGCATATTTTTGTTGATGTGCGGATTGATGACGATGATGAAACGGGGCCGCAAAGTCAACTTGAAGCCTCCGCAGCAGCGCCTGCCGGCGCGCCACGCCGGAGCGGCGGTGCCGGCACCGGCCGGCCACCAAGAGGCGGGGGCACCCGGCACGCCACCATGAGGGTCCGCCGCAGCCGAAGCCGCGGCGGCAGATGGCGGTCTCGCGATCGCGCGGGACCAGAGGGGAGACCGTGGGTCGTAACCACTGGCGGTCAAGGGAGCGACCCCCAAGTGCGGGGGCCACGGCTTCAATCAGGGGGGGTGCGCGCCTCCGCCCCTGTTCGCTCAGATCGGCTCGCCGAGCGGGCCATGCGGCCGCGTGAGCCCGCCAAGTCGGGCCGGTCTGTGCCCTATTCGGCCGGACCCAGACCCGGGTCGGTTTGACCCGGTTCAGGCCGACCTAGGGGGTCTCGGGCAGGGTCGGTCCGGGCCCGAACCCCTTATTCTCAGGCATTTTTTGTTCAAAAACCCATTTCATGGGCTACGGACCTTTGATCGATGCACCGTCACGTGTGATGCGATCCTTGGATCAGGACTGTCATTTTGGTATATTACACTTAGGGTTTTGGAGATCTTTGGGTACGGTCGGGTTGGTTCAATCATGAAACCAACCGGGCCCTCGGAGCGGAAACGCTTATATCTCGAGCTCCAGACGTCCGATTGACGTGTCGTCGACTTTGTTGGATTCCTCTTGATGAGACGAAACTTTTGGCATGCTTTGCCTGAGTTTATGATGTAGTTGGATAGTGGTCGGGTTGAATTGTACCCGAAATCCAACCGGGCCCCTAGAACGGAAAAACTGATAACTTTCAGACCGGACGCCCGTTTGACGAACCATCAGCGGCATTGGTGATCTCGTTGAGAAACGGTCCCTACAAGTATACCCTATGAGAGTTCGGGGTACAGTTGGGATACAACCAGGTTGGTTCGCACACGAAACCAATCGGGCCCCTGGGATAAAAAATTCTAATAACTCACAGACCAGGTGGTCGTTTGACGCACCGTCTGTTGCATTGAGACCCCTATGACGAGGCAGTCCTTTGAGATAATTTTTCGTGGGACTTTGTGATACGTGGAGTATCGACCTCTAGCTTGTGGAGAGGACCCTCCTGGAGATGAGCGTACAGAGTACGGTGACCGTGTAGCTGGCTGAGACCTGATGACTGCTTGTCCGATTCGATTCGGAGTGACTAGCATAGCCCAGTGGGGAGCACTACTTTGTGAGGTGGTAGACCCATGGCGGAGGAGCACTAATTTGTAAGGTGGCAGTCCTGCGGTACTTGAAAAGAGGAGTACCTCTGTAGGCTATGAGGGGAAGCACTATTGTGTGAGGTGTCATACCCATGGCGGAGGAGCACTACTGTGTGATGTGGCAGACCCGCGGTACTCTACAGGTGAAGTAAATCAGCAGTCTTAGGTTTGTGAGCAGTACCTCGGAGTCGTGACAGGATCACTGTAATTACCAGAGATGGAGCTCTTCAGCAGTTACAGTATCGATAATGAAAATCCTGGTTTGAGCTGAGTCTTTGACCTTTTTGTTTACCTCATGATTGAGATGGGTCACTTGATCTCTTAGGTATATGTATGGGCATATACCTAGGTAGTGTTTATCCATTGATTTCATAACCTTTGTGTTTCCTCATGATTGATATGGGTTACTTGATAACTTAGGTATAAGTATGGGCTTATACCTAAGTAAGGGTTATCTGTTGAGATCCTTCTTTGTGGTTATCCTTGTTGGATTTAGTGAGACCTTGAGGGTCTCGGGGTCCCTTCTAAGTATCGAATACTCACCCCTACACGGCCTATGCCCGCACTTCATTATGTTGGTTGCAGACGTCGGGCAGCGTTGACAGAGGCCGAGTGTTCGAGGACTGGATGGTACCCGGAGGTGGACCTCATGACGAGTCAGTATCCGGAGGTGGACTTCATGACAAGATGAAACTTGGAGGAGGTTGACGAATGAGAGCGTTGTGGAGGCTATATATACCAACCCTTCAAGTAGGATTTGTGGTGGACGATCCAGGAGCTGCGCTATCTATACTTACCCTTTAGGTAGGATCCGAGGAGGACAACCCAAAAGCTGCTTCCATTCTTCAAGCTGTTTGTCTTTTTCTGTTGTACTTTTGTTCAGTTGAAGTTGTACTTTCGATTGGGTTTGTATTCTGGCCCATTTACTTTTCAGCACTTCCTTTTGTACTTAGTGTATTACTTCCTCTTGTACTCTGTGGTGTTTTGTTAACTTTTATTAAGGCAATGCCTTCCCAGTTATCTGGAATTATGCATTTGGTGCTAGTGGCCAGCCCCTGGCCTATGGAAGGCGGGCTTGGGGTAATCACGGCACGGGCCCCGAGGATGGGTCGTGACAAATGAAATATCTATACTTTAACCATAAACCATGAATGGAATAAAAATAAATCATCCACAATCAAACATATCATAAAACCGTAAATACAATATGGAAGATTTGTATCATAATAAATCAATTTCAAGTAAGTGTAATATTTATCAAAGGATGTTGAAATAGATGAAATCAAAACTCATTGAGAGAAATATATATTGGAATTTTTAAATCATTTAAGAGTCACATAATTATAAATAGAAATTTATTTTGAAAAAATTATTATAAGATTATAAGGGAAGCTTCGACGATGTTATAACGGTGGAAAATAGCTTCACCCACCATATGAGTTAAAAAAACATTCTTACCTTAATTTTGTCAAAAATGACATAAAGTACCTTGTTTGGAAAACAACAGACGAATTCCTTTAAAAACATATAAGGTAAAAAAGGGTAAAAATTAATTTAATCCATTGTATTTTAAATAGTAAAGATTATTTGAAATACATTTTTATGAAGCATGGATGTGGATGATAAAGAATTTACAGTATATAATTATGTATAAACAACCTCGGATAATGAAGAGACTGTGAAATTAACCCTTACAATGTACTTTTACTTGGTCGAGGGTAGGTTAACCACATTATAATGGATAAATAATTATTAATAAATTATAAAATAACCATATACATTAATATGATATTATATATGATATTATAATATATCTTAGTTAATGATATTTCAGTAGTATCATCATTTTCAGTGTTAACTGATTCGTTTTACTTTATATGCTTTATTACATTAGTAATGATTGTTATGGATGGGATGTTTCTTATTCATATCCACAATTATATCATGTCTTTAAACATTAGTTTTAATCATCAAATTAAAATAAGTCTTGAATGGTTACAATGGGGAATGAATCTCATCGAGTTCGTGGAGACGGTAATCCATACGTACGCACGAGTGACAATATCATTTTTTTAATTATAAAATACTATATAATGGGATGGTGTATCTTATATACAGAATAATTATAATGTTATATATATTATTTACATCATTTATACTAATTATTATACCCATTCAAATGATGAAGTGTTTGAATAACAAACTACACCACGACGTGGAGACGGCAAGCCAAACGTATGCACATATGGTGACATGTCATTTATAGGATGGACAGAATAATGAAAATGGTTTTACCATATTTATAATAACATCATATTCTATATAATATAATGGAGTTATTATTTTATAATGGAAACAACAAGGAAAGAATAAGTGGAAGAAGAAAATAACATTAAAGAGGTGATGAAATATTTACCTCCTTTTCGGGTTCTTCCTTTTCATTTGATCAAAAGGGCTCCTTAGGAGAGATTTCTTACCAAAGGAAGGCCTCTTGGATTAAGAGAGGTTATTTGATATGTTATTTGGGAAATGTATGGTTGAGCCAAATGTCTTTGAAGGTGTGATTTTGAGAGAAGGGGGAGTTCCATTTTATAAGAGGGGTTAGGGGAACCTTACGATAAGATTGAAATATTATTTTATAATAAAATCATATTCTGTCTATAATATCTATAAATGGATTTATTTAAAAGATAGAGTGTGTATTGGTCTAACTCCTCTCAACCAATAGGTTTTAGAAAAGTCTATGTTACCATTTTATCCTTGTCATTTAGATTTAACTCTAATATAAATAATTTAACTTTTACCGTGTCTTCATGTATTAATACACTATATGGTTAATAAACATTCTATAAACATCCAAGAGAACCTCATGTGGTACATTAATGACATATATAAAATTATTTAACCCCTTTGACTTATCCTTAGATTTTTAAGAATATTATTTCAACAAATAATATAGTTTTCTTTTAAAAAACTATTATATGTCAATTTTGACACTCTAGGGTATTTTTTTGTTAAAATCATAACATCATGATTACTTAGAAAACAATTGATTGAATCAACCCTAACATGTAATATTCACCTATAAAAGAAGCGGGATTTATCAAAAATCTCAAATTACATTTATTTGGGTATTTATAATATCTATTATTTTAATCTTTTATTAATAAGGTATTTTCTCCATCATCATTCTGTCATAAATAAATTTAATTATTTAATGTATAAAAATTATAAATAAAATAAAATTATGTAGGGAATATTTTTATATTTCTAATGAATATTTATAGATGAATTTATATTATGTGTAACCTTATATTAAAAATGGTTTAGTTATTAAACATTCAATTTAACACTTTTAACTCTTCTTTGAATTAAATAATAATAAATGACATGATCTAATCCAAGTGGAAAAAAAGGATAATATTTTATTCCTAATGTTATTTTAGGTATAATTAATTTTATCCAAGTGAATTAGTACATGTGTTAGGGTGATAATAATATCATTTTTAACTTTAATTGCCCTATTTACATTTACTGTGGTAAATAAAAGTCAAAAGTTAGTATTCACCAAAAATTATTTTTATCGTATTTTACAACATTTTCCTTACTAATATGAATGTTTTCTCTTGGATTTTTGAAATTAAATTCACAAAAGTTGTAAAATTATGTTTTATGCAAATTTACAAGTGCTCCTAAGAGGTGGGCAAAAGACGGTAAAAAAGTTCCTTAAAATTTATATATATATAAAATTATTATAAAATGACTTAAATGAAATAAAGTGAACTTTTATATGTATTATATATCTATTTTTACCTAAAATAAATATAAATATAATAAATAAAAATTTAAAAAAAATGTCAGTTTTAACCAATAACGCAGTGTTTTACACTATTCGTAAAAAATTGAATGTTTTCAGAAAAAATAAAAAAATTTCACCCTAAGATAATTTTGATATTTTGAATTAAAAAACTATTTGTATTTTACCAAATTAAAAACATAGAAGATTCATTTATTAATTTAAAATTTATTCCTGTTGTCAAAACCAATAAGCGTATTTTTAAGAAATAATAACTATCAAATGATTGACACATGTTTATGTCTAATTTCAAAGTGAAATTAATTACAATTACCATAATTGGATTAAATGGTAAAAATATAATTCAATTATACTTCCAAACCATTAAAATTTATAATTTAACACTATAAATTGTTTTGATTAAAAAAATTGTTTTCAGTTAAAATATAGTATTTTTCATTATTCACCCAAATATGAAATTTATCAAGAAAACACCAAAAATTAATTGAAACTAAATTCTTATGTTCCGATTCTAAAAAAGAATTTTATTTTGTCAAATTGAATATTTAAAAGATTAAAATATTAAATTTAAAAAGGATCGCAATTAAAAGTCGGTAAAATTTCATTTTTTGAAAAATACTTCTTTTATATGAAAAAAATAAATTTGTTCTTACATTATGTCTAATAAACTCATAATATGGATTATAAAATTATAAAGATTATATAATGTTCAAATTTCATTTAATACTATTAATAACCACCTTTGAACTACTAGTTTGGTAAGTCATGGTGAGCTTGAACTCGGTGTTGCGTGTATTGCATGTTATTGAATTACATTGAAGAAATAACATTCTATGAAATCTTGGGGTGTTAAATATATCATCATCTATAAATTATGATGGTTTAATATTATTTATTGAAACTCGCATTTCATCACTAGTTTCTATGATAATATCAAATTATCTTAACATATCTTTAGAAAACTATTTTTATTTTTATTTTTGTTTTAGGATTCATTATATATAGATAATTATAATCTAAAACTTTTTCATACTATAAGGATTGAATGATGTGATAAAATGTTTAAAACAATATTTATTGGTAAAATATATCATAATGAGATATCTATAGTATTAATTTATCATGAAAATATATTATTCATCAACATTTAGATAAGAATGTATCATTCTTAAAATCATGAAAATCTGTGAAGTCATAAAAATATTGAATAACACTTAAAAAGGATCAAATGATGTTGTTTATGAAAATACCAATACATCATTATATATTTAATGAATATTCCACCACTGAAATAATAATTTCAAAAAAAAATTCTTTGATAATTAGAAATATTCTATGAAATAATCCATGTTGAATTCCCTAAAAGATAAAAAATCCATAGATATATTACGGGTGATTAATCGAGACTCTATTCACATATTTTCAAGTACAGTGAGGCCCTAAAACATAGATATGTTGAAAAATATATCAAAAAATTATTAAAAAGGTTATATCAAATGAATAAGGAATGGAGTTTATTATTAAATGGGGAAAATAATTATAAAAGGGTTTCCACAGAAGTTATTAATTTTATTGTTTTAAATATTCCATTTAGTACTTTATTTTATGAAGTGTTTTTTATGCACATTAATTTTTCTATAAACATGATATCCTAACTCCATTTTCATGAAAAAACATGAGGTTATTCACCATGCGAATTATCCTGTAATACCAAATCCATACACATATATCATGTTTTGTTTCATTCTAATTCATGATTTCATAATGAGTTTGTAGAGAAGAGGTTCTGTTTTTACTGTTAAATATTCCTAATATTTGAGGTCAATTTCATTTATTTATAAAATAATATGTACATAAATTACCCATATATTCATTACAAATTTTGGGATTTTTATTATAGAGGGACGTAATATTTATGGTGGAATTAGATGTTTCAATTATGATATTTCACAAAATTTTTAATTCATACTAATCATCTCTTTGGATGTCATAGTGATTATATAAAACAGTTTTTTCAAAATTTCACTATCACCCATGACATATATTGATGGATTCTACTAGTTAATTGTATAATGTTTTGTCATTATATGATTCTAGAATTAAAATTTATAATTATAAATCTATTATTGTAAACATTGGGCTATATCCATTCACATGGATGGTGGTTTTCATTTCATTGTTTCTAATTTTTTTAGTCTCATAATCATTTTTATTATTCAATTATTTATATATATAAATACATACATTATTAATTATCATTATAGGGTGTTTAATTTTATTCAATACTTACATAGAGAAAATCATATTCACATATCTAAATTTTTGTTAATTGAGTATTTTTAAATATTACATTAGAAACATAACTTGAACCATCATCTAAAATTTTTGAAGGAATTTATTTCAAAAATTCACCTCAAATTATTTTAAATATTTTTTCAATAAATATATAATACAAAAACAAAATGTAATGATAATGTTTCGGTGCGGAATGCGCGTCGGGTTTCTGTTCCGACGCTGTTCCGCAAGGACGCGTTCGCGCGTGCGCCCGTCGACCCGAGGGGATGGACGCGCGGCTTGTGGCCCCGCAGTCCCGCTTTCCAAAGGCGGGCGGCATCCGTCCCTTATTCAGGGATGTCTGCTCCTTGATCGAAACCGGGATGATGGGATGTCGGCTCCTCCTTCCGTGGACGTCTCCTCGGAACTCGTCGCCTAATCCGGGTCTCCCTCATAGATTTAAGACGTGCTCGTGAATCTCGTTCCCGGCGCCATATCTTCATGGACACCGGTTAATTACGCTGCTTCCGCCCGGACGCTCCAAGGAGTCTGGTCGGGGCAGCAACCTGCGGTGAGGAGACCGGGTAGCTCTGGGTGTTGGGGGCGTGTCTTAACACTGTGGCTCTGCATGTCTGCCTTCCGTCCCTAATAGGGCTTCTTGAAGGCGTGGTGGCCTGAGGCATCCCGCGCTAGGTGCGGGGGAACTGCGTTACCTGAGGTTTTCCTCAGCTTCCCATGTTTAACACGGGGTATGCCGCGAGTTTAATGTCCAGCGGTGACGGCATCAGACTGATCAACACGAGGAGTGGATCAGATGACAGAACCCCTTTCGGGGAACCTCCGGCGCTGGGACCAACACATGGGCGGCTTCCCGAGTGAAGTGGAGTGGAATGAAATGGCATGACCCCACCGGGATGTGGCGGCCCGGGTAAGGATCAGGATGGATGATGGAGTGAAAAGCTTGGACCTCGTAGAGGCTTCCTATGTACCGCGCGTTAGCACGGATCAAAGTCAGCGTAGTTCGGATGTACAGTTTAACGCCATGCAGGACGATGGCAAGCCGACTCACAAGGAGGTCGAGGCTGCCGGGCGGAGGATTGAACCGAACCACCTCGCACAGAGGGGGATGGAACGGCCGGGTGGATCACAGTTTCACGTCATGTTGGACGTTGGCAAGCCGACTCACGAGGAGGTCGAGGCTGCCGGCATACACGAAGTGGGTGGATCACAGTTTAACGTCTTGCTGGACGATGGTGTTTGGGGTTTACACTCTAAGGGGGGCCATATGCGGCAAAGCTCAGTTGGAGAGGGACTTGGGCCGAAGATGATAGACACCTCGATCCCTATCACGCCCCCTACTGGCTTCGGCAGTGGGGAAGCACAATGGAGATACACACGTGAAGTCTCCCACAAGGGCGGATTCATAGGTGAATCGACGCGAATGTGAACCCGGGAGGGGTCCACTAATGGACGAACCGATGTGAATACGACCGGGACGACCAGATGGTGGGCTTGAACCTCAGGGAGGCTTCCTACGTACCCTGTTTAGGAGACAGGGATCAAAGTCCATGTAGTTCGTTCTGTCAGGACTTACGCACTGAGGCAACCTGAGTGTGGCAAAGCTCAGTTGGAGAGAGACTTGGGCCGAAGGTGAGAGGCACCTCGATCCCTGTCACGCCCTCTACTGGCTTCGGCAGTGGGGAAGCACAATGGAGATACACACGTGCAGTCCCCCACAAGAAACTAGGGGTTTGTAATACCCTACCCCCGTTGGTGAAGGCCACTCCAATCCCGACATCCCTGCAGAGACGAGCGGGTGGGGGCCACATCCAAACCGGGAGGGGGACC
The DNA here is from genome assembly GCA_963277665.1 of Viscum album. Lineage (NCBI taxonomy): Eukaryota > Viridiplantae > Streptophyta > Magnoliopsida > Santalales > Viscaceae > Viscum > Viscum album. Next base: position 13,429,944 of record OY728151.1, on the reverse strand, counting down.
CTGCGTGCGAGGCACGGGATCAGATGAAGCGGTCGGTTTAACGTCTTGCCAGACGAAGTACAGTTTAACGTCGTGTGTTGAGGACGGAGCAGACGGTTTAACGTCTTGCCGGACGAAGTACAGTTTAACGTCATGTTGGACGATGGATCTTGGGGATTACACCTTGAGGAGGCCCATATGCTAGGCAGTTTAACGTCGTGCAGCTTGGACGAAGGAGTTTGGGGCTTTCACCTTGAGGAGGCCCATATGCTAGACAGTTTAACGTCGTACAGCTTGGACGAAGTGTGGTTTAGCGTCATGCAGGACGAATGTTGAACAGTTTAACGTCTTGTAGCTCGGACGTAGTAGTGCCGTCAATGGGTCCGTGTCACTTCGCGTGAGCCTGGAGGGCCGCACGGGAGGACAACGCACGGTGCGGGCACCCGGGATGAAGATCATCGGGCGCCACGCAGGCGGGTACCCTCAGGGGGTCAAAGGGGGCGACCCTGGCAGTTTGCGCGCAAAAGAGGAGCTTGGCGCGCAATACCGCGGGTCGGTGCGCAATTGGGCGGGCTGGGGCACAATTTGGCCAGCACTTTGCGCGCGGATGATTGAGATTGCGCGCACCGCGCTTCGGATAGCGCGCGGGGGCAACGGCCAATTATTTAACGAATGGCCTCTTAGTAAGGGGGGGGGGCGCGCAATCGGGCTGGATTGCGCGCACCCGGGGGGAAATTGCGCGCAAGAGGCTTCTTTTGCGTGCGAAAGCCTTCGGGTGAGGGATTGGTCAAAGGAAAGAAGCCAAAGGGTTACGCGCGAAGGCGAACCCTGAGGCTTGCTTGCGCGAAATAAAGGAGTTACCTAAAGATCGGCATTGCGCGCGGAGGGGGCTGAATTGCGCGCACGAGCGACCCTTCGAATTCTGGCAACCTTCAAAATGTTGGGGGTCGCCTTGTATTTATAGGCAACCCCGGGCGCGCAAGTCGGCTCGCGGGCGCGAAATTTCCTTCGCGGGTGCAGAATCGGGGCCCGGCGCGCAAGGGAGTCGCGTGGGCCCCGGGCGCCAAAATTGCGTGCCGGCCCGGCGCATTGCGCGCATCCCGGGAGGATTGCGTGCCGCACTTCAACTTTGCGCGCGGACCTCCAAAATTCCGCGCAAGGCCTCCGGGCCCTCCGGAACATGCTTCTGACTCCAAATATGACCTCTCTTTCCGCATCCGGAACTTCGTTGGAGGAGCAACGGACTTTTCCGGCGTCTACAAAATCCCCCCCTCAGAATATGATTGGCGAGAGGTCGCAACGATCGGGTTTCGAGGGAGACGCCGGAATGCCGAAGTCCTGGGTGGCGCGGGACTTGGGCGCGCAAAAAGGGCGTCGGGCGCGAAATTCGCTGCCTCGGTCGCGCAAAGTGCTTTCAGCGCGGCGCGGACACCCGGCCTTGCCTATAAATAGGGGTCCTGGGTTCCGCGTTCCGTACACAGGCTTTCCGCGCGATAATCTTCCAAGCTCTCGTGCGCGAAATTGCCCTTGCCGGCGCGAAATTCGCCCGTTCAGCGCGGAAACCCATCCAGATTTCGGCTTGATTTTGCGCGAACACCCGGGGTTTTACGCGACAGTCTTCCCAATTACACGCCGTCCACAAGGATTGCGCGCCAACTCCCAAATTTCTCTACCAGCCTCCTCCGATTCCGCACGCATCATCCCTTAACCCACACGACTCCCGGAGCTTCTGAGATGGCCGCGAATCAAGTGACTGAGGGGGATGCCGCCATTCGCAGAGCTGAGATGGCGGCGAACGAGGAGGTTTACGGAGCCAAGGAGATTATTTCCAATAATCAATCCTTGTTCGATTTGCTGAAGCCGGCCTAGAAGGCGTATCCGCTGTCGGACAACCTGCCCCTCTGGAACTACGGCATCCTGGATGAGGTTCCGGTGCCGGGGTTCGAGGTTGATGCACCGCGGACCTGGGTGACTCGGGAGGACGAGCTTCCCCGCTACAACATCACCAACAACGGGCATCCTGCCAGGGAGACCAGGAACTTAAATGTATATGTCCTGAACCCGAGGACGCGAACCATTGTCGGGAGTGAGCCTGCTGCGGAGAACTCTCCAACCCTCTACTCGAGCACATATCGCCAGAGTGTCACCGACGACACCAAGGGCTGGCTGAAGGACTGGGACTTGCGGTCTGGGGGTAATTTCACCAGTGAGTGGGCCTGGGCGTTCTGGGTACGCCACACCAGCGATCACTTCATGGAGGAACTGCGGTACATCGGCCTGTTTGAGGCAGTGTGGACGTCGCAGTTCCACTTCTACCAGCAGCCCGAGCTTGGGTCGGAGCTGTTCACCCACTGGTCCCCGGATACCAACACCTTCCATATTCATCATGGGGAGGTCAGCATCAGTCTCTGGGACATCCACTATATCGGAGGTATCCCGCTGGAGGGTTACCAATACGATGAGTTCCTGCCTCCGAGGAACACCTGGGGCGACAGGTCACGGACTCCCATCCTGACATGGCATCTACTGGACCTGGCTACGGAGCGGCTCGGGCTCAAGGAAGTCTGCAAGGACATAGCCTACAGGGAGTGGTTCGGCCAGATCTTGGAGCATGACCCAGCGGTCAAGATGCCAGGCAGGGGAAAGCGGTGCCCGACCGCGGCTCAGAGGAGCCGGAACAGGTCGTACTGGCAGGTCCTGGAGACGGGAGACTATGGCTCATGGTGGTACCGTGTCATCGAGGCCCGGGACCCAAATGTCCGGTACGCGGCGTTCCTGGCCACCTTTCTGAGTGGGTGGCTCCTGCCAGTGCGGGACACGAGGATGGGTGTCCGCCCGGCGACACTGGTGATGGCGGGCGCCATGGCCGCCAAAAAAAGATACAACCTTGGGGTCCCAGTGCTGGCTAGGCTGTACGCCATCCTGGGACGCATCTCGCGAGGTGGGTCGCCACGAAGGATCTGTGGGCCCTTTCAATTCTTCCATGGCTGGGTGGCAGCTCACCTTGGTGGGTACACGTTTCCGAACGCCGTCATTCCTCCGGGCAACGGCCTGCGACCCTCCCTACTGAACATCGCGGGGGTCGCTCCGATGACCCTAAATGAGGAGGTCGTGAGGATTCGGATTGGCAATCACGCCAATTTCAACTTCAGCCCGTTCCCCACTCCCGTTGGCCAGATGATCGACAATGGACAGGGTCCGCTGGAGCAGCACGAATACTTCCTGAGCATGCGGGGTGGGGTGCGCATGGCTCGGATCGACGGGAAGGTGATCTGTGCGCCCTACGTGCCAACCCGGTTCGCCAGGAAGTTCGGGTGCCTTCAACGGATGCCAAAGAGAGTATTCGCTGCTGTCCGGGAGGAGACGAACCCTTGCGTCCTTCTCCAGATGTGGCTAATGTTCGCCACTTTCGGCTCCGGCGATGTCATCACTCTCCCTCCTAACGGGGTCGACGCAGGCTTGGCAACCCAGTACGCCGAACACTGGGCCATCGTGTACCCCGAGGGGCTTCTACGGAAGCCAGTTCGGTGGCTCGAGGTCACCCGTGCGAAGACCGGGTGTCAAGGAAGGAGGCGAGGCGCCGTTACGCGGGGGAGAACGGAGGCGCGCCAAGTAGCGGAGCCGGTGCGGGCAGGGACTTCGGTGGCGGGCACATCGTAGGCTACCGCCACGACTTCAGCACCCAGAGAGGGGGCACATGCGGTGGTCAGGGAGCGGCCTGGGAAGCAGATAAGGCATCTGCTCGAACCCTCCCATGATGCAGTCTTCCCAGCGCTGTGGTCGGCCTGGATGACCCTGCGGCAGTCGCTGGGGACCGAAATCATCTGGAAGAAGATAACCAAAGAAGGGATCCATCTGCCAGAGGTCGGGCACCTTCAGGTCACCGACGGGGTGTACTTCCACCGGTGGTATCCGTATCTGACGGCCATGGACGAGTATGCGCGCCAACGTGGTCAGCGTGCGGAGCCGTCCCTTCTGGTGAAGGTGATGCTCGGTCTAGAGCCTGCTCCAGAACAGATGCCGCCGGAGGAAGGTGATAGTAACGATGACTCCGAGGAAGAGGAGGAGACGGGGGAGGATGAAGGCTCTAAGGGAAGGTCCCATCCGGGGAGCCCGTGGGAGAGCGGCGAGGTGGCCGGCTCTAACAATATCGATATCACCGAGCTCCTCGAGGTCCTCTTCTATCCCTACTCAACATGCTTCATCCATTCTCTTATGCAGCTTCTAACCCATTTCTTCATCTTCCTCAGGAGTGCACGGATGTTGGTCAGACATCCTCAGCAGGAGTAGGAGAGGCGCCAGCAGGACAGGGCGGGGGCCAGACACCTATCATTGAATTGACAAGCGCTTAGGGGTCCCCTGCTACAACTGCTCCTGCGGCGGCCGGGACAGCGAAAGACGACGCTCTGGACTCCCGTAAGTCTTCTCACTTTACTACTGGTTCTTGTCGTTAACGATCCGTGACTGACAACGGCATGCTTTGCACAGTGATCTCAATACTGGAGGCTCGGCGGGCTGTCGAACCCGGGCCATCTGCGAGTGGACCAGTGGAAGACATGTCGCCTTCTCCGGAACAGACTTCTCACACCGAGCCGGCCCCACCAACTGCTGATCAGGGGGCAACGGACGCCGGCGGTGCTGCCATCAGAGAGAGGTCGGGGGCTGATGAGGGTGTCGACGCCACTGGGGCGAGAGAAGAAGGTCGCCCAGATGTTGGGTAACCTATCCCCTGTGAGGACATCCCAGGGGCGGACCCTGCAGCAGACCTGATGGCTGCCTTCCCTGCCTACTGGCCTGCCGACCCCGAGGAGATGGACGACTTGGACTCGGAGGCGGTCGAGGAGAGCCGGATAATGCGCCGCAGGGGTGGAAGTGCATCCAGCGCTTCCTCAAGCGACCCCCATCGGAGTGGCTAGGGCGCATGGGATCGCTTCAAACCTGGCTGCGCTTCCTGTGTGCCGGGGGAGCTGATGCTCAACGCCTCCATCTGACGGTCCGTGATTTCATGGCAGAAAAGATGCGCGAGAGCCGCCGGTGTGCCGACGTCGCACAATGTCGGGACGTGTCGGAGAACACGCGGGCGCTCCTCGTGGCGGAGCAGGAAGTCCGGCGCCTCGAAGGGCAGGTGGCAGAGAAGGAGGCCTTTGTCGCAGCGTGCACTGAGCTTGTGGAGCAATTGACGGCCCAGCTGGATGACGCCCAGGCACAGCTGACGGAGGTGGGCCACCAGATGGTCACACTTCAAGTCGAGCGGGAGCGTGCACAGGCCAGGATCGGCGAGCTGCGTGCTGCGACCGCCGACGAGGAGAGGGCATGCAGAGAGCGAGAAGCAGCTCTGGAGGCTGCCAGCCAAAGGGTAGCGGCGTTGGAAAGATCCATTCAGCACGATAATCCCTAGGGGATTTGTTTTTTCCATCCCCAGAACATTTTGCTTCCGCTACTCAATACTTCAATCCATTTGTATGAATCAACATATTTATCTGCATCTTTTGGCTTAACGTGCTCAACCACAATTCATTGTCCTGCGGGAGCGTTAACCAAGCTTCAGGAATCCACAATTGGGCCTGGATTTCTAAAGAAAAGAGGGAGGTCATTCCTAGGAAAGGAGACCTCAGACCTAATCAATGTACCATCCCCCCAACTTGTTCCGACACATGAGCGGGACAACGCTAGGGGCGTTGAGATTTTATCTGAACATAGGGAGATGAAAAAGGTTGAATCGCGTGTCCCGAATTTAGAAATCCACGACAGTCAGCCTTCCAGGAAGTGCCCAAGACGGCAAGCGGACAATGGATCAATCGACCATACTACTGCAATAGACGGACCGAAGGTCATCATTCATATTGCTGGAGGCGGATCACATGTCATCATCAATACCGCTTTGGGGGTTCCTTCAGACACAAGGGTGGAAATCCGGATCAAAAGGGCATGCGAAGCGTGGGGCGAAGTGATGATTTGTTCGGACAAAATCTAACCCTCCCAAAATTGCGCCACCGTGAGGAAAACGTATTAGGCAGATGCACTAATCTGGCCGTGAATCACCCCAATTATTAGACAGAACCTCTTTGACAAGGAAACTGTCGCTTCCCATCATTGCAATGGGGCATCCTGAGCTGAATCAGGGAGAATATCACAATCGCACCACTCTACCAGAAGCCAGGCCAGACGGTCGGCGACGAGGAGGGGCGGGACTCAGCGATCCCTGAGGCTGGACCCGAGTCGAGATGCCTGGGCGTTCCTACGTACTCCATCAGGCTGGAGATCAAGCCACACATAGTTCTGAGAGTGCATTTTTAATGTCATGCGGGATGTAGAACCCTGATTAGGGAGATCTTAGTTTAAGGTCATAGAGCTCGGACCATAGGGGCAGATCTTAGTTTAAGGTCTTAGAGCTCGGACCATAGGGGCCTCAACGTACGCCACATCGTGGTCCTATCCCCTGGATATGCGATGATGCACTGAGGGATAGTGTCAAGAGTGCTGAGATTTTTCCTGGTCAGAATAGGGGGTGGAAAATGTAATGTGAATCATGCGGCCATTCACTCAAGGACTGAGGGTACCGGCGTAACGATATGGGAGTACTACCGACCGTGGCAGAAAAGCAGCATCAATATCGCACTGACTGTTGATGGAATGAGGCAGAAAACGAGCATCAACCGCTCAAGCGCAGGATTCATATCGACTTGCTGCCCAAGGCCCTTGGGGGCACCAGCCCGGATCGGTGGGAGAGCACTGAGGCATTGTATCCAGACCGCTCAAGGGGGGTTCCACCCAGGGCGTAGATGATGGGTCAGAATGAAGGGGAGCATGAAGCCTGAAAAGTGGAAGGAACCTGACCAAGCTGAACCTGACCCTTCTGGCAATAGACCAGAGTACTCTTGACACCGGTAGACCACCGCAAGGGGTCGAGGGACACGCCTTGAGGGTGACCCGAAGGCGGCGGATTCCCAAGAGAAGGGGGAATCTTTAAGAGGTGGGGGCTGGACCCGAAGTTTCAAACACCCGGGCGTTCCTATGTATCCCATAAGGATGGTAATCAAGCCATACGTAGTTCTTGAAGCGCGGTGAAACACAATCGGGCACCAGCGCGGGGAGGGGTGTGGGTCTGGCCCTCGTACCCAGAAGAAGCGGTATTTGATATTTCTTGTTTGTCTTTAAAGGTGGATGGTTTTTCTTTATGCAGCGACATGCCTGTGATTAAAAAATCCCTGGCGTCGCCACAATAATCAAGCCATGAAAGGCATTGATAAATGGCGTGGTTATTAACCAGCGCCCAACGTGAGTGTCCCCCGAGGAGAATATCACAATGCAGTGTCATTTCTCGTCGGGCGGCCAAGACGATCACAGTTTACGATCGTGTGGTAAGACCAGGAAACACAGTTTAAGGTCGTGTGGCTCGGACCATGGAGGAATCCTCTTATTGCGATACGGCGGACCCAGCGGAGGTGGGGACACATCCCAGCCCTGCGGTCACACACAATTCCAGGAGAAGGATCCTGGGATAGGGGCCTGCATATGTCTATCATCCGAGGGGCAGAGATGCTAGCCTCCAGCTATGCTGGGCCCAGAACGCGATTGTTCGGGCGACTCCTTCCTCCTCATGGGGACAAGGGTCTAGCTACACATGGCCCTTAGAGAGGACATTATCACATATCCTTGGTGCTCAGATCGTGGGAGCCTCGAAAGACACTGTTACCCTGGTTGGCCTGCCTAACGTGTAGAGGTGTACTGAAGGTCAGTATGAAGAGAGAGGGTGTCGAGATTACACTACAACGCACAGAGGTGGAGTGTGATGAGGACTGCGCAACCAATGTTCAGAGCCTGAAAGAGCCGACATGGCGATCAAGGATGTTGCTGACCATATTCGCAACACAACATCTGATCGCGTCATCCTAGGATGAGGCAAGCAAACGAGCATCAACCGCTCAAGCGCAGGATTCATATCGATTTGCGGCCCAGGACCCGCCGGTAAATCGACCCGGAGTGGTAGGAGAGCACTGAGGCATCGTATCCAAACCGCTAACGAGGATCCCTTTGAGTGAAGGCTCGAACAAGAGGAAGCGCGAGGCCTGACAAGTAACACAGGACTTGTCGGGATTGAATCTGACACTACAGGTCATAGACCGGAGTACCCAAAACATGTTAACAGATCACCGGAAAGGGTCGGTGGACTCACCCTGAGAGCAACCAAAAGACGGCAGATCCCCGTGATCAACCAAGAGACGGGGCTGGACCTGGAACACAAACGTCCAGGCGGTCCTACGTATCCCTTAAGGATGGGAATCAAGACGTACGTAGTTCTTGAGAGGCAGTTTAACATCATGCAGGACGACGAGGGGTGTGAGGTAGTCCAACACACGGGGGAGGCGTACGGCGCGGCCAATAGACCGACGTGAATGAGGAAATAATCCCCCGCTCACGCCATACGCCTCGCACAAAAAGGAGGGGAACTTGGGCCAGAGGCCCAACGGGAGATAGAGATTCCCGGGAAATGGGGCTGGGCCTGAAACATGAATGTTCAGGCGGTCCTACGTATCCCATAAGGATGGGAATCAAGCCGCACGTAGTTCTTGAAGTGTAGTTTAACGTCATGCAGGACGAAAAAGAAAGGGGGAGCGGAAGGCATCCCCAAATGTGGGGGCGTACAGCGTGGCGAGCAAACCGACGTGAATGAGGGCGTAGCCCCGCGTTCACACCATACGCCGCATACCCAGAGGAACTTGGGCCAAGGGCCCGAGATGGGATGGAAATTCCCAAAGGATGGGGCTGGGCCTGAAACATGAATGTTCAAGCGGTCCTACGTATCCCATAAGGATGGGAATCAAGCCGCACGTAGTTCTTGAGGTGCAGTTTAGCGTCATGCAGGACGAAGGCTGAACAGTTTAACATCTTGTAGCTCGGACGTGGTGCAGTTTAGCGTCATGCGGGACGAATGCTGAATAGTTTAACATCTTGAAGCTTGGACGTGGTACAGTTTAACATCATGTTGGATGAAGTACAGTTTAACGTCATGTTGGATGTGAAAAAGGAGATCTTAGTTTAAGGTCATAGAGCTCAGACCATAAGAACCTCGAAGTACGCCACATCGTGGTCCTATCCCCTAGATATGCGAAGATGAACTGAGGGATAGTGTAAAGAGTGCCGATATTTTACCTGGTCAGAATGGGAGGTGGAAAACATAATGTGAATCATGCGGCCATTCACTCGAGGACTGGGGACACCAGCGTAACGATATGGGAGTACTGCCGACCGTGGCGGAAAAGCAGCATCAATATCGCACTGACCGTTGATGGAATGAGGCAGAAAACGAGCATCAACCGCTCAATCGCAGGATTCATATCGACTTGCTGCCCAAGGCCCTTGGGGGTACCAGCCTGGATCGGTGGGAGAGCGCTGAGGCATTGTATCCAGACCACTCATGGGGGCTCCACCCAGGGCGTAGGTGATGGGTCTGAATGAAGGAGAGCATGAAGCCTGAATGGTGGAAGGAACCTGACCAAGATGAACCTGACCCTCCTGGAAATAGACCATAGTGCTCTTGACACCGGTGGACCACTACAAGGGGTCAAGGGACACGCCTTGAGGGTGACCCGAAGGCAGAAGATTCCCAAGAGAAGGGGGAATCTTTAAGAGTTGGGGGGCTGGACCCGAAGTTTCAAACATCCAGGCGTTCCTACGTATCCCATAAGGATGGGAATCAAGCCACACGTAGTTCTTGAAGCGTAGTTTAACGTCATGTGGGACGAATGCTGAACAGTTTAACGTCTTGTAGCTTGGATGAGGTGCAGTTTAGCGTCATGCAGGACGACTGCTAAACAGTTTAACATCTTGTAGCTTGGACGAGGTGCAGTTTAGCATCATGCAGGACAAATGCTGAACAGGTTAACGTCTTGTAGCTTGGACGAGGTGTAGTTTATCATCATGCGGGACGAATGCTGAACAGTTTAACGTCTTGTAGCTTGGACGAAGTGCAGTTTAGCGTCATGCGGGACGAATGCTGAACAGTTTAACATCTTGTAGCTTGGACGAGGTGCAGTTTAGCATCATGCGGGACGAATGCTGAACAGTTTAACGTCTTGTAGCTTGGACGAAGTGCAGTTTAGCGTCATGCGGGACAAATGCTGAACAGTTTAACGTCTTGTAGCTTGGACGAAGTGCAGTTTAGCGTCATGTGGGACGAATGCTGAACAGTTTAACATCTTGTATCTTGGACGAAGTGGAGTCAGGCAAAGTACTGCTTGAGGAACCTAGCGTTGGTGGGAGGAGTGACATGCTCACCATCCATAGTCGCTAGGGAGTACGCGCCATTGGGATAGACCTTGTGGACGACAAAAGGTCCCTCCCACTTGGGCTCCAACTTGGGCGTCTTCCTGCCGGGGATCATTGGTGCTCTTAGGGCCAGTACTAGGTCACCCTGCAGGAAGGAGCGGAGGCGAACCTTCTTATTGAAAGCTCGACCCATTCTGCTTTGATTCCTCTCCAAGTTGTGCAAAGCGCGAAGCCTATTCTCATCCAGTGCTTCCAACTCGACCAGACGGGCTTCAGCAGCTCTGTCTGGCTCTTGTTGGTCGTAGACCGCAGTGCGCAAGGATGGTAACTGGATCTCGATGGGCAAGACGGCCTCAGCTCCATACACCAGGGAATAAGGGGTCATCTGGGTGGAATTGCGAGTCGTCGTCCGATAAGCCCAGAGGGCGTTGGGGAGCTTGTCCGGCCAACTCTTCTTGTTATGACCAACCATCTTTTGCAGAATGTTAGAGAGGGTTTTGTTAAACACCTCGATCTGTCCATTTGCCTGCACATGATAGCGAGATGTATGGTTCGAGCGAATGTTGTACTTGGCGTACAACTTCTTCAACTCGGCTGCTCGGAAATTGGCTCTGTTATCCGTGAGGATAGCGTGAGGCACTCCAAATCGATAAATGATGTTGGAGGTCACGAAGTCAGCGATAGAACAGGATTTGACCTCTCTGAGCGGAATCGCCTCTGCCCATTTGGAGAAGAAGTCTGTGGCGGTCAGAATGAACCGGCACTGGCGAGCCGTCGCCGGCGGGTAAGGTCCCACAATGTCCAGCCCCCAGACTGCAAAGGGCCAAGAATACCTGGTGGTATGGTGAGGCTCCGGCGGCCGATGCACAAAGTTCGCATGAACCTGGCACGCATGGCACTTCCTGGCATACTCGATGCAGTCATGGATCATGGAGGGCCAGAAGTATCCCAACCTCCGAATCTGGTGGGACAGCTTCGGCCCAGTCTGGTGGGCACCACATGAACCAGCATGAACCTCTTGCATGACTCGTGGGATCTCAACTCCTTGAAGGCAACGGAGGAGAACAGCATCAAATCTGCGTCTATAGAGGATCTGCTCTAGGCTGGGACTGCTCTGGAGGACAAACTGTGATGTGCGGCGTCGAACTCGCTCGCGCCCGGCCCGATCCAACAGGAGAGTGCCATGTTGGAGGTTCTCAATCAAGGGCGTCCTCCAATCAGGGGCTGGTTCGACTGCCATATCTGTGGTACTCGGGGCTCCAGGCACAGGGACAACCGTGGTGAGATTATTTACCGACGGGCCGCGATCTCCCTCCGGGATAACGGGAGCGATGAGCCTTCGGTGCGTCACGCGGATGATCAGGTTGTCCTGTTCAGGCTCTGCGAGTGACGCAGCAAGGCTGGCCAAAGCATCTGCTCGACCGTTCTGCGACCGGGGAATATGGACAATTTCTGGCTGAGAAGGGAGCTGGGCCATCAGGAGGAGGGTGCACTCCAGCAATGGCACAAGTTCCAGCTTCCTGACAACATAGTCTCCATTGATCTGCTTAACGACCAGCTCGGAGTCCCCTTTCACACACAGATGGGGCACGTCGATCTTGAGAGCTAACTCGAGGCCAGTGATGAGGGCATGGTATTCCGCCTCATTGTTGGTACAGCCCTCTGACAACAGGAAAGAGTACGGCAGCACGGCTCGCTCCGGGGTAATGAAGACGATACCCAAACCCACTTTGTTGAGCTTAGGATTATCGAGTCTTCTACCGGTGGGGCTCTGGGAGGCACCGTCAAAGTGCATCTGCCAGCATGGATCGACACGATCGACCGAGAGAACGGCCTCATCAGGAAAGCCTAGATCCAGCGGCTGATCCGCAGAGGTTGGGTGAGCAGCCAGAAAGTCTGCCAATGCTTGCCCTTTGATGGCCTTCTGAGACACATACCTGATATCGAACTGCTGGAGAATCACAGCCCACCGTGCTAGATGGCCAGTTAACATAGGCCAGCTCAGGATATATTTCAACGGGTCTACCCAAGAAACCAACTGTACCTCGTGGTGCTGCAAGTAGTGACGTAATTTCTGTACGGCAAATACGAGCGCCAGGCAGCTCTTCTCGAAGGGGGAATACCTTACTTCCGTATCGAGGAGCATGCGACTGAGGTAATAGAGGCTATTCTCTGTTCCCTCGTTGTTCTTCTGGGTGAGAAGGGCACCAAGGGACCGTTCCAGGGCGGTCACATAAAGGACCGGCGGCTTCCCGGATACAGGCGGCCTCAGAACCGGAGGTTGAAGTAAGTACTGCTTGATTTCCTCGAAAGCGGTCTGACACTCCTTATCCCATACATAGGTGGCGCCTTTCTTCATGAGCCGAGAAAAGGGCTTACACTTGCCGGCCAGATTCGCGATGAATCGGCGTATATAGGCTAAGTGGCCTTGGAACCCTTGCAGTTCCCGGATGTTACCTAGGGGAGGCATCCGGCTAATCGCCCTGATCTTCTCCGGGTCAATCTCAATACCCTTGTATCTTACCACAAAGACAAGAAACTTCCCGGAGGTGACCCCGAAGGCACACTTCAACGGGTTCATCTTCAGGCGGTGAGACCAGAGGAAGCCGAACACTTTCTCAAGATCTTTGAGATGGTCCTGACACTGGTGCGATTTGACCACCAAGTCGTCAACGTAGCATTCCACCAGTGTGCCGAGGATTGGCTTGAATATGCGGTGCATTGCCCGTTGATAGGTGTCACCTGCTTTCTTCAGGACGAAGGGCATGACTTGGTAACAAAAGATACCTTGGGGGCCCTGAAGGCAGTGAACTCCTCATCCTCAGGGGCCATCCAGATTTGGTTGTATCCGGAGTATCCATCCATGAAGGAGAGGGCTTGGAACCATGTCGTCGCGTCAATCAACAGCTCTATCACCGGAAGGGGAAAATCATCCTTCGGACAGTGGTGGTTGAGATCGCGGAAGTCGATACAGACTCTGATCTGCCAGTTCTTCTTCCTGACCGGCATAATGTTGGCCAGCCATCTGGGGTACTGAACTTCCCTCACGAAGTTGGCTTTGATAAGCTTGTCAACTTCGGCCTCAACCATAGCACCGTGGAATGGGTGAATCTTCCTGGGAGGCTACTTGAACCCGCGATGGTTCGCAGGGAGACCAAGGCGGTGGACGGCTACCTGAGGATCTAGCCCCGGCATCTCTTCATAGCCCCAAGCGAACACATCACGGTGCTGTCTGAGAAAGTCCACGTACTGCTGCCGCTCCTCAGAGGGCATGGCGGCACTGACCAATGTGGGTCTTGGATCTGCCTCGGTTCCAAGGTTCACCTGTACTAACTCATCGACCGTGGTGGAGACGCCCTCCTCAAAGGCTGGGGGTGCATCTTCCAAGTCCTCTCCACTTGGGGAGGGATCGTCCACGGGAGAGACTGTGTTGGAAACTGCATTGGGGCTACCAGATCCTGCTGGGCTGCTGGTGCTGGCGTGGGTGGTCGCGGTCATCTCACCAGGAGACTCACAGGCCGTCGAGACCATGGCCACGTCCAACCGATGGATCGGGAGGACGTAAGCGTCATCCAAACTCACCCAGGGATCACTTGCAACAGCGACAGGCTCAACCTCACCTGCCAGGATCTGCTTATCCTTGCTCTTGTAATAGTCCGCGTCCAGATAGTGGGCTTCACATGAGTCAAAAGGAGAGGCGTCTCCCTGAAGCACGCCAACTCGACCATTAAGGGAGTATTTAAGGCATTGGTGGTATGATGAGGGAATCGCCGCATGAAGGTGGAGCCATGGTCTGCCCATCAATGCGTTATACGCAGTGTCCTGAGAGACTACCATGAATTCGGTGTTGGCAACCAGGTCACCGAACTGGGTCTTCAAACGTATCTTGCCAACCGGAGTTTGCTCGGTGTGGTCGTACCCCTGGATCCTGAGGTCGGAGGGAATCAAGTCATCCCCAGACAACCCCAATCTCCTGAGCGTCCGAGTTGGAATATGGTTAATCCCAGACCCCGTGTCGACAAGATAGCGCCGGACTTCAAGGCCATTGAACTGGCCAGTCACATATAGCAGACGAATGTGCCCCTGTATAGGAGGGTCTTCATCCTTAACAGAGAATGAGATAACTGCCTGACATTCGGCGTCCTCAATCGCTTCGGCGTGAAAGGCCTCTGCAGCCGCAATCTCTGTCTCAAAATGGAGGGGGCTCTTAAGGGCTTCAGCGAGCGCCTCGCGCATTTCAGGTGACATGCGCAGAGCCTCAAGGATGGAGAGCCTTGCTGGGATGTCGGCCAAGTGCTTCAGGACATCATAATTTTTGGCCAAGCGCGAGCCCCTGGTTGCAGGAGGTTGCTCTGCGGTTGGAGGCATGACGGGCATTGCCGGTTGGACCGGCGGCCGACTGGTGCTTGGTATATCTCGCTGTTCACTGGTTGAAGCCCGGGAAGTGGTCACCGTACTGGGGCCAGGAGGCTGGGATGGACTCGTGGCAGGACGGATCTGGTCGCGGCGCGGCTGAGGCGGTTCTGCCTGGTCCCACACCAGAAACGGTGGCGGAGGCGAATCCGTCATCCCCGGATGGGGGGACTGCGCGCGCTGAGCTTGGTTTTGAGCCTGCTACCTAGTCTCAGTGGCATGCACGGCCTAGCTGGAGGTACCAACTGCCGTGCCCCGGCGACTCCTGTTGTTGCGGTTCCTCCGACGGTGGCGACGACAGGGGACACTAGGGAGGTCCACCTGGTGTTCTTCAATGTCGGGAACCGAAAAGGTATTTAACAGCTCGACGGTATTAACCGAAGCATACCCAACACTGTCATCGGACGAATCATTCATCACCGGTCGTATCCGAGGAGGGATCTCCATCTCCGGGGGCATGAAATCGCCGAGAGTGCGGGATAGTGGAGGAACTGGCGGGGCGCGCTCTTCCTTCTTGTGTCGCCGTCGTTTTCTCTTCTCGGAAGAGGCAGGCTGGGACGATGATGTTGAAGCAGCACCCGCAGATTCTGGGGGCTCAGGCTGATTCAAGCGTGCATGGATGATTCCATGGGCGCGAATGATCGTCTTGCGGGCCATCCAGTTATTATACTTCTGGGATCCGCGGTCGGAGACCAGCTGCCATTCGTCCTCGTCGCCACTATCGTCTTCTGATCCCACGAACACACCCGCCAGTTGTGCTGGAGCTGGGCCCAACCTGAATACATTGTTGTTAATCTGGTCTTGGAGCCAGTCCTTAAACACGTAGCACCGCCGGATGGTGTGCCCCAGGGCCCGATGGTAAGGGCAGTAGCAGGGTTGATCCGTGATATGCGCCTCCTCTGGCCTCCAACACTCAGGCAGTCGCACAATCCTCTGCTCCAGGGCGCTCTGGAAATAACCGGGGACCTGATCCTCGTGAAATGAGTAAGTTAGGTATCGCGGGGCCCTGGGAGCGTGGTCTTGACGAGGGGCTGGAGGGGCCTGCCGAGGAGGTGGACCCTGATTATCTCGCCTGGGTTGTGGCGGTACATTACGCGGAGGGGCCGTCCGGTTCTGGGGCTGCCGCTGCTGGGCCAGGAACTGAGCCCGTTGAGGCGGATTCCTGTGAGGCTGTGGAGCTGGCCTCACCGGCAGCAACTCCAACTACCTGGGGGCCTCTATCTGGGCAACAGCAGCGGGCTCAGCCCTGCCGACTCTCCTTGTAGGGATCATAGGAGGCAGCGGGCATGCCTGACTGGCCTGTTGCAGGGCTTCCTCAAGACGTTGAGCTTTGTCTGAGAAGTCCCTAAACCCTCCGGGGTAATTCTGTGTGATCAAGGAAGGGACCAGCTCGGTCTTGACGTTCCCGACGCACATTGTCAACAACTGCTCCTGAGTCAATGGCATGTCAAGGGAATACGTGAGACCCTTCCATCGGGCGACGAAATCTGCGACTCGATCATCAGGCCTTTGCTTGAACTTGAAGAGGTCTGCGATACTTGTCTTTCGGGTCGTGGAACTGAACTGGTAGAGGAACTGTCTACGAAGGTCCTCCCAGCTAATTATCGACCCGACGGGGAGCTGGCTGTACCAGACAAATGTTGGCCCTTCCAGTGTCTGGACAAAGTAGCGAAGCTTAGCGGCCTCCTGCTGCGCCGGAGTTCCCATCATAGGCCCGCACCTCGAGTTGAAATGGGCCAAATGCTGTGGCGGGTCTCCAGTCCCGTTGAAGGGGGCGAAAGTGGGGTTCCCAAATCCCGGAGGTGCCGGCATGTCATCCACCCATGCTGGGTATGGCTTGCCATTCGGTGGGATCGCCACTTGCCGAGTCTCCAAGGCCTCCAAGCGGGCGATGAGTGCCGCCATCGGATCGTCCGAACATGGGTTCCAGTCCTGGCGAGGATCTCTAACCATGAGCGCATTGCATGGCTCTTCAATGAGTTCGTCGACCGGGTCGTTGAACTCGGCAGCTCGTGGGCTGGCGAGCGGAGCGGCCCTTGGGGCAGCGGGAGGAATCCGAGCGGGGTATCTCAGGTAGTCACGCCGCTCGGGAGGGTGTGGTGAAACATACCGCGCCCTCTTGCCATAGGCAATGGCCTCTCCCCTGTCGGCAAACACGGCAAAATCACGGTTGCCCGGGAGAGTCTCGTCGAGGAGTGGTTGTTCCTGTCCCTGCTGTCCTGGCCTAGGATCACCGTAGTCAGGCCGCCGCTCTGCAGCGCGCTCGGCGAGGAGCTGGTCAACTAGCTTCTTCTGCTCGGCGAGCTGTTGACGTAGCGTGGCCTTCTCGATATCCTCATCTGCCCTCTGCATGGAGGCAAATGGTTCGGAGGGCTTTATAGCCCCGTCGTGCTCTTTACCTTTGCTGACGTTTCGGCTCAACTTCAGTGCTTTAGTGGGTGTTGGGAGACCCAAGAGGTTCCTCTGGTGACGAGTAACTCTCACCGATGGATCCAACAACGGCTTGTCTTCGGGGGGAGAGCCCCCGTCGAGAAGTTCAATGTTGTTCCCCTCTCCCGACAGGTCAGCCATATTGACCGTTTCCATCCCTGGGGATGTACCCTCAGGGCCACCCAGCGAATCGGGCTATCGGCGAATCGCACTAAAGCATAGGGCAGCGTACTGCCCCCATCCACGGATATACACGTGGGGGGTGGCTTCCTCGATAACCTTGAGGAGTACTTGAAAACACTCAATGCATCGTTGTTGGAGGGCCTCGTGGTGCCCAAATGACCCGGGGTGCCGAACCGCGGGGAGCGTGGCCAGGTCGATCTGACGGCACTTCTCACCAATATCCCCCAGGTGTGCTTGACTCCCGGGATATGGCATTTGTAGGCGGTGAAGACGGGAGTGAGTCTCCTGGAGAGTTCGGCGGAAGCATTCGAACTCATCTGGGGTGAGCGATTCTGGTGCATCAAAGTGCGGTCCTGCGACTGGCCAGAACATCTCAGGGAAGTGGCTCTCTGCAAGGACGGTCCAGAAGATCCACGACTCAAACTCGAGACCCAGGTCTTCTTGGTCCCTTTCAGCGACTGGGAATGGACGGGGAACCGGCAGTGGTGCTGAGGCAGGCCGCTGGGCCGGCGGGCTGGCCGGCGGTGAATACGGCGAGCAGGACGATTGGCCTCCATATCCCGGGCTGCCCTCTGAGGGTTGTGGTGCCCCAGCTACCACGTCACGATAGGACGGGCCGGCGAGCAAACATCCTGTCGTAGCGTCGGTGCTCGCCGAGGGTGCACTAGATCGTGGCTCGACCGTCGGTCACCAGAAAAGGTCTCCGGCTTCTCCGATCGAGGCAGAAGGCGCTTCCGGAGGGGCCAATACCAACCGCAAGCTTGATCCTTGGGGGTCTACCAGGCCCTCGCTACTCCGGATATACCTTCGGAGAGAAGCGGGGATCAAATCAATCTCGCTCTCGGGGAGTACGAGGCTGACGTGCCGCATTCCTACCCCTGCCCCTGACTGGCGGGATCGGGGGGAGGGCTCCGTCGCCGAATCATACTCCGCCTCTGTATCAGAGAAACGAACCGGTCAGATCTCTATCCGGAATTCCCTAACATTCCTCCCTCGACGTCGATGCCTCGCCTTCCTGCCCCTGGGTGGTTCTTCGGGGCATGGCTGACCTCTGTCCTGGCATCCTTTGACCGCACCGGTGCTGGGGCCAAGAGGACTGGAAACCAAGGTGCGAGGAGCACCGGGACAGATATCAAAGGGTACGCGGGGAGAGATGATTCGGGGCAGGCCTCCGGGCCGGGATCGGAAGGTGGGATCACCCATGCCTCTTGGATCGGCCACACGGAGTAGACCCTGCTGGTGAATAGCGCTACCGCGAGGTGGTCCGCGGTGGCTATTGCATGTACCAGCAACCGGGAGAGTCAACCCAACCTGCATTTGGGGCGGTCGGGGCCTCGATCCAGGTCGGGCATAGAAGTGCCCCTGCTCAGCATGCGCAGGGGTCTGGTGACTGGATCCAGCAGTGGCTTGGGCCAACATGGCTGCTGATGCTAGGGCCCCAAGGTGGGCATCCTCTTCCGCTCGTGCCCGACGTTGGCGTCGAGACAGACGAGTCGGGATCAGCGGTGCAGGCATGTGGAGAGCCCGCTCTTCGACATGAGAAGCCTGGCGGCGGTGCCGACGTGGCCTGGCGGGAGCCCTTATCGTGGATCCCTGGAGCGAATCTCGGATAGGGTGGTCCCGGACATCCTCCACCTCATCCGCATAGGGGAGGGAGTTGTCGGAGCGTTCCGGGGATAAACTCACGAAGCGGTTGGATGTCAAGGTAGGCAGTGGTGCCTCCCTGCGCGGCCGTCGGGGGCGGCGTTGGTGGCGAGGTGCAGCTTCCTCGAGGTCTAGGCGAGCCATGTCCTTGGTGGGGATGACTCCCTCTTCCTCATATCTCCGCACCAAGTTGTTGATCACCCTTCTCCGGATGACCTCCGAGGGGGAGAGAGGGCGTGGTTGCCCCGCAGTTGCGGCTGCTGGGACGGCCGTGGAACGGGCGGGACCGCGCGGAGTAGCCGCGTCGGTGTTCCCCCTACCCCTGCGCCAGTGGGCGGGCGGCGATCGTGCACTGGATTGGGCGACCTGATTCCTGAAAGCAGGGAGAAGAACCCATTAATACTAACAGGAAAAGGAATCGACAACCAATCATCCAGTGCTACGGCGCCTTCCGTGGGGGGAACCCAGGCCATCGACGTCGTGAGACGGAGTGCCCGATTTTCCTTCCCCAGCCCCTGGCGGGTTCCGTGCCCCGGTGCTGAATGCTCGGTCGGGCAACATGCTAGTCTTCCAACACCTCTGAAATATATCGGTCTTCGTATTGAGGAGAATCAATTCACGTCGGGTTCACCATTTTTCTGTTTCGGTGCGGAATGCGCGTCGGGTTTCTGTTCCGACGCTGTTCCGCCAGGACGCATTCGCGCGTGCACCCGTCGACCCGAGGGGATGGACGCGCGGCTTATGGGCCTGTATTCCCGCTTTCCAAAGGCGGGCGGCATCCATCCCTTATTCAGGGACGTCTGCTCCTTGATCGAAACCGGGATGATGGGATGTCGGCTCCTCCTTCCGTGGACGTCTCCTCGGAACTCGTCGCCTAATCCGGGTCTCCCTCATAGATTTAAGACGTGCTCGTGAATCTCGTTCCCGGTGCCATATCTTCATGGACACCGGTTAATTACGCTGCTTCCGCCCGGACGCTCCAAGGAGTCTGGTCGGGGTAGCAACCTGCGGTGAGGAGACCGGGTAGCTCTGGGTGTTGGGGGCGTGTCTTAACACTGCGGCTCTACATGTCTGCCTTCCGTCCCTAATAGGGCTTCTCGAAGGCGTGGTGGCCTGAGGCATCCCGCGCTGGGTGCGGGGGAACTGCGTTACCTGAGGTTTTCCTCAGCTTCCCATGTTTAACACGGGGTATGCCGCGAGTTTAACGTCCAGCGGGGACGGCATCGGACTGATCAACACGAGGAGTGGATCAGATGACAGAACCCCTTGCGGGGAACCTCCGACGCTGGGACCAGCACATGGGCGGCTTCCCGAGTGAAGTGGAGTGGAATGAAATGGCATGACCCCACCAGGATGTGGCGGCCCGGGTAAGGATCAGGATGGATGATGGAGTGAAAATCTTGGACCTCGTAGAGGCTTCCTACGTACCGCGCGTTAGCACGGATCAAAGTCAGCGTAGTTCAGATATACAATTTAACGTCATGCTGGATGATGGCAAGCCGACTCACAAGGAGGTCGAGGCTGCCGGGCGGAGGATTGAACCGAACCACCTCGCACAGAGGGGGATGGAACGGTCGGGTGGATCACAGTTTCACGTCATGCTGGACGTTGGCAAGCTGACTCACGAGGAGGTCGAGGCTGCCGGCATGCACGAAGTGGGTGGATCACAGTTTAACGTCTTGCTGGATGATGGTGTTTGGGGCTTACACTCTAAGGAGGCCCATATGTGGCAAAGTTCAGTTGGAGAGGGACTTGGGCCGAAGATGATAGACACCTCGATCCCTGTCACGCCCCCTACTGGCTTCAGCAGTGGGGAAGCACAATGGAGATACACACGTGCAGTCTCCCACAAGGGCGGATTCATAGGTGAATCGACGCGAATGTGAACCCGGGAGGGGTCCACTGATGGACGAACCGACGTGAATACGACCGGGACGACCAGATGGTGGGCTTGAACCTCAGGGAGGCTTCCTACGTACCCTGTTTAGGAGACAGGGATCAATGTCCACGTAGTTCGTTCTGTCAGGACTTACGCACTGAGGCAACCTGAGTGCGGCAAAGCTCAGTTGGAGAGAGACTTGGGAAGAAGGTGAGAGGCACCTCGATCCCTGTCATGCCCTCTACTGGCTTCAGTCGTGGGGAAGTACAATGGAGATACACACGTGCAGTCCCCCACAAGAAACTAGGGGTTTGTAATACCCTACCCCCGTGGGCGAAGGCCACTCCAATCCCAACATCCCTGCAGAGACGAGCGGGTGGGGGCCACATCCAAACCGGAAGGGGGACCATGCGTGCGAGGCACGGGATCGGATGAAGCGGTCGGTTTAACGTCTTTCCAGACGAACTACAATTTAACATCGTGTGTTGAGGACGGAGCGGACGGTTTAACGTCTTGCAGGACGAAGTATAGTTTAACGTCATGTTGGACGATGGAGTTTGGGGATTACACCTTGAGGAGGCCCATATGTTAGGCAGTTTAACATCGTGTAATTTGGACGAAGGAGTTTGGGGATTACACCTTGAGGAGGCCCATATGCTAGACAGTTTAACGTCATACAGCTTGGACGAAGTGCCGTTTAGCGTCATGCAGGACGAATGCTGAATAGTTTAACGTCTTGTAGCTCGGACGTAGTAGTGCCGCCAATGAGTCCGTGTCACATCGCGCGAGCCTGGGCGGCCGCACGGGAAGACAACGCACGGTGCGGGCACCCGGGATGAAGATCATCGGGCGCCACGCAGGCGGGTACCCTCAGGGGGTCAAAGGGGGCGACCCTGGCGGTTTGCGCGCAAAAGAGGAGCTTGGCGCGCAATACCGCGTGTCGGCGTGCAATTGGGCGGGCTGGCGCGCAATTGGGCCAGGACTTTGCGCGCGGATGATTGAGATTGCGCGCACTGGGCTTCGAATAGCGCGTTGGGGCAACGGCCCATTCTTTAACGAATGGCCTCTTAGTAAGGGGGGTGCGCGCAATCGGGCTGGATTGCGCGCACCCGGGAGGCAATTGCGCGCAAGAGGCTTCTTTTGCGCGCGAAAGCCTTCGGGTGAGGGATTGGTCAAAGAAAAGAATCCAAAGGGTTACGCACGAAGGCAAACCCCGAGGCTTGCTTGCGCGAAATAAAGGAGTTACTTGAAGATCGGCATTGCGCGCGGAGGGGGATGAATTGCACGCACGAGTGACCCTTTGAATTCTGGCAACCTTCAAAAGGTCGGGGGTCGCCTTGTATTTATAGGCAACCCCGGGCGCACAAGTCGGCTCGCGGGCGCGAAATTTCCTTCACGGGCGCGGAATCGGGGCCCGGCGCGCAAGGGAGTCGCGTGGGCCCCGGGCACGCAAAATTGCGCGCCGGCCCGGTGCATTGCGCGCATCCCAGGAGGATTGCGCGCCGCACTTCAACATTGCGCGAGGACCTCCAAAATTTCACGCAAGGCCTCCGGGCCCTTCAGAACATGCTTCTGACTCCAAATATGACCTCACATTCCACATCCGGAACTTCATTGGAGGAGCAACGGACTTTTCCAGCGTCTACAGATTCCTTTTTATTGTATGGGAATAACTCTATATGAATCAAGTGATAATCATTTTTGATTAGTTAAATAGATAAAAAATTTACTATGTTTATAACTCAATACCATATTATTAGTTAATGAAATAGAAGTTTAATTAATGAATATTGTGTACATACATGTGGATAAGGATACATACTAGGAATAGGATGAAAAAATTGAATGAAAATCAATAAAATAATATATAAGATAGAAAAAATATATGATTATGAATGTGAAACATTGAAGACCATATCTATATCCTCATAATAATTCTAGAGGCATAGGTTGTTGGAGAATTGATTGTTAATATTTAAATAGAGAATTTAGTTTTGATTATTTTTTTATTATTCTTGTTTTATAAAATCATAATTGGGATCTAACTTTTCCTTAGATGTCAATTTAAATTATTTACTAATTCATTCAATGAATCTGTAAGTAAATATGAAAATATGACTTTGTGGGACAAAAACTATAATGAAATGATAGATTTCTTAGTGTTAAATCATACAAACATACCACTACAAAAATATAAAAGAAACTAGAAGATAAATATCGATACTATTGAGGAATATGAATATGTTTATAATTTACATTTATATTATAAATAATTAATATAATTTTCTTATATGAAATGTTTCTAGAACACATGTTAATTATATCTTTTTATAGTGATTTTAGAGGAAGATTATAAAATCATGGACAGGGTTCCATGTGATGATTCCATAATCTGATTCACCATATGAACTTAGGTGTTCCTCCACATATGCTAGAGGTCGATGGATAGTGGTGAGGGTTAGGTAAGTCAATCATTGGGATACTATACCATCATTCAGCATATTAAAATGCCAGAAGATTCCTCTAAAATGTTTTAGAATTATTTTAATGAAATCGACCAATAATGTTATATTAACCATTTCAAATCCAATTAATTTTAGATCTTGTATTAATAAGGTGGTGATCTTCCCTCCATTCATTGTTTATTCATTATCTTGATATTGAAGGTTCTAAATCATTCTTAAATGGATTCCTAAATCGTGGTGCTGCAATGGGTTAGATTTCCACCTAAAGAAGTTTTCATATATATTCCCTCCCCTATTTTGGTGCAATATGTTTTGGAAAAATATTCTTCCTTCTATGTATGATTTCATTCATTTCATTTTTTCTGTCATGTTGTATGTGTTCAAATTATTTATCCTTGTAGAGATTGTTGATTCTATAATAATTAAGTCAATGAATTGATTTACACTAAAATTAATGGGTTTGGGTAATTTGAAGAATTATTTTATATATTAATATCGATTTGTTTTCATTTGTGATGATACTATGATTGTATAGATGTACATAATTGATTAAAATCATGTTAATGGGTGGATTGATTATATTGTGCTTACATTCCTATGAGATACTCTATTTTTTGTGATTTTATGATACCATCATAAATAACTAGAAAAACATTTATATTTGGTTAACATAATTCATTCCCTAGGATCTATTATATTGTGTGATAACACCATTAATTAATGAACAAAATTTCAAAATGATATAATTTTCTAAAATTAAATTTTAATTTTGTATTTTAGTGAAATATATGATGTGTGGGGGGGGGGATGGTTATGGTATGGTTGAGTATAAGGGTTATGATGAAAGGTGTTTGTGTATGTGGTTTTTGTAATGTTTCAATTTGATACATGTTGTGTTTTTATTGATTTATATGTCATTTTTCTTTGGGTGGTTAAAATAATGAGCATGGAATATAAGCTGATGTACATGTTTTAATGGAATATGTTGGAAACATGGAATCTAAAAAATGAACTAATTATAGTTAAATAATGTAAACAAAATATGGGTATATTTAATATTATGTGGGGTTTTTTTAGTCATGGTAGTAGATGTGGGGGACCTAGTATGTTCTTTGTTGATCTTCTTATAAACCTATAATTGGGGATTGTGTGGATCCATATATATTTATTTATACATTCTATCATTCCTTCCAATTTTAATATGCACCCCACCCACATCAAAATCAATGTGATGACACCTGAATTGTCCCATGGGGATTTCTTTCCAAACAACCTAGTGGGAGGATGGATGGATGGCCAACAAAACATCCCTAATCCAACTTTTAGGTGATGATGGTCCATGTATATTGGGGAGAGTTGTGATGAGTGGTCCCAGGTGTGTTCAGGATGTGATAAGATGTGTGTCCAAGGTGTGTGTGGGTAGGATGTGATGTTTCATGATGTGATGTGTGTTTGAGTTTTGTGATGGTGAAATTTGATGCATGGTGTGTCCCATGTGTGTATGGGAGGGATGTGATGTGATATATTTTTAATAGGATGGAGGTCCAAAAATATTGTTTTCTGTTGTAAGAGAAACTAATCAGTGGGAAATAGGTATAGGGAAACCTATTATTGATGTTTTTTATGTTATATTATATTACATGGACTCATTAATTTGTGAGTGATCCTTGTTGATTTTGGGGTTATGGATAACATAAATTTTGGTCCTATATAGTTCTACAATTTTCTAATAGGTGCATTTGTATACTACTTCGTCTTGTCCACTAGAGATAATTATTTTACTACATAGTATATATTTATTATCACCATATGTATATAATATCTATTTTTATGTTTCAATGAGTATTACTTGGACTATTTCGGGTGTTACTAGATTAAACCTAGAGATAATGGCTATTTCCCTACTTAATTTTATTTTTGGGTATTTACTCATATAAAATTTTATTAGTATCATATTTTTATTCATGAATTGTTGAATGTTCTTGGACTTCTATTATTTTATGTTATGTATTCTTTGTCTTTTGATTCATTATATATCCCATTCTTTTTTTATTATAACGTGTAATGCATTCTCTATTAGGACTTTTGTAAACCATAGGTTCTAGAATCCTTCATGGGCCCTACTAGAGGTGGGACTCGTGAAATATTATATCTTTCCCCTCATTGTGGTATCATTGGGTGTATGGGGTTATGTCATAGTGTTATCGGGGGTGATGGTTGATATATATGGTGGATTTTGATGTTAGGTACAGTAGGGAATGCATGGGTTCGTGTGGAACCAGTTTCCCTTCGCATTGGTTCATGACATATGCCAGGGAGAATGACTAAGAAATTGGATTTTAGGCCCCCATGATATAATTAATGGCCTATGAGATTAGTTATTGACAAAGACAATTCAGGTTGTATAAACGAAAGAGAGGTTTGATATATACATTCATCAGGATAACTTGTTTTTTTTTTTTTGAAACAGGATGTTTTAGGGACATTAAAATAGATAAAATGAACTAATTTAAATTAAAACATATCAAAATTAAAATCCAAACTATCAGAATTAGGATATCATTGTTTCTATTTAAGCTGTGGATTTTCGTATTCATTCTCACGTGGCTCATAATGTAGATTTTGGGCAGGCTGACCCAATTGATCGTCAGAGGGTTGATTTGGCTGAGCATGATGATCATAGGAAGAGGATGATTTAAAGATTTTAAAAAATTATTTTGAAAGTTTTTTGGGTAACAATTCTAATTAGGGGATAGATAGATAGATATTGTATCTGGAGACCACTTTCAGTTTGATCTTAGACTATTCAGTACACTAGGTCAATTTGACATTTATTCAGATGCAAGGTGTTTTGCATCAGTGTTGTACATTGTTCATTAATGAGAAGAAGGGGGAATTATTTTATGGTACAACTTACATAATGAGTTCTTTATGTAGATCGTTTAATAAACTAGGGAGGATATGAAGAGGAGAAAGGATAGTCCACCATTAGTTGGGTTGTATTTCAGTACAAGGGCATGGTATATTGTTTGAGTCACTTATATTATTTTTCATCGATCATTTCCAAGATGTGGACTCCCAAGTGAGGTATCATGAGGAGTCATTAAGCCCTTTGATTTGGTATGAAGATACTTCTTATAAATTTCCAAATCATCTAGAGGATAAATAGAATGATGTTGTGAGAGAGATGATGCATTCATTATGAGGTTTACTATGGGAGGGGAAAATCATGGTACATTAAGGGAGAGAGTTTTCATTGGTTTGTCTTAGGAACAATGGCCATTGAGGGTTTGAAAAGATGGGATTAAACCTTAGCCACATCCCATCCACCCACATAAGGAAATTTGCTTCTATACTCATCGTGGGGACTTCAGACTAGTGTGTTACTTCTATGGGGTTCATGTACGTCGTTATGATAAACTTCTAGTGGATACTCGAGATAACCTTGAAATTGGTGGTTATGATCAACATAAATCTAAACATCAGTTAAAATTGAGTTTATTCTATATACATGGTTGTAGGATTATGATCAAATCAGAGAGGATGGGGAAGGTGGAGGATGAACATAGGTTTTTCTTTATCTTCAAGGACCTTAACCCGAGAATGGTCATAGTGGATCTCATCAATAGTGGGGTAGAGATTTGGTAGTGGACAATTTCTAGATGTGGTGGTAACAACATTAGAGGGGACATAAATCATTCAATGAATGACTAGTTTATCATATACCATTGTTTATTCCTTGTTTTCTTCACATTATTCACACTTTGTTGTCGCACCATCTATAGTACATGATATTGTAAAACATATAGAGAGGCTCTCCATGCCTCTGGTGATGAATTCACCAATCGGAGGCCATACTAACTTTCCATAAGTGTGTCAATGATTTTCATTAATGATGGTAAAACATCATTCTTGTGTAGGTCTTATCTTACATTTGATACATCTATAAGATGTCATCCTCAACATCGACTGGTAGTATTCGGTGTGTTCTCTTATTAAATTATTCAAATGAAGCGGCGTGTTATAATATATAGATGGAAGATGTGTGGTTTTCATTAGTGGGATGTGTTTCAAAATGGGACATCGTTGTTTTTAACCCCTTATCATCTTAGGGGATTACTTTTCTAAAGGTTAAGTAGACATAGTTATATAGGATGATCCCATGGTTTTCAGAAAATTCTTCGATGTTCCCTTGAGGAGGATATCACACTACCCCATCGAAAAGACATTGATTTTAGGATAAACATGCAGCTTGGTGCCACTCAAATTTTGATGGATCCCTACCAGATGAAACCAAAGGCGTTTTAGTAATTGAGGGTTCGTATAGATTTTCGGATATAGAGGGGTTTCATCCAGATAAGTGTTTCCCTATGGAGATTCCTAATTTTATTCTCTAAAATGGCGACTGATAGTCTGAGGTGGTTCATAGACTAGTCGTGGTTGAACTATATATAAATCAATATTCTCCATCATCTACTAAGGATTTATAGTCTTTTGAAATTTTTTAGGGGATCTATTTAGTTCTCCAGCATCAATCTACGGTCTGGATATCACCGGTGAAGAGTGAAGTATGAATAAATCCTCAAGACATGCTTCAAATGTATATATTTACTCTTTGAGCTTGGGATCAATACCATTGTTGTTACAAAGACACCATATGTGATCATGGGGCTGATAAAATATTTTTTCCATGAGTTACATCACATGTTTTTCATTTCCATGATTGATAACATAATAATCTAATCATAGTCATAATAGGAACATGTTGAACATCTCAGAGATATTTTACCAGTTCTTCATCACCATCAACTCTATGGGATGTTGTCCAAGTCCATGCTTTAGAAATTAGAGGTGTATTCACTAGGATGTTTTTCATCTCAACATGGTTTTGATTTTGACCCATCTACGGTCAAGGAAATTGTTTCTTTTTCATCAACCAATAATGTGGTCGATGTTCGTAACAACATTATAGTCATGGGAAATTATAAAGGGTTTGTTCTCGATTTCTCTTTAGTTTCATCCATGTTGACTGTATTGTCAGGGAAGGCCCAGAATTTAATATAAACTTATTAGTGACATCAGACGTTATATTTTATGAAATGGATGTTGTTTAGTGCTCAAGTACTTTAGCTGATAGATGAGGGTAAGTTGTTTGAGGTTTTCTATGAGGCGTCCAATATGGGATAAGGTGCATCTTGATTTAGAAGAAGTAAATGATATATTTTTTATCTAGGTAGTTATTCCCTTAAGAAAGTAACAATTCTACCATGATATGGAGATATTTAATGTTGTGTTTGGGCTAAAGTTTTAGTTACATTGCAACATTGGTGAGAATTTTGTGGTATTCAATGATCAAAAATGTTTGGGGTCTACTTTTCTCAGTATTAAATGACTCTATGATAGTGAAGATGGATGGAGTTTATTCCATGTTTTTATTTTGATATCCCAAAAAACTCATGAAATGGGAATGATGAGGTTTAATATTTGAATCAAAATTCACATAAGGATGTGTTTTGAAAGTCTTTACATGTTTGTAGAGTGATGAAGATGTTGGTATCCATGCACATAGATGCAACTGTGATTGGTGGAAAAGGAAATATGTTTTAGACAAAGATTTATCATTATATGATTCAATAAGCAGATGTGTCACAATCGGTTCACTCAGAGGAAGAGGTGTTGCACGATCATGTTCACAATGGTGATACATCAGATTGATGGTCATTGGATGGCCAAGAAAAGATGTTGTTTAATGGTATGATATATTGTTTTAGTCTTGTTTCATGATGTATTCCTTCCAGAGTGTCATATATATCTTTTATATATGCACCCAAAAATTTCCAAAAAAAATCGTTGCTTGGGGACCGAGTTTTTATGGACCGTTATGAAACATTATGTGCTATAGTTTGAAGATTGATGTCTAGTTTTCCAGCTAGTAAAAGACAAGAATCATGTTCTAGAGGGATTATATAATCCCATGGATGTGGTTGAGATGAAATGGGATGAAATATTAAAGGATTTTATCATAAGGTAACCTAGAGTTCAGGATGGATGTGATGCCGTCTGTAATATTAAAGATCAGTTAAAGAAAACCCAAAACTTCTTAACAATCAATGAGTCCATCATGGTGGATGTTTTGGAAAAAAGAAATATGGTGGATGTTATGTGGATAAATGGAGTTCCAAGGACATTTTTCATAGATCATGATGATCATTCTTCCTCATTAGTCTAGATGGGTTTTCCACAGGCCTTTAGAATTCATTTGTTCCACTATAGTACATTCCACCCTCATACAGATGGATATAAAAAATGGTGTATCCATACACTAGAATATATGTTGCGAGAATGTGTCTTAAACATCATAGGATAATGGGGAAACCAAAAAAAATTATTCATGTTTTTTTAAAATCATTATCACTCTTCCATTGGAATTACTCTCTTTGATGCTTTTATAAGAGGTCATTCCATTCTCCTTTGTGATAGATGAATATTGGGAATGCATCGTTTCTATTACCCGATGTGGTGAAGAGCATTACATCAAAGGTTCATTATGTTCATAAGAGGAATACAAAATCACTAGATCAAACCAATTCTTATATTGATTGTAGGAGGATGACCCAAGAGTTCTACGGTGTACACCATTTTCTCATGAAGGTTTGCCCTCGACGTGGGTAGGGGTGGTTCAAAAATGGAATTAATCCCTCACCCTAATTTTTTGGTCCTTTATATTTGTTGGGTAATATTGGAATGGTTGCTTACCAGTTGTAACTTGTGCCTCAACTGGGAAAAATTCCATGATGTCTTTTGTGTCACTCAGCACTATCGGTATCTTCATCATGTCTCCCAAGTCATTGACTCGGGAGACATGGATATCGATAATGGAGCATCCTTTACGAGGAATCATGTGGAGCTCAAAGACGAATAATATATGGTGATGTAAGGACATACCATTCCCTAGTTATGTTTACTATGGTGTCATAGTGGCTTGAAGGAGAGTATGTGGGAGCATGAAATGAATATTTGATCCCATTAGTTGATGTTGTTTGGAGTTTTCCCTTCTCTATATTTTTGGTATGTGTTGTTCAGGCCATGATATTTGATGAAATATGTTTTTATCCCCTTGATAAGATCTATGTTATAAAATGTGTAATAATGTTATGGCATAGGAAAAATATTATACCTAATTTCTAACTAGTAAACAAATCACTACAATGTGATTGAACCTGTGAGGGTGAGTTAGTGCTACCTAGAGTTTACAATTTCATTCCATGGAATATGTACTTCCATGGTTCCATTTTTGTGGAAATAAATTTGTTTCAATTTATTTTTGTTTTTGGGATATCATATTTAGTAGATAGTATCATTTCATGAATAACGATACCCTTGAGATGTATCTCAAGGTATGGTTGTTTGTACCCTTCCTCTCCATCATTTTGGGTTCAACATGAATTCTTGATGGGGAGAATAGTTAGATAGGTATCTAATTTAATGGTTTGAAACTTATAGCCCATTACATTACCAATAATGTGATAATTGATGTTTATATATGGAATCCTAAGGTGTTTTGTGACATCATATTTATTCAATTTATGAGACATTCAAACATCTTTTCAAATGACCAATTTTTATGCCAACTCATCCTAGTTGTTTGTCATTATTGATGTGACTAATATTTGTGGTGACTCTTCAAGATGAAGACTCATCCTAGAGATGGCACATATTGGTGGTGAATTATCCCAAACCTTACTCATTCTATTGGTAATTTATCATGGTGGTTACTCATCCTGGTGGTGACTCATCATGGTGGTGACTCATCATGGCGGTGACTCATCTTGGCGGTGAATCATTATGGTGAAGACGCATCCCGGATATGACTCATCCTGGTGATGAAACGCCTTGTAGGTATCTTATTATAGCATTGACTCATCATGGAGGTGACTCTTCCTATATATGACTCATTCACACATCGAATCATCATTTTAGTGACTCATTCTAGTGGGGTCTCATGAATACTACTTCTAGTTTTTCCTATTCATCCATTCTTAAATATTATTTTTATGATAATGGGTTTCATAACATAATTATTGATTTTTAAAACTATTTCAATGTGGATAAATTATATATTGAGTTTTTTTAAAAAACATATAAAATGTGTGGTTTTAACGAAATCAACCTTTAATGGTAATCTAATTTCTTTGAAATCCAATTAGTTTGGGATCTAGTCATCATAAGGAAAAGATCCTTCCTTTGTTCATTCCTCCTTTATCTTGATATGTTAATTTCCAAATACCTCTTCCTCATAATCTTAGAATATGGTGTTACATTTTTGTGGAGTCTCCTCTTGAAGAATTTCCCTCTGATACATGCACCACACTTTTTGGGAAGCACGTTTACGAAAAGGAATATTACTTCCATGTAGAATTTCTATAATTTATTTTTATGTGTATCATAATGGATTGTTTTCTAAATTTTATCCATGTAGATATTGTTTGTTCTATACAATGAGAGATAATTAATTATATTAAATATAATTTAATAGGGCACACGAATGTGAAGTTAGATTTGATGTCCTTTTATTGATTTGGTTTCATTTTTTTGACACTATGATTTTATGGATGTACTTCTTTCATATAAATAATTTCAATCAGTGGAATAACTATAATACTATGAATTTATTTTGAAATAATCAATTTCATTATGATTGTTTTATGTCATAATAATGAACTAGTCAGGCACATAGATTTATATAATTGAATAGAAGCCCTAGGATGTAATGGTTATTTTCATAAAATACTAAATTAATAATGTGTAATTGAATATGATATACTTTTATAAATATGAAAATATGGTGTGGTGTGGTGGGAGATATGATTTGGGGGGAGGGTAGCTGATACGTTATAGTTGAGAAGTGGGGTTGTGATGAAAGGCGGTGGTGGATGTGGTCGTTGGGCTATTTCATTGGGCTTCTTGTAGAGTATTGTTTTGATTTAGGTGACAAGTTGGTATAGGATATGGTAATAATGATACTAGAATATGAACTTATGTACATGTTCTAATGGAATGGGTTTGGTAATATAAAATATTGAAAATGGAATTGTAATAATTAAAGAGTGAAAATGAACTGCGGTTTGCATTATGCTATTGTGGGGTTGTGAATTTAGTCTTGGAAGTGGACATTCGGGAACATATGAGTTGGTTCGTGATATTATTTTAAAATTTTAGGTGGGTATTTTGTATCATTATATATATAGGCTTTTTACTTTTCCTTGTGATTTATATAAACTCCCCACTCACATCGTGCCCTATGTGCCAATACCCGCATAGTCCCATGGGCGGGGGTGTCATTCCCCACATCCCATTTGGGGGATTGATGGACGGACAACAATCCATACATGCTCCCTCTTCGAGGAGATAATAGGCCATATTTCATTGGATGTTTTGCGATGTGTTTTCCCAATTGTCTTTAAAAATAGATATGATGTGTGGCCCAAGTGTGTGCAGGCAGGATGCGATGTGACATGATTTGATGTGTGGACCAGGTGTCTGCGGGAGAGATTTTCAATGTGGTGTCACTCATGTGTGTGTGGATGGAATGTGATGTTATATATTCTAAAGAGTTTGGAGTGCTTATGTTTTTTTTGAGTTGGGGTGAGAGACCGGCTAATCAGTGGGAAAGTGGTTAGGGGTACCCAATCAACTACGTGCTTTATATTATATTATATTACATGGATGAATTGTTTTTGATGAGAAAGCCTTTGTGATGTTTGGGTTATAAAGTAAACATAATAATATTTTCTAGGTATGGACTATAATTTATTAGATACATTGATAGTAAAATATATAGTGTTTTTTCAGGATTAAATCCATCCATACCAATAGATTTTTTTACATGATAATTTAATTTTATAATATTGTTGTACGTTTTAATAAAGAAATTTGACATGGTAGATATTCCACAAGAATAAAATAATATAGAATGATTAAGGTGGATATAAATTAAGAAGCAACCATCTATGAATTCTGGAGGTAATAATCAAACATTTTCTTGGTTCAGAAAATTACATTTTGGGGAATGCATTTTAGGGTACGGAAAATGTTATCAGTGTAGTATGTTTATCCTCATTATTCTGAATACATGGAAAAGAGTATACGAAAATCCATGAATGATATAACATATAGAGAGTTAATAGTAAAATTCATTAGATATAGTGAGTGGGTAAATTATGATAACATGTTTATTAAGTTACTTACTTAGGGTGGATATGATCATGATTAGAAGAAAAAAGAGGTTTTAAAATTATTTTCTACTTTTACAGTTGATGATGTGCTATCTAGTGAAGAGGTGACAAATCCATGGATATTTCTATTTTTTTATTGGTTTATCATAATCTAAATGACTTGGGAATAGAAATATTTAGTTTTTAGAAAATGGATGAACATTATGAGTCATTTCTTTGGGTTTTGTTTATATTGGAAGTATATTGTTTAGTGAAATTTAATTTTAAACTTAATTTTTACACATTTTATAGATATAATTTTAAAGGTAATTATAACATTTCAGGTCAACATGATAAATAATGTCATCATTTTTTCTTAAAAAAATTGAAAAAAATAAATAATAATAATACAGTAGGGATTTTTCTTTTTTAGGATTATAGATTAATTTATTATATCTTGGGATAATAATTTTGATTTTGGAAAATAGTAAGAGACATAAAGAAAGACTTATTACTCTTTTATGTATATTAAAATCTGTTAAAAATGAATTTTTTTTCTTCAAACATACTTTTTTGGATATTTATTTCATAGAGTAATGAATGATTTGTAAATTGATCTTAAAAACCACTGGATGAAATTGTACTTTTGAAATTGAAACGTATTAACTATTTACATTTCTATAGAGAGAGAAAGTATTAATCGATATTAGGAAAGGACCTTGGAAAAAAAGCAATCATGTTACATTAATACTAGATGAATCATAGGTTCATTTAGATCATCATTTATTTATGGTTTTTTTATCACTCAATGTTCCATTGATCATTCACATGATTGTGATCAATGACCTCAATCAATTTATATACTTGTTTATGATATTCATACACTTACATGTATGTTCTCAAAGTTAGAGACCATGTTATCTGTTATTCCATTTTACATTTGTACATACCCTTTTTCTTTGTTAATAGGATGTTTTACTAACCATTTTTACAATATCAATTTACAATAAATGTATTTTCAATTTTTTCAACATTGCATACCGATATAAATTTTAAATTACTACGGAAAAAAATAATTTTGTGGGGGGGTTTAAAATCTGATTAATTTTTAAAAGAATAAAAATAAGTTTGATAAAATTAATGTCATAGAAAACTATGTTAATCTTGATTTACATGCCAAAATAAGTTACATTTTCGTTAAATTAAACACTCAATTTTTCTCGTGTTAAACACAACAATGATTTTAAACAAAAAACCATATTATTATTATTTTTATCATGATATTTATCAATCACCTAGACATTGAAATAATGTGAATGATAAGGATTTAAAAAATTATAAAAATATAAATAAAATGTATGAATAATTATTTATTAGAAGAACAATTAATAATAAATTAAATTAAACCACATTTTAAATTACATTCATTTCTTTAAAAAAATTATTGTACACATGTGTGTTTTATGACAATAAATTAAACTAATCAACCATTTTTTATTTAAATTAAATTTATTTATTATATTTTTAATCTAATTTTTAACATTTATCATATGAGTTTTCTAGATAATATAAACAAATAAATCTTATAATACACATAAAAGTAGGTATTTTTTCATAACAATAATTTTGTCCCCTTTTAATAGTGAATATATTTTGAAACAATTTTTTTACACAATATAAATTTTATTTGAAAAAATTAAAATATTTTTTTATATTTTTATAAAAATATTCTCTGATAGAATTTTGGGTCTTTTCAGGCAATATGTTTTTCAGTGAATATTATATGATTTGTATTTTTTGTTAGAGTTCTTTCCATTTAACATTATTAATTAATTTAATCATCAGAATATATTTTGAATTATATTTAATGTAACCTAATTATTTTTTATTTATAGTTAATACAATTAATTAATTTTTAATGAAATTCATATTGGTTATTAATATATTATTGTATTTGTGATGAAATATAGGTTTTCTAGAAACTATTTTGAAATGTATAATGATTATCCTTTTAAATGTATTAAAATAATCCATAATTGGGAATAAATTAAATTTATAGATTATATATAAATAAATATAAAATGAGTTTTATATAATTATTATTATTTGTAATATAATTATTTTTTGAAAATAGTTTTTCAAAAAAATACACTTTTTAAAAACCCCATGTCCTTTTTCGCCTCTCAGTTTAATATGAAAATAAATTATTCTAATTATGTGAATTGAAATTTTTAAAATGGTTTCATTTTTTTATTATATTAATTTATAATATATTATATAGTGAACATAATGTTTTTCAAAAGAGGTATGTGAAGGAAATTAAAATCATTTAATGTGATTAGTATAAAAATTTGTTTATATAGTGGTTAAGAATAATATTAAAGAGCCAAATGACATAAACACTATTATGTAGACAATTGTATGGAAATATATAGAACATATATAGTCTATTAACATTAAATTAACATTATTTGGACCGTGTTACATGATAAAAATTAGTGGAATTCACTTTTTCAAAAAAAACATTACAAGGGTACCACTCACCCCACTTATAAAATGACACATGTATCCTAATATATTAAAAAATTTAAAATAAATATGTTAATCCAATACATACACAAATAACTTATACATTTTCCTAATATAATATTATAATCCATAGTTTGGGTACTGATCCATCCAATTAAGAACATTGGCGCAAAAGAAAAAGTGATACCCGAAGAATAGGTAACTATCATCAACAAGCATTTTTGGGTTTTATATTTATATACACCATTTAATAATTATTATTGGATGATGATGTAATAATATAATTATATTAAATATGGTGAGGTGTATATATATTAAGGCTTCATTTTACACCCACAAAAACTTCTATTAAATCAGTTACAAAATAAATATTCATGATTACAGTGGGCTACGACCTTGCAAAATAATTTTATTCATTTTTCTAATACCACCTATTCTAGTCAAGTATTATGATGGATAAAACAATTATATTTTATATTTACTACATGAATATATATATATATATATAATTATATATAAACATTTTTCTATATCAATATGTATTAGATGGAATAACATTATTTGTGTCTACAGTGGAAAACTACATCATGAAGCGTTGTGAATCCTTTACACATATGTGTTTAATGGAATATAATAAGGGTAAAAACAATGAATATATGTCATATTAAGGACAAAATATGATTGTATATGAATTTCTAGCAATCTATATTTATAAAATAACAATTTATTTCTTATTTTTTCAATCAGTAAAAAAGTGAAAAAGTCGTTCGTGAAGATGTCAACCACCACCTCCTCAAAGAGATGTGATTATTTTTTAATCACTAAATAAAAGTAATAAAAAAATAAAAGTACTGATAATTAAATATTATTGTATTTATGATATAATCATCATTCATTAATGATAAATTATATTTACCTTCACTCCATAATGTTCATTGGAAAATGGAAACATTGCTAATGTGAATGTTTGACCATCCATCTCAATGATCCTAACGTTAATTGATTTTGGAGAATAATATTGCATTATTTATTTTAATAGTATAATTATTTTTTAAATATTATTATTGTTTAATTAATATTATTCTAGATATTGTTAAAGAATGAAAACTTTAAACGTAGTTTACTTACAAATTTCATTTTTGACTCACAAACCGAATATGGTAAAAACACCTGACATAGACTTACATGATTTAGTAAACTTTTATATCATCATAATAAGAGAAGTATAATAAATAATATAATTAAAAAATCCTATCAATTAATTAAATAATTAATTTAAATCTATTATTTATGAATACAAATATACAAGCGATGAATTAGACTAATGGTTAGAACATCGCCTCAATTTCCTTTCATTAAGGCATATATTTATTTTATAAATCTATATTCTTTTATGAGGTGTATACACAATATAGTTTAAACTTTTTATCATTAATTTAATTATAAAACTACATTTTAAATGTTTTTAATGTTATCCTTTCATGGGTATTGTGATATAATTTTTTTCAAAGTGATAACGGGTCATTATTCGATGTAAAGCATTCATAAAGTATTCCATCAAAATATATTTATCATAATTATTCAATATTTAATATTTAATTTTGAAATATTCATATAATTTAATAAAAGAATTATATTGTTCATTCTATGTATATTTTTCCATTATTATCAATGTTTTTCAAATGGAATATTTTAACGTGTTTATAATTCATTGTTTTGACAAATAAAGAATGGAATGTTCTATTCATAACAAAAATTTCTTCAATGAATTTTTCTAGGACATGAAAAATATTAAATTTCCTAAGTTCATTTCAATAATTCAATTTTTATTCGACAAAAAACAAAATAAATATTTAGAATATTTCATACTGAAAATAGCTTTTCAAATGAATTGTGTAGTTTGGTACATAAATTTTGTTTTTTTTAATTAAGTATTTTTTTCAAAAAAATGCATATGAGAAGAAATATGTTTTCAAAGTGGGATTATTGTGAAAGTTATTATTTCATGATATTTTATTTGGGAATAATATAAAATTTTTTAGACTAATAAATATTTAAAAAAAAGTTTTGATCGCCATTATGTATCTCTAGTGAATCCAATATAGATTCTATAAATAGTTGAGCCCAATTAAAACTCATGGGGACAAGGTATACTTGATGTTGAATATATGAATAGTGATCCCCTTCATAAAATTGTAATGAAATTTTTAATGATTATATTTGATTTGATTCATATTTTTATTCCAATTAAAAAGGTTTTGATATGGTTATAGGAATGTGATGATCAAAGTCATTAAAAT
This sequence comes from Viscum album, assembly GCA_963277665.1. Classification (NCBI taxonomy): domain Eukaryota; kingdom Viridiplantae; phylum Streptophyta; class Magnoliopsida; order Santalales; family Viscaceae; genus Viscum; species Viscum album. Next base: position 13,391,639 of record OY728151.1, on the reverse strand, counting down.
GGGTTTTAATCTCATGCATGTTTTTTGAATTTTTTCATTGAGAGAAATAGATCTATATTTATCACATAATATTTTTTATTTCATATTATAAAATATATTTTATGATAATAGTAAATATTTTATGAGATTTCATATTATCACTAAATTAAATAAATTATTTCTTCTACTACCCTTACTATGATTTTTTGTTCCCATCCCACATTTTTAAATGTATTTTATAGGATGGATAAGGGAAATGATTAGGTCATGTTGATGAAGATTTTTCATGAAGGATATAATATTATCTTATAAATAAAATTATTCAGGGGGGGAAATTGTCAGTTTTTAGATGTTTCCATTATTTATTATATTGTTTAGTAATATATCAGTTGTGGACTTATTATCTAAAAATAATCATAAAAAAGATCGAAAAATAGTGATAAATCCAATTATTGATAAAAATATGAATTAAGTAATTTTTAATTATTAAAACTTATAATTTCATTGAAAACTAATTTAGTCGATATAAGTGTACATAAAAGGGAATAACCTGAGATAATTTGGTGAAATAAAATTCACCTTAAATATTAATTGTTATCATCATTCCAATGTAGTAAATAATGAAAAATTTAACAAAAAATGGTAGCTCATACCAGTTTTATATACCCATTTATTATCATATAAAAGTATATATATAATTGGGGACTCTTTATGTTTCATGGGTAGGTCATGCCAAAGCAGGGTTCCCCTAGACATTCCATTGTTATCCTTTTTTGGATTTTTTTGATACTGTTGACGATATACACTAATATGATTGTGTTATATGAGGAATAGAGTTGTGATAATAATATGATTATTAAAAAATGGGGTGTTCACTGTATTATACAGGACTCTTATTGATAAAATTTGGTTGAGAAATGACCTAAATAAATAATTGGAAGATAAATTGTAATATATACCCATTTCATAGTGAAATATTGATCTTGGACTATTAATTTTTATGAATAAAAAATAAATTCAACATATATTTTTATCCCACATAAAATATTTCCTCATTAAGTGGTTATTTAAAAATTATATTCATTTTATAAATTATTCTATTTTTTATAATATCATCATATTCATCAGGGAGATAAATATCATAAAAATAATTTATCAAAGTAATGAAAATGTAAGTTACTCCTCAGAATAATAACCTATTAAATTTTTATAAAAATATAAAAAATACAATAAACCTCATAATTAATAATTACATGTGGAATAAAAATTTCAACAATCACAATAATGTGTTCAAAAATTATTATAAGTGAAACAAGATTATTAGGGAAGTATATTTTTATTCATTTATGGTTATTTATGCATTAAATTCATAATATACAAATAATTATTTGTCTCTACTCATACACTCAATATGATTGGGTGTGAAAAATTATAATCATTATAATCTACTAAGGTAAATGAAATAGTGAGAAAAAATATTATTTTTAAAACAATAATGGTTATATAAATCAACTAAATAATTATTTCATATATATGAGATAAAATTTTTTTTACAGGTGTGGTAAATATATATAAGGTCACAATAAGAAGATAATTGAATATTGGAGCATGAAGAGTGGTTTCGTTGAAATGTATAATAGGAGTTATCCCATTGACAACTAGAAATCATCAATCATTAATGAAATTGTTATAAGATGTGTATTATCTAATTTATCTCATTATAAGACAAGGAAAAAAAAGAAATTTTTAATAAAATGAGAAGAATGTTATATTTAATAGAAATAGAATTCATTCATCCCATTCTATAACATAGATCATGGATATACTAAAATGGGCTTATCCAAGATAGGTAATATATAATATTTCAATTTAATGGAAAAATTTGGCCAATATGATAGATTTCAATGTAATTTTACATGATATTTATAAATTATTAAAAACATATGATTAGATGGTAAATTTTTTATTGAATATAAAGTGAAATATTGATAGTACACGTAAGTAAATGATAAAATTAGAAAAAATGAAGATGGTGTGTGTGTATAATATTTTTTTTTTCAAAGATTCAATAAATCTTATTGATACCTATGGTTTTAAAAATTGAAATTTTAATATTCAATATGATTGGATTATAAAATATATACCTGAGGGAGTTTTTGTAACACCATGTGACATAAATGTTATAAAAATTAATTGTTTTATTTTAAATGGTACATGATAATTAATTTATATTTTACAATTTGATATAATTTTAAATTGTTTTACAATTATTTGAGGTTTTGATTGAATATCTACTCTATAATCATTATATAAACTAAATAGTGTGTGTATTGTGAATTAGAATGTGAAGGATTTTATCAATCCCAACAAAATCATAGTAAAATATCTATATCCTTACATCATTTATATTATTTCCCAGGGGATTTTTTGATAATGAATATTAGTTTTGGGAAATAGGATATTATTAATTGTATATACATAGTTTATGATTATTTAATTTCTATGACTTGTTTTTGGAAGAAGGTATGGTCAAAATTTTTCAATCCATGATAAATTTTTTTAATATATTTGATAATTTATGTTGGAATGTATTAACAACACAAATTAGTTATATATTCAAATAAAATTTTATTCTAAAATTATTGTGGATAAATGAACATAAAATACCTCACATGATATGTAAACTATATTTTATTTTTTTAATATTCCTACTAAATGGGTAAAACATTATTTATATACAAAATATGGTCTGTGAATATTAGCCAGAATATCATAAGAATATATATTATCTAAGAGGATAGTTAGAGAATGTTTGGACATAGCGATATCTAATTTTAGTAAATAAATAATTACCGTAATCTATTTTGGATTGAATTATACTTAATTATTAAACTCAGAAGTATCAATAAATACTAATATAACCATTTCCACTATTTCATGTAATTATTTTATCGAATGGGGTGTAATACCCGTGTTTATACAATAATTTTATTTTTAATATAATAAAATCACATTTTTTATTTAAATTTTAGGCCCTTATATAAATATCAATTATGTTCCCACATAATTAATTCCCATATACATGGAATATGAAATTTTTATTGTAATGTTCCTTCTAATAATATGTTTTGTAATTTTTTGGAGTTTTATAAGGGTAGTTATACATTACATAAGTTGTGTAACTGTATTGAGGTGTATTTATGAGATTTATAAGGGTAGATATATGATATATAAGGGTATAAAATTATTTACTAATATTATCTATATTGAACACATTTTTTATTGTTAGAGAAAGGGTTCAATTTATTCTATGAAATAGTAATGGGAATTTTTTATATGATACATACTGGTAGCCATGTCTCGTAAGGGTATTCCAAGAAAACAGTTTAAATTTAAACTGTATATTATAATGGTTAGATGTGTGTATGTTATTCCTAACATAAGGGTTGTAACATAGTTTCCTATATTATGTAAGGTTCTTCCTATAATATTATATTCATAGATTCCTTGATTTGATTCATTCTGAGGGTAATGAAAATATGTTTAATAGTAGATATTACAATCATGTATTTTTTATGGGCAATCCATAATTTTTAAGTGTAATCCATACCTACGTAAGGGTAATATAGAATCTTGCATTGGTAAACCAGAGATACATAAGTGTATTATTGTCACTTAAGTAATAATAAAAGTATTATTTAGTAAAATTACATAAATGTATTGATATACATAATTTTGAAACCATGTTAGCCATAAATAAATAACTTTTTGGGATAATGATATAGTAATAATGTTGAATTATATGTATTCTTGTACAAAAAGACCTCTAATGTCATACTGTTTTTTTAAACATGGGAGATCATTGGATTAATAATGATTCATAAACTAATCTTTATAACACATTTATGCAAGTTTTAAATGTTGAATATTTATAAATAAACATATAATAAATGAAATCATTTTAATTAGTTTTTTAATTAAAAAAATGTGGACCAGAACACCTGGTGTTATTATTATTTTTAACATATTCAAAAAATATTGTGCTCGCAATATTGAAGTTATTATCTTTAGAAGGTTTGGTCTCATTGCCCTTTCTTCACCATATCAATATTATAATAACGGTGTATGAATATTTGCTTTCATGGATGTGAGGAATAGACAATCTATTGTTTTTGTTGGGTTCTATACCTAAATATTTTTTAAAGTATTTACAATGTAATATGTGATGTTATTTTGAAATTTTATATATTGAATGATTTAACAAATGTTTTTAAAGGTACTTGACATTAAATAATGTTTATGTTCATTCAATGAATGATAAAAACTATAGATGATGGATTTAAAAAAATCCATGAATGGGAGTAGTGATCCTTCACTTTATAAAATTATAATGATATATTACATTGATCATAGTGTTGTTTTAAAATTCATAAAAGTAGTAATAATTAGCATCTAAATAATATCTTCAAATTTTGATTATGATTTATTATCATTTTTTAAAAAAAATTACATGGGAACACATTGTAACATTATACATGAAAAAAAACCCTCAGTGTGAATAATACAGTTAGGTAATTTCAATAAGATAATATGTGGTTGTGAGAACAATCTAGGTATAGTGATTTTGTTAGAATTTTATAGGACTTGTTATCACTTGGAATTTCATTCCATCGTCTTGTTCATTGTTTTCCATATTATTTATTCTCATATTGTTATAATAAATATAATTATTAAAGAATTATTTAGATTGTCTCATTTTTTTACTAACAATATTATATTATGGTTTTAATGATGTGAATAATGACTGGATTTAATTTTCTTAATTATCATTTTTTATAATGATTTATATTCATTATATTTTTTATTTTTGGAGGTGGTAGTTATAATTATTTCTCATATATTATCACTAATACTTAGAATAATATAAAAAACAATTTTAATATAGAATTTTTATTTTAATAAAAAAGAATATTGAAAAATATTTTTCATATGGATGTGGATTTTTAAAATATTTATGTTTCAATTATAAAGAAAATGGTCTTATGATGTTTTACATTGTATATAATCTTTGGGGGTGTTGTAATAGGAATAGATGAGCCTGTAAGGTGCATAGTAGCGCGAAACCTCCAAACTGTTTCCCTACCGCTGTTTAGGGTTTCTCTACACCGCTATTTCCCATATTCTCTTCTCCATCCTCTTCTCTTGCTCTCGACGGCGGTGCTCTTAGTGCTCCCGCGGCTTCCACATAATGGTTTCTCCTCATGCATCGAGTTCTTGGTGAATGGGGTTTCAGATGCGCTCGGTGGCCGCCATCTGTTTCTCGGCTAGTTGAGTTCTTGGTGAATGGGGTTTCAGATTGTAGATCTCCCCTGTTGGTGCCTGTTGGGCTAGGTTTCTGTTAGAATTTTTCCGACCTTGTTCGCGGATGCAGGTGTCGTACCGCAGGATCTCCCGGTGCCGGCTGTTTTTTTTTTTCTTTTCCAGTTCGTTTTCTTTTTGGTTTCTTGCTCTTTTTGGTGCCTGGGTGGTTTCATGATGTTCATTGGGAGTCCTGCGATGGATGGGTGGTCCCAGGTACGGTGGTGGAGCTACTGGAAGGATGACGTGTGCATTGGATTCGATGTGGACACAGTGCAGGGTGGCGAGTGATGTCGCGACATGATGCGTTATGGCGGTTTTTGGTTGGTCAGTCCTGGGCCGCGTTCCTTGGACGGCATGTTTTTGGTTTCTGGTTATCAGTTTTAGTGTTGTTTTGAGGGTTATCTTTTGTTTTCTGGTTTGTTTTGTGGTGTTTTTTGGACGGGGATGGTTATGGACAGGGGTCTTTTCCCATCCTCTCAATGTCTTTTTACTGGTTATAACTTCTCCTAAAGTTATTTATTTTTATAAAATCAAAAAAAAAAGTTTGGATGATTCTAAGAGGAATAGTTCATACATCATATTAATGTAATTTTATAGAATTTTTTTGAAGGTTACAGGTAAAGTGAAGGTATTATTGTAGAATATAATATTTTATTAGAGTCTAAAACCATCAATGTGATTTGGTATTTTTCTAAAGAATTATGACATATAGACTATCATTTTAATATTTAATTTTATGTTTATGATTTGTTCTTGATGATGTATGTCTCATGGTTGTGTACTATTCTTCCTCAAACTATATGTTGTTCTATAATTATTTGGGGTTATTCCCAAATCCATTTTGGCAGTTTGTTTTATCTCTACCTTATGGATGACCATCTCTAGTGATATCGTAGTTTGTTTTAGTTTGGTTCATTAAATAATTGTATCATTGGAAGTACATAGGATGAATTATATTGACACTACCATGGTTTGTTGGGCTTGTACTAAGAAATATTAGGGATCAATGTGTACACATAGTTTAAGTGTGGGAATAAGACCAATTGTGATGTAATAAGAGTAACCATATGTAGATGTGATTTATTTTAAGTTTGATGAATTTTATGAGTTGTTGTTTAAAATTTATGAAAAAAGTACCTCATAGTATTATGTTATTTTCCATGGGGGTTATCATGTTTTTTCGGAGAATTGGGAAATAAGTGTCAACACGTAAAGACAATATGGATTTCTTGAGAAAAATAATTAATCGGAATCATTTCATTGAATTTGTTGAAATGGTTATGGAATGGATATCATGTAATTTATAACAGTGTTGATATCTTGAGTGTGACATAAAAACCCATTATTTAGGTTATTTAGGATCCATGACTCTTGGATTCATTAATTTTTGCACATTAATTATAATATAATCATTTTTATTCCTTTGAATAATAAATATTATGAATTAGTTTGATTAATTGATGTGAAAAACATTTTACATTCAAGAATTGTATGAAGAGGTAAATGTGAGAAAATGTATTTGAAAAACATGAATTTTAGTTAATAAATAATCATTTATTACTTTAATATGATGTTTTTACTGTATCCTAAAAAAATTTACTTATTAAAATTATGATTATTCATAAAAATATGGAAATTTATTTTGATTTAAATCCATTAAAAAAATTACATGAATGAATTTTACAACCTTCAAGAATATTTTAAAAATGATTTAAATGATTTTCTTGAAATTTTTGTCTACCATGATTTTTTAAAGGGACGGATTTTGGTTTTAGGGAAAAAAGTAATTTGGAATTAAAAATGAAATATAAAATATAAATTTGTATTTGAATATTGAATGATTAATTAAAATATAATTTCACATTTATGTAAATTTGTTTTACAACATGATTGGTGGTTTCTCATTAATTAATTTCAAACACAAAATGTATTTCATGATGAAGTTGAACCAGGTTTAATTAATTCACATTTAGAAAGTCTATAATTTCATTTTTAATGATAGATTCATGGAATGTCTCTATTTTGAATCTGTTTTAAATGTAATCATGTAATTTTTTGGTTTAAAATAATTTTCCTAATATCATTTTTAAATGATGTTTGGATGCTTTCAAAATGAAGTTTTTTAATGATGTTTCAGCCCTTTGTGTGTGTTTTTGAAATATTTAGTAATGTGTTGTTTACTGGTATGTTTGGACTAAATATTTCATTTATATAGAGGTTAATTTATTTTCTGGAAAGGACATCTCGAGATTTATTTCACCCCAAATATGGGTTTAGTGAGTCTTATTTAGAGTAATATATTTAAATTGTGATAACTATATCAATATAACAAATTTTTACTTCTCTATACTGTATTTCCTAAACAGTCAATGGGATACTGATATTTTTTTTAAAAAAATAATGTTCTAATGTAGGAAGATATATAGGTAAACCAATATGGTGTCCTCTACTGGCTTGAAAAGTAGGCATTATATGTTTGGTCAGGTAGATCGGTATATATATACTAATTATTTGTTTTTCCTATATTCCTTAAGAGTAGTGGAATAATACTTGTATCATGTTGTGTTTTTAATCCATTTGAGTTCTAACTCACAAAGATCATATTTTTTGTGGAATATGAATAAAAAATATTCGGTGTAATTTTTAATGCGTTCATTGGTTTTCTCAATTAACTGTTGTGGATATTTAATTTTTCATAATTCCTTATTTATTCTTTCAACTATATGAAAATATTTATATTTTATAACTTTATGGTGAATTATATAATATTGGTTTTTTTATGTTTTTCTATTCTCATTGGTAACTGGCTATAGTGTAATGAAAGTTCAGACCGAGAGATCAAGGAATTCTTAATTGGATCATGTAGACCATCAAGCTGATATTTCAATTCTTTTATTTCTATATACATAGTTTCATAATCCATGATTTGAGCCTTTTCATTTCTTATTAATCCATTTCCTCATTTGAAATATCTTTCGGTTATGTTAGACATGGTGGTTATGGTGTTTAAGAGTGTGCCTTCCTATTTATTGTGAGGTTGATATTAAAGATGTTTCTCAGGGATTTAAAACCTTTTTAGTCCTGAACATGTTTCCCCTTTCATAGTTTCATGCTATTAGAGTTAGACTATTTCACTAAGTTATAAGTGGAAATCCTGGGATCTTCTTATGTTTGAAATGTGCAACCTCGGATTCCTTATTGACATTATCTTGTGTTGGTTTAGTCTTTTATTATTGAATGACATTTGACTTACTATAAATAGTTAGTATACTGATGATAATTTTCAACTTTCCATAGATACTTGTGTTGAATAATAAAGAAAATAGGATTCCATTATAATCCTATGGGTGATAATATCTTTAGCTCCATTTTCCCTTATGCTTGGCCTAGGGTGGTTCTCTTTATAACACAATAAAATCCTCTCCCAAATGTTGGTATTTTTCTTGATATTTGAAAATGGATAATCGATATTGTCTTTCACCAATATTATCTTTCTTAGAATGAATATATATCCAAATTAACATGAGTTTTTTAAGTTTTACATGATCATAGAACATAGGGACACCGAAAATCCAAATTCAGGGTTATTATATAATTAAAAAATGTGATGTTTTAGAAATATGAATCTTCTAATGATGAGTAATGTAATATTATATCTTTGATTTGTATGCATTTTAATTTTTTTTTGTTTTTTTGTCACACAAATATTTGAGAGGGTTATAACAACATGGGTTGTGATGAGTTAAATGAGGGAAAATTTGGGACCATTTTTTTTAGAAATACAAAAGGTTTTTTTTTTGAGACAATAATGTTAATCAGTGTCAGGCTTGTTGTAATGATGGGTTCTAATTTAATAATTTAATTTCACATAATAACTAGGTTGATACAATTTAGCTACATATTAATAGATCATTAAACGGTGGTATTACCTCAGGTTTCAAGATTTGGGTCACTGATGGTGACATTGTATTTGGAGGTTGTTTTTTTATTTTATCAGAGACTAGAGTATATAGAAAAACAACATTAGTCTATCAATTCTATGTACTACTAGGTTAATAGTATGTGTCATGATAGTAGTCAAAAATATTACTTTCAATTGTGATCTATTCAATTGAAATAAATATTTTATGATTCCCCTCATATTAATAATGTAATGTGTACTAAAATAAAACATTTATTTTTTTATTCATATCAATTGTATTATATAATTTGAATAATGAAACAACAAAACATATGTTTAGAAAACTACTAACTCATAGCTGAAAATATATAAGATTTAAGTAATCAGATTCTGAGTATTGATATTGGCTAAAATATTATTTTCCAAGAGGATGGTTAGGGTGAATTTTTTGTTATTTTTTGTATATTTGGTTAGTAAGACCTATAATTGTCTATTTTTCATTGAATTTTTGTCCTTATATATTACCTATTCCATGATTAAGGAGGTTCCCCCTGAAGTGTTATATGAGTATACTTGTGACTCAAATTGATTCCAGAAAATAATAGGTGAATTTTCTCTTGTAGGATATATTATTTTTTTGTGGTTATGTGTGTGGGTGGATATCATTGGGATTGATTTCCTATTGTTTTTTGATTCATTAGATGTTTTTTGTGAAATATTTTTATTGATTTTAGGAGGATTGGGATAATTATCGTGTATCTCTCGATGAATATACTTTCATATGGGAAACCACCGTAATGTTATCTTGAAGAATTTTAACCTAGGGTTGTTTCCCTTTTCAACATAGTATAACATCATCGAAAAGTGTAAAATCAATATGACTTTTCATATCCCATTATTTCTGTTCATGATTTGATTCATGTTTTTGAAGAGAGGAGGTATTAACTAGACATTATCAATGTAATGAAATAAGAATATTCAAATATAAAAACTAATACCTCAGATCTTTTTATCTATTTAATATCAAGTATATCCACGATAAAATTATTAATTGAAAAATATTTATTTGAGTACATGTACTTTGGTAGTGAGGACATTATATCCATGTTACATGGGAAATGAAATCAATGTTCGTGCAGTAATAGCCATATATAACTTTGAATTTAGTGTCTAAAAATATTTCTGGTGGTAGAAACAAATTATTATCTAGGAATATTTTTATCTATGAATTTAAAAATTATATCATTTAATATTATTTAATACCCCATTTAGATTTTAATTTTAATGTCATTTAAGTGGAAATAATATAATTTCTAACTTATTTTTACCCCCCCCCACAGGGTTTAAAAATTATATAATGTTATTTTCCTTATAACCTTATATAGGGAAATTGTTTATGAATTATATAATGGTATATCTTATTTTACATATGTTTCAAAACGGTGGGGTGTAAATTATGTGTGTTAATTAAGGTTATATATCCATAATTTAAGGATAAGAATTTAATTTCATAGGGCACCAATGGTAACTCTTTGTTATATGGGTTACATGATGACAATATTTTATTAGAGTAAATATGAAAATAATTTTCATTACTCAATGTAATGTTAATTTGGATGCGTATGGGATACCCTTGAATAATGTATACTGTTATACCATATTTTATAAGGTATACATAGTTTTTGTTATTCCTCACATAAGGGTATCACAATTGTTATTTGTGCTACCTGAGGATCTTCTCACACATTCTTACGGGTGTCTATCTTGTTTTAACACTTTGGAAATAGTAACACATTTATTTTAAGACTTCTGTAAGTATAATACTGACATGTGTAAGGGTATTACAACCCTATATAATATTAATATAATGTTGTGTAAAAGTATTCCATATATTCAAAATGGTAATCTATTTCTATTAATAGTTATATAATGGCAACATAATACCATCTATCATAAATTGTGAAGAATGTATTATTAAAACCAAAATACCCTTTCACATTACTCTTTTAGGTAGAAAAATAAATAATTCATTCCCTTTTTTTCTTCAAAATAATTCCCACTAACCCTATTTTAGTTTTATTTCAATCCAAAAATCAATGGATTTGTTTTTTTAGTTAATAGATTTTTCATATTTTTTATGTGATTATTAGAACATAATAAATGATAAAATAATTGAAAATAAAAATGATTATCTAATTAACTATTTGATCAAAAAAATAAACCAGAATGGTTGATGTGATTACTCATTTAAATTATTTGAATTGAAAAAGATTTCAATATTTATAGTATTTTCATGACATGTTTTTTTCTTTTTCTTTTATTTCTATTATGAATAATTGAAAATAGTGTTTATGTGTTTTCTCATCCTTGGATGTTGGGTGTAAAAGTTCTCTTTCTTCCATAGGGTTATCTCAATAAAATGATGGTTGGTTTCATTAAACTATACTGTTGATATTTTATATTGTTTGTAGTTATATATAGTGTTGTCAAAACATGAAATATTTTACATTTCAATTAATTCATTATGTTTAAGTTGTTGTGTTACATAATTTGAAACCATTGAGGGTGGTATGTGAAATTCTCTCTATTATTATTTGAAAAATGTTTTTGAGGGGGCTTATATTTTCAATTATATATATATATATATATGTTTTATTAGTGATGATAATCCAAGATGAAGGGTTTTATAATATCGAATTTCAACGTATTAGTTAAGTGATTCCTTTATTGTAAAAAATTTCTTCATGGTTAATTGAATTATTAATGATGATTTTAAAATATTTTTGGTGCTAACAGAATTATTATGAAAAAAATTATATATTTTGGTTGGGATTTTTCCATTTATTTTTGTGAAAACATGGAACTTGGGAATGATTTGGATCTCTGGGAATTGATTAAATAATAATTTTTTGTGTGTGTCAATATTAATTATTTTCATTAGGTGATATTGTGGAAGTATTAGTTAAGTGGGTGGACTAATATATGTAGAATATGGTAGGACAAACTTTAGTTAGTATTTTCATGTCATATTAGTAATCATTGTTATCTTAGTTATTTATTCCAATGGATTAGAGCCCAATTTATTTCTTAGAAAATGGAGTCACCAATGTATCCTGATTATTGCACTCACATGTTTGACATAATTATTTTTCCCATGTACATCCATACTAGATTTTATTTTTTTAATTAATTATATGTACCATGTTATATTTTAAGATATTATTGCTTTAATTATTTCCCACTATTAATAGTTGATGTTTAATTTCACATTCCAATAGTTTTTATATTAAATTTATTTACTAGAAAAAATCATTAAAATATGATTTAAATATGGAAATGTATTAATAAACTGGTTTTTCTAATCAATAACTAAAAATTCCATAGTATTATAAATTTTATATTTTATTTGGTTTTATCGTACTGTTATTATTGATACATCCATACATTTTCCTTTAATAATTTTTTCATAGCTTTTACAAGTAATAGTAAATAGAAATGGGATCATGTTTCATTGAAACATGTCTTGGATTTTATTCCCTTTAGAGGGATTTGGTAAAATAGAGATTAATTTTCACATGGAGACTACCTTTTCCGAAATTACATTGATTTATTTCTTGTTTGGAAAGAAATTGTATATATTAAGGTTTTTTAATAGTCTACCATATTGAACTCTAGTCTTTTATTCCTTTGATGTGACATTGAATAGAATTTTTATTTTATTAGTAATATATCCACATTATGAAATGAAATCTTTACTCACATGTCAAGTGGACCATGGTTGTTTACTACATTAGGTTCTTTGGAAGTTTATTATGAACATAGAAAATTTTTTATGTAGAAAATATGAATTTATATAATACAATGTCATGTTTTTAATTTAAGAATCATTAAAAAGATCAAAATTTTGAATTGTTATGAATATGAATTATCAGACTCACCATTACATAGATATGTGAAACAGATTAAAAATTTATTAAAGTTATAAGAAAACTAGAAAGGGTATAATTTATAAGGTTGATCTTTTAGTATATTATATTTTTTATGATAAACTAGAAATAATATTTCTTTTTGTAAATATTATTAATGTGTTTTAAGAATACTATAATGTATCATATTAATGTAAACGTCAATATTATCATTAATTCAGATTTTATGAATAAATATATAATTTGAAACACATTTGAAAAGGTTTAATGATAATTTTATTCTCAAGATAATTATTTTACTTTAACCCAATCCAATAATCAATATGGTTTATTATGGGTCATGATGATATATTATGGCTATACTAAATGAGATTATTTTATAGAGATACAAAATATGTACATGAGGGAAAAAACAAATAATTGTTTTATTTTTATGCACATGATGGGATACTAATTATGACATTGGGTTTCTCATACAAATTTTTTTTTAATATAGGGGGTACATATAACAAATTTGAGTCCTTAGATCCTAAATCTTGTGTGATACCTAGAATTATAACCTTCATTAAATGATACCCCATATACACTAGTATAAATACTGACTTAGCTAATGTCAAGGGTGGATTGATATGTTGATAAAAATGCCATCAGTTTGGGCTTTAACAATATAAAATTTTCCCTCTAATATGAACAGATTGACATTTAGAATCTCTATTGAGATATAAAATGTATGTTTTTTTAGAAACATATTATATATATATATATAACATAAATGTGATGGGATTATCCGTAATGTTGGCCGACATTTGAAATAATAATAAAACCCAAAATTATACACTCCTAGAGTCAATAACAAATGAGTTGTCCATATTTGATTGACATTCACAATGCCTCATGGTATCTCAATGTCTTGTACATTGGAAAAAATTTCAATCTAATGATTTCATATGATAAAAAATTGGTTAAAATGTAAATACATTATAGAATTTGATTGATGTCATCTTTGGCCCCTTTATTTCTTGAGTACTATTGATGATTTTCTAGAGGACACTCTTTTTCTACATATATGGATCTATAGATTCCTATCTGGTTTCAATGATATAAATTCGTGTGGGGATACTATTTTAATCTAAATGGAGATTTAAACTGATTAAGAGATCTACATTAATTTTTTTATCATTTATCAAATAGTATTCTGGTTATGAATTCCAAAGGTTTTATTTATGACATTATAAAATGTTATTTTAATGATTTCTATGAAATTAGTTTAGAATACAACAAAATGTTATTTTGGATATGGTTTAGTAGTTAATTCAAATGATATGTTCTAAGGAAAATTAAATGATGTCTTTTTGGATTTGATGTAGTTTGGTGATTGAAAGAGATATATCTCCTGCAAGATTAAATATTTATGATATATATAATTTATATCATACAATAAATATGTGATTTTTAATTAGTGGGATATATATATATATATATTACTATATATGTTGTTAGTATTGGTGGGGAAATTTTATCATCCCACCAAGTAATTTATCATTAAAAGATACATATCATATTTTTAAATGTATAGCAGTTAGATGCATTCATTCATATGATGTATGCAATTGATGAGGTGTTAAAGCATGCATATTAAAAACACATGTTAATGAACACACAAAAAATAGTTTCATATGGTTCAATACATATCCTATTATTTTATGATGGTAGTGTTGTGGATTCAAATCCATATGATTGGCCAAAACTCCCTATACCTGAGAAGAAATATTGTTCTTTTTTATTTTATTATGGGATGATAAAACATCATGAATTGAATAAAAATCCCATGAAAACATCAGTTTGTTTATTTCTTCCAATCAGTACACTATGGAAAAGGGATTTTCTCTGTCTTTCAATAGTGATGTTGATAAAAATAATGTGATTGATGTTTTTAATGAATCATATACTCTTAAATTTATGGTACTCAAATGTATAATTATTCATCAATTCGACATATAGTAGGATTCATTTATCTAGTGTGGTAGATCCCTATAAAATGGTTTAAATCACATCTAAATGTTCTAATATTTTTTTAGACTCTAATGGAACCCTATAAGATTTCAATTTAATTTTATGGAATGTTAAAAATAATAATAAGAACTCAATATTCATTAGTTTTTATTCTAGAATCAATACAAACTCTTTATTGTGAATGTGATAGTGAATGTTAATTTCCACAATAATTATATTAATTATTGATGAATGCATAATGTGTCCACTTTGAAAAAATATTTATAAACTCTAAATAAAATTAAATAGAGTGGGGTATATATATAATAGTACGATGGGGGTATATGTCAATAAATAATATTTTATAAATAATTTATATTATTTTTGTAAAAACCTATATTTTCCATGTATTTTTTTAAAAAAATATTAAATTATTAAAAATGAAAAAAAAAATTACGGCGTGTGATTTGGAGGCCTCATGTGCCCCTAATGAATTTATGAACTTTTTTTTTGGTACATTCAGTAAATGCCCAGGTGGTGTTTTTTATCTTTTGAACTGCTGCTCAGATAAAAAATATGAGGGCACCGTTGAATCTCTAGTGTCAGGATTCGCTTATTGGAGGTTTCACATCATCCGTATAAAGTTTAGATAAAGATAAAGTTTTTGGAAATTTAAAATAATAATACAAAAACATTGTTTTGTTATTTCTCTTATCCTTTTCCTCCAATGGACGAGTGGTGGTGGCTGGACTGATGACATGTCAATCCATAAAATGGCTTGATTCTCCTTTACATGTAACCGCACCATTAGGAATTTGGGTGGTCCATTAATTAAATGAACCACATAAATTCCTCACATCGTTACCCACCCTTTTCCCCTCTTATTTATATGTAGCTCGGGGTGGGGTGTTGGAACTACCTCACCATGCAACGAAACTCTCACAATGTACCATGACGCCAACAACCTAGAGGACGAGACCAGTTTTAGTGAGTGGTGACGAGTGCCACAGAATCACAAACCAATGACAATGAAGGAGGACATTCTGTTGATCGTTATTAGTGGACGTATTTTCCATGTTCGGTGATAGTTGTAAAGTTCATCCTTATGCGATAACTTGTTAACTACCTAATCTGAGGCTAACGAGGAGGACGTAGTAAAAACGACCAAGGCCCACACCCTCCACCTCTTCAGTATTTGTCTCATTTTTTGGGAATAGTTTTCCAAATGGAGGGGTAGGATGAAACCGGAGGACACACAATGGTGATGATGACCTGGTAGCCTTGTGGGCACTAACAGCACCAAAATCAGACTACGGGATTACATCTGGTGTCCTTTGGAAGAAACTGCCAGCATGCCATGTTGGTGGCGGCTAGTGGTGGCCGGAGGAGACCTGCATCGACTGGCCACGTGCGGTGGGAAGCGGTGCGACATCATGTGTCGTGTAAGTCGTCCTGAGTCAGCTGTGCTGGACAAGGGTGGAACCTGTAATCGCTATCAGTGGTAGCAAACATGGCCAGAAGGCAGTAGCAGGAGGGTGCAGTGACGCCCCGTGTGGTTCCACGTTGGAAGAAGTCGGTTAGCCAAACAACTAACTATTCCATGTGGTTGGGCAGCGCCCCACCGGCAAGGTGAAATAGCCATGCAACCACGGGGCCAGCAGAGAAGGTGGTCTACCTTCTGGAAGAATGGGACGAATGCTGGTCGGCCGAGCGGGCCAGACCCACAGCCCAGTAGTCCAGACCCGCGGCCTACCAGGCCAGTGCGGGTAGGGCTGATCCCCACCCATCAGCTTGGGTCAACCACAACCCATGAAAGTGAACCATGGGCTGACCCCAACATGTCGAACCAAGTGAACCGGGCTGGACCTAGTGAACCCGGTCGACCCTTAATAAGATGGACCCAGGCGAGGTCAAGAAAACCCCAGGAACCATTGCGTCTGGCCGATCAGACCGAGTCGAACCGGGACCAGACCCAACCGGCCCCCGAATAAATAAATGCCAATAATTGTCGAACTAGGTGACCATTTGACATGTCTTCTTTGGAGTTCATAACCCTTTTGAGAAGCAGTCCCTTTGGCTTATTCTGGTGGGCCGGACAAGGTTGGGCCAGACCGAGGTGTGAACACCCCTGTTTCACAGAAAGGGATGTAACTAGTAGACCGGGTATCCGATAAATGAGAAGTCTATGGAATAAGGACCCTTGTGACCAGGATTTCTATTGTATATACTCTATGTGAGTTTTGATAGAGTTTTATGTGTGACATGGGTTGGATCAGACTTGAATCCAACTGAGTCCTTTTTACAAAAGTGACAATATCTCACAGACTGTGTGTCTGATTGACGTGTCGCCTATCACGTTTGGACCTATATGACTCGACGGTCCCTTGGAAATGATTTTTGTGAGAATTTCTACTGGTTGAAATATGACAGATGGCTTGAGAATCTTTACTCCCAAAAACTAGCATGTTATGATCAGAAATCCAGTGACTGTCTGTCTTGGATGTAGTAACCCTGTGTGGATCAGCCTTCCATCAACCCACTATGGATTAGAATCATAACGACCATATTTGGATCCACATCGTAGCTACCCCACAATGAATAGTTTTAGAGTGGCCCACTAAGGACACGCAACTAGAATCCCTGTGTAAATCAGTATCGAGTGACCCTGTGTGGATCAGCCTTAAATCAACCCTGTGTGGATCAGTATTCCAGCAACCCTGTGTAGATCAACATTCTACTGACCCAATAAGGATCAACAGTGTGTGACCCA
Organism: Viscum album; assembly: GCA_963277665.1. Lineage (NCBI taxonomy): Eukaryota > Viridiplantae > Streptophyta > Magnoliopsida > Santalales > Viscaceae > Viscum > Viscum album. The sequence continues at coordinate 13,373,710 of OY728151.1, read as the reverse complement.
AAGAGGACCAGCCTTAGAGCGGCCCATCATGGATCATCTACATATGACCCTCTGTGGATCAACAATGGAACAACTACATTGTGGTTAAGTTGTGGAAACTTCCTAATAAAATAAAATGATACATATTAAGACTAATCATCTTTATTCATGAACTATAAGTTGTATACTTAGTGTGAACTGACTTTTGCTTCATGATTTGTGATTGAGGTCTTTCTTTGTGGTTTTTATTTGTGAAACTCTGGGATATCTTCAGGGGTCTCACGGTCCCTACAGATTATTGTTATACACACCCCTGTACGGGCATCACCTACACCTTGTTGTGTCTTATGTAGATGAAAAAAAAAATTGGACCGAGGATTGGGAGCCAGGAATGGATGGTGCATGGAGGTGGACCTTTAGACGTGATGTGCTACAAAGATGACTGATCGTGGGCTATACCTACCCTTCATGTAGGATCCTTGGTGGAATATACCAGGATCTGTTTTTCTATTGTGGTTGTACATTTTAGTTGGGCTGGTATTCTGGCCCCCATTACTTACAGTACTCACCCCTTTTATATTCAGTACACATATTTTTAATACCACAGTTTTACTACATGGGTTGTACTCGTTATATTCTTAGACTGTGTGTTTGTAGGTTTAAAAGGAATTTTTTCCCTTCTATCATGGATATGCCTTTCAGTGCTAGTCTCCAACCCCTGGCATATGGGAGTAGGGCTTTGGTTAGTCATGACATGTGCCCCGTGGGATGAGTCGTGAAAAAGTGGTATTAGAGAGGTCAGTTCTACCGAATAACTTGGACTTTGATCATTTAACATGGAAATAATGTTATGTACATTGAGTGTGGTATTTTGTTTGAGGATTCCAGTGTTGGTGTGTCGACTGATGTATCTATACACCAGGACCCTGAATTCTGATTTCTTACTCGGTGCACGAAAACACTGATTGCATGTGTTTTGAAAGTGTTTTATTTTTGATCATTTTGAGTCATCTCACCAGGTATAACTTATTGATCACGGCACACCTGTTTTCTTTCATGATGAAGCCACATGGACATCCCGCTAGGATTCTAGTGAGAGTATTCATTGACATCCCACTTAGTGATGAGGACATTGTACAGAGCCCTCTTACGGTGATATTACCATCTGATGGTGTACCAGTAGTACCACTACCCACTGGCTAGCCGTTTCCACCTTCCCCACTAGCATATGGTACACGCCGAATAAGCACGTTGCATGATTTTCCACGATAGAGGCCTCTGATGATCTAAGGAGAGATGGATCTGCTGGAAGCTGAGGACTGGCTGGATGTTGTGGGCTGAGTTTTTCACCTGTTTGGGACACGAGTCGACCAGATGGTGATCCTAGTTGCCATTCATTTCCAAGGAGCATCATGTAAATGGTGGAGCCTGATGCTCTAGACACGTGATGAGGAGACCCTCACCCAGGTGAATTCTGAGGGCCTTTTTAAGGGCATTGTTCATTCCAGCGACACTACACTCGGGGTGTATACCGAAGCTTCTACACTTACTAAAGGGACGCCTGACCGTGGCCTTGTACTCAGCGGGGTTCACTGACCTCTCCCGCTACTCTACCGACATGGTGTGGGACCCATTATTCAGGGTTAGGACCTTCGAGAAGGGACTCCTATGGGATATCATAGATTCAATGGAATATGTCATCATTCCAACACTTGTTCTAATGTTGGAGAGAGCACTCTTGGTGGAGAGTTTCTTTGCTGAGCAGACACAGACAGTGAGACCCACCACCAGGCAACACGTAGCAGAGTCATTTGTAGTTGGTAGTAGGAAGATGTCACAGAGGTCCAAGGAGACCAAACCTTTTGGTGGATGACCACAAGATGTAGGGTCGGAGGTGTGAGGGTCATGAGGTATAGCTAGCTAGTAGAGGAGGAGATTGTGCTTTATGTGCGGCAGGCAGGGTCACATGGATCGCGACTACCTATCCAGCTGCACCGATGACCAACCCATGGTCGATAGACCATCGAGACAAAGGAAAAAATTCGACCAAGGAGGTACAGATGGTGGAACACGTGGAAAAGGAGAAGGTCGTGAAATAGGTGGTGTACGGTGGTTCAGGGTTCTACGGCCACCACCTCCAGGTGGTCCACCCTGACCATAGGGAGCAGGTGGAAAATGAGGAGCTCCACTCCAGGCAGTCGAGGCCAACAACTATGATTCTCTAGAGAAGATTCTAGGAATGATCTGTGTCTACTCCACCTTTGTTATAGTACTTATAGACATAGGTTCCAGTCACTCATTCATTTCCATGGATCTCGTTCATAGCACAGAGTTTCCAGTGGAGCCGTTGGCTCTATCCTTGAGATTATAGATTCCTACGATAAAATATTCAATGATTTCACACTGGTTACAGTAGTGTGAGATTACTCTATGGGGAAAGAGCTTCAATTGGGATCTTCTAGTAGAGGAGTCAAGTGATTACAATGTAATCTTGGGTATGTAATGTTTATCCACAATCCATGCTCAGCTTGACTGCATTAGCTAGGTACAAATTGAGGTGATTCCTTGAATATGGGACCATGTTTTCCTTCACTAGTGATAAAGGCACCTTTTTAACACAAGATTAAAATACCCATAGGAGGGTGAAGCCGATCACATATCAGTTGGATAGAATTACCCTCAAAGCAGTTTTTGTTGAGAGTCTGAGCAATCCTGTAGTGGTGGAAAAATATGTCGATGTCTTCCCTGATGATGTTCTAGGACTACCTCCTCTTAGATAGGTGGAAATCTACATTGACTTGTACTCTAGTATGATACCGATATCTACACCAACATATCATATGGCTCCTGTAGAGCTTCATAATTTAAGGGTACAACTGGAGGACTTGTAGATGAATGGGGTTCATAAGGCCAAGTGTTTCTCTGTGGACCGATCGGATTTTGATCATTAAGAAGGCATATGGGAGTTTGAGTCTCTCTATGGACTATCAGTGCCTGAACCAGTTTAATATGAAGAACAAGTATCCACATCTGTTAATTGATGATCTTTTTGATCAGCTGAATGGAGCTCATAGTTTTTCAATGTTAGACCTCATATTAGTCTATCATAAGCTTTGGGTATGAGATGAGGATGTGTAGAAGACATCATTCAGATGTCGGTATGGACACTATGAGTTCTTGGTTATGCCATTCAGCATGAACAACACACATGCAATGTTCATTGGACTCATGAACAGGATCATTCAGACTTACCTCAGTCACTTTATGGTGGTCTTCATCGACGACATCTTGATATAATCATTGGAAGAGGAGGAGAATTCCTATCATATGTAGATAGTTCAGGATTCACTTAGAGAGAACCAGATTTATGATAAGCTCTAGAAGTTCTAGTTCTAGATAAGGGAGGTCCAGTTTCGGGGGAACTCTATCTCAGAGGATGGAGTTGTAGTGGATCTAGAAAAGATAGAGGTTGTGCTAGCTTGGGAGCCACCCAGGAGTGGGACCCAGGTGCGGTGTTTCCTGGGGTAGGTTGGGTACTACCTGATATTCATACCTGACTTTTACCCTATTGTGGGATGCTTTTCAGTGTTGATGAAGAAAGGACAACCCTTAATGTGGATTGAGATATGCCAATATAGTTTTCAGGAGCTGAGGCAGAGACTGATTAGTGCTCCCATCATGAGGCTACTAGTTGAGGGTGTTGGGTATGTAGTCAATTGTGACGCATCAGGGACCATACCATGATGTGTCCTGATGTAGGATCGAGCAATGATTTATATTGGTTTAGGCCAGCTAAGACAATATGAGAATTACTATTCTACCCATGATCTGGAGTTAGTAGCAGTGGTATTCTCCTTGAAGTTGTGGAGACACTACCTGATGGGTGAATGGTTTACTATTTACTCTGATCACAAGATTCTCAGGTATATCTTCTGAGATAAGGACCTAAACCTGATTCAATGACATTTTCTAGAGTTCCTCCAGTACTATCACTTTGTGATAGTCTACACACCTAGGAAGGGGAATGTAGTTGCAGACGCACTCAGTAGGAGGTCTGGTCTAAAGTTACTGAGTGAGGTGACATATCAGCTAGTCGGATTGAAGATATCCTTTATGGATAGAGATGGAGAATCTTACCTTAATTCTATGAATATCACTCCCAATCTTCTTCATCCAGTTCGGGAGGCACAGCTTGGGGACATTGAATGTGAGGCTTGACGTGCTCAGATATTCTCAGGACAGGCACTTGATGGATTTTCTGAAGGTGGGGAGCATGGAATCTTATTCATAGGATGCACCATTGTTTTGGTGTCACTACATGAGGAGGTGTTGAAGGAGTTCCATACGTCCCCTATGACAGTACATCCTTTTGTGGCGAAGATGTACCCAGACCTTCGGCATCAGCACTGGTGGCCTAGGATGAAGAAATCAGTGGCAGAATTTCTTTCATGATGCCTCCTGTGTCGGCAAGTGAAGGTCAAACATCAATTTCTAGTAGGCTTAGTGTATACATTAGTGGTACCAGAGTAAAATTGGGATGGTATTTCAATGTATTTCTTGAAAGGTCTTCCAAGTATGTCTTGGGGCCACGATTCCATCTAGTTTATCATTGACCGACTCAACAAGTCATCCAACTTCCTACCTATCTGAGAGCAGGGATCAGTAGAGGGATTGGGATGCCTCTATGTAAAGGTGATTGTACGGCTCCATGGGGTTCTATCAACAATCATCTCTGACCATGACACATGTTTTAAATCCCTATTTTGGATATGATTACATGAGGTGTTTTGGACTCAGCTATATTTGAGCACCGCCTTTAATCCAAAGATGGTTAGTCAGATGGAGCAGTCCATTGAGACACTAGAGGACATGATTTGTGCATGCGTCCTAGATTTTGTCTGCATTTGGGAAGAACACTTTCCCTTGGTGGTGTTTTCATACAAAAACAATTATCACTCCACTCTTGGTATGTCACGATTTAATGCCTTTTACGGTTTACAATGCTGATCACCTATATGCTGGACAGACCCGAGGGAGTCAGCACTTATGCATTCAAAGTTAGTATGGGTTACAAATAAGAAGGTGATGATCATCCAGGAGTGGATGAAGACTACACAGAGAAGACAAAAGTCTTATGCTGATAAGAGATGAAGACCTTTGAAGTTCGAGGAGGGAGACTATTTTTTCTTACGGGTCTTATCTCGATGAGGTTTGTAGAGATTTTGCTGTGGTGGAAAGCTATATATGAGGTTCATTGGAACCTTTCTGGTTCTTAGCAGAGTTGGTGAGGAGGCGTATCACCTAAAACATTTCCCATTGATGCATTGGGTGCTTGACATTTTCCACATATTTCTGCTATGGAAGTACGTGCATGATCCATCCCACATAATTAACTAGGGTGAGCTGGACATTTATGATGGGGTGAAATTTACAGAGGTTCCAGAGGATATTGAGGTTCGATAAGAGTGGGTCCTTCTGGGATGACTGATTCCTCTTGTGCACATTCATTGGAAGCATGGGAACCTCCATGAGAGAACATAAGAGTGGGATTCTCAGATTTGTTCTAAGTACCCCCATTATTTTCAGTATATGTTGTCGCTTTGGAGTGAGAAAATTCATGAGGTTGTGAGAATGTAAAGACCAAGATTTTCCAAGTAGTTTTTTTAATTACATGGAATTATTACGAGTCTTCAAAAATTGATGGTGCGTGATTTCAAGGCCCAGTGTTCCCAACATGAATTTTTGAACTTTTTTAGGGTACATTCTATACACGTGTTGTTAGTATTTTCTATCTTTTGAACTGGTGATTCGATTAAAAATATAAGGGTACCTTTGAATCCACATTGCTGATATTCGCTTAAGTGAGGCTTCACTTTGTCTACAGAAGGTCGGGAGAAAAATATAGTTTTTGGACATTTAAAATAATTATAAAATAAAAATTTTATTTTACTTATCTTTTCCTTTTCCACTAATGGACGGGAAGTGGTGGCGGGACTGAAGAAATTTCAAGCCATAAAATGGATGGACTCTCCATTACTAATAACTACACTCTTGGGAAATTGGTAGGCCCATTAATTAAATCAAACTCCTAAATTCCATAATTGTTACCCACCACTTTCCCCATCTATTTATATGGATATCGGGGTGGGTTGTTGGAATGGATTCACCAAGCGACGAAGCTCTGGAAAAGTAATATGACACCTACCACCTCGAGGATGAGACTGATTTCAGCGAGCGAAAATGGGCGCCATTGAATCACAAACTGACAATAACGACGAAAGTTGTTCTATTGATCGAAATAATCAGAATTCATATCTAGGTATGGGGATTGTGGTAATGTTCATCCTTGATATATAACTTGTCGATCGCCTGATACGATGCTAACACAGAAGGCACATGCCCAACAAACAAGGACCAGACCCTTCACCTCTTCAATATTTGTCTTGTTTTTATAGAATGGTATTCAAAATGGAGTATAAGGATGAAATAAAAGGACACAGAGCAGTAGCATTGACCTGAGAGCCTTGCAGGTGCTGACGGAACCCAAAACGAACCACCAGAGTGCCTCTGATAGCCTGCGCAAGAAACCGTCGGCGCACCATGTCGACAGCAGCCAGAGGACACCTGTGTCGACTGGGCTCTGGTGGTGGTAAGTGGTGTGTCATCACATGCCTCGATGTCTAGAGGGGGGATAGCCCGAGCCAGCCGCGTAGGACAAGGGTGGCACCATTAGGTGCCACTCACGGAAAAAGTCATTACCAGCAAGCCGCAGCAGGAGGGCGCGGCGTGGCCCCACACCGCGGCATGAGGGGGGGGGCATGACCCTGCGTCATGCCGTAATGGCGGATGCTGGCCCGCCAAACGACCGAATATTTCATGAGGCGACGCAACACCCCAATGGAATGGTGAAACGACCTTGCAATCGAGGGGCGATTAGAGAAGGAGGTCCGCCTTCTGGCATATCGGGCTGGACATGGGCCAGCCGGGTGGGTCGGACCCATGGCCATGTAGACCAATGTGTGTGGAGGATCCCCACCTGGTGGGCCCAGCCAATTGTGGATAGGGCCTGCGAACCATTGGCCGACCCCGACGGGCCGGAACTAGTGATACGGGCCGACCCTTAATGGGAAAGACCCAGGCGAGGTCAGGTAGACCCTGGGAACTGTTGTGTCGGGCTAGTCAGACAGAGTCGTTTCCGGGACTAGACCCAACCGGACCCCGAATAAATAAGTTCCCATTAAAAATGAACCAGATGACCATTTGACATGTCTTCAGTGGTCTTGGTACCCCTTTTGGGAAGCGGTGCCTTTGGCATATTACGGAAGGCCAGACCGAGGTGCAAACACCCCGTTTCACAGAAAGGGATGTAACCAACAGACCAAGGGTCAGATAGATGAACTGTCTATGGTATAAAGACTTTTGGGACATGGTCGTCCTTTGGAGAAATTCTAAGTGAGTTTTGATAGAGTTTTATGTGCGACTTTGGTTGGATCAGACTTGAATCCAACAGGGCCCTTTTTACAAAAGTGACAGTATCTCACAGACTGGGCGACCGATTGACGCGCTGTCTGTCACGTTTGGAACCCTATGATGGGTTAGTCCCTTGGGCTTGCTTTTTGTAGGACTTATTACTGGTTGAAATATGACTGATAGCACGAGGAGTGGTTATCTCAAAAACAAGAAAGCTATGAAATGAAATCTTGTGACCGGCTCTCTTGGAAGTAGCGACCCTGTGTGGATCAGCCTTTCATCGACCCTGTGTGGATCAGGATCGTAGCTACCTTGATAAGGACCAGTTTTAGAGTGGCCCATCGAGGATCAAAAAGTAGCGACCATGGATGGATCCACATCAAGAGACCCTGTGTGGATCAGTCTTCCTGCGACCCTATGTGAATCACCATTCCAACGACAATGTGTGGATCATCATTATAGAGACCCTATGTTGATCAATAGTATGAGACTCGATGAGTACCTGCCTTAGAGAGTCCCATCATAGAATAGAGACATACGACCCTCTGTGGATTGAAAATGGAACAACTCCTTCATGGTTCAGTTGTGGAAACATCCTAATAGAATAAAATTATATAGCTTAAGACTATTCATCTCTATTCTTGAACTCTGAGTTGTATACCTAGTTTGAGATGACTATTGATTCATGCTTTTTTGATTGAGGACTTTCTTTGTAGTAATTCCTTATGGAACTCTGGGAGACGTTCGGGGGTCTTGGGGTCCCTAATGAGTATTGTTATACTCACCACTGCATGGTATTTACCCGCACCATGTTGAGTCTTGTGCAGATGACTAAGAACTTTGAACGAGGTTTGGGAGCCCGGAGGAGACGGTGCTCATAGGTGAACCTTTAGATGTGATGTTCCACAATGATGACCAACTGTGATCTATACCAACCCTTTAAGAAGGAACCTTGGTGGACGATACCAGGATCTATTTTCCCATTTCATTTGTAATTTTTAGTTGGGATTTTATTCCGGTCCCCATTACATATAGTACTCATCCATTTTACTTTCATTACACATCTTTTTACTACTGCAATTTTACTACGTGGATTTTCCTCATTGTATTCATGGACTCTGTGTTTGTATATATAAAGGCAATGCCTTCTTGTTTTTCAAGGATTTTCCTTTCAGTGCTAGTCACCAACCCCTGGCCTATGGAAGGCGGGCTTGGGGTAGTCACGGCACGGGCCCCAGGGGACGGGTCTTGAGAATTTGATCTATATTATAATCTCACATACTCTAAATATTCAGATTTATATCCCATTTTATAGGCCCTAGCATATTTTCAATAATATAACACTATAAAGGTTTTCTTATTTTTCTACACTATAAGGGAATGATTTGTATCACATGAATACATTTATTAATGGTCACACGAAATTTCTAAAATTTGTATTGTATAATTTTTCAGATACAATAGAAGGAATACACCATTATATTAACTGAACCCTACCAATGGACAATACTTTAAATGTTTGGCAGGAAATGGATTTCCTGAATGAACTCTCATGAATAATATGAATGATTTATATCATTGAAAAGTGCGTTAAAATTAAACCACTATAAAAACTACATATAATGAATAATTTTAATATCATATAGGGAAAAAGAAATGTATTATTTTTTTATACCAAATACACCACTACCTGCAAAATTTAATGCATAAAATATAACCATTTTAATTGAAGAATGTATAAACATAATACCCACATGAGGTTTCAAACTAGGGAAATCAATTCACATTTCATATATATTTTTTAGTGTTTTAATGTGGTCATGATTTATTTTTTTACGTTGTTCAGGATTTATGGGGGAATTAATCATTTCGTTCAATAAATAATATTTAATACATGCAATCATAATAATCATGTATTCATTTTCTTATATATATTAAATTATTATCGATGAAAAATGAAATGCCATCATGGATAAAAAGTATGGATGATTCTTAAGAATGTTTTTTTGTAGAGACTATAATAATTGTCGATTTGATTGGGTTTTCTTTTCGTCATTTATCATTTTTAGGTTTAAAATGTGATTTATTTACTTCATCAATCAATTTTGGACTATTTAGTAGATTTTGGTTGGGTTTTCTTGAGTTTAATATATAATTAAAACATGTAATTGATGGTGATCCTTTTTTTATAATTGTTTTTCATTATTTAATTCCCTATTATTCCCTTTATAAATCAATGTAAAATATATTCCATTTGAATAAAAATATAAAATTGAGATATTTATATTTCTTTTTAACATATAATAAATATTCCCAATGTATTTATAAACTAATGGACAATTCTTAATCTCAATGATTCGTATGTAAAAATTTAAAATTCTTTATGATTATGAATTCATTATATTATAAATGTATTTTAGAAATTATATGACATATTTTTTAATTTTTTTGGTCTCTCTATTATCATTTATTTTATTTTATATGGTCATGTGAACATTAATGAACTTTTGGGATCTATATTATATTCAAAATAACATCCTAGATGTCTCTTCATTTTTTTAATGCATGATTTAATAATTAGTACATGACCATGGATGGTTTTCATGACAATAATTCGGATGTGTGTTATATGTTTTGAATGATATAAAGGTGGTGTTTCAATTATAAGGTGAAAAATAAATTACATAATCCTAGTAATTATTTTTTCCCAATTTTCCTGTACATAAAGAAAAAATTAATGTTAATTGAATATTTCATTAAGCCTTTGAAAAATCACATGAACTTAATCAATGTGTATAAAGAATTAATATCCATACATTTATTATTCCAAATTTCATCTCATTCAACTAATAAAATGTGAATTATAACAGTGATCAAATTATTCAACATAAATTATGTTTCTATGTAACTCACCATTGAATGTGAAACAGAATATTGTATTCTAATTCATTTGACTATGGAATTTGATGGTTGATTTTCACATATACCATTGATATATATTCATGCATTGAGATATATTATATTAATTGTTCATATTTATTCATCTGTTATCAAATATAATGATATAATCATTTTTCTCTATCATAACACCTAAAAATATCAATTTGATAATGTAAAACATTTATCATGGATAAGTTATGTAGTCACATTATTATAAAATGTACTGTTATAGTGATTATATGATGAATAAAACACTTAAAAAGTTTTTTATTAGGATTGAGAAAGGTATTTTTTAGGAGTATTGGGTATGCATGGTCATGGGTGGATCAATGAATAGGATAAATACTTTTTCTATACAATTAAAAAATAAAAGGTAATTTAATAAAAAAATTATAATTATAATTGAAATGAAAATTGTGTTCATGAATGTTGATGTTTTATTTTGTTTGAAGTCAATATAAGCATTAATATTTAAACGGATTAAACTAAACTAATTTTAGTTCATTGATAGAGAAATAAAATTTATATTGGTTTTTTTGTTCAAATGTTCCAAATTATTTTATAAATTTTATGGAAACTATCACATCTATATTATTTCATTTTATTATTAATTATTTATATATTTAACTATTTATTTAATTTTATGTGTTAAAATTTTATTTTATATTGACATTACTAAAAATATGTATTTTTAATTTATTTTTTTATGATTCATATGAGATATAGTCCATAAAATTACAAAACATAAGTTAATAATAATAATATGTATATAGTGTATTTCATGCAAGGGGAATCACCATCCATGACTGTTGTTACAAAAAACCATGAATAATCCTCATTGTGAGAATAATTTAATTAGGTAAAATATTGTATGAAATTTATTATAACTCTACAAGTCAATAGTCAGGAAATGAGGCCACCGTGTGTAATAATAATTCATGATTAAGTGGAAAATTAATTATAGAATGTGGGGAAAAAATCGCAACCTTAGATAAATCCTCAACTATATGCACTATGCATGGTTAACATTATCAATAAAAATATAACATAGGAAAACAATATATGTTGCATGTTATGATTGGATAATGCTATAGGGGGCCTACAATTCATATAATCCTCTTCAAACTGGGATAACCTATTAATATTCAATGATATTCAAATACTATTATGAAAAATAATTGTAGCATCCTCTAATATCACCAAATCACCATATGTTTGTGATACTCAATTTTTCTTGTAATGAAACATAGTCCCATGGGGAAAATTATAATATTAGATATAAATATTATAATTTGATGAACACAATATCGTAATATATTTAGACATCCTTGTATCATATAATTTCTATTATCATTGTACCTAGAGTAGAAATATATCATGATATTATTATTTCAGCTATAAATTATTAAATTATGTCTCATGAAATCAATCATACACATCCCTAATGATATAAAAATATTATAGAAGATTTTGAACCATTAAAAAGAATTCATTGATAAATATCTATGTACACATAGACACATTTCCCCCCTTTATATATGTTGAAATAATATTCTGATTTATATTCACTATAAAACCATTAAGGGTACTAGGAATAACTACATGTGCTACACATATATGATAAATTTTTATGGAGATATTCATTAAATCCTAATAATATTATAATTTTATGGGTCATATCATATTGTTCAATACATGTCCTTCATAATCTTGTACATGTAAGGAATAAAAATCCATATTGTGTCCCATGGTCTGGGATATTGAATGGGGTAATATAAAAACCCCACACCAATTCCTTTGGATGTGTTTCTTTCTACATTTAGGAATTATTATAATGGTTCATGATATTATTTAATAGTATATTACTATTAAAATTTTCATTATAATTATAATTTTTAACATGAAAATTAACAATATTTTCAATATTAATTAATAAATGATTCATAAGATAAATCACATGATAATATCAATTTATTCGTGTGATAAATTAATATATTATCAAAAAATAACTCAAACCCACTAAAATTATAATTTTAATGAATGTGTACTCTAGGAGAATTGATGATGGGTATAATGGTCGGAGGAGTTGTAACACCCCATGGATTTAAAAATAAATTAATATACATGAAAATACATTGTTTGAAGGAGATATTTAAACTATCTATTAAATATTATTTTCTTGCTTCTTTGTTTGGAATTTCAAAAAACATAAATATACGATTGCGATCAATAAGTTATTTTGATTATGATGAAAAATCAACTTGATTTTTGGTTAATATTAACATACCCTTGTGAATAGTAATAGGAATAGTAATATGACACTTATATGTAGTAATTATTATTATTATCTTATTTTCATAAGGTTATAAGAGAATGAGATATTGATTAATTTTTCAGGGTGATATAAATTGAGTTATAGTTTTTAAATTGTTATTTCTTTCATATCAAATATGATTTTATTTAAAAATTAAATTATTCATATTTAGAAAATAATTTTTTAAAATTTAATTTCATTATTTAATTCTACACATCAAAAACTGGTTAGGGTGAATTTTTTTGATTTATCTAAAATACTTGATTTTTTTGTGAAAAGTGAAATTTGATACTTTACTAGAAATATTAAATAAATGAATTTATGAATCATTCATGAGTAATGTATGAGGTAAATTCCTATTTTTTATAACTCTCCTTAATTTATTAATTTTTTACTTATATTAATCATGATTATTCATATTTATAAGTAAAAATATAATCTAATGATTAAAATAAAGGAAAACCCCACATATCCTCCACTATAAATACCACCCTCTCCCTCTCTTCACCTCACACCTCTAAATCATTTTTAATATTCTATATTCTTCTCAATCACATTCCCAAGGCTCTTCCCCCCATACAAAACATACTGGTCTCACCAAAAGGCCAAAACCAAACTCTATGAGGGGGATCTCATGTAGAATAGATCTAGAGGTAAAAATCCTCTTTCATTTTCATGTGCTTTCTTCTAAATTATAATATATTCTTATACTCTCTTGATTGAACCATATCCAAGAGGTATGAATGCTCTAGAATATTATATATGATGGATTTTATCAAGTTTATGTGAAAATAAATTAACTTACTTCTTCTCCACTTCCACTTATTCTAAAATTAAAATCACCATCCATGATGTGTTGATTTACCAACATTGTGGACGATATGCCTTAAATTTTTTCTACATACATGAAATCAGGTTGAAAAACCATTTCATTGGTTGAAATATATTATAAATTTTATGATATAAATTCTTTTATGTTCTCAATTTAACTTATATTAATAATAAAAATGTTATATGAAGAAACTCTTTGTGATTATCAAAAAACTGTCAAAATGATCTAAACAAATATCACTAATGATTTATCTAATGATTCATCATCATACCATATAAACAAAATGATATATGGAATCATTTAATTTTATGGGATAATTTTACTATCATTTCATTCCACATCTCATGTTTCACTTCCATTCGACAACAAAATCATTTACGAACTGACCAAGGAAATCATGTAAAGAACACATCTAAAACAATGGAAAGAAAAAAATATCAGTAATTAATGGATTGAATTATTTTTTAAAATAATCAAATAAGTTGATATAAATATGAATTAGTTTCTCTAAGATATTAATAAAACTCTTTTAATAATTATATATGAGGGTTAAATAATATTGAAGTAAAATGAACCTGAGGTACGAGAATTCTTAACCCAATTTCCAATAAGTTGGTTAAATATTTATTTAGATGATTATATGGTACTAAGATTATTTCTGTAATTATTGTTTTTTTTTTTTATTTGGATATAAAATTTATACACATATTCCATTCGTTCCATCAATTCACACATCATTTATATTATATACTTTAAATTACTTTTCATAAAAAAATCATCTTATGAAATTATATTTTATAAAATTCAAAAAACAATGTTTTTATTAAATTATCCTTGTTTTATGATGTGTTATGGTTCTTGGGAATTGTTTATTATGAATTTTGGGACCCATATCTCCTTAAAATTCATTGGGTATACGTATATTGGAGGTCGGTCGTATGGTTACTCAAAGTGTAACTATGATGATTACACCATAAGGTAGCTGTGAAAGTTAGATTTCAAGGTAGTTGTGAGGGTTACAAATCACAAGGTCGACATGAGGGTTACAATATAAGTAATTAATTTCCATAGAAAACTATATGCTTTTATATATGTTTTCTAATGTTTTTGGGATATATATTGTTTCACAAATCATGTATATATGACTGAGAAGTATATATTTTAGAAAATGATTTTTTATGTTGATAACTATTCAAGGAGTAATGGGTTATTTCTTTCTTTTTATATCCCTTATAGATTTTTTATGCACATCCAATATTTTTAAAGAAATTTAATTGTTTATAAAGATGTTTAATAGAATTAATGAAGTTATGTTAAATGTTTTTAAACATTTTCAATGAAATAATGATCATTTTTTGTGTTAAAAATTTTATATTTTAGATGAAATGGATAATGTTTTAATGATAGCCACTTTTTTATGCTTGTGGGCTGATATGTATGAGTTATTTACAATTGTTCTAAAAATATAAACTGAAAAGATATTTCGGAATGTATAGAAGTGAAATCTAGTTTAAATATCTTGATTTTGTAATGATTATGGTCGAGTTCTTATAGGAAACCAAAATATGGTAGTGAAAATTATGCCTAAGAATATATGTATTCTCTCACTATATTGATGGTATCATTTTATTGATTATATAAAATAATTTTTATAGTAATAGCATACTGTGAATGATTTTTACACTAGATAATTATTCTATTCATGTTAGAACATGTATATACTATATATGAGGGTCTCCATAACCCAATTTTAAGGGAACAACATCTTTCCACTATGAAGAATATATCAACTGAAACACATAAGAGAAAGTAACAAAATTTATTTATATTGTATTTCATTGTATTTTATTTTTTGTTTCATGGTAGAATTTTTTTTGGGTTTTCACACTTTCAAGGTTGAATAATTATTTATCAATCCCAAGAATCCCAACATTAATAATTTATCCATTAGATATCTTTTATTATAGATTTCTAATTGAAGACAGTGAATTTTTTAATGTCATATTGGATCCACATTTTATATAGTTAAATTAAATTTTCAATCTTAACTATATAATCATTTACAATGTTTGGAATCATAATAAATTATAAACTTTTTGTGATGTGCCATGTTCGGTGATATTTGATATCATAATATGAGAGTATATAAAACAAATATGATATGATATATCCTTGATATAGGTATTTTTATACAATTATATTTTACTCATATCATAAAAAAATATGGGATATCATATATTACAAGGTATCAAAATTATGGATGGAAAATAATTTATTATAACTCATATGAAATATTGTTGAATATAAAAAATTATTTCCACTGGATGAATTAAACGTATTAAAAACATATTCAATAGGATAATAACCTTTTTATCCCCATGTAACATGTAGAAATGCAATCACGGCATATCATAAGTGACACCATTAATTAGATTCTCATATTAGCATTTATTTCTGAGTTTAGTTCCAATGACTACTGGATAATATTTTTTTATATTATATATATCAATATATAATATAAAATATGACTATTATTATTCATATGTATGTAGGTTTTGAATTGAATTAGTATATTTATGAATTTTTTACAAATAATATAAAATGAATTTAATATAACATACTCATTTTTAATGTATTTTAAAATTAAATTTAAAAACCTTATTAATAACTAATTAATTGAATGTTTTTGTAACTATTATAAAATAAATATCCTTTTTGTTCAATGTTTATATTATATAAAATAAAATTATGTTTAAAATATTTAATTTAGAAGGAAATGATTTATTTGTAAATTATAATTTCAATTTGGAATTTGACTAATAATTGAAAATTTTATATACAAATATAAAGAGATCAATTTTAAAATTATTTGTTCTTCTTAATTAATTATGTTTCTTAATAAAAAATATAATCCATATTAAAGGAATTATTAAATCCAAAACAAAACTGTTGTTGAAAAAATTTATATGGTAAATGGGTTGAATAATAAATATATTCTATTTTAGATGTCAATGAAATGTATGTTAATAAATAATTTATAAATTATTATTTAATGATAATTTTCATAAAATCAAATAAAATACCGTGAAAAAATTAATATGAAAAATTTCATATTATAGAGAAAATTAAATTTTTGTAGATTCATTTATTTATTTAAATCCTATAGTGCATGAAAAATTATGAAGTTATTATAGTTAGAATTTTTAGGAATGAGTAATAAATAATTTATATCTTGTTTAAATATATGAATTAATCCATTATTTATATTATTCCATATTCCATTCAAATTAATAATGGATAATTTTTTTCATAGGTATTATATAGTTTAATAAGATAAACATTTTCAACAAATTATCCTTCATGAATATTTGGATTTTCATTGTATGATTAATTTTTGATATGTTATTATTCTATAAAAAATTTATCTTATATTACCTTATGATATTGAATGTAATTATATATTAATGGTTCATAATATTATGAGTTTGAATAAATATTTAATTGATGTTTTTATTTAGTAATGTATCATTTGATATATACTGTTTTGATAGTTCTACACTTTATGTCGGTGGATGATTCCATGTCTAGAGAAGTGATGGTCAATTATCATTCACACCAACAATAAACTTATACATAAAATTGAGTACATATAATTGTAATACATTACGTGAAATTGAATCATGTATCCTATGAATGATATTCATTCAGAAATGTATATATATAGTCATATTTTAATTTTGATTAATAAAAGAATCTATTATTTCATAGAATGATTTTTCGTTGATATAGATAACACATAATCATTGGATTAGAGAAATTAGATTAAATAATAAATTATATTTATAATCCATAATAAAGGAACTATTTACAATTATATTGTGAGATTAGATAATATTTATAACAATTAGTAATATTTTCATTTCAAATACAACAATTATCATGACCTTAATTATCCAAAACGGTACGTTCATTCCAATATCGAGTTCCCTGAGATTATCCTATATTGTTAAGAAATTTAATTATGTGAGCCTAAGAATTAGGTTCCATATTCATGTTGTATTCATTTTATTTTTCTTAGTTTGGAGATGCTATAATTCAGAATAAAAACAGAGTGGTTTCGAGTTTATATATATTTGTAATTAGATTAAAATTATTTTAACCATCCATTATTGAGTATTATATGATGATATTGACTTGGATTTCTAAAAAAATTGAAAATTAATTATGTTTAGGACACATGAGGGAAATATTATAGTGAAATTTGGGTTTTTGACCCTCTTGGATGTGATAAAATTAAAATGCGGTCATCATGTTAGTTGGATTGCATTATATTAAATTCTTTATCATATATTTGTAAATCATTATATTTTATAATAAAAAAAGGTTATAAACAAAATAACACCATTATCATAAATTATTAAATATTGATCAATAATTGGAGTCTTGTTTAATAATAAGAGGATCTTCTTCGACTGGTGTATAATCTTTTGAATTATATTTAAGTAAATTAAAAATAATATAAGTTTGAGTCAAGACTGCCTTAGTAACATAATGTTTATGTTTTTTATCAAATAAATACATAATCCTATAATATATATGGAATGATTGAAATATATTTTTAAGAAAAGATAAAATTTACAGGAGGTAGTTTAACCTCCACTCATATATTCGACATTATATTATGTTAATGACATAGAGAGACTATAATATTTTTTTGAAATTTATTTTTGTTGTGGGATACATTTAGAATTAAATGTTTGATGTGTTATAATAATATAATTATACTTTATTATATGATATAATGATATCAATGATTTGTTGGTGACAAATGGAATAAGTTAATTAACGTATAGGTTCATTGGATTTATTTATTAGACATATTGTTAGTAGTTCATTGTGGAAGAAGAAACATGACATAGTGAGTCTAGTAATAAATAATTAAAATATAATGTCAAGGTCATTCATAAATTTTTTTAAAATAAATAAGGAATGGAAGTATTTTCTTATAGAGGAATTTCCATCTATACCTAATGTAGTATCGAAACTCATTTTAATTTCATTATCAGTTATTGATTCTATAGTATTTTTATTCTTATATTGTTAATGTTCATTATAACAAATACACGAGTTACATGTTTTTTTTCGACATGTACAATTTTAGGATTATTTATAAAATTAATAAATATTGAATCTTATATTAAAATAAAAATATAAGAAATTATTTTATGAAATTATTTTATAATTTAATTTATCAAATCACTGTTCAAATTTCTAGAAGATGATTTTTTTCACATTTTAGGTATATGATAGAAGAATATTATAATTAAAAATAATTTTTTCATAAAAATATATGATTATAGATATAATAAAAATGGGTTATTTTTCATCATATTCAATAACAAGTATTAAATGATTTTTCTTAAATTTGTTTCTCCACATTGATTATTGTTATTACTTTCATGGAATTAAAATATTAGAGATGTGATTCCCACATCATTGTCATATTGTCTTAAATAAAGATATATGTTAATATTTTTTCTCCAAACCCAGAATTTAACTTACAATATATGGTTAAATATTTATTTGTTAAATATTTAAATTAATAAGATGAAATTTTTTTCCCAATAAAATAATGAACATGTATCTATATTTTATTTCATCAAATGACTAAAGATTTTAATGTCTAGTGGGTGTTTTTTCCAATATATATATGTTAAAATATAAAAAATGTATTTCTCTAGTAAATATTGTAAATGATAGTTACATGTTATAAAAATATAGTATAGATTATTTTATTAAATAATTTATGTTAATAGGTAACTTATTTAAAAAATATTTCATGTAATGACTATATTTAATTTTTTCAATTAATATTATAGACGATTGAATTAGAAATAATTACATATATTAAATAATTGTTACTATTTCTATGAAATCAGATTTTTTTGATGTTATGAAATTAGAATTAATTTTTCAAGGGGGTAAATATTTTAAAATATTCATATTTATCCACTGTACTAAATCTATAATTTTTGATATATGATGTACTATAAAGTGTTCATTGGGAGGTGTTTTTCTGATGGTCACATATTTATGCAGAATGATTTATATATATAGTAAATGAAAGTAGAAAAAATAGTTGTTACGGTAATATAAGGTTTATCATGTCTTATATCATATGTTATAGGATGTGTCATGTTATACATATGATAGTTATAATATTGTTAAATTTTTTAAGAATATATAATTTATCATGATATTTAAAATGTGAAAAAGACATTAAAATTCATAAATTTTGGATTCATATAATTTTTTTCTTAAATGATAACTCTCTAATTATTTTTTTTGGAATTGTGTTATCTAAAATATATTCTTTTTATTCATTATTATATGCTTTGATTAACTACTATTGTTAGTGTGAGTAATATTCATGTGTTATGAGATATTATATGTCATGACCCGTCCCTCGGGGCTCGTGTTGTGACTACCCCAAACCAGCCTTCCATAGGCTAGGGGATAGCGACTAGCACCAAAAAGTCATATCCCATAAATGGGAAGTCATTGCCTTTTTAACATGTACATACACACAGTCCAAAAAACACAACAAGAAGCAACCACACAGACTAGAACAAAATTAGATGCAACCACAAAGTAAACTATAGTAGTAAAAGAGTGTTGAATGTAAAAAGGGGTCAGAATACAAGCCCAACTGTAAAAGTACAAGTATGACTGGAAGTATAATACAACTGAAAGAAAAAGGAAAACAACTATTGGGTCATCCTCCTAGGATCCCACCTGTATTGTAGGTACAGATCACCTCCTCATCACTCTACGTATGTTAGTATCCTCCGCATCACATCACGTCGATTTTTCCACCTCCAAACACCGCCAAATCCTAGCTTACTCTCCCTAGATCAATGATATACGCCATCTACACCAGACACAAAAATGTGTGGGAAAAACTCATGCCGAGGTGAGTATAACCATACTCAATTGGGACCCCAAGACCCCCGTAGGTCTCTTAGATTTCCCCAAAGGAAAACCACAAAACAAGACATCAAATATACTTAGGTATATGCCCATACATATACCTGTGTTATAAATATATAATCAAATCATACATGAGGGATGGAAACAACAAATGTAACACCATGAAGATAACTCCTTGAAGGTAGAAGTACCACATGAGTAAAGCCACAAAGATAGAAGTACCACACACGTAACACCATGAAGATAGAAGTACCTCACAGGTAACACCACAAAGATAGAAGTACCACACGAGTAACACCAAGAAGACAATACCACAATGGTAGAATTAAAACACATGTAACACTACGAAGATAGAAGTACCACACAGGTAACACTGCGAAGATAGAAGTACACACAGGTAACACCACAACGATTAAAGTACCACTTAAGTAAAATACTCAACTCACAATCTGGTATAACATAAGTACAAAAGTAAAAAATTATTATATTGAAAATATATCATCTTATTCTGTTACGAAGCACTACTACTAACCCACAAAGGATCGATAGGTAACTAAACCCTACAGACCCACACAAGATCGATAAGCAACTAACCCCCGCCAACCCACACTGGATTTGACCCACACTGGATTAGTATGCACTGACCCACAAAAGATAATTAAGCGCTGACCCACATAGGATCTGACCCACATAGGATCGATAAATGCAGACCCACATAGGATCGATGTTCTTTATTCATGTTGCAGCATGTCACAGGTTTCCTCACACCGTTGCACTCGATTTCTCTAAACATTTCCCCTCGAGATATGTGTAATATATCTATTTCCACTGTGATCCAAAAATAATTAACCCAATGGACCTTCATGTATTTAGGGTTCCAACATGACAGACGGTGCATCAATTGGGTACCTGGTTTGTGAGTTATAAGCATTTTAGCTCAGAGGGCCCGGTTGGATTCAGGTTCATTCAAACATGGTCGTACTCTATCCTTCTCCAAATCCCAAGTGGAGTATACCAAAAGGACTTTCTCAATACAAGGATCCCAATGCCGTATATGGTTCTTCAAACAGACTTATGGTTTTCAAGATATAACTGTTTAACTGTTTCTAGGTCCGGTTGGGCCCGGGTCCGGTCCGACCCAGTTGGACCGACCTAGCCCAACTCGATATGGGCTAAGCAGGGGTGGAATCGTCCCGCTAGGGTGATGTTTGGTCCAGCCCGCAATATTTTTAGCCTAAAAGGGTTACCCATCCCGAATAATTCGACCCGTAAGGGGGGCGGCCCGACCCGCACTGGGCGGCGGCCTGCAGGGGGCAGCCTGCTAGGCAACGACCCACTTGGGGAGTAGCCCAGTCTGAGGTTGGCGGCCTAGTCTGAGGGTGGTGGCCCCCTCCGAGGGTGGCATCCCGCTCCGAGGGTGGCATACAGGTGCGAAGATGTAGACTCGGTCTAAGGGCGGAAAACCGACCGAGGGCGGCGGCCTGGTCCGAGGGCAGCGGCCCGGTGCAAGGGTGGTGGCCCATTCGGATGGTGGCTGCCCGGCTTGAGGACGGTGACTAAGTTCAGTTTGGCACATTAGGTGAAACCCCCCAGTCACACGGATTCCGAAACGGCCCATAGGCCATTGTATTGTCAAGGTGGCGGTGCCTTGTGGGCACCGCTCGGTCACAACGGAACCTGCTGGAGGTGGTTTCATCCTTAGTCGCGACTTTAGATGTGACTTCTATTCTTCGGCAGTGCATCAGTTGCACCGTCTTCCTTCCCATAGCCTGTCATCATATCGTCTTCCTCCTCCATTCATCACGAATGAGGATCTGCGAACCTCCTCTTGCGGTGTGCGTCGATGTGCTCACGATCTTCCGAGGTGGTGCATGGAAAGAAAGATAGCAGAGGGTTCGTGCCGGGTATGTTAGGCCTGCACCCTCTGCGTTAGCTCACAATATGTAGTATATTAATGTAGTTCAATAAAAAATTGTATTAAACACAATATTACCCCCTAAGATTTCCCTCAATAACCTCCAGCAAAGACGAATGAATTGTGGGTCAACCTGTTAGTTGGTTGACCCATGATCTTCATGTTATTCCAGAATGAAGAAGATGAAAATCATTGGAATGCGTAAATGAATTCAACGCGTTAGTCGGTTGACCCGCGTTCTTCATCATTGTCGTTGGTTCGTGGCTCGGTGGCACTCATCACCGCTCATTGTAACTAAATATCATCCTCAAGGGGGTTGTCATCGTGGTACATTTCTTGGGATTCATCTCTTGGTGAAGTCATGCCAACACCCCTTTCCAAGCTCTATATAAATAAGAGAGGGGAAAGAGTGTGAAACACTCATGGAATTAATGAGGTTCATTTAATAAATGAACCTCCTGAATTTCCAACAGTGTAGTTATAGGAGAAGAAGAGTCATTCCATTTATTGGCTTGATATGTCATCAGTCCCACCAGAGTCATTCGTCCGTTGGAGGAAAGAAAGAAAATAAAATAACAAAACATGTTATTTTATTAATAATTCAAAAGTCCAAAAAAATAACTTTTTCACCTGACATACTGCAGTAAATGTTATGCCTCCCTTAAGAGAATCTCGGCACTGTTGATTCAACGGTGCCCTTTGATTTTTAATTGGATCAATGGTTCAAAAGATAGAAAATGTCGCTCATGCGTTTAATGAACATACCCGAAAGAAAGATTTGAAAATTATTAACAATCACCCTCGACCCATGTCGTTCACGGTTAGGATCTGCCTAAGTGAAACACGCCCTAAAAAACCCAACATTAATCTCAGATTTCCAATACAAGTTACCATTAAAATGTTATGATTTTTAAAATAAATTAATTTCCACTTAAATATTTTATTTACGTCCAAAAACTGATTTTCACGGGTGGCTCGCGCTAACCAATGTTAGTATCTGCCTAAGGAGATCATACCCTCATGAGTTCAACGGTGGTCTCATATTATTAATCCAAGTTACCTTTCATGAGTTATAATAATTATAAAATTAAAATAATTTTATTTATTAATTTTATTTATTGTTATTTCATTTTCAGGTTTTCTCAAAGGAAGCCTGCACTGACTAAACTTATGTCGCGCCTAGGGTAAACCTGCCATCCTGAGTGCAATGGTGACCTTAACTTACTAATTTGAGTAACAATTTAATATTTATTCTAATTTTTCAGGATAACTACTTACACATAATAATTAAAACTTAAAAAAATTGACGGATCATTCCGGACACTTAGGGCCCCGGAATCACGCGCTGTCAGATTTTGTGGTCTCAAAATAATTCTATATAATTAAAAAAATTATACAGAATTTCTAAGATATTAAATTCTCCCCATGATAGGGCTTTACGTCCCTGAAATCCACAACATAGACTAAAGAAACAAAGGGGGGTACTGAGCATGGATCTGATCCTCTCTCTCCCTTGTGCTCTCTTGAAGGTTCCTATGCTTCTAGTGAATGCACAATAGAGGTATCAACCGCCCACGAAGGACACTCTCTTATCGATCGTCAATCTCCTATAGAACATCCGTAAATTTCACCCCATCATCTAAGTCTATCTCTCCGTGGTCGATGACTTGAGAAGTGTCATGCACTTCTCTTCTCAGCTGCGATTTGTGGAAGACGTTGTGCACCCACTCCAACAGTTTTGGTAGTTCCATGTGGTATGCCACCTCGCGAATCTTCCAAAGTATCTTAAATGGTCTGCTAAACCTTTGTGATAAATTTCCACCTCATCCATAACTCTATAGTCCCTGTCGAGGGGAGACTCGCAAGGAAATTTTTTCCCCCCTCTTGGAACACTAATGGCCTCTATCTTTTTTTGGCATAAGACTTCTTCCATCTCTGTGCAGTCTTCATTTTCTGACAAGTGAGACATCACGATAAAAACTACGCCACCACTTTCTTCATCTTTGGCCACAAGTTCTGACACCAATGGTCCTGGTACATCTTCACCACTCATGGATGTACCACTAGAGGGGACGTATGGAACTCCCTCAACACATCCTATCATAGCACCACGGGTACCATAGTACATCCTCTGCAGAGGGTGACGTGCTCCCCACCTTAAGAAAATATATCAGGTGATTATCCTGTGGATATCAGAGCACGTCGAGCCTCACAGTCATTGTCCCAATATGTTCCTCAAGAACATGCTAAAGAATTAGGGGAGTGACAATCATAGACTAGAGGTATGCTACCCCATCTCTATCTAAAAAGGATATGTACAACATGACTAGATGCTCTGCTGCCTCACTCAGCAAATGCATACCAGACCTCTTACTGAGTGCATCTGCTACCACGTTCTCCTTCCCTGGTGTATAGACTATCTCAAATTCATAGTCTTGTAGGAACTCCAGCCATCACTAATATCTTAGGTTTAGGTATTTCTGAGAGAAGATATACCTGAGACTCATGTGATTAGTGTATACTATAAAACATTCACCCATTAAGTAGTGTTACTATATGTTTATTTCAAAGACCATAACTACAATCTTCAGGTCATGGGTAGCATAGATCTACTTGTCAGTCTCTACCTCAGCTCCTAAAATCTCTACTGACACTTCTCCATTCATAGAAAAGGCTCCCCCTTTTTGTCAAAATTGACAAGGGTGTCACTACCATGGATAATTCTGGTCCAAAACTCGGGTAGTACCTAGCTGAAGCAGAAGTCCCTCCACCTTCAGGTAGTTAAACCTGGAAACATCTTTTTAAAGGATATCCCCCACATTTTTTCATTTCTTTTTTGAATAGAAAACTCAAAACTCTTACTTCCATGAGGGTAGGGATGGCCGACTCAAGCGTGATCTGCTGAACCAACTTTTTCATGAGTTTGCCCCATGTTGCATGGGTTTCCTATATCTTTGACCAAGAAAAATCTCATTCCAACATTGTAGGTAAACAACAACCTTTATTCCTAATATAGTCAATATGAGTATGAATTGTGGATGTTTAGTCCATACCCAAACTAATGTCGTAAGGCCTCGATGCTACCACCAAGAGGTTCCAAATGAACCTCTCACCTCAAGGGTCAGATCACATCGCCATCATAAGTGGTATTATCGTTATCCTCCCAATGGTATCTATAAATGTGAGGGTGAAGTTAATAGCTTAACCGGATTCTCTAGGTCTTGGAAAAGATTCATGAAAGGAAGGAATGATTGGTACATGTGTCTATTAATACAGTAGATATTAGTAGACACAAACCATTCACAAAATCATTCATAGAGCCCTTGGGTCGCACTCCTTGACCATATGCAGCTACCCCCTTACCCTATCTTCTAGATCCCTGAGCCTTCTGGGTGCCACAAAGGGGGTGCTTGTAACATGTCGAAATGTACACCTCCTCATGATGCTCTTCGAGCTCTGCTTCCATGTTGGCAGCCCAGTAGATTCATTTGTCTGTAACACTTCTTCTTCCTAAAACATTTTTACATGACCCAGTCTCTGAGACTCGTGCTAGCTTCCCGCTTTCTCCACTACTAACATTCACTGGATGTATCCACTCATCCAATGAAAAGTCAACCGAAAATGTTACCTCTAGCACCCTAACATATGTATGAATGCATAGATGAATAGTGAATGTTATGACATCCTTAAACACACCATGCTTGGAATTCTGTGCCCTGATGCCCTGATCGTATCATATTCATTGAATAGCAGGAATGGTCAGTATACCTCGATAAATACTAATCCACCAACATGTCATCCTGCTGATGCTTTAGAAGTGCCAGAGAACTCTCATCCACCTCCTCAAGCTAGTCCTCAACCGCCTGTGAGTTGGGCTCACCTCGAAACCTGAGGGGTATCTTATATTGGAACTCATGTAAGGAAATAAGCCTAAATGTGTACTCTATCAGTACCTCTAGTTGTAACTACTTCCCAATGGGTGGTGGTGCTACAGGTACACCACTTGAAGGTGCCAACGCAGTAAGAGGCCCCTACACTAGAGCCGCAATGCTCAGTGGGACTTCATAATGTACTCTCTAAGGAAACATGGGTGTTTGTCCTTGTGTCGACATCCTGATAAGGAACAGGTGTTCTATAGTCATTAAGTTATACATGTTGAGATGACTCAAGTGATAAAAAAATTTCAAAACACATGAAATAAGTGTTTCTGTGCGTTGTGTAGGAAATCAGAATTGAGGGTCTTGGTGTATGAATATGTCAGCCACCGCATCAACAGTGGACTCGCCAAACTAAAAACCGCACTCATAACACATAACACTATTTCCACATAAGAAAATATCAGAGTCCTAGTTCTTCTATAGAGCCGAACTCCTCTGATACCAGTTTTTCACGACCCATCTTTCGGGTCCCGTGTCGGGACTGCCCCAAGCCCGCCTTCCATAGCCCATGGGCTGGAGACTAGAAATAGAAAGGCATATCCCTTAAATGGGAAGGAATTTACTTTTTAACATGTATATACACACAGTCTAAGAACACAACAATAAGAAACCACATAGACTAAAACCAAATAAGATGCAACCACAATGTAAGCTGTTGTAGTAAAAATTGATGAATGTAAAAAGGTACCGGAATACAAGACCAAATGTAAAATTTCCAGTACGAATGGAATTAAAATACAACTTAAGGAAGAAGGAATACAAATATTGGGTCATCCTCTGATGTTCCTACCTATAGGTTAGGTACATATCACCTCCTCAGCACTCCACGTTTGTTAGTCTCCTCTGCGTCACATCACGCCGAATGGTCCACCTCCATGAACTCTAATTTCCTTGACCCCTCAGCCTTTATCAACGTTGTACATCCTCTACACTAGAAAAAATAAGGTGTGGGTGAAGCCTGTGTAAGGGTGAGTATAACAACACTCAGTAGGGACCCCAAGACCCTTGTAGCTCTCTTAGTGTTCCACAAAGGAAAACCCACAAAGCAATACATCAACTCTACTTAGGTATATACCCATACATTTACCTGTGTTATCAAGATCTACTCAACTCATACTTGAGGTAAGGACACCACATAGGTAATACCATGAATGTAGAAGTACCCCATAAGTTACACCATGAAGATAACATGATGAAGGTAACTCCCCGAAGGTAGAATTACCACACGGGTAACACCACAATGATAGAAGTACTACACAACTAACACCACGAAGACAATACCACAAAGGCAGAAGTACCACATGGATAACACCATGAAGATAGAAGTAACACACAGTTAAAACCATGAAGATAGAGTTTCCACACAGGTAACACCACAAAGATGATACCAAAAAGGTAGAAGTACCACATAAGTAACACCATAAAGATAGAAGTACCACACAGGTATCATCGCGAAGATAGAAATACCACACAGGTAGCACCACAATGATTGAAGTACCATACAGGTAAAAGACTCAGCTCACAATTATGTATAACTTAATTACATCAGTACATATGATTATTCATCAACTAGATCATCTTATTCTATTACGAAGCAATGTTGCTGACCCACACAAGATCGGTAGGTAACTTACCCCCGCTGACCCACACAAGATCTGACCCACATAGGATCAGTATACACTGACCCACACAGGATCAAAACTCACTGAACCTCATCTGTTATGACCCACACAAGATCGATAAATGTTGACCCACATAGGATTGATGTTCATTCTTCATGTTGCAGCCTGCCACATGTTTCCTCGCACCCGGGGCACTTGAGTTCTATAAAATCTTCCCCTCAAGATATCTTTTGTACCTAGACCGACACTAATATCAATAAATTAGTAACCCAAAGGACCATCATGTCGTAATGGTTCCAATGTGACATATGGTGCATAAATTGGATGTCTAGTCTATGAGTTATAAGAATTTTAGCTACAAGGGCCCTGTTGGATTCAGGTTCGATCCATCCCAGTCATACTCCAACCTTCTCTAAATCTCATGTAGAGTATACCAAAAGGATTTTCTAGATACAAGGATACCAACATTGTAGATGATTCATCAAAAACATGTTCAGTTCTTATGATTTTCCCCTTTAAGTGTTTCTGGGTCCGGTATGACCCGATCGGCCCGACCCGGCTTGACTCGGTCTAGGCTGAGCCGGGGTGGCTCAGCCTGCTGGGCCGATGTCTGGTCCAGCCTGCAAGAGGGGAAACTCGTAAGGGAAGCCCAAAAAGAATTGGGCGGCCCACAAGGGGAGGAGGCCAGCCCGTGTGGGGCAGCGATCCGGTCTGAGGCTACGGCCCAATGTGATGACGGTGGCCTGGTGCGAGTGTGACGGTCCGGTGCGAGGGCGGCGGCCCGGTCTGAGTGTAGTGTCCTGTCTGTGGGAGGCTTCCTAGTTTGTTCCAACGTGGGGTGTGTAACCCCCCAGTACCCCAAATTCCCGAATGGCCAAGAGGTCGTTCGTTTGGTGAGGCTGCGACGCCACGTGGGAATCGCTCGGTCACCGTGGAACTCACCAGCAATGGGTTCAGCCTCTTCCATGGCTTTGGCCGCACCATCTCTTTTTTGGCGGTGCAGCAGTCACGCCATATTCCTTCAATCATCATTCCAATGTTCCAGCCGCCTCCTCCATTCATCGTGGCTGACGATCCGTGACCCTCTTCTGGTGGCATGCGTCGATGTGCTCACGGTCTTCTGTGGTGGCGTAAGAAAAGAAAGACAGTGGAGGGTTTGGGACGGGTTTCTTAGGCCCACATCCTCTACATTAGCTAGAAATATGATGGATATTAATGGAGTTTAATAAATAGTTGTATTGAACACAATATTAACCCCACAATAACATCCTACGATGACGAATGAATCGCCTGTCAACTCGTTAGTCAGTTGACCCATGTTCTTCATGTTATTCAAGAATAGAGAAGTGGAAAATTATTTAAATGCATATATGAATTAAAACCTCTACCTAGAATTGGATTTTGTTGATGAAGGTCAACAAAACCACCTTTATCATTTTCATCAGTTCATGACATGGTGGTGCCCATCATTGCTCGTTGGAACCAGTCTCTTCCTCCAATTGGTTGGCATCATGGTACTTTTCCAGGGCTTCGTTGTTTAGTAAAGTCATTCCAACACCCCTCCCCGAGCTCCATATAAATAGGAAAGGAGAAGGAGTGTGCAACGCTCAGGTAATTAATGAGTTTCAATTAATTAATGAACCTACCAAATTACCAATTGTGCGGTTACAGGAAAAAAAGAGTTAAGATAATTATTGGCCTGAGACGTCGTCAGTCCCACTAGCGTCATTCATCTGTTGGAGGAAAAAAAGAAAATAAAATAAAAAAACATGTTATTTTATTAATCTTTCAAAATTAAACAAAAATAGATTTTTCACCAGACCTAATACGGCCGAAGTTAAGCCTCCCTTAATCGAATCTCGGTGCTATGGAATCAATTGTTCAATCAGATTATTAATTTGAGCCACAGTTCAAATGTTAGAAAACATTTCTCACATGTTTACTGAATGTACCAAAAACAATTTTCCGAAAATTATTAACAATCACCGTTGACCCGCAGTGGTCGAGGTTAGGCTCTGACTAAATGAAGCACACCCTAACGAACCCAACGGTACTCTAGTATTTCCAATCTTAGTTACCATTTAAACGTTACGAATTTTAAAATAAAATAATTTCCACTTAATTATTTTATTTATGGCCAAAAACTAGCTTTCAATGGTGGACCATGCCAACCAATGTTAGTTTCTACCTAAAGAGAGCATACCCTCATGAGTTCTGAAGTGGTCTTAGATTTTTAATCTGAGTTACCTTTCGTGATTTATAAGAATTTTAAAAATAAAATTAATTTATTTTATTATTTTATTTAAGGTTATTCCATTTTTGGGTTTTCTCACAATAGGCCTAGGAAAACTAAGTATAAGTCATGCCTAGGGTAAAGCCGCCATCGTGAGCACTATGGTGCCCTTAGATTTTTTATCTGAGTAACCATATACGAGTTATTCCACTTTTTCTTGAAAAGTGCTTGAGAGTGCTAATTAAAGCTTTACAAAATGTCTACGGATCGTTTTAGGCACTCCAGGCCTCAGAATCATTCGTCATCAGATTTATTGATCTCAAATTAATTCTATAAAATTAAAAAAATTATACAGAATTTCTGAGACATTACATTATATATGCAGGAAAATTACAACATTTTTTCCACAAGCCATATAGAAACAAGGATTCAATAATGAGTTCAATAATATCTATTATTTTTATATTATTTATACATATTTTATATTTGTATTTATTCAACACCTATTCATAGAGATACACATATTATTAGATATATTATATATAGGTGGTTATTAAGAATATTTAATATTATATTTTTTATATGTGGTTAACAACGAATTTTTTAACCTCTTTTATTAGGATTATGATTTTTTAATAACTTTATAATCATTATATAAGATTAAAAAATACTATGATATGGAATAATATTTACCTATCTATCACATGAGATCCTTATTATGTAGTCAATAAAAAATTTGAATGGAATCAAATTAATTTATTAGTACAGTCATTCACTAATAAAATAATTTACAATGTGTTGGTAATTATATAGATGTAATAAAATATATTGGGAAAATGGATTATATAGAAATCTATTCAAAAGATGATGAATCTAGTAGAAAAAATAAAATAGACACATGTGTTCCTGGGAGATAATTCGAGATCTCATTATATATTGTGTAGCATTAATACTATTCTTGATGACACTCGCTCCATATATTTATGTTTTAACGATCTAATATTTAAATATAATTATTATAATGGCTCATAATATAATACATTATTGATGATAGATTGAAATTGAGTTTTACAACAAGCAAATCTATTATTGTGTTTTAGATTGTATCCAAAAGGTTCTTTTGATGGATTTTCGCAAACTAATTCATATGATCTGATTCATGTTTAATTTAATGACACCTTTAAAATGTGTTCAAAAGGATATATAAATGGGATTTCTATTTGGTATAAAAAGTTATTTTATATGTTATTATATTAGGTGAAATGGAATAATTTACATCACACTGATGATTCAATGAGAGATTGATATATATATATATATACACACATATATATATATTCCATAAAGCCCATGATTATTTATCATTTATTTTTCCTTGTATTATTATAAAAAACATATATGTTGTAATGAATGAATTGTAAGTAAAACTATATGATATCACATTTCGATGGTAGGAATATAATATTATGAGATATTTATATGTCACCATAGTTAAAATTCATCAATTACAGAACATGAAAACAAAATATGATAAAGAGATCTCATATTACATCATTATATATATAGGATTAAAATGTGTAGTTGAGTGCTAAAGCATAAAATTATAATCATACATGTTTTTTATAATTATTATTGATATTTTTTTCAAAAAAACATAATATTGGATTGATTAATTCTTCGGATTCCTTAATGATTTTGTTTTAGTCCTAAAGATTACTTCATCATCTACATTAACAATGATAAGTATTGGAATACCTTTATGAAATGTGGAATCTTAATCGATTATCATGTAATTAATTATAGAATATGGATATAATGTGGGGGATGGGGTCAATATGGTACATGGTATGGAGCCTCATTCATTCATCTTGTTGATTTAAATAGTTAATAACGATGAGGGCAAGGTACATAATTTCTAAAACATGGTTTCTACAAGGTGTATTGATTTATTATGTAGTAAAAAAATGTTAATGTGTTTCATTATATAAATACTATAAATTGATAATAATTTAAAAATATATTAGAAACCATTAAATTGAATCAGAGTAGATTATGATATTATTTTATGAAGACTCTAAACTCAGAGTCGAGGAGTATGATAATCCTAAAATTATTGTACATGTAGAAAAACCTCCGATATTAAATTTTTTATTAGGTCCCATATATGATGATTTAAATAGACTCAATAATATCATTCTATACTATAAATAGTGTTCATATGAGTTATTATACGTCTTTACTATTGAGATGATTCTTTGAAGACGTTCGTATTTCATTAATTTAATATTCAATTTAGAAATTATTTTCAATTCTGTAATAATTCTCCCACAATGATCACTGTATATAATGGTTGTTGAAAAATATTCATTTTCTCGAAACTCATGTGTAACATATAATTTTCCATATTTCATGTAATTCCATTATATTTATAATTTTCCCAATTAATTGGGTATGTATTAGACTCTCAAAGATGGAGAAACATTCTAGTGTCAATAGAAAAAATGTTTAGGTATTTTTTATTATTTAAATTAATGTATTCAGGATTTTAACATGATATAGATTAATGGGGTTCTCCCCAAGTTACGAGGATGCTAATGGAGGATTTTGTGTTTTTCAGAAAATACAGATTTTTCAGTCTATAAGAAAAATACAGGACATGTTATGAAATTACAACATTTGTGATTGTGGTAAAGAATAAGCCACTATCATGGAATATATCATTAAAGGATTTCATTCTTTGTAAAGATTACAAGCCAGGTAATTCTAAGGTATTATGATTTTATAAAAAGGAGTAGTATTTTTGGAATATATATAATTAGTGGGTTACACAATGTGTAAAGGTATTACACGACATGTAATCATTGTTAGTTGGTCTTTTATGTTTCCACACACTTGAAATCTATTTTATTCTTAAGAAATATTCATCCCTATTGACCAAGATAGAATCTACGGAAAATCAAGCAGCATATTCCCCTTCCAGAACTATTTATTTAGTATTTGAACCTCTGGGTTGTATGTTGTGTATCTTTAAATGAGTAATACTCCCTTAATTATCATTTCCCTTGATCATAGTAGAACAATTGTGTTGAATTATCAGATCATTTTACCCATGGTGATGATTTTTTATTTTTCTTATTAGATCATTCATACGATCATATTTTAAGGGACAATCCATTGTTGGTTGTGGTGTGGTGCATGTGTGTTCTTATTTTAGGGTTGTTTCCTCATCTTTGATGAAATTTTATAAAAATATAATTATCTTTGTGTTGTGAAGATCGATTGTAGGGCCTCTATTACCAATATTGAATTCATCAGGTTGCTGGATTCACCCATGAGTTTGTGCAACCCAAGTTATGAGTTAGTGGGATATATCTTTATTTATGATTGTGCATGAAATTCCACTAGTTTGATAATTTTTTAAAATGAAATGGTGTGATTGATTAAATTTATTTAGGTTTCTATGTGTGGAAAAGGTTTTAAGATAGATGATTTGATTCCAATACTTTTGGTTAATAAAATGCTTCATCAAATAATTGTGAAATTTATTTTGGAAATGGGTTTCAATGATTTTTTGATGAATAAGAATGGAATATAGAGAACATTGTATTCATGGTTGGGTCTTCTGCTACTATATTGAATCAATTCAAATTTCTAGAGGCTTTCTTCACACATTATTTTATATTTTAGCTATGAGATTACTAGATATATAGACCTAGTGTGATAACTGGTGCGACGTTACTTTTTTTTTGGTCGATTTGGACCATTTTTATCTAATAACATTTCGATTTTAATACCTTGGATTTGTTATGATTTTTGATTCATTCATTGGATTTATTTGAAATATATTATTTTATATATAAATATATATATATATACATATATATATTAAATTTTGTGAACCTGATTTACCTACATTATTTCTAAATAATGGTGAAATTAAATTGATTATATGTGCATTAATGAATAAAATAGAAAAAATTGTATATTGTTACTTTTTATTTTTAATACTTAGCATGATTTTATTATTAAAAAGATACTTTTTTTTGAAAACTTAGGTGGGAACCTTCTAATCCTATTATCTCACAACCTACACACCACTTCTACTGTACATGGTCCACGCTATCACATTTAGTTCATGTAATGGTATGGAAACACCTGGATGTGGAAATGTTATCTATTATCTAGGACTGGGTTTTTGAATTGGTAGATGCTGGCTATATTCCAATGATATATTATGGAGACTCACAGAGTAGTGGTTTTTGTATTACCATCTTTTGTAGAAGGATATTTCTCTTGTATATGGTTTTCCTTCCATTTCATTTGTGTTGCTTCCATTGTTCTCTTGCTATTATGAATTAAATATTCATGTTTTCCTCAACTGTTTCTCCCTATACAGCTATATAATTCATTATGTATACTTTAGTTTTGGTGAAATCATTACCCATATTTTTGATTCCCATATTCTAGATTCCAGCCCATCGCGATCGTAAATTCACTTCAGTTATGTGTCAACTCTAGTGTGGTAGCCATTTTGGGAGGGAATTTAGTTTTTGTTCGTCACAAATTATATTAAATGGGGTTTATCATAAATTCTTATGGACTTCATGTGTTTTACATATTGGATAAATTATTTTCATTACTTGAGAGGTATATTATAGTGAGTTCCTAGCCAACCCCTTCTATGATGTGACTCATGTTACCATGGAATGTTGGGTAGTGAATATTTTATATTTTATTCATGATATTAATCTTTTTTTATTAGGGGGTTTCAGGTTTATTGTGATATTAATATACATTCTGATCATTTACCTTGTTTCCATGAGTAGTAGTATGCCTCTGCGATGTGTTTTTTTCATTCCATAAAAGGGTGTTTCTAATGCTCCATAAGGAAATCCTCATTGAATCTTAATTTTATGGAAGAAATCATGTCGGTAGTTATTGCTTAATATAAAAATGCATTGTTTACTAGAAGTTTATTTGTTGAGGAAAAAATTAAGCTATGGGAGACAGTTATTGATCACATGAGTTATTTTATTTTAAGGAAAAATCCATTAAGGGTACATATGAACCTCAAGATGAGGTTAACTAACTTAAGAACAATCAATCCAATAGTTTACTTCCATTATACCACTAAACATGTCAAGAGTAATTGTTTAGAATTTATAATTGATGGTACCATCAAGGGATGGGGGGATTGTAAGGGCCAATATAATGATTAAGGTGATGTTTTTCATGTATTGTATTATATTATCATGAATTTTGTGGGTGAATGGAAGAAAGAAATTATCATCACCTTGATTATTGAAAAATTTAATGAGGTTTGTTTCCAAATGAACGAGACTCTTATTTTATAATGAATCAGATTCATTTTTTCTAAAGAATCAGACTCTCTATGAATGTACATCATAATGAGATGATGCTATTTTGGAAGAAAGTTTTTTGATCTAACACAACTTGGGTCCATAATAGAAGTTCAATTTTCTTATAGGATGTAAATTATTATCGAATACCCATTGAATATGGTGAAAAATAAATGTTTGTTTAGATTATGTATCGGAGTCTGTAGACTATGATAAATTTAATTTTCATACTTATTTTTATTTTATTTAAATCATTCTTTTATTGGAGAACCTATAATGCATACATGATGGTGGAATGGGGGAGTAACAGGTGATACCTATTGAAATAGTGGTGCTAATTGAAATAGTGGGGCTGATTAAAAAGGTGGTTCCAATTATAATGGTAGCGCTAATTAAAAATATTATTGTGATTGAAAATTTGTGGCCACATTAAAAAGGTTGTGTGAATTGAAAATATTGTTCTGATTGAATAGTAATTGATGGTGCAGATTTTTTTTCAAAACGATCATATTTGTGTGGTGAATTAAATCAATGTACCTAGTATGATCATATTGAGAATATGCGTACCTTGAAAATTTCATATTCAAGAATATCATTTCTAGGAGAATCATACTCATAATTTTTGTATCTAGAATTATCATAACCAGGATGATCATATCCAGACCTATAATATTCCGTAATGATCGTACTATTTTTGAGATGAAAATGAATTATATTGAATGAATGGAATGATATGATATTTTCTTATCCAAGTCCGATGATGCTAAATATATTTTCAAATGAATTTCATATCTTGAAGGAATACATGATTCAAACATGGGATTATGAATAATGGTTTGGTTGTGGGTCAAGGTAAGATAAGGATAGAATTAGATTAAAAATGTAGTCCTCAATTTCAAAAGGGTTTAATTAAATTGTAGTTTTCCAACAGGGTCAAGAAAATAATAGAAGTTGATGTTTTGAATTTCATGTGGGTCAAATGAAAAAATAAGAAGATATTGTTGATTGAATTGTCATGGTGCAGTTATGCATTGAAATAAAATATTTTTTTTATAATCGATTTGGAGAATTATATCTAGAAAATTAGAATTGTATCCATTTCTTGATATATATTTTTCAATTCATAATGTCTGTTGTTTTTTAAAAATTAGATTTAGAAATATAAGAATCATGTATTTAAATCATACAGATGATTCAAATGAATGTATGAATAAGGATATAATGTTTGAATAAGTATCGAGAATCATCGAGAATATTTGACGAAGAAAAAAATGCATCCTAAGATTTTAGGGGAAATTGAAATTCATGTGAATTTTTGTGTGTAGAAATTTTTTTGGGATTCCCGCCAAAGAATCATTTGGGTAACCTATAACAGGGGAAATGCAAACAATACATTTTTGGGGTATGAAGTACTATACATTACAGTAGATTAAGAAGATCCATGTTTTAGAGAGAAGAAGAATGATTCCATTTTTATCTTGTACTGAATATGTTTTGAAAGAGAAGTGAAACTTTTATTTGGACGCTCAACAGATGAGGCTGAATTAATCAGTTTCAGTATTTTTGTGTTTTTTTATCAGAATGAGGAAGAATTTTATTCTAAATTGATGTTGTACTGATTCATTTCTATGATATTCTTTTATAAAATCAGACTATTCTTCATAAAATTGTCTAGATGTTTCGATCATTTATTCTAGTTAATAAATTGATGAATTTTATTTCAATTGAATGCATTGTTGTAATTGAAAATAAGGAAAGTTATCATGATTTGTTACAAGAACATATTATTAACTAATTAGTGCTAAAAGGGTGAATACATACTTTTATATGTCTATCAAAGTACTACACGGGTGATAGGGAATATGTTACTTGTTGCAATCCAAGGATTATTGTCTAGTGGATTGAATAGAATTAGAGTTTCTCCAAACCATACAAGGATGTAGCGATTTGAATTGAATAGTGGTCCTTGTGAATACTTGTGTTAAAATTAATGTGTGCTTTAATTGTTTTTATAATGAAATTGAACATTTAACAGGATGTGTAGGTTATTCCATTTTCAAGGAAACAGAAAAGAAAAAGTATCACTGATTCACCCCATCACCCTCTCATTGATACAATTATCCTCATTGGGAACTTACAAGTAGTATTAGAGGAAAATGAAGCTTCACTTATTCTTTGTTGATGGATAATTTTTGTTGTGTGAATTGTAAATTAATTTTGGGGTTTGGAAGAATGAATTATCTTATTTAGAAGTAAAGAATTTTGACTTATGTTATATCTTTTATTTATGATGTTCTTGTAGTTGCAATAGTTGGGTTTCCTCCCATTAATGATAAAGCTCCACATATATCTTTTGACAATAATTATCTTGATAATGATGGAATGGAAGAGAATTATATATTATCATAATTTTCAAAATGTGAATTTTTGAATGGAAATGGTGTTTCCAAAACAAATGTTATATGTGTTAAATTGAAAAACATATATGAAGGCCATAAAAAAGTGAAGAAGGAAAAGCTACAAATTTGGATAGTGAAATATGAATATTTGGAGATGGGTGAGCATGAATATGTTCAACAGATCTTTAATACTGTGAATGATATTGTGTGTACTGTTAGATGTCTTATTGAATTTTTGGTTGAATCTAATGTTTTCAAAAATATACTTAGAATCCTACCCAAAAAGTTTAATTCCAGTGTTTCTTCGATTGAAGATTGAGATATAGAAACATTATCTATTGATGATTTTCATAGAACTGTTTTTACTTATGATATGATAAGAGGGAACGATATGAAAATAAAAAAACAACATTTGATAGTGAAATATAACTCAAGGATACAAAGAAGTATAAGTCAAGGAAACCTATTTTTGAGAAGAAAGATGGTGAATCTAATTCTGAAGATGAGCTATGTAATAATCTGGATGATATTTTATCCATTCTTTTAAAAAATGTGAAAAAAGGTATACGGAAATTTAATGGGAGTAATTCTTTTATGTGTCTAGAATGTGGTGCCTTTTGTCACATTATGGATAACATTCAATAAAGAGATGATGTATAGGATATTGATGAAGAAGAATGAAATACATGAATATTGTTGAATAAATAGGGAGACAAATGGAAATCATATTCTACAGGGAATGAAAATAAATTCATAAAATCTAAAAGAAGATGTTTATTATCTAAAAAGTTGAAAAAGATTGTCACGGAGCTGAAACTGAAAAATTACCTGAGAATGGAATTAAAAATACTTTTATTAAAAAATGAATGAAAAACAATTCATATGTAGTAATTCAGAAGAAGAAGATGAAACTCAATAGTATATTAACTTGAAAGAAGAGTGCAATGAATGTCTGAAAATGATTAGAAGACTTAAGAAGAAAAAAATTCAGAATATGATTTCTCAATAATCCTATAATGTTTTTTTGATGAGAAAGATAAATTGGTGAGTGATACTGATGATATGTAGAATTATCATGAATATGAAAATAATCGTAATGATAAACTAGAATTGAAATTGATTCTAAAAGGAAAAGAGTTGGAACAATTTCCAAAAAAATCCAATGTTGAATAGAGAAATACAAGTTTACAAAAATCTCTCACTGATATTGGTGAAACTTCTCAAAATGATAAACCTAATAGGGTTCAACAGAAGTTAACTTTCTAGGGTGAGAAGAAGAATCTAATTGTTTATGAGAATAATAGTGGTTGGAAAATTATATAATTGGTCAAAGTGAATAAATTATATATTACAAAACAACTTGAGTCAACAACTTTTTAATCTGGAGGAGGAAAATCTCCCTATACTAAAAATTATATTGATGTAGAAAATAAGAGAAAAATAATATTGAAAATGTAATGAAGTTGGTGGGAAAACTTAATCCAAATTATGGACAATGGTAGTTTCATTGGAAAATATTAATTTTGTGGTTATTGTGGGTATTGTGGGGGATTTGGACACATAGAAAATATGTTTTTATTTAACCAACAACATTTCTATTATACCAAATGATATTAAAGGTAAATATTTAGGGGGATCCAATACCCACAAGAAAACAAATGTTAGATTTGTTTTGTGGTGAAATCATAAGATAATGAATTAAATATTGAAAATATGTTCCAACCTCTTAAAACTATTTGTAAAAGTTGTGAACAAACTGGAAAACTTGTAAAAAGATGTATTGTTTTGTTACTGACACAACAAAATTTCTTATCAATTCTCACAATTTGGAAGTGAAGATAGAAAGAATGTAGAAAATGTTGTTGTTGTTGTTGAAATTTCATTAAAAGACACAAAAGGGGAATAGCCTTGGATACGTGATATTGGTAATTCTTCTCATATAAATTATAGTTGAAGATGTTAAATAAATTAAAATATTTCAAATTAGGAATAATGAAATTTAGAAATGACGAATACCTGAAAATTGAAGGTTTTCGATCAACCATAATTAGAATAAATAACATAGAATGTTAGAAAACATGGTATAATGATTGTTTAAAACACAACTATATAAATGTTCCACAATTATGTGATTAGGGTAAAATGTTATTTTGATTAAATATGGGTTTATTGTGAAAAGTGAAGTAGATGTAAATATTGTTAGAAAAGTCCAATGTATAAAATTAAAATTTATTTGAGGTAGGTGATATACATAACTCTTGTTACATTAGTATTGTGGATGAGAATCAATTAGGGAATAAAAGGCACAGACACAGGGGGTAGAGAATCATGATTAAGTTATATAATAGAGACAATGTCCGTGACATTTCAGATTTTCCAAGAATAAGATATTGGTACTTCAATATGTTGGGGAATATAATGATTACAAATGTTCTGCATAAGAAAGTTGAATTTTTTTTCAATACAACCCCTAGAGCTAATTCCTTATGATATTTGTGGGGTAATATGAAAACAATCAAAAAATGGAGAAAAGTACATATAAAAATTCATTGATGATTTTACTCTCATTACATGTGATATGTATATGAAACATAAATCGATTTCATTGAAAATTCTTAAATGTTTTAAAAGGATAGATGAGAATCAATATATTTATTAATTGAAAAAGTTGAGAATAGTAAATTTTGGTGAATACATAATTGAATAATATTAAAGATATCTAGAGAAGCATTGAATTCATCATTAATATAGTTCAACATACATTCTTCTATAGAATTCGGTTTCTATAATAAATAATAGATGTATTAGAGAAATGGAAAGAACCATCTTAGTTGAAAATTTCATCTGTCATTACTTTTGGAGGAAATCCATGAGAAATTCAATTTTTATTCAAAATTGATGTTTCAACATAACTCATTTATTTATAACACCATATTTAAATTTTTATGGGAAAATTAAATGATTAAAAGACTTTAGAGTTTTATGGAGTCCATGTATTATCCACAATAATTGTGGAATCCAAGGACTTTTTTAGCAGAAATGTAAAGATGTAATCTTTCTTGTCATTGATTTTTAAGGAAAAGGATATAGATTATTCAACAAAGAAACAAAATTATAGTTTATTCAGTTGATTATTAAGTAATTAATATGGTTTATGATGATAAACATTCATAAGAAATCAAGTAAGTTGACAATGTTGAAGAAAACAATTTCTCATAAGTATATAGGTAATTGTATTCCTGCTCAAGAAGAAGGAAGAGTCAGCTATTTCTAGTGATGAGGAAGATGATTAAAAATATCATCCTTGAATGAAGAAGCAAGTGGAAGATCATAATATTACTGGTGAACAACATCAAAAGGTTAGAATGTGAAGAACACCAAATCCCATTACACAATCTTCTCTGTATTCAATAGTGGAACAGAATAGTGTGAAAGATGATTTTGATCATCCATAATGGGTTCAAGACATGATTGATGAATTTGATCAGATTGTAAAGAATAATATATGGGAA
The DNA here is from genome assembly GCA_963277665.1 of Viscum album. NCBI lineage: Eukaryota > Viridiplantae > Streptophyta > Magnoliopsida > Santalales > Viscaceae > Viscum > Viscum album. Next base: position 13,332,206 of record OY728151.1, on the reverse strand, counting down.
CTCATACACAATTCTAAAAAAACGACATTGATGTAATATGGGTATTCTTGAACAAGATGAATAAAAAACGTAAAGTTATAAGAAACAAATAATGATTGGATTTAAAAAGGGTTTTAAAAGATTGAAGGAATTGATTTTGATGAAAACTTTTATTTAGAGGATAGATTAGAAATAATTAGAATCTTTTTTGATATTTTTTTAGAATGAGACTACAAGATCATTCAAATGGATGTTACGTCTTCATTCCATAATGGTGATCTTGAATATGAGGTTTATATTGAACAAACTTGTTGCATTTTTTTGGAATGATAAAAGATATGTATGTGGATCGTAGAAAACCTTATATAGGAAAAAAATGATTTGAGGGTATGGTATTTCAAATTTAATACATGATTAATGAAACTGAATTTCAAGAAAGGAAGAGTGTATGAAAATCATCATATCGGAGAAAGTCACATGTATCCCCTAATTGTAATTGGTTATATGGATGATATTATCTTTTCTGGGAATTATTAAATAATTTTTGATATTTTTCTGAAGAAATTAAGAAGATATATGAATTTTACATTCTAGGAGAAATGAAATACATTCATGGGTTAAAAGTCATTAAAAAGTATAAATACATATTTCTTTCACATTAAATTTATTTAAAATAATTTTTCAAGTGGTTTGTCATGGAAAACTCAAAACCTATTTCCACATATTTTTAGGTGGGATCCAAATTGATTAAATATGGAGATGGAAAATATGTTTATCAGAATGTGTATTATATTCTGATTGGAAGTCATTTTTTTACTACCTTTTGATTTGATATTGTGTATACTTTTACCGTATGTGCAATATATCATAGTGCTCTAAAATAATCACAATTATTTGTAGGAAATATAATTATCATACACATCTGAGAAAAATAGAATTCAAAATTAGGTATTTTAGCTTAGATAATATTGATTTTCTGGGTATCGAGATGCATATTTCATAGGAAATATTGATGATTGATTATCCACATATAGTAGTGTATTCTTTTTAGGAAAGAATTTTGTTTGGTGGCAATCAATTAAAAAAAATTATTAACTCTCCTTAATGTTGGAGTAGAGTATGATGGTGCCACTCAAGCCACTACTCAACTCATGTGGATAAAAAATTGGATGATTTACTTGTTCATGTGGAACTTCCCTTTCTCTTGTGATGTGACAATCAAGGTACAATCAATATCACTAAGAATATTAGTCAACATTTTTTTTCAAAACATATTAATACTGAATATAAATTCATCAAAGAGAATTTATAGATGAATAAATTAATGTTGTAATATGTTCCATCATAAAAAAAAGTAGGGGACATATTTACAAAAACATTACTAAATGAATCATTCTCCCAATTTTCATTAAACATGGGTGTCCAACCTCATTATATTAAAGGTTGAGGTATGTGCATCCATCCAATATCTCATTGTAAACTTGGATTATATTGTGAAGGGGGAGAATTGTTTTCATCAATCAATGTATTTCATATGAAGAGAGGGATTTGTGGGTAGGTTGTGAATTCAACATTGTTTTTTGAGTAAACCATTTTAATTTTTTGTTAGAGTGGTTATAGGAAAATAAATTGTTTTATATTCCAAGTAGGGTGCAGAATATCTATGAAAGGAAAAAAATGGTAGTCATAATCACTAGTTTTGGGAATCATGGTCTTCTGTTAGGGATTATTTTTTCTTATAATGAATTATCTCACGTAGTCTTATAATTATTGATATGTACTCCATTTCTTAAGGATAGAAAGTTATGGTAATTATGAAACATGGTTGAAAATAAACCCCAAGGGTGATATTTTTATGAAAAATATGATGGTGATGGTGATGGTTTTCACATTTCTTCTTTGGTTGTCATGAAAGATATTGAAAAATGAAATGAAATATATTCAATTTTTATGGAAGAATCATATTTAAGTTTGTTTTCAAATGAATCGGACTACTGTTTTCTAATGAATCTGACTTGTGTTTTAAAAAGAATCAAACGTTATGGGGAAGTCCAACATAATGTGATAAAGTTGTTTTTCGAAGAAATGCTTTTGATCGTACATGATTTAGGTCCAGTATGTTTGTGAAATTTTTTTATGGATGTAAATAGTCATAAGATTCACATTTAATTTGATAAGAAATAATTTTTATTTTGATTATGTATAAGATTATTTAGAACATGTATAATTAAATTGTTATGGTGCTTTAAAGATTTTATTTTATATAAATCATAATTTATTTGGATAACAAGTGATGCAAGCTTGAGGGAAGAAATGTTGAGTAAAAAGTGATTTTGAATGAAAAGGTGGATCCTATTGAAAATGTGGCACCGATTGAAAGGTGGTTCCAAATAAAAAGGTGGTTCCAAATGAAAAGGTTGTTTTAATTGAAAATATGGTTACTATTGAAAATGTGGTTCCAGGTTGAAATGTTTGTACCAATTGAGAATATAGATCCCATTGAAGATTAAGGGATGGTGCTGATTATTTTTCAAAATTATCATATCCAGGTGGAGGAATAAATGAATGTAACAAGTATGATAGTATTCAAAATGATTTTACTGACATAAGATCATATTTTGGAAAATATAATCTAGGCCAATCATACTTAGAATGATACTATCCAAAATTATCGTATCCTAGATGATCATATCTAAACCAATCGTATTCTAAAATGACTGTACTTGGGTTAAGAAGAAAATAAAGTATCTAGAATAAATAGAAAAATAAAATAATTTCCAATACAAGTATGATGATGCTAAATATGTTCTCAAAAGAATTTAAATTCATGAAGGAATCCATGATAAATTCCCAGAATTGTGAGTGAATATTTTTTATTGGTTATGTGAGGAGAAGGATTTAATGAGATCAACAATGTAGTCAAATAGTTAAAAAGGGTTTAATCACTCTGTATCATTCTAAATATGTCAATATAAGAGGAGAATTTGAATTTTTTAATAACAGTTTGGTCAAGAGAAGAAGATAATGAGATTCCTAAATGAATTTTCAAGGGTGGTTGTACATTCTAATGAAATATTTTTATTCAAATTGGTTCTAAGAGTCTTATTCCTAAAATCAGAATGGTATCCATGTCTTCATATTTTTTTCAATTTTAATAATTCTATGTATTGTAAAATTTGGATTAGGATAAATTGGACACATATATTAAAATCATAATAATGACTCAAAGGAATTTATGAAGAAGGATATAATGTTTAAAGAAAATTTGAGGAGCTTCAAGAATATTTTATAAAGTCAAAGTGTATCATGATATTTTAAGGGAAATTAAAATTTACGTGAATTTGTGTGAGCCTTATATTTTATGGGTTTCCCAACAAAGCATCATTTGCGTCGCCTATAAAAATAGAAAAGTACACTGTACATTTTGGATGATGAATTATTGTTCATCCAATTAGAGAGGGATGCTCTGAGTTTTAGAGAGAAGGATAAGTTTTCCATTTAGATCATCCATGGAATATGTATTGAATGATAAGAGATAACCGTATTTCGAAAATCATTGTATCTTGTGGAATTAATCGGTTTTAGAATTTCCTAATTTAGATTATAGAATAGAGGAGTAATTTTTTTCTAAATTTAAGTGGTGTCGATTCATTTCTATTGTATTATATCAAAAAATAGACTGAGTTTTCATAATAAATTCAACGAGGTTATTAATTTTCATTTTGGTAAGAAATTAAAAAATTTCATGTCAATTGAATACATATTTTGATTTTAATATAATCAAATATCGCATGAGTTGTCACAAAAACATTGTTTTACCCAGTGTGGGCTAACAGGCTGCACACATACTTTTTGATTTCTTTCAATGTAATAAATTAGTGAAAGGGAATATCTTACAAGTTGTAATACATGTAATTTTTTGTCATGGATGGTATGGTATTGGATTTTCTTTTAACCATTCCAAGGTTGTATCTATTTTTATTTAATAGTGAACCATGAAAATACATCTATTACTATGGATGTGTGTTTGAACTATTTTTAACTGGGAATTGAATATTTAGACAAAGGTGTACATTGTTTCATTTTTAATATAATAGAAATAAAAAATATCATTGTTTCACCCCTCCCACTCTCAGTGATAAAATTATACTCCTTGGGATCTTATAGGGTTTCTATGTAATAATATAATAAGCATGTTTCTTGGACTGTAAGGGTTTCATGACTCTTATATTATGCCAGTTTTATCCAGAGGCGATGATGATAGATACATATCTCAATTTAATCTCTTTAATTTAGTGAAAGAATTTTGTGTTAGTGAAAACCAATAAGTTTATAGAGATGGTTTTTTATTCACTAAAGGTTTTGATAAATGAAAAGACAATATTTTTGAAGTGCTGAAAGGGTTTTGGACTAGATTTCATATCATAGTTAATTATGATAATGATTTCTTCCTATGTGGAGATAGTGGAAGAAGATAAAATAGAAGAGATGAAAATGGAATTAAAAAATTGATATTAAGACCCTTCTCTTATAACTAGAGTCATCTAGAGTTATAATATTGAAGGCGAGAATGTTGACAGATTAACAAATGTGTGTAGAATGTGGGTATTGGTAGAAGCCATCTTTGGAATATCCAGTTGTATGTAGTGGTGCTCCTCAATATTTCTATCAGTGTGGTTGGTTTTTACACAAAATAAATTTTTATCTATCACCTATAAAGATGTGAAATATTTATAGATACTATTTCATTCAGGCAATGTTTGTACCTCAATATGGTTAGTGACAATTGGCTTCAATGGATACTACAACATAGTCAAATTCTACAAAGTCTATAAGGATTCAACAACATTACATAAGAATTAATCAACTATAAAAAAAAGATTAATTTTCAGTATAGGTAGATGTGGGTCCATTAGCTATGAGATATACTATATTTATTGAATCATCTGATGTTTTTTCATTATAATATAATGTTTCTTCCCACTCTTTTATATCTTACCATTCATTTAAATTCTTAATCTCTTATTATAGATCGTATTATTTGATATAGAGTTAGTAAAACATATTAGGAATATAAAATAGTATGTATTTCATTGTCTGTGTGAGTTATCGACAGTTGATGTGGATTTAGAATGGTATTTCCTCATTCTCAATCTAGATTTTTCTGACATTGTCATCAGGATCGATTGTCTTATTGATCATCATGATGATATTTATTTCTATCATTGGCATATCTATATTGTTATAGAAAATTGGTGATCCGATTAATTTTACTGGGAGTGGGATATGATGTTTGGTTTTGAGGGGACATCCTGCTAAGTTCTCAAGATTTTGTTTCCTTTTAAAGAGGGAAAAAAATTTAATGTCCTTTTTTTTATATTGAAACTACATTTTTTATTTTAGTTACATTGTCCAAGATGATTTGTTAAGGCTTACACCATAGAGGGAATTATATTTTATGATGGACATGGTAAGGTTTTTAGTCAATTTTTATAACATACAATCACATGGGACCAATGAAGATGAAAAATATTAAGATTCAGCTAAAGGGTCTACTGGTGAAGGTTTTTTTCTCCATAGTGTTTATTCTAGGGTATCCCAAGTAATTTGACCCATTAAGGTAGATGGATCACATTGTTTTTGTGTTTAATATCATAATATGATCCAGGTAAAAGTCAAGAATAAGAACCATTTTCCACACACGTTTGATTTTTTGAATAGTATAATCTAGAAAGGAGGTTTTTAATTTTCGTTTTTATTTGGGTATTCATAATCACTGATTATGGATGTTTGATATACTCAATATGGAATTTAGTAGAAGGTATTTCCATTTAAAATATATTATTATGTTGTTTATTTATACTAACGCTACATCATTTTTAATGTATCTGATAAATAAGATATTATATCAGTTCCTAGACACTTTTTTGGTAGTTTTCAAGGCTGATATTTTGTTTTATTTGAGATATGATTGGGAGAACGATCACCATTTTGGAATGGTACATTAAATTATAGGGAATCTATTTTAATATATAAATATTTATAAATGAAATTTTTGGATCCAAGAAGTGATGTTATTTTTGAATGTGATTTTTTAGAATGAATAATCAGTTTTCCATGGGATGGTAAAGGTTGTTTGGTCATGGGAATAACAATGTAATGTAATTGATATTTAAAGTTTCCATAGGCATGCGGGATACTATTGAATTTTAATCACAAATTTCATAGTGTTCTAATAATGTTTGACTGCTCTAATAATGGAAATAGATGTAATTCATATGGAATTAAATGTTTTATATTTCTTTTAATGTGTAGAAATGACTACTTAAATAATATCTTATTTTGATCTTCCCTAAGTTCGATAATGGTTATGTGGTTTTTATAGATTATTTTGGTGATGTTTTGGTTTTTTTACTCATATATAATGATCATGTCATATCTTATGGAACTCATTATCATTAACAGTAAGATAAGAATTAAACCCCCACATGATGTAATGATTTCTCTTATTTGTATGCACTTAAGTTTTGGAGACACTATCTTTTTGGGTGAGATGGTAACCATATTTTCAAAACATTAGAGTCTTACCTATACATGATCTCAAAAGTTCATCAATATCAGATAGAAAATATGGACAAAATGACTTTATCCCTTTGAAACATATATTTTATACATCTCGATGAAGGGGGGTTTCATTACATATTCTCTTACTATAACATTACCATCAAAAGATTTTTTTGAATCAATGGAAGAGTATAACATTATATGTATTTTTATCAGTTTATTCCTAAAGATATATGTTTCATGTATTTCCCTTGCTGGTGTTTAGATATAATCATATCTACTTGAGTATATTATGTAGGTTTCTTAATGGTATTCCAATTTTAGTGGAATTAAAAAATACCTATTTTTCTGGGATACTATTTCAGTTTTTTCTCTCTCTTAAGATGAAATTCTATGTTTTAGAAATCCATTAGTCTTCCCATTATCATTTAAGAGATCATTTTTTGTTCTCCTTTCCCTTCACTTCTTGGTCCATTTATATAGGGTCATCGAATATGTATTATGACCTAAGATAGGGATTCTTGCGGTAGGGTATGAAGTGTGACATTTTTGATTATGTGGCCCACTATTACACCATCAAATAAATAAAGGTCAAAAATCTAAAATCATTTGGTTTTCTTCAGACACATCTGGTGCTGATATAAAAATTAGATGGGGGGTATACAAGGATTTCGTTGTTGTATTACCATAGACACCTCAAGGGAGGAATTATGTCTTATTGGTGATTGTCCACTATCAAAGTTATCATATTTTACTCTAATCAGGGAAAACACTAATGTCTAATATCTAGGTAAGATATATGTGTTGTAAAATGAGAAGAAACATGGGTTTCTTTATAATATTGTTTAAGATTAGAATTCATGGTTTACATTAAGGTCATTGAAGAACTTCAATGAGAATATGCATAATTAGTTTAGTATGAGATCATATTATCATCAAGATGTAGATTGTGAAATATGGAAAACTATTTAGGACTGAGAGGATATTCTCCAAGCCTATGTCTTGAATTTTAGTCGATACTAGGATAAAAATACAACACTATTTGTGTTTTATAATAACAATGGTTATTAGTATTTGATCTGAATGGCTCATTTGGAGGCATTGTATGGTCACACATACAGATCTCAATATTGATTTGTATATATGGGTGATGAATCTTTAGTGGGATCAAGTTTTGTTTTTGGTACTTCTATAAGGATTTATGATATATTATGGAGTTGTTTTACAATGTAGAGTTGACATAAATATTATGTGGATCAATGGGGGAATCCATTGGATTTTTCTATAAGGGACTGTCTTTTCATGATATTTTCTCCTTTTATATGTCACCTTCATCTTCAAAATCATGGAGTATTGGATTTTAAATATGTTGTAACAATTTAGGCTCATGAACTTAATGTAAATGGTTTTTATCCATTGGAATTTCATGTTCATATGATAATAATTCATGATATTTTCTACATATCATAGCTTAAAAAATACCATCCTAATACCTCTCCTATTCTGAGTAGGGAAGAGCTTCATATAGGAGAATATATTTATCTTATGGAGTAGTAGGTAGAGATCGTTGATTCTCATGTGATAGTATTGTAGTCTAAGTCAATTTTTTATGTCAGAGTGTAATGGATGAACATATCAATTTATCATGATACATGCTTGTGTGATTCATTGATAAGGGAGTAATGACCATTCTTCATTCATGGACATCATTCATCCATATGATTTACTATGTATGGAATGTTTTATGGTGGAGAGTTTGTAATATAATGTTAACCATTTTTTATGTAATTTTATTCTCTTTACCAGTTTAACATATTAATTGGAGTGGGGGGTTCCCAAAATACTAATGGTGGATATGATTTTCTTGTGATGATGACATAAAGAATAGTGTTAATTGTTTGTTGAAATAATTGAGTCTGGGTAAATATGTGTAGTGGATTAATGGTGTCCTCCATAAATTCAGAAGACTAAAGGGTATTTTTTGTTTTCTTGGGAAAATTAAATAATTGAAATTAGTAGGAAAAATAAATACCATGTAATTAGATTACACAACATTTAATTGTTGTATAGTATAATTCATTGTCTTAGAACATCACGTGAAATGAGTATATTTTGTGCTATTATTATATTTTATTTAATGATAACATACTAGTTCTTAATATAATTTTAATGTGTGTTTCAGTCTATATGGAAACCATGTACAACACAACATGTAAAGGGATTACACTGCATCAAATCCTTGAAAATTGTATTTTGGGGGCCTCATATCTTCTTTCAATTTCATTCTTCTACAGCCCTGAACCAACATGACCTTGAAGCACTATTTGATTCTTTTGGGAGAATTTTCTCATTTGGTATTGATTAATTTTTAACATTATCATCAAGGTGGTGAAAGTTGTCTCTCTAGGTGTAGTTATCCTCCCTACTTCTTCATTTCCTTTGACCTCAGTAGTACCATTTTTTTGTTTTATTAGGTATTTTGACCATTTGTGAGGATTTTTATTATTTCATTCTATATATATAACATGATATTGTTTCATGGGACTATAGACAATTTTTTTTGAGTGGTGGGGGTGTGTTCATGAGGAATTATTTTTTATACATTTTGACTGATTTTTTTTCTAAATACAATCAATTCTGAGTTGTGTAGATTGATTATAGTTCTTTGGCTGTTATTAGTTTTTTCTACCTGTTGGTGGATTCTTTCATAAGCATGGGTAAGCTATGTTTTATTTTAGGTGGTATCATTTCTAGAATATATGGGGAACTATATTTTTAATGATTAATAACTTATTTTTAAAATGAAATGTAATTATTGATTGCTTTTAGTGGTATGTATGTGGAAACAATTTTTTATGAAATATGACTTTCTCTTAGTTTTTTAAAATGAAATGGTGTATTCATAAAAATTCAAACTTTTTTTTTTCAAGTATAGGATTTTATTATTTGGTTTTCAAAATGTATGATATTTTTTCCTTGATTATTTAGGTTTTATGTGTATTAATAGGCCTCTTCTACTATTTTGGCGTTCACTCATGAGGCATTCTTATTCTCTCAAGGAATATTGTTCTAGGGTGAGTTAAATATGATGGGAGGTTTACAGTATGAGGGTGTTAATATTCTATCTAAATTAGATTCTTATGCATATATATTTTATTCACACGTTATTATCTATGTGGTGTATTATTTTCTTAGAGATCATGACATAATGTGATCCTTAGTGTGACATTATCAGTGATTTTGATGATTTTTGGTTTTTTGTATTATGTTGTTTTGATTGTACTGCATTAGATTTTATATGATATTTGATAAATGATTTATTTGATTTGATGTATCTAATTTGATATATATATATATATATATTAAATTATTAAAAATGTATTTCCCTTATTGATTTTTGAATGTGTGAATAGGGGGAATAAAATTATATTCATATGATTTTAAATAAGAAAAAAAATGAATATCAATATTTTTGTATTTAATTTTTATAATTATTATATTATTATATTGAAACTTCTTATAGAACACCTCTGTGGGACCCTTATAATAATTTTTTGTCACACCCAAAGCACACATTTGGAAGTGCGTAGACCTTTTTGTGCATTTTAATGCATGGAAAGGAAATGTGTTATAGTTAGGAGATTTTTTTAGGTTCTAGGTTTAGGTAGCTGGATGCTTGGATTATGGGGTTGTCCCCAAATTATAACTTTGAGATTTTTGTAGCTGATATTTTGGTTATATCATCATTTTTCTTTTGACTTTTCTTATAAAGATTATTTTTCTACCATTTTAGTTGTGTGGGTTCTTTTCTTCATTATCAATCATGAAATATATATATGTGTGTGTGTGTTATTTTTTCATCCATATTTTATCCCTATTCATTTATCTATGCCATTTTGTATTCTTTGGTTTTGTAAAAATCATTCAATCAATATTTTGTCCATGTATGGGTTCTATAATTCATCCCATTAAGATTAGAAATAAAATTTTCTTATATGGGAAATTCATGTTTGGTTCTATTTAAAGGGGAAAGTTGACTCCGATTCATTGCATCAAATAAGATTACAATAGAAATGAAATCTCTGCAGAAAAATTATATTAATTTGTTTTAATAAATATAGTTATTGAATATATTTGGTGGTGATATGGATCGATGATTACCAACTAATTCAATTCAAATATTTAGTTATTTTCTTCCATATATAGTATATTTTATACATTATTATCCATGTATTATCATTAAACGATGGAGATTATCATATAGGGGGATGCACCCTAAATGGTGGAACAGGTTTTTATATTCATTAATGTTTACTATTATTATTTATAAAATACTATTCACTATAGAGTTTATGAATAAACCATTTCAAATGAGGTTTTCATGAAGCCTCATGTGCTATAAATAGATTATTATAAGTGTCGGACCAATTTTATTATGTTTGACTAAGGATTTATTTAGAAATTATTTTTTAGAGTAATATTCCCATGTATTTAACATTGACTTCGCCTCCATTAAAAATGAAGTTTTGATTTTTTATGGTTTTTATCAATATATAAATCACATTTTAGTAAATATTATTTTTTAATAATTGAAGGTAAAAAAGTAATAATATGTCTTGTATAGTAGGGTATGATTATACTAATTTTCATTAAATGAAATTTATTCTTATAATACCAATCTATAATCATAAGAGATATATAATTTTTATTTTGATAACCCAAATATAATCATCATATCATTTGTATAATATAAATTTTTTTTAATATTGATTCCAATACCTACATGGTATTTTAGAAAAAAAAATTGTTATATTACACAAAGGAGTTCTGAGTGGTATCTCACTTTAAAATGGTGCTTTGAATATCCTCACTAATTGATTGTTAGAGAAGTGTTCTTATCCAAGTGGCATGGTGGTACATTGTTGATAATATGTACACAATATATAAATAATCTACAAATATTAGACTATAAGTATAAATATGGTTCAATTACTGTTGTACTATAATGGTAATGAATTTATAAAGAGGGATATATTATTTGTATCTCATAGGACCACCATAGGAATTTCAAATTCATACTTCCTCTGTATCAAAACTATGTAATTTACTATAAAACAAATTAGGCTATTATTCCAGGAAATTAAATCAATCTAATGATGGTTATATTATTATTTTAATAAGTGTATACCAACCCTATAATGCATCATGGTGGTTGGGTTTCAGAACCCAGCCACATCTATTTCTAAACTCTAATTAAATTGGAGTCACTATTGTGGGATAACATAAACTAATAATCTCATAATGAATTAATCATCTTATAAGTGGTGTATTGGGTTGGTAAATTAATCTAAAATTATTGTAGGGAGAAATAATTGTATCCTTCAATGTATTCCAGTGGTGGAACGGGTGATCCCACTCAATGGTGGGAATATGGTCTAATCGGTGCATGGTATGGGGGATTGTTAGTTTTCCAGAATTGATGGACTATTTTATTTAAATAAATTATATGGATTCTTCAAACATGTGAAATTTTATTGAGACAATGTAGGGTTATTGATTTGGGGATTCAGTATAGGGATTTTTGAATTTTGGCATGGGTAAGGGGGGATGATCCTTGAATATTGGTAGGGTAGGTATAACCACCAGTTGTTTTTGGTTAGGTTGTGGTGGTATTCATTTGGTTGAAGACCATAGATGGTAATGATGTATTGTTAATGTAAACAAATGGGGTTTCATTGGGGTTGGATGTATTCCTAGGGTGGGCCTACAATCCAAAAAAAAATTTATGTGCACATATGGTCCAGCATAAATGAGCCCTTTAGGCTATTATTTTTGTGCCTCTATACATTTATATTAGATGAATTTAGAAATATATATATATATATATGTATATATATCTATATATATATTATTTTTTTAAATAAAATTTTTCTAATTAATAGGTTATCTAAAAACTTAGGTAATGATAAAATAAATCACATTCATGTTTTTATTCATCATAAATATATTATATAATTTTTAAATTAGTATGGATATAGTTTACAAAATCACAATAAAGATAATTTGTTCAAATATATGATTTGTAATTTTTTAAATTGAATTTAAAAATATTAATATCATTTTTAATATCAAAATAAAAATAAATTCATATGGTGAAACTATTGTATTTTTCAGAAAATATTTTCCTTTCAATGAATACTGAATAGTACTAATTCATGAAAAAAATGAAAATTAATTTAAATAAATTAAGATAATTTAAGATTCCATTTGATATTGATCATTATTTTAAGTTGAATAAGTATTATTTGGTGGTATTTAATCCAAATAAATGATTATTTTATCCAAAATTTCATTTTTTAATAGGTCAGTGTGTGTTGGTGGATGAAGTGGTGAGGCCTCAATAATTGTTATGGATTCGTATAATGAAATTTGATGTCATAATAATATATTTATACTTTAAAAAATGTGATGATTGGTGTAGTGAAATAATGTTCCATATCTTGTGTCATATATAAAACACTATTTAATACATGATAAGGAATAATATTTTTATTCAAAAAATAGGGAATCGTTTCAATAAGAAGATTTAATAGAATACTATAAAATTATACATGAAATATGAAGGAATTCTATTGTTGGTTGGACGAAAATTTTAATTTTAAAATGGCTTGAATTCATATTTTTTAATTATATATTTTTATATATTCTACTGGTGTACTTAATAAAATATTGTGGCCCACCCACTAGAATATCAAGGCCAGCTTAACCAATGATATTTGTGGGACTGAAGTCAACCACTCACATGAGAACTTCTTTGGCATACACTACTGATGGTATACATTTTTTTAAAAGTTTGTGGCTGAAGCCTCATTTATTATTAAAGAAAAACAAAGACCTCTTTAACTGGGTAGAGGAAGACCCATTACATAGTCCGAAGGCCCAATGGGCATTTTTCCTATTACATGGCCCGTATGGCCAATTTTTTGACCCAAGGCCCATTCTGTGAATAATACTTCTATAGTAATCGTGCTGCTATAGTATCGCACAGTATCGTCACTGCTATAGTACCTTGTTGCCGATATAGTGCCCTGTCACTGCTATAGTACTCGTCGTTACTACATTGCCACTACTGCTACAATATGCTACAGTACTGCTACAATGCCTGCGCCCAATGGGATTTGAACCACCACTATTCATGTAGGATTAAGGGGTTCTTACCACAAAGATAATCCCCAACATCATGTTATACATGTATGTATGTATTCCTTGATTGCGACAATGTATAATGAACATATAAGTAAAGTAATAGGCATTTTGAAGCTTGTTTATATACACCATATTGTTCTGATGGGCCTGAACAACTGATGCCTAAACCATGCGACATGCGATGCAAGTGTGACAGGGGATGATCCTTTGTAGATATCTTAATAGTGTTTTGGAAGAATTTTTAATAAATGGACCTTGAAATACAACTACATGACTGATATGGGAAGCATCAATTCTCCCACATTTTACTCATTTATTAAAAATATTGAAATAATAATGGATTTATGGTTAAGATGATCTTATCCATCAATTGAATCATTTGATGCATGTATTAAAATATCCCCATCATCATCAAGATTAGGATTAAAAAGGTAGAACTCAAGTGAGATTTTGGAATCCAAACAATGAAATTCATTGAGATAAGAATGGTCTGACAATGAACAAGCTATCAATCGATGATAAATGATGTTTTCGCATTAAGAATAATTCATCTCAATAAGTAGTTTCATTATACGATGGAATGAAAATAATAACATGATGACCTATGGATCACATGATACTATAGTGAAGACTAATTGTGAAAAAATATCATCAGATGATGATATATGGATAATTAATGAATCCATTACCTATGTAATTATGTATTATTGAACATAATAATCATACGTCATTTACATGTATTATTTTTTAATTATTCATATTGTAAAGTGGATTTCCACTCAATAATTTCATTATTAATTATGTGATCATGAAAATATATCATAAGTTCATTTGATCCTTCCAGTACATTTTGGATAATTTGATAATTTTGGCATTCATGACATCTTGAGATCCTCAGATGATTGAATTGGTCCTTAGTAAAAAATGAAAATCAGTGGAATTATCATTTATAAAAACCAAGGCATGGACTATAGAATGATTTCTGTAACTCTGTATATATATTTTGATCTCTCAAAATATATCCATCACATGAACAAAATAGGTCAAGGATATTTTTCATCCACATGAAACATTTAATTAATGGTAGAAGATATATGGGTAATTCAAGGATGTGAATCCATATCACGAATAATATAATTTCATGCAAATAAATATGGTGACATAAACTATGTCATGGTAATGTACCCAAAATCCATCCACTTATTTCGAATACATTGAGATATACACTCGTTCACATGATGTTATCTATGTAAAAATAAGGGGAATTTAAAGGACATATAGATAGTGGCCTGATATCATGAAAAGGCTTCCATGATAATCAATATACATTTAGTTATCTCTTAACATAAAGGGGGATTTAAACTCATAATAAAATCCATTATATTATGAGAATAGTATGTTAAAAATAGAATAGTTTCCATAAAACCTTCTTGATAAGGAAAAGGTGGATTTTGAAAATCATTGCATAAACCCCATGAAATACATACTCCCTCTATATAATCATTATAAAAAATTAAATTATTATAATAAAAATGAATGTGAATTCTTAAATTGTTACAAGATAATTTTTGAGAAAATTCAATCATAAAAAAATAGACATGTCATGTGCTTCGCATGTGGTAAAAAATAAAATGAAACTAACATTATTGATCGTAGAGGAAAAGGGGATTCACACATCTATTAGAGAATATAATGAATTTTAAAGAACTCATATAGAGGACATGTTAAATAATTAATTAGAAACATATATTGAGAAAAAATGTATAGCTCAAGAACAAAAGATACATTTATTGAATGAAAAATAATTTATAGATGAGGAAATTGAATTTTTTTAAGAAATGGATTATTAACATTGAAAAAATAAAAGCACACAATCTAGAGGTGGATGAAATGGAAAAAATGGTTACTAAATGAGAATAAAAACATTTTTTGAAAGAAGTATACCAATTGAAGACTCTGTTTAAAATTCCTGGAGAAAAAAAATATCTTCAAAATATTAGATAAGATTTCTATAATTTTATTGAGGTTAATTAATAATCATTAAAAACTATTGAAATGATGGGTTCAATGAAGCTGGTTAATTCATCAAACTACTAATTTTAAAATAATTCTGGTAGCTCTAGAAATCTAATTCAAAAAATCAATTGTGTAAATGTATGGGACATAAAGGCTAATGATAAATCATCTACTATTTCAAGCGGATAAATGCATTGTTCATGAAAACATTTCCCCTATATAAGAGGAAATCTTAGTAACATTTTCCTTAAATTCATAAAAAAATCCCCAGAAAACAAAAAAATTACCAAATGAATTGGAGATATATATCGAGAACACCCATCCTAAGTAATTATTTCCATGTACCAAAAAAATATATATATTTAAATAATTCCAGAATTGTTTTCATAATAACTCATAAAATAACTTTTTAAGAACATATGTAAATGATCTTTTTTGATTCACATAATAATTAATAGAAACATAATTTTCCATCAAATAATATTAAAAATGAAAATTTGAAATTATTAACAATTATTGAAATACGTTATACAAAACATTGATAACTATTAGGTTATTATTCATAAGAATAAAAATCACAAAGGTCTGAAATCTTGTTCATGCAGCATATGTTGAAAAAATATTCCTTCTACGATTTTTCAAAATAAAACCACATAGAAGTCATTAAAAGAATTATATTTTAACCACATTAAAAAAATTAATATATTTTTGTAATCAGTTAACGAAACCATTTTAGTATAAATATATCATTTTTGGTACATTTTATAAAACATGAATACAAGGAGAAAATATTCATAAAAATATTAAATCATTTATAATAGGATATAAAAAAATTTCCTTTGACGAAGACTAAACAAACACACATGCACATAAAAATCTAGATAAAAAAGTATATCTTGTTTACTAATTTATGGAATAATTTCATGACTATTACCTTCTCATTATAAATTATATTTCATTTTTAATATGTGTTATATAGTTAATAATCCAACTAATTTCATGTTGGTTATCTTATATATATTCAATTATAAATATGAAACAACATTATTAATTTGAACATATCAAAATGGATAATTGTTAAATCATATAAAAATAGTTATACTTAAATAATTATCTATTTGTTATGTAAAACGCATATTTTAAGCCATTATTTAATGGTTTAAATGTAATATGAATCACATTTATTCATATAGGATTGCACATACACATACAAATGATAAATGATATTGTTTTCCTTAGGATGGATGGGTATGAACTAAATTAATATCATATATTAAAGAAACTTATAAAGGTCACATATATAATATATGTTATGTAAAAAAATTAACATATATATATATATGATTGTGATGAAAAAACCACACTACATCAAAGAGGTGGTGACCCATAGATATGAACTACTGATATTATCAGTTCCCATTAGATTGAAAAGTAGATGAAAATGGACGTAACATAAATATATTAAGATTTATGTCCATTTTTTATAATTATTTTATTATATATTCAAAGACATAATTGGTTTAATAGACATTTCTGAATAATTAATCATTAATGAATTCAATTAATAATTATACATATTATTTTGAAATCATCATATCGATTACACCTTAGGCCATATTGGATTTCCTTATAGAGTGACCAAAACCCTTAAGATTTGGAATGTATAATTTAAATGGACTTTGTATATGGTTTTATAAAGAATGAGTTCACAATAATTGTAAATAACGGATGAGATATTGTTCAAATATATAAGTGTGTGGAGTGTCACTCATCTAATATTTTTTAACCATTAGATGTTATAATAATAGTTCTCATGCTAATATTGGAAAAAATGTATCAAATTTATAATATTATGTGATACGGTTTTAAATTATACAACACAATATGAAATTCTATGATATTTTGGGGCCTTATTACATTTATTTACCCTATATTAATATATAATAGCCTTTACTCAAGACATAATAATTTTATATTACTTATATTCATTTTTAAAAAATTAAAGTAAATTTTTTTCTATATTAAACTAAGGATGAACTCGATGGTATAATTACATGTGAGAGAAACACATTCCAACCTCTAATAGGCTTAGCTCTTATGACAAGAATTGTTGAAATTATGAATAAAATGTATTCCTTGGACAAAATATCATGATGCACACACACGCACAAATCCGTCTCTAGGACATAATGGAGAAATATAATAGGATATTGAACAACATGATTGTAATCATTTCATGAAGAGTACTTCAAGAAAAAATTAATTTTCCATAGTTTAGTAAGAAATTATAAAGTTGAAAATTACTAACCCCACTAGAAATGAGGTCCCAACCAAAAAAATAAGGATTATGGAACAATTGGGGATATCTGAAAAAATAATCCCCATGGCCAATCACCGAACATAGTCATCTCCAAGGGGGATTTTTGACATACCGAAACCCATTAAATTTTTTTATAATATTCATTAGACAGAAATTGTGTGTGTAGATACCATTTAGGGGTGATTATTTACATACCATTTAGGCACCAAAAATTAAAAAAAATACAAATAATTATTATATTGATTTTAGAATGAATAAAATAATGTTATATCAATCATATTGTGAGACCAAACCATGATAAACTAGATACATGAAAATGTAATCCCCAACAATGAGAAGAATGGAATCTCTAACATGACATCCCATTTATGAATATTGAGTCTTCTCGAGGATCCAATGATTTGTAATTGATACCATGTTGGCTTGTGTAACCTAAAAAGATACAATGTGGATGAAATTCTCAAAAACAATATTCAATGTATTCGAGGAGGCATAATCATTTTTCAATACATGTGACATGAATATAATAAAACTCACTATAAATTACATTCAACCACAGATATCATTCATATGAGAGGTCATTAACATCAAAACTCACCAACGAAGTATTAGATAAATATCTATTTGAATAGATGTAATGTTAGGGGATCAATATTAGGGCTATGGGGGAGAGTGAATACCCTATATTGAATAACCATCTATGTATTGGATCAATGCTCATGAATGTTTTTCTTTCCAATTCCTAAAACCCAACCAAGGAGAATATATATGATAAGTATTCCCACCCAAAACCATATAGCAGGATTTCACAAACTCTATCCAAGACGAATATCATATAGAGGATTTAATACATTAACCATGATATAATGACTAGCTATATCTTCATAGGTATAGATGAAGGGAATAAACCAAACTGACAGTGGTCTATAAATTATTGAAATATGTTTCCTAAAATAATAAACATACATTATGTATCCAGTACTAAAACAATATGAATAATCACATTCTATATTAAAGAATACGAGGAAAATTATACCTATAGCCCAAAATAAGATTTTAGAATGATAAGATATAATATTAAGAATTATCCAAGTGGAATAGACAATGATTCATTTTTGGATAAATAATGTTTCTCATGAGGTCATACCATTAACATTTCCCATCACTATAATCATCATGTAATGTAATGTACATGGAGTATACCAATAATCAAACAATGTGTGTCCTTTCTCGGAAACATTTCCATGTTGTTGCATGCACACAACCTGGGTGTCAATGCATTCCTACACATCATGTGCATGGATTACATGGATTATAATACCCATTAAAACCCAATCCCATGTCTATTAGCCTATTCATGTATAAAACATCACGTTCTTATGTACCTTATATCGTTCCCAATGTTTATGTCCTCGATTACATATACACATGGTCTATCTTCTTGTACTACCAGATAATGTTATCCCTTATCATGGGGGTGTCTTCCAATGTCCTTTAACACATGCTTAATACCCTCTATAAGGCATGTAATTAGATTTTTTTGATATTCAATATATAGAAATTTCAGAAGTTCATTTTATTATAAACATTCCCAAGGAAATGAAAATGTGTTTTTTCATAAAATTATTTTTTGTGAATATAAAATAATTTACCAAAAAATCATGAGTAATTTTTATTTCATTATAAATAACATTATTTTGTTTTATCCGGAAGAAAATATATCACTTTTAATCCAATAAAAAATAGAATAGATAATTGTAACTATTTCAAAATAAAAAGGATTTTATAGAAATACTTATTTGGCAATTTTCCACTCACAATAAATCAATTTAGAAAATACCAACATTTCACCCAAAATTAAATTCCATAAGCTAAAAAATTAATATCAATTAATATTAAATTATTTTAAAAAATAAAATTTTAAATAAATAAATGTAATACATTGATAACACATTATTTATAATTAAACAATTCAGTTTTATATTATAAAAATCTTATAAATAATCAAAACAAATTAGAATCCATAATCAGTATTAATGAATATTACTAAGTAATGAAATTTTATTTATTACATTAGCTATGTTTTCAAATTCATTACCCCTTGTAGAAATTGGGTTGCCACAATTTTATTAATATGTTAAACTTGTATGGATATTATTTAAAAAAATTATATATTCCCATGACTCATCATCATTCATGTGTTTATTCCATAATAAATTTGCTAGGTTATTTATCAAATTATATAAAATCTGATATATATGATCTATAATATACATGATCATTCATAATATAAATTATTAAAATTAATCTATATTATCTAATGTTTGAAATTATAATATTAATCATATATATAATTCTAATAAAACATAAAATTCATTACCTAACCAAGATAATTTATTAGGTAAAGATAATGGGTAAGAAAACAGGTCCTATATTAACTATAATTTCTTCTGGTTCATTTATAATGGTAATTATAATACTCTACCATCATAAAAAATTACACCAATTCAATGAGATATTTTAAGAGAATCATGATATTCTATATCAGAAGATAGATCATTAGTTTGTTTATTTGTAGAAACTTTCATCATGGTCTATGATTCCCTTATATGGTGTAGAATCTCTATTTTATTTTCATCTATCCAATATACCCATTCCATTCCAAAAAATGATACCTTTATATAAATAAATTCTCATTGAGTCTAACATATTGTTTCATATGAATCCTAAAATGTTGAAAATTGTATAGGGGAACAAAATCAATTATTATGTTTAATTTCAATTTATAAATGATGATTATCCAATATTCCAAAAATAATCTTATTGTAAGTCATGAAGAATATATTCAAATGTATAAATTATTATCTATAACTATATAATAGATTTATTTTGAATAGTTTTACTAAAATTTAATTTAGTACCAAATGAAACTATAATAAATTTATAGAAATTAATGGTAAATGTTAGAACATAATCAAAAAACACAAATATAATACCTCCATATAATCTAAAAATTTCATTATCATAAATTATAGAAATTATATTCATTGATAAATAATCTCAAATAAGAATATATTGTATCGATGTAGTTGATCAACATTGACACGTATCAAATTATTACATCAATATTATGTTTTTAATATCATAGTAAAATTTATAAATATTTTTCCCATTTTAATTTATTCATTGAAAATGATGATGCAACACATTGAATATTTACTTTAAACATTATCCTTTTAAATAATAAAATATTTCATTGTAAAATTTGTAATATCATTTTTTTATTTTTTTCATCAAATAATAGTATCGTATTATTATATGCAATATAATGTTATAAAGAAGAACATAAATCACATAAATATGAGAAACCCTAATAACTTCTTATCAAATTGGGATCACATGGATCATACAACCACCTTTTAATACTCATTGTTCCTTCTATTTAAATCTTACATTCATGTAACATATTCATATCAAGAAACAAAACTATTTCTTGATGTTGATGATATTTTTCATGATAATTCATTATTATTTATGAAAATTAGAACTATATTAACACCTGATAAAAGATATATGTACTTGAAACATGCACAACTATATTTAAAAACCCTATCACAACATTAACAATTCATCATTTTTTAATGTTATTATAGATAATGAGACATAATTTTTAAATCTGATAGAATTCGTTATCTTGTTATAAGTTCATAGATTAAATTGAATCATTCTATTATTATTTCTTTTTATTTCAAAACATATTAATTTCTTTATTAGCAACACTTTTTGTGTAAATATGTACTTTAATAATTTATTGTAAGTATATATTTATAATTTTAAAAAAAATGAAATATACCCACAAATTGTTTAATAATTAAATTGTAATGTTGAATATATAATTACCATTTCATCTTGCATTGTGATACAATAGTGAATCCTCATTGAAGCATAAAAAATTATATAATTATATAATTCTCATAGAAATGGATAAAAATGGCACACTAAACAGTTTTATATTCAATTTTGGGAAATAATTGTTACATTCTTTTTTCAATAATAATTTTACTTAATTTCAAGGTAACATAGTTATTGCTAAATATAATGAAGATAGGTTATCAAAAACCCCTCGATAACAATATGATCATCCAATATACAAATAAATTTAAATGGGATGGTCTAGTCCTGGACATTCTTCAACCACATTACTCAGATAAGGGTCAAAATTTACCCTATCATTATAAACAATATATTCCTAGAAATAAATATAATGTATAATAATATTATATTTACTAAATATTACATCAAATATATTTTTTTCTTTTCTATTGAATAATTCATAAATATTAATCATTATACTAATAAAATTTTTATTAAACAATAA
Source organism: Viscum album (assembly GCA_963277665.1). Classification (NCBI taxonomy): domain Eukaryota; kingdom Viridiplantae; phylum Streptophyta; class Magnoliopsida; order Santalales; family Viscaceae; genus Viscum; species Viscum album. Next base: position 13,309,743 of record OY728151.1, on the reverse strand, counting down.
TTTTATAAATAAACCCAAAAATAAATTTATATAAATTCTTATTTAAATAATTATTCCTAAGATCCATGACTATTAGTTATACATTAGTCAGCCCTAAATTAATTTCCAAAATATGATAATGATAATACATACAAATAAAGTCATATTTAGAAATTTTCCATCCATCAATTTCAATTGATGTTATTTGGACCTGTGATAAATCAATAAAAAATATAATTGACCAAGAAAATAGTAAAACAATTCATCTATATGATGAAATTGATACTAGTTCTTGGTAATAATGTCATTATATGCTCTATAATCAATTCACATGTTAATATAAGACTGATTTGTTAATAAAAATATGATCACCTTAGAGTAATGTGTTTGGTCGAATAAAACAACTTCAATGTAACTATTGAAAATGTCTGTTCAATTACAAAAACTTTAATAGATTCATTAGATAAATATGCTACCAAATTGCCATATCATATTTAACTAGTTCAATTGTAAATTCAGATAACTGTTCAAAATTAACACCATGAAAATCGTCATGAATGATTTCATATATTCATCAGTACTTGGACTACACTAGTATTAACTACTTACCATTTTTTACCCAATGAGAATGAAAATCCTCCCTAAAATTTTAAATTAGTTTCTTATCTCCATGATATTTTAGATATGATAGAAGAAATTAAAATATATTTCTTATAACAAACTATAGAACTTGAAAGAACTACATTGTCTATTTAATATATACTATAAGGATAAGTTGATAACAATACATTCATAATAATAAATCATAATCAGATATAGAAAATACATTTTTTTGGTCGGAAACATTATTCCAAATATATTAAATGAAAGAAAAATAATAATATTTGATTACTTAATAATTATATGGGGATTATTAATTGAACTATAATTCTCTATTTTTGGATTTCATATTTAAATTTTTTCAAAAAAATATTGACAAAAAAATTTAAATACCAAATCAATTATGACATTATTATAACTTGATAAAAAAAGTAACATACCTATCACCACTTCATTTCATGGTCAAATATAAATTTATAATTTTGTAAATTACTTTTGAACACCCTCATACATACATCCTGGATGATTCCATTCATTCAATATTCTCTCTGAAAAAATATAAACATAAGAGACCAAATCATTATATTTAGGGTATATCATATTCTTCTCATTAATAATGGTTTGAAACATACCAATACTCTTTTATATCCAATAATAATGAAAATATTTAAATATAAAACATAAAGAACATTTTTCAAAATTATATGGATCTCCCCATGATGATATTTTCTTACATCTCCAAAAAGGAAAATTATTACCTATTTCACAAATATTTATTTAACAGACTCTTAAAAATATAATTCCACATTGATGAATTCATATCCTTATTTTTTTGAAAGTAAAAAAAATAGTCTTATCCTTCTCAGGGAACTATATAATGATCTCGTAGATTTATATTTGTGAAGAAGAAAACTCATTTTTCCAGAATTATTTAAAACTATAGAAAAGAATATAAATATTACATTCATTTTCAAATATATAATTTGATTCGTACTAGTAAAATCTAGTTAATTCTGCTTCATTTTTTGGATGAAATCCTTCAACCAATTTCATCTATTCAAAAAACACTCTTTTAATCAATTGTTGAGTATATGTCAAAAATATTTCTTATTAAAATATAATTAAGTAAAATATTACGTGTGGATGTAATCACATCATGTATATTTATCTTCAGAACATGGAAAACACGTATAAAATATACATATTAAATTGATTAATTGTATGATTTTATGTTCTTATATTCTTATGTATAAAAAAAATTAAACTATTCATATCATATCATATACACTAGTCAATAATTTTAATAAAACTATATATAATGTTTTCCAACTATTTTGGGAGGAGATTAAAGAAATTATAGTCTATATACATATCCCCATTTGGATAATAAGATTTATTTATTGAATGTTTGACATAAGAAAATTATAAATCAACACATTTTCATATATATAATATGAACTATTTTAATTCATGGAATTCTGGTAGGATTTGGTGGCCTAGAACCAACTACTATGTAATTTATTCATTAATAAATACCTTATAACATCTTGATTATTATTCTAAATGAAAATTCATTTGATAATGTCTTAAGGATAGATATTTCATTAAAGGGTTATAGCATACCACTGTACTTGAATATATGTTCTTTGGTTACTGGATTTTATTTTAGGGACACAAATAATATAGGCCATTAGGGGTGAGGAATCATATCACATTGTGGAACCATATCATGGTGTGTGACCATGTTAATATCCATGAAGATATTAAGAGAATGATACTCGCCCGAAGGAAATCAATATTTCATAGTATCATTTGATGTTCCTATCTACGGATGTGTGTATTCATTCTTAGACTATAATATGATTATTAATGGGTATTAAAACTTGTGTACATAGATGTATGGATTAAAACTGTGATGACACCCTGTTTTCAATGGGGTAGGATATGTTGGGCTTTTCATGAGTAATACTGCATTAATAGATGATGAAAGAATGGATTTGTCCCTTTGATTCTATAATAGGAGTTGATATCTCAGGCCCTTTGATGTAAATGATATATCTTAAATAAATATATGTCCATGGTGAGTAATGGGCATGTTCAATTATAAAAAGTCAAATAATGAATAATTGAGCACATGTGTTGGTGTCACTTGCATGAAACCCACATGATTTGAAATATTGAGAGAAAGGGATCACATTACACACTAAGATTTTATAGGACGTGATACGCCATTACGGTGTTTAATTTATTATCCATGTGTGCCTTGGAATGTTTCTAGATACTAAACTTCTAATTTAGGTAGGATACATCTAATGCCATTGAGAAAAAGGCCTAGAGGGTCACACACTACGTTTGTTCTAGTATCTCAGTTAAAGATTAATTTGAAAAGCTGAATAAATATTATTCCCGACTGTGGTTTAATAATTATACAAGGTTTCTTGATCACATTTATATCAATAGTGGTTATTATAGAGAATATATTTTGGTCAAAATAATGTATTTATTAGTGAGTAATTCAGGGGTATTTATTTGGTAAATTAATATCCATTATTAAAAATCTAAAAAATCTGGTGGAGGAAATAAATAAAATGGAAAAACCAAAGTACACGTCATGTGTGGTGATATACATACTGTGTAATTTATCTAGTGATTTATGAGAAATAATATTATTTATTTAATTAAATAATATTAGGTGTAATTTATTGGGTGCATCTCATGTAATAATAATAGTCAAAAATTATTATTTGACATGGGTCTTAATAAAAATTAAATGAAATGAATAAATGTTTTGGGTAATTAATTCATTTTATTATTCTATGTAATTAAAATCCCAATAATATAATTTTCATTAGACCATCCATTTTTTGTGGTTGTGCACAATGGATCTAGAGAAATCTCTCAAGAAAATATATAATTCATTTCTTCCAAGAACTCTCTTAAACTACAAGAGTGATCCTACTCCATCGGATCAATCAGAGTGCTTCACAAGCGGCTCTAAAGGTGATTGATGGTGGACATCACAAGTTAAGGATTATCCATGCTAGCACCCGGAGATCCCTTAGGCGATGTCTAGAAATACATGGAGCACATGTGGATCACTGCTATAGGAATTATACAATTGGATTATATAATGCAATGACAAATCATGTCAAATAATGACCAAAAACATCAACTGAGATAGATTTACATCAAGTAAATTGTATTTTTCTAATTAAATTAATTATAACCAATATATGATGATCCTCTCTATTGTTCCATGAAATCCTTCCTTTCAATCGATCTTTGTTATATTCTATATATCTAGAATTTTATTAGCATGATATATCTCATATTGATCATTGTTAACAGAAAAAATAAATTTGGGTAGACCCACCAACACGCTTCCAAAGCACCCAAAACCTACATGATTTATCAGAGGGGTGATATTGTTGATTATAATTATTTTGTTTTCTATTGATGATTTACACATTTAAAAATTTAGTTATTTCAATTCATGTTAATAATTTTTCAAATCTTAATCTCATGATTCGTTCCTCCTCTCTCATTTCATGTTCACCTTATAGAAATGGCCTTTTCTTTTAATTTTTGATTAATATATAACAAAGTATCTCATCCGGAGGTGAAAAAATTTCCTAGCCATACATGACCAGATCACACTGCGTGTATTCAGTAGTACACATCATGTATTCAAGATTCAATGCATCATACCACTCCACCAAATCATTCCATTTGTTAGAGTCTCTCTAAGTCTTAAATTATTTAGTGTATTGACCATGAATAGGTGGCACACGGTGTCTAGATTACACAATGTGTGGTCCACTAGACATGATGTGTAGTCCCTTCAGGATAAGGTTGGACCATGTACCTCATACATGGCTTGCAGGGCTGGAAATCATGTAATGCAGATACTAGATGACATGTGTCCCACTGAACACACCTTATACTTCAAAGATTTCGGAAATACATCTACATCCCCTGTCCTCGGGAATGTACTTCAGATAGACGGTGAACAAAAGTACATGTTTTTTAGTCGGAACAACACGCCTTGTACTCATCCAAGATTAGTAGAATTATAAAAATTTATTATTATATTATAAAAACCCTTGATATAGGAACCATAGTGTAGGTGTAAATATGAGGCACAACACGTGATAGGTGTTTTATACATATGTGTGTTTAATTTAACATCTGCGTAATGTAAATTTCTACTCTTTGGGTAGTTAGGAACATGAATTCACTGGGTTTCCTCTAAGGTATGATTTACATACAAAGATAATTTTAAATGAATTTATTTGATTAAAATTATGAAGGATGAGAATCTTAAGGAAATTCAGAAAACTGGATTAATATAAAATAATTGATTAATTAATTGTAATTAATTTATTCTATTGTGATTTATCATAAAAAATAATGATTCAAGAGTTTAATTCTTGTTTTAGTTTTGAGTAAATATTTTTACATTTATGGATGATCATGTGCTAGACCAAGACCTTTGTATATGAATGTTTTATTTTATTTTATTTATTTAAGCTAAATTTCTTGCCATGCGATCCTTCTTCTTATTAATATGTAGGGATTGTGTTCTAAAGGATTATTTTATCTAAAACAACGTTTTACCCCTCACCTACGAGTGAGACAAAACCACATGTAATGGATGGAATGTCAAAGAAAGTAGAGGCAACTCAAGTTAAGAGCCAAGGTGAAACAAATCAAAGTAGATACAAAGTTGGACAAGTGGAAAGATGTAAACATGGACCCAAAAGGTTCAAGGCATTTTCCCCTAGTACATGGGTTAGTTTATCAACTGCTAGATAAACTAACCAATAGAACAACCTCATGATCATACCATTTATTTTATTTCTGTCGGTTGCATGGTTTCTTTTTTTTGGGTGTGTTGTCATGATCACAAAATCTATGAATTAAACAAGCATCCAAGATAGAACTAAAATAAGACTGGCTTATGCATAAATATTATCTTACACATGGTTAATCACATAAGTATATCCCAATTAATATTATCAAGAATGTTATCAAAGATAATAAAATGGGAATTTATGTATATGGATAAAATCCCTCAATGAAAGTATTAAGTTCGTACAGACTTCCATAATCTTTGTTAGAATGGAACCATAGTTCAAAGTGCTTGACCAAACCAGGTTAGGGTGAATTCAATTATCGAGGAATTATAATTCAATGTTTTTGAATGACTTGACTTTGTTCACATCATGGGTTGACTAATATAGTAGGACTTGGTGTGACCAAGAGTCAATGGATGAGGAAATAAAAAAATAAATGGATTTCAGGATTGGGGAGCCGACTCAGAAGATCAATGAGTCGTGAGTTAATGCAGTTAGCATTTGGAATGCCTACCTAAAACCCTTAATTATTCTTTAACAACCCTAGTTGGGGTAATGCGATGGGATATATGGATCCTCACCACTAGAATATTCAGGTAATAGAATATTTTTAAGGCAATTGTGAGGGGTATTGTATTTCGATAAAATAGTGGGAGACTAATAGTATTAATTAATTTATTTGTCTCAGTTTTATTATGATAAAGTACTAAACCATTGATCATCTTAATTTTTTAAAATTTAATGAAAAATAAAGTCGAAAATATCATTGTGAACCATTCATGAGAAGGAAAACCTTCTCACCAACACCAATTTCTAGGAGTGGTAGTGGCGTTTGCACATCATCCATCAACATGAGAGGAAATTGTTGGTGCTGGAGGTTCTTATTCCAGTTGCACCTAGAAAAGAGGATAGTGTTGAGGAAATGTCTCTATAAATGAATCATTTGGATTATTCCATAGATATCAAATTTTTCATGATATCAGTCATGTATAATGATTCATTAAAGAAACATGAACACATTGACGCATATATCATGATGTCTCCCTTAAAGATATTTATTAAGAGAAAGAGAGATATGTGAGACATGCGATCTTGAACGCTTTGTTTAAAAATATTCTTGAATATTCTATGCTAGTTAGGACTCATGTAGTCAAGATTATTGGGTACATTAAACTCTTCAACATCTTAGGGATTATGTTCTCGTATGAGTTTCAAACAAATATCATCCTATCATCACTTCCCAAGACCTTCTCTAGCTTTATTGTCAACTATAACATGAGAAATATTGGGAAGAGTCTATACAAACTTCTGAACATTATTCTCCAGGTAGATTAGGAAATGGGGAACGAAAAACCCTGAAATCCTTATGTTAAATAAGAAAAGGAAGGACAAGGAAAAGGGGGGAAGGACTTATAAACAGTCTGAAGCCACCAAGAACTGTCATTCCATGAAGGATAATATCTAGAGGCAGAACAAGGAATGGGAGGCTTTATGTTCTGCATGTGGCAAGCCATGCCACTGGAAGAGGAATTTCACCCAAATGTGTAAGGATGCTAAAGGTGCATTCGTTATCAAGTGTAATCATTCTATTTCTACACATTAATTATTAGATACAGCTTGTGGGGCTCACATTTGTTTTTAAATGCCGGAACCATGTAGACTTAGACAGATTACCATAAGAAAGGTGTATCTTCAATCTTCCAATGGCACAAGGATGGTTGTGTTATCCATTGGCGATTACCACCTATCATTTCAAACTATGATGATTTTGGTTTTACATAACTATTTTTATGTGCCTAGTGTTACGAAAAACATAATTTATATATCATGTTTGGATATGGATGGATTTATTTTCATGTTTATAAATAAGCATTGCTTCTTTTATAATAACTACGTATGTTATGATATGCTTCATTTAAATAATGGTATGATTGTATTAAATTATGAGAACCATGTTTTGGAAAATCAATAACGAAAAAAACACACATGACCCAAACTTCACCTAGTTATGGAATCACTATCTCTATCATGTAAACAAGAAGCGCTTGACAAAGCTCTTCCAAGATGGTTATTTAGATAGTACTGAGCTAAAATTACATGAAATATCCCATGCATGTTTACAAGGTAAAATGACAAAGACGCCATTCACTGGACTGGGTGAAAGGGACAGAGAGCTTCTAGGATTGGTGCACACGGATGTCTGTGGACCATTTCTAGTAGAATCTAGGGGTGGATATTCATACTTCATTAATTTTACTAGTGATTTGAGTAGATATGGTAATGTCTACATAATGAGTTATAAGTCCAAGTAATTGGTGAAATTTAAGGAATTCAATAATTAAGAAGATCATATTTATGGTAAGAAGATAAAGAAACATCGATCAGATCAAGGTGGAGAATATCCGAACCACGAGTTCATCAACCTTCTATAGGAGTCTGGGATTCTATCTGAGCTCCCTCCTCCTTATACACCACCGTGGAATACTGTTAGTGAAAAGGGGAACCATATCTTGTTGGACATGGTGAGGTCGATGATGAGTCATGTTGATCTTTAATTATCCTGTTAGGGATATGCATTAAAAACTATAGCATACACATTAAACAGAGTAACAACTAAGGAGGAAAAGGGAATTCCCTCCTAGTTATGGAATGGAAAAAACCCATTTTATCGCACACACGTCTATGGGGATGTGATACGTTTGTTAAGTCCTTCTCATGCAACAAAATATAACCCTGGGGAATGAGGTGTATTGTTATAGGATACCACAAGTAAATGAAAAGATGTTACCTATATAACAATTCATACAAGAAAATAATTGTCCCTAAAAACATTGTCTTCATTGGGAGGGAGCACATCCTCAAAAAAGATAGTGGGATAAATATTGACTTAGACAAAGTAGATGCCCAAGATACACATGAGAGGGTACAAGAACAAGTTCCACAGATCCACATGTAAGAGGTTCCTAAAACCCAAGTACAGTATAGGAGATCAAGAGAGGGAAGGGAACCGGAGAGATTTGGTTTCCTATTAACCTAGGTTGGTGAATCATTATTTTTGGACAATAATGAAACTCTCTCCTACAAGGAGGGAATATAAAGGATAGAATCTACAAGATGGCCAAATGCTATTCCATGTATTAGAACCAATTCAAGGTTCTGGCCGATGAGCCAGTTGATGTAAAGCCTGTTGGATGAAAATGTGTATTCAAGAGAAAGTTGTACATGGAAGGAAATCTTTGCACCAAAATAGCAAGTTTAGTGGAAAAAGGATTCAGACAACATCATTGAATTGACTATGAAGAATCCTTCTCACTAGTTTCCATGTTTAAATCCATAAGAATCATAATTTCTATAGCATCTTTCCATGACTACGAGATATTACAGATGGATGTCAAAATAGAATTACATAACGGGATCCCTTAGAAAGATGTATATATGATGTAACTATAAGGTTTTGTGGCACTAGGTGAAGCCAAATGGTTTTTCAATTTGAAAAAATCTATTTATATATTAAACAAAGAAACCATGTCATGGAATATTATATTCGATAAATCCATAAAGGAATTTGGTTTCATTACAAATGAATGTGAGCCATTTGTTTATAATCGGTTTAATGTGAATGTGGTTATTATTCCAGTAGTATACGTTGACAACATATTTCTTATTTGAAATGGTGTACCAGTCTTACATTTTATTAAGGACTAGTTGAACAAGTGTTTCTCTATGAAGGACTTGGGTGAAGTAGCCTACATTCTAGGGAACAAGATCATTCTTGATAGATCTAAGAGGGTTCTTGGGAAAATTCAGGGTATATACATTTACCATATACTAAAAAGATTTAGTATGGAATAATCCAAGAGGGGATTAGTTCCAGTGTCACATGGCCTATATCTTTCAAATAAAGTGTGTCCTCAGACACAACAGGTGAAAAATAGATTGAGTAAGATCACATACGCTTCATATATAAGAACCATCTTGTATGTCATTTTATGTACCAGGTTTTATTTTGTATATGCATTGATCATTATAGGAAGATATCAAGAAGATACAAGAGAACGACATTGGACTATTGTTTAGACTATCCTTTAGTATCTTAGAAGAACTAAGGATATGTTCCTAGTGTATGGAGGAGACGAGGAACTTGTCATAAGAGGTTATGATAATGATGGTTTTTAGATAGATCATAATGATCTAATGTAAAAATAGGGATATGTTTTATGTCTTAATGGATGAGCTATGAGCTGTAAGATTTCAAAGAAACTAATTTTCACTGATTCTACAATGGATCCCCAATATATATTAGCTTCTGATGCACCCAATGAATCCATCTAGATTCTGAACATTGACTAGGATCTTTATTTTGTGCCTATCAGTAATGATTCTATCACATTGTATTGTGATAATTTTGTAGCTATGGCTCTTGAAAAACAACTAAGGTCACATAAACAGACAAAGAAAATACCTCCAAATTATCACCACTTTAGGAATTTTTTTCAAATTGGTTATGTGGTAGTGAGCATAGTGTCCACAGAAGAGAACATGGGGGACCCCATTACTAAAGGCCTATCCCAGCAGAATCATGAATTTAATGTGAGAGCTATTGTGTTAATGGTTGTTAGCAATTAGCTCTAGTCCAAGTGGGAGTCTGTTGGATTTGGTGGCCTAGAACCAACCACATTGTACATTATTCATTAATAAATACCCTATCACATTGTAATTTTTCTTCTACATGACAATGCATGTGATAATGTCCTAAGGATAACTGTTCTATTTAAGGGTCTTAGTGGATACCTGCTATAATGAGAACCCCAAAGTTCTATAACAATGTTCATGAATATATGTTCTATTGTCGGATGATGTTATTTGAGAGAAGCAAATAATACATGACATTAGGTTTAAGGACTCATAAATCATTGAGTCTCCTTCTCATGGTGTGTTCCCTTAGTAATATACTTGAGGATATTATTAGAATGAGACCAGCCAGTTGGAAATCCACATTTCATAGTTTCATTGGATGTTCTTATCTGCAGATATGTGTATTAGTCTTTAGACATTAATATTATTATTAATGGGTATTATAACTCATGAGCTTATATGTATTGTTGAAAATAGTTACAACACACTGTTCATAGTGAGGTAAGATATATTAGGTGCATAATTAGTAATATCACGTTAATTGATAATTAAATAAAGGATTCGTCCCTTTTGTTCCATAATGAGTGTTGATATCTCACGCCCTTTGATTTAATTTATATAGCCTAAATAAATACATTTCCATGGTGAGGAATGTGAAAGATTAATTATAGACAGTCAAAAAAATAATAATCCAGCACATGAGTTGATGACACTAACATGAAACCCAAATGAGTCGTTATATCAAGATAAAGGTATTACATTACATGGTAAGCATTCATTGTAGGCGACATGTCATTGTGTAGTTAACTTCTTTTTCTCTGGGTTCCATGGCGTGTTTCTAGATGATATCCTTGGAAATTAGGAAGGATCTGCCTAATTCCACTGAGAAAGAGTCCTAGAGGGTCACACGCTAAGTGTTTACAAGTTTCTCAGTTCAATATTAATTTAACTAGTTGAGTAATGGTTATTCGAGATTTTGTTTTAATAATTATTTAAGGATTCCAGATCATATTTATTTCCACATAGGTTATTCAAGAGAATATATTATGGGTGGAATAATATATTTATTAGCGAGTAATTACATGATATTTATTTGAAAAGAAATTATCCATTATTCAAGGTCTAATTAATGTGGTGGAGGAAATAAAGAAAATGGAAAAACAAAAGTACACACTGTGTATGTTAATATACATGTCGTGTAATTATTCTAGGGATTTGTCAGAAATAATAATATTTATTTAAATAAATAATATTACATGTAATTCACTGGGTCCATGTCGAGTAATAATAATGGTAAACTATTATTATTAGACATGGGGTCTTACTAATAATTAAATTAAATAAATAAATGTTTCCGTGTAAATAATTCATTTTGATATTCTATGTAATTAAAATCCTAAATATATATTTCTCAATAGCCTAGCCATTTTTTTGGTTGTGCACAATGAATCTAGATAAAGAACTCAAGCTAATAGATAATTCTTTTCTTCTAAGAATTCCCTCAAGTTGTGAGATAGATCCTCCCCCACCGGATCAAGGAGAGCACTTTGCAAGAGGCTCTCAAGGTGATCGAAGGAGAAAAACACAAGAAAAGGCTCATCCAAGGTATCACTAAGAGATCCCTTTGGTGAAATCTAGATATACATGGAGCGTGTGTGGATCATCACTAGAGGAATCCTACACTTGGTTTCTACAATGAAATGATAGATCATATTGGATCTTGACTGGAAACAGCAGCATTGAGAGAATTCCATCAAGGTAAATCTTGACTTTTAGTTAAATTAATTATAACCAACATATGATTATCCTCTCTATGGTTTAGAGACTCCCTTGTTTTTCTTTTTTTCATCATTCTATTTTGAATATTCGATGTTTTATTATCGGGAAAAATCTCTGATTGATAGTTGTTAATAGAAAAATTTATGTTGGGTACACCCACCAATGTGCTTCTGCTATGCCCAAAACCTACAATTTCAAGATTCTAATTTGAATGGTTATTTTCCACATATTAACCATAAATTTTATCAAAAAAATCCATATATAGATAATCTTTTTAAAATATAAATATATTAGAGGATGAAATGGAAGATCCATAATTTTACACCAAATAATATAATTCATACATAATTTCCAAAAAATTTCACTTCATAAATGATATTTTTCCTTTAATGTCATTAAAACCATACTATGGTAACAAATATAACAAATCATACAACAATTAAGACACACACACACACATATATATATATATATATGATTTTAACAGATATAATTTAATATCAATTAAATTAAAGTATATTTTTTGATGTATTGAATAAGGAAATCCAAATTAACTAAATTATGTATACATAAATTTAATGAATATTTTTTTCCAGAAAATTAGGAATCATAAATTAAATATTCATATTATTTCAAAAAATGATTAATTGTTTTGAGAAGATTAACTATATGGATTTTAGAATATTATATTTTTTATAATATTGATTAATAAAGATGAATATCTTTATAAAAATTGGTAATTAAAATAAAAACACAGTTTTCTATATTTAAGAATGAAAAATGTTAGTAAATTTTGAATTTCATGAAATTAGGTTGATTATTTTATATGATTATAATTAACCATGGTGTCATATATTCACATACATAATAAGTATATCAACATCATAAATAAAATATTTTCAAAAAACTTATGAAATGAAATCTTAAGTTTATATTTGTTATCATTATTTATTCTTGTAAAATATGAGTACTTAGAAAAAAATTACAAGGAAAAAAATTTATCAAGAAAAAATATGTTTTCCCTATATATAAAATTATTTAAATAAAATATGAAATAAAAATAAATCCATGAAAAATAATTTATTTTTATATATATTTCCTGAAGGTTTCATGTTACATCATCATAATATCACTATCACAATCATTCATATAATCACTCCTTTAAGAAATATTAAAAAATAAATTACAGTTTCAGTCAATTCTATAACAATTAAAGAGAAAAAAAATCATTACAATTAGAATTAGAGAGAAATAGCATGATCACATGGCCCTTAAAAATATTTAAAACATATATATTTTGTCATATTTAATATAAAAATGTATCCTTTTAAATAGAAAAACAATAAGAGTTATGAGAGAAATGTATTTTGAAACTGAAGATACATAGAAAGTAAAAATTACTAAAACAATATTAAATAAAATATTATTTTAATACCCATAAAAAAATTATGGTTTTATTATTAATGATAGAAATTCAGGTTAATGGTAATTTTAATATGATTTATGCATTATAATAGATTACTTTCATACTTTTTAAGAAAGAACCATCCTTGATAAGGTTAAAATGGTTTTTCTTAAACCACTATAATTATTTGAAAAATATACTCTTAAGTTTATATGATACAAAAATTGAGTATTATAAATGTAATATTGAAACAATTTAAGGTTCATGGATATGGAGTTTAGAAATTTAGAATTAGATCTGAAAAACATTTTAGAAAATATGTCAATGAAAACCCAATACAACGGATCCAAATCTCCACGTATACACATTAAATCATATATAAATAATTATATAAATTATTTTAATTATTAATAAAAAAATTCAGATTATTATATTTATATAGACTATTTTATTTAATTTATAAACAGTTCTTATATAGTTACAAAATCAATTATATTCATGTTAGATGTATTTAGGACATACAGTTCATAATCACAATATAACTTTTGTTAGTTGACCATTTTCAATGGGGGAATTGTTACATAAGTAGTATAATAATAACCATTATATAATTATCATTTTTTTCATTCAATATAATTTTAAAACTTATCATGAATTTCATAAGTGAAAAATGAATCACATCGATTCATGGTGATTATAGTCTACTATTATGCTCGCATGAATTTTCATTTTAAATTTATGGTTTTTTAAAAATAGAGTAATAAATTATATTTAAAATAATAATAATATTTCATAAAAATAATACATATTATTTAAAACCATATAAGTAATAATTCACATGATATGGTAATGAAAAACATTACATATTTCATTATAGAGGTGCTTGTCCACACGTATGATTGGGTGGTGTTTTCATATTCCGTTGGATTGAAAATAATATTACAAAAATGTATCATAATCATAATATCATTTCATTATTTTTTTTACATATATTATTATACGATTATTTTTTAAATAGGTCTAAAATAGTTATAAAAAGGAACACACATAACATATCTCAGTTAATATTATACAGTGATATGAAATCCATGGTTAGAAGACACCTTAAGCCTTATAGGATATTCATTTGGTGAGGTCATGACCAATAATGTGTGTGTATCATATTTGGGATGGTATTTTTAATTTAATGGATTATATTTAGATATAATATTTTGTTAATAAGTTTTGTGTGGAGTTCCTATATTATAAGTTAGAGGAGTAATTATATTCTAATTATTCTTAAAATATAAATATAATTAATCAATAACATATGCCCAAGTTGAAATAAATATAACTAATTAAAAATATATTTTTATATTTTTTGAAAAAAAAATTATCCAATAATTCATATAATGTGACTTAATGACCTTAGTATAATTTTTTATCCATAATTAATATTATTTACCCATTACCGATGAGATAATAATCAATCATTGTGACTATTTATTATTATTCATAATGAAATTGAACACATTTAAAAATATGTAATTAATGGATAAAAATATGAAAAAATATTTTCATTATCTAATATTACAATGTGTAATAAATTAATAATAAAATAAATTTACTAATCCAATAGAAAATAGTATTTTTGATAACAAATCCAATAAATGAATTTACAAAAAATTCAAATTTAATTTGAATACAAATATAATTAATTAGATTATTTATTATAATAGTTTTAAAAATATTATTTAAATCTAATAAATAATATAATTAAATATTTTAAATATTTCAAATTAATATACATTTGTTAAAATAGTAATTATTTTTCACTATTCATCGTCAAAGTTTTAGTTTTTTAAAAAAGACACAAAATCGTCCCATAACTATACATAAAATGACGATTTTAAAAATGATTTCAATTTTATAAAGTTCAATTTGTATATTTTAGAAATTATTCATTGAAACATAATAATATAATACTTATAAAACACATTAGTTAGAATCAAATAAATCATTATTACATGAATTATTATATTAAATAATTTCAATGAAACATAATTATTAAAAACAATCAGGAATACTAATAATAAATGTAATTGATTTACTATAATAATTACCTATGTTTTCAAAATAATCATCAAAAAATTATCTAATAATATTAAAATGTTATTATATTCAATGTTAGTTGATCAAAACAATAGTCAATGATAATAAATCAAAATGATCATCTATTAAGGTGGTTTACTGAATGTGTTAAATTTATGATGTAATATATAGAGAAAAAGCTAACTCTACTAGACTATGTTACTAAATTCAGATATCTAAATAAGAATTAATATAATTTAAATTCTAATAAGTTTATTTTTTGGTTAGTTTTTGTATGATTGGAATATTAATATAAATGGTTCCCTTTTAAAATACTTTTATTCCATTTTTCACCGAAAAAATACATTTTATTTTGAAATAGAGATATTTTCATCATAATAGATTATTTATAAAATTTTTTAACATATATTACAATATCATTCATATATTATTACAAACTATAGGATTTTTAGGTCCGTACTATAATTAGAACACCATTCTCCCATTGAAATATTCATAATTATGAGTCATATAGTATAGATACATTAGTCTAATAGGTCATATAAGTTGTCGGATTATCATTTTATATTGGGATTTAACCAAAATATATTCTTCTAATAAAAAATAAAAAATATATTCTCTAAGTGGGGATGATATTGAAGTCATTTAATGGATTTATATAATCTAATAACATATATTCTTGTACTAGTTAAAAAATGTAATTCCAAAATTTTGAACATTTATGCATTGAATTTAAATCCATGAAAAAATAAAATGAATAGTTGAACTCACTTCATAAAGATGAATAATAATCATTCATCAATCACATAATATTTATGAGGATCAAATTTATAATTATAAACGTATCCCTCATATAGTATCAATAGGTCTGTAAATTTCATAATGTTTTCATAAAAATATGTTTTCTACCCTATATTCTACTACCACTCATTTTAAATGAAAAATTTGAATGTTTATTCTGATGTGAATAATATAAAGAATATTTTTCCCATCAATATAATAGATATTAAAACCTTATGTATACCTAATGGATTCTACATGAGCACTCCACATGCTTACAGCATCCATCTATAGAATTTGAGAAATACATGTGGTTACAATGAAATTTTAACTCACTACCAGGCATTTATTAGGTAGATGATACCGTTATTCAAACATTTATTTACCTAAATGGATAAAAATTAATAATTTAATTTAATCATGTATTTATACCTAACTTTACGAATTACTTTTTG
This sequence comes from Viscum album, assembly GCA_963277665.1. Taxonomy (NCBI): domain Eukaryota; kingdom Viridiplantae; phylum Streptophyta; class Magnoliopsida; order Santalales; family Viscaceae; genus Viscum; species Viscum album. The sequence goes on along the minus strand of OY728151.1, from coordinate 13,293,163 downwards.
AGGATGTTTTTTAATAATTTAACAGTTAATTCACATCATTGTAATTATTACTTCCTTGAATCATACTCTATAAAATGTAAACTTTAAAATTATGACTTATATTATAATTACCCAGCTAATAACCCTTCCATGGTATTTTTTATTCTTCGGTTTTATATTTATCATTCCTTATATAATGATATAATGTATATGATTTTATATTCCTTAAAAATAAAAAGATAAAAACTAGATTTAGTGAATGTCTCTATCAATATAACACTTTAGTAAATCCTTAGCGGTAGAGAGCTATTTCAGCTCAAAATATATCAATTAAAATATATTTTTGAACCACATTCAAAAATCCATTTGGATATTTCAAAAATAAATTTTTAAATATACCATAAATTTGACAATGTATTTCTTTATATGAAATAAAATATGAATAACCAGTAAAAACATATTTTAAATAAATGCTAAATCACATTTAGGGTGCCACCCTATTTTTTCAGAATTGAAATACCAATTAATTCACCAAAATATGCTCCCTCAGGGGTTATTATATCTTGTTAAAATAATATCTAATACGAAGGAAAAAAATTTAGATATTAGTGATGTTAACAATACCATTTGTTCCATTTAACTAATGATAGAATCATTCATTGTAACAAAATATAATTAATTTCATATGAATTAATTTATTTAATGAATTATACAATCATGGGCCATTATATTATAAACTCATAGTGATTTATTGGTCATTATGATGATTACAAGAAATGGGTATATTAAAAGTGGTGTCATTATTGAGATTTTAGAAAATATTATGGATTGCACAATGAAAATGTGATCCACTTCATGGTATAATTAAAAGTGGTGTCTTTTCTTTGATTTAATAATAAAAAATGAGGCTTCGGCCCCAACCTTTTAAAAAAAATGGTACCCATTTTATGGAGTCTCATATTATTTATAATTTACCTTTTATTTATTATAAAATATATACTGATATAAATTTAATAAAAGAGGTTTTTATATATATTTCATTAGTTCCTCATATTTTTATGTCATTTCAACATTGAATTTATATTTCACCACAAACATGGTTGTTAGGTTTATTATGATTGAAATTGTGTCCACAGTATGATCAATTATTTATTGGAAATAATTCCTTAAAATTCCATCCTATCTATTAAATAATGTGAATATATATATAATATAATTTACATTTCCACTACCCAACTACCCACCCCTTGTTGTATGTGGAGGATCGACCTGTGATTTCCAGATTTATCCCTTACTATGCAAGGAAAATGAACCTCATTAAATATTTCTATATTATCTCACTATTTAATATAAAATTTGTTTTATACTAGTATAAATTTAATATTCATGCATTTTTTACCCAAGAACATATGACACAACATGTGTGGCAAATAATGTTCATGTGGTGTTTCTAGACTCCTTGATTCACATGAATTATAACTTTAATGTTGAGTTGAATTTTTCTTCTTCCTCCTCTTCTAATTCGAATAACATCACTTTTCCAAAAATGGGCGTATGGATTATTTTTTAATGTGTTTTTGAGTTTTGCATGGAGTTTTTTCATGGATAAGATTTATAAAATATCCTTCATATTTTGGTTATTCATTATCAGTGTTTAGCATTTTTCTATTCAATCACATGTTAATTCATTAATTCAAGTAGCTAATTTGTATTGTAAGTAAATTAATTTATGTATATATATGATATTATATTTATATTTTCATTAATGTTAAATTATTATAATTTAATTAATATTGATAAAAAAATATTTTTATGAAATTTAAGTGGGATTAATGAATCACTAGTTTTTTACTATATTTATCTATTTTTAAATAAATTGATGATTCCAGTTAACATATATTTCAATGAATAACCTGATTATATTTATTAAATTAAAATTCATCATGAATAGATTTCATAAAACATAACAATAATAATGACGATGTAAGATTTATATACATATATATATATAATTTTAATATAACATTACATATTCATTGTATGTTATTTAAAATTTGTTTCATAAATAATGTGTTTTTATTAATTTTTTATATTATAACAAATAGTATTTGTCTTAGTTGGATTTCTGGAGTTGATCTAGATATATTTTTAAATGTTTTATATTAACTATGTGTTTATGGTGGTGGTTGTCAAGGTAGATTTTAGATATAAATTTGTGATGACGTGGCTATATTGTCTTTGATTTTAATGTTTGTGGTGTAATTATTTTGTAAATTTATGGTTTAAATTATATAATAGAATAAATGATAATGAGGAGGAATCATAGTATTATCTCATAATTTCGGTGTTACTTTTATTTTTTTTAAATTAGTGACATAATAAATAAGTGATGGGATATAAATTATAAATTTTAGGTTATATAAATATATATTAAATTTAATGTTGTACACAACGTGGAGTTATACCAAAAAATAAAATAATAAAATATTATTCTTCTAAAGGGTAGTTAACGCCTAGATGTTGTAATAGTGGTAATGAAAAGAACTAAATATAGTATGATTATACATTTTTGTTAAATGTTATTAAATCTATCCATTAAATGTTATAGGATTAAAATGTGAATAAATCTAATTGTAACCACCAATACACTAATATTATTTAAAAGGTTGATTTACCACCTTTTGATGGGGAACCTTAATTAAATCTAGATTTTTTTCTCTTTTATATGTTCTATTTGAAAAAATAGTATTTTTCTTTAGAATGGGGACATCAAAATTTACTTTGGATGAAATTTTCATATTTTTCTAATAATGTTCATTTTTTAATGAATAGTGAAATATACTGCATTTTGATTCAAAATATCCTTTTAATAAAATTTATTTTTATGGTTATATTTTCATTTTAATTGTTTTTAATGTGTAATTATATTATATTTTTACAATTTAATTCAATTTTGGTCATTGTAGTAATTTCACATTGAAATTAGACATAAATATGTGTCAATATTTTGATAGTTATTATTTCGTAAAAATACGCTTTTTGTTTTAACAAAAATAATTAATTTTAAATTAGTTAATGATACTTATATGTTTTGAATTTGGTAAAATATATGTCTTTTATGAATTCGGAATATCAAATATAGCTTAGGCTGAATTTTTAATTTTTTCTGAATAACATAAATTTTTTGATGAATAGTGAAAACCCTGAGTAGTAGTTCAAAAAAAGACTTCTTCATTTAAATTAAAATTTCAAGATTATGTGAATTTAATTTTTAAAATAAGACATACATGGTTGTTATTAGTAGGTAAGATGGAAATATTTTTTTCTGAATAGTAACGTTTCACTTTAATTTACCGCAGTTAAAGGTAAATAGGGTAATTCAAGGTAAACATAACATTATAATAATATTAAATTACCCTAACATGTGTCTTAATCATATTGGTTGATAAATTTCAGACCATGGTCATCCTTGGGACGATTTGGGACCCCATGGAGCCACGTATAAGTGATAATGACACTTTATGTTAATTAATTAAAAGTAAAGGCAAAAATGGTATAAACATATATCTTTTAGTAAATCAATTTTTAAATGGGGTTATATAAGTTGTCTCATAGACTATAAAAATTCATTTTAAATATAAAATTATTTCCTAAATCATGGTATTTTTTTATAATTTTTAGACATCATATAAAGAAAAGTATTTATAGAACAATAATGATGGTGTGTTTACCTCATTAAAGAATGATTTAAATGAATATGATTATAAAAATTAAATCAATATCCAAAACCTGTCTAATACTTATAAGATGATTTTATTTCGAACAGGAGTCATATTATCTTCATCTTTAATGTGTTTTCAACCTTTAAAAATTGAATATCATTCTATAATAAAATAATATTTTCAAACATTCCTTAAGAGCTCCTCCCCCCCTTATAAAAAGCCATCACCTATAGCCCATCACTCACACCTCTCAAGCCCCATGGCTCATTATGTTCATTAGTTTTATTTTACTTCTACCACCCACTAAACTCAATTTATTATTTTATTTTACAACAAAACTAGTATCCTCAATAATATAGGTTGTTTTTATAAGAATGATTATAACTACACTTACACACACCTCCAACTAATGGGGGAAGATCATATTGTTTCTGTGGATGGCTAACTGCAGCCTCACGAAATGATGATTGTTCGATTATCTCCTACGGCCTCTTATGGTGGACATTATGATGGAACTGTATTTATATAAGATATAAATTATGTTTATTTGGTATTATCCTTTATTTTTCATTTATAGCATTCCATTATGGTTTCTATAATGGGTAAACATGATATTTTTATTTGAGGAAGTGTGGAATACCACCCCCTCAAAGTGATATGACTCGTTCATGCCATACGTGGAACTTATAAAGGATGGAGATAAGGAAATTATATATAATATTTTTTTGGAATTATAATATACCTCTGTATCATTATGTTTTTATTCCATTAAATATGAAATATAAATGAAAGTAGTGTTCATGTGTACGTATGACTTACCGTATCCTTGAACGGTGAATTTCATTTCTTACATCCAAATGTTATGTACAATTATAAATATATATATATACTGGTTATATATTATATATATGGTATCTAAATCCTGAATATCATTCTAGAGATAATTTAATTTTACCACATAGACATCTTGTAACACCCCAGGTAAATAAAGAGTATGACATTTTCACATTTATCTATATTTGTGAATAAAATATTAATATGACTTTAAAGGGGACACTATGCTCGATGGCATACCCAACATGCAACAACTAGTTTCTTGGAAATCTTACGTTGCACTCTAATAATAAAATAATATTATTTTAAATAGTAGTTAACGCCTAGCCTTTGTAATGGCAGGAATGAACAGAACTAAATACAAAATGATTATATATGTTTGTCAAATATTTTTACTTTTTACAATAAATGATAGAGGATTAAGAATGCAAATGAATCCAATTTTAAGCGTAAACATTCTAATATTATTTAAAAGGTCGATTAAATGACTCTTGATGGTGAACCTCTTCTAAATCCACTTTTTGACAATTTTATGTGTTATCTTTACAAAATAAAATTCTTCTTTAGAATTGGGACATCAAAATTTACTTTGTGTAAATTTTTGGTATTTTTCCAAAAAAGTTCATTTTTTAATGAATAGTGAAAAATGTTGTATTATAATTCAAAACCTCTTTTAATCTAATTTATTTATATGATTAGATTATCTTTTTAATTGGTTATAAAGTGAAATTAGAATATATTTTTACCATTTAATCCAATAGTGGTTGTTGGAATTAATTTCACTTTGAAATCGGACTTAAACGAGTGTCAATCTTTTGATACATTTTGTTTCATAAAAACACGCTATTTGTTTTGACAACGGGAATTAATTATTAAATTAATTAATACAACTTATATGTTCTGAATTTTGTAAAATAAACATCATTTTTGAATTTAGAATATCAAATATAGCTTAGGGTGAACTTTTGGTAATTTTCTGAAAAACTTCAATTTTTGATGAATAGTGAAACCACTAAGTGGTACTTATAAAAACCGATTTTCCGTTTAAATGAAATTTTTCCATCATTGTGTTTTGAATTTCAAAAATCCGACATACATGGTTGTAATTAAGAAGTAAAATGTGGTTCAATGGGATTAAAATAATTTTTTGGTGAATAGTAACTTATTAAGTTTTTAATCGCGATTAGAGGTAATTAGTGTAGTTTAAGGTAAGAATAATGTTTTAATAAAATTAAATGACCTATAAACATGTCCTACCTTCATTGAATGTGTCATGGCCGACCAAGACAATCCATGGGTCAACATGGCGACCCCATGGAGCCACTTTGGTTGGAAAATGACATAAATATCTTTTTATTTAATGTTAAAGTAAAAATGACACAAACATGAGATTTTTTACTAAAACAATTTTTACATGGGGTTATAAAAGTCATATATTTGACTATAAATAATCAATGGAAAGAGAAAATTATTTCCTACATCATAGTATTTTTTTATAATTTTTAAACATTAAATAAATTAAATTATTTATGACATCATGATGATGCAACGATAACCTCATTATTTAACGATTTAAATAAAATGGAAAGATAATGTAAAACATAAGACCTACACATGTCCAAAACCTATTGGATGTGTGTATTTCGAACCCTTATCACCTTATACTTGAATTATATCAATGTGGGACCTTTTAAATCCGAAACTCATTTTCAAATAAATTAACATTTCTTTACTTTCTAAGAGTGCCCCTCCTCTCCTCTTATAAAAGGCCCCCACCTCTACCTCTTTACCCACACATCCAAAGCCTTTGCCTCGGCCAAACCCTTCCCATTTTGTCTCTCCCCATCCCTCTCTTACTCCTTGAAGCCTCAATTTGGTCATAAGTCTTCCCAAGGAAGCCTTTGAGCTCAAACCAAAGGGAGTTACCCGATTTTAAGGTAATGTGTTCACTTGAGTTCTTTTGTGTTATTTTGCTTCTCAAACCCCATAAACTCTTTTTATTCCTTTCTATTGTAACAAATCCAGTATATTAAATATAATAGTATGTTTTTATAATAAGGATTAGAGCTACACTTACACGCACTTACATCTAATGGTTAAAGAACATACTATTTCCGTGGATGGCGAATTTCTGCCTCCCGAAACGATGATTGTTCAACATTCTTTTAACACCTTCAAAGGTGGCCATTAAGATGTTGCTATAGTTATATATGATATATATTATTTTTATGTTTCCCTTATGCTTATGTATTATTCATTTGTGGTATACCTTTATGGTTTCCATTATGGGTAAACACGATAATTTCATTTTAGGAAGTGCAGACTACCGCCCCCTCAAAGTGATTTGATTCGTTAATGCCATATGTGGGACGTATAAAGGATGGATTTAAAGTTATTATATTTGATATTATACTGTAATTGTAATATACCTCTATATCATAATTATTTATTCCCATTAAATTATGAGATAAAAATGAATGTAACGTTCATGCGTATGTACGGCTTACCGTCTCCATGAACGGTGCATTTCATTTCATATCCCCAAATGTAATGTACTATTATAAGTACATATATATAATGGATATATATGATTTATGTTACATATAAATGATTAATATAATTCTGGAATTAAAATATACATACCTATCATTTAGTTTTAATTCCATTAATATGACATAAAATGAAAGTAGCATTCATGCGTACGTACGGCTTACCGTCTCCATGAACGGTGCATTTCATTTCTTAACTCTAAATGATTATGTAATATTATAAATACATGTATATTCTGGATATATATGATATATATGATATCCAAATCAGGAATTTCATTCTGGATATAAAGAACCTTTGACCACACGAACAACATGTAATTGTAAGAAGTCCACTTTTGACTTAAGAACCAAATATCGACAAAACAAACATTATTAACTTAAATGTTTACATATTTTTTATAACATGTCAGTAATTGATATAAAAGGAATAATTAACTTGAAAAGGTTCATATGAAATTATAAATTAACTCAATTTTATTATTCAGGACGTTAAAGAACGATCGATTCAAGTCGGACCCGAGGTAAGGGATCCTACTCCTCTCTTTCTTTTTAAGTACACTCTTTTATGCCATTACTTTTAAGATAATATTTCTTGTGATTGGGATGTTATTTTATATTAATCTTACTGTAATTTTTATGTTCATATGATGAGAGACCCTATTCTCTCTCATCAATCCATTTTGGATGTTTTGAGTGGTGTCGTTAGGCTGCTGAATTTTCGTAAGAGATCTAACATCTCTCTTTATTTTTAAGTACTCTCCTTTATGTCACTTCTTTTAATCTCCTATTTGTTATGTTGGGGAGATGTTATTTTATATTCCTCTTTCTGTAAACTTTATGTTAATATGATGAGATACCCTATTTGATTTCATCAATCCATTTTTCTGGCGCCGTTAGGCTGCCGAGTTTTCGTAAGGGAATTTTCATCTCACTCTTATTCCTGTAAGATTTATGCTACATTTGCCACAATTTCCTTTGAGTGGTGTATATAATGCCCATTACTTTACTCATTGTGTATAATAATTTCACTTATGAGTATTTACATCAATGTTGTATTGTCCTTCTTTCACGAGGTGCATGTCTCGAAAGACACCCATGTCGATAAGGGATCCTTTCACCCTCCACTTTTTAAAAGACTTCTTTTGTGGGTCTTTTAATTTACATATTGTTATGTTGGTATATGTTATCGTATAACCTTATTGATGTATATTTTATGTCCAAGTGATGAGATACCCATTTTATCTCTCATCAACTCATTTTCTGAATTTTGTAGTGATGCCGTTAGGTTGTCATATTTTTGCAAGGGAACTTCTTAACCCAAATTTGATTATTTGGGATAATCTTGTACTCCTTGAATATGTCATTATATGAATATGTGTGAATAACTTCTGATTGTTTTACACTTAATATCCACTTATATTGGGTGTATTCGTTTGTCACACATAATTATGTAATTGACTTATCCTTAAACCAAGGATACCGTCTTTGTAAGGGACTTCGTCTCAATCTCCTTTAATTGAGGCATATTTCGTTTTATACACAACTATCTTTTATATGGTGTATAAACCCCTTTGACTTTTACTTTTATACAGAATGAATCTTTTTCTACGAAGAATTTTACTAAACGACAAAAAGGAATGTTTCTTTTAACGTATGCGGTGACAACGACCTTTTCCGCCGCCGCGAGTATTATTTGATCTTTGGCTTCCTCAACAAGCCGTAATGTTTTCATAATAAAATAAATACCATATCCTCTTTTATGTATTTTGGTATTGAAAATGGTTTTGATAAATGATTCTATTATGTCAATATATTTAAATGATATATTTTGATTGAAGTGTGGAAATGTTATCATTCCTTTATATTGGTTTTATGTGTTATAATTTTATAATGGTACTTGGACATATTACGGGTGGTTAGGTGATAAACCATATGACGGGTGGTGCCGTGAATACCAGGATGGGTGGTTACGTTATACCCTTCAATGCATTGGGTATGGAAGTCGGCTGTATGGCTATTCCATTAAGTATGTGTGGAAGTCGGCCGTATGACTGTTCCATTAAGTATGTGTGGAAGTCGACCATATGGTTATTCCACTTAAGTATGTTTATGTCCCAAGTTACCTTTATATGTTATGTGATCTTTATATGGGTTTTATTGTAATCTTTTGGTTACATAAGTGTAAGTAATGAAATTTTATTCAGTGAAGAGTTTTTACTACATCGAAAAGGTGAAAATTATTACTTTGATAAAGTATACATGGTTTACTTGTTGTTTTGAAAAACTAACAGTTCTCATTCTTTGTGTATCCCTTACAGAGCTTTTTATGCTCATCCCAAGTTTTTGAAATGTTTTTCACAGGACTTAACGTGGAATAGGGTCAAGGATGGGATCAAGGGAAAGTCATGCAACCTAAAACATGGAACTGGACATGTTTCTTTTTAAGAGTTTTTATTTTATGGAAACTTAGTAAAAGTTTCTACTTTGTAATCTTTGGAGATGTAATAGTTATGTCCTATTTATCTAAAACTCTAAACCTGAAAATATCCTCAATGTGAATTATTCATTTAATTCATTATTATGTAAGGTTTAAGGATAGGGCCTCATAGTTGGTATCAGAGGTCAGTTTAGATAACTTTAGAGGTTAGGGTATTCTTTAAGCATAAGTGACATGACTATAATGGTTAGGATTTCATAAACAGCCCTAGTTTTAGATAAATTGAATGAGTAAGTATATCTTAGTGTTTATCTTCCTCTTTAGTACATGATGGTTTTGTTGATATACTCACACTGACCTTTTTGGTTTTAGTAAATGGCTGGATCTAGCAGGCACCAAGGTAACGGTGGATGTGAAGGAAACTGTGACAGTTTTCTGAGCGAGCAACTGAATGATATGGAAGCTGCAATGAGAAATCTTGTGTTTATCATCAACCAACTATCTTGAGTCATGATTGACCACCTAAACCTTGGTGATTTCTATAAGGCATCATATATGTGAGATAAAAATCCCTACGGAACTACAGGTAATAATAATAACGGTAATTGTGTTCAAAAACCTATGTGTCATAGATGTGGAAAGAAACACCTAGAAAATGTTTCAAAGGGACAGAAATATGCTATAGATGTGGAAATGAAGGTCATAATGCAAGAACCTTCCATGTAAAAAGGAAGCATCCAGTTGACTCGAGGAAAGGGAAAGAAGTTCTTTCTGAGGGATCAATTGAATGTTTTAAATGTGGTGTGCATGTTCATTATGAAAACCCATGTCCTATGAAGAAGTTTCGTGAATGGGATCACCAAGATCATACAAATAGTCGTTTACCAATACCTAATGCAATTCCAATTGAGGATGAAGAAACTGAAAATTACCAATCAAAGGTATGGATTATTTCTTAACTTTTGTTTTCTATTTTAGAATATTAGGATATGATTCATGATTTTGTTTGTAGGAAAGAATTATTTCAAAATAAGTTGGAAAGGAATGTTTAATGGATCATGAAGAATGTTTAATGAGTAAAAAGTAAACATATAAGGGCTTCAAGAGTTATGGTGAAATTCTTAAGAGTATTAAGTGTCTTTTGATGATGGGGTACATTAGAAGACTTTTTATAGTATGTGTAACACTGATGTTTGATATATGAAAATTTTATTCAAAGAATATTAATCTGTTCTTTTGTGGACATAGTTATAAAGAACCATTTGGGTTTATATGATCCTTACTTTTGAGGTAATTATGGGTTACTATATGTTATGATGGAAGTAAAAGGCATGAGATTAAATTGAGGTTAAATTATTTTATGGTTATTTTTGATGATTTTATCTATTTTTGGGAATAATTTGAGAATTATATAGTTTTGGAAAAAGGACAACACGCAGACCGTGTGACAACCTGTCACGTCAGACAAAGCTGTAGGAATCGAACCCACAACCAAAGTGCAACTGGTATTTATCACCTACCACTGGATTACGTGAAGTCCCTGGTTAGTTTGACTGATTCTTTTTAGTTATATGATTTTATGAATTAAGAGTAAGTTGATTTTGGGTTATCTATGGAAATTTATTAACCTATCATGGAGGATATGTGATTAGGTTAATTACATTTCAATACGAGACATTAAGAGCAACTGATGTTGTTTGGAGATAAATGTTAGGATTTAACTTGGAAGACTATGTGACTAAATCCTTCAAATATTTGGGTTTCAATATTAGTTTGGTTAACTTTGAAGTATTTTATAGACAATTTTTTTATCGAATAGTCCTCATTGAACTTTGGGTTTTGTTGGACAAATTTTGGAGATTAAGAATATATTTTCTTTTTATAAAGGGTTATCCTTTTCTGGATTATCTGATCTTGTACTAACCTTTCTGGTTTTGTTTTTGGTTAGAGTCTAAAGACATGGGAAGTATATATTTTCTATTGTGGATTAGGTGATTCTCTAGAAATTGATTATAGTACTCTTAATGCGAAAAAGTCTTCCTAAATACTCGTCTTTTGGAGAAAATATGAGTTTGATTAAGGAATCTAGTAAAAGTTGAAAGTCAACATGATAAGTGATTATGTTTCCTTATGAATAAATTCCTCAATAAAAAGTAACTTAAAACAAAAATGTTGTCTATTAACTTTTCCTAATGGGGAATCGAATACCGTATAACCCATCACAAGTTTGTGATTTTCTTATGGTTACCTTTCTCCTAGACATGTTTACTATCACTCTCCATCAGAACATGACCCTTTGTTTTTTCTTCCATATCCATATTTTCCTACTTGGAATCATAGTATGGGTTAACTAGGGTGACCTCTGTACTTCTCTCCCTTTATTTTAAAGTGATTTTTTTGCCAACTCTTGTTCCGATGTGGGACTTTCAAGGATGTTTCCGAGCCCAATTTTAAAATTGCAAGGAAGAAATTCCCAAAAGGGGGGTAGGATGTAACACCCCAGGTAAATTAAGAGTATGAAATTTTCACATTTATCTATATTTGTGAATAAAATATTAATATTACTTTAAAGGGGACGCTATGCTCGATGGCGTACCCAACACGCAATAATGAGTTTTTTGGGAATCTTACGTTGCACTCTAATAATAAAATAATATTATTTTAAATATTAGTTAACGCCTAGCCGTTGTAATGGTGGGAATGAACAGAACTAACTACAAAATTATTATATATGTTTTCCAAATATTTTTACATTTTACCATAAATGTTAGAGGATTAAGAATGCAAATGAATCCAATTTTAAGTGTAAACATTCTAATATTATTTAAAAGGTTGATTAACCACCTTTTGATGGTGAACCTCTTTTAAATCCACTTTTTGAAAATTTTATGTGTTATCTTTGACAAAATATAATTCTTTTTTAGAATCGGGACATCAAAATTTACTTTTTGTAAATTTTTGGTATTTTTCCAAAAAAGTTCAATTTTTAATGAATAGTGAAAAATGTTGTATTTTAATTCAAAACCTCTTTTAATATAATTTATTTATATGATTAGATTATCTTTTGAATTTGTTTTAAAGTGAAATTAGAATATATTTTTATCATTTAATCCAATAGTGGTCGTTGGAATTAATTTCACTTTGAAATTGGACTTAAACTAGTGTCAATCTTTTGATACATTTTGTTTCATAAAAACACGCTATTTGGTTTGACAGCGGGAATTAATTATTAAATTAATTAATGCAACATATATGATCTGAATTTTTTAAAATAGACATCATTTTTGAATTCGGAATATCAAATATAGCTTAGGGTGAACTTTTGGTAATTTTCTGAAAAACATCAATTTTTGATGAATAGTGAAGCCACTAAGTGGTACTTATAAAAACTGATTTTCCATTTAAATGAAATTTTGCCATCATTGTGTTTTGATTTTAAAAAATCCTACATACATGGTTTTAATTAAGAATTAAAATGTGGTTCAATGGGATTAAAATAATTTTTTGGTGAATAGTAACTTATTAAGTGTTTAATCGCGATTAGAGATAATTAGTGCAGTTTAAGGTAAGAATAATGTTTTAATAAAATGAAATGACCTAGAAACATTTACTACCCTCATTGGATGTGTCATGGCAGAACAACACAATCCATGGGTCAACTTTTAGACCCCATGGTGCCACTTTGGTTGGAAAATGACATAAATATCTTTTTATTTAATGTTAAAGTAAAAATGACACAAACATGAGATGTTTTACTAAAAAAAATTTTACATGAGGTTATACAAGTCATATTTTTGACTATAAATAATAAATGGAAGGAAAAAAATATTTCCTACATCATATTATTTTTTTATAATTTTTAGACATTAAATAAATTAAATTATTTATGACATCATGATGATGCAGCGATGACCTCATTATTTAACGATTTAAATAAAATGGAAATATAATGTAAAATCTAAGACCTACACATGTACAAAACCTATTGTATGGGTGGATTTAGAACCCTTATCACCTTATCCTAGAATTATATCAATTTGGGACCTTTTAAATCCGAAACTCATTTTCAAAAAAAGTAACATTTCTTTACTTTCCAAGAGTGCCCCTCCTCTCCTCTTATAAAAGGCCCCCACCTCTACCTCTTTACCCACACTTCCAAAGCCTTTAGCTCGTCCAAACCCTAACCATTTTGTCTCTCCACATCCCTCTATTACTTCTTGAAGCCTCACTTTGGGCAGAAGTCTTTCCAAGGAAGCCTTTGAGCTCAAACCAAAGGGAGTTACCCGATTTTAAGGTAATGTCTTCACTTGAGTTCTTTTGTTTTATTTTGCCTCTCCAACCCCCTAAACTCTTTTTATTATTTTATTTTGTAACAAATCCAGTATCTTAAATATACTATTATGTTTTTATAAGAAGGATTCGAGCTACACTTACACACACTTACATCTAATGGTTAATGAACATATTGTTTCCGTGGATGGCGAATTTCTGCCTCCCGAAACGATGATTGTTCAACATTCTTTTAACACCTTCAAAGGTGGCCATTAAGATGTCACTATATTTATATATGATATATATTATGTTTATGTTTCCCTTATGCTTCTGTAATTTTCATTTGTGGTATACCTTTATGGTTTCCATTATGGGTAAACACGATAATTTTATTTTAGGAAGTGCGGACTACCGCCCCCTCAAAGTGATTTGATTCGTTAATGCCATATGTGGGATGTATAAAGGATGGATTTAAAGTTATTATATATGATGTTATACTAGAATTATAATATTCCTCTATATCATCATTATTTCTTCCCATTAAATTATGAGATAGAAATGAAAGTAATGTTCATGCATACGTACGGCTTACCGTCTCTATGAACGGTGCATTTCATTTCTTATCCCCAAATGTAATGTACTATTATAAGTACATATATATAATGGATATATATGATGTATGTTACATATAAATTATTAATATAATTCTGGAATTAAAATATACATACCTCTCATTTATTTTTAATTCCATTAATATGACATAGAAATGAAAGTAGCATTCATGCGTACGTATGGCTTACCGTCTCCATGAACAGTGCATTTCATTTATTACCTCTAAATGATTATGTAATATTATAAATACATGTATATTCTGTATATATATGATATATATGATATCCAAATCAGTAATTTAATTCTAGATATAAATAACCTTTGACCACACGAACAACATGTAATTGTAAGAAGTCCACTTTTGACTTAAGAACCAAATATCGACAAAACAATCATTATTAACTTAAATGATTACATAATGTTTATAACATGTCAATAATTGATATAAAAGGAATAATGAACTTGAAAATGGTTATTAAGCAAGTATAAATTAACTCAAGTTTATTATTCAGGATGTTAAAGAATGATCGAGTCAAGTCGGACCCGAGGTAAGGGATCCTACTCCTCTCTTTATTTTTAAGTACACTCTTTTATGCCATTACTTTTAAGCTCATCTTTCTTGTGATTGGGATGTTATTTTATATTAATATTACTTTAATTTTTATGTTCATATAATGAGATACCCTATTCTCTCTCATCAATCCATTTTGGAAGTTTTGAGTGGCGCCGTTAGGCTGTTGAATTTTCGTAATAGATCTAACCTCTCTCTTTCTTTTTAAGTACTCTCATTTATGTCACTTATTTTAAGATCCTATTTGTTATGTTGGGGGATGTTCTTTTATATTCCACTTTCTGTAAACGTTATGTTAATATGATGAGAGACCCTATTTGATCTCATCAATCCATTTTTGTGGCACTGTTAGGCTGCCGAGTTTTCGTAAGGGATTTTTCATCTCACTCTTATTCCCGTGAGATTTATGCTACATTTGCCAAAATTTCCTCTGAGTGGTGTATGTACTACCCATTACCTTACTCATTGTGTATAATACTTTCATTTATGAGTATTTACATCAATTTGGTGTTGTTCTTATTTCACGGGGTGCATGTCTCGAAAGATACCCATGTCGATAAGGGAACCTTTCAGCCTCCTCTTTTTAAAAGGCTTCTTTTGTTGGGTATTTTAATTTACATACTGTTATGTTGTTATACGTTCTCATAAAACCTTATTGATGTAAATTTTATGTCTATGTTATGAGATACCCTTTTTATCTCTCATTAACTCATTTTCTGAATTTTGTAGTGACACTGTTAGGCTGTTATATTTTTGCAAGGGAACTTCTTAACCCAAATTTGATTCTTTGGGAGAATCTTGTACTCCTTGAATATGTCATTATATGAATATGTGTGAATAACCTATGATTTTTTACACTTAATATCCACTTATATTGGTTGTATTCGTTTGTCACACATAATTTTGTAATTGACTTATCCTTAAACCAAGGATACCGTCTTTGTAAGTGACTTCATCTCAATCTCCTTTCATGGAGGCATATTTCGTTTTATACACAACTATCTTTTATACGGTGTATAAAACCCTTTGACTTTTACTTTTATACAAAAGGAATCTTTTTCTACGAAGCGTTTTACTAAACGACAAAAAGGAATGTTTATTTTAACGTACACGGTGACAACGACCTTTTCCGCCGCCGTGAGTATTATTTGATCTTTGGCTTCCTCAACAAGTCGTAATGTTTTTATAATAAAATAAATACCATATACTCTTTTATTTATTTTGGTATTGAAAATGGTTTTGATAAATTATTCTATTATGTCAATATATGTAAATGATATATTGTGATTGAAATTTGGAAATTTTATCATTCCTTTATATTGGTTTTATGTGTTATAATTTTATAATTGTACTTGGACATATTACGGGTGGTTACGTGACAAACCATATGACGGGTGGTGCCGTGAATACCAGGATGGGTGGTTACGTTATAACCTCCAATGCATTGGGTATAGAAGTCGGTCGTATGGCTATTCCATTAAGTATGTGTGGAAGTCGGCCGTATGGCTATTCCATTAAGTATGTGTGGAAGTCGACCGTATGGTTATTCCACTTAAGTATGTTTATGTCCCAAGTTACCTTTATATGTTATGTGATCTTTATATGGGTTTTATGGTAATCTTTTGATTATAGAAGGGTTAGTAATGAACTTTTATTCAGTGAAGAGTTTTTACTACTTCGAAAAGGTGAAAAGTTTTACTTTGATAAAGTATACATGGTTTACTTGTTGTTTTGAAAAAACTGACAGTTTTCATTCTTTGTGTATCCCTTAATGAGATTTTTATGGTCATACCAAGTTTTTGAAATGTTTTTCACAGGACTTAACATGGAATAGGGTCAAGGATGGGATCAAGGGAAAGTCATGCAACCTAAAACATGGAACTGGACATGTTTCTTTTTAAGAGTTTTTATTTTATGGAAACTTAGTAAAAGTTTCTACTTTGTAATCTTTGGAGATGTAATAGTTATGTCCTAATTCTCTAAAACTCTAAACCTGAAAAGATCCTCAATGTGAATTATTCATTTAATTCATTATTATGTAAGGTTTAAGGCTAGGGCGTCATACATCTTGTAATTATAAGAAGTTCATTTTTGACTCAAGTACCAAATATCGAAAAACGACTGTTATTAACATAAATTACTTTTAATGTTTATATCATCGTAATAAGTGATTTAAAATGAATAATAAACTTAAAAAGTGGTTTTGAAGAAAGTATAAATTATCTTTAGTTTATTATTTAGAATATTAAAGAATTGACAATTCATGTCAGACACTAGGTAAGGGACTTCATCTCAATCTCCTTTCATTGAGGGATATTTTGCTTTATACACAAATTTATTTTATACTGTGTATAAACATCTTTGACATTTCATTTCATTAAAATGGAATATTTTTTCTATAAATCATTTTACTAAAGGAAAAATGAAGTTTTTTTAACGTTAGCGGTGACAATAACCTCTCTTCTGCAGTAGTAATTATTTGGCTTCCTCTATAAGCCATAATTTTTTTAAAAGTAAGATAAATCCTTTATTCTATTTTTGTGTGTTTTGGTATTAAGAATGGTTTTTGAAATGGATTTATTATTTCAATATCTTCAAATTATTTCTTGGGATTTCAAATGTAATTTTATTAATGAAATGTTTATATTTTCAATATAAGATGTGTTATGATTTTATAATGGTACTTGGACATTTGATGGGTGGTTATGTTATAAACAAAATGATAGGTGGTGTTGGGATAAACCCGGATGGGTGGTTACGTTATAACCCCCAATGCATTGGGTATGGAATTGGGCAGTTTGGATATTCTATTTAGTTATATTTAAGGAAGTCAACCATATGGTTATTCCATTTAAGTAGGTTTATGTCCCAAGTTACCTTTATATATTATGTGTTCTTTCTATGGGTTGTATGGTAATCTCTTGGATACAAAATAGTAAGAAATGTTCATTTATTCAGTGAATAGTATTTACTACTTCATAAAGGTGAAAATTATTACTTATGATAAGGTATTCATGGTTTACAAGTTATTTTAACAAACTAATATTTTTCCTTATTTTTGAATCCCTTACTGAGCTTTTTATGCTCGTCTAATGTTTTTACAATGTTTTTCAATGGATATAATGTGGAATAGGGTTAAGGATGGGATCAAAGAAAAGTTATTCTATCTAAAACATGGAACTAGACATGGATATTTTTTTCAAAGAGTTTTTATTTTATGAAAAAATGGATACTAAGTAGAAGTGTCTACATATAATATTCAAGTTTTTATGTTTACATTATGACTTAATTCTTTAAATTTATATACCTGAAAGGATCCTCAATGTGAATTACTAACATAATTTAAGATTATGTATTATTTTATGTTATGGCCTTATTGTTGGTATTAGAGGTCAGTTTAGACATATTTAAGAGTTAGAATATTGTGAAATTAATGTCCATAAATTAATTTATGGTAATATTGAAATGATATAGCATTAGCAGATTACCATGTTGCTTCACCTATGATATTTTTTTTGTTGATAATGGTTTTCCATAGAGGAAATAGGGAAGATATTATGGGACAACATCAAGAGGAAGGAAACCTTCCAAATCAGTAACCTGAGATGGTCAGAATTGGAACTAAACAGTTTGTTGTAGTGATGACATAGTTGACTCATGCTATAAATGGTGGTGGTATCAATGAACAAGATCAACCTTATCAACAACAGAGGAACATGTCAATAGATTATCAATTCATGAGGAAACGTCCCCCATCATTGAGGGGATCATATGACCCTATGATAGCAGTAGGTTGTATTATTGCACTGGAAAATATTTTTGATGTCATGGGTGTTCAAAATGTCAAAAGTTTAGTCTCGTTGTTTACCGTTTTGAAGGTGAAGCTAATCAGTGTCGGTCGATGGTCAAAAATATCATGGATAGTGAGGAGATTTATTCTCTTGATTGGGATAAATTCAAATGTATGTATCTTGAGAAATATTTTCCTAAGGCGGTTCGTCTTCGGATGGAAAAAAATTTCTTGGATTGAGGTAAGAGGATGACTCAGTGGCGGCTTAAGAAGAAAACATAACTTGACTAGAATGTTATGCTCCAAATTTTATCTGAGATCTTGATAGTAAGATAAATAGATTTTACTTAGGACTGAAGCCATGATATCGAACAGCATTATCCTCTTGTGAATTCAAAAGCATTGAAAAACTTTTCATATGTGCCGAGAAGGTATAAATAGAGTTTTATAAAGATCAGGTGTTCCAAGAGTGTTAATAAAAGAAGAGGTCAAGTTGGCAGGAAAAGGGAACAAATTCAATAATGAATCCTGGAGGTAAAAATAATTAAATATCCATCTTATGATAAGTTTAGTAAAAAGAATCCTGGAGAATGTTTATCGAAGCCTATAAAGTGCTTCTGGTGTGGTATGTCCGGTCATATTGCTCGTAACTGTATGGAAGATGATCAAGAAAGTAATGAAAAGCCAACGGTAAGATGTTTTAAGTGCAATAAAATGGGTCATCATGCAAATAAGTGTTCAATGAATAACTCAACTGAGAGAAAGAATCTTGACTATAAGAAAGAAAGGGGTGGTGAAATCCTTTAAAACTACTTCAACAGATGTTGGGCCATCGAATGAAGTAGTATCATAAACACTGTTTGTTTGTTAAGATTATTAAAATGTGTTGTTTAATTTGGGGTCTACACATTCTTTCATTTCTGAGAAATTTTCATGTAAATTGAGAATTCCATCTAAAGATATGAATCCTGAACATATGGTCAAAACAATGGGAAGAAATGCTGATACAAAAGGAAAACATAATAACCTTCCTATTCTTTTGTGTGGAAAGAATCTACCTAAAACCCTTATAGTTTTGACCCTAGTAGTGTTTGATGTTATTTTTTGTATGGATTGGCTTTCTGTTTATAATTCTAAGATTGATTATATAGCTAAAGAAGTTTCCTTTCATAATGATTTTCAGTTTCTGTTAAAGAATGAACCCTTATTTTTTATTACATATCTGGAAGTTGATAAACTAGTAAAATATGGAAGTTATTGTTACCTTTCTCATATTGTTGAAAACAATGGAACTATTCTTGTTAATGTTGTACA
This sequence comes from Viscum album, assembly GCA_963277665.1. NCBI lineage: Eukaryota > Viridiplantae > Streptophyta > Magnoliopsida > Santalales > Viscaceae > Viscum > Viscum album. The sequence goes on along the minus strand of OY728151.1, from coordinate 13,273,080 downwards.
TGTGGTAAATGAGTATCTTAATGTTTTTTCTAATTAGCTTCTTCGTATTATTCCTGATCGAGAAGTTTAATTTACTGTTGACTTAGTTCCTGATGCTAAGCCAATATCAAAAGCCCCTTCTCGAATATCTCAAATTCAACTTTTTGAGTTAAAGAAGCAATTGTAGGAGTTATTAGATAAATGTTTCATTAGACCTAGCACATCACCATGGGGTGATTCTATCTTGTTTATTATAAAGAATGATGGTTCAATGAGACTTTTCATTGATTATAGAGCATTGAATAACATCACTGTTAAGAACATGTATCCTTTGCCTCATATCGATGATTTTTTTTATCAGCTCCAAGGATCTCAGTATTTTTTGAAGATTGACATGAGATCCAGGTACCATCAGTTGAAATTAATGGAAGAATACATTCTAAATACCGCATTTCGTACTAGATATGGCCATTATGAATTTCTAGTTATGCCTTTCTGTTTAACCAATTAACCTGTTGTATTCATGGATATTATGAATATAATTTCCTGTGAGTTCATGGATAAGTTTCTGGTTGTGTTCATTGATGATATTTTGGATTATTCTAAATGTAAAGCGGAGCATGAGAGTCATTTAATGTTTGTCTTGCAAACATTAAAAGAGAATAAATTGTATGGTAAATTTAGCAAGTGTGAGTTCTGGTTATTAAAAATTTCATTCCTTGTTCACATTGATTCAAAAAATGGAAAAAATATTTATCCTGCTAAAAAATATTTCTTGAAGAATGTCCAATACCTACCAATATCACAAAGATTCGTAGTATTCTTGGTATAACAGGTTATTACCAGAGTTTTGTTGAAAATTTATCATAGTTACCTATTCCATTGACTAAGTTAACTTGAAAAGGATTAATGTTCATCTATACAAAAGAATGTGATGATTGAATTCAATATATGAAAAGAAGATTGGGTCAATTCCCTCGTTTTGGAATTACCTCCCAGAGATGGTGTGTTTGTTATCTATAGCGATGCTTCATTGAAAGGACATGGTTTTGTCTGAATTCTGATTGATCAGGTAATTGCATATGCTTCACATCATTTAAATCATATTTAGTTAAATTAACCTACCCATGATTTTGAAATAGCTGATTTTGTTTTTTCTTAAAAAATTTGTAGGAATCATTTATATGGAGTTAAAGGTGAAAAATATACTAGCCAAAAACTTTGAATTATATATTCACTCAGAAATAATTGAACATGAGGCATACAAGATTTCTATAATTAATTATGTATTGTTATTTCATGATCCATTACTATTAGGGAAAGGAAAATAAAGTGGTTGATGCATTGAGTTGAAAACAATATGCTACATTCACCATAATATATTTGGAACGAGATCCTTTGGTTTGTGATTTGATGAACTTTGGAATAGAAGTTGTGGGTGTAGGAAATTCCTCTATTTTGTATTAGGTGTCAGTGAAATCATCTCTATCAGACAGAATAAAGCAAGTGCAGAAAGAAGACAGTGAGTTGTATAAAATAGTATAGTTGGTTCAGAAGGGTATGTTTCATTAATTTAACAATGATAATGATTGTATTTTTAGGTTTGGAAAGAGATTATGTGTGCCTTGTGATTCAAAGATGAAGAAATAGTTATTATGTGAAACTCATAGTTCTCTGTTTTTAGTTCATCCTGGAAGTACTAAGATGTATAGAGATTTTCAAATCTAATACTGGTGCGATTGAATGAAATGAGATATTGCAGATTTTATTGTGATGTGTTTGACATGTCAACAGGTTAAAGAAGAGTTGAAATTGCAGAAAGGGATGCTTCATTAATTACTTGTGCCAGAGTGGAAATGGGAAAATATATCCATGGACATCGTTCTGGGATTACCAAAGACATCTTGAGGTATAATGCAATCTGGGTTGTTTTAGACTGATTGACCAAATCTGCTCATTTACTTCCTATTCGAGATACTATATCTCTAGATCAGCATTCTAGGTTGTATGTTAAAGAGATAGTCAGGTTACATTGAGTTACACTCTCCATTGTATCTGATCATGATCTCGGTTTCACTTCATACTTTTTGAAAGTTCTTCCAAAGTCGTTTGGTACTGAATTAAATTTGAGTACAACTTTTCATCCTCAATGAGAAGGGAAGTTAGAAGGAACAATTCAGACCATAGAGTATATGCAACGTGCTTGTTCACTGGATTACCAGGGAAGATGGGACTGAAATATTTCTTTGTATGGATTTTCTTATAATAACAGTTTTTATTCTATTATAAAGATGGCTCCATTTGAGGAATTATATGGGAAGTGGTGTCGAACTCCAGCTTTCTGGGATGAAGTAGGTGAAAGGGAACTGATTGGACCAGATTTGGTAGAAGATATGGAAGATAAATTTTATTTTATTCAGAAAAACATGAGAAAAACTCAGAGGATTTGTAACAGCCCAAGATTTTATAAAAAAATATTCTTTTTAATTTTATTAAAGTCTTGTGTTGTACGCTACACCAAAAGGAGCTTGCACAACACGCATCCTTGACTTGCCTTGCATTACACGCAATCACGACCTTCCTCGATAGCGTGTGTAATACGCAATACCGAGTTTCACTAAACAATGATATGCTATTAAAACTAGCCGTTATGAATAGTAATAATCACTTTTTGAAATTTTATAAATTTTATTTTTCAAAATGGACTTCATTTTTGGACTCAGAATATCGAAATTAGCCTAGGGTGAAATTTTGGTATTTTTCTGAAAACTTTCAATTTTTGATGAATAGTGAAACCACTAAGTGGTAGGTTAAAAACTGAATTTTGCATAAAACTTAATTTTACCGCTTCTGTGAATGGAATTTCGAAAATCCGAGAGACATGGTTAATATCAAGGACTAAAATGTGGTTCAATGAGATGAAAATAATTTTTTGGTGAATAGTAACTTTTTACTTTTTTTACCGCGGTTAATAGTAAATTGGGTAACTAAGGGTAAATATGATATTAATATTACCCTAACACATGTCCTAATTCTATTGGACAAGTTTAATTCGACCAAAAACAAACTTAGGAATAAAATATGACCATTTAGGTCCACTTGGATTAGATTAGGACATTTATTATTAATTTATTTAAAGAAGGGTTAAAATAGTTAAAATCAAAGTTTAATAAGTAAATCATTTATAATATTGGGTTATACATAAGATAAATTCAATTGTAAATATTCATTAGAAAGATAAAAAGATTTCCTAAATGATGGTATTTTATTTGTAATTTTTAGACATCAAAGAATTTAATTTATTTATGACACAAAGATGATGCAGTAATTATCTTATTAATGAAATATTGACATAATTGATAAAATAAATACCAAAATAAAAGTAATTTAAGACTTTTTATGAATTCCACTAATTTTCTAGGTTACTATGATATATTAATGTTGATTTAATCAACTTGGTTCGAACAAATAATTCTGTTATGACTTTCACAAAAATCATATATCAAATAGTGTCAAAATTGACACAAAATAGTTTTTAAATCAAATATTATATAATTAATTGTTATTTTATTCCTAAAAATCTAAGGTTCGGCCAAATGACTTAGATAAGGATATATATATTAACAATAAACAATTTGGGGTTCGTTTGGCATGTTATAGTAAGTTTATTAACCATATAGTGAAATAAAACAAAAAGACATGGTAAAAGTTAAATTATTTAACTTAGAGTTATATCTAATTGATAAGGTTAAAATAATACCCTAAACTTGTCTAAATCTTATTGGTTGATAGGATTTCGACCCATCCCCACCTTATCTTAGAAATAAGACCCTTTTGAGCCATTATAAACCGATTTTGACTTTAATATAAAATAATATTTTGAGATATTCCTAAGGTGCCCCTCTCCTCCCTTATAAAAGGGCACCTCCTCCCCCTCCTCCTCACACCAATTTGAGCACTCAAGCTCGGCCAACCCCTGAAAAAATCTCTTCTCCACTTCCCTAGAAACATCCTAGAGGTTCTGGTATTCCTCAAAGACCAATTTTAGTGCCCTAAGAGGAGGTCTCAAAGAGGCGCTTCAAAGAAGAGTTAATTACCGTTACCAATTCTTTCATCTTTATTTCTTCTTCCACTTCTTCTTCTTAGGTTGTTTCATTATGAAGTAATAACATCAGTATCACTCATATACTGATATGTTATTATAAGTATGAAACAACCCTATTTCACCATCTATCCATCCTATGGAAAAAGAAATCACTGCGCGTGCGTACGTACGGAATACCGTCTCCACGCCGTGGTGTAATCTATTTTCCACCACCACCTTACATGGATGGGTATAATGGTGTAAAGAATAACTATACATAGTTATTACAAAATCATATTGATTCTGATATATTGTATAATCCACTCCGATTCAATTCAATATTTATGAAAATGATATCATCGCTCGTACGTACGTACGGACTACCGTCTCCACGACGCGATGAGATTCATTCTCCATGTTAACCATTTAAGAATGATTATAAAGTATATATAAGAAATAATAATGAAATATATGACATTATAAAGCTACTGGATTATGTATATATATATATATATGTATGTCATCTACTTACTTCCATTTCAAGACAATAAGGAATGGAAAACAGCGTTCATGCGTACGTACGGACTACCGTCTCCATGAACGGTGTTTTTCATTTTATCTATATATTATATATATATATATACTGAATATATATGATATATAAATCAAATTTTATATTCTGGAAGTAAGTAAATCATGATATAAGTAATAATAATGTCAAGAACAACAAGTCAAAACACCTACGATAAATGAAACGATTTTACCCAAAACGCTTCTTTAACATGGAATTTACAAACGAACGGGTAATATAATGTCATAAGTGAACCATATATGATATCATAACAATTAATATGATTCTATAATAAGTCAATGACATTATTTAAACTATTATACATGAGCTTCGGACACGAACAAAGCAAATCGGACCTAAGGTAAGGGAAATATCACAATCTCATTTTTATCCGAGATTGTTTATTCGTAAGTATTTACTGGGGTGTATTTTATCATCCACATCCATGTTCCCTCAATATGTAATATTATTTCCATCCTTCTAAAATAGTTTATAACCAATTTTACCCTTCGATGAGTTTTTTTGTAAATGATATGAAAGGAATCTTTTGTCGTTTTTTCATACGAGGTACTTTTTGACTTTTCCGAAAAAAGTACGAAGAATGTTTTTTTTAACTTATACGGCATGAATGGATTTTTAAAACATTATTTCAAAGAAGCTTAATTTACAAGTTTTCAAGATTATTTTTCATGAACTTCTTTTAGTTTAAAATGGTATGACATGTTAAGAAAGGAAAATTATTTTTGAAGTAGAAAGGATATTTTCCTCAAGAATAAAGTTCAAGTGTTTTATCAAAATTATTTTCCATCTAAGATAATAAAGGGTTCTGTTTTTATCCCTATTATTAAATTGATTTGATTATGTTGAGATGGAATTATTTTTATGAATTCCTTTATCTTATATGAATTGTTTTATGATGTCATGTTGTTTAAGAATCCCATTTTTATTACATGGGTTACGATATGATTTATGATTTATGATTATGTGGCACACATAAGAAAGGATTCATTATAAGATGGGTGGGACCTATATCTCCCTCCAATGAATTGGGTAATGATTTTATATCTCATGAGATATACATGGCTGGAATGGTAGGTTATACTGGTTCAGTGAAACAGGACTGAAACGAGGGTTACTCGATTCAGAAAGGGACTTTGTCCACTAAGATAGTCATGGCAATGAGTCTTGACTAACAAGAAATGATTCTCTATGATTATGTGTTAATGCCACAAAGTTTCATGTTTTATGTTATGATTATTGTGATTACATTTCACTGCCATGATTTACCCCATGTTATGAAATTATGATCTCTTTTGCAGGTTAAGATTTCCAAAAGTTATGTGCTTATGTATATGATGTGATTGATATTTCTTTTGTTTACCCTTACTGAGCATTTGAGCTCACCCTTTTATGTTTTCTTTTCCCCAGGGTATAAAGAAAGGTTTTAGGTATAAAAAAAAGAAGATCTTTATGGGAGATGTTGAAGATCTTTCACCACGATTAGAAGATTATATTCCAAGTCTCAAAAGACACTAAACTATTACGGTCCTTGTGTGTGTGTTTTTGTTATGTACTAAGTATTCCGCAAATGTAATGTAATGTCCATGTACGTCAAGATACGGGTCTCTACAGTTGGTATCAGAGGAAAGGTTTAGTCAACCTTTGGAAACTAGGATGCGAAAACGTTAGTGTGATCCGTAGAGATATTTCTATGGTATGTCTAGGGATGTCCCTAAGGATAAGTATACGTATAGGTTATAGTAATAGAATTACGCTAACGATCATAGAATTAAACCTAAGATGTTGGATATTGAAGGTACTCCCCCTTTATTATGTTGTTTTCCCTAGCATGATTTTTGCCTCTCACACTATTCTTTTTGGGTTTTAGACGATGGCTGGAACCCGAAGGAACCGTGTTGATCAATGCAATGGACAATGCAATGATTGCCCTCCTGAACAAACAAATGTTATGGGAGATGGAGTGCAAAATCTTATTGCTATACTTACACAAGCTATGAATCATTCTGGACTTCCAAATGAGCAGAGAAGGGAACAATATTCTATTGAGTCCTTCATGAGGCAACGTCCACCTTCTTTCAGTGGGTCTTCTGATCCACTTGCGGCTGAACAATGGATCAGTACTACTGAAAATATATTTTCAGTTCTTCAATGTTCTGAACATGATAAAGTCATCTTAGCAGTATATCGTTTGGAAGGTGAAGCTGATCAATGGTGGAATCTTATCAAGAATACGAGTCCAAGAGATGAAATTGAGTCCATGGAATGGGATGAGTTCAAGAACTTGTTTTTCAGTAAGTACTTCCCTCGTATTCTTCGAACAAAGATGGAGAAAGAGTTTCTTGAACTGAAGCAAAGGGACGATGAATCTGTTGGTACCTATGAAGCAAATTTTACAAGACTTGCAAGGTATGCTTCTGGTATTATCATCCAACCTGAAAGTAAAGTTGATCGATTTTTCAGTGGCTTAAAACCAAGTCTTCGAAGGGCATTAGCTATAAGAGACTTCAGTAGCTATGAAGAAATTGTGCGTTGTGCTATCAAGGTAGAAATGGAAGTTGGTGTTACATATCCATCTCATGGTTTTGACAAGAAACGAAAGATGGAGTTCAAGGAGAAATCTCAGAATAATGGTGAAAATAAGATGAATGTTTCCTTATGCACAAAGTGTGGAAATAAGCATGGGGGAGATTGTCTTAAAGGGACTAGAAAATGTTTTAAGTGTGGAAAAGAAGGTCATCGAGCAGCTGAGTGTCGAAGTAATGGAAAAAGGGTTTCTAATGATGTGAATAAAGCAAACACTGCAGAGAACGCACCACCAACACTTCAATGTTTCAAGTGCAAGGAAATGGGGCATTATGCTAATAATTTCCCTAATCCAAGGGTTAGTGATGATCAACATGAGCAACCACTGAAGGCAAAGGAAAAAGGGAAATCACATGAGATCACTATTGGCAATATTGAATATGACAACGATGTGGTGGAATGATTAAGTGTTTATGTAATGGGATTCCAAAATAATGTTGTATCATTGAGTATTGCAATATTTATTGATGTGGTATTCAAAGTGATTGAGATATTTTTTTGGAAATAAGATGATGTGCGCATAATGAAGACGAGAAAATGAAATGTTTAATAGTATTCATGAGCTCATGATTGATATAAGGACTAAGTGATATCATGGTTTGAGTATATAGAATTTTGAGTATTTTGGTATGTGGAAAGTGTTAACTTTTAACTGCACTCATGTTTTCACTAAGGTATTCAAGAGAATACACGATTAAGGACTTTGAATGTTTGGAATGTGACCAACAAGACATATCTTATGATATGTGGGGATCAACGATAGTATTAAATCTCTGGTAATCGTTGTCACTATATTATGAAAGTGGACTGCAATATTATGTATAAGCCTAAAGATTAGAATGGATTATGTTGGACATAAGTGTGTATAGTTTAACGATAGAAGTTTTTTTTTATTCGATATTATGGGATGTTATAGTAATGTAGTTTTAGAAAAAGGACAACCTGCAGGACGGGCGACAGCCCATCGCGTCGGACAAGGCTGTAGGAATCGAACCCACAACCGAAGTGCGACTGGCCTTTATCGCCTACCACTGACATACAGGAACTCCCTGTTTAGTAGAAACTAGTTTTATTATATTGAGCAGTATGATATATGAAGTATAAGTCCATTTTAGGAACCATATGTGATTAATCTCACTATAGATCGACTTATGTATATAATTTTTGCTATCTTTTTGTTTGAGACAGATGGAATGACCCGTCATTCTATCACATGATCTGCTAACACTTCACGAATAACAAATTCAACTTCATTTATATAAGAGATGAAGTGGAAATTGTTCAAGGCACGAACAATAGTGAGATTGTACCAAAATAAAGTAAGTATTTATTCTAATTCAAATTCTTCAACTTTAGGGAAATGATCTTGAAAACCAAAAATGTTGTCCTAGTGCCCTTATATCTGATGAATCAGATGGTACCCTAGATCGTCACAAATTTATGGCTTTGTGATTACTGGCTTTTCCATAGCCATGTTCTCTACCACTCTCCATCAGAACATGATGGTTAGATTTCTCTTCCATATCCATATTTTCACCTATGTGGAAACCCAATGATTAGTTTATTTGGGTAACCGTTACGTTTCATACTTTTGTTTTTAAAGATTGGTTTTGATATTCCTTTTTACGATGTGGGTTTCTATTAAAGAAACTTTCGAATAGTAAACCATTTATAACCCCGACGAATTTCGAGGGCAAAATTCATTTTAAGGGGGGTAGAATGTAACAGCCCAAGATTTTATAAAAAAATATTCTTTTTAATTTTATTAAAGTCTTGTGTTGTACGCTACACCAAAAGGAGCTTGCACAACACGCATCCTTGACTTGCCTTGCATTACACACAATCACGACCTTCCTCGATAGCGTGTGTAATACGCAATACCGAGTTTCACTAAACAATGATATGCTATTAAAACTAGCCGTTATGAATAGTAATAATCACTTTTTGAAATTTTATAAATTTTATTTTTCAAAATGGACTTCATTTTTGGACTCAGAATATCGAAATTAGCCTAGGGTGAAATTTTGGTATTTTTCTGAAAACTTTCAATTTTTGATGAATAGTGAAACCACTAAGTGGTAGGTTAAAAACTGAATTTTTCATAAAACTGAATTTTACCGCTTCTGTGAATGGAATTTCGAAAATCCGAGAGACACAATTAATATCAAGGACTAAAATGTGGTTCAATGAGATGAAAATAATTTTTTGGTGAATAGTAACTTTTTACTTTTTTTACCGCGGTTAATAGTAAATTGGGTAACTAAGGGTAAATATGATATTAATATTACCCTAACACATGTCCTAATTCTATTGGACAAGTGTAATTCGGCCAAAAACAAACTTAGGAATAAAATATGACCATTTAGGTCCACTTGGATTAGATTAGGACATTTATTATTAATTTATTTAAAGAAGGGTTAAAATAGTTAAAATCAAAGTTTAATAAGTAAATCATTTATAATATGGGGTTATACATAAGATAAATTCGATTGTAAATATTCATTAGAAAGATAAAAATATTTCCTACATGATGGTATTTTATTTGTAATTTTTAGACATCAAAGAATTTAATTTATTTATGACACAAAGATGATGCAGTAATTATCTTATTAATGAAATATTGACATAATTGATAATATAAATACCAAAATAAATGTAATTTAAGACTTTTTATGAATTCCACTAATTTTCTAGGTTACTATGATATATTTATGTTGATTTAATCAACTTGGTTCGAACATATAATTCTGTTATTACTTTCACAAAAATCATATATCAAATAGTGTCAAAATTGACACAAAGTAGTTTTTAAATCAAATATTATATTATTAATTGTTATTTTATTCCTAAAAATCTAAGGTTCGGCCAAATGACTTAGATAAGTATATATATATTAATAATAAACAATTTGGGGTTCGTTTGGCATGTTATAGTAAGTTTATTAACCATATAGTGAAAGAAAACAAAAAGACATGGTAAAAGTTAAATTATTTAACTTAGAGTTAAATCTAATTGATAAGGTTAAAATAATACCCTAAACTTGTCTAAATCTTATTGTTTGATAGGATTTCGACCCATACCCACCTTATCTTTGAAATAAGACCCTTTGGAGCCATTATAAACCGATTTTGACTTTAATATAAAATAATATTTTGAGATATTCCTAAGGTGCACCTCTCCTCCCTTATAAAAGGGCACCTCCTCCCCCTCCTCCTCACACCAATTTGAGCACTCAAGCTCGGCCAACCCCTGCAAAAATCTCTTCTCCACTTCCCTAGAAACATCCTAGAGGTTCTGGTCTTCCTCAAAGACCAATTTTAGTGCCCTAAGAGGAGGTCTCAAAGAGGCGCTTCAAAGAAGAGGTAATTACCGTTACCAATTCTTTCATCTTTATTTCTTCTTCCACTTCTTCTTCTTAGGTTGTTTCATTATGAAGTAATAACATCAGTATCACTCATATACTGATATGTTATTATAAGTGTGAAACAACCCTATTTCACCATCTATCCATCCTACGGAAAAAGAAATCACTGCGCGTGCGTACGTACGGAATACCGCCTCCACGCAGTGGTGTAATCTATTTTCCACCACCACCTTACATGGATGGGTATAATGGTGTAAAGAATAACTATACATAGTTATTACAACATCATATTGATTCTGATATATTTTATAATCCACTCCGATTCAATTCAATATTTATGAAAACGATATCATCGCTCGTGCGTACGTACGGACTACCGTCTCCACGACGCGATGAGATTCATTCTCCATGTTAACCATTTAAGAATGATTATAAAGTATATATAAGAAATAATAATGAAATATATGACATTATAAAGCTACTGGATTATGTATATATATATATGTATGTCATCTACTTACTTCCATTTCAAGACAATAAGGAATGGAAAACAGCGTTCATGCGTACGTACGGACTACCGTCTCCATGAACGGTGTTTTTCATTTTATCTATCTATTATATATATATATATATACTGAATATATATGATATATAAATCAAATTTTATATTCTGGAAGTAAGTAAATCATGATATAAGTAATAATAATGTCAAGAACAACAAGTCAAAACACCTACGATAAATGAAACGATTTTACCCAAAATGCTTCTTTACCATGGAATTTACAAAAGAACGGGTAATATAATGTCATAAGTGAACCATATATGATATCATAACAATGAATATGATTCTATAATAAGTCAATGACATTATTTAAACCATTATACAGGAGCTTCGGACACGAACAAAGCAAATCGGACCTAAGGTAAGGGAAATATCACAATCTCATTTTTATCCGAGATTGTTTATTCGTAAGTATTTACTAGGGTGTATTTTATCATCCAAATCCATGTTCCCTCAATATGTAATATTATTTCCATCCTTCTACAATAGTTTATAACCAATTTTACCCTTCGATGAGTTTTTTTGTAAATGATATGAAAGGAATCTTTTGTCGTTTTTTCATACGAGGTACTTTTTGACTTTTCCGAAAAAATTACGAAGAATGTTTTTTTTAACTTATACGGCATGAATGGATTTTTAAAACATTATTTCAAAGAAGCTTCATTTACAAGTTTTCAAGATTATTTTTCATGAACTTCTTTTAGTTTAAAATGGTATGACATGTTAAGAAAGGAAAATTATTTTTGAAGTAGAAAGGATATTTTCCTCAAGAATAAAGTTCAAGTGTTTTATCAAAATTATTTTCCATCTAAGATAATAAAGGGTTCTGTTTTTATCCCTATTATTAAATTGATTTGATTATGTTGAGATGGAATTATTTTTATGAATTCCTTTATCTTATATGAATTGTTTTATGATGTCATGTTGTTTAAGAATCCCATTTTTATTACATGGGTTATGATATGATTTATGATTTATGATTATGTGGAACACATAAGAAAGGATTAATTATAAGATGGGTGGGACCTATATCTCCCTCCAATGCATTGGGTAATGATTTTATATCTCATGAGATAGACATGGCTGGAATGGTAGGTTATACCGGTTCAGTGAAACAGGACTGAAATGAGGGTTACTCGATTCAGAAAGGGACTTTGTCCACTAAGATAGTCTTGGCAATGAGTCTTGACTAACAAGAAATGATTCTCTATGATTATGTGTGAATGCCACAAAGTTTCATATTTTATGTTATGATTATTGTGATTACATTTCACTGCCATGATTTACCCCATGTTATGAAATTATGATCTCTTTTGCAGGTTAAGATTTCCAAAAGTTATGTGCTTATGTATATGATGTGATTGATATTTCTTTTGTTTACCCTTACTGAGCATTTGAGCTCACCCTTTTATGTTTTATTTTCCCCAGGGTATAAAAAAGGTTTTAGGTATAAAAAAAATATGATCTTTATGGGAGATGTTGAAGATCTTTCACCACGATTAGAAGATTATATTCCGAGTTTCCAAAGACACTAAACTATTACGGTCCTTGTGTGTGTGTTTTTGTTATGTACTAAGTATTCCGCAAATGTAATGTAATGTCTATGTACGTCAAGATACGGGTCTCTACAGGATTCATAAATGTTACATGGATTTCTAGAGGAAGTATTCTTTGGCGTAGCTGATCATGTATTTCTTAAAGAATCTCTATAGAAATTTGTGACGCATTTTGGTAAGAAGCGAAGGTTGAGTCTGAGGGTCATTGGACCTTATGAAATCCTAGACAAAGTTGGATCAGTTGCATATAGAGTGTCTTTACCTCCTTGTTTATCCCAGGTGAACAATGTATTTCATTTTTTAATGTTGAGAAAATAAATGCCAGACCCATCACATTTTTTAGCACAGAGGTAGTTCAATTGTAAGAGAATCTCCCTCATGATGAACAACAAGTCTAGATTCTAGACCAAAGAGATAAAGTGTTACAGAATAAGGCAATTCATCATATAATAAATTTTTGGAAAAATGATATGGTTAAAGTGAAAATGTGAGAATCTGAAAATGCTATATGTGATAAATACCCCCACTTATTTGATAAGTGAGTAAAAATTGCGAGTATGCATTTTTAAAAGGGGGGATGGATGTAGCATCCCAGGAAAATAAAGAATATGACATTTTCATATGTATTAATATTTTTGAATTAAATATTATTTTTAATTTTAAAGTGATGCTACGTTTTATGCCGTACATGATACACAACAACAGGTTTCTTTGAAATCTCATGTTTCTCGCAATGTGGAGTTATACAGAAAAAGAAATTAATAAAATAATATTATTTTAAATGGAAGTTAACTTCTAGACATTGTAATAGAGAGAATGAAAATACTATCTAAAATATGATTATAGATGTTTGTTAAATGTTTTTACATTTATCCAATAAAAGATAGAGGCTAAAATGCGAATATAACTAATTTTAAGCACAAATACTCTAATATTCTTTAAAATGTCAATTTACCGCCTTTTGATTGAAAACCCTCTTTAAATACTGTTTTTTTCACTTTTATATTCTCTATTTGAAAAAATAAAATTCTTCTTTAGAATTGGGACATAAAAATATAATTATTAATAAATTTTGGTATTTTTTTGATAATGTTCATTTTTAATGAATAGTGAAAAATATTTTATTTTAATTCAAAACTGTCATTTAATATAATTTATTTATATGGTTATATTATCATTTTAATTCGATTTAAAGTTTAATTCGATTATATTTTTAAAATTTAATTCAATTTTGTTCATTGGAAGTAATTTCACTTTGAAATTGGACATAAACAAGTGTCAATCTTTTGATAGTTATTATTTCATAAAAACACGCTTTGTGTTGACCACATGAATTAATTTTAAATTATTTAATGAAACTTCTATATTAAGAATTTTTTAAAATATAAATCTTTTTTGAATTCTAAATATCAAATATATCGTAAGCTAAATTTTTTGTATTTTTCTGAAAAACATCAATTTTGATGAATAGTGAAAACACATTGTTGATGTTAAAAACCTGACTTCTTCATTTAAATTAAATTTTACCAGCTCTATGAACTGTATTTTGAATATTATAGATACATGGTTGTTATTAGTATGTAAAATGTTGTTCAATAAGGTGAAAATATTTTTTTTTGAATAGTATCTTTTTACTTTTATTTACCACTGTTAAAGATAAATAAGGTAATTCAAGGTAAACATAATATTATAATAATATTAAATTACCCTAACATGTGTCTTAATCCTATTTGTTGATAAATTTCTAACCATGGTCATCCTTGGGACAATTTTGGGACCCCATATATCCACTTGGATGTGATAATGACACTTTATGTAAATTAATTTAATATAAAGACAAAAATGCCAAAAACATATGTCATTTAGTAAATCAATTTTTACATGGGGTTATATAATTTATCTATTAGACTAAAATTATTTATTTTTAAAATATAATAATATTTCCTAAATCATGGTATTTTTTGATATTTTTTAGACATCAAATAAAGAGAATTATTTATGACACAATAATGATGTAGTGTTTACCTCATTAATGAATGATTTAAATAAATAAGATTATTAAAATTAAAACAATATACAAAACATTTACAATTATTATTGAATGGTTTTACATCGAACATGAGTCCTCATCTCTTTGACATTAATGAGTTTTGATCCTTTTGAAACCAAATATCATTATATAATAAAATAATATTTTCATGCATTCCTAAAGAGCCCCTCCTCCCTCTTGTAAAAAGCCATCACTACTAACTCAATACTCACATATCTCAAGCACCTTGACTCATCCAAACTATACCAAAATAATCTCCCTACATCCCACTATTCCTCCTATAATCCTTACCTTAGTCATAAGGCAGTTCAAAAAATCAATTTTGTTCAAACCAATGGGAGTTACCCTATTTAAAGGTAACACCATATCTTAAGTTATTTCATTTTATTTTACTTCTCCAACCCCCTAAACTCTGTTTATTTATTTAATTTATTACAACACCAGTATCCTAAATATACTAGATTTTTATTATTAGAAGAATTTGAACTACACATACACACACCTCTATTTTATTGGTGAAGAATATACTGTTTCTATGGACGGTGAACTACTGCCTCACGAAACAATTATTGTTCGATTATCTACTACCGCCCCCTCCAAGTGATATGAATCGTTCAGGCCATACACAAAATGTATAAAGGATGGAGTTAGTGAAATTAAATATGATATTATACTAGAAATATAATATACCACTTCATAATTATGTTTTCATTCTATTAAATATGAAATAGAAATGAAAGTAGCGTTCATGCGTACGTATGGCTTACCGTCTCCATGAACGGTGCATTTCTTTTTATACTTCCAAATATTATGTACTATTATAAATACATATATATAGTAGATATATATGATATATATGATATCAAAATCATGAACATCATTATATATATAATGTAATTTGGACCACATGGACAACTTCTAAATATAAGATGTCCATTTTTGACTCAAGTACCAAATATCGACAAAAGGACTGTTATTAACATAATTAATTTTGTAATTTTTATAAAATTTTAATAAGTGCTATAAAATTAATAAAATACCTAAATTTTTTTTTGAATCAATTAGATTTTATCTTTAGTTTATTATTCAGGATATTAAAGAATGAACAAGTCAAATCAGACACGACGTAAGGGACTTCGTATCAATCTCCTTTCATTGAGGCATATTTTTCTTTATACACGACATTATTTTATATGGTATATAAAAACTTTTAAATTTTAATTTCATTAAAAGGTAATATTTTTTCTTCGAAGTGTTTTACTAAACTACAAAGGGAATGTTTTTAACATTTGTGGTGACAATGACCACTCCACTGTCGCAATCATTATTTGGCTTCCTCTATAAGCATTAATGTTTTTAAAAAGAAAATAAATCCTTTATTCTATTTTTGTGTGTTTTGGTATTGAAAATGGTTTTTTAAATGGATTAATTATTTCAATATCTTGAAATGATTTCTTGTGATTTCAAATGAAATGTTATTAGTGAAATTTTTATATTTTCAATATTTTATGTGTTATGACTTTATAATTTTATTTGGAAATTTGACGAGTGGTTATGTGGTAAACAAAATGACGGGTGGTGTCATGAGAAACGTGGACTGGTGGTTACATTATACCTTCATTGCATTGGTTATGGAATTCGGCCATATAGCTATTCTATTTAGTGATATGTGTGGAAGTTGACTATATGGTTATTCTTTTTAAGTACGTTTATGTCCCAAGTTACCTTTATATGTTATGTGTTCTTTCTATGGGTTTTATGGTAATATTTTGGTGAAAAACTGGTAATAAATGATCTTTTAATCAGTGATGAGTATTTACTACTTCATAAAGGTGAAAAGTATTATTTATGATAAGGTATTCATGGTTTACATTTTGTTTTGAAAAACAATCAGTCTTCTTTCTTTGTGTATCCCTTAGTGAGCTTTTTATGCTCCTCCCATGTTTTTGAAATTTTATTCACATGACATAAAGTGGCCTAGGTTCAAGGATGGGATCTAGTAAAATTCATTCTATCTAAAACATAGAACTAGACATGGCTCATTTTTTCAAAGTGTTTTTATTTTAGAAAAAAAATTGGATACAGATTAAAAGTGTCTACTTATAATATTCAAGTTATTTTGTTTATGTTATGACCTAATTCTCAAATGCTATAAACATGAAAAGATCCTCAATATGAATTATTAACTTAATTCAAGATTATGTAATGTTTTATTATAAGGCCCCAGCCTTAAACCTTACTTAATCTTGAGTTATTATAAGATTACACATTGAGGATATTTTCAGGTTTAGAGTTTTAGAGAATTAGATCATGAAACTTGCATTACATTCCACATTTAAACAAAGTGGTTACATAAAAGACAGTATTCATTCATCCCATCAACGAAAACATATTGAAAATAAAACATGGATTCTTTCTTGACACATCCTTGACATTATCATCACATCATGTACCTTTCCCTTGACATGTGAAAAACATTTAAAAAACTTGGGATGAGCATAAAAATCTCAGTAAGGGTTATAAAAATATGTAAAGGAAACATGAGTTTATATATACATAAGAATGAAATCATACTTTACCCATAAAACATAGGCACTTTAACATACCTCATCAAACCAAGAATAAATCATATAAATAATAAGACATAAAGGTAACTTGAGGCATTCATTACATTCTTACGTATGGAGTAACCCTCTTGGTTATGTTTGGAATACCCATCACAGTATATTCCCTAAATCTCTTCGGAGAAACCTTAACGTTTCACTCTTTCACGTTACCCAATGCATTGGAGAGCTATATAGGGCTCACCTGCCCTTAGTTTATCACGGAACCACCCGTTTTCATAACAATGCCCAAGAACCTCAACATAATCGTATCACATAAAACATGCATAAAGGAATCATAACATTTCCACCTTTCAATCACAGGATATCAATACAACACATTTATATAAAAACATTATGAAAACCATTTTCAATACCAAAATAAATGAAAAGTAAAACATGGTATTTATTTTTCTTTAAAGAAAAGGTAGGTCTTTTAGAGGAAGCTGAAACTCAAATAATAGTCACGGCCGCGGAGAAGTCGTTGTCGCCGCATACGTACGACAAAAACATTCCCTTTTATCATTTAGTAAACGCTTCGTATAAAAAAGATTACTTTTGAATAAACTTAAAAGTCAAAGGGGTTTATAATAAAAAAAGGTTGTGTATAAAACAAAATATTCCTCAATGAAAGGAGATTGAGACGAAGTCCCATACAAAGACGGTATCCTTGGTTTAAGGATAAATCAATTACATAATTATGTGTGACAAACTAATACATCAAATATAATTGGATATTAAGTGTAAAATTATCAAAGGTCATTCACACATATTCAAAGGATGACATATTCAATAACTACATGTTGAACCCAAAGAAATCGAAATTGGGTTAAGAAGTTCCCTTGACAGCCTAACGGTGTCACATCGAAATGAGTTGATGAGAGATAAAAAGTGTATCTAATCACATGGACATAAAATTTAAATCAATAAGGATATATTATAAGAACATATCCCAACATAATAGTATGTTAATTAAAAGACATAACAAACGAAGTCTTTTAAAATGAGGAGGGTGAAAGGTTCCATTACCGACTTGGGTAACTTTCGAAAAGTACACCCCATTGAAGAAGTGTCATAAAATGAATATGTAAATACACATAAATGGAATTATATTAAAAAAAGAGTGTAATAATGGGCAGTACATAAACCACTCAAATGAAATTGTGGCAAATGTAGCAAAAATCTCACAGGAATAAAAGTGAGATGAAAAATCCCTTACAAAAACTCGGCAGCCTAAC
Organism: Viscum album; assembly: GCA_963277665.1. Classification (NCBI taxonomy): domain Eukaryota; kingdom Viridiplantae; phylum Streptophyta; class Magnoliopsida; order Santalales; family Viscaceae; genus Viscum; species Viscum album. Next base: position 13,254,469 of record OY728151.1, on the reverse strand, counting down.
GGCGCCACTTAAAACTTCCAAAATAGATTGATGAGAGGAAATAGGGTCTCTCATCATATGAACATAATAAGTATAGTGGGAGTAATATAAAATAACATCCCAATCATAAGAAAGATGAGCTTAAAAGGAATTACATAAAAGAGTGTACTTAAAAAGAAAGAGAGGTGTAGGATCCCTTACCTCAGGCCCGACTTGACTCGATCGTTATTTAACATCCTGAATAATAAACTTGAGTTAATTTCCACTTTATTAAGAACCTTTTTATAGTTCATTATTCCTTTTATATCACTTATTTCAATGTTATAAACATTATTTAATCATTTAAGTTAATAATGTTTGTTTTGTCAATATTTGGATCTTAAGTCGAAAGTGGACTTCTTACAATTACATGTTGTTCGTGTGGTCAAATTTTCATTATATCCAAAATTATATTAAAGATTTGGATATCATATATATCATATATATCCAGAATATACATTTATTTATAATATTACATAATCATTTAGAGGTAAGAAATGAAATGCACCGTTTATGGAGACGGTAAGCCGTACGTACGCATGAACGCTACTTTCATTTCTTTGTCATATTAATGGAATTAAAACTATATGAGAGGTATGTATATTTTAATTAAAGAATTATATTAATCATTTATATGTATCATTCATCATATATATCCATTATATACATGTACTTATAATAGTACATTACATTTGGGGATAAGAAATGAAATGCACCGTTCATGGAGACGGTAAGCCGTACATACGCATGAACGCTACTTTCATTTCTATCTCATACTTTAATGGAAAAAAATAATAATGATATGGAGGTATATAGTAATTCCAGTATAACATCATATATAATAACATTAAATCCATCCTTTATACGTCCCACATATGGCATTAACGAATCACATCACTTTGAGGGGGGCGGTAGTCCGTACTTCCTTAAATGAAGATATCGCGTTTACGCATAATGGAAACCATAAAGGTATGCCCAAAATGAAAAATACAGAAGCTTAAGGAAAACATAAACACATTATATATCACATATAAATATAGTGTCATCTTAATGGCCACCTTTTAAGGTGTTAAAAGAATGTTGAACAATCATCGTTTCGGGAGGCCGAAATTTTCCATCCACGGAAACAGTATGTTCTTTAACCATTGTAAGTTGGTGTGTGAAAGTGTAGCTCGAATCCTTATTATAACAACATCCTAGTATATTGATGATACTGTATTTGTTACAAAATAAATGAATAAAAAGAGTTTAGGGGGTTGGAGAAGCAAAATAAAACAAAAGGACTCAAGTGAAAACATTACCTTAAAATCGGGTAACTCCCTTCGGTTTGAGCTCAAAGGCTTCCTTGGGAAGACTTCTGCCCAAAGTGATGCTTCAAGGAGTAATAGAGGGAAGTGGAGAGACAGAATGGGCAGAGGTTGGCCGAGTCAAAGGCTTTGGGAGTGTGGGTAAGGAGGTAGAGGTGGGGGCCTTTTATAAGAGGAGAGGAGGGGCACTTTTGGAAAGTAAGAAATATTACTTTATTTGAAAATGTGTTTCGGTTTTAAAAGGTCCCAAATTGATAGAATTCGTGGATAAGGTGATAAGGGTTCGAAATCCACCCATCCAATAAGTTTTGGACATGTGTAGGTCATAGAGTTTACATTATCTTCTCATTTTATTTAAATCGTCAGATAATGATGTCATCGCTGCATCATTATGATGTCATAAATAATTTAATTTATTTAATGTCTAAAAATTTTAAAAAATTACTATGATGTACGAAATCATTTTAGCTTTATAATGACTATTTATAATAAAAAATCTGTCTTGTATAACCCCACATAAAAATTGTTTTAGTAAAACATATCATGTTTGTGTCATCTTTACTTTCACATTAAATAAAAAGTTATTTATGTCATTTCCCAACCAAAGTGGCTCCATGGGGTCCCCAAGTTGACCCATGGCTTTTCTTGGTCGTCCATCACACATCCAATGAGGTTAGGACATGTTTAAAGTTCATTTAATATTATTAAAACATTATTTTTACCTTAAACTACACTAATTATCTCTAATCGCGATTAAAAACTTAATAAGTTACTATTCACCAAAAAATTATTTTTATCCCATTGAACCACATTTTACTTCTTAATGAAAAACATGTATGTCTGATTTCTGAAATTAAAAACACAAAGATGGAAAAATTTCATTTGAATGGAAAAATCAGTTTTTATAAGTACCACTTAGTGGTGTCACTATTCATCAAAAATTGATGTTTTTCAGAAAAATCCCAAAAATTCACCCTAAGCTATATTTGATATTCCGAATTCAAAAATGAAGTCTATTTTACAAAATTCAAATCATATAAGTCACATTAATTAATTTAATAATTAATTCCCGCTGTCAGAGCAAATAGCGTGTTTTTATGAAACAATAAGTATCAAAAGATTGACAGTGGTTTAAGTCTGATTTCAAAGTGAAATTAATTCCAATGACCACTATTGGATTTAATGGTAAAAATATATTCTAATTTCACTTTAAAACCAATTCAAAATATAATCTAATCATATAAATAAATTATATTAAAAAGAGGTTTTGAATTAAAATACAACATTTTACACTATTCATTAAAAAATGAACTTTATCGGAAAAATACGAAAAATTTACACAAAGTAAATTTTGATTTCCCGATTATTAATAAGAGTTTTATTTGGCCCAAAATAATGTTTAAGAGTGAACAAAACTATATTTAATGACGGTTCACCACCAAAAGGAGATAAGTGAACCTTTAGTGAAAACTAGGGCATATACGCCTAAAATTGAATTCTTTCCATATTTTAAGCCTCTATCCATTATTGGATAAATGTAAAAACATTTAAAAAACATATATAATCATATTTTAGTTATTTCTATCCATTTATGCCAATACAACGGCTGCATGTTAACTACCATTTAAAATAATATTATTTTATTATTAGAGTGCAACGTAAGATTCCCAAGAAACTCGTCGTTGCGTGTTGGGTACGCCATCGAGCATAGCGTCCCCTTTAAAGTCATATTAATATTTTATTCACAAATATGGATAAATATGAAAATGTCATATTCTTTATTTACCTGGGGTGTTACATCCTTCCCCCCTTTTGGGAATTGCGTCCTCGCAATTTTTAAAATTGAGCTTAGATACATCCTTGAAAGTCCCACATCGGAACAAGAGTCGGTAAAACAATCACTTTAAAATAAAGAAAGATAAGCACAGAGGTCACCCGAGTTAACCCATAATAGGACTCCATGTAGGAAAACATGGACATGGAGGAGAAAACATAGGGTCATGTTCTGATGGAGAGTGATAGAAAACATGTTTAGGAGAAAGTTAACCACAAGAAAATCACAAACTTGTGATGGGTTAAACGGTATTCGATTCCCCAGTAGGAAAAGTTAATAGGCAACATTTTTGTTTTAAGTTACTTTTTATTGAGGAATTTATTCATAAGGAAACATAATCACTTATCATGTTGACATTCAACTTTTACTAGATTCCTTAATCAAACTAATATTTTTTTCCAAAAGGTGAGTATTTAGGGAGACTTGTTCGCATTAAGAGTACTATAATCAACTTCTAGAGAATCACCTAATCCACAAAAGAGAACTATATAAATCCCATGTCTTTAGGCTTTAACCAAAACCAAAACCAAAAAGGTTAGTACAAGTTCAGATAATCCAGAAAAGGATAAACCATTAAAAAGAAAATCTATGCTTAATCTCCGAAATTTGTCCAACAAAACCCAAAGTTCAACGAGGACCATCCGATAAACAATTTTTCCATAAACTTCTTCAAAGTAAACCAATATAAGATTTTAAACCCAAATATTTTAAGGATTTAGTCACATAGTATTCCGATTTAAATCGTAACATTTATCTCCAAACAACATCAGTTGCTCCTAAAGTCTCGTATTGAAATTTAATTAACCTAATCACATATCCTCCATGATAGGTTAATCATTTTCATAAATAACCAAAAATCAACTTACTCTTAATTCATAAAATCATATAAATAAAAAGAATCAGTCAAACTAACCAGGGACTTCATGTAGTCCAGTGGTAGGTGATAAATACCAGTTGCACTTTCATTGTGGGTTCGATTCCCGCAGCTTTGTCCGACGCGACGGGTAGTCACACGGTCTACGTGTTGTCCTTTTTCCAAAACTATATAATTCTCAAATCATTCCCCAAAAAGGGATAAAATCATCAAAAATAACCATAACATAATTTAACTTCAATTTTATCTCATGCCTTTCACTTCAATCATAACATATAGTAACCCATAATTACCTAAAAAGTAAGGATCATATAAACCCAAATTATTCTTTATAACTATGTCCATAAAAGAAAAGATAACTATTCCTTGAATAAAATTTTCCTATATTAAACATCAGGGTTACACATAATATAAAAATTCTTCTAATGTAACCCCATCATCAAAAGAGACTTAACACTCTTAAGAATTTCACCATAACTCTTGAATCCCTTATATGTTGACATCTTACTCATTCAACATTCTTCATGATCCATTAACCATTCCTTTCCAACTTATTCCGAAATACCTCTTTCATACAAAAAAATTCATGAATCATATCCTAAGATTCCAAAATAGGAAAACAATAGTTATGAAATAGTACATACCTTTGATTGGTCATTGTCAGTTTCTTCATCCTCAATCGGAATGGCATTAGGTATTGGTAAACGAAAATTTGTACGCTCTTGGTGACCCCATTCATGAAACTTCTTCATAGGACATGTGTTTGCATAATGACCATGCACACCACATTTAAAACATTCAATTGATCCCTTAGAAAGAACTTATTTCCCTTTCCTCGAGTCAACTGGATGCTTCCTTTTTCCATGGCAGGTTCTTGCTTTATGACCTTCATTTCCACATCTATAGCATATTTCTGTCCCTTTGAAACATTTTCCTAGGTGTTTCTTTCCACATCTTTGACACATAGGTTTTTGAACACACTTACCTTTATGATTATTACCTGTACTTCCGTAGGGATTTGTTTCTTGCATATATGATGCCTTAGAAAAATCTCCAAGGTTTAGGTGGTCAATCATGACTCCAGATAGTTGGTTGAGGATAATCACACGAGTTCTCATTGCAGCTCCCATTTCATTCAGTTGCTTTCTCAAAAAACTGTCATTGTTTCCTTCACATCCACTGTTACTTTGGTGCCTGCTAGATCCAGCCATTTACTAAAACCAAAAAGGTCAGTGTGAGTATATCATCAAAACCATCATGTACTAATGAGTAAGATAAACACTAATATATACTTACTCATTCACTTTATCTAAAACTAGGACTCTTTCTGAAATCATAACCATTGTGGTAATGTCACTTATTCTTAAAGAATACCCTAACCTCTAAAGTTATCTAAACCGACCTTTGATACCAACTATAAGGCCCCAGCCTTAAACCTTACTTAATCTTGAGTTATTACAAGATTGCACATTGAGGATCTTTTCAGGTTTAGAGTTTTAGAGAATTAGATCATGAAGCTTGCATTACATTCCACATTTAAACAAAGTGGTTACATAAAAGACAGTATTCATTCTTCCCATCAATGGAAACATATTGAAAATAAAACATGGATTCTTTCTCGACACATCCTTGACACTATCATCACATCTTGTACCTTTCCCTTGACCTGTGAAAAACATTTCAAAAACTTGGGATGAGCATAAAAAGCTCAGTAAGGGTTATAAAAATATGGAAAGGAAACATGAGTTCATATATACATAAGAATGAAATCATACTTTACCCATAAAACATAGGCACTTTAACATAACTCATCAAACCATGAATAAATCATAGAAATCATAAGACATAAAGGTAACTTGAGGCATTCATAACATTCTTACGTAGGGAGTAACCCTCTTGGTTACGTTTGGAATACCCATCACAGTATATTCCATAAATCTCTTTGGAGAAACCTTAACGTTTCACTCCTTCGCATTACCCAATGCATTGGAGAGCTATATCGGGCTCACCCGCACTTAGTTTATCACGGAACCACCCGTTTTCATAACAATGCCCAAGAACCTCAACATAATCGTATCACATAAAACATGTATAAAGGAAACATAACATTTCCAACTTTCAATCACAGGATATCAATAAAAAACATTGATATAAAAACATTATGAAAACCATTTTCAATACCAAAATAAAAGAAAAGTATAACATGGTATTTATTTTTCTTTTAAAAAAAAGGTAGGGCTTGTAGAGGAAGCCTAAACTCAAATAATAGTCACGGCGGCGGAGAAGTCGTTGTCTCCGCATACGTACGACAAAAACATTCCCTTTTGTCATTTAGTAAACGCTTCGTATAAAAAAGATTCCTTTTGAATAAACTTAAAAGTCAAAGGGGTTTATACACCATATAAAAAAAGGTTGTGTATAAAACAAAATATGCCTCAATGAAAGGAGATTGAGACTAAGTCCCATATAAAGACGGTATCCTTGGTTTAAGGATAAATCAATTACATAATTATGTGTGACAAACTAATACACCAAATATAAGTGGATATTAAGTGTAAAATAATCAAAGGTCATTCACACATATTCAAAGGATGACATATTCAATAACTACATGTTGAACCCAAAGAAATCGAAATTGGGTTAAGAAGTTCCCTTGACAGCCTAACGGCGTCACATCAAAATGAGTTGATGAGAGATAAAAAGTGTATCTCATCACTTGGACATAACTTTTACATCAATAAGGATATATTATAAGACCATATCCCAACATAATATTATGGGAATTAAAAGACATAACAAACGAAGACTTTTAAAATGAGGAGGGTGAAAGGTTCCATTACCGACTGGGGTAACTTTCGAAAAGTACACCCCATTGAAGAAGTGTTATAAAATGAATATGTAAATACCCATAAATGGAATTATATTAAAAAAAAGGAGTGTAATAATGGGCAGTAAATAAACCACTAAAATGAAATTGTGGAAAATGTAGCATAAATCTCACAGGAATAAAAGTGAGATGAAAAATCCCTTACGAAAACTCGGCAGCCTAACAGCGCCACTTAAAACTTCCAAAATGGATTGATGAGAGGAAATAGGGTCTCTCATAATATGAATATAATAAGTACAGTGGGATTAATATAAAATAAAATCCCAATAATAAGAAATATTAGCTTAAAATGAATGACATAAAAAAGTGTACTTAAAAAGAAAGGGAGGTGTAGGATCCCTTACCTCGGGTCCGACTTGACTCGATCGTTATTTAACGTCCTGAATATTAAAATTGAGTTAATTTCCACTTTATTAAGAACCTTTTAATAGTTCATTATTCCTTTTAGATCACTTATTTCAATGTTATAGACATTTTTTAATCATTTAAGTTAATAATGTTTGTTTTGTCGATATTTGGTTCTTAAGTCGAAAGTGGACTTCTTACAATTACATGTTGTTCGTGTGGTCAAATGTTCATTATATACAGAATTATATTCAAGATTTGGATATCATATATATCATATATATCCATAATATACATGTATTTATAATATTACGTAATCATTTAGAGGTAATAAATGAAATGCACCGTTCATGGAGACGGTAAGCCGTACGTACGCATGAACGCTACTTTCATTTCTTTGTCATATTAATGGAATTAAAACTATATGAGAGGTATTTATATTTTAAATCCAGAATTATATTAATCATTTATATGTATCATTAATCATATATATCCATTATATACATGTACTTATAATAGTACATTACATTTGGGGATAAGAAATGAAATGCACCGTTCATGGAGACGGTAAGCCGTACATACGCATGAACGCTACTTTCATTTCTATCTCATACTTTAATGGAAAGAAATAATAATTATATGGAGGTATATAATAATTACAGTATAAAATAATATATAATAACATTAAATCCATCTTTTATACATCCCACGTATGGCATTAACGAATCACATCACTTTGAGGGGGCGGTAGTCCGCACTTCCTTAAATGAAGATATCACGTTTACCCATAATGGAAACCATAAAGGTATGCCCAAAATGAAAAATACAGAAGCTTAAGGAAAACATAAACACATTATATATCACATATAAATATAGTTTCATCTTAATGTCCATCTTTGAAGGTGTTAAAACAATTTTGAACAATCATCGTTTCGGGAGGCCGAAATTTGCAATCCACGGAAACAGTATGTTCTTTAACCATTGAATGTAGGTGTGTGAAAGTGTAGATCGAATCCTTCTTATAAAAACATCCTAGTATATTTATTATACTGTATTTGTTACAAAAAAATGAATAAAAAGAGTTTAGGGTGTTGGAGAATCAAAATAAAACAAAAGGACTCAAGTGAAAACATTACCTTAAAATCAGGTAACTCCTTTCGGTTTGAGCTCAAAGGCTTCCTTGGGAAGACTTATGCCCAAAGTGATGCTTCAAGGAGTAAAAGAGGGAAGTGGAGAGACAACATGGGCAGAGGTTGGCCGAGCCAAAGCCTTTGAGAGTGTGGGTAAGGAGGTAGAGGTGGGGGCCTTTTATAAGAGGAGAGGAGGGGCACTTTTGGAAAGTAAGAAATATTACTTTATTTGAAAATGTGTTTCGGTTTTAAATGGTCCCACATTAATATAATTTGTGGCTAAGGTGATAAGGGTTCGAAATCCACCCATCCATTAAGTTTTGGACATGTGTAGGTCATAGATTTTACATTATCTTCTCATTTTATTTAAATCGTCAGATAATGATGTCATCGCTGCATCATTATGATGTCATAAATAATTTAATTTATTTAATGTCTAAAAATTATAAAAAAATTACTATGATGTAGGAAATATTTTTTTCTTTCCAATTAATATTTATAATAAAACATCTGACTTGTATAACCCCACTTAAAAATTGTTTTAGTAAAAAATATCATGTTTGTGTCATTTTTACTTTTACATTAAATAAAAAGTTATTTATGACATTTCCCAACCAAAGTGGCTCCATGGGGTCCCAAAGTTGACCCATGGCTTGTCTTGGTCGGGCATCACACATCCAATGAGGTTAGGACATGTGTAAAGTTCATTTCATATTATTAAAACATTATTTTTACCTTAAACTACACTAATTACCTCTAATCGCGATTAAAAACTTAATAAGTTACTATTCACCAAAAAATTATTTTTATCCCATTGAACCAAATTTTACTTCTTAATGAAAACCATGTAGGTCGGATTTTTGAAATTCAAAACACAAAGATGGAAAAATTTCATTTAAACGGAAAAATCAGTTTTTATAAGTACCACTTAGTGGTGTCACTATTCATCAAAAATTGATGTTTTTCAGAAAAATCCCAAAAATTCACCCTAAGCTATATTTGATATTCTGAATTAAAAAATGAAGTCTATTTTAGAAAATTAAAAACATATAAGTCAAATTAATTTATTTAATAATTAATTCCCGCTGTCAGAGAAAATAGCGTGTTTTTATGAAACAATAAGTATCAAAAGATTGACACTGGTTTAAGTCTGATTTCAAAGTGAAATTAATTTCAACGACCACTATTGGATTTAATGGTAAAAATATATTCTAATTTCACTTTAAAACTAATTCAAAAGATAATCTAATCATATAAAAAAATTAGATTAAAAAGAGGTTTTGAATTAAAATACAACATTTTACACTATTCATTAAAAAATGAACTTTATCGGAAAAATACAAAAAATTTACACAAAGTAAATTTTGATGTCCCGGTTCTTAATAAGAGTTTTATTTGGTCCCAAATAATGTTTAAGAGTGAACAAAACTATATTTAATAACGGTTCACCATCAAAAGGCGATAAGTGAACCTTTAGTGAAAACTAGGGCATATACGCCTAAAATTGAATTCTTTCCGTATTTTAAGCCTCTAGCCTTTATTGGATAAATGTAAAAACATTTAAAAAACATATATAATCATATTTTAGTTATTTCTATCCATTCCCACCAATACAATGGCTACATGTTAACTACCATTTAAAATAATATTATTTTATTATTAGAGTGCAACGTAAGATTCCCAAGAAACTCGTCGTTGCGTGTTGGGTACGCCATCGAGCATAGAGTCACCTTTAAAGTCATATTAATATTTTATTCACAAATATGGATAAATATGAAAATTTCATATTCTTTATTTACCTGGGGTGTTATATTTATGGTCTAGGCCTTATATTTTATGAGGTATTTTATAGTACTTGTGTGGACAATTATGTTGTGATTAGTTATGGATAAAATTATATGAGTGATATAGTAATTATGTTGTTGTTATTTTAGGACATATTTATGATTTAATTGATAATGGAGTTACCAGTTATGTATTAGTCTTAGGGATCACTGTATATCAATTGTAATTTACTTTTTTACTTAATCTCCAACATTACCAGATACGGGTAACATCACCTGCACCCAATTGTGAATTTTGGTTCGGGCCAATTCATCCATCATTTGGGATGGGGGATGCAAGGATTTTTTATTACCCTATTCTTAAAGATTTATTTTTGGATGTGATGGATCAAGAATGGATTATATATATATATATAAATTAAGGTATAGTTTTTAAATTATATATGTGTTTAGAGGATTATAATGTCATGTGGTAGTGATGAGTATTAATAATGGAAAATGTACATGGAATGATGAGGAGACATATTTGTTGTCAATTATGTTTAAAAAAATATATAACAATTTGTTTTGCACTTATATCAATGTGGTATATTCTTGTGGTATATGTATTTTTTATGGTGATATGTGGTTTTGGTTTTCGTATTAACAAGTTGTTTTTCTTATAAAGTAATAAAATTGATGGTAGTTCTGGGAAATATGTTTCCATGGAATGATGAAAATGAGTTTCATGGGGATATGGATATAATATACTCTATAAATTTATTATATGATTTATAATGTTATTATACATGGATGCTATGTTTGGTGAGTTTACTTTTTCATGTTAGGTGGTTTTAGATATATAACATGTTATGTATAGCTTTAGTTTGTCATAAACTAAATATTAGTGTTAGTCATCACACATTTATAAGGATTATTAGTTTAACACAGTACAATTTCTTCTTATATTATCACATATAAAAACATTTTAGGGTTCTATAAAATATTTCATGATTGATAGGGATTATATTTGATTTTATAGAATAATGAGGTTTGTAGGGTTACTTCAATATGTTTTTTAATCCCAATATCTTATGTTAAATGTTATATATATTTCATTACATGAAATAAATTATATTTTTGTATTTATGATATTTTTTTTGGTGGAAATTATTTTATCATATTTTAATTAGGATGATAATGCCTCCAAATATATATTTTTTCTATCCTCGGTGTTGGTGAACCATATAAACCCTATTGAACATATGGTTTAGGGGTAAATCACATCTATATTACAGACCTATTACATGTTCTTTTATTTTTTTTGATGGTATCATTGTATTAAGTCTATTTATTAAATAAGGGATTTATTTTGGTGTTATATACAAGTGAGGACTACAAGGGTATAATATATAGTTATTATCAATCACACTTAGTATTAAACAAAATAAGGCATATAGCATATATATTTATTGATTAGAGACCACTGTAATCAAACATAAGGAAATTATTCCAACCAAACATACTAAATGAGATTACATAATATTTGGTTATTGACCTCAGTAGTGTGTATTCTTGTCGATTGATAATAAATATAGATGAATTTTGGCTATTTTGGGGGAAAATAAAAATAACTATATGTAATATATATTAAAATAATTATTGGAATCATGGTAAATAAATTTTCTAATATTGTTTATGTATGCTTATTTATATTCCTATTTATATATTTTTACAAAAATATATTTCAAACATTTTTCCACAAATCATTATAATATGATTAAATTAGTAGAGGATTATTATTATTAGAGGAAGACACAAAATGTGTTTTATATTCTAAGATTAATGATGTATGAGGGGTATGTCCGAAATCAAGAGGAAAATTAGTGTTGTAATGTTACATAACATAATTGGCATAAATGAGCCAAATTATACTTAATATTGTATTAATATTACATATATTGATGTTAATAATAAAAAAAATTATTACATTTCATAAGTTGTCAAAAAACATAGAATAATATAATCCACTCTCAAAAAATTAATTACCCCTATAATGAAATTATTTTCCTTTAAAGATTAATCCTTTTAAATATTTAATAATATATATGATCAAATAAATATTTTATAAAGAATATATTAAATAATATCATATCTAGAGAAATGAAGAATAGAAAACATGGAATAGAAAAAAAAATTATTGATTCACGAACTAATACATAATGGAGGAACACTGAGAAAAAGAATAATGAATATGAAAAATAATTTATGTTATTGGAACATATTGTAAATACATTTATAAGGAATAGAATTAATTTATATATTAATATATATATCTTGTAATCCTTCCATGTCTCATCAATATAGCCCTAAAACCCCATTTCTCATTTAAAAAGAACATAAAACATAGTATTTGGGATCTATATTGGTTCTTCAACATTATATGTTTCGCGATTCACAGACATAAATATTTATTTCTATAAATCTTCTAATTCCTATAAAAAAATCAATCCTACGAATCAGCATCTATTTCCATGTTTTACCTAAATAACCATATAATCTCAAAAAATATCTCAAAAATCTATCAAATCTTTGGATTAGTGTCATTAAGGACAATATATGGAAGCAATAAAAATAAATCGATTTTAAAAAACAAAACTATATTCCATTCATGATTTTTATTATGTTATAATGAACTCAATAACATTTTGAAATGAATATATAGATAATGGTTATACAATATGATCAAAAGGTGAAAACACATTAATGTATCATAATGATTATGATCATAAATATATGTGGAAGAATAATAATATGAGTATCATATTATTAAATGATAATGGAATAACAAATGATTCTATTAATTCATGATAGCATTACATGTATTATAAAATGAAAATATATATTCCATTGATATTGTTTTTTGAAAATTAATTAGTAAACATTATTCATGGTGTAAAATCTAAGGCATAAGAATTTGAAATAAGAGTGTGATATAAATATTTGCATAGATATTATATGTCATGGCTACAAACCATGAAATTTATCAAATTGTTGGATTTAAAGAATAAAGTATTTATTTTTATGTTCTTGGGATAATATAGTCATATACTAATGGTAAAGGGTTAAAACACCCCCTTTACCCCTTTAATTATGATAAATCCTCCAATATACCCACTGGTTTTGGATAAATCGTCCCTTAAACAACTTTCAACCGATAAATAGTATTATATATCATTTGGGTTTGGATAAATACTTCCATGTAACATTATGATGTCATGATATGTAAAATTACCAATATATTGGAATTCTATATAATACCCCACCTATAAATCTTCCACACATAAATTTCTACCTAAAGAGTCATCATATACATCATAAAGAACACATTTAATTAATGATGTATTACAAAAAATTTCAAGATCGTATCACAAAAAATGACCACAATAATGTAAACAGTTGACTCCAAAAAAGAACCAACCTCAAATTTTTATTTCATAATAACATTTAGAATGTAATTCATTATAAAATAATTGATATACCAATGAAATAATTAGATATAAAATTGATTATGGGAGTGAAATCATAAATGATGTGGTAAAAAAATTATTTATTGTTATTAAAAAATATTATTTAACAGTAAATATTAAATATAAATTTGTTATTAATGAAATAATTTTTAAAATATATACATTCTATGAATGTTAATCCATTAACAGATCTTAAAAAAGTCTTTTTTATATGTAATTTTAGAATACATTGAATTTTTTTTAAAAAAATGAATCAACAATGTATACAAAAAAATATTTTTCCACCAAATATATGAAGCAAAATATTATATATAAAATTTTCTTTTTAAAATTATCTTCTAAAAATGATATTTTAATACATACAATGTTCATCATAATTTAATATGATGTGGAAAAAATATCATTTTATTGGACAATAATTCTATTTTTGAACATTTAAAAAAAAAATGGAAAACCCACATCTGAAAAGAGTAAAAACATACTTGATAAAATAATACAATTGAAACATGATTGTTACATGAGATAAAAATATATTTTAATTTCCATGTATAAATGATGTCATTGGAGATAACTTTGAAAAATTTATAAAGATTTTAAACCCACATTATGTAGGATGTTAATTATTCTAAACAATTATTTAAATTTAATAGTGATTAAACTCATTGAGGAGGAATATTAGAAAAAAAATATGCATTTCCCATGTGATATATTGATTGTAAAATTAAATAAAATATTATTAAGAATGTACGTAATCATTTAATAAATATTTTTCGTATGATGTATTTTAACTCTATGAAGGGAGTTAAGTTAACATAAACCATTCCAATATTGGTATGATTTTAATCAATGGTCTTTTAATGAAGAAAAAATATACCTATCAGTAATTCAATATTAATAACATGAATATGGTAAAATATAGTCATTATTTATTAATCAATACATACTAATTATGTAATGGTTACCAATTAGAAAATTGGCTCATGGAATTTTATTTGAGTCACCCAACCCTATCTTTTGAAACCTTCATAGTCAATCCCACAATATCTTATTTATAAAAAAACATAACCATCAAAATCACCAATCTTAGAGAAATTTTCATTTATTAAAAATGGTATAAAATTTATTTAATATTATTCGCAATAATTATATTAGAAACACATCATCCATTTTCAATATTGGGTGTTAGTATTTAAGATCGTTTTGAGCCAGTTTCGAAACATCTATGTTTTTATTCATTATTCTCATAATTACAGTAGTTAATTTACTATAAAATTAAAAATAATTTATAGTTTATAATTATTTATAGAGTCATAATTTTCTTTTTTGGGAGATCTATACTTGATCTGTAATAATTACTTTACTAATTAGAATATATAAATGATTCATTTCATATGTAGAGTTTTTTCATAAAAATAGATATGTAACATTATATTAAAAATAAATAATAAAAAATAATAATATTTAGTTATTAATATCACATATTAAATAAAACATAATTCAAATAGCCATTCATTTTATAAAATTTATTGAATTTATAAAATATGTTCATAAACCATCCCTAAAAAATTAGACACCATTTCTTACAAGATTATTATGTTCAATTTTAGTCGTAATATGTTCTTCAACGAAGAATACTGTTCGTGTCTAGTGATTAGTTTTGTGATATAATGAATTCAAAAATATGTAGTATAATAATATATATTATATAAAGTTATTTTAAACTATAAGAAAATCTGTTTTATATGAGGATATACTTTTAGATAGTTGAATGTATTGTTGCTATTATTGATCATATTTTTTATATGATTATTTAATTTTCATTAGAAAAATTAATTTATTTCAATAAAATAATATTTATAAGTTAAAAAATCAAATTACACACCACATATTCCACTGATTAAAATAATAAAGTAAATCAAGCATTCCATGGTGGCTATATATTGCATGTATGCATGGATGTTGATTTTTATTTTGTGTAATGAAGAAATTGAGTAATATAATTTATAATTTCAGACAAGAAAAAAATTCATAGTTAAAATAAAATATATTCAATTAAAAAAATCAGCATTATGATCTTGTGAATGAAAAAAATTATGTAGAGTGGTCGGGGTGGTATTCTCCACAACACAAAAATTATGATTTCAATTTTTTTAATAGAAAAGGGAATGGTTATTAATAATTTTACAAAAAGTATAATAACATACCAATATATTAATGATACTGATATTATTTTTTATGATTTTTTAAAAAAATGTTAAAATTAAAAAATTATTATAATGAAATATAATTAATAAAAAAAAATATAAAATGTATGTGTCACTTTTTCAATTATATCATTTAAAATGTGGTTTATGCATTTTATGGATAGACTATTAAAAATGTTATATCCTCTTGATAGCTTTATGGAATTTGTAGGATAGGTTTAGGTGGTTTCAATGTTGAACCATCTTTGTATTGTTGTGAGGTGAAGGAGTGGTCCCCCATTTTTAAGTAAAAAGGGATCAATGATTTGAAAATAATAAAAACATTTAAATAATGGGAAGTCACTCCCAAGGTAAATAACTCCAAAATTAAAAAAAATTACTTATAGGGGAAGATATATGTTTAATCTAAGCCTCAAACACCGATTCACACACATGTATTCAACTCATCACAACTATATTTTTCACTAGTAGCATTTTATATTTTAATTTTATAACTTTTTTTTACCAATGGAAACATATATATTATTCCAAATAAATAATATTATTCATATATAAAAATATTTTCATAAGTAAATAAAATTGAAATAAATTTTATTTTATTGAAAAAATAAAGTTATAATTTTTTAAAATTGTAGATATATAATATATTAAGAATAACTATTTTCAAGAAGATATCAGTCATGTTATAAAATATTAATTATAAATTTGTACATAAATTTGGCCATTTAGAATTTTTTAATTTCACTTAAAAAATTAATATTCTTTTAATTGAATGTTTTTATAAATCTACAAATTGTATATATAATTTAATAATTCAATTATAGTAAATGGTAATTTTAAAAATAGTATATTAGTCTATCTACATAAATACAAAGAGTTGTTAAAAGTACAAAACATTTATCATATGATTATATTATTCTCCTAAATGAAATAATTGTGATAAATGTTTTGAATTTATTAATATAATATATAATAAAAAACATTAAAATAATATTTTAATAGATATGGAAAAGACATATATGAAAGAAAAAAATAATTTTTAAATAATAGATATCCATATTCATCAATT
Organism: Viscum album; assembly: GCA_963277665.1. Taxonomy (NCBI): domain Eukaryota; kingdom Viridiplantae; phylum Streptophyta; class Magnoliopsida; order Santalales; family Viscaceae; genus Viscum; species Viscum album. The sequence continues at coordinate 13,237,508 of OY728151.1, read as the reverse complement.
TTATAAGACAAAAACAAATTTAACATTAATAAATATGAATTACATTTTAATTTCAACCTAATTTGTCATGACCAGGACCAATGAGTCTTGATCCACAACTACCACATGATCATATATATATGGTGGGGATTGGAAATATGTGCTTAAAAGAATAACTAATATGGGATTCATTTTCCTAATGTATATATAGAAATGAACTAAACAATCTCAATGCAGAAGTGAAGAGTAATAAATATAAAATAATGTAACATCTAAAGTTATAACAAATAATGAAACAACCTCTAGATGATTCATTATTATGAAAACATAATCTTAAAAGTAAAATTACAAATACAATCCCAAACAAAAAGATGTCCAATCATTACAGTAACTAGAAATGTTAAAATTGATAGAGATTTTCTCCAGATCTCCATGCCTCAACCACTATACATGGTTTAATACAAAAGGTTATTGCAATGATTCTCTAATATCACGAATGACCAATATTTCATCTATATAATACATGACACATTCAGGAAAATACCATTTAGAGGTGACCATATACATACAAAATAAAACAACCTAAAATATAAAGTTTGTGAAATATGAGACATGATAGAAGAAAACAACACATCCCACCTAATGAAAACCATACTAAAAAATGTTACATATATAGATCATAAAATAAACCTATTTTGATAGAGAATTTGGGTCACCATATCACAACCCATCCAATTAAAAGTGACTTCCAATAGTTCGAATGGTCCTTCAAGGAGTCCCATCATATCATGTGTCTATTCATAGATGTAACATTTTTGGGGACCCAAACCTCACTTTTGGGTTTCAATGTCAATGGGGGACAAAATTCGAGCATAAAAAATATAACATAGTTATTTGGAGGTTCCACTTAGTGTGTGGAGGATCCATTCATTTTCTAAATATGTTTTCCAATAAGTAGATAAAGGACCATATCTTTAGTAAAATTGGGAATACCACTCAAAAGATATATGTTCCATTCCATAGTATAGTAGGGGGTTCCACTTGTTAGATAGAAGAACCATTCTAATTTATAATAGGGGTACCAATCAGTAGACAATGGTACCTCTTCCAAGTACAATTGGGATAACAACAATATTGATATTGGAAATTTACCTTAGTTAAATTGGGGCTACCACTCAATAGATTGATAAGTCGCACACTAAGAATTTAGGTTTGTTGGTACACTATAATTAGCATAACTTATAACTATAATCATCAATAATCATTTATATAAGAACAATTTTATGAACATCTTTCATCATATCTCAAAATCCACAATGAAAGACATTATCACATTGTTTGTGGTCAAACACACAAGATATTCTGCTCACCGAGAAAAACATGAGTATGAATGAAGATGTATTGAGAGGTAGAATATTCTTAAATCAGAAATACACAAAGAATTTACCCACTCTTTTATCGGGCCTTGTATTATCCTTCAAATATCTTGGTGGACTTGTATCATTGCATTCCATGTAAGGTAACTTCATGGATTTTCTCATCCTCCCAAAGGTGATTTGGGTGCTTTTGTCTATGCCCATGTACACTACCAAATCTTGATACATTATGTATCCTGGTTGTTCCCATGTATGTGTAATATTAAATTAAACATCAGGAATCATTCCAAATGTCACATGTCATGTGGTTTCCTCGATGGAGTGAGATAAATATATAACTCACAAACTTCATCCCCCGATGTTGGGTCACTACAGGCTATTGTTCAACCCAGCAGGCATAGTGCTGTTTGTATTAGAATATAAATATATATTCCATCATTTTGTTATATATCCTCATCTAATACGTCAAATAACTTCTTATATTCACCCAAATAAAAGGTAAAATCATATTATCATCAATTCAAATCAACTAGTGGTCGAAAACTAGTATTTGTTAATCAAATATAGTATGTCACACAACCCATGTGACTCATAGTGATGCTTGTTAATCCCAAATCACAAATCCCTGGTATTTATCACATATATCTTTGAAATAATATCATTCCATCATCAAATAATCACTCCATTCATCACATGTGAATCTTCCACGAATCCATGAGTTCTATCTCACTCAATCATTCCTGGCACTTTCGAACCGTAACCTTGTAGCCCGATATAGAATATTATAAAGAACAATGAGGTAAAATAACATAATAAAAAGTGAAAAATTTATTTTCCATGTATTCATGGAATATTAATTTATATTTTTGATATCTATGGTGTGGAACATGGTATAATGGGGAGATAAATCTAATAACCCAATTGATTTTTCATGGGATCCTATTTGGTTTCCAATTTATCATATATCATTAAGCAGATTCATTATAAATTCATAAATAGATTAATAAGGAGGGAGAATACTACATATGATAGGTCCTACATCAATATTTGATAAATAATTGGTGAAAAACATACTCTCTAAGGGTGGTGTAATATATTTTCATTTCTATGCAACATGATTCACCTATTTATGGAAGATCATCATCATCTAATCTGAATTCACCAATGATGGGTCATACAACCTCCTCTCAATGATCACAGTGTTATGAAGATATCCTTCTAAATTTTACATTACATTATACTTATATTCATAAAATGTTTTTTAGAAAATAAATCTATCAATTAATTATTTTCATTAATTAATTTCTTTTAATGTACCCTCCAATGGTCGGCTCTTTCCAACATCCTAAACCCAAATATTTTAAGTCCCGCCTAGGAAAAATCCCACACTCTAGATTAAACCATGGTTTCATATTCATGACTAAAGACACAATTTATGATATATCACATTATTAAGGAAACATTTTGCACATGTGATATATAAATATATATTATTTATTTATTTATTTTGGAATCACAATGCCTCTGATTTGTATGCCATCATAGTGTGTGCCTCTTAAAATATTCCTTGATATATTAAATAGATATGAAATGAAAAAATAGCTAAATTATCACCTCCATCATTCATTTCATTTCGAAAAATAGAAAATACATGAATAATGGGCCTATATCTAGCTATATCACTCTCAGGAGATCTCTTACATTATTATAAGCTTCCACAACACACAAATAATAGGAATTTTACCCCCACATAAGACCGTCCCTTTTTATTCATTAATCTCTTCTTGGTGCACCATGAATTTGGCTCCATCTGTGTGGTACAACATTCCCCAAATAATAATGTCTATGTAATATTGCATTTATATCCTCAGTTGTGACACATCAAAGATTTCATATAGCTACTCCAACTGTGGGGTAACGGGTGATTAAAATAAATCTCTCCCGTAATATTCAAGATCCTGATCATTCTAATGATCATTGAAGAATACTTCCCTCCCTAGATAAATCATCAAAATTATCATCAAGGGGAGACTCTTATGGAAACACAGCCACACTTTACAATGCCCAGGGAACTAAAAATACGATAAATATAAGAATTTATGCTTATAATGATATATTCTCATGTGATCATGGATCATATGCACCATCTCAATCATATTCAGTACTATCACTAGCTAAACAAGTGATTCCCCATAGTTCTTAGTCCAGTATGAGGGTTACATACATATTCACTCATACAGGGCCTAAAATTATTCCATTTATATAATATATTGATATATTTTATTATAATAAAACAATAATATGGGTAGATGATACTCTCAACTCATGTTAAAGTCTATCAAGAAATCCTATATCACATCTTCAGGTCCATGTAAAGTGCCCTTGGTCATTCTATTTGTTTGTTGGTGGAAGGATGTACTCATTTCCATCTTCATCCTGAATTCTACCTGTAGGTCTCTTGAAAAATGTGAAGTGAACATCACATCATGGTTAATGATAACCAGCAAGGGAACCCCATGAAGGCGAATGATATATCATATGTAAAACTACCCCAAAAACTCCACCAAACACTAATCACTGTTAAGAGTGACATATGCTAAACATTTATGTCTCTGAACTACCAAAAAGATAGAATCATGGTATCCCACTTTATGTTGAATCCCTATCACAATGTCCATGGTAATAGAATCCCTTCTCACTATACTATCTTATGAGGATACAACAAACCTACTATAACCAAGTTCTCATCCATTAACTGATGACATGTGAGTCACTAAGTGATAAACAATTCTATGTTCCATATCATACGAGCCAATGAAATTCTCCATTGATGGTATCTATACATCATACACACGGCTGGATATATAGCCAAATGAGAATTGTGAAACTCACTCATCCACTCATCCTTCATTGTGATCGTGACCACATTTCATCCCAAAAAATGGAAGACGTGATTCCCCGCTTTAAAAATACATATGTTGAACATTATGGGGATATATGGTCACATAATACCTTAAATTCTATGTATCTGTATAGGGTTTTTCTCCCATGATGGATAAGTGGACTTATTTACACAATAAAATATAGAAAACCAGAAACCTCCCCCTCATCATGGGTTATCTACAATAAAGCAAGCTTTTAAGTTTTCTCATCCATCCAATGACATCTCTCACTACTAAAAGATAAATTACATTGAATTTTTTTTCATCAAAGTAACCTTAATGAAAATCCTTTATAATACAATATCAAATTATATCTCCATATCTAACACTATGAATAAATAGATGAATAAATGAATAACACATGTGTCTATAAATACTGAATCAAGAGTAAAAAAAATACATATCGTACAAATAATATTTTCATATGCTAATGGTATGTAAACCACAATTTTCTAGAACATCCCATGGCCAATAATTCTTGCTCCATGATCATGGTGTGGGATACCTAGTGGTGTTGGTGGATGGGTCTCATATCGTCTTCCACCAATGAAAAATCTAACTCATTGAGACCCACCTTCACTTTGATAACATCATCACACTTGGGGAATCAATACACATTCATGGTGGATCCATGATCATGGAACTTCCTCTACCATGGTGGTCCATCCTCTATCTATCTACTCTTGAAAACACATTGTGTAGTGAAATCTCATTTCATGTGTCCATGCCCATCAATTTCATATCACATCCACTCTATGGGAATCCTTAGTCCCCTACATGGTCCCTTTACCAGATTTCCTTGTGTCTGAGTCTATTCTCAGGGATGTATCATATGCTAAGATCCTATAGAATGGATTATACTATCAACATCAAGAAACTCAATCCAATTGACACACCCTACTATCCCAATATTTATAGCATCCCTATAACAAGAATCTCATTGTCATAATCTCCCACTCCTACACTCCAATATAAATAGAAATGCACAGGGCTACCACATTACAATATATGTCTTTGTGAAGACTCTAATAAAACTTCCATGCTTTTATATAGGAATTGATTTTTTTCTAGGGATTAATATGTAAGGTTATATATTCTTACAATAAACACAAAAAACATTATACCACCCTAAAACAACTCTATATGCTTCAAAATACAGAAATAGAATAGTAATGTGGTTTGATTCTCCTCATGAAATAGTTTTTGGATGCCATCCTATAATATTGTAGACTCAATGTTTATCTATGGTACTTGAACCCACTAGAACTTATCTTCTCCATGAAAAATACTGGATTTGTGCATGAACACATTATCAATCGGTCTAATAATATGTCTAAAAACTCGGATCACCAAATCTAGTCTATCCTCTCTCTTCTAGGGATCTGACTCACATTGAAACCTCATCAACCTCTACCATTGGAACTTATGGGTTGTGCTAAGCCTATGAGCATCCTCATTAGTCTTTTCTAGTTCTATATAATTACCAATATGTTAGGGATCCACTACCTGTTTGTCTAGGGGAAATATCTAACATGATGTCTGCTAAACTATGGAATTTTTTGTCATTGGGTCACCATTACAGTTCAGAATTGGTAACCATGCTGGATTTATTCTTGGTAGAATCGTAAAAATATAATATTGATGTACAATAGTTTGATGCTTTTATATATGAGGATTTGAATCAAGGAGGAAAAAAATACTCAATGATTTATGATTCGTGTACTAGTGTTCACTTCCACCAAGGCCTCAGTATCACTAATCAACAAGAAGGCGGTTAAAGTGTTGATGTACGAATACAGTGGTAGCTTCCTCAACACTAGGTTTCCTGGCCTAAAAGTCACATAAAGAAAACATTAAAACTAAAATCCTAAAACCCAACCATATACTAATAGTGGGAAAATTTCATACTCGATACAAATTAGTGGACCACCATTAATACCAATATATCACGACCCAGCCCAATTAATCTCAAGTAGAAGCTACTTGAATCCCATATCCATTGGTTTGGGGCTGATAAAAATCTAAAAAGATTAAAATAATATAGAAGACCATTTTCTAGTGCACTTGTATAGATTCACCAAACTATATACATGTAATAATGGATATGAGTAAATATAAAATATAGTAACATATGTAGTATCAACCATGAAGGTTGAAACCTTAAAATAATATAATATTACATTAGAGTAATATAAAAAGTAAAGGGAAAAACATTCCCAACCTAAAAAATGTAACAAACTAATAATAACATGAAAATTGAATTTTGATAGAGAATGGATCTAGATATATCTACCATGACCATCGTACATGGTCTAATGCACAATGGTATCCCTATGATACTATGAAGTCTCTGTAGTCTTTTCTGTTGTCTACATAAGACAAGAAACATGAAGGAAATTCCCATGCAGGGATGAGTATATAACTACCCAATAAGATTCCCAAAAATCAAAAGTGTGGGAAATAGAAGACATGATACAAGTGAATAGCTAAACTAATAGCATTAAATGAAATCAAATAAAATTGATACAAATATATGATTATATAATAATCCTTTTAAGAGAGAGAAAAGGGATCCCCATCTTACAACGAATCCTATAAAATGTTTCTTCAATCGGTATGAAAGTTACATCAATTATATCAATTATCTTGAATGCTTATCCATATAAGAAATCATGAGGAGGATCTACAACATTAAACTCATCTAAAAATACTATAAGGAATAATCTCCTAAAAAATAGGACCCTCCTCCAATTGCATCACGATTTGGATACAAAGTGTATGGAGGACCTGATCCTGAATACAACAAGGGGTACCATTCAACAGAAAGAAGACGTGCACCCCAGTAAATTAGGGGTAAATATCTATATATATTGGACCTTATCCATAATATAATTTTACGGGGGTATGATTCCATATATATATGACTCATTTACAAGAGAAATAGTTGGGTACCGCTCATTAAATTGATTACATACACCACAGTATAATATGGGGACCCACGTTGTACATTGATGACCCACACATTTTTACAATATGGTTTACCACATAGTAGATATTTTACCAAGACCATATTATAATAGTATGTACCTCTATGTATATATAAGACCTATTACCATGTCCTTGAAGGGGATTCCACTCCAATGAACCTTCCCAATACTGCCATCATTGAGCACTTTTTAATGGATAGTCACGCTCAGAACATCTCAAATCATATGTCAAAATCCAAAATGATGGGAAATAGCCCATTATATGTTGAGAAACACTAATGATAGAATATTCATAGGAAACAATATGAGTTTTAAGGAAAGAGATATGAGAGGCTGATTAATATTAAAAATGACGAACAAGACATGTAATGGGGTTAACATGGCGCATGGCTCCACTCATTTTTCTATTAAAATCTTCACAAGTACATTAATCACTATCCATGTATACCAAGAAGGAATTGAAGGGGACTACATATCATGTCTCAACTTCATAGGTTTGTGTTGTATGATCTTGGTTGTGCATGTGTACACTGACCGTGTTCAATTATTATGAATGTGCTTGAATATGTCGGTGTGTGTTTACACTCAAAGTACATACCAGACCACCAACACTAATTACCGTAGTGTATGGTTGGTCACACACATAATGTTATTATTAAATATATCTAAAACAATATAATTTATAGATGGGTTACTACATCACATGTGTTCATTTCAGTACACACCATGTGGTCATTATTTTCAAAGTCTATCATATTTCCTCCACTTGTTCAAGATCCACCTATTCCAAATTGAGTCATGAATTTTGTTCACTTTGTATCAAATGGGAAGTCAATTACTTTTTTAGTCAATTACTTTTTTGTATAGAAACTGGTATATTTTGATCCATGGTGGTCTGTCGCATTACCCACAGACCTACCATCTTAGCTGGTAGGACCTGAATCCAATATCCCTGGTAAGCATCATTTGTGTCCTGTATAACATCCCAATCCATCCTAAAAAAAATAATTCATGTAAAGAAAGTGAACAATCATTTTTATATTTTATGTGGATAAAAACTATATAATGAGGACAACCATGTAATAAATCCTGGAACAACAAGGATATAAATCATATAAAAAATTAATTTGACAGGGGATCAATAGGTGGTTCAAATTAACCAGGTAAGCTCATCTAGAGGTAAACCTCTGACCATTTATTAATGAAAAGAAAAAGTACAGAAAGCAAGAAAATCACAACAACTCATACAGCTAAAAATCATAGAAATCATCCCCATCACCATATTCTTGATGAAAAGTTTCATCCATAGTCGTTGATTCCCACTCCGATCTTTCATAGAGATTCAGAATCTTTGCATAATTACTTCTCAGATTCAGCTTCTCCAACGAGAGTAACGCCGTCAGAGATTGCATTCCATTCCTCACATAATTGACGGATCTCGAATAATTCTCCCTCTTGGAGGATGATTTGGTAATAATTGGGTTCTGTAGATATGAGTAATCCTTTCTCGGTCGCCTTTTTGCTAGATCATTTCTACCACCTTCACAAGTAGACAGTTTATTTTTGTCACTTTGAACAATATCACTATAGGATATTCTGGAAACATCATTGTAATTCTCTTTGTCACTATCAGAGACATTTCCCCATCTTCCCGTGATGTGCACGGATTCAGAATTTTGACATCCAACATTTCTTCCGATCAGCATACCCTCTGAATAAGATAAACATCCTCCCACACCAACTGCACTTGCACATTAGTCGGCTTGAGGAATTGGTGGGGGAGCTCATTGCCACAATCATCCAATGGATCCTTTCCAAGAGAAACCGTGTTTAGTGCAGGTTGGGAATAAAGGACAAGCTATATATTCTCAGGCATAGATGGTTCCAATTAATCAAAGATAAATATGCATATTGATGATCCATGTATAAAATGTTTAACCTATAAGGTGAAAATGAAAAATAATGAGTTAAACCTTATTATTTAAGGAATATCTATTTAAGAAAATTATTCCAAATTATGGTTGAAGATTATTTGAATTCACAACACCATTATTCACCTTGATCCAGAAAGTTGTCATCATCCGATCTAAATTCGGCAATGATTTGTGGTAAATCCTCCTCTAAATGACCCCATGGTTGTGAAACAATACTTGAAGAATCAACATACCTTGATACAGATAGGGTTAATTAGGATTTTAATAATAAAATAAATCAATGAAAAAATTCAATTATTTAATCAGTTTAATATACCTATAAATGGTTCATTAAACAAACATCACATGTCAACCAATTTTGTGATGCCCCTAGATTAAATATCATGCAATAGGTTCAACCATGGTTTCAGATTCTTGATTCGAGACTCCATTTAGAAGTGATATAATTTTTTAAAAAAATTATAAATTTTTGATATAAAACATATTTAGTATTTTTATAAAATTAATTTTTAGATGATCCAGCCTAGGAAACAAACTCTATCACAATTCCTGAAAACAAAAGTATCCTTGATATATTTCAAATAATTACAATGCAAAAATAAGGACACAACATAATTCATCCAAAACACACATATTTTTATTAAATAAAAATACTTTCCATATGAAAATATATTCATAATAATAATTAATTAATTATGTATATATTATATAAAATAACACACACACACAAAGATATATATATATATCATAATCCTGATTCATCTTTTCAAAACTACTAATTTAAATGATACTTTTCGAATCCATATTTAATATTTAAAATAAATAAATATATATACTATAGTTTTTTCATCACTGTTGCATATTGAGAATATTTTAAAACTTTGGGATATTAGATTTCCCCCAAAAAATTAATTATGTCCTCAAATTTTCTATTATTAAAGTTATAAATTGGTTTTTGGTGGTATTCTTTAGATATTTATCATTTAGTATACAACTACAGCAATGAAATATACCATACTCTCTTAGGATATGTCATGATATTTAACATTCCTATGATGAAAACAATCTTTCAAATGATCACATACCTATGTGTGTATATAAAAAATAATATATTCTCTATGAAATTATTTTAAAAAAACCACATCAACCTCTGAGACATTTAAAAAAGTGAGAATATATATTCTTAAAAAACACTATTTTTATCCCATTACAACTAGTTCATATGTTTAGATAGTTGTTAATATATATCATAATATAAAAAATGATATATTAAAAAAAGAAATAGTATGGATCACTTTTTTGTTAAATAAAAAATCAATTCTATGTACATCTACTCTATATAACTAGTATATATCAAAATCAATCAATCATTTATTACCTCATCAACAAACTTATATTAACCTTATGTGTTAACTTTACCTAAATTAGGTATCTCCAATAGTTAAGCAAAAAATATAACCCTTTCATATAACCACATTTTAGGTGTATTTGAAACATTTAATATATATTTTAAAATAATAAATAATCACAAGATTTAAATCCATAGATGATTCATATAATCCCCATAATAAGTCATGTACAAAAATATAATCACCCAATAAAAATTACTATTGAAATAAGTAAGGAGAATTATTATTTAATTTATATTATGATTCCATCCCCACATCTTTAAGAAACTCTATTTGAAATACCTTATTAAAATATAATATTAATATTCAAGGATTCTTAACCCTTTTTGTATGATACGACATTTTTTCATTAAAATTTTGGATTATAATTACATACCATTATTGGATTTAATTTTAATATTCTATTTCAACCATATATTAATTCACACAATAAGAAAATATAATTAAGGATTATGAATTTATTAAAATAAAAAATCAATCTTATGATGTGTTATCCAATGATACATTTCATTCATCCTTTTTTAATTTCAGTTAATTTGTTAACTCTATCAGCTAATCTTATGTTTAATATTATAATATTACTATGTGTATCTATAAAATAAAATGAATAAATAATAAAATCCTTCATTTTAGTTAATAATGATAATATGAAATCCAATAATATCCCATTAGAGTTTCTTCCCATGTGTGTAGTCTTAGGCTCACTCATCTTGCACAATAGAAAATATGGAATTGATACACAAAAATAATATGTTTCTGTGCGACTACCTTTAGACTTATATGTTCTATAGATTAATCCACTTTATTATATAATGATATGGATTTAATTTTTGGAGAACCACATAATATCATATTTACTAAAACATGTCATGTTATAGAAAATACAAACATATCTATAGGGTATTCATTATTGTCCTCTAATCATAATCCAAAAAAAGATCTAAAATAATCACTAACAATAAAAAATTCCCTATAAACTATTATCTATATAAAATACAGTTAATCAAACACATTTATTTCATTATTTTATAGCATTAATATTTCCATTTAAAATATATTTTTAATAACTGGATAACCATATGATTTATGTCTCTAAAGAAAAGCTACACAATCAATTTAAGTGAGTAGTTCTCCTTAATCAAACCACAATATTCTTACAAATACACTTCACATAATTATATTCATATTCATAATATGGGGTTAGAAACCATACGAAATGGGTTCACTCAAACAAGAATTGTAAGAACCTGTTTTTTTAATCAGGTGTGGATACATTAGATTTTTGTATAAATATTAATTTTGTACATAATATGGATGGTTAATGAGTTAGAGTAGGTTTTCAGGGTTAAGGGGGAATTTTCAGTACCTGGAAACCATCAGTAGGGGGTAACTGGTCTGGTCACCTAGTTTGACCAAACCATGAGGGTAAGCAGCATGGTTAAATCTAACAGTTTAGATGGTCTACATTTCGAAGAGCGCCATATCACACAATTGGGTAATTGTTTAGCTAAAAGTGCAGCCTAACTGTGTAGTTCTCCCTCCTCTCTAGTTACCCATCCATGATTAGAACATAGTCTGTCCAACAATTTGGTCAAACTGTGCACCTGATAAATTTTGGGTAATTTTAAATTTTTACCATTTTGATATAATAAAACCATACATCTTCCCTAATCTGAAATCCATAAGGAATGACATAATTTCAACTCATTTTTTTATCTTTTTGAAGTCCAATTCTATAGATCAACAGTTCTCCTTCATCTAAGATCTTTTAGAACATTGGTTTATCATGTTTGATGTGCAAGGGTGAGTAAGCAAGTTTGTTTGAGCCATTCATCTTCTCTATTTATCTGAACCTAGTAATCAAGATGTGATTGTTTCCCCTTTTTCTCAGATCTCCCCCAATTATAGAAACTTCGTGGATGATATTAGAGGATGATAGTCATACACTCCTTAGGTGGGTGGTCTAGAAATTATCATTCAAGTTTTTTGATTTTTAAAATGCCACCTAAGTTCAACTAATTTCATCACGTGTTGTTTATTGAATTATGTGTCATTCTTATAATCATTAGAACAATATGGTTATGAAAATTTCAAATATGTGAGTATTTGAAAATGGTTATGAAGAAAACTCCATCAATATAATGAAGGAAGTTTTGAAATAATTGTTGTTTAGTAGTATTGACATGTTTGAGCCACCATCCAAGTGTTCTGTGGATTGACCGTCCTAAGGGTAAGCATTTCTATATTAAAAGGATTTAAATATATTTTGAATTAAATATTGGAATATATCATGTATGTTAACCACTTTGCATATATAAGGTCATTTCTTCAATTGGAAATTAAATGTGAAATGGAAATTGAATGTTATATTAAGTATATGACTAGGCCCTATTTAACATAATTGAATAATAGGTTATAAGTTTGTAGTACCCCTTACCACATTGAAGGAAGGCATCACAATGACCCCTAATTATTAAAATTCCTAAAATGAAATAAATGAATGGTTGCATCCTACATGGCCTTGTCACACTATTGAATGGTAAAACTTGATCCAAATAGACTTATTGATTAGTTAAGACTTGATTAAATGGTTTTGTGCTCATTTAGAATTTTTAGACTAATGAAAGGCATTGTCTTGAACCTTATGAAATATTATACGACATCATTATCAAATAGGAGTGTCCTAAATCGTTCTCACCTTGGATTTCATAAGGATTTATTTGAGAACATGGGAACCCCATTCTAATTCAATGATGATGCATTCTTGTGTATACACACACATAGATTCGGATCATTTTATATTCATGGATGTCCAGTATAACATAGTTGGATCCATCAAATAGTATTTTAGGATTCTTTGGATATCCTCATTAGTTCTAGAATTGACATGTAGGTTACGTTGTTAATGGTCATCTGACCGAGTCATTTCATAGCCCCATTATATCTTAAGAGAACTCCTTAGAATCAGTTGGCATATTATTGTGGAATGACTTGGAATATGCTCTTTATATTTCACTTTTATCCTTAGATAGGATATATTTATTACTATGTTAACAACCATTTAGGTCTACATTGACTTGGTTGTTACCGTGGAATGTCATTATTTAATATAATTATAGGTTGCCTTGTTAGATCTTGGAACCTTCACTATTGCAAATGTCTGACTTATTTATAAATAGGTAATAATAAAATAACGAATCAGTTACATTTTTAGAACCTAAATAAGTTTTGTAGAAGGTACATTGGTATTTATTCATGTTGTACTAATATACATTATATATGCATGATTTTGCACTATTATCTTTCCATTACACATGATAGGTGTTATAGACCCCATTAGTGGTGGCCCACTGAGAATTATCTTACACCCTATCTAAGAAATTTTTTGTACCCCAGGATGATTAAATGAATGTATGTGTTGATAAATGGAATAATAAGTCATTGAACACAAGATTTATTATAGTTTAGTATTGAACCTAATAGCAGATGATTGATCCAAAGCTCAATATCCTTTGGATAGTCTTTGATTTCCCTCATAATTTTATGTAACATGTTATGTCTACTGTCTGTTATCCAAGATTTCAAGTTTTCTAGATACTTGAAATATCAATATTAGTTCTTGTATGTTATTCCAATTAATTTATTTATTGTTATTGCTGACCATATTTCCTCATTCCTTTTTATTTACTTGTATTTATTCTGATATTTACCTTTCTTTATATTTATATGATGTGTTACACTGTGATATTGAGGTAATTGTCTCCCAATACACACACACTAGTCCCTTGCTACTAGTCTGTAGACTATGGAATTTAGGGAGTTGCAATTAAGGACATGTGTCCCACTGGGGGCGGGGAACCTATTAAGTGGAATCTCGGTCTGAGACATCATAAAGTGGTATTAGAGGAGATTTTATTCGTTCTTTGCGATTTAGAGACAATTGATTGAAGAATAAAAATGCTTGGAACTTGGTTATAAGTCATTATTAGGCATCACAAACCCATGTTTAGGGTAAAATCCATGTGGTCAAAAATATCGTGGTTGTTTTGTTTCTTCCTATTACTGTTGACATTATTCACCATTGGGAGATTCACATGCTATGGGTTGTTGTTGATTTTTCATCTTATTGAGATTCTATTTTTTCCATGGCTATATGATCTAAGGGAATGGATACTTATAACATGCATCCTATTAGGCACCTACAATTCGCATGTCATCCATATTTTAATTCCATATAGGTTCATTTCGTTGCATTCTATTTCTTGATATGCATGAGACAGTTGAGATATATTTTTATAGAAAGATTATACTTTTATTAATATTTCTTGAAATTGAGTGATTTCTTATTCCAATTCATGATGTGTATGGACCCTCAAGGTATTGGATGATTAATTTACTAATTATATCCATTATGCTTCAAATAAATGGGTGTTTTTTCATTGATGTGTTGTATGGGAACTAATTGAATTTGAATAGCTATCCATTATAAGGATAAACTTTTCTTATAAGATGGAATGGTTGACCATTCTTATCTAGAATTTTCATTTTTATTAAAGGTAAATGAGTGAATCTGATAAATAAATTTAATATGAAATGAAACTTATACATGAGAACTTACCATTACATGTACATCTAAGTAGGTAGTTGGGATAGTATACCTTGGTTAGTGATATTTTACTTACTCATATTTTTATAGAGTTTATATCGATATTCATAAATCAGGTTATGAGGTGTATGTTTAGAATTAGTCGACCAATTTCACCATGACATAATTTTATCATACATTGTGATGGTAGAGACAATTATACTCTAGACATTTTGGGCCATGACAGTTAGTATTACCACTAGGAGTGCCAAATGAGGCACCACCGAATGTACCTGATTTGGGAACTGACACCCAAGATAGTGATATTTTCCTACATCTGATGAAGTCTATGTATGGTGCCCCATGGCTCAAAAACTACGATGGATGACCATGCTTGTGAGTTCTGGCATCAACATCCCCCTATTGTGGTTTAATGACCCTAGATACCCAAGGATCTGGCTACAGGACAATCTATATTACAAGTACCTATTCAAGTAGAATCTACAATAGTATATTAATTATTGCATTCATGTGATTCAAACTCTTTTATATCTATATCTATCGTGGAATGACTTATACTAGAGATAAAATATTACTTTAGTTTAATGAATGTAGATACACCATTAAGGATAAGGTCCTATGGAATATGTATATGTAGGGACTATCTCAATGAAGTAGGCATTAAACCATTCTTATAGAACCTATTTTTTCTCCAGATGATGGGATTTTATTTCATTCTCCTGAGGTATTGGTTTGTTTTACTAGATGATTATGTAGACTGCTATCACATAAGGTTATCGTTTACATCAGAAGAGAGTAGCAGTTATCTATATAAGGGTGGGTGGGTTGTCTAGGCTGGTAGAGATGGAACCGAGCATCATGGGATAGCTGGAGTGACTTTCCAAAAAGAAAATATCCTCATAGTGAATCAAGGTTTACATCAAGATAAATTTTCTCCAATATTGGATTTTTTTTAGTGACGTATTTCATGGTGATTTTTGTCATACCTTTTTGTATAGAGGTAGAGTTTAATATTGAACATGTTCTAAGAGCAGATGTAGTGCAAATTCGTCCATATGGGATGTCACCTACTGAGCTTGAGGAGCCCAATATTTAGTTATAAGAGTTAGATACCTTTGTCTTTATAGGTCCGTGTACATCCTCTTAGGGTTATCCCCATATTTTCTCTAGGAAGGTAGATGAAAACTTATGTCTATATTTGTATGAAATATAGTTGAACCAACTTTTGGTCATGAACCAGTATCCACTTCCGTGAATATGAGAAATTTCTTACCATATCCAAGGTTTTAATATCTTCTTTATATTCAACATGAGATAAGTTTATCATTAAGTGTGAGTCAGACCCTTAGACATACCTTGTAAAACTTTCCCTAGCTTGTATGGTATTTATTAGTACCTTTTAATGTATTTTGGTCTTACGAATGTGCCTTCCATTTTTACAGCTCTAATGAATACGTTCTTCCATCCCTCTCTCGAATTTTTTTCATGGTCTTTTTGGATGAAATATAGGTGTATTCTCTTACTCATAATGATCATTCTATATATTTTGATATCATTCTATGTACTCTGTGAGAGGGAATCCAAATTACATCATGCAGTCCATGTTCCACAATTGGATCGACAAAGATCACATATTTGGATATATCATATCGGAATAGAGATTCTCTATTGACCAAGAAAATTTTAGTACTTCAGTCTACTTGGAGTATCCCAAGATTTTGTTTGATATTTAGAGTTTCATGGGGGTATATGGATATTAATGGACCTTCATATATGACATATCACACCTTTCTTAACCTCTTAAAACACATTAAAAGAAGTGTTTCTTGTTCCTTTGGTCCTAAATGGGTGAAAAATCCATTCAGGATCTGAAAGGGAGGCTTGTCTCAAAACCAATTATAATTATTCTAGAGATAAGAATAGGATATACCATCTTATGTTATTCATCAAGAATCTACCAAGGATTAATTATAATGAATGAAGATAGATTCGTTGTGTATGGATCTCTGTAGTTGAGGAATCATGAGAGAATCTACATGACATGTGGCCTTGAGTTATCAACAGTTTTCCTTGCCTTATGTTTTTGGAGATACTATTATTAGTTGAGTGCTTTGCAGTAGACACTGACCACAAGGGACTCAAATAAATCTTTTCAAAAAATTACATGAACCTTATATAGTGGATATGGGTCTAATATCTACTATACATTCATTTTAAGGATTATTATATGATTGAGAAAGAAAAATGTTGGTGAGGATCTGTTGAGTTGTAAAAGTCAGGCACATACTGTGTTAGAATCCAGTGATGAATGGAAGCAAATGGCCCTATCTTTTGAGATAAATCAAGCTATTTACTATATTCATGAGCTGGATTAACTCTCATATTTGACAGTAACCTCTACCATCCTTGAGAAGGTGAGGGGAAGACAATTTTTGGATCATGGGGGATTGGTTCTCCATGTGATTATATCATGAGACAACTTGCCCCCAGATTAGTCTATGGATAGAGACCACATATTGTGCATTCTTGGACATATCTAGGTTTATATAGATATTAGAGAGGAGTTTATGTGTGATTCCCATAGTTCTCTGTGGGATGTTCATCCTAGAATCTACATGATGTATCCCGATATGAGATGCGAGTACTGTTAGCCTAGGATGAAATGTCTAGTATAAGGCTTTATCACTAGGTTCTCTGCTAGTTATCAGGTGATTATAGAGATCCAATGACCTTATATCTTGATATAGACACTTCCAATCATATAATGGAAATGGGAATATATTTCCATTTATTTCATAGTCATCTTTTCTAGGTCACGAATGAGTAATGACACAGAATGGGTAGTTTTTGATAGACTAACAAAATTATCTCACTTAATTCTTATTTGGGAGACTTTCTCAGTCAAGAAACAATGATATTGTATATATTTTAAATCATATGATTACATGGGGTCTAATTCACTATAGTTTTAGAAAGGGGTTCTTGTTTGATTTTAAAGTTCTAAAATTGATTGAAGAATGATATGGGAAAACTGGTGTTTCAGAGAACATTTTTTCACCCTCAGACCAATGAACAATCAAAATAGACTATACAAGTTCTAGAGAATATGCTATGAGCACGTGTCCTTGTTTTTTTCAGTTCTTGAGAGAAGAATATTTCACTCATTGAGTTCTCATATAATATATGCTTCCAATAAAAAATTCAGATGGATCCTTTTGAGACCTTATATGGTAGGACATTCCATTTACCCCATTTCTGGTTGGAGGTAGGTGAGGAAACACTATTAGGTCCTCTTCTCATTTAGGAGACGTCAGAGCAAGTTCAGATGATCTGAATGTATATTATTACTACTCACTCTAGAATAAAATCTTCTATTGATCACCGTCAGAAACCCCTAGGGTTTGAGGATTGAGATTGTGTATTCTTTCGGGCATCAGCAATTATAAGGCATAGATGGTTACAGAAACAAGGGAAGCTTTCTTCTCATTACATATGGATGTTTGAAATTTTATAGATTTTGGGGTCAGTTGCATATGGGTTTCTTCTACCGTAGATTTAATCTGCAATGAACGACATCATTCACTTTTCAGAGCTTCACTAGTGTCATTACAACCCATCACATACATTTTATCTGAATGATGCTCTGTAAGATGTCGATGCTACCTTAGAGGAGTATCACATACACATGTTCGACTGGACTAAAAAGGATCTCCAAGTCTAGTATGTACATCTAGAATGGATGTTATGGTAGCACAACTGTGTGAAAGAAGATATTTTGGAGTGGGAGGCCGATATACATGCCTTGTGGAAATAGTTTTTCTCAGACATTGTTTCACATCCCTTGGAAGATGAAATCGAGGACAAGTTCATTTAATTGGGGAATACTTTAAGAACCCTGGTTTCAATCAGGTAAGGATCCTTAAAATTTATATCAAACTATTAAATTTGGACGTAATATGGATTTTTAATGAATTAAAAAAGGTCCTATGGGTTTTTTGGGTCTTATTTGGTGCTTGTAACCCATCGTTTTCCAATAAGTGGGCATGTTTCATGGTTAGATCTAACCATATAAATGGTATTCATTTCGGGAAGATCCATATCACATGGTTGGTGCATATTTTACGTAACTGTGTGGGCTAACCATACAATTTCACTTATTCCCTAGTAACATGTTCCTGGTTGGTTCATTGATTATTAAACAATATGGATAATCCTTGCACATACTAAATTTTGGGTAATTTTACATTTTACCCTTACTGATATAATTAATCCACCCTTATTTTCTAATCTATATTCAAACATGATGAGAATATGTTACTCAAATTTTGGATCTTTTAAATGGCCTAAGAGAGATAAATAGAGTTCTCCTTCATCTGTCATCCATTTGAGCTTTTTTCCATCATGTTGGATGCACAATGATGTGTAATCGATTCCATTTGATTAGTTCTTCGTCTCTCTTACCCTCTACTTATTTTATCGATTGTGTGATTATTTCACTTTTTTTCAGATCCACAACTCTCCAGGATAAATGAGAGACTAAAAATGGAGGATTATAGTCAAACAAACCTAAGGTGGGGGACTATAACTCATCTCTCATGTTCGTTGATTTTTGAATTTTCATAAGGGGTCCGTTAATTTCATCAGGTTTGATTTCATGAATTTTTATGTCATGGTTATAATAATTAGAACTGCATGGTTACACAATTTCCAAATAGGAGATTGTATTTTAGTGGTTATGCCCACAATTCCATCCATCCAATGTATCATTTTTTTATCTAATTCTCATTTTAGTGTTTTAACATATTTGAGCCACCGTTAGGGTGTGCATTGGATTGACCTTCCTACGGGCAAGCTTTTATTTGTTAAATGGATTGATTTATATTGTAAATTTAATAATTAAAAGTACCATGTACTATCACCACTTCATCCACCGATGTTATGTCCATCAATTGATAATTAAGTGTGAAATGGAAATTGGAATGTACACTATGTATATGACCTGGCCTTATTCAATATAATTGAATGATAGGTTTTTTTCCTATATCAACCCTTACTATGTTTATGGAAGGTAGAAGAGTGAAACTTGATTATTAAAATTCCATAAATTTATTAAATGAATGGTTTCACGCAAAATTTACTTGTCACAATAATGAAAGCAAAGGCCTGAACCAAATAGAAATATTTATTAGTAACGAAGATATTTAATGGTTTCATGCTCATATAAACTCATTAAACTAATGAAAGGAAATGGATTTAGCCTTATGAAATACTATATGACGTCATTATAAAATATGAGTGGCTTGACTTGAGCTCGCATTGGATTATATAGGGAATTCCTTGAGCACTCGGGATCCCCATTCTGATTCAATGAAACAGGTTTATTAGGATGACATCCTCCTAGAACCCGGTCATGGTCTATTCTTGGATGCCCAGTATAACACAGTAGGATACCTCACATAGTAATACAGGATGCATGGTACACACTCCCCGCATCTATCATTGGAAAATATGTGATATGGTTAAATCCCATTGGGCCCAATCATTTCTTAGCCATGTCTTACCTTGGGTAAACTCCTTATACATGGTAGACATTTTATTATATAATTCCTTTGAATATGATCCTTAGATTACACTATTTACCTTATCTAGGATATAGTGATTACTGATTTGGTGACCTTTAAGGTATATGTTTCTTTAGTTGTTACCTTGGATCTTTATTATTTAATATCATTATAGGTTTCCTTGTTACATCTTGGAACATTCACTGTAACTCCCCAATCTTCCACGGTATATTTCCCATTGAATAATGCAATAGCTTGCATTGTACGCAACTTTGAGATTCAAACGCACTGCGGCCAATCAAACTAGTCATTATGAATAGTAATTCCCATTTTTTGAAATTATATAAATATTATTTTTCAAAATAGACTTCATTTTTGAATTCGGAATATCAAAATTAGCTTAGGGTAATTTTTTTTTATTTTTCTGAAAACATTGAATTTTTTATGAATAGTGAAAAACACTACGTTATTGGTTAAAACTGAATTTTTTTTTAAATAATTATTTATTTTATTTAAATTTATTTTAGGTCAAAATATATACATAATAATTATATAAGTTCAATGTAATTCATTGGAGTCATTTTATAATAAGTATAAACATATAAAAAGTTTATTGAACTTTTTACAGTCTTTTCCCCACCTCCTTGGAGAATTTTCAAATTTGCATAAAACATAATTTTACCACTTCTATGAGTTGAATTTAAAAAATATGAGATACAAAGTTAATATCAGTAAGTAAAATTTAGTTCAATAAAATGAAAATAATTTTTGGTGAATAGTAACATTTGACTTTTATTTACCACGGTTAAAAGTAAATTGGGTAATTAAGGGTAAATATGATATCATAATTAACCAAACACATCTCATAATTCTTATGGATAAGTATAATTTGACCAAAAACATCCTTAGGAATAAAATATGATCCTCTTTGGTCCACATGGATTAGATAATGACATTTATTATTATTTTATTTAAAGAAGAGTTGAAAGAGTTAAATTCAAAGTTTAATAACTAAACCATTTTGAATATAGGGTTACACAAAATATAAATTCGACTATAAATATTTATTACAAAGATAAAATGATTTAATACATAATGGTATTTTATTTATAATTTTTTACATTAAATAATTTAATTTATTTATGGAACAATGATGATATAGTAATTACCTTATTAATGAAATATTAAAATAATTAATATTATAAATATCCAAATAAATTTAAATTGAGAATTATGATAAACTCCACTAATTTTATAAGTTAATTTGACTTGTTTGGATTGGTTAAAAAAAATTTATTCGAATTTATATGGTTTTTATGGCTTTCAAAAAAATCAAATACTAAATAGTGTCAAAATTGACATAATTGAGTTTTTAAAACAAATACTATATTATTATTTGATATAATATTCATAAAAAACAAAGGATCATCCAAAAGACTTAGATAAGGTTATATATATTAATAGTGAACCACACTGGGTTCACTTGGCTTGTTATAGTAATTTTATTAACCATATAATATAAAAATATAATGAGACATGGTAAATGTCAAACTATTTCACTAAAAGTTAAATCTAAAATATAAGGTTAATATGATGACCTAAACCAATCTAAAACCAATTTGTTGAGAGGTTTTCGACACATCCCCACATTATCCTCGAAATAATTCATTTTTGAACCATTATAAATCGAAAATTATTTTTTTATAAAATTATATTTCAAGCTTTTTCTAAAGTGACCCTCACCTCTCTTTTAAATGGGCACTTCCCATTCTCTTAATTTCACACCTCCAAATCCGTTTGGCTCTGCCAAACCCTATCCAAGTATCCTCCCAACAATCCTCCCTTCATCATAGAGTCCTTCCATTATGAATAAGGCCATCCTATGGAGACCTTTTGATCAAATCAAAAGGAAGAACCCGAAGAAGAGGTGAATATTTCATCACCTCTTTCAAGTTATTTTCTTCTCTCACTTCCTCTTTCTTTATAGTTTCTATTCTAAAATAATAAATCTAGTATCTTATATATACTGTAATGTTATTATAAAAATGTTATAACCACATTCATTATTCTATATATCATATGAATGACAAAGTCACCATACGTGCGTACGTATGACTTACCGTCTCCATGTTGTGGTGTAGTTTGTTATTCAAACATTTCATTATCTGGATGGGTATAATAATGAGTATAACTCATGTAAATAATAAATATAACATGTTAATGATTCTGTACATATGTTATATCATCCAATTATATATGATTTCACCATCAATATAATGAAAATGTCACTCGTGTGTTTGTACGGATTGTCCTCTCCACGAACGCGACTAAATTCATTTCCCATCGTAATCATTCAAGAATAATTTTTGTTTTATGATTAAAAATAATGTATAAGATTTTAATATCATTCTGTATATGAATAAAATACATCCTATCCATAACAAACAAGTCTTACGTAACTGAGCATATAAAGGAAAACAAATCAGTTAACACAAGAAATGATTATAGTACTAAAATATTTTCAACAAAGAAATATTAGAGGATAATATATGATATCATATTTATGTATATAGTTCTTTTATAATCTAATATCAATGATTTAACTATTATACAGGAGTTTAATAAACCCTCAACAATGTAAATGTATAATGTAAAGGTTAATTTCACAATCTCTTTATTATCTAAGGTTGTTTTAATGTAAGTATCTACTAGGGTATATTTATCATCCACATCCATGTTTCTTAAAAAAGAATTTAATTTTTTTTTACTAATTACTAGACTAGGGATTAAATTTATTTATACCCTTTTTTGAATTTTTGTAAAATTTTTTGAAAGGAATCATTCCGTCGTTTTCCAAAAAAGGTACTTTATTACCTTATCGACAAAATTAAGGTATTAACGTCTTTTTTTTTACTTATACGGTGGGTGTGGATATTTTCTGTTGTTATATAATCGTCGAAGCATAAAATAGAATCTTATAAGAATATATTCAAAATAAATGTTTTCTTTTATAATTATATAACTTTTAAATTATTTCAAAATAGAAAGAGATATTTCTCTAAAAAAATGTTTTGATTTCATCTATTTCAACATGTTTCGATGGATTTTTTGCTTGTTTGAAGTTGATTTATTATGGTACAAAACATCCATATTTTATTGAAGTTTTTGTGATATTTTTGACTGTGTATGTGTTATTTTTACACCATTCATGGTTTATAGATAAAGTATCGACATTTTGTATACTATTTTTTATCCGAATGTTTTTGTTATGTTTAAACGTTTTCATAGGTGGAATGAATTGGACATAGTAAGTGACATGTGGAGCCCATAATAGATCCTCGATGCATCGGTAGTTCTCATGAGACAAACTACTATCTTGGTACAATGCCTTGAAAAAATCTTATTAGAAATATTGTTATAAGGCCTTGACTATGTGGTTATGAAGTCTGGCCTTATGCATTTCATAATTATGAAACTGGTTATTGATATTCCATGTGATTATTCTTCTAGTATAATATCCATGTGAATAAGTAAATTGCATTATTTGATTTTATATTTTCTATATTATGTTGATGTTTAAGTTTAAAAGGCTTTTTTTAGTCATATACATTGCCTTAAATGTTTATTCTTATTTATGAATGTTTCCGGTATATTGTTATCCTTACTGAGCATCTTAGATCACCCCTTTCTATGATTTATTTTATCCAAGATGTAAAGAAGTATTTTATTGTGGACCTGCATGGATATGTTGAGCATATAAGTTTGTTCAAAAGGGAAAAAACGGTGTTGATGTTTTTATTTCATGATGTAGTGTAAAACATATGAATGTGTCTAGTACTTGTAAGTCTACTAAACTGATCAGTCATTCGAGACATGATTCCTCGTATTATGCTAGTGTTATGTAATAATGCACCGAATCTGGGTAGCTGGGGTCGGGGTGTTATAGTTTGTATCCAATAATATTTAGT
This sequence comes from Viscum album, assembly GCA_963277665.1. NCBI lineage: Eukaryota > Viridiplantae > Streptophyta > Magnoliopsida > Santalales > Viscaceae > Viscum > Viscum album. Next base: position 13,212,746 of record OY728151.1, on the reverse strand, counting down.
ACATACCATAGAAACTAGATTTAGAAAAACTCTGATTTGAGAACACTACCCTAAGATAGACTTATAGAAATATTATATAATAACTTCCTAGAATTTTGGTAATTTAGAGATTTTGTGAGTTTTAAAAGAAATACATCCCTGTCTAGATATGATCTAGTAGAGGCAGCTCTAGCACATATGTACCTAGGTGTAAAACCTAAAAACACCGCTTTGAGCTAGACTCGAATGGGAACTGTTAAACGATAACAGGCCTTGATGCACTATTGGTTACGACACTCCCAGTGGATATGATTAGGATAATTCTCATTTTATTTACAAACCATTATGAAGGGTTTATGAGTATATACTTCCTCAAATAAAACATTTTTATGATTATGGATTATATCCACAAACTGTTCATTTTATGTTAAGTGTTTTACATGTTCAGAATTATGTATTGTTGTTCATAAACTAATATATTGTATGCCATTGGAAATGGTGCCTAGTAGAAGGAATGGAAATTTTATCAACACATGTAATCGATTTAGGGATTTTCCTCCTACTCAAGAATATTATAGTTGAGCTTGTGATCTAACTGGTGTTGATCAACTTATCACCATACTGGGACAACTCGAATAGGTTATGAATAATGACCTTACCATTTAGAGCACCTTGATCCACAACGTGAAGGATCACTGTTAGTATGATTCATGGGGAAACAAGCACCAACATTAAATGGGACTACAAATCTATTTGTAGATGAGAAATAGATAAGTTCCTTAGAAAAAAAATGTTTTACACATTGGGGAGCAGTGAAAGGGAAAACGTTGTCATGCCAGTTTATCACCTCATGAGAGATACAGATCAATGGTTTTCATTAATCCAAAACTCAAATGAATGTTAAGAAGTAAAAAAACAAGGAATTGAGGTAGTTTAAAGAAATTTTCTTAGAAAAATACATTACTCGTGACCCTCGAGCGGATATGGAAGGAAAATTTCTGAGTCTGAGGCCAATGGAGGGTGAGAATGTCGCGAAGTATGAGGATAACTTTACTAGGTTAGCAAGTCATTAATTAGATTATATACATAACCCAAGTAGTAAGATTAATTGATTATTTGATGGATTAAAACCATTTCTTCATCAAGAATTAGTCTCACAATCCTTCTCACTGTACAAAGATATTGTCTCATGCGCTATCAAGACAGAAAAAGAATTTTTCTAAGTCTTATGATTTTAAAACAAAGAAGGAGAAGAAAAGAACTACTGAACACTATAAAAATGGAAATAATTGGAAGATGAGAAAAGTTGAATATCCATCCTATGGTAAATGTCGGAATAAACACCCTGGTACTTGCCTGAAGGGAATGGGAATCTATTACAAATCTGGTGAAAAGGGCCACCAAGCTCGTGATTACAAGGGAAAGAAAGATGTTTTCAATGATGAATTCTACAATTATAGAGAAAAGAAACATTATGAAAATTTATGTCCAAATCACCAAGGGAACATACCTCATAAAAGGACAAGGGAGCAAGGAAAAGATTATACGATCACTACTATCGAGGTTGAAGCTCCGAAATACATGGTGGTAGGTAATTTAATGGTTTCCTCAAGTTCTGCCAATGCTTTATTTGATTCTGGATCATAAAACTGTTTCATATCATCTCAGTTTGCTAATAAAATTAGATATTTTCAATTTGATTTAACAAGGGAGTTGTCAGTAAAAAATTCTAAGGAATGTATCATTGCAACAATGTTTTGTGAATCAGTTCCCATTAGGGCATATAAATGTTCTGTATCTGCAGATCTCTTCATCATACCCATGATTGAATTTGATATAATCCTTGGTATGTATTGGATTTTGGACCATGATGCGAAAATTTATGGTAAGAATAAGGATGTTACAATTTTATATAATGATAAGGAGTGCCTTATATTTAGAGCAGAAACATCACTACTTGATTCTTATCTAGATCCAGCCCCAATATCTCAACTGGATTAAATTATTGGGGAAGAAGAGAATGAAATAACTATCGGTGAGCAAAGGAATGTTTAAATAGAGGATCTACCTATTGTTCAATAGTATGTTGTTGTGTTTCCAGTGGATTTACCTAGACATCCTTCAAAATGAGAAATTAAGTTTTCCATTGATTTAATTCCTGGTTCAAGGCCCATATCGAAGGCCCCTTATAGAATGGCCACTATGGAATTAGTGGAACTAATGAAACAACTACAGGAATTTAATAATAATGGATTTATTCTCCCTAGTGTTTCAATATGGGGATCCCCTATTCTTTTTGATAAGAAGAAATATGGATCTATGAGGTTGTGCCTCTACTACAGGGAGATAAATTCTATTACAATAAACAAAAAGTGTCCCCTAACTTGCATTGATGATTTATTCAATCAACTTCATGGACACAATATTTTTCAAAAATTTACTTTCAATCTGGATATCACCAGTTCTGTGTGAAGAAGGAAGACATTCCAAAAACTGCATTTAGAACTAGGTATGGGCATTACATGTTTATATTAATGCCTTTTGGATTGACTAATGCACCTTCTATTTTCATGGATCTATTGAACAGAGTTTTTAGGAAATATCTTGATGACATTGTAGTGGTACTTATTGATGATATCTTGGTATACTCCAAAATCTACGAAGATCATGAAAATCACTTGTGCATTATCCTAAGGACTCTTAGAAGAAATGAAATATATGGGATGTTTAGAAAATGAGAATTATGGCTTCTGGAGATTTCTTTTCTTGTCTATATTGCCTGCAAGGATGGAATATCTATGTATCATTCTATGACAATGGAAATCCCATAATTCCAGCACCGATGAGTATAATTGAGGTACATAGTTTTATTTTTTTAGCAGGTTATTATTCGCATTTTTTCCAGAATTTTGCTCGATTGGCTAACCCATTAACCAAGCTCACACATAAAGGGGTTAAATATGTTTGGACAAAAGAGTATGAAGAACATTTTGAAGAGATAAAGAGACTATTAGTTAATTCTCTTATCTTGACTCTACCATCGAGGAATGATGGGTTTTTTATTTATAGTGATGCTTCAAAGAAATGACTTGGTTGTGTCCTTGTGCAGAATGATTAAATTTTTGCCTATACATCAAGATAGCTAAAAATTCATGAACAAAACTATCCCACTCATGATCATGTATTAGCAGCTATAATATTTTCTCTAAAAATATGAAGACAATATTTCTATGGTATAAAATGTTAGAATTATACTGATCAACTGAGTTTGAATTATATTTTCTCACAAAAAGAACTCAACATGAAGCAAAGGTGATGGCTTGAACTACTCAAGGATTATGATTTCACTATACACTACCACCCAGGGAAGGAAAATAAGGTGGCATATGCTTTGAGCCGAAAGGATCGTGGAGTTTTGAACAAGATGATAGTTGATAAGGATACTATATACTTGGATCTAGTAAAGATGGATATGGGAATAACCATGGAAGGATAAATATCAACACTTTCTCAAATGGTTGTGAAACGATCTTTACTAGGAAAGATACAAAGTTCTCATATTTATGATGAGGAATTTCAAAGGAAAATTATGACAACCCTGCTTTTTATTACAAATTAAACATGCATTATTACATAAAACTCCACTTGATACAACAAAGAAGATCGAGAGGTTTAGTGTCTTTGGGGATTAGGATCATTACATAAAAACTTTAAACTTGAAATACAACTTATTTATTGAAAACTTCCTTTACATGACCACTACATTCCTTCATACTTAGCATTGCATGGGATAACCTGAGGACATGCATAAGAAAAGTGTGAGCTATAAAGCCCAGTAAGGTAGTACACATGGAATAACATGAGGAGTACAATAAATGTTAGGCAATAGGCATATCAATAGAGCATAATAGAAACATGAACATAAAGGCATGATAAAGCATGATAATCATAACATGGAAATGTGGCAACAACACTTAACATTGAATTAGCATGAGTCGAGGCTCATTGCACATGGAGCATGAGTAAACCCTCATTGCACATGAAGCACGAGTAAACCCTCGTTGCACTTGAATTAGCATGAGTCAACACTCATTTCACATGACGTATCATAATACTATACTTTACCCAATGCATTGGAGTGCTATAAGGGTGCCCCCTTCTTAAACATTTCATTTCATGCATAAGTGTGCCACATGGATCATAAAACATGGATTCATAAAACATAATCATTTATTCCACGATAAAGAAATGTGGAATTCACACATGAAAATTTACAATCAATAAGTAAATGTGCATAAAGGTGAATACCCTTGATGGAGAAATGGGCATGGTATTCACTACACAATGAAATTGTCTTAGAAAATTGGTGCGATTTCGGCAGCATAACGGCGTGACATAAGAATTCATAAAAAAGGTTGATGAGAGAGAAAGGGGTTACTCATCATATTTACATGTAATGTACAGTAAGGAGGTCAAATAGATACATGTAACAACAATTGAAAAGGAATTTAGATTCATGATACAAAAGTATTGCTTCAATGTAAAAGAAGAGAGATAAGTTCCTTTCGGAATTTCGGCATAGTAACGGGTGTACATGGGAGGCAATTAATGAGAGAGAAAGGGGTCTCCCATAATTCAAACAATAATAGGGCAGTATGGGGGAGGTGTGAAACCATACCCCAACATTCATAATTGAAATTAAAAGGGCAATACAACTTAAAGAAAATTGACAAAAAAAGAGAAAGGAAGAAAAAACCCTTACTTGGAAGTGTGCTTCCAAAGGCTAGAGAGAGGCTTGTGAGGGGCTTCTTGATAGCTTTGGGCACCTTGGGAGGATTCTAGAGAGAGTGGGGCAGAGTTTGGACGAACTCCAAGGGATTTTAGTGAGGAGGAAGTGGGAGCTTGGGTGGGTTTATATAGGAAAGGTGAGGGAATTCTTTATTATTTAGGTTTGGGACCCCTTATATTAAAATAACCCAAACCACAAACCATCCCATGGAATTTGCACATGGTTTCTGGAAAAGGAAAGAGGAAAACAATATTTTACAAGTACAAGGTCCTAACTTATTAAAAAATTAGGGTTGCTTATGTGGAGGTGAGTCACACTCCCATGGAAATTAATTTAAAAAGGCAAAGTGTTGAATAAGTCTTGAGGGGGTCATTAATGCTTTGAAAAATAAGTCAAAAAAACCCAAAACCTCATTATTTTAATGATAAAACATATATTGTCCGAACATAAGGATTATGGTATTTTATTACATCACCATTGGGTCATTATGATGTCATAAAACACGTTATATATTTAAATGGTATTTAATTTTTACCCAAAAATTTGACTGTCTCGGAAAATTATGAAAAATTCACCATTGGATAATTTCGACATTCTGATTCCAAAAATAATATTTATTTTACCTAAATAAGTTTCTAAATATGTGAATTTTCACTTTTAAATTAAAAACCGATATTTATCAAAAATTCACGGGTTTTGACAGAAATGGCTTTCAAACCTTAATAAAAATTTCAATTGCATTCATAAAATTATAAGATCATTTATATTTAATAAAAATTAATTTAATATTAATAATAATATTTTATTAAAATATTATTTAATTCAAAAATCCCTTAATTTAATAAAATATAATTCTTAATTAAATAATAACCAAAAAACACCATTTGTACTTTAAAAACTATTACGATGTATCAAAAATGACTAGAAATTATATTCAATAGTATATACAAAAAATAATGCACATGAACATAGTACTACTTATTTTTTACATAACCCCTTAAAATAGCCGCATAAGACCTAAGGGTAAGGTGTGCGATGGTGACAGACTCTTGGGGAGGCTCGGATAACATCGCTTGAGTGGTAATCTCTATCAACTTCCACTTTTCCCATAGACGATCACGTTCGAGCTTGAGATAATGAAGCTCAGCTTGGGCTTGGTCAAGGGCGAAGCCCAAAGACGCCACCTCTTTTCCGAGCTCTGAAAAATGGGCTTCGTATGGGGAAATTCTACTGGATGAGGCCATCGCTTCCTTTGTCTGAGTAAAATTGGGTTCGTTAAAGCCATATATTTATACTACTCATGTGATCACTGTTCAACGGCTATAAAAGTAATGGTCACAAATCTTAACATAAAACCAAAGAAGTTGACATCTTATAAAAACGTTTTTCATAAAGAAACATTTAACTGGATGAAGAGGAATTTTCCATTAATGAAACTTTGGGTCGTTACAATATTCCCCCCTTAAGAAATTCCGCGCTCGAAATTTTCCTTTTCCCACACTAAAAAAATGTGGGTAACTCAGCTTCATCATATTCTCCGACTCCCAAGTTGCTTCTTCAAACTTGTGGTTTCTCCACAACACCTTGATGAGGGGCATTGTCTTATTTCGTAGAACTTTTTCTCTACGATCTAAGATCATCACAGGTTGCTCCTCATAAGAAAGATCATCTTCCAATTGTACCACCTCGGAAGAAAGTACATGTGAAGGGTCTGGTATGTACTTTCTTAAGAGGGATACATGAAATACATCATGCACCTTCGCCATAGTAGGTGGAAGTGCTAGTCGATAGGCCACAGCCCCAACACGATCAAGAATCTCAAAGGGGCCGATGTACCTTGGACTTAACTTCCCTTTCTTTCCAAACCTCATGACCTTCTTCCACGGAGATATGCGTAAAAACACCTTGTCTCCAACTTTAAACTCAAGGTCTCGTCGATGATTATCTGCATAACTCTTCTGTCGACTTTGGGCTGCCTTAATATGCTGCTGAATGGTTTTCACCTTCTCCACCATTTCTTTGACCATTTCTGGTCCAAGCAGCTTACGTTCACCGACCTCATCCCAACATGTCGGTGTTCTACACCTTTTCCCATACAGGGCTTCATATGGTGCCATTTGGATGCTCGAGTGGAAACTATTATTATAAGAGAACTCAACCAGAGGAAGATGTTGATCCCATCCTCCTTTAAATTCCATTGAGCACGCTCTCAACATATCCTCAAGTGTTTGGATAGTCCGCCTGGATTGGCCATCAGTTTGAGGATGATAGGCCGTACTGAAGTTCAGTTTAGTATTCAGAGCATGTTGAAGACTCTTCCAAAACATAGAGGTAAATCTTGGATCTCGGTCAGACAAAATAGATAGTGGTACTCCATGGAACCGTACCACTTCCCTGATATATATCCATGCCAGTTGATCCAAATAAAAATCCTCTCGAATAGCAATGAAGTGTGCAGTCTTTGTAAGACGATCCACAACAACCCAGATTGCATTGTTGCCTTTGGATATCCTTGGAGGTCCGGTGACAAAGTCCATGGTGATGTTCTCCCATTTCCATTCTGGTATGGGCAATGGTTGCATCATCCCCTTAGACTTCTGCCTCTATGTCCTTACTTGCTGACACACTAGGAACTTTGATATATATTCAGCGATCTCCTTCTTCATATTATCCCACCAAAAGATTTCTCGTAGATCTCGATACATCTTTGTGCTCCCTGGGTGAATAGAGAAATTTGAACTATGTGCATCGTCCAAGAGTACCTTCTTCAGCTCCAGACTTGATGGAACACATAGTCTTTTCCCAAACCGCACAGTTCCTTCTTCATTAACATTAAACTCCGAGGATTTCCCCTTTTTGATAGCTTACACTTTTTCTTGGATTCCTGCATCATCCTTTTGAGCATCCTTTAACCTGTCCAAAAGGGATGGTTGAGTAATCATTTGTGAAAGGATTGATGATGTTCCCTTCTTTATGATTCCCACGTCCATCTTCATCAAGTCTAAGAAGATTGGATCCTTCTCAATTCTCATCATTGATAGAATTGATGGATCCTTTCTACTTAGGGCATCCGCCACCTTGTTCGCCTTCCCAGGGTGGTAATGTATTGAACAGTCATAATCCTTGATGAGCTCTATCCATCTTCTCTGGCGCATATTAAGCTCTTTCTGTGTGAATATATATTTAAGACTCTTGTGGTCAGTATATATCTCACATTTCTTTCCATAGAGATAATGCCTCCAGATTTTCAAGGAAAAGATCACCGCCGCCAACTCTAGATCATGCGTTGGATAGTTTAGCTCATGGATTTTCAACTTCCTTGAAGCATAAGATATCACTTTATCATTCTGCATTAGCACACATCCTAATCCCTTCATTGAGGCATCACTGAATACCACAAAAAGTTTCCCACTTGTGGGTAAAGTGAGCACGGGTGTAGTGATAAGCCTCCTTTTCAACTCCTTGAATATTTCTTCGCATTCATAACTCCAGGAAAACTTTACTCGCTTTCGAGTTAGCTTGGTAAGAGGGTTGTACAATCGTGAGAAATTTCTCACAAATCGTCGATAATATCCAGCTAACCCTAAGAAGCTACAGATATCTGTTACCGATGTTGGCCTCAGCCATCCCCCAATTGCATCTGTTTTGGAGGGGTCCACAGATATCCCATTTCATGTGATGATATGGCCCAAGAATGAGACTTCCTTAAACCAGAACTCACACTTGTTGTACTTTTCATAGAGCTACTCCTTGCGCAAAGTCTCTAGTATAGTTTTTAAATGCTCCTCATGGTCCTCATTGGTTTTGGATTATATTAGAATATAATCTATAAAGACTACCACAAATTTGTCAAGGTAATCTATAAAGACTCTATTCATCAAGTCCATGAATATTTCTAGAGAATGTGTGAGTCCGAAAGGCATTACTATGAATTCATAGTGCATGTACCTTGTACGAAAAGCAGTCTTGGGGATAACTTCCTTCTTCACCCTTACTTGATAATATCCTGACCGCAAGTCCACCTTGGAGAAGTATTGTGCTCCACACAACTGATCAAACAAGTCATCGATTCTTGGGAGAGGATACTTGTTTTTTATCGTGATTTTGTTAAGTTCACGATAATCGATGCATAGCTGCATTGACCCATCCTTCTTCTTGACGAATAGGACTGGTACACCTCATGGTGATGCACTTGGGCGTATAAACCCTTTGTCTAGATTCTCCTATAGTTGTTTCTTCATCTCTTCAAGATCAACAACATCCATTCTATATGGAGTCTTGGATATTGGTAGCGCCCCAAGTATAAGTTCAATTGAGAACTCAACATCTCTTCTTGGAGGAAGACCAGGAAGTTCCTCGGGAAACACTTCAGAGAATTCCCTCACAATAGGCATTTCTTAAAGGGTGGTTTCTTCTTTGGACTCAATCATATGAGCCAGATATGCATGCTCATAGGGCAGTAATATCCATGCTTGATATGATGGAGCGAAAGGAGATTCATCTTCCTCCTGACACTTGTAAAGAATCGGGGGTCGATTCTCCATAAGGAGTGTGATTTCCCTCTCCCGACAATTTATGTTGGCTCTATATAAGGAAAGCCAATCCATGCTAAGAATTGCATCAAATTCCATCAAAGGGAGTATGACGAGGTTCGCCGGGAAATTCAATCCACATATTATAATAGGGGAGGACTTATATTCATGGGATGAAATGATTGCCCCATTTTCCGTACTCACCGACATCTTTACTTCCAGGATTTGTGGTGGTGCTAGGATTGTTCTACTAAACTTTTGAGATATAAAAGAATGATTAGAACCTAAATCAAAAAGTACGTTCGCTATTCTTGAATGAATAACTAGCGTACCTGTCACCACTTCATTGTCGGGGTTCACTTTGGCAGAAGTGATGGAAAAAGTTCTTCCTTGCTGTCTTGGAGGTTGTTGGTTGCCTCAGATAACCCTTGGATTAGGGCACTGATTTGAAAAATCACCTGTTTCATTGAATTTGTAGCATTGAACAACACGTTGAGGTTCGAACGGAGTGTTCCTCTCCTCTGTCGCAGCCGCGGTTCCTTCTTGCCGATAGTTAATAGCTAGGTGCCCTTCTCTTCCACACCTAAAGAATTTTCTCATCCCCCTAAGGCAATTTCCAGGGTGCTTCTTTCCGCACTTTTGGCAAGTGGGGTGATGGAACTTCTTAGCGCCGTTGGATTTATCCATCGGACAACCAGCATTGAAGTCCACCTTACACTTCTTGTCCCCATGATACCCCTGTGATTCTCCGATCTCCATTTCAACCTTGAGGGCACATCGGACAATTTCCTCATAACTGTCGAAGTCATGGATCGCTAATGCTTTCCACAAACTAGGATTTAGCCCACCAAAGAAGTGGTCAACCTTGCATTCGGGGGTAACGACAAAGCTGGAAGCGTACCGTGCAAGCCTTGTGAAGTTTGCCTCGTACGCTCCCACAGATTCTTCATCTTTTTGTTTGAGGGAAAGGAAGTCCCTTTCCATCTTAAGATGGAGGGTGCGCGGAAAATATTTATCGAAAAACATCTTCTGGAATTCCTTCCATTCAAAAGCCTCGATCTCCTCCTGAGGCTTCGTATTTTTGATCAACATCCACCATTGATCAGCTTCACCCTCCATACAATAAGCCGCCAGGAGAACCTTCTCTTGTTCATAACATTTGAGGATGGAGAATATCTTTTCAATGGAGTTGATCCATTTCTCAACGATCGTGGGATCAGATGATCCACTAAAAATAGGAGGCCTTTGTCTCATGAAGCTCTCGATAGAGACTTGTTCTTTCTTAGGGGGGTTTAACGTTCCTCTTGACCCGTGTTCTATTCAAAACTTGAGTTAGCTAAGAGAGAAGCGTGACAAAGTTCGCGATTCCCACTCCCATTGGATTGGGCATCTCATTAGTACAATCATCACACTGATCTTCACAACGATTGTTAGCCTGAGTCCTCCTCTTACTGGCCATTGGCTGGAATAAAAGGAAAGTTAGGGGTAACACATAAAGGGTAATCCGAAGAAAAAAGTTGATGACTTATAAATAAACTTTAATCTCTTTAACTCATGATTCTATAGGATTCAATCCAGGCTTTTCATGATCTACCTTCTAACATATATTCTTAGGGGCATTTTTCCCTTAATAAGGGTTCATAATAAGATTGTGAATTTATCAAAACATATCCCCCGGGAGTGTCGTAACCAAGAGTGCAGCAAGGCCCGTTGTCATGCACCAGTTCCCGTTCGAGTCTAGCTCAAAGCGGTGTTTTCAGGTTTTACCCCTAGGATACATCTGTGCCAGAGCCTCCTCTACCTGCTCGTATCCAGACAGGGACATATTTGTTTGATAAACCACTTACTTAGTATTTACCAAAACTTAGGGATGTTTTTATTATACTTAGTCTTGAATCTAAGGCTTTACTAGGGTTTCCTAATCCCAAAAATAACTAAACCTATCCTCTGATACCAACTATGACAACCCTGCTTTTTATTACAACTTAAACATGATTTATTACATAAAACGTCACTTGATACAAAAAAGAAGATTGAGAGGTTTAGTGTATTTGGGGCTTAGGATCATTACATAAAAACTTTAAACTTGAAATACAACATCTTTATTTAAAACTTCCTTTACATGACCACTACATTCCTTCGTACTTAGCATTGCATGGGATAACCTGAGGACATGCATAAGAAAAGGGTGAGCTATAAAGCCTAGTAAGGGAGTACACATGGAATAAAATGAGGAGTACAATACATGTTAGGCAATAGGAATATCAATAGAGAATAAGAGAAACATGAACATAAAGGCATGATAAAGAATGATAATCATAACATGGAAATGTGGCAACAACACTTAACATTGAATTAGCATGAGCCGAGGCTCATTGCACATGGAGCATGAGTAAACCCTCATTGCACATGAAGCATGAGTAAACCCTCATTGCACTTGAATTAGAATGAGTAAACACTCATTGCACATGACGTATCATGATACTATACTTTACCCAATGCATTGGAGCGCTATAAGGGCGCACCCTTCTTAAACATTTCATTTCATGCATAAGTGTGCCACATGGATCATAAAACATGGATTCATAAAACATAATCATTTATTCCACGATAAAGGAATGTGGAATTCATACATGAAACTTTACAATCAGTAATAAAATGTGCATAAAGGTGAATACCCTTGATAGAGAAATGGGCATGGTATTCACTACATAATGAAATTGGCTTAGAAAATCAGTGCGATTTTGGCAGCGTAACGGCGTGACATAAGAATTCATAAAAAAGGTTGATGAGAGAGAATGGGGTTACTCATCATATTTACATGTAATGGACAGTAAGGAGTTAAAATAGATACATTTCCCAACAATTTAAAAGGAATTTAGATTCCTGATACAAAAGTATTTCTTGAATCTAAAAGAAGAGAGATAAGTTCCTTTTGGAATTTCGGCATAGTAACGGGTGTACATGGGAGGCATTTAATGAGAGAGAAAGGGGTCTCCCATCATTCAAACAATAAGAGGGCAGTATGGGGGAGGTTCAAAACCATACCCCAACATTCATAATTGAAATTAAAAGGGCAATACAACTTAAAGAAAATTGACAAAAAAAAAGAGAAAGGAAGAAAAAACCCTTACATAGAAGTGTGCTTCCAAAGGCTAGAGAGAGGCTTGTGAGAGGCTTCTTGGGAGCTTGGGGCACCTTTGGAGGATTCTAGAGAGATTAGGGTAGAGGTTGGACGAACTCCAAGGGATTTTAGTGAGGAGGAAGTGGGAGCTTGGGTGGGTTTATATAGGAAAGGTGAGAGAATTCTTTATTATTTAGGTTTGGGACCCCTTATATTAAAATAATCCAAACCTCAAACCATCCCATGGTATTTGCCCATGGTTTCTGGAAAAGGAAATAGGAAAACAATAATTTACAAGGCCAAGGTCCGGACTTATTAAAAAATTAGGGTTGCTTATGTGGAGGTCAGTCACACTCCCATGGAAATTAATTTAAAAAGGCAAAGTGTTGAATAAGTCTTGAGGGGTTCATTAATGCTTTGAAAAATAAGTAAAAAAAACTCAAAAACCAATTATTTTAATGATAAAACATTTATTGTCCGAACATAAGGATTATGGTATTTTATTACATCACCATTGGGTCATTATGATGTCATAAAACACATTATATATTTAAACGGTATTTAATTTTTACCCAAACATTTGACTGCCTCAGAAAATTATGAAAAACTCACCGTTGGATAATTTCGACGTTCTGATTCCAAAAATAATATTTATTTTATTTAAATAATTTTCTAAATATGTGAATTTTCACTTTTAAAATATATACCGATATTTATCAAAAATTCACGGGTTTTGACAGAAATGGCTTTCAAACCTTAATAAAAATTTTAATTGCATTCATAAAATTATAAGATCAATTATATTTAATAAAAATAAATTTAATATTAATAATAATATTTTATTAAAATATTATTTAATTCAAAAATACCTTAATTTAATAAAATATAATTCTTAATTAAATAATAACCAAAAAACACCATTTGTACTTTAAAAACTATTACGATGTATCAAAAATGACTAGAAATTATAATCATTATTATATACAAAAATTAATGCACATGAACATAGTACTACTTATTTGTTTCATAAACCCTTAAAATAGCCGCATAAGACCTAAGGGTTAGGTGTGCGATGGTGACAGACTCTTGGGGCGGCTCAGATAACATCGCTCGAGTGGTAATCTCTATCAACTTCCACTTTTCCCGTAGACGATCACGTTCGAGCTTGACATAATGAAGCTCAGCTTGGGCTTGGTCAAGGGCGAAGCCCAAAGACGCCACCTCTTTTCCGAGCTCTGACAAATGGGCTTCGTATGGGGCAATTCTACTGGATGAGGCCATCGCTTCCTTTGTCTGAGTAAAATTGGGTTCGTTAAAGCCATATATTTATACTACTCATGTGATCACTGTTCAACGACTATAAAAGTAACTGTCACAAATCATAACATAAAACCAAAGAAGTTGACATCTTATAAAAACGTTTTTCATAAAGAAACATTTAACTGGATCAAGAGGGATTTTCCATTAATGAAACATTGGGTCGTTACAAAAATTAAAGCTTTGAATGATGGTAGATTGATCAATATCGTATATGAAGATGGAATTTTGAAATTTGGGAAAATACATTATGCTCCTAACATACCTAATCAAAAAAGGGAGCTTTTGGATGATTCTCGTAGAACTAATTTCTCTATACGCCCTGGGAGCACCAAGATGTATAGAGATTTGAAGAAACATTTTTGGTGGGACAACATGAAGAGGGAGATTATGATTTTGTGTCATGGTGTATGGTTTTTCAACAAGTGAAAGATAGAACACAACATCCAAGTGGATTCATGCAACCTCTTCCCATACCTTAGTGGAAATGGGATGAAATTATGATGGATTTTTTCATGAGACTACCAAAGACTCCTAGAAGGAATGATGAAATATGGGTCATTGTTGATCATCTTACCAAGTCAACACATTTTTTTTCTATAAGAGAAGATTTACCACTAGAACGTTTAGTAAGATTTTATATTAATGAAGTTATAAGACTTCAAGGAGTACCCCTATTGATTGTTTCGGATATTGATCCCCATTTAACATCAAGATTCTGGAAAAGTCTTCAGAAATCCATGGATACTGAACTTCGTTAGAGCACTGCCTACCACCCTCAAACTTATGTACAATCAGAATGAACTATTCAAACCTTAGAAGACATGTTGAGATATTAGTCACTTCACTTTCAAGGTATGTGGGATCAATATTTACCTCTGGTAGAATTTTCCCCTAACAATAGATTCTAGTCAAGTATTCAGATGGCACCATATGAAGCGTTATACGAAAAGAGATGTCGCACACCAACTTATTGGGATGAAGTCGGTGAAAGAGAACTCATAAGCCCAGAAAATGTTGAGGAAATGATGGAAAAGGTGAAGGTTACCCAAAACCACATCAAAGCAGGTCGAAGTAGGCAGAAGAGGTATGCCGATAACTGAAGGAAGGATTTTTAATTATATGTAGGGGTCAGGTTTTCTTAAAGTTATCTACATGGAAGGTTGTTATATGTTTTGGTAAGAAGGATAAATTGAGTTCCAGGTACACAGGGCCTTTAGAAATTCTAGAACGAATTGGAATTAAATCTTATCATTTGGAAATGCCTCCAAGTCTCTCCAAAGTTCATGATGTGTTCCACATAACATTGTTAAGAAAATACATGTCTGACCCAACCCATGTACTTACCTATGAAGAAATTGAACTGGAACCTGATCTGTCTTATTTTGAACAGCTTTTCAAAATTCTTGGTACAAGAGAACAAGTTCCAAGAAACCAAATGACTTGTCTGGTAAAAGTTCTATGGAGAAACCATAAGATGGAAGAGGCAACGTGGGAACCATAGGAACTTATGATGAAGAACCACCAGAATCTTTTTATGCAAGAGTATTTTAGAAATTTCAAGGACGAAATTATTTGAATAAGGGAAGAATGTAACACCCCAAGCTTCCACAGTACGTTTCCCTTTGAATAATGCAATAACTTGTATTGTACGCAACGTCGAGATTCTAACACACTGTGACCAATCAAACTAGCTGTTATGAATAGTAATACCAACTTTTTGAAATTTTGTATTTGTTTTTCAAAATTAAATTCATTTTTGAATTTAGAGTATCAAAATTAGCTTAGGTTGAATTTTTGTTATTTTTCATAAAACTTTCAATTTTTGAGGTATAGTGAAAAGTACTGGCTTATTGGTTAAAACCTACAATTTATTTAAATGATTTTTTAATTTATTAAAATTTATTTTAGTTCAAAATAGATACATTATACCTATATAAGTTCAATTTAATTCATTGGATTCATTTTATAAAAAGTTTAGATATATAAATATTTTATTGAACTTTTTACCTTCTTTTACCCACCTCCTAGGAGCATTTTCAAATTTTCATAAAACGTAGTTTTACCGCTTCTGCGAGTTGAATTTCAAAAAACCAAGGGACATGGTTAATATTAGTTATTGAAATGTTGTTCTATAAGATGAAAATAATTTTGGGTGACTGGTAACTTTGTACTTCCATTTACAACGGTTAAAAGTAAATAGGGTAATTAAGGGAACAAAATGATATCATGATTACCCTATCACATGTCCTAATTCTATTGGATAAGTATAATTCTACTAGAAACAACCTCAAGAATTAAATATGATCCTATTTGTTCCACTTGGATTAGATTAGGACATTTATTATTATTTTATTTAATGACGAGTGAATAGAGTTAAATTCAATGTTTAATAACTAAACCATTTTTAATATAGGGTTAAACAGAATATAAATTCAACTATAAATACTCAGTAGAAATATATGGATATTTAATAAATAATGGTATTTTATTTAAAATTTTTAGACATTAAATAATTTAATTTATTTATCACACATTGATGATGTAGTAATTACCTTATTAATGAAATATTAAAATAATTGATATTATAATTATCCAAATAAATTTAAATTGAGACTTCATATAAATTACAATAATATTATATGTTAATATGAAATGTTAGGATTGGTTAAATAAATTTTATTATAAGTGATAAATTTTTTATGGCTTTGAAAAAAATCAAATACTAAATAGTGTCAAATTTGACATAATTGAGTTTTTAAAACAAATACTATATTATAAATTGATATAATATTCCAAAAAATCTAAGGATCGGCCAAAGGACTTAGATAAGGTTATATATATTAATAATTAACCACATGGAGATCTCTAGTCTTGTTATAGTACATTTATTAACCATATAATAAAAAAATACAAAGAGACATGGTAAATGTCAAACTATTTTACTAAGAGTTAAATCAAAAATATAAGGTTAATATGATGACCTAAACTAGTCAAAAACCTATTGGTTGAGAGGATTTTTACCCATACCAACCTTATCCTTGAAATAATTCATTTCTTAACCATTATAAACTGAAAATTATTTTATTATAAAATAATATTTCAAGATTTTCCTAAAGTGACCCTCACCTCTTTTATAAAAGATCACTTCCCCTTTTCTTAATTTCACACCTCCAATGCCTTTTGGATTAGACAAAACCTTCCCAAATATCCTCCAAACTTTACTCAATTAATCCTAGAGGCCTTCTTATGGTCATAAATCCAACCAATGGAGCCCTTTTTATTAAATCAAAAAGAAGAACCAGAAGTAGAGGTAACTCTTTCAAGTTCTTTTCTTCTTCCATATCCTCTTTCATTATTGTTTCCATTATAAAATAATAACTATATTATCTTATATATTATGAGATGTTATTATAAAAATTTTATATCCATATTCATTATTCTATCCATCATATGAATGTCAAAGTCACCATACGTACGTACGTACGGCTTACCATCTCCACGTCGTGGTGTAGTTTGTTATTCAAACACTTCATTATTTGGATGGGTATAAAAATGAGTATAACTGATGTAAAGAATAAATATAACATTTTAATGATTCTATATATATGATATACCATCCAATTACATAGGATTTCACAAGCAATATAATGATATTGTCACTCGTGCATACGTAGTGATTACTGTCTCCACGAACGCAATGAGATTCATTCCCCATCGTAATCATTTAAGATTAATTTTCATTCTATGATTAAAAATAATGTCTAAGAATATAATATCATTATATATATGAATAAAATAAATTCTATCCATAATAAACTTGGCTTATGTAATAGATCATATAAAGTAAAACAGATCATTTAACACCCGAAACGATGATACTACTAAAATATTATTAACAAAGAAATATTAGAGGATCATATATGAAATCATATTTATTTATATATTTCTTGTATAATTTAATAAAAATGATTTAACTATTATAAATGAGGTTAACATACCCTCGACCATGGAAAATTACAAGGTTAGGGTTAATTTCACAATCTCTTTATTATCCGAGTTTGTTTTTACGTAAGTATCTACTGGGACCTCTTTATCATCCACATCCATATTTCTTAAAAATGTATTTCAAAACATTTTTAATATTTACTAGACTATGGATTGATGTCATTTATACCATTTTTTGAATTCCTGTAAAATGGTTTCAATGGAATCTTTCTATCGTTTTTCAAACAAGTTACTTTATGACCTTTTCGACAAAATTAATGTAAGAATGTCTTTTTTTAACTTATACGGCAGGTGTGGATATTTTATGCCATTATATCATCCTCGAAGCTTCCCATAAAATATTATAAGAATATTTTTCAAATAAATATTTTTTCTATAATTATATAACATTTAAATGGTTTCTAAATAGAAAGAGATATTTCTCTAAAAAAATTGGTGGTGGCCCGCCATGATTTATCTCCCACCATCTCAAGGAACTGTTTGGTACCCTAGGAAGATTAAATGAATGCAGGTGTTGATAGAAGGAATAGTTAGACTTCAAACTCTTTATTTATTATATTTTAGGATGGATCTTGATAGCAGATGACCGATCCAGAGCTCGTGATTCTAAATATAGACATAGATTTCAATTATGTTTTTGTGGAACATGTTATGTCTACAATATTGTGTCTATTTTTTTCATTTTTCTAGATTCAAGATATATCATAATTAGTTGGTATATGTTATTCCATTTATTGAATTTATTATTGCTTTTGTCCTTATTTCTATTTTTCCTTTTCTATACTTATATTTCATATTCTATTAACTGTTTATATTTATCCACTATTTTAAACATTGTTAATGAAGGAATAGTCTTAAAATGAACTACTTGAGTCCCTCGCTACTTGGTGGAATCCTCTGGTATTTGGGGAGATACACATGAGGCCATGTGGATCGTTGGGCTCATGACACCTATTAAGTGGAATCGAGGTCACTGATGTCACAAAAATTAAGGGAAATCATATAAACATGTGATAAAGGGTTTGATCGTAATCATATAAGGAAACATGAGATAGAAATATATGTCATATTGAAATAGAATTTCTCAATATGATATGTATATAAGTCACCATAGAAGGACATTTAATGTTATATAAACAAACATATAACATGTAAAAAGTTTGGTGTATACTGATAGATTAGTATTGAGTCAACATACATAATCATAGGCATGATATTATAACATATGAGTGTAACATACATATTTTCTTATAAATCATATGTCATCACTACCCACAAGTATATTCATTTTATGAATTGTAGGGTATAATGACCCTTGTTCCTTCATGGGATTTACATATTCACTTTATTTTCATGTAGTATAATATTCATGTGTTACCGTGGTATTAGGATGAACACTCATGTTTATTAGTTTTTATTGGTATAACTCAAACAATGTACCCTTATACATTCAAAAATAATGTTGTGTATACATAATATTAGAATAAATATTCCCATATACCTTTTTTCTTAGGATAAATCCTAATGATCACCCTATCCAAAAAAATAATCCCTCATATGGACCCTTTAGAATTGGGTAAATCCTCTGATGAGTGATTTTGATTTCCTGATATGTAAGTATTACTATATAATTCAATTGATTTATAAAACCACATACATTAATCATAAATTAATATGGTTTAACATAAATGAAATTAACTAACATTATTAATTATCCATTGAATAAAATATAGTATTAAAAAATATTGAGTTTGGTAATGAGAAAATTGAACTCATGATTGTAAACATTTGATTAAAAAAATTTAATCACCATAGTGTATTTTTTAAAGGAATTTTTTTAATAGAATCATAAAAATAATTTCTATCTAAATAAATAAAATATATATAAAGATAATTTTTTATCTATTTTACTTTTTTTAAATATCAATAATAATTAATGTGGAAATAATTTTTTTCCACAACATTGAAATTTTATTTTTCATAAGTTTTAGTAAAAAAAATTAAACAGTATTTTATTTTTCACAGTTAACTATAAAAGGTGGGATCCAAAAAAATTATGGTTTTTAAAATGTCATTTTAAAAAAAAATATAAAATTTAACTTTAAAAATATCAATATTAGTTCCTTCAAAATGAAACAACTGTTTCTAAAAGGAGAATCAATGGATAATGTTAAAAAAAGTATAAATATATAATAAAACTATGGATACATGGAAATGTATAATTGTTATCAAATAAAATTATATATTTTAATAAAAAAACATTTAATTTGAGTGTATGGAAAATATATTGAGCATTTTGAAATATCATTGTTTGGAACTCATAATGAAAAATATTAAAAAAAATAAAAATAAGGAAAATATAAATATGAAGTTCACTAGAGGTATAATCTAATTAGATTTAAAATTTGAAATTAATGTATTGGTTGGGATATAAATAATATATGAGGATGTGAAGTCAAAATTTTGTATGAAGTCAATTATTCAATAATTTAATATTATTTTTCATGCAGAATAAATTCATCAAAGAGGATTTTTTCATCAAAAAATTAATTTAAATTAACATAAAGTAAAATTTTAATGAGATAATATCATAGGATCTACGAGATTAATCATTTATGATTAGTTTTTAATATAACATATTATAACTCCACCTAGTGTGTTTTGTTAACAAAACCCCTCAAAATATTTGTATCATTTTAATCAAATGTCATTTAAAAATATATGTGTTATGTCTAATTTGAAACCCATGTATTTCATTAATAATTTAAAATAAATTAATTATGTTCTAAAAAAATAAGAACTATTTCATGGTGAATAATAAGAAATATTTCATGATAAGTTGATTTTGAGACCCAAAACTCATACATTGAATTCATGAATAGAAGATAATACACTAACATTATGTATTTAAAACTTAAAAATCTTAATAATTTATTTTATATCTTCATTCATGTCATAATCCTTTTATTTTTTTTATTAAAAATAATTCCCTAAATTAATTTTTTGTAATTTACTATATATTTTAAATATCATGTTTGAGTAACTATTATTTTTTTAAACTAGTTTCATAATAAAATTATTTTTTATCCTTCATTAGCCAATCATATTTATTCATAGATCGGGAATGGGATATTAATTTGTTTCTAATAATTTATAATTTTATAATGTTATTACATGAGAATATTTATTATTACCCATAATTATGAATGTGGAAATGGGAAGGTTTTGATGACCTATAAGAATAAAAGTGTGTCTTGAGATATAATGTGATAAATTGTTTTATTACAATTAAAAAAATAATTAATTACTTATTTAAAAAGTAAATTTAAATAATGTGATTTCCCTTACTCATAATTAACATAATTACATGTCATTTTTCATGAGAGTAGTTAAACTAACCCAAACATGATCATAAAAAATTAGTGGGTTATAATAAAATAAATTTGTTTTATTGTATTTATAGAAATCCAATAATGATATTATTTAGTTATTATTAGTGTGACATTATTTTTTTAATAATGATGGAATAAAATATTCATTACACATATTTATTTCATAGTATAAAAAAATGTTTTATATTTTCTAGAACACTATTTTAGAATGTTGAATTAAGATGGTTGTTTACATATCATATGGTTAGTTGGATTCCAATTTCCAATTCAACAAATATAATAATGTTCTTAAAATATTATTTATCTTTTTAATTAATTAACATGACCATCCATGTATTGTCGTTATGATATTAAAGACATATGTTTATGGTCCCATAGATGTGTTAGTCCGCACATACAAATGGAATATGAATTATTTCAAATAGATTATGAAATTTCAATAAAATTATTCATCATTTAATAATTTTAAAATTTATTAAATATAATATATATTAAATTTGGTAAATATAAAACCCATATATTGTTTTTATGTAAGATGAAACATGTTTCATCATCCCCACAATGTGATAATGGTTGTTTCACTTTTCGGAATAGAAAAAAGGCATTTAACTCTTATAACATCATTATAATAGAATAATAGTTTAATGAATATAATTATATTATTATTTGAAAATGGTATAACAATATTTGTGTAATTTCAAACACATATGATGAAAGATAAATGAGAATGGATTGTTAGAAATTTGAACCTATCATCTTGGATGCTCTCTTCTGAAAAATGTGTTATGCCAATAAGGAATAGTGGTCTGAGTTTAACCTATAATTTAAAGAGTTATCAAAATTTTTATGAGTGGTTTGGCTAGAGTTAATGAAAAATTAATCTGGTTATGGTGTAAGAGGATGTGAGGACATATGTTCACCATTTAGAAATGGAAATTGATGGATTTTTTTGTACATACCAAAATCATACTAAATATAAGAAGATAGTCAAAGGGAATGTGGCTCCAAAAGTGGTACATATTATGAAGGGGAATAGATAAGGAAATTAAAAACACACTAACCAATTTAATAAGTCACAAAATCATCTCTTCCACTCATTACGATTACATTTTTGGCATTAATCATTTTATATTTTACTATTTTATTTTATTTTTTTCAAAATGTACTTATCTATTATTCACAATAAAGATAACATGTTACATAATATTAAACTATTATTTCAAAATATGGGAACCATATTAAATTAATTCATTTTTAATAGAGATAAAAATAAATTTTAAAATACGAAATGAATAATATATTAATTTCAACTATGAAGAAAAAACTCTTGTTATAAAATACTGGTTCTATAATTTTAAATAAAATTAGATACTTTTAAATTTTAATTGACACATAAAAAATAAATACATTTTCAAGATTTTTTTAAAATGGTTCTAAATAATAAATATAAACAAATAATACAATAAAATGTGTGGAATTTATTATGACTTAATTCTATTCTGTTCATCTTATGTTAATTATTTCTTGAATGTTACCACAAATAGATCATAAAATAATATTTTAATGATAAATACAAAAATTTGGTGTATTTGGTCTATTTAACATTCTAAAATACTTAAATTTATCTTTAAATAAGCTTATGAAGAAAACAAATAAATATTTTCATTGACAAATAATGTATTAAAATATTAGTTATTCTTATTATTAATTTATATAAAACAATACTAAAACTGGAATTAGTAATTATATATTATATTTCCGTTATATTTTAATCTAACAAAATTATACTTATCTTTCAAAATAATATTTAAAGAAAATAAAATGTTAGGTCATTAAACATAATAATTAATTAATTTTTTTAGTAAAAATGATATTTTATAAAATAATATATATATTAAAACATATCATCTTATGGTTACTTATTTTCATATAAAATAATAAAAATTAAATTTTTAGGGAAGACAGTTAAAATTTATTAGTTATATATTTCATTGTTTAGTTTTGGTTCAGTGTTAAGTGTGAAATATATATTTACTTAATATGTCATTATATCCATTTTATCAAAAAATATCCATGGATAGACCATAAATATTTCAAAAAAATATTAAACTAATTCTTCCTTAAAGTCTCAATTTCATATATTCTTCTTCAATATGTTGTAACGATGTAATGATCCATCTTAATGAAACACTAATTCCATTCAATTTAAGATCCATGGAATATCATAATAGACCAAATAGAGTATTATGTATGATGGATCCATAAATTATTCAATTATATTATATTTTATTTCCAACATGTACAAGAACTATATTGGTTAATGTGTCTCCATATTCAATGAACTACAATTTCCATTATTACTCCATAAATAATATATAAATTTATTTATTTATAAAAAAACCAATAAAAACGTCACCTTTCCTTTCATGAAAATAATCTAGATGAGTTTATAACCAAAGATTCAATGATTTTCATTAATTTAGTCCCCAGTGATTCACTACTATATAAATCGTCAATAATTATATAAATATATAAATTAATAATCCAGAAAAATATCTAGAAGTATCAGAATAAATTAAAATATAAATCATACACAATTTTATAATATATATTAAATGACATGATGGATTATTATAATAGAAGAAAATGGGTATATATTGACCCTCATAAAAACTCTCCAAATATAATACATCTCATTCTTATCCTTTATTAAGGAATTTCCAATGTAGTTATATTATAATGTATATATCTTCTAAAAAAATCATGGACACTTCCCAAACTCATGGGTGTATTTATGGATATTATTGTCAAAATTTATATAAAAATTATCTTTTATCATCCATGTGAAATCAACATAAAAATATTATAGTAGAGAACATACCTTTTTAAAATTACTATATATTTTTCTCTTCACTTCTCACTGTGGTATAGAAAATGGAATCATCATAATACCATATCAAAGTACCTCTATGTTTTTTCATACGATTATTCTTTGTGTTTTTTCTTAAACAATTAGTAAATTGTGATGTGTTCATAAAAAACCCACATAATCTTACAAATATGAATTTTCATTATTAATCATATATATGAATGTCATGATATGGTAATTTTATTCATGAAACACCCAAAATTTTTATCTCTACAATTAATGTTTTAAATTTGGGAAATACTACATGTGTAGTTTAGTAATGAAATAGTTTTGTCTTGATCAACAGTTATATCTTTGAGAAAATCAAATCATACTATGATAGAAATAACTATGATATATAATATTTTTATTTCTATTAATTATTCATTAAACTTACCAGAATTCAAAAAATTCTATTTAAAATAAAAATTTTAAAGAATAAAGATTTTAAAGATTATCGTATAAATATAATTACTAAATAATTTAAAAATCATCTCAAATGTGAATTTTATTAATTTTCACCTGCAAGGTCAATTTTCTATTCAATGAAAACAATTTCAACATTTATTTTATATGAATCCAAACATCAAAAAAAGTGAAATCAAATCAAACCTTTTTATATTGATAAATTCTTAAATAAATATTCTAAAATGGAAAAAAAACAACCATTTTTATGTGACTCGATCATGTGTCTTATTTAATTCAAATTCAAAATTCCCCTCCTCATGCACTAAAAATATTTAATATCTCAATATGATGCAGGCCAATTATGATCATTAGTTTTTAAAATGAAATACACTATTAACATGAATAATTTTCAATAAAGTTATGATAATTCAATTGTATTTTATTTATATAAATATGTCTAGAATATGTGATAATACACATATAAATGTTATGCCATTAATGCCA
Source organism: Viscum album (assembly GCA_963277665.1). Taxonomy (NCBI): domain Eukaryota; kingdom Viridiplantae; phylum Streptophyta; class Magnoliopsida; order Santalales; family Viscaceae; genus Viscum; species Viscum album. Next base: position 13,187,785 of record OY728151.1, on the reverse strand, counting down.
TGAACCTACCCATCAGGTCTCCCAGGGCCTCCAAAAATATAAGCATGACATTTCATTCCCACAACTAATATTCATGGGGACGGATATAAGAACCAGTAATGATTAAATTACAATGTGATTATATATCCTAATGTACCTATATAAATGATAAAACCCCTTCCTTACAATTGAATATATGAATAATAAGTGAATAGACCATCATTAGTGAAACCTTGTGTCCCTACCCCCTCCATCAAAATATACCCCTCTTGGGATAATAATGAATAAAGGGAGATAATGACCCATGAGTCCAACCTCTATTTCGGTCCAGATTTGAAACTGGCACTAAGCAAGAACAAATCTCAATATATGAGAGGCATTACCATTACATGAATCAAGATCAAGATATATAATTAATCATCCATAATAAATCTAAAACATAATATAAAAATAAAGACAAAAAACACCCACATGCATGAGAAAATATAATTGGTAAAAATAAAAAAAATTCCTCCTAAGTAAATACACAAAAGGAAAGATAATGTAAAGTCACAAGAACTATCAAAAAACCTTAATAGTAAAATCTAGAAATGTCCTCAAAATACTCCAAGAAACCTGAAAACATTTTTATGTATGTGGGGTTAGCATACAATTATAATTTTTCAAAAAACTAATTTCTCCCATGCATATGTGAAAAGAACATACAAATTACCCTATGAGAAAATAGTAGAACCAAATAGAACCTAAATAGGTATAATAACCTTACCAACCTCACCAATTAACTCTCAAAATATAATTTAATCCATGTAATATAATATAATAATAATTACATCGAAGATATGGTACCCCACACCACATTTCCATTGGTATGATTCTCTCAACCAATGTCATAAGTCCTTGCACTACCATTCCATTTGTATGCCACGTCACATTTAACCTACACACTCTTGGTCACACAAAACATCACATCTCATCCTAATGACACTTATGAATGCACATCACATATCATAACAATGAAACATGGGAAAGCACATCTCATCACAACTCTACCCGAAGACACCTGTTATACCATGACACATCAACCATCTAATTAACTAAAAGACCTCTAGAAATCATAGTCCATCCAATACCTTCCTCTTAAGGAATAGAAAAAAATAATAGGGTAACCAGCTATTCATAACCCTCACATGATGTTGGAATAAAAAACACCATGTGACGATATTGTTTTTTGGCACATAGTTCTCAACATGGGTGGGGTATGCACAAAAATCATAGGGAAAGTACAATATATATATATATTATACTAAAAAATCAAGACCATCCTATGATTTCTCAGACTAGCAAGTAACTAATAACACCATCACTTTTGCTGCTACCTCAAAATGTAATTATATGTTCATGAAATATTCATTTTAGAAGGTAAAGAGACCTAATAAACTAATACAACATCACATTTCCTCCACATTAACACTCATTCATTTAATTATTTCCCATAAACCAAATTTAACCACACAAACCACCATTTAAATTATTTATTTTACCACATCTATTCTATAAAACAAAACAACAGATTCAATTTCAAATATTATTAAACATTTATTCATTTATTTGTTGAATATATACTAAAGAAACTATCACCACATAACCATATTCGGATGTTTCTTAACATATATTACCTTAATTTCCCCATAATCAAGTCCAAACAATTAACAAACCCATATTATCCAACCCCACATAGATGTAACATGGCACACAAACAAATCAATTCAATATGTTTTTTTCAGATTTTAAAAGGGGATTTTTTCACATTACACTTTATTTTAGTGGAGTTATTACACAAATAATAATACTAGGGAAAACATTTTACTAGAAAAATTTATGTAGTTATGTAATTTCCATTTTAGTTTTTCACCAAACAATTTCAACCAATGGAATTAACAAAACAAGAATATCAAGTAAAAATAATGAAACCAACTTGCTCAATTTTTAGTGGCACATCATGCCCAAAAAAATCACAATATCACATTATCAATAAGGCAGTAAAAACATATGGGTCAAACCCCATTACCCATTTCAATTTCAATTATCCAATTATTTATTTTTTATTAACATAGAAAAACCATGCACAAAAGGTAGAAAAAGTATAATACCTCTCTCATGGTTCATAAATAAGGATAAAAGAGGGAATCCAAACATTACAAAAGCTTTCCAACTCAATGCACACTGTATGGTGGAAAGAACTCCCAAGAACCAAAAATACACCACGAAAACTATAGATCAACCTACACCATCCCAAGGATCTATCAAAACAAAACCTGAATGCACCCCCAATCAAATGAAAACCCAACCCAGAACATCCATGGGATAATTTTAGAAGAAAAATAATAATAATTTAGATGAAGTCAACATAGATCAACCACATATTACTGATGAACAACCATTGCGGTCCATAGATCAATGAGTGAGGAATAAGGAATTGAAGAAATCCTAAGGATTCTTAGTGTTTCCCTAAAATGGAAGGAAGAAGGTAACACGAATGCATGATTGAGGGGTTGTGTAACGTCCTACATTTTGAACCATAAAAAAATCAAAGGAAATTTATTTTTTTATTTTACTGGGAGGGTCACCATTAAAACTAGGATTCAAAAAATATTTTTTCCCCAAGATCCGGAACACTATGATGTGTATCATTTATGATATTAAATTAATTACATTAAAGTTAAAAGTGTAAATAAAGTAAACTTCAATTACATTATAAAATAATAATAAATAATAGTAGTAATAATAATAATTAAATTATTGTTATTATTATGTTTTATATTATTATTACTGTTATAAATTTAATTTAGGATTATGTAAAACTGAAAGGTGTTCTATCTCGTTCTCCCTACTAAGCATGATGTGACCCCCCTTGGGTTCTCCCCTTTCTTCGTGTGATAGAAAATCCTAAAACACTATCTGATCGGTGGCCTTTTGATTTCTTAATGGATTCTCCTTTGATATGTCATGTTATTCTCTTCTATCCCTTATCATCTCAGTTTATGAAAAAAAATTTAGTCTACCCATCTCTCTACAAGGTGCATCCAAACCCTAGGTAGAGGTTATCCCAATTTTCCCTTGTTTCTTCCTTCAAGGTAGTGTGTGAGTAGACACTCCAGTATTATTCATTCATGTTCCAGCAACCTCAATTGATGGCAAGGAAGATTGGGGATTTTTGGTTAACCACCACCATCTGAGGTGTGATTTTATTCTGATCGCTTGGTTATTCACCTTATAAGTTAGTGTCATTAATTTTTTTAATGTTCCTGTCATTAATTTATAGTGTGTTGGACCGTTATCATTCCATTTTGGGATGTATTTACATCGTTCATAATTATTGGTAATTTTTTTAATTTGGTAAATTATTTATCCCTAGTTATTATTTTTATGTTTTTTGGTCATTAAATCAAAAATTTTGAGTTCCAAGTACTTTACCTTATGGGTGTCGACCTTGCCATGGTGATTTTGAATGCCTGATAATTGCTATAGTGGGATTTGAATATTTTAAGGTATACATGAAAATACTAATGTATGAGTATATATAAATATATATTTATGTTCTGAGTAAGTGTTTCTTCACAGAATGAGGTGAATGTTGATTGGATTAAGGGATATATATATATATATATTGAGGAATGTTTTTTTGTTTGGACCAATTCTGAGTGGTCACTGATAAACCTATCTAGTGCTGGGAAATAAATTAATTCCACCCTGATGTTGGATCCCTTTTACATTATCTTTAATTTTATTAATTCATTAATTAATTTGACTTTATTCTTAGTTTTTAATTATTATAGGGTTATTTATATTAATTTCTTCTGATGAATGTGTTAGTGAAATTCATAAAGGGTATAAATGATTTTTTGTTAAACAAAGTCCTATTTTTGTAATAAAACCCCTCGAACAGAGGTGGGTTTCCATCAAGATAAAAAATTAGTGATATAATTTTGTGCATACCAATTATAAAAACTTGGTTTTTATTTATGATTGAGATTATAATTTTAAAATTCATTGTTTGTACATGGTCCTTCCAGGATACTTCTAATTTACATCTATTCATTTCAAAAATTATTGATGAACCAAGGATCCAGAGAAGTCTATTGCCCCATTTTTAATTAGAATTACCAGTGTTGGTTGTCTATCATCACCCCATTTTTCTTCAACACATATTTCATGTGGCATCATTGTGCTTCTCAACAAAACCTCCTAGTGATGCCTTTTTTCACATATTAAATTGTTTGTTTTGATATATTGTGTTTTTTGTAACCTTCTCTTATGAAAAAACCAGTTTGGGGTGTTCATCATTCCTCTAAACCACCCATTTCAGTGATCCATTTAGAGTGGTCTATGATTCGTGTATATAAAATGAATAAAATTTCCATGTAATTTTCATATCACGTTAGTAATGCCTTAAAATGATTAACAAGAAATGACTTTTGAATTGGGTCCCTCTTGATAATGCCTACACTTGAATATAATGTTTTATTCCATGTGTGGTGCCTCCTACCTACAGCATACCTATATTTTAATTGAATATAAAATCTCTTACATAAAATATTACATCGTCTATGTTACATGTGTACCTAGCCTATTAATGACCTCCTTATGCCTTTTTTGTTCCTCCTTAGTAGATACTTTTAAATGGTTTGGATTGATTGTGACACTTGGTAAATCATGATATCTTGAGATGATGAAATGTCATTTATAACATATTGCTAAGTTTCATACTAATTCCAAATTCCCTATTTATAATTCCTTGATTATTCATGTTGGTGTATTTTTTATTCCCTTATTGATGGATTAAATCATATGAGATTCCTTGTTAAAAATTATATCTTGTGAAATTGAGTTTCATGTGTAAACATAAAATCCATTAATTCTTATAACATGTATCTTAAGACTCATACCTTTAATGCTCTATGATATTTTCCCCTCTTGTTGTTTTATATGAAATTTGGTCTGGGTGTGAACATGGGACCATATTAATAAACCACAATTGGACACTCCATACTCGATAGGTCACGACATGATGCACTGAGGAAGAGATGTTTTAGGATATTCAGGAAAGGGCTCCCCTATGATTTCTATTGTGCTATTGGGTGATATTAGTTACCTATGGGGAAAATAATGATTAATCCATTGGAAAGATGGCTACATGATGACTTGATTAATACCTGGGCCCTTACATGTGGTTCCTAGGACAGACTCATAGTTACCATAACACAAGAAATACTTGGAATTTTTAAATGATGAACTTAGATTGGCTCAATAGAATTGGATATTTTGAATGGATGTAAATTCTTTAGATTCATCCATCTTTATAGTTATGTATTTTTATTTTACTTGAGTTGTTTACCATACTTTAGTAGCTTACTAATATGATGACATAAGATTTATATCCCAAGATAATGAACTAGATTTTGGATATACCATACCTGTATTTCTATCTCTTGATTCCTTTTCAATTTTTTTATAATTTCTAATAATATTTTTATAGTTATGCATCAGTTATCTATTATATATTTTTAATCCCTATACATACTTGGATTAATGAGGGAAAATTCTCCCCATAGTCACATCCTAGTCCATTGCTGCTAGTCAATAGCCTCTGGCATTTGAGGTGATGTGCTTGAGGTCATGTGGCACACTGGTCCAACAACTGGTTTAGTAGTAAGCTGGGTTGGGAAGTTACAATGGGGTATTATAGGGTAATTTTTTCAATCTTAAAATTTTGGGTTATTATAAATGAGACTAGGAATGTGTCGCTATTTTGTAAATATCCATGCTTTAGATTTATCCCCCCACATGCATAAAATGACCAAGTGGTCAGGGCTAAGAATTGTGGTTTAATATTTTGGATATTATAGTTGATATGATTTCACCTTGACTAATTGGTGTAATTTCAACTGCATATAGATTTATAGAATTTTTGGTATTTTACCATTAGCTTATTAAGTTGAGGATAAAGCATTACATGCATCATAATTACAACATATGGATTCATATGTCATGCATATTCCATTTCATGTAGCTTCATTCATAGGTGTCCTGCTGATATGATTGAGTTCCATATATGATATGCCATGTTGTTATGTTTATTATCATGCAAATTTGTATTACTTTATTTGGGGTTAATATGCCATGTTTTTGTGCCTATATCATGTCTTCTATGTGTTAGATACTTGTTATGATTTGATAGTTTTGTTATGATGTAATTGATTGAATGCAATAAGTTTATTTTTTTCCATTAAATGGGAGAAATATGCCACCAATAATGTGTATGGTCACATTATGGATCGATATATGGCTGCCCATATGAATGGATTATTGAACACATTCATGTTGTATTATGAAATAGTTTTAAATATAAAGTGATTTGAAATGATACCTATAGTTTTTTCATGTATTAAAGACCCTCATGTAAGGGTAGATAAATAATCTATGAGTTCCCTTGGAATGGAAGAGTGGTCATTTTCTATAGGAATTCATTCTTTTAGCAATGGCTTAGATGATTGGTTTTTGAGACTAAGGACTTATTTTAGATTGGCATTGTGTTAGGGTTGACACTTGTTCTTTATAATGGCCTAGAATGTGGTAGGTAGCATGTATTGAGTTTAATTGCCATGCTTATGTCATGAGTTTTTTGACTTTTGGTGTCTTCTAAGTGTTGTTGTACCTAATAGTACTTTTAATCTATAAATGAACCCTTGTTCTGATGGGTGTTCATGGTATCCTTGAATTTGTTTTCTACTTGAGTGTTAAGTAATTCTCATTTTCTTCTGGTTAGACATGCCTTGGGCATGGTAAGATTCATTGTTGGTCATTTTCCATTCTCTTATCTATAGTGATGGATAACTCAGAACGTTGTCATCCAAGATAAGATTCATCTTTAGTTTTTATCACCATAGGGTAGTATGCATTCACATGCACGATCTTGTTGAGTGATTAATGTTTGTACAAACCATATGAGTTTAGTGTAATCGGTATTCCTTGTACTTTTAAATATGTCATGGGTCATTCGCGTTTTATAGTGACAACTGCGTTAAATGAATCAAGTTCATCCCAATGCTCAAGATGACTTCTAGAGACTTGGCTGTCATGAAACACCGGTCGGATTGGATTTGGTTTTCATTCCAGTTGTTCAAACATTTTCATTTTTGGTGACTCTGACCTAGCTCTATTTTGGGTGGCTAGTATATTTCTTCAATTGAATATCTGGACACTTATAAGGTGGGGAGTGTTAGGTTGGTTCTTCTAAATATTATTACTTCAAGATATAAGGAAAACAACCTAAGTGGACTATTATAGAGTGTTCGGTATTTCATAAATTCCACAAATCGTGTAATCATTAAATCATTTCTTTGCATTCTCAGCAATAAGATGTTGGTGTGGTTGGAATAGTGTGAAACCTTTGATTTAGGTTGTTGGTTGTGGGTGGACTATGGTGCTTATACTTGAACTATCACATAATTCCTGGTTGGGAAAAGGCTCAGTGACCAGTTCATGATGGTGCATCGATTAGTGAAGTCATGTTTCATCCAAGGTATCAAAAAGTAGTGGTTTTGTTATTTTCATTCTAGTAAAAATTTTAAAAAAAATACTCATACTTTAATCTGGTTTAGGGATGATCATGTCCCCTATCTTGACCTATTCCTTGATGTAATAAGAGTGTTTCAGTCATACCCCATGAAAAATTGTAAAAGAAATTGATTAATATCTATATGGTTTAACTTTTAACATTTGGTTTTTATCAAATCTTGTTTAGTCTTTAGTTACCCTTGGATTCCCTAGTAGGAATTCCTTTGAAAAACTCAGGTATAGTTGGTGTACCTTCATACATGATAGTCAAGAATATTTCTCTCCTGGCTCCGACAATGCTCTAATGTGGATGACATTCCTTTTTACCAATGTATCACTCATAAACATGGAGTATGGACTACATTAAAATAGTTCCTTAGACTCCCGTAAATAATTATGTGGTTATTTAAGATTTTTATTCATACATAGAGGTGTTTCAAAAGAGGGGTAATGTTTTTAAGGGGGCAGAATCTATGTAATACCCATGTGCATATCTGGGAACATCACCAGAAATTGTGCATGGGATTCAGCGAGTGAGTTCATTGTTAATTCATGGTTCCTTGGGAGAGGGAATCACAATTTAGTTTTAATACACTATTCTTCTAATATGAGCGTCTCATGATGGGTGATCATGAGGTGGATAAACTCGTTCCACTTCTTCTTAAAATGGTTACTGTCTTAAAGAGACCTTTTTTTAAGCACATCATTGGGTTAAGGAGAGTGTGATATAACATGTCATAATGTCTTTGATGAAATCTTACATGAATAGTTTCGATTGGGTCAATTTTGAATTCACTCATTTACTTCATGTGAGGTAGATGGGTAGATACCTTCTTGATGATTTAAAATCATGCTAGAATCATTGTTAGAATTCTTAGAGGCCAGTTTTCGAGGATAATCGAATGGTGGAGGTACTGTAGCTTAGAATTTTCAATTTTCTAATTTAAAACCCAATGTGGGAAGTGTCCTATGAGAGATACTTAATAAGATGACAACATGATCAGGTCTCCTGGTAAACTGGCTCTGGTAAGTTCCATCTTGATGTTTCGATTGGATAATAAGCACTAGCTTAGATATTAATGGCTTATGTGCTGCTTTCCTAATCAATGCATGAAGGTGTGTTGGTTGTTCATAGACACAAAACGACCATTTGTGAGTGTCTTATTAACCCATGTAGGATTGGTGATGTTTAAATTTTCCCTAAAGTATTCTCTGTGATTAGAAGTTCTATGTTGGGAAGGTTGTACCTTCCTAAATTTCGAATCAGACAATAAGGATATGGAAATTAAAATATTTTCTTTACTGTGTTGGCCTTTATTAAAACCGAGGTATAGAACAAATTTTATCTCTGACATCCAAACCTCTATGATGTTTGTCTTTTAATATATTAAAGTAATTAAATAAAAGTTACAATAAAAAAATTAAATTTCCATTATGTGGGAATGTGATAATAAATAATGGTTTTAATAATAATAATAATGTAATTATTATTATGATTTCCATAATTATCATTATTACTATAATTATTATTAATATTAATATTAATATTATTATTATTAGTTTATTTTCTCTTTAAGGAATACCAAAAGGAGACCTCTATCTTTTTCCCTACTAGGAATGGTGTGCCTCCCCCCCCCCCATTGGGACTCCCTTAGCTGCATGTGATGCACCACTATGACACCCTCTCTAATCACTAGTCCATCCATTTTCATTATGGATTCTACTTCGATCCATCAGGGTATGACCATCAGTCCCCAATCCTCTTTGTTTCTATCCAGTTATGGACTACCATTCACCCCACAAGGTTCTTCTGAACCATTAGTATGAGTTAAACCTATTTTCCCTTATTTTATTCTTTGATTTGGTTTGAGAATGGCCTCTAGGGTCTTTTTTGTTCGTTTTCTAGCAACATCCGCTAATGACAAGGTCGTTCCGGAGTTTTGGGTTCCAGCCACCATTAGAGTTGATATTTTCTTCCTACAATCTAGTTTTAAACCTTCTAAATTACATTCTTTAATTTTTTGACATTATTGTCATTGATTTATAGTGTGTTGGACCTTTATCTTTTCATTTCTGGTATTTTTTCCTTCTTTCATAGTCATATTTCAATTTATATCTAGGTGATTTGTAAATTATGACTTCTGGGTAATTATTTAGGGATGTGTTGGTCATTTTCATATAAATTTTGAGATCATGGTATTTTACTTTAAGTGCATTATCCTTGTTAGGCTGAATTTGAGTCCCTGATAATTTTTTCAGTGGGATTTGAATGCTTTTAAGGGGATCACATGCATATACTTTCATATAAATATATATATATATATATCATCCATGTATGTAATTCCTCCTGGTGTGGGGAACACATACATTGGATTGTGAGGTATATATATATATATGTGTATAAGAATTTATATACATGTGTATGGAGTAGTTTGAAGTTGTCACTGATAAATCTATAAAGTACTGGGTATTACATTAATTCCACCTTGAGGTATGATTCTTTTCCATTTACCTTTAATCTTATTAATGAATTAATTAATTATCCACCATTTTTAGTTTTTAATTAATGCAACTAGGATTAGATTCAATGATTCCCTGGAATAATTTATTGAAATTCTTAAAGATGATAAATGATTGTTTGCAAAACAAAGTCATGTTATTATTAAAACCCCTTCTAACGAATGTGTGATTCCATCAAGTTAAAAATTGAGCGATAGAGTATTATGATTTCATACATTAGTAACTTGGTGTCTCTTTATGATTAACATTATTGCAATTAATTGGAATGTTTGTGCATGGCCCTTCTAGGATTCTTCTAATTGATTTTTCTTTATTCCAAAAATGATAGATGATCTAAGAAGTCTCCTAACTTTTTGGACCAATTTCTAATTAGAATTAATAGTTTGGGTCATCTACGCTTTCCCCATTTTTTCTTCATCACTAATTCCATGTCTTTACATTGTACCTCTCACTGAATCCTTCCAATAATGCCTTATTATCTCTTATTAATTTTTTTGGATTGATCTCTCATGTATATTGTGATATTATTTTATGGAGAAACCCATTTGAGGTGTTCTTCATGCCTCTCTACCACCTCTATGTGCTATCCATTCTAAATGGTCTAATGTTAAAATATATAAAATGCATAATATTTACATGGGTTGTGTGTGCCACCATAGAAATTTCTTAAATAGATTTATGAGAAATGAATTTTTAATTGGGTCCCGCATGATAATACCTAAGATTGAACATTATCTTTTATCACATGTGTGGATTTTCTTACATATGGAATACATGATTGTTATTAGAATTCAATATTCCATTCATAAAAAATAAATTATTTCAAGATACAAGAGTACCATTCTTATTAATGAAATCCTTATACCTTGTTTGGGGCTTCGTGTTAGAGGCTTCTAAATGGTTTGGATGGATTTATACACGTATCCATGATTTATATTTTTAGATAATGAAATGTCATTGAAAACATATTGTTAACAACTACGTGGAGGCAACATGTCGTGTTTATGATTCCTTGATGCTGTAATTTTCTTTATCACTTATTCCCATGTTAGTGGATATTGAAGCATATGAAATCCATTTTTATCATTTATAACATGTAAAACTGAGTTTCACATGTTTAAATTAAATTTATTAAGTCTTATTCCATTTAGATTAACCCTCATACCTAATTATTGTAAAATATTTTCCTCACATTTTGTTTTAAATGAAATTGATCCTTGGAGAGGACATGGGTCATGTATTAAGTTCACACAATTAGAATCTATGTAGTTTATAGGTTACAACATGATGTTCCTGAGAAAAAATGTTTTAGGCTATCTAGGAATGGGCTACCCAAGACATTCTATTTTACATTTGGGTGATATTGGTTCCCTAAGGGGTGACCGATGATGAACCCATTGAATGGATGGATACACCACATCTAAGTTAATACTCTATATCTTATATACGATACCTAGGATAGACTCATAGTTAACATACCATGAGCTATACATGGACTTTTGAAAGGATCATTATGGACGACCTCAGTGGCATTGTATATTTTTAATGGATGTACTAGATCCATACCTCATGGATGGGCTCAAACTCCACCTTTTAAATTCTTCGTTTTTAATGTAAATGCTTGAGATGAATCTTTATTTAATGTTATGTATTGAGATTTCACTTGATATGTTTACCTAACATTACTGTAATAATTATGTGATGACATGAGCTTTAGACCCCAAGTTAAAGAACATGCTATGGGATCTACCTTCTGTGGGTTTCCATTTCACTATTGGACCTTGTTAATATATTCTTCCTTTATGAACTATATTATTCATATTTCAGGAATAGGAAGAAGCTGGTGGTGTAGGACAGGTGTCCATTTTGGATCCCAGAATTTGTTATTATTATTAATTGTTATCACTATGAATTTATTTTATATGACCCACTTATTAATTTTTATTAAATTTTTTGGATTGTGCAAGATACTTGTGTGTTGGCCTAATGAGATTTATATAGCACTCCCTTTTCAAGTAACCTTGGTTCCTGGGTAGACCATACATTTACATGATATAGTTTGTTTTTTGTATTTCTTGTACTTAGAAGTTACGAGAAAAGGACCGAGATGGATGTCAGGATGCTCATGGAGATCTCCCATGGGGATTTGATATATTTTCATTATTAATGTAATATATTATAAATCATTTTGTGTTTTTTACTATTTACATCATGTATCATTACCATGTCATGAATTCATCTCTTATATAAACTAACATTGGTCACTTTTTATTTAGCTATATTAAATTTTCCTTTCTCTTTTTTTCAATTGTTTATTACAGTTTCTATTTTTTTCTATTCTTGTTATGTTTCCACTATCAATTATATATTTTTAATCAATGTGCATACTCTAATCTATGAGGGGAGAGTCTCCCCACAAACTCACCATAGAACCCCATTACTAGTTGGTAGCCTCTAGCGTTTGGGGTAATGCTATAGCGACTCGGGTTTTTGGCCCTGTCAAACTTTGGAATATTTCAACGAATAATTCCAGAGCTAGGCACGAAGACGGCGTGCGATTCCGAGGCCCGGTGTGCCCGGAATTAATTTTTTATAAAAATGTTAAGTATTTTTATACTATGCACGTGACGGGGGTGTGATATCTCCTAAACGGTAGCTCAGAACGGGAATCCGAGGGCATGGTTGCGTCCGGAATATGCCGTTTACCCTAGGCGGGGTTTAAACATTGCAGGCGCGGGCCTGCGGTGAGAAACGCCACCAGGGGCGTTTTCGTAAATAAGTGGCGAAGTTAGTGTGCCAGCGTCAGCTCGAATAACTTCTAAACGGAGTCTCGGATGGAAAATCTAAGTCCATCGTTGCGTTCAGAACGACGCGTTTACCCTATGGGTGACCTTACTTTTGTTCGCATCGGGCGTCGGGTCCGAGGCGGGTTTGGCGCCGGCGGGCAGCTGATATAAATATCAGCGCCCCCCCCCCCCCCCTTTATCATTCCTCTCAGCGTTCTTCGCCGTTCTTCACCGCCACTCCTCCGAATCGAGAAAACTAAGCACCCAGGAGCTCGGAATTCAACGGTGAACGTTCCAGGAGCGCGCAACGGAAGCTCTGGAGCGCGGATCTGAGATAGAACGTCGGCGTTTCGCCCGCGAGGTAGGCGGATTTGAGTTTTAACCCCCGATCCCGTTTTTGATGCGTTTTTCTGCAAATTGAAGCTGTAACAGTATAGATCGGGTCCCGAGGGTCGTGTAGACGCCTCCGGATCGCAAAACGGACTACCGGGGTGCCCCCGGCGGTCCGCAGAAGTTCTGCTGGTGCGGCGGCGCCGGCGCCGGCGGATTCCGGCAGCCCGCGGCGGAGGCCCCAGGCCAGGGCGGGCCGGCGGCGGCGGCCGGTCCGGGCCGGTCCGGCCTCTTTTCGCATACGGGGGTCTTTAAACCCCCGTATCTTGCACTCCGGGAGTCGGATTCGTACGCCGTTTGCGGCGACGCGACCCTGACGACGAGGCGAACCCTCTGGTATGGGCTCGAGGGTTTAAAGGTTCGGGATCATAGCCCAGGAGCTAGAAACGTCAATTAAAATAATATTAATTTATTATTTTACGACTTCGGGCCATTGTACCTTCTACCCGGAGCATCCGATTGACGTGTCGTCAGTGGCGTTGAGACCCTGATGGTACGACAGACTTTTTGAGTTTGTTTTCGGGTGTTGGAACTGAGAACGGGGTGTGGGCCCCACGAGGTCGGGTTTTGGCGTTTGCGGAGAAACGCAGCTTTTTCACCAGGAGTCCAATTTTGGTGGATGAATAGTCAATCCTGTGTGTTTTTACTAGAGGATCGTCGTGGTGCGATCCGTTCGGTGAGTTTCGGAATCCAGGCATGGGCCCCACCCGAGCTGGCCTTCGGTGAATAGTACCTTTTTCACCGGGTGTCTGTTTTGGACGAGCGAGTAGTCGATTCCGCTTGTTTTTCCGAGGGGATCGTCGTGGTGTGATCTACTCGATGAGTTTCGGGATTGTTTTGTGGGCCCCGCACGGGCTAGCTATGGTGAATAGTTCCTTTTTCACCGGTGCTCCATTTCGGGCATGTAAACAGCCTATCCTGCATGTTTTTCCGCGTGGAAGTCGATGGTGGACTCGGTTTTGGCCTAGGAGGTGCGTAGTGTGGCGTTGTGGCGGTTTGCTTGGGTTAGCGACGTTTGGACCAGCAGTGGTTGAGGTTTCTCCCTTGGTTCGTTCCTACGAGGGTTCGTGTGGCATCACATCCTTCGTTTGGGTTTTTGATCCTCTCGATGGGACGTTTAAACTGTTAGAGTTGTGGTATCCCTCCGGTGGGCCCGGAGCGGATCCTCTAGCATCTTTACCCTAGATCGGGTTCTTGGTATCGTTGTGACCGCTTATTCACGGGCGGCGATCCCCTATCTAGCAGGTTAACCCCTTAGGGTTTGTGGCATCATCAGAAATATGATCCCCTACGTGGTGGTCCGTGCTCAGTAGGGTTGTTGCATCGTCGGGAATACAATCCCCTACTCAGCATGTGGTTTATAGTAAGGTTACGGTATCGTTGGTTATGCGATCCCCTACTCAGCGCGTGGTTTTGGTAGGGTTGCGGCATCGTCGGTTCGATCCCCTACATCGTGAGTTATACCAGATAGGGTTCCGGTATCATCGTGACCATCTTTATATGGACGATGATCCTCTATCTGAGTGTGGAGCTTCTGTCGAGCGCCAGATCGGGTTGTGGTATCCCCCAGCGGATCCTGGGTGTGATCCCCTATCTGTGAGAACTACGTACGCCAGATCGGGTCGTGGTATCCCTCAGCGGACCCTGGGAGTGATCCCCTATCTGTGAGCTACGTATACCGGAGTGGGTCTTAGTATCCCCTAGCAGACCCTAGAGGCGATCCCCTATCCGAGGAGTTTGGTGGTTATGTTGTTTCAGTGAGGTTTCCTCAGTGATGTTATCCGACGAGCATGGTCTCTCGGGTGAGCGTCTAAGATGTTTGTTTGGGACTCGATGGAGTGTATCTCTCAGATGAGTGTCATATGGTATGACAGTGTTCGTGTGGTGTACTCTCCTAGTTGGGGCAGTTGCTGGTGATGAGGTCGGTACCTCTTGTGGCTTTGTGGCGTGATCTGTGTATATCTGGATTGTTCAAGGTGTATGTATGGGCATACACCTAATCTGAGCTATGATGACTAGTTGTGTTTAGCCGAGGATGGTCACGAGATGAAGTTTCTCTCTCGTCTGGGTTCCCTCTAGTTGGGTTGAGCGGACTATTGCCTTTCAGTTGCTCCCTTGGGTTTTGGGTTTTTGGGGTGCCTACTGAGTATGTTTATACTCACCACTGCACGGGCTTTGCCCGCACATGTTTGTGTCTTGTACAGACCACAGGCCCTTCGACGGAGTCCCAGGAGGTCCCGGAGCAGGCAGAGCTTATTGAGCGAGTTGATCGGGGTGTTTACCGGAGCTGTGCCGAGGGAGCTTTCCGGCAGGTGTTTGTGGCTGCGTTTCCCTTCTTCAGAGCATGTTGGACGCACTTTGTAGTTTTCTTTTGGTGGGCCCTGTTTTTCCCTTTGTACTTTTGTTGTTGCACTCTAGTTTGGGATAGATTGTATGCATGCATTTACTTTTTTGTTTCTATATCTCTGCACTGTTGCATGGAGGTGTTTGTTGGTGCGTGTGTACAGGTACCTTAGGCTAATGCCTCCCATGTGTGTGATAGCCTACTCGGCGCTGGTCGCCAGCCCCTGGCCTATTGGAGGCGGGCTTGGGGAGTCGCGGCTCGAGCCCCATTGGGTCGGGTCGTGACAGATTGGTATTAGAGGAGGTTCCACCTTTGGGATCTCAGAGCGTAGCTGTTCTAGCTGTGAGCTTGGTTTGGGTTGCATATAGGTAGTGTTAGGATGTTTCGAGTTCGGCTTTCAGGCCAGGGACTCCAGTGTTGGTGCGGCGGCCGACGTATCCATACATCCGGACTCTGATAACCTGCCTTTCGACTCAGGACATTCATACACTGGTCACGGGGACATAATGGTACATGCATCATATAGGACTGGGTTTTTGGGTTTTCCTTGTCCTTCTTGAGTCATCTCTCCTGATATACTCTTTGACCGTGGTACGTCTTGAATGTATTTCAGGATGCCCCCACGACGACAGCCAGGGAGGGTTCCGCAGTAGGATTGTGCTGATGAACCGCCCCGTGTAGTGGCTGTGGAGCAGGGCGCAGGTTCTGAGGTTTCACCTCCAGGTGGTCTGCCAGTTGAGCCACCACCTGTCGAGCAGCTGGTTGTGCCAGCGGTGCAAGACGAGGTTGCGTGCAGGATGAGTGCGCTGCACGAGTTCCTGAGGCAGCGACCTCTGAGGTTCCGGGGTGATCCAGACCCCCAGGCAGCTGATGACTGGCTTGAGGCAGTCACCTGGGTTTTCTGCCTAGTGAGGACACCTCCAGATCAGATGGTGGTCCTAGCGGAGAGCCTTCTGCATGGTTCTGCCTGGCGATGGTGGATTTTGGTGATGCATTCCCATGACGAGGAGACGCTCACATGGGCAGAGTTTGAGCAGCTCTTCAGGGAGGGGTTCTATCCGGTGACGTTGAGGTTAGTGCGGATCCAGGAGCTTCTGCAGCTTCAACAGGAGAGCATGACTGTGTTGAAGTACTCAGCGAGGTTTATAGACCTGTCACGCTACTCCATGGATATGGTTCGAGACCCGTTCTTTAGGGATCGGACCTTCGAGCAGGGCTTACACAGAGACATCCGAGCAGGTGTGGTTTCCTTGTGCCTTCCCACCTATGCTGGAGTGCTGGAGCGAGTGTTGGTGGTGGAGAGTTTTCTGGCTGAGCAGATTCCCCCTGTCAGTGCTGGGCACTCGAGGGCTGAGACCTTTTTCAGTCGGATCGGCATCTGGTAGCCGACGACAGACTCAGGGGTCTGGACGTGGCCGACGTTTCAGAAGGCGACCATAGGATGGATGATCTGAGCCTCAGGGCTCACAGGGCTCGAAGGCCAGTTTTGGTCAGCCACAGGAGAGGCGTTGTTATGCTTGCGATGGTCGGGGACATCTTGCTAGAGACTGTCCGACCCGACGTGCTGCTGAGAGGGAGCCGGTCAACGGACCACCTTGGCAGAGGCAGCGTCTCGAGCAAGGAGGTCTGCAGGGCGGCGGACGTGGCGGTAGAGCTGGTGCAGTAGGAGGCGGTAGTAGGCAGTACCAGTTGCCACCACCCCCACCCCCAGGTGGTCCCCGCCAAGCTCAGGGAGATGGTGGTCGAGGGAGAGGACAGCTGCATGCCCTAGAGGCAGTCGACCTAGAGGCACCGCGGATGGATAGAGGTACGCCTTGTGTCTTTTCTACTAACTCAGTAGTTTGTTAGGCACTGTTTAGCAGTACTCTTTCCATTTGTTTCTTTCTCGAGTTTTGTTCAGGGCGTTGGTAAGATCCTGTGTGGGTGTTGGTTGGTGAGCTCGCTGGTGTGTGAGACCCAGTTGAGAGTCCAGTCGCTTTCCTTGTGCTTAGGGCTTTTCGGGGACGAAAATTTCTAAGTAAGGGAGGATGTAGCAACTCGGTTTTTTGGCCCTTTCAGACTTTGGAATATTTCAACGAATAATTCCAGAGCTAGGTGTGAAGACGGCGTGCGATTCTGAGGCCCGGTGTGCCCGGAATTAATTTTTTATAATAATGTTAAGTATTTTTATACTATGCACGTGGAGGGGGTGTGATATCTCCTAAACAGTAGCTCAGAACGGAAATATGAGGGTACGGTTGCGTCCGGAATGTGTCGTTTACCCTAGGCGGGGTGTAAACTTTGCGGGCGCAGGCCTGCGGTGAGAAACGCCACCAGGGGCATTTTCGTAAATAAGTGGCGAAGTTAGTGTGCGAGCGTCAGCTCGAATAACTTCTGAACGGAGTCTCGGATGGAAAATCTGAGTCTGTCGTTGCATTCAGAACAACGCATTTACCATAGGGATGACCTTAATTTTGTTCGCATCGGGCGTCGGGTCCGAGGCGGGTTTGGCGCCGGCGGGTAGCTGATATAAATATCAGCGCCCCCCCCCCCCCCCCCCCTTTATCGTTCCTCTCGACGTTCTTCGCCGCCACTCCACCGAATCGAGCAAACGAAGTGACCACAAGCTCGGAATTCGATGACAGACGTTCCAGGAGCGCGCAGCGGAAGCTCTGGAGCGCAGATCTGAGACAGAACGTCGGCGTTTCGCCCGCGAGGTAGGCGGATTTGAGTTTTAACCCCCAATCCCATTTTTGCTGCGTTTTTCTGTAAATTGAAGTCGTAGCAGTATAGATCGGGTCCCGAGGGACGTGTAGACGCCTCCGGATTGCAAAACGGACCACCGGGGTGCCCCCGGTGGTCCGCGGAAGTTCTGCCGGAGCGGCGCCGACGCCAGCAGATTCCGGCGGCCCGCGGCCGGTTCGGCCTCTTTTCGCATACGGGGGTCTTTAAACCCCCATATCATGCACTCCGGGAGTCGGATTCGCGCGCCGTTTGCGGCGATGCGACCCTGACGACGAGGCGAACCCTCCGGTATGGGTTCGAGGGTTTAAAGGTTCGGGATCGTGGCCTGAGAGCTAGAAACGTTGTATAAAATAATATTAATTTATTATTTTACGACTTCGGGCCGTTGTACCTTCTACCCGGAGCGTCCGATTGACGTGTCGTTAGTGGCGTTGAGACCCTGATGGTACGACGGACTTTTTGAGTTGGTTTCCGGGTGTTGGAACTGAGAACGGGGTGTGGGCCCCATGAGGTCGGGTTTTGGCATTTGTGGAGAAACGCAGCTTTTGCACCAAGAGTCCGATTTTGGCGGATGAGTAGTCGATCCTGTGTGTTTTTTCGTGAGGATCGTCATGGTGCAATCCGTTCGGTGAGTTTCGGAATCCAGGCATGGGCCCCACATGAGATGGCCTTCGGTGAATAGTACCTTTTCACCAGGTGTCCGTTTTGGACGAGCGAGTAGTCGATTCCGCTTGTTTTTCCGAGGGGATCGCTGTGGTGTGATCCGCTCGATGAGTTTCGGGATCGTTGTGTGGGCCCCGCACGGCCTAGCTACGGTGAATAGTGCCTTTTTCAACGGTGCTCCGTTTCGGGCTTGTAAACAGCCTATCCTGCGTGTTTTTCCGTGTGGAACGCAATGGTGGCCTCGTTTTTGGCCTAGGAGGTGCGCAGTGTGGCGTTGTAGCGGGTCGCTCGGGTTAGCGACGTTTGGACCAGTAGTGGTTGAGGGTTCTCCCTTGGTTCGGTCTTACGAGGGTTCGTGTGGCATCACATCCTTTGTTTGGGTTTGTGATCCTCTTGATGGGATGTTTAAACTGTTAGAGTTGTGGTATCCCTCCGGTGGGCCCAGAGCGGATCCTCTAGCATCTTTACCCTAGATCGGGTTTTTGGTATCGCTGTGACCGTTTATTCACGGGCGGCGATCCCCTATCTAGCAGGTTAACCCCGTAGGGTTTGTGGCATCATCGGAAATATGATCCCCTACGCGGTGGGCCGTGCTCAGTAGGGTTGTGGCATCGTCGAGTATACGATCCCCTACTCAGCATGTGGTTTATAGTAGGCTTACGGTATTGTTGGTTATGTGATCCCCTACTCAGCGGGTGGTTTCGGTAGGGTTGCAGCATCGTCGGTTCGATCCCCTACATCGCGAGTTATACCCGATAGGGTTCCGGTATCGTCGTGACCATCTTTATATGGACGATGATCCTCTATCTGAGTGTGGAGCTTCTGTCGAGTGCCAGATCGGGTTGTGGTATCCCCTAGCAGATCCTGGGTGTGATCCCCTATCTGTGAGAAATACGTACACCAGATCGGGTTGTGGTATCCCCCAGAAGACCCTGGGAGTGATCCCCTATCTGTGAGCTACGTATACAGGATTGGGTCTTGGTATCCTCTAGCAGACCCTAGAGGCGATCCCCTATCCGAGGAGTTTGGTGGTTATGTTGTTTCAGTGAGGTTTCCTCAGTGATGTTATCCGACGAGCGTGGTCTCTCGGGTGAGCGTCTGAGATGTTTGTTTGGGACCCGATGGAGTGTATCTCTCGGATGAGTGTCATATGGTATGATAGTGTTCGGGTGGTGTACTCTCCTGGTTGGGGCAGTTGCTGGTGATGAGGTTGGTACCTCTTGTGGCTTTGTGGCGTGAGCTGTGTATATCTGGATTGTTCAAGGTGTATGTATGGGCATACACCTGAGCTGAGCTGTGATGACTAGTTGTGTTTAGCTGAGGATGGTCAGGAGATGGAGTTTCTCTCTCGTCTGGGTTCCCTCTGGGTGGGTTGAGCGGACTGTTGCCTTTCAGTTTCTCCCTTGGGTTTTGGTTTTTTGGGGGCCTACAGAGTATGTTTATACTCACCCCTGCACGGGCTTTGCCCACACATGTTTGTGTCTTGTGCAAACCACAGGCCCTTCGACGGAGTCCTAGGAGGACCCGGAGCTTAGTGAGCGAGTTGACCGGGGTGTTTACCGGAGTTGTGCCGAGGGATCTTTCTGACAGGTGTTTGTGTTTGCGTTTCCCTTCTTCAGAATAGGTTGGACGCACTTTGTAGTTTTCTTTTGGTGGGACCTATTTTTCCCTTTGTACTTTTGATGTTTCACTCTGGTTTGGGATAGATTGTATGCATGCATTTACTTTTCTATTTCTATATCTCTGCACTGTTTCATGGAGATTTTTGTGGGTGTGTGTGTACAGGTACCTTAGTCTAATGCCTCCCATGTGTGTGATAGCCTACTCGGCGCTAGTCTCCAGCCCCTGGCCTATTGGTGGCGGGCTTGGGGAGTCGCGGCTCGAGCCCCATTGGGTCGGGTCATGACAGATGCACCTTAGTTCAAGCGATCCACTGGTCTGGCATATAGTTTTGTGGTAGGAAGGTTCAGGACCTTACAATTTGGTCAAAAAATAATTTTAAAACTTCGTCGGATTAAGACATTACTCGACTTGAAATCCACTTTCACATCGTGAAATCCTATGGGTTTAGTTTACACTAAGAAATGTATCACCTATTAATTTTCTTGTTCATTTTACCCCAAAAATCATCACATCGTGAACTATCCATCCACAAGACATGAAATGTACATTCATGTCATGAAAGTGGATTTCACGATGTGAAATTACAGCAACAGCTATGTTGTGCCTCCAACATCAACCAAATCTCTTAGAACATGCGTCAAACACCTCCAACACTCAAAACCGAAAAATTATCAGATTGTTACATCATATAATAGTCAAATGATTCTCTCCCTCAAGAATCCAATACCAATCCCAGAGGAAAGGGGGTCTGAACAACCACCCCATGTGATACCTTTCAAGGATCTCTCCATATCTCAAACACTATCACCGACTAAAAAAATCATCCCAAACAACCACAAAACACACAACACAACCATAGACATCATTGTCTCACACAAATACACTTCTAAAAAACCAACACACATCCACCTAAACCACCACGCAACCAAAAACAAGAACTAATACAATAAGTAAACCACAATGTCCTGAACACATGAATCATGGAATTTAGTCCTCCCTTTCAATATATTTTCCTCTCTGGGTGGTACTAACTCACCCACAGGAGCTTGATTAAATCATAGTAAATGTGTCTCAATTATTAATCTTGTCCTCCCCTCTTCATATTTTATGAATATATCACACATCACACCAAATACATCATATTATATGGAAAATTTTGTCATATTATAAAATAATGTTCAATCATTACATTACATGTAAAAAACGAAAATAAATACTCAAAACAACTCTGGGTACTAGGCATTCATTTGTGTCTCTTGATCCAAAGTGCTCAACTACTGGTAAAAATGACTTCCAAAAAGGAATGGCCTATTCAATGAACAACTTCTCATGATGATCTAGTATCTATATTAGGCATTATAGAATTGTCACTTCATCCTTTAGATCCCACTCTCCCCAGTCAATGAAATGGGGGACATCATGAAGAAACTGATGAAGATGAAAAATGTGAAAATCATCATGGATCCTTTCCAATCATTGTGAAAATTATAACTAAAATACATCCTTTACAACTCAAGAAAAAAACATCAAAGGGAACAATAAACATGGAATAAATAAGGAACCCTCTTAAAAACATCCATTTTCCATGTTGAATGGGAAACTTCGGAAAATGTGTTCTAAAAACTCAAACACAATGGGCATCCTCCTCTAATCGGCATAAGAAATATCTTGGTCCTATATTACTTTCATCCTCTCATGAACACCCTGAGCTTTTTCTATCATTCATTTCACCACATAGAGAAAAAGAAAAACAATCTCCATAACCTCTATCCATTATAATGGAGAATGGAACAGTCTTCTGTACAAGTCATCAAACGAGTACAAACAAATGGAAGAGTGATAGATCTTATTATATGAAAACTCTAACAAGTTAATATGTTTCACCCAAGATCCACCAAATCCAATATGCATGCCTACAAAATTTCCTCAACATTCTAGATTGTCTATTATATCTACACATCTCACTGTATGTGGAAAGAAGTGCATTGGTGTAACTGAGTTCTGAGAACATGATGCAATCCCATCAAGGCATGTGAGGTAAATTGTGCATCTTGATCCAATAAAGTGGGCCTCGGAACTCTGTAAAATGTCACCACTTTATCCACGTACATCTTCTCCAAGGTGTCCAATACGCCCAACTCTTTGTTCTCTAAGAATTGAATGGATTCCATCAACTGATCCATGACCACACATATATTATCAAAACTACAATGAGATCTAGGTAACACTATGATGAAATCCATTATTATGTAATCCCATTTTCTCTTAGGAAAATCCATGGTCTCCATAAAACAACCAAGAACACCATGCTAGGATTTTACATGCTAGAAAACTAAGAACCGTGCAATAAACTCCTACACAACCATTTTCATTTTGGGCCACCATAATTACAACCTAAAGCCACGATACATCATAGAAACTCACGAGTGTCTGTCAAAAGGTGATCTATAAAACTCAAAAAGGCTCCATTGTGGATTTCTATTGAAACAGACAACCTTCCACAAAAGAAAATATGGTTTTGATCATAATCTTACCATCCCTTTAGGGCATCACCATTTCCAACATATTCATAATTCACCTCTACCATCTAGTCTCCCCACTGAGAAACATCCACTTACAGCATCATAGAAGACTGCACCTTCATTTGAATCAAATATCTTATTCCACCATTAGTACTTGAATATTAGTTTAGGGATAGAAACTCCACTATCGCTCTCCAATAATTTTCAAATTCACGAACAACATCATTTTTTGACTTTCTACAAAAAGCATCGACCACAAAATTCCCCTTTTAGAAGGTGTAGGAGATCCCAAAATTGTAGTCCTAAAATAACTCCATTCGATTATAATAAAAAAAGATCAAATCATGATCGGGAAAGATATATCTCATAAACTTGTGATCATTAAAGACCCAAAATCACTCCCCAATAAGATAATTCCACCAAAAAAATCAATGAAAAAACAACCAATGCTAGCTCAAGTTTTTGGGTGTAATAGTTACACTCAAGGAGAAAAACACCCTAGACCGATAATACATCATTGCTTAGTGATTCATTTTCATGCATCCCAAGTGTATAGGAGAATCATCACGAAATTTCTCATACATTAACCCTTCTTAAGATAAATGGACCACTAGGAAACTAAACAACCTCTCTTTTGTGTGAATAAACACTTACTGGAACTGATCACTCCAAAAATAGCATGTTCATTCTTTTCCAAGGATATCTATGGGGTTGAATATCGAGATAAATCAGGTAAAGGCCTTAGATAATATCCTGTGATACTAGGGAAACTGAGATCCTCTTATAGATTCATGGGTTTTTCCCATGAATCAACTTCAACGTCATTCGATAGGTCAACTTCCATACCCTAATGAGACAAATAATTCCCTATTAAATGAACCTATTATTCAAATAACCTACACTTGGACAATTGTCCATTGAGTTGGTGGCATCGAAGAATAGGCAAGATAGTTCTGAGATACATTAAGATCTCCTCATTTTAATTCAAGTAGATCAATATATAGTCAAATAATAGGTAATAAAATAGAACTTGGAACTCATAGAACACATAATTCATAATCCCGATGAACATGATTGTTGAATTTTTAGCACTAAATGGAATAAGTACAAACTCGATGTTCCTATTCCTTCATCTGAATAAATTCATTAGGATATCTCCATCCTTCACCATTATCTAGTGATATCCCGACCACATATCGGAATTAGAAAAACTACTTGACTATCTTATATGGATGAAAAGATCAAATATCCTTATAAGAGGGTAATAGTTTTTAGTTTCAACTGATTCAACATTTGATAGACTATGCACGACCTCATACCACCATCCACAATCTTGTAGAACAAATCTAGAGCACCGCATTATGGAACAATGGTATGGATAAAAAATTTATAAATTATATCATCAATTAAAATCCTGAAATATCACAACACAGAAGGTGTCATCAGATAAGTAGTCGTTGAGATATGGGAAGCACCAATATACATGTCTATCCAAAAATGTATATCACATCAAGGGGTACTATCAAAAAATCCTTAAGTAAATTATCTAAGAACACCCCAAGGTCCATGTGAACCTCCACCATCATAGAGTCCATTGATTCCACTGAAATATTAGACAACAAAGAAATAAGGGGCTTCATGTGATGACTTCCCACCTTATAACCCCACTCACTAATGAAAACCACACATTTTCCATCCTCATATGAATAAAAATATTGTATATAAGAAGTTGATAATAGAATGTATGGAATACTACTAGTCAATGTCAATGATGAAATAATATGCACTCCTCTATAGTAATAAAATATCCCCATGTGAATGATGTGGTCCCATCATTAGTCTGCACCACGACACATATCGAACAACCTAGTATGCCCTCTGACTGGTGTTCTCAACACCATGGTAAAGGGTTGCCTCTCCACGTCTAGTATTGTGGAACAGTCTAGATTGGTTCCAACAAAGGATTGTGAATCTATTTAATCGTATAGTGTTTAAAATGGTAGTAAACAAACTTATTGTACCTCTAAGGATATATAGCCACAATTGAACCAGTGCCACAACTACAAGAAATTGACCACACCTAGCTCCTCTTCCACTCTTATGAGGACAACCTCTACGAACACACTCAGGTTGCGATATCAGAACATAATAAACATAATGAGTTTTGTCTCTACCTTATCTATCTCCCATCGATGGAGAATTTTATGGTTTTCCTAACTGATGAAAAAGTCTCATTGGAAATTGTTGAGGATGGTGATGATCTTTTCCACCTCGAAAAAATAGATCACAGGGAACTATTGAGAACTAGATTTGGTTATGACGATGAATTACAGAACCAAAACAAAATTTTAAATGCTCCAAGGAAAATAACAGACATTACATTCAAAAGAAGGCTATAAATGATTATGTTTAGGTCGAATCCTTGACAGTTGAAACCTTAAAGGCCCTCATGCTTAAGATCTGCCAATCACAACTCTAAACCTCAAATGAACACTTTTTTCTCTCATATCATGGTGAACCTCCACATGATTGTATATGGAAGAAAAAAATTCCTTATTATGAACCTCCATATATGGAGTTAATGAAAATAGATTAACCACATATTTGTTAGAAGTAAATACTACATCGTCATGTTGTATCACATGAGAAAACTCATCTATAATTATATCCTCGGAAATCATATATTGTACTTGTACATGAATCGCATATCCTACACTAAAATGAACCTCTATTAAGTAGAAATAATCTTCTACCTCATTACAACATTCATGGTCAGCAAGTGGTAGTCTACCTGAAACTTTTAATGGAAGACTACCCACAATACATATGTGTCCTTCTGCTCTCCCAAATAGAGCATCCACTAATGGTATGCATCTCCACACATCTAACTGGATAACAAAAGGACTCAGTACTCCATTGGGTCCTCCATTAAAACATAAAAAGATCTTGAGATCATCCAGATAACTCTCTATGTCTATATCTGAAACGCATCCCCCATACTTTACCAAAGATTACATTAGAAAATGAACAATGTCCTCTACCATTGATCATCATCCTCACCTAGCTAAACCTACACAAATCAACCATATCTGCCTGCTAAACCTCCACTGCCTATTCCATACCTAGATGATGACTACAATTCATAGCTGGAAGAAAAAACATTATTTTCTAATCCTAAGTAGTATGTAATTTTATTATGAATTATTTTAATTAATTTCATTAATTTAATTCATTTTAAACATCCCAAAGCAACCCAATTCAAAAAATAAAACAATACAATATAATGTGTGTACCTTTACTATGTCTCTAAATTTTTTTCTCGTCATTCTCACATGGCCATTCAACAAGATCAGTTCTTATGAATTGGATCTTGGAGGGCACTAAAATCTTTTGTCCTAGCTCATATCCTTGTCCAATGTCACACTACAATGTCAAATAGACCTATTTTCATAACACACTCAAGAAATCCTCACTATTCTTAACTACATAATCCATCATAACTTTCAACCATCAACTCTAGTACCACTATGTCACAATACCTTCAATCTAGAGATACCCCAATAGGTCGGAAAAGAAAAAAGGGTGATAATAAACTTTGAGTCCTAACTCTATTAGGCCCTGGGTTGTTGATTAGAAGTGTGGGTGTAAATATCTCTCAATATGGGGGGAATTTAGCTTATAAGAAACCAGATTGGGAGATAGAATGATACGTCCACAACAACTAGAAGACATAAAACAAAATAAAATCCAATATCCTACCCACATGCATGAAAAAATAGAATTTTTAAAAATATAATAAAGTCACCAAAGTAAATAACAAAAAGGAATTATAAATAGTGACATAACAACAATAGGGTCCTGAACTAGTAATGTCCTGCACAATCCACGTAATCCTCATAGAAACCTTAA
Source organism: Viscum album (assembly GCA_963277665.1). NCBI lineage: Eukaryota > Viridiplantae > Streptophyta > Magnoliopsida > Santalales > Viscaceae > Viscum > Viscum album. The sequence goes on along the minus strand of OY728151.1, from coordinate 13,160,708 downwards.
AGCAGTTTTACATTTGTATGGTGAGCATAGATGTATACTAAAAGGTAAATCCAATGTATCTCATGAACATGTGAAATAAGTATACCACATCCCCTATGAGAAAAAAGTAGAACCAAACAATACCACATCTCCCTACCCATGTCTCACATCATGGCACTACCATCCCTTTTTTATGCCACATCAAATACTGCCCACACATACCTAGGACTCACAACACATCCCACATTCACAAACATGATCCCTATAATAGATCCCATCTCTTCTTGAAGTCAACTTCTAATGAACAACACATCTCTTTAGGAAGAAACATGGTAAAGTACGCCTCATCACAACTCATCCCGAAGACACCTCTAATACCCCATCAAGAGGACCATCTAATGAAATAATAGACCGTTTTCCATCACATCTTGTGAAATACCTACCTCACTAGGAATATAATGTTGAAATGAGTTGGTATCCAACCATTTGTGATCTTCATTAGATATTTGGAAAACCACCCCCATGAGATGATGTGGGTGTTCAGCACAAAATATTCTACTCTTGAGTGGTATATATAAAAATCAAAAGGAAAGTAAAATTATATACAAATGATACCTACCACTCAATCCAAACTTATGGGTTTGCTGAAAAAAACCCACAACACTATCACCATAATTACTACCTATAAATGTAATTATTATTATCTAAAACTATTATTTTGGAATGTGAAGATCCCTGATAAACTAATACTACCAAACATTTCCTCAACATTTTACACCCAATAATTTTATTATTTAGAATCAACCACCTTTACAACACTATCCACCATTTATTTTATTTCTTTAATTTTTTCCATTCCATTAACCAAACCAACCCATTGCAGTTCAAATATTAATAATAAATTATTCATTTATTTGTTCCATCACTACTAAGGCATATATTACCATAGAACTACATTCCACAAATAGCTCAGAATATCATCCCCTCACCTCCACTAATGTAATTTCAAACAACTAACAACCTTGAATACCCAAAACACTCATAGTTGTCCTGTATCAATAAAATAACATAGAATCAAGAACATTTTTATTTATTTTTAAAAGGAATTTTATCACAGTCCACTTTATATTTGGGGTTGTATCACATAAATCATATTCCTAGTTAACCCATTTTATTATCCACAAATATGTGGTTATCCCATTCCACTTTCATTGAGATAATTAAAAATATCAACAAAAACTGATAATATTATAGGCATATCGAGTGTAGGAAAGAAACCAAGGGCCACAATTTTTAGTGGGATCAATCCCGGACAATAACAATATCAAAATAACAATAAATATAAAAAAAATGTGTAATAAACCAATTTACCCCCTTAAATTTCATAATGTCAATTATTTATCTTTTATTATGGCGTTAAACCATAATCCAAAGTTAAAAATATTAAAACTCCTCCCATATGATGCACAAATTAGGAGAAATATGGGAATCACAAACTCAAGGAAGCTTTCTAACAAGATACACACTATATAGGATTGAAGATTTAATTTGAACCACAACTACTGTTGATCAAACTATAACAAACCAAGGATATATACAAATTAAAACTGAGAACAACCTCAAGAAAATGAGACACCACCATAGTAGATCTCCAGTAGATGAATGGAATTAAAAAACCAAGAATGTGGAAGAACTCACCACATAACAACCAAATATCAGCATATAAAAACCAATGGGTCTCATTGAAAAATGGGGACTAATAAGGTCTTTAAGCACATCTTGGGGTCCCTTGAGTTTTCCCAAAATTATTAAAAAAACCATTACTGAATGAATTAGGGTTCAATAAAAAAAATGTTTTTAAAACAATACTGGATTGGGGCACTACACGATGTGAAACTCCATTTCATGTCATTAAATACCTACGGTCAGTTTTCTTCCAAAAAACACGTTTAATATTCATTATATATATATATATAACACTGAATATCATCCCATCATGAAACATACCTAAAAAATACATGAAACAAACATTCATGTCGTGAATTTGGATTACATGATGAGAAATTTATGCAGTTCCTCTAGTATGCTTCCAACATCCACCAAAATTTTATAAACATCCCAGCAACATCTAGGACACTCAAATTTGGAAATTTAATGGATATAAATGGAACCAAACATTACACATTTCATGAATTTTTTTAGAGAATATATTATAGTACAATAATATAAAGAGAATGAGTAATATGGAACACCCAAGAAGGGGTGAGTATATATATACCTAGTAGGATGACTCAAAAACCATAATGGGAGTACTAGAATTTTATAATATATTTTAGGTCATCAAATAGTAAGAGGGAATCTAAAACACGATATAAATACTCATATTTAATTTCATGCAAGTGTGGAATGGGATCCCCATATCAAATCTATGCTAAAAATAAGAGTCTATGTTCCACTAAAAAAATTAATATCCAATTCACATAATCAAGTTCAAGCACACAAGAATCACTGGAATGGTCCCACACCTTTCCATTGAATTCTATCATCTAGGGGGTATAGTCTACCATTTAGAAATTGTTTCCCTCTAAATCATGAGGACTATGAGGGGGTCCACTTAGTAGATATTGGGATTGTGTCTTTTGTTGTAAGGGGGTTCCAACTATATAATTGAAAATTATACAAAGCATAGTTCCATTGTGAAATATAGGGTTTTCTAACCCTTGGATACCTCTAATTAACTAAATACACCCCCACTATAAAAAAAGCGCCACATAAAGAAGAGTCGTATTAAAATCACATCATGTCTTATATATGATTCAAAAGTAAAGGCCACGATCACATGATATGTTGAATGATTCTTAGAATAGGATACTCATGGTCCCAATATCCATGTCTATTATAATGAGATATGTCATGTGGAGGTCTCTATGAAAGGTACATCGAGTTTACTAATAGTCAAATGGTGTGTGAACTCACTTAAACTACAAATAGTGTCCTTGAATTCTTAAGGATTAGGTATAAATTTTAGTCTATAAGGAGTGAAAATGTGGTAAATAGAATTTCCTTGCTGAATAAGACCAATACATATCCTTCCATCATCTTCATGTGCTCTTCGGATTGGGTTCATCAGCACTAGACATGTTTGGGTTGTGTGTATGATTCTAATTACACAATTGTTCTCATGTACACTTTTTGTGCCAGTGTCTATATCCATGTGAATTATCTTGTACTTATAGAGTACACATCATGACACCATCAATGGGTCACATGTTTTTTTGAGGAATACATTTCATGTGATAATAGTCTTCACCTGAAACCCTAGCCACTACATCTAGGGGACTACAAAGTGTCTGTACTTCTGGACTACATGTTGTGTAGTCCAGTTTTTCATAGGATGTTGGTTGCGCCCAAATTTACCCTACGGGTAAAAGCGATCGATGTAGTACATGTAGGGGTCGAGTCCACAGGGACCGAAGAAGTAACCTTGAGACGCTATGATTTGGTGAAGGATGGGCTATGAAGTAGCCAACTTTGGTTTTGATTTTGGATGGTTTAAATAACACTAATAAACCTACGTGAATTCAATTTAATGAAAATGGGTTGATCTAGGATTATGCTCGGGGTGGATTGAATGAATTTTACTTCTTTAAACAATTTTGGTTTTATTAATTCTTGATGAATCCATTCTTCAAAAATAACACTACCTTCATCATTTTCTGGTTTGGTGCTTACTAAACACAATTACTAATCCCCTATACACTTAGAGAACCAAATTCATGATCTCTCTGAGGTATATGGTCATTTAGTAATTGAATTTATTTTGCTCAAACACAGTAAAGATGAAGAGTAGAAATAACTGAAGAATGGATTTCTTAAATTAATTATCCATTTAACAACAATTCGTTCATAAAATAACATTCAATCCAGCCTTTTCATCCTCCTAAGATCAACCCATTAAGGGTTTAGCCCTCCATTGATGGTATACTCTCAATGGTGGGCGGAAGATGACTAACAAGAATTGGATTGAAGAAATTAAAACCGCGGAAATAACGAGCACTCCTCCGTGTGTGTGAATGAAATTCACACCTATGTGTGAACTAATTCACAACAACACAGAGATATCACTGTGCTTTGTGATTATAATGTTTTAATAAATGAAATGGAAAATATATAAGAGAAGAAGTTGATTAAGAACAAAAAGAAAAACTTACATGGAAATGGAAAACATTACAAAGGAAATTTGGAAGCAAAACATTACAATAAAACAAAGCATCTAAGATGATAAGAAAATTTTCCACCCCCATTCCCTTCACCAATAGCTCCTTATATAGGCATATTAGGAGCCTTAGGTACATCCCCCAACAATTATTTCACCCCCCAATAATTAATAGAGTCAAATGGAGGGTGAATAATCAAAAGGAAATTGATGTTTCGAATTTGACCCGGAAAACTGTCCAGATTCGTCCACCACATTGACGTGTGAATTCGATATTGAAGAAGGCCGAATCCGGAGGGTCTTTAGAAGAGAAATATCTTCATCCATCTGTCCTCTATGAGCTGTAAAAATTTCAGGAACTTTATCCCAGCCGTTTGGAAGTTATAGTCGAAATAGTAGGACGGATTTTTGAGCATTAATGAAGAGTCCACCATTTAAATCTTAACTTTATATCCCTTTATCATCATGAAAACATCAGAATTAGCTCTGGCCACAGTTGAATAAAATTATACTCATGTTTTTATCTTTCTACTGTATAAATTTGAGCTTCATTGGGCTTGGTGTCTGGGCCCCACATTTGTTTGATGGGCCTTAGGCCCATTATGCTTTTTCCAGCAAGTTTCTGCCTTCAGGTGCAAAATTCTCCATCTTCCTTTGGGATTCATCCATCGGACCTAAAAGATAAAATGTTCCAAACAAAGTGATCAATCATATCCCAAAATTTCAAATTAAAATGATGAATATTTTAATTTCCACAAGCAAATTATTGAGTGGGCCCAAATTGACATTTTAAGCATGAATTGCACGATTATGGGAAATGAAGTTCAATTTCTGAATTGGACTAAAATTGATGTTTATAAATTTTTAAACGCATTAATATTAAGATCTTAGCAATGAATATTAGCCAATTTCAGTGACTAATCACACCCCCCAACTTGAGTTTTGCTAGTCCCGAGCAAAATAAATTACAAATATGAAATCCAAATCCCCTTTTCCAAAAACATTTAAATACACATTACTCACCCAAATGTCTAATACCAAAAAAATTATGAAAACCCATCAAAATAATTTAAAACAAGCTAGGTCCATAAGCATATCCCAAGCCCAAGCCCATTCCTTTGTTCAAATTAATCGCCACATTTCATCCAATTCCAATTAAGCATGATAAAGTGTTGTGCATCATAAAAGATATGAGGCCCATTTTATTGTTCAAGGGGAAAAAATGGAAGCGATAGGTGGGAATCACATTAAACCTTAAGATGAGTATCCATTTTTTTTTATTTTGATTTTTTTGATTTTTTTTTTGATTTTTTTTTAACCACAATAGATATGAAAAGACTAACTCTGGGCAAGACAACTATGGAGTCACGATCCCCAAGTGCCGGACGCCACATATTTTGTCAATTTCATGCTCTACAATAGAGATATAAAGCCTAACTCTGGGCAAGACAACTATGGAGTCACGATCCCCAAGTGCCGGACGCCACGCATTTGGACAAAACATTGCTCTATATGGTCATTATTATTATTTTCAATTTTTTTGGTTTTTTTTGGATACTCAAATTAAACTAAAAGTGACCCCAGAACCCTATGCTATAATGAAAGGGACCCAAGAACTCAAATTTACACCCACGATCCAGTAGACGTGCTTTGTGGAATTTTTATTAAGAGGATGAAAATGTAAACTTTGAAAAATCACATTAGACAACCGCACTTTCCAAAAACTATGCTCATGAACTTAAACTTGCATTAAAATCAGAATCAAGCCATGCAAAATTTATTTGATATCCAATTTTAGAGTTTTGCAATGTGTGTTTATCATGTTTAAGGTTAATGGAATTTTTCTTTTCATGCATGTTTTTATTAAAAAAAATCATTTTTTATCTCCCCCCAACTTAGAATGACACTGTCCCCAGTGTTTAAAGAATAGAAAAGTTAGAAGGGGGTAGGAGAGGAGTTCAATGAAGAAATATAAAATAAAAATCATGGAATGAAGTCACCTGGTGGTTGATGATGATAGTGCATGCCATAGTCTCCCTTCAATCCTGGATTTGAGTCTCAGCGGCTTGGATGGTGGTGAATGGATTTTCCTTATGGATTTCAACATGTCCTTTTTTTAACCTATAAAAAAAATAAAACAAAACAAAATAAACTGATGATACATTGTCTTCTTTATATTTTCTGGGTAAGGTATTACTCAGAGATCACGCCACGTGACACGGATGAATATGGCGCTCCCCTTTCATACCCATCCTTACTCATAAAATAAGAACAGGTCAACAGCTTATGGTAATTTATTATATGAAAAAAAATGATTCAAAATAATTGGAAAACATGAAAACCATGGGTTGCCTCCCATGAAGCGCTTTTGTTTAACGTCGTTAGCTCGACTTGAACCCCCCAAATTATCCAATTCCAACTTTCAAAATTTTAATTAACCCATCTTTCTCCACTTCAACAAGATTGAGATTGATTATTTGTTTGAAATATGTTTCATGTGAAATCCCATGGTCAATAATGAGTGTGGAAGTCCAAGGAAATTTGGTAATGGTTGATTCGGTTGAATTTCTAGTCTTTCCTAAGACATCAATGACCATTCCAAAATTATTGGTTTCTTGAGAAGAATGAACTACAAATACAAGGTTTTTCTTATCTCCTATAGTGGGATTCTTGAGTTCAGAAGAAAGTAAAATAATTTTGAGCTCGGGTTCATTGAAATTTCCTAAAGGAGATTGACAAATTAAATCAAAATCAGTTTCTTCTCCAAAACATTTAGAAAGAATTGGTTCATTTTGAAAATAAGATTCATCCTGAAAATTGTCCAGTTGAATATCAGAAGTATGTATGGGATCAATGTTTGGTATTTCTCCCAATTTTTCAGTGATTGGTGGTCCTAAAAATTCACTAATGGGGCCATGTTTAGGAAACTCAATCCATGATGTCATTTTATTATCTTTTGAATTCAAAAAATCAGTTTCTTCTTGATTTAAGCACCCATCAACAATTCCTTGATTATCTTCAACTATCCCAAATTCAATGGTTGGTTCTTTAATAAATTCTTGTGAGGTTTGTGGGAGACAAGATTCTTGTATTAGTAATGAGAAAGATACAACTTTAGTGGGAATGGGTTCCACAACCATTTCAATGCTTTGTAGTTCTACTCTTAAAGATGAAACCTCTAAATTCATTTTATCCATTTTTTCACACAATTGTTCAAGAATTTTTTCAGAATTAGGATTTATAGATGTTTGGATATCATGAAATTCATTATGTTTGATCTCTTCAATCATCCTCGAGAGGTATGGAAATTGATCCTTTAAACAATCAGCATCCCATTGATTGTACATCTCATCTGGTGTGGTGTACTCAATCCTGGTTTGGTCAATGAAATTTTCTATGTGAGGTGATTCAAAATATTGATTTTCCAGTTGATTATAGCCTTGGTATATTAATGGGTAATGTTGAAGATAATCCATTGGAGTTGATTGAAAGTTGTTTTTTGGATTCATTGGACACGCATAAATAGAAAGGGGAATAGAGAAGAGAAATTAGGGTGAGAATAGAGAATTTGGGGTGAGAAAAGAAGATGAGTGTCTAAGGAACTTACTTGGGTCCCCGGAAACGGCGCCAAAATTTGGTTGCGCCCAAATTTACCCTACGGGTAAAAGTGATCGATGTAGTACATGTAGGGGTCGAGTCCACAGGGACCGAAGAAGTAACCTTGAGACGCTATGATTTGGTGAAGGATGGGCTATGAAGTAGCCAACCTTGGTTTTGATTTTGGATGGTTTAAATAACACTAATAAACCTACGTGAATTCAATTTAATGAAAATGGGTTGATCTAGGATTATGCTCGGGGTGGATTGAATGAATTTTACTTCTTTAAACAATTTTGGTTTTATTAATTCTTGATGAATCCATTCTTCAAAAATAACACTACCTTCATCATTTTCTGGTTTGGTGCTTACTAAACACAATTACTAATCCCCTATACACTTAGAGAACCAAATTCATGATCTCTCTGAGGTATATGGTCATTTAGTAATTGAATTTATTTTGCTCAAACACAGTAAAGATGAAGAGTAGAAATAACTGAAGAATGGATTTCTTAAATTAATTATCCATTTAACAACAATTCGTTCATAAAATAACATTCAATCCAGCCTTTTCATCCTCCTAAGATCAACCCATTAAGGGTTTAGCCCTCCATTGATGGTATACTCTCAATGGTGGGCGGAAGATGACTAACAAGAATTGGATTGAAGAAATTAAAACCGCGGAAATAACGAGCACTCCTCCGTGTGTGTGAATGAAATTCACACCTATGTGTGAACTAATTCACAACAACACAGAGATATCACTGTGCTTTGTGATTATAATGTTTTAATAAATGAAATGGAAAATATATAAGAGAAGAAGTTGATTAAGAACAAAAAGAAAAACTTACATGGAAATGGAAAACATTACAAAGGAAATTTGGAAGCAAAACATTACAATAAAACAAAGCATCCAAGATGATAAGAAAATTTTCCACCCCCATTCCCTTCACCAATAGCTCATTATATAGGCATATTAGGAGCCTTAGGTACATCCCCCAACAATTAATTCACCCCCCAACAATTAATAGAGTCAAATGGAGGGTGAATAATCAAAAGGAAATTGATGTTTCGAATTTGACCCGGAAAACTGTCCAGATTCGTCCACCACATTGACGTGTGAATTCGATATTGAAGAAGGCCGAATACGTAGGGTCTGTAGAAGAGAAATATCTTCATCCATATGTCCTCTATGAGATGTAAAAATTTCAGGAACTTTCTCCCATCCGTTTGGAAGTTATAGTCGAAATAGTAGGACGTATTTTTGAGCATTAATGACGAGTCCACCATTTAAATCTTAACTTCATATCCCTTTATCATCATGAAAACATCAGAATTAGCTCCGGCCACAGTTGAATAAAATTATCCTCATATTTGTATCTTTCTACTGTATAAATTTGAGCTTCATTGGGCTTGGTTTCTGGGCCCCACATTTGTTTGATGGGCCTTAGGCCCATTATGCTTTTTCCAGCAAGTTTCTGCCTTCAGGTGCAAAATTCTCCATCTTCCTTTGGGATTCATCCATCGGAACTAAAAGATAAAATGTTCCAAACAAAGTGATAAATCATATCCCAAAATTGCAAATTAAAATGATGAATATTTTAATTTCCACAAGCAAATTATTGAGTGGGGCCCAAATTGACATTTTAAGCATGAATTGCACGATTATGGGAAATGAAGTTCAATTTCTGAATTGGACTAAAATTGATGTTTATAAATTTTTAAACACATTAATATTAAGATCTTAGCAATGAATATTAGCCAATTTCAGTGACTAATCAGATGTAAAGTTTTTTCATCATATGGTTTTTTGATCCACAATATTTTCTATTAATCATGACCATTTTGAAAACCATATATTCTAAATCAAATGGTAATCATCTAAGATAATTAATTCTTAGATCTATTGTTGTAATACATTACACATGTACCATAATTCAAGGTCTCTTAACTCAGAAGCCTTCACCTGAAATCCATATATAAATATTGATACATCCACTAAACATTGATCCTTCCATCTCATTAGCACCCCCAATAATTTTTTTCATTGACTATAATCGAATCCTAATGGGAAATGTTGAATCACCAATCACGTGGGCCAAATTGAAAAATATGAATAATTGTGGGCTAAGAGAATAAAAATATATATGAAAATTAATGTATGAAAGTAAAAAAATGGAAAATGATCCAATTTAGAAAATCAATGGGTGGAATCATGGAAATAAAAATAATAACCTATCATTAAAAATCTATTATTATTTGGGATCATGAAAAGGATGTGTAATCGTAAATAAATTTTGATGTTATTAAAAATAATACCATTAAAATTTAATAAATATTATAAAATATCAAATTATGATCCCCACCATATTTATGTATTTATTTTTTGTGACAAACTCATCCTCTAGGATTGGATAAATTTTTCTTCTAATTTCACCACCCATATTACGGTTTACCGAAACCCATTTTGTGTTATTCTTCAATCATGATCCACTAATGAATAATGAGGAATGAAACCTCCTCTTATATGTCTATAAGGGATATTTGGATAACCAAAAAATATCATTAAGATGTTTTTATAGGGGATGATTATATTTATGTTTAATAAATGAGTTATATAAATTAATTAATTAATTCACAAAAAATTCCTTCAAATGACCTCCTTAACTGAAAACCCATGACTGACCAACATGATGACACACTTAGGGTAGATACTTCATTCCATAATTGACTATAGTATCCTATATCCTATCCATGGACTCTAAAAATTTATAAATTATTATAATTAAAATGAAATAGTAACACCAAATAAAATATAATAATTATTTTTTAGATATTAATTCCAGGTTCATGTGATACCCTAACATAGTGTCGACAAATAAAATGAAATTTTTTTATTTAATTGAATAAATCCTAAAAAACATAGTTATAAAATTATCCCCTACATCATGCAATTTATCATTAAAAAGAACACATAACACCAAAATTCTAGGGGTACTATGACAGCATATGACTCAAATGATACCATGCAACCGATGAACATAAACTAATAGTATAGTCCACCAAACATAATCATCCCCTTTATACCTTCAACATCCTTCAGGTACTCCACAATTGTTTCTCCTTCCTCAATTCCCATCTAACTCCCATCAATAATGTGTGTTATTTTTTTCATGTATCTCCATATCCATGACACATAGAATTCATCGTGAACATGATATAAATGTAGATGTATGTCCAAGTGGAATTCAGAATCCCAAAACCTACATAAGGTATAAAATTTCCTACCGAACCTCCCGCATTGATTTCTTTCATAGTCACTCCTCTATAAGACAATTCATGGGTAGAATCGTAGGAAAACATTTTATCCATATAAAAATCCATATTTATATGAAATTTATATTTATATCATTTATTTAATCTCTAGGATTACCCAATACACTCATGGGTAACATGTACCACATACTTAATTTCATATCCCATCTTTAGCCCAATAAGAGATATATCAGTAATGATTGTCATAAATAAGGGTGGAAAGTATGGAATCATGTAAAGGTCCTTAAAAGCTTCAATGAAGATAATAAAGAGATCGAAGTTTATATAAGTAAATTATAACAAAGTAATATCATCTTTCTATATCAATTTGTTGTAAAATACATAAGCTCTTAGTATATCCTATGCCACATTGACAGTCCTCTTGGTGAGGCCATCCATCTAGGGGTGAAATGTCTTTCTCATCCATAATTTGGTCTTAAAGGACTCTTATAAGCCTCTCAGTGAAATTAAAATAATCCAATAGCCATGTTAAAAGATAATCACAGTGGGTAACCACTACGGTAGGATGATATCCTATATTCAAAAATTCTCCAAACTCTCAACTAAACATTTCAACTTGATGGTCATAAAGTGTTCTGATTGGTAGGTTGGTCAACAAGAATCTTGAGGGAATCATGTACATTAAATATCTATGGAATCCCTTTCAATATTTCATCAATATTATATAGATATTCCACAATAGTAAGATAATATTCCATGTTATAACATAATTAATAATATTATCTTCCATTACCATCTAATATGTTATATAATGAAAGATATAACAAGTAATAGGCCACCACCTAAATACAAACCAAAAAATCCCATAATGATTCATTTGCCTCTTTATGACACCCAAATGTCAATCCAAAATGGATCTGTGGAACTATCTCATCACCACATATTTCATCATCATTGTAACCACCATTCATCCCTACAAAATGATAACATGTTTCCCTTTAATAAAAAATCCATTTGGTGAATCTCTGGAGGATATCTATTCTCATATAACCCCAATGTAATTTTCTCCCAACTGATCCTCTATTAAAATATGAATAAATTTAGGATCCACCATCATTGATAAATGAAAAATACGATAACACTTCTCTACCATGGTCAGCTGCAGGGAGTTCATTCGGTCAATTGCCTCTCCTACCATGCAACATTGATACTTCCTTCATAGGGAATCCACCCCCAGATTTCCCTCCAAAAAAGTATTTACATTAGTAATGATTCATTCATAAATGAACTATATAAAATACCTCTATATTATGTTCAGATAACCCTTTTTGAAGTTATGGTTTAGACTATGGTGGTATCTATAAATTAAAAAAATTCTCAGCCAATAGATACTGCCTCTGTGCCATCAGATAAATTCTATGAATTCACACTCAATTTATTCACTATTTTAGGTCAAATCATGGGGTATCAACTGAATCAACCCATTAGAAATCACATCCTACCTCAACATCAATACAATGATAACTCCATATCCAAAGGCATAGAATATCTCTATATACTCAACACCTACTCTGGTAGTTACAATATAGGAAATATAGTAAACCACTTTTTCATATCCTCATTGGTTCTCTAAAATTTCATGAACTATGTAAATGGATTCCCATAATATGTCATATTAGTAAAATAATCTCATTAATTTGAGAATTGTACTAAAAAATATTTTTTATGCCCCTACTATGCTATGAAAAATATTCACCTTACACAAATTTAGGTGGCTTTCATGAAAGCACTAAATTGATCATAAACAAATACACAACTAAAACATGATCAAAGATTTGATTCCCTAATAAGTGAACCACATATACAAAAACATACACATTGATACCATACTTTAAATATTGTCCATGTAGTATATATTGTAAGATCCTAAAATCCTCTACTTCTCCTCCTATGACTTATAGTAAATGAGAATTTCATTGATGAAGAATAATATGAATCTATCCATGCATATATGGGTGAGCTAGTTCATAATACCCAATAAACTAGTATGGGGATTTATCACACATAAGGAATATCAAGGAACACATAGTTTCTATAAAATCACAATAATTTTGTATTGGTAAAATCATTCTCGAAAACCATTCAACAGGTCTTGGAATAACCATATACTGATCAATGATACGAAACTCACACCTATCAATTGAATTAAATAGTCATCAATACTTAGTAAATGGTTATTATTATTTATCATTATGTAATTCAAGAGAAATAATCCACGCAGATCCTTAATATCTTTTCTACCTTTCCCAAAATAATACATTGTCCACCCATGGGAAAAAGTGTGTCTGATAAAACCATTCTATCAATTGTCTATTAATTATTCCCTCAACTCATGGTCATCTGTAGGAACCTTATGATATTCCATATATGATATAAATTTGGTCTTAGGGTCCTTGTAAATGTGAAAATACATATCCTTCCTAGGAGTTAGTCCTAAAAAATCTTTCGAGATGACATTTAAAAAATACTCCAGTACCACTAGAGTAAACATGTTTAAAGATCCCAGATCACCATGTGATAAAATACCCATATTTTCAGTGATAGGATTTGGTTTCATACCCGAGATCCACACATTCTAATCTATGTGATCTCTCTTGGTCGAAATTGAGAATCTCATCCCATCAGTTTGGTGGCATATAAATCTCCTATGATAAAAATATATCCTATATTGCACCATAGAAAACAAATCCATCCCAAAATTGAAATCATAAAATATTATCATAATAACCAAATGAACTCATGATAAAATACCTCAACATAATTCGAATTTACACTTTAGGAAGAAGTGTTATATATAATAATCTATGACAATGTGAATCTATTTCCATACTTTTTTTGTCCAATGAATAAATTATAAGATATATATATTGTAAGAATGATACCAATAAAATTTAATAACTCCAAATTTTTCTTACAAGTACTATGGAATGAGTATAAAGGATATATTGTTTACCTAAAATCATCTGCTTTGAATATTGTTCATATGCCTCAATACATAGTTTCTTCCCATTTCATCAACCTCAAATTCTCTAATCCTGAGGTTGGATACCTAGATGTGATGGTGGAATAAAATCACAATGTTTACATACACTATAAGAGACTCCCCTAGGTCTCCACCTATTATTTTCCTGATGATACCTCTTAGATTGTAGAACCAAACACAACCGAGTAACCCCATGCCCTGGAACTTCCTATACTGTGGTAGTCCATTCACTATTTTACAATCCTTCCCAACATGTTGGGTCATGAAATCACATTAAATATGACCTCTCCCATCATAATAAGTGAATCTACCTTATCCTATATGATTAAATCCTATGTATTATCTATGAAAAGATGTTCCCTTTTTCTGAGTCTAACTATGGGGAGGTCTCTTGTTCTATTACCCTTAATCAAATTCCTATTAGATAATATAGATAAATCACCACCATGATATCCACTTCCATACTTATCCATGTAGAATCCATGTATTAGTAATATCATTATAACTATATATCACTCATGAATCCCAACATAAGATGGAATTTATTAGGATAATACACTCTGAAGGATATCCCAATAGTACCCCAACTCAAACGTCTATAACAAGAAGAATCCATCACAAACCATATCCTGAGAGTCCCATGTGTAATAATTAAACATTATGGCATTCTAGGAAGCTTTCATATATCTCTTCTTCAATTTAACAAGATCCCAACTCTGTATAGATCAAGTTTATAAAAGTTAATTATACTCAAAATAATGGTCACGAATTTATGACCATGATAGAATAACCTTATCACAGTTATACATGACCATACTGCATTATCACCCTAATAATAAATAAATAATATTGATTTCAAGAATAAAAATAAGAGGATTTTGATTTAAATGAGACTCTAGACTTAGACCACAAACTATTGAAAATAGTCCACTTCCTCCTGGTTGTGTTATCCCCAAAATATTAGTTGCCTCCTTCTCTGTAACTCATACAATGTGATAATATTTAAAGTATAGTCATAAATAATCAATGGAAATATATTTTAATCAATAAGAACTGACACATTTTTATAATCAGCTAGAGGATAAATCTCATTTGAATTTCCTTGAATTGAAGCCTTATCACTCAACAGATCATCATCACAATCCTTCATCGATATCTCAACTAGATGTATTTGCAGAGGAATCAATAATGTTATTATCAGTTACCACAATTTGATGACTATATATATTGGGATATAACTCAATAAGGATATGGTAGTCAAATGATTCATTCTTATATGATTCATGCAGCATTGTTTCATTGAAACTGATTTCTCAATATAACAAGTCTATATATAGGTATTTAGGGTGAATGTAGTTGGATACACAAATATCTACACCAATATTGGGTTACCTATTATGAAATACACACTCAAAATAACGATACACCATTTACCTAAATTCTGATTCAAAACATCACTATGGGTCAAACTCTATCCACTGAAATGATTTTAAACTATTGTAATACCACTCGATTATGACTCAACCCAGAAAGGCCCTCCTATCATATGAAAACACATGTGTGACACCCCATGTATTAATATAATAAAAACAAATGGTGTAAATACTCATTATGTAATGAATTTAATGTTGTTGCTTTATACTAATGTTCCTATACTCTATACTCACACACACAACCAAACAAATGAAAAAGTGTAGAGGTATACTAAAAGACTACAAGATCTAAAGTATAACAATTAATTAAATAGAATATTTAGAGTAATGGAATTATGAAAATATAAATATAATGTACGATCAAGAAAAGATACACCCCCCATCATTAACTATATTCCAAACTAGACAACAAATGAAAAAATGATCAATTAAGAGACGCAGGCACTTAATATCATGTGTAGACACATAATAGTATCAATTCACCCACTTATCACTATGCCCCACCGATGTAACTATCGATAATACAATCAACTTCATATGACATGGAATAAATATAAAAATTCCATGAATGGGTTACTATATATATACCCTTAAGGATCTCTAAGAAATGATTATTAGAGAATTATCAAGACAAGACTTTGGTTGTCTCAACCCATAGTAAGAGTGAAATAAAAATTCAATAGAAATTCTAATAGAGAATAAAAGCAGAAAGAGATAGTATATGTTGATATGGAATAATAGATATGAATAAGTAGTCTTTCATTATTCCTGATGATTTAACAATAATTAATGGAATCACGTACAAGAACACAAGAATCATTGTGGATAACCCAATCCTCCTCACAACACTACACATTCTAGTTAGCATAGTATCATGGGGAGGACCCCCTCATTTCCATAACCTAATGTGTGTATGGGGGTGGGGGGTTTCCCCATCATATATAGTTGACATGTAAAATGTTTTGAAGGGTGGTTCCAAATATACATAGGGAAATAGTATGGGGACCCATGTAATGGTGAAATGGGGGGATGAATCCCACAAATATAAATGATAAACTAGCTAGATAAATGTTATCATCCAAGAAGTGATGAATGAAGAATCATAATTACATTGCCATATTTCATATATATAATGTTTAAATTATTGGAACCATCACATCATATGTTAAAAACTACTGAGGATATTCTAGTCACATGAATAAATATGAGTCTAGAAGAATGATGTATGTATGGTGGAATTCCCTGATGAATTTAAGTGACATGTACTTAGGGTCAAAAAGCATGTCAGCACACATAGACACCTAGAAATGGAATCGATTAAAAAATTATTTGATGAACATATTTTTCAATATTGTCTTTCCTAATGGTTTAGGACATATCATGGCCTCCCAAGGACTTGCATGTCTATCGTTACCATTCCCTTTTACTATGACCCACCCCCATGTACACTAAAAAAGTTTGGGTAATGTTTTGGAAGATGTATGTAGGGCCACTACATTGTGTGTCTACTTATATATATATCCTTTTGTTACCAATTTCCATTTTTTTATGGATTCCATCACATTAATTGATGATGTGTTCTCCTTGATTGAAATAATATGATTGGATATCAGTTCCACCGTCAGTGGATTCATCCTTGGATTTCATCATATAGTTCATGTATCCCAAATAGATTTATTTAAATGTTTTGAATCTAATTCCCCATTCCATATTGTGGTGGACACTAGTTAATTATTCTTCCTCAATCTTGATTGAGTAGTAACCTTCAATCAGTAAGTTGTATCATTTAGAATGTCTAGAATTTCAAGACATTAGGTAGGTTCAGAACCTTTAAAGTCTTCCTCTTTTGGAGGTTATATCATGTGTGTGGCATCATAGGCATTTGATCCAAGGTATTATGTGTCTGTCACTAGGTAGTTTTTGATATGGGGTTATGTCTTCTTGGGATTTTAACTTTAGGCACCACGTGCTTATTATATTTGATAGGGGATATGGACCAGGTCATAGTTTTATCTTCTTATGGAAATGTTTTTCACTTGTTTAACGTCTTATTGAGATAGTTTGGAAACATGTTTAATGACATGTGGAGATTTTAGAGTTTTTTTGTTACCCCATGGTGGCGAGGTGATTTCAAAAATGGATTTTATGTAGTGTTCTCCCCATATGGGATAATTTCACACTGAAAGATAGTGTTTGTACCCCATTAGGTTGATTTTACACTTGGATAATGTCGGGATTGAACCTCATGGAGGCGTCATGCATACCCCATCAGTAAATACAGATCAAAATCCATGTAGTTCCATACAACAGTTTTAGATTCTATGATTGGACCATTCTATGATGTGTAATATCATGATCTAAGGACACTCATATTAAATAATAAGTATTTATGAGTTCATCTATGTGGCTTATACACAAAACAAACCCATTGTAGGATTTTCAACCCTTTTTGTTGGGGATGGTGTAGGGAATACATATGGATGAATCCCAATTGGAGGAGTCACATATTATAAAGGTGGACCAAGTGAAATCTCATAAATATAGTACATGGGGAATCATGTGTTCATTTAATAAATTATGGTGATATTATTAAATCATGTGTTGAGGACATTGTTAGGCAGATTAAATTCATACAACTAGGATGTGGATCTCAATAGTTTCACATAATAATACTTGGATATTGATGAGGCTTACACACTAATGGGGGCCATATTAAGGTGAGAGGATGATTCTTTATAAGAAATATATACCAAGATAGTTAGGTTGTTTCCCTCATTACCACCATTAGTAATTAATATGTGTCATGTCATCATGAACCTCTATGTTGTATATGTGTTAGAAACTACCATGGAAGAGTGGCAATCAGATTAACTGTCCTTAAACATCTACTCATTGGGGAAATTGCATTATGATACAATTCTTCAAGAGAAAAAAAGGTGGGGTAATGGCTTCCGTCAAATCATATGAGATATTGGATTAGGGACCAATTTTTTTTAAAGAAACTATGTTATATTACATGAATGTATTCTTGGGGAATGTGAGAGAATTATTTTGGAGTTTTCTAAGGATAAGTGTTGTGTGAAGGGTGATTATCATTCTCAGACATGATCATCCTTGAGAGGGGTAGTGTGAGGACCACTGAACCATAGACCCAAACATGTTTAGGCCCATTAGAGGTCTATCACACAAGTTCTATACAATTGAGGGTCCATGGATTATGTTGTCCCAAAATTTAATGGGGAGTGGGTTTGTATGAATGAGTTAATCACCTCACCTTTCTATGATCTATCCCCAATGTGTGCTGTGAAGTTTAATTTTTAGTATAAATCAACATTATACATCACACAATTTCACTGTATTGTGGAACATGGTTTCATGATTTATAGTAATTTTTTTCTTGGGCTTGTCCATGAAACTTATGTGATTTGATACCAACACAAGAACCTAACTGGAAGATTTCCAAATGGTTCTACATTCATATTTCTCATTTCTCATTATGTTTCTTGGGTTCCAATGGGTTTAGAAAAGTAACATTCAGGATTTGATTCCATGTTCAATGCAAAACAATTTTTTCATGAAAATGATGTTTTTGTGAAAAAAATAATTTTTTATGCTTACTCCATGGACATCATTTAGAACATGAGATAATCAATGAATCACATTGTCTCATTTGGTGCATATTTTTTCACATGGAACCATTTCTTTTCACACTATGTCATCCTCATCCCTATAATGATAGTTTGAGGTGGGTTAAAGGTTTGGTTTATCCATTATAGACATTTTATGTTAAGGAATCATTTATATTCTTATAAATTCCCTCCTAATAAATAGTGTATATAAGGTACCATAATGATATATTCCAAGGGTAATTCTGAATAGCATGGATGATTTTCATATATTCACAAAACACTTGACATGGGTCATACAAATCTACTACGCATTTATACAACATGTCACCATTATTCCATTAAAAGGGATGAGTGAACCAATATATAGTACCATTACATCTATTTTTGAAAATATGTTTCTCACATTTGGCAAACACCCATTTTGATGAAACAATAATCCCTCTACAATACTTGCACAAAACTCATACTTTTTAGGATATAGTCTTTGTGGTTCAAAATGATTTATTCTAAAAATATTCAAAAAACATTCAAAACATAAACATTGTGACACGGGATCCCAAACCTATGTGGTATTGAGATTGAATTCAATGATCATTATGAAATGATCACATCTAACAAATATTCCATCAAAGCTACTACTACTATCCTGATGGTCAAGAAGGAAGGGAACCCATAAATTACACATGCTCAAAGAGTGTCTTCCAATAACATGTATCTCATGTGTTTTTGAACAAATCCCAGAGTTGATATATTTTGAGAAAACTATTGTCTCTTTTCAAATATTGTCTAGTGGATGAAATGGCCATCCCAGATATTGAAGTGAGTGTGTCATGGTTTTTGTGGTCTTGTCATGACATGCATTCCCAATGGAACATCACAGCTCTAGGTCATCCTTCTCAGGATTATGGGGATACCATATTCTTCATGATATTAATAAATATAAAGAAATTAATGTGGGAGAATATAGAAAATGTGTAATATCCATTCTTTTATGGGATAATATTTCAGACCTGTATCCATAACAATTACATGATATGTTATGTGGATTGGTACATGTGGGCTAAGGGGAACTTTACTGATGAGTGGGAACGGGCATACTGGGTATACTTAAATTTTATGGAGTATATACAATATCATCACCACATCATTATTTATGAATCCATATTGATGATCTAGTTTTGATATATTTACACATTTGATTATCCCTAGACACCAACACCTTCCACCTGCATCATGGGGATGTAGGGATCAATCTATGAGACTTCCACCACATTAGAGGTGTCCCAGTAAATGTATTTCAATATATTGACTTCCTCTAAGAATTGAATTCCAATGGGAAGAGAGTGAAGATTACTTATATATAATAGATCCATATGAATGCTCTAACTCATGTATTCAGGTGACATGAGTCATTCCATCAGGGAATCACATTCGAAACATTTTTGGGGATTTGGTTGAAAAATACATCAATAAAGATGTATGGTCATCTGAAACACATTATAATTACACAATAAATGAGGAAGCTGAAATTATGTTGTATGATTTTATATGATGGATTCTATCAGTAGAGGGGATATTATATGATGGAGGGAGGGTAGTGGGTAGTGCATTACACTACATTTTTACACCTTCCATATGATATTGATATTATGTATGGGACATTCATTAATGGGAATATGCCTCAGGACTCATGTGGTGGTAGAGATCATGGAATACAATAACTAATAAAACTAGGGATATACCTATATTGGCCTAAATCTATATCTAGATGGTCTATCTCTGAAGAGATAGAATGAAAATGATGATAATAAAATAATTTAAATTCTTTCATGGGTCAAACACGTCCCATGTTGTAGGATAACAATTATTAAATCCATTAACCCTCTTTATGCAGTTCTGTATCACTCAATCCTCAACATCATTGGAATTTTTCCATTGAAATTAATTATTATCAAGGTCACATTCAAAAATAGAAATGGTTCCATCATCAAATTCAATTTTTTTTATATAATCCATCTAGTGTGATGGTGGATAATCTTGAGGGGATGATAGATTAGAAAAAGTATCTAGAGACCTTCCTAGGGATAATACCTATCTCCCAGATATATGAAAACAAATATTGTGAGCTATATACTCTTTTTTAATTCTATGATAAATTCACATGAATCCCTTTGAGGAAGAATATTGGTTAAATTGTTATCTATGTGGAATATAATCCCTTTATCCTTCACCAGTTATCATTGAAGATGATAGAAATAATAACACAAGAAGTCATTATTGTCCCAGCCACCAATGTTAGTGCTATCCTCTCTCTTTATTATATTAGATACTGGATTTTGGAATATACAATTAAGATATAATATCAATGTGAAAGGATAATTTCACCATCAAGAGAGGTGAAAGAGTATCATGTTGGAATATTTTTTATTCTTCTCGTGGTGCATGTAAAGAGTCTTGGGCTTCAACAAATTTCATAGTGGGGTCATATGATGGTTATGATGCACCACATCTACCTAAATGGGATGGATTCCAATAAATGTGGCTACTTGAGTAGGAATAGAGCTCTCATATTGTAAATACCGTGACTAGGGAGGCCCAAGAATGAATATATTATATATAGTGTATCGAAATATTGATTCACCCTTTCAAATTCTGGTGGTGGCATCAGAAATGATAAGGACGACCCATGCCATAGACTATATGTTGTAGAGGGTGAATTGAGAAGAAATAAATCTTCTAAATGTGGGTATTTCCAATATCACTATAAGGGTGAATATTCATGAATAATGTTTTCAAATATAGGATATATGTGACTTTATATGACATTATGGGGGACCTGATATTTTAGCCAACTATGTGTGTGTGTGATGTTTGTTGGTGATCTAGATCAATAGGTGACAAAATTTTATAATGAATCAACTTAAGAGGGTTCTACATATTACAGGTTCCATCCAATGATGTCCATGTAGTCCCAATCTCGGGGGGATGAGTTTTGTCAAATTAATATTAAGTAGGATTAATCTATGTGTATGATAGATTCTTCAACAACTAGTGGATCTGATGAGGAGGTCAAAGGGGTGGTTTTAGAGCCCCCTATAATCCATTCAATATACAAGAGTTGGTTTCATAGTATTCTAATGGCGGTGGATACTATTATCCTTCATGACCATCTAGGGAGAATCATCATTGTGATAATAATTCTCCTATTTAAGAATAAATATCAACTAGAATATATACCTTAATGAATTTCATTGATATATTTGATTATATTTTGTCAATGTGTATGTTTGATTTTGTGGAACTCCCATAGAACCATAACTATGGAGTATTCTTCTGGATTTTGATGTTATAACATGTTTAAATAGTTCTACTATAATGAAATTCCATCTTGATTCATAGAGACTATATTTCAAAAAAATTAATTTCCTATTTTTCCCTTTCACCCTTACATGAGAAACATTTACCCAATCACACCTAACTAGTGATACTATCTGACTTTGTTTTTGTGTAACAGAGATATTATGAGATTGTATTACTATAAAATGGTTTTGAATGATATTTAAAGGGTTTCAGAGATCAGGGGTGGTGGAAATAGTAGTTCCAATGAAGATTAATATGTGTATGGCCTATATAACATCAAGGAGTCTGACCTATCTGTGATAATCATAGAAGAAGTCTCTTACACTATAGTGTAAATGACCTTCTTGGACTATGAACCTACACCACCCAATGAATTGGATGATCTTGAGTCTGATTTTTTTGATAATAATCAATTCCTCTAGAAAACGTCCTGGAGGGGAATTTGAGGGGTGGTCTATTACACTCTCCATGAACTACTTCATGACTAAATTTACAAAGGGTGCATGAATAATGTCAATAATAGGATATGGACTAGAATTGGGAGATATATGATGGCACAAATAATCTATATGTCATTGATCGTGAACATTAATTACTAGATGAGCATTTGAATTTGAATTTAACTTCCATAAATTCCCAATAAGAGGTAAAAAGATAGTTGAGGGATGGATAGGTGATTGATGATGATCATGGAAAAAACATGTTTTCTCTCATAGATGAGTGCCAATATGCCCAGTTCCAGGCTTTATTCAATGTAGAAAAACATATCCTTATGGTTGAGGAAGAGGGCGTAGAGTTTGTTAGGTTGTAATAGGTTCGGGGGGCCATACGCCAGTAAGAGACTCTTTTGGAGTACTCAATCCCTGATGTAGAATCCCATAGAGAATTTTCGGGAGGACATACATGGGGAGATTGTGTGTGCATGATCCCTAAAATACATTGATTTTAACATGAATTAAACCCCACATATGGATGTAAATTTTTCTTTTTCCACACTTCACTTCAACAATTCAATCACAATATTGAGGAAACAAACCATCAATCTGTAAGAACATGTGAGTCATGCTTTCTATGAGGAACACGATATGATTATGATAACTCTCGTTTATATGATACTATTAGAAAATGGAGAAAAATTATGTCCTATAAATGTTTAATAACAACTTGGAGTGTCAGTGAAAATAACATTTTTATAGGAGTGTTATATTATTTTCACAGTTGACATTCTTTATCAATTTGAGCTAGTTCACATATGTGGCAACACCAGGGTCATTGAATTATACCAAAACAATGGGGGGATGATAAACATGAATCATGATGCAAAAAATCTAAATAAAAAAGGTTGATTGATTGATGATGTATTATAACTAATCAACATTTTTGAAAAATAGAATCCATTATTTTATTCCTATATATGGTATCTAACCAATGAGGTTTTACCATTGATGATGTTCTAAAGATGGGACATATCTCAATATTTCATAAGATTTCATTCGGATCCTGTTCCCAAGATAGTAGATGATCATATCTTGCATAATATAATTCCATCAAGGGGGTAATATATGATGTAGAGGATGATGGCGACCGAAGTTAAAAGAGACATGAAAAAAGGGGATGAATTGATTCTATATTTGAATAGAGTTCAACACTATTTTAATTACATAAAAAATTACTGACAACATTTTGTCAGTGTATTAGATTGAACAATGGTCATACCTATCTCCCATGAGGGGAATCATCTTGGATGTCGAGAAAAAATACAAGAACATGAATGATTCCTAATTTGGTTGTTTAGAGAGTGGGAAAATGATTCTCAGAAAAATGATAAGGATGCCTCACTTTTTATAACCTAAGTTGGGATTATAGAAACATATTGTAACATCCTACGGTGATCAAAAGTATCACTCAATTTATCATCATTAAAATTTTATGATTTATCACACATTTTAATGTTCTGTGATTGGAATAATGGAAACATAGTTCAACAATTCTTTGATAAGGATTATATATCATACAGTTGAACTCCATGTGATTGGGAAGGGTCAAATGATGTGAATAACACCTGAACAACAATGATGCTGGGGATGTAAGACTGTAACACTATGGGGTATCCCATAGAGGGTCTTTTGAGGTGAAGGGATTTCAATATCTAGAAATATCTTTTTCATGAACTTAGGTGTTTAGAGAGTGAAGATGGGTTTTTATATAGTCCATAGTGGGTCCGTTATGGATTTTTACAATATTTTTGTCCCACAAAATTGATTAAATCCATGAGAGTGACCATGGGGGAATTATAACTCTTATTTAGGTTCTAATTACGGGTTTTAACCATGGAATATGTTTTTGTCTCATTTCATGGGATGATTATTGTCATAAAAATTAGACCATGGAGTTGAAAATTGTTTACGGTCATAATGGTCAGAGCATGGGGTTGTCTGTCGCATATGGGATATATTAAACTTTTTGATGATTTAACCTTACATGATTGCAGACCCGTGGAGGGCCTTCCACAAATAACACCTTGGATACATCTTTCGAATAGTTTATGATAATGATGTTATAAGTCATCCTCCATGTTATCATTTTTAGAGTTTAGATCATCAGTTTAACATCCAAAAATAATTGTGTAGTACTCAAGAGTAAAACCCTATATAAAAGTGTTCATAGATGTTTAAACCCAACATAAAAAATTCCATGTGTGACTTGATCACATTATAATTTCTTGATTATTTGATACAGTCATTGAGTTTAAATTCGTATAGATTAGACTAATTTTTTAAAAGATTATGGTCATATTTCATGGTTCATATGAGATGTTTCTCAATGTAGTGTGCATGTCATAAAATGGAGGTGACCCAATTTGACCATGGATATATGGATGCACAATGCCATAAGAAATATTCCAATGATTGTTTGCACATGGTTTATGGTTGTGATGCTTATAATTGGGATCAATGTTTACAGTCATAGATTTTGGACCAAATTGGAAACCATGGGTATAAACTATGATTGAAGAAAACTCTCTCATTACATCTAATGCTATGTATTTAAAAATTGATGTTCTAAATATGGAGCTATAAACATCGACCAATAATTGCAGGGGAGAACATAATGTGGGATGAAAGTGTCCATCAAATACCACAAGGGATATCATGGCTTTTTGAATAGGAGTTTAAAATGGGATTAACCAAAATTATGAGAAAATTTGTTCACTTTGATTAATACATAGCTTCAATATCCAAATTAGTTCATTGTGGGGAGAAAAAATAATCAATTTTCTATTAACTCAATTTGAAACATGATAGATTTTATTCATTACTGAATACCCCTCAAGGTGTTTTCCCATGATGGTAGGTGAGACCTCGTGGCTATGAAACATTACAGTTAGATGTCCTTTTCAAATCAAAAGGATGATGATTATACAAATCAATCATAATGAGAAGCATGATATTTGATGTGGGGAATATCATGTGGTGAATTCTTAGTGCCCTATGATCAATTCCTCTATGTAATCAAACCAGATGCATGAATATACCTGTATGAGAGAATCATTCCAATCATATATGTGAACGTACCGAAAAGAAGTTGATGGTATGGTTATGCCAAGGATGAGAATTAGAGAATCACTATCTATCTAGTTGGCATGGGAATCAATCCATATTTAATTCTATAAAGCACCAAAATCAAAAAGGATGATTCTTATCTAATATGGATATCAATTAATCTCATATTATTATGTTTCCTGATATTGAATGTGGTAAAAAAAATTCGTCATCCAATATTTTTCATATGAGGAATCATAATTTTATATGGGGTGAGGCTATAGTTTAACAACATGTGTAGAGGATGTTAGATTGGTTCACCATAAATTTACCATATGAAGAATCACGATTTAAAATCAAGTGTGTCTATAATATAATATTTTTTGTTGTGGATATTAGTTTGGTTGATCTCATATTTATCATACATGGAAACTTTATTTAAAACAGGGTAAGTCTATAGTCTAATGTTATGTTCTAGGGATGCTATTTTTGTTCATGTCAAATTTATCACATGAGGAATAAACATTATAAATTGTCTATGGTTACAATTTAACATTGTATGATGAGTATTTTGAACTATGTGTTTTAAATTTTTTCACCTAGAACTATCGATGCTACAAGTTTATGTTTGTGGGTCCTATACTATTTGGGTGGAAATTACATTTTGTTTGGAGGGATCAGAACAAAAAGGAGTTTGTTTCTAAAGGTGGTTTGTGTTTCCTAAAACATTTATACCCTCACATTAAAGGAGATCCAATGATACCATATTTCATACAATCATAAAAAACTGCACCTATGTTGGATTCATGATGGTGGGGTTGGAAAATCTTCATAATGAGTCGATGAAGGAGGATTAAATGGGGATTTTAGATATAAACATCACTGCATATCTGATGATAATGTTAATCAAGATTGTTAGGGTTATATAAAGACATGGGGTAAATGGATTTTTAATATATTAGGGGTGATGAAAACCATGAAAATGGGTATAGGATGAATATATTTTATAGATAT
Source organism: Viscum album (assembly GCA_963277665.1). Lineage (NCBI taxonomy): Eukaryota > Viridiplantae > Streptophyta > Magnoliopsida > Santalales > Viscaceae > Viscum > Viscum album. The sequence continues at coordinate 13,133,619 of OY728151.1, read as the reverse complement.
AAATATTTATCCAAATTCTATGTTTATGTTCAATGTTATTGGACCTAAGAATTTGAAAAAAAATTATAATTTAATGATCATCAGACTAGGGGAATATTTATTTTAAGGGTATAATTGTAAAATAGAAGAGGTAAAACTAGAATTAAATGGAGGGAAATAAGTCCCAAGAACTAGATAAATAACATTGAAGAAATCTGCATAGATTAATGTCATAATGCATGGGACTCAAGGGTGGCCCAAAGGATAAAGGGTTTATGATGAACAACTAGATGGACCCAGATACAATGGGTATAGACAACACTATATATCCCATGATAATTATAATCAATACACAAATATTTTTGTTATATTTGGTGGTAGAATACCTACACCAAAGGGGATATATCCCTTTCTGAGAAGAAAATGCAGAATCACATAGTTAAAATGTCTCATCCTATGATTATGACATGAGGTAAGGATATTTTTTGATATCATGTGCTTAGTAAATCTTCTCGTTTTATCAAACATTTCTTATGTGAGGAATAATTTGTTTATCACACTGACTCTGACAAATATTTAACATCGTGTAATGAGTACATTAATATAATCAATTATATTTAGTACAAAACTTACTATACATTCCCCCATTTTAGGTTCATATTTATTATATAATTGGTGAAAAAAGTAGTTTAAGGTAGTAATTTGTGGGAAAAAATACTTTATACTAGTAAATGGTCATTGAGAATAGAACCTGGTAACTATATTTTGAGGTCTCATAACTTTCAAAAACTAAAAAAAAAATTATGTCGTAATGCATAGTTTATCATATATTGGCATGGTGTAATTCAAGGTAATCATTGTGTTGTTTTAATGTGTGATACACTCTCCATCAACAGTGATTAAAGGGTATCATCAATTTTAATTAAACATATGGAATATTTATTTTTCTTTTGATTTGGTCGCTAACATTAGAGGCCATTTGTTTGGTATCATTGACAATCTAATGGAAAGTACATTATCATCCTAGAGGAAGGAGTGGAGGTTAACCATCATATTGAATTATCTCACTATCCTACTCTAGTTTCTCTCTAATTTATGCAAGACCTAAATCCTACTTTTCATTAATTATTACAACTCATTCACAAGAACTATTAAACATTTTATTGGTTTTTATGGGTAATAGATTGCCATTGGATAGAGGGAAACATAACCGTAATGATTATTCCATCATCTGTTCTGTAGATTAGGAATTTTGGGTAACCTGTGTGGAATAATGAGTTGGCATCTTAAAAGGCCATAGGGTGTAGATAATTTTTTTCTAAAAATATTTATTTATGGACTACCATTTTGGGAAAATGGTATAGGGGATCTTGATGAGTTACTCAATATTCCCATTATACTATGTATACTAGTGAGAAATATGGTTAGACTGGATTTGTTACATGGTTTTAAATTTCATTATCTCTGAAGCCCAGGTGACGGTTCTTTTATAGATGAAAATAAAATTAGTAAATTCAAATTTATTTATGATATGAGAGATAACTAAGTTTATTAAAGATTGAGTTTTGATATATTTGAGGGTAACCACTTCTACCCAATTGGAATATAAGTATCTTATGGTTAATATGATAATGCACAGGTGATTTATCACTAGTTGTTATAGATCCACAACTTTGAGTCCCCATAATGCAATGTTCTACATTTACATGGTACTGTCGATAATATTAGGTAGTTTATCCACAAATTTAGAGTGGATCTCACATGCATGAATCCTTTTTCCCTACTCAATGTAGGAGTAGAAAATTTTGGGAATGAAGCATCCCAACATCTGAATTTTGTTTTAGTGATATAATAATGATTGTTGGCAACCAATATATCATTCATGGAACACCTACATAACCCAATTAATCTCATCCCCATGGATTAAATAGAGTATTATTACATCATACCCACACCATTATAGTGTTTTCCCCATATTAAACAAAATATTTAATTTAAACTACACTACATACTGGTGGAATAACTCAATATTGGCTCATTCTTGTTAAATAATGACACACTACAGATACACAAAAAACGGAGTACAAAAGTCTATAATATCCTTGGTTTTTAGGGGATTAGAGGATCCTAACATATGATATCTATCATCTAATTGATCCACATAGTGATTTTTAGGATATAACATGGATGGGGGGTCAACCCTCCTCTGTACCACATGAATGTCATGGTCATATAGTTCTATTTCTGTATGATATGTATCCAGGAATTACAAATTAACATTTTTAAAATTCTTACACTGAGGACAATGATTTAGCGTTAGATGTGAAGGGAAATAGGCCATTAATGGTCATGAACATTCCAACATGGTAATGATCTCTTTATGTCTCTTGATATAGTAACCATTGATTTGTTTGATGACTATATTAGAATATCTCTTCATATGTTAATAGGTGAAATGAATATGGACAAAAAATAGATGAAAATACTATGTGTTTGGTACACTATATATTTTTAGGTGCATCCATATGGAAAGAGGAATGATTATGAAAATACGAAATGTGATGGAGTGATGAAAACGTTTCATCTGCCAACCTGGTTATACATAGAGTCTTTGACCCTTCTACCGACAAAACATTAGGATTCACCACAGAAATGAATTGTCCCACATGGTATAACTTGATCCACTAATAGTCTATATAAATCTCGGAAAATAACATTTAGGTTTAGTTCATCGATGAATGTTTTCTCATCCAAGTTGTTTTCAAGTCCATGAAATTTAACAAAATTTTGTGGGACAAACCAATTGATTAATTTATGGAGAATCACCACCCATTGTTCTCATAATTTTTTCATTATAACTAGATTAAGGATATAATTTAGTGTGTAAAATCATGATACCTACTATATCTCATAAATCTTAAAATAATTTCACAAATAATACATTCCAAAAACTTTCATGATTAATCTCCTCAATACAGGAATGTATCATGTATCCTATTTGAGGAGAATCAAAATAAGATAGTATAAGTTGTTTTCCCAAAATCATTGTGTTTCAGGGAGTAAATGGACCAGATTGACAATTCTAGTTAGGAGACATAGAGGTTTAATGAATTTCTTGATAATAGTGGAATCAAAAAGAAGGATTTATAATGTAATTATTGAAATTATAAAATGTAGTCCCGCACTCATCATCCCACTATTAAATGTTTCCCTTTTCTTGAGACTCCTAAAGTGCTTACACATATTGCATAATTTTTAATAAAATCTAGGTATGTAGGAATCTTGACCTTAGAGGCCCCGAAATACCTAGAGACTTCTTGGGGGGTTTATTGTTGGACTACGTGTCATATGGTTCAATATCAATACCAATATAGCATATTCAAATGTAAAGAATATTTCCCGTGGTAACCCTAAATGTGCACATTATGAAGAATATCATTAATTGACCTAAGTATTGAAATTTGAAGACTTTTTCAATATCCTTGAGATGATCCTAAAAATTGTGTGATTTCACTATAATAACATCCATATGATAGTCCAAAAATATATTTAAATGTTTTTGGGTGTTGTGGTGTAAGGATTAGTAGTAACTATCACATGAATTCTTCAAACCGAAATGACTCACCAGATAGAAAAATTTCTCTTAGGGTTCCCTAATACTAGTGGAAACCTCATCATAGGGGTTATCATTGTTTAAATGTTTTCGGAGAATCATTACAAGAACTAGTGGGACTAGAACCCATTCTTAGTATCGATTAATAGATTTATACCAGTAAAGAGGGTATAATTCATTGTATAAAGGTTCTTGATGATACAGAAGTCGATATAGAAAATCATCATCCCATTAATCATCTTGAATGAGACAATGGTGGCTATACATCTACGGTATATAACATCCTTAAAATTATTTTATTTAAAAATATTTTAAACTTTGGCCATGACCATACACCGTGAGAGGGTTGTATCAATCTGGGAGGTTGTGTGAACCCATGATGACTCAACGGGAGGTTGAGATGATGAACATCAATATGAGGTTCTAGCCCTATAATGATGTCATACATGTTAAAAATATAGTTTTTTTGATATTTCAATAAGTCCACATACTTATGATGCCCCTATGGAGACATGTATTCACTGATTAGTTTCATTGTCGAATCATCCATGGTACTAAGATTCCCATGGGTTAACTCATTAATGATGGTGGAGAAAAATACATAAAAAGAATGAGGTAATCCTTCAATATCCTCTTCATCAACTAAGATAAGATAATTAGATGGTTAATGTGTTTCATTAATTTCAGTAGACCAAGATGGATCACTTATAGATGCCTTGTCTATTCATTATTTATCTTTACATAACATTTACATAATACATAAAAATTGTAAAAATGGATTCCCAATGAACAAATATGTTTTATGACTTTGAAAACATGGGGTAATGAACAACGGTACATGAGTGAGCTACATTATCTCCCACTAGGTTCGTCGTGACTAGAACACTTCTCAGAATCATAAAACATAAAACATGGATTCATAATATAGGGAAAGAAACATAAAAATGGGTGTTATCAGATGCTCAATAATGGTAAAAAATGGAGACATATAGGAATAAACATGTGGATAAGGGTATTTGATCATGATCATTAAAATAGAAGATCGTACCCTACATATCAAACATCATAAACAAGGATCATGGAATAAATATTATCTAATCATAAGACATGAATCGTTTGGAAAATGAAACAGAAGTCATGATTTCTTATTATAGGAATAAAACCTGGAATCATTTGAGACACATAAGCATCTAATATGATGTCCACAGTATCCAAGGAATCACTTATGTGACCATCTTAGTATTATGTTTTCACTCCCCATTCCATACTGGTAGTTATGGTTCACTCCCATTTCCATATTAGTAGCATGTTTTCACTCATAATACCATATTGGTTGTCATGGCTCACTCCCATATCCATATTTGTATCTTGTGTTAACATCGCATACCATCGTTGTAGTCATGGTTCACTACCATGTCCATCACAGTAGTCAAGGATCACTCCCAAGACCATCTTAGTCAATCTCATGATATATAAATCAGTACCCAATTCATTGGTGCTAGATATATGTCCCACCCATATCATATTGAAATCATACATACATAATCTCTACATTCATAAACAATCATATCATAACCCATGAAAGGAAATTTTTATCATAAACATTTAATCATTTAATAAATTATGATAAAATACAGGTTTCAAAATAATTTCATGAACTCATAACCTTTGAATGGAAGAGGTTTTCTAAAGAAATAAACCCGTGGAATTAAAATGTGTTTCCTAAAAATCATTCCATCAAAACATAATCAATTGAGAGAGAGTATATTAATTAAAACATTGAATAATTTTCTCATAAAAGTGTGAGTAACACCAACGAATGTTATCTCAGATGGGATATAATTTTGTAATATATTTTTTGAAAATTTTCTTAAGGTAAATAACCTTAACATTTAATTTTTAAAATACATTCAAAATAGAAATGTTTTTAAAACCATTTTCATTAAAAATACATTGAATGATAGAAATATATCTTGAAAATAATTCTGAAAAATTCTCCTTTTAAAAATTATAAAAATAAAGTTGAAAATTTTTTGAAAACCTATTTCTTTGAAATCCTATAAAATATTATTAAAAAAATAAAAATCTTTTTCTTAGAAATTTTTTTTAAAACTGATAAAAAAATATTTAAAAACAAATTGATGGAAATTTAATTAAAATTAATTAGAGAAATTATATTTAAATCATAAAAATGTTCTTACAGCCATTTCATTTAATATTCCTTAAAAACTTATAAAGAAAATCATGAAAACCATTTAAACACAAATTCTTTAAAAATAATTTGACAACATATAATAAAATATTCATAACTATTTTCAATCCATGTCTATTAAAATACATTGAAATCATATAAATAATTATTTAAAATGTTTTGTAAACAATTTTTTGAAAATAATATTAAAAATATATAATTAATGATTGAAAATGATTTGAAAAAAAGTTTACATGAAAAATGAGAATGAATATTGATAATTTTTTGAATACTAATTCATTGAAAAATAATTAAATGAAACATTATGAAAAAATATAATTTTATACATGAAAAGGAAGCTTCACATAAATTATAGTGAGTATATTCATACAAGTCATATGATGTAAAAATAACAATCCTTTTTTATGGTAATAATTGTAAAAAAATTCCTTATTTAGATGGAAACAAGAATATTTCATTGAATAAATTAGTAAATGAGATAAATGAAAAAATTTCATCAAATTATTATTGGATAATATTTTTATGTTCTTGGAAAACCTTTTTAAAAAACACTGTTTGGATAGAACACATTCTTCAGACTGAAGAGAGGGTAATGCAGGGATCTCTTAAAAACAAATTATTTTTTATATTATATACCAAAAAATTTAATAATGTTACAAATACATAAATATATCATAAAATAAAAATGTAGAATGAAAATCATGAGAATTCTTGAGATATGGATCACAAAAATTCATCAGTGTAAGCATAATCTAAAAAATGGTGAGAATGTTTCAATAAACTAGTTCTATAGTGTAACTTGGGATCACACTCTCCATTTAAGAAAATGAAATTACTTAATTACTAAAATATCATTAAAATAAGTATATTAAAGAAATAAAATCTTAAATTTTTGTATATACATGTCAAATAATAATTTAGATGCATAAAAAACATGAGTCTCAAATAAAGAAAATTGAGACAAACCTATCTTTATGATTTGTTAATTATTAAAAATTAAACCCCATGAAAGAAATTTCATGAAATTTATATGATAATACACACAAATTTCTGAATAATATGCACATAATACATTTGGGGGTAGTATAAAATCCACAAAAAATATGTGACTGTGAAATAAGGCATGTATCTTACGAAAAAAATGGGTTGAAACATTCCCTAAGTTGTGTCTTGAATCTCATCACACTCATTCAAACCAATTTTATAATAAATATAATTTTATTATACACATATTATATAAAAATATTATTATATTGATTACCATATATAGTTGTATAATTTATTTATTTTACCATCTTGTTAACAATCATATGTTATCGTTTCATATCGGGTAATATCTGATTTCTTCTTCACATGTGTTTTAATTTGTTATATATGAATTCCTTATAATTATATCATGATTAAATAATTTATAACATGACATAAATATCCAGTATATTCCACATATTTTTGTTATAAAAAGTCATTATAATATAGATGTAAAAATGGAATATACTATTCATGGAGACTGTAAGTCGAATGTATGAATGAACGATGTTCGAAATTTCATTATAGTATTGAAAGAAAGAATGAAAATGAAATATATTTTTTATTTATAAAATATCATTAAAGAAGAATTATCATGTTATATATATCATATATTTTCAATAAACCTATCTTTAATACATTCTATATACAATGTGAAGGAATCATATCGCCATGAGGGGGCTGTAGTATACACTTCCTGAAACAAAATAATAATATTTACACAAAATGGAATGTAAAAGAAGATATTTTTTTTCTAAGACAATGAATAATAATAAACAAATAATAAATATAATATTAGATATATAAAAATAATGTCCATAATAATTGGATCTGTGAGATACAGTAAAGGAAAAATGAACAATCATTATTCAGTGAGGCTTTAGTTCACGGTACAAGTAAACAATATGTTCTTTATCCATTAGATGGATGTGTGTTTATGTTTATTTAAAAAAACATACCATAAAAATATCCTCATATATTTTGGAAACTTTTTCTGTTAAATAAGAATTTAATAATGTAATTTGAGAGGGAGGAGAATAAAAATAAAAGAAAGAAGCTTGGGAGAAGATATTACCTCTTAATCGGGTAACTTCTTTTGGTTTTTGTCAAAAGGCTTCCCTGTGTAGTATTATTTCCAAGGGGTGGATGATGGGAATAATTTAGTAATTAATAGATATTCATTGGGATTATTTTCGTTGAGAAAAAGTGTCTTGAGAGGATTTAGAAAGCTGGAGTAAATGATACATTTTTATAGTGGAGTGTCACTGTAGTAAATATTTGAAGAGAGAATTCCACACCCATTTTTAATATTAAATATTGATCCAATAATGTATAAAATTTAAGACATGGGAGTATGGGGTCGAAATATTTTCTAAAAATGTATATCAGACAAGTTTCTATGTTGTTTGGGGTCTTGAATTTAAGGATTAGTCCTCAGTTAAGCTTCTTTTTACCTTAATGGATGTAATTTATGTTAATTAATTTCTATAATATTTTTGGTAAAAAAATATAATATGACCATAATAGTTATTATAAAATATGCTTATTATAAATATAATTTTTTCCCTAATTCAAATCAAAGAAGTGGAATAATGTAAATTTAATTTAATCCCACTGATGGGATGACACTGTAAATTTTTAGAGTATAAATGATCAATAGTTTGTTATGTTTCTATATCCAATTTCAATGTGAAATTGGTTAGAATGACCTTAATTAGATTTATTGTCAAATATATGATATAAATAGACTTTAGAAACAATTTAATATTTAAATTATCATTATAAATAAATTAATTGATTTTTTTAAACATACATTCATTATTTTTCACCATTCCTTAAAAAATGAAACATCACAGAAAATTTACCAAATGTTATACTTACCCTAATTATTATGTTATTATTTCAAATATAGTTTTCATTTTGACATAATAAATATATACATCTCCCAAACAATGGATTTAAAATGGGATATCCATGAAAATGAATTAAAATGCCTTAATAATAATATAAGGTTTTAAGAATAAAAATGGTTTTTTTTATTGTTGGATGTATCTAAAATATATTGGATGATTATCAAAAAACTATTTAATAAAATATATATATTAAGTTAATATCACTCAATAATTTTAATTCATTAATTATATTATGGTAAAATAGCTTTGTGACCATCATAAAAATATTTTCCTTAATATTCTTTAAAATTTCATATTAAATTCTAATAAAGTTTTTACCTATGAATTCATATTATATTCCTGATAATGAATTTTTATCAAAAGTTAGTTAATACTATTCATAAATTTTTACTTAATACATAGGTTCTATCTAATTATAAAAATATTTTTAATAATATATTGTATGTTGGTAACACATGGTCTTATGCATTACACAATCCTTCAAGGACGGTCAATATTTCATGTGATATACACTAACTGTGTTGTTCTATGTAGAGAATAATAAACATTATGTTGTGTGTAGTGCACAATAACATGTTGTTGTGTATAACATATTAAAAAAATAGTTCATTAATATTAAATAAAATAATTTTTTTATGCATAAAATTAAAAATATCCACAATAATTAGTAATTTTGAAAAACAAATATCTCACAGTATTGGTCGGAGTTACATTCTACCCCCTTAAAATTAATTTTTCCCTAAAAGTTCATTGGGGTTATGAAATGTTTAATGGTTGGATGTTTAATTCATAGAAACCCACATTATAAAAATGAATACTATGACTACACATAAAAATTGAAATATGGGACCATAACAATTAACCATAAGTAACATATAAATTTTTTCCCACGTAGTAGATTATAGGTTGAAAATTAAAACTTGTACATGAATGAGAAATCTAACCATCATGTTCTAATGTTTTGTGATAGGTAATAAAGTTAGGATAACAACAATTATCATAAATCTATAAATCTATGATGAATTAATGGACAATATGGTTCATCAGAAACATAGGTACTTGGATAATAGTTTTTTTTCAATAAAGTTTTTCCTAAAGTGAATGACTTTTTATGAAAAGATATATTTTCATGATTTTAGAAAAACCTCAACCTTTTGTGGTTCTATGATTCTCATAACCTCTTTCTCCAAAAAATAAAGGATAATATTTTATTCATGATGCTCTAGATGATAATGATATCCATGATATTACAACCCATCTTTCTTCACTTATCATCATCAACAAATCTTTATTATAGGTTATACAATATTTTTAAATCCACAAAGGGTTATATAATACTTTATTCTGAAAACATTCACCCAATAATTATCTTAATATTTTCCTAAATGGTTAATCATATAATCATTATGAAATATGAAAATAAAAAAAATTATAAAGAGGTCACAAAATTAGCATAACATTGAACCCCAATATATCACAAAGTATCTATTATTTGTCACATTCCAAACATGTGAATACCCTCATCATATGTTATCTTAAATCATTGTAATAACTAGAATACTAAAATTACATTAAGAAAACATTAATTATTCCTTATTCCAAAAATTACTAGATATATTCCATAGATCCATGAGTTTGTAAACTTATTCCATGATGACATACATTAATTTTTCAAACAATCAATACTCAGATCCAAGGTATTGAGTGCTATCTGATTTACATTATCCAAATCAGTCATCTCTTTATCCAAGAGAAACACAATTTTATAAACATCTAGATCACATTAAGGGTTATCTTCACTTAATCAAAATATTAATTATCTATGTCTTCATCACCATTTAACATATTCATTTTCGATCCATAATGAAAATATAGCTAAAAATAATAACATATTTCATGATTCACATAACATAATATTTTAATGACAATATATAAGTACTTCATTCATACAATAGTATTCTTAAACCATTAATCCAGATTCATTAACTTATTACTTAATACCTATTTCCTAGAACATTAAATATTAATCCTTATTTAAGGTTCCTCAACCTCAATCTATTCATTATTCTTAGGATCAATGTAAACAATACTGGAAGAACATCACATAAATTTCACATGTAGTTTTTAGTCTCTTTTTCTTCATAATTTTAATCAATTCCCTACCCACCTTACTAATTTTAATTATAATAATTCCAATTGAGATATAAATATTCATAATTCGCATACATTCAATATTTGAAACATTAAATTTTATCCATGTTCTATCTAGTCCTCTCTATTGAAAATAATAGAAAGCACAGGGTGAGAAACACATATCATATAAAAATCAACAAAATCAAGAAAAAATACTTATATGATGTAAACAACATGACACATACCTTATAATTGATGAAACCATTTGTTTACTCTAGGATATTCATGGAGAACCTATATTTAAATCCTTTGGGATAGTTCATGAAGATTTTGTAAATTTCAAAGGATATCCCCTGGGAGTGTCAAACCAGGTGTCCATTAAGGTTCATTGTCATGTATCAGATTACCCTGAGTCAGGCCCTAGACATCTTTTCATATTTTTACCCCTAACTACATTTGTTCGAAATCCACATACACTTTTCAAATCCATACATGGATTCATTTCTAGGAAACCACTTCCTCTATCCTTTACCCAAATTTCTGGACATTTTTCTAAATGTTAACTCATTTTTATACTTATCCTAAGAGACATACCTAAACATATCCATATAAATAGGCCTCGAGATATCACTAATGTTTTCTCACAGTAGTTTCATAATTTTAAATAAAACATTTCTCTGATACCAACTATAACGACAATCACATTTCCAATATTAACATTACATATATATTATGGAATACTAAAAACAACACAAAAAATAGATGCCCAAATATCATATTATTTACTTTGGAAATAAGGAAATATGAACACTAGTATATAATTGAGCTACATTATATCCCACTAGGTTATTCATAACTAGAACCCTTCTTAGAAACATCAAAGCATACATATCTTTATATATTGGGCAAGGAAACATAAAAAGGGGTGTGCTGAAATGCCCAGTAAAGGTAAAAAAGGGCGACATAAAAGCATAAGAATTCACATTAGGGTAAGAGATCATGATAATGAAATTATAAGATCATAAAAAACATATAAAATATCATAAATATGAATCATGGAATAAAAATTGGTTGTTCATAAGACATGATTCATAACGAAATAAAGTGCATAAACAAAAAAAATATAGCATAAGAATAAAACATGGAATTATCGAAGACACATAAGAATATAATATGATTTCCATAGTAGCCATGAAATCACTACAAATAAAATCTTTGTAGTATGGTTTATCACCAAATAACACCATGGTAGTCATGGTTCAATATCATATATGTCTTATTAGCATGAGTTCACTGCTTGTATAATCTTTATAGTAATTTTTCACTCCAATAACCATTTAAGTAGAATGAGTTCAGTCCACATACCATCTTGGTAGTCATGGTTCACTCCCATGGCATTCTTAGTAGTTAATGATCACTCACAATACCATCTTAGTATAACTATTGTGATATAAATCAATATTCAATGCATTAGAGTGAGATATAGGTCCCACCCATCTCAATATGAAATCATACATATATGAGACACATAATAATAAAAAATAATATCATAACCCCTGAAATGATATGGGTATCATAATAATGTAATAATATCATAACCTATTGAAAATTACCATTTTCATAATAATTTCATCAATGAATAACTCATTAAAGTAAGATGGTTTCAAATTAACATGACTTATGACAGAGAAAAAATATTCATAAAAATCATGTCATCAAAAAATAATTATTTATGATAAATTATATTAATGGAAACATTGAATAAAATCCCAATAAAGGCTTGATTAACACTAACAGATGCAATCTTAGATGAGAAATAGTTTTCATATATATTTTAAATAATATTTCTGAGGAAAATATCGTTATTTTTTTCTTCTGGAAATGTCATTTCAAAAAAAATTCCATAACCATATTCTTTAAAAATAATATGATAATGAATAAATAAGGCTTAAAATTATTATTAAAACTATTCCCTTGATATATTATAAAAATGATCTTTCAAAAAATTTGAAAAGTATTTTCCTAGAAAACTAATAAATTAAGATTCAAAACATTTTAAAAACCAAATTCATTGAAAAACATTTATAACCTATAATTAAATATTGAAATCATTTTGATGTCCATTTAATTGACAATTAATTATAAAAATTATAAATAAGTATTTAAATATTTCTGAAAACAATTTCTTTGAAAATACATTCAATACTTAAAAAGAATTCTTGATAATTATTAGAAAGCCATTTTTTTAAAATACATTCAAAATATATAAATAATGTTTGAAAAAATCTTTAAAACCACTTTATTTAAAATACATTGAAAACAAATAAATAAATCATGTAAACCTTTTTAAAATGATTTCATGGAAAATAATATTGAAACCATATTAATAAATATTGATAATGTTTTGAAAACCTATTTACATGAAAATATTTAAATAAAGCACGAAAATTGTTTGAAAAATATTTCCTTTTAAATGATTTTTATATAAATTTATTCCGAATTATCCTTTTACACATTCAAATGAGGCTTCAATGAAGTGGCAACGGGTAAATACACATATGTCATACGAGGTCAAAAGAAAAATCCTTTTGAATTATAAAAAAGATATTGAATTGATGTTTTGGAAAGATAAAAGAATATTGTGTCAAAAGTATTAGTAAAATAAAAAAATTAATAAATTTAATTTTTTTATTATATTATAATAGTAGAATATACTTGAAATGAATTTTTAGAGAACAAGGTTTTTATGGAACATAGATTTGAGATAGAATAGAGGGTATAGTCGGTCTTCCATAAAAACAAATTCTTAAATATATTAGGTATGAAAGTATTGAATAATTGTATAAATACATGGATATATCATAAAATAATAGTGTATAATGAAACTCATGAGTGTTCTTGAGTGATGGATCACATGATTTCATCAATGGAAGCATAATCTAAATAAATATTTAGATTGTTTCAATAAACGATTACTACTTCGTAAACTAGGATCACACTATACATATAAGAAAATGAAATTAAATGAAGAATAAAATATAATTATATGAATTATATTCATGAAGTATCATGTAAAATGTAAGTATATACACCTCGATAATGTATTCAGGTGCATAACAAGACACGACTGTCAAAGAAATAAAATATCCATAAATATTTCATAATAATTTGGTAACATTTAGAAATTTAAACCTGTGAAATAAAGTTCATAGAATTGATATTTAAATACCAAGAAAATATTTATATGATACACGTAATAAATTCATGATATGTATATACACCGTATAGAATAATTGAGTGGTAAAGAATTCATGTATCTCAAGGAAATAAAATAGAGATGAAATTTCTTTTACCTTGTGTCTTGACCGTCATTTTAATCATCAAAACCACATCTATAATAAATATAAACGTATTATATATATTTTAAATAATAATTTAATAATATCTAATAACATATAATTTTTTATTATTCCCTTTATATTACCCTCTTGTTAACAATCTTATGTGAAGGTTTCACTTCAGGTAATATTCTCTTTGTTCTTACCATGTGTTTTAATTTAATAAATATATGTTCCTTATAATTATTTAATGTCTACTAAATATAAAAAATCATATAAATAAAATTTAAATTTAGTATATTTTTAATATAATAATATATATGATATATAAGTATGGAATGGAATACACAATTCATGGAGATGGTAAGTTGTATGTATGCATGAACACTATATTTGTTCTTATTGTCATATTGAATGAACAAATGAAAATTACATATATATATATATGTGTGTGTGTGTGTGTATGAATATAATATAATTAAATTATCATTATAATTATATATATATCATATAATTTAACTAAACCATTCTTTAATACATTCCATGTTATGTGCAAATGAATCGCATGGGTTTTCGGGGGAGGTAGTCCACACTTCCTCAAACAAAATTATAGTATTTACAAAAAATGGAAATTAAAAATATATGTGTTTAAAAAATAATAGATAAGCCTAAAGACATAATAAATATAATAAATTAGATATATAAACATATTTTTAATCATAATATCCACCTTGATATGCGATAAATAAAAAATAAACAATCATCATTTAGGGAGTCGAATGTTTTCCGCACACACAAACATTATGTTTATTACCCATTTAATGGATTTGTAGATAAGTGTAGGTATAAATATTATAATAAAAACATCTTATTATATTTAGTATAATTTTTTTCTTATAAAATCACTTATTAATGATAGTGGAGGGTGTAGATAATGAAAATAAAATAAAGTAGCTTGAGAGAAGACGTAACCTCTTAATCGAGTAACTCCTTTTGGTTTGTTCCAAATTTCTTCCTTGGTTTTATTTCATTATAATGTGAGTATTATATATTGAAGGTACGTATTTTTGGAATCTAAATGGGACATGTATGGAAGATAAAATGTGTCTTGATAGGTGTGAGGGTGTAGGAGGAGAGGAGAACATTTTATATTATATGAGGAGGGGCGCTCTTGTAAATATTTGAAGAGAGAATTCTGCAATGAGTTTTCTGGTAGAATGAAGATCAACTAAAATAAGAAATTGGATCCTAGGTATTTTTGGGTCAATATATATCAATAAAAGCTCTATAAAACATGTTTCTAGGTCATTATGGGTTTTATATTAAAGGATTCCTCCTTAGAGAAGCTTAATTTCACACTAATCAATGCAATTAGTTTTCATTACTTCAGTATTATTTTTTGGTTAAAACTATATTAAACTTATGAGATATTATAAATAATTCTAATTAAATATATAAAATCCATTTCTCTATATTCCAATCATTAAGTGGATGAAATTAATAAGAATTTATTCCCACTAATTGGACAACACTATAGGTTTTTTTAAGAAAAATGATCAAAATTTTTCTATGTTATTATATCATATTTCAAGGTGATATTGGTTACAATGACCTAAAATATATTATAGATAACAATATGGTCAAAATAAACTTTTAATCAAATTTTAAATAACTTTAACCTTATATATACATCATAAAAAACAATTTGGAACTAAAATCCTGTATTTTTCACTATCCATTAAAAAAACATCGTAATAAAAAATCAATACATTACCCTAACATAATTATTATTTTCCAATTTAAAAAATGAATTTTAATTTGAAATATTAAATCTATATATGTCCCAATAATTGAAATAAATTTTTTCCCCTGTTAAAAGGTGGTAAAAATGACTTAATAAATATATAGGTTAGTAAAAATAAAATTCAGTTTGTTCTTATCTTATATCAATCAAATATAGTAGAATAATATATAAAATATTTTTTTAAATATATATATATATATTGAATTATTATCACTCAATAATTTTAATTAATTTAATTTATTAGGGGGAAACAACTGTTTGACCATAATAATAGTATTTTCCATTATATTCAATCGGTTTACATATTAATTTATAATTGATTGGTAACTTATAAAATCATATTATACTTCTGTAGGAAAAATATTTTCATAAGCTAGTTACTTATATTCATAAATGTAAAAATATCAACTTTTTTATATCTCATAATAAAAGTATTTTTAATTATATATTATTCTTTGGTAACACTCGACATTTCATGTTACATTATCCATTGAAATAGGTCAATATTGCATGGGAAGTAACCTACAATTGTTGTTATGTGTAGAGATTGTTAAACATTATAATGCGTGTAGTGTACAATAACATTTTTTGAATAAAAATCAATCTAATCGTAGTTATTTAATATAAAATAAAATATTTTTCAAGTTATCTGAAATGAAAAACATCAAAAAGATAAAATTGATTCGAAAATTATATTTCACAAAAACTCAAAGTGTTATAGAACCTGTGTCAACTCTAGAGGATAAAAAATCCTAAATTATGTGTTTCATCTCAATTGATAATGTAGTGATAGAATATTCAAATCCAATTCAGTCCATTTTCCATCTACAAGACCTAGTATTGATATCAAATAAATAGCGATGAGAACACATCCTTGAAGTACACAATACTTAATGGAATTTTAGGTAATATATTGGATTAGTGGAAAAAGGGGGAAATTATAATTACTTCATATGAGTATCATATTTTATTTCTCATTAGTCCAACATGGGGTATTATTATGGGTGAATTTATATCTGATAATTTTTCTTGGAGAAAAAAAACAATGATTTTGTTTTAGCTTCGTGCGATCTAATCGATGAATCTAGAGAATGATTTTTTTATTTTATGCCTACCCATGAATCTGATGTGGTGGTCATTTGATCATTGGGGGAATATTTTGTCTCATCCCTATCAATCTTAACCAACATCAACTCCATTTTTAGTACCATAAATCTGTATAATGAGCCTCACATGAGTCATATGGGGACACATCATGTTGGAAGAACATTAAAGGGGTATTTGAGGCAATTACAGTACAATAAGGAGACCACTACATGAAAATAAATCTAGGGATTTTCCATTTACATGTAATAGTATATATCCTTAGAGACTAACATAAATTATTTTCATGATAAAATATCATAAAATGTGTTTTTAGAAGAATTTTCCTTAATGGAATCTTCACAGTCTTAGAATATCCAAAAATAGTAAGGTAGAAGGGAGTTAAAACTTCTTATGTAAATCCCATCTTGTGGATCATCCAGGTAAGGATGTGGTTGATAAAAAATCTAGCATCTAAATGTATTTTTTAAATTTTATGGCATTCTAAAGGACTGTTATTTAAACTATTTTTATGTTCCCTTAAATAAAGACACAATTGTTTCAATCTTAAAATCATATGATGACTTGAAATACCTCTTTCTCAACCTCTTATATATAGTAGTATTTAGAAGAGGCAACCTCACCAATGAACTAAATTGGCATTTTCAATGATTCATTAAGGACCTATCAAATTTCCATTGCTATTTAAAGAGGATATACATTAAAAAACCTCATGTGTATACTAAAAAGGTGGTTTAGAACATCATATTTCTATTTAGGGGGAATATTTTTTCCCACTAAAGGACATTTACTAGTAGAGGAACAATAAATACTGTTTGATGAGATACTAGTAATTAGAAGGTATAGAAAATATGTTGAATCATAATAATCATAACTCTTTGGGATAATTATGTATATGTGTGAGTCAACTAGGTTTTGGCACTTATTGAAAGCGAATGGTCACATTGTGTTGCTTCATAGACACATGAACAATTAATACAGCTAGCTGGTGAGGCATACCAAACATAGAATACTAAGAGGGTTTTTATTTATGAGATCATTATAATACTGTATTTCTAGTGTTAGTATCACAAGAAGCATTGTTTGATGTTTTTTCCTGAGAATTATAAATGTTCTCATTTCCTATATCTCTTGTTTATCAATGTATGATATTGGAACCAGAATGGTTCATATGTTTTTCATAAATGTTATAAATTATGATTTTTTTGACCCTGAAAATGAAATTTATAGAGGTATTTTCCAAATCATCATCAGTGTCACGGTTCTGGGATAGATAGACCTTGGAACATATCTCAATTCGGGATGCGTAATGTCTCCAAGAGTGTGAGAAAGCTCCATCAATGGAAAAGGATTCGGATCTCCATTGTCAGGTTGGAATATGTCATTATTATATTTTAGAGGATGAGGTAGGGAATTGTAGTTAGTGGATGGAGGAAGCTTGGAAACCATATAATGTTGTAGATTACACAATCAGACACATAGAATACCATGTTCGTAAGGGACTACTTTGAAATCTAACAAGTTATCATTTCTATGTGCCATGTGGCTTGGAACATGTTTTCTCTTACATGAGTCTTCACTAACAAAATTGGGATTTGTGGATTCATGTGTCACATGTGTTGAAATTACACCCTTCATGAAAAATACTAAGTCTACATGGTACTAGATCCATTCTATGAATAAAAATCATTCCTTAATATATGTATGAATATCCATTGATATAGGCAGTGATCATTACATACAGATAATCCAACAATCTGGGGTTTTATAAATATTGGGAACATTATTATTTCCATTCCCAGGGCGTGGATTAAGTTTGCATGGACCCATGATTCCCGAAAGGAATGAGTCTTATTATTTCAATCTATAAAAGGATCGATAGGATCCTGAGTTCGAAGGACAGTTAATAAAAAATTCTAGCACTAAGGTTGTTTCACATTAAAGGATGTGGTTGGAAGGATGTTACAGGACATGTTTGTTCCTATAAAGTCTCAACTAGTTTTGGATCCAATAGTTTTATTGGAATATGAACATATTCATACCCAACTTTGGCTTTCTCTGCATTCACGGTTCTTCTCACCGGTGATGTAAGGGTAAATGTGTACAAATTAATTTTTTTTCTACTATAATAATTCCTCGTGATGATTATCCTTCTCATATTTATCTTGAAATATAATAGGGAATTTTATAGATATGATGGTGAGTAGAATATCATTCCTATTCTTTTTCATTCAAAATTTGTGAAGATACTCATAGGAAAATTACATGTTGAGTGTGTACATTCTTGTAAGAGAAGAAGTATATGACTCCCACATAGGGACACTATTTGAATTTTATGTTTTATACTATTCTCATATATCAACTGGTGGAGCTTAACATTTATAAGGATTTTATTTTTAGATACTCCCCACTAAATAGAAGATAATATGGTATGATGGTTGTACTAGAATAATGTAGGACATTATAATGGTTGAAAGAAGAATCATATCCTTGAATCCTCAAGCTATTTTGGATTCCCAACAATGTACCACACCATGAACTAGAGTGGGATAGATGCAACAATTATTCTCCATTATATTAAATGGGGTGAAGCTAGTATTACAATATTTTCATCGCGTCTATACATGGAACACTCATATCAGATAATGATTTCATTTAGAATGGATTTCCATCTATCAGGATTATAGAGAATTAATATGTTAATTAAGATTAGTTATCATTTCCTCATGGAATGGATTTCTGGCCATAAATTTGTTTGTATACTTTTCTATATGAGGTGTATCGTGAACATTATCCTGAAGAGAAGAGTCAGGCTTCACATTTTTGTTCAGTTACTTGTATCGTAGTCATTTTCTATAACCTTAATAATATTCTAGAATTCGGCACATAGGGACACCAAGATCAAGGGAATATTGTAAGGTGGACTTGTGGACCAATTGGATGAGATTTTGGGTCCATTATAGAGTCATTGTCTAGGTGATGCTTGATAATACAATCAGTGGTTGTCCATTGATTTAATATGATATCTAGAAGTAATGAGACTCTATAGGGGTCTGTATCATATTTTGGTACAACATAGAACGTGATAGAGGTTTCCTAATATATCTTTCCTTTGTCAAAGTACTGATGGATGTGGAATAAAGTTTTATTGGGAGAATCTTAATGCATAGTTCATGTCTCTTCTAATGAGTTTGAATGACTACTGAGGGGTCATCCTAGTATTATGTAACAACTTGCAGTGTACCTTTCCTATCATGCCCTATATCAATGGAGTTGTATATCAAATCCTCTAATGGTTCTGTAATTACCATTTTACGATAGTGGTAGTTAATGAGTAACCACTATCACTGGAATATGGGATAAATTTATAGACATATCAATATTTTACGATTATGATAAAATATAGGGAAGCATCCTTCCCCAACTTCTGGTCCTCACATTTGGATATGCCTCTTTCGTGACCCGGTAGAACATAAGGAAGCTCCTATAATATGTTTTATAGAGATTAGAGTCGTAGCATAAGAATCTGTATATTGATCCATTGGGGGCATATAGATCTCAATCATATTTCATTATTTACTGACTTCATCAAGAAGCTCGGGGCCCCTTTGGTATGTCATTTGATGGTCATGAAGGATGTGAAACATATCCCAAATAATCATACAAATAACATTTTTTGCTTCTTGGAAAGGGACTTCAATATGACAATGGATAGTGATGTAGCTTTCCAGAAGACAACTTGCCACTGGTTGGTGGCTAGATTCTCCAACATGACCACTTACTCAGGGGAATGGTCCTATTATTCACCTACCAAATCCATGATTAGAGCATGTTGAGATATGTGTGGTGGAACTAACATTGACATTTTTTCCTTCTTTCATACTAGAAGGTGGGGAAACATATTTAAAATATATAATACATGTTGGGATAAATCATGGAGGTGGATTATAATTCTATATAATGTCCTAATAAGATGGATTGTATAAAAATAACTTATGCATGAGGGATGAAATGTCAATTTGGGGACCAGTGATGTGAAAACCATCAACTGATGGAGGCAACACATACCATAACATCTCTATAATTTCATTTTTTAATGTAGTGAGGAGGGAAATAAGAGGTGATGGAAAGATTTTCAGATAGAGTATCTAGAAGGATACCATAAAATCATTTACTTGTGAGTAATTGTGGGAGAATATAAGGATTTTGTGAACCTCTTATTATAGGATTGTAAGAAACAATTACTTGGAATCTTCCCCAAATGCAGGCAATGAGGGTAAAGGATTTATCATTTATTCATATGTTACCTTAGAATTTGAGAGGTCAATTATTAAAGGACACTTCCCATGGTTCGACCTATAAGGTGGTGGGAGTTCTCTAAGAATTTATTATTGATATTCTATCACATTTTCCACACTTGGGTTGTATCTCATAGAATGAGAATTGCACCCATGGTGGGTGTCCTCCCTCCTATCCCGATATGGTTCTTTAGGACATGAAATATATTTAGAACTAGGAGTAAGTCCTTGTTGGATTGTGGTGGTGTGTGTAAGAACTATTCACATATTAGTGGTGGTGCATGGAGGGCCTACACCCTACTTGGCGGTGGTGTAGGGAGGACCTATTCAATAATTGGTGTTAGCATGGGAAGGATCATTGTATTGGTTAATGGAAGACGGGGTAAGACCTCTGCACTGGCTGATGATGGAATGTGGAGGAACTATGTGCTTGCTAATGGAGGTGTAGGGAGGTCCTTCACACATTTTGATGATATAATGGTGATGAAATCCATGATTGTTTGATGGTGGTGTAGTTATGTCCATCAAACTCTATCTACTCATCACATGATATTCTGTAACTACTTTCAGAAGAGCTAGTAATTGAGAGACTTGACCTGTAAATCATATGAGGGTGTGGTTTCTTGACCCCATGTGGGAAAGGAGACATCCCCAGTCACACATTTTATGGATCTTATGGGACACGATTGCAGTTTTAGGGGCCACTAGAGTTTTATATATAACCACTATATCATGAAACATCTTGGTTATTCCCCCAGAGTTGGGTGTTATGGTCTAGGATCAATAGTGCCGGTAGGGTTTCTAAACACTATTAGGTCTTTGGAACTATTCAATGTTTTTTTGAGGCCTTGTTAGATCCCTATGGGAAGTCCCTTCTAAGGTGGCCACGATGGGAAATGATGAATCATTACCTACATCCATGACCATGTGGTGTGAGTTTTTAGAGTGATCTGGGGAGAGGATCCCAAATAACATTTTTATTGGAATGGTGGGTTGTTTCACCTTGTGTATACCTCGAGGGTGATGATGTCGGTGAGGCACCAATTCCTCAAGTTCTGGTAGTTTTGTATCCATGGTGGGTAGGTCACCTTAATATTCATACTCATGAACCTAGGTGTTGATCAACATCTTGTGGTTGATATCATTGGGAGATATTGGGAATGAAAATTTGGTAGCTGGAAATGAGGTTGATATCATGGTATGGGTATAATCATGTGGGATTTCCAAACTAATGTTCTCTTACACTTGTTCCAAGGGTTTTTGGATCACCAATTTTGAGTATCGTGGGTCTTACAAGGAATGTGGATTCAATATGTAATATAGATACAATAATGGAAATTTTGAATACTTCAATCTTGCCCATTCTCCATGAAGTGGAGAATTTTTCCTTGTTAACATTTTTGTAGACCAATGATTCCTAGAAAATACATCGCCAAGTCAAAGGCTAGTCTCGTACATGGACCACCATTTGTTTAGAGAGACTTCGAAATGAATATATGGATCTGTTGACATAAAAATATACCAATTCCAAAAACTCTACAAGTCCCCATAGATAAGGATAAGATATTTTCATCGGTTCCAGATTTTTTTCATCCCAATTTTTGGGGATGACCCACCATGCACATTCCACTCTTTTCCACACATTCCAACATTCCAAGGGAGAGTTTCTCCCATCACAATAATTAAAAATGTATGCTCCTTGATCAAAATGGATTGATGGTATGTCAGTTTCCACTTCCATGGTTTCCTCCCTGGAGCTTGTTTCCTAATCCAGTTCTCTATGATAGATTTGTGGCATGTTCAAGAAACTTATTTGTTACATCATATAATTGTGAAAAACTATTTATTACACTGATTTTATATCAAAATGATAGAAACATTCGATCATATTTTTTATAAACATTGGGCATGTTGGCTATGTCTGGTAGTTTGGTGGGATATAACCTATAAACTATTCATATTTTCGATGGAATCTCAGGTGTGAGGCATCTAAGGGATGGGACCCAATGCATCCCTTGTCAAAAATGATGTTGTTGAAAATAGTGGCATAAATATTTCATGGGGTTTTACCTTATAAATCCCATTATTTCTGTATGTATTAGAGATTATGGATTAGATCGTAAGTTTAACATCTTCTGGGGATAGTTAGTCATATGTTTAAGATCTTATTGAGGTGGTTTGGTAACATTTTTACTGTCTTGTAGAGACACATGGGCGGTTATGTGTATCCCCTAGTGGAATATTTTTCACATGAATATTGAAGAACGTGACCCCAAAATGGGGAATATTTCTCTCCTAGATTTTATGGCGTGTGTCCCCCAATAAGGGATAATATCACACTGAATAATTAATTATAAAACCCCAAGGGGGTGATTTTATACATGGTTAATTCAGGATTCAACCCCATGGAGGCATCCAACATACCATATTGGTAGTAAGATATATTAACCCATGTAGTTCAATTCCACAGTTAAAGGTCTCATGTCTTGAATGGTACATTCTCATTAATGCCATGTGGTAATTTCTCTTGTGTCTGAAAAGGATCATCGATTAGGGAAGGTGGGGATCATATGAATATATTTTACAAGGAATTTGAGTTTCAATCCATGGTGAGGGGGATGCTGTGGGGATTATGCATAGAATCTTTCCATTGTTGGTCTTCCATCCCATGGTGGGGAAGGGACTTCCATCCCATTAATATCATACATGTGGATTCTATTGTAAATTGCACTTGTTAAAGCTACCAATTTACATAATGTGCTGATGAAATTTTCATGATATTTACCTTCATAGTACTACAACATGGATCAATAAATTTTTACAACGTACAAGTTGGAAAAGGATGGGAATTAGACCTTGAGACGGACCATGTCAATGCAAGAGATGTATTGATCATATTGAATCCCAACAGAAACATTTATGTCATTTCACTCAATAACACTACCTCGATGTCTTACATGTCCACTTCTAAAGAACATCGGGGTAGAGCATGGCGCATACACTACCATTGGAGAGTAGCTATCAAGAGACTCAACATTCAGGTACCTATTATTTTGTGAAAGAGTCATTAGGGTACTTATTCATTAGAGAAATAGGAAGGGTAATTTATGAATTGGAATCATTGGGAACATCATGTCAGGCACAAGAATGTTTTTCAAAAAAATATTATATAATGCTATGGATTATATGGGCATTGGTGAGCACATGTTTTTGAGTTTCACACAGACCGGGGTTGTGTGTTGATGATTCTCTTATGAAGACTTGACCATCCGAGAGACGGATTCGAGGGGGATCAATCAACCAATATCAATGAAATTATGAGGACAACATGAGGTCTGTGGCCCCTGCCTCCTCCTGCTGCCCTGCCCCTCAGCCTCCTGTTGCCCCGACGGTTCCTCAGCGCGAGGTTTCTTCCACTTCCACGGCCCCCCGCCAGGCCTCCTTCAGAGCTGTTCTTTGCGGCCCGATGCTTGCGCTTCTCCGTACCTGCCTCCTGGAGATCAATGTGTCCTTGCCGCCTGCCTCTCGCGATGGCGGCCATGTTTCCTTGGATGTCCCTATTGCAGCCTTTGCAGAGGCGGAGGCATGTTTGTAATGGACCCTCATCGCCCTTTTCGGCTCCGCGAATCCTCCCCTGACTATCTTCCAGCATTTCTCCAAAGATTGGGATCCAGATCCCCGGCTCAGATCTCGGAGATTCATAACAATTCTTTCCGCATTGTTCTGGATTCTGTGGAAGACATTGTTCATGTGTGGTGTAGGGTTCCCAACTCTTTCAACTGATGGAGTTTCAGCCTCCCCTGATGGTCGTTGAACGCCCATCGGGGAAAGGATAGCCCTCATACTGCGGTATGGATCCTCCTTCCATGCCTTCCTCTTCCGTTTCAGGATGCGGGTTTCTTGAGGGAGATAGGTGATTCCCTTGGCAGCTTTTTATGTTTGGATTCCCGAACTAGCTGCTGTCTAGATTCATCGGTTGCTCGCTTGTGCGTGGAATTGGACCTCTCCCTCCCTCTTCCAGAGCGCCTCCTTCTCCGAGTGCAGGATGGTTTCTGTTGGAACAGTGATATTTCTTACCCTGTCTTCCCCAGGTTCTGTGCCTTCTGCAATCTCCAGGGCCACTCCATCCAGGTGTGTAGAAATTGCCGTCAAGGGACCCCACGCGGCCCCCTAGTGCTCAGGTGTCCCCTTCCAGCCGGCCTCCCTCACCCCATGTCTCTCCGTCGGAAGCAATCCAGTTAATCACTCCTCAGGTGAGAACCTTAATGGTCAAACCCCCTCCTCTCAGGCCCAGCTCCTGAACCCTCTTCCCCTAGCTTGCTAGATTCCACCAAGAATTTTTGTCCCCCAGGCCCTTCTTTCCTCATCCTTGGTCCGCCATTCAGGCTGTAGGGCCGCCTCCCCCCGCTCCTCCCCCATAGGATCCCAAGATTCTTTGCCTGGCCTCCTCCCTATTCATCCCTCGCTTCACCCCTGCTACCCTTCTGGCCTTTCTCCCCCCTCCCTCTCCCTCGGTGCTTGGTCTTGCAGTCCAGTCTGATGATATTCTTCAGGCATGAGTCCTCATGTTCCGGGAACCTGTCAAAATAGGGTCATTTTAAAGGATCCATAGTGCTCCCTGGTGCCCTCCTCCAAGGCCCGTAGTCTTCCTCCCCCTACCTCTCATATTTCTTCTACTCCGAATGCCCAGGTGATCTCCTTTAAAGCAGGTGTATGCACTTGATCTCACTCTAGGTTCCTACATGATCGTTCATCCACTATCCTCAAAAATGCTTCGAGCTCTAGGGCCAACGCTAGTGACTTCAGCTGGAAAATCAAAATGCAAGGAGCAATGCACGCCGCCCCTTCAAAAATGTACATCTAGATCTTCTGAAATAATGCCTTCTCCCTTGATATGGTCCAGGCAGGGGACCAATACATCACCACCAAGGTCTCCAAAGGCAACATCAGTTTCCTCATGACGGTCGTATATGGGAGCTGCGATCATCTCCAAAGGGGAAGTCTTTGGTGTGGCCTTTTATCCTTTGATCCGGGGCCCCTCCCATAGGTTGTAGGGGGAGACTTCAATGTTCTGGCCAATCCGGAGGAGTGGAATGGCAGGGAGCC
The DNA here is from genome assembly GCA_963277665.1 of Viscum album. Classification (NCBI taxonomy): domain Eukaryota; kingdom Viridiplantae; phylum Streptophyta; class Magnoliopsida; order Santalales; family Viscaceae; genus Viscum; species Viscum album. Next base: position 13,107,093 of record OY728151.1, on the reverse strand, counting down.
CTTTCAGCGGCAAGATAGCTTGGAATTTGTTGAATTTATGGTCAGTTTAGGTCTCATGGGTCTAGGATTCCATGGTGATCCTTTTACGTGGTGTAACAATCAAAGTTGTCCTCGTCGTTTGTCGATTCGCCTAGACAGATGTTTGACCAATTTCCTTGCCACCTCTCTGTTATCCAAATCTACAGTAAGCCACTTGGTGCGGGGTCCCTCTGATCATTCCCCACTCCTGCTATCTTTGGATTCAGGTCTGACCCTTCAGAGGCAGTTCAGATTCTATCCTCGGCGGGTCTCAATGCCATGTTTTATCTCTCTGGTCCAGCCGGTTTGGAAGGACCCTGCCCAGGGCCACTCATGGGTGGCCATTCACAACAAGCTACGACGCCGGAAGTCTAAGCTTGAAGAATGGAAGAAGGAACACTCCTCCCCTGATGATGATTTGGAGGAGGTGATGCAGGCGGTGGATCATCTTGAAGGTAGACTGGAGGAAGCGTGGGATGACCCTGCCTTTGAGGAGCTTGCTTGCAGGAAAACGGACCTCGCAAAGAGACTTCTGTGCTAGGAACGCTTGGAGAGGGAGGAATCAGGAATCAAATGGCTCATGGAGGGGGACATGAATACTGCTTTTTTTCCATGCATGCTTGAAGGAAAGACAACAATCGGTGCAACCCAACATCCTTTTGGATGATGGTACCTAGACGAATGACAGAGCAGTGGTGGGCGTGATGGTGCACACATATTTCAAGAACCTCCTAGCAGGGCACAACCTGAGAATGCCCAAAGGCTTCCCAGTATGTGGCACAATCATATTCGAGGTGATATCCAGCAGAATTTCTATCTAGGAAGATGAAATTCTGATTTCCATCCTGAAGGAAAAAAGAAATCATTGATCCTATGCAGATCCTCGACCCGGTGAGTACCATGGGCCCCGAGGACATCCCGGGTTCCTTCTATAGAGCAGTGTGAGACATCTTGATGTTTGATATTATCTCTACTATCTAGGAATTTTTCAGAGGAGGCATCCTCCCGAGGGTTGTATGCACCACCTCCATGGTGCTTTATCCAAAAAACAAGGAGCCCCACGTCGGTCAAGCAATATCAGCCAGTGAGTCTTGGTAACTTCACTTACAAAATCTTAGCAGGTTTCTTAAATGCCAGGATCTCTATTCATCTTCCCCGGTGGATTGCCAAAGAGAAACATGGCTTCATACAGGGGAGGAAAATCCAAGTATCCATAGCTCTTACCCAAGAAATGACTAGGGATCTCAACTTCAAAACGTGCGGTGAAAATGTGGAAATCAAGCTAGATATGAATAAACAATTTGATCAGATGGAGTGGGGATTCATTAACAGTGTGTTTCAATGTATGAGGGTTCTCCCCTTAGAACATTGATATCTTTTTCAAATGATTCTCCTCTTCATGGATGTAAGTTATGTTTATGGGAAAATCTTATGAGTTCATCAAAGCCACCTGTGGTCTTAGACTGGGAGACCGCATCTCTCCGAGCCTCTTCACCATCTCCCATGACATATTGATCCATCTCATTCAGAGGAGCTATAACAGTGGAGTGATTCAGCCCTACAGAATGGTTAGGGGGTCTCGGGCTACCTCCCACCTTTTGTTCACAGATGACACCCTCCTTTTTATTAATGCGGGATGTAGGTCGCTTAAAGTGCTCAATGAGGTTCTGTATTATTATTGCATCGGGAGTGGCCAACTCATTAACAAAGAAAAGAGCCTTTTCTTTATCTCGAACAAGTGTTCTTTCTGTCGGACATCAGCGGTTCATATCACCCATTGTCATGCAACATGGAAGCTTTCCTACAAAATACATGGGGGGTCCCATTACTCCAAGAAGCCTTCGCATAAGAGATTTTGACTTTCTCACTAGCAAGATAGTGGATCACCTTCAGAAATGGAAGAATAAATACCTCTCTTTCGTGGGCCATATTTTGTTGATCAACATCGTGCTCCTCGCTTCCCCTGTTCATGCACTTTCTACCATCAATGTTCCAAAGGGTTTCATTATCAACATCAACAAGATTCTGGCCAAAATTATCTAGGACCCCAAAACTGAGGGCAAGCATCACCGTTCCTCCTTGAATAAAATAACAAGGCAAGCCAGTGAAGGGGGCATCAACATTTATTGCCTCGTGGATACTCTGCAGTTGCTGCACGCAAAAATCGCCAGGGAAATCCTAGAAAAACTCACACTGTGGTGTCAAATTATGAATACTGCCCAGTTTGGAAACATGGCGTTGCTCGAAGGCCATGGTCCCATATTCTGGGCTACCATCATCCCCCTTGTCCTCAATCTTCAAGTGCATGCACGTTGGCTCATAGGGAGGGGTGACATTTTGTTCCGACATCACAACTGGGCTGGGGAACTTCTTGGCTTCCTGGGATGTCATGCACCCTCGATCTCATTTAGGGAAGCAAGAAGTCATCCCTCCTTTATCACAACAGTGTTGAATGAATGCCATCATTGTAAGGGTTGGTGTCCTCAGAACCAACTGTTTTGTACTTTTATTACATAAATGTTCACTTATTATATATTGTTCATTGTTCTGCATGACTATAATATAATAATGTCCTGGAATATTTGTTGCATTAATAAGGTCATAGCAGATCCCCGCTATGATGAGAACCTTGAAATGCTATAACAATATTCTTAAATAAAGTTCTTCGGTTGGAATACATAGTATGATAGGACACATAGTATATAGACCGTCATGTGCGAGTACTCGTAAGAAGACGAGACTCTCTCTCATGGAGTTCGCACTTGGTAATCTCCAAGATGGGAGATTATGAGAACAGACCCGCCAATAGTAATTCTGCATGTCTTGGTGTTATCGGATATTGCTATATGCGAGCATGTGTAATGGTCCTTAGACTGAAAGATTATCATTAACTCATGTCATGACTCGCGCACTTAGATTTACTGACGAAAATCGTCAAGCAGACAGTTGGCGGGAAGTAGGGTACGTTGGGTGCGTCACGAGTGACATGTTGTTAATGGATAAGTCGAGGAAGGATTTGTCCCTTCCATTTATGAAAGTTGATATCGCGGCCCTTTGATTGAAATAGAACCGTCGCATTAAATTCCATTGCCATGGTGTAAACGACGAGTTTATTTCAGGTAGTCAAAGAATGACATATCAAACATATAGGTTTATGACACTACCATGAAACCTGCTTGATGAGATATTGATACAAAGGGATTAAATTACATAGTAAGCGTTCGTATGAGGTGATACGTCAATGCGGCGTCAACTTCTTTCTCTTGAGTTCCTTGACCTGTTGCTAGATAGTAATCTTGGACTTTAGGCAAGCCCACCTAATGCCAACGAGAAAGAGGCCTAGAGGGTCACACACTATGTGTATCCAAGCATCTCAAGTTGAATAAAGATTATTCTCGTACGTGGTTTAATAATTATTCGAGGAAGCCTAAGTTGTTTTAAATGATGGAAGAAAAAGAAAAATAAAATAAAACATGTACACACCGTGTATTACTAAATGTACACGCCGTGTTGTTTTATTTTGGAAAGGAAATGAATAAATGAAAACAAGATATACACGTTGTGTACATTTAATGTACACGCCGTGTAGTTTTCAATGAAAAACAAGTACACGCCGTGTATTTATTATTACACGCCGTGTAGTTTTTCCAGTCGGGATTTTGAGGATATAATATTGTTTTAAATGATATTTATTATAATCAGCGCGAGCGCATGTCAAGGAATTAATTATTCGACATGGGGGTTTTCAATAAGAGTTAATTAAATAAATGAAACGTGTGACGCGTTTATTTATTGTCATAACTCTACAACCTCAAACTCGATTATAAATATCCTCACAACCCAACTCTTTTCCTACACAAGAGAATCGTTGTGCACAACATCTCTGGAGAATTTTTTCAAGGCCGAAAGAACCTCTTCCTCCAAGAACGCTCTCAAGACTGAGAGAGATCCTCTTCCATCGGATCAAGACGATCTAAGGCGGACAACGCAAGCAAAGGCTTCTCCACGCTAGCACCCGGAGAATCCTTTGGCGACGTCCATAGATACGAGGTACACATGTGGATCACCGCTAGAGGGAGTCTACAATTGGCTTCTACGACGCAACGACGGATCACATTGACACCGTGATCGATAACATCAATGAAGAAAGAACACCCAAAATGTATTTCTTTATAATTAATTAAATTAACTATAATCAACCTGTAATGATCCTTGTTTGTGGTTCCGGGACAAACCATCTTCTTTGTCTTTTTCTGTGATTCGATCCGTGGAGACTGGCGTTTATCATCATATTGATCCCAGATTGATCACTGCTAATGACAAAAAGCCAAGTGGGCACATCCACCCACGTGCTTCCGCTGCGCCCGGAACCTTCAAATGGTATCAGAGGGAGGTTACAACTTTGATTATAGTTATTTAATTTTCATTGATAATGTACGCATTCATATTTGATTCAATTCGAAATAAATCGTTCTATAAATCTGAATTAACGAGATCTATTCTTCCTCCTTCGTTTCTCGATTCATATCACAGAAACGACCTTTTAATTTTAATTTTGATTAAAATAAAAATGAGGAACTCATCTGGAGGAGCCGCTCTTTCTGTCTGTATAACACGGGATTACACAGCGTGTAATTAAAACTACACTCCGTGTACTTAGGTTCAACGAATCGGCACTGGTCTGCCAAACCACGCCGTGTGAATTGATTATGCCTAAGTTTTAATCACGCCGTGTTGACTAGAATAGAACGACGTGTGGAAACCGAAATACACGGCGTGTGTGTTGGAACAACACGCCGTGTAGTCCGTTCCGACCTAGGTGAAAACGTGTACAAAGATAAGCCGCGTACCGTGTACACGGGATCGCCAGGCCGGTTACCGCGTAACAAGGAAGTACACGCCGTGTATGATTCATCTACACGTCGTGTACTCTAAAATTTCTAAAGTACAGAAAACACGCCATAGCCCCAGCCTGTACTTTGGATAAATGGTGTAAAGAAAAATACGCGCCGTGTAATTATAAACTGCACGTCGTGTACTTTCCAGAAATGGAATTTCACCAGGTTTCCTCCATTGTACAAAGACCCGTACAAGGAATATGGATGAGAAGAATCTCAAGGAAATTCAGAAAGGAATTTAAGATAAGTAATTGATTAATTATAAGATCATAATTAATTGAATTCGAGCGCGTCTTATCTTAAATAAAAGAACGATTGAAATAATTTGAATTCTAAATATGCGTAAATGTCGTTGCATACTATGGATGATCATGAGCTAGACCAAAAAACCTTTGTATGTGTATGGTTTCATTTAAATTTATTTAATTTTGTTGGCCTGCGGGCCTTCTTCCAATAAAATGTAGGGACTACGTGCCTATGTTTTCTTTAATATAAACCCATGTAATGGAGGATTTCCCAATCCAGAGGAGACAGTTCAAATCCCGAAGCCGAGGCGAAACCGACACAAGAAGATACAAAGGTGGACAGGTGGGAGATGAAAAACACGAACCATCAGGTTCAAGGTTTTTTCCCTAGGTCAGGGTTAGCTTATGAAAACCGCTACATAAGCTAACCAAATAGAAGCTCATGATCATGCCATCTTATTTTATTTCTGTCTGATTGCAAGGTTTATTTATTATGTATGTGTTGTCATGATCACATAATTAATAAAATGAACAAGCATGCAAAGATGGAATAAAATAAAAACCGGACTATGCGTAAACATTATCAGAACATGGTTAATCACTTAAGAAAGCATCACTTAATATTAACAAGCATGTGATATTGCAAAGATACGCATAAAGAATAAAATCCCTCAAATACCATATTAAGTCAGACCAAGCCTTCCGTTACTTGATTAAGGGAAAGACTCAATAAAACTATGTGTTTGACCAACCCTTGTTGGGACACTTACTTTTATAAAGGAAGCCCTTATGAAAGGTTTCAGGTTAACTTAACCATATTTCATCAAGAGAAGTAGCCCTTGCTAGACTTGATGTAATATTGGAGGGAAGAGTTGAGGAAATCCAAGTCAGGATTTCAGGATTGGGGAGTCAACTCAACAGATCAAGGAATTGTAAGCTCACAGTTGGCAAAGACCTGCCTACCTAAATACCTTCAAATAGCTTGACCAACCCTTTTTGGGGTTATGCGAAGAGAAATATGGATCCTTGCCACTAAAATGTCAAAGCAACTAAACATTCCGAGTTCAATGGTGAGGGCTATTGGGACTTGATAAAATAGTGGGAGAATTAATAAAATTTATTATATCTCATAAAAATATAATCAAGAAAGTACTAATAAATCTTCTCTTTTAAATTGTAGAATCAAGATGACAAACTCGTCAACCACCTTTTCTCTGCGATCAATACTGGATAAAGACAGTATCCTCACCGATTGTAACTTTCAGGAATGTTTTAGGCACCTTCGGGTTATCCTACGCCATGAACGAAAGTTTTACATGCTGGAGTCCTCATTTCTTGATTCCCCTACCCCAGGGGCGAGTGATGAAGATTTCCTAGTCTATGGTCAATATTTGAACGACGCTCTCGACGTTCAATGTTTGATGCTGTCATCTATGTCTAGTGAGCTCATGAAGTCTCATGAAGACATGGATGCCTACAGCATGCTCGAGCACCTCCGTGGTATATACCAGGAGAGAGCAAGACATGAATGGTTTGAGATCTCCAAGGCTCTATTTCAGAGCAAGCTTGGAGAGGGTGCCCTAGCTGGGCCTCATGTAGTCATGCTCATTGGCTACATTGAGCGCTTGGAGGTTCTAGGGTTTAAACTCCCTGAAGAACTGGGTACCGATCTCATTATCGCATCACTCCCCCAGAGCTTCTCAAACTTTGTTGTTAATTTCAACATGAACAATATTGAGAAGTCTCTATCTGATCTTCTTATCCTTATTCACCAAGTGGACAATTACATGAAGCGTGAAAATCCTTCTGTCCTTATTGTGAATAAAAGGAAAGGGAAGGCGAATAGATTTAAGCCCAAAGCTTCTTCAAGGCCTTCCAAGAAAAGGAAGATCAAAGGGGAGGAAAAGGAACAGGATGTTGTTTGTTTCGCATGTGGCAAGAAGGGCCACTGGAAGAAAAACTGCACCCAGCCAAGGAAGCAAGGGGAAGCTTCAGGTGCGTTTGTTATCGAATGCAATCTATCTGTTTCTACTAATTGGGTATTAGATATTGCTTGTGGTTCTCACATATGTTTCCAAATACAGGAACCACGTAGATTCAGGAAGATTGATCGAGGGTAGGTAGATCTACGAGCAGCCAATGGAGCCAGACTCGCTGCTGTAGCTGTCGGAGACTACCACCTCACATTGCCTACCAGGATGGTCTTGGTTTTGAAAGGTTGTTGTTATGTGCCTTCTGTTACTAAAAACATTATTTCAGTATCCAGATTAGATACTGATGGATTCATATTCAAGTTTGGAAATGAATGTTGCTACTTTTATAAAGATATCATTTGTTTTAGTAGGGCACATTTATATAACGGCCTTTATGTGTTAGACTACACAAACCAAGTAATGGCAATTGATAACAAAGTTAATTCACATGACTCATACCACAACCAAATTTGGCATCACCGGCTAGGTCATGTCAATGAGAAACGTTTGACAAAATTACTTCAAGATGGGTATTTAGATTCTTTCGAACTAAAACCACTTGGTGTATGTCATGCGTGTCTACAAGGCAAAATGACCAAAGCCCCATTTAGTGGGAACGGTGAAAGAGCTAAAGAGCTTCTAGAATTAGTTCACTCAGATGTGTGTGGACCATTTCCAGTTGAAACAAGGGGTGGGTTCTCATACTTCATAACTTTTACTGATGATTTTAGTAGATATGGATATATCTATTTAATGAGGTATAAGTCAGATTATTTTGATCGGTTCAAAGAATACAAGAATGAAGTTTAGAACCAGCTTGGTAAGAAGATTAAGAAACTCCTCTCAGACAGAGGAGGAGAAAATCTTAATCAAGACTTCATTGATTTCTTACGGGAGTTTGAGATTCTATCTCAACTCACTCCTCCTTACACACCGCAGTGGAATGGTGTAAGTGAAAGGAGGAACCACACCCTGTTAGACATGGTGAGATCAATGATGAGTCATGCGAGTCTTCCATTATCCTTTTGGGGATATTCATTACAAACAGCAGCGCACATACTAAACCAAGTACCAACTAAATTGATAAATGGTATTCCATACGAATTATGGAGTGGACGCAAAGCCATGATATCGAATTTACATGTGTGGGGTAGTGAAGCATTTGTTAAGGCCTCTTCAGGTAACAAACTTGCACCCCGAGGCACAAAGTGTATCTTTATAGGATATCCCAAGGAAACAAGGGGATATTAACTATACAACCCCTCAGACAAAAAGGTTACAGTTGCAAGACACGTCATATTCCTTGAGAGGGAGAACATATCCAAAAGAGATAGTGGGAGCGAGATAGACTTCGATGAAGTCGAGGCTCAAGATACACATGAGTCGGTACAAGAACAGATTCCACAATGCCCCGTGGAAGAACAATCTGTTCCAGAGACACAAGAACTGCGTAGGAGCACAAGAGAGGTGAGAGAACCAGAATGATATGGTTTTCTTGTCACTGAGGATGGTGAATCATTATTGGTTGACAATGATGATCCTCTTACCTACAAGGAAGCATTTGAAGGCACAGACGTTGCTAAGTGGAAAGAAGCCATGAATTCTGAAATGGATTCCATGTACCAAAACCAAGTATAGATTTTGGTAGATCCTCCAGTTTATGTAAATCTTATTGGTAATAAATGGATATTCATGAAAAAACTGGACATGGAGGGGCAAGTCAGCACCTACAAGGCACGAATGGCTGCAAAAGGTTTTAGACAACATCAAGGAATTGACTATGATGAATCCTTTTCACCGGTTGCAATGCTGAAGTCCATCAGAATCCTACTAGCCATTGCTGCTTACCATGACTATGAAATTTGGAAAATGGATGTCAAAATAGCTTTCCTTAATGGGAACCTCCAGGAAGATGTCTACATGACACAACCTGAAGGGTTTGTGACTCCAAAGGATGCCAAAAAGGTATACAAGTTGCAGAAATCCATTTATGGATTAAAGCAAGCATCAAGGTCATGGAACATTCGTTTTGATGAAGCTGTTACAGAATTTGTCTTTGTTTAGAATGAATGTGAGCCTTGTGTCTAAAAAAGGTTTAGTGGAAGTGCAATCATTTTCCTAATAGTATATGTTGATGACATATTTCTAATTGGAAACGAAGTACCTGTCTTACAGTCAGTTAAGGCATGGTTGCATAAATGATTCTCCATGAAAGACTTGGGCGAGGTGGCATATATTCTTGGTATCAAGATCCATCGTGATAGATCCAAGAGAATGCTGGGCCTGAGTCAAAGTACATACATTGACAAGATACTAAAGAGATTCTGTATGGAACAGTCCAAGAGAGGATTGTTGCCAGTGTCACATGGCATTCATCTTTCCAAGAAAATGTGTCCTCAAACACATGAGGAAAGAAAGAGGATGGCAATGATCCCTTATGCATCCGCGATTGGGTCAGTCATGTATGTTATGCTATGTATGAGGCTAGATGTTGCTTACGCATTAAGTGTGGTAGGCAGATATCAAGCTGATCTAGGAGACCGCCATTGGATGGAAGTCAAGACTATCCTTAAGTATCTGAGGTGTACTAAGGATATGTTCCTGGTTTATGGATGAGATGAGAAACTAGTCATCAGAGGACATGTAGATGCTAGTTTCCATACTGATCAAGATGACATGAAGTCGCAGGCTGGATACATCTTCAGTTTGAATGGAAGTGCAGTGAGCTGGAAGAGCTCAAAACAAAGTGTGGTGGAATATTCTACAGCAGAGTCTGAGTATATCGCAGCTTCTGAGGAAGATAAAGAAGCAGTATGGATGTGAATCTTCGTCCAAGAGATGGATGTAGTACCGAGCAGTAAAGATCCTATCACACTCTATTGTGATAATACTGCAGCGGTGGCACTTGAAAAAGAGCCAAGGTCACATCAACAGACAAAGCACATACTTCAGAAGTATTATCTCTTGATGGATTTTTCTCAGAGAGGTGAAGTTGCAGTGAGCAGTATTTCCACGGAAGACAATGTGGAAGACCCATTGACTAAAGCCCTGACTCAGCAGAAACATGATCATCATGTGAGGTCTAGCGGACTTAAAGTCATAGGAAGTTGGCTCTAGTACAAGTGGGAGATTTTAAGGGTTGGTGTCCTCAGAACCAACTATTTTGTACTTTTATTACATAAATGTTCACTTATTATATATTGTTCATTGTTCTGCATGACTATAATATAATAATGTCCTGGAATATTTGTTGCATTAATAAGGTTATAGTAGATCCCCGCTATGATGAGAACCTTGAAATTCTATAACAATATTCTTAAATAAAGTTTTGCTGTTGGATGGCATACTATGATAGGACACATAGTATACAGACCGTCATGTGCGAGTACTCGTAAGAAGACGAGACTCTCTCTCATGGAGTTCGCACTTGGTAATCTCCAAGATGGTATATAATGAGAACAGACCCGCCAGTAGTAATTCTGCATGTCTTGGTGTCATCGGATATTGCTATCTGTGAGCATGTGTAATGGTCTTTAGACTGAAAGATTATCATTAACTCATGTCATGACTCGCGCACTTAGATTTACTGATGAAAACCGTCACACAGACAGTTGGCGGGAAGTAGGGTACGTTGGGTGCGTCACGAGTGACATGTTGTTAATGGATAAGTCGAGGAAGGATTTTTCCCTTCCATTATTGGAAGTTGATATCTCATCCCTTTGATTGAAATAGAACTGTCGCATTAAATTCAATGGCCATGGTGTAAACGACAAGTTTATTTCAGGTAGTCAAAGAACGACATATCAAACATATAGGTTTATGACACTGCCATGAAACCTGCTTGATGAGATATCAATACAAAGGGATTAAATTACACAGTAAGCGTTCGTATGAGGTGATATGTCAATGCGGCGTCAACTTCTTTCTCTTGGGTTCCTTGACCCGTTGCTAGACAGTAATCTTGGACATTAGGCAAGCCCGCCTAATGCCAACGAGAAAGAGGCCTACAGGGTCACACACTAAGTGTATCCAAGCATCTCAAGTTGAATAAAGATTATTCCCGTACGTGGTTTAATAATTATTCAAGGAAGCCTAAGTTGTTTTAAATGATGCAAGAAAAAGAATAATAAAATAAAACAAGTACACGCTGTATATTATTAAATGTACACGCCGTGTAGTTTTATTTTGGAAAGGAAATGAATAAATGAAAACAAGATATACTCGCTGTGTACATTTAATGTACACTCCGTGTAGTTTTCAATGAAAAACAAGTACATGCCCTGTAGTTTTTCCAGTCGGGATTTTGAGGATATAATATTGTTTTAAATGATATTTATCATAATCAGCGTGAGCGCATTTCAAGGAATTAATTATTCGACATGGGGGTTTTCAATAAGAGTTAATGAAATAAATGTAACGCGTTTATTTATTGTCATAACTCTACAACCTCAAAATCGATTATAAATATCCTCACAACCCAAATCTTTTCCTACACAAGAGAATCGTTGCGCACAACATCTCTGGAGAATTCTTTCAAGGCCGAAAGAACCTCTTCCTCCAAGAACGCTCTCAAGACCGAGAGAGATCCTCTTCCATCGGATCAAGATGATCTAAGGCAGACAACGCAAGCAAAGGCTTCTCCTCTCTAGCACCCAGATAATCCTTTGGCGACGTCCAGATATACGAGGTACACATGTGGATCACCGCTAGAGGGAGTCTACACTTGGCTTCTGCGATGCAACGATGGATCACATTGACACCGTGATCGAGAAAATCAACGAAGAAAAAACACCCAAAAGGTATTTCTTTATAATTAATTAAATTAACTATAATAAACCAGTAACGATCCTTGTTTGTGGTTCCGGGACAAACCATCTTCTTTGTATTTTTCTGTGATTCGATCCGTGTAGACTGGCGTTTATCGTCGTATTGATCCCGGATTGATCATTGCTAATGACAAAAAGCTAAGTGGGAACATCCACCCACGCGCTTCCACTGCGCCCGGAACCTTCAATAATAACTCTTTAAACCCCATTGACATGTCCTCTGATAATGAAAAATGTGTCTTCACCCCTTCGTCCTCAGGGGCCCTCACTTCTCGGGACATCCGTCGTTCACGAGGTTTCCAGGACCCTCTTCAGAGCTAGAATGCTACCTTTTGGTGTAAGTCCATGCCTTCTATTTTCAACATCCTTCATTGGAGAATCAGAAACAGAGCCCTCCCAACCGAGGAGAACATCAAATGATGCAGGATTCCTTTGGCATCTCGCTGCTCATGTTGTCAAAGCTGTAAGGAGGAGAGTGTGGACCACCTATTCTTCAATAGTGAATGGGTGGGTGCATTTTGGAATTTCATTGGAGAGTTCAAAAGTCTCTTCGTCCCTTACTTAAGCGACCACCCATTCATGGAAAAGTGGTTCCATGGCTCTGGTGATAGAGGCCCGAAGAAGATGGCTTGAACCATGGTTCTGCCGGATGGATGTTTGAGTCTATGGCAGGCCTCCAACAACACAAGGCATGAAGGGGTGATTGCGAAGGTCTTCACTATCATTTTCTGGACCATGATGCTACTAATTGATATGGATAAGCTCTTCACTAATAGGAAAGACACACCCTCGCTTCAAAAAGTGCAGGTCAGCTCCCATATCACTCCCTACATTAACAGTAACATTAGGGGGAAATGGATTTGATGTTCCCTGCCAAACCATTGGTCTTAAACTCAACATGGATGCGTCATGGAACATGGGGAACTTTCAGGGTGGAGGGATTGTGTAGAATACACAAGGATAGGTGTTTCTATCTTTCTCCGCTAAGTTAGGCCAAGGCACTTCCCTTCAGGCCGAGGACAAATCTTTTCTCATGGGACTCTGCATTTGCCACCTCAAAAGTGTCCGAGTTGAAGAGGTGGAAACTGACACCAAGATTATTCATGATATTATGCATGGATTTTTCCAACCTCATTGGTCCATTAAATACATCAGTAGAATGTTCAGTGCATAACCTAGTAACAACATCATTGTTAACCACACTTGGAGTGAAGGAAACCAAGTCGCATATTACCTTGCTTCTTTGGAGGTTACAGGATCTGATCCAATCTACCATCATACATTGAGCTCCTTGAAACCCGAGGGTGTAAACTTAATTAAAGGGGATTTCATCGAACTCCACTACTACATTCCTCCTTTGGTACTTTCCAATGTTTTTGTTTTTATGGGTTTCATTTGTATTTCATCTTTCCATAATAAAAATTTCAAAATGATGATGACAATGAACCTGAGGTACGTTGCACATGTTCTAAAACATTGAGGGTCCATTGATCTTGGTGTTGTGTGATTTTGTGGACATGGTGTTTTTAATGGCGAGAGAATTACTTCATCATTATGAGATCTATCCCAGTGGGAGTAGCTGAGGTAATATTTATACATTAAATCACCGTTAAGTGTAGCATCACAAAACAGTATAAGGGGATTGATATGTGAACATGCCAATCCATTGACTCATGATCCTTAATGAACACTGTGTAGCATTAGAAAACACCTTTATCAAGTAGATTGATGATTTCATAGTATTTTTGAATCCATACCTCTTTTATTGTGAGAAAATACCTTAGGCTTTAACGGTAATGACCATGCATCATTCATAATTTGACATTTTCTTTCACATGAAATTGGTCGGTCTCGAAAATTATGGTTTTTTTTCAATACATTCATTTTGAATGCACACACCATGGCCATAATTTTGGAATTAGGAATATCCACAGAACTCAACATCAACTTTGGTTTGAATTTCCATTGCCTGTGAAACTATTTTTTCTCAGAAAACCTTTAAAATATTCAGGCAAAATACTATTCAATATTGGAATTTTCCTTCAGGGTGGGTCACATGTTTAGTTTTTTATAAAAAACTTTAAGAGTGAGGAAATTTTTTTTCTTCCAACACATTCCATGTAAATGTCTAAGAACATTGTTGTTCCCATGTATTCTGGTCATGCATGTAATACTATAAATGTCTATTCCCAATGCCTCTAGGAGTGCATAATGATCCACCTACACAATGTCACACAACATGTTTTAGTCCACATAAAACCCTATGCATAGAATTTAGTGTACTACATGGTGTGTAGTTATATTATTCATATATAATAAAGGCTTTCCTTATTATTGTTTACGAAAATATAACATCTACCACCGATTACACCTATTTGACATAACATGTTTATTGATATAGAATTGAAATATATTCATCCACTAATTTATGGACTTCTATTTCTATATATCTAATTTAAAATTACTCACATGGTAATCCATCACACATTCATAGTTGTGAAGGGTCTGAAAACCCCATAGAATTCACCTATAATCTCTAAATTCAGTCAACATCAATCCACTAAACATAGATACATTCATAATATTTTCATATATGAAGGATTAAATGGATTTATCAATTCAAAATCATACATATAACTTACTGTCACCATCCTCGTGGGATAATAATGAGTAACATGATGTATAATAGGGGAAATAATTAGAATACTAATGGTAAGCATAGTTGGATGATTTTACTTGGACATTGATCTAAAAATGAAGAACTTTTGGTGGAATCAATGATTAAAAAATACATATTGGGTACAAAAAAATCATATTTGTGAACATGATAATAATATGTAATTGAAAATAAACGAATCATGTATCCAGGATACTTTAGTAATAATATATTCAAGTGTATAAAATCAAAAACAACTAGATTGAATTCATTTTTTGATTGATCATTAATGATTAATGCTTCCCCTAGAAAATGATAACAAGTTTTTATGTGTTTCCATATTTAGAAAAGATCATCATGATCTACTAATTATCATTTTTCAATCCAAATCTACCAATGAATAATTAGAGATGCTTCCTCAACCTCTAATTCTATCAGGTTTATGTGGATAACCAAGGAAAAAAAATAATTATGACATATTTATAGTATTTTATTATGTTTTTCTTTATTAAATGAATTATTTATTTCACTTAACATACCCCAAAATAGTTTTATCACAATAATACCCAGTCTTGACTATCAGTATGAAACGCCAAGGGTAAACCCCATATTCTATAATCAATTGGCATCTCTGAATTCCAATCCAAGGTCTTGGGAAACCTTTTATTGAAAAAATAATTCATGGCCCATTCTAATATATAAATTTTTTATATATATTATTTCAAGGACCCAAGATATCCAAACAAAATATTGTCTTGGATGGAAAAAATATATTTAGGTATATATAATTATTCAAAGTATTAAATTAAGAAAAACCAAATTCCTTAATCTAAAAATTCATTTCACATTTTTGAATGTTATAATGTATATAAAACTAATGAATAGTTGATGAAATGTGATAATTATGAATTGAAGGATCAAAAAACAAGTCAAAAATCTTAAGGGATTATTTAATAAAATTAATTCATATCAATATGAATTCATTTCATCCTCTTCTCAACGGTCATTAATGTTCATGATTTTGTACTACTCATTATTTTCATATTTCATCCAATAAATATAAAATTGATGTAAAATATCTCCTATAATTCTTTTTTTAATTCCATGGAAATTATAAAAGAGATAAATCTTACTCTATTGATGCCCAAAAAAATTTGTTTTTTCAATATAATGACTTTTTTTTGGAAAAAATTCTAATTAAATTTATAATAAAATACGTGGAATTTAATAGTAAATCCATGTAATCCCATTAATTATTATTTGAAAATATATTGAAGAATTAATTATTGTGTCCTAAAGAAATATCAATGAGTCATCATCCAAAATAAAAAGGTGATACTTACTATGGTTAACCATTTACTCACAAATTATAAAAATATATCAAAATATATAACCTAAATGTGGATGTCTACTAGATAAGATAATGAAAAATATAAAATTATATACAAGGAAAACTCTAAATAAAAATATATAATCATATTATACAATGAATTACCATGGTGGGAGGCAACCCACTTGATGGAAACTATTATGACTAGTAGACAAAAAACAAAAAATATATGATCGAAAATAATTGTTCAATATTTTTGAGTACAACCATTACTTAATATAGGGATGATATTAATTTTTATTAGATGGATTCAATTAATTATTATATTTATTTTTCAATAATTTATTTAAGAATACATTTTTTACAACCATCTAAATTAATCTGACGATTTAATAAGGTAATGTCATTTATATTAGTATTATAAATTATATTGGACTACTCATAAACAACCTACCTTAATCATAATATATTTAGTGAATATTATTCCCACAAAATATATTAAAATTACTATTTCCTCAAATTTGTGAATTTTTTAATATATTTAATCATTATATTTACTTACTGGATTTTATATGTCATGGAAATGGAATAAATATTCGAATCATGTATTTGAACATGACGTGAATTTCATCAAATTTTGAAAGACCATTCTTTTTTATTTCATTGACATGTGAAATAAGCATCATTGAGGGTATAAACGTGATTTTAGAAATAAAAAATAAAAAAATGTAACATATGAATTAACCAAAGAAGTAAATACACATTTACAAATAATTAATCAAGTTTAAATTCTTCAAATTAATCTATGCTTCTCTAAATTTAGCATCATTATCATTTTTTTCTCATTCGTCTTCTTTCGATTATTCTTTCAAACATTCAATTCCATAAATATAATAATATGTAATAGTACCATCCTTATCACATATTTTTATAAATTAAACATTATAATAATAAAAACCCATTTAATTTTCTATGACCTCTAAATTCCAAACAGATATATCCTCTTTTTTTGTATGGAGTTCAACTTTATCATCTTGATATTTAATTGATTATCATTGAAAATTATCACTTTATATTGAAAATGAAATTCTTTTGGAGTTAATTTTCTAGAAAATAAATATATTATTATATAATTCATTAAAATTTGTCAGAATATCATTTATGGATCGACATTATCCATTATTTATAATTAATTACACATTTGATTGTATTTATTTGTACGTAAAGGAGATAACTCTGGATGAGCAAATGTATATGGTCCCTCATTATCTAAATTCACCACAATAGTCATTATAATTCTTGTAAAATTAATTAAAAATAACTATTTAAAAATTTGAATAATGTAATAGATAAGAATGGCACAGAAATAATAAAAAATTAAATTACTGAATGTATCATTCATTATTTATTTGGTACGATGCAAAAAATTAAACTGCTTATAAGAATAAATACTTCCCATAATAAATATTTATTGTAGTTTATTTCATCCAATCCATGAAGATCACACATATTGTATTGTTTAGTATATATGAGTTCGATCCTATTGATAAAAAGGTTTTATTATTGTCGTATTATATAAAAAATAATGGAACATCAGTATCCTATCATGATCAATATTTTCTATTATAATATTGTAAAAATATTATATAATATTTAATTAACTAATAATAAATTGAAATAAGTGATGCAATTAATTTTAAATTTGCCATTTTATTGATGAAAATAACATCAATAATTAAATCATTCAAATTATTTTATCTATCATGAAAATGTTACATCAAACCGTTAAATAATTATTGATGTTAGGTATTTTAATCACTTTTCCCTAGTCAATTAATTTAATATTATGCTATGAATGTACCATAGTGGCACAAGGTAGGGTCGATCACATGGAGGCTTCTTACACGCACTATGTTTTATATTGTCACTATTTAATTTATCTAATATAAAACTAGATTATTTAATATATATGGTGGTGGATTGAAATAAATTAAACAATGAAATTCAAAATGTATTAATAAACTTACATTAGATATTATAAATCCAAACCAATCCAAAATGATAAAATAAAATATAGAAGGTAGCAATGGACATGCTTTGATCTTCATACATTACCTTTATCATTGTTAAAATTTTTATTGTCATTAAATTATCCAATGTATAACTCAATTCCTCATGTCATACACCTATATTGAAAAGAAACCATATAAAGACCTCATATATGTGTGTTGATCCACTCATGAATGTGATCCAATTTCACAAAGACCTCCAAGCAATCGAATCTAGTTGAACACGTAGTGCTCAATGGGGAATCCTCGCCTAAAGAAGTTTAAAAAACAAGACAACTATTTTCCCATCATAATATGATAAACATTCATAGAAAAAAATAGATGATAATGAAAAAAATAGAGAATTATCATCATTCAGTCATGATAAAAAATTCAAGGATTATTTAAATGAAAGAGTTTAGAATAAAAACCGCAAACTCAAAAGAGGTAAATTTATTTAGACTGTCACCGCCCACCACTGCATCGTGTTTATCAAATCATGGAATGATTATCAATGGAACTCCTCTTCTCCATAATATAATCTCTAACTCATCTTTCTCTAATCCATACATCCCCATAATTGTGTTGGGAATGAATTTAATGATTTGAGAGTTAGGACCTCCTCTCCTTTTATAGGCATATTTCATCCTCCAAAATTTGTCACATTTTTTACCAATTAATTGGATTCTTCATGCATCAACCCCTTCATGAATGTTTTTCATAAATGTGTTTTCGTTTCAACCTCAAAATTTCAGATTAATGGGTCATTGTATGATGGATTTATGATTTTTTCATTGGTGGTTTCTATTTCTGGACGTAGGTTCTAGGATGGTTCCTTAAAACATATGTCATTCAATAGGCACAATAATGGATTCCAAATGCCATGAAATTAAATTTCTGAATGTGACATTGAGGAATATATCATCTCAAAGTGGAATTAGCTCATTTGGAGGTGATTAGGATGCATTGAGTTTCCGTTAAGAAGGTGGAGTCCACACAGTCCACCCATAAAATGCTTCCACTTCATTGGTTTTTCAAGGCCTCTAGAATCTCAAACCATCCACTGGTACAAAATACAAAGTTAAAAGAAAAAAAAATTATTCTATGAAAATTTTATTCACAAAATTTTGAAATATTTTTTATGATTTATGTCCAAAATAACCATGTGATAAAAATCTGTTAAAATTGAAGAATTATGACATTTTTGCATTTAGGTTCAAAAAAAACACAAAAACATAATCATGTAACAATTTCCCATTTAATAAAACAGTTTTAGGTTCATAAACATTTAATTATAGTATAAAATATGTGAAAATATTAGATTCTTCAATCCCCCACACATATGCATTGCACACCAGAGAAATTATAATATATTCAAATCAAAATTCACACGACAATCAAAAATGAGAAAACAACCATGATCTTTTCAAAAACAATTTTTTCCATGAATCTTCTATGAAAAATATTACCATTTACTTTTCATTCTAGACATTTAAATTTTTTCAACCTCATAAATCCATCCATGTCCCAATCACAACCTACCTCAAATTGAATTTTATTCCACACTTTACTCAAGAGAAATTAAATATGCTGTTATTCTCATACTTGAAAGTTTCATTTATCACCATAGGCTTGTGGCGATTCCCAATTATCTACAGTGTGAAACATGAAAATGAAATAAATCATGAGGTTTTTAATTAAATATTAAAATGACTCTGTGCAATTAGGATGGTTGGTAAATGATTTAAATATTCAAGGCTAGAATGTGATGGTTTTAAACTTAGGTACAATTATTGAATAATAAAGTGAAAACACATGAAATTACTCCCTCAATCCTACTTGAGAATGTGAAAAAAAACACCACAATATTGTTTTTACATGGGACATGATCCAATCAATTATTTCAAGGAATTATATAATCCATGTTCTCCCAATATTTTTCATTATTTATTTTTTTAATGCATGAGAATGGAACAAAAATATTTTTATTTTTTATATTTTGATAATGATCTAGAAAGGAACAATTTTTTTCTATTTGCTTATTTTTTTTGAAGGAGAACCAAATGAAAAAAATGAAAAAAATATTAAATGATGATAGATTCCCAATTATTTCATTCACTATTTCCAAAAATGTTGATGCACACCTCATACAACCCATTCATGAAACACATCCCAATGAACACACATGAAATCCACTTCCCCCAAGCTCAAACGTGAATTTTCCATACAATAATACCAATAGAATGGGTATATAAGGATAAATAGACATGTAATGTGGCTTAAAACTATATGTAAATTCATGGAATCTAAGGGTTAAAAAAGGATATATTTAAAGGTATGTCTCAAGATAATATGTGGCTAGCCAATGTAGTACCTCAATCATATTAAAAACATTCCATGGAATCCAATGGTTTGAAAGAGAAAAAAATCACACGTTCTAGATCACACAAAAATACATGTTTTCCACAAGATAGTGTGGGTATTTGAAAGAACTTGTAAAAGTGGTTAAGAATAACTCATAGGATGGGAAAAATATTTTGAGTTATTGTTTTAGGGGAATTGATTTCCAAAATTAGTCAAACAAATAAAAATGATTGAAAATAAAATTCAAGGAAAATGATATTAACATCAACAATCATTTAAAATCCTTTGTTTCAAAAATCATTTCAATTTTCTCATAATCAATTTTTTCTTGAAAAGTGATAAAAATATTCCATGAAGCTCAATTTTAAAATAAATAAATAAAAAAACAATAGTTAATAAAATACACAAAAACAAATAAGCAGGTCACCACTCCCCCAAACAAAATTTTTACTACACTTCATTTTAGACTGAAAAAAATAAATAAGGCCAGAAAACATAAAGAGAATTAAAGACACAACCTGAATATATTTTTCAGTGGCACTATTGAGTTAAGTTCCTTGCTATTACCACCTCTCCCTATAATGAAATAAATAATGAAATGGATTAAAAGATAATGAAAAATAAATAGTTGAGTTAAAGGGGAGGTAAAATGCTTGGTTTGAACACCAAATGGGTGATAGATATTTACTACCCCTAGTCACAAATTTATAGTTTATTAACCCAAATCTGATGTTGCATGGGGTTTCTTTCATAGAAACCACCACTAATTATTTTTCCCGACATCCTTCAATGGGTGTAATAAGTGAGAAACCCAAATGTAAAGAAAAATATCCCTAACCACTGGAAGAGATGAAGGAATGAATTTGAGTTGCATAGGGGGTAGGAAAAGGATAAAGGGGTGCTCCCTGGTCTGTTCAAGTAGAGGAGTGGTGTTCACTGGTGGTAGAGAAAGTAGACTATGATGTGACTTTTCTTCTTGTTTAGGATATTAAATTGATTCTTCTTTGATTTCTTCTATTGTTCCATCATCCTCATTTACATCAGTGCACAACTTGAATGTCTCCTCCATTCTCTCCTCAACATGAGGAGCATTTTCTTCTTCATGCAGAGCTTGTAGTAGTGGTGTTGAATCTAAAAATTCATAATAAGGGATATTATATTGAAATTAAGAATTAATGTAATTTGAATGAAATTAATGCTTAGAAATTAAAACTTTATCAGAAATATCATATTCAAACTTCTTTTCCTCAAGCAGAGCAGCTAGAAATGAATTTATTGGAGTGGGAAATGGGTTTTCAAGTTTTTATTCAACCTCACCAATTTCATCTTCAGAGCTAGGTGGAATAATCTTTTCATTCTCCTCATATTGTATTTTTTGTCGTTTTATCCACAAGACTTTAACTTCATCAACTTGGGTGGCGAACAATGTCATCATCTCGCTGGCTTTTTCCATCATTCTTGAATTCTCTTGAATTATCAAGGCATTTTCTTCAAATTCACGTGCATTTTAAAGCATTTGAATCTTCAATATAAATTCCTTGCTTGGATAACCATTAAATTTATTCATAGGAAAATAATTATAATAATATCTATAAAAATACATTTTGGCTGGAAAAATGAATGATATGAAACAAATATTTTTTTTTGGTTTTTTTAATTTATTTATTTTTTATTTATTTTTTATTTTATTTTATTTTTATTTTTTTTGGAAAACTGCATGTGTATGAACTTGGACTCCTTGGAAACAAAGCCAAATTTATGTTGGGTATTTAAATAGATTTTCCCTATTCAATTAATTTATTATTATCCTATGAATGTACCATAGTGACACCCTAGGGTCGATCATAAGGAGGCCACATATTGGCACTATATTTTCTATTGGTCACTTTTTAATTTAACAAATATAAAACTAGATTACATAATATATATGGCATGGATTGAAATGAACTAAACTAATAAATTAATAATGTATTAATAAATCTACATTATAGAATTAAAATCTAAAGCAAACAGAACTGAGAAAACAAACTACAGAAGGCAGTGGTGGACAAGCTTTTATTTTCAAACTTTCCCTTTATCATTGTCGATAATTTTATTGTAATTAAATTATCCAATTTAAAACTCAATTTCTCAAGTTATACACCAATATTTACCAGAAACCATATAGAGTCCCCAAATATGGGTTTTTATCCACACATGAATGTGATCCAATTTCCTAATGTCCTCAGAGCAATCAAAACCAGTTGAACATGTTGTGATCAATGGGGAAACCACTCCCAAATAATTTTAAAAAACAAGAAAACTATTTTATAATGAAAATTTGATAAAAATTCATAGAATAGAATATAATAAAAACAAGTTAGATGATTCCCCATTCAATCATGTAAACAGATTCTAGGATTATTTAAATAAAAAGTGTTTACAATTAAAACTACAAACTCAAAAGGGGTAAATATCCTTAGACCGTCACCTCCCAGCACTGCTTGGAGTTTAACCCATCATGGATTTTTTATAAATGGAAATACTCTTCTCCCTAATGTTATATCTAACTCAACTCCATGTGAATCATCTCTTTTAGAGGTGTGTAGGTTGCATTGTGTTTCCATTATAATGGTGGGGTCCATGGAGTCCGCCCGAAAAAAGATTCCACTTAATTGATTTTTTTAATATCTATAGATTCTCAAATCATCCTATTGAAAAGAAAACAATGTTGAAAGAAATTAAATAATTATTCTCTTGGAATTTGAATCACAAAATTTGGAAATATATTTTATGATAAATGGCCAAAATACCCCTCTAATAAAAATCTGTTAAAATTGCAGAATTATGCCATTTTGGCATTTAGGCTCCAAATTACACAAACACCTAAATATGTAACAATTGTCCATTAAATAACACTATGTTGGATACATAAAAAATTTAATTATAGTAAAAAATACATGAAAATATTATCTTCATTAATTATCAATACATATATTAGAAAATAATAAATTTTAAAGATCAATGGAATACATTAAATTAATGATAATTATTTATATATCACCAAAAATGAAGAACCAATTAACATTGTTTAATTACATTCCTCTTCCATATAAGGATATTTTCATTAATAAATGAATCTCTAAAAGACATAATAATGAAGATTATGTAATAGAATTATTGATAACCTAATACTACATAATTATATCCAATAACGACTAATGAAAACTATAAAACATGTATAGATATCCCATTTCTTTCATTCCCTTACCAAAGATGTTGTCCATTCATTTCATATTATTAATCAAGAACGAGGGATACATAAATCCTAGATTATTTAATTGATGAAAAATATAAATGAAATTATTCATTAATAAAGAAATACATATGTGATGTCCTGGACATGGATGCCACTTACCAGGTGCCCCGAGCATGGTGGGCCACATAGCGTCAAACACATCTTCTCAAATTCCAATGGCTGCCAACTAGTTGCGATGACCTAGGGTATGTATGTGGGAAGAATATTCCCTCATTATCCGAGTGTAGCATAGTAGAAGAGATATAAATTATTAGTAAACTGTGGATGCAATATAAATAAATATTATAAGAAAACAGATGAAATAGATAAACAGGAATAACCATAACTGTATCAACTGGAAAAATGATGATGTAATGTAATGTCACTATAAAACTATAAATCATAGATAAAAACACAATAATCATAACATGTTTCACAAGGTAAATGAAAAAAAGTCTACTCATAGAATCTTTAGATCCTACTCGGTAATCTGCTATCATGCTTTATCCTATCAGAACACAATCAATTATTGGAAGTTGCATGATTCCCTTTTTCAATACCTACCACAATGTAATCTACTTTAGGTACCAAACGATGCTCGGAGATGGTGTGAGATAAATCTCAATGGGAAACCACCAACGGTTTCTAAAATATTTGTCATTGGTAGTGGAATATAGCTGTGTGCATGCATGAATATATAAAGTAAATAAATAGTACAATATATCTAAATAACTATGTACCTTCTTCTGCCCACGACTTTTGTCTAAGAATGTAACACGTTAAAAAATTAATCAATTACCATTTAATGTTAATAGGTTACGTGTGGCAAAGCCAAAACTGACATCATCTCGTGATAGTGTAAGTAGTGAACGTCCCAAGACATAACCCGGAAACCAGACAATGATATCCAGTGAGGGAGTTCAACAGTAATAACCATGGGAATGTAAACTCACAGAAAGATAACTGAGTTGTATATGAGTCTAGCTAAGGGATAAGAGTGTAACACAAGGAGCTTAATCCAATGACTTCCACTATAAGGTGCCCACTGAGTCCAAGGTGATCGACCAAGGTAAAACATGGATAAGCAAATATAGGGCCCTATGAGATTTGACCATGGAACCTACTAGTCAATGCTGGATCCCGAGAGTGTATCCGATGTATCTTGTAATAATGAAAGGGACCCAACAATAGTATATCAGGAAACCAATAAATATAAAAGAAATAGAATCTAGGTGGGTATCAACCTAAGCCAACAGTATCCCTAAATTCTAATGGGGTTCCCTAGACCAAAGGTATTCTCCTCTCAGAATCCCATGTGATCTTGAGTCAATCCATTCCAATTGGAAATTGTAATCATGCTGGAATTCATTTGGTTCATGTATTGCCTTCCATTATTGTGGATATTTCAGGTATAGTTGAAGACATTTATTTATTGGTCCAGGCCTTGTCTTCTATTAGTGTGGATAGTCCATGTAGCGTTTCAACCATTTAATCAAGTCTTAGTTGTCCATTAAGGAATATTTAATTATTGAGGTTCAATCTGCTACCTTCCATCAACAAGGAAAAGTGGTGATACAAGCATGTAACCTTTATTTAATTTCATTTGATCAGCCCAAGTAATATACTAAGTATACATTCTATTTTACATTTCATATTTCACATTTTATAAACCTCTGTAAGCACTAAACTTAGGCGGGTCAAGTGGTTAGCATACATGGAACATGCCATTATGAAATTATCATTAACAACATGAAATTTATTATAATGAGTCTCTCCTTAAGAAATTTCAAGAAAAGGCACACTCGAATGGTGGCTCAAACATGCCGAAACACTAAAACCCAATTTTTTCATAACATTCGACATAAGGCAGATAGAGTTGTGGGTGAAACCACTTACAACTAATCACATATTTGGAAAGATCATAACCATATGATTCTATTGAGTATAATCATGGCATGTTAATTTATTAAATGGATTCCAACAAAACTGGTGTGCCCCGCAAGAACATTCCAAAAACAAAAAACATTAGGAATGAGTTATAGACCACCCACCTTAGAGTTTTACAACTCTTCTCCTCTTGTATCAGCCCTTGATTTTCCTCTTATAAGAGAAGATATAAGAAATGGTGAAAAACATTCACATAGAGATATCTAGGTCGATATTAAAATAGAAGAACATATAAAGGGGACTTGAGTACGTACCCTTGTGCATCCCACATGATTAACAGAAGCTCGATTGGAAGTAGGAAGATTAAGATCTCTTGATACCCAACAATGATCTTCAAAAAAACAAAATTAAGGGGGAATTAGGTCAATACCACCTAAACTAAGATTAGGGCGGAAGGGAAAATATTAATAGATCATTAAGGGAGTTTGGGTCATTTAACACATGTTTTTATCCTGCACGTTGGTTTTTCACATGGTTTTTCTAATCGTGTGCAACCCGTGCAAGATGGTTCCACCCGAACCTGAGAAAAAGGAGCATTCACACACTTTGGGTGCACAGTCATGCACCACCCGTGTGAGGTTCCACTATAAAAAAACCCAATCTGCATGGTTAGGAAAAACATGTGTTAACCATGTGAAAACCAAGTAACCTGGTCTATTTTCCCAAAAAGTGGTGTTCTGATCTCCAATCAACCCCCAGGCACCCTCATATACTTTTTTAACTCATTAGGCATCAATATTAGGCCCAAAGTAAATATTTAGATTAAAAATTTAATCATCAATACCTGAGTGAAAAAACTGGGTTCTTTTAGTCTTCCCCCCTTAAAAGAACTCTCCCCTGAGTAATCCTTCCAAGGGTGAGGAACCACTCTCTAAGAACAACTCTGGCCATTGGGAATGTATGTTTTCTTCCAAATCCCATGTCTCAACCTACACTCGACCGTGCTGCCATAGAACCCATATGAGAGGGACATACTTACCTCTGAGAGCCTTCGTGATTCGGTCAACGATGCGTACTGAATATTCCTCAAAGGTAGTATGGGAATCTAACTCAACTTCCTTGGGATCAAATATATGTGACGGGTCAACATGATATTAATGAAGTAGTGATACATGAAAGAGGTTGTGCATGGAACGGTACCTCTGAGGTAGTAGCAAATGATAAGCTACCAGCCCGACTCTCTCTAGAATCCAGAATGGCCTGAAGTAATTAGGTGAAAAATTTCCATTATTTATTATCCATCTATTCCCAATAATGGGTGATAACTGAAGAAAAACACTATCCCCAACCTAAAATTCTAGTGGTCATTGATGGCGATCGACATAAGATTTCTGTCTAGACTGAGCAGTAGTCATACACTTCCTAATCAGCTGGACCTCGTCAAATGTATCCTGAAAAAAATCAGGACCTAGTAGGGTTGCCTCCCCTGCCCCTAGCCATCACAAGGGCGAACGACATGGCCTACCATATAAGGCCTCAAAAGGATCCATCTGAATCATCTCCTGTAAAATATTATTATTGAAGAACACGATGAGAGGGATATTCTTCTCCCAATAAGTGTTGAAATCAGGGACGTATACTCTGAGAAAATCCCCCAAATCACGTATTGTCTATTATAATTTTCCATCGGTCTAAGAATGAAAACCTGTTCTTAGAAGAACTTGAGTTCCCATAGATTTCTGTAAACCCTTCAAGAACATTGAAGTGAAATGATCATCCCTATATTAGATGATAGTATGTTGAACCCTGTGTAGTCATATGATCTAACAGACATACAATCTTTCTAATTCATCAATATATAAAGTCTTTTGAATAGTAATGAAGTTGGATGATTTTGTCAGTCGGTCAAGGACTACCTAGATATCATCGCTACCCCTTAGCAACCTAGGTAAGCCAACTACAAAATCCATAGCAATATCTTCCAATTTCTATTTTGGGATAGAATGTGGCAGTAACAAGCATGTAGGTCTCTGGTGCTCCACCTTCACCTAATGATAGGTGTAACACCTAGTTATGAAGACTAGAATATGATATTTCATTCTAGGCCACCAATACGGGCGTCACATATCTCAATACATCTTCGAGATGCCTGGATGAACTTACCATTGAGAAGTGTGGGACTCTTTCATCATCCCCTCTCTCATATCTACCAGAACCCTGATACATCTACATAGATGGAGGACATCAGCTATGTCCACAGACCAATATTAGGGTTTTTATCTCCTGATATACTCTTACGGAGAACCAAACCTTCAGGATTCAAAAACTTCCTGCTCTTCAACTTCTCAAGGAGAGAAGAGGTATCTATTAAGGATGAAAGGTAAGAATGCTCGTGACTGTCATGATACTCTAGATGATGTTATGATAAAAGGGACATTAACTTCCTTTCATTACTGTTTTCTTGTATGACCTACGTTTTAGTTTTCTGACTAAGTGAATCTACAACCACATTGCCTTTTCCAGGCGTATAGGCATGCTCAAAATCAAAGGATTGTAGATATTCAAACCATCTATGTTATCAGAGGTTCCAATCACGTTGAGATAATATATAATTGAGACTCTTGGGATTTTTATACACCACAAAGTGCTCACCTATGAGGTAATGTCTCCAAAAACATAAGGCATGGAAAACAGCTGCTAGCTCAAGGTCATTCGTCATGTAATTTCTCTCATGAGGCCTCAAATACTGAGATCCGTACGCAACAAATTTTTCTTCCTACATCAAAACAACTCCTAGGAAAATTTCTAATGCATACCAGAAGATGATATAACTTTAATAGGTTCTATAAGAATCAGAATCATTGATGAGATGAGTCTCCCATTCAGTTCATAAAATATGTCTAACATGTTTCTAACCATGTTAAATAGACAATGTTCTTTGTAAGGCCATAAAGACGTGCATCAAGATGAGAAAAACTTGTATGAAATTCCTGTAATATCCAGTCATCCCCAATAAACTCATGATATCAAACTCATTCTTTGGATGCTTTTAGGAAACTACAACACTTACCTTCTTAGGGTCAACAGATAATACAAATTCTAAAATTATATGACCCATGAAGTGGGATTTTTCGATCTAGAAGTCACCTTTAGAAATATTGGCATAAATCTGATTCTCTCTCAATGCACTCATAATGATATCAACATGTTTGGAATGGTCGTTATGAGTTCATGAATACACCAAGATGTCATAAAAAAAGGCTATAAAAAAGAGTTCAAATAGTGGTGAAAACCCCTATTAATCAATTCCATGAAAATGGAATGTGAATTTGTAATACTGAACGACATAACTCAGTAATCATACAGACCATACCTACTACAGAAAGTTGTACAAGGTATGTTTGATGGTATGACTCACACCTGATGATATTTGATCTCAAGTCGATCATAGAGAACAACTTTTCTCCTTGGTGAAAGTCAAAGAGATCATCTATTTGAGGAATGGATATAGGTTCTTGACCGTAAACTAGTTCAACCTTCTGTAATCCATGCATAACGGTATGCTTCCATATGCCTTATTCGAAAAAAGCCTTGGTGAACCCCAAGAAGATGTATGAGGCCGTATAAAGCCTTTTTCCTCTATATCTTATATATTCCGCATGAGCTCCTGAAGGTCAGTAGGTTCCATCCTATATAGAGTAATGGTCATAGGATCCTCTCCCGAACAATATTAATGGTAAACTCTACCTCTCTCTTAGTAGGTAATCCAGAAAAGTCATCAGGAAATATTTCCCTGAAATGATCATCTACTAGAGGGAAATTAGTTTGAAGAAAACCCTTATCCTCCATGAAAGGATTTTCAATCTGAGAAATCACTTCACCTATCCCACTATGAATCAGTCCCACTCTATCATCATGGACATCCCACTCGCCTTTGAAAAGATAACTGCTACAATCTGGTGATGTAAATGAAACTGTGTGGTGATAACATTCTAAAAAGTCGTGATAGTGGACTAACCAGTCCATCATAAGAATGACATTGAATTCCGTCATCTTGAGAACAATGAGATTCCACATGAAGGGGTAACTGCCTACCTCAAGGGGAAATTACCTCCACTAGAGTATGCCTGCAGTCTATATTCGCTATTGTGTATCGATGGTATTACACCATAATGATATTGTATATATAGTCTGAGACATTACACAATAGATATAGAAATAAAAGAGTTTGAAGAACCTGTATCAAACAAAGAAGAGACAATAGTATAGGATATGAGAATAGCACCTCTTACTGTAGATGGTCACGTATCCTAATACTTAGGTATCTACTATAGGGAATGAAACTAACCTGATCCATGATCATGTTCTATAGATGGACTACCATGATTATGGATGCTCTTATGGAACTACTGGTGATCAGGGATCAGACTACCATGGCCATGACCTCCTTCTCAACACGACCTGCCAGTGCTACTCCAACATACTACGTAACGTGGTTCAAAAGTACTCACTCAGGAAGGTGGAGTTGAAGCTGATCCTTTTCAACTCGAAGCTGGTGGAATCGTCCTGCAAAATCACCAAATATGACCTATACAACCACAAGACTAACACTCCATAGGGTCTCTATCACTATGGGGCTTCTTATGCCCTGGTTTTCCCAACTGATGACACACTACAGAGCTATTGAATTGGATACTCTGGCAGCCACTGCCCTGAAGAAAATCCTAAAGGTAACATTTCATGACACTAGATGAACTACTAGAATGTTGTGGCATTGGTTATTCAAACCAGGTACTTGCTCTGTCCCACAGGTTACACTCAGTGATAAGGGCCTCATCAACTATTGCAGAGAAGGTAGGAAGGTGAAATACATTCACCTATGTTTAGATGTTGTCGTAGATCCCAACCTCAAAATATATAGCTTGTGAAAGATCATGAATGACTAGAAGTGGTGAAAAACACTGAAAATAAGTGAAACAGGCGGAAAATTCCATAACTAACATAGAACCCCTCTTGAGATTCTTGAACTCTATGGCTTTGTCAGCTTTTAATGACTACTGAATGAAATGATCATAAAATATAGTTTGGAAGTCAAACCATAACATGCCCTGATGACGTCCATCCTGGGTAATGACTTCCCACAAACACTTGGCCGAATCACGAAGCATGTATGTAGAATGCTTGAATCTTCTCTCTGGAGGAATTTATAGATTCTCAAAGATAAATGGAATGGAATCTAGCCAGGACTTATCAGCCAATGATCTTCCATCCCCTAAAAATGTATAAGGATGCTGCTAAAATAACTCACAGGTCAGATCAGCCATCGTAGGTACAACCTGTGGAGCACCAATAATGGACTACATCATACGTAATAAGCAATCATGAACATGATAATCAGTTATAGGATATTGTATATCTGGTGGTGCCTCATGTGGAACACCTGGAAGTATGACTAGTGGATCAGGGTCCACCATGTCTAGAACGTGGTCATCACCACCCTCCTAGCGAACAACACGATGAATTCAGGGCAACATTGGTCTACAAATGCCTAGAACACGCCTTATAACAATCTTAGAGGAAAGGAGATAACATCACTAGTAGAAAATGATTGGTTGAAAACTCACTACCCAATGCATAATTCCCAAACTATCCTCTTAGATGAGTAGGTATCGGTAAGTTCTAAAGTATAAGATTTAGTACATTTTGTAGTTAATTTTTAGGTTCACTCATTTACCTTTCATGAACATGACAGACATGATAAGGATGTGAAACCAATTAATTTTTTATTCTCTCTCAAATTTACCCAAGAGATGACGGTATAACGGTCCTTGTAGTTTAGCTTGGGTTATCGAATCCTCGGAGACCTAAGAAGAAACCTATAGACACGTACATTCTATGGACTATTTTTGGCTATGAAGTGGCCAACTTGGGTTGATTTTATATGGTTTTAAATTATAACTAATAGATTTAAGTGAATTCAATTTAAAAGAATGAGTTGATCCTAGGTTATCACTCGGGGTGGATTGGACGTATTTTCTTTTTAAAGATTTCAATTTCTTAAATATGAGATGGGTTCATTTAAGGAGATAAAACAGCATCATCACTTACTGGTTTAATTCCTAAACCCTTTAATAATAATCACCTATACACTTGAAGGATCAAAGTTTTTATCACTTCAAGTTAAAGGTTCGTATTAGCACTTGAAGTGTGTGGCCTTAAATTCAACAAGGACGGTGGAGTTTAAAAATCATCAAATAAAAATCCCATTTAAAGAAGTGATTATACATTCATGAGGTGATAAATAACATCTAATCCATCCCCTTGCTGCTCACTTGGATCAAAACAAAAGTGGGTTATACCTCCATTGATTCTATGGTTTCAATGGAAGAGGAAAGTAGACTCATGAGGGAGGAAATGGAGATGTAAAAAAAATGCAATAAATCACTCCACCGTTGTGTGTTAATCTCACAAGGTTTGGTATGAAAAAGTTCACACCTTTAACCAAAGGTATCAAAGTGATAAAAAGAATAACAGAATAATAAGAGAATAGGAACTTTTATTAAGTAACAAGTATGAATTAAAACAACTTACATGTGAAGGAAGAACATTACAAAGAGAAATTGGCAGCATAACATTAAGATGAAAACAAGCTCAAAGATTCCTCCATCCTCCCAAAACAATGCCTTAAATAGTAATTTTTGAGCCTTTGGGTCGCGCCTACAATAGTACAAGTCTCCTCAATTAATTGTGGTATGCCACAGGTGGATGAAAAGTATAGGAGAGTTGATTTTTCCACCCTTGAGCCGAGGTGGCAGCCAACTTTCCTTCACCGAACAGACACGTTTGTATGACCTTATAGATGGCCGAAGCAGAGTGGGAAATAGTGTAAGAAAATGGATCTCTTAATGTCTTCTAACCTCTTGTAAAATTTGGGCCCATTTGGAATTGTGTATTTCGAGATATGATCAAATATTGGGCTGTTTTTCTGGGAAGCAGAATCTGGCCCAGAATTGTATCTCAAACTTGGGGCGCCTTAATGACCACCATAGAGTCCTAATTAGAATTATCTACTGAATAGTGATTTGTTACTAAACATTTATTCTATCATATAACAAAATTTGGGATTCATTGGGCCTGTATGTTGGGCCCCACAGTCTCATAAGTGGGCTGGTGTCCAATCTGCCTTCTCTAGAATTGCTTCCCTTCATCTCCAAATATCTCCATCATCGTTTGTGAATCATCCATTGATCCCTGAATGAAAAATGTTCATATTTAAGTGTATAAAAAGTTCCCATAATATCAAATTAAAATATTTATAATTACATTCATTAGAATCAGATGACTCATTGGGCCTAAATTGGTGTATATTAGGCATGAAGTGCACAAACGATGAGAATGGATGTTCATAATGAAAATACACTAACTCAGGCCCATAAGATCAAAAATGAACATTTAATACCATTAAAATTTAATTAAAAAATATGTTTTTATTGGATAATCACACCCCAAACTTGAGATTTGCTAGTCCCGAGCAAATAATTCAATGATTTTATTTGAATTCCTTTCTTCAAACACATTATAACAAACAGTGCTCACAATGTAAACTACACACAAATATATTTTTATAACCTATCAAGATAATTTAAAACAATATTAATTTAAAAGTAGATCCCAATCCCAAGCCCATTCCTTTGATCAAATCCATCTTCATACTTCATCCAACTCAATTAGGTGTAATGATGTGTTGTGAATCACAATAGATATGGGGGTTCATTTTCATTCAAGGGGGAAATCATAGAAGCGCTAGGTAGAATCACATTTAATCCTAATATGAGTATTCTTCATTCCTTTTTTTGGATTTTTTTCAATATTGCTATAGTAATTGAGATTGCAGTTAATCAAATTAACCCATGTAGCAAGTCTTTGCTGATGACTCCCAGACTCAAAGGCCTTAGGGCACCAAGTGAATACCACATACTCGGGCATCGTCTCGAGTTAACTTAATCAAAAACAAAGTCATATTACCATAAATAGAGATAGATTGAAAAACTCAGGGCTAGAAAACTCTGGAGTCACGATCCTCAAGTGCCGAAAGCCTCACATTATATCAATCCATTGCTCTACACGCAATTTTTTTTTTATTTTTATTTTTTTGAATACTCGTATTATTCATAAAAATAAAACCAGCCTATTCTATTTATTATGGGACCCCAAAAATTCAAATTAGTACCCCACAGTCTAGAGGATGTACATTGTGGAATTTTGATTCAATGGATGAAAATTAAAATGATGAAAATTTTCATTGGACAAACAATCTTCCAAAATCAATGCTTTTAAACTTAATCATGAATTAAATTAAGAGTCAAGGAAATAAAATTTATTTTCTATGTAGTTTTAATGTGAGAAAATATTTTATTATATGAATGATAAAGGAATTTTACTTCTTTTTTTTATCATTGTTTTTTTAAACAAACATTTTGTTTCCACACCCCCCAACTTAGAATGAAACTATCCCTAGTTTTGTAAAAATAAAATTTAGAATGGGGTATGGGAATAAAAGGGGAGTTCAATAAGGAAATTGAAATATGAGGATCATGGAATGAAGTCACCTGGTGGTTGAAGTTTCAAGTTTTTGTCGTTCGAATTTAGTCCCTTGATATCCATGTCGCTTGCAAAGTTCCCTAGTGGAAAAAGGAAAACAAGAAAACAAAAAAAAACAATATATATATATATATATATATAATTAAAATATAAGTATATTTATAAAAATTATAGAATAAGTAAGCACATTAAGCCGTAGGTCAGTGGTAAGAGCGCGCCCCTGTCTCCCTTCGGTCCTGGGTTTGAGTCCCCGCAGTTTCTCCGGTTGTGACGGGGTTTTCCCCACGGCCTATGGCGTGTACCCTTTTTTAATTATTATATTCTTATTATTATTATTATTATTTTTATATTAACCTATAAAATAATAAAAATAAAACAAAATAAACTGATGATAAATTGTTTTCTTTTTAAATTTCTGGGTAAGGTATTACTCAAGGATCACACCACGTGACACGGATGAATATGGTGCTACCCTTTCATACACATCCATAATCATAATATAATAATAGGTCAACAGTCTATTTTTTTAAATATAAAAATTATTAATTAAAATATAAATTTCATTAAAACAACAAAATGATAGGAAACTTGAAAACCATGGGTTGCCTCCCATGCAACGCTTTGTTTAACGTCGTTAGCCCGACATGGACCCCCTAACTTACCCAATACCAATTTTCAATATTTTAAAGACCCCATATTTCTCTATGTCCAATAGATTGAGATTGATTCTTTGTTTATAATTTTTGTCGTGTGCAAACCTATGTTCTATAATTAGTGGAAAAATACAAGGAATATCCTAAATGGTTGATCCAGTTTCTTTTCTAGTCTTTCCAAAGACATTAAGAATCATTACCTATTTATTGGTTTCATGATAAGAAATTGTGAAAATCAAAAGTTTTTGGCTATCCCTAATGAATGGAAACTTTAGGGTGGATGGAAAGTCCTTTTGTTCAAGTTCGGGTAGGTTAACACTTTCATACATAGGTTGGGACATTGAATCAAACTCTATTTCATTTTCAAAATTGCTCAAAAAAATTGGTTCCTTTTGAATGTAATATTCAACCACAAAATTGGGAATATCAATTTTAGGAATGGATATGGACTCAATTTTTGTGATTTCTCTCAATGGTTCAATGGTTTTTTTTGAAAATTCATCAATGGAGTTATACTTAGGAGGCTCAATCCATGATGTAAAATTCTCCTCTTGTGAATAAAAAAAATAATTTTCCTCTTGATTTAAACACCTATAAAAAATTCCTTGATCCTCATCATCTTCCCCAAATCCAATTGTTTTCTCTTTAGTAAATTCATGAGAGGTTTGTGGGAAACTGGACACTTCACATAAGGTTATGGAAGGGATAGTTTGTGTAGGGATGAGTTACTCACAAGTTTTAATGATTTGTATTTCTAACCTCAATTATGAAACTTCAAAATTCATTTTCTACATTTTTGACACAATTCTTAAATTAATGGTTGTGGATCATTATGGACAAGGGGTTGAGAATGATGGTCTATTCCAGGTGGATAATTAAGTTGTTGAAATTGCATAGGAGGGTGTTCCGATTGGCTTTGTGGGGATTGAAACTCATTATATGTTGGAATGTTTTGTGGATCATAGGAGTAAAAACATTTTGGATCATTAGGTTTTTTATAATCCCACAAGTAGAAACTAGGATGGTCATTGTACATCTCACTTGGTGTGGAGAGATCAAAGTAAGAAGATGTTCCCCATGTTTTGATTTGTTCAAAAGGGTTTTCCATAGGAATGAAATTGGGGATGAGATAAGAGAAGTGGGATAAAAGAGGATGATAGTGTCTTAGATAACTTACTTAGGTCCCCAGAAACGGCACCAAAATTTGATTCTCACTCAAATTTACCCAAGAGATGACGGTAGAACGGTCCTTGTAGTTTAGCTTGGGTTATCGAATCCTCAGAGACCTAAGAAGAAAACTATAGACACGTAAATTATATGGAATGTTTTTAGATATGAAGTGGCTAACTTGGGTTGATTTTATATAGTTTTAAATTATAACTAATAGATTTAAGTGAATTCAATTTAAAATAATGGGTTGATCCTAGGTTATCGCTCGGGGTGGATTGGACGTATTTTCTTTTTAAAGATTTCAATTTCTTAAATTTGAGATGGGTTCATTTAAGGATATAAAACAACATCATAAATTACTGGTTTAATGCCTAAACCCTTTAATACTAATCACCTATACACTTGAAGGATCAAAGTTTTGAGCACTTCAAGATAAAGGTTCGTATTATCACTTGAAGTGTGTGGCTTTAAATTCAACAAGGACGATGGAGTTTAAAAATCATCAAATAAAAATCTCAATTAAAGAAGTGATTATACATTCATGATATGATAAATAACATCCAATACATCCCCTTGATACTCCCTTGGATCAAAACATAAGTGGGTTATCCCTCCATTGATTCTATGGTTTCAATGGAAGCAGAAAGTAGACTCATGAGGGAGGAAATGGAGAAGTAAAAAAACGCAATAAATCACTCCACTGTTGTGTGATAATCTCACAAGGTTTGGTATGAAAAAGTTCACACCTTGAACCAACGGTATAAAAGTGATAAGTAGAAGAATAGAATAATAAGTGAAGAGGAACTTTTATTAAGAAACAAGGATGAATTAAAACAACTTATATGTGAAGGAAGAACATTACAAAGAGAAATTGGCAGCATAACATTAAGATAAAAACAAGCTCAAAGATTCCTCAATCCTCCAACACCACTTCCTTAAATAAGTAGTTTTGATCCCTTGGGTCGAGCCTCCAATAGTCCAAGTCTCCTCAATTAATTGTGGTAGGCCATAGGTGGGTGGAATGTAAGGGAGAGTTGATTTTTCCACCCTTGAGCCGAGGTGGCATCCATCTTTCCTTCACCGAACAAACGCATTTGTATGACCTTCTAGATGGCCTAATAAGATTGGGACATATAGAAATAAAATGGAGTTCCGGATGTCGTCTAACCTCCTGAACAATTTGGGACCATTTGGAATTGTGGATTCCTAGATATGATCAAATTATTGGGCTGTTTTTCTGGGCCGCAGAATCTGGCACATAATTGTATCTCTAACTTAGGCCGCCTTAATTACCACCATATAGGCCTAATTATAATTATATAATGAATATTGTTTTGTTACTAAACATTTATTCTATCATCCCAAAAAATTTGGGATTCATTGGGCCTATATGTTGGGCCCCACAGTCTCATAAGTGGGCTGGTGTCCAATCTGCCTTCTCTAGAATTGCTTCCATTCATCTCCAAATATCTCCATCATCGTTTATGAATAATCCATTGATCCATGAATGAAAAAATTTCAAATTTAAGTGTATAAAAACTTCCCAAAATATCAAATTGAAATATTGATAATTACATTCCTTAGAAGAATATGATTCATTGGTCCTAAATTGGTGTATATTAGGCATTAAGTGCACAAATGATGAGAATGGATGTTCATAATGAAAATGCACTAACTCAGTCCCATAAGATCAAAAATAAACATTTAATAACATTAAAATGTAATTAAAAAATATGTTTTTATTGGATAATAAATTTTTGATTTTGGGATTTACTTTATATTGGATAATTATTTTTGATGAATCTGTTCCCATACACCTATAACAAAAAAACACCACCGATTTACTTATAGCATAAGGGATTGACAATGTAAATTACTCATTCCAATCCATGAGGGCCCATACACCACATGAATTGAGATAGGAAATAACTCAATAAAAGCCAATGTAATAAAAGTAAAAACAACCATCTAAACATCAATCAACAATAACAATCATATCAAGCAATGAAAAGTAGTGAAATACACCAATATGTTATGGAAATATGCATGACATGTGAATTCTAGGTGCCTATAATGGTACATGTAGAAATACTCCATCCATCATATCATCAGGCTAATGAAGAAATAAATTCTTAACCAGTGTAAAAATAAACAACATCACACAACATGTGCATCATCCAATGGTGATATAATATCAACTATAGTAGCAAAAATAGAACAAAAATTTCATTTTGGGTAACATGGATTTTACCCTGAACATGGGTTCATGATGCCCAAAAATGACTTATGACTAAGTGTCATGTGTTCCTATTATCCATTATATTGTCTCTAAATATTAATGAATGAAAAGAAACTAGTCCTTTGATACCACTTTGTGATGTCTCGGACCTGGATGCCACTTAATTGGTGCCTCGAACCTGGTGGGCCTCATAGACTCAAACACATCTTCCCAAATGCTAGAGGTTTCCAACTAATAGAGAGGGACTAGGGTGTGTCCATGGGATGACTATTCCCTAATTATCAGAGTGTAGAACATCAAAAGAGATATAAATAAATATAAAATAGGTAAAGTAATATAAATAAATAGTGGAAGAAAACTGATGAAATAGATAAAAAGAATAACAATAACTATATCGAATAGAGTAGTGGTGATGTAATTTCATGCCACTAGAAAAATGGAAAGGCTTGATTCAAGAAAATAAGAATTACATGTTACACAAGGTAAAAGAAAACAAGTCTACTCCAAGCATCCTGAGATCCAACTCAGTCATCTACTATGAAGTGCAATCCTATCATCACACAATCAAGTGTTGGAAGCTGCATGCTTCCCTTTGTCAATACCTGAAACCATGTAATCTACTATGGTTACCAAATGGAAATCAATGAGGGTGTGAGATAAACCTTAGTGGGCCACCACCAACATTGTCTATAACATATGGCTAGTGTAATGGAATATAGTATTGTGAAAGCATGCATATATAATGTAAATAAATCAATACAATATAACTAAATAACTAATTACTTTCTTCGGCCCTCGGCTAGTGTCTGAACATGTAACTAGTTCATTAATTAATCAATTACCCTTTAATGTTATTAGGTCACTTGAGTCATATGACAACCCTGCTTTTATTACAAACTTAAACATGATTTATTACATAAACCATTAACTTGATACAACATGGATGATCGAGAGGTCCAGTGTCTTTGGGTCTTAGGATCGTTACATAACAACTTAAAACATAAAGTACAACATCTTTATTGAAAACATCCTTTACACGACCACTACATTCCCTTGTATGTAGCATTGCATGGGATAACCTGAGGACATGCATAAGAAAAGGGGTGAGCTATAAAGCCCAGTAAGGGAATAAACATGGAATACATGAGGAGTAAAATAAATTTTAGACAATAGGCATATCAATAGAGCACAAGAGAAACATGAACATAACGGCATGATAAAGCATGATAATCATAACATGGAAATGTGGTAAGAACACTTAACATGGAATTAGCATGAGCCAAGGCTCATTGAACATAGAGAATGAGTAAAACCTAAATGCACATGAAGCATGAGTAAACCCTTGTTGCACTTGAATTATCATGAGTCAACACTCATTGCACATGACGTATCATGATACTATACTTTACCCAATTCATTGGAGCGCTATAAGGGTGCACCCTTCTTAAACATTTCATTTCATACATAAGTGTTCCACATGGATCATAAAACATGGATTTATAAAACATAATCATTTATTACACAATAAAGGAATGTGGAATTAATACATGAAACTTTATAATCAATAAGTAAATTTTCATAAATGTGAATTCCCTTGATGGAGAAATGGACATGGTATTCACTACACAATGGAATTGACTTAGAAAATCGGTGCGATTTCAGCAGCGTAACAGCGTGACATAAGAATTCATAAAAAAGGTTGATGAGAGATAAAGGGGTTCCTCATCATATTTACATGTAATTGAAAGTAAGGAGGTCATGTAGATACTGGTACCAACAATTTTAATGGGATTTAGGTTCATGATACAAAGGTATTGCTGGAATGTAAATGAGGAGGGATAAGTTCCTTTCGGAATTTCGGCATAGTAATGGGTGTACATGAGAGGAATTTAATGAGAGAGAAATGGGTATACCATCATTAAAAAATAAATAGGAAAGTATTAGGGAGGTGTGAAACCA
This sequence comes from Viscum album, assembly GCA_963277665.1. Lineage (NCBI taxonomy): Eukaryota > Viridiplantae > Streptophyta > Magnoliopsida > Santalales > Viscaceae > Viscum > Viscum album. The sequence goes on along the minus strand of OY728151.1, from coordinate 13,066,949 downwards.
TACCCCAAAATTCATAATTGAAATTAAAAGGGAAAAACAACTTAAAGAAAATTGGACAAAAATGAGAAATGAAGAAAAAACCCTTACTTGGAAGTGTGCTTCCAAAGGCTTGAAAGAGGCTTGATAGAGGATTATTGGGAGATTGGGGCACCTTGGGAGGATTATAAAGAGAGTAGGGCAGAGTTTGAAAGAACTTCAAAGGCTTTGAGTGAGGAGGAAGTGGGATCTTGTGTTGGTTTATATAGGAAAGGTGACAGAATTCTTTATTATTTATGTTTGGGACCGCTTATATTAAATTAATCCAAAACACAAACCATCCCATGGTTTTTGCCCATGGTATTCAGAAAATGGAAGAGGAAATCAATATTTTATAATGCCAAAGTCCGAAATTCTTAAAATAATAGGGCTGCTTATGTGGAGGTGAGTCACACTCCCATGGAAAACAATTTAAAAGGACAAGGTGTTTAATAAGTCTTGAAGGGTCCATTAATGATTTGAAAAGTAAGTCAAACAAAACCAAAATCACATTATTTTAATTCTAAAACATATATTTTCCGAAAATAATGCTTATAGTATTTTATTACATCACCATTGGGTCATTATGATGTCATAAAACACATTATATATTTAAACAGTATTTAATTTTTACCCCAAAAATTGACTGTCTCAAAAAATTATGAAAAATTTACCGTTGGATAATTTAGACATCTTGATTCTATAAATAAAATTTATTTTATCTAAATAATTTTCTAAATATGTTAATTTTCACTTTTAAAATAAAAACTGACATTTATCGAAAATTCACGGGTTTTGAAAAAAATGGCTTTCAAACCTTAATAAAAATTACAATTGAATTCATAAAATTATATGATCATTTATATATAATAAAATTAATTTAATAATAATAATAATAATAATATTTTATTAAAATATTATTTAATTCAAAAATACCTTAATTTAATAAAATAGAATTCTTAATTAAATAATAACTAAAACACTATTTTCACTTTAAAAACTATTTACTATGTATCAATAATGACAAGAAAGTATATTCATTATTATATACAAAAAATAATGTACATGAACATAGTACTAGCGATTTGTTACATAAACCCTTAAAATAACCGCATAAGACCTAAAAGTAAGGTGTGCGATGGTGACAGACTCTTGGAGTGACTCAGATAACATCGCTCGAGTGGTAATTTCTATCAACTTCCAATTTTCCCATAGACGGTCATGTTCGAGATTGACATGATGAAGCTCAGATTGGGCTTGGTCAAGAGCGATGCCAAAAGATGCCACTTCTTTTCCGAGCTCCGACAAATGGGCTTCGTATGGAGCAATTCTACTAGATGAGGCCATCACTTCCTTTGTCTGAGTAAATTGGGTTTGTTAAAGCCCTATATTTATTCTAATCATGTGATCACTCTTCTATGGCTATAAAATCAAAGATCATAATTCCTAACATAAAACCAAATAAGTTGAGATTTTATATAAACATTTTACATAAAGAGACATTTAATTAGATCAAGAGGGATTTCCATTAATGAAACTTTGGGTCGTTACAATATTCCCCCCTTAAGAAATTTCGCCCTTGAAATTTCCTTTTCCCACACTAAAATATATGTGGGTAACTCAACTTCATCATTTCCTCCGATTCCCAAGTCGCTTCTTCAAACTTCTGGTTTCTCCACAACACCTTGACGAGGGGAATTTCCTTATTTTGTAGAACATTTTCTCTACGATCTAATATCTTCACTGGTTGCTCCTCATAAGAAATATCATCCTATAACTGTACCACCTCAGAAGAGTGTACATGTGAAGGGTCCGGTATGTACTTCCTTAAGAAGGATACATGAAAGACATCATGTACTTTGGCCATGGTAGGTTGAAGTGCTAGTCGATAGGCCACAGCCCTGACACGATCAAGAATATCGAAGAGGCCGATGTACCTTGGACTTAACTTCCCTTTCTTTCCAAACCTCATGACCTTCTTCAATGAAGATATGAATGGAAAAACCTTGTCTCCAACTTTAAACTCAAGGTCTCATCAACGATTATCTGCATAACTCTCCTGTCGACTCTGGGCTGCCTTGATATGCTGATGAATGGTTTTCACCATATCCACCATTTCCTCAACCATTTCTGGTCCAAGTAGCTTCTGTTCACCGACCTCGTCCCAACATGCCGGTGTTATGCACGTTTTCCCATACAGGGCTTCATATGGTGCCATTTGGATGCTCGAGTGGAAACTATTATTATAAGAGAACTCAACCAGAGGAATATGTTGATCCCCTCCTCCTTTAAAGTCCATTGAGCACGCTCTCAACATATCCTCAAGTGTTTGGATATTCTGCTCAGATTGGACATCAGTTTGAGGATGATAGGCCGTACTGAAGTTCAGTTCAGTATTCATAGATTTTTGAAGACTCTTCCAAAGCTTAGAGGTGAATCTTGGAACTCGGTCAGACACAATAGATAGTGGAACTCCATGCAGCCTTACCACTTCCCTGATATATATCCATGCCAGTTGATCCAAATAGAAATCATCCTGAATAAAAATGAAGTGTGTAGTCTTTCTAAGACGATCCACAACAACCCAGATTGCATTGTTGCTTTTGTATGTCCTCGGAAGTCCGGTGACAAGTTCCATGGTGATGTTCTCCCATTTCCATTCTGGTATGGGAAATGTTTGCATCATCCCCTTAGACATCTACCTCTCTTCCTTCACTTGCTGGCACACCAGGCACTTTGATGTATATTTATAGATCTCCTTTTTCATATTATCCCACCAAAAGTTTTCTTGGATATCTCTATACATCTTTGTGCTCTCTGGGTGAATAGAGAAATTTGAACTATGTGCATCATCCAAAAGTTCCTTCTTCAGCTCTGTACATAATGGAACACATAGAATTTTCCCAAATCGCACAATTCCTTATTCATTAACATTAAACTCCGAGGATTTCCCTTTTTTGATAGCTTCTAATTTTTCCTGAATTCCCACATCATCCTTTTTAGCATCCTTTAACCTTTCCAAACAAGACGGTTGAGCAATAATTTGTGAAAGGATTTATTATGTTCCCTTATTTATGATTCCCATGTCCATCTTCATAATGTCTAAGAAGATTGGATCCTTCTCAATTCTCATCATTGATAGAATCGCTGGGTCCTTTCTACTTAGGGAATTTTCCACCTTGTTCACTTTCCCAGGGTGGTAATGTATTGAACAATCATAATCCATGATGAGATCTATCCATCTTCTCTGGTGAATATTAAGCTCTTTCTGTGTGAATATATATTTAAGACTCTTGTGCTCAGTATATATCTCACATTTCTCCCCATAGAGATAATTCCATAAGATTTTCAAGGCAAAGATCACCGCCGCCAACTCTAGATCATGCGTTGGATAGTTTTTCTCATTGATTTTCAATTACCTTGAGGCATAGGATATCACTTTATCATTCTTCATCAGCACACAGCCTAATCCCTTCTTCGAAGTATCACTGAATACCACAAAAATTTCCCCACTTGTGGGTAAAGTGAGCACGGGCGCAGTGATAATCCTCCTTTTCAACTCTTTGAAGCTTTCTTTCCATTCATCACTCTAATAAAATTTTACTCCCTTCCGATTTAGCTTGGTAAGAGGGTTGGAAAATCATGATAAATTTCTCACAAATCGTCAATAATATCCAGCTAACCCCAAGAAGCTACGGATATCCGTCACTGATGTTGGCCTCATCCATCCGTCAATTGCATCTGTTTTGGAGGGATCCACAGATATCCCATTGCTTGTGATGATATGGCCCAAGAATGAGACTTCCTTTAACCAGAACTAACACTTGTTGTACTTTTCATATAGCTTCTCCTTACGCAAATTCTTCAGTACAGTTCATAAATGCTCCTCATGATACTCCTTGGTTTTGGAGTATATAATAATATCATCTATAAAGACTACCACAAATTTGTCTAGGTAATCACTAAAGACTCTATTCATCAAGTCCATAAATATTGCTGGAGCATTGGTGAGTCCGAAAGGCATTACAATTAATTCATAGTTCCCGTATCTTGTACGAAAAGCAGTCTTGGGGACATCTACCTTCTTCACCCTTACTTGATAATATCCCGACCACAAATCTACCTTGGATAAGTATTGTTCTCCACACAGCTGATCGAACAAGTCATCAATCTGTGGCCGAGGATACTTGATCTTTATCATGATTTTTTTAAGATCATGATAATCGATGCAAAGCCGCATTGACCAATCCTTCTTCTTGATGAAGAGGACTCGTGAACCCCGTGGTGAAGCACTTGGGCGTATAAACCCTTTATCTAGATTCTCCTATAGTTGTTTCATCAGCTCTTCAAGTTCCACAACATCCATTCTATATCGAGTCTTGGATATTGGTAGCGCCCCTGGTATAAGTTCAATTGAGAATTCAACATCTCTTCTAGGGGGAAGACCAGGAAGTTCCTCGGGAAACACTTCAGCGAATTCCCTCACAATAGGCATTTCATGAAGGATGGTTTCTTCCTTGGACTCAATCATCTGATCCAAATATGCGTACTAATAGGGAATTAATATCCATGCTTGAGATGATGGAGCTAAAGGAGATTCATCTTTCTCCTTACACTTGTAAAGAATCGGTGGTCGATTCTCCACGTGGAGTGTGATTTCCCTCTCCCGACAATTTATGTTGGCTCTATATAAGGAAATCCAATCCATGCCAATAATTTCATAAAATTCTACTAGAGGGAGTATGAAGAGGTTCACCAAGAAATTCAATCCATGGATTATAATAGGAGAGGACTTATATTCATGGGATGAAATGATTGCCCCATTTGTTGTACTCACCGACATCTTCACTTCCATGGTTTGTGGTGGTGCTGGGATTGTTCTACTAAACTTTCGAGATATAAATGAATGCGTAGAACCTGAATCAAAAAGCAAGTTCACTATTCATGAATGAATAACTAGCGTACCTATCACCACTTCGTTGACGGGGTTCACTTCGGCAGAAGTGATGGAAAAAGATCTTCCTTGCTGCCTTGGAGGTTGTTGGTTTCCTCAAAAAACCTTTGTATTAGGGCACTGATTTCCAAGATTCCCTGGTTCTTTGAATTTGTACCAATGAACAACACATTAAGGTTCGAATAGAGTGTTCCTCTCCTCTGTCGCAGCCGCGGGTCTTTCTTGCCGATAGTTTACAGCTAGGTGCCCTTCTCTTCCACACCTAAAGAATTTCCTCGTCCCCTTGAGGCAATTTCCAGGGTGCTTCTTTCCGCACTTTTGGAAAGTGGGGTGCTGGATATTTTTATCATCGTTGGATTTACCCATCGGACCGCCAACATTGAATTCCACCTTACCCTTCTTGTCCCCATGATACCCCTGTGATTCCCTGATTTCCATTTCAACCTTGAGGGCACATCGGACAATTTTCTCATAGCTGTCGAAGTCACAGATCGCTAATTCTTTCCGCCGTCTAAGCTTCATCCCACTAAAGAAGCGGCCAACCTTGAATTCCGGGGTAATGAAAAAGCCGGAAGCATACTGTGAAAGCCTTGTGAAGTTTTCCTTGTATGCTCCGACAGATTCTTTTTCTTTTTTCTTGAGATAAAGGAAGTCCCTTTCCATCTTATGCCGGAGGGTGCGCGGAAAATATTTATCGAAAAACATCTTCCAGAAATCCTTCCATTATAACGCCTCGATCTCCTCCTCAGGATTTGTATTTTTGATCAAAGTACACCATTGATTAGCTTCAACCTCCATATGATAAGCCTCTAGGAGAACCTTCTCTTGTTCAGAACATTAAAGGATGGAAAAGATCATTTCAATGGAGTTGATCCATTGTTCAGCGATCGTGGGATTAGATGATCCACTAAAATTAGGAGGCCTTTGTCTCATGAAGCTCTTGATAGAAAATTGTTCCTTCTTAGAGGGGTTTGGAAGTTCCTCTTGACCTGTGTTTCTATTCAAATATTGAGTTATCTGAGATATAAGCATGAAAAAGTTCACGATTCCCGCTCCCATTGGATTGAGCATCTCATTAGTACAATCATCACACTGATCTGCACACCGGTTATTAGCCTGAGTCCTCCTATTACTAGCCATTGGCTGGAATAAAAGGAAAGTTAGGCGGTAACACATAAAGGGAAATCTAAAGACAAAAGTTGATGAATTAAAAATAAACTTTTATTTCCATAACTGATGAGTCTATAGGCTTCAACCTAGGCTTTTCATGATCTACTTTCTATCATATATTCTTAGGGGATTTTTTTTAATTCCCTTAATATCGGTTCATACTAAGATTGTGAATTTATCAAAACATATCCCCTGTGAGTGTTGTAATCAAGAGTTCAGCAAGGCCCATTGTCGTGCACTAGTTCCCGTTCGAGTCTAGCTCAAAGCGGTGTTTTTGGGTTTTACCCCTAGGATACATCTGTGCCAGAGCCGTCTCTACCTGCTCGTATCCTGACAGGGATGTATTTCTTTGATAAATCACTTACTTAGTACTTACCAAAACATAGGGATGTTTTTATTATACTTAGTATTGTCTCTAAGGCTTTACTAGGGTTTTCTAATCCTAATCCCAAAAATAACTAAACCTCCCTCTGATTCCAACTACGACAACCATGATTTTATTACAAACTTAAACATGATTTATTACATAAACCATTCACTTGATACAACATGGATGATGGAGAGGTCCAGTGTCTTTGGGGCTTAGTATCATTAGATAACAACTTAAAACATGAAGTAAAACATCTTTATTTAAAACTTACATTACATGACCACTATATTTCCTCATACTTAGCATTACATGGGATAACCTGAGGACATGCATAAGAAAAGGGGTGAGCTATAAAGCCTAGTAAGGGAATAAACATGGAATAAATGAGGAGTACAATACATGTTAGACAATAGGTATATCAATAGAGTACAATAGAAACATGAACATAAAGGCATGATAAAGCATGATAATCATAACATGGAAATGTGGCAACAACACTTAACATGGAATTAGCATGAGCCAAGGATCATTGCACATAGAGCATGAGTAAAACCTCATTTCACATGAATCACAACTAAAACCTCATTGCACTTGAATTAGAATGAGTCAACACTCATTGCACATGATGTATCATGATACTATACTTTACCGAATGCATTGGAGCGCTATAAGGGAGCACCCTTCTTAAACATTTCATTTTATGCATAAGTGTGCCACACGGATCATAAAACTTGGATTTATAAAACATAATAATTTATTACACGATAAAGGAATGTGGAATTCATACATGAAACTTTATAATAAATAAGTAAATGTGCATAAAGGTGAATACCCTTGATGTAGAAATGGGCATGGTATTCACTACACAATGGTATTGGCTTAGAAAATCGGTGCGATTTCGGCAGCATAACGGCGTGACATAAGAATTCATAAAAAAGGTTGATGAGAGAGAAAGAGGTTACTCATCATTTTTACATGTAATGGACATTAATGAGGTCATTTAGATACATGTACCAACAATTGTAATGGGATTTAGGTTCATGATACAAAAGTATTGCTTGAATGTAAATGATGAGGGAGAAGTTCCTTTCAGAATTTCAGCATAGTAACGGGTGTACATGGGAGGCATTTAATGAGAGATAAAGTGGTATACCATCATTCAAACATAAAGAGGGCAGTATAAGAGAGGTGAAAAACCATACCCTAACATTCATAATTGAAATTTAAAGGGAAAAACAACTTAATTAACATTGGACAGTAATGATAAAGGAAGAAAAAACCCTTACTTGGAATTGTGCTTCCAAAGGCTTGAGAGAGGCTTGAGAGAAGCTTCTTGGGAGCTTGAGGAACCTTGTGAGGATTCTAGAGAGAGTAGGGAAGAGGTTGGAAGAACTCCAAAGGCTTTGAGTGAGGAGGAAGTAGGAGCTTGGGTGGGTTTATATACGAAAGGTGAGGGAATTCTTTATTATTTAGGTTTGGGACCCCTTATATTAAATTAATCCAAACCACAAACCATCCCATGGTTTTTGCCCATGGTTTTTGGTAAAGGGAAGAGGGAAAAAATATTGTATAAGGCTAAAGTCATAACTTCTTAAAATAATAGGGTTTCTTATTTGGAGGTGAGTCACACTTCCATGGAAAACAATTTAAAAAGACAAGGTGTTTAATAAGTCTTGAAGGGTCCATTAATGCTTTGAAAGTAAGTCAAAAAAACCCAAAATCACATTATTTTAATGTCAAAATATATATTGGCCGAACATAAAGCATATAGTATTTTTTTACATCACTATTGGGTCATTATGATGCCATAAAACACATTATATATTTAAACAGTATTTAATTTTTACCCAAAAAATTGATTGTCTCAGAAAATTATGAAAAATTTACCGTTGGATAATTTCGATGTTCTGATTCCAGAAATAACATTTATTTTATCTAAATAATTTTCTAAATATTTTAATTTTCACTTTTAAAATAAAAACCTACATTTATCGAAAATTCACGGGTTTTGACAAAAATGGATATCAAACCTTAATAAAAATTACAATTGCATTCATAAAATTATAGGATCATTTATATATAATAAAATTAATTTAATCATAATAATAATAATATTTTATTAAAATATTATTTAATTCAAAAATCCCTTAATTTAATAAAATATAATTCTTAATTAAATAATAACTAAAACACTATTTTCAATTTAAAAACTATTTACAATGTATCAATAAAGACAAGAAAGTATATTAATTATTATATACAAAAAATAATGTACATGAACATAGTACTAGAAATTTGTTACACAACCCCTTAAAATAGCCTCATAATACCTAAGGGTAAGGTGTGTGATGGTGACAGACTCTTGGGGTGGCTCGGATAACATCGCTCGAGTGGTAATTTCTATCAACTTCTACTTTTCCTGTAGAAGGTAACGTTAGAGCTTGACATGATGAAGCTTGGCTTGGGATTGGTCAAGAGAGAAGTCCAAATATTCCACCTCTTTTACGAGATCCAAAAAATGGGCTTCATATGGAGCAATTCTACTGGATGAGGCCATATCTTCCTTTGTCTAAGTAAATTGGGTCTGTTAAAGCCCTATATTTATACTAATCATGTGATCACTGTTCAATGGCTATAAAAGCAACAGTCACAATTCTTAACATAAAATCAAAGAATTTGACATTTTATATAAACATTTTACATAAAGATACATTTAATTAGATCAATAGGGATTTCCATTAATGAAGCTTTGGGTTGTTACAAGTCATAGAAAACACTGACATCATCTCGTGATTATATAAGTAGTGAAAGTCCTAAGACATAACAAGGAAACTAGACAATGATATCCAATGAGGGTGTTCCAGGGTAAAAAATAAGGTAACATAAACTCACAGAAAGATAACTCTATAGTACCTTGGTCTAGATAACAGATAAGAGTGTAATACATGGAGCATAATCTAAGGTATTCTACAATAAGGTGCCTATCGAGACCAATGTGATCGACCAAGGTAAAACGGGGCTATGAAAAGACAGGGCCCTTTGGGATTTAGCCATGGAACCTACTAGAAAATGTTGGATACAAGGAGAGTTTATGAGGTATCCAGTAATAAATAATGGGTCCTAATGGTAGTATAATGGAATCCCAAGAATAGACAAGAACTGCAGTCTAAGTGGGTATCAACCTAAGATAATTGTATCCCTAAATCGGAATGGGGTTCCTGATACCCAAGGTACTATCCTCTCAGATTCCCAGGTGAGCTCGAGTAAGTACATTACTTTTTGATATTGTAATCATGTAGGAATTATTTTGGACCATGTCTCTCCTTCTATTAGTGTGGGTAGGTCATGCCAAGTTGAAACCATTTATTTATTTGTCCAACCATCTTCTTTAATTAGTGTGGATAGGATATGTTTCGTTGCAACCATTTAATGAAGTCATAGTTGGCCATTAAGACATATTCAATTATTGAGGTTTACTCCACTACCTTCCATCAACATGGAAATGGGTGCTACGGTCATGTGATCATTATTCAATATATTTTTATAAGGCCATGTTATATACTTAGTATACTTTCCATTTTACATTTCATATTTCACATTGAATAATCATTTGTTAGCACTTAACTTTGGGGGGGGGGGTCTAGTGGTGAGCATACATGGTACATGATATTATTAAATTACCATTAACAACAAGACATTTATTATAAGTAGTCTCACCTTCAAAATGGTCAATCAAAGGCACACCCGAATGGTGGCTCAAATATGCCGAATCACTAAAAGTCAATTATGGAATAACCTTCAATGTGAGGAGGATTGAGTTGTTTGTGAAACCACTAAAAACTAATTACATATTTGGAAAGAGAATAAGCATATGATTATAATTATTATAATCAGCGAATGTTTATTTAAGAAATAGTTTTCAAAGAAACCGGTGTGCCCCACACTAACATTCAAAAAACACAAACGCTAGAAATGAGTTATGGACCACCAACCTTAGGGTTGTATGACTCTCCTCCTCCAGTATCTACCATTTATTTTACTCAGATAAAATTATATCTAAGAAAATATAAAAAAATTTCACATAGATATATCTTTGCCGATAGTGAAAGAGAAGTGGAATGGCTAAAGGGGACTCGAGTACTTACCGTTGCACATCCAAAATGACGAAAAAAAGCTCGATCAGAAGCCAGACTAAGAATATCTCGTCTTTAAAAAACCTAAAATTGAAAGTGTTATGTGAATCCCACATAAACTCAGATTATTGAGGAAGGGAATGAATTAATAGATCATTAATTGTTTTTTTATCGATTTTACACAAGTTTTTAGCATGCGCACAGTTTGTCGGCACGACTTTTCAAACCGTGCGCAAACCGTGTGAGGTGGTTCTGCCAGAACCTAGTAAATTTTTTTGTTCACATAGTTTGGTTACATGGCCGTGCACTAACCATGTGAGGTTCCACTGTCCAAAAAAACACAATTTTCACTCTTAAGAAAACCGTGCACTAATTGTGCGAAAACCATGCGACTTCGCCTGTTTTCCCAAAGATAGTTGTTCCAAGATCCAAATAATCCCCAGAAACCATCATATAATTTTATAACCCAATAGGAATCGATATTATGTCCAAATTAAGTATTTATACTGAATATCTATGGATCCATACCTGATTGAATAACCTGATTCTTACAACAAATATGAATGAATAGTCAAAAAATATATTTCACAATGATTAAACAATGCAAAAGTAAAAAATATAGTAAAAAATATATGATATAAATATAAAGACCATTATATACTCCCCTAAGTAATCAATGTGTCCATAATGACAACTTGATTACTAGAATATAAAACAAGAGAAATAACATCTCAATTGGATAATGAATCTCTTATATAGACCAATCTCCTTTTATTATGGTTGATAATTTTTTATATATCAATATCATGAATTATATTTTATCCCCATAGTTTCATCAATAATATATCAGTGAATATAATCTCAATCATTCCATCTCGACTCGATATTAATTTCTCAGTATCAATAAAAAATGTTTAGTTATCTTCCATCCATGGTCAAAAATTAATTATATTTCATTTATTCTTAAAGAATGTTTTTATTGAATAAATAAAGATATGGTAAAGATATATCGATATTTTATATATATTTCTTTTCTATTTCACTTTAAAAATATTCAATCCATTGTAATTAATAATGTTCTAACATACTCATTGTATAATAACTTTTAATGATAAAAATAATAAATTATCATAAAATTGTTTACTCGATTAATTAAAAATATATCCTAAATATAATCTATGATAAGATTTAACAATTTACTATGATATTATCTATGAAAAATAATAGAATTTATCCAACTAATAATAAAATTAGAAACCAAAAATTTAACCATTTAAAAAAAAATCATTTCGATCTCATTAAAAATAATGTAGGCTTCCAGGAATTGAAATAAGAAGAAATATTTATCAAATATATATTTAAATTATATAACTATATAGTGATATCTCATAATATTATGTAATGGATGTAATTGGAAACCATTAAAATACTACCAAAATCCAATACAAAATCCCTATATTTTATAACTATGTAATATAATACATTTAAACATTATATAAATACAACCCCACAACATCTCTAAATCTTCTGAAAATCATACTACAACCTCGGGTTTATTCAATTGGATTTTTTTTACTTCATGTTCACTTGACCACATTGGGAAGAAGAGTATAGTTAAAATTTCAATCAACAAATTGTACAATTCAGTGAATTTAACATCTTTTCAATACACTATAGAGTGATGCAATTAAACACATATTAATGGAATAACATTTAAATGTTGTCATTCTTAAATGAAAATGTTTCTGTGCATATAAACTAATTTTTACATGGTAATAATTTATATTTTTTTTGAAATTTAGTATAATTATACACATCCAACTCATTTATAATATGTTAGAGAGTCAATATTTTTATATACACATAATGGGATATCTGTAATAATATTATTTTTGATTCTGTTTATATGAATAGGTATTTTGGATCAAAGGGATAGGTAATACTATGGATCATAATGGGAACATAATTATCATTGTTTTCTCAAATAAATAACTCATCAAAAGTAATAAATATATATTGAAATAATTTTAATTCCATAAATTCGTCCATTTCCTCTAAAAAATAGTTAATAACATATTTCCTTTAAAAATTCATTGGAATTAAAATATTTTTAAGATTAAAATCATTTCGAAATTTTTCACATAATTTCTTATCATAATGAATTCTTATACACACTAAAGAATCACAAGGCAAAGCCTATGTAATTTTTAGGATATTGGGATTATATAAACCATGAAAATGTGTCTCTCTATTTTAAGTCACTATATTTTCCATAATTTTCAAAATATATAAATATATGGATTCTATAAACCATGAGATGTTATTTTTTGAGGTATCATTATAAATAAATAAAAAAACTATAAAACATTCTTCATTTTATTAGACCGAAATATTCAATATAATTGACTAAAGAGTACTGGATTGTTTCATTGAATTCTCAATTTTTTATAATTATTAAGAGGAAAAAATAGAATTTATTATAGAGTATGAATGGACTCCAAGAAGATATGTCTTCCTTAGACTTGGATTAAATATTGAAAATCTTTGTTATGGTATAGTTTATTTAATGGTGGTGTGGGGATAATGATTTCTGATGCCATGTGATATGATTAGAAGAGTTATAAATTGAGTAGGATATTTTTATTTATTTAATAATCATTGTTTCTTTTAATTCATCTAGTGAAAACCTATTTTTAAATTTTATATTGTATTTTTAGGTTGTATCATAATGTTTCTACGATTTTTTATTAATCTTAAATATGTCTCATTGAACCATTTTATAGAATTTTTTTTCCATTGTGATGTTTTATTTTGAATTTAACTGTAATTCATATTCATGGTTATTTGTGTCATCGTGTTTATTTTTCCTTATTTAATTGGATGGTTACGTTATAGGGATTAGTGTTGTGGATAACAAATGTGACTAATATGATATTAGGAATTAATTTTTCACTGAATTTTGTATATCATAAAGTTCCTTAATTATAGTAAATTAATTATGTCACACACCCTCCCCTAAAAAATAAAGTTTGAGAAATTGAATCATGATTTCCTAGGTTGTACAATACTATTAAACAAACAATAAAATCACACTAAAATGTATTTGTTTCATATATTTCAACAAAAATTAAAGTGTTATATTGAAATTTATCTAATACCATCATATTTAAATGAACCTTAGGATTATTTTTATAAATATTTGCTTAATTTTTTATCCATTTTTTGGAAGCAATAGCATGGATTTGAATTAATGATATAATACTAAATTATTTTTTTTCAGTTTCATCTATCTATTTCCTTTTCTACTTCACTCAATAGTCATAGATGTATTGTATGTTTAATTTCATCATTACTTTCTCAATTTATTTATGATTTTACATAATGTATAATTTTAATGAGTTATCCATGTGTGTTTTTTGGGATATGAACCATGATTCAATATATTCAGGTACTAAGTATTGATAAGAATTAATAAATTTAATAGATTTGAAACATCATTATCTTTTTTGGTGGGAATTTCGAATTATCATAATTATATTTTTAGTGGTTAGTTTTTTTGTACTAATCTAACTATTTTTTAGAAATAAATAATAAAATAAATAGTGTAATGATTATTCAAATTAAAATTATTTGGTTTTTTATTTCATGACTTTATTATTACTATTCAATATATATCATTTTATGATATATAATTCAATTTTTTATTAATGGATGATGTTATTTCAATTTGATTGATCCCATATTATCCTGTTTTTCAATTTTCATTCATCAATAATAACTAGTAAGCAGATTTTTATTTCTATTAGGCTTACCTTAATAATTATAATGACATCAATTAAAAAATATTATTTTATTATACTATCAAATAATGTTCAATAATGATTATGAATATATTATTTAAAATTGAAAATATAATAATGGGTAAATAAAATCATGTAAATATTAACAATGTATATTTATATTTTCACACTTCACTATAATTTTTTTGAGTCACATAAAAAACACATTAAAAGAGACATAATAATAGTAAAATAAAAAAACTCCATAAATTGATTATACATCATTGAGAGGAATTTTAGCGAGTGATGAATGATGTATATATCAGGTATTTATATGATTTATAATTATTATATGAATGTTAAAAATAATAATTCCATACCGGTAAAATTATTTTTATAATAAAAGTATAATAATTGAAATAGTAAAAATAATGGTTTGATTTGTTATGAAAAAATTATTGGAATTTTAATTACGATATATATATGGTAGTGAAAAATATATGAAAATTAATACATGAAATAATAAAAATTTAATTATTTTTTGTAGGAATACATAAATGTATTAATTTTTTAATTCATTTTTTAATAGAAATGAAAATATAAATTTGAAATTAATTTTTAAAAAATAGTCATTATGTACCATAAATATTTATATATAAATATTAAAATAGACCAAATAAAATTTAACTTTTTTTATTAAAAAACACATTTATGGAAAATAATTGAAACCAAAAAATTTTACGCAAAATTATAGACACCTTAGGATATCAAAAACTAATTTTTAAAAAAATATCTTGGTAATATAGATTAATATTTTGGAATCATTACAACATAATTTTATATGGGTGATGATTTATTATTTTTAATAAATAATAAAATTACATTCATGAATTTAAAAATTAAATATATGATAAATATAAGTAACTTATTTTATAATCACATATATGAGTGAATTTCATTAGTTTATATAATTTAAATTTAAAATAAAAAATTATAATATATAATTATAAAAAATGAACCACACTATTAAATCAAAACAATGTTCACTATTTCATGATATAATATTTTATTCTCAAAACTATTGAGAAACACCCCCTCCCCAACATATAAATTACACCCCTCACCACTGTTAATAACATTAATCCATAAGAATCTAATAATGACTATTTTATACCCCAAAAGGGAAAATATTCTAACCAAATTTTGAAATCAATGTTCTAAAAAATGACCAATATAGAAATATTTATGGTTATTCTAATGGGTCAACTCAAATTAGAGAATATGGGTCTTTAATTTGGTTAATAATTCTATTTATACACATTATTACATTCACCCACACTATTTACTTTTCGTGAAAAATACATTTAAAATATTTTTAAAAATTTATTTTATCTATATTATGAATTATATGTCCATATAAATAAGATAATATAGTTTTATTGTTTTTTATGACCATTAAAACATCAAAACCCAGTTTATTAATGAATATGGATTATGTTTTAGAAAATCAACCAAAATATTACAAAGATAGATTTCTATATTCATCTAATGTAAAATATTATATATTTGAAATTATTAAAAATATAGAATGATATATTGTGAATTATGTTGATGATATAGAAGATAACCTACATTTTCAATTTTAATGGCCCCAAATAAGTATATTTAGACACCATTAATTACATGAATACATTTTTTTATCATCTATTTGACTATTGAAAAATTATAATAATTTAATGATAAATAAATCATATGTATATACATATTGAAATCATGGAGTTTTTTTATATTACATGAACATTATAAACATATCAATGAAGTAACAAAATAGTTGACAGAATAATGATAACTAGATGATATGTGAAAAAAATGTAATCAATGGTAGTTATATGATAATAAACATAAATTATTATATATTATAACTATTAATATGGTTAAATATAAATGATATATTATATTCTAAAAAGTTTCGGAACATTTTATATGAGTTGTATGGAAGTTCATGTCTAAATTTATTCGATCTTGAAAACTTTAATATTTTCATTATTAATTGAAACTTTATCTAATCATTTATGAATATCACTGAATTAATCACATTTACATCCTATAATTTATTAATATAAATATGTGTGTGTTCCTTACATATGCATATTATTTTTCATATATTTTTTGTAATGGGGATATACATTTTTTTATGATCTCGATTAAATATTTTCAATGATAAATAAAATAATAAAGGGAGATTTAATATTTATGATTTCATTACATGTTAAAAAATAAAAAAATATTTATATAATTTTACAATTTTACTAAATCTCAAAATATATTTTTTAAATATATAACAATTAATTTACTTGTTTTTATAATTAATTATTCTCTTACATTTTCAAATATATTTTAGAAAATTTTTATTATAATATTTTTGTGGATCATTTCTATATTTAAATATACCCCAATATCGCGGTATATTTACCCCACATGAGCACTATATCGATGAATGCTTGCTGTTTATTTTATCATTATAAAAAAATATTCCTTGATCTAATCTTTTCAAGGAAATTGATATGATTATTCATTTTATTACGCACCATGAAGTGATTATGAAACTAATATATTGTCATTTTTTTCACATGATTCTTCTAATATATACTTTATTTACCCCTGAAACTCATAAATGTGAACATATTTTGATGTCATAGATTGACACAAAATTTTTCAAACACCCAGAAGATTGGTTAATTATAATGTATAATGAGATACAACTTATGTATCGCTATAATATAACCTATAAAATTATGATATAAAGTTTTGGAATGGATCCTTGATGTAATAAATAATTAAAAAACAATTATTTTTCCCTTAATTTTTATTCCATGATCTTAAAACATCATCTCATTTATTCAATTATTTAATATGAAAATCAATTTTCATTCTAAAAAATGATATAATGATTCTAGTATCACATGTTTTACATTATTATAATGTGAATTATTAAAAATAAATTAACTAAGATTTATATCTCACCCTCTAAATTAATATTTGTCCCAATGATATAATAAATTCTACTATATGTTTATTGGGGATTTTATTTATATTATAGAGATGTAAAAATAAATATGTTTATATTATTTTAAAAATGATCTATTATTCATAAAATCCCTTGAACACACGAGAAATATAGTTTTATGGATATGTTACACGACAAAAGTTTTGGCTAAAATAACATTATGTTATTAATATATGGGTTTTTATAGATGGTATTAAATAATGTTTTAATTTTTTTATTTTTTTTGTTTAGATATCCAAGTGAAAAATATTCAATTGATAAAATAATTTTAAAAATATAATGATATAAGTAAGTATTTAAAATCTATTTATCAACATAAAATTAAATGTTCACCATTTTCCTTTTATATAATTATATATATATATATATATATTATTTTTATAACATATATGTTTGATTTATTAATTTCATTGAAATATGAGTAAAAAATTAAATGGATAATGTGATAAAAAATAAATAATTTCCTAAAAGATATCTAAAATATTATTATACCATATATTTAGATAAAAAATATAGATAATTTTCACATTTATTTTTTAGAAAATAGAACTGGTGTATTCCCTGACTCCAAAGGGGAAACAATTTTCAGGTGATCCATTTAGATAAGGAACTCATGAACAAATGTCTTATCATATGACCCTCTAATCATTGACCACATGATTATTTCCTTGGTTAATATATTTTATTTCATTCAATGATCCAATAAATATAATATAATATTATTGTAATACACATATAGGTTGAAGTTGAATAGTGTGCGACACAAATAATAAATATTATCCCAATTGTTGATATATAATCAACTGAATATTTTTAATTCCAAAAAATAAATCCTTATAAAAAATTTCCCCTTATATCTATATTATAATATAATGTTATATTTTTAGTATGACAAAAATGAATATTTTATTTATTCATTCATATGAATTTAAAATCCAATGTTTTGTGTTGTATTCCTTAGATGCTATCATTTAACTAAAAAAAATGTTTTACCTCCTCATTAGTGGATTTTGTATAAGTATTTGAAAATATTTATTAATTAGTAGCTATAAAAATTATGTGTAAATAGAATAATGTGACCAAAATGTATTGATAGATATTTTTAATCATTACTGTTTTTTTGGGGATGTATAAAAAGATGGAAATTGTAGTTTTACTATAGTGGATATTTTCATATATTATATTGAGTGATGAAGAATAAATTATTGACATATCAAAAATGTGGAAACTAGTATCCTCAGAGTCATTTCAATGGTATAGTGGGATGAATAAATTTTTTAAAAGAAACACATAATTAAAATTAATGTGATGATTTATGAAGACAATAATAAATATAATGGATTAAAATCAGTCTCCCATAAGTATTCCTTGTATACAGTAATGTAATAATTATAATTAATATGGATAATATAGTCGTTAGGGAACCATTTTTGGGGTTCCTTATATTTAATTAATGAATACAACCTATGACGTCAATATGGAAAGGGAAAGATAATGTCATCATTTCTGCTATGGTTTAACATTAAATTTAATTAGTGAAAGGTATACTTTTTATAAATTAATGTTCAATGAATTTTCTATTGAATATGTTCTTTGTAATCATTTTTATAAATATTTTTTTTGAAAATATAAAAGCACAACTTTAGACATGGATGATGTGTTTCAAATCAAGACAATATGTGTTGAAGAATGAAAAGTCAAGGATATAAATCTTACAAACATTTCATTTTTTGTAGATTATCATAGATAAAATTTCTTTATTGCAATTAACGTATATCATTTCAATACATGATTAAATATGGTTCAATGAAACATTGATAAAATTATCTATCAACAGTTTAAAATATGTTTTCATGTAATTAACCATCCTCAAAATATATTAATTAAAATAGAAAAAATTAATATTCATTGTAAAATTCTTCCTATGAATTAATATTATTACATTATGTGTAAACATAAATAGCAGAGATTAAGGATAAAATGTAATGGATAATCCTCGATGTCATATCCATGGAGATATAATTTTCATTAGTATTAAATAATGTGAACTTTATATTTCCTCCAATTATAGTGTTTATGTTCTCAATTGAACATACATAAAGATATCATTATATATTCATGAGTTCTAATTGAATTTACAAATTCAAAATGAAGGAAGTATGAAACAAATACAGTATAATCAAAATTTTTTTTCCGATGCCAATGTGATTCACCATTGGTTCCCCCAATAACCATTTTCATGAAGAAGGATCAGAAATTACATATTTATATTAATAATAATTAGATAAAAAAAATCATGGTATAGATAAGGAATCCATTTTCATGTTTTGGGGAATATTACAATAAATTATAAATTCCCTAAAAAATATTAGTGGTATCTTTACACATCAGATATAATAAATTAAAAGTGATAAAAATTTATTTTCCCTTAACTACCTTTTTAATGATATATAGAAATTTAATGTTCAATGTTATGCATTATTTGGATCACTAAATCACATTAAATCATTGTATACTATATGAATAAATCATTATATATTACCTTCAAATATATAAACTATTATATATAAATTATATAGTAATATAATTTAAATATTGGGGTACATTAAATGAATTCGATAAATATGATAAATACTTTTCAAAAAGAGATATCAAACATTATATATGTAAAATGTGACTTTTGGATTCAGCATTCTAATTTTACATTAGAAATTATTACAAGAAAGGGAAAAATTATCATTAAAAAATGAATATTTATGAATGACCCATACCAACAACTATACTAGAAAACCATAAATTTTTGTTTTAGTTATATAGTACCAATTACTTTTGTTGATGCCTACCATATATTTTGAAACTCTTAATGTAAATCTATGTCTCGTATAACTTAGTCCGAGGAAGAATAGAAAATGAACTCAGGTGGGTTTCCCCGCATGAAAAAGTTTTCCGACTAACATCTAGGGTCTGAGTTCGTCAGTGGGGAGACTATATAATCAATATCATGTCATAAAAACAATAAATAACATTAAAAAGGAAATATATATAATATTGGTACACATGCGGAAAATAAATATGGAATATATTCCATAGAATAAAGAAGATCCCATGGAGGAAATAAACATCCATGTAATAAGCAGTAGATAAATAAAAGATAAATTTCAATCCTCTGGAGTCCATCACAGCTTGCTAATAGCTCTGGGAACCACTGCTCAACCGTCTATCATAGGCCCCATGGCCTTCACTGAATCCTTCATGTTATCCAAATGGGAGTTGAAATGCCCATGTAGGGTGTGAGTTCAATACTCAGTAAGACACCACCAGTTAATCATTAACCTAATGTGTTCTTGTATACAAGTGTATTCAATAATAAAGTAAATGTGTTGGTAGTATAATAACATACAATACCAAACTGAGAGGATGTGCGCTAACCAGGATTCCACAAACACCCAGATGTACCTTCTTCTGATCTATTCCAGATATAACTATATGTCAATAAGTTACTAAACCCATCCACAAGGCTATTGGTGATTCACATAGAATCAACAAAGCATTGAGTGAAATAATCCTAATAGAAATCCACAATGCATCGGGTAATACACAGAATTGAAAAGGCATCAGGTAACACTCAGAATCCACAAGGAATTAAGTATCAGTCATCTACTTGGAATCTATAAGGCATCAAGTTGATTCCAGGTTACACTATTATCATGTTGCATCATCATCTTCGTCGAATGTCATGTGCACACCCCACAAGTAGTAATCATATAAGAACATCCAACTGTCATGTATAAACATACCATCCTTGAAATTAATACATGACATTCATACCATGATAACAACCATAGAACACATCATGATAAATATAACATCATTATAAACATCTACATTCGAATCAAACATCCTCTTGGAATCATGTTATCACATCTATAAAATGGAATAAAATCATTCCATATTAATGGATACACCCGCACATGTAAAAAATCACATTTCAATCATGATATTAAACAAGACAACACATAAATTAAATATTGAAACATGTGTAAACAAGAGTTTAAATGATAATGAAATTCCAACTACAATGGTCGCTTATATAGAAATAAACAGTGGTAATACAACAAAGATCCAAATTAATGCTCTTGTTTTCAATTATTTAAAATCATAATGTCATTAATGATTCTTTGAACAAAATATAGATATTTAATTTTAGAAGAATAAAATATCACAAATGATAAATAATTCTCTCTAATAGATAATTTTGGAATTAATATTTAGGTCAAAGAATTTGTATTATAAATAATTCATTGATAAGATATTTATTATTTATCATTTGATAATTTTTAATAAATTATCTCTTGATTATACATTTGATTAAATGTTGATAATTTTAATTCTATAAATTCCCATTTGATAATTTATTTGATAATTTTATATAAATTATCCTTGATAATTATCATGGATAATTATTCTCCATGTGATTAGACATTATCCATTTCAATGCATATTTAGATTTCTTGAAGGATCTTGCAATGGCTAAGGGTCCTATGATAGATGACTGAGTAGTGGAGAAATGAGCTATTAGTGGGCTGTTATAAACTATAGAGGACTGTATATTATAATTATTTATCTATGTCTTAATAATTTTCATAATAATCCTTTAAAAATGTATTATAAAATATCCATTAAAATGTAAAAAAATAAATATTTGAATATCTTGCAACCTTAACAAAATATGATTTAGGTTATTCTTGAAGAGATGAATCCAATGATGATGACTTCATGCAATTCCAATAAATATCACAAAAGATATTGAATTTAAAAGTTTGAAAGAAGGAAAACGATAATAAAAATTATGAAAAATAACACATACATTTTTCTCATACTCACCACGAAGGGAGGAGAAAAAACACCAAATAATAAGGAGAAACTATGTCATCCAGATATGGAGGATAAAACTAAAACCATTGGGGTTCATAAGGAGGATCAAGTGTTGTTCGAATCTAGAGGAAAACCTAAGTGTGGATTTCTTTAAGAATTTAGAGAAGTAGAATAAAACTCCAATCTAATCCCAATATTCCCAAATCCCACATAAATATGCACCATTTCAACCAAGTATTACAATTGAGTGATTATTTTCACCTATATTACATGATGTGATTTTAAATGGACTAAAATAGTTTATTTTCCTGGCTATTAGGATCATAGGATCATAGATATAAAGGTTTCACGATTTTGGAAGATAATGAACAATAACATTAATTTTTTGAGTTAAAATAATAATTAAATTAAAATATTAAAACCGATTGTTTAATTTAATTACTAAATAACATAAAAGTTTTGAACGACCAAACCAAACACTCCTTGATTATGAAATTTATACCATTTCTAGGGTAAACCCCCTATTCCAGACAAATCAATGGTCTCATAATATTCAGAAAAATCACTATTTGAGATATATAAATTAATTATTATTTAAAAAATGGAAGAAATAATTAACTAAAAATTAAAGGTTATTTTTCAATAGTGAGATTTCTAAATGTCAAATGTTTATAAATATTATACCCTTTATAGGGTAAACATCCTATTCTAGACATTACTGTGGTCTCAAATATTTTATATTATGCATTGTTTGGATGACATTAAACTAATTTATAAAATCATATAAAAATTCTTCTTTAAAATTCTGTTTTGATAACTGGACTGGCCACACTCTCATTTCTGATATGCCTAATACCTTTTCCCCTAATCCCTCGAACTGCTCTATTAGGGAGATGATCAATTCCCTTGATTCTCAACTTCCGAATCCTATAAAGGGGATTGTGGATAATTATTATTTCACTTCCAATAAGGATCTTCTTGTTTGGGAACCTGCTCATAATGGCCTGTTAGACTCCAAAAAATTTTATCACTATCATTTCCCTAACGAGGATGAAAATTTTAATTGGGTGTCCAATTTCAATAAAGCCTAGATTAAGCCTTCTCATCTTACTCTTATGTGGCGTATTGCGCATCAAAAAATTCCAACTGATGTTTGCCTACAATCTTATGTCTTTAATCTTCGCTCTAAATGTAGATTATGCAATCATCATCGTGAGGACATCAATCATCATTTTTATCTTGTGATACTACTATGGACCTTTGGCATTACATATTAGACCTTTTTGGATGCAGATGGCTTTTAGATACATTTATTTTCTCTCAACTGAAAAGAACGTTGGAATTCCCAAGATCTCCCCAAATCAAGAATCTCATTCTTACTGCTGTTGCAGATATTCTACATATACTATGGTATGGTAGAAATGATTCTTTTTTCAAAAATAACTCTTTTAATATTAATTCAGGTAAAAGGAGGATTCTGCTGGCTATAAAGGAAGCAACTATGATCCAAAAAGAATGTTGTGACAATTGTGTCATAGATTTTGAAACCCTTCTCCGAATTGGTGTCAAAGGTATCTTCCGGAAGCCACGCTACACTATTGAAGTTTTCTGGTAGGCACCTCCTCCTGGATGGATTAAGGTAAATGTGGACGAATCTTCACAAGGAAATCCTGGACTTGCTGGATGCGGAGGAATTTTCAGAGACCATCAGGACCAGATCCTCGGATGTTTCTTTGGAAGCTGTGGAAATGCTTCTGCGTTGGAGGCAGAAATGCTTGCTACTATTCATGCCATCGCCTATGCAAATCTTTTCAACTGGAAGAATATCTGGATCGATAGTGACTCCACTACTATTGTGCAAGCCATCTGGAAGGGTGATGTCCATCTTGCATGGTCTCTCACCCCCAGATGGATGGACTGCCTTGCTGCGCTCAACGACCTCAACTTTAGTTCCACTCATACCTATCAGGAGGATAATATGATCTCCGATGGGCTTTCCAACATGGGAGTCTCTCATGATATCACTTGGAAGAATGAACTCCCGCCAGAGTTGATTCCTTCTTTTATTAAGGACTCTAGAAAATTGCCCTATTTCTGTCTGTTGCAACTTATTTGTGCCTCTTTCTATTTGAATAAAGCTCTAAGTTCTGGTCTTTTGACCAGAACCCACTTTTTTTAAAAAAATAGAATCATATAAAAATTAATATAAAAAATTTATATCAACTTCTGTGAGGCATTATGGCTCACATAATTTCTGACCAACATTGTGTACTACTAAGAAAAATTCTATTAGAAATTCTATATGGCTAACTCAGATTTTACCCTTACACAAGGTCGTAAACATCTATTGAATCATTTTCACTGAAAAATAATTTTTTATATAATACACATATAAATTATCAACAATGGTGTTTTATTAACTTTGTATAATTCAGGATATTACCATTATCCCCCTATAATGAATTCTCGTCCCTAAGAAGTATCTAAAATGGTCTTTCTCAGACATCTTAGGCCACTATGTTTGAACAAGAAACTCACCTACCCCCATTTCTTCTTGGATACATCCATACTTCTATTGAATTTGGACTAGTAGTAATGTCTTTCATTGAAACTCCTTCTTTCAATGATCTTTTATCTGCACTGGACGATCCTCATAAGATGCATTTGTCTCCAGCTTAACATCCTCGCAATCAATAACATTTATAGGGTTGGGTATGTACATTCAAAGTTGTGAAACATGGAACAAATAAGTCATAACTCGATTGTGAGAAGGGAGGTATAAAGGATACATCACTACCAATATTTTCTTGGTGATTTCAATATGTCAAAAAAAACATGGTGTAAGCTTTCCTTGCATTCCCAAACATTTATGCCCCAACCGAGTAGTCACCCTCAAGAAAACATGATCTTGCACAACAAAATACAAGGGTATCCTCCTTCAGTCGGTATATGATATATTCTTTCTCTGAGTGGTGATCAATGTCTTATCTATTAGATACACCCTCTCAAAGGTCTGTTGAACCATACTAGGGCTAACAACAGCTATCTCACGTACATCATGCCAACAAAATAGTGAACGACATGGCCTCCCATAAAGATCCTCATGAGGTTCCATATGAATCAAAGCCATATAACTATTATTGTAAGAAATATCAATCAATTATAGGTAATCATACCATAATCCACCAAGGTATAGTACGCATGCTTGACGTATATACTCCATTATGTGTATAGTCCGCTCATACTGTCCATTGATTTGAGGATTGTATGTTTTGAACAATCATAGCTAAGTCCATTCAGATTTTTGTAAGTCCTTCTAAATGTGTGATGTAAATCATGAACCTCTATCATAAATAAGGATCAATATAACTCCATAAAGGAACATGATATTTCAGACAAAGATCTGTTTTAACTCTTCTGTGGAGTGATTCTCCATTTTCGGTGAGAATTTATCGGACTTCGTTAAACTATCAGAAATCATCCAAACCGCATCGTGACTCCTCAGGGTCCTGGGTATCCCCATAAAAAATTACATCACAATGTCTTAAAACTTCCACATAGTTATTTGTAATGGCTATAACAACCCACAAGAATGTTGGTGCTCAGATCTCACCCTCTAACATGTGAGGCATCGGGAGAAAAAACTAGAAATGTCTCTCTTCATCCCTAGACACTGGAACCCTCACCTAAAAACATGATACATCTTGGTCACACTAGGATGTACTCCCCATATTGAGGTATGTTAATCCCTCATAAACTCATCTCTAATAGATTAATGTACTAATACACTCATGTATACCAAGTTCATATCATCATCCTTCATCGATCATATGAGAATCGAATCACCCCCAAATATTTTTTCCCG
Organism: Viscum album; assembly: GCA_963277665.1. NCBI lineage: Eukaryota > Viridiplantae > Streptophyta > Magnoliopsida > Santalales > Viscaceae > Viscum > Viscum album. The sequence continues at coordinate 13,040,721 of OY728151.1, read as the reverse complement.
CATAACCGTAAAGTCTGAATCTAAATCTTATTCACCTTTTACCCAGTCCACAAGTGAGGATGTGACTATCAAGGGATAACAATTCATAAAACCATGTTCATCCAATGCATCCACCCTCCAATCAGCCAAAACAATCATCAAATGACATTGTTCCTTTGAGGACCTCTCCCTAAGTTACTTCTCATCCTGAGTCTTTTGGATATGGAAATCTACTATGACATTTAGAATTCAAGGTGCGTATGTTATCTCTAATTTGAATGTCTGTAAATTCGTAACCCAATGCATCTTCCTTAGATTTAGGTCCTTCGATGTGAATATGTATCAAAGTAACTTGTTGTCCGTGTAAACAATAAACCTATCACCAAAGAGATAGTATGTCTAATAATTTAGTATGTAGAGAACAATTATCATCTCCAAGTCATGTGTACGATAGTTCATATCATTGGTTCATTGAATATAAGACCCATATTCCAAGAAATTCTCTCTTTGCATTAGAACTACCCACTAGACCAATTCTTGATGCATCATAGTACACTCCATACCCAATCCCAGGCTCCAGGAGTGTCAATAATGGAGATTTCATCAACCTTCTATTTCACAGATGTCATATTTCTACACACTGATCTGACCACAGGAACTTCACTCCCTTCATTGTATTTGTTTTCATGGTTACTTTTAGTCCTGATAAGTACTGGATAAAAATCTCATAATATCCATCCAAACCTAGAAATCTCATAATCTCAAACACGTTTCAGGGATGTGTCCAAGACATTACTACTTCAAACTTCTCTCAGTTTACTAATATACCAGTCTCAGAAACCAAAAGTCATAGTAACATCACTTCATTAATCCTAATGTCACATTTTGTTAACATGGAAAAAATATTACATCACGAAGCATATTCAATATAATCTCTAGGTTCCAATCACGTTGCTATGACGTCGATGTGTAAATGAGGATATCATTATCGAACAGTACAACGTATCTATACAGTTATGGATGAAATAACTTTTTCATGAGCTCTATAAACACCACTGGTGTATTCTCCAACCCAAAAAACATCACCATGTTCTCATACAGTCCATATCTACTTTGAATGGAGGTTTTCTGAATGTCCTCCTCCGTAACCCACAACTGGTGGTAGCCCGATTGAAGATAAATATTGGATAAACATCAGGCTCCCCAAAGATGATCGAAAATATCATTTATTCTAGGAAAAAGATAATTGTTCCTCATCTTTAAATGGTTAAACTTTTGGTAATCAACACATAGTGAAAGACCACCAAATTCCTTCTTACAAAGAAATTGATTCAGTATATGGTGAACTTCTAGGTTTGTTAAATACCATTCTTTCTAGGTAATCCAGTTTTTCATTGACATCCTTCAGCTCAGTTGGAGCCATAAGTTAGATGGGTATCGAAATGGGTTGTGCACCTTTAATGAGAACTATCTCAATGTATACTTCAATATTAGGATGGTTTATAGTGAATTAATATGGAAAGACATCTTGATTGAGATCCCAAAATGGTAGAAAAGATGAGGGTGTTCCCACAAATGTTGCTAGAAGGTCCAATCCTACCATTTATGTTGTGATTTTCCTATACTGGATAATGTTTGGTACAACTATTCATGCACCTAGTTCCCACTATCCATACCTCAAGAACTTATCACCCTTGGGTGAATTAAAATATACTCATATATGATAGCAATCAATGTAATCTCAGAAGCTCATAATTTAGTCCATGCAGAGAACCACATTGAATTTCATCATTCCTAGAATCATGAATTCCCATAGATGACTATAAATGGAGACAAATAGTGGACAGTCTAGGCATCGGTGAAGACGATCCACTATTATACACAACGGTGTATCATGGGAGACTAACTCAGAAGATAACTTCACTAGTAAGTAAATTCCAGCAACAACTTGTGAAGATATGATGGAATGGGAAGCACTAATATCAAATAAGACAGTAGATAAAGTAAAAATGATTATGACTATAACTTGAATAGTGGATGGTTCTTCTCCCCTATAATCTAGAGTCTAGACCATAGAAAATATGCGGTCGGCCACGTCTCCTCACCCATGCCCTTGAGGTGCACGGATTCTATGATTCTGCTACTGAGAACTCAAACTGTATCCTCATTTATAACCCCTACCTCTGCAATAGTTTGACCTATAAATCATGGAGAAAAACTATTGAAGATTCCTCGTCTTCCCAAACTATCAACACATGCTCTGAGGTATAGAACCAAATAAAGTTTCTATCATTTCCATAGTTAAAGCATTGTAATAACTATGAATAACATGCAAGGATAGATACATGGGTTTGTACTTGTAGTTTTATACCTTTGGCTATTGGTTGACTGATATAAGAAACATCATGTGATCCCATATAATATTTAGGACATACTTATGTTTCATAATGTTCCTTCTATTATATAAGATTCTTCCTCAAAGAAGTCTCATGTATTGTGTGTTATTATGCAGGTCACATATATATTTTATTACGGAGTACACTCATACACATGAGAAAATTAGGTTCAAGATACACTGGTGGTGTCCTATTGAATCTTTTACTTACACCATACTTGGTAATTTTGATGCTCTTGTAGATTTCAGGAAGGATCTAGTAAAGGCCAAAGGGTTCTATGATAGATGGTTGATAAGTGGTGCAATGAGCTAGTAGTTCTCTGGGATGGACTCCAAGGTACCACCTTTTTCCTTTTATTTATCTACTTCATATTACATTGGTTTTTAAGGCCACATAGGGATCTTTTTTATTTGTGAAACCCTAAACTGTATCACTTGGTCTGAGCCGGAATGCCACATGACCTCATGTGTGTATCCCTGTACACTTGAGGTTTCTGACTAACTATGAGGGTTTGAGTTCATTAGTGTGGAGTAAATAACCTCAATTTCATTTAATATGATAAATAATAAACAATAAACAATATTATAATGAAAAAATTTATAATAAGGGTAAACATGCAGGAAAATAACGATGGCATACTTGTTATACTACAATGAATATATGAAGGAGGAAATAAAAACTATTGTAATAAGAAATAGATATATAAAAGATATAAAATAGTACTCTAGAATCTATCCCAGCAGGCTCCTTGATCTGCACTCCACTACTAAACCGTCTAGCATAGGACCCTTGGCATTCACAGGATCCTTCGTGAAATGTACGAGTGTGTAGAAATGACTAAGTAGGGTGTTAGTAGAAGACTCAGTTGGATACCACTAGTGCATCTTACAACTAATTTTCACATTTATAATAGTGTATTACATGTTAAAATAAATTCATGGATATCATAATGAGAAAAAATAGAAAACTGACCGGCTATGCACTATCCATGTCACCTCAATCCCCCAGTTGTACCAAATTCAACTCCACGCTGGATATCACTATATGTAAATAAATATTCAAAACCATCAACAAATTGGTTGAAAAGTCACTCAAAATACATGAGTAAATGAGTGAAAATGACGATTCTGGAATCCACAAGGAATTGGGAAATACTCAGAATCCACAAGGAATCGAGTATCTGCAACCTACCAAGAATCCACAAGGCATCAGGTAACACTCATAATCCACATGGAATCATTTGTTGACTCCTTGTGGGTTAGGCGCTTGATATGTGGAAATTATGATAAAGCATCATGACAACCATTTAACTTGTAATCAACTTTATGCCTTGGGGATTATGATCAGATGATTGAAACTGGATTCCTTGTGGATTCCAAGTCTTACTGAATGCCTTGTGGATTCCGGTGAATTTGCAAATACTCGATTCCCAGTGCATTCCGAGTATTAGACGATGCTTTATAGATTCAGGGAAGGTTGTTTTCACTCAATGCCTCATGGATTCAATGTGACTAGACAACATCCTTGTGGATGATTTTGGATTCTTATTGATATATAATTATATCAAGCATGGAGACATTGCAGGTATATCCAGGGGTTTGTGGCGGCATGGTAAACACACATCCGGTCAGTTTTTTTATTGTGTGTTATTATGCTAACCACATATTGTTTTTTCTGTAATAGACGTGTACACATGAGAAAATTAGTTTATGGATGCACATATGGTGTCCTACTAAGTCTTATACTCACAAACAACTTGGGAATTTTGTTGCACTTGTTGTTTTCAGGAAGTATCCAGTGAAGGCTATAGGGCCTATGATATATGGTTGAGCACTTGAGAAAAGATCTTGTAGCATGCTAGGATAGACTCCTAAGAACCATGAATTCTCTTTTATTTATCTATTTCTTATTAAATTGGTTTTTATTTCCAACTCAAGATCTGGTTTATCGTATAACATGTATGCCATCTTTATTTTTCAGCATGTTTACCCTTATTATAAATTTATTTATTTTAATGTTGTTTATTGTTGGGTATTGATCCAACGACTAGATATTGAGGGTATAGTTTCCAAACTGAAGAAATCAGACCCTCTCTACTAGTCATCAACCTCTAGCATTTGGGGATATGTACTTGTGTTCATGAGGCATTTCGGCTCGAACCATGTGATACAGGTCGGGGTGTCACACTTACCATGTAAACCTATAAATAAGTAATGTATACAATGATGTATGGATAAAAAAGAATGATTCCTGGAGATGAAATAGATTCTATTCACATCATCAATACTTAGAATAAATTAATGTAGGGATATATTTTTTATGTAAAGTCAAATATCATGGAAGTGATCAGGTTGCATCCTCATAGAAAATAATAAGTTGAATTTATTAAGTATGATATGTGACAAATCATGATATAAATTACATGGAAAAAAATAAAATTGGGATATATAAATCCTTTATGTAATATTTGTGTTTACTATATTAATATAGGGAAATTTTTTCTCTTATATAAAACTCAAATGTATATTTTAATAGGAAATGGAAAAAACATTCGATAATGATAATGGTATGAGATGATCGATGAATATAATTAGTCAAACCATTACAATTCCATAAAGGAGAGTAATATAAAATATTCCCTATACATAATATATATTTCAACTATATCATCAATGATAATTCATAATGATCCCATAATCTCGGTCATAGAAATGATGGACATGAGAATAATAAATGAATTATTAACATCCATCATTTATGAAATGTTTTTTAACCAACCATTATAAACAAAATAAAATAATATCCAAGAGAATATGTATTGATTTAAATGATTGTTTATGTAATTAAAAATTGTAATGGTTAGATTTTATCCATAATTAAGAATAAAAATATATGTATGGGACAAAATAATGATTATCATCAATGTCTTATAATAATAATAATATATACTATGATTTAAATAACATAACATTCAATAAATATCCAGGGAATAAAATGATATGTTTATATATATATCCAAAAAAATTTAATTCGACAATATGATGGAGGGGATTGGAGAATCAATATAAGGATTCTGTTATACTACTTTTCAATGAAAATTAGAAAATATTAATGGGGTAATGAGGCAAATATTCATTAAAAACTGAATTATATAGAAAACACTATATATTATTTACACTAATAATATAAATGATTCTAATCTAAAAAATAAAATATTGGTTATGTTGTATTTTAATTTAAATAAATCTCACATCATCTTCATTTGAGAATAATTTTTCCATAATAAATTTCCAATGATTTAAATTATATATGTGGTTATGATGCAAGCATATTTTTTACTAGTTATGTTTTACATATATATTTAGTTTTTCTAAATGATATCAATATGCCATCAACATTCTGTGATCAAAGAGAAAAAATGAGTTGTTCGTATCACCTATAAAATTAAGGATAATCTTAATGGAATATCATGATAATATATGATATAATGTATTGTTTATCTATTCAATTCAAAAGACGCTTTAATAAATGTCTTCTATTGGATGGATTCTTCAGAAACTTTCATTTTCACTAATGAATTAATATTTAACTAATTGATTATATTTATAGTATGTAGTGTACAACAAGAAAATTTAAAGATAATATATAATAACATAAGCTATTAATAAATTAACTGGTAAATGAAATTGTTGGGATGTTCAAATGATTTCAATAATACATTAATATTTCTAAGAAAATATATAATAAAATTACAAATAATCATCAATGAGTCATGGTGTTAGAGAATAATGATAATTTATTCCATCATATATCTCTATCAAATGGTGTAATAATATCAATGAATAAGGGAATGTTATTTTTAATTAGCATTTACCACATTAAGATTAATTATAATATTTGAGATTTTTTATATATACATTCTATTTCAACATATTTGTCTGAAGTAGATGATGTTTTTCACATATCTCCCATTAGTTATATATTCGTGATCCTTATAATGTACTAAATATATATGTTGTACATATTTTTTTGAATATCTATCCCACAAAGCGTACTGTGACCATAAAAATCTCCCAAAAGTGACCCCTCCTAGGTTGACAATAAAATTAGGGATGAGAGGACATCCTGAGTCCAACATCTAGTAGGACCCATGTTGGAGAATATCATTAAGTGTATAATAAACATACATATGGGAGTTAGTACCCTATAGGATAACATACAACATTCATTTATAATATATATGAAATAATAAAATCGTAATCCGGTATATATATATATATATTCAATGTGAAAACATTAAACGACATAAATTACTATAACAACTGATGTAAAGACCCAAAAATTACAAAGATTTTTTTAAATACTTTGGAATTTTACGAGTCTGTGGCTTCTGACGGAACTTGATTATGAGGCCTCGTGTGCCTGGAATCAATTTCCGAAGTTTAGCTAGGATACGTTCAGTGAACGAACGAGCAGATTTTTCTAACTTTTGAATCAGTGCTCGGAATTAAAATCTGAGGGCACTGATGAACTCGCAGCGCCGGTAATTTCTTACAGGGACACTTAACGTAGTTGTGTTCACAAAGGAGGAGAAGATAATTTTTGGGGGTTTATTTAAGAAGTAAATAAAAATTGTCAGAACAATTTTTATTTTATAAGGTGTTTATTCCCTCCCATGGGTAGTTAAGGGTGGTCCCCACAACCAATTAACTACCTAAGTGTGGATGTTAGAGAGGTGGGACCCACACGAGCCCCACCATTTAATTTTCTCTAATCTCATTAAGAACCCCTCATTAAATTGGTAAACCCCACATTTAATTGCCAACACGTTTAATTAATGGGGACCTTCCCTCTCCCTTACTTAATTTTTTGTCAACACGTTATTAAATGTGGTGATTTAATTCTGTGAGTTTCTTTGCGTGTGTAATTAAATAATAGGAGGAGCCTATTATTTAATTTTGGGGAGAGCTTAGTTGTGCGAAAGGAAGATCGAGGGAGAGCTCTTGAGTTTTTGGAAGAACGCCGACCTCCGACGAAGAACGAAGCCCCCTTTGACGAAGAATGCCGGTTCCTCAAAGAACAACGACGCGCCACCAATCCTCTTCTTCGTGACAAGAGAGGGGACGCCGCTTCCTCCTCAGCGCACTCTGACGACGTCCAAAAACCCTTTCCCCGCGACGCAGTCTACCACGACGCCGTCTACCACGACTCCTTCTACCGCGACGCCGACGTTCGTCTTCATTTGTTGTGGTAGGGGAATTTGTATTTTTCTTTATGTGATTTATACCCTTGGTATGGCGTGAAATTTGTTGGGTGATGTTGTGAACCCCTAACGCGGTGGGTGCGGACTAACGAACAAGTCTAAACCCACCGCTATTTTGTTCTTGATGCGCAGAATACTTGGTAATGACAAAGTGGGACCAATATGGCGATTGGAGGCCTTCGCAGTGATGTATGGGTCCTGAGGTGACCACATGCGTAGACATGAGAAAAATCAGACCACCAGAATGACTTCGGTGGCCCGCGGAAGTCCCCGGCGGCGCCCCAACGAGCCGCTGGAAGGAGCCCGAAACGGTTGAAGCCACGACAGAGAGGGGCTGGATCCCACAACCATGCGGGATCTAGGGGAGCAGCGGCGCCACCCTGGCACCGCGTCCGTGGAAAGTGGGGGACGCCCTCCCTGCTCAGCTCGCCGGCCGAGCCAGCTGCCCCCCGGCCGGGCCGGGCCGGGTCACGTGGACCGGGCCGCACCGGCCGGGCCGGTCTGTGCCCTACAGTGCCAGACACGGACCTGGGTCGATCCGGTTCAGGCCGACCCGGGGGGGGGGGGGTGTTGGGCCGGGTCGGACCGGGCCTAGACTCCCACTTCGGACCGTTTTCGGTCTTTTTCACATAACTTGAGCTACGAACCTCCGATCGACTCACCTTCATTTGCGTAGGAATTCTTGGATCGAGACGGTCATTTCAATATATTACACTCAAGGTTTCGGTAAAGTATGGTTACGACTGGGTTGGTTCGAACCAGAAACCAACCGGGCCCTTTGAGCTGAAACACTTATATCTTAAGGACCGAACGTCCGTTTGACGTGCCGTCTTTTGCGTTGAAATCCTTTTGTTGAGACAGTTCTTTTGGATTACTTCTCTTGAGGTTTGGATGCAGTTGAAGTATGGTCATGTTGGTTTTACCTTAAAAAACCAACCGGGCCCCTGGGACGGAAAAGCCAATAACTCTCAGACCGGGCGTCCGATTGACGCACCGTCTGTCGCGTTGGGATTCTTTTGATAAGATGAAACTTTGGGATACATCAACTATGGAATTTGTGACAGTTGATGTATCGAATCTCTTGCTCGAGGATTGGACTCTCCCGGAATCGAGCATGCTATGTGCGGAAACCCTATAGCTGGCTGCGACTGCGACGATGATGACTGCACTTGGATCCTCCGTGGGTTTGGCAGTGAGGATGACTGTGTTGTACTGTACTTTTTGTTGGGTTTGAATACTAGCCCATTTACTTTTCATCACTTACCTTGTACCCAGTTTTACTTAGTGCTTACATCACATGCGTACTCTGTTGTGTATCTTACTTCATAAAGGTAATGCCTTACCTTCTTTTGGGATTTACGCCTTTGGTGCTAGTCGCCAGCCCCTGGCATATGGAAGGCGGGCTTAGTGTAGTCACGACACCGACCTTGAGGAAGGGTCGTGACAAATTGGTATCAAAGGAGTCGGTTCTACTGCAAAACTCAGGAATCTGACCTTTCTTTTCTGTGAAGAAATAGTGTTAAGAGTATTGAGTGTGGTTTTCAATCCAGGGAGTCCAGTGTTGGTGCGGCGGCCGACATATCCATACACCAGGACCCTGACTTCTGATTTTTGACATAGTGCATGAAAACACTGATTACATGTGTGTTTCCTTTCAAATGTTTTCTTTGTGATTACTTTGTGTCAGATCACCAGGTATACTGTTTGACCATGGAGCACCTGTTTCTTTTTAGCATAGCCCCACGAAGGCAGCCAGCCAGGGTTCCTAGTTAGGTGCGGGATGGCAGCCCACCGAGTGACAAGGCCTCGGTGCAGGGCCCCATTAAAGTGGAGGCACCAACGATACCACTACCCGTTGAGCCACCGATACTACTAGCCCCAGTGGCGGAGAGTGCACGCCGCCTGAGCGCATTGCACGAGTTTTAGAGACAGAGGCCACCCAGGTTTGGCGGAGAGATGGATCCTTAAGCAGCCGAGGATTGGATGGAGGCCATCATTAGAGTCTTTAGACTGGTAGCGACACCAACAGATCTTATGGCGATCTTTGCCACGAGTCTCCTGCACGCAGCAGCAGGTAAATGGTGGAGCCTGAAGCTCCAGGTTCACGATGAGGAATATCTACTTTGGACGGACTTCGAGAGCCTCTCCTGCTCGGATTTTGTTCCAGCCACCCTCCATGCGGTGCGCATCCAGGAGTTTCTACAGCTGCGACAGGGCAGCATGTCAGTATCCCAGTACATGGTGTGATTTACCAACCTCTCACGCTACTCCACAGATATGGTATGGGACCCATTCTTCTGGGCCCAAACCTTTGAGAAAGGACTGAGGCATGAGATCAGAGGTTCGACGATTCCCCTCAGCATCCCGACGTAGGTAGGCGTGCAGGAGCGAGACCTGTTAGTGGAGAGATTTCTCGCCGAGCATCCATCAGCAGTGAGACCCACCGTAGGACGGCATAGAGCAGAGTATTCTACAGCCGGAAGTCAACATATGATGCATGGGTCCAAGTGGACCAGGCCGACAGGTGGGAAACCTCAGGATACAGGTTCAGCTGTGTGGGGCACACGGCACAGAGCCAGCCTTACCAGGAGCAGACAGTGCTATGCATGCGGCGGGCAGGGCCACATGGCTCATGACTGCCCGACCCGCCCTGTAGACGAGCAGCAGAAAGTGGAGGGACCTCTCAAGCAGAGGCATAGGTTCGACCGTGGCGGTCCGCAGGGAGCAGGCGGACGAGGCAGAGGAGATGGACGAGCAGCGGGTGGTGGACGATGCTTCGAGGCTCTACCACCACTACCCCCAGGAGGTCCACCCCGACCACAGGGAGCTGGCGGGTAGAGGCAAGCTCAGCTCCAGGCAGCAGAGGCTTACGACCACGGTGCACCTGAGATGATTTGAGGTACTATCTGTGTCTACTCCACCCTTGCTTAAGTTCTTATAGACACAGGTGTGAGTCATTCTATTATTTCCAATACCCTTGTTCGGAGCTCGAAGATTCTGATGGAGCCATTGGCTCGATCCTTATGGCTAGAGACTCTAACAGGAGCGGACTCGACAATTACACACTGGTGCAGGTAGTGTGAGCTTACTCTAGGAGGTGAGAGCTTCGGCTGGAATCTTCTTGTAGTGGTGTCGAGGCCTTACGACGTCATCTTGGGTATGTACTGGTTATCTATAGTCCATGCTCAGATCAACTTTATTAGGCGCAAGGTGTGGTGTGTCCGCACGAATGGGACCAGTTTCACCTTCACCGGAGAGAAGGGAACCTTCGCAGCATAGGATGGACTCACACAAAGGAGAGGGAAGCCGATCACACATCAGTTGGATAGTCTCATCCTCGGAGTAGTTGACATGCGGAGTCCGAGATTTCCTATTGTGGTGGATCAGTATGCGGATGTTTTTCCTGACGATGTTCCAGGACTAACTCCTCACAGCGAGGTAGATTTCTATATAGACCTGTACCCCAGTACATCACTGATATCCACTCCATCATATCGGATGGCTCCCACCGAGCTTCATAAGCTGCAGGTACAGCTGGAGGACTTACAGGGGAAATGTTTCATCCGACCCAGTGTTTTACCCTGGGCTTATTCGATTTTTTTCGCCATGAAGGTGGATGGGAGCTTGTGACTGTGTGTTGACTACCGTCGCTTGAACCATGTGACTATGAGGAAAAAGTATATGCTTCCGTGGATTGAAGACCTCTTCGATTAGCTCAAGGGAGAACATTGGTTCTCGAAGATAGACCTCAGGTCCGGCTATCATTAGCTCCGAGTTCGGGATAAGGATGTGCTGAAGACAACCTTCAGGTGTCGGTATGTCCACTATGAGTTCTTGGTCATGACCTTCAGTGTGACCAATGCTCCAACAATGTTCATGAGTCTCATGAATAGGATCTTCTAGCCCTACCTCGATCGATTTGTCGTAGTCTTCATTAACGACATACTAATTTACTCGACCACCGAGGAGGGGCACCCCTACTACTTACGGGTTGTACTGGATACACTCCAAGAGAACCAGCTTTATGTTAAGCTTTCAAAGTACCCGTTCTAGCTCCAAGAGGTTCACTTCTTGGGGCACGTCATCTCAGAGGTGGGAGTTGCAGTGGATCCCACGATGGTCGAGGCAGTACTTGCTTGGGAACCACCCCGGAGCGTGATGGAGGTGTAGAGTTTCCTAGGTCTGACTGGGTACTATCAGAGATTTGTGCCGAACTTCTCCTGAGTTGCAGCACCGCATACAGCTTTGACGAAGAATGGGAAACCCTTCGTGTGGCCAGACAGATGTCAGCAGAGTTTTCTGGAGCTGAGGCAGAGATTGACTAGTGCGCCCATCTTGAGGCTACCAGAGGAGGGCGTAGGGTACGTAGTTTACGGCGACACATCAGGGAGCGGACTCAGGCGTGTTCTGATGCAGGAGCGAGCAGTGATCACTTACGGTTCATGGCAGTTGAGGCAGCATGAGCAGAACTACGCTACCCATGACCTGGAGTTAGTAGCAGTGGTCTTCGCCCTGAAGATCTGGCTACACTATCTGATGGGTGAGCACTTTACAGTCTACTTTGACCACAGAGTCTTAGGTACATTTTCTCACAGAAGGACTTAAACATGGGACAATGTCGATGGCTCGAGTTCCTCCAGGATTATGACTTTGAGATTGTCTATACTCTTGGGAAGGGGAACATTGTGGCTGATTCTCTCAGCAGGATATCATGCATTCAGCTACTTGGGGAGGCGACAGAGCAGTTAGCTTCTTTGTAGACATCCTTCACGGATAGATATGGGGAAGCCTATCTACAGTCCCTTACAGTCACTCCTCCACTTCATCAGTGGGTCAGAGAGGCACAGTGTGGGTATGTTGAATGTGAGGCGCGATGTGCTCAGATATTCTCAGGGCTATCACCTGATGGATTTTCTAAAGGCAGGGAGCACGTCATCCTCTTCAGGGGACGTACCATGGTACCAGTTTCACTACAAGAGGAGGTGATGAGGGAGTTCCACACTTCCCCTCTAGCAGTACATCCTGGGGTAGAGAAGATATACCAAGACCTCAGACGATAGTACTGGTGGTTGGGTATGAAGAAGGTTGTGGAAGAGTTTGTTTCTCGATGCCTCATTTTTCAGCAAGTGAAGGTAGAGCACCAGGTACCTACAGGCTTGGTACAACCCTTAGAGGTCTCGGAGTGGAAGTGGGATGGGATATCCATGGATTTCGTGACGGGGCTTCCACGTACTTCCAGAGGACACGACACCATCTGGGTGATCGTAGAGCGACTCACCAAGTCGGCCCACTTCCTACCGATTATAGATAAGGGATCAATAGAGAGATTGGGATGCCTCTATGTTCTGGAGATCGTACGGCTTCATGGTGTTCCATCGTCTATCGTCTCCGATCGAGACACTCTCTTTACTTCCCAGCTTTGGAAGGGGTTACAAGAGGCTTTTGGGACGCAGCTACGCCTGAGCCCTGCTTCTCACCCTCAGACGGAAGGCCAGATGGAGAGGACCATTCAGACACTCGAGGACATGCTCCATGCATGTGTCTTGACTTTGGTCATATCTAGGAGTATCATCTACCCTTGGTGGAGTTTGTGTACAACAATAGCTACCACTCCACCATCGGGATGACACCTTACGAGGCACTGTATGACCGAACTCGCAAATCACCTCTGTGTTGGACTGACCCTGGGGAGTAAGCACTCGTAGGACCAGAGATGGTTCAGGCTATGACAGAGAAGGTGCAGATTATCCAGGAGCGGATGAGGACTGCACAGAGCAGACAAAATTCATATGCTAATAGGAGGCAGAGACCACTGGAGTTCGAGGATGGCGACCAAATTTTCTTATGGGTCTCACCTCGATGTGGATTACAGAGATTTGGACGGGGCAACAAGTTATCTTCGTGCTTCATCGGACCATTTCGGGTTCTCAATAGGATAGGCGAGGTGACTTACCGCCTATCCATTCCACCTCAATTGCACCGGGTGCATGACGTCTTCCACGTATCTCAGTTGAGGAGATACGTGCATGACCCGACGCAAATCATCGACCATGGGGAGCTGGACATCGATGACGGGGCAACATTTGCGGAGTTCCTAGTGGAGATCGAGGATCGATAGGAATGGGTCCTACATGGGCGGTCGATTCCTCTTGTGCGCATTCTTTGGCAGCACAGAAACATCTAGGAGAGCACATGGGAGCAGGAGGCTCAGATGCGTGCTTAATACCCTTATTTGTACCCCTAGTTTATATTGTAGCTTTACGGGGACACAAAACCCTGAGGTGGGAGTGATGTAAAGACCCAAAAATTTCAAGGAATTGTTTTTAAATACTTTGGAATTTTAAGAGTCTGCGGCTTCTGACAGAACTTGATTCCGAGGCCCGGTGTGCCCAGAATCAATTTCAAAAGTTTAGCTCCGGTATGTTCAACGAACGAATGAGCAGGTTTTTCTAACTTTTGAACCGGTTCTTGGAAGTAATATCTGAGGGCACCAATTAACTCGCAGTTCCAGTAATTTCTTAAGGGGACACTTACAGTAGTTGCGTTCTCAAAGGAGGAGAAGATAATTTTCGGGGTTTATTTCAGAAGTAAATAAAAATTTTTGGAACAATTTTTATTCTATAAGGTGGTTATTCCCTCCCATGGGTAGTTAAGGGTGTGTCCTATAGCCACTTAACAACCCAAGTGTAAATGTTAGAGAGGTGGGTCCCACACGGGCCCCACCATTTAATTTCCTCCAATGTCATTAAGAACCCCTCATTAAATTGGCAAACCCCCCCATTAAATTGCCAACACGTTTAATTAAAGGGGTCCTTCCCTCTCCCATAATTGTTTGTCAACACATTATTAAATGTGGTGATTTAATTCTGTTAGTTTCTTTCCATGTGTAATTAAATAATAGGCGGAGCCTATTATTTAATTTTGGGGAGATCTTCATTGTGCAAAAAGAAGATCGGGGGAGAGCTCTTGAGTGTTTGGAAGAACGCCGACCTCCGATGAAGAACGACGTCCCCTTCGACGAAGAACACCGGTTCCTAGATGAACAATGATGCGCCACCAATCCTCTTCTCCGTGACAAGATAAGGGACTCCGCTACCTCCTTGGAGTACTCCGATGACATCCACGAACCCTTTCCCTGCAACTCCATCTACTGCGATGCCGTCTGCCGTGACGCCGACATTCGTCTTTATTTTTTGAGGTAGGGGAATTTGTATTTTTCTTTATGCGATTTATACCCTCGGCATGGCATGAAATTTGTTGGGTGATGTTGTGAACCCCTAACGCGGTGGGTACGGACTAATAAACATGTCTAAACCCACCTCTATTTTGTTCTTGATGCGCGGAATACTTGGAAATGACAAAGAGGGACCAAAATGGAGATTGGAGGCCTTCGCAGTGATGTACAGGTCCTAGGGCGACCACAGGCACATACGGGAGCAAAATCAGACCGTCAGAATGACTATCGTGGCCCGTGGAAGTCCCCAGCAATGCGGGTCGCCAGTACGGCGGCACCCCGGCACGCCGCCGGCAGGAGCTCGCCCCGGCTGAAGCCACGGCGGCGAGGGGCTGGATCCCGCGATTGCGTGGGATCTAGGGGAGCACTGGTGCCACCCTGGTGCCATGTCCGCGGAAAGATGGGGCCGCGCCCCAAGCTCGGCCCACTGGCCGAGCCAGTGGGCCCCGCGGCCGGGCCGGACCCGGGTCAGGTCGACTCGGTTCAGGCCGACCCGGGGGGGGGGGGGGGGGGGTTGGGTCGGGCCCAAACCCCCACGTCGGACCATTTTTGGTCTTTTTCCCATAACATGAGCTACATACCTCCGATCGATGCACCTTTAGTTGCATAGGAATCCTTGGATCGAAAAAGTCATTTCTTTATATTACACTCAAGGTTTCGGAAAAGTTTGGGTACAGCCGGGTTGGTTCGAACCCGAAACCAACTGGGCCCTTGGAGTCGAAACGCTTATATCTAAAGGATCGGATGTCCGTTTGATGTGTTTTCTTTTGTGTTGAAATAATTTTGTTGAGACAGTTTATTTGGCTTACTCCGGTTGAGGTTTGGACACAGTTGGAGTACGGTCGGGTTAGTTTTAGTTTAAAAAAACAACCGGGCCCTTGGGACGAAAAAGCCAATAACTCTCAGACCGGGTGTCCGATTGACGTACCGTTTGTCACGTTGGGTTTCTTTTGACGAGGCAGAAATTTGGGATACATCAAATATGGAATTCGTGATAGTTGATGTATCGAATCTATTGCTCAATGAGTGGACCCTACCGGTATTGAGCATGCTGTGTGCAGAAACCCTAGAGCTGGCTGCGACTATGACGATGACGACTGCACTTGGATCCTCCGTGGGTTCGGTAGTGAGGACGACTGTACTTGGATCCTCCGTGGGTTCGGTAGAGACAACGACCGTATTGGGAACCTCTGTGGGTTTTACAGTGATGAATACTATTCTTATATCCTACGTGGGTCCGACAGTATTTTACCTCTACACTTGTATCCTGAGTGGGTCCGGCAGAGTAGCTGGTCTTGTATCCTATGTGGGTCCGACAGCTTAGATGGTCTTGTATCCTATGTGGGTCTGACAACTTAGATGAATCAGTGTCTACATCTGATCATTTCTATCTCCTTACGAAGTGTATAACTATGTGAGCTGAGTCTTGATTCTCAATCATTATCATCGATGTGATTGACTTTCTTTCCTGTGTGGACTGGGTTGTATTTTCCTATGTGGACTGGGTTGTGCCTGGTCTTGAGAGTTGGATCCGTTTTGTAACTGATGACTTAGGTATATGTATGGAAATATACCTAAGTAGAGTCGATTGATACTTCGTGATTGAATCTTTCCTTTGTGGTTTATCCTTCATGGATTGTGAGAGACCTTCGGGGGTCTTGGGGTCACTACTGAGTATCGTATACTCACCCCTGCACGGGCTATGCCTGCACTACGTTGTGTTGGATGCAGACGATGGACAAAACTAATCGAGGTGGAGGCTTGTGGATCTAGATGGTACCCGAAGGTGGACCACTTGGCGGGACGTACACGGAGTGGACGACCGAAATTGAGGAGTTGAGGAGACTATTTGTACCCACCCTTTAGGTGGGATTTCCGGAGGACGACTCTGTGTTTCTGTTTTACTACTACTGTTGTACATTAATTTCAGTTGTATTGTACTTTCAGTTGGGTTTGTATACTGGCCCATTTACGTTTCCGCACTTACCTTGTACCCAGTTTTACATAGTGCTTACTTGACTTGCATAATCTTTTGTGCATGTTACTTCATAAAGGCAATGCCTTCCCTTATTTTGGGATTTATGCCTTTGGTGCTAGTCGCCAACCCCTGGTCTATGGAAGGCGGGCTTGGGGTAGTCACGACACAGGCCCCGAGGACGGGTCGTGACAACTGAAAGGAAAAATACATTTACAAATCTATAGGAATAGTAGAAACCATGAAGCATAAGCTCATCCGAAAAAACCACAAGCTAGTAATATCAATCCTTATCTCAAACCTGGTCAGATGACCTAAAATAGTGATATATAAATAGGGTTAGAAAAAAAAATATACATAGTTTGATCCTACCAAGTTCATCCTATAAAAAAGGTACTGATATAATGATATATCATAATGAAAACCATTAATACTTACCCATAAACTAAATAGTTATGTTAAGTAACTAGTCTGACTATGGATAAATCTATCCATTTATCACATAAATAAAGGAATATAATATATTAATTAAATATCTAGGCTTCCATGACCCCGCTTCAACAATGGTTTTCCACACTTCCCTAATTTATGACATTCTAAGCCACAACATTCCCAAATATTCTAGCCTAGAGTAACCTAGACAATGAACCCAAACACACGCCTCATGCATCACATCATCACATCGTGCCATATCACATTACAATATTATGTAAACGAGTTTTTTGATACATCATAGCTCATAAAAATTGTAGAATACATAAGTTATTATAACTCAAGATATCACAGTCCATAATCAATGAAATGAACCTTTATCAAAAATACCCTATACATAATATACATATAATAATCATTTAGATAATATATCAAGAGATAGATGTGTTTGAAAAATCCAAAATCCATCATATACCTCTATAGATATATATGAAGAAAATAATGACTCTTCATACAAGAACAAGTATCTTCATAGAAAATAGAGCATAACATGATATTGTAGTCATCTATCTATCCTCCTAATAAGATTTTGGGGAAAACAACCATCCAAATCCAAATGGGTTTATTCCCCCAATCCAACATGGGTGGGTGATCATATTTATCCACTTTATATATATATTATATATTGTAGATCAACACCCCACTATTGGAATAACCTATTCTAAGATCCAATTTAAGCTAATATTGATTGAACTCTAGTCATGCACTACTCAGACCCGATAACATTTTATAATTGAAGAATTTTAATGAGTAAAATTTATTTATTCATTTGTTTTTATTTATTTAAATTAATTAATTTATAATCCATTAAATTAATAATTAGAATTGTTTCATATAACATTCATTAACAACCAATGTGAAGTGTACACCCTCCAAGAATAATATGAACTGAGTGCATAGTTTCGTAGGATTAAAAACATTCAGGTATTTTCATTCTATCAAGAAAAACCCCATGGGTTGATAATTGATCATCCATTATAATAAACATTTCATATTCTAGGAACACTTTTAAAAAAACTTATCAACCACTAATAGAAAACATGAAACCAAACATATCTAGTCTATTCTTTCATCAGGGAATGAAATACAAATAAATAAACTTTTGGGCCATTGGACACTAAATAGATTCATTTATAACCATCACATATAATAGTTTAAAATTAATGGGTAAGGCCAGATTTTTCATGTTCCATAATATTTTTTGTTTTTCCATATTCTAAAATTCATATCCTGATCCATCTCCACATCACAAGCATCATATGCTGACACATCATTCATGGCTCCCTCCAAATATCACATCAGTCATCCCAAACTCATAACACATCCAGGCCTTCGTACACCATATAAAATCACATATTGATTCTCACATTGATATCACATAAAAATGGAAGTACCCAATATGCTTAAAAAACCTGGAAATATATACCCTTTATTAAGGAATCCAACATTCACACAAAAATGAGATCTCATGACACCAAGCCCATGTCACCCAGCCATATCAAGTAGATGAGAGACTCATCCCTATAAATTGTTGTTATAGAATATAAATATTTAATTCCATATAGAATAATAAGATTAATTATTCAAAGTTTCCTATAATAGGAAACCTAAGAAATCATGATATTATTGTTGAGAAATAGATTAAACGTACCCTCTAATATTTAAGCATGTTTCCTTAAAATTTATGATTCACCATTGTCATTTAACATTCCATATATTTATTTTTATCATTCCAATGAAGCATTATTTGATTCACATTCCATATAAATTCCATTAACAAGGAAGTACACTTTTAGTTAAACATTCATATTGAATCAATTTAATTATTGTAAAAATATATGAAATATTGGATTCATTAAACGTGATTTTTTATTCTTTTTCCAATTAGTTATCATTTCATTTAGTATGTATTTATGTTCTTCATAAAACTTAATCAACTACTTCATGAGAATATATAGAATAACAAAACCATTTAACTTGAACATCATATATATCAAAATATCTATAAAATCTAGAGGGAAATATTTATAATGGTAGAAAGAAACAACATACTATCAAAATAACCAATTCAATATTAATATGATTCTATAATTGTTATATTACTTAAATTACTATCCAAATTGATAATATATGATTACATTAACATTAAATATAAATAAATAAGAGAAAAAATGATTACCCTACACAAATAGTGTGAATATTCTATGCATGAGAAAAAATTTACAACCAAGATCTTGATCAACCATATCGCGAGAGTGGGAAACCTGTAATGGTATCACACCCCAACCGTATCTTCAAATAACCAAAAAAACTCTATCAGAACAATGGTGATAAACCTTCATCATATGTATAGAATAATTGGGATGATTTATATCTAATATTTATAATAGAAGAAGTGATATGTAAATCAGATTACACCGATTGACGATGAATGTCTAGAAATCGAATCTTGTTGAAGGGATTCAATACAATAGGGGGAACTGATAATTATCACGGGTTTTTGAGGATCATCTATAATTTACAAAAAAGGTCTTCCTAGAATGTATTTATTACCTAAGTGTAGCCTCTAGTATGAATTTGGGGATGTTGGGAGGAGATTTGGTTTGGGTTTGGATGAGGCAAAGAAAATTGGAGGTGTAAATAAAAGAGAAAGATAAGTTATTTTTTATTAGAGGGGTGATGGGATCTTTAGGAAATTCTTTAAATATTAAATTGTTATAAAATTATATTAGGTTTTTAGTTGTACCAAACTCATTTATTTAGAATATAAGATGAATATGGGCCTAAATATTCTCAACCAATAGGTATTAAGAAAGTTTAAGTAAAATTATTATCCTTATCTTTTATCTTTAACCCTAGTGAATTATATTTACTCTCACAGTGTCTTCTTTCATTTTCATAATAAATGATTACTAGAGATACTATAAAATGTCAACCAAACAAAAAGTCAATAACTAATGAAATAAAAGAAAAATTCTCGTTGATGAAGGTTTCATATTCATGGAGTATGTAAGAATAGTTATAACTAAAAACCTTCATAGGTTTTATTTCCCACAATATAATCACAATATTATGACAGGAGTAAAAAATTTAAGTTATATTTTCAAAGAGTTCGTTAACCAATGTGGTTTCATGGTGTGAATAATAGAGGAGGGGTGTCATTTTAAAATTGGGGAAGAAGAAACAGTTGATAATTTTGAAGGGAAAACATGATCCCACATATAATAAATTACAAAAGGGTCAAAAATGAATCATTATTGATCCATATAGGTAGAAGAGTCTAAATATAGTTATGGAAGTGTTTTTTGATATGCTAATTTTCAATTTTTACCTAGTATATTTAGTTTATCCCCCAATAAATTTTTTTTACATCAACTACAATTACTAATTTTTAATATTTTCACTATTAATTTTGATATAAAACAATCAGATTTTATTATATATTTTTAATTATGGTAATTATAATTATGGAATCCTATTTTAAAAATTCAATTCATGGAAGTTTAAATGCATAGTTTGAATTTAATCCAATATATGAGTAATGAATTTCAGTTTTTTTAAAAAAAATGTTCACAAAAATTAAATGTTTTTATATTGAAATTCAATTTAAAATTTATTATAATCACATAAATTGGATATAGTTATGTATAATTGAAATATTTTAACTTTAAAATATATTTTAAATATAATTTAACTATATAAATAAATCAAACGAAAAATATGTTGTCAATTAAAATTCAATATTGTTTTCTATTCATAAAAAATAATCCTTTTAGAAAGAAACTAAATTTAATCCTAGGTTAATTTATATATACTAATTCAAAAAAAAATTATTTTATTAGAATAATTTTCTAAATGACAAAAATATTAATTTTATTATACACCAAAAAATAATATAAATATCATTTTTTAGAAAAGTATAGTTTGTTAAAATATAACGACTTTATATAAATTCATGTATTATATAATAGATATGTTTTTTTGTATTAAACCATTAAAATTAATATTATAATTTTTTATTACTACTTATATCACTTTGTTCAATGGCTTTGTTATAATGCTTGTGTTTAGATTACTATATTAATAATATATCATGGTTTCGTTAAAACACAGAGTCTTGTAAAATACTATATAAGATAGTGCTTAATTTAGTGATATATTAACATGGTGATTCATTTAACATAATCTATAAAAAAATTTAATTTATTATATATTATAATAATTTATAAAAAATAAGAGTGTTGCATGTCATGAATTTTACTTCAAGGCATTTAATCAATAGAAAAAAATCCCCCTCTCCCATACAAATGATTTACACTAGTTAAAATCACAAGATATGAAGAACCATTACACATCATGTAAAAATTAATGGACATGAATTTTCTAAAGCTGCATTGATGCAGTTCCAATATCCACTAGAAACTCCCTAAACCTCCTCCAGCCTTCTCTTGAACATCTCTATCACCAAAAACTGGGAATGTAATGTGCCAGGAAGGCATAGACCATTAGTATACATACCCTTATTAGTTATATATGTATTATATATCATTCAAAACTCCCCATAACATATCAAATATCATAGTGAATCTCATGTTTGGATTAAATAAGAAAATATTAAATATAAAAAAGAACAACCATTAGGGACCTCTATGCCCAAAACAAGGTATCCATCCTTTACACATAAGCGAACTATCACGACTCCAAAATAAAGGATCTCAGCCTTCATATGTAGATGGAAAACTCAAGCAGTAGAAATTATCTTTATGAACAAATCATTTTTAATCCACCATGAATCGACATATTCATTCTTCCCAAGTTCAAACTCTGGGAAACATAATGATTCAATATATAAAAAATAAATCCTAATGTTAAAAATGCTCCCTTGTATTTAAAAACATTTTATCAAACCCTGATAAGTACCATTCTCATTTTAAATTGATTTTAATTATAATCGACATTCTAAAAAATTCATTTTCGCGCATCACATAATTTATTAATTTAAATAACAGTAATGTGAACATTATATTATGGAAGCACATTGCATCAATTTTATTGTCAACGAATTATCAGAAACAAATAATTCATTAAATGTTATTATTTATTATATAGCCAATAAATTATAAATTATTTAATTACATATTTATGTTATTTTACAAATTATATTAAAAAACATTCTATTCTTGAGTATAAAAACAAATGCTTATAAGAATAACATAAATATCACACTATCTTGATAATCAAGAGGATAATAATTATCTTATTAGAAAGAAACAACATGATATAGATAAAACCATATCATTATAATTTTTTATTAATTAATGTTATGGTAATTCCATTTCCATCCAATGGGATAATCCTTACTATTTATTAGTATTTTATTTAAATTTATAGGAGAGGTAACGAATCCCCATCCCGAAAGGCATCAAAATTCATCCCATGAGAATGAAAAAATGTCATATATCCCAATAACCCATACAACAAGAGATTCATCCTTTAATGGAATTTTTCACACAACCACATAATTAAAGTTATAATAACAAATTTTATAACAAAGTAAAGAGACCACCATAAAAAAAGAAGAAGAAATGGTATGATCCAGACCCAAAAACTATAATAGAACATGTTTAAAATGTCATGGATCACCAAGTACTGAAGAGATAAGGTCATGAATCAATATCCATCAAATGGATTATAGAATACATATAGATAGGGCTTCTTGATACATCAGGGATAGGAAAATTTCAATGGTTTTGGGAAAATGTCTTGGAACTACTACTTTTAATGGCATTCTATACAATGAATTGCATGAAATAAAACCCTTTTATGTCATATAAGTATTAATATCATGTATCAATGGAAATAATTTTCACTAAGTATACTTAATCTCAATTTAGATCAAGTCGTGGATCACATTTTGAACCAAACTCACACAAGCTGTGAACTACACATTCAGAATGTGAAACCCTTACACATTGTGAATTCTGACGACATCTATATTTTAGCATCCAAACACATAATGGCCTGTTATAGGTATCCATCATGAACCATGGGATTTTTAAACAGAAAATGGGATGGACTACATAGATTTGGACCCAGACATGTATCTAGTTTTGATCATGTTCTACATAGTAAAATTTATGAAAAAAATTCACCATGTCCAACTACATTAGAGAAACCTAATATTAAAATGGTCCACTTGAGAACCTAAATATGAAATGAAACATTAGATTCATCCATTTTTTTGACATATTTTATACATTTTGACAAATGAAATCCATAAATAACTAACCTATATTTTTAACTTTTCATGTAACACATATAAAATTATGAATATAGTAATCAAAACAAAAAAATAAAAAATTATAATATAAACTCATATAAATTTTTAAATTATAACATGATACCCTTATATGTTCACCATCCTAAGAAAATATAATAAATAAAAACAATTATTTTAAAATGAGAAAAATATTTACTCATGTAATCATTATTTAGAGAAAATTTAATATAGTACAATCAATGTAATTTTTATGAATGTCAAATGATGAAAATGTGAGGTATATATAAAAGTTATACTGGTCATAAAATAATATCAAATAAGAATTTCTGATAAAAACATAACATTTAAATATCATCCATACCCATATTATATTAACTGAGATGTTGTAATAATAAAATATTATTTGGATAAATTATGAAATAAAAATATTTATATTTATTTATTTCTAAATTAAATTATATTATTAAATATGATAAAATAATTATTTTATTTAAATATATCATATTTTTAAATTTGGGGAAAAATATTTTTTTTTATTTTGATAAAAATATTGTTTAAAAAATAATATCAATTTAATATAAACATTCATTATAGAAACCATGATTTGTATAATAAAAATATTTTATCTATAAATTATTTAGAAATCTTATGAAGACAATTTCAATAAATCTTCCAGGTAGAAACCGTTTTACACAAAAACTATTATATCTTAATAATATATATTTTAATTAAAAATATGATATATCATATTTATAAAATTATTTTGATAAAATAGATTTCAATTTTTTGGAATCATGTAGCATATATTTAGAGACAAAATTGTTCTCATATTTTCTATAAATAGAAAATTATATATTTTAATTGACTCATACAATATATGTTATGTATATATTATTTTTTCGTACATGTATATTTGAATTAATATTTTAGGTGTTTGTGATTTTGATATTTTTTTAAATCTACAATTTAACTACTCATCATGACAAAATTAAGGTTAGAAAAGATTTTTATCACTATTCAGAAAGGTATTATTTTATTCAAATTTAATATAATAAATTTTCATCAATATATATATAACATTATTAAATAATAAATATCACCTAAATGTGTATTCATAATATATATTCTCATTTTTTCAAAATAATTAACAAACATTCCATGAAATATTTTGGAACCAAAATTTCAACCAAATGACCTATCTTTGACATCTTAAGTTAATGTCTTATATTTTCATCCTAATAAGGGAATATACATCTTTAATTTTGTTTACGTTTCGAATTATTATTTTTATCCCATTGACCTCTTATTTAGAACATTCATTGAAATGAATTTAATCATATTATATAGATTGTATATATTATTTAATATGAATTATATTATCCTACATCACAAATTTGAGTTTTATAGTGGATTGTTTCACTTCCCTTCTCATGGTTTTCTTTGTTACCTATAAAGATGAATTTCTAAAATATATTACCATTATTCATTTATTTAATATTAAATCTTATTTTCAAAATTACTATAACATTTATAATATTAAAAATATTGATATGTGTTTTATGTTATATTTGATATTATCATAAATTATAATGGACCTTTTAACATCCCTAATTAAGCGTACCGAAACATTTTTCTTGGTTTAATGTTTTTTTGATCTAAGTATAGAACTACTAAACATTTTTAAATATTGATTTATGATTTATATATTTATATAAATATCAAGAGATTATGGATCATAATTAAACATCTATGTCCATTAACAATATAAAAAATCTATTTTGATTTAGTTGAATACATTTTAACAAGTTGTTGACATGAAAAAATAGATGTATTAAATTGATTAAAATATATAATAAATATAAATAATTATATTACTAAAACATTAATCATTTTCAAAATCATTAAAAAACCAATGTATCTCAATTCATATTGATTCTAATGGTGTTTTCATGGGATTCTAGAATCATGGAATGTAAAATCCCAAACCAATGTATTTATAATTTTCTATTAATATTAATATCTTATTACCAATCTTTATAGCTCACTACATGACATGTAAATAATTTATATTATTTAAAAATAAATCATAAATATATTATTGGTTAATTTTTCAATTAATTTATTGCTATATATATTTTTCTTATGTTTCCCATAATGAATTATTTTTAATGGAAGTCCCAACTAATCTTAATTTAATAATCTATATTCCATTCCCTATATAAGCTTTTTAGAAGTACATAACATACATAACATAGAAAATTTTACTCATAATATTGTTGATTTTTCTTGATAATTTATAATTTTAAGGAAAACCAATCATTTTACCTTATCTAAATATTCATAACCCATTTCATAAAATATAAATTATGGGGATCATTTATGAAAAAACTTTTCTACAACGATATTTTTATTTTTATATCATGTGATATCTATAAACATTTTATATGATAATTTTTAAAATTATGAATATCTCAATATCTATATTCCATTTATTTCATGGAAATTTTTATGATGATTAATTTTTTCATGATGAAATTATATAATATATTCTCATCTCTATGATTTTTTCATGGCTAAACATTTTTGGGATTTTATTTTGTGTAGAATATAAAGGCTAAAATAATTTTTTTGTAACAATTTTTGCTAAAATTGTAGAACCCATAAATAAAATACTATAATTGAAATATCCCATATGGTGAAAATTATATATCACCCTTAAATAACATCAAAAATTTTGTTTTGATTTTATTTAAGTGATCATAAAACTACATTTCTATTATATTTTTTATTCATAAAATTCATTAAAATAATTCAATGATTGTAATATAAAATATCCTTTATTCCCTAGTAATATGCGATTATATATCTTCATATGATTTATAGACATCATTACTATTATTTCACATGTTAATCTTCCTTAAAATTATTAAGTCTCAATATTCCTAGAGAAGAATTTATTTCTCACAATTTTAATTTCTTTGTGATGCATTATTATCCTTTATTTCATTTTTTTCACTTCATTTTGTTAGAATATGTAGACAAAATTATTTTGTATCTATAAACTACCATATCCATGAATTGGTAATTTTTTTTATATATAATTTTTCTTTTTAATGGATAAAAATATATAAAAAACAATATATATGATATTTATATCATGATTAAATTTCTGGTGATGATTGAACCATTACAGTGTCACAATTATAATACCATTTGAATTGATCCATTCATGAAATATGTAATAATTATAACTAGGAAAATGGATTATAGTAATGATTTATTCATGAATGTTTGATATGATATTAGAATTCAAGGACGCATTATATCCTAGATAATAATTTGTTTCTTTTTTAAAAGTATATTAAAATAATATTAATTATATAGGATGTGATAGTGATTATAATTATAGTTAAACTATAGGTAAGTGTTTTACATCATCATCACGTTTTTTAAAATGAATATTTATAAATTAATTCATAATAATTAAATTTTATTATAAATAAAAAAAATATTATTATTAATATTTATATAATATGGTTATTTGAAAATGTTTTAATATTTTTTTCTCAATTTCTATGAATTAAAATTTTTAAATAATGTTTTTAATTAAATTATACTATGTATTTCAATAGATTTGAATCCTTTTAATAATTTTCCATATTTTCATTAAAATAATTTCAATAATTATTTTAATATTCTCGATGTTTTTATTATTTTTTACTCTTAATTTAATTTCTCTAAAAATGAAATCTTCAGTTTATATGCTGAATGAGGTACATTTTGTTTATTCTTGTATAATATATTTATTTTAACATGTACCACGTGTTTAATTTTTCATATTTAGACTACAAACAATTAAAAATAAAATTTATTTACATATTCCCATGTATTTATTCAGAAAAATGTTTTCATTAATATTTTAGATATTTAGGAATTTTAAATAATTTATTACAAAATATTATGTTAATTTTCCAGAAAAAAATAATACTATGATCCTTTAAATGCATTATTTATTTATCATAACATCCAATAAAGGTACTTATGTTTCATTGGTGATATGAATCTATTATACCACAAATACTAATTTTATATATTGATTATGATTATGATGACAAAATATTCATGAATATAATTTTCATTTCAATTATTTTAGCATTGGTGAGATGATAAATGTTTTAATGTTCATGTGGAATACAAATGAATGGATTAATATTATGTTATAGGTGGGTATAATATAGTCATCCATTAT
Organism: Viscum album; assembly: GCA_963277665.1. NCBI lineage: Eukaryota > Viridiplantae > Streptophyta > Magnoliopsida > Santalales > Viscaceae > Viscum > Viscum album. The sequence goes on along the minus strand of OY728151.1, from coordinate 13,012,853 downwards.
ATTAGGTAATCATTAATGTTTTATGATATTGAATTGTACATGGATATTAATCCTATTCCCAAAATAATATACCCATGTGGTTATTCCAAGCCTATCCCTTGTACAGTGGTGGTAATCCCAAGACTTACATGTGATGAATGACATGGTGGGTGTTATTGAAAGAATATTTTTATGGACATGATTATTAATAATTTTAAACAAATTATTTATCACATGATATTATATTAATGTTACAGTCTCATTAATTATATTATTTTATGTTTTTATGTTTCATGTCTTTTGATTACTCACACATAATTATGATTTAGGGTTTGAATGGTATTTTTTTCAAGTGTTATTATCATGTTCTATTATAATGAAGATCATATCATACATAAAAGATCACTTATACCTCCAATGTTTACCCATACAATGAATCTAAGATTACCTTTCATTATATTCCATTTTTCATAGGTTACAAACAATGGTTTTATATATGATATTTCAAAGAAGGGTACTAGTTGTTATGAGCATAGTGGGAGATGAGGTAGAATTTTGTATATAATATGTATTTATGTATCCATGTTTCTAAAGACACTAAAACATTATGGTTCCAATATTGTACAAAATAATAGGTAATGAGTATTCATATAATAATATCTAATATATATATATATATATATGTGAAATGATTTGGTCAATTTAGTAAGTATCAGATCCAGGATGATTTTTTTAAATAGAATGAAAAAAATAGAGTGACCTATTATGATAAGCCTTGGAATAAAAGAAAATCATATTTTATGACATGTAAAGATTTTTATATTTCCTAGTAATGAAGTAATAATCTATATGGTGGAATGTTATTGTGGTTGTATTATAGATAAACCTACAGGAAATATCTTTTAATGGTTCAACCGGGCATTACCTTCGTAATAATTAGTACATGATGATTGGGTATAATAATACACACTTGAGAAGACCCTATAGGGGGATATTATTGGGTTAATTCAAATTTTATATGTTTAATCTTATGAATGATTTGAATATATGATATCCTTGGATAACATAGGCCATGCATTGGGAATAATTAGTTAAAATGAAGGTTTCATGATATACACATTCTAAAATTTATTATGAAGATTAGAATATTTCACGCTTTTTTTTGTATTTATCTAACCATTAATTTTGGTCATAGTAAATGGATTAAATAATAATTTTATGTATTATCATTGATTTTTATGGGATATTAAATGATCGTCCTCTTTAAAGACAAAATATTTTGGAAACATGAATTTGAAACAGTGTTACATTTATTATAAAAAAATTAGTATATATGAATTATCCTATCTATTAAAATGAGAAAATGTGGGGAATTTTTTTATTGAGTTGACTATGTGTAATCATATAACTCCAATTATTTAGTCATTTGATAAATAAACTTATTAGTAATTGATAAATACATATGAAGTGATATTTTCATTTATATAATGCTTATAATATGAATATGACAATTTGGTTTCCTTTCCTTTTAATGAAATATTGGTAAATATTGACATATTATCTGAAATAAATAAAAATATAATTAAATTGAATCTATAGATAGTAATAATATTATATGGTTATTTTTATAGATGTAAAATACCCATATTGTTACTACAAAATTAATGAATCAATTTCTTGAGAATAAGTAGATAGATAAAAAATCAATCATTATTAATGATGAAAATTTTAAAATCCTTATGATAAATGCTTCTGGTATTATAATCAAACATAAATGGAAGATTAACTAGTTCTTGAGTAGCATAATAAATCATGTCTATCAGAAATATTCCATATGATACATTGTTAGCTATAAATAACACATTTGATATTATCACTTGGAATAAATGGTTCCGGAGTCACCCATAAATCTATTGGTTTCAAGGGAAACCAATGAAGCCATGTAATGAAAATTAAAATGATTTAAAAATGGATTAAACTAGATGATAATTCTTATAATCTATATTAACGGAAATATACATTGATAAATTTATCATAATAGTGTTATTTTTTCAATGTACATTCATTATGATATAAAATTATGATGTGATAGAAATAATCTAATTACTAATTTTAATTTAGTGAAAGGCCCATATATTGATCCACCAACATATAAATGTTTGAAATTCATGTAGATTCAGAATTATACTACGTTCGTATAAAATATGAGGGTTAATGATGAAAGTCAATGCGAAAATACACGTAATATTATATAAAAAGTGAAATCACATGAAATAACTATTTCTAATGGGGGGAATTTTGATTAAGTGATGAATGATACATTTAAAATCCACTATAGATCTACAATGATGATAATTTTTTATAGATCTATAAATTATAATACATAACAAATATTTTATAGCGATAACTCATCACCACCTAAAAAATTAGATGTTGAATGTGGTGTGAACCATCCAAATGGTATGATGATCTCTTATCCTATTTATAATTATTCTCTAATTGATTTATTTAATAACAATATTCTTTAAAATCACATTATTCTTCCTTTATATGGTTTTTATATTATCATTTAATTGGTTATTAATAATTATATAAATCACAGATCAATTAATGATGATGGGAATAATCATTTCATATATTGATACGACCTATGATGTTTTATCGATGAGTGGATATAATATATTTTTAATTGAATCTTAAATTTATTTTAGGGGTCCTAATTCCTATTCAATATTGGTATTTTTCTCAATTGTCTTGGTAGAAACAACATCAATTGTATATATATTGTACAATTTTTTTTTCATGTTATTCTCAATGTGTATTGTATTATTCATATGAATCATGAAGTTGTGTTTTCATTATATGTATTACATACTATTATGTCTATTTAAAAAAATCTATAGATATTTTTTTGATTGAGTTATAGGAATTGAATAAGAGATAGTATTAGAAACATGGTTATTGATTTTTTTGAAAATTATCTCACTATGAGGGGGAGTTAATTTTTTGTGAATAATGATATATCAATGTGACAATCTATTGATTACTAGGAACATATCAAGATAAAAATCTAGAATAGTTATCCTATAGTTAAAATATATAAGTTTTTAATTAAAATGGGTATAAAAAAATACATCTCGAAATAATGACATTCATTATTGATACTATTAACTAATGTTTAAATGTTATGATATAACAAGTATATGGATCTATAAGATTTATAGACACATTGAACTTACAATGATTCCAGTTCTTCAGATTTGTCTTGTACAATCATCTTGGACAAAATTTATAGATTCCTAGTGATTTAATTAATAATTTTGTAGAATTCATTATAGATGATATTCTTATATATTCAATAATAAAGGTTGATAATAGAGATAAATTAGGGAATGTATTTAAGTCAATGTGGAGGGAGACTATATATGAACAAAATGAAATGTCTAAATTTTGGTTATAGATATGTACATAGTTGGGGTATATAATAATACAAATAAATATATCTACGGATCCATAAAATGAAAATTTTATTAGAAATTGTCCTAAAAGAAAAACTATGACTAAGATCTACAGTTTTCATTGATGGTTTGGTTATTTTTGATACATTGTGAGTAAGTTCCCATGGATATCTAATTAGAATACCATATTAACTCATATATGAATCAACATAAATTTTATAGTTGAATGTGATTAAAATTCCATTGGTCTGAAGAAAAGGGTGGTTATTACGCATTTACACACAATATAAGGTAGTAGATAATGGGTTTTGATTTAATGGGATAAATATATTATGGTCATATTATTTTTACTTATTTAAAATGTTATTTTAATGTCACATGCCTCACTCTAATTGAATAATTTGGAGAAGAAACATGATCTCATTATTTTGATTTCTCAATTTTAATTTATTCATTATAAATATGTATGCATTATCAATAAATAGATATTATTCTGGAATATATAATTATTATAAAAGAATAAATATATAACCAATTTAATAGAGTTCAATATGTTCCTAGGATGAATGTTTGTGTTGATTATGTGTTTTGAATTCTCAATACATTACCTCAATTAAAATCACACATGATGGAATATACATTGATTTGAAATGATCAAAGTCAATTATATATGATGAGTTTTAAAAAAATTTCATATTTTATTATTTTCAAAGAATTCACATAGAAATTTTAATTGATGGGGAGGGATCTTATTTTTTTCATTTTAACATACAACCAAATTTCTGTATTACAATTAATGGTCCGTATAAGGAAGATGTATTGATATAAAATATTTGGATAATGGATCCTCATTTAAATTATCGGTACTATGGAATGATAATAATTAAGAACTAAGTATATGTATCTTCAATAAAAAATGAAGAAGGATCTATTTAAACAAGATCACATCTCATCATTCTATATTCATCAAGGATATATGAAGATGTATTGATAGATTAATGAGTATATATGGTTGGTCAACATGATGTGAGATGTTTAAGAGCATGTATCTCTCTTCTTAGTATGTAGGTATATTAATGATGAGTGAAATGTTTTTAAGGGGATATTAATAGAATTTACCAAAAAAATTTATATCAGAATAAATAATGATGGATTTCTCCATAAAACTTCCCAAGATATATAAAATAGATATTTTTAAATAGTTTTTTTCAATATTATATTATAGTCAAAAAATTTCATTCCTTATAGGGATGATATCAATCTTCATCAGCATTCTAGGATATACATTAGTGATGATTTATAGTTTCATAGTGTAAAAAAGTCTACTATATCTGACTGACATATAAGGTTTGTCAAAATGTTTTGGTTATGTATTTTATGAGTTTTTGATAAAGATTTTTGTTTCCATAATGCATATAATACTATGACAGGTTGTTAGTTTGAGAGAACTATTTGATCCCATGATGATATAGTAAGATCACATTCTATAAATTTCAACTGGTTTTGGGATCGACAATATATTATTATAAGTTTCTATTATGAAATTATCTTCTACTCTAGTATTTTGATAAATCTTTATGAATCCACTTTGTATGGAAGTATATAATTCCAATCAACTTGGATGATGTAGGATAAATATAGCTATTTTGACTTGCTATACATGAAAAAATGGTAAAGAAGCATATATTTGTTCACTTGAAGATCATTTTATCTTATAATTCTTAAAAACTGTATTCATATAATGGTTGGATATATTTTATATTCTATTTTAGTGAGAGGGTATTAAATAAAATTTATCAAAAGAAGATAACTATATGATTTGGAAGGGAATGTTATGACCTAATAATAAATTTTCCATCATGATTTCTAATCGAGAAATGGTTGTATCTTATCTACAAATGACTCCACTAAAACACTCTTATGATAATTACCTATTCGAGGTACATGTCTTGAAGAAGTACATACATGATCTTTTATATGTAATAATATCAGAGGCATTGTTTTCATATGTTGATCATTCCAATAAAGATAAACTAGTCTAAATCATGGATTTTATAGATATCATGATTTAGAGAGACAACATACACATTGATAATGTTATCTATATGAATTATAAATTTAAAGAAGCTATATGGGACAAAATGAATATTTGTAGAAGATAGATTCTCATTTTTTATGATAATGTTATAATTTGAAGAGATAAATTTACTTTATATGGGAAATAATTTAATAGAACATGATTTTATTTTTATTAAATAAAATAAATATTTAGTATTTGATAGCATGATTTAATTACATCCCCATTTATAAAAGAACTATTGATATATAACACCATTAAAAACTAGGATTTTGGATTGTGATGTATGAATATTGTTAAAATTTTTATTAAATAGATATAAATTTTTTATACTAAATAACATTTTTTCATTCAATGAACATGAAAATAACATTATATTCTTAATAAAACCATTTAATAAATAATAGAATGTTTTTTTGAATAAATTAATTTATATATATGTTATGTATTATTATCTTAAAATTTTATTTTTTCACTATTAAAAGTGATATGCATTAAATTGCTTATTAATATTGAATAAACACTGATAATTTCATCATATACAAGTTATGAGTGAAGATAACTCTTTTTAATGGAAATAATATCTATTTTTATAACATTATTTTTATATTTACAATGTGTCATTCACATAATAAATTAATTACATGACAATTGTTTATTGGATTTATTGAAATGCATATAAAATATTTTCACTCAAAAAATTAATATTAATTTCATAGTTTTATCAATGAAATGATTGAATTTATATAATGTTTTTTGCTAAATAATTAATTTATCTAAAAATATATTTTATTTAAGTTTCACATGAAAATATTGAAACTCATTCGCATACTTAAAAAATGGAAATTGATAAAATTCATTCCATATTTAGTATTAATATTTCAAAATTTGGTAACTATTTTACATTTTTTTTAATAATTAATAGTAATAACTATAAAAATTTACTAACATTATGAAGGTTAAAATGGGTCTTGATATTGGGGTGTTAAAATAAAAGGTTATGGTAATAATGGAACCCAATAATGTATAATATTAATATGTTAGATATTTTTAAAACACTCAATATATTACCATAAAATACATTTCTATTTGGTAGAATTATACTTGATAATTATATTATTTTTCTAAAAATAATTTAATAATTAAAACTTTATTCACCCCTTCAACTATTAAAATAAAAATACACTATGCCATAATTCATGAACATTGTGTCTTAAATTAAAAATTAAAAAATGGAAAACCCAATTGAAAAAATGACATATTATTTTATGTTTTTGTTGAGATCACATGCACAATAGTTATTATTGTTTTAATAAAATATATCATATCATATTTAATGCATCGTTAATAAAAACAACCATTGAAAATACATCTATTATGTAGTGGACATATATTTTAATGTTCAAAAATGGTTATGATAAAATATAACTGACATTAATAATTCAATTTAAGGCCTCTTCGAGTAGTATCATACCCTATCAAACCATTATATATAAGTTTTTAAGGGAGTTAGAATCACTGTAATTTTCACATGACTAATACGAAACCCAGTTTCAACAATAAAATCAGGAGAAAAAAATCATTACTGGATAAGTACAATATTATAGGGATCATGATCTATACTATGTTCATTAAACCACCCTATGAATGTATAATTATCAAACTCATTTTTCTTAGAGAGTAAATTTTTGTAATAACGATTTGTATATCTAAACCACAGTAATATGTATATATATGCATTACAATGAATAATTACTATATTCATCCATTTTTCATTATTACATTATATATATATATATATATATCAATAAATATAAATTTTTATAATAATTTTAATTTGATATAATGAAACAAATTTATATGTATGGGAAATACATTGTTTCAATTAAGTCATTGAATAGATAAAATAATAAAATTAATTAAATAACATTTTTTTAAAATATTCAAATAAAATAATATTTTTTAAATATAAATTATAATATATTTTAATGAATTTGAATTTAATTTATATATGATTCAAAAATATTCTAGTGTTTATTAAACAAGTATTTTTTTATATTATGGATTTATAAAAGTCAAAATTTTCATGTATTGACAATTATTTTGGTAAAATAAATATTATTTCTGAATTAGATATTTGAAAATTATCTAGTAATAAATGTTTTATTGTTTTTAGATAACAGTTATTTTTTCCATAATTAAATATTGAATAAATATATAACATTTATTAGGACATTAAAATAGAAAAAATGGAGGTAAAAAGGTTATAAAAAGAATCCATGAACTAATATATATTTTTCATTTAAAATAATAATTTTTGGAGTTATTAGATTCATTATCTAAACTGTTAATGCGTCCTCCAAAAAAATATTATATTTTTAGTTTTTAAAATAAATTCTTTTCTAATAAGAATAAATAAAGGACCAGATTTATAATTATCATAAAATGTTAATTTCCTGGCCTTACAAGTTTTTTAACCCAATAATTTCTTTTATAATCTATATGAAAAACCATGGCACTGTAACAACCCCAAATTTTATAAATAAATTTAAACTATTGTTTTAATTAAATTTCATATTTTAAAAATCTATGTTATGATAGAATCTGTTTTCACATTCATCTAACATATTAGATAAGCACAATTTAAGTTTAAATATTTCGTTATGCTAATAAATGTAAAATTGTCCAAAAAAAATTAGATTTACTGCCTTTTGACGGGGAAAGAATTTTAAGTATTGTTTTTGACACTTTCATTTTGTTTTTGAAAAAAAACTTCTTATTCAAAATAGATACATAAAACATTAGTTTGGATGAATTTGTGATATTTATTAAACAAATTTCATATTTTAATGAATAATGAAATATAATGCATTTTAATTCCAATCTATCTTATTATTAAATTTATTTAAATTTTTAGATTATAATTTTACATGGTTTTATTGTATAATTAAATATTTTTATTATCAATTAATACAATGTATTTCCTTAGATTAAATTTCAAATTGGAATTAAATAGAAAAACTATTTGATCTTTTTATTTTTTTTTATAAAAACTCATTTTCTTATTTCATCGATGATATTTATTTTTAATGAAATTCTACCAATTATAAATTTTGAATTTTGAAAAATGGATTCTATATTGGGATTTATATGTTTCAAATTATTTATGTAGGTCCATTTTATTTTTGTACATAATGAATTCTGTAATTATTTTTATTACCACAGTTCAAGGTAAATCAGGTAATTAACGATTAAAAATAACAAAAAAAATATTATGAAAATACAGAAACACATTTACCAATAACATTAGATGAGTTATTGTTGTGATAAAAAATTTTATTGCTGAAATTGTGTCCACCTTAAGCCACGTGCTTGTGATTTTGACATTTATATCATTTTATTTAAAGTAAAGACAATGATGTCATAAATATGTGTTCCATTACCTATTTTTTTAATATGGGGTTATATAAGTGTATATTCTACTATAAATACTCTTAGGAAGTGTAAAAATATTACCTACATCATCGTAATTTGTATATAATTGTTAATAAAAAAATAATTATATTAAGTGGTTTCATATTGATGATGGTGTAATTTATTAATTAATGAAATAATCTAATTAATGATATTACAAATATTAAAACAAATATAATTTAATTCAATTGATATCAATCACTAATTTTATGGATAAATTTCACTTTTTGGTAATGATTTAATGTTTTTGGTTAAAACTTGGTTTATTGTGATATTTTTTAAAGTTTAGTAATTAATAGTGTAAAACATGACATAATTGGTATTTAAAAATATAATTTTTTGATAAATGTTATGAAATGTCTACAAAAATTAAATTCCCCCCATAAGGTTTGGATAAAAAATTATATATCATTAATTTAAATTTTTTGGTCATATGGAATTTATGGTAATTATATTATCCCACAAAGTGTAAATAAAATGATATCATGGTAATATTAAAAAAGGAAAAATAAATGTTAAAAAAAAAAGATTAAAAAATAATAAAAACATGTATAACATTACATTTTTGAATATATTTTAAATATTACCATTCTATATTTTATGTAAATAAATTAGGACCCATTTTAAAAGGAAAATTAATTTTTATTAATTTAATAATTTCAATAATTTAAAGAGTGCCCCCACCCCCTCTCATATAAAAGGCACCAATTCACCTCTATTCCTTACACATTAAAACAGATTTTTGTTCAACCGAGATCTTCCCAATCTCATTCCGAAAATATCTCCCCACATTTATGAGGCCTTAGGTGAGGTAGAACACCCTCCTTAGAGGGCTTAAGGTTTTAATTAAAGGACACTAATCGAGGACGAGGTATTATTTTTTTAAGTGTTTCTATTTTATTTCATCTTTCACATCATTAAAATGTTCTCCAACCAGAATGAAATAATAAATCAAATATAATAAATATAATGATCTTTTATAATGCTAATATCATCATCTAAATCCATCTTAATGTTCATATAATGTGAAATGAACCTTTCATTTGTGTGTATGGAGTAATTCTGCAACACAAACTAATATAATTTATTTTTCATTATTGTCTAATAATACTAGTCATAATGAGGGATTTAATGTTTATATATGATATTAATGAAATATTTATCAGTAAAATAGAATACCATATCAATTACATTCATAAATTCCTTGAACATAAAAATGAAAATAACATTCATGTGTTTGCATGATCTATCACCTCCACTAAGAGACACAAATAATTTTTGTTCACCACATCACTGATATGATATATATAAGTAAATTTAAATAAATATTATTATTTTAGTAATATTATGATCATTATTGAAATATAAATAATAATAATTACCATTTTCCATAATGATCATGGAAAAAGTTATACATTACTCATATGTACATATGATATACCAACTCCATGATTATAAAATTGTTCATTTATAATAACCATAATCAATAGTTTCATTTAGAAGTATAATTTATATTTAAAAATGATAATAATTTCAGGAATATTGTTTTGGAGTTTATGGATTTATGATCACATGGAATATTGACATCATATAAATTTATTTTCAACTGAAGTACCGAATATCGACATACCACCTGATGTGAACATAATTAATTATGCAATATCTATAGTATGGTAATAAGTGATATAAAATGAATAATAAACATGAAAAGGGTCTTAGTAAAGAAAAAATTTAACTAACATTATTATTCAGGAATATAATGATTGTGCATTAAGAGTCAGACTCAATTTAATGGATTCATCTCAATCCACTTTCATTGAACAATATTTTGTAATGATATTGAAACTTCATTTATAATTTTTTTTATTATCACATTTGATTTTTAAGATCATTAAAAGGTTTTCCAAAAGAATATTTTTATATGAATAATTTTTATAAATGAAAAAATTGATATTTTTTAGCATACACATCGACAAGAAATTTTCCTCCTCCAAAACCCTTATTGTGTATTTATATTCCTCTACAACTTGTAATTCTTTTAAAATATTAATAAATTATATATTCCAATTTCAGGTAATTTTTTTTTGAAAATTGTTTTTAGAATGGATTTATAATATCAATATCTTGAATGATATGTTGATATTTAAAAGTATAAATGTTTTTTTGATTTATGGTAGTTTAATGTGTTATGATTATGCTAAGGTTCATGTGAATTGTTTACGTATTTAGTTGGTTCCCTAATAAATCTAAGGAGGGTGTTCTTGTGATATATTTCTAATGTATTGGGTAATAAGAATCATTTAACTAGTTGGGGTTCTCTTAAGATATTTATGGAATATTCCACTATGGGTAATCTATAGGTAACTATGAAGGTTACTTCTTATGTTGTCATGAAACCTATAATGCATCAATGATATGGGTGAAACAATTTTCCTTTATGATTTATAATTTCTATTAGTTTTATAGGAATATTATTATTTCATCAGGATAGATAAAGGGTTTAGTTTTTATGTATGAAAGGTATTATTTTATTAAAATGATTACATGTGTTTAAAATATTCCTAGACTAATAGTTTCTTTCCATATCTTATGACTCATTATGATATTTCTTTATCATACCATGTTTTTGAAATTATTTTCACATGTATAATGATTTTTAGGATAAAGGAAGAAGATAATCTGAATGTTATGATTATTTATATTAAGAAATATTAATAATTATTTATTTTAGAAGGTCTACATTGTGAAAAAAGAGAATAGATAGTAGAAGTGTCTACTTAGCAATATTTGAGTTTTAAATAATCATAATGGACTAATTATCTAAACCAATAAACTATAAAATATCCTCAATATTAATTCATTACATAACTCATGATTATGTAACCTTTCAATTCATTGATTTATATTTGGTATCAGAGTCCAGTTTAAGTAACTTTTGGGGTTAAAATTTTTGTAATATAATAAACATAAATGACTTTTAATTAATGTTCCAATTGAAATTATATAGAATTTTAATATTACCATGTTTCATCATATAAGATATATCTTTTTAGAATGGTATCCCACACTAGAAATATGGAATCTATTCTAGGATGACATCCAGAGGAAAAACCTTCCAAATATGAAACTCAAGATGGTTTGAATCATAACTGAATAATTTGTTGATCTAATGGTGCAGTTGACACAGGCTATACATTGATGTGGTATACATGAATGAGATTTGGTAGATCAACCAAAGATGAAAAAATTAGTAGTGTAGGTTTTCATAAGGCAAAATCCACCATCATTTAAAGGATTATCTGACACCATTCTATATGAATTGTAGATTAATGTCCCCTATAAAATTTTTGATTTCATGGGGTGAAAATAAAAAAAATAGTTTTTTCATTATATTTACCATTTTAAAAGTGAATATGATTTGTGGTGGTTGATGGTTATAATTATTAGGGACAATAAGGATATTGATGTTGTCTAGTAGGATAAACAAAAAAAATAACGAGAAATATTTTCATACAGTGGTTCAACATTGGATGGAAAAACTATTCATGGAATTGAGGCTATATGAGGATTTAATGGTTGGATACATAAAAAAATTCAATCAGCTGGAAAGGTATGATACAAATTACATCAAATACCTTTATAGTATAATCAATCGTTTTTACTTAAGAATAAATCCAGATCATTGAAGAGTGTCAAATTTCAATGATCTCAAAAGATAAGTAAAACATGCTCTATATGTGGAAAAGGTGGATATGGATTTCATTTTTGATCATGCGTTCTTTGAAAACCAGCAGAATAAGATTTTTAGGTTGAGGGAAAAAGGAGTTAATTCCTGAAAATTGTATGATGGTAAGAAAATTAATTTTATAGTTTATGAAAATTATTGAAAAATACACTAGGTAATGCGTTATAAATTTTAGTAAGTGCTTACAGTTTAGTGAAATGGTCCCTAAGTCTTGTAACTAGAAAGAAAATTATAATGGTAGCGGTACAAAAAGTTATTATTTATAGTCAGAAAAATGTTTCTAGTGTAATGAGATGCGTCATTAGGAAGAAAAATGACTAATGAAGAACTTGAATAATGAGAAGTAGTTATACTATAATAATAAAGGTGTGGTGAAATCCTTTCCAACTACATCAGTACATGTTGTTCCCTAAAATGTAGTGGCATCAAGTACATTTTTTCTCATTTGATTATGGAAACATGTTGTTTGATTCATGGTCTACACATACTTTTATGTCTAGGAATTTTTTTGGTATATTAGAAATTACACCTCATGAAATTAATCCATATCTTATGGAATAAAATATAGGTGAAATTTTTCCAAAAAAAGATATTATAATAAAAATTCATGTCCTTCCCTATGGAAAGAATTTACCTGAAACAATTGTTCTATTTCCTTTTATAGATTTTGAGGTCATTCTATTTATATATTGGATTTTATTATCATACTAAGATTCACTATAGTGTAAAATATGTATCTTTTAAGAAAGGGATTTAGTATTTATAGACGATTGAAACCTTACCACTAATAACATATCAGTATTCTCAGAAACTATAAAATTATGGAAATAAATGTTATATTTCACATATTGTTGAGAACAAAGGAATAATTCTTATTAATGATTTTTAGGTGATAAATAAATATCTTAATGTCATTCTTAATGAGTTTCTAAGTATTATACCTCATTGGGATGTTGAATTTACTATATAATAAATCCATGATGCTATGTTAATTGAAAAACCCCATCATTGAAGGGTTAAATCGAACATTTTGAGTTGACAATGTAATGGCAGGTGTTATTTGATAATGCATTCATTTGACCTAGCACAACAATAATGGGTGATCCTGTCATGTTTGTTAAAAATAATGATGGTTCAATTAGACATTTATATGATTTTTGTGAAGTGAATTTCATAATATTTACGAAAATTTATCAATTTCCTCATATCAATAATTTGGTTTATTGGGTATTGGGAGCACACTATTTTTAAATGGTTTATTGAAGTCGGCATGCCATCAGTGGAAAGTAATAGAAGTTGAAATTCCAAAAACCATGTTTCATACTAAATTAAGTCATGGGAAATTTTTTGTTATGTTGTTTAGGTTAAATAATTCACATGATGTATTCATGGATCATATGAGTATAATATTTCATTAGTACATAGTTAAGTTTTTGGTTGTATTTATTAATGAAAATATTGACATATTCTAACATTAAAGAGAAATATGAAATACATATAATGGTTTTTTTTCAAACAGTAATGGAAAATCAAAATTATGGGAAATTCAGCAATTATGAGTTAGAATTGAATGAACTTTTCTTTCTCGTTGAAATTGTTTATATATATGGAATAACAGTTTATCCCAATAAAACAAATGTTGTTGATGAATGTCAAATACCTAAAAATATAATCAAGATGCATTTCCATCTTGTTTTAGCGGTTTCTTATGGGAGGTTTATTGAAAAAATTTCATGTATATATTTCCCAATGACTATGTTAACTTCTAAAGGAGTTATGTTCATATTGAAAAATCAGTTGATGATTATTATTATGAATTTAAAAGAAGATTCGTGAATTCTCAAGTTCTAGCACTACATTCCCGAAATGGTGAATTTATTATCTCTAGTGATGATTATTCACAAGGACTTGCTTGTTTCCTAATTAAAAATGATTTTGTAATTGATTATCGATCACTTCAATTGAACCGTCATGAATTAAATTATCATACACATGACTTGGAATTTTATATAGTAGTTTTTCAAAATAAAATTAGACGAATCAACTGAATTTTGTAAAAAGTGAAATTTATACTAACTATAGAATTTTGAAGTATTTATTAACTCAAAATGAACATAACAGGAGATAGATAATATGGTTGGAATGAATCTTTTATTATGATTTCTTGATCAATTATCATCCATGAAAAGAAAAAAAATGTGGTCGGTGCTTTGATCCAAAAATTAAATGCAACATTAACCATGATACATTTGGAGAATGAAACTTTGGTTAATTATTTGCTAAAATTTGGGTTGGATGTTATTGATGTTGGAAAGTACTCTTTTTTGTTCTAGGTTTTAGTGCATTCATCTCTACCAGATAGATTAATGAAATCATCGAAGGATGACCAATACTTACATAAAATTTAGAGTTTATTTAAAAGGGTAATTTTCTTAAATTTAACATTGATAAATATATTGTTTTGAGATTTTGGAAGAGGTTATCTGTTCTTTGTGATTCACATTTGATGATAGAGTTGTAATGTGAAGCTGACAATCCTCTGTTTTCAGTGCATCCTGGCAGTACATTGGTGTTTGAAGACCTTCAGAAGTATTACTATTTAGATGGAATGAGAAGAGATATTTCTGACATTACTATGATGTGTTTGACTTGTCAATAGGTTAAAAATGAAAAAAAATTACCAAAGGTGATTCTTTATCCTTTTCCAGTTCCAATGTTGAAAGTGGAAAATATATCCATGGATTTCATAGTAGTATTACCAAATACATCTCTAGGTAACAATGTAGTTTGGGTTATTGTTGATCGATTGACTAAATATGAAAAATTTGAATCCTGTTCGATATAATATATATCTAGATCAACATTATAGGTTGTATCATAAAGATATTTTCAGATTACAAGGAGTTCCTTTCTACATTTTATTTGATCCTGATCCATGGTTAACTTCTATGTTTTGGAATTTCCATCAGATGTCATTTGTTATTGAATTAAATCTCCCTACATCTTTTCATCCTCAATCAGATGGGTAGTCAGAACAAACAATTAGATGCTCAAAGGATATTCTAAATTCATTTTCTATGGATTACCAGGGATTTTGGGATTAACATAATTCTATTATTGAGATTTCTTACATTTATAGTTTTCATACTAATATATAGATGGTGTCACACCCCGACCATGAATGCCCTTATTTTTACTTCTTTCTTGGTTTGATTTAAAATTTTCAAAGTTAAATTAAGTTGGCAGGTTTCACGCCGGTGCGCGGTCACCGTATCGTTAGCGGTGACCGTGCGTTCGGCCTGGGTGACCGTGTGTTCGCCCGACGTTTTGAATATTAAACTTTCTTTTTTTGTCGGCATTTTATTATTATTACTATTTAAATTGTTTTTATTATTTTTGAAGTTGTTTTTATTGTATGTATGTCTACATACATGTTTATATATGTGTATATATTTATATATGTGTGTGTATATATATATATATATGTTTATATGTTCTTATATATAAGTGTATATGTTTATATGTGTATATATATATGTTTATATATGTTTAGATATATGTATATATGTCTATATATATATATGTGTGTGTGTGCACGTGTGTGTGTTTGTGTGTGCGTTTATTTTCAAATGGTTATAATATTCTAAATATTTTGATTAAAAATAATTATTATTATAATTTACTAATTATGATTATGATTATGATGATGATGATGATGATTATTATTTTTATTCTTATCATCATCATTATTATTATTTTTATTATTATTTTTATATTTTATTATTATTAATATTATTATTATTATTATTACCAATATATATATATTTTAGAAACCCTAATATTCCCCCCCTCTCTCCTGTGCGGCGCCCCCCTCCTCTCCTCTCTCTCCTTCTCCCCCACCCAGCCGCGTGCCTCTGCCCTCCTTCAACCGCCGCCTCACCGGCCCTCCGCTTCGCTGGCCTACCGCCCCGCCGGCCATCTCCTCGCTGGCCTCCACCTCGCCGACCCGCTCCCGTGTTCGGCCAGCTGCCGCTCCCCGCAGCCCGCATCCGGCCTCCACTTAGGCGCGCCCGCCGCTGCAACCCCTGCACCTCCTCCTCATCCATGCACCGTCCGGCCGCCCGCCGCTCGGCTCATCCTCGCCATCTGGCCGCCTTGCCTACCGATCTCCCGTGCACCCTCCTGCATGTGCACCTGGCACGTCGGACACCTGGCTGCTGACCTCCCCTCCTCCGGTCAAGCTGCTCCGGCAGCATCCCCCTCTGGCTAGCCCGCTCTGGCCAGCCATCTTCCGGCCAGCTTGCCTTCGGCCGCGCCGCACCCAACCTGCCCTGCTCACCGCACCTCCGTCGCGCTCGCTTCGAACCGTAGGCCTTCTGAGGTGTCTACATGCCATCCGGTCATCCTCGTGCAACGTCGTCGCGCTGTCTAGCGCTCTCACGACCAGCCAAACGTCTCATTCTCTTTTGGGCGAGCGGCAAGCACCGTTGCTGAAAGAGAGAAATTCGGGTTAACCTCGTTTCACCTGCTCCGATGTCGAGGTGGTTTTATGCTGTTTGTTCATTAGAGTTATTTTAATTTAGCGTTTATGTGGTTTAATTGTTTTAATTTTGTTGCATCCTGTTGGTAAGGTTTTTCCATGATTCTGCGATCGTCAGCTTGCACGTGTTGGTGCACCCATTTGAGGCGTGACACATCATTGTGTCTGGATAGCGAGCAGCGGTGGGTTTCTGAATTTTTTATCCCTTTGAATTAGTACTTATGTGTTTTTTGTTATTTTTCTTTTGTTACAGCGTGTTGGCGAGGTCATTTCGTGATACTGAAATTTCTGTCTTGCGTTTTATTATGCGCAAGTGTGAGACGTGTCGCATCATCGAAAATAAGCTGCAATTCAAGGTAGGTCTCCCACTGCACTCGCCCTTAAATTTAGAAATTTATTTATTCCTTGTCATTTCATTATTATTTTTAGTAAATTTAAATTAGTATTAGAAAATTATTACTAGAATGGTGACTTGCTGAATTTGAAAACTGTTTACTTCTTGCATCACATTGAAAATATCTTTCTTGGATAAATTTGTGTGGTTTTCTTGTGATATTATCGTATGGGTACTTTATGAAATGTGCAAGTCATACTGAACTGTGTTTTAAGATGGTTTTTGGTGTGTATAAAATGACGGGTGTATCATTTATGGAAAATGGTGTTTTCTTGAAAACATGGATAGAGGAAATGCTGTTTGGCCTTTAAACTAGATTTTGGAATTTTTCAGTGGTGGTTTGGTTTTCCTTAAATGGGTTTCTAAGTATGTTTTTCTGGTTTTCAACATGATGGCATATGTCATGTCTTTTGGAAACGCTTTGATATTAAATGGTTTAAATGTAAAGGATGTGGCGGCCTAGTTGGCACTTTATTGATTGTTAACTGGCTACATATACATATACGTACTTATGGGGCATCTCTATAGGGGGACTTCCCTTCGAGTATTGTCATGTAGCAGTGTCCGTGTAAGGGGTTGGAAAGTGCGGTGAGGTGAGTCACGCGTGCGAGGGCCTCCCACTTACACAGTATTATTAAAACCACCATGGGTTCCTGTGCGTCTTTTAGAGAATCGAGTGACAGTTACTGGCTAACCCCGATTAGATGGGTTAGTCCCCCTTGGTAGGTAGGCCTTGTAGGGAATGCCACTGGTTGGCTGTTAGGGCGGTCGGTTGGTTATTGACTGTGGAGTACCATGCCGGCAGGTAGTCTGAACCCGAGTACATCCAGGGGTTTTCTAGGGATGTTTAGGATCACCCATGGTTACTTGATGTTCCTTACTTGTTTACTTTCAGTTGTTCTTTATATATTATATTGTTATTCTTTGTGAAAATGGTTTTCAAATGAAGATGCATTATTCCCTTTGTGTAAAATTTGAAAATGTAACACTTATTTCTATTTTAGAATGAATTTGGCATCAATTAAACGAATTCATCTTTTGAAAAAGAATAAGGGCAATGTCTCGTGTATCGATATTTAAGTGAAAAATTATGAAATATTACTTTAATACTTTGTAGTTGAAACATCGAGTTTATAGATTCTTTATTTACTGGCAGTGCTTTGGGATTTGTTGTTGGGATCAACTACTGAGTACTTTTTGTACTCACGCCTATATTTTACCATTTCAGTTGCAGGTTCCTTGTGTTCAGGTTCTACTGGTTTGAGTCGCTCAGTGATGGAGCGACACTGGTTTGTTTTAGTTGGGTGGTGACCTGCGAGGTCACGTGGAGGTGTAGTTCTGTTTCTGTTGCTAGTGTTGTCTGTTTTGTTTGTTTGTTTTTCTTTTACATATACTAGTTTTTTGTTGGATAAATCGTTCCCATCAATTAAAACTTGATGCCCAGTACTAGTTTCCATCCCGGGGGGATCGGGAATGCCCCTCAGGACTTGCTGCGGAATGGCTCTGGTGATCGGTTCAGGGTTGACCCGGGCTAGTTCGTGACAAAATGGTATCAGAGAAGGCCCTTGTTATTTGGGTTGTCCGGTAGGTGGATATTAGGACTGTTAGGACTCGAGAGGTAGGTACGGGAAGGACGTCATGAACCCTCACCCATTCCACACCTCGAGTTACCAGGGGTAGTCCGAGAATTATGTCTTTGTCTCTTTCTGGTTTGTTTTGTATTGAGGGATGACAACAGAGACATGCCTATGTTACATCATGATTTCACATGGAGTAGTGACCCATGTGGAGTCCGGGTATACAATTTGAATTCCTCCTAGTGGTCGACGCTTACTTGGGACATGGACCAATACAATGTCGCCAGGTTAGGCGTGACAACTAGTCCCTCACTCCGGTGTTTGATGCAATTTGAGTGTTGTTTTCATTCTCGTTGGTGTAAGTGCATTGTTGGAAATGAAAAAGGGTTTTTGGAAATGTGACTGATTTATTTTAAATGACTTTAAATGTATGAAATGGGTTTTAAAAACTGGAAGCTTTTGATTTTGAAATCCATTGTTTGCTTGGAATTGGTCGAAAATGGTTTGGGGAAAAACCTCAGGCCCCCTTTATGAACATTTTCACATGAGTGAGAATGCATGAGAAGTGCATGTTGATGCTCGTATGAATGGAATGTGGAAATCAACATGTGCAACGGGTCATGGGATTACCTGAGTGTTTATTTGAAATTAATGTCTTGGCCATGTTTTCTAAACTGGTCTTCAAATTGGGGAAATGGTTTTGGAAAGTGATTTTGATTTGAAAGTAGATTGGTTTTTTGAATGTGGTCTTGAAAAAGGGTGGTTTTGAAATTTAAAATGAAAAAGGGGATTTTGAAAATTGGATTTTATTTTGGGTTGTGTTTGTATTTGTTTGGTCTTTGTGATGACTGTTTTTGATGAAGGCACTTTTATTGATGTTGCTTCGGTTTGATATTGGTTTGGCTTTGTGTTTCACATGTTTTTCAGAAAATGCCTCGCAGAAAGGTCCCCAGAGTTTTTGATGAGTCATGCCCAGTTTTTGGTCCTTATTGGACGTTGACTATCCTTCACGGTGATCAGGGTCTGTTAGAGATAGTAGAGCGATTTGAAGATGTCTAGTGCGTCTTTAGGGTATTGGGAACTCCCGATGCTATTTGAGTGCATTCTATTTTGAGTCTATTCGATGGTCTAGATTTGGATGAGTGAGAGTGGTTCACCCTGCCATCACGATAAGTTGAGATGACTCGGGTTTTCTCTAGAGTTTTCTTCATCTGATGGTTTATACATGAAAATGGGAAGATGAAGAAGATGACCGAGCTCATGTGTGTTCGACCTGACCAACAGATGTGAAAGCGTGTGTTGATAATTTCAAGGATCTTGTATCTCTTCTTCAGAGACAACATCGTAGGATCTGATGAAGACTCCACCCTTCAATGGGTGTCTTCGTCCAGAGATCAAGGACGGAGTTCTCCCTTTTAGGGACAATCTTTTGAGAAGTTGGTGCATGAGGTGTTTTTAGCCAAGTTGGCCTCCGGAGCGCAGACGGTTGGCAATCCACCGTATCCAGTTGCTCATGAAGGTATCCCATCTGACGAGCAGAGTGTGTCAGAAGGATCTGTTTCCAAAGATTCCTCGGTAGTGGCTCTGACTTATAGTTTGTCAGACCATCTAATGGTTTACTGTCTGTATGAACGTTTCGGCATACAAAGTTGTCATGTCACACCCCTCCAAAGATGTTCCATCATTGCAGGTGTCCTGATCATCAGGGGAAGTTTTGCAGGAAGCGTCACTTGAAGAGGAATCTATGATTGGAGAATGTCAGCACCTGACTATGAGAAAGGAGATGCTTTAGCCATCAGAGCCCCAGCCTCGGGTCTTGGGGTGAAGCTTACGCCCATTCAAGAGTTCCAAGGGGTGTAAAACCTTGGTCTAGGTTCTGTGTTCCGTATTGACGGTGGAACAATTAAAATCTTTTCATATTTTCTTTTCCACTGTTAATGTTTTAACGTCATTTTAAGTTCATTGTTTTTTCAAAAAGTTATGTGGGACGTGTTCGGTTATAATCCAAACAGATTTTCTTGTCTGATTATAGTTTTATGAGTCATTCATTTTTTTCACAAAGTTGTTTTTGGTGCTTGTGTGAGTTAGTTTTGACATGGTTGTGTTCGTTGGAGATTTTCACTAGCATTGGGGTTTTTTTGGTTTGGGCTGAGAGTTCTAGGTTTCAGTGGAGGTGATGTTCGCTCGTGATATAGAAGTTAGTTTGGATCGATTTAGTGTTCCTATGACGGACCCCTTTTCGTGGGGTGGTAGGTTTTGGGTGTTAAATTTTCGAACTAGTTGAGTTCTTGTAGTGGGGAGAACCACCTCATGTTCTCCCCTCAACTTCGGACATCAGTTTTATCTTGAATCGGTCGGGTGTGACCTGTGTAGAGTAAGGTCATCCTGATATTCTCAGTTCTCTTCGGTTCCTTTAGTTCCGTTTGGGCATGGACTTGAATCTTGACTGACATTTGGCTTTGTGACTTTCTAGGGGCAGAAAGTGTCTATGGTGGGGAGAATTGTGACACCCCAACCACAGAAGCCCTTAGTTTTACTTATTTCTTAGTTTGGTTTTAAATTTTCAAAGTTAAATTATGTTGGCAGGTTTCACGCCGGTGCGTGGTCACCACATCGTTAGCGGTGACCGTGTGTTCAGCCTGGGTGACCGTGTGTTCGCCTGGCGTTTTTAATATTAATTTTTTTTTGTCGGCAATTTATTATTATTACTATTTAAATTTTTGTTATTATTTTTGAAGTTGTTTTTATTTTATGTAGGTCTACATAGATGTTTATATATGTGTATATATTTAGATATGTGTGTATATATATATATGTTTATATGTGCTTATATATATGTGTATAAGTTTATATGTGTATATATATATGTATGTTTATATATGTTTAGATATATGTATAAATTTCTATATATATATATATATATATATATATCTGTGTGTGTGTGCGTGCGCGTGTTTATTTTTAAATGGTTTTAATATTCTAAATATTTTGATTAAAAATAAAAATAATTATAATTTTCTAATTATGATTATGATTATGATTATGATTATGATTATTATTCTTATAATAATAATAATAATGATAATAATTATTATTATTACTATATTTTTTTATTATTATTATAATTATTACCTATATATATATCTATTTTAGAAACCATAATATTCCCCCCCTCTCTCCTGTGCGGCGCCCCCCCTCTCCTCTCCTCTCTTCTCTCTCCTTCTCCCCTACCCAGCCGCGCGCCTCTGCCCTCCTTCAACCGCCGCCTCACCGGCCCTCCGCTTCGCTGGTATGCCGCCCCTCCGACCATTGTCTCGCCGACCTCCACCTCGCCGGTCCGCTCCCGCGCTCGGCCAGCTGCCGCTCCCCGCGGCCCACATCTGGCCTCCGCCCAGGCGTGCCCGCCGCTGCACCCCCTGCACCTCCTCCTCCTCCATGCACCGTCCGGCCGCCCGCCGCTCGGCTCGTCCTCGCCGTCCGGCCGCCTTGCCCGCCGGTCTCCTGCATGCCCTCTATCATGTGCACCTGGCACACTGGACACCTGGATTCCGACCTCCCCTCCTCCGGACAAGCTGGTCCAGCAGCATCCCCCTCTGGCTAGCCCGCTCCGACCAGCCATCTTCCGGCCAGCCCGCCTCCGGCCGTGCCGCACCCGACCTTCCCTGCTCTCCGTACCTCCGTCACGCTCGCTTCGACCCATAGGCCTTATGCGGCATCGACGTGACGTCTGGTCATCCTCGTGCAGTGTCGTCGCGCCATCTAGCACCCTCAAGACCAGCCGAACGTCTCATTCTTGTTTGGGCGAGCGGCGAGCACCACTGCTGAAAGAGATCAATTCAGGTTAACCTCGTTTCACCTGATCTGATGTCGAGGTGGTTTTACGCTGTTTGTTCATTAGAGTTATTTTAATTTAGCGTTTATGTGGTTTTAATTTTTTTACTTTTGTTGCAGCCTGTTGGTGAGGTTTTTCCATGATTCTGTGATCGTCAACTTGCACGTGCTGGTGCGCCCATTTGAGGCGTGACACATAATTGTCTCTGGATAGCGAGAAAGGGTGGGTTTCTAGGTTGTTTATCCATTTCAATTAGTACTTATGTGTCTTTAGTTATTTTTCTTTTGTTGGAGCATGTTGGTGAGGTAATTTCGTGTTATCGAAATTGTCGGCTTGCGTTTTCTTATGCGCAAGTGTGAGACGTATCACGTCATCGCAAACAAGCTACAATTCAAGGTAGGTCTCCCACTGCACTCGCCCTTAAATTTAGAAATTTATTTTTCCTTTTCATTTCATTATTTTTTTAGTAAATTTAAATTTGTATTAGAAAATTATTACAAGAATGGAAACTTTCTGAATTTGAGAACTGTTTACTTCTTGCATCACATTGAAAATATCTTTCTTGGATAAATTTGTGTGGTTTTCTTGTGATATTGTCACACAGGTACTTTATGAAATGTGCAAGTAATACTGAACTGTGTTTTGAGATGGTTTTTGGTGTGTATAAAATGACGGGTGTATCTTTTATGGAAAATGGTGTTTTCTTGAAAACTTGGACAGAGGAAATGCTGTTTGGCCTATAAACTGGATTTTGGAATTTTTCAGTGGTGGTTTGGTTTTCCTTAAATGGTTTTCTAAGTATGTTTTTATGGTTTTCAACATGATGGAGTGTGTCATATCTTTTGGAAACACTTTGATATTAAATGGTTTAAATGTAAATGATGTGGCGGTCTGGTTGGAACATTATTGATTGTTAACGGAATACATATATATATACATACTTATAGGTCATATCTACAGGGGGACTTCACTTCGAGGATTGTCATGTAGCGGTGTCCGTGTAAGGGGTTGGCAAGTGCGGTGAGGTGAGTCACGCATGCGAGGGCCTCCCAATTACACAGTATTATTAAAACCACAGTGGTTTCCTGAGTGTCTTTTAGATAATCGAGTGACGGTGGCTAGCTAACCACGATTAGTCAGGTTAGTCCCCCCATGGTAGGTAGTCCTTGTGGGGCATGCCACTGGTTGGCTGTTAGGGCAGCCAGTTGGTTATTGACTGTTGAGTACCATGCCGGCAGGTAGTCTGAACCCGAGTATGTCCAGGGGTTTTCTAGGGATGTTTAGGATCACCCATGGTTATTTGATTTTCCTTAATTGTTTACTTTTAGTTGTTCTTTAAATCTTATACTATTATACATTGTGAAAATGATTTTCAAATGAAGATGTGTTATTCTCTTTGTGTAAAATTTGAAAATGTAACACTTCTTTCTCATTTAGAATGAATTTGGAATCAATGAAAGGAATTAAACTTTTGAGAAAGAATAAGGGTAATGTCTCGTGTTTTTATCTTCAAGTGAAATATTATTAAATATTACTTTAATACTTTGTAGTTAAAACCTGGAGTTTATATATTCTTTATTTACTGGTAGTGCTTTGGGATTGTTGTTGGGCTCACCTATTGAGTACTTTTTTTACTCACGCCTATCTTTTACCATTTCAGTTGCAGGTTCCTTATGTTCAGGTTCTCCTGGCTTGAGTCTCTCAGTGATGGAGTGACACTATTTTTTTTAGTTGGGTGGTGACCTGCGAGGTCACGTGGAGGTATGTTTGTGGTGTAGTTTTGTTTCTGTTGCTAGAGTTGTCTGTTTTGTTTGTCTGTTTTTCTTTTACAGATCCTGGTTTTTTGGGGCTAAATCATTCCCATCGATTAAAACTTGATGCCCGGTACTAGTTTCCATCCCGGGGGGATTGGGAATGTCCCTCGAGACTTTCCACAGACCTGCTCGGGTGACCAGTTTAGGGTCGACCCGGGCTGGTTCGTGACAAATGGAACAATTTGAGGCATTATATGGAAAGTGATGTCGAACACCATATTTTTCAAATGATGTCAGGGAAAGTATGATGATGGGACTAGGGTTGGTAGATGAAATGGTATATAATTTTCAATTGATTTAGTGAAACATGTGGGAAACATAGAGTCAGAAGAACTTTTTTGCATAAAACGAGAGGAAGGAACATTTGTTTGAGGTTTATGATCATATCATTCTAAATGTATCAAAATGGAAAAGTGTGATTTTTTTGGTAAGAAGGGGATGATGATTCCAAGTTTTGTTGGAACCTATGAAATCCTAAGGAAAGTAATATTATCCTCATATATTGTGGATTTAACTCCATGTTTAACCTATTTACAATATGTTTTTCAAGTTTTAGTTTTTAGAATGTATATGCCAGATCCATATCATATTTTCGGTCTAGAAGTAGATTAGTTAGAAGAGAATATTTCTTATAAGGAATATGCATTCCATATTTTTGACCAAATATGGTATGTTTTTTAGAATAAAGTTATTAATTATGTTATGGATTTGTTGAAAAACCATATAGTTAAAGAGGCAATATGGGAATCTGAAAATGATATGGGGGAAAAATACACCCATATAATGTATAAGTGAATAAAATTGCGAGGAAAAGATTTCAATAGTGGAGGAATAATGTGACAACATAGGCAATGATATATTTTTTTAGATCCATTTAATATATTTGATAAGAATAATATCTGTATAAACCATCCTTTTTGCGTAAAAAATGTATTCTAAAAAAAACTAGATTTAATAACTTTTCATTGAGAAATCATTTAAAATATATATTTTAAACGTTAATAAGTTCTATTTAGAAAAAAACTCTTCTAGAATAGGGACATAAAAAATTCATATTTTTTTAATTTTTTTTATTTTTCTCATAAATTTCATATTTTAATGAATAGTGAAAAATTCTGTATTTTAATTCAAAACTACTTTTTTGTATAATTTATATATATTTTTATAATATAATTTTAATTGGTTTTAAGATATAATTATGTTATGTTTTTTATCATTTAATCCAATGTAGTTTATTATAAGTAATTTTATATTGGAATTAAATATAAAAACTATGTGTACTTTTTATCATTTTATTAAAAAACATGTTTTTATATTCCGTTAATAGGATTAATTTATAATAAATGTTTCCCAATAATTGGATCTTTATTTCAAAAAATAGATTAAATTATTGTAATCATAAGGTCTAAATTATGTAAATAGGTCCCCTTTATTTTTGGAATTTATAATTAACATCTTTAGTAATTATTTTTATTACCATAGTTAATGGAAAATGGGTTAATTAAATGTTAAAATAATATTACAAATGTTATGAAACTATCCTAAAACATGACATAATATTAGTGGATGAGTTATTTTCAACCCATATTATCCATTGGTAGAAATTTTAGCAATTGGATTCCAGTTGAGTGTGATTATGACATTTAAAACATTTTATTTAATGTAAAGACAACATAGAAATAAACATTAATCTCATTACAAATGAAATTTTAATATGGGGTTATATGAGTTATATTATAGTGAACCATTATTAACATAAATGGATATCATATTATTTTAGATGAAAAATTAGTACATTAAAAAAATACATGCTTAAGGATAATAACAGTATGGTGTCTTTGGAAACAAGGATACAATATATTCAATCATGGAGAAAGATATTAAACATATATCATAATGACATCCACCTTTAGTACTACTGCATAAAACATCTATTCATAACATGGGGAAAGGAAACCTAAGAATGGTGTGAGCACAAATGATCAGTTTGTGTAAATTAAAGAGATATGTAAGAATAATTATGAGCATAAGTGCATGAGAACATGATCATGAAAATAAAAGATCATACCCTTAAAATAAAATATCATATACATGAATCATGGAATAAATAATGGAAGTTCATATGACAGGTATAATAAGGAAATAAATAATATAATCCATGAATGCATAATGTAGGAATAAACCAAGGGATTGTGGCAGACACATAAACATATAATTTGATTTTTATAGTAGCTAATGAATTGCTACCATGACAATATTGGTTGTATGGGTTAACTCACCATAATATCAAGGTAGTAATTGTTCACTCCAATGGAAATATTAGTGTCATGATTTCAATATGCATACCATATTAGTAGTCATGGTTCACTCTTATGGACATCATTGTAGCATTATTTCACCCTTAATACTATATTGGTAGTCATAGTTCACTCTCAGGGTATTATTAGTAGTCAAGGTTTACTCCCAATACCATCGTAGTATATCTCTTGAGATATAAATCATTTACCAATGAATTGGAGGGAGATATTGGAACCACATGTCTCATTGTGAAATCATACATATATGTTCTACCAAATCATAAACAATCATATCCTAACCCATGAAATTAAATAGGTATCATAAACATTAAAACATATCATAACGTGTGGAAAATATACAGGTTTCAAAATAAATTCATCATAATCATAACTCGCGAAAGAGAAATTGATTTCAAAAACATATAACCAATGAAATATAAATGCATTTCATAAACATGTAACCTGTGAAATAGAAACATATTTCATGAGCATAAAACATGTCAAAGTGATATAGGTTTTATAAAGACAATGACATTAATAATCACACACTCATATAAAGGATATGAATGGAACCATTATACGATTTCTAAGAAGAGTATGAGTAACATAAATGTATTTTATCATAGATGGATAATATTTTTCAATTATCATTCCATAAATTTTCTTGATTAAAATATCCTTTTTTATTTGAAAAAATAATTTTAATAGATAAAACCATTTGATATTATATTTCAGAGGAAATACATTTAAAACTTATAAATTAGATATGAAATCAATTTAAATCCTTTTTTCTTGAAAAAATTATAAAATAAGCTTTAAAACATTTGAAAACCCATTTTCATGGATAAAAATTTGAAAACATATAAAAAAATATTGAAAAAAAATTGAAAACCATTTCCCATGAAAATACTTTGAAAACATATAAATAAATATTGAATGTGTATTTAAATCAATTTTTCTTGAAAAACATTTAAATGATGATTGAATATGTTTTGAAAACAAATTCATAGAATAATTATATAAGAAGTTAGAAAACGTTTTGAAAACCATTTCCATGAAAATAAAATTTTAAAATATTTTCATAAGAATTCCCTTTAAAAATATAAATAATTCTTAAAATTATTGATGGTTGATAAATAAATACATTTCATATGCATAACACAATCATTCCTTTTTCACAGTAAAAAGGATAGAAAATTTTCCCATTC
Organism: Viscum album; assembly: GCA_963277665.1. Lineage (NCBI taxonomy): Eukaryota > Viridiplantae > Streptophyta > Magnoliopsida > Santalales > Viscaceae > Viscum > Viscum album. The sequence goes on along the minus strand of OY728151.1, from coordinate 12,984,458 downwards.
ATAACGTGACAAGTATATTCATTTGAAAAAATTGAAAAAGGGAAAAATTGTAAAACTCTATTTTAATTTTCACAAGATTTTGGTATAATATTACTAGAAACTCTTTTTAAAAATCATGGTTTTAATGTAACTCAGATTTATTACCAAAGAGAGGGTAATGCTACGATTGTTTAAAAACACATTCTTAACTATCTAATGCACTAATGAGTAAAAAATGGTACCAATATTTAAATATATAATTAATTACCTGAGGTTCATAAAATTTATTAATGTCTTGATATATTTAACAAAATAATTCATCAAAGGAATAATAAACATAAAAAATCTAAAAAAGTGACGATATTATCTCAATAAATGCTAATAACTTGGAAAATTTGGATAATACTATCAATGTAAGAAAAAGAAATTACATGATGTTATAAATATAATGTAAATTAGTATATTCATGATAAAACATGTAAATTTTTTGTATATACACCTCAAAAAAGAGTTTAACTACATTAAGAAAATCTCAAAAAAGGAATGTCGAGACCACACATTTTTATCAATTTGGAAACATTTGAAAAATTAACCACATGAATGAAAGTTAATTAAAAGGATATTTTAATACCCAAAAATGTAGGTATATGATAAATAGAATAAAATCCAGGGTATTACCTCCTACATACTAAAGGAATGAGTAGTGAACATAGAATGTATATCATGAGAATAAAAAATGAGATGAAATCCCATTACATTGAATATTAACTCTCGTCATATGCGTCCAAAACACTTATATAATAAATATAAATTTATAATATATTTAAAAAACAATATTATTATATTTAATACAATATATGGGTTGACTATGAAATTATATACACCCCACATGTTAACAATCCTATGTAACGTTTTGAATTCGGGTAATATTCACTTTAATATTTTCATGTGTCTTAATTCGTTATATCATAGTTATATATAATTTATTTCCCGATTTTAATAATTTAATACATGAAATAAATATAATGTATAGAAATTATATTTTTATTATAAAAATCTATATAATATATAAGTATGAAATTGAATACATCATTTATGGAGAAGATATGTCATGGATTCATATGAATGTAATTTCCATTAAGTTGTCATCTAGATAAAATGAACATAAAAGTAATATAATTATATATATATAAATATTAAACTAGCTCTATAATATCATATATATTCCCTAAAACCATCCTTAATACAATCCCTATAGTGTAGGAATGAATGATGTAGCTTTGAGGGGGCGGTATCCCGCACTTTCTCAAAATAATTTATTGTATTTAAATAAGATGGAAAGAATACATGTATGTACCAAATAAAAGTTATAAAAGAATAAAGAAATTATAAATATAATATATATCATATATAAATATTTTTTCCACCATAATTCCCAGCACCATATATGATAATGGAAGAAACAAAGAATCATAGCTTCGTGAGGCAGTAGTTATCCATACACAGAAACGATATGTTTATTACCCAATGGTTGGAGGAGTGAATAAGTTTCGGTAAAAAAATTTACATAAAAAAATAATAGTATATTTAGGATACTGGGGTAGTTATATAATCATAGAATAAATAGAGTTTAGGGGGGTTGGTTGCGCCCAAATTTAAATTTTAAACAAGAATTGCATTGTAGATGAGAAATGAAGTTATATTTATGTAATGCACTAAAAACAATGTTTATGGACTTTGGAACAAATAATTTAAAGATATTAACAATGAATATTAGCCACTTTTAGTGACTAATCACACCCCCAACTTGAGTTTTGCTAGTCCCGAGCAAAATAAATTACAAATATGAAATTCAAATCCCCTTTTCCAAAAACATTTTAATACACATTGCTCACCCAAATATCTCATACCAAAAAAAATTATCGAACCCATAAAAATAATTTAAAACAAGCTAGGTCCATAAGAATATTTCAAGCCCAAGCCCATTCCTTTATTCAAATTCATCACCACATTTCATCCAATTTCAATTAACCATGATAAAGTGTCGTGCATCACAAAAGATATGGGGACCATTTTATTGTTCAAGGGGAAAAAATGGAAGTTCTAGGTGGGAATCACATTAAACCTTAATATGAGTATCCATTTTTTTTTTGATTTTTTTGATTATTTTTTTATCCACAATAGATATGAAAAGACTAACTCTAGGCAAGACAACTATGGAGTCGCAATCCCCAAGTACCGAACGCCACACATATTGTCAATTCCATTCACTACAATAGAGATATAAAGCCTAACTCTGGGAAAGACAACTATAGAGTCATGATCCCCAAGTGCCGGACGCCACACATTTGGACAAAACATTGCTCTATGTGGTCATTATTATTTTTTTTATATTTTTTTTTTGTTTTTTTTGAATACTAAAATTAAACTAAAAGTGACCCCATAACCCTATGCTATAATAAAAGGGACCCGAGAACTCAAATTTACACCCACGATCCAGTCGACGTGCATTGTGGACTTTTTATTAAGAGGATGAAAATGTAAACTTTGAAAAATCACATTAGACAACCGCACTTTCCAAAAACTATGCTCATGAACATAAACTTGCATTAAAATCAGAATCAAATAATCCAAATTTTTTGATATCCAATTTCAGAGTTTGCAATGTGTGTTATCATGTTTAAGGTTAATGGAATTTTTTCTTTCCATGCATGTTCTTATTGAAAAAAAATAATTTTTTATCCCCCCCCCCAACTTAGAATAACACTATCCCCAGTGTTTAAAGAAAAGAAAAGTTAGAATGGGGTAGGAGAGGAGATCAAAGAAGAAATTTAAAATGAAACTCATCGAATGAATTCACCTGGTGGTTGATGATGATAGCGCATGCCATAGTCTCCCTTCAATCCTGGATTTGAGTCTCAGTGGCTTGGATGGTGGTGAATGGATTTTTCTTTATGGCTTACAACATGTCCTTTTATTTTTTTAACCTATAAAAACATAAAAATAAAAAAAAACAAAATAAACTGATGATACATTGTCTTATTTATATTTTATGGGTAAGGGATTACTCCGAGATCACACCACGAGACACAGATGAATATGGTGCTCCCCTTTCATACCCATCCTTACTCATAAAAGAAGAAATTGTCAATAGCTTATGGTAATATATTATATGAAAAATAAAATGATTCAAAATGATTGGAAACATGAAAACCATGGGTTGCCTTCCATGCATCACTTTTTTCTAACGTTTTTCGCTCGACTTGTACCCCCCAACTTATCCAATTCCAACATTCAACATTTTTAGGACCCCATTTTTGTCCACTTCAACATGATTAAGATTGATTTTTTTGAATTTGATTCATGTGAAATCCCATGGTCAATAATGAGTGTGAAAGTCCAAGGAAATTTGGTAATGGTTGATTTGGTTTAATTTCTAGTCTTTCCTAAGACATCAATGACCCTTCCAAAATTATTGGGTTCTTGAGATGAATGAACTACAAATACAAGGTTTTTCTTATCTCTTATAGTGGGATTCTTGAGTTCGGAAGAAAGTAAAATAATTTTGAGCTCAGGTTAATTGAAATTTTTTAAAAGAGACTGAAAAATTAAATCAAAACCAGTTTCTTCTCCAAAACATTTCGAAAGAATTGGTTCATTTTGAAAATAAGATTCATCCTGAAAACTGTCCAGTTGAATATCAGAAGTGTGTATGGGATCAATGTTTGGTTTTTCTCCCAATTTTTCAGTGATTGGTGGTCCTAAAAATTCACTAATGGAGCCATGTTTAGGAAACTCAATCCATGATGTCAAGTTATTATCCTTTGAATTCAAAAAATCAATTTCCTCTTGATTTAAACACTCTTCGGCTTGACTTTCAACATTTCCCGACCAATTCAATTCATTATCTAACTCTGAATTCCCAAATTCTAAAGTTAGTTCTTCACATGTTTTAAAGTTTTGTAGTTCAAACCTCATAGATGAAACCTCATAATTCATTATCTCCATTTGATTACACAATTGTTCAAGAATTTTTTCTGGAATAGAGTTGATAGATGTTTTTACATCATGGACTTCCGCATTATTTATATTTTCAATCATTCTTGATAGGTATGGAAATTGATCTTTTAAATAGTCAGCATCAGATTGTTTGTACATCTCATCTGGTGTGGTGTATTCAATTAAGGTTTGGTCAATGAAATTCCCTATGTGAGGTGAATCCCAATATTGATTTCTGAATTGATTATAGAATTGGTTTATAATGGGGTATTTTGGAGGATAATCCATTGGAGTTGATTGAAAATTGGTTTTGGGATTTTTTGGACACACAAAAACATAAAGGGGAAAAGAGAAGAGAAATTAGGGTGAGAATGGAGAATTTGGGGTGTGAAAAGAAGATGAGGGTCTAAGGTACTTACTTGGGTCCTCGGTAACGGCGCCAAAATTTAGTTGTGCCTAAATTTTCATTTTAAACAAGAATTGAATTTTAGATGAGAAATGAAGTTCTATTTATGTAATGCATTAAAAACAATGTTTATGGACTTTGGAACAATTAATTTAAAGATATTAACAATGAATATTAGCCACTTTCAGTGACTAATCAGGGGTGGAGAAGGAAAAATAAAAGAAATGACTTGATAGAAGACGTTACCTTTTAATCAAGTATCTCCCTTTTCATTGTTCCAAAATGATTCCTTGGACTGCTTTCTAATTGAGGGAAGGATTATATCAGAAGTGAGGATTTATTGGAATTGGGTTTGACTATTATTGGATTAAATTAAGTGGTTTTATAGGTGTGAGGAAAGGGGATCAATAGTGGCTTTTATAGGGATGGAAAATGACTCACTTATAATTTTTCAAAACAAGTTAACTTTTTGTTTCATATAACATAATCCAAAAATATCACATTATTAAAATAAACTATCATTAGTGTTTCATGAAATTAAAAATATAATCAAGGGTAAATTTATTTAGAAAAAATAATTCACCAAATATTGGGTGTTACGTTATATGCCCTTTAAAATTAATTTCACCATCAATAAACATATGAAATATCAAAGGATTAATTCAGGATGGTTTCATTCAGTAAAACCCACATTGTAAAAATTAATTCTGACTCATCCATTAAAAATGTAATGTTTAAGCCATAATGGTTTCCCAATGTAACATATAACTAGGTTTCCAAATATGAGAACATATGTTGGATGTGAAAACATGGACATGGAACTATAATATAACTATTATGTTATTATGTAAAGTGATAGAGAACAAGGATATGATAGGTTTAATAATCAGAAATCTATAAATCATCGATGACCTATGGGAGACACATATTCAATGTAAATGAAGTCACTAAGGCAACATTGTTGGTTTCAATGTCATTTTTCATAATGTTGATGTATTTTCATGATTAGATATACTTGCATGATTTCAGAAAACCTCACCCTTTGTTTTTCCTTGATCCACTAAACCTCTTCCCCAAAATATGCTTGCAACATTTTCATTCATGATGTACTAACATATCATTTGGTCCATGATATTCCATATCATTTTTCATCAATTTTCATCAACCCAAAGAAACATTAATAGTATATCCAATTTACATAAATCCTCATATATAAATATAACAATTTAATATTAATGAATTAATCTACAGTAAAAATCCAAAAATTCTATACATGATTAACCTTATAAAAAAACATGATTAAAATATAATTCCTTTGAAATAAATCCATGAAATTAGATTAAAATTGGTTACCTCATATAGAACATAGATTGACTTGGTAGTCACATTCCAAACATGTGAATTACCTCATCATATATTCCCTTGAAACATCGAAATAACCCTAATTACCATAAATCAATTTTTAATTTGTTTACTTATTCCAATGATTACTAGACAGATTATTTATGTCCAAGAAATTGTAACCATCATTATTGATAACACAGACCACTTCGTCAATAATCAGTTCCACAATAATCAATAACTTAAAATATACTTATTCAAAATTCACTTATCTTTATCTAATAACATTATCATAACTTAAGAAAACATATTAAGGGTTACCTTTTCATAATAAAAATATCACCTCGTCATTATATCACTCCCCTATTCTATCTGCAACATTCAACATAAACATGTAAATACTGAGTGAAAAACATTAGTATAAAAATCCGTCTATACTTTATTATTGATAATTTTTTGAAACCAAATACATAAAAATACCAATTACATCATACTTAATCCATTAACAATTCTACCCCATCCTATTAAAAAAATACTTATTTATTTTCAAATATAATCTTTAGTCACTTCATCATCAACAATGTATCAATTACTCGCCCCACCTTGCTGATCCTCTTTAGGATATTTACTTTTGGGATATTGTGTTGAATAATTACCATTACATCCACATTTAAAACACATAACCTTCATTGATGTCTTAAAGTTTCCAATATTCTCATACATTCCCTTAAAAAAATAATCATTATTCCTTTTCTATCACATTCTTTGTGTCCTTTTCTGTGGTCATAACATCTTCGCATTCCTATATTCCATTAACTTAGGTGATTCATTCCACATTCCTAACACAAAGGAAACTGAATCTTCTTTCCTCCATAATCTATATTACTTGAACTCTCAGCCAACTCATTATATCTAATCCTCAGTGAGTCCGGGATTTGGTTATGCTACATGTTGTTAATCATTTTCCATCCATATTGATTAGGAATGATCAAAATATATTTCAATGTTGTGATCATACCACTTTAATTATAATTAGAAAATCATCCATCATATTTGACAATAATATAGTTCCTTTTGGTTCATTCTATTGACTAAAACTAGAATAATTGTTTGATCATGACTTATCAGAATATAAAATCACATATTTATCAAATGACTCACTTATGGGATTTCTAAAAAATGACACCATCATTGATATTCAAAACCCTTGGTCCATCCTTTGTTATTCATATCAAACATAAATCTAAATACTTCATGATAGATTGTGAATAGAATGAGAATTTACAATGTATAACCCTTGGGAATGTAAAACTAGGTATGCAGTAATGCCTATTGTCATGTACCAAAAAACTGAGTCCAGACAATAACATCTTGTCGGATTTGTTACCCCTAGGTACATCTATACCAGAGCCATGTCTAATTGTTGTATAAACACAAGGATTTATTTCTAATAAACTAATAACTATTCCTTTTAAAAAAATTCTAAGACATTTTACCAAATGTTGAATCATCGTTAAACATATAATTAGAGTCATTACTAAACATATCCTTAGAAATATACCTAGGGACCTCACTAAATATTTCTCATCCTCATTTCAAAAGGTTGACTAAACCCTTACTTTGAAACCAACTATATAGACCAGGCTTAACATACGTGGATATTACATCACATTAGATTATATAAATCCTTTTACAATTCAATGGAGAAAGTAACCATAAGAAAGGGGAAATCAAACATAAGAAAGAGGTGAGATCAAATGCCCCATAAGGGTAATCAAAGGAGATATGTGAGAAAAATTATTTGAATAATGGTATATGAACATCAACATTAAAATGGATGATCATAACCTGTATATAAAATATCATATAAATAAGTCATGGAATAAATCACTGAAGTTCATAAAACATGAATCTAGAGGAAATAAATTAAATAACCCATGAAAGAATAATGTAGGAATAAAACATGTTATTTTGGTAGACCCACAAGTATATAATATGATTTCCAATGTAGCCAAGGCATTTCTTCTAAGACCATCTGGGTAGTATGTATTCACACCCTCACAACATATTGGTATTCATGCTTCACTACCACATCCATTTTAATAGTATGAGTTCACTCCTAATTCCATCTTGGTAGTCATAGTTAACTCCCATGGCATCTTAGTAGCATGAGTGCTCTTATCATACCATCATCGAAGACATGGTTCCCTCCCATGTCTATCATATTAGTAAAGGATTACTCCCAAGACTATCTTAGTCAATATCTTGAGATATAAATCTTTACCCAATCTATTGTTAGTATATATGGGTCCCACCCATCTCAGAGTGAAATCATATATACATGTGCCGCCAAATCATGAACAATCATATCTTAACCCATGAAATTTAATGGGTGTCACAAATATGTAATCATATCATAACTTGTGGAAAATACATAGGTTTCATTATAATTTCATTAAAACCATAACTCATGAAAGTGAAACAGATTTCATAATCATATAACCCAATTTAGAGAAACAAATTTCATAACAATATAACCTGTGGAAGAGAAACAGATTTCATAAGTATCAAACCCTAGAAAGAGATACATGTTTCAAAAATAAATTTAAATTAAAAAAAGCCCATTCATACAAAGTATTTTAATGGAACCATTAAATCATTTATCATAAGGTAATGAGTAACATCAACAAATGTCAAATTAAATGGACAATATTTTTTAAATATGATTCAATATAATATCATCAAGAAAATAATATCTCTTCTTTGAATATTTAATTTTAATAAATAAAACAATTTGATAATAATATTCTATGAAAATAAATTTAAAACAAATAAATAATACTTGAAATAATTTGGAAACCTTCTTCCTCAGAACAATTTAAAAACAAATAAAGGAAGCTTAAATTTTTTTTCAAAATCATTTATCTGAAAATAAATTAAAATTATATAAATAAATCTTTAAAACATTTTAAAACCATTTCATAAGAAAATAATTTTAAAATTTATAAATAAAGCATGATGATATTTTGAAATCCATTTTCTTTGAAATGTGGAAATAGTTTTTTGAAAATGTTTTGAAATCCATTTTCCTTGAAAATTATAAAATATCTTTGAAAATGTTTCGAAATGCATTTTCCCTGAAAATATATTTTAAAAAAAATCTATAAAATAAACATTAAACAAGAAAATAATTCTTCAATATATTGATAGTGTATAAATCTTTACATGTCATACGAGGTAAAAAGAACTTCCTTTGCATGGTGAAATGGATAGAAAATTTCCCCTTTCAGAAAATGAAAAGAAGATTCCTTTGAAAACATTGGTAAATGAAAAAAGGGTAAAAATGTATTTTAATGAACTTATTATATTAGTATTATAAACATGGAAACTCTTTTTATAAATCATGAATTTAAAGGAATATATATTTCGAACCGAAGAGAGGGTAAATTTGAGGTTTCTTAAAAACATATTCTTTACAATCTTATGTACCGAAGAGTAAAAAATGACAGCACTAAATGAATATATCATAAATAACATAGGCGAATAAAATTCAAGAATTTATTAAGATATGGAAGATATTTATCATTCAAAGGATGCGTAAACCTAAACAATATCGAAATGTGTGAGATTATCTTAATAAAGTATAATAACTTGGTAAATTGGATCATACTATCCATGTGAGAAAAGGAAATAAAATGAAGTTTAAAATATCATTAAAATAATTCTAATCATTAAATAAATTTTCAAATGGAAGTATATACACATTGAAATAGAGTTTAGCAGCATAACAAAACATGAGTCTCAAAGAATGGAAATTTTGATAATAAATTTTAAGTGATTTGGTATCATTTGAAACATTAACCACCTGAATTAATGTACATAAAAATAATATGTTAATACATATATATTTAGGTATAATAAAAATAGAATAAAATTGTTTTAGTATTTACACCACAAAAAATGTAAGAGTGGAGAACATTACATGAATTTCACGAGAAGAAAAATTGAGATTGTATACCCATACATTGTGTCTTGACAGTCATCATACACATTCAAACTACAGGTATATTAAATAAAATTGTATAATAAATATTTTAAATAAACCTTCTATTATATATAATAACATATATGGGTTTATTATGAAATTATATTTCCCTCTAGATTACAATATCTTGTAATTTTTTCACTTCAGGTAATATTCTATTAATTAATCGCACGTGTCTTAATTATTTATATCATTAGTATTTACAAATTATTTCCTGAAATATATAATATAAATCATGATATAAATATAATTTATTTAAATTATAATCTTTTTTTAATATTATATAAAATATATTAGTATGAAACTAATTAAACTATTCCTGGATACGGTAGGTCGTACTTAGACACATACATTAATTTTGTTTAATTGTCATCTTGATAGAATAAAAGTAAAAGACATATATGTTTTTAAATATATATATATATCTCATTATTATCATAGATTTAAAATTTAATATTTATCATATACATTCACTAAATACCTCCTTAATAAAATCCTTGTATTATATGAACAAATCATATTTCTTTGAGGGGGTAGTAGTCCACACTTCCTAAAAAAAATCGATAATATTTACATAAGACAAAAACAGAAAGGTATGTTTGAAATAAAAAATATATATTTATTAATAAATTAAAAATATTATATATATAATCAATAAACAGATTTTCTATCATAATTTCTTCCATGATAAATGGTAATGAAAAAATGATCAATCATCATTTCATGAGTTAGTAGTTCACTACACAGCGAAACAAAATGTTCATTTCCCATCAGATGAAGATGTATTTTAGTGTAGGTAAAACCATTTACATTAGAAAATTAATGTTTAATCATGAGACTATTTTTTCTTTATAAATTTATAATAAACAATGTTGGAGGATGTGGAGAAAAAATAATATTATTTAAGAGAAGACATTACCTCTTAATTAGGTAAGTTATTTTTGGTTTATGCCAAAAGGAATCCTTGGATTTCTTTCTATCCAGTGGAAGGCCTTTATGAGGAAGGGAGAATTTTTGGGAAGTGTATTGGGTAGGTCCTGTACAAACATAATAGGTTTTTTAGGTTCGAGGAAGTGGGAGAGGAGGTGGCTTTTTACAGGAAATGAAAAGCACCCACTTGAAATTTCTAGAAACAAGTTAGGTGTACACATGTATTTACCTAAATAATTTCATACCAAACAAAAAACCTGAATATTTGATTAGGTATGGATGTACTATGGACAAATTATTTGTGTTTTAAATGAATATAGATCATTTGGAGCCTTAATTTTGAGGGTTAGTCCTAAATTATTCATAATTTGGCCGTAATCACTATAATTAATTTTAATAACTTTTAATAATATTTTTTGTCAAAAATTAACTTCGTATCATTAGAATATTAATATTATACTGAATAATATGGTTTATCACATTATTTTAAAATTCAATTAATAGAACTATGAACATTATAATTACTTCTAATCTGGCAGATGGAAATAAATTGAAAATTTTTAAGGTTAAAAATGTTTGAACGATTGTAATGTTTTTATATTAAATTTTAATATGAAATTTTTTATAATATGATTAATTTTATTAGTATATTTATTATTTATCTAAGGGAATATTAAAAAGAATTTGAAATATAATTTATCATTAATAGTAATTTTATCAAAAATTCAGTTTTGACTAAATCTTTGTAATTTCCACAATTAATTAAAAATTGATCTTTCGTAAAAAAATACAAAAACATTACTTTAGGAAAATTTTAAAATTAGAAATTCAGAAATGTTCTTCATTTTATACAATGTAATTTATAAAAGTTTCTAAAATTAATTTTATTATTTTTCATAGATGGGCATGAAAAGCAGTTCATTGGATAATATAGTATTTTTGATAGCTAAAAATACTTTACTAAAAATTATATTTATCAATATAAATATGTTTTATTTATATAAATACATCATAGATATATTTTAGATGTATTAATCAAAATTAATTTACCATTTTTTGTTATCTTTGTTATAACTAACTTGTTTAAATAATTAATGCAATAAAATTATTATTTGTAGAAACTCGATATTGCTTGTAACATATGCCAGGTCGAAGTTCCATGTGTAAGTAATGTTTAAATATTTTAATTACAAGACATAAATGAATATTCAATTTATTAGGTTGAAATATATTTGTGACCATAATAATAATATCTTTTATATCCTATCAGTTTTCTTATTCGATTATAATTAATTAGTAAACTATTTATTATTATTATATGGTATAAAACATATATTAAAAAGAATTAGAAAATTATATTCCTAAAATATATTTTAACTTCATGTTTATATAATTTTATAATAAACTTTAAAATTTTATTATTATATTATTGTTCTGTAAACCTCACTCTTTCATGTTAAATAAGTCATCAAGAAAAGTCATTATTGCATATAACACAATCTAAAATTGTTGTTTTGTGTAGAGAAATAAAAATATTATGTTGCGTGTAAATAATTATTCAATTGTTATTGTGTATAATATAAGCCAATTTTTTTCTTTAATCAAATAAATTGTCTTTAGTGTTTCATAATTGCAAAATATTAAAGAGGTTAAATTAATTCAAAAAATAACTATTCACAAAATCTTAGGGTGCTATTGATATCTTTGACTATAAATAGTCGATATAAAGAAAAAAATATTACCTATATAATATTAATTTATTTATAACTTTTACGAAATAAATAATTAAATTAAACAGTGAAAAAATGATGATCTCATAATTTCATAATTAATGAAGGAATAAAATAAATGATATTATAAATATTAAAATAAATTTAATTTGACATAATTGACCCTATACACATATTTTATGGATTCCTTTGAAATTTTGGTAATGATTTCATGGATTAATTTCGAACATGACTTTCTGTTTTGATACTTTTTAAAAGTGAAATAATGAATAGTTTCAAAAATTAATCTATTGGTATTTATATATATAAAATATTTGATTAAATGTTATAAAAGTTATAAAAAATATAATATTTCATAAAATTTTAATTACAAGTCCTAATATGTCATAAATAAATATTTTATTGGTCGTATAACATATTATTGAAATTATATTTAACCAGAATGTGTAAATAACAAGATATCACATTAAGATTAAGAAGGGTAAAATAAGTAAACACAGAAAAAGAAAAGTATTAAAAAAATATTAAAAACATGTCTTGCAATCATTTGATTTATATATTTTTACTCATACAAATCCTATATTTTATCTAAATAATTGAGGATCCATATTGAATCGAAAAGTAATTTACATTAATTTAATACTTTTATTAATTTCAAGAGTTCCCCTCCCCTCTCTTACAAGATGCACTCATTAATATCTATTCCATACACTCAAAAAAAAAACATTTTTTTGATTCCATTATCTACCTATAACTATTAAAATAATACCTCCCCACATTCTTGTGGCCTTATGATAGGATGGACACCCCCATATAGGTTTTAAAGAGGCAATTAATGTATTCCATACAAAGAAGAAGTATAATTTTTTAAGTGTTTCTATTTTATTTCATCTTAATATTATGTAAACTATTATGAAACCATAATTATATAATATATCTAACAACCTAGATATACATATCATTTATTATTTTAATTTCATCACTTAAATATATCTCCAATTTCATCAAATTAGAAATTATCTTTTCATTTGTGTGTACAGAGTACAACATCCCCACAAAACAATATAGTTAGTTTTTCATTATCACCTCTCAATATTGGACATAATGACGAAATTTATTTTTAAATTTTATAGTCACGAAATATTTACCATTATAAGAGAATAATGTATCAATTATATTCTTACATTCAATTTACATAAAAATGATAACATTATTCATGTGTATGTGTGAACTAACACCTCCATGAAGAAATGATAACTTTTTTTATTCACCACATCACTTGAATGATATTTATATTTATATATAAACTATTTTTATGAATTTAATAATATTATTATAATTAAGTATGTGTAATATAATAATTACCTCATTTCCAAAATGTTAAATGAAAAAAGGAGACCGTACTCATACATACGTACGACATACCGTCTCCATGATTATAACGTTGTTCATTTATTAAACCATGCAAAAATGGATTGATTTAGAAGTAATTTTTTCTAAATGATAATAATATAAAGAATAATATACTTTTCAATATGGATTTATGATCAAATGGGCTATGTACATCATATCAATTTCATTGTCGACTCAGGTACCAAATAACAACAAATCATCTGACATGAACATAAAAAAATAATTAATTTTTATAACATGGTAATAAGTGGTACAAAATTAATAATAAACATGATAATGGTACACTAGAATGTATAAATTAATCTACAAATATTATTCTGAAATATATATATTGTTTGTCACATGGATGAATTCGGGTATGGGACTACGTCTTAATCACCTTTCTTTATTGCATATTTTGTTATTATACACCACATTCTTTTATACAATATATAATCAAACCATTTTAATTTTAATTACAATAAAATGTTTTCAAAGGGAATCCTTTTATATGAAGAATTTTTCTAAATGACCAAAGGAATATTTTTTCAATGTACATTTCTATAATGTCATTTCCACTACTATTACAATTATTTGATATTTGGATTCCTCTACAATTCATAATGTTTTTACAAGAAAATTAATTATATATTCTATTTACAACTATTTGGTATTAATAATGGTTTTAATAATGGATCGATTCTATCAATATTTTGATTGATATTCTGTGATTGAAAATTATAATTGTTATTTTTTATGCGGGTTTCATGTGTTACGATTATGTTATGGTTCTTGGGAATTATTTACATATAATTGTGGTTCATGGATTAAATGAGGTCTATTCAGCCCATGACAGCTCTCAAATGCATTGGATAATGATACAATGTTAACTAGTTGTTTTTCTCCAATGTGGGTTAGGGATTATACTGTGATGGGTATTCCAAATAAAACCCTGAAGGTTACTCCCTATGTAGTCATGAAAGCTAAAATTTAATAATTATATGGATTTCAAATGTTATCTTTTGATATTTTAGTACTATTAGTATTATATAATTATCATGATTCGATGAGGTTAGATAAAGGTATTATGTTTGATGGGTAAAAACAAATTTTTTTGATAATGTTTTCATGAGGGTAAAATATGCATAGACTATTGATTTCATTCATTATTTTATTCCCCTTGCTAATATTTATTTCTCATACCATGTTATTTAAATGTTTTTCTCATATGGTATAAGGATGGGTAGGAGAAAATATAAAGTCATGTTGAATGTCATGAACATTGTAATTAATAAATATAAATCATGTATTTTAGAATGTTTCACTTTGTGAAAAATGGATAATGAGTAGATGTTTCTACTTTTTAATATTTGAGTTATTATATAATAATTATGTCCAAATTATCTACAACTATAAACCTAAAAATATAATCAATCAGAATTCTTGATTTAACTCTAGACTATATAATTTTTAGTACCAGTGCCCAATAGTTATTATGTATTTTAGAGAATACATGCACTTGATTGGTATCATTGTATCGATTTATATTAAAAACATAGTTAAGCATCATAAACATTGTTAATATAGTTGGTTAATAGTGATAAAAATATTATTATAAATATTGGGTTTTAAAAAACCAATTTAATAACATAAAGGAACTGGCATCCTTAACATGTAGTATCAGATCCCATGATGTCCAATTATTAGAGATTATGAGGGAGATAACATCACTAGGATTTTCCCTTGACCATTCCCAAGATGAGATCTAACAACATAAACATGATAAACTATGTGTATGGGAGATGATCAAGATCATCGAGATCACATCAAAAACCTTATACACCAAGCTACCAAATGATTTTCTTACCGACACATACCTTTTGATGAGGGTGATTTCAAGTATAATAAGGTTATATGTATCAGTAAAATAATTATTTTAATATTTATATTTTATAGAAAAAAGAATATATTTTAATTTTATTATTGTCACATTATATATGAAGTTTCATTTGATAAAATAGAAATTTTATTTTTGGGTAATATATAATTTAAATTAAATTATTTATTTTAATGAATTAATTAATTATTTAAATGAATAATATATTAATAAAATATTATTAATAAATAGTTTTTTAATTTTTTTTATCATGAAATTCTACTGATGTCAAATATTATTCTTATAAGGGTTATAAAACATATAATGTCCAAAAAACATCATTTATCAAAAAATGACGACTCAATATTAAAAATGAAAATTCAAATATTTAGAAAACTATTTTTAAATAAATAAATATAAATTTGGAATCATTTAGTAAAAATTATCCAATGGTGAATTATTCAAAATTAATGGAGATAGTTTATATTTATGTTAAAAAATAAATTCATAATAAATATAAGTGGGTATTATGAAATCATAATGAAAAAAATTATGTAATCTATTATATTATTGGTATCCATGAAAAGATAACTATTAAATTTTTAATTTTGTGTGATTTTTATTTTATTTTATTAAATTTTTAATGAAATTATAAATCCGAATAAGTCAAAATATTTTAAGGTTCTATAATCAACTACTAAAGATATGAAAGACTTCAAGATCATCTGGTGTAATATTTTAAAATTTTCGTACCATGAACCCCCCTTTGGATAAATCTAAGGGAAAAACATTTTAAGGTACGTTGTTTTGGTTATTTTACCATATAGTGTTAATGATCTATGTTTGAAAAATGATAAATAATTCCTCACTCATTTCCTATAAATTCCATCCCATGAACCCATTTAAAAAAAATAAAATTCCTTGTATAACGTCCTTAATCTGACCTCCCCTATCGATATTTACCACTTAGTTCCCCCAATATCTTAAGATTCTCTCTAAAACCAATTGTAATGACTATCTCAAGGTGTTAGATCTACCTCAATTATTATTGTTGAAGAAAATCCTTTTTATTATGCCTCTTCATTTCTATTTTTAATGTTTGGGATTGGCTTTTATAAATACAACTTACATAATATTTTATATCCATGTGATGAGATACTCCTTTCACTCTCATTATCCCTCTCATAGACCATTATATACAACTGTTACCATGATGATGTTCTATATAGGACCCCTCCTCCTCTTTTTTCAAGTATCTTAATTATTTTATACCTTTTATCTCAAATTTCTAATGATGGAATATGATTTTACATATAAAAAATACCCCAATTTTGATGTATAACTTACTAGATAACCATTTAAATATGATTAATCCCTCTCATGAACAATTATAAACCCCTGTTATGATGTTAAAACTTAACTACATTTTCTATGCCGAAATAATAGTGTAGTGAATACCCATAACCATTTAATATATAGGGTGTTCATAATTATGCACATAAAATTAATTTATTTGTGACGTTCATTTATTTATTTCATTTTCCATGAACATGGAATAAATGTGTTTAAATATAAATCAATATTATATGATATATGTGGAACACTTATGCATGTGATTTATATGAATGTTATGGGTGCACCCAGAATTTTATAGAACTCAAATGAATGGGGTAATCAATTAGTCGCATAAGACATAATTAACGTTAGTAGATAGTAAACATAAACAATCACAAGACATTATCCACCCTGAATTCATGGTAATTAGCATTGAAATATGTCTATGACGTCGTATTTTTTGTTCCTTCCACATTTATTGTGTTACCATTATATAATCATGCAATATCATTCTCTATTGTTTATTCTTATGATTCTCACCCATTTTATGTCTCACTAATATGTGTATTGTATAATATTAAAAAATTTCTTCATTTTATACCATGATTATTGCCTTAATGGTATTTCTAGCTCACCCATTTCTAATTTATTTTCCTGGGTTATCCCATGTAGTTTTTGGTACGATTGAATAATAGGACCATGCTAAGGATGTTTTCAATAATGGTGATGTATTCCCAATTTTTTATTCTTATATAATGCAATTAATTCCCAATGAATCTAGACATATTTATCTTTTATTTTGGTTACGTGTAATATTATGTAATAAATACTAAATTAATGTGTATTAAAGATAGGGGATATAATAGTTGGTATCAAAGGAAAGTATAAATACTTTGGTATTTGGATTATAAAACACTATTTAAAGCCTAATACATATTAGAAAACATAAAAATAAAACAATAGATTCTGGAAAATTATAGAGTAATTAGTTTCCAATAAAATATATTTTTGTTATGATATTACTAGTGGATGTTTCTCAGCCACAGTTGTCCAGAGATGTAAAACCCTAAATCTTCTCATTGAACAGGACTGAACCGGGAACAACTGCCCGACAACATGCCCTGCTACATGCATATTTTGAAAATCGAAGGGGATATTATTTCATAAATTGACAAGCTCATTATAAACCATTATTACTGGAATATAAATGTAGATAACTATCTATGATTGAAAATAGATCATCGATAACATAGATTGGATCATATAAATTCATAGTTTGTCAAAATAAATGTCATTTATAATATATTCCCTCAGTTTCATTAGATTAGGATTTATATATTTTATAGTTTTATATTACTCAAACCTAATTTTTTTATTCGATCTAATGGATGTAAATAAGTGTAACAATGTATAAAACCAATGTGAATGTCAATGTGATGACTACCCAAATGAAATATGCAAACAGATAGGAAATGGGATAAAAAAATATGTTATGATAATTTCTCAGATGACTAAGATTATGAATATTATCATTGACCAAAAAGAGTTCACAAACCCCTCTCGGGAAAAAAAATACATAATTGAAATGTTTATGCGACAATGGCCTATTATGTTAAATGGATCATCTAATCCTTAAAATCATGGAACAAGGTTGAACTAAATTGAAAAGTTATTCTCCATCCATATATATTTCTATAACGAGATGTTTATATTGGATATTTATTATATGTATGGAAAATAAAATTAGTGGATGAAATTAATCAAGAATATGATGCATGTTGAAGAGATTATTGTGATGGGATGAAATGTATTCCTAAAATTGTGTATTGATAAAAATTTTCATGACAATCCAAGACAGAAAATTGAAATTGATTTCCTTTATCTATTGTGAAAATTAAATGAATCCATAGATATTCATGGGAAAAATTTGATAAGAATTGAATGAAATGCCGTATGTTTTCTCACTACCCCTGATTGAAAAATGGACCGTATCAACGGTGTGATAAAACCTAGTCTATGATAATACCCAAAAAACTAAGATATTGAAATATATATATAAATCGTCTGTTGTGCCCTAAAATTACAAATGAATATAACATAATTTAAATAGAATCAAATGGATAAGAATATGAATATGATGTTCAAATTAAGAAATATAATAGAGAAATCTATTGATTAAATAAAATATCAATATCCCACATGTAAAAAATGAGGAAATAAGAACCCCATATATTTTTTAAGGGGGATGATTAAATACTTTTGTTGGAATATAAGGACAAATAGTTAGTGATTGATGATGATAGAAGACCACTTTTACAGTAGATGAAAAAAATTTCTAGTTGTCCATCAGTGCATTTTTTATTATTTCAACTATAGGAAATACATAAACATTATAAACCAATGCTCAAAGCCAAGCGTTTTCAGAGATGAATAATAAAATCTATGTTAACAAGAGTGATATTATTACATCACAACCATTGACATAGACATAGAAAATTATAGAAAAAAATGTAATGTAGTAAATCCTTTTTTAATATATAATATGATTTATGAATTAATTTCAATTCACTTCTTCATATCACATATGTTTAGAAGAACTATTAAAACACCACAAAAAATAATAAAAGTAGATATATTGCTAAAAATGATATATGGTGTAATTATTTCATAACATGAATATAACTACTCCCTTATCAATATTTATTTGATTAACATACTATAAATATTTGTGATACTCTATTTGGATGAATTTGATCCTATTATTGGTATATATTATCTTTACCAATATTGATTCAAACAAATATTTCCATGAGAAGGAAATAAATATATAAATCATGAATAAACAACTAATTATATAAAAATTCAAGGATATTGATGAATCCTCATTTTCACAAACAACTCATATAGGGATATTATTTCTATATAAGCATGCATATCCATCTCAAATGATTAATTTTAAGGATAAGATCATCCTCAAAGATATTCTCATTATGAAGGAATACATTGAAGTATTTCTCGATGAATTTTATAGCCTTCCTCATGGATGAGAGTTTGAATTTCTAATTAACATTATTCCACATACATTTCCACTCTCTTAATATCTATATATATTGACTATTTAGGACCATGATAAACTCGAGAAATAACAACAGAAGAATATGTATATAGGGTTTATACACCAAAGTGCTTCACTATGGGATGTACCAGTCCTCTTCCTCAATAAAAACTATGGGTCAATGATAATTTTCACTGACTATAATGAGATAAACAGGTTCATAATAATGAATATTTATCCTCATCCATGAATTAATGACATGTTGGATCAACTATGTGGAGACCAATAATTAACTAAGGTGGACATTTTGTTTGGATTTTACCATGTATGGGTGAAGAAGAGGAATATCTACAAGACTGATATTTGTATATGTTTTATGGAATATGGGTTCATAGTAATTTAATTCGACCCACTAATGCCTTAGAAATAATCATGGTCTTTTTCAATAGAGTATTTAGATATTACCCTGTAATATTTGTAGTAGTTTTTATACATGATACTGTGATATACTCAAAAATTTAGGAGGAGCATGAGGGGTATCTGAACACTGTGCTAAAGACCATTCAAAAGGAAATTATTTATACCCTGTAAAATAATTTTAGATCTATTTTAAGTATGTTTCATCTTTATGGAATATTGTTACACCTAAATATTTAGTGAATGATTTGTTTTTAATTTATTTTTAACTTTTTGATATTTTTCTTTTCACATAACACAAAAAATATTTTATTTTTTATATTTGGATTCCATTATAAAAAACACCAAGTTAATTGTGAACCACACAGAAAATAAATTTTATCCTACATAACATTGAAAATGGAAGTTATCTTTCGTTACACACAAAAAATGACTTTCTACGATGGCTTTCAAAACATGTGTTTCAATATTTTACAAAAGAATAAAATACTAGTATAATATTAATAATTAATATAATTTGATGTAAAATAGATGTAAAGTTAGAATTTATGAACAATATTGACCAATTTATGAAAATATATTGTTTACTAAAATATAATATAAATTAATATTTTATCAGATAATTATAAATGAATATGAGAAATGATTGAATATAAATGATAATATTAATATTGTTTTGTCAGAATGCAGTTTTTCAATAATAAATTAATATAATTACATTTATTGTGTTATACTAATGATATATATATATATATATATATATATTATCCAATCAAATTTTTTTGGGTTCACCCCAAATATATTATATACATAAGAAAATAACAAACCTAATTTTATGCATAAAAATATATATTCTCTATAAAGGTAGTTTAAAATCCTTTTAATAGCAAACCCATTTTATATAAAATATTTGTAAATTTTATAGATTTAATATTTCAATATTAACATTATAATATTAATATTAAAATTAAAATAATTTTGTGATAATATTTGGGTATTTTTCTTCAAGGTTTCATTTAACAACGAATAGTTAAAAATATTGGATTTTAAGTAAAAATTATTTTTCATTTTATTTTTTTATAAGGATAAATTTTATTTCATATTTCTAAAAAAGTAAAATTAGATAATAAAATTATCAATAATTCTATATTATATAATTGGTTCCAATTTCACACTCATATTGGAATTGAAAACATTTATTTTTTGATGAGTACGTTGTAGAAACCCACAATGTCATCATTAAAATGGGATTAATTTTAAAATACATTATACAAAATCTAGTGTTTGAAATTGGAAAATTGGATTCCGTATTTATAAATACCATAATATATAATATATAATTTGTTCAACATAGATTTTTACCCAAAATATTAGTTAATTTTATTAAACGTATTCACATCAATAAAAGGAAAATTAAGATTAATAATTGACTAAACCGTAACCTGAAGTCTCTAAACGACCAATAAAATTGTCCAAATACCATTGAGTGGGAATATTATAAACATATTCTAATTTTTATATTATATCTATAATTATTGGTCTACTTGAAACATCACAAAAGTTGGTTTAATTCTCTATTCCAAAATTTACAAGAGTGCCACTCCTCCTTCCCTATAAAAGGCCACCACCTATCCCTCTTATTCTCACTTCTCAATTCATCTAGGATCAGCCACTATATTCACTATACACTTCCTAAAATCCATAAATTCCCCCTAGATTAATACACTTGGTCAGAATGAAATCTAATGAAGCCTTTTGGCACAAACTAAAAGGGGATACACGATTTAGAGGTAACATTTTCATTGAAGATCATTTATTTTATTTTATTTCTCCAAAAAATCAACAATATTTATTAAATTATACTATAAAAAACAATTTTTTCAATATAATAGGACTTTTTATTCTTAATATTAAACCTACACATACAGACAACTCTATCTAATTGATAATGAACAAACTATTTATTTGTGTGACAGACTCCCACCTCACAAAACAATGACTCTTCATATTCCCTTACCCACACTCATTATGGAAATTAGGATGAAAAATATATTTATATATACTATATATTATATTTATTATATCTTTAATATTATTTATATATTTTACAACACATATTTTTATAATTTCCATTTTGTGTAAACACAATACTTTCATTTCAGGAATTGTGGACAACCACCCACTCAAAGAGATGTGATTCATTCAGACACTAAATGGAATGTATTAAGGATTCATTTATTTATTCTATATAGTTTATATACCATTATTATTGTAAGAAAATGGTATTATATAAATATATTTCATTTTTTGATTTCATTCAAAATGGTAATAAATATAAAAACAATGATCATTCATACATATGACTTGCTATCCACATAAACATTGTCTTCTATTTCATATATTTGTATACTATTCATTATTATAATAAAAATATAATAAAAATAAATATTATTTATAACATTAATTACATTCACCAATCATTATATAATATTAAGGAACAATGATATAATAAAGTGAGACACAAGTGATGAATAATGGGAATATTTTCCAAAGTGAAACCATAAGAAATTATGGATAAAAAAAGGTAATATAAGGTCATAAAAAACTATATATGTATTAGATATAATAATTTGGTTCCATAAAATATGTTTAATAAATTTATATTTATTATACTGGTGGTTTTAATGAGTGTAATGAGTGTCAAGACAAAAGGATTGGGGATTTCATCTCACTCTTCATTTATGCGTGATAGATTCTACATTTTCCATAACTTCCTTTTGTGTTGTGTATGTACTAACCATTATTGTATTCTATGTATCTCATAATTAAATTTTTGGGTATTCTTAAATCCATTTTCTATGATTTATTTGAAGGGGATAATGTTTCAAATGTAACAGAACTGGTGAAATAGTATTCTCTTAATTTCTATTCATTGAGACACATGTTTTTTTATTCACCAATATTGTATTTTGAAGTGTATATAGTTAAACATTACATGTTATATCAATATTTTCTTTATTTTCATGATATTTCATGTCCCATGTAATATAAATTTCTTACATGGAGAGTATGATCATATGTAACCATGTTATACTAGTTTATTGAAACACTATCATAATTTTTCTCTACATTTTTTATGATTATGCTTGTTTTGATGATATATTATGGCCCACCTCTCAAGAGAATTCATGAAATATATTTTCCTCTGGTTATTAATGATTTATTCATATGATTGTAACATTTCATTTATTATTTGTATATAATATATTTACAAATTTTTGTTATGATATCCTTACTCTAGCCTCACTTCATTCATAAATATATCTTACTTCAAAATAATGTTTTCTAAATAATGATTCTATGAATGTTTTAATATTATCCTTTAATCTTTAAAAGTAACATTTTAACAATTTTTAACTTTTTTTTCAAATTAATTTTTTTTTCTATTTCCGAATGATTATTTTTTCTAACATTTACCATGAAATATGAATGTTATTTTTACCTTATACGAAATGTATGTATTTATCTATCATAAATCCTTTGATGCTTTATTTTAATTTTTTTAAAATAATTTTTTAAAAATATATTATCAAGGAAAATGGTTTTCAAAATTTTTTCAATATCTTTTATATGTTTTCAAGGAAAAATTGGGATTCAAAATATTTTCTATCTTTTTTATATGTTTTCAAGTATAATGGTTTTCAAAATGTTTTAAATTATTATTTATATATTTTTAAATTATATTATTGAATTTATTTTAAATACATTATCAAGCATTGTCTATATTTTTTCAATGCGTTTTTTTGGAGAATGATATTTAAAATGTTTTGAAGATTATTTTATATTTTTTTAGGGAAAATGATTTTAAAAATGATTTCAAATCCCATTTATATATTTTCAGGGTATTTTCTATGAAAATGTTATTTCAAAGGGTTTTATGTATTTAAATGTCATTTCCATTGAATAAATGACATTTTACTCAATAAAAGTTATTAAAATAAGTTTCAAAATTACTTTTCATCTAATATGACATCTATTTATTTCACTCATGACCTTATAAGAAATGATCTAAAGGTTTGATTCATATTATTTATATTAATGGGTTTCTCATAATGTAACTATCTTTAAAAAACATGTTTCTATATCAAAGTAAATATTTTAATTAAATATATTTCTCTTTCTCGGATTATATGATTATGAAATATATGTCTCTTTCATGGGTTATATATTTATGAAATAAGTCTCTATTTTATGGGTAATATGATTATGAAACCCATTTTTTATTCACATGTCATGGATTTGATGAAAAAATCATAAAACTTATTTTTCAAAGGTTATGATATGATTTCATGTTTATGATACCAATATTATTTCATGGTTTGTGATATGATTCTTTTATCATGTGGAATATGTATGAGTGATTTCACTATGTGATGAGTGAGACCTATATATCTCTATAATTAAATTGGTAATGATTTATATCTCCTGATATAGACTAATATGGTATTGAGAGTAAATCGTGACTACTAATATGTCTATTGGAGAAAATCATTACTAAAAACATGGTATGAGGAGTGAACTCATGCTAATAAGATGGCCATGGTAGTGAACCATGACTACCAAAATTGTATGGTGAGTGAACAGATACTACTATTATTTTAACATCCCATGTAATTAAATAATAATACATTTTCATATATATGTCTATTTATGAATTAGATATTGTTTTAGAGGCTTAAAATGAGAATAAATCCAATTTTAAGCATAAAATACTGTAATATTTTTAAAAGATTTTTTTACCGCCTTTTGATGGAAGTTTTTTTAAATATAACTTTTAACAATTTTATAATATTTATTTGTAAAAATAAACTTATTATTTAGAATTGGGACATTGAAATTCACTTTGGATACATTTTTGGTACTTTTCTGACAATATTCATTTTTAATGAATAGTGAAAAATACTGCATTTTACTTCAAAACTGCTTTTTCATCTAATTTAATTATATGGTTAGATTATCTTTTTAATTGGTTTTAATGTGTAATTAGAATATATTTTTACCATTTAAACCAATGGTGGCCATTATAATTAATTTTACTTTGAAATTTGGACATAACCAATTTTCAATCTTTTGACAGATATTGATTCTTAAAAACAGGCTATTTGTTTTGACAACGAGATTTATTTTTAAACTAATTATTGAAATTTATGTGTTTAGTATTTGGTAAAATGGATTCTATATTTTTAATTATAAGGTCCAAATTATGTAACTAAGACTCTTTTGTTTTCAGACATTATGAATAGTAACGACGATAATTATCTTTAATTATCGTGATTAATTAGTAATCGGGTAGTTAAGGGTAATAAAATAATATCATAATTATATAAAATGACTCCAAAATGTGTCCAAATCCTCTTGTTTGAGTCATGGCCGACCATGTGAATCTTTTTACCGAACTTGAGGGCCCATGGAGTCACATGGGTGTAATAATGAAATTTATGACTTTATTTTTTTTATAAAAGAGAAATATAACAAAGGCTTGTATATCCTAAGTAAAACAATTTTAATTTTGTTTACATAAATGATCTCTTAGACTATAAATAGTAATTTTAAATCTAAAAATATTTCCTACATCATGGTATTTTTTTTATAATTTTTAGACATTAAATAAATAAATTTATTTATGACACCATGATGATGTAGTGATTACCTCATTAATGAATGATTTAAATAAAATAAAAATATAAGGTAAAATATATAACTAACACATGTCAAAGACCTATTTTATGGGTGTATTTCGAACCCTTATCACCTATCCTAAAAATATATCATTGTGGGACCTTTAAAATCCGAAAATCATTTTATAATAAAGTAACATTTCAAGACTTTCCAAAAGTGACCCTCCTCCCTCTTATAAAAGGACCCCAACTCTACCCACTTACCCATACCTCTAAAGCCCTTTTATTTTCAAAAATTTTCTCATATTATCTCTCCACATCCCTCTCTTACTCCTAGAAGCCTCACATTGGGCAGAAGTCTTTCCAAGGAATCCTTTGGCTCAAATCAAAAAGAGTTACCCAATTTAGAGGTAATGTCTTCTCTTGAGTTTCATTCTTTTATTTTCCTTCTTCACTCACCAAAATATTAATATTATTTGATCCCATAATAACACCATTATCCTCAAAATTATATCATGTTGTTATGATAAGGATTCTACCTACACTTACACACACCCCTGCCTAATGGTTAAAGAACATATTGTTTCTGTGGTTGCCGAATTACTTCCTCAAAAAACGATGATTGTTCAATATTTTTTTAACACCTTTCATAGTGTCCGTTATGATGTTACTATATTTATATATGATATATATTGCATTTATTGTTTCTATATACTTATGAATTATATTTTTAAATCGCATCGTTATGCTTTTCATGTTGTGGAACTGTGATAATTTCATCTCAGGAAGTGTGGACTACCGCCCCTCAAGTGATGTGACTCGTTCATGACAAACATGGAATTTATAAATAATTAAATTAATGAATTTTTTTAACCTATATAACATATATATTATACTGGAATTATAATATATATATGTCTCATTTAGTTTTAATTCCTTTAATATGACAAAGAAATGAAAGTAGCGTTCAGGCGTACATACGACCTACCATCTCCATGAACGGTGCATTTCATTTTTTATCTCCAAATGTTATGGAATAGTATAAAATGAATACATACTAGATATATATGATATCTAAATCATTAATTCCATTTTTGAGATGATGTACTTATAACTACATGAGAAATTCTTTTCAAACAAGTTCATTTTTGACTCATATACCAAACATCGACAAAACGCAAGATATAAACTCACATAATTAACTAATTATTATAACATGATAATATGTGATATTAATTTAATAATAAAATTTAATTGAATTATTTAAGAAATTATAAATTGACCTAAGTTTATTATTCAGTAATATAAATAACGAACGAGAACAAGTCAGACTTGAGGTAAGGGACTTCGTCTCAATCTCCCTTCGTTGAGGCATACTTCAATTTATATACGAACTTATTTTATTAGTTGTATAATAAACCCTTTTGACTTTTAATTTCATTCAAAAGGAATATTTTTACATGAATCATTTTACCAAATGACAAGAGGGAATGTTTTTGTCTTACGTATGCGCCGACAATGACTTCTCCGCCACAGTGACCATTATTTGAGTTTCGACTTCCTCTACAAACCAAAAAAATTTTAAATGAAAAATAAATACCATGTTTTACTTTTATTTTATTTTGGTATTGAAAATGGTTTTTATAATGTTTTGATTATATCAATGTATTGTATTGATATCTTGTGATTGAAATGTGGAAATGTTATGTTTCATTTATGCATGTTTTATGTGATATAATTATGTTATGGTTCTTGGGAATTGTTTATGAAGTCGGGTGGTTCCGTGATTAAATAAGGGAGGGTGATCCCACGATATCTCTCCAATGAATTGGGTAACATGAAGGAGTTAAATGCTATGGTTTCTCGGAAAAGATTTATGGAATATACTGTGATGGGTGTTCCAAACGTAACCATGAGGGTTACTCCCTACATAAGAATGTTATGAATTCCTCAAGTTACCTTTATGTCTTATGATTTCTATGAGTTATTCATAAATATTTTGATTTCAAGATGTATGTTAAAGTGATTATGTTTTATGAGTAATATATGATTTCACTGATTCTTATGTATACATGGAATAATGTTTTCTTTCCATATTTTTATATCCCTTACTGAGCTTTTTATGCTCATCCCATGTTTTTGAAATTTATTTCACAGGTCAAGGGAAAAGTACATGATGTAATGATAGTGTTGAGGAAGTGTCAAGAAAGAAACCATGTTTTATTTTAAATATGTTTCCTTTGGTGGAAAAAATTGAATACCGGCTTTGATGTTACCACCATGTTTAAATGTGGAATGTAATGCATGATTTATGATCTCATTCTCTAAAACTCTAAAACTAAAAAGACCCTCAATGTGAATTCTTGAAATAAACCATGATTAAGTAATGTTTAAGGATGGAGCCTTATAGTGGGTATCAGAGGATGGTTTAGATTACTTTAGGGGTTAGAATTCTATTAAATGATTATCCAAAAATATTTTTTTACACATTATGGTCAAATTGAAATGATATAGCATTTGAAGATTACCATGTTGCATCATCTAAGACATGTTTGTTCAGAATAGTTTTCTATAGAGGAAATAGGGAAGTAGTTCTAGGAAGGTGTACAGAAGGAAATGACCTTCCAAATCAGCATGCTAAGATGGTCGGAATTGGAACTAAACAGTTTGCTGCAGTAATGGCGCAGTTGACTCAAGTGATAAATGGTGGTGGTATCCATGCGCGAGATCATCCAGATCAACCACATATGAACATGTCAGTGGTGGAACATTTCATGAGGCAACATCCCCAATCATTCAGAGGATCATCTAACCCTATGCTAGCTGAAGGGTGGATTAAAGAACTAGAGAAGATTTTTGATGTAATGGGGTGTTTAGAAAATCAAAAGGTTAGCTGTTCTGTTTATCGTTAGGTGGGTGAAGCAGATCAGTGGTGGTCGATGGTTAAAAATACGAGGGACGCCGATGAGATTGATGCTCTTGACTGGGATGAATTAAAATGTATGTTTCTTGAGAAATATTTTCCTAAGGCTGTTTGACTTAGGATGGAAAAACATTTCTTGGAATTGAGGAAAGATGACGACTCAATGGCTTCTTATGAAGAAAAGTTCACTCGATTGGAAAGGTATTCTCCAAATTTTATCAGAGACCTTGATAGTAAAATCAATTGTTTTTACTCAGGATTAAAGCCAAAATATCGAAGGGCATTAGCATCTCGTGAGTTAAAAAGTTATGAAAAGCTTGTTCGATGTGCTGATAAGGTGGAAATGGAGTTTTTCAATGATCAAGTGTTCTATGACAACCAATAGAAGAAGAGAATAAGGTGGTAGGATAAAGGGAAGAATCCTTTAAAAAGGTTAGATAGTAAGAAAACTAAGTTTACATTTTGTGATAAATGTGGTAAAAAGCATAGTGAGGAATGTCCTTTGAATTATGGAATGTGCTTCCGATGTGGTAAGATGGGACAGAAGGCTCTTGATTGCAGTGTAAAAGATTAGGGAAATGGTAAGAACAAATTTGATTTACAGTTAGTGAAATGTTTCAAGTGTAATGAGCTGGGTCATTATGAAAATGAGTGTCCGAAAAAGAGATCGAATGATGGAAATCAGTCAGAATACAAGTAGAAAGGTGTGGCGAAATCCTTTGAAACTAATTGAGTAGATGTTGGGCCATCAAATGAAGTGGTATCAGGTACTTTGTTTGTTTTTTCAGATTATGCCAATGTGTTGTTTGATTCCGGGTCTACACAATCTTTCATATCTGAAACATTTTCTACTATATTGAGAATTCCATCTCAATAAATGAATCTTGAACTTATGGTAAAAACACCTAGGGGAAGTGTTGAGGGAAAAAGAATTGATAAGAATATTCCTATCCTTATCCGTGGAAAGAACCTACTTGCAAACCTTATTTTTTTACCTCTAGAAGAGTTTGATGCTATCTTGGGTATGGATTGGCTCTCTGTTTACCATGTTAAGATTGACTGTAATGCTAAAAAAGTTTCTTTTTATAATGACTTTCAGTTTGTGTACAAGAATGAACCCTTATTATTAATAACATATCAAGAGGCTGAGAAACTTGTAAAAGATGGAAAAGAATGTTACCTTGCACATATTTTTTGAAAGCAGAGGAACCATTCAGATTAATGATGTTCCAGTGGTAAATGAGTATCCAGATGTTTTTCCTGATGAGGTGCCTGAAATAATACCCAACCGGGAAGTTGAATTTAATGTTGACATAGTTCTTGATGCTAAGCCAATTTCAAAACCCCCTTATCGAATGGCTCAAATTGAACTTTTAGAGTTTAAGCAGCTATTTCAAGATTTATTAGGGGAAGGTTTCATTTGACCTATCACATCACCATGGGGTGCTCATGTCTTATTTGTTAAAAATAAATATGGTTCAATGAGACTTTCCATTGATTATAGATCCTTGGATAACATCACCGTTATGAACAAATATCCTTTCCCTCATATCGATGATTTGTTTGATTAGCTCTAGGGAGATCGGTATTTTTCAAAGATTGACTTGAGATCGGGGTACCATCAGTAGAAGGTAAAGGAATCAGATATTCCGAAGACCATGTTTCGTATAAGATATGGCCATTATAAATTTATAGTTATGCCTTTTGGGTTAAACAATGCACCTGCTGTATTCATGGATCTTATGAATATAATTTTCCATGACTTCTACGATAAGATTGTGGTTGTTTTCATTGATGATATTTTGGTGTTTTCTAAAAGTAAATTGGATCATGAAAGTCATTTAAGGGTTATTTTGAAAATCATAAGAGAAAATAATTTGTATGGGAAACTCCTCAAGTGTGAGTTTTGGTTGCAAAAAATTTCATTCCTTGGTCACATTGTTTCTAAAGATGGAATAACTATTGATCCTGAAAAAACAAAGGCTGATGAAGAATTTTCAATACCCACAAATGTAACTGAGATTCGTAGTTTTCTTGGTTTGGAAGGCTATTACCAAAGGATTGTTAAAAATTTTACACGGTTGTCCATCCCATTGTCTAAGCTAACTCGAAAGGTTGTTAAGTTTATCTAGAAAAAAGAATGTGACGATTGTTTTCCTGAATTGAAAAGAAAATTAATGAATTCTCTAGTATTGGAACTACCTTCCAGGAATGGTGAGTTTGTTATCTACAATGATTCTTCATTGAAAGGAATTGTTTGAGTCCTAATGCAGAATGATTAGGTAATTTCTTATGCTTCACGTCAGTTGAAAACTCATGAGATAAATTACCCTACACATGATTTGGAATTAACTATTGTTGTTTTCACATTAAAAATTTGGAGGCATCATTTGTATGGTGTAAAGTGTGAAATATATACTGATCACAAAAGTTTAAAGTATATATTCACTCAGAAATAATTGAACATGAGACAGAGGAGATAGCTATAATTAATCAAGGATTATGATTGCATGATTTAGTACCACCTAGGAAAAGAAAATAAATTGACTGATGCTTTGAGTCGAAAAAGTAATGCTTCATTAACCATGTTACATTTGGAACGTGATCCTTTATGTTTGTTGGAGTGGACACTCAAGAGGGGGGGGGGGGGTGAATTGAGTTCCAATTGAAATTTCGGTTAAAAATATTTCTCTTAAAATCCCCCAATTTAAAAACAAAGTTAAACTATAGTGAATTTATACAATTGTAAGTGTTAAATTAGTTTCTAAAAGATTGATTAGGTCTCAATTAATTTAATATGAAGGTTAAATCAACTTTTGAAAATAAATTATTGGTTTTCAATAAGAATAAACAATTGCTAATTTAACTATCAAAGTAACTTTAAAACAAATTATACATAAAAGTAGTTAGCACCAAAATATGAAATATATAGTATACTTATGACTTAAACTAAAATGCACAGCAGATGTAACCAAGAGGTTCATTTTCAATCTGAGACTTAGTCCTCTCAAAAATTTATATAAATTGATCCAAGCCCTGGTTCGGGGTAAATAACAGTTCAGAAAGAGTCCAAGTCCAAAGACCTCTACCACAGTTCTACGTGGGAAAACAAACAACAGCTCACATCTGTCCAGGTCTTACTCGACCTCTACCACTATCCACAGTGGGATACAAGGGAGTTATAGAGTTTGAACGAGTATTTAAGAATCCTCCATCCTTGCTCAGGGGACAATTTGTGTTTAAAATAAATAGGGTACACACACTGCTCGAAATGTAAATGAAAGAATCACTAAAGTAAGTGTGAATTAGTTTAGAAAAACTTTTGCGATTGGAAGTGCAACTCTGGACTCGTTTGATTGGTCAGAAACTCTTCTAAGTCCTTCTATGGTTTTTGTCTACAAAATAGAGTGTCGTTTTCTTCCTTGGTTCCAGGTTCAGCTTATCATCCTGAGTGTAGAGGCAGCTACAAATAGTTCTTCACTTCTTGATAAAGATGTAGCTTGTGTTATCCTCTAGAAATGCATTTCTTCATTTATGTCCAATGTTCTTGGAGTATGGATGTAGTATTTTGTGAATGCACCACGATTCAATGATGTTGAGCTCTTGTATTTTTCACCCTTTGTGTGCCTTTTTAGTTCCTTGATTCTCTCTATTTGCAACCCCGTGTTCACTACTTTCCATCTAGGTCATTATCTTCCCTTTTATATCTTTCAGCTCCGGCAGAAGGAATGATTACCTTTTGCATGGGTACTAGGTACGGCTCCCTGACATGGCAACAGAAATCATTAAATAACATTAAATGCATTAAAAAATCAATTGTAACTGTTAGCTTAATAAATAAAAAATATTGAGAGTATAGAGTTTGACTGGTTGGTCTATCATTAGTAGCCTTCTGTCGGTAGATGTGTACGCTGGACTTTGTGTAGCAGTGACCTTCTATCGGTAGCTCTTTGAATTTGTATCGGTATCTCCTGATATCGGTAGCTCTTACTTTGTATCGGTAACTTCTAGTATCGGTACCTTTATATACCGGTGACTTCATTCTATCGGAAGCTCTTGGTCTATCAGTAGCTTTGGGTTGTATCGGTAGCTTCATTATGTATCGGTGACTCTGTATATCGGTAGCTCTTGGTCTATCAGTAGCTCTGGTCTATCGGTGGATCTATGTATCGGTGACTATCTGTATCGGTATCTTGCTTAGTTCCAGTGATTATGTGTATCAGTAGACTTATGAATATTAATAACTTCATTCTGTACTATCGTAAGACTTGTTCTATTGGTAACTCTGTATCGGTGACCTTGTTCTATACTTACCGGTGGACTTGCACATATCGGTAGCTCTGCGTATTGGTGACCATAGCTTATTGGTGACTCTGTCTATCTGTAGACTAAGTATCAGTAGTTATACACAGATTAGTGACTAACACTTATCTGTTTTATGAAAAACATATCTGATTGGGTTAGAATTACATCAAAACTTATATAAACAAAGATAAAAATTGATTAACATATTTCAAGGATTATTTTAATATTATTATCAGATATAATGTCATAGATTGAGCGAATTAGAACATATATAAACATTAATTGGGATTATCAAGGTATATGAAAGCACAATTAGGATTATCAAAATAGGCGAGGTCAACAATCTCCCCCCTTTTGATAATCACAACTTATGATATCATAGTTTTAAAATAATGAGTAGTTGTATCAGAGGATATATCATTAAATTCAATTATCTCAGAGAAAACAGTATGTTATAGAACATAATGTATCAGTGGTAGAATTAGATGCAATGATATCAGAGGGGAAAAGAATTGTAGCTATTCCTTAGATAAAATTTCTCCACCTTTGAGAATATTTCTCCCTCTTTGATACTTTGATAATATTTCTCCCCATTTGTGATAATCAAAAAGTGGAAAAAAAGAAGGAGAAGAGGAATAAAATGAGAAAGAAAATAAAACCAATTGTATTAAATTGTGAAAAAGGTACATAGAAAGAAAACAAAATATAAGGGATTCCTATCAAACATCTTAGCCACTTGTTCAATCCACATCCTCAATGTGAGATTTTCCATTTCGATCAGAAGAGGATTCAGACTGTGTGGATGCTGGTGAAGGCTTAGGAATTCCTGTAATGATCACAGGGGGCTGACCAACTAAAACTGTTCCTAGCCTATATTGAGGAGTTATTTGAGTTATCATAGGTGTAAGGATTCGAATGGCTTGGGCTGGAGTAATCTAAACAGGAGAAGCAATAGAGGCATAGGCAGTTAAGGCTGGAAGTACAATCACTGGCCTAACATCGACATGCAGGAAATGCAACAAAAGATTTATAAAATCCATAAATGTTCCTCCTCCTATCTCTGTAAAAAATATGAAATCATCTTTGTTCTCCATGAATTTGTCCAAGGTTGGAGTCAATTCCCTTAGTTTGCTGACTTTCTATCTGAAGTCTTGATTGACAGGAGGTAACTTTAGGTTTTCCCACAGAATTTTGAAGTGATTGTTGAGTTGATTCTTGGTGTAAACCTTTTGGAAATAGGAGTCTACCTTGTCTTTCACTTCTTTCTGAAAGGCATACTCTTCTCTCATATAATCTTCGACTATCATCATTATTTATCAAGCTAAATATATAGTATAAATCATAAATTTTCTCAGGTCGGATGAGTCCACATAGCCACTGGTTGATGATGAAACAAGCTCATCCTTCATCACAGATCAAATCTGATTCAAATCCACTAAAGGTCTAGAGGAAATAGAACCAATAAAGAAGGTTAATGTTTCCTTGAAGTTTTTGGTCAACCCAATAATAAGGTTTTTCACTTGGGAATCTTGGGTGCTGACATGTTATTTCATAGAGGTTTTAAAACCTTCAAAGATAGATACCATCTGGCTCACAACACTTTTGACATAGGCTAAGTCCTTGTATGCTTGAGATTTTTGAACTCATGCAAGATTCTAAAGAGATAACAGATTTATTTAGAGCTTCAACATCTGATTCCAGTCTAGAAACTTGAGTCTGGATGGCAGTAACTTCTTACACTATTTCTTCCATAATGTTTGACATATTAAAACCGAGAGAGAGTTCAAAAGATTATTCCAAATTGCTCATCTCTTAAACAAAGAAGTGCTTCAACTCAGCAACAAAAGCACTAAAGGACTCTTTTAGCTCATCCTTTAAGGATTCAAGATCAGCCCTGGTTATCATATCAGCAGGAGAAATCACAACAGGTGCTCTTTCAGATGCTATTCTGGCCACTAAGTCATTCATAAACGATGGGATTGATGACACCAGTGAAGCTTCCATCTTCCTTGTCTCTTCCACAAAACTGGCCTTAAGATTTTTCTTTAAATTATCCAGGTCATGCATTCTGACCACATATTTAGGTAACAACTCAGTCTCAACATCATAAATGGTCTTTAGTCTATTGAGGGAATCCTCATTATCAGAATCAGGATAGTCTAGTCCACAAACCACAAAACCTGGGTCTTCTTCCCAATCCTCAATCTCAATAGCCACTGAAACATTTCCAAACTTGGTTTGATTCTCCCCCTCAATGTGTGCATTCCCATGTATAGCAACAGCATTATCAGCAGGTCTTTATTCCTCAGAAGAATCTTCTACTATCAATTCTATCATTGCAACATCAAGAGGGTCCTCTGGATTAGGTACAACTTCTTCCATTTCTCTTACTACATCCTCAGTAGGTACAACTTAGATTCCAATTAAGGGACTGCGACTTAAGCAGCCAGAATCAGAGGCTTCAGATTCATTCTCCTTTTCTTCCTTATGCTCAGGGGCTAGTTGGTCTTCTTCATCAGCAGGAGTCTCTTCTTCTACTAAGGCTTCTTTTCATGATGATACAATTTCAGCAACTGGACTTGGAGGCAAGTCCGGATCCCTTTCATCATCCAAATAATTCTCTTCTTCTTCAGTCTCATCACTATACTCAATTTCTTCTTCATCAGGTCCAAGACCTGGATCCCTCACATCCTTAGGTCTTAAAGGATGATCCACATGATTGAATTTATCATATACCTTCTTGTCATCATTAACCCATTCTCCTCTCCATGGGTTCTAATTTATCTTCATATATTTGAAAACTGTGGTTGTGATAAAAACATTATTCCTTACTACCACTGTCTCATCTTGAGACTCAGCTACCCCTTTCACTTTGATCAACACTGAGACCAAGTTGGCAAAGAATAGGGAATGTTTCTTTTATTTTGGCCTTGTCATGTCTTCCATTTAAATCATCGGCAATCTGCACAGATTCACTTTTACACAATGTCTCAAGAGATGCAGAAGATAGATATCCTGATATCTTAAATATGAAAAGTCCCCTCTCTTTGGTATTAATACATGCTTAACAAATTTGAACAGCAATCTTCTCTCTCCATCCATTTTAGCAGCCACTACTTGTCTTTGATTTCCATCACTAGTGAGCTCCTCCAGGGAAGTCTCATAATCGAATATATCACTTGTAGGTGGTATAGCTTTCGAGACATATCTAGATACACCATCATGTGGAACCTTCAAGCATTCATCCCACTCAACAGATGAAAAGGATATCTCCTTTCCATTCACCAAAGAAATCACTCGATTCTCATATTTAGATTTCTTAAAGCTTACAAAATCATAAAATTGTTTCACTAGATTTGGATAGTAGGGGCCATTGTTGTTCGAAAAGCAATCTACCCACTTTTGATCTTCCAACACTTCGAGCACTAACAATTTTCTTGGAAACAGCCATTCCATGCACTACACTTTTTCAATCACAATAACTCTATTCTGCAAATGAGGGTTCACTGGTCACTTACCTGACCTAGTTCTACCAACACTACAACTTGATTTTGGCTCGGGATTCTGCTTCTTTGAATTCGGCTCATCAGTTTCATCTCTGATGGTAGGGAGTTTGGTTTTTTCCATCTCTGGTTCGAGGGATTTAGGGTTTTCTAGAGATTTGAGACGTAAGGTTTGAGGGTAAGGGGTTTGAGGCTTGGTGGATTGAGAAGTAGCTAAGAATTTGTTTTCATCATTTAGGAATCATAAAATAAATAAATAAAATGAAATAAAGTAAAAGCAATTCAGATTATGGCGGCAAATGGATGTTTAAAACAACGCACTCTTTGGTAGAGTTTATCGGTGAAAATTCCTATCAGTGAGGTCCATCGGTGAGGTTACATCGGTGAGGAATCTACATCGGTGAGGTATCCACATCGGTGAGGTATCCACATAGGTGAGGTATCCACATCGGTGAGGTATTCACATCGGTGAGGTACCTACCGATCAAGGTTAAATATTCCTAACTCATGTCTAACATAACTTAACCTATCTGAACTTAATGGTTTGGTGAAAATGTCAGCTAATTGTTGTTCAGTACCTATAAATTCAAGAGTAATATCACCCTTTTGGTAATGATCTATCATGAAATGGTGCCTTACATCAATGTGTTTGGTCCTAGAGTGAGATACAGGGTTCTTCGAAATGTTTATTGCACTAGTGTTCTCACAATTGATGAAAACATGCTTAAAATCATATCCATAGTCCAAAAGAGTGTGTTTAATCCATAGAATTTGTGCACAAAAACTACCGGCATCTATATACTCTGCTTCAGCAGTGGACAAAGTTACAGAATTAGTCTTTTTACTACGCCAAGATAATAAGGATTTTCCCAATTAATTACATGTTTCAGATGTGCTTTTTCTATCAAACTTGCAACCAGCAAAGTCAGCATCTGAATAACTCATTATCTCAAAATATTGTCCTTTTGGATAAAACAAACCTAAGTTTATAGTGTGTTTAAGAGACTTAAAAATTCGTTTAACAATAATTAAATTAAAATCTTTTAGATTATCTTGAAATCATTCACACATACACACAATAAACATAATATTTGATCGACTAGCAATAAAGTAAAGTAAGCTTCCAATCATACCTCTGAAATTGTTTTGATCTACTAGTTTCCCAGTTTCATCTGCATCCAATTTATAGACTGTACTCATAGGAGTATCACTTTACATAATACTATCCAAACCAAAAAGTTTTAAAAGATCCTTTGTATATTTACTTTGATTCAAAATAATACCATTTTCATTTTGAAAAACATGAAATCCATGAAAATATTTGAGTTCTCCCATTAAAATAATTTCAAATTCATTTTGCATACATTTTGAAAAATTAGTACATAAATAATGTTTAGAAGATCCAAAAATAATATCATACACATAGATTTTTACTATAAAAACATCTTTATAAATTTGTTAAAAAAAGCGTTGGATCAACAATCCCTTTAGTAAAACTTTTTGAAATAAGAAAATTGCTAAGTCTATCATACCAAGATCTTGGAGCTTGTTTTAAACCATATACAGCTTTAAAAAGTTTAAAAACTATATTTGGAAAATGAGGATTAGTAAATCCATGTGGTTGTTCAACAAAAACATCTTTAATAATAAAACCATTTAGAAAAGCACTTTTAACATCCATTTGATATAACTTGAAATTCAGATGAGCAGCATAGGCAAGTAGAATTATAATAGCTTCTAATCTAGATACATGGAAAAATGTTTCTTCACAGTCTATTCCTTCATCTTGACTATATCCTTGTACAAATAACCTAGCATTGTTTCTTACTATACTTCCAGATTCGTCTACTTTGTTTCAAAAAACCCATTTAGTGCCTATTGTTAAAGTGTCCTTGGGTCTGTCAACTAATTCCCAGACTTTGTTTCTTTCAAATTGATTTAACTCTTCTTGCATATCCATGAACCAAAATTCATCATTGATAGAATCATTGATATTTTTAACTACTAACTGTGAAAGAAAGGATTGATTTTCAAACTGGTTTCTTAGAGAAGCTATAGTCTGTGTCCCTCTATCAAGATTACCAAAAAAAAACATCCAAAGGATGATTATTTAGAATCCTGGTTGATGTAGTAAAAGTAGGACTAGAAATTTCAGGTTCATCTATAGGTTCAGGTTCAACAGAAGTAGATTCTAGAGTAATCCCAGAACTGGATGTTTTTACAGCAGGTTCTTTAGTTTTATCATTAAGGTCCAGAACAGTCAAATCTTCTTCAAGATTTTCAAGAGAGGTTTTAGCCTCATGTGGATCAGTTTCATAAAACTTGATGTGAACAGATTCTTCAACACATTTGGTTCTTTTGTAAAATACTCTATAGGATTTTCTAGTTAAATAATAACCAAGAAAAATTCCCTCATCACTTTTAGAAGCAAACTTCTCAAGATTATCCTTTGTATTGAGAATAAAAGCATTGCAGCCAAAGACTCTAAAGTAACTAAATTTAGGTTTCCTATTATTCCATAGTTCATATGGGGTCTTCTTGAGAACAGGTCTAATAAAGACTCTATTAATAATATAACAAGCTGTATTCACAGGCTCAACCCAAAAATAAATAGGCAGGTCATACTCATTAAGCATGGTTCTTGCTATTTCTTGAAGGGTTATGTTTCTTCTTTCTACTACACCATTCAGCTGAGGTGTACTAGGGGCAGAAAAAATTGTGACTATAGCCTTTATGTGAGAAATAACATTCAAACATAGGATTTTAAAACTCATGGCCATGATCACTTCTCAAGGTTTTAATCTTAAGTCCACTAAGGTTTTCTACAGACTTGGAGTATTTAATAAAGTAAGAACAAGCTTCACTTTTGAGAGCCAAGAAGTATACCCAAGTATATCTAGAAAAGTAATCTACTAGGACAGAGACATAATGCTTCCCATTTAAACTAGAAACTCTAGAAGTTCCAAACAAGTCCATGTGAACCAACTCAAGAGGTTGATAAGTTGAGACTTATTTCTTTTATTTAAAGAAACTTTATGTTTCTTTCCCTTTTGACAGGGATTACAAACTTTGTCTGATGGGAATTCAAGTTTAGGTAGGTCTCTAACTAAGTTCGTACTAGTCAATTTCTATGTGAATGGATGTTTCAGTGTCCTAATCTTCTATTCCAAATCCAAGACTCTTTATGAAAAGAATTTAAGCAAGTAATATTTTGTCTGGCTAATGAATTTAAATCATAAGCATAAACATATTCATTTCTTAAAGCAGAAAATACTAAAAAAAATTAAGAGTTAAACACATTACAAGAATCACTTTCAAACATAACATTAAATCCATCATCACATAACTGAGAAATACTTAAGATATTTTATTTAAGTCCATCAATAAATAAAACTTTAGAAATTAAAACTGAATTAATGTTACCAATCTGTCATAGGCCGATGATTTTTCCTTTAGAATTATCACAAAAGGTGGCATAGACTCCATCAGCCTTTATTAAGATTTTAAAGCATGAATAATCTCTATATATGTGCCTTGAACATCCACTATCCAAGTAACATACCTTTTTGTGAGAAATCATCAAACAGGTTTCCTACAAAACAAGTTGAAACAAAAAATGATTTTGGTACCCCGATCTTCATGGGTAAAAAAAGGTTAGAAATCAAAGCTTTAGGTACCCAGATTTTTCTTATAGGTCTGACATAGTTTACAAAATCAATATATTTTGAAAGATAAAATTTATTTGATCTATAAACATATGAATAACTAGTTTATGCATACAAATTTCCCGAACTGGAACAAGCAGTGTTTTGTATAGATTTAGAAATAAATCGATTTTTGGTAAACTGTCTCTGTCCAGGTTGGTATCCCAAACTAGTAGTGTACTTTGGTGAAACTTGTTTACCTAAAATTTGAGTAAGTGTACATTTTCCCTTTGTGAATTTTTCTAATTCCTTTCTAAGTTGCTCATTAGACAATTTTAGTTAAGTATTTTCCTTCAATAGTTGAGTATTCTTCTCCTTGGCAGATTTAACATTGGCAGTGAGAGCATGCTGTTTCTTTAATGACTTATATTTGTCCTTAAGTTCATTACATGTTTCTTCTATCATGTTACAATATTCAAATAGTTCCTCACTATACATGTTTTCAGATTCAAAATCAGTTCTAGATTAATAATCATTCAGAATAGGGGAAACAGGTACCTTAGAGGTATTGGTCATGAAGCACATGTTGGCACGATTATTTTACGAATCAGAAACATCAGATTCACTTGTGCTATCTTCTGAATCACTCCATGTAGCTTTCATAGCTTTCTTATACTTATTGTACTTATAGTTATATTTCTTTTTGAACTTCAATTTTGGACAGTCTTCTTTAATGTGACCTTTCCTTTTGCATTCATAGCAGACAACTTCATCATTCTTATCAGGATTTTTACAATCCTTCTTCCAATGAACTTTTTTATCATAATTTCATTTGTAATTAGATTTTCTGAAGAATTTCTTCTTCCTATATAACTTCTTGAATCTCCTGGTTATTTGAGCCATTTCCGCATCACTATCAGAGTCTGAACTTCCACATGTTGAACTTTCAGTAGGTACATGCATTTTCTCCTTGTTTTTTCTCTTTGAAGCAGTAAAATTGAATGCCATATATTTTTTCTTGGGTTCATCATCATCTTCTTTGTTCACTTCAAGTTCTTCCTCATATGTCATAAGCTTACCTATTAATTCCTTAATATGCAGTGTGCTTATGTCGCATGATTATCTAATGGAAACAGATGTGCCTTTCCATCTTTCTGGTAGACATCTTAATATCCTCAAAATTTGTTTCTTTTGCTGGAACAACCTTTCCAAGAGATCTCATAGTATTGAAAATCTCATTGAACCTGAGATACATGTTAGAAATGGGTTCATCAGATTTAATTTTAAAATTATCATATTTAATAGTATAGGTATTCAACCTCATTTCTTTAACATTGGTTGTTCCTTCATGGGAAATAGACAAAGTGTCCCAGATTTCATAAGCAGTTTTACAATCATAAATTCTATTAAAATATTCATCTCCTAAAGCACAATATAGGGAATTCATATATTTACAATTATTATTGTAAGAAGTCTTTTTAGTTTCATCCCATGTAGTTCTATCAGTTTCTGGAATTTTATATTGAGACTCTATAGAAATCCAGATATCAAAACCCATACTTTCCAAATGAATTTTGATATTCAGTTTCCACAGGGCATAGTTTGTACCATTAAATAATGGTGGCCTGTTAGTAGCAACACCTTATAGTCTATTGTCCATAACTATATTTTAGAAAATATATTAAAGAGATAAAATTTAGAACTAACAGAAATTTAAGATCTTTAATGATGAAACTAAAATCACAGTAGAAAAACAGAATGTTTTGAAAACTTGTATTAATAGAAACAAACTCTGATACCAAATGTTGGTTAGAGTGGACACTCAAGAGGGGGGGGGGGGGGTGAATTGAGTTCCAATTAAAATTTCTGTTAAAAATATTTCTCTTAAAATCCCCCTATTTAAAAAAAAGTTAAACTTTAGTGAATTTATACAGATTATAAGTGTTCAATTAGTTTCTCAAAGATTGATTAGGTCTCAGTTAATTTATTCTAAAGATTAAATTAACTTTTGAAACTAACTTACTGGTTTTCAATAAGAATAAACACTTGCTAATATAACTGTCAAAGTAACTTTAAAACATATTACATTTCAATGTAGTTAGCAGAAGAATATGAAATATATAGTATACTTATGACATAAACTAAAATGCACAACAGATGTAACCAAGAGGTTCAGTCTCAAGCCAAGACTTAGTCCTCTAATAAATTTATATAAATTAATCCATACCCTGGATCGAGGTAAACAACAATTCATAAACTGTCCAGGTCCAAATACCTCTACCACAGTTCTACATGGGAAAACAAACAACAACTCACAGCTTTATAGGTCTTACTCGACCTCTACAACTATCTACAGTGGGATACAAGGGAGATATAGAGTTTTAATGAGGATTTAAGAATCCTCCATCTTAGCTCAAGAGACAGTGTATGTGTAAAATAAACAGGGTACACACACTGCTCGAAATGTAAATTAAAGAATCACTACAGTAAGTGTGAATGAGTTTATAAAAGATTTAGTGATTGGAAGTTTTTCTCTAGACTCATTTGATTGGTCAGAAATGCTTCTTAGTCCTTCCTTGATTTGTTTCTGAAAAACAGAGTGTCGTTTTCTTCCTTGGTTCCAGGTTCAGCTTATCAGCCTGAGTGTAT
Organism: Viscum album; assembly: GCA_963277665.1. NCBI lineage: Eukaryota > Viridiplantae > Streptophyta > Magnoliopsida > Santalales > Viscaceae > Viscum > Viscum album. Next base: position 12,941,251 of record OY728151.1, on the reverse strand, counting down.
ATGCAGCTCCAAATAGTTCTTCACTTATTGACAAAGATGTAGCTTGTGTTCTCCTCTAGAAATGAATTGCTTCGTGTATGTCCAGTGTTCTTGGAGTATGAATGTAGTCTTGTGTGAATGCACCACGATTCAATAATTTTGAGCTCTTGTCTTTTTCACCCTTCGTGTGCCTTCAGAGTTCCTTGATTCTCTCTGTATGCAACCCCTTGTTCACTACTTTCCAGCTAGGTCTTTATCTTCCCTTTTATTGCTTTTAGCTTCGGTAAAAGGAATGATTACCATTTTCATGGGAACTAGGTACGGTTCCCTGACATGGAAACATAAATCATTAAATAACATTAACTACATTAAAAACATCAAATTTAATGGCTAGATTAATAAATAAAAAATATTGAGAGTATAGAGTTTTACTGGTTGGTCAATCATTTGTAGACTTCTATCGGTAGATGTGTACGGTGGACTTTGTGTAGTAGTGACCTTCTATCGGTAGCTCTTTGAATTTGTATCGGTAGCTCATGATATCGGAAGCTCTTACTCTGTATCAGTAACTTTTGGTATTGGTAGCTTTATATACTGGTGACTTCATTCTATCGATAGCTCTTGGTCTATCGGTAGCTCTGGTTTGTATCGGTAGCTTCATTCTTTATCGGTGACTCTGTATGTCAGTAGCTCTGGGTCTATCGGTAGCTCTTGTCTATCGGTAGCTCTATGTATCGGTGACTATCTGTATCAGCAGCTTGCTTAGTTCCAGCGATTATGTGTATCGGTAGACATATGCATATCGGTAACTCCATTCTGTACTATTGGGAGACTTGTTCTATTGGTAACTCTGTATTGGTGACCTTGTTATATGCTTACTGGTGTACTTGTACATATCGATAGCTCTGCGTATTGGTGACCTTAGCTTATCGGTGACTCTGTCTATCGGTAGAATAAGTATCAGTAGCAATACGCAGATCCGTGACGAAGACTTATCTGTTTTATGAAAAACATATCCGATTGGGTTAGAATTACTTCAAAACTTATATAAACAAATTTAAACATTGATTAACATATTTAAAGTATTATTTTAATATTATTATCAGATAGAATGTCATAGATTGAGAGAATTAGAAAATATATAAACATTAATTGGGATTATCAAGGTATGTGAAAGCATAGTTGGGATTATCAAAGTAGGTGAGGTCAACACTTTGGTTATGGATTTGATGAATTTTGGTTTGGATGTTGTTGGTTCAGGAAATTATTCTGTTTTGTTTGAGGTATCAGTGAAATATTCTCTATCAGACAGAATTAAGCAAGCACAGAAGCAAGACAGTGAGTTGCAGAAAAAGGTAGATCTGGTTCAGAAGGGTATGTTACCTGAATTCAACATTGATAATGATTTTGTTTTGATATTTGGGAATATATTGTGTGTGGATAGTGATTCATAGTGGAAGAGAGAGTTGTTATGTGCAGCTCATTGTTCTCTATTTTTTGTTCATCCAGGCAGTACTAAGATGTATAGAGATCTTCAGGAGTATTATTGGTGGGATGGAATAAAAAGAGATATTTCTGATTTTACTGTGAATTATTTGACTTGTCAACAGGTTAAAGAAGAGTGGCAGTTACCGAAAGGGATTCTTCAGCCTTTACTAGTTCCAGAGTGGAAATGAGAGAATATATCCATGGACTTCTTTGTGGGATTACCAAAGACAACTAGAGGTAATAATGCAATCTGGGTTATTGTTGATCGGTTGACTAAATCTGCTTATTTCCATGATATATGAGATACTTTTTCCCTAGATCGACTTTCTCGACTGTATCTTAAAGATATAGTCAAGTTACACAGTGTTCCCCTATCCATTGTGTCTGATCGTGATCCCATGTTCACTTCCTACTTTTGGAAAGGCCTTCAGAAGTCGTTGGGTACTGAATTAAATTTTAGTACAACATTTCATCCTCAATCAGATGGGAAGTCAGGAAGAACAATTCAGACATTGGAGGATATTCTATGTGCTTGTTCGAAGGATTATCAGGGAAGTTGGGACCAACATCATTCATTGGTTGAGTTTTCTTATAATAACAGTTTTCATTCCGGTATACAGATGGCACCATTTGAGGCATTATATAGGAAGCAATGTCAAACTAAAGCTTTTTGGGATGAATTGGGTGAATGGAAGTTGATGGGACTAGAATTTGTAGAAGAGTTGTCAGAAAAAGTTCAACTGATAAAGAAACACATGAGAATAGCTCAGAGCAGGCAGAAAAGTTATGCAGACAACAGGAAGAAGGATCTCTCTTTTGAGGTAGGTGATAATGTCTTCCTCGAAGTTTCACCATGGAAAAGTGTGATGCGATTTGGTAAGAAAGGACAGATGAGTCAAAGGTTCATTAGACCATATGAAATTCTGGAGAGAGTTGGATTAGTTTCATACTGTGTGGCTTTACCTCCAAGTTTACCTCAGGTACAGAATGTTTTTCATGTTTCAATGTTAAGGATGTACATGCCAAATCCATTTAATGTTTTGAGTCCAGAGGTAGTTCAGCCGGAAGAGAATATATCCTATGAGGATCAAACAGTCCAGATTCTTGACCACAAGGAGAAAGTGATGCGTAATTATGTGATGTATCAAGTAAGGTTCTATGGGAAAACCATATAGTTGAAGAGGCAACATAGGAATCTGAAAATGCAACGAGGGATAATTACCCCCACTTATTCGATTAGTAAATAAATTGTGGGGATGCAATTTCTAAAGGGGGGAAGGATGTAACATCCCAAGTAAGTAAATAATAATATATTTTCATATCTATATCTATTTATGAATTAGATAGTGTTTTAGAGGCTTAAAATGAGAATAAATCAAATCTTAAGCATAGAATACTCTAATACTTTTAAAATATTTTTTTACCGCCTTTTGATGGATAACAATTTTTAAACATACATTTTGACAATTTTATAAGCTTTATTTGTCAAAATAAACTTATTCTTTAGAATTGGGACATTGAAATTTACTTTGGATAATTTTTTGGTAATTTTCTAACAATGTTCATTTTTTAATAAATAGTGAAAAACACTGCATTTTACTTCAAAAATAATTTTTCATCTAATTTAGTTATATTGTTATATTATCTTTTTAATTGGTTTTAAAGTTTAATTAGAATATATTTTTACCATTTAATACAATTTTTTTCATTTTAATTAATTTCACATTGAAATTTGGACATAAACAATTGTCAATCTTTTGATAGATATTGTTTCTTAAAAACACGCTATTTGTTTTGAAAACAGAAATTATTTTTAAATAAATTACTGCAATTTATATGTTTGAAATTTGTTAAAATGGATTCCATATTTTAAATCTTAAGGTCCAAATTATTTAATTAAGACTTTTTTTGTTTTGGACATTATGAATAGTAACGACGGTAATTATGTTTAATTATCATGATTAATTAGTAAACAGGCAGTTAAGGGTAATAAAATAATATCATAATAATATAAAATGACCCAAACATGTGTCCAAATAATCCTGTTTGATTCATGGCCGACCATGGGAAGATTTTTACCGAACATGAGGTCCCATGGAGTCACATGGGTGTAATAGTGACATTTATGACATTATTTTTAAAAAAGAAGAGAAATATAAGAAAGGTTTGTATATCCTAAGTAAAAAATTTTAAATTTGTTTACATAAATTATATCTTAGACTATAAACAATAATTGTAAAGATAAAAATATTTCCTACATCATTGTATTTTTTTTATAATTTTTTGACTTTAAATAAATAAATTTATTTAGGACACCATGATGATGCAGTGATTACCTCATTAATGAACAATTTAAATAAAATGGAAAGATAAGGTACAATCTAGGACATACACATGTAGAAAACCTATTGGATGGGTGGATTTCGAACCCTTATCACCTTATACTAAAAATATATCATTGTGGGACCTTTAAAATCCGAAAATAATTTTATAATAAAGTAACATTTCAAGACATTCCAAAAGTGACCCTCCTCCCTCTTGTAAAAGGCCCCGACCTCTACCCCCTTACCCACACCTCTCAAGCCATTAGATCATCCAAAAACTGCTCATATTATATCTCCACACCCCTCTATTACTCCTATAAGACTCAATTTGGGAATAAGTCATTCCAAGGAAGCCGTTGGCTCAAATCAAAAAGAGTTACCCGATTTAGAGGTAATGTCTTCTATCAAGTTTCTTTCTTTTATCTTCCTTCTTCACTCACCACTATCTTCTTATTATTTGATCCCATAATAACAACAGTATCCTCAATATAATAAGATGTTGTTATGATAAGGATTCTACCTACACTTGCACACACCCCCGTCTAATGGTTAAAGAACATACCGTTTCTGTGGTTTGCTAATTACTGCCTCACGAAACGATGATTGTTCAATATTCTTTTAACACCTTTCATGGTGGCCATTATGACATCACTATATATATATATATATTATATATGGTATTTATTTTTTATATATAATTCATAATTTTATTTTTAAATCACATATTTATGCTTTTCATGTTGTGGAACTACAATAATTTCATCTAAAGAAGTGTGGACTACTGCCCCCTTAAGTGATGTGACTCGTTCACACCAAACATGGAATTTATAAAGAATGTAATTAATGAAATTTTGTTACCTGTATAAAATTTATATTATACTGGAGTTATAATATATATATGTCTCATTTATTTTTAATTCATTTAATATGACAAAGAAATGAAAGTAGCGTTTATGCGTACGTACGACCTACCGTCTCCATGAATGGTGCATTTCATTTTTATCTCCAAATGTTATGGAATAGTATTAAATGAGTATATAATGGATATATATGATATTTAAATCATTAATACCATTCTGGAGATGATGTACTTATAACTACATGGGCAATTCTTTTCAAACAAGTTCATTTTTGACTCATGTACCGAACACCGACAAAACGTATGATATAAACTCGCATAATTAAATAATTATTATAACATGATAATATGTGATATTAATTGAATAATAAAATTTAAAAAAAGTCCTCAAGAAATTATAAATTGACCTAAGATTATTATTCAGGAATATAAAGAACGAACGAGAATAAGTCAGACTTGAGGTAAGGGACTTCGTCTCAATCTCCTTTCATTGAGGCATATTTCAATTTATATACGACCTTATTTTATTAGTTGTATAATAAAATCTTTTGACATTTAATTTCATTTAAAAGGAATATTTTTACATGAATCGTTTTGCTAAATGAAAAAAGGGAATGTTTTTGTCATATGTATGTGGCAACAATGACTTCTCTACTTCCATGACCATTATTTGAGTTTCCACTTCCTCTAAAAGCCAAAACTTTTTTAAATGAAAAATAAATACCATGTTTTACTTTTATTTTATTTTGGTATTGAAAATGGTTTTGATAATGTTTTGATTATATCAATGTGTTGTATTGATATCTTGTGATTGAAGTGTGGAAATGTTATGTTTTCTTTTATGCATGTTTTATGTGATACGATTATGTTATGGTTCTTGGGTATTAATTATGAAGTCGGGTGGTCCATGATAAAATAAGGGCGGGTGAGCCCGAGATAGCTCTCCAATGCATTGGGTAACATTAAGGAGTTAAACACTAAGGTTTCTCCGAAGATATTTAGGGAATATACTGTGATGGGTATTCCAAACGTAACCATGATGGTTACTCCCTATGTAAGAATGTTATGAATGACTCAAGTTACATTTATGGATTATGATTTCTATGAGTTATTCATAAATCTTATGAATTCATGAGGTATGTTAAAGTGATTATGTTTTATGAGTAAATTATGATTTCATTGATTCTTATATATATATGGACTTATGTTTTCTTTCCGTATTTTTATATCCCTTACTGAGCTTTTTATGCTCATCCCATGTTTTTAAAATGTTTTTTATAGGTCAAGGGAAAATTACATGACATGATGATATTTTTGAGGAAGTGTCAATAAAGAAACCATATTTTATTTTAAATAGGTTTCCTTTGGTGGAAAAAAAATGAATACCAGGTTTGATGTAACCACCTTGTTTAAACGTGGAATGTAATGCATGATTTATGATGTAATTCTCTAAAAATATAAACCTGAAAATATCCTCAATGTGAATTCTTTAAATAACCCAAGATTATGTAATGTTTAAGGCTGGGGTCTTATAATGATGGTCTTTGCAGCGATCCCTTGCCTTCTATAGAAATCCCATTATATGATTTTGTGTCTTCCACAATTCAATGTTTTATTCCTAAGTTATTATTTCTTGGATTATGTTCCTTTCTTCATTATGATTCATGTCTTATGAACATCAAAAATTTAATTTGATATCTAATGTGAATTTTATGATTTAAAATGTTACGATCATTTTCCAAACCCTTTTTCCAATGTTATACTTTTGCATTTCCATATTTTCCTTAATAATAATATAAGATCACCATTTTCTTATGATTATATTCCCCAGGTTTTGAAGAAATGTGTTAGGTAGAATTAATAATATTGGGGATATTTATGGGATATGTTGAAAGTCATCCAATAAGATTGAATATTGTTTTCCGTGTTTCCAAATAAACAAAACTATTTTGTTCTATAAGCATTTATTTTTTGTAATGTATTGTGTATTCATATAAAATGAATTAATATCCATGTATGTTATTCCTAGGTCGCTGATGTTGGTATCAATAGAAATCACTATTAAAAATTTGGAATCTATGATGAGAAACATTAATGAGATACCTAGGTATATTTTTAAGGAAATGTCTAGGTATGTATATATGAATAAGATTAAAGATGAGTCAATGTTTATAAAATTTCCAAGATGTTTTATAGTGGATAGAGTGAGTGGTTTCCTATTAGTACAACACTATATAGATAATACAACTTGATGGGACTCTGACACAGATATACCTAGGGGTAACAAAATTGATCATATATTCTATGCCCGACTTATGGTAATATCATTTATGACATTGAGCCTTATTAAATTCTTGATTTGACACTCCACTGAGATATTCTTTGGGAATTAAAAACACTTCGTGAACAATCCTCATGGATTTAAATATAATTTGGATATAAAAAACCAATGATTAACCTTGGGTGTATTATATAAAGGAAGGTGTGATGATTTAAATATCCTTTAAGTAATTTTTTTCATGAATATGTTTTTTTTCTATGATAAATAATGATCACACTATGGTATTGGGTTTTTGTTTATGGTAGGAATTGGAAGAAAATGGATTAATGTTAAATGTTATGGATGATTTTTCGATGATTAGTCAAGTGGGATGATCATTAGAGTGAGTGAATTTTTATCATGCCTAAAAAAGTTTCAATGATTCTGATTAACAATGTGTACCATAACCAACTCTGGAAATCACCAAGGAATAGAAAATATATGTTCACTGAGAGTTCATATAATGGAAACGAAAGTGGAAAGAAAAGTTGGTTTACTTTTTTTATATAATGCAGAATGAATAACCTATGTTAATGACTTTGTGGGACAATAATATTTTTATATTTTGGAAAAGAAGGATATTAAGCTAGTGAGTACAATAGAAAATGAAGAGTTTGTTTAACATAATGGATGATAATATTGGCCTCCCTATAAAATCATCAATGTTTATGTGCTTTTAGTGTAAAATAAATTTTCATTATGAATCTATATGTCATAAGAGGAATTTTCCTGAATTGGATCATCATGTTGGTATGATTAATGGTTACATTTCTAATGATGAAAAGACTACATATAAAATGTAAAAGGAAAAAGGTATTGTGTAACAAGATGAGGTTCACATGATAATGGAAACAAGATGAAGTGGTATAATAAAATATTTTGTGTATTTGGAATCAAGATTTATGTTATATCAAAGGTGAAATATACAAGGATTGTTTTTTTTTAATTTTGTTATAGATTTACAAGAACATGTTTAATGGTTTTGATGGAATGGAGAAGTGATTTAATAGAAAGATGATGTCAATGAAAAACACATGATTAAGGTAAATAAAACTCTTAATATGTTCCTTCTATTATGATAATGTTGTTTGTATAATGATATATTTCATATGAATAAGTAAATTGGATAGTACTTATTACCTTGTAACTAATTAAGGACATGTTGACAGGTGGTTTATACTATAACTGATAACATTTGCAACATTTTTGGATTCATGTAATTAATCTAACATACATTTACTAATGAATAATGCATGTTTTAAATAAATATTAATGGTAATACAAGATATTACCATATTCAATTTGAATATATGATGGTGGTATTAACATGTTTGAAAATATACAACTATGAACCACTTTCTATTATATATGGGAAAATTAATGTTAAAAATATTCCATGAGTTTATTTCAAATGTTTTGGATTTTCATCTACCAGAAGGGTCATAAGATTAACAATTCTAGATAAGTTTATGTTAAACTTCAGAGGAAGTATTTATGCACTATGTTGGTATTGAAAACCTTGGTTAGTAGGCAATTTAGTGATTGACCTTAATTTAATGATGGGCATTTTATTCAACCAATCATGTATATCAAGGCCATAGGTCATGAACCCATAACCAGATGATAATAATGGTTTTCCACATACCTCTAGCTTATGGAATATTTTGGTATATTTATAATTATTTTTTATGAGTAATTATGTAAAAATAACACAATATTGTTAATTTTTTTGTTTAGAGGTTAATGTATTAACCATATTGATTTTTAAGAATATTTATCGATAATAGTTATTATTTTCATTCTTTTATTCGCCTTAATATATGTAAATGATTATTTTAGTTCTTCAAACATCAAATTTAAATCTTGGACTTCCATTTTGTGGTGCAATGGATGAATTATAAAATGTTAATAGCACTACCAAGGAAAGAATTTTTTTACTGAAATATATCATGTAATTATATTTCTTCATATATTGGGTCAATAAATGAATTACTCAATATTAGGATAACGGTCAAAAGAAAATTTATTTTCCTAATACATTAATTTTGTTGAACCGATGTCCTTTTACATCATTACAAATTTATGAATTTGAGGCCCTAATATTTTTTTAATCATTCATTTGTTTGTGATTGATGACCTCAAACACTCCCTATAAATATTTATGTTTTTCCTCAATGTAAAATATTCACTCCCAACATTTGTTCTACTATGTGGAAACGATTTTATATTGTACATTGGGTAATGATTATGGTTCTAGCTTTCCATTTTAAGGGATGTTTTATTATTAATTTTTATGAAATGGGTTTCTATGAATGGAAAAATAAATAATTAAATCATTGATAACCCATATGAAATTTTAGGGTGAAATTCAATACGATGGGGGGGGGGGGTGTAAATGTAACACCCAGAGATTTTGTGTGTTTATTTTTTTGATATAGTTTAACCAATGTAATATTTTTAATATCACATAACAAATAAAATAGTTTATTTATATGTTTTCCTATCTATATATGAAACACCATGTGAACCATGAAATAAATGCAACAAAATTTTTATATTTCTCTTTATAGAACACCAACGGTAGATTGTGTTACATGCTATAATAAATTACCTCTATGGCTTGTGTAACACACCTGGCTGAGTTTTACCAAACAATAACACATTAGTAAATTATTTTTATTTAATATTATAAGGTATAACATAGATGTTAAAATAGAGGTAATGAAATTTTTTAAATAATTTATGAAAATATATTATTTTAAAAAATACATGATGAATTCATAGGTTATAAATTGATTAGAAATGAATATGAAAACCTATTTAATATATTGGAAAATATTAACATTTTTCTGGTCACAATGATATTTTAAAATAATAAATTAAATTAATTAAAATTAGTGAGTTATATGAATCTAATATTTTATAATATATTAATTTCTTTTGGTATTAATACCATATATTGGATATACATGAGATAAGAACATATCTAATTTTATGCCTAAAAACCTAGGTTTTTTTTTGTAAAGGTTGTGTTAACGACGTTTAGTGGAAACCCCTTTATAAATACAATTTTTAGAAAATTTATAGATATATATTCATTAAATAATGTTAATATTTTTGAAATTAATAGAAAACTTAGTTTCGGATAATTGTTTTTTATTTTTATAAAAGGTTAAATTTTTAACCAATAGTTAAAAATTCTAGATTTTACAAAAAAATTGCCTTTCTATTTAATTAACATATAAGGATAAATTATATTTCAAATTTGTTTACAAGATTAATTATATAATAATTATATCAATTAATACAATATATTAAATTTTATCCAATAACACATTGAAATTGGATTAAAAAAGACAACAATTATTGGATCATTTTTACTTTAAAATCCCAGAGTGTTGTCCCATTAGTAGGATTATTTTTAAATAAATTTCTGAAACTTCTATGATTGTAATTTTTAAAAAAAATTCAAATCTTGAATCATTATAATTTATAATTTAAAATTATATCATCTTATTTTTTGAGCAGAAAAATATTAGTGAAATTCATTAAATACAATTACATTAATTTAAGTTAAATTAATCTTAATAAGTGACTAAACTAGAAACTTAAGGCCCAAAAAGACCTAAAATTTTGTTTTAATCCTATTGTATGGTTATATATCGACCCACTACTACATTCTCAAAAATTTGGATCATTATTGGATCCACTTTCAACATGAAAAACGTGGGGGTAATTTTATCTCCAAATATTTACAAAAGGACCACTCCTCCTTCCCTATAAAAGGCGACCACATGTCTCTCTTCTTCAAACCTATCAAAACTATTAGGTTACTCCAATGATATTCCCAATGAACATAAAAATATCATTTCTTTGATATTATATGCCTCCACTTTGGTAGAAATATATCCATGAAAGCCTTCTGGGAGAAACCAAATGGAGTTAGCTGATTTAGCGGTAATGTCTTCTCTCAAACACCATTCTTTTATTTTCGTTCTCCACCCATACACTCTATTTATTACATTATTATATAAAATAACCAGTATAATAAATATTATAGGATGTTTTTATTCTATGATTTAAACCTACACTTTTACACATAAGAATTCAATAGATAACGAACATTCTATTTATGTGTACATTGAAATCATACTTTAAAAAACAATTATTGTTCAATTTTCCTTATTACCTCTCATGGTGGAAATTATGATGTGAAATATGATTATATATAAATATATATTATATTGTTTATTTAATAATATATAATTCTTATAAAGTACATATCTTTTTTTACATTCCATTCTGTGTTAATACAATAATTTCGTTAGAGTAAGTGTAGACTACTTCCCATTCAAAGTGATCTGATTCATTCACACACTACATGTAAGATAATAAGGAAGGATTTAGTGAAATTATATTATAATTATATGATTATAATGATAATTTAATGATATTATATACACATATTCTTATATTTCATTTTCTTTGGTTCTTTAAAAATTACAATATAAATGGAAACAACGTTCATGCGAACGTACAAATTATCTTCTCTTAGAATGGTGTATTCCATTTCATACCTCAATATTATATATTTTATTATAATACAAATATAATATATGTAAATGATATTTATATACCGTTTTACATTATATAATATTGATATTATTAATAGGACAAACAACATAACAAATTAAGACACATGCGAAGAACAAAGCAAATTTTATCCAATGTGAAAGTTTAACATTGGATGGTTACCAAATGAGTAATATATAGTCATAAAAAACCCTATATAGTATTATATATAAGAATTTTTTTCTAAAAAGTATTTATAATATTTATATATTAATTTTACATGTGGTTGAAACAATTACGACGAGATTCAAGACATAAGGTAAGAGGATTTCATCTCAGTTTTTATTTCCATTAGATACGTGCTATGTTCACCACTCTTTCCTTTTGTGTGGTGTATGTACAAAAAATTATTTAATTTATATATCATATAATAATGTTAATGTATATTCACAAATCCATTTTATGACCATTCATTTAGGGGGATTATGTATGCAATGTAACCAAATCAGTGAAATAGTTTAGTCTCAATTTTCCATCATTAAGACTCATGGTTTTTTATGCCCCTAAATTCTCTTTTGAGGTGTATAAAATTACATATTACATGTTGTATAATTAATTACATTGATTTTATTAGATATTATGTTTCAATTAATTTCATTTTATTTCATGGATAGTATGATCTCATGTTGCCATCTTATAAGAGATTATTGAAACAATCTTATCACTTATGTCGAGATTGTTAAGGTTTATGGTTATATTGTTGAAATATTATGACCAATATCTCATGAAAATTCATAGATTTTTTTATTATATCATTATTAATTATTTATTAATATATTTATACGTTTTCCCTCTTTGTTACATAAGATAGGTATGAAAGGTCGTCTTTACCATCTCTTCAGTTTGAAACCCATCTTCACACAAAATTATCTTTTCTAAAAAGGATTTTTAAAAATATTAAACAATTGTAATTTAAAATTTATAAGATATTTTACCCTTTTTTCCTTTTACCTTCATTTTAAAATGAATTTTTTTCTCATTCCAATCAAGGAATTTTCTAACTATTACCATGAAAAAGTAAGGATATTTTTACCATATATGACATGTAAGAATTTATTAGTCGTCAATAATCTGATGATTCCATTTCATGTTTAATGGAGAAATTTTTATAGAATGTTTTTAAATGGGATTTTCAAAGAAAATGGTTTTCCAATTAGATTTCAAGCCTATTTTATATATGATTAAGGAAAATGGTTTCTAAACTATTTTCAAAATTAATTTAGATTTTTAAATTAAAATTTTTTTCAAAATGTTTTCAATACTTATTTATATGTTTTCAAAATAACTTCTAATATATAGTTTTAAAAAAAATTCAAGCATTATTTATATGTTTTCAATATGTTTTAATGTTAATTTTTTTTAAATTCTTTTGAGTATTATTTAATAAGTTTTCAATGGAAATGGATTCCAAACTGATATCAATTATTCATTATATGATATCAAGTAATTTTTAAAATAAAATGAATTTTCAAATGGTTTTATGTATTAAAAATAATTTTTTATTGAGGAAATGACTTTATATGAAATCATATAACTATCCATGGAATATTATTTATATGAATGAGTTATAATTAATGTCATGGTATTTATGAAACTCTTTTCTCATTCAGGGATTACATGTTATGAAAATTATTTCTCATTCAAGGGTTATATGTTTATAAAATCTGTTTCTCTTTCATGAGTTATGCATTTATGAATTCTATCTCTCATTCCTAGTTTACATGTTAATGAAATATAATTCACTATCATGGGTTATTATTTTGTTGAAATTATTATGAAACATTTCTTTTTCTATAGTTTATGTTATTATTAAATGTTTAGGTTTCTCATTTCATTTCATAGGTTATGATTTGATTTTTTATAATATTGTGGAACATGTATGTGTGATTTCTCTATAGGGTGGATGGGAACTATATATCCCTATACATCATTGTAAAATATTTATATCTAATGATAGATACTAAGATAGTCTTGGGAGTAATCCAAGACTACTAGTATGGCCATGGGAGTGAACCATGAATACCATAATGGTCTAAGGAGTAAAATCATGCTACTATGATTTATATAGGAGTTATCCATGACTACCAAGATGGTGTAGGGATTCACCACATACTATTAATATGATATGGGAAATGATACATTAGATACTATAGAAATTATATTATATTCTTATGTGTTTACCATAATTCCATGTTTTATTCCAATATTATCTCTTCATGGATTATTATATTTATTTCCTTATGATTCATGTCGTATAAATTTCCAATAATTATTATGATCTATAATATGAAGGTTATGATATAAAAATGTTATGCTAATGTTCCATACCCTTTTGTTCATGACATTCTCACAAATTTTCTTTATTTACCTTACTGAGCATCAGAGATCACCATTTTCTTATGATTCTTTCCCACATGTTACAATGAAAGGTTTTATGTTTAAGTACTAAATGTGGTTATATTTATGGTATATGTTTAATAAAATTCACTATGATAGAGGATTTGTTTTCATATTTCTGGATACATTATATAATTATAGTCCTTAGGAAAGTATTTTTTTTGATTTTCTGAGTATATATCTAAAATGATGTCATATACATGTATGTTAAGCCTTGGGAACTATAAGTATTTTCACATGTAATGTGACATATATGGAACCTTCAATGAAATATGTAGTATAATGATGAGTGATTCCAACATCAGTGATAAAAATCCAGTTTTCCCATAGATTACCTGGGTAATATCATTTATTTATGATATAGTTTTCATGATTTTCAAACACTCTAACAAGATATCTCAGAAGGGTGTCTTGTTTTTTTGGGTAAATTAATATGGATGTATCTTAATGAATATTAAAAATATTCTTATCATTGTATATATACTAATACTACCAAAAAGTGGGGATCTTTTCTTAGTGTACAACAATTCATTGAAGAAATAATTGAGATGGATGTAAATTCATAATAAAAAAGTGATAGATTATGCTTCCAATAAATTGGATGCTAATAAATGGAACTACTCTACTCATGATATGGAATTGGATGTATTTAATTCAAAATGAATATATAGAAGCTCTATCACATTGAGTATATCTTTGAAATATATATAGATCATAAGTTCATCAAGTATATACTCAAAAAAAAAACATTTAACCAGTTTATAGGGAATAAGTTTAGAGTTGTTGAAGACCCGTGACAACTCAATCCACTGAAATAGGATGAAATAAAATAATGTGTATGATGCACTAATTAGATAGGATCAAATTTTTTTAACATTGATGATAATTGAGATGATTTTATCATATTAGTATAGAATAAGATGTAAGTGAGACTAATATAGGATGGAACATCATACATACAATCTCAAATGACTAATTATCATTCCCTTATAGAGAGGATAATGGACTCCCAAGGAGCTAATATGGAAATTTAGATGAATGTGGAAGGTATATGAAAAGGTAAATTGACAAATTTTAGTGAAAATTTAGAAGGATAAGAGATATTTGTGTCAACAAAATAGCATCCATAAAATATTGATTTAAAAAATTATTTGTTGGATGACGCACATATCTTGAACTTATCCACCAATCTAGGAAGCACAATAAAGTATCAATATGTATGAGGTCACTATTTTTTATATATAATAAAAAATGAAATTTTGATATATACATCAATATTTGTTGAATTTCTTAAAGTGAAATCTGAAATGAAAAAATCTAGAAAGATAATGGTAACATTAGAGATGCCTATATAAAAATGGGAAAACATAACCATGTATGTTATCATTGGTCTATTGATTAAATAATGATGAAATCATTATATATGGGTTGTGGTGGAACTCCTAAAAAACACTTACCACTTAATTAAAATTCTAGAGGACTTCTCACTTGACCAAGATATAAGTAAATACATTTGAGAAGTGGTGAGGCTATATGAAAGACAATTGTTGATATTATAAAATCTTGATCCATGGTTTACCTAAATGTTTTAGAATAGTATTCAACATGCTCTAAATATTGTGTTGAACATCAGTATGGCTTATCGCCCTCAAATTGATGTCCAATCATTTCGGACTATACATACATTTGAGCACATGTTGGCAACCTTATCATGTTATTTAAAAAGAGGATGGGCTGAACATTATTCCATGGTCTAGTTATCAGACAATAACAATATCCAATAAAGAAAATATATTCCTCCCTATGAAGCCTTTATTTGAAGTGGTCCATTACAATGACATGTATGGATGAAGTCTGTGAATGTAAATTACTAGTTGCTGAAATGGTTGAGGTAATGGTGATAAAGGTTAACACTATTCAATATTACATAATTGATATTCAATGTGGATAGAAGAGAAATAGTAGTAATCATCAATGAATCCAATGTTTTTAGGTAAAATAGAATGTATTCCACTATATATCTCAATGGAAGATCATTATGAGATTTCTGAATAATAGATGTTTATTCTAAGATACATCGATCCCATTGCGATCTTTCATTGCATCAGAGTAGTCGACTATCTACCAGAACTCCCACCAAACCTATCTCATTTATATTATGTGTTTCATATATCAATCTTGAGAAAGTATATACTACACTACTATCATGTACTCAATCAATATTTTCTACCATTGGAGAATGATCTTAAATAATAGGAATAATGAGTTAAATATTAGATTATAGAGACAATGTTCTGTGAAATAAGACAATTCACCTAGTCAATGTGTTGTGGAGTAACCACAATTTTAAAGAAGAAATACGGGATCTATAGGGTGTGAGGAAGTATAATTAACCTCATCTAGGTCAGTGTGAAAAAAATAAAAATTCAAAGGGAAAATTTACTGAAGGGGGGAAGATTGCAACAACCTGGACATTTTGAAAAAATATCCCCGAAGGGTTTTAATTATAATTTTTAGAATGTTTTATATAAAAAACATTTTATTCTTTGGTATTATTATATCCTATCATATATAAAATAATATAAATAATTGTAGCCATTGAATAGTGATCATATTATTAATATAAATATAATGTTTTATAAAATCCATTTTTCATAGACATGTAAAGTGATTACCCAAACCATTAGAGTTATACCATATAAGGCACATTTATCATCGCTTTAGAGGGAGATAAAATCACTACGGTTTTCCCATTACCTAGAAAAATTTGATATCCAAAAACATATACATGAGAAAACCTGATTATGGGAGAAGTGAAAACCTCATTAATATCATGATCCAAACCATGTACGTTGAACCACCCATGAAAGTATCACCATCACACACCTTACGCTTTGGTTTTTTCCGGTTGTATAAATGAGATTTCTATTGAGTCCATAATAAAATGAATATATTTATTTTATATAATAATCAATATATCTTCCTAATATTATTTTTATTATATAAATGAATTACATTTAATACAATATAAATTATAATTTTTGGTAGTATGTAATTTCAATTCAGATTGCTTTTGGAAAAATTAATGTATGTTTGAAATAAATTAAATTTTAATTGTAATGTCCTGGAATTTCGGTGAATTTTTTTAATTACATGGAACTATTTCAAAACTAGGATCTAATATGACCCATGATCTCGAAGCCCAGGGAGGCTGAAATGTATTTTAGAACATTTTTATTGTACAAGTATTAATCGTGCGAGCATGTTTTCATAACATTTGAACCATTGCCCAGATCGAAAATCGGAGGGCACAATTAAATTCTAAACTCCAAGATTTTCCTACGATGACTCTAACCCTGACAGGAATGAGGTGCCTAAAACAGATAAATTTCATACATTTAGTGTAAAAATATAATTAACATAAAAATTGGTTTTATTAAAATTGTTTCCGTTGTGACGCAACAACTAGTCAATGATGCAATGCTGTGATGAGGAAACATTGAATCATTAATGAATATCATTAATTAGACAATGTGGTGACACACACCATGTATCTTTTTTTATTAAACAAGGATATAAAGTTGAAAAATAACATGGATCAACCTCTGAATAGGTTGATCTATGAGTTTTTTATTCTTTGGGAGGGTGTTTTTCATTGGGTTTTTACCCGGATTGAGTATTATCCTACAAAAATATCATCCCAATCCTTCTTTGTTTTTAAAATTTGAAAACGGAGGGCGTGAACCGACCCAAATGAGCCCCAAGCCCCTATGCTTGTTCATTATTCGTGGTTTCATCCTTGAAATGGCATAAAGGTGGATCTGAGGCCATGTTAGTGATGGAAGAAACCCGAGTGGTCTCAGGGAACATGAAAATTTCAGATCAGACCATCATAGTTTAACCGATAGTCTGTAAAAGTTCACGCCAACACAGTGGTGCCAACCAGCACTGCATGTGGGATGAAGCGAATGGCCCTCGCCAACTGCACTATCAGATGCGGTGCACCTGGTGCACACCGCAGTGGAGGAGGGACTCGACTAGTTGGATGATGTAATAGGATGAACACATTTCCAACATAGTACTACGTCAGAGGAGCGGCCCACTCCATTCGGGAATTGTGATAATGATGGGAGCGGACGGATGATTGGACACACGCACCATAACAAGACTGACTGGACCCCTAGAGTAGTCGGCCCAGTGGTCTAGACCCGACCAACAGACCGAGCTACAATAATGGCATTACTGAATTTTCAAGCTGGTCCCCTTTAGAGGACCTAGACAATGGGATAAATCCATCTCATGTGAGGGTTCGGGCTAGAAAAATAGATCGGCCCGCCAGTGCGGGCTAGGCCAGATAAATTTGGGTCACAGGGTGACCAAGAAAACTACACCCATGGCCATCCATGGTCGGGTCCAATGAATCCCAATGGGCTAAAATAATGATCCAGATTGAAAGAATCTGGTCATGTGGGACACTAGGCCGGGTGGGTCTGGTTGGTTTGAACCAATCAGACCAAGCCGAGATGCTACCAACCCCTATTTACAAAAAGGAACGTGTATCCTAGACCATGCGTCTGATTGACTTACTATATGCAGAATTTGGAACCATGTGACATGGCATTCCTTGTGAAATCCTATATCTAATATTTCATGTATGTTCAACTAGTAAGGCTTTGTGACCCATCAACCTAGTGAGAATCTATGAATCAGCTATCATTGAGGCTCTTTGACTCAACTATATAGCAATCCTCTTTGACTCA
Organism: Viscum album; assembly: GCA_963277665.1. NCBI lineage: Eukaryota > Viridiplantae > Streptophyta > Magnoliopsida > Santalales > Viscaceae > Viscum > Viscum album. The sequence continues at coordinate 12,922,492 of OY728151.1, read as the reverse complement.
GCTACCAACGAGGGATCCTGACTCAGCTACCCAACCAGACTCTATGATCAGCTCCCAATGAGGCGTCATGACTCAACCACCCAGTGAGGTTGCATGACTCATCTACATAGTGAGGCTTCGTGACTCATCTCCCCAATGAGGCATCATTACTCAGCTCCCAAACGAGGCAATATGACTCAGATATCAGTGAGGATCTATGTATATCAACCCAATCATTTTACATATAACATTGAATGATTTTAAGCACAATTATACATCAATGTACAAGACAAGGATCGTTAAGCCTTGTGTCTTGGAAGACTAGGTACATATAACATAAAACATGGTGCTAAAAAAACACTTCTTTATTTAATATCCATAAAGTGATCCTAATTCATTTGAGCCCTTACATATATATTGGGTACCCTAGGGAACACATGAATAAAGGTGTGAGATGAAAAGATGAGTAAGGGAATGAACATAAGGATACATCTTAAGAACATGAGTTAAGAGGAATGACATAAAGATATCAAATGCATGGAACATATAAAATTATATCGTATATGAATGGGTTCATATAAACATGGAATCCTATAAATGCGGTAGAATCATAAAACATTTCTTGGGTATGGGTCAACGCTAACTACCAATCCCATTTCCCATTTTAGAACGGGTCAAGGAAAACCGCCAATCCCGTTTCACATCTTATCTCACGAGACTTAACATTACCGAATGCATTAGAGCACCATCTTAGCACACCCATCTTAAAATTTCCATGAATATTCTTTCCAGATAAACAATATTTCCACATAAATAATCATACATAATCAACCATACAAAAACATAAGGATACCCTTGGAAATAATTAGGTACCACAATCATGTCATTAATCACAATTAATGAGCGCATAATGAATGTGCCAATAAAATAAATGGATTAGAACATACATGGACCTTAATAGTGTAAACTACGATTATTACATGGTATGTGATGTCAAAAAGTAGTGAAATAATATAAGGAATAAATTTCAGATACATTAGTATTAAAACATTTTTGTGCGGTTTTAATGAAAATACTATAGAGATTTTAAAATAGAAATAGGTCAATATTTTTTTATAAAATAATAATTGAACCAAGTAGGTTTTGATAATAAATATACTAATTTTATAAATACAATGGTGTTATAAAACAGAGGATAGAGTTCAAGTGAAATTGGGTAAAAATTCAAGGTGTTCCTTTAAAATTTGTGTGCTTATTGGGAAGTACCGAGGATGGATTAAATTAAAAGAATTTATTTCCCAGAAATTGAATAAGAGATAGATCTTGGAACATGATATTGGAGCATATAAACAGAATATATAAGTTTTACATAAAATTAAAATACAACTACATTTTGGTAAAAATAAAGATAGAGCAACCCGAAGGAATAAAGAAAGTTCGTGTATAATTCATTACGGTTTATCAGCATGGTATCAGGTGTAACAGAGAGGGATTAATGATAGATAAAAGGGGTTTATCATAACTTATTAATCAATAGGGTAGTATGGGGGAGTTTCTTAAACATACTCGGATATTAGGGATTACACATAAAATGGCATAGCATAGAGGATAATATTGATTAAAGAGAGAAATGGAGAGGATCCCTTACCTTAAATCTGTTGGTGTTCTCCACTTATTATTAAATAAATGAATAAATAAATTTTTATTAATAATTAATATGTATTGAACCTATTTTATATGTAATTAATTTATTATAATCCTTTTTAGTTCATTCAAGGCCTTATGGATTAGTTATAAGGTTCAATTTCATTGTTCGGGCTCGTTTGTATACTTTGTTGTAAAAGATTGGTTCACTTATATTCATGTTCGGATAAACGTGAAAGATGGAAGTGGTTGTATAGAAATGAATTAAAATTATATTAGTGAATATCAAGGAGATTACATGGTTTTAAATTTAAGTTTGGTTACTTATATTGATGTCAAACTATTATATAAAACCATAGTGACCACTATTTTTGTAAATCAGTGGGTTTGATTACAAAGAACATTTTTTTCTGTATAACATAATACCATTTGTATAAAAGGATTAAATAAATAATGATAGGAAATATAAGATATATAATAATTTGGTTCTACCATAACAAAAATGGTTTCATGACTAGAATTAATGATAATAATAGAAATTAATAAATTGTTGTCCTTGAATGTGCTAAATTAGCAGATCCCAAATGATGCTTTTATTTCATTAAAATAAAATATGGGGAAAGTATAGTGGACAATGAAATATCCCATTTTCATGAAAACATTCTTGTACATGTTTGTTACTATATTTATCATACTATTTGGGTGAAGGGAGGTGAGGAATGAAACAAAAAGAAAAGAACTTAAAAGAAATGAAGGAATTGGAAAGTGTAATTTACCTCTTGAGAATACCCCTTCTGAGAACCTATTAAAGGGAGAGGTTTTGATATTTTGAAGAGGTTGGGAGATTTTGGACATGAGGGAGGACCTTGGGGAGAGATTTGGGTAGATTATTGGCAAGACATAAGGCTTGAGTGTAGTGAAGAGAAGAGGGAGTGAAGTAGTGTTTTTATAGTGGAGGAGAGAAGAGATTTGTCAATATAAAATTCATTAATTTATTATTTCCCCACAAGACAAGGAATAATGAGTCCTCCTTAACTAATAATAGCAATTTTATCATGTGATACCTAACCAATTGTTCTTACATCATTATAACATCATCAATGACTCAATAAAACCATCATTTAGCATTTATTTTAAATTATCGCAATTTACTACTTATAAAAAATTAATGCATTTCAAAAAAATAAAAAAAATTATCCCCAACCATTTTTAGACCATTAGAATCCAAAAATGAAGTCCATTTTTGAAAAATAATTTTCCAAATATTATTATATTATTATTTAATTAAAATTTTAATTTATGATCAAAAACAGTTTTAAAACATTCTTTTACTTATTCTAAATTATAGGTATATCATTATTTCAACTTGAATAATATTTATATATTATCATAGGTAAGGTTACTATTAATTAGTGTATATCACTATTCATAATAGTATGTTACTATTTATTTATGTGGGTTACTATTCACCAAAAAATATGTTTTTCTTATTGGAATCAAAATAACTTATGATTGCAACCATGTAGGTCTTATTTTCGGTATTCCAAACACAAAAGTGAAAAACATATGTTTAAAAGTCACTTATAACTTAGAATGAAATTACATTATTTTTTCATGTGATTTTATGACATCTTTTTAAGAAAGGAATTTCTATATATAAAAAATTAGGTTGTTACATTCATCCCCCTTATGAAATTTCTTCATTGAAATTTCGTCTTAAATTCCATTAAATAAACAGTTGGGGGTACTTTTCCTTCATTGCTTCCTCTAGTTCCCATGTTTATTCTTTATACATATGGTTTCTCCATAGTACCTTGACCAGATGAGTAGTCTTCTTGTGTAGAACTTTGCCTCTGTGATCCCATATCATCACTGGCTGCTCCACATAAGAAATATCATCCTCTAACTTTACCACCTATTAAAAGAGTACACGTGAAGGGTCTGATATGTACTTCTTTAAGAGGGATACATGAAATACATCATGTACTTTTGACATGGTAGGTGGATGTGCCGGTCGATAGGCCACAGTTCCGACTCGATCAAGGATCTCGAAGGGGGAGATGTACCTAGGACTTAACTTCCCCTTCTTTCTGAACCTCAAGACTTTCTTCCACTGAGATATGTGTAGAAATACCATGTCTCTGACTTTGAACTTAAGGTATCATTGACAGTTATCTGCATAACTCTTCAACCGACTTTGGGATGCCTTGATATACTGCTGAATGGTTTTCACCTTCTCCACCATTTCTTCGACCATTTCAGGTCCTAACAACTTACGCTCACCGACTTCATCCCCACATTCCAGTGTTCTACACCTTTTCCCATAAAGGTATTTATATGGTTTCATTCAGATGATGGAGTGGAAACTATTCTTTTAGGAGAATTCAACCAGTGGAAGATATAGGTCCCATCCTACTTTGAATTCCATAGAACACACTCTCAACATGTCCTCTAGAGTCTGAATTGTTCACTAAGATTGGCCATCAGTTTGAGGATGATAGGCTGTACTGAAGTTCAATTTAGTTATTAGATCATGTTGGAGACATTTCCAGAACTTTTAAGTGAATCTCAGATCACGATCCGGTACAATAGGTAGATGTACTCCTTGCAGCCTTAAAACATCTTTGATGTAAATCTGTGCTTGTTGATCCCATGAGAAGTCCTCTCAAACTATGATAAATTGAGCTATCTTTGTAAGATTATCCACAACGACACATAGAGCATTATTTCCCCTCGATGTCCTTGGAAGTCTAGGGACAAAGTCCATGGTAATGTTCTCATACTTCCTTTCTTGTATGGGTAGTGGTTGAATCATCCCCATATACTTGTGTCTCTCAGCCTTCAATTTCTGACATACCAGGAAGTTTGACGTATATTCAGCAATCCCCCATTTCATATTGTCCCACCAAAAGTTTTCTCAGAGATCTCGATACATCTTTGGGCTCCTTGGGTGGATAAATATGGGTGAACTATGTGCATCACTCAGAATCTCCTTCTTTTTATCTCGATTAGATGGTACACATATTTGTAACCCAAATCTCACAAATCCTTCCTCATTAATTTTAAAATAAGAGGATTTCCCTTTTTAACTATTTAGACCCTTTTCAGAAGTTCCACATCCTTTCATTGAGCATACTTTATTTCTCCAAAAGGGATGGTTGAGAAATCATTTGTGAAAGGATTGATGATGTTCCTGCCTTAATGATTCCCATGTCAATCCTTTTTAAATATAAGAATATCAGATCCTTTTTTATTTCTCATCATTGATAAAGATGCACGACCCTTTCTACCTAGAGTATCAGCCACCTTGTTTTCCTTACCGGGATGGTAGTGGATTGAGCCTTCATAATCATTGATGATCTCTCTTTATCTTCGCTAGCTCATATTATGCTCTTTCTATGTGAATATATATTTGAGACATTTGTGGTCAATATATATCTCACAATTCTCCTCGTAGAGATAATGCTACCATAATTTCAACGCAAATATCACCGCTGCCAACTCCACATCATGCATGGGATAGTTTTTCTCAGGGATTTTCAGTTGCCTTGAGGAATAAGCTATCACTTTATCATTTTTCATTAGCACAAAAAATATAAAATTCTTAGAAGCATCACTATACACCATAAAGAGTTCTCTACTTTAATGGACTGTTAGTATTGGCATAGTGATAAGCCTATTTTTCAATTCCTTGAAACAATATTCACATTCCCCTATCGAGAAAAAAATTACTCCCTTCCGTGTCATCTTGGTCATTGGTTTTGACAATCATGAAACGTTCTTAAAAAATCACTGATAATACTTATCTAGACCCAAAATCTGCAGATGTCCTTTACAGATGTTGGCCAGGTCCACTCTTCAATTGCCTTTGTCTTAGAAGGGTCCACAGATATCCCTTTTCTGGTGATAATATTCCCTAAGAAGTATACTTCCTCCATCCAGAACTCACATTTACTATACATTGAATATAACTTATCCCTTCGCAAAGTCTTTAACACAGTTTTCAAATTCACATCCTATTCTTCCTTGCTCTTAGAGTATATCAAAAAATCATCAATGAAGACTACCATAAATTTTTTGAGGTAATTTTTAAAGACACAATTCATTAAATCCATGAAAATTTCTGGTGCATTAGTGAGTCTTAATGGAATCACTATGATCTCATAGTGTCCATACCTCATTTGAAAGGTAGTCTTGGGAATATCTTCCTTCCTCACCTTTAATTGGTAATATCCTAACCTAAGGTCCACCTTAGAGAAATTACAGGTCCCATAAAGCTGATCGAACAAGTCATCTATCCATGGAAGGGGATTCTTGTTCTTTATCGTGATTTTATTGAGCTTGTGATAATAAATGCATAGGAGACTTGATCTAACATTATTCTTGAGAAGGTGGACTGGCCCACCCCACGATGAAGCATATGGGTGTATAAAAACCTTCTCCATATTCTATTGTAACTTCTTCTTTAGCTCTTCCAGCTCTACAATTTCCATTCTGTAAGGTGTCTTTTAGATAAGCTGATATCCAAGGATAATTTCAACTGAGAACACAACTTCTCGGTCTAGAGGAATACCCGGAGACACATTAGGGAATAAATCAGTGTAATCCCTCATGATGGTAATTTCTTCAAGAATTATTATATAATTTTTCTCAATCATTTGAGCTAGATATGCTTTCTCATAAGGCAACAATATCTACACTTGAGATGACGATTCTAAAAGATATTCATCTTCCTCCATACAATTGTAAAGAATTAGATGATGCTTTGGGATGTGAAATGTGATCTCCCTTTCTTGGCAGTTGATATTGGATATGTATAAGGATAGCCAATACTTTCCCAAGATAGCATCAAACTCCACTAAAGGAAGTATGAAGTGATTTTATGGGAGGTTCAGTCCACAAACATTAACTGGGGAGGAGTTATAAAGCATGGATTCAACAATTTCCCCATTCTTTGTCCAAACAGATAACTTTTCCTCCAAATTTTTAGGTGGTGTTTGAATAGTTCTACTAAACATATAAGATATGAAAGAATACGTAGAACCAGAATCAAAAAGTTTGTTTTCTATTCTTGAATGAATAACAACTATACCTATCAGTACATCATTGTCCGACTCCACTTCACCAGTAGTGATAGAATAATCACTTCCTTGTTTCCTTGGAGGTTGTTGCTGATTTCCTCCGACAACCCTAAGCTTAGTGAAATTGATTTCATAATTCCTATTCTCTTTACATTTTTATCACTGCACTGCAGGCTTAGTGTTTACTTGAACCTTCTTTTCTTCTTCCTCATTAGTGGGATTATTCATATCTCGGTGGCAGTTCTTGGATAGATGACCAAAATTTCCACAATGGAAGCAATTATTTGTTCCCTTCAGACAGTTACCATGATGCTTCTTCCCACCATTTTTTCAAGGGAAAAAGTCAAGCTTCTTTCCATCATGGGATTTGTTCGATGAACCCCCCATGTTGTTTCCCATTTTTCACTTCTTTTCATTGGGCCCACGAGACCTCTGAGAGTCTCCAATATCCATTTAACCTCAAGGGAACAATGATAAATCTTCTCATAACTATCGAAATCTCTAATTTCCAACACTTTTAGTAGATTTGCTTTAGTTCAATAATTATGAGATCTACCTTGCTTTTAGTGTTCATGACAAAGCCAAAGGCACACCTTGAAATCCTTGTAATGTTTTCTTCATATGCCCTAATGGACACATCTTCCTTCTGCATGAGTTTGAGGAAATATATTTCCTTCATGAGATATAGGGTTCAAGGAAAATATTTCTTGAAAAACTTCTTCTTGAATTACTCCCAATACATGAAATCAATTTCCTCTTGGGAATTTTTATTCTTGATCAGTGTCCACCACTGATCACCTTCCCCCTAAAAATGATAAACTGCCATAACAACTTTCTCTTCTTCCGAGCACTGGAGGACAGAGAATATCATTTCAATGGAGTTAATCCATTGTTCCTATAGAGGGGATCAAAACATCCTATAAACATGGTAGGAATTTTCCCCATGATCACCATAGAGGAGGAGGGTGTTCTACCAGATTCAATTTATTATCCATAACACGAGCCAACTGAGCAAGTACTATATATAGTTTTGAGCTCCCACTCTCATCATATCAGGCATATCATTAACGAAATATTCAAATTTCATATCAAATTGGTTTTTAGAATGTGTTCTCATATTTCCTGCCATTAACTAAGAAAAAAAATGTATAATTATAGGTCTTGAATACTTATTTATTGATCATAAAAAGGAAACATTCAATAAAAATGAAAAAACACATAAAGAAGAAGTTTATCCTAAATTGTGATTCCTTATGTTTAAATCTAGGTTATGCTCAATCTATTTCTTAAATTATATTCTTATGGGTTTTTTCTTCCCTTAATATTGGTTTGTACTAAGTTCGTGAATATACCAAAGCATATCACTCAGGAGTATCATAACCCAGAGTGTAGCAAGGCCCGTTGCCATGCACCAGTTCCTGTTCGAGTCGAGCTCAAAGTGTTGTTTTAATGTTTTACCCCTAGACACATCATTGATATATCCCCCTCTACCAACTCGTATCTATACAGGGATGTATTTTCTGCATAAACCACTTATTCAAGACACACCAAAATTTTGGGATGTTTTCTAATACTTAGTCTCATACATAAGGTTCTAACTAAGGTGCTCAATTCCTAATATCCAGAAATAACTGGACCATCCTCTGATAACAACTATAGTAACCCAAGACTTTTACATATAACATTGCATGATTTTATGCATAATTATACATCAGAGTACAAGCCAAAGATCGTTAAATCTAGTGTTTTGGAAGACTTGGTATATATAAAAAAACATGGGACTAAAAAAAACATCTTTATTTATTCTCCATAAAGAGATCCTAACTTCCTTTGAGCCCTTACATCTACATAGGGTACCTTGGGGAACACATGAACAAAGGGGTGAGTTGAAAAGCCCAGAAAGGGAATGAACATAAGGATACATCTTAAGAACATACGTTAGGAGTCATGGCATAAAGATATAAAAAACATGAAACATATTAAATCATATCATATAAGAATGGTTTCATATAAACATGGAATCATAAAAATGTGGCAGAATCATAAAAAATTTCTTTCATATGGGTCATGGCTAACCGCCAATCCCATTTCCCATTTTAGTGGGGGTTAAGGATAACAGCCAATCCCGATTCACATCACATCTCATTAGACATAACATTAACCAATTAATTGGAGCGATATCTAGGTTCACCCATCTCAACATTTCCATGAATATTCTGGACAGATAAATAATCTTGCAATATAAATAATCATAAATAATCAACCATACATAAACATAAGGATACCCATGGAAAGAATTAGGTACCATAATCATGACATAAATCATAACCAATGAGCGTATCATGAATGTGTCAATGAAAGTAAGGGATTAGAACATACATGGATGTTCATAGTATAATATTGGATTATAACTTGGAATGTTATGTCAAACATATGTGAAAACATATAAGTAATGTATTTGAGAAACATTAGCATTAAAAATGTTTTGTGCGGTTTTAAGGAAAATACTATAGAGAATTTAAAATAGAAAAGAGGTAAATATTTTATATAAAACCAAAATTTAACCAAGAAGGTTTTCATAATAAATATAATAATTTTAAAACTACACCATTTTCATAAAACAGAGGATAGAGTGAACTTTAAATTGGGAAAAAATTTGAGATGTTCCTTTAAAACAAATGTGTTTATTGGGAAGTATCGAGGAGGGATTCACATAAAATCATGTATTTACCAGAATGAGAACGATAGATTAATCTTGGAACATCAGTTTGGATCATATAAATAGAATTCATAAGTTTTACATAAAATTAAAAGACTGCTACATTTTGGTAAAAATAAAGATTGTGCAACCCGAATAGATAAAGGAAGTTCGGGTAGAATTCATTATGGTTTATCGGCATGGTATCAGGTGTAACTATGAGGGTTTGATCAGAGAAAAAAGTAGTTTCTCATCACTTATAAATAAAGAGTGAATTATTGGGGAGGTGCACAAACATACCCCGTCATTAGGAATTACACATAAAATGGCATATCATAGAGGACAATATTGATTAAAGAGAGAAATCGAGAGGATCCCTTACCTCAAATCCATTGGTGTTCTCCACTTGTTATTAAAGACCAGAATAAGAAAATTAGTCTTATTAATTCATAATTCTAGAACCTATTTTATATGTATTGAATTTATTAAAACCATTTTTTTTATTCAAGGCGTTCATGATTAGTTATATGGTTCAATTTCATTGTTCGAGCTCATTTTTTTACTTTGTTTTAAAAGACCAGTTCACTTATATTCAAGTTCGGAGAGACATGAATGATGTGTGTGGTTGTAAAGAAATGAATTTATATTATATTAGTGAATATATAGGAGATTACATGGTTTTTAATTGAATTTGGTTACTTGGATTGAATTCAAACAATTATATAAAACCATAGTGACAACTGTTTTTGTTAATCGGTGGGTCTGATTACAAACAACAGGTTCTAAAATATAACATAATACCATTTGTAAAAATAGATTAAATAAATAAAAATTGGATATAATAAATATATAATAATCCGGTTCAACCATAACAAAATGGTTTCATGATCCAAATTAATGATTATAATAGGAATTGATAAACCATTGTCCTTGAATATGCTAAATTAGCACATCTCAAACAGTGCTTTCATTTCATTCAAATAAATGGTGGGGAAGGGAGATAAGATAATGAAATATCCCACTAGCATGAAAAAATTCCATTATATGTATTTTACGGGATTTATCATACTATTTGGGTGATGGTTGGTGAGGAATGAAACAAAAAGAAAAGAACTTAAAAGAAATGAAGGAATTGGAAAGAGAAATTCACCTCTTGAGACTTCCTCCTTTGAGAACCTCTTAAGGGGAGAGGTTTGGATATTTTGAATGGGCTGGGAGATTTTGGACATGTGGGAGGACCTTGGAGAGAGATTTGGTCAGAATATTGTCAAGGCACAAGGCTTGAGAGGAGTGAAGATAAGAGGGAGAGAAGGAGGGTTTTTATAGTGGAGGAGAGAGAGGATTTCTCAATATAAAATTCTATAATTTAACATTTCCCCCAAGAAAAGGAATAACGAGTCTTCTTCGACCAAGAATAGTAATTTTATCTTGTGATACCAAACCAATTGGTCTTATAATATCATAACATCATCAATGACTCAATAAAACCATTACTTAGCATTTGTTGTAAATTATCGTATTTTACTATTCACAAAAAATTCAAGTATTTCAGAAAAATCCCAAAAATTCACCCAAACCATTTTTCGATATTCAGAATCTAAAAATGAAGTCAATTTTTCAGAAATAAATTTCATAAATTGGATTATTTTAATATTTAATTAAAATTGTAATTTATTATCAAAACCTAGTTTTAAAACATTCTTTTACTTTTTCTAAAATATAGGTATATCATACTTTCAACATGAATAATATTTATATATTATTAACAACAAGGTTAGTATTCATTAGGGTATATCACTATTCATAAGGGTATGTTACTATTCATTAGGGTTGGTTACTATTCTCCAAAAATTATGTTTTTCTTATCAGACCCCAAATAAATTATTATTGCAACCGTGTAAGTCAGATTTTCAAAATTCCAAACACAAAAATGAAAAACATCTGTAGAAAAGTCACTTAGAACTTAGTAGTTAATTATGTTGTTTTTTCATGTGATTTTATGGAATCATTATAATAAAGGAATTTAAATTTATAAAACATTGGGTCATTACACTGTGACTCAGCTATCCAGTGAGACTTCGTGAATCTACTATGAAAGAAGTCTTTGCAACATAGCTAGCCTAAATGAATTATCAGGGATGAGTGCATTTGTAGTGATTGATGTTCACTGTTTACAATCACCGGTTTCCCTCTCAACACATTATGTTATAACCGTGTCAAGCTTACTCTAGTGACTCTAATCATTATGCATCCTTTCGTGATCTCCTTTGTGGATATCTTTGAGACCTGAGTTGGATTAGAGGTCCCTACTGAGTATTGTTATTCTCAACCATGTAGGATCCTCACCCGCCCCTATTGTGTCTTGTTTATACAATGTAAAGAATGTAATAAATTTTCACGTGGATGGAGATGTCCCATCCGAGTTTCTAAGAGGTCAGGCGGAGGCTGAAAAGTTAACGTATATTAAGACTACTAGAAGAGTGTCTTGGGTATGTAGTCTTTTGCGATGAATCATGGACCAGACTGTGTTATGTCCTAATATAGGAGCGAGCAGTGATCACTTATGGCACACGACAGTAGAGGAAACATGAGCATAACTACATGAACCATTACCTAGATTTTGCAACAGTGGTTAATGCCTTGAAGATGTGGTGGCACTACTTGATGGGTGAACAGTTTACCGTCTACTCCAACCACAATAGTATCGGTAAGATGTTCTCACAAAAAGACATGAACATGAGACAAAAACAATAAATAGAGTACCTAGAATACTATGAAATTGATATAGTATATACTCATAGTAACGGGAATGCGTTGGTAGACACACTCAGGAAGAGGTATGGTTTTTAGCTACTGAGTGAGGAGACCGAGCAGCAAGCCACGACGCAGATATCCTACATGGATGATGATAGAGTAGCTTACCATAAGTCAATGACTATCGGTTATCCACTCTTAAAGTGATACAAGGAGACAAAACTTGTAGTTGATGACTGAGATCCCTAACATGCTCTTTTATTCTCAAGAAAAGGTCATGGAGGATTTTTGATAGGTTGGGAGCACGTAATCCTTTTAGAGGATGCACAGTGGAACTTGTGACATTACATGAGAATCTGTTGATGGAGTTCCATAAATCCCATTTGGCAGTACATCCTGGATTGGTGAAGATATACTAGGAACATGGATGTCAGTACTGGTTGATGAGGATGAGGAAAGTGGTGGCATAGATTGTTTCACGATGCATCACAAGTCAGCCAGCGAAGGCAGATCATCAGGATATAGAAGGCATGGCCGAGACACTTGAATTACTATAATGGAAATGGGATATTATCTCAATGTACATCGTGATAGGGTTACCACCCATGTCTAAGGGATACGATTATATCTGGTTCATCGTTTACCGACTCACCAAGTCAGCTCACTTCCTACCCATCCAGGAGGAGGGATCGGTTGAGGGCTTGGGACGACTCAACATCCAGGAGATAATGAACCTACTTGGGGAGACTTCAATGATCGTATCAGACCATGATTTATGTTTTACATCCTAGTTGTGGAATGGAATACAATAGCCTTTTGGGACATAGATTCTCTTGACCATAACCTTTCACCATCAGATGGGTGATCAGACAGAGTGCACCATTCATACCTTGGAGGACCTGCTTCATTATTGGGTCCTGAATTTTGATCATATTTGAGAGGTGAAAATACCATGGTTGCAGTTTGTGTAAAACAATATCTACCGCCGCACCATTTACATCTAACCATTTTAGGCCTTGTACGAGCAACCTTTGAGATCACCTCTATGCAGGAAAGGCCAAGAAGTGTCAGCAGTCATGGGTTAGAAACTGGTACGCGCCACCACTGAGAAGGTGCAAATCATCTAAAAGTAGATAAGGACTGCACTGAGTATGCAATAATTATCTATTAATAAGATACAAATACCCTTAGAGTTTGAGAAGGGAGACCAAGTTTTCTTCTGGTCTCACCTTGATGGGGATTGCTAAGATTTGGCCGGGGTGGCAAGTTATATTTGAATTTTATCAGAAATTTTTAGATTCAGAGAAATGTTGGAGAGGTTCCATACCACCTGGATCATCCCCCATAGATACAGTAGGTGCATGATGTTTTCCAAGTGTCATAATTGAGTAGGTACATGAATGATACATCACACGTCATCGATTGGGGAATGCTGGACATTGACGACGAGAGACATTTACGAAGTTTCTAGTGGAGATAGTGAATCGAAAAGAGATGGTCCATTTCATGACATTCGATTCCTCTGGTGTGTGTCCCATAGCTTCACAAGAACCTCTAGAGAGCCCATGGGAGATGGAGGCTTAGTTTCTTGATCATTACCCTCATTTTATTGTTTAGTGTTGTTTTGTCTTATAAGGACGTGAGGCCCTATAAGGGTTGAGTAATGTAATGTCCTGAAATTTGAATGTAATTTTTTTTAATTTACTTGGATTTATTATGCAACCAGGCACAAAGTTGACACATGATTCTACGACCCTGAGAAACTAGAACGTATTTTAGATTTTTTTTAAAATGTATGTTAAGTAATCTTGTAAGTGGGGTTTTCTAACATTTGAATTAGTTTCCAGATTGAAAATCAAAGGGAACCATTGAATTTTGAACTCCAGGATTCTCCTAATATGGATCTATCATCAACTGGTGTGGGTCGACTAAAAAAGATAAATTTTGATATTTTAGAGAAAAATAAAATAAATATAAAAGTATATTTTATTCAAACGATTTACACTACAACACAACGATCATTCAACGCTGTGATGGAGCAATGAGGTGACAGTAAATCATACATGAACCTCATTAATGAGACAGTGTGGCAAGACACAATGTGTCTCCATCCATTAATTAAACAAGGATCCAGAGTTAAAAAATAACCCTATGAAATTCTTTCATGAATTTGGAATACACCCACACACTCTCTCTCTTTGATGAAAAATGCCATCGACGAATTCCATCGAAGAAAGGATGCAAAGAATGTTGGTGGGGCAATTTTGAGAGAAGAAAAATGAATATTAACACTAAAATATCATGGATCGAAAATGGCTTGGAGAATAGTCCCTTGTTAGCGATTGATCCTTGAACCAGGTAGATGTTTGTTTGTTTTAAACATTCCTTGTTCTTAATCTAAAAACAAAAAATGTGGATTAAACCATGAATAGGTTGATCCACAGATCATGTGTTCTTTTGGGATAGTGTTTTACCAAGGGTTTTTTTCACTTTAATTGATGATTATATTATATAACCATGATACCAACCCACACCTATTTTTAAACATCTAATGTGGAGGGCGCATGCCGACACAAACAAGGCACGTGCCCTTCCACTTGTGTGTTTTTCATGGATGCTACTTTGTAATGAATGTATGGTGGATCCAAGGCTGTGGAAACAATATAAGAGACTTGAGATGCATGAGGGCGGAGGTGAATTTGAGATCAAACCAATAGAGTACACTTGGTGGCCCACAGAAGGTGCCCCTAGTGCGACACCCCTGGCGAGGTGGCGCCGACGACCTGCGACGACGACAACTAGTGCAAAGTGCTGGACGAAGAGGTTGGAACTCGATAGCTACACCGGAAGAGACAGTGCTCCCTCCACACACCTCGTCATATTAATTCCACGACAACGAAGGCTATATAAACATTACGCTAGTGGAGCACTGTGTAGTAGGAGCAGCCCATGCCATGCAGGCCACGTGCTGACCATGAGGGGCGGCCTGCTGACGGGCTGTGTGTGCACCAACTGTTGCAGGCCACCCGAGTGGCCATTTAAAATTTTCAAGCATGTTATGTTTATAATATTGGGGCAATGAGATTAATATAGGTCATTCGGCGGCCCAGGCTAGTAGAAGAGACATGTCCGCTACTGCGGGATGGGCCAGATAAATTCGGGTCACTAGGTGACCGAGAAACCTAGTCCCACAACCAACCTATGCCCAGTCCAATAAGGAAAAATGGGATTGGAAAATGGGCTAGATGGACATGATCGGGTCATGTGGGACCCTTGTATGGGTTGGTCGGGTCAGTCCGAACCAGTCGGACTGTGCCCAGACGCAACATGCACATGTTTACAAAAAGGGACGTATCTCCCAGACCATGCTTTCGATTGATGCACCATTTGGGATTTTAGTACCCACATGACGTGGTAGTACATATGAAATATTATATGTAATATTTCATAGAAATTTACCCACCAAGGCTCAAGGACTCAACTACCCAGCGAGACACCATGACTCAGCTATCTGTGAGGCTTCGTGACTCATCTACACATCAGGACTCCTTGAATCAGCTACCTTTGAGGCTCCGTGAATCAAATACCATATGTGACACTGTGAATCAGCTATCAGCAAGGTTGTATGACTCATATCCCCAATGAGGCTCTTTGAATCATCTACCCTTCTAGGCTCTATGACTTAGCTACCCATTGAGGATTTGGGACATATTTACCAAGCGAGGCTGCGTGACTCAACTATCAGCAATGATACGTGACTCTACTACCTTGTGAGTCTTTTTGACATAGATAATGAATAGATATAGGAGACCTAGCTATACTAAAGGACCCATTGAGGACGAGTTTCATTAGAGTGATTGATGTTTAGTGTTTTTAACTGTTGGGTTTTCTATCAATATTTTATGTTATACCTATGTCGAGCTAACTATAGTGACTCTAATCATTGTGAATCCAATTGTGATTTCCATTATAGATTTATATGAGACCCATATTGGTTTTTTGGACCCTAATGAGTTTTTTTATTCTCACCCATGCATAGGCTTCACCTGAACTTGATCTGTATTGTGAAGATAAAAGACATCTTTGACTTGGATCTTTGAGAGCTAGGGCCAAGCGGTGCTCAAAGGTGGATCTAAAAACGTATTATGCATAAGTAACATATGACAGTGAGCTACACAAAATTTTCATATAGGATCCTTGGCAGATGACATACATATCCTGTACTTTTTTTTAATATACAATCCTTTTAAGTTGAGTTTGTATTTAGCACCCTTTTTCCTTTTAGTTGCACCTGAAATTCAGTGGTTGCATTATCATGTGACATACTTGTTTTGATATCCCAGTGTAATCTTTACATTATATAGTACGGGTTGGGTGTGTGTGTATAATTCAATACTCGATGCTTTCTATTTTTTGGATATGCCTTTATGGAGGTAGTTTCCTGCACCTGGCCTTTGAAAGGTGGTCTTGGGGTAGTCACGACACGGACCCCGGGATATAGGTCACGAAATTAATAAAATAATAATGATAATTTCTTTTTATTTCAATGATAATATAAAATTGTATAAACTAAAACATTATTTTTATAAGGGATCTACAATAGTTATTGTAAAAAACCTATCATTTCTTAATAAATGTTGATTCTATTTTAATCATGAAAATTCCCATATATAGAAAATTATCTCTATCAAATTATTATTATTTTTTGAATCAATGTTTCAATATTTTCTAAACTATGAGTTTCTCTTTATTTTACAAAATAGAAAATTTTGGGGAAATAACTAAATACTTTATAAATATATAGTGTGTGTTATGGAATCCCATTGATTAAAATAATTAATAAATGATATAAAATATATCCATGTCTAAATATATATTTACATATTAAAATAATGTGACATAATACTTATTTGGTAAATTTTGTAAATCCTTTTTGAATTCTTCAAAACCTATAATATATTTTATGTTTTTAAAATAATTTCATTATGGACATGACTCACCTACACATCAGCAAGTGTAAAGTTTTAACAAGTTTATAAATATTCCTTGGAAAATGAATAAAAATAGTACCCTTTATAAGAAAACATGAGATAATATCATTGTATTATTTTTTTTGTAAAAATTGTTATATAGAATCCAAAACTAATGTTTTAGAAACAATAACTTATTCCCAATTCATTTTCATATAAAACCACACAATATCCAATTTATATTCAGAAAAAATTCTTTTCGGACACACTTACCCTTCCCTCAATCACTAGTGTCCCCCCAATGTTACCACAATATCTTTGGAAGATCCTCCAAAACCTTTGGAACCACTCTCTCATGTTATGGGATATGCCTCTCTTATTTTTATTGAAGAACCTATTTCTTGTTATTCATATTAAATTACATTTGTTCTTTTTATTGGTATGTTTTTTTAATTTCTCTTTCGTATATTTTTTTCAAGTGAAGAAAGTATCCTTTCACTGTTAGTAATTCCTCCAATGATATTTTATATACCCCTTTTACCATGATGAAATGTAGAAATGGATCCTCTCAATCTCCACATTATTCAGGTATCTTCAGTTTCTTAGGAATATTTTCTCTAATTACTAATGTTGGTATTTATTTATATTATATTAATTTAAATATGAAATATAAATTATGGTAGTCACCTTTCACTCACATTTATCCATCCCATGAACAATTATATTCCCCTAACATGTTTTCCAAATTTAACCATTATTTTGTTATCCAAAACAATTTTTTAGTGAATACCAAAACCCATATAATATCAAGGGTGTTCACGATTATTATATTATTATTTTCTAAGAAATTAAATGTATTTATTCCACAATACTTGGTTAGGGAATAAAATATAACAAAAAAATTATTCAATATTGTATGATCTATGTGGAACACTTATGCATGTGATTGATGTGAGAGTGATGGGTACAATCAGAATTATATAGCACTCAACTGACATGGGTAATGATATAGTCTCATGATATGTCATTAATTGGATTATTTAGTGAATCTAATACATCATGATACTTTATCCATCAAGATCTCATGGTAGTAATCCTCAAAATATGTGCACGATTCCATGGTTTAAGTTGTTTCAACATTTTACATGTTTCCATTATGTTATCATTTTATATCATGCATAATTTTTCATGAGTATGTTTTTCAACCCTTTTAATCCCCATTTACATTAATGTGTTCAAATATGTAGTAATTCAATCATGTTATTACATGATTATTGTTATATCTGTATTTAAAGTTCACACATTTGTTATATATTTCCCTCTTGTTATCCTACATTTAATTCAGTATGATGAAATAATATGAGCATGTTAATGAATATTTCAGTAATAGACCCGTATTCACTCTATTAATTAGTTGTGTAATGTTCCAAATTCACATATATATCAAGAATTTTTATCATATAGGTTTTATTCTGGGTAATATATTGTAATAAATCCATAGTTAATGTGAAATAAATAAAAGGGTTGTCATTGTTGATATCAATGTAATGTTTAGTTAATTTAGTGATTTGGATTAGAAATGTATAGCTATGCCATTATGGGTAAGAAAAAAAATATAAATTAATCCCTATATTTGGTAGTAAAAATAGGAATATATCCCTAAAATTTGTTAAAGTATATATTAAGTAGTTTCATTGAAAATGAATCACTATATGGATACTACAATTAGATGTGGCTCTATCACAGATCCACATATGGTTAAAAATTGAAAACATTACATTAGTCTAGACTCCACTCAGATCTGGTTCATGACAATATGACTTGATGCACACCATGTTTGACAATACTAAAGGATATCCGTATTAAATTGATAATCAAATTATGATCCATTATTAAGTGAATAAAAATAGACATATGTGTCTATTTTCAATAATATATCATGGATAATATGATATAAATCCATGAAATTCATAAGTTATGGTGATAAATATAATTTATAAGTTTTCCATTATTTCCATTGGATTCCCATTTCTATTCACAAAAATTTAATAGTACACCTACCTATTTTATCATTTATTCTAGAAAATAGATTGAAATTGGAGGAACTAAGTAATCAACAAATGTGAAGGGAAATGTGATGACTCAATAAACGAGATGCCTAACCCAATGGGATAAGAAACCAAAAACAATTTGAAAATAATATCTTAGATGAATAATGAAATGTATATAAATCTTGATCAAGAGAGCACCAAAATACCCAAAATAATGAACAAGATGCAATTAATACCATTATATGACAAAGGCCACCAGATTTAAATTTATCATCTATTCACATAATCCAAAAATAAAAGATCAATGAAATTGGAAATATATTCTAAAAACACCAATTATTTGATTAAGAGAAGATTTAAATGGATATTTATCATATTTAGAGTGAATTTTTTTGATGGTTGAAATTTATCTTATATATGAATATTGATGAAGAGATTGGTGTGATGGAGGAAAGGAAATCAAGGGAAACAATTTAGGCATATACTTTTATCCTACTCTCCAACATAAGAAGGAAATGAATTTCCATTCCCTTGGGAAAGAAAAACATTAATCAACTAGGGTGTATAATGAAAAATATCGCTAGTCTTTCATGATACCCATCATAAAATTTTGAAACCCCAAATGAAATAGTTAACCACTTATTTGGTGCAATAAAATCATCTATGAAATTATATAGTAATCCAAGAATATGGTAGAAATGAAAAAATTTACATATGTGACCTCAACATCAAAAAAACAATTATAAAATATAAAGTGTTTCATGTGGATAAGATGTGTAAATTAATGTCTAATTTTTTAATTTTATTGATAAATATAACCGTGCTATTAAATTAGAAAATCCCACTTGTCACTGGTTGAGAAAGAATAACAATTGAAATTTCTTGATGTGGTGTACAAATAATTTATGTGAGGAATAGAAGGATATGGAGATAGAGATTACAGATGGGGGAACACCATTAATGTGATAGTGGAAATTAATTCTTCATTACACCACAAGAACATTTTTCTTTTATTTAACTTCATGGAATAAGGGAACCTTTCAAACTAATACACTATGTTAAGTCTTTTAAAAGGCATACAAAAAACTATGAGAATGGGAGAACCTATGTTGATCATAGGAAATAAGTGGTAACATGAATTTTTGTTATTGATTCAATAATTGAAAATGTAAATTTTTATTCTTATTTTATTAATTCATTCATATCATGTATGTTTATTAGAACTATTCCAATACCACTATAAATTATGGAAGTAGACATGTGAATGAAAATAGAAAATGTAGAAATTATCAAATACCAATTATAAAAGCCCTCCACTATCAAAAAAATATTTTATTAATATCCATAAAAACCATATGTCACTCACTTTGGTAGAATTTGATGAAATTATGGGTATGGATTGAATTACTCTATATAAAGACAACATAGATTTCACTAGGAAGGAAATCACTCCCTATGTTAGAAATTGTCCTCTAATTATGTACAAATTCTAAGATATGGATGAATATTTTTTATCCCCATGAACGCGATCAATGATTTTCATTCCCTATGAGGTATAATATCAAAATTAAATGATTGAGACAATGTAATACGACATCCTAAAAAACATTCTTATTGTGAGAGAATACACTAAAGTGTTCCCAAAGAATTTAATGGTATTCCTCCAACACATGATATTTAATTTTCAATAAATATTATACTCAATGAGTTTTCACTATAAAAACAATATATCTAGAAATGATTTCTTATAAAATTAGTAGGTAAATAAACATGATAGATGAATCAGGATAAAGGGTCTATATGCCCAAGCGATTCTCCATGGGGTGCACCAGTCTACATCTTCATAAAGAAGGAGGGGTCAATGCACCTTTACATTAATTATTATGAGATAAAAAATGAAGGGTATTGAATATGTATCTTATTACATGGATTTATGATATGTTAGATTATATACATGGATATGAATACTTCTCCATGGTGTACCTTTTCTCACAGTATTACCTAGTAAGGGTGAAGAAGGATGATATCAATACGATTGATCTCGAAATAATGTATGGGAACTATAAATTATTAATAATTACATTCCAACACAATAATGATCCAACAATATTCAATGACATGATGAGTAGTGTGTTTATAGATTACATAAAGAAATTTTTAATAGTATTTATAAATAATATTCAGATATACATCAAAATCAATGATGAGGATGAGGGGTATTTGAGACATATGCTAATGACCTTATAAAAGGACATGACTTATGAAATGTACATAAAATGTGAGTTATATTTGAATAATTTATAATTCATAGGAATTATTATAACATTTATTTTGATATGTGTGGACTCTTTAAATAGAGAAGAAATTGAATGATGGATGTTTACAAAAATTGTGATAGGAACCCATGGTTTCCATTGATTATGTGGGTAATATCATCATTTTTTTACAAATAGCACACCATTTTCAAACCGCCAATCCATGATAACTCAGAAGGGATTAAAGTAGCTTTGAAAAAATTAATATAAATAAATATTCAAGGACTTTAAAAGTGATTTCTCACATTACCATTATATTCCCTACAAAAAAGTGGGGAACATTTCATGGTGGACAACAATGCTTTGAATTTGGGATTGATCTGTGAGTTATTGGATAATTATAAATTGAAGCCCTAAATTTCAAAAAGATTTAATGTTAATCAATATAAAATCACATTTCATTGTCTAGAGTTGGAGGTAGTGATCATTACATTTAAAATTTGGTGAAATTACATCTTTGGGGAGGAGTGTGAAATATTTACAGATCATAAAAGGCTCAGGTAAATATTCGAAATAAAGAGATTAATATGTTCCAATGAAGATAATTATAGCTAACCAAAGAATATTAATTCTCAATCCACTACCATCCTAGAAGAAAAAATAATTAGGAAGATACTGTAAGGGGAATATATCCTCTAATTTTATCATTTGTAATAACTAAGATGGATCTGATTAGCATATACCTGAAGATGATGGAAAAGTGAATCCTAAAGGAAGAAACATCACCAATAAATTCACAAATTATTTTTCAACCATAACTTTTGAAGAGGACAATGGATTTTAAATTTTTTATATTATAATTTAGAATAATGTTTAACTTATGAAAAAGATAAATACTCAAGCATCAATGTTGATGAATAAAGAGTTATGATATTTTGGTCATGATTATGTGTTCCGTTAAATTATGAGTTAACAATGGACATGTATGATGATATACATAGATCAAAATTCTCCATCCATCAAGGAAGACAAAATATGTATCAATTATTCTGAGATTACTATTTGTAGGAAAATATAAATGTGGGATCTTGGAATATACATAAAGATGTCTTTTATGATAACATGTAAAGGAGGAAAGGGAAAAAATCTAAGGGAGGATGCAACCATTACCCATTCCTAAATGGAAATTCCAATGCAATACCATGGACTTGATCAATAGTAATTTTAAGATATTAATAGGAAGTAATGATATATGGGTTGTAGTGGATTTTATAATAGTGATATACCACGTCATTCGAATTAGACATGACATCTCAGTCGATCAACTTGCAAAGATATACATTAGATATGTTTTAAGGATGAATAAAATACCACTATCAGTTGAATCTGATAGGTATATAATATTTAGAAACATGTTCTAGAAGAGTATTCATCATTATATAAATACATAATTGAAAATCATTATGTATTATCGCCCAAAAAATGTTATCCAATATGAGAGGAATATATATACACTCAAGGACATATTGAGATCATGGTAAATTTTACTCATATGATGATGGGATCAACATATTATTTTATTCAGGTTCTTATAAAATAATAGCTTCCACTCCTTATATAGATGGTTCCCTATAAATCCCTTTATGGGAAGATTTTCATAATACCTTCATGATGGGTGGATTTTTGGTAAGACACACTACTATTTCCCTAAATGGTCATATAAATGGTGGAAAAGGTCAAGACTATTCAGTAACAAATTAAGGATGACCATATTAAAAAAATATATATTTACAATTATTTTAGTGATCTATAGTTTGAGGATATATATAATGTATTATTTGACATATTTACATAGATGAAATAAATTATACAATGGAATAAGGGAAATACTATTCATAAAAACATCATTCCATTTAATATCATTGATCACATCAGATAGGTGGAATATCGACCCTAACTCCCACATTACTGATCTCAAGAGGTGATGTGTTCCATGTATCACTCTTGAAGAAGTACACACCATAACCCTCACATGTACTCAATCTATAAGTGGTTCTATTGGATATTCCACTTTCTTATGAAAAGAAGACAGTAAAGTTATGATATTATAGAGAAAAAGGTATATGAAATAAGACAATGTACATTGTAAAAATGCAATAGAGAAACCACATGTTTAATGAAGTGACATTGGAATTATAGGAAGTGATGGTACATAATTATCAACATATATTTTAGTGTGTGAAATGAAAATTTGAATGGTGGAATTTTAAAAAGGGGAATAATCTAACAACTAAAATTTTATAATTAGTTTTCTCATTATGTTTAAATTAAATATTTTACGGTGTAACATATAAATAATGCACTTCATTGGTCTTATTTCATCATATTATATTTAACATACCTTTACAAATAATTACCATTAATAATATGGATGATGAAAAATATCCACATGATTAATATAAATATATGGTTTTATAAAATCCAAATGGCACATAAAATTAAATTGATAGCCTAAACAAGTAGGATAATACCCGATAAATATCAATTATCATTGCATTAAAGGGATATAACATCACTGGGATTTTCTCTTGATAAATGATATTTTTTTATCCAACATCATTAACATGAATGAAACCATCTTTGGAGGATTTTTAGTCTCTTCGAGATCATGCCCCTATCCATATATGTCGATCCACCACATGAATATCTCACCATAAAACAATATATTCATAGAGAATCTTCGGTGTAATAAAGAGATATGTATTAAGAATCTAATTATATGAATCTATATATCTTATATAATGATGAATATATTTTAATTTTATTATTATTAAATTATAAATTAATTGTGATTTCATAGAACCCAAATTATATATTTTAGTATTATCTAATTTCAATGAAGACATATATTTTAAAAAATTAATAAATATTTTAATTAATAAAAAATATTTTATTAAGAATTATTAGAAAATAATATTTTAATAAAATATTACTAGAAAATATTATTTTAAAATATATATGATCATAAAATATTTTTTATGTCAAGTGTAATTATTATAATTTTTCATGAACTATTATTGTCAAAAAATGCAGAATTTATTGATAAATGTTGATTATATATTAAATATTAAAAATAATATACTTTGAATAATTAATTATATAAAATAAATCATATTTTGTCAATAATAATGTCAACATCTTCAAAACACTGTTTTTTAATAATTTCCTTAGATAATCAAATCTTCTAGTAAAAATCAAATAATGTATAAATATAATAATTATATTATGACATCAAAATGTCCCAAAAATGTTGTAATAAATGGTTTAATGGGTATCCATGGAAAAATCATTGTTTCCCCATTAATATTGTGTGATTATATTTTTATAATTAATTTTATAACGCCTTTGTAAATCCTCCATAACATAATATATATATATATTTTTTAAAACCATTTCATTAATGAAATGAACCACTTCAACATAAATATGTGAAATATTTTAATAATTTCAGAACATGGAGTTATAAAATAATTATATACACACCTGTGGTAAAAAAACCTTGGAATCATCCATTGTATGGTTTGTGGTTCTAGTTATTTGATTATATAGAGTCCAAAACATAAGATTGGCAAATAATAACGAATTCCCCACTAATTTCATCTATAATCACAGACATGAAAACAATTATCTACACTAAAAAACACCAGAGAACATCATTAAACTCACCCTCTCTATAGAGTCATCCCATGGTTCACCAATATCCCCATGAGATCCTACAATTCTATTGGAACCACTCTCTCAATGCATGGGATATACCTATACTATTTTTATTAATGAACATCTTCTATGTTAAGCGTCTTTATTTTCATTTATTAATGTTTGGGATATATTTTTATAAATCCTTATTTACATACCATTCGATTTCCCTATGGTCATATAACTCTTTCTCAATTATTAATCACTCTCATGATCCTTTATATACACCCATTACCATGTAAAATTTTTGTAAGGTTTCCCTCCTTCTATTTATTTATGTGTCCTCATTATCTTACGTCATTGATCTAAAATTCCAAATTTTTGGATATGTCATTCCATATATCCCTTATTGTAAATTTTATTTATAAATGACCTCACATGCCTTTCAGTCTAATTAATACATCCCATTAAAAACTATAAACCCCATTATGCTTCATAAATTTCACTCATATTTGTTTTGAAAAATCAATTGTATGGTAAATACCCATACCAATATTCTCTCAATGGAGTTCATGTTTATTCACTAATAATAATTTTATTGTGTAATTACATGAATGTATTAAAAACTATAAGATCATGGAATAAAATGTGGTGAAAACTTATTTCAATTTTTATGATATATGTGGAACACTTATTCTTTTGATTAATATTAATGCGAATGGGCAACCATGCATTATATAGAACTCCAATGCATTAGGTAATGTATTAGTATCATGAAAAATAATTCAATGGATCAGACAGTTAACCTAATAAATCATCATAATTTTTCTATCATGATGACTAGATTTTGATCTTTAACCTAGGTTTAAGACTCCATGTTTTATGTTTTTCCACATTTCAGATGTCACTTTTATGTTATCATGTTACATCATGATTCATTTTTTAGGTTTTTGATTTGAACCCATTTCTTATCTCATTGATATTCTTATTATCTAACATTTAATACTTTCTTCATGTTATTAAATTTTTATTCCCTTATTAAGATTTAGAGCTCACCCATTTCTTAAATATGTCTCCATGTTATCCTATGAATATTTAAATACAATTTAATAATTTGAGTTTCATACTGATGTTTTTATTAATAGAGATGTATTACTTATTTCATGTTTTAATATAATGTACCTTTGTTCAAATACACTAGACTTATTGATCATCATTGTTGAATTATGTTTAATGATATGTAACAAATCATTAATTAATTTGTAATAAATACAAGGGTTGAAATAGGAATATTATAAGGTTCTTAATATTTTATCATAAATATTGTAAAACCTATGTTTAGAAATTAATAAACAATTCAAATATATTTTTCTATAAATAATTACATAACCTATAAATCTTCAATAAAAACATATTGATCTTTATGTTCCTCTCCATATCCCTCTCAAATTTCTCTGAAGTTGTTAGCATGATCTTAAGAAGCTCCTCCCCTGTTTTTAGAAGATCCCTTTCAATGTAAGGGATCCTACCTTCCATATTTTCAATTAAAATATACGATATACTAATTTTATAAATAATAAATACTATGGTTATATTTGTATATGATACGCTACATCAAACATTTATGAATTACAAAATATTATTATTTAAATATGACTGTTTAAACATACCCATTAAATTGGTTGGAATGAACAATATTAAAGAATTTATGAAATATATAATGGTCATAGTCATTAATAATTTAAAAATGATTTTTTAAGTACGTAATATATTTTTAGTAAATTATTTGTGTTATTTTCATAGTAAATTAATTTTATTAATCAAAATTTTATTTTATTAAAAAACTTATTTCGATTTTTTTTATTTTAAATTTTTTTAACTCATTCCTTGATCATGTATAAAAAATATTTTATAAAATGAAATTCATTTTTGAAATTATTATATCAGAAAAAATTATTATCAAATATTTATTATTTTCTGAAATGTTCAAATTATCAAGGAATATAGAATAATATTGTTTTTTTATTAAAAGTATTATTTTATTTACAATGTCAAATTATGATTTCGATTTTTTGTAAATTTAATTTAGTTAATTTTTAATTAATATATTAATATAATTTTTTAAATGGGATCTATACATGAATTATGTACAAGAACATTTAATATTTAAAAAGAGTCATTTTTGGAAATAAACAATTCATGATTTTTTCATATTTAATTTTAAATTAAATTCTACCACTTAGGTGTTTTTAATTTTAAAAAATGGAAATAATATTTGGAATCAGTGGGTCCATATTTATTAAATACATCCCTTTTATTTTCAGACAATATGAATCACAATCAAATTTATTTTTTATTTCCACGATAATGTTTAAATTTTGTAATTTAGGGAAAAAATATGTAATGTATTATAAAATTAACCTAATTCATGATGTAATTTTATTAGATGATTATATTTAGAATAAATACATCAATGTGTAAAATTGTTTAACTGTTGGAGCCACTTGGATAAAAATAAGTCCATTCTAGTATTTTTTCAAGAAAAGTCAAACATGTCACACTATTATTTTTAACAATTATATCATTTTTAATATATTATCATCTTAAAGATATGCTCAACATTAAATATTATTTTTGAAGATAAAATATTTATCTTAGTCATCTTACATAATTTTTAAATTTTAGTGATCGTATAATTACTTTAATGTATTTCTGAACAATGTTGATGTAATTATTAAATTAAGAGATATAAAAAAGAAAAAATGAAAAAAATGAAAAAAGTATAATTTGAGATTTTCATGGTGACCCTTAAATTTACTAGATAAAAATAAGATAATTTTTTCATAAAAAATCATTCTTTAAAATTTTAATCATTTTTTATTTTTTTCAAAATTCATTCTACCAAATATTGTAATTATTGATAATAATAATATTTTTTGAATATAATATTTTATTAAGTTATTATAAAATAATAAATTATTAAATAATTATGTTGTGGAAATTATATGGTCTATAATAAAATTAATTTTTCATTTAAGAGAAATATTTAATTATTTTTCTCTAGAATATTCTTATTGTGTTTTAATATTTTATGAAATTCTTAAAGGGACCCTCACATTAATTATAAAATTGAACCTCATCCATCACATAATTTCAAAAACCCAAGACTTCTAGCTTAACCATATTTTACTAAATCCCCCTATATTCAATAGTAGACACAATATATTGTATTTTCTCACCAAATTAAATATTACATGCTCTTTTTGTGATCCTTAAAGATGTGATATTCGAGGCATAACATTCCTAAACCACTTATCTTAATTTCATTTCCTGTTATACAATATCTTCACCTCATTCACATATCAATGAATAACATCTACACTATCATGTATATACTGATATATTATATCACTAATTAATATTTTATATTATTCTAGTTTATCATATAATTTTATACATTGAAAAAAAAACCATTTCCCAAATTATGGTGGATAATTTTATCATTGGATAATGTGTTTTTGTTTTTTATTAAAAAAATAAATTCTTCTCAAAAACTATTATTATGGTTAATAAGATTTGACCGATTATGTAAAAAATTATATACACTTGTTGAACTAATATGTAGATAAGATCATAAAAAATGAATCCAATTCATTATGGTCTGAAAACACTATAATAAACTAAAAAAATATATGGACTTTTTATCATATGAAAAAATATCATGTCAGAATAAAAACAGATAAATTATACAATTTAAAATTATGTAGTTTATTTAATACCATATAATTTCACTCCATGAGTAGTATTCCAATAAGGAAATAAAAACAATAAGATACTCAAGTTAAACAAACTTGAAACCATAAAATGAATGATCCTAGAATGATGAAATTATTCTTTATAACTCATTAAAATGGGCATAAATTATCATAATAAAATTATAATATATATGATATAATTTCAGGTTGTTGGGAATTAGTTAATTAATTAATATAATTTCATTATATTAGATATTAAGTGAATGTTCAAAATTCCAGGAGATATAACTAAAGGGAATCTTAATAAAAAACACCATTTTATTTGCGTTTATGATTTATTTTATAAATATTTGACATTCCTTTAAGTGTTTTTGAAATGTTTTTTATGAATTTATTTGAAAATAAAATTTTATAATTCCATCAAAGGTTTTGAAAATTGATCTCTTTATGGTTTTATATAAGGGAAATTCTTTTAAGAACAATAGTTTAATTTTTTTAGACAACACAATCAGAATGATTTTTAGCTCATACAGCTTGAAGATATTTTCCCGCTTTTATGATGACTTAATATTTTGGAACATCATTTAGAATATTCAATTTTTATTTCCAAGGAAATTAGTTTCTTTTTTTATGTGCAATAATCTTATAGAATATGTGATTATCACTATTTTTACGATACAAGTACTCATGTTTTATGATTAGGTTATGATTCATGGGAATTGTCAAATATGATAGCTAGAACGATTATAAAATACCAATGGGTCTGTAATGTCCCTCCAAAGATTATTGTATGTGGGATGTTGATTATATGGTTATATAAATGTAACTGTGATGGTTAAAGAATATATAACTATGAATTTTATGTCATGTATTACTATAAGAATCATTTTGTAGTATCAGTTTTGGTCACATATTAATTACGTACAAAAATAAATCCTTGAGATACATATATGATTTTTTTATCTATTATTATTCAAAAATATCAAATATTCATTTCAAATGTTGTTGAGACTATCATTAATGTAATGTATATATTACTCTACAAGGGTGAAAATCATAACCATATAAAAAATTTTCCATTAGTTTGTAATGTTTTCAATAAAACCATAATGTGTTTTATTATTACATTAAGAATTATTATGAAATGTTTTATGAAAATATTTGGGAAGAAAAGTTGATTTCTTGGGTAATAGAATAGTTTTTTGAGCCGAAAGTTTATTTTGAAAAAGAAAATTTTTTAGTAGTATCTATCGAATAAAGCATAATTTCATTATTTTTTCTCTTATAATGACTTTTGAGATCACCCGTTGTTTTGAAATGTTATATAGGTATTTATAATTATTAATATGGTCATCGATGAGGTCCAAAAATTTTATTTGGTTATTTTTCCTGAAATTAAATCATGTTTTTATGCAGTGTGTGGGTTGGGAAAATGGATATTGATTATAATTGTCAAATTTATATATATGTGATTAATATATAAGTTTTTCACTAATTTTTTAATAATATTAACCTAAAAGATCATTAGTAATGATCAAAAATAATCTAGTGTAATGTAACTAGAATGTGTAATAGTTATAGTAGGTTTATTATAATTGGTATCATTATAGGACATATATAACTATAGGTAATATAAACATTGGTTAGTCATAGGTTACGTTTCTATTTATATTATTTTATTAAAATCGTTGTTCTACATGTTTTTTAGATTGATGAATGTTTTTTACAAATGGAGGGAGGAGGATATCCAACAATATTCTTATCACTTCATAATGACTTTTTTGAAATAATTATTATAAATTCAGGTCATTATAATTTGGAGGCATTTTCTAAAATAAATATATCCTGTAAAATTTTTATGAAATGTCATATACCCTTTCAATTGATTGATACCATCATTTTTCATTGATTGTTTATAATAAAATCATAATCCCCAAAATATTCCAATCATTTCAAACAATGTAAATATCATCAAGGATTTTCCAAAAATAATTACACTATCACAGGACTTTGAATCATATTATGATTTCAATACAACTTCCAATGACGGAGAATCACATTAAACCTAATTATCTCTGGGTTTATTATATAGTTTTATGGGTAATAAATATGGAATTTTAAAAGGACCCTTGGTATAATTTTTCTTATAAACTCGGTCATATTGTTTAATAAAAATATTGGTTTATCATATGTTTTAGAATTATATGGAATACATATAGTTTTACTAAAACTATTTCTCTACCAAAATTTATACAAACCATGTTGTACAAGGTGTATATGGAAATAGAAAGAGAGGGATATTTATGAACCCGTTAGATTTTTTTAATTCATTGATCATTAATATATGTGAAATGAAGACAATGGAATGAAGTGGACATCATGATCATGGTAATACATTTTTTCAACATTGATTAGTTTAATTTAAGTCATTTGGAAATGGATTTTCAAATTTCAATATATAAAATGCTGCATGAATTAATAAGTTGAGGTAAAAATGGTTAGGCATGAAAAATGAGATATATAAGATAATATTGGATGTTAAAAAATTATATTATAGGATGAGACAATAATTTTCACATAAGCATGATTCATTAGTTTCTTATTATATTTCATAAAGGAATGCGTAAAATCTAGGAAAATGTTTTTGGAAATACAATTATTCATTTACTTGACATATAGAGAAATCAATGGCCTTTTAACCTGTATAATATTTATGATTATTATGTGGTAAGCATTCTTATTAACATGTACTCTATCACTATTTTCTAGTCATAGGGAGTCATTTTCCTTTTCCATTTCAATATTTTCACTTCCATGTTATGTTATCCTACATGGTTACTATTAATATGTAATTATTTTTATCCTTCATACTTCCCATATACACTTTTTGACATGATGTTTTATTATTTTTTTGGAGTGATATTTCAACAATGTGATTTTGAAAAAAAAACCGTTGTTTTATTTCCTTGGAACAATTTTTAGGAGAAAAAATTATTATATAGGGGGATATTTTAACATCCCAAGTATTTATAAAAGATTAACTATATTCGATATGCATAAATATATGCCACATCGAGCCTAAACAAACAAAAAAATATTCAAATTTATATATGACCATAAGAATTTAGCCATTAAATTGGAAGAAATTAACAGTATCAACAAAATATTGAAATATATAGTGGTTATAATAAATAATAAATTATCAAGTAATTATATTTATATATGTAGTATGTTATTAGTAATTTTATTCTATTAGATTTTGAATTCCATTTTATTCATCAGTGACATATTTTTTTCAACAAATATATTTTCATTTTTTACATAAAAATAATAGAAATAATTTTCTAAATTTTTTTAAAACATATTTGATGGAATTATATTCATTTTATATATTAAAAAATAAAAATTTTCAAATGGGGATGTTTTTATTATTATCTAAAATTATTATCTTTTTAAAGAATAATGAAAAATACATGGTTAAATTAAATACTATATATTATTTATAGTGAGAAATTATGATATGGATTTCTTTCCACATATAATTAGTAAAATTTGAATTATAATAATAATGTTAATCTATTTAGAATGGGTTGTAGTCATTAATTAAAATATAATAATTTTTTACTTTAAAAGAAACATATTTAAAAACAATTAAGGAATCATTGCAGTTTATTTTTAATAAATATTTTTCCACTTTGGTATTTTTAATTATTGAAAATATATTCCATTCTTTATATAAATTTGTTCAAATATAGTAAATAGGACCCTTTAAGTTTTTTTCAATATGAATATAAGACCAAGTAATTTTTATTACCACGATTAATAGTGAATAGTGTAATTAAAGGTAAAAATAATAATATAAGGATTGTAAAATTACCGGAAACATTGTACCAATTTAATTAGATGATTATGTTTTGACTAATTATGTTCATGGATATAATTATTATCTTGATGGAGACAGATTTTTCCCCTTAAAAATGTTATTTTTTAAAAATTCAAACCTATAAAAATATAATTTTTAATATGTATAAGAGTTTTTATATATTTCCAACTAGATGAAATGACAGAAAAAAACTATTTTTTTGTATTTTAAAATACATATCTTCAATAATGTAATTTATTTTCTATTTTTTATAAAATTAAAAATTACTCTAATGGAATTTACATCAATGGTTCAATAATTATTATATTAATATAAAATAATTATAAAAGAAATTAAAATTATGAAAAAATATTACCTGATATTTTCTATGTGAACTACGAATTCTAAATACAACTATGAAATTTCTAATAATTGAGAAAATATTTTATTCATTAAATTTTATCCTAGCTCGAGGATTATATATTCATAATAATAAATATATTAATCAAGACTATATTGAAATTTCATGAATATAATGGGTTAATAAATTATTGAAAAATTATAAAAATATTAAAAGTGAGAATAATTTATATTATATGGTCTCTTGAGAAACAAATTTTAAATTTAAAAGATATATATAATTATTTGGACCTTGAAAAGGCTTATTAATATCAATTATTTTGAGAAATACCAAATGTTCTCCTCACATAAATTATAAAAAGTACCCCTTCCTTCCATCATTTCTCCAACATGAACATTCTTGCTCAACCATACTCTGATAAATTATTTTCTACACTTACCTAGACACATTATATATTTTTTATATCTAATGGGACAATAATATGTTCTTTAAGGTTTCTATCAAGGATTAGATATTCCAAAGGTAACACCATTCTACACCTTCTCTTAATTTCATCTTCTAACATCTATTCACATCATTCATCGATCAAGTAATAATATCGGAAGTATCAATTATATTTTGGAATTTATATTTAAAAGGGAATATCTTATATCTATCAATTTTATCATATC
This sequence comes from Viscum album, assembly GCA_963277665.1. Classification (NCBI taxonomy): domain Eukaryota; kingdom Viridiplantae; phylum Streptophyta; class Magnoliopsida; order Santalales; family Viscaceae; genus Viscum; species Viscum album. The sequence continues at coordinate 12,888,715 of OY728151.1, read as the reverse complement.
ATAATATTTAATTAAACAACTCCAATTTCCAAATTACGAAAATTTATTTCTTCCATGGATTATGTCTTTTCATATTCCATTACCAACTTTAAGGCTACACATAAAATTATTACTATTGATAAATAATTTCATAATTATTATATTATAACATATTTAATTTTATAAAACTAATATATATATATATATATATATGAATAAATAAAGTCACACTAATTTACGATGGCTGGAAATAACCTCTATAATATAGTAAACTGTTCTTAGAAACATTTTATCAAATCAATCTTCCTCATGTCAGAAAAAAAATGATATATGGTAAAATTTAATCATTTAGAACATAATAAATACCAAATAATTTTACAATAGGTGTACTATTACAACTTAAATTTATATCCCCAATAAGCAGAAGTTAACTATGTAAGGCCCCATCCTTGAACATTAAATAATCGTAAATTAAGTTAATAATTAACATTGAGGATATTTTCCGGCTTAGAGATTTAGAGAATTATTCCATAAATATACATAACTAATTGAATATTACATGTGGAAACATCATCTTAGTTTCCATTTTTTCATAATATAAGAACTCTTTAAAACAGAGAAACATGTATAGTTCCATGCTTTAAATGGAATGAAATTTCCTTGATCCCATCCTTGACCCTTTTTCACTTTATATACTATGAGGAACATTTGAAAAACATGGGATGAGAATAAAAATATATGTAAGAGATACATAAAGAAGGAAAACTGTTAGATTTCAAAACAAAATTTAAACCATGAATACATTATCTCAAAGGAATTCTTATCACCTTAAAGAAGTAGCAAAAACACTTCACTAGAAATTACCTCATTTAGCACGCTTTTTTATCAAAATGATTACCATAAAACCACATAAATCAACAAATTTCATATGATTGTAACATGGGCCATAAACATACTTAAATGGAATAACCATACGGTCGACTTCCACACATATCACCAAATGGAATAACCAAACGGTTGAATTCCATACACAATGAATTTGAGGATAAAACATTACCAATTTTCCTTATTTTAACATGTAACCACCCATAATTTGGTTTATCATGTATCCACCCATCATTGGCCTATCACTTAACCACCCGTCAAATTTCTTAGAACCATTACATAATGTTAAGACATAAAATATTTTGAATATCAACAAGTCAGTAATAAAAGATAATTTGAAATCACAAGATATCATTTCAAGATATTGAAATATTCAACACATTTGAAAAACCATTCAAAATAACAAAACATCCAAAATGGGAATAAGTTATTTCATTTCATTTAAAAAACATTAAGGCTTTTAATGGAATCCAAATAATGATTACGAAAGAGGAGATGTCATTGTCACCATATATGTTAATAACATTCCATTTTTCATGTAGTAAAACACTTCATAGAAAAATTATTCCATTTGATTGAATGTAAAAGATAAATTGTTTTATACAATGTATAAATTAATGAGGTATATATTATCGAAATATACCTCATTGAAAGGAGATTAAGACAAAGTCCCTCACGGCATGTCCGACTTGTCTCGTATGTTCTTTTTTCTTCCTGAATAATAAACACAAGTTAATTTATATTTTTCGCATACCCTATTAAATTTTATTAATTCTTTTATATCAGTTATTAAATTTCTATTACAAATAGTTTATTAATTGAGTTTATATGATACATTTTGTTGATGATTGGAACATTAGTAAAAAATAAACTTGTTATAATTACAAATTTTCCATGTGGTCAAAAGTCTATTACCTCCCTAATTATAATAATTATTTAGATATAAAATATATCATATATATCCATTATATTTGTATTTATAATATTCCATATAATTCATATATAATAAATGGAATACAAAGTTAATGGAGACAGTAAGCCATACGTACGCATGAACGATAGTTTCATTTTGTTTTCATATTTAATGGAATGAAAACTAAATGATATATAGGTATATTATCATTAAAATATAATATTAATGTTATATATTTTAGATAAGTTCATTAATTAAATATTTTATACATTACATGTATAGCATGAACGAGTCATATCACTTTGAGGGTTCCGTAGTCCTCACTTCCTCAAATGAAATTATCATATTTACACATTATGGAAAGCATAATGGTATATTGTAAAGTAAAAATAAATTATAATAGAAAAAATATAAATATAATATATACAATATATAAATAAAGTTTCCTCATAATGGACACCATGAGAGGGGGTAGAATATAATTGAACAATCGTTGTTTCGTGAGGCCGTAGTCCGTAGTCCACACAAACAATATGTTATAAATCCATTAGATGGTGTTGTCAATGAGTCCAGGTCAATTAAATCTCATAAAAACATCCTATTATACTCATTATAATGGGTTTTTTCATAAATAATTTAATAATATTAGTTTAGGGGGTTGGATATGGAAAATAAATTGAAGAATCTTGAGAGAAGACATTACCTAAAATCGAGTATCTCCTTTTGATTTAAGATAAAGGGAATTCTTCAACTACCATATTCCCAAGGTAAGGAAATTTGAAGGAATATAGGGATGTTGGGAGATTATATGGGAAGGTTTTGGACTATACAAGGAGGCATTAAGTGTGTGAGTAAGGGGTAGAGGTGGTATCCTTTTATAAGAGGGTGAAGGGGTACTTTAGGAATACCATGAATGATTATTTTATTATAAACAGAATTTAGATTTTAAAAAGGTAAAAAACTCATTTAATTATAATATAAGATAATTCATTTCTGAAACCCTCTCAGCCAATTGGTTTTAAAAATGTTTTGGTTTCAAATTTAAACTTAGAATTTAGCTTTAACCCTTAGTTCACTAATTGAACTGTTACCATGTATTCATTTGTATTCATACTATATTGTAAATATAGTTACAATAAAATAACGTTAGAACCTCAAATGGTTGATTAATGAAATTTCTAACATTATCCATGTCACTCAGCTAAATCATATATTTTAAGTCTATTATACAATTTAATAAAATTTAATTTGTTTTAAAAATTCATTTATGTCAATTTTAATACTATTTATATCATGAATTTTTAAAAAATCCATAACATAATTATTTCTAAAAAACATCATTAATTAAAATATAACATGTAATAATCACCCATAAAATTCATGGATTACAGAAATTGTTTTGAAATAAATTTAATTTAATATATACATTTTCATTTATTTAAATCATTCATTAATATGGTAATCACTACATCACCATTGTGTCATAAATAATTTTATTTATTTAAATCTCTAAAAATTAAAAATAAGAAACAATGATGAGATAATTTTTTTAAAAATCTAATGAAATTTTATTTTAGAAAATATTACTCATATAACCCAATAAAAATTATTTTACTAAAAGATACTTGTTTTGGTTATATTTTCCTTGACTTCAAATTAAAAGTAATTAAATGTCATTTTCACATAAAAGTGGATCCATGTGGTCCTAAAAATGAACCAAAGATGACCATGGTAGTAACTATCTCATCCAATTGTGTTAGGACATGTGTTAGGGTAATTTAATATTATTATAATATTATTTTTTACCTTTATTTACCAGATTTACCCTTTTACCATGGTAAATAAAATATTAAATGAAGATACTGTTCATACTATCTAAAAATCAATGTTCCTTAATTTCCCAATTTGTAAACCATGATTACATATATGGAATCCATTTTAGCAAACTCAAAACTCCGAATTTGTATAAATTAATAAAAAATTAATTCCTTTTGTCAAAAACAAAAAGTGAATGTTTAATAAATAAAAACTATCAAAAAATTTACAGGAATTTATATCCAATTTCAAAGTGAAATTACATACAATGATTTTTTTTATTAAATGAAAATAATATAATCCAAATAAAATTTAAAAACAATTAAAATTAGAATCTAAGTATATTAATAAATTATTTTAAAGGTAATTTTGAATTAAAATGCTGTAGTTTTTCACTATTCATAAAAAATGAAATTTTGCATAAAAATACCAAAAATTAATCCAAAGTAAATTTGGATGTTCTGATTCTAATTAAGAATTACATTTTGTAAAATAAAACATATATAGTGTCAACCACTCGATTTAAATAGGGTTTTCAATCAAAAGATGGTAAAACAACATTTTTGGAAAAAATACTTCTTTTATAAAAAAGGAATGAATTTATTCAAATATCATATCTAGAAAACCGATAAGATTAATATAAAAATTACATTTAATATATATAATATATATTTCACTAAATAATAATCTATAAAAAATGATATAAAAACACAATTACTCTTTTAAATAGGTTTTCGTAAAAACACATCCATTATATTTAATTGGATTTTATTTCTATTTATAATAACTTTTGTAATCAATGAATCATAATATAATAATGTGTAAAAAATATATCAAATTTTAGTTTATACTATTCATTACCTCCAAACCAACGACTATTCATTAACTACCATTAAAAAAAATATTATTATACTATTTTTCAGTGTAACTCAATGTTGTGTGCAATGTAATATTTCAGAGAAGCCAGTTGTTTTGTGTCAAGTACGCTATCAGAAAAAGTGTATCCTTTTACAAAAAATTAATATCTTATTCATTAGTAACAATTAAAGTAAAAAAGTATTATTATATATATATATCTAGTATGTTACATTCTTCCCTCTTTTGGAAATTTCATCTTCGCAATTTTAAAATTGGGTTTAGAAACTTCATTAAAAGTCCCACATTAGAAAAAGAGTTCATAAAACAATCACATTAAAAAAATAAAGAGAAGTATAAAGGTAACCAGTGATAACACATACTAGGATTGCATGAAATCATTGATATAGAAGTGAATACTTACAATCATGTTCCTATGGAGAGTGATAAAATACATGATCAGGGGATAATTAACCACCAGAAAACCACCAACTTGTGAGGGGTAAAATGGTATTTGATTACCCAATAGGAAAACTAAATGAACATTTTTTTGTTCTATTTCATAATGTTGAAGAATTTACTTATGATGTTTACTAAGAAATGAATGAAATATACTTACATTTAATGTGGAGTTTCATCCTTTAATAAGTTTCTACAAAAAACACATCTTTTCTCCAAATGATGAGTATTAATGATGACTTGGTCACACTTGAAGAATTCGAATTAACTTCTATAGAATATCATGATTCAAAAAATATGAACCATATATTTCCCCTTTCTTTATACATTAACCAAAAACAAAATTATTTGTACATGATCAGATATTCCCCAAAATTATAATCTTTTATAAAAAAATATTACTGTTAATCTACATAATTGAACAAAAAATACCCAATGCTCATAAAAGACTATTAAATACAGAATTGTCCGAAAAATTATTCAAAATAATCCAAAATATGTTTGAAACCCAAAATTCAGATGGACTTGATTACATAGTCTTCCAAAAATATATTAACATTTATCTCCAAATAATATAGGCTACTCTTAAAGTCGGATACTGAAATGTAATTAACCAAATCACATATACTCTATGATATATTAATCATTTCAACAAATAAAACATATATATATATATATATATATATATATATATATATATATATTTGAACACAATAAAAACAAAGAATATTAAAAAATAAAATTCCACCATTAATCCTCAATTGAAGTCATAATGTATTATATTTTCCATATGCATATATTGTCCTCAAAAGAGAAAACGTCTTTGAAAATAACCTTTACCACTTAATCACCAAATCATTTTCCTATAATATCCATTTGATAAAAAATATTATCCAAAATAAACTTATTATTGATTAATAAAATCATTTAACTATAATAAATAAGTTATATTAACCAGGGACTTCAAATAGGCCACTGGTAGGGGATTCACCCTTGTTGCCCTTCAGTTGTGGGTTTGATTCCCATGGCCTTGATGGATGTGTTGAGTTGTCACCCATCCTGTGGGGTGTCCTATTTCTAAAACCATATCATTCTTATATCATTATAAAAGTAATATAATTTCATAAAAAATAACCATAACCTATTCTATCCTCAATGGTTATCTAATACACAACATTTTTCATCCCAAAACTTAATAACCATTTATCACCTCAAAAACAGATCATATGAATATCTAAGGATATTCATTATATACAAAAAAGAAAATATAATTCTGTATTGAATACAATTTTCACCTATCGAACATTTGTGTTACACATATTATAAAAAATACTTCCAAAGTAATTGCATCATTGAAATATCCATAATACTTTTAAGCATTTCATCATCTTAAAATCTACCATGACTCCTAAATCCCTTATATGTGGACTTCATACTCATTCGACATTCTTCATGATCCATTAAAAATTATTTTCCAAATTATTCTATAATACATATTTCCTACTAACAAAATATTGAATAATATCATATTATTCAATAATGTAAAAACATCTGCTATAAAAATATTCCGCAGATTACATTTTTCTTTGTCAGTTTGCTCATCCTCAATTGGAATGCCATTAGGTACTAGAAAACATATCTATTTATGGTATTTATGATCCAATTCCCAAACCATCTTTAGAGAATATCAGTTTGTATAATTACTATGCACACCACATTTAAAACATTATATTGATCCATTGGAATTAAATTCATTCCATTTCCTTAAGTCAACCAAATGCTTACTTTTTTCCATAGAAGGTTCTTGCATTATAAACTTTATTACCACATCTATAGAATATTCATTTACCCTTGAATAATTTTATTTAGTTTTTCTTTCCAAATCCTTGAAATTAAGTACTTTGAATATACTTATATTTATGATTATTACCTAAACATCTATAGGGATTTGTTTCACGCATATACAATGCCTTATAAAAATCACCAAGGTTTATGTGGTCAATCATGACTGTATATATTTGGTTGATAATAACAACAAGTGTTATCATTGTATCTCTCATTTCATTCAGTTTATTATTCTAAAATCCATCGTAGATTTCTTCACATCCATCGTTACTTTGGTGCCTACAAGATCCAGCCATATACTAAAACCAAAAAGGCCAGTGTGAGTATATCAGTAAAATCAAAATATAATATCCTATGAGGATGGTAAATAAGAAGATATATATATTCATGTTATATTGAACTAATTGGATTTAACTAAAATAACTATGACTCTTTCTAATATGATGACCATTATGGCTATGTCACATATTATTAAAAAACACCCTAACCTCTAATGTTATGTAAACTGACCTCTAATACCAACTGTGAGGCCCCAATGTCCCACACTACATAATCATGAATTAATATAATAATTCAAATCAAAAATATTTTTATGTTTATGGATTCACATAATTTGGCCATAACTTATACCTATCAATTGGAATATTATATTTAGACACTTTTACTCAGTATCCATTTTTTTTATAAAATATGAACTCTTAAAAAACAAAGAAACATGTTTAGTTTAATGTTTTAAATGGCATGAATTTTTTGTGATCCCATCCTTGAACCTATTCCACATTATGTGCTATGAAAAACATTTTGAAAACATGTGATGTGCATAAAATTCTCAGTTATGGACACATAAAAAAGATAAACTGTTAGTTTTCATAAAAACACTTAAACCATGAATACATTATCATAAAGTAATACTTTTCACCTTAAAAACTATCAAAAAAAAATCAATGTATATATGTTCGTTTTATACCATTTTTTGTAACCGAATGACTACCATAAAACCAAAGAAAGTCACATATAACATGTAAAGGTAACATGGTACATAAAAATACATAATTGGAATAACCATACAGTCGACTTCCACACATATCACTCAATGGAATAGTTATAATACTGACTTCCATACTCAATGCATTGGAGGTTGTAAAATCACCAAAAATCATTGGTTTTTAAAAAACCACCTGTCATTTGGTTTATCACATAACCCCCCATCATTGGTTTACCACGTAACTTCCTGTCAAATGTACAAGTACCATTAAATTATCATAACACATAAAATATTGAAAAATTTCAACATTTCAGTAATAACATTTTATTTTAAATAAAAAGATTTAATTTCAAGATATTGAGATAATTAATCAATTTAAAAAACCAATTTCATTACCAAAACCCCCAAAAAGGGAATACTTGACTTCTTTACCTTTTAAAAACATTAATTCTTATAGAGAAAGCTAAATAATGATTACAGTGGAAGATATGTCATTGTCGCTGCAAATGTTAAAAACATTCCTTCTATTTTTTAGTAAAATGCTTCATAGAAAAAATATTCCAATTGAATGAATATAAAATTCAATGGGTTTTAATATAGTATTTATAAAATAATTAGGTATAACTTATCTAAATATTCCTTAATGAAAGGAGATTGAGATGAAGTCCCTTACCCCGTTTTCGATTTGTCTCATATGTTTCTTTTTCTTCCTAAATAATAAAAATAGTTTTAATAAAACATGATTTAGAAAATTTTTCAGGTCTGTTATTCCTTTTATATCACTTATTACTATGATATAAAAATTAATTAATTATTTGAGTTCATATCATACATTTTTTCGATGTTCGGAACAAGAGTAAAAAATGAACATGTTATATTTAAAAAATCTCCAAGTGGTCAAACGTAAATTATTTCCAAAATGATGTTAATGATTTAGATATCATATATAACATATATATCTAGTATATATTTATTAAGAATATTCCATAGAATTTGAATATAATAAATGAAATTCATCATTCATGGAGACATTAAACCATACGTACACATGAACACTACATTCATTTCTTTTTCAAATTTAAAAGAATGAAAACTAAATGATACTTAGGTATATTATAATTACAGTATAATATCTATGTTACATATGAAACAAAATTTCATTAATTAAATCTTTTATATGTTCCATGTATATCTTGAATGATTCATATCACTTTGAGGGGGAGGTAGTCCGTACATCCTCAAATGAAATATTCGTATTTATGCGTTATGGAAAGCATACAAGTATAATTTAATATTAGAAATACATAATAATAAAGAAAATATAAATATACTATATATCATATATAAACAAAGATCCATAATAATGGACACCATGAGAGGCAGTTGGAGATAATTGAACAATGATCATTTCATGAGGTAGTAGTTCGTAGTCCATAAAAACAATATTATATAAATCATTAGATGATGTTGTGTGTGAGTGTAGGTTGAATAATTCCCATAACCACATCCTAGTATTCTGGTGATACTTGTGTTGTTATAATTTAATGGAATGAATAGAGTATAGGGGGTTGGAGAAGGAAAATAAATAGAAGAATAATGATAGAAGACACTACATCAAATCAGTTAACTCCTTTTCAATTAAGCTAAAAGGCCTTCATAAATTGAATCCTGACCAATGGAAGGCTTTTAAGAGAAACACAGGGATTTTGGGAGATTATTGTTTTTTATTTTTTGGACGATCCAAGGGGTCTTGAGAGGAGTGAGTAACAGTTAGAGGTGGTGGCCTTTTATAAGAGGGAGAAGGGGTACTTTAGAAATGTCATGAAATATTATTTTATTATAAACAGAATTTTTATTTTAAAAAGTTCCCCAAATAATTTAATTGTAATATAAGTTGGTTATTTTTATATATAATTTTAACCAAAATGTTATAGATATGTTTTGGTTTCAATAATAACATTATCTTTTAGCTTTAACCTTTAGTTAACTAATTTAACTCCTACCATGTCTTTTTCAGTATTCATACTATATGGTGAATATATTTACCATAAATTGAGAATAGAACCTAAAGTGGTTAATCAATGACATTTAAAATATTCTCTAAGTCATTTGGATGAATCTTATATTTTTAGGACAATTATATAATTTAATAAAATAGTATTTTTTTAAAAACACATTTATATCAATTTTTATACTATTCATATCAAGACATTAAACAAAATAAATAACAACATTTTTATTTTGGAAGAACATCATTAAATCAAAGATAACAGGTAATAATCATCCATAAAATTATTGGATGACATAAAAAATTTCAATATAAATTTATTTTAATATTTATAATTTAATTTATTTAAATCATATATTAATAAGGTAATCACTATATAATCACCGTGTCATCAATAAATTTATTTAATTATTCTCCAAAAATTATAAATAAAATTCAATTATATAATACATATTTTAATCCTTATAGTAAATATTTATATTAGAAAATATAACTTATACAACCCCATAAAAATTGATTTACTAAATGATATATGTTTAGGTTTTATTTTCCTTATCATTATATTAAAAGTAATTAAATTTCATTTTCTCACAAAAGTGGCTCCATTGGGTCCTAAATTGGCCCAAGGATACCAATGGTCGTAAATATCTCATCCAATTGGGTTTGGACATGTTCTAGAGTAATATAATATTATTTTTACCCATATTTTCCAGATTTAAATTTAACCATGGAAAATAAAATAATTACGAAAGTTACTATTCAAAATATATAAAAATAAAAGTTACATATTTTCACAATTTAGACCTCTTGATTCCAAATATGGAATCCATTTTTCCAAATCCAAAACACATAAATTTCAGAAATTAATTAAAAATTAATTTTCGTCATCAAACCCAAAAAGTGGGTTTTTAAGAAGTAAATACTACCAAAAGACTAACAAGCGTTTATGTCCAATGTCATAGTGAAATTACTTATAATTACCAAAAATAAATTAAATTATAAAATTAAAATACAATTACACAATAAAACAAAATAAAAGTACAATCTACATATTTATGCAAATTATATTACAATTCTATTTTGAATTAAAATGCAGTATTTTTCCCTATTCATTAAAAAACAAACTTTAGTAGAAAAACACCCAAATATCATCCATAGTAAATTTTAATGTTACGATTAGTAATAAAAAGATTATTTTGTCAATTAAAACATATAAATTTGTCAAAAAATATATTTAAAAATGGTTTTCCATCAAAAGGTGGTAAACATAATTTTTAGAAAAATTCATCTTTTCTCTGAAAAGAATGAATTTATTCTTATATCATATATATAAAATGTATAAGATGAATTTAAAACATTAAACTTAATATATATAATTTTTTTTTCATTAAATAAAAATCCATAATGGGTTATATGAAAATAGAACTATTTAATTTAATATTATTTTTTCATAAAAACACAACCATTATATTCAATTTGTTTTTATATCCATTTCTAATAAATTTGGTAATAAATGAATCATAATTAAAACATGGGTAAACCATATTTTTAAATTCAGTTGATACTATTCATTCCATCCATTCAAAAGGCTTGGCATTAACAACCATTTAAAATAATAATAATATTATTGTATTATATTTCAATGTAACTCAATGTAGTGTGTAATATAATATTTCTAAGAAGCCTGTTGTGGCATGTTGAGTACTCTATCCAAAAAAAGAATCCCATATAACATAATTTTAATAACATATTAATACATAAATTTTTTAAAAAGTTATTATTCTATAAATACATAGGTCCTTACAATCTAACCATGGAACCATGAAACGATCACTCCTAGAAAAGATAAATTTTCCATTATATCCCATCAAAATTTCCATCAATGAACTTAACAGTATGATAATAAATATGATATATTTGGAATAGGTTTATAATAATGTAATTAATGAATGTGATTTTCTTAACAAGTAGAATAATGGAAACTACATAATGAATTCACACATATGTTATGGGAATATTTAACTATGAAAACTCATTTTTAATGTTCTAATTATTTATTTTATAAATGATTCCCTTTCATGTATATATTATTTAAATGATTTTTATGAATTTATTTGAAAATAAAATTAATCAATTTATATCAAATGTTTTCACAAAGTGATATCTTAAAGGGGTTATGTAATGGATTTTATTTAAAAAATAAGCATTTAAATGTTTGTTTTTACAAAACATAACTTGCAGGTTTTTTAACATATTCTACATATTATGATTTTCCCACTATTATTATTACATAATGTTTTTAATAATTCATTACATGATATCATAGTTATTTACAAATAAAATGTTATCCATTTTATATTCACAATACTCTTCTAAAATAAGTGACTTTCCTCATGGAATGTTTTTATTATTGTATTATTCATGTTTAATGATTATATTCTAGTTCTTTGGAAATGATTTTGATAATCGGTGGTTCCATTATATACCATTTATGGATGTCTCTATGATATCTCTCTAATGAAATCATTATGTTGCATGTCTACTGTATGGTTATTCCAAATGATACTATGATGGTTACTCCATGTATAACCATGAGGATTATATCTAGTATAAACATAATGGTTTTTTGTAGTAGCTTCCTGGGAGATATAATGAGTTATTTTTAAAATTATTCCCCAACTATATTATATGATTTTTATTGATTTGTTTTTACATAAACACTAGTTTTTACATTTATTGTTATTCTCATTATGATTAAAGGAAATTGTATGTTACAATTTAAGGGTGAAATGTATAGCCTTTTCAAAAATATCTCATGTGTTTTTGAAGTTTTCCTAAAACAATTATTAGTTTTATTATGAATTAAATTATTATTATTAAATCATTAATGTAATAATTTTTGATGAATATGTTAATCCATTTTTATGAATTGATTATTTTGAACAAAATATTTGATTGGAAAAAATGAATATTTTAATAGTAATGATAGACTAAGTGTTGACTTCATTATTTTAATTCCCATTACTATGATTTTTTATTATCCGAACAAGTCATAATTTTTTTTTCAGGTATATGTAGTGATAAATAGTGAAAAGAATAATGTCTAGGTGAAATGTTTTTATTTTTTAATATAAAATATTGTTTTATTTTATGGTGTTTATTGAGAGGGAAATGGATCTTGATTAAACATTACCCTTATAATATATTGGTTTAAAATATAACCAATTTTCAAAATTTTATAAAACTATAATGATAAAATATAACATGTTATAAAAAAATTAATTATATTCTAAAGTCACTGGAATACATAATTATTATGGTCGAGTCCTTAAAAAAAATTTATACTATTTACATGTATTTCAAATTATTATGCCGAAGTAATTTTTCATACACATTTTATGGACATATAATTCCCATGAAATTAGATAAATAACATTAACCATAATTAATACAATCCCATTATCATTTATTCACACTAGTCTTTGCACCAAAATTCTCCCATGGGTTTCCATGCTTTATTTTTATTTATATACTTGAAATACACATTTACACCCATGGGTATTCAACTAGATTTAAATATCCTCCCTTTATTGGGGAAATATATCTTTTATTTATAGAAACAATAATATTTTAATTAAATGTGATGAAATATGTAATATGAAAACATATTTAAATATCACTATGTCTGATTGTGTATAAATCGTTCAACACTAAACATAAACTAACAATGAATTATTATCTATTTAATTTCATAGATATAACCTAGACATAAAATTATAGGTTAGGAATAGGATAATCCATATAATTAAAAATATATAACATCCTTCATGAAAACTAATGTATTCTTCAATTCTAGAAAAATAGACACTCAGTTAATCAGTAAAGTGATTTTATTATTCAAAAGAATGGTTTCATAATTTATTAGTATTATTTGTCATAATATTATATTGATTTATATTACAATTATAATTTTTCATTGATAAAAAATATATTACATTGGAAATTATTATTTGAAAATAATAATTGGATAAATATATGAAAAATTTATAAAATGATTGATTTTTAAGTGATTAGTGAAATGTAAATATTTTTATTGAAAAGTGTAATTTACTTTCTTGTTTATAAAATGTTTTCAACACCCAAATGATTTAAAAAAAATTCATATGGCATGTAATTCTTGAAAAACTATGTCTCTACATAAAAATATATTATCTTATAATTATTTAAAACAGATAGTTATAATGTAGCTTGTAAACATAAGTTTACCGATTCATTGAATTGAATTTAGAAAAATGGATATATGTGGCTGTGATTAGTAAGATATTTAGAGCCTCATAAGAGCAAATTAATTTTTTTTCAATATAAAAATGATACTCTGAAATAGAAATGTTACCATTATTAATTGTAATATGACCTAATGAATAGTAAAATCACCTATGAATGTATAAATACAATTTAATCATCTTATAAACATTAATATGATATAATTATATAATTGTATAAGAAAAATATTGTTTTAGAAATTATTATTTCTGTGTTGGTATTTTTATATGTCATAAATATTTTATCAGAATTTAATGATTAATTTAATAATTTAAATGGAAATTAATATTCACAAAATATATTCACACATTAAAATTGTTTGTCTTATTATTTTAAGACAATTTTATTAAACAGTTGTTAAAATTTTAAAGTGATATAAAATTACATATAATTTTAAAATCTTTATTTTAATGTAAATTATGAATTAAAATTAAAATTAAATATATCATATTTAGTAGATTTTTTTTAAATATTTGTGTTCATTTTTGAACTATACGCATAAATTAATGTTTCAAGTGATTTATTTTTATTTTTATAATATACATGACTTTTTAGCGAATTGAAAAATAGGATAATTTACAGTTTATATACATTATAAGTAATTTACACAATTCAATGAGTCATGGGTAGTGTAACAACAATTGGTTCAAACTCACATGATCTAATTACTATATTTAGTCACAAGAATCAAAATTATTTCTTCTCTAGAGAAAAATAATAACCAAATGAATTAAATAAAGATAAAACTCACTCTTCCTCAATTATAAATATAAAATTTTCTCCTCACACATATTGATCTAATATAAAAGCTCTATATTCATCCCAATTATATTACCAAACCTCCTCCCCATACCATGTGCTTTTTGGATTAACAAATTGTATGAACCCTGGTTTTTAGAGCATGTTAAATTTTCTGACCCTGTTTGAAATTTTAACTTTTTCTATAAAATTTTGGCTGATTCTTGAGAATTATGGAAAATCTGGGATATTTTTGGAAATTTCCAGACTACACGCCATGTACTCCCAAGTACACGCCGTGTATGTGTAGGCGAGTGACCGACTGTGTGCCCATCCAGTACATACCATGTGGTACCATGTGTAAATTTCCATCTACACAGCATGTAGTCTTCCTTGAAACGCCGTGTAATATCGTTCTGTGTAATGGCCGAGTCTCTAGTAATTTGTTAACCATGCACACGGTCCAAGATGTGCACTGGACTCCGCTTAAGTTGGAGTAGGAAAAAGTAATCTACACGGTGTGTAGTCTTGAAATACACGTCGTGTATTTTTATTTTTATTTGAGCACCCGAGACGCTATCGCATCTTATTTTCCAGAATTGTTTTCTTCTTCCCCGTTGGACGAACTGTTTGTCTGAGAACCTCCGAAAAATAGAAACCCTCATAGATTCTTCATACGAACTCTGTTCTTCAATCTGTCGGTGGCAGCAGGACCGCATCTGAAAGGCTAACCCCGCACACCCCTCTTAGTCCTTAATTCCTTTCCTATTTCTCTGTAGTTTCCATCCGAGCGGAATAGCTGTAATTTGACGGAAACACAGATCTACCATGTTTTAGACCAATTCAGGGGATGATATCGAAGGAGTGTCATCGTATGAGTACGAGGTGGGTGGTGGATAACTTCTTTCGTGTTTTCGTAGACTTTTGGGGGTTGCGACATTCTGGCGTGACATCGTGTACTGAGCGAAACCCTGTTTAATTGTTTTTAATTAATTATCTACAATGTGGGATGCCTCTAGGTATTCCATGACCTAGTTGTGATCGAACGAGGCCGGGTTAGAGGCCATTGCTCGTTTGAGGCATTTCGGCCGGGGGTACCGAAATGGGTATAAATTGAAGTGCTTAGTTTAAACTGTTGAGTTTAATTTGTTAAAGTATGATTGAATTTTTTTAAGGCATTCAAGACCTTATTTGCTGGTATGGGATGACACATGTGTAGTGAAATTTGACTGTTTTGTAATTGCTTGTTTAAAGTGATGCTTGCGAGTATAAATATATGTAATGTGTGATTTTTCCTATGTTGAACTATTTAGTTGTATTGGGCGTGGCCTAGATATATTATTGAGTGTTGTGGATCATAGTTTGGGGATTTTCCCGGGATAATTGGGTGGTTTCTACCATGGGATTATGCATCATGGACGTCGGTTGAGACAGTTGGACTGTCAGGTTGGGCTTAGCCCGAGTTACTTGGATGGAGAGGCCATCAGACTTGAGTGACTGGTTCGCAGGGACACGAGGTGTCAGAGGTGTTGTGGCTTGGGAACTTATTGAGGTGATTACCGCTCACCATGTACTTTTTATTAGTGTGAATACAGATAGACTCTATGATGAGGTGGTACAACCACTCTCTAGGTAGAGGCCCCCGAAATATGCATTTAGGTGTTATTGGTTTGAGGTTTCTATCCATAAGTAGCCACATGGGAGGTGAGGAGCCTTAGGGGGAGAGTGTTGAGGCTGTCAGGTTGGGGGTCGAGGCTCGCTGTGATTTTAGGGAAGATATCACGGTCCCTCTAGGTATTATTTGAGGGAAGACATCGCGGTCCCTCCTGTTATTATTTGAAGACATGTATCACTGTTCCTCCGAATGTTGTGTCATGGGAAGGTTGAGCTTTCGAGCTGGGTTAAGATTATTGGGCGTACCTTCAGGACGTCGGTATTTGAGACACAAGGTGTCCGGTGGCACGTGGTGCTAGGTTACAGACTAGAGATTCCGGCGTTGGCCGAAGAAGGTGACACTTCCTGATGGCTACTGAGAACCAGTGAAGTTTATGTTTACTTTAGGGGATTGTAATGTTTACTATTTTTATTATATAAGAATGTCTGTTGAAACACTTATATTAGATATGCACCATTGGGTGGTATCCTACTGAGACTCGTCTCACACCCCACACGGGCCCTTCGGGACGCGTGTAGACTTTATGAATTTGCATGCAGGTAGAGGGTCATCCTATGGATCTAGAACTTAGTGATGTTGGTATAGAGACTGGTATGGATCTTGAGGTCGTGCCTTGCTGGAGTCATTTTTCTTAGTTTATTTTTTTGTATTAGCATGCTTACTTTATTATGTAGCAACTGTTGGTTATCCATTGGTGCCATTCTATTTTGATATGTATGACTTTCCATGGATGCATATTTTTTTGTTTACAACCATAGTTGCTTGTGATATTTAGCATGTTTTTTGGTTTACTTTCCACTACTATTGTTTTTATATTGTTTCCATTTTTTATTTTATATTTGATATTCTTCCGCTCTGCGGGTCTGGTTTGAGTCTGCCGAGTCATTCAGTTTCCGCTTCTTATAAACATTATACTCAGACTAATGCCTTTATTTCCTCCGTGAGGGTATATCCTACCTACTATACCTATTCAGACCCTCACTGCTAGTTGGAAGCCTTTGGCGTTCATGGGAGGTGCGCCTAAGGTAGTGACACCTGACCCGTTTGGCACTGTTCGGGTGGCTGACCGAGTCTGGGTCGTTATAAAGTGGTATCAGAGGAGTTCTTAATAGGGATTTAGTATTTCCTCCTTGCTGAATACTAATGAGTTTGAGACATATCATTTATTTCTGTTGGTTTTAATATTTTGTTTATGGTAGACTGGTGATAGGTTGTTACTAGAACTGGGTTTCTAGCTTGTGTTTGGGTTCCTGTAGCCCCAGGTATGAGGGATGGACCAAGTTTCCATGGGTGGGAATTGCTGGTTTCTTTTTCATAGATTATTGTTTGTATGATTTCCACCTCGGAAGCTCACTTGATGTGTGATGTTATTGATTGTGATATGTGACCCTTGACCCAGTGTGGTAGGGGAGAAATGGACCTTGGCCCGGTATGGAAAGGATTGTTTGCTTGGATTTTGATAGGCACATTTTAGGGTATTTCAATTTCATAATTGCACGTCTTCTTTGTGAAGTGATAATGCAATGTGAATAAAAAATCAATTTCCATTTTAAGTATGCTTTGAAATGTGAATAGGTGAAATTCCTAAGATAATTTCTGGTTTTTTGCAATATGTATGCCAGGATTTGTGTATTTTTAGAATTGAATGTTCCAGGATATTTGGGACTGGATCTTATTAGAGAAGGCATATATTATGACTGAGGCAGTGTAACTATCAGGATTGGATGACTCGGTCATCGGGTTATAGGCAACGTTGGTTGTCAGGATGGGCATGGACCAAGGTACCATTGATACTTGGCTCTGTTGAGGGAAATTAAGGAGGCCATGAGGTCGGGATGCCGAGGGCATCAGTTGCGATAGGGGAGAGTAAGGGTAGTTGTTATACACTGCCTATTTACTACATACCTTATCTGCATATAATATATTATTAAATATATATATATATATATATATATATATATATATATATATATATATAGGCTGTCTGACCATTTTTGGTATTCAGTGGGTTACTCCTTTACGGATCAATGGAGCGTCGGGCAGGAGAAGATACAGTGCCGTAGGATCAGGTTCAGAATCCGGTGCAGGCAGAGCAAGAGCCACAACTATAGGCTTAGGGACATGATTAGGTTCAAGATCCAGTGTAGGCGAGGCAACATTCAGGTCTGGCAGTGTTCAGACCATGCATTGGCGATTAGCTCCGAGCTAGCCTGGTATGTGTCTTATAGGGGATTGGAAGAGGAACGCATGGTACATAACCTTCTATGGAATATCTGATGCGGGAGTCCTAGTCCCATCACCCGCAACTTTTTCAGGGTGATGGTGGTCCACAGGCGGCAGATAACTGGATAGAAAGCGTGAAGATGATCTACGAGCAGCTCAAGACGCCTCCAGGGCAGAGGGTCAAGCTGGCGATGTACATGCTGAGAGGACCGGTGAAGCGTTGGTGGGATGTACAGGTACATGCTCGTAGGCATGAGGGACTGGCATGGAAAGACTTTGAGGAAAGGTTCTTCGAGCACTTCTACTTGGAGAAACTAAGGGTAGAGAGAGCTCATGAGTTCTTGAGTCTCCAGTAGGGAGATATGTCTGTCATGGAATACGTAGCTACCTTCATAGAGTTGTCTCACTTTGCACCTGGTATGGTAAGTGATGACGTAGCTATGGTGAGGTGCTTCGAGGATGAATTATGACACACCATTCGGGTCCAGGTGAATATCTTCAGGCTCAATTCCTTCTCAGAGGCAGTGAACCGGGAACTTATAAGAGAGGGAAACAAGAGGGATAAACCCCATATTGGCAGGGCGACAGCTATAGACGATGGTTCGAACAACAGGAAGTGAGGTAGAGATGAGTTCCAGTAGGGAGGGCATGCCAAGGACTCAGCTAGGTCACCTCGTGGAAGATCAACAGTGGGTTTTTTTAGTGTTGGCAGCCGGGACATGTTTGGGCTCGGTGCGATAGGCCTCCGAAGGAGTGCCGGCCATGTGGACAGGTGGGGCATGTGGAGAGGTTTTGAAGGTAGCCTTCTCAGACAGCCGATAGGTAGGGACAAGGACAGACTATGGAGTCAGGTGGTGGTTCATTTTCAGTACTAGGAGAGGGCAGTCGAGGTTCTGTTGTGCGCAGAGGACGTGACAGAGATGGTGGGACCCAGCTGAGGGGTCAGCGGCCGGTGATTGGAGCAGCACCACAGGGAGGTCAGGCATCAGGCAGTCATACATCAGGCTAGGTGCACGTTATGGAGCTATCAGGGACAGAGCAGGCTGGTGAGCCAACAATGGTGGAAGGTACACCGCGGGTGTTTCCATGTTTTTCTTTGATTTATTTTGGAATGGCCTCTTGAGGCATTTCTGGTTGAGTGCATGAGTTGTACATGATACTTGGGGACTGACTAGATTCTAGTTAGTGGGATTGGCATCATATCAGATGCGTTATATATTTTATTTATATATTTGAGATGCATAGAATCAGGAGCATCAAGGATGTAGGTTATGTGAGGTGCCATGGGCATTGGGGCATCGTGGATGCGGTTTACTTGAGGTGCATGGCACCGGGTTTTGATTGGAGCATCTATGAGATACATGACATCTTGGAGGCGGACACCGATGCGGTGAGGGTTATGTTGTGTGTTGGAAGTGACATATGGGATCCAAGGAGGTTCAGGGGTGATTATGCATCATGGGATGAACCCTGGGTCCAGGAAATAAGTCATTGGGCCTTGTTTGTTTATTTTGATTGCTTTGAGTATTGTTCGGGTTTAGACCGAGTATGAAATTCCTAAGGCGGGGAGCCCCTTGAGGAATTTAGTCAGGACCATTGAGACCGGGGAAGTCTGGGTTACTTGATTGAGGTTGTATGTTCGGTTCCATCTCTAGGTTTCGTGTGATATCTCGGGGACGAGCTATGTTAAGGTGGAGAGTTTGTAAGGACTCGAGTTTTTAGAGAGGGTTAAATTTTTAGACCCTGTTTGAAATTTCTGCGTTTTCGATAATTTTTTTTCTAATTCTGGAGAAGTCTAAAAAATATAAGATGTTTTTGAAAATTTCCACACTACATGCTATGTACTCCCAATTACATGTCGTGTATGTGTAGGCGAGTGACCGGCCGTGTTCTCTTTGAGTACATGTCATGCAGTACCATGTGTAAATTTCCATCTACATGTAGTTTTCCTTGACACGCCGTGTAATCTTGTTCCGTGTAATGGCCGAGTCCCTGGCCGTGCGTTGATTGTGTACACGGTCCAAGCCGTGCAATGGACTCCGCTTAAGTCGGAGTACAGAAAAGTAATCTACATGACATGTAGTCTTTAAATACACTCCATGTACTTTTATTTTTATTTGAGCATCCGAGACGTCGTCACGTCTTATTTCCATTATTGTCATCTTCTTCCCCGTTGGACGAACAGTTCATCCGAGAACCTCCAAAAAATAGAAACCTTCCTAGATTCTTCACATGAACTCCGTTCTTTAATACTTCGGTGGTAGCGGGACCACATCGGAAAGGCTAACCCCATGCACACCTCTTTATCCTTGATTCCTTGCCAATTTCTCCACAGTTTCCATCCGAGCAGAATTTTTGGAATTTGATAGAAACACGGATCTACTACGTTTTAGATCGATTCAAGGGATAATATAAAAGGAGTTACATCGAACGAGTATGAGGTGGGTGGTGCATACCTTCTTTCATGTTTTCATAGTCTTTAGGGGGTTGCGAACTTCGGGCGCGATGATTGGAATTGAGAGAAACCTTGTTTAATTGTTTCTAATTAATTATATTCAATGTGGGATGCCTCTAGGTATTACCTCACCTAGTTGTTATCAAGTGAGGCTGGTTTAGAGGTCATTGATCATTTGGGGCATTTTGGCCGGGGGTGCCGAAATGTGTATAAATTGAATTTCATAGTTTAAACTGTTGAGTACAATTTTTTAAAGCATGATTGTATTTTCTTAAGGCATTCAAGACCTTAGGTGATGGTAGGGGACGAGACAGGTGTAGTGAAATTTGACTGTTCAATAATTTCTTTTCTAAAGTGATGGTTGTGAGTATATATATATGAAATGTGTGATATTTCCTATGTTGAACTGTTTAGTTGTGTTGGGTGTGGCCCAGATATATTGTTCAGTGATGTGGATCACAGGTTGGGGCTTTCCCCGGGATACTTGGGTGGTTTCGACCATGGGATTGGGTGTCATGGATGTCGGTTGAGATAGTTAGACTATCAGGTTGGGCTTGACCCGAGTTACTTGGATGGCGGGGCCATCACAATTGAGTGACTGGTTCTCAGGGACACGAGGTGTCCAAGGTTTTGTGTCTTGGGAACATATTTAGGTGATTACCACTCACCGGGTACTTTTGAGTAGTGTGCACACAGATAGACTACGTGATGAGGTGGTACAACCACTCGCTGGGTAGAGGCCCCTAATAGATATAGGTAGGTGTTATTGGATTGGGGGTTCTTGCCATAGGAATCCACGTGAGAGGCGAGGAGCCTTCAGGAGATAGCGTTGAGGCTGTTAGGATGGGAGTTGAGGCTCGCCGTGATTTGAGGGAAGATATCACTGTCCCTCCATGTATTATTTGAGGGTAGACATTGCTGTCCCTCCATTAATTATTTGAGGCCAGGTATCGCTGTTCCTCTAGATATTGTGCCATGGGAGGGATGAGGTTTCGAGCTGGGTTACGATTATTGTGCCTACCTTCGGGATGTCGGTACTTGAGACACATAGTGTCAGGTGGAATGTGGTGCCAGGTTATAAACCAGAGATTCCGGCATTGGCCGAAGTAGGTGACACTTCCTGGTGGCTGTTGAGCACTAGTGAAGTTTGTGTTTACTTTTGGGCATTGTATTGTTTACTGTTTTTCTTATATAAGCATGTCTGTAGAAAAACTTATATTAGGTACACACCATTGGGTGGTAGCCTACCGAGACTCATCTCACACCCCACACGGGCCCTTTGGGACGCGTGTAGACTTTATGAAATTGCGTACAGGTAGAGGGTCATCCTCAAAAGCTGGACCTTAGTGCTGTTGGCATAGAGACTGGTATGGACCTTGAGTCTGTGCCTTGCTGGAGTCATTTTGCTTAGTTCCTTTTTTGTATTAGCATGCTTACTTTATTATGTAGCAACTTTTGGTTAACCGTTGGCGTCATTCTACATTGATATATATGAATTTCGATGGATGAATGTTTGTTTGTTTACAGCCATAGTTTCTTGTGATATTCATCATGTTGTTCTGTTTACTTTCCACTGCTACTGTTTCTATATTGTTTCCATAGTTTATTTGATATTAGATATGCTTCTTCTATGCTGGTCTAGTTTGAGTCTGCTAAGTCATTAAATTTCTTCTGCTTATAGACATTATACTCAGACCAGTACCTTTATTTCCTCCGTGAGGGTATAGCCTACCCACTATACCTATTTAGAACCACACTGCTAGTCAGAATCCTTTGGCGTTTAAGGGAGGTGATCCTAAGGTAGTTACACCCGACACGTTTGGCACTATTCAGGTGGCTGGCTGGGTCCGGGTCGTTATACAAAGGAACAAAACCAAACCCTTAAAGAGGTTTTCAATAAGAAGGAATCATGAGGTAAAACCCTCTTCCATTTTAATTAAATTTCTTTTTTATGTTTCTTTATTTCCTTATCTTCTCCGCACATACCCATTTTCATATAGCATGAAACTTCATTATCCAATATATACATGAATTTTTTCATGTTTACGGAATAGTTCATCATCATATCTCTTCTTCTATCTTATTTACAACAAGAATGAAAACATCGTATGTGTGGTGATGATTAAGCACATTTGTGGATGATGTGATGTCATAATTGAATTTCTTCATCAAGGTTGGTCATGAAATAATGTTTTGGTTGATACAAATTATACAATGTGTATTATATCTTATGCAATTTTCTAGAACAAATTTTTAAAAATGATATTAATTTATAAAACAAAATGAATTTGTTGTGATCAAATGCTGCTAAATTAATCTAAATGATTATCATTACCGATTTATCTAGTGAATCTCTTTAAATTACGGAAAAATGAAAATTTAAGATAATATAAGTTCATTCATAACATATACATTCATTTATGAAAAACAATCCTCATTCTATATAATTTTACATTCAAATATACAAGTATGCCGTTGATGAAAACTAAGGAAAATAATCATCCAAAATTATAACATTTATCCTTGTAACCAATACAAAAGGAAAATTTAAATTAAGGGGGTTATAATAAATAAAGTAATTTTAGAAAGGGTTCTGAAATTATTAAACAATTTATCTAATTTTATTATCCATGACGTGAAGATCAAGTGATTAAGTTCTTCACACATAAGTTAAGGAATTATACCCAAACCTGCATTATTCATTCAAGTTTATTTTTCAATATTTTTATCCAAATGAAAGTATATTTTATTTTTTATGTACATATTAGAATTGTGTTTTAAATGTTATATATTTATGTATCAATATCCATTCATCGTTGTTTTTTGGAGATATAAAAGTTTTTGTATGGTTCCCTATACAATCCATCCCGAAAAGGAAACCCAATTTATAAGATCTTCCCAAATTAGTACCCATTTATATGTGTTATACATTATTTATTTTAAGTCACCATTTTATTAATAAAATCAATCATTATACCATGATAAAAAATGTTCAATTTCGGTTTTATACAAACAATTAATCCTTTTTAATTTTGAATCATCTTGAATTTTTTCCCTTATGCCATAATAAAATGTTTCATTTATTGTGTTTCTTAAAAAATATTTTCACTTCTGTTTGACTTTAGTTATCATGATCTATGCCTATATTCCCTTATTAATGTCCATGAATGATTTAAATCCATCCTTTTTTGGTCACTATTATTAAATTCCGCTTGAATATGCCTTTTGACATGATTATGATACCCCATTCTTTTTATGTGTAAGCCATTTGTTTATGATTGATTGATTTTATATTATTCTATATGAGAAAAATATATTAATGAAAATGTTGTAATGGGTGATCCTAGATATGAATCCAATCCATTGGGTAATATTTAGTCACATGATATTTTATGTTCAATGGTCTTAGTGGTTATACTTGACTCATACTCCATGAACAATCTTCTTTATGATTAATTGATGAATGATCCTATATGTGAAAAGAGCCTTGAATCATTGTCTTCTATGTGAAATTATACTTTCCAAATTATAAATTCTTGTCTCATATTTATTCCACATTACTATGATTATGTGATTATATGATCCCATGTTTTGATTCTTATGTTTTATTATTTTACAAGCCTTTTCATGTCATTATATTATTTCTTCTAACCCATGTTCTATGTTTAATTTTAATGTTTATTCCATTACTATGTTTTTTTAGATAATTCATTTCTTCATGTAATCTCCATGTATTGATATGTATATTTATGGGCTTAAGGATGCTAGGATCTCTAAATGTATGATAAATAAAGAATTGTTTTATTTAGTCCCATGTTTTTTGTTTTATATACCTAGTCTTACATGCCACTAGAATTTACGATCGATTGCCCATAATTGGTTGTTTAATATTGATTTAAATAATGATTTATTCTTTGTGAAATAATAGGGTTTCAATAGTTCGTATCAGAGTAATGTTTATGTTATTTTTTAGAGACTAGGAATAGAGTACTTTCACACGAACCTTGGGTTACAATTAAATATGATAAAACATCCCCCAATATTAGTATGGATTGAGTAAGTGGTTTATCCTGAAAATACATACCTCTTTAGATACTATTAGTCGATTTTATACAATAATTGATGATCATAGGACTAATAAAACTTACATGGTTTTTCGGGCCAGACTCAAAACCTAGTAAACCAAAACTGGCCATACTACAGACCAGATTTGACACTATTGGGGGATATGTTTTGGTAAATTCAAAATCTCATTATGAACAAATTTTATGGGAACACAAAAATATCATTGGATTATATGTTAGGAAACATATTATGTATTTCCTATATTGAAACATAGTGAATCTCAATATATTATATACTTTTCATTTACTAGTTTATCCTTCTATGTTCAATGTTCTCTTTTTTTAATTCTTATTGTCTATGTGTTTAAGTCCTCATATGTTTTAAACATTGAATGTATATAGAAATTTAATGTGGGAAATTTCATTATGTCGGAATAATGTCTCTCCCTAATGAATTAAAAATAAATTATTATATAGTTTGTAATACATGAAACCAAAAGTCTTTGAAAAAATAGTATGCGTTCATAATTATATAAAGGATGTAGTTATAACCTAGCCATTAAAAACAATTTTATTCTTACGTGAATTGAATTTTGAAAAACAAACATACACGATTTCAATCAGCATGATATTCAGAGTCTGATATGATCAATTTTTTAGGTGAATAGTAACATGAGCATTTTAATAGTAATGTTACCCCTATGAATAATAATATTACCAAATTTATTATAACATCAACTATCAAAGTATAAATTCAATTTAATGATCATATTAATGGTAATATGAAATTAATTATTTCATTGTATAATTAATTGAGTGTTTTAAATATAATTGGTTCATATATTAGTTGTAATAACCTTATAATACTAAATCAAAAATAGGGGCTCCAAACCCATTGGGAACAGGGTAATATAGCAGTACAATAATTTACTATAGAAATTCTTGTACTATTGACCCACATCATTGTAAATGCGAAGGCACTATACTAGTCTAGGACATATAGAAGCACTTTTCACAGCATGGGATTTTATTCCTAAATTTGGTCCTTTAGGTCTATGTAATGGGATATTATGCCCATTGTGCCTATATGATATATAATGGGATTCATACCCACTCGGCCAATGTTACATGTATTGATTAAATAAAGCTCGATGGGTAGGCAATCCCCTTAGGGCGGCTATGGCCTTCTTTTTACTACCTGTTGGTATGGTGTGTGGGTTTAATGTAATAGTACCCCCGAAACACCAAATAAAAATTTAAATAAGTGATTTAAAAATTAAAATTAAGTGTTGGTATTTTTTAATTTATAAATATTTAATTACAACATTATGATTAATTTCATAATTTAAATGAAAATTAATTTTCTAAAAAAATATTCATAAATTAATATGTTGTTGTTTTATGATATTAATATAATTTTATGAGACCTTCATTAATTTTTTAATATGATAAAAAATTGTAATAAATTTAAAATAACTATTTTCATGTGAAATAATATTTAAATTAAAAATTAAATTTCTTAGAATTTGAAACTTATTTTCAAAACATTGAGCAAATTTTTGAATCATACATGTTGAATATTGTCAGGGTGAATTTTTTCGGATTTTTGTGAAATACATGAAATTATAGTGAATTGTAAAATACTGTAATTTAAGATATATATACCTTATAAGAAAAATACATTATTAATTGATACATTACTGATGTAAGAACAATTGGTTCTAACTATCATTATATAATTATTTAATTTAGACTCAATAACCAACATGTTTTCCTATCTTGAGAAAACAATTAATCTAATGGACTAAATAATGAGAAGGCACCCCCTCATCCTCTATAAATACCACCACTAACCATATCTTCTCCTCACACCTCTCAGGACCTGCTACTTGTAAATATTCTTCCCAATACATCTCCCAAACCTATTTCACACTACTATGATATTTTATTACTTAACAAAATAAACAAACCAATCCTTTAAGGTGGATATAAATAAGAAGGAATAATTAGGTAAAACCCTCTTTCATTTTCTATCAATTTTTTTTCAAGATCATTTCTTTTCATATCTTATACTTAATAAAATTGTGTCAATGTATCATGAAAACTCTAGTATTATATATATATATATATATATATTATATTTTTATAATTTTAATGGAATAATTACTCATCAAATATTTTCTCCTCTCTCTTATACATTAGTATTGAAAACATCATCTGTGCGATGCTAATTTACAACCTTCATAGATGCCATGCATTCATATTTAAAATCAATCTTCTATGATATTAATGAATGAGTTTTTTATTTTTTAAATAGATTATAATATATTTATTATAACTTATTTAAATTTATTGAATCATGTTTTACACATCATATTATTTTATAAAACAAAATGAGTTCATTGTGATCAAAACACGCTATATTATTTTAAATTATTATAAACAATTATTTATGTTATGAATAATCCCCACTAATGGAAACAAAATTATAATATAATATTCTATATTTACATTAATAACATATAATTTCATTTATTTTACATCTTTCCTCATTCAATATAATTTTTCATAATAATAAAAAAGTAAACATATCATTAAAACAACAGAAACTATCACTCCTAAATGATGAAATTTAACATCTTAACCCATCAAAAAGGCCATAAATGAACTAATAAGAATATAATAAATTAAATATATGTAGAAATAATTACATAATAATTAATTAATGAATCTAATTAGATTATCCAGGATATTGAGATCTTGTTAATAACACCATTTAAAAAAAGGTAAAGAATCATATCTGAACCTCTAATATTCATTCGGGTTAATTTTTCTCTATTTTTAATCTAATTAAATTCCATTTTCATGTTATTTAAGTCTTATAAATTTTTTTATATTTTCTAAAATCATTTATCATGATCCATTGATACTTATGTTTTGGGTATATACATTTTTTAAAAGGTTCCATACTGAATCCTCCCCGATAAGAAAATCGAATTTAAATGAACTTCCCGAATTCATTCCTGTTTAATAGTGTGCTCCATTCAATGTTTTATGATGCCATTATTTTTATCAAATTTCCCAATTTATCATGAGACACTCCCTCATTGAAATTATAGTTTTATTAAACCACTTATTATTTTTTCCATTTTGAATAATCTTTAATGTTTTCCCTTATACAATACTAAAATGATTTATCTCTAATGATTATTAAAAAAACGTTTCATGTCAATTTGAGGTCATTAATCACGAAATATGCTCGTATTGCCTAATAAATGTCAATGTATGATTTAAATCCATCAATTCTTAGTAAAAATTATGAAATTACCTATTTATATTCCTTTTGACTAAACTATGATACCCAATTCCTATCATGGGTAACCCTTATGTTTATATATGATTGATTATATTTGATTCCTTATATAGAACGTATATTCATGAACATGTTATTAAGGGTGTTATCATATATTTATCCATTTCATTCGGTAATGATTATTATCAAGAGACGTTACGTGAAATAGTTTTGGTGGTTATCCATGTCTCGTACTCCATGTGTAATGGTATGGGTGGTATGTCATTACTGATGATCATCTATGTCCAACGAGGTTGAGTCATGCTCATCTATCTGTTGTGAGCATCAACTCATAAAAATTCATGTTTTATGTTACTAACACATTAAAATGATTCCATTATTTTATGATAACATTTTATAAATACCAATTTTTAATCTGGATCCATGACTTTTTATATCATTATGTTATTCCATTATCCCATGTGAACATTTTTATTTTAATGTATATTCCTTTGTGTGGATTTTTAGCACATCATTTTTCATGTTATTCCTTGATTATCTTATGCAGATGTAAGTGGTAAATGGATGTTAGGAGCTCCCAATTAATGATAAATAATGAAATTATTTATTTAGTCCCATTTTTTTTGTTTTATGTATCTATTCTTATAACACACTATAGATTATGGACATTTTCTTGAAATTTGATTATTAAATATTTTTCTAAAGTCTTGTGTGGATTTGTGTAAATGTCTAGGGTTTCAATAATGTTAGACACTATTTTGGATATATGTTATATATTTGACCAGTTATTTTTGAATAAATATAATCCAATAAATTATATTTTAAGAACATTATAATAGAATATTGTATGAAAGAACATTTATATAGAAAAATTAATTTTTTTCTCTAAAATCCAATTTCATCTTGTTTTGAAAATTAAATTTAAAATTAAATTCAACAACATTTTTAATTAAATTTGATACAATTAATAATATATTTTTAATACTTATCTTTAATATTAATCAGTATGGTCATTTTATTTTTTTAGAATATGAGTAGTTATTATAACAATGTTTTATTACCATAGTAATGGTGAAATGTTTTATTTAGGGTAAAAAATAATATGATATGTCATAAAATTCATTAAAATACTTTACTTAATTTTATTAGGTAATTATATTTTTTCAATAATCATCATAAAATTTTAAATGAAAAATTTTATTCTATATACCACATATTTTTTTCCTCTATAATGTTTACGAAAATGAGAAATTAAAAAAGGTCACATTTTTTATATTTTAAAGTCAATATGGATGAAATAAAAAAACATAATGAAATTATAAATAGATATAATAAATATTAAACAATTTATTTATAAAGGTACTAATTTATTGTTTAATTCTGATGAAATAATAAACTTAAAGGATTATGTATTGTTAATGAGGTTTATTACAAGAATTAATGAAATAATTCATATGATAGTAATACCTCTACAATTATTATTTTATATTTAATATAAAGTGTAACATTAATATTTATGGTAAAAAATTATTTAATATGTCTAATAAGTTAATATTTTAATTTCATTAATATACTATTTCAGTGAATAATTAAGTGAAAAGTTAATAAATTTATCATTTGGAGTATTTGGTGTTAAATATATATTATTAAATTTTGTCAAAATCAAAAAAAATAAGAAAAATAAGAAATTGAGGATGATAAATAGTCTAATATTTCATCTTTTTTCCACTTATGATTCAATTGAAATCAAATATTCCAAAAATTTAAACTTTAAATGTTAAAAATTCATTACCACAATTAAGGATCAAATTCGTTAATGAAGAAGTTAAACAATAAACATCTTCAAAATAACATCTAAACCTATTATAATTTGATTTCATAAATATATAATGACAATTAACAACTTATATAACATATCAATGAGTTTTTGAAATATTTATGAATAGTTAAATACATATTATTATTTAATATTTACTGTCTTTCAAAAAATGGATTTACTGATATTTTCTAATAAATAATAATTTAGTAAAATATTTAAAATTATGGAAAATAATATATTAAGCCAAATAAAAATAAATATCACTGAATATAAAATACATGTCTTTTTTTGAGTAAATTTTTTATTATATTTAATAACACTTAAAAAGAATAAAATATAATATCAATGTAATTGTAAACTTGATTAATATGGGATAAATGAATGAGATATGGATGAAAACATGAAATGACTTTGCCCAAATTTTATTTTATGGGATTATTTAGAAACATAATCATTATAAGTTAAAATTATTTCAATTGTAATACATTTTACAAAGAAAAGTAATTTACATTAATCTAATATTATATAAAATACCATGATTGAAACACCCCTCACATATAAAAGGAAACGTCACATTCTATCCTCTCCACAGAAGGATCAATTTTTCAATTCCAATACATGACATAATCAATTCATCACATACATCCCCTTGTTATATAGGTCTTATTTAGGGAATAATACAATCTATTGATGGACTATAAATAAATAGATGGTTTTTAAAAAATATGTTTTACATTTAATTGAATTTTTAATATTAATTTAGTATCTTACACCTTTCAAATATATTTAAAACATGAATGAATATTTGGAACATATTATTACATGTATTGATATGTTTTTATTTTAATTTAATACCATATATATATCTTTAATTCCATCAAGTGGGAGGCATGCATGTTGTTTGTGTTTATGGTGTGTTAACACCTTCAGAAACAATGTAATTTTATTGACATCCCCACCTCTCACAAGTAGTTATATTGATGTATTTATTATATATATATATATATGAAATTCATGAAATAATCATCATTTCTTAATGATATTATAACATTCAAATTATCATATTTCTTAAAATTGAAAAAATTATAATGCCATCCATGTATACGTGTGGATTAACACTTCCATACATTGATGTCATCTATTTTTTAATACCACTTCATATATATATTATATATATATATATATAAGTATATTTAATGAAATAATATTTTATCTATGAAAAAATAATAACTCTATAACTATCAAATAATACATACTATATTTTTAAATTTTACATTATGAAATGTATATTTTTCCCTTGTGTACATATGGCCAATAATGTACATGACTGTAACATTATTTATTTTTAAGAAAAATTTGTCTGAAATGACATAAAAAATAAAAAATAAAAATAACAATGATAATATTTTCAGGATTATTATTCTGAATATGATAGAAAAAATTCCTATTTGTTAAAGGACATCATACTGAAGACGGTATACTCATACAAACCAGAGGATCTCAAAATGGAGGAAATTTAAATAATTGATTTCAAAATTAAATATGTAATAAAAATACATGGAGAAAAAATTTCAGATATAATTTAGTATACCAATAATATCTTAATAATAATTTAAATGATTTATATATTATTATTATATGAATAATAAATGACTATAATGGGGTCTATAAACTCAAGGTATGAGATTTATTCTCAATTTCCCTTTATTAAGGAATATTTTAATGTCATGAAACTAATATATAATATATGGCCTATAATTATTCATTTTTAGTTTATATTTAGTTAAAATTTCAAAATACATTTTCTTTTAGGTTTCAATTATTTATAATTCATTCACGGGGTCTTCATTTAGAATTTATCAAAATATTAAAGGATTTCTATACTAATTTTCCATATTGGGTTATATAACTTTTTGACAGATTACATTATTATGATATTATGTTATAAATAATTTTTTGATTTACGTTGCATTTAAATTTATTTTTTTGGAATTACATTTGTTAATCATAATCTCTTTGTTTTTTAATTCTCAGTTCAATTGTATGAAAATAGTAAGGGTTACACTTCTAGATTTTTTTATTTGAATCTTATGCTTCTTATACGCTCCTATAAATAATAATAATAAAAATATTCATCAAATTCACAAGTAAAATTAGGTAAACCCTAACATTCATGGTATTTAATCTCCAATTTTATTGAATTTCATTCATGGGATTAAGGTTCTAATGTATCCAAAATTGATTATATTTTTACGATACAAACTCATATTTTTTTTAGGATTTTCTATGTTCAATTATCATTTTGTATAGACAATATTCGTTTGATCTATTGAAACATATATATGTTATTATCTAATAAAATCTGTATGAGTTTAATATTTTCATTTTCCAATTTCCCACCTATTAAATAATGAAACATAAATGATTTAGTTAATAATTGATATTGATTTTGTATCAAAATTTACATGAGGAATATTTCTCTTCCAAATTTTTTATATATATATATATTTAACATTATTCATTTAATAACATAAATTATGTTATTATTTTATTTTACATATTATATTATATGATATTAAAAAATTTTAAATGTTAATTTATTGTGGTTACCATCAAGGGTATCTTTTCAATATCATAACAAATGTTTTAAATAAATTTTTACTTTAAATGGTCACAACTTCTTTGTATTTTTATGATTTCATGAACATTATTTAATATAAATACCAATTTATATGATTTCATGGTTACTATGAAATAAATTTATATTTCAAATACGTTAAATATTTTTAGTTTTTAAATTGATTTTTAAGTAAAAAATATTATTTTCTTCAATAATGTATTCCCTGATCATTTAAATTCATTTATATTTATCAATGAAAAAATAAATAATTATACTCATTCTCTATTGGGGATATTATTTACTAACATCATCCAAATTATATCACTGGATATATTATTAATTTTCAATATTTTATTTCATGTAACCCATTTCATTTAAATGGATAATCATGATCTGAAAGGAATAATGATTGTTTTAATGAACATATGATGTATTAAAAACTCTATGTACCTTATCATTTATGGGGTTCATGGAATTTTTTTTAATTACGTGTCGTTATATAATAAAAAAGTATGGTTAGATCCACTATAAACAAATTATGGTTTTCTCAGTTATAATATCAGTATATGAGTAGATTTTATAAAACATGGATTGGTGGGTCTATTATAGGCCTCCAATGCATTTGGTAATAATTATGTTCTCTACAGAATGATGTTGTATGTGGATTTTATTTAGTAATACTATTTTAGGGATTTTTATAAGGTATCAATGATGGAAATTTTTTAAGATACCATAACTTTTAATTTATTTTTTTCAGGGTCCTCAATTTCTCTATTGGTAAATATTTACATCACATGGATCCTGAGTATAGATTCCAATGACTCATCCCATTATATATGATTTATTAAAAACCAATTATCTTTGATATTGGTTTTTATGGGTATGAATTATATTATATTATGATAATTATCACTTATTATATCATCATACACATATTATCATATCATTCTCAAAAATGATATTAAATTATTAATGATTTTCTACTATTACTGATCGAATGAGCTCACCCTTCTTATTTTTATTTTTCCCTAGGTAATAAATAATGATGTATATTAATTTATTAGTCTAAATTTTTTATGTCTATGTAATTTTTTGTGATATTTTGAATAATTAATTTTTAATATGATATAACATGAACATGGTGGAAAACCTTCTCAATTAATGATATTGTATTATAATGTATGTGAATATTTTAATTCATAACAAATATAAACCAAAATTTATATGGATGTATTAGTGATACAATATTTTATTATTATATTTTATAAATTGGATGATTTAAATTTGGTGATAATAAATGGAATCATATCTTCTAATGTAATTATTACATTTTAATCCATGGATCATAAATTATAGGTCTAGAGATGTCATAATTATTTTCAGAGTAATGTATAGATAACATTATAAATTATAATAATTTCATTATATGTTAACTGAGGAGTTTTTCATACCATTATATTCTTATATGATTAAGTTTGATTATAATTTACATTTCATAAACACCCACTTCTCAGGTTTTAAATGATAAATGTATATTATGAATATGATTTTTGGGGACAATTACGGTAAAATAAAACATAGGTTTAATATTGGGTTTAGTGGAAAAAATTATGGAATATGAAATTTTATTTTTATTGATATATGTAAAAGTATTATTATAGCATTTCAATTTTTCATTATCTTTTATGTTTTTCTAAATATTGGTTATTAAAATTTTGGAACCTATTTTTTATCATATAGATAACCAATGGATTGAATATTTACCTGGTGATAATGTGAATAATATAATCTAGGAATATCTTCACTATTTTGTGGAATTAAATAAACCTGGTAAGTATAAAAAAAAATAAATTTGTTTTCATTTAGGAATTATGAATGAATAATAATTTAGAATCATATAATACGTTATTATGAACATTAATTTTTTAAAATACTATAATAATATAAATAATATATTATAAAAGAATATCCATATTGGATATAGTATTTTAAGAGTTATTTATGTAGTTAATAGGTAATATGTAAAAATATCATAGAAGAACATGTTAACTAATCATTCTAATATTTGGGATGCAAGGAAATTTATTTATGGAATGGTCTAAGTTAATATTTGATGTTACTGTTGATTTTTTCATATTAATGTTTTATTTCCACAAAACATAGATGATTAATTAGTTCTTTAACTCTTGTAAACAAATCATGGAGAATAATATTATCATTTTACCTTCATTTCTGATAAATGGATTTGTTTTTCTCACAAATATGGATTTATATTTTTCAGGCCATTAACATTCCTCTGAATATTCAATATATTCTGATCAATGTTCTCTTTGACACTAAATCCGTTTTTGGAAACAATGATTTACCCAATTTCTATATTTTAAATTCACAATTAGTTTCCCCTTTTCCTATTCATAGTTTGAGTAATTATAGTTTTCTATCTTATTCCAATTTTCTTCCTTTCTAAAGGATGTTTTATTATACCATAATATTATGCATGTATCAAAAACAGAATATTCAAAATATAAAACATCAGATTACTAAGCTCAAGATAAAATTGAGAAGATGAAATTTGTTATTGGTGGGAGAATGTAATATCTCATGGTTTTAACAGAATTCACTTTTTCAAAGTGTATAACAAATACAACACCAAACAGAAATATACCATGAAATATTACATTTTTAATGTAATAGTTATAACAACATTGTTACATTATTTGTTATTAATATGATTGATCACATTATGAAGTATATATTATTGTCATACTCAAATTAAAATTATTTATTTAATATCATGAAATATGCACTCATATTTTCCCTAATTTCATTAAATTCATCAAACTAATATTTTCTTCAAAAAACATATTTTATAGTGTTTTTTCAGTGGATATTATAATTAATTTTTAGAAATTATGTAAATTAAATCTGATAAAAATTATATCATTTTTTAAATTATTCATTTTAGAATTATCCTAAGATGATTTTTTATAAATTTTTTGAATACTTTTATTATTCAATGAGAGTGGAAACCTTTTCCATTTATTAAAAAATGTATTACCTTCTA
Source organism: Viscum album (assembly GCA_963277665.1). Lineage (NCBI taxonomy): Eukaryota > Viridiplantae > Streptophyta > Magnoliopsida > Santalales > Viscaceae > Viscum > Viscum album. The sequence continues at coordinate 12,852,677 of OY728151.1, read as the reverse complement.
GGTACAGAAAATATTAAAATATATTTTCTATAATTTGTAAATTTAAATATCTGTATTTGATTAATAAAAATTTAATAAATGCAATTTTAGTGAATACTACCAATAAAATTTGAGGAAATTCATGTTCTGAAAAAAATGTATTTTCCAGGGCAATCAGCTATCAATGCATTATAAGGGATTAAATATAAATTAATATATTTCACATCTATGAATAAAGTATGTTAATATGGATTATATATTATTAATATTAATAATTAATCTATCATTAAATCACGAAATAAAAATTTTCTCAATATTAATTGAAAGAATAGTAAATTTCTTAGTGGTATAATTAAAATGGGCTATTAAGGGTAAAAATATTTTGATCAGTGTTAAAATTAATTAAAAAATACTTAGTAATTTAATTTTGTTATTAGATTACTTCTAAAATCATTCAAAAATGACATGTTTATGATTTTAATATATATAATATTTTGTGAAAGGGATGAAAACAAGTTTCTTTTTGTTTTATATGGATATTATATGTATCATTAATATATAATATCAAGGTAATTAATTTTAAAATATTATTGTATATATATTTACTTTTAATTTATAGGAAATGCCATCATTTTGGTTACATAAATAGTAAAAGAAACAAGTAACTGTTTTGAAAAACTCAAAATGTAATTTTTTAAGGAAGATTTTTTTTTAATTTTTTTTATTGATAAATAAAATATTTTAGATATGTGTAAGTTATTTTTACATTAATTACATAGAATTAATGTTTATATACTTGACAAATTATGTTAATAGTTCAAAAAATTACCTTAATATAATTTTATGTTAAATATATTTTATTAAATTATTAAATAATTATAAAAAATATTACAATATGATTAATTTGATGGTAAATGGACTACAATTTTATCCCTTTTAAATTAATGTTCCATTTTTCAAAAAATATCTAATATTATATTTAATAATTATTGATGAAGCCATTACCACAACTAAAGTAAAGATCAGCTAGTGAAGGTGTTAATCAAAATGATAATGATAAAAATGATATGTAAATTGTAAAAATTTTGATCGAAAGAATATATAATGACTTTAGCCTACTTATAATTGAACTATTATCATCTTGGAAACATATTTTATGAGTTATAAAATAATTATTTTATAATATTACATGTATTTTGAAAAATGACTTCAATGATATTTTATTATAAAAAATATTTTAGAAGGTAAAATAAAGAAATAATAACCAATATTCATAAATGATAATAAAAATGGTTTCAAATGATAATAATTTTCATTTATATGTCACTTATTGAATTATAGAAATTTTTTTATACCCATAATTAGTAAAAACAATTACATTATAGTTATTGTTCAAACAGTTAACTGGGTGTTAAAAAAGAAACTATAGTTGATAAAATCAACTAAAATTGAAAATATGTTACAATATGAGATTAATTTATTTAATTTTCATCCTATATTCTAAATATATAATTTTGAATCCATTTTCCCTTGAAACATAATTCATATTTATAAAATAATATAATAAATATCATGAATTCCCCTCCTCAAATTTATAAATTGGAGAAACTTATCTTTTATATTAAAATTTTAACAGAAAAATGTTTATGATAATTCATACATAGTTGGATCCCTAAAATTAAACCCCCTTTTATATTTGTATTATTTTTATAAAAATACTAATATTAAATGTATTTAGGTGTAATGAAATTGATGTTTTCCAAAGAATATTTAAATATTTTAATTTATTGGTTTATTTATATACCTTAATGTACTGACATAAATCTATGCTATAACATGATGAAATAACAATAAATGATATTATATGACCTGCTATTTTGAAATGAATATAGTATCACATATACTATATCCTGTTCCAGTAAAAGTAAAATCAAATAATTGTTTTTTGTATAAAAAACTACTTCCTCACAAATCTATATAATTTGTTTTCCCTCAATACCTCCCACGTCAGCTTATAATGATCAATTTATCATATATATATATATATATATTATTACTAACATGTATTTTATTACAATATTTTAAGATATTATCTTATTCTTCTTTATTTAATCAATTGAAAAGTGATAATTCTTTTCGTGTGTATGGGAGGATTGAAACATCCGTGAAGCAATTTAATTCATTTTTTATTTCCTCTTTAAATGGAATAATATAGAATTATAATTAATGAATTAATTTTTTTTAGTAATTTCATCATCATAATATAAATATGAACTTATAGAAACATTATTTATTCCATATTCTTTGAAAAATTGAAACAATGCTCAAGTGTACGTACAACCTACCATCTCCATGAATATAATTTAATTCAATTTTCACAACCACCAATTTATGAAAATATAAAAAATAAAAAATAATACATAATAATTATAATTATGCAATTATTATTATTCTAGTGGTTACTAAATAACTAATACATTGACCATGACCAATTTACTAATTTTGTTTTTAAAAAATGAACCAAATGTCCTCAAAACACCTGAAATCTACTTAAAGGATTTAGTATATAAATATTTAATTAAAATAATAAAGACACAAGAGGTTTAATTATAATTTATTTAACATTTAAAAGTTTATTACTCAATTACATAATTGAAATAGCTTTATTATAATGTAGTTAAAGTAAATACATGGATGATTTGGAGTTAGGGTAATGGATTTTATCTCAATTTCCCCCCATTGACCTATATTTTATTGATATATTCCTTATTTATTTAATATGTACTATATGATATCCATATTAAATTTCTTATTATCATTACATTATAGTTCATGACATTTCAGGTTTCACTTATTGTTAATTAATCTAAGGGGTTTTGACTCCGAAGTCAAGAAAGTTGCAAGGGCTTCCATGACTGAATTTTAATTCATTGTGTTATTTAACTTATTTATGCATTTAATTATGATAGTATTAGGTATGAATTAAAATTTTATTTATTTATATTTTACATTAATTTTTATACAAAATCAATTAATTTATAATAAAAATCCATTGATTAATTATATGTTTAGTAATATGATATTTACGAGTTCTATTAATATAAAATGTTTTGTCTTTCTGATAAATGAGTATATTATATAAATTTATTCTGTTACGAGGTTCCTATACATCCACTTAGTTTAGTTATATAAATTATATCATTATATTTCTATCATTTAATGTTACATTTTATTTCATTTGTTTCAATTTCTTATGATTTATAATTTACCAAAACTCAGATGAATTTTATTACACTAACTCATCCATTTTTTGGATCAACAATGTTTAGTGATCCTATTTCATGAATAATATGCTCTAGATTTTTAAAACCATGCACATTTTATCCTCATGTGACTAATAATGTGTTCTTAATATTTAATTTTCATTTTCCTATTAGTTTTTAATTATACATCATCGAATATGTTAGAAATTGATATTCATGATTTATATACATTTAGATTCGATATATTTACCTTTCCAACGCATGATATTTAATATATTTCCATGAATTCTATTTATTTACTCAATAATCAGTTCCAAATTTTATAACAAATGTTTTTACTTCATTTATATTTTTTTAAAAATTATTTATCATATCATTTTCTATTTTGTTATCCCTTTACTATATTCACAATTTTTTTGGATTGAATTTTTTTAACATTTAATAAAAGAACAGAAAATTCCATCTTCATGTCCATTATTATATTTCAATCTAGGTTATATGAAAAGAAATTTATATTCATAGTATTTTTCAAAATTTTAGTTCGTAAAAGTTTTTTTCATAGTGAAAAGGGTATTTTATTTGTAAATACTTTCTATGAATCATTAAATATATACGTACTCACCAAATAAATATTTGTTTTCTATAACACAGGGTACACTAGGGATATAATGTAACAGAAATATACTATACAATCCTCTGGATAGACTATTAATATTTTAAGGATATTATTAAAAATCATCATTATCCCTAGTGAGTTAATAATGTTATGGAAATAATAATAGCTATTTTGTACACTTTTATAAATAACTCAATGATATATTTAAATTATTCATGTGAAAGTTCTTTTAGATTAATAATGGTGATATGTGATTCTATTAAGAACCATGTACTATTGGTTTCATTATAAACTATTGACTTTTGTTACTTCATTATACTATGTATGGGTGGTTATGTTATAAAATGATGATTTGGTGTCCTGTTATAGCCATCAAATGCATTGGGAAATGATAATTTCCTTTAGAGAATTTGGAAGAAAGTTGAATGTATTGAATATTATACTTTTAATGGTTCTTCTAAGGGTTATTTGAAGACAATTATCAAATAATAAAATACAATTTATTTCTTGCAATATGATTTTAATGATTCCTTTGACGATGATCGATATCACAGGGTTCATGATTATAGATTCATATGCCTATTGCATTTAATAAATTTATATTCCATGTAACATGATTAATGATAAGATCTTTTATAGGTTTCAATTATATTATGTAATGATAATGTATTTCTATTGTGTATTCATTCCCATATTCACATTAAATGATCACCGATTAAATTACAGTATTAAATCAATTTTTACACTTACTAAGTGTTTTAGTTAACCATTCCTATATTTACATTTTGCTAGATTATAAAGAATGATGTGAAATCATTTTTTCTATAGAATTGTAAACATTTTTGAACATTTTACTCAAATAAGATAAATACATATTATTAATTATAAATAGAGGGTTGTATTTTTTAAATATAATCATTTAATGATTTAAATATTATTATTTATGTGTTTATCTTAATTTCGTAATCCTCTAAACATATGGTTTCCTTGGGTGTTTATGTGATGTAATGTTTTATAAATATGTTTTACAATTATAATTCTTTAAATCCGGTCAAATTTATTGGAATAATATATGGTCGTTTAAATATTATCTTTAGATAACTTGATATGTATGTGCGGGTCTAGGAATGTCACAAATAGTGAATCCCACAATTTTATTACATAAACATACCATTAAATATAATAAGAAAATATGACATAATGTGTAGATTCATGTAAATTTGGAATATAAAACAATAAATCATGAAAATTTATTATAACCCCTGTGAAGTGATTATTCATGTGTTTACACTATGTTACATTTAGTATCTCTCATGTCCTAGAGATATAAAGCCAAGGAAAGGGTTGAGTATGAAACCATAGAGGGAATAAACAAGTGATACATTTAGCATTAGATCATGTGGTGTACCAGTAATAACATGAGTTATAAAAATAAAAAATGATCAATAGAACATAAAGAATATAATAATATGTATAACATGAATTAGATCATGAAAATGTGTCTATAACCTAAAAATAAGGCATTCATAATCATAACCTTGGTTTTAACACCATATTATTATAAATTAAAATTTAAAAGGTTATTCATAATTGTATTATAAAAAATTTCATATCATCATATTAAAATATGTACCGAATGATATAGAACACTCTCAGGGATCTCCCTTCATATTTTTTAAGTTCATGTGAGCCACATTGATCATGTTGAATTTTATTGTCAATAATCTTGGGAAAAATAAATAACATGTTTCATACAAAGGAATTAATTATGTATGTTATAAATGGTTTGAATAAAACATCATTTTAAACTCACATAAATGGAATTTGGGTTTTGAATAATGTAATAATTTAACAAATATAAAATATTAACATCTTGCTAATAACCTAGTTATAAAAAATATATTTTGGTCATTTAAATTATATGAATTTACTATTTAAAAGATAATATTTACAGAAGTAAATTCAATATTATGATGAGTATAAAACATTGATTTAGAATTAAAAAGAAGATAGAGAATTAATATATCAAAATGAAAAAAATATTTTAGTTTTATGGGAATTGAATAAAATCATATTAAATTAATGTATTATTACACATTGGAATACATACTCCAAATGTATTACATATGGAAATGAAGATGAAAAGAATCCATTTTCCATGATGATTTTCTCAGAAATATTTATGTTGGAACATTTTCATAATAAGGACACTACATGAGGACACTATTGGAAGAAATATTATAAAAACATCATGGATAATGGGTTGTGAGTGAAGGTGATGGTGGAAATGGTATAGTATGTCTTCAAAGTCATCATTGTGGAAAATGGAAGACCATTAGCATACCCATGATTTTTTCAAATGGTTTTTTGAAATAGAGTCACATTTTAGGATATTATGTTCCATAGTAACTAAAAATCATTATTTTTAACTTACATGAACATTTAAATGTAAATTTTTAAAGAATTGTATTTTATAAATCAAAATTTCCATTTTATTATTTATAAAGACAATTATAAGTTTCGAAAAATATTAAAATATTTTATAATAAATAATATTAATAAAATGATTTATTTTAGTTCAGGGATTGATGATAATTAATTATTAAATATATAAGAAAATATATCTATTTAAAAATATATACTAAAAACCCAAAAATAGTTTTTTTTAGACATCACTAAAAAATAACTTATGTTAGAAAATTCCAAAAAATAATCTATAACCTAATTTTAATAAATTTATTTAAAGTGTAATATTTATATAATAATAATAATTATATATATAAAAATTTAATAATTTAAATATCAATATCCGTATTTATTGAAAAAAGGCATTTTTAAGACAAAATTAAAATTTTCAAACATATAAATATTTATTATGACATTATGAAATTATTTTATTATATTTATTTAAATAAATATTTTTGAAAATACTATTTCGTTAAAATAAATAATATTTATTATACCTGATTTTGTTATAAAACTGTAAATATTTTATAATAATTCAATCAATTTTATTTTGTATCCAGCAATCGATTTATCATATTTTCCTTACATAAATTTATATTTTATTGAATTTTTTTCATGATATGGAATTGATGGGATATATATTTTATTTTCCAAAAGTAAATTAAAAATAACGTAACTATTTATTGGTCATGTGATCCCTTATTACAACCATCTATGCTATAAGGGTATGATGTGAAATGATGGTAGTTTCAAGATGTTGCTTCATTCCCATCAAAATGACTGGTAATCTATAATAAATTGATCTTTTCCTATATTGAGTTCATTCAAGAATTAGATTTTTAAACTCATATTCATCAAGGACTATGGATAACCCAAATATTTCCACCTACCTCTTTTTTTGACCAATGGCCTTAAAAAGGATGAATCTACTCTTTGTGGCCATTATTTCCAAATTATGTATTAATTATCCTCTATCATAACTACTTATAATCAATTATTATAATTACTAAATTATAAAAAAATTATACTTCCCAATCATAAAATTTAGAAAGAGTTATATTATCTACTGTTCATATATGTTCAATTTCCATATTACTATTGTAATTGTAACATTTCCCGCTAGAAGTAAAAAAATTTATTTTTCTACTCAATATTCTCTAAAATTAACCATTATTTTACTATGATTTTTACTAGTTTAATAAATGTCCATTCCAATTCTTGACTGATAGCCATAGTGGCGATGATTCTTAAATATTATAATGATCTATATTTTCAAATTATAGAATTTATATATTATAATTTTTCCATTTTTATTGTTTCAAATTTTCATCAGTTCCATATATTAATGTTTCAAATATATTTATTAATATGCTATGGTTTTATATAATATTATTTAATACCAAAAACATTTTTTTGAGAAAATTAAAAAATGCAATGTAATTACATTATTCTACATTATAAAATTTCCCCCCCAAATATGAACGTATATTTGTGATTGGGAATATGTAAAGGTATATTTGTTTCATTATTTCTTTTGGATCCCATTGAAACTATTCATACTTATGGATCCTATAAATTACATTGACAATCATTTGTCTTTTTTCACGGAAAATTGATAGTATGTTTAAAAATATCCACCATCTTATCCTCATAGGAGAGGTCATGTTTCTATTGTACCACCTATAGATACAATACATGTGTGAGATCATGTATATATTTTCTCAAGATATATACACAAAATAAATCATCAACATGAACAATTTTTTTATTGAAGTGATAAAATATATTCCACTTGTATAATACAATCAAGGGGTTGAAAGTGGAAATGTAATTTGTGAAAAATATAACATTCAATCAAAATCACATGACATTCATCCATAGTGATATCTGAAAGGCAATATTATCTATAATATAAAAATACAATAACATCAGTGGTTATCCAAATATATCATTATTCAACTCTCATAACATATTATACATTTTTTGATGGAATGAATCCTTTCTATCACATCACAAACATGATCCATCCTATGTATCTTACTATTTCATACTTAATCTTCACCAGTAAGAGTAATAAATCACTTACCATATATTGTTTCTTTGGTATCTATTAGAATACTCAATTGTAATCTATTTTTGTATGATAACTCATAAAAGTTGTGGTGTTTATCTCATCCACAATTAAATTCCATTGGCCATGGTCTCAGAATATCCTCAAGTGACTAAATTATCCTTTAAGATTATCTATTTATTTCTGGATGATAGGTTGTACTAATACCCAATTCCTTATTCAAATCCCCATGAATATTTCCCCAGAACATATATGTGAAACTTGGATCATGGTCTGAGATGATTTTAAATGTAATCCCATCAAGAATCACAAATTAAATTATGTATATAATGGCTAGATGATCCCAAGAGAAATTATTCTGAATAATAATGAAATTGTATGACTTGGTGAATCGATTCAATATTACCCATATCACAATGGTTGCGTTGAATATACCTTGGATACTAGTGATGATATCTATAGTGAAAATTTCCCACTTCTGTTTTTGTACGGGTTGTATTGAAATACACGATTAGGAATATGTTTTACGACATTATCTTATTGAAAAACCATGAATCTTTTAGTGTAGATGAAAATTACCATTTTCATATTTTCCCCTAAATATCAATCACGGAGGGCACTATACACATTTGTGTTTCCATGATGTATATAGAATTTAGAGTTGTGAACATCAAACATCATCTCCATATATATATATCTATGATAGATGTGATAAATATACTTATACAAAATACTATTATATATTCTTAATTGATACTGAATAAAGAAAAATCCCAATTCATCCAAATAACAATCTTATTTTGTATCAAAGGATTTACTCATAGGGTTATCTAGATCTTTTCCATTAATGATGGATAAGAAATAAATTTGGATAGTTTGTATGATATACCTTTCCTTATTATTCCCATTTTCTAACTAAACAGGTCCTTGATAAATTTATATCCTAGAATCCTCCTCATTGAGAGAACAACATTGTTCTTCGGACGTAATATGTCTTCTAAATTGTTTGTTATTTGGAGGTGATAATGAGTTGAAAAATCAAAGTCATTTTAAAGTTATAGGAAACTCATTATCCCCACATTTAATTCCATTCATGTTCATATATAATTTATATAATGGTAGTCCTTATATATAACTCATTCTTCTATATAACGATTGATCCACCATATCATTAGAGAAAACATACGACAACTAACTCCTAGTCAAGCATAGGATAATTCAACACATAGTGTTTTAACAATCGAGATGAGTAATTGATCACCTTTTAATTTTTCATGAGGATATACCCAATATTGTTCATAGTTTCACCACTATGGTGGAAAAATACTTACCAAACAATGGCTATTTTTAGCATGGGTGTATTTAATTTTCTATTATTTTGTTATTGAAAACAGTATTCACACTCTTACACCTACATGAAAATATCTCATTTTCAAGTTAACATTTTTAGTGTGTTATAAACTCATGAAAAAGTTTATCACAAACCACCAAAAATAACCTTACAATCCATGGAATATATGAATCTTAGTTACAGTTATATGACCTAGACACTCCTCTATAACCATTTTCTTTTTTATTCCAAATGATATTCCTTCATTGGTATATAGTCTTCCCTAATAATTAAATTAATAGTAACCATAATTTTCATTGTATGATATTTCAAAATATATTTTCCTTTCTCTTAGTTTTCAATATAATCAATTGATGATCCTTATGCTCTTTGTGACTTTTAGAATGTTATAAAATATCACCAATAAATACTACCATTATCTTACCATGGTTTTCCTTAAATACAATGTTAATTATATCCATAAATATTGGAGTATAATTCACCTAGAATGAGGTAATAACAAAAAACGCATAATTCTGATACATAATATTTATGTATGTTTCATAACATATTCTTTATGACCTTCAGATGATGATACATTGATAGGAGGTCAATCATGGAGACTAATTGAGCACAAAAATATAGTCAAATAAATCATAAATAATTTGATGAGGGTACATGTTATGTAATAGGATCATTTTTATATCTCAACAATCCTTTTAAATCCACTTTTACCCATCCTTATTCGTTATAAATAAAACATATACTCTCCTAGGGGATATAATTTTTCCGAAAAATTCATCCTCTAAAATATCTTGATGTTGTTTCCTTAATTCCAATAACTCCACATTTTATAATATATATGGGGTATTATATATTGTACGGGAAACATGTATGAGTTTAATAAAAAACTTTTCCTATCCTTCTGAATGAGGTCGGTGCAACTATTTATGAAAAACTGTAATTTTTTCTCGAATGTTGGGGACATTTTCTATCCTTATACTTTAATTTCATTCTCCATATTCACTGATCATATGCATAAATAACGATATAAGATGTTCTTGAAAAATACTAGGTAGGGATATATCTCCATTTAAAATAACTATATATTTTCCATTCAAGACTATTAATATAACATTGATCATAAAATTGGTCATAACATTATACATTGAGATACAGTTCATCCCTTGTATAGTGTCAGATTCTACCATGGGATGGATGATGGATTTGGGATGTTATTAGACTTGGAAATTATTATAATAGTGTATTTACACACTACCAATGATAAAATAATCCCTCAAAGAGTCATGAGTGATAACTATACATCTAGATTCTAAGGGATTTATTCTCTATTATTTTCAATCAAAGATGAAATAAATGGTTTCATAGAACCCAAATAAAAAAATACATGCTAGATTTGAGAACACAATGATTGTACCTACCTCCACATATTTTTTATCCTCTATATACAATGTCATGATAGACAATTCTCATAATTTCTCCCTTAATATATGATAATTTTTATGCTGGATCCTTCTAATTATCAACTTATTTGGATATTTATTGTAAAATTTCACAAGATATCCACACATGAAACATAGATCTTCATTCTAGGCCTACACAATATTCTATTTTGAGATAGTGTTGAAAAGTTATGTCTTCCACTCACCAAAATATTTTCAATATATATTCCAATTTTATCAACACATGTAGTACATTCCTATCCTATGAAAGATTCTCCCCAATGTCTTCTTCAAACATTTGTTGCACCAGGGATGTATCACTTTCAATCATTATCTTCGATGATCAGATTTTTCCATGAGTTTGAATCCATTTCACTCATCTTTTCATTTGTCATATATGATCAATGCATCTCTCTAAAAAAAAATTCAACCATCATATAACTCCACACTCTCTTCTTTTATTATTCATAGCCATTAAATGCTATATTCCATAATAGATGTTGTCCCAGTCTAATATAGAAGATTTCAACCATTCCATTAAGATCTATATATAAAATAGAGGTGTATCATCATGTTTTTTTAATTTTCATTTCATATCACACCGCAGATAAATTTTTCTCTTCCTTCATCTCCCAAAATTCCCTCCCCATATATGTTCTCATCCAACAAGGAAAATATTAATTGAAAATGATTTCCCAGAACTCTTATGACTATATAGCTTCTATATCCCATCTTGGGATTATGATGTTATTTAATGTACATCACCGATAAACTACTTCATATATGATATATACTAACCTGGTGACTTTATGCAGCTTTAAAAAACAGATCACAAAAAATTATTTTTTCTAAAATGGAAATGAATCGGTCCAAAATCAAAGTGTTCATAGATCCACTAAAAAGAGGTGTTTGTTTGATGCATATAGGGCTTGATGATATGTCTTTCCATTTAAAATAAATCTAGCTTCTCAGCATGATTAAATTTATTATTAATTTATTTAAATAGTTGATTTATCCTCTTTAAGATGTTTTATATTCCATCTTTCATCATGTTCAGAAGGTTTTCTGTGCATTGTAAATTTTAGTCATCATTTATGGGTTTCCCACTAGTTCACAACATTTTTCTAAATGAAGAAAAACTTAATATAACATATAAAGGTGGGATTCCATCCAGAACTACATACGATCTGATCCAAGACATAGACTAAATGGGTTTTTTTGATCCCCATGGGTTAGAAACAAGATTCAATAATCATATATAACCCAAGTGGGAATGATTTTAGTCTATTAATTTGCATCAATTAAATATAAATAATTTAAAAAATAACAAAAAACATCTAGATCTCAAAAATATATCCAAATAAATCCATATAAAACTACCAGATAAGTCAACAGTCAGGGAAAGTAAAACATAATTAATACCATAATATCCCGATCAATACATAACCTCTTAGTCACCACCAACCAATAAAAGACCATGATCCATCAACGAGTATATGGACCCGAAACATGAAAATGGAAAATAGATCGAGACTACGAACAATGAATGATACAAGTAGGGTATGAATTTAAATGGATCAGTAATAATCTATCACATAATCTACATATTTATTTTCCCAAAATACTCCATAATCACTTGTTTGAAATACAGTAATAAAAACACATGATTCTCATTTTTGTTAAACATCAAAACTTACCCATATTAAAAACACACACATCACATTTCAATTAATAATTTATTAATTATTTTGGAATCTTAGACAAATACTAAAGTGCATAAAAAATATCAATAAGTATAACAAGGATCCATGTGAAACATAATACAAAAAAAATACAGATTGCATCCATATGAATTTCTTAAACATTACTAGAGTGATACCAAGACAAACATGAGTCATTATCACCTGCCAAAAATACAGTTCAGGTAAATAATTTATAACCAAAAGGATACTGTGAATTGAGAAATCGAGTGTAACCTCCCATATATACTTTTCAACTCAATGAGGTATCCACCTGTGTAATTACTGTCACCAAGAAACCACCACTAAACTCTCTAAAACACAACCTATAAACCCATGGTGATATAATAATCTGTAAGTAATATTTCTATACCCATGTGAATGAAGATATTTTCAATTACCACACTTTCTTATCCCAAACACAGACACCTCCCACATGATAAAGCACATATAGAAATCCTCACTTATAGGGCCTATAATCTAATTGACCAATCACAAGTTCCAAACAAGCCATTACATAACATGATGTAAAATAACTATCTCATTAAACATTATGGTGGAAAAAATGAATTTGTATTCCCCAAACCGTATTTGTTTTATTAAAATCATAAAGTTCCCACTGAGCCATAGAGCATGTTCATTCCATATACACATTGAAAACTTATCTCATCATTTTTCCTAGACAATATAAACATAAACTTTCAAGAGCTCAATTCTGTAGAAGTATTTATAATAAATCCAATTTCATTTCCAACATTATTTCAAAATAATGACGAAAACACACTAAATGATTACAAAAAATCATTTCCACTACATTGAAATCCACAACCATTCAAATAACCACTTCAGGAACTGATGATCAAAGAAAAATATTTTTTAATGTACCATATTCATTTTAATGCACATCCATATGAGAATCTCAAGAAACAATAGATGTTCAAACATCTATTAGCATACGTTGATTGTACATGAAGTCATCCAATTTTTTTTTAAGATAAACCACATTAGTTTAAACTAATACAATATGTTTGAATATTAAAACATCAAAAATAATCATTCTAAAATTGAAGAAAGTTACTATAAATAATATTACATATACCACTATACTATAAAATCCATATATTCAACATATCGAAATGAATTTATAATTCCACGCTTGTTATCATTACATGAACAAGGTAAAATCATTCTACAAGTTCTAAAATTCACTTTGACGCATAATTATAATTTTAGAAAACACCATATATTCCTTTGTATTTATTATATTTGAATAAAACACTTAAAAACCAACTTCCAATATTTTATTCCAAAAATAAAACATCATAAAAAGCCTATAAAAATTCCAATAGCATATGAAACAAAATTATAAATTATTTAAAAATCTATATGAATCAATGGAGTTAATCAGAAATGAAAATAATGGAAATACCTATATCAATGTTTTTTAAATGTGAAAAATCATCTAGGGGAGGAAGGGAAACGCCTCATGGACCAAACATACACAATTAAATCAAGAGAAACAAGGCCATACCTCTACCCTAATCTATAGGGTTTGTCGAAGAGGGAATCCAAAATGTATAAACAAAGAAATCATGTGTGATGAAGAAAAAGGGTATGAAAATGAAAAAACCCTAAAACATACCATAGATTTAATTGAGGGTCACCCATGGAGGAGGAGAGGCTTTGGGAACCCATAAAACATCCAAAAATAAGAAATAAAGAGGGGTTTTGGTTTGGAATAAAGGTAATGTAATGTAGAATAAGGTATTCAAACTTTTTGATGATCTAAAAACTCACATAGTATGGCTTCGCAATTTTCCAAACCATGCACCAACCATGAACCCCTATATATCCAAAGGACACACCTAGTATGGTCTGCCCATATTTTTTACAAATAGTTTTCCAATCATGAAGTACACCATTTCTAAAAAACAAAATTTCATGTTTTCCAAGGCAAGGCACATTTTTTTCTCTAACTGTGTGAAATGTATGCACTTGCCCAAAATTCCCAAAAAACATCCAAAATTAAAAAATTATTCTAAGGATCAACCCAAAACTAAACAAAAAATATCCAAAGACGTAAAAATAATAAAATAAAATAATATCCATGGTTTTTGTGTGAAAAATATCACCACTAGAGACAATTTATTCCCCAATAAAGTCACCAAGAGAAAAAATATACAAAACCAAAATTCAATTCAGATCATATCAGAATGAAATAATGAACCATAAGAAAATTTTTATATATATAAGTCACACCTGACTATTGTTGAATAAAATATTGTACCCAAGTTAGGGGATAACATGGGAAGGTTCTACCCACCACAACCAACCAATAAACACAGTCCACATGACTGCATGACTTCATAATTGCCCAATGCAGGAACTCCCACCATGAACCATGAACCCCCCTAGAACATTGGGACCCCACTAATGATTTCCAAACCAAAAACTAAATTGAAACTACCATCCATAAATCCAAAAAACATAGCTATCTCTAAATTAGTTTATATAAATTCAAAAACAATCCCACAAAAGGGATAAGCACAGTCAAATAATAAATAATTTTATAATGTGTGAAATAAAAAAAAGAAGGATGATATTATAAGAAAATACGATTAAAAAATGTTTCTTACATTGAAAATAAAACTCACATAAACAATAAAATTCCAACATGAAACTATAACTATGTCTATTCCAACACCAGAGACCAAAAACTAGGTGAGTCTCCCTATACCCTTGAGATTCATGACTATTTTTAAGATTCACTATATTTCCAATGGTTGTAACCTTGATTAATAAATCATATACGACCTCAATTTCATGAACAATTATCCTCCAGTCAAGAATTTTTCTTATTTAATTAACTCATCATTGAAAAATTTTCCAGGTGGCATAGAAATCCATTATGATGACATATCTTTAGATTATTATGACCTGACTTCATTGAATGACAATATAGGCCACACTGGTGGAGCACATGTTTTGATGATGTATAATCTAGAACCAATTAATGGGGTTTTTTAGAAATAAGTTGTTAGACACACCCCTCTCCCTATATAGGGAACCATTACAGGCCACAAGAGACACTAGATTTCCATCTTTGTGCACTTAGAGAAGTAACTCAGGTAATAACTCCCCATTAACCAACTTCTCACAACCTATTTCATCATATGAGGACTATTTTTCAGTGATATATAGATGAAGACCGAAATGAAATTAGGATCATTCAACAGAACCTCTGAAACTTCTTCTAGAGAGAAAGAACACAACTCATTGATGTAGTTAATATAAGTTGTTATAAACTATTATCCTTGTTGATCATCCCACAAATCTTCTAACTTTCTCATCTCAACTTACTAACATGGTTTACTTTGGGTTAAAGTGGCTTTAAACACATACCATACCATCCAAAATATTAACGATGATGGGACAACAAAAATCCATTTTACAAAAGAGGGAACCCCAAGCAGACCCAAGACAACCCAAACTCTAACCTCTTCAGAAGTTTCCAATTATTTAATGACACCTTCAACATCATCTAGACACTCCACTACTTATGATAGACCGTGATCACCAGGATAGAAAGGCAATACTCGAGAAGAGTAAGAAACTATTAAGGAATTAATGGAATACATGGGGACCTTTTCTAAGCGGAATATCCTGAAATGTAATAAAAACATTAATCCAAAAATCAACATCCAACAAAATCACAACCAATAAACCGTGTCAGGCCATAAATATCTCTCTCACACCAAACATCATAAATATAACAATAAGTTATGTTTTAAAAAAACAAAACATTTTATTTTGAAACTAATATATTATTTCTTCCAAGTCCATATTCCAAAAACTAATATCCATTTTTAAATGAAAAAAACCCAAATTTCAATGAAATATCAATACCATATAAATTTTCACTCAAATTTTTTTTTCATAAAATCCACGTCAAACTGTTATTTTCAAATACTAACCCATTAACCCTTATAAACCATAAAAAATGTGTCCATCCCATCTCTAAATATACCATGCACACAGACACACACACAAACATTCACTTTATAGACATACCCAAACATATGAAAATGTTTGTATAGAAAAATAATCTTAAAATATTCCACTTTATTATCAAATCCATGCATTTACCAAATCCTAAAATCAATATTCTTTTTCTTTTAAAAAAGTTCTAAATCCAAAATAATATGAAGGAAATAATTTAGCTTTAAAAATAATTTTAAAAACATACTCACATCAACTGATCCCAAAAAAATATAGAACTCATGACATGCTAATAGAATGTGGAACTAGTAGTCATGCTTAACCAAATGACATGGTAGTGGGACTTTCCATATTTGAGAATAAATCACTAGGAGGAGCATGAAACATGTAATCAGACTCCAAAAGGGTAAATACACCATGTGAGATCACAACATGAGACCAGATTTCTTATAGTTTTATTCCCCAATCCTACACTATTCAAAATCCAAAAAATACTCAAATATCAGACTGACCCTAGATAATCAAGGACCTGAATGAGAAAGTGTTTGTGATGATCATAATTTTCCTACCTCCCATGTTTTAATAGTCCTTATATCCAATAACCTACCATCCCAAATAGAAATTTGAATAATCTGATACATTTTTTCCATGAACCATACACATATTTCATACAAACTGACATCATATCGTGTTCAAGACAAGGCCTAATGGGAATTCACTATCCCCATATTATATAAAATACTATCAAAAATCAAAAATAAATTATTTCAGAACAATCTTAACACATTTACCATGACCAAATAAACAAATAGGACAAATTAAATAACCAAAAAAGACTACATCTTAATAAAATATACAAACTGACCAATACATAATAACTGGATCCGACAACGGAATTTGAAAAAAAAACTAGAACTATAAAAAAATACAACGTTCTCCACCTAACATTTTGGTTACCACCAAACTCAATAACCGACCTTCTCCAACTGTGAGCACTCAAACAAGAATCCTAAACATGAAAAATAGCTTGAGTCTATCGAAACTTAATGGTAAAAGTATGGAATGATCTTAAACATCTCTGTATGTAACCACCAATGAATATATACATTTCCTTCCCTGACACAGTATATAATCACTACTTTTAAAAACAATTCAAAAAGTTTCTTATTTCTCATTTTAGTTAAGTAGCATAACCTCACCTTTTTCAAAACTACACACGCAGCATATCCATTACTCAAAATAGTTCACATTTTGGGAAACCAAACCAATCCTAAAATAAAAATTTCAAATTTCTGAGTGGTTTAATAGGTACCAAAGTGAAAAATAATATAAAATAATAGATACAGATAAGAACCATGGGTATTTCCTAAACATCCATAGATCAATCCCTGGACATACTCAATTATGACTTACTTTCCAGCTTGTGGTGCTGCTCCATAGGCTTTAACCAACTAGCTTCCCTAAAATGACAAATATTGTTGAATGCCCCACCCAGCCCAATCACGTTCATGGAGTATCAACCTAACTAATCAGGTAAATAATAAACTATTCCACAACCCTCAATAAGACACCGTTAAATCCCTTGTAACAGAATACTATGCAAGTTGGAGGCCCTCGCATGCACGACTCGACTTATCTATCATCCCCAGACATGTCTTCCCAAAACATTGAAACTCCCCATATGATTACCCACATTGAGAAATCCTCAATAGAGGTTCCTACAATGTAACAAACAAATCACATGTTCTAACCATGCAGTCACATCCCATTCTTTTTCAATCATTTTTTTTCAAAACATATCAAGGTGATGACTATACATTTTTATTCACCAAACCAAATTCAGTTCAAAAACATCATAATGTTCCAACTAGGATATATACTATATTCATTCAAGATACACATTGAAAACATTTCTCGACCAATTTCAAATTCAATATTAAACCAAAAACATTGAATAGAACAAAGCCAAATGGGCCATTATTCAAAATCCAAATTCATTTCAATCATTATATTGAAACTAATACAAAAACACACAATAAAATTAAAGATTCCAAATAGGATTCCCCACAAATTATAAATCAATCACCCTTAAATGAAACACATGAGAAAACCAGATTCAAGGACAAACAATGTTTTTAATGTTCCATATTCATATGTGCATCCATGACTGGACCTCGTGAACCCATAGATGTTCCAATATCCAATGGAACACATTGAGTTTCCATTAAATCATCTAAAACTAATTTTAATGAAAAAAAAACAATTCTTTTAAACTAACAAAAGGGGTCATAATATTAATACATACATAATATTCATTTTTAAAGTAGGTAATGTCTTTCTAATGTGTTTTTACCACAAACCACTATACCATACAAAGGCATAAAATCCAAACATAGAAGAACAATTTATAATTCCAACCATGTTATTAAAATATGATTAGGGAAAAATTGCACTAGAAGTTATAATATTCACATTAATTATTAATATAGTTTAACCAAACACCTTATGTGCATGACTATTTTACATATTTGAAGAACCCACCTTAAAACTATATACACTATTTGTTTCCCACATAAAAATACAACTAAATGGATAAAAAATATACCAAAAGATTAAAAAAACATATTTATATTATTTAAATGTCCACAAGATATAATTTAATGAATTAAATAGAAAATAATGCAAAACACTACCTCAATTATGTACAAATGCAATGAAACATCATGGGAGGAAGAAAAAACCAGCATCGACTGAGCACATAATGTAAAATCAAGAGAATCACAATTCTATAAATCAACCCAAATATATAGGATTCATACAGGAGAGAATATCCTACTAGAAAAACCCAAAAATTTCAGATAAAATAAGAGAATAAAGATTAAAATTTCCAAAAACACTAAAAACATACCTATGATTCGATAGAGGGTAACCCATGGAACATGAGAATCAAGGGGAGTTCCTTGGAGATCCCTTCGTGTTCCAAAAAAAATGAAAGAAGGTGTTCTCAATGGGGAAAAGGGAGATGATGTTAAAATATGTATTTAAAAAAATTTAATTATATGATAACATCGATGGATTGACTGCTTGATTTTCAAAATTGTGCCCCAATCGTGCACCCCTCACTAAAAAAAAGAGACACCCCATATAATCTGGAGGAATAGTTTACAAACTATGAGACAACCATAAAATTAACCAATACCCAATAATGAAACCATTCCACACTATCTTAGGAGAAATGGGCACCATTTACTCTTACCGGGCGCCAATCATGCACATGCTAAAAATTCAGGCTAAGCATAAAAATTATAAAAATTTAAACGTGGGATCAACCCTAACGTCGACCAAAATGATTATAAAACAACAAAATAACAAAATAAAAGAATATCCATGGTTGGGTAGTGACATATAATGATAAATGTTTTACATTATATAATCTTATAATTCTAATGGGATATTATTTATTAAAAATTTATTATTATATATGTTATTAATCTCTTATAATGATGATTACATGTTCTATTTTTCCTTCATTATGGTTCATAAAAACAATATATTTATCTAAATATATCCATCATGACTTTATAATATGGAATGAAAAAATAACCATTTTTTCTAGTTTATGATCAATTCAAGATCAATAAAGTGTTCTCTAGGTTGTTACCTCGACATACATATGTGCTAGATCAAATTATAATTATATTATATAGACAAATATTTTTTTTTTCAGAACCCCAAACTTAGTTCATCATCAAAATAATATGGTGTTTTCATATATTTATACATAACCCTATTATTCATATGACATTTATTAACTCATAATTTCAAGAAATAAACAATCATTCATTTGATATAATCATTGTAATTCCTCATATTTATTACATAATAGATTTATTACATAGAGAAAAAATAAGGTATTTTAATTATTATATTATTCAAAATTTTCAAGAAAATATAAGAAAACAAAAAAATATAATTAAAATCATATGAAATTCATCTTCATGGATTCAACCTAAGGTACTTTTATTTAATATCATATACTTTGGACATAAATCAATGGAATGTGCTGATAATCATTACAGAATGGCAAAAAACATGTGGAAAATTTAGCATTAGAACATGACGCATACCAAAAAGAACAAGAGGTATACCAATATAACATGATAAAGAGAATATTAAAAATATCCTAATAAATATATGATTAATTATAACTAGGAAATTTGGATACAATATCAAAATTGGGCCTTCATAGGCATAACACCTTGTTTTATGACCATGGATTTAGAACTGAAAATTAATATTGTTATACGACCAAGTATAATAAAACATGTCATATATATTTATTATATTATTCAACCAATGCATTATAGTTTTATAATTGGGAAACATTCATATGTGTAAATTTCATGTCAGCCCCATTGATCAAAATAATCATTTCTTCAATGACCCTTGGAAAATAATATAAGAATATCATATAAAACCATTGAGTGTGTATCTTATTTGATTATTGAAATATACCATCATTTTATCTGATGTAATGTAAATATAAGATTCATATATATAAATAAAAAAATTAATAAATTACATAAATATATATTTTAATACCAATAAATAATTAAATGGATTAGATGTTCCAAATGTATTAATTTATCATATAAAAGAGATAAATTTGAGAAGTAAATTTGGAATCATGAGATGTATAAAAAATGAACTTATAAAAGAGTAAATTGAGGGGGAATAGATATAACCCATTGATAAAATATTATTTTAGAAGTACTTTTATGATAAATTTAATAAGAAAAAAAACTATAAAGTATTCTTTATAAGTTATAACAAAAAGTAATTACCTCAATGGAAAAGAAGACAACACTAAATCACTTTCCAAGAAGAGTTTATTTGAAATAGTGAAGATGGATCCTTGGGGACATATAGACGCATTTGAGGGAATATTTGGGAGGTTAAATTAATATAACATTGTGCATTATATACTAGTAGTGAAGGGGAAGTCTGAAATTATTGGTTATTTATAAAAAAGTTTAGTAACCATAAAAAAAAATCATAATATAGTTATTGGGAATCATTGTTTGAAAAATGTGAAACCATTGGCTTACCCATTGGAAATTCTAATTGTTTCTTACACATGAATAAAGTTTTTTATATTTTAATATTATATAATAGAAAATAATTATTCAATAATTCATTGGAATTAAAAAATGAATTTTACTAGAAAATAATGTTTTTAATATCAAAATGTAGACTTTATACTTTTGAAAGTCACATACAGTAATAGAAATTGATTAAAAGATATAAAAATAATTATTGTTAATAAAATAACAAAATATAGGTCATTTATTGTGGTTAATAATTTATTACACCATTATGACACAAATTAAAAGTCATAAAACATATTGAAACCCCAAAACAATATTTTTACATTTCTCTAAAATATAATATATGCTAGAAAATTATAAAAAATTTACACTAACATAATTTTGAAGTAATTATATCAAATATGATATCTCTTTTTTAAACAATTTCCAAGATATGGAAATTATAATTTTTAAATATATAAACCAATATTTTTTTTTGAAAAATCGTAGGTTTTAATACATAATCAATATTCTCGCACAGATAAAAATTACCTAGGATGTTGTAAAATTATGTTATTTTTTAATTTAAACAATTATGTTTTCTAAAAAACCGTTAAAAAATTTAATATTTAGAATACCATAGCTTACTATGATTTTATTTATTTTTTTCAAAAAAACTATGTTTTTTCTGCATAAGACAATGAATTAATCAAATTCTATATAATTAAACATAAATTTTATTTATTAAATTATTCAAAAAAGGGAATTAATTAAATAAACACATTATTTATAAAAGTTTATAAATTATCTTGGAACTAATACCTTAAATAATAACCACTTAAGGAACACTTTTATATCTGATGGGTAAGATGAGTTATTGTGGTTGTTTCAATAGAAATCTTGAGTGGTACTCTCTACTAACACGAAATTATCCTGTAAAAGTTTTTTTATCCATAAATATTAAATATAATCTTGGTCATTGTCAAGGGTGAACCCTATTGATTCCACATACCTCTCATGTTCTGAAGGATTTCCATCAGACGACATGACTTAACATGTAGAGGGAATCATTTCATAATCCTTTATAAGTTATCAATTTTCAATAATACTTATAATGAAATTGTAATGGTAAAATTATTAAATATGGTTATAGTTCCCAATTATAAAATATGAAAATGGTTATATTTACTAATTATCATGTTTGACCAATAATTATTTTACTATTTCAATTATTATAATACTACATAAATACCAATTAATTAATTCCTCATATTTCACAATAATTTCTCCAAATGTTTTATTATCCTTTTATTATATTTCAATTAGTTTAATAATATTTTGTTTCATTTATATTATTTTTATAGTGGGGTTTATTATATCCGATAATTGAGATGATCTATATTTTCCAAATTTAGTTTTTCCGATTCCAAACCCTTTGCCAAAATGTATTGTTTGTCATTTTTATTAGTTCAATAGACGAGGAATGTAATTATATTTCTTAATTATACATTTTTTTAATAATTTTAAAAAATTATTCACCAGTTTTTCAGGTGAAAATATTATTTTAAAGACTAGGATTTTACAACAATAGATGATATTATGTTGTGTTCACTATATTTGAAATAAATTCATGTACATGTCATGAATGTGATGGGTGCTCAAGGAATTGTATTTACCTTCAACGTATTGGGTAATTAATTTATCAAAAGAGATAAGATATATTGATAATGAGAGGTTATCATAAGAACAACATTAAATTTTTTGTTGATTATTATTATTATCTTATCCATATGATGTCATTTTTATGTCTTTTTCAAATTACTATGATTTGTGGATTTTTTCATTATATACCTATATATTATGCTCATGTTAATGTTTATTAACCTTTTATGTATCCTATAAATTTATATTTAATTTTCTACATTAATTCCATCATGTTATGCCTATATTATTCACTTTTTGGGATTTATATATATATATATATATATATATATTAATGCTTGATTATGTCATAATGATATTTTATTTTGTAGTGGAAGACCATGGGAAATTAAGGACTTATTATGATATTTATAAATAATTTAAATGTATACAATATTTAGGTTATTATATATATATATATATAATTTAATGAAGAATAAAGGAATTATTTATCTTTAGGGATTGAATATTTTATGTCCTCATTAATTTAAAAATAAATAACATTAATAAGATATATGGGTTGACATAGTTTTTTGATATATATATATATGTTAATTTTTTACGATTTGGATTAGAAACATATAATATATTCCATAAGGATAAGTCTAAAAAATTAAATCATCTAGAAATTTTGTTAACGTATAGATTAAGAAGTTTTAATAATGAAATTCATGTGTGGATACTACAAGAGGATGTGACCCTTTTATTGTTGTTCCAACTGTTAATATAATTTAAAAAAATCAAATATATTTTACTCAATAATTATTGGTTTCAAAATAAATTATCCTTACTGAAAAACATGTTTAAAACTCTTGTGGAATATACATTGGTAAATTTATAAGCTACTTCTAATCCATAATTTATGGAACAAAAAATGACCATGAAATTTATGTCAATAAGTATACTATTGAGATCATAGTTTGAACCATAGAATTTCATAAGTTATCGAATAAACATCATTTTGTGTTATCATAATAATGATATTAATTTCTATTTTAATGTTTTTAATTTTATAACAATTCTCAATGATAATTTACCTTTATTTTAGTCAATAATCCAAAATAGGGGGAATCGAGCCAATAAAAATAGGTGGGGAAATGTGATGAAAAACCTAATAATATTTCCATATTAAATGAAGGAGGTGTAGAGAAAATCATGATAACACATACTAAATTAATTCATGTTATGATTACATACATGAATTATCTAGAGAACAAAAAAGCACTAAGAATTTTCATGTTATAATTTATACATTCTTATGAAAATGGGCTCTAAATTTTAGTGGATATTACAACCCATTAATAATGGAAAAATATCTAATATTTATTGAAATGAATATCCCAATAATTGTATTCTATGATTTTAATAATTTCATCTGGGGTATATATGATATATTAGAAGAAGCTAATCGATGGTCTTTATTGAAAAAAATGTGATGATTGTTGAGAAATTGAAATTAAAGAGTGGAATGAGTTGCTAAAATGTTTGTCAATATATATTTTAATTTCACTATCTAAATGTAAAGGGGGATAGAGATCCTAGAATGATTTTAAGAGGATGATAAATTCATCAATGTCTATAAGGAAACCATTAATGTAATTAAGTGATACACCTCCATATTTTTCATTACACATAATGTAATAATGAAAGTGTTATTTCTTGGATAATACGTAATATATATATATATATATAATTGGAGTTAGATATGTTGACAGTTATGAAAAAATATTCAGATGTTTTTTTTCAGTATTTAAATTTTGTTTAGTGAATGCCACATTTAAGAAAATTGTAGATGTGTAATGGATTACATTTCACACAATGTGATCATGAAATTTCAAGGTGTAATGACTATAAAAACATACCACTTTTAAAAACGGTCAAAGAAGATTCTAAGTAAATTACATAATGGAAGAAGGAAATAATCCATTTCATTTACACATTTTATAGAAATACTTACCTCAAATTAAGGAAATTATTTTCCAAGGAAAATACCATTTTTTAAAAAAAATTCCCATTTTAATTATCTCTTTAAAATCACAAATCATATAAAATAATTCAACAAACTAATGAAATTTATTCATGAACAATAAGGAACAAATTTCCTTAACCCATTTTATAGAAACCCATACCTCAAAATTATATAAACCTATCTTCTTTTGTCCATGATGATTGGTAACCAAGATAATGACATTTGATAGAAAATTATCACTAGGAAACTAAAGTAGATCAACATAAAAAATTATCCCTTTTGAAAAATAAAAACTAAAAACATAGAAAATGTGGTTTCACTGACCAAAGGATTGAAGAACCAGAATTAATCATTAATTCAAGAAATGAAGAACGAATAAGACAACGATATATCAAAAAATGAAATTATATAGAAGATTTCGAAGTATCAAATGTCATGACCCGTCCCCTAGGGCCCGTGCCATGATTACCTAAAGCCCGCCTTCCATAGGTCAGGGGCTGGCGATGTGCACCAAAGGAGTAATTCCCTATAACTTGGAAGGAATTGCCTTTAAAACCTGTAAACACACACAACATGGCACATAGCTGGATACAAATCACAAAGTAAACTGTATGACAAATGAGTAATGAAAGTAAAGGGGCCAAAAATACAAGCCCAACTGTAAAGTACATGGAACTGGAGAAAGGTAAAATAGTCGTTGGGTCGTCCTATGGGATTCCAACATGAAGGGTAGGTACAGATAGCCTCCACATCACTCCACATCCGTCCGTCTCCTCTATGTACCGTCACACCATATGGTCCACCTCCGGGTGTCGTCCAGTCCTAGTACTATCAGCCTCTGGCAGCACTGTCTTTCGTATGCATCCAACACAATGAGGTGCATGCATAACTTGTACAGGGGTGAGTATAACGATACTCAGTAGGGACCTCGATACCCTCAAGGTCTTACAAAATCCAACAAGAATAAACCAAAATGTATGAAATCAACAGATAAAACCACTTAGATATATGCCCATATATATATACCTAAGTTATCAAGTAATCCAACTCAATCATGAGAAAAACACAAAAAGTTACTGACTCAGCACACACAGGTATACAACATACGTAGATAGTTAGGGATGATTAGATGTAACCACTAAATCATATATTCTGTTGAACCCACATAGGATCTAGGAACAATAGTCAGAGTTGTCGAAGCCACGTCGGCTCCAGGAACAGTAGTAAGAGGTGTCGAACCCACGTGGGATCCAGAAACAGTAGTGAGAGCTGCCGAACCCACATAGGATCCAGGAACAGTAGTCAAAGCTGTCGAGCCCACATATGATCCAAGAACAGTAGTTAGAGCTGTCGAACCCACGTAAGATCCAGGAAAAGTAGTCAGAGGTGTTGAACCCACATAGGATCTAGGATCAGCCGTTAGAGAATTCGAACCCACGTAGGATTTAGGAAGAGTATCCAGAACTGTCGAACCCACGTAGGATCTAAGAAGAGTAGTCAGAGTTTTCAAACTTATATATGATCCAAGAATAGTAGTCAGAGCTATCAAACCCACGTAGTATTGAGGAATAGTAGTCAGAGCTGTCAAACCCATGTAGGATCCAGGAACAGTAGTCAGAGATGTCGAAGCCACGTAGGATCCTCGAACAGTAATCAAAGCACAGCCGGCCACATGGTTCTGCACAAGTCAGGCTTGATTCTAGGAGGGTCTTCTCCTCAAGTAGAGTGTCTATACATCAACTGCAAAAAAGTCCAAAGTTGATGTATCCATAAGATTTGTATTTCCAAAAGAAACCCAAAGATACAGATGGTGGGTCAATCAGACGCCTAGTTGGATTTACGTTTGATCAAACCTGGCCATACGTCAATTGTGTCCAAACCTTGAGTGGGGTATTCCAATATAACTATCCCCCCAAGGATTCCATCACCATAGATAGTTCGTCAATCAGATGCTCGTAGCTTATGTTACGGGAAAAAGAGTGGAAATAGGTCAAGCAGGTCTGGGTCCGGTCTGGCCCAGTCGGACCGACCCGACCCGACCCAGTTCGACCCAGGTCCGGACTGCGGTCCGACCTGATCCACGGGTCAGACACAGTCTGCGGGTCCGACCCAGTCCACTGGGGCGGCCCGGCCAGCAGGGGCGGCCTGGCCTGCACTAGGTCCGGTACGTGCTGGGTCCGGCCCGCGCTGTGCAGGCCTGCATGAGGCCCATGACTGGCGGCCCATGGGGTCCCCCTATCTATGTCCATGGGGGAGGTCGCACCTCCCAGAATACCGAACAACTTATCCATTAGGGGGGTTCAAAACCGACACCACGTGTCGCCGGTCCGTGTCACGTAGGACCCATGCGGCGGGTACCGATCCTCCCGACTAGCAGAGAAGTCAGCTACCTCTTGCACGACGTAGTTACACCACACCTCCTCTGGTGACCGGCAGAGCCGACCGCCCATCCCACGCCACCACAGCCAAGGCTGTGGCCCCTTGGTCCACTACGCAGCGCACGCTACGCTGCGACTTCCCCGACAACCCGACGGCTCAGGCTGCTAGTTACTCTCACGGCCGACCTTGCGCTGGATGCCGCTGCACCGCTGTGGCCTGTCGGCAGCAGCCTACTCCGCTAACGGCGCTGTTGCATCGATGCCGTCCACACGGCCAGCCGGAGTGTCGGCCGCCCTTCCCTTCGTCGCCGGTGACTTTCACAAGTTCCGACCACAGGCGAACCATTCACGGGTCACTGGAGAAGTTTCGGTGGCCCAATTCTTGATCCAGAAGTTTCTGTGCACTACTCGGGACGTCACCTTCAATCCAGAACCATCGTTGACGAAAATCACTCAACCCGGACTCATTCCGCGATTAGCTTCACCATCCACAAAGAAAGCCAGAGGGGGTCCGACTGTGTTAATTTGGCCTACACCCTCCATGTTAGAGTTATAGCATGCATCATAAATTATTAATCCTTGAAGGGAAACGAAGAATGTGAAACAATTAACAAAGCTCAAACCCCTACCATTGATTGTTGTTCACTGACGGAGTCGCGAGGAAGAATATGGTGTTGTCGTCATTCGTCGTGTCTACCGAACAATACCAATCCCGCACTCATGCATCGGTTCAGTGATGACGATGATGTGGGAAGTTCAGTCAAAGATGTCCCACGTCTATAAGAGTCTGTAGATGAGAGTCGAAGGAGATCGTTCTTCGTAGTAGAAGGCATTCTTCATTGGGAGCATTATTCGTTGGTGAGATATTTTCTCTCAAAAGGTCTAAGCCTCATTTTCCAAACTTTTCCAACCAAAAGAAAAGTAAGCCAAGGTAATAGATTATAAAATATATCATTGGAATAAGAATTCAAAAAGGGTTAATTAATTAAGTTGGCTCCACTTAATAAATTCTTGAGGTTGGCAGAATAAATTAAAGATGAGGATTTGGCACATTAAAGGAGGGGGTGGAGAGACTCTCCCTCATTAATGAGGGGATTTGAGAGGTTTTCATCTCCCACAATTATTAGGGGGTTTAGTCCCGGGTGGTCCCCACATCGTAACCTCTCGCGGGAGGTTAGGTTCGGGTGGGCCCCACCAACATAACCTCTCATGGGAGGTTATATTCGGGTGGTCCCCACACTTCCAACTTCAGACATCCAAGTGGATGTTTTGACCAAAAAATATAAATAAAGCTACACATCTTTATTTTTATTTAAATCATTCACTAAAAACCCAAAAACTAACTTTTATT
The DNA here is from genome assembly GCA_963277665.1 of Viscum album. Taxonomy (NCBI): domain Eukaryota; kingdom Viridiplantae; phylum Streptophyta; class Magnoliopsida; order Santalales; family Viscaceae; genus Viscum; species Viscum album. Next base: position 12,823,265 of record OY728151.1, on the reverse strand, counting down.
CTAGACCAACTGTCGTCGAGGTAAAAGACTTCCTAAGAGAATACCGGCACTGCGAGTTCAACGGTGCCCTTAGATTTTAATTCTGAGAACCAGTTCAAAAGTTATAAAACCCACTCATACATTTACTGAATGTACCCGAAAAAACATGAGAAATAGATTCTAGGCACACTGGGCCTCGGAATCATGCGCTGTCAAATTTCACAGACTCGTAAAATTCCCATGTATTTAAGAAAAATAAATTTCCACGAAAATTATGGGTCTTTACATTCTCCCCACCACAGTGCTTCACATACCCGTAAGCTACAACTAGAACTAAGAGAACATGTGGGGGTACTGATCACACATATGATCCTCCCTCTCCAATGTGCTATTCTGGAGATTCCCATGATGCCAGTGAATGTGAACCAGAGGTATCAACGATCCATGAAGGACCCGCTCTTATCGATCCTCAATCTCCATTAGAACCTTAGTAAAAGTTTCCCCATCTTTGACGTCCATATATCCACGCTCGATGATGTGAGAAGGGTCGTGCACATATCTCCTCAGCTGGGATACATGGAAGACGTTGTGCACCCGGTGCAACTTAGGAGGAAGTGCTAAACGGTATGCCACCTCGCCAACTCTGCTAAGGACCTAAAAAGGTATGATGAATCTCAGAGATAACTTGCCACCTTGGAAAAATATCCGTAGACCTCGTCGAGGTGAGACCCGTAGAAAGACGTGGTCACTATCCTCGAACTTCATAGGCCTCCATCTCTTGTCAGCATATGACTTTTTCTTGCTCTGTGCAGTCTTCATCCACTCCGGGATGATCTACAACTTCTCCATGGTAGCCCGTACCATCTCTGGTCCCACGAGTGCTGACACCCCTAGTTCAGTCCCACACAAAGGGGATCTGCAAGGTTGCTCATACATCACCTCCAATGGTGCCATCCCGATGATGGAGTGATAATTGTTGTTGTATGAAAACTCTAACAAAGGTAAGTGATCCTCCCAGCTGCGACCGAAGTCGACGACACAAGAATGGAGAATGTCCTAGAGCGTCTGAATGTTTGCTCAGTCTGGCCATTTGTCTGAGGATGGAAGGCGGTTCATAGATGAAGATACATCCCAAAAGCCTCCTGCAACCCCTTACATAGCTGGTAAGTAAACCGTGTGTCACGATAAGAGACAATAGAATAATGTACTCCATGTAGCCGCACAATCTCTTGCACATAGAGGAGTCTCAAGCTCTCTACTAATCCCTGCTCTCTGATCAGTAGGATGTGGGCCGACATGGTGACTCATTCTATGATCACCCAAACTATGTCATGACCTCTAGATGAACGTGGAAGTCCCATCACGAAGTCCATAGATATCTCATCCCAATTCCACTCTGGGACCTCTAAAGGCTAAACCAAGCATGCGGGTACATAATGCTCCGCCTTCACTTGCTGACAGGTGAGGCATCGAGAGATATACTCTACTACTAATTTCTTCATTCCTGGCCACCGGTGTTGTCGTCGGAGATCTTGGTACATCATTGCCACTCCTGGATATACCGATTGAGGAGAATTGTGGAACTCCCACAAAACATCCTCCAAAAGTGACACAGGTACCATGGTATATCCTCTGAAGAGGATGACATGCTCCCCACTTTCATAAAATCCATCAGGTGCCTACCCTGTGGATATCTGAGAACGTCGTGTATCATAGTCAGCATCCCCACGCTGCACCTCCCTGACTTGCTGATGAATTGGGGAGTGACTGTAAGAGACTAGTGGAAGGCTGCTCCATCTCTATCCACAAAGGATATCTGTAAAGAATTCAGATGTTCGGTCGCCTCACCTAGCAGCTGTATACCAGTTCTCCGGCTGAGTGCATCTGCAACAACGTTCACCTTCCCAGGAGTATATACTATCTCAAAATCGTAGTCCTGGTGGAGCTCAAGCCAACACCACTGTCTCAGGTTACTTCTGAGAGAAGATATACCTGGGACTATTGTGATCATAGTACATGGTAAGACACTCACCCATCAGATAGAGTCATGACATCTTCAAGGAAAAGAAGACTGCTGCTAACTCCAGGTCATGGGTAGTGTAGTTATGCTCATGCTGTCTTAGTTGTCATGAACCATAAGCGATCAATTCTCTCTCCTTCATCAAGACACATCATAGTTCAGTCCCTAATGCTTCGAAGTAGACTACGTTATCAACGCCTTCCTCTGGAAGCCTCAAAATGGGTTCACTAGTCAGCCTCTTCTTCTACACTTGAATGCTCTACTAGCATCTCTCCGATCACACGAAGGGTTTACCCGTTCTTAGTTAAGGCTGATAATGGTGCTGCAACTCTAGAGAAGTTTGGTATGAACCTCCGGTAATAACCAGCCAATCCCATGAAACTCCGTACTTCTGTTACACTCTTGGGTGGCTCCCAAGCAAGTACCGCCTCAATCTTCACTGGATATACTAAAACTCCAGCATCCAAGATGACATGTCCCAAAAAGTGAACCTCTCCGATCCAAAATTGGCACTTCGAGAGCTTACCATAAAGATAGTGCTCTCAGAGTGTTTCCATTACTACCTAAAATTGGTAGGCATGCTCCTCCTCAGTAGTCGAGTAGATCAAAATGTCATCGATGAAGACTACGACAAAGAGATAAAGGTATGTCTGGAAAACCCTGTTCATGGGTCCCATGAACATTTCTGGAGCATTGGTTACGCCAAATGGCATATACAAGAACTGATAGTAGCCGTACCGAAATCTGAAGACCGTCTTCTGCACATCCTCATCTCGAAATCTAAGCTGGTGATAGCCTGATCTGAGGTCTATCTTCAAGAACCACTGTGCTCCCTTCAGCTGATCAAAGAGGTCATCAGTCCTTTAGAGTGGGTAGTTTTTCTTCACGGTCACAGGTTTTAGGCGCCAGTAGTCGACAAAAATCCTCAAGCTCCCATCTGCCTTCTTGGTGAACAGAATCGAGGCTACCCCGGGAGAAAAATAGAGCCGGATGAATCCCCTCCTCTGCAAATCCTCAAGATGTACACGAAGCTCGTGAAGCTCCACGAGAGCCATTTGATACGCTGGTGCATATATCAGTGTCGTCCCAGGGTACAAGTCAATGTAAAATTCCACATGTCTGTGAGGAGGTAGACCTGGGACATCATCCGGGGAAATATCCACGTACTAGTATACCGCTACAGGATTAGTCAGACTCTCCATATCAACTGATCTAAGGGTAAGGCAAGCCAACTGATGAGTGATCAGATGTACTCTCCTCTGGGAAAGTCCATTCTATGCTGCAAAGGCTCCCTTCTCACCGATGAAGGTGAACCTTGTACCATCCGTGCAGACACACTGCACTTTGCGCCTAATACAATCAATCTGAGCCTGGAATATAGATAACCAGTTCATATAGAATATGACATCATAAGGCCTCAACACCGCTACTAGGAGATTCCTGCCAAAGCTCTCACCTCCTAGACTAAGCTCACACTGCCGACACTAGTGCACAATCATCGAATCTGCTCCCGTAAGAGTCTCTAGTCGTAAGGATTGAGCCAACTGCTCTGTTGGAATCTCTGAGCTCTGAACAAGGGCGGTGGAAATGAAAGAGTGACGAGCACCTGTTTCTATAAGAACTGTAGCTAGGGTTGAGTAGACATAGACCGTACCACGAATCATCTCCGGAGCACCATGATCATATTCCTCAGCTGCCTAGAGCTGAGTTCTCCCCTATCCACACACTCCATGTGGTCGGTGTGGACCTCTTGGTGGTGGTAGTTGTAACACCTCAAAATGTCACCCACTGACAACTCCTCAACCAGATCCTCTAGCATGAACACTTGTGCCCTGAAGACCTCCTTGATTGAATCTATGTCTCTTCCTGGGCGGTCCTTTGACCATCTGTTGATCATCTGAACGGAGGTTCGGACAGTCACAACCCATGTGACCCTACCCGCCGCATGTGAAACACCACATGTTCCTCATATGACTGGCTTTATCTCTTGTTCCTCACACAACCAAACCCGTGTCCTGAGATCATCCAATGGATGGTATGGTCCGCTTGGATATCTATGACATCTGTCTACTTCCAGCTGTAGAATACTCCGCTACGTGAGGCCTGGTGGTGGGTCTCACTGCTGGTGACTACTCAGCAAGGAAACTATTTACTTAGAGGTCTCTCTCCAACACCCCCGCCAGTGTCGGGATGCTGAGGGAGAACATCAAGGCCCTGATGTCTCACCTGATCCCCTGCTCAAGGTTCGAGCCTTGAAGAATGGGTCTCTCACCATATCTATGGAGTAGCGCGAGAGGTCGGTGAACCTCACTGAGTACTGTACCACCGTCATGCTACCCTGCTGTAGAATAATTAGCTCATGTATCCACACTAAATGTAGGGTGGCTAAGAAAAAATCCACCCGAAATAGGATCTCGAAGTTTTCCTAGAGTAGTGTCACCTCGTTTTCTCCTAGAGCCTCAAGCTTCACAATCTAACTACTGCTTCCTGAAGGAGACTTGTGGAAAGGATCAACATAAGGTCAGATGGTGTCCCTCTCAGTCTGAAGACTCTCACCACAGCCTCTAGCCAATCCTCAACTGCCTGCGGGTCAATCTCACCCGTAAACCTGGGTGGCCTCTATCACTAGAACTCATTAAACAAACTCAGGCGGTGTTCACTCTCTACTTTTAGAGCTTTTGGAACCAGTGTCCCAATAGGGAGTGGTACCGCTGGTGCCTCCGCTGTGTTAGGGACCTACACCTAGGCTATATCGCTCGGTGGGCTTCCATCTCATACAATGCCTGTAACCCTGGCCGGCTGTCTGTGTGGGTCCATCCTGAAAAAAAGTGCGCCACCGTCAAAAAGGTATACATGGTGAGCTGACTCAAATAATTCAAAAAGAAGACTCTTGCAAATACACATTCAATCAGTTTCTTCATGCACTAAGTTAGAAATCATTTTTCAGGGTCCTGGTTTATAGATACGTCGACTACCACATCAACACTATATTCCCTAAACTAATAACCACACTCACTACACTTAACACTATTTCCATTAAAAAGAAATATCAGAGTCCTTAGTTCTGTGGTTGGATCGACTCCTCGGATACCAATTTGTCATGACCCATCCCCCGGGGCCCATGCCGTGACTACCCTAAGCCCGCCTTCCATAGGCTTGGGGCTGGCGACTAGCACCAAAGGAATAATTCCCAATAACTGGGAAGGAATTGCCATTAAGACCTATAAACTCACACAATAGTGCACACAGCTGGATACAAAACACTACGTAAACTATTTAACAATAGAGTGCTAAAAGTGAAGGGGCCAGAAATACAAGCCCAACTGTAAAGTATATGAAACTGGAGAAAGGTAAAACAGCTGCCGTGTCATCCTATGATATTTCTACCTGATGGGTAGGTGCAGATAGCCACCACATCACTCCACATCCGTCTGTCTCCTCCATGTACCGTCACGCCGCATGGTCCAACTGCACGTACCATCCAGTCCTAGTACTCTCAGCCTCAGTCAGTGATGTCCATCATTTTCATCCAACAAAACAAGGTGTGGGCATATCCAGTACAGGGGTGATTATAACGTACTCATTAGGGACCCCAAGACCCTTAAGGTCTCACAAAATCCAACAAGGATAAACCACAATGTATGAAATCAACAGATAACCCCACTTTGGAATATTCCCATACATATATCTATGTTAACAAGTAATCCACCTCAATCATGATGTAAACACAAAAGTTACTGACTCAGCTCAGATAGGTATATAACTCATGTAGAGAGTTAGATATGATTATGTGTAATCACTAAATAATCTATTTAGTCAAACCCACATAGGACCCAAGAAGAGTATTCAAAGCTATTGAACCCACACAGGATCCAAGAATAGTAGTCAGAGGTGTCGAACCCATGTAGGATCTAGGAATAGTAGTCATAGATGTTGAACCCACATAGGATCCATGAATAGTAGTTAGAGATGTTGAACCCACATAGGATCTAGGAATAGTAATCTGAGCTGCTGAACCCACGTAGGATCTTGGAACAATTTTCTGAGCTTTCGAACACATGTATGATCTCAAAATAGTAGTCAGAGCTGTCAAACCCACCTAGGATCTAGGAACAATAGTCAGAGCTGTTGAACCCAACTGGGATCGAGGAACAGTAGTCAGAGTTGTCGAACCCACATAGGATCGAGGAAGAGTAGTACAAGCTGTCAAACCCACGTATGATCCAGGAATAGTAGTCAGAGATGTCGAACCCATGTTGGATCCTTGAATAGTAGTCATAGATGTCGAACCCATGTAGGATCCAATAATAGTAGTCCGAGCACAGCTGACCACGAGCTTCTGCAAAAATCATGTTTGATTCAGGGTGGGACTTCTCCTCAAGCCGAGTTTCTATACATCATATTCCATGAAGTCCCAAGATGATGTATCCAAAAGTTCCATATTTCCAAAATAAACCTAACGTAACAGACGGTTTGTCAATCAGACGCCCAGTCTGAGAGTTATTGGCATTTCTATACCGAGGGCCCGGTTGGTTTTACGTTAAATCCAACTCTGCCATACCCCATCTATGTCCAAAACCTGATTGGGGTATTAAAAATTAACTGTCCCCCTCTAAAGTTTCTGTCTCTGCAGACGGTTCGTCAATCGGACGCCCATAGCTCATGTTACTGGCAAAAGAGTGGAAACAGGTCAAGCAGGTCTGTGTTGGGTCCGACATAGTCTGACCGACCCGGCCTGACGTGGGTCCGGACTGGGGTCTGACCCGATCTAAGGGTCCGAACCAGTCTATGGTCCGAACCAATCTGCGGGTCCGACCCGGTCGACGGGTCCGACCAGGTCCACGGGGGCAGCCCTGCCCATAGGGGGCGGCCCGACCCGCAGTGGGTCCGTCCCGCTCTGGGCTCGGCCCACATGAGGCCCGTGGCTGGGGGCCCATAGGGTCCAAACTAGCCGCTTCTAGGGGAGGCCGCACCCCTGGAATCCTGAACTACTTATCCATTTTGTGGATTCAAAATTGGAGCCACATGGCGCCGGTCCGTGTCATGTGGGACAAAGGTGGCAGGTCCCGTTCCTCCCGAATAGCCGAGCAGGCAGCCGCCTCCTACGCGGTGCAGTTGCATCATGCCTCCTCTGGAAACCAGCAAAGCCAGCCTCCTGTCCCACACAGCCGCGTCCAAGGCCGTGACCCCTTGGTCCACAGTGCAGCGCACAGTATGCTGCGCCTTCCCCAGCCTCTCGGTGGCTCAGGCTGCCGGTTCTTCACGTAGCTGGCCTTGCGCCAGCGGCCGCTACCCCACCATGGCCTGTCGGCCGTGGCCTACTCCACCGGTGGCGCAGTTGTGCCGCCACCATCCACACGGATCACTGAAGTTCTAGCCGCCCTTCCCTTTGTCGCCAGTGACGTTCGCCGGTTCCGACCACCAGTGAACCTTTCACGGGTCTTTGGACGAGCTCTGGTGGCCCGATTTCTGATCAGGATGTTGCTGTGAACTACTCAGGACGTCACCTTCAATCTGCAACCATCATTGATGAAAATCAATCATTTCGGACTCATGCCGCGATTAGCCCCAAAATCAACAATGTATAGCTGAGGGGGTCGAACCATGTTCATTTAGCCCGCACCCTCTATGTTAGAGTGGTAGAATGTGGATTCAATTATTAATCCTTGATGGTAAACAATGAACATGAAATAATTAAAAAATATTGAAACCCTAACTTTGATCGTCATTCGCTGACAGAGTCGCAGGGAAGAAGACAATTTTTTCGTCGTTCATCATGTCCGCCACACACTGCCAATCCCGAGCTCGTGCGTCGGTTCGTTGAAGATGATGAGGTGGGAAGGTCGTTCCAAGAGGTCATAGGTCGGTAAGATTCCGTGGATGAGAGTCAAAGGAGATCGTTCTTCGTTGTCGAAGGTGTTCTTCATTTGGAGCATTCATCATTAGTGAGGGCTTTTATCTCAAAATATCTAATCCTCCTTTGCCAACCTTTCCCAACTAAAATAAAAGTAAGCCAAGGTAATAGATTACAAAATCTATCGTTGACATAAGAATTCGAAAAGGCTGAATTAATTAAATTGGTTCCACTTAATTAATTCATGAGGTTGGCACAATAAATTAAATAGGGGGTTTTGTCACATTAAAGGAGGGGGTGGAGAGACTCTCCCTCATTAATGAGGGGAGTTGAGAGGTTTTCCTCACCAACAATTATTAGGGGGGGGGGGGTTAGTCCTGGGTGGTCCCCACATCGCAACCTCTCGCGGGAGGTTATGTTTGGGTGAGCCCCACCACTATAACCTCTCATGGGAGGTTATAGTTAGGTGGTCCCCACACTTCCAACATCAAACTTCCGAGTGGAGGTTTTAACCAAAAAAAAAATAAAGCTACACAACTTTATTTTTATTTAATTCATTCAATAAAAACCCAAACACTAACTTTTATTCATGACCAACTGCCGTTGAGGTGAAAGTCTTCTTAAGCAAAAACCGGTGCTGCGAGTTCATTGGTGCCCTCAGATTTCAATTCCGAGAACTAGTTCAAAAGTTATAGAAACCCGCTCGTACGTTTACTGAACGTACCAGAACAAAAATTCAGAAATTGATTCTGGGCACACTGGGTCTCAGAATCATGTGCTGTCAAATTTCGTGGACTCGTAAAATTACCATGTATTTAAGAAAAAAAATTCCTATGGAAATTCCAGTTCATTACATTGAAAACCACCCTTGAGAATATAAAATTTGAGAGGGATAAGTGATGAAAATTAATTATGATAAAATCATCTGTTGAACACCCTTAATTCCTAACATAAAATGGATACATTGTTTGTAAAACCATCTAGAATTGTGTAGTCTAGTAATCCCATTTACAGACAAAACCAATGGACCTTTTTATTAAAAAAATTTATTTTTCACTGTACACAATTTAAAAATTATATATGTAATTTAAACTATTAATTCCATAACCCTATATCATGATATCATCCCATAGAACAATTCAATATGTTTAATTTCTATAGACGATGTGTAATCACCTAGAAGAATAAAATGAACTACACGTTTAATAAAACAACTGAAATACCTCATTTTGTGAATTATTCTAACTATGGATTATCTCCATTATGTATTTAAAACATATACACATGAATGCTATAAATTCAAATAAACACACATCCTTGAACATTAGGTCATTTCCCTATCAAAGGATTTCCAACATTGATAAGATAAAAAATGTAACAAAACAATGATGATAAAAAAATAAAGAAGTACCTTATTGTCATATTGAGGGGTTTTAATCTACCCACCATAATTGTTTTATGCCCCCCAAATGAACTCATATTCCTAGAATAACAACAAGGTAAATCCACTATTATCTAAACAACAATCCTCAATCCTAAATATAATGGATATATCATTCACACTTCCAAAATAACCTCACTATATGAATCATTTTACTATGTATTACCTTCTCGAAAAAAACATAATTTGAACTAGGTATTATACAAATTTGGTTTAAGACTCAACATCATCATCCTCCCATCGCTTGGGAGAGATTAATTATATACCACTTCAACTAAGAGGTACAAAACACATCGTGGAAAGATGTAAAACTAAATGTAAATTCTAAATGACATAAAACCATCCCTAGTAGTTCAATGACCACGTAGGATTCAAAAAATTGTTGTTAAAACGCACATATTTTACCAAACCAATTCCATATCAAGTGATATAAATTATCAATAAAAATTCGATCTATAACAACAAACTCCATTATATTATGGTGATGGATTGCATAAGATTTTTTATGAATCTGTGGAATGATTAATATCTTACAGATCAACTAGAAAATCTTTGTTATCTTCTGATCAAAAAATGGCCCTTCCACGGACCACTATCCAAACATTTCCCAGCATATGTGAGAACAACATACCGCTTTCTCTATTCCTAGGGTTCCTCATCAATTATTATCATTAAAAGGGAAGAATACAATTATATAAATCTTTATCGCCCATTAACTCCACCACCTATTTGCCTATACAACCACCTCTTATCCTTTCTCTTTTCTCTCCTTGGATACACAGTTCTCTAATTTAGGTGATTTCCTTTCCAACACATTTTTGGTTGTGGCCGCATCTTTATGTTTTAAATATTTGCGTCTTATTCTATAATTCAATAATGTATTTAGCACTGAGATCCCTTGTATTATTTTTGGGATTTTTTGTATGTTTGGGAGGTTCTGGATGAGGTGTCAATGAATTCATCGGAGATATGGCTTATGGATGTTTCAGTTTTTGATTGTAGAAGTTGTTGGCGGTCTGGTGATGGTCATAACTCTTAGTGGATTCCTTAGGATGCTTCTACTATACTATCAACTCTTGTCACATCACTCCTATGTAGATTGTTCTGGTGTGGTTGATCTCATGGAATCGTTGGGAGGTGTTGTTCCTACATCCAATGTTATTCTTGGAAAAAAGACCTACATTATATTTCATGTTGTGATTCAAGAAATTGATTCCGATAAAGGCTCAATGGAGTCGGGTTTTTGACAATAATCAAGCCTAAAAATATATTTTTATAATATTGGTGAAGGGGATAAATTCCTCATCATTAATCCCTAATATACTTGATTGGTATGATACAAAATACCACATCTTGGTTGGGTGGGTTGTTCATTCACATTAGTTTGGGATTGTAGTGGTTGGAGTAGTGGAAATGACAGCCTGTTTATGAGGTTTTCTCCAATTTGAGATATTTTGAACACATTATTTTTTTCATGATATTTTATTTATTTAGTTATTGGTTTCATCAAATATTTTCCACCATCAAATCATGATCCCAATGCTGAAATTCCCCATGGATGGATTTTCATTGGTTTTTGATTTTTCTGGTTTATGGTGCATTCATTTGTTCCCCAAGATGTCAGATCATTTTAAATGGTGTGTTTTACTTAATGGTGGGTGGCTCTTATTGATGGCTTTTTGATTTATTTGTTTTGTTCTTATACCACTAGATGAAAAGTTATGTTTGTGTTTGGTGGATAATCATGATAGTTACTAGACATTAGTGTGATTTAGTGGTATTAACAATAATGTTTTGGTTTCATTATTGTTCACGCAATGTGCTATCACCGGTGATGAGAACAGTGACCTACAAAAAATGTGGATGATGAAGAATGACATAAAATGGAGGACTTGGTCTGTACATGTGGTGGATCTAGGTGGAATTGGGCTCCCCAAATTCGTTAGGTGATCTTTTTTGAATTTGAATTTATGGTTTTAATTTTTCCATCTAGTTTTGAAGCAGTGTTTAAAAAAAATTAAAATATTATTTGGATTTGGGAGAACTACATAGAAACCCATACAAAACCACAAAGGGAACCATCATTATCAAATCTTGATAACTATAAATATTGGAAAATTCGACTAGTGGAAAATAATTTTCCAACCATCCAAAAAAATAATGTAAATAAACGTGATATGTTACCGCTAGAACCTAGATAACCCTATTAGAAAATCCATCCATTTGAAGATTATAATCCATGATCAAATAAATTTGGGAACCCATCAACAATTTGTAACATATATAGATGATGAACATGATCATTATGTCATAGTCAGATATAACCATTGATTAAACCCCATGAAGTCTCACAATCTCGTAGACATACGAGCACCCAAGGTGTTCATCTTTCATCATCTCCATTAAAGAACGTTGATGCAATGATTTAATTATTAAGTCAATGATAACTGAAATCGTATCCTTCCAAATAGTATCCCAAGTAAAATAATATTAAATCCACGGAAATTTCCTCACACATACATCATGGAATGGGTGATGGATGAAAAAACTCATATGCCTCTGGTGTTCCACCATAATAATTAGAGAAGTAGAACACCCCATTAAAAAATTTGTAATAAAAAATTTCATCCTCTCACACTAATATCCGAATCTAAATTTGTGATACATATATTTTTCCCAACGGTTCATAGACACACATGACATATGACCACTTTCCAAAAACTAATATCTCATGAAATAGATATATAAAACCTGTAAGAGAAGCATAAATAACCACTAGGATATTGAGATCACTCAGATGATATCATCCAACCATAAAAGATTTAACTAAATCATTTTTACCTGGTTTATATCACCACTTCGAGACAAAAATTATTATCTAAATATTAGTTATATTTATTGAATCCAATAAAAATTTCCAAAGATTATTTTCCACTCTGAATAACTTTTATGAAAAAAAACTCTATAGAGATGAATGCTAAAATGATTCATTCATGGTCAGTGTTGGTAATTTTATACCCAATTCATCAAAAACCACATTTCATTTCCCAATAGTGTATAAAATATCAAAATATAATGTTTTAATATATTCCAAAATTACTCTATATGGCTAGTTAAAAACCCTCTTTGTAAAAATTGTTTTTTCGGATATAATTAACTGAATACACTGTAAAACACTTCTCAAAGTGATAGTGACACCACATTTTTAGTGAATGAATAACCACTTCCAAATCAAAATTGATGGTAAGATAGTTATTATCATGTGGTAATAATATAAATGATCAATAGTTATGAACCTATGAACCCATGGGGAGGGTAGATCATTGAATACAATCCTAGGATATGTTTTCGAAATAAAAATCTAGATGGCTGATAATCCTCAATGAAGAATAGTACCAGGAGCCTCCATACAGTTAGGTATCGACATTCCAGATCGGCCATTATAATACCAAAAAACCTTTTATTTCATCGATGAATCCCATGAATCATATATTGAAGAGAACTTCCAAACCTTAAATTTTATTTTCTATTTACAAGATATACACCAGATAACAACTTCTCTAAATAAATATCTACCTAAACATTTATTCATAGTTATATCTACCAAATATAAATATAATTTATCAAATATTTCCATAATGTTTGCATGAAACATGATAATCAACACCAACTAAATATTAGGCCTCATTAAAAACTAAAAACAATTATCCTTTAGGTAATCATTAGTGAAAATATACATTTCTAGTTGAACCATCATAATAAAATGCTATAATACCATAAAGTTGGATGATACACATACACCACGTTGATAAGCTCTCATGTCCATTCCTAACATAGAATATCATGGAAAAATATCTGATTAAATATGTCCTTGAAGGAAACCAAGGTATGGTAATCATGAAAATTATATTTCAAAATAGAGTCACACATCCTCTTCCATGCACATAATAATGTTCATTGTAAAACCAACCATAATGTATAAAAGATTATTTAGGATTATTTATGAATTTTAAATCCTATCAAAGAACACCTAAGATTTGTACGATCCTTTTTACCCAATAATACAGGTGGATACAACATAGTAGACACATATCTAAGGTCCACTACACATCATGTGTTCCTAGAATCAAAATGGAAAGAGATTGAATAGTGGATATTAATACTTCATCCAAGGAAGGGTTCAATAGAGGTTTTACCTATAGATCCATTATATTAGGTTACACTCTATGATTAAGAATATCTATTCTCTTTGTAATTTTCTAATAAAAAAAATTAACCATTTACAACTTGTGAATGTTCCAAATTCAAACAACCACCTTCAAAATTTAAAAATTAATCATTAAATCAAAAATAATATAAATTAATTTATGAATAATATACTCTAAATAAATTTCAAAAAAGGAATATGTAAATTTTAATAAAACATACTATATAGATAATTCAAATGTCCACAAAATCTATGTGTCATTCCAAGTAAAATTCCATGGAATATAAAGGTAACTCATGTCCCATCATGAAAATTATGTTTTCGAGCCAATTTTCTCCATCGATTATCAGAAATTTGAAAATCCTAAATCCTATCAATCCAAGAAACAAAACCAAACTCACGAAGTTCTAACAAACATCAGGTAGGGCCTTCCTTCTAATAACGAAGTGTAAATGAAAATCTATGGTTAACCAGATCATACACCTAAGACGAAGATCACATGTTTAGATGAAGCAGAAATAGGGGACCATATCTCAAATATTAACAAGTCAATACATATGATTAGTGTGACAAATGGAATCAAAATTGATACCACCACAAATAAAATCAATCCAATACAATAACCGATAATTGAATTAATATTTCATGAACACATGTCCTAATGTGTCAAAGAGTCACCTCCAAACTAATTCTAAACGAAAGGAAAATACAAAAACAGAATTTATTATTCTAAAATATTGTATTAAAATTAAAAATATAGTTTAATAAAATATCTAAAAATTATCCAAGGGAAAAAGTATAATGTAAGAAAAATTTATAGTATGATACCACTACATAGTATATTACAGGTCTCATATTAATAATTTATCCTTTTCACATTATAAAATAGAAATTATCTTTCAAATAATATTCAAAAATATAATTTTTATTTATATAATTCCCCCTTATATTTTCATAAAATCAATTCATATTCTAAAAAAATATATGAAAAATGTATGTGATATAATAATGAATGTAAACTCATATCCATGAAATATAGTATCATGGGAATCTATGTGGTGATGACTCACATAAAATTCTATGAGAAAAAATCCATGATAAACCACCCATTATATAATATACCATAAATGAAACAACAACTTATAATGGGATTTATCCTATAGAACAATTAATTATACACACTTTAGATATTAATCAAATAAATTGTATATACTATTTATATAGTTTTAGAAAAAAATTAATCCAATCTTATCATATTAGGTGTTTGAAAAACCATTTTCAAATAATGAAAATATGTTCCAAAATATAATACCATTTTTTTAAAAAAATTCCCAATTTTATAAATAATTTTAAAAAATAACACATTTAATAAATAAATAAAATTATATTTATCATCTATAAGAATAGATTCATTTAATTAAACTATTTTATAGAATCACAAACCTCAAACCAGTATAATACTATATGCCTTTGACTATAGGGATTGGACACAAAATTAATTTCCTTCTTTTGAAATGGCACTCCATGAAAGTTAAAGAAATAAATAAAAACCCCTATCTGATTCCAAATCCTAATCAAAAAAATTTCCAAAATAGATTATATGAAAAATTTATTGAAGAACCCGAAGTATCACTTACGTGGATAAAATCACTATAAAAAATGATTAATCCACAATAAAAAGTGATCTAGAATGGTTAGAGGTCTCAAAAATTACCCTTGGGAGCTTCTAGGATAATAAGGATAAAACATGAAAACAAATGAAATGAAAATAATCTATGAATCTTAGTTAAAAGAAAACATACAATCATTAAATACCATGCATTCACATTACACATAATGTAATCCAAATATCTCATGTTCACCAAAAAGTCATTGCCTTTTTAAAAAAAATTGATTTTCCAAAGTACATTATATGAACATAGCACACTTTGTTTATACCCTTTATGAAAAATAAAAAACATTAGGTTTATGATGAAAACTCAAATACCCCATTCTGGAAGATATCAAAAAATGTGAATAACCACACTATTTAATTATAAATTTATAACAAGACTTCAATTATTTAAATAAAAAAAATCCTTTAACATTAGGTCATTTTCTCTATCATTTTCTCCCCATCCTAGAGAATAGGAATATTGTACCCAAACAAAGATGATAAACATAACACAAATTCTTTTTACCATAATATCATTTCTAGTTGTTAAATATTTAATCACCAAAACCAATTATGATAGTGGATCGTTGAATAAAAATTATAAATCTAGTCATTATGTTGTCTACAATATAAAATCCCTCATTTAGATATTTTTATATTTGAGTACCATCAACCCTTTTAATAATCATTTAAAATTTATTTTATTTTTTTCAGGGTAATAAATTCATTTCATTATATACATCCAAGAATATATTAATAAAGAAGAAAATTATCCTCTATATTTGGAATTACCCACAAATTCTACATAATTTCAACGAAGAGGGTGAGAGTCCTTTTGAATCATATTTTATTTATTTATATTATTACCTTATTTGATATAATATATTTCTCAAATGGTTGAGATTAAGGAAAAAATAATTCATTTTAAAATAACATTTTAAGGTAATATGTTTATGTGTTTTCCATAGTATATATAGTCTTAAACATAGTGGAGTAGATGAGTTCATTATCAAACATAGATCATAATCTTTTCCCACATAAATGAATCCTTATAGACTGTATACCATTGAACATATATTTGAAATGAAGATGCTAATTGAGATTCTAGATATCATGACTTTACACCCATGTTCATAATTAATGTGTGATCTACAATTTTTCAAGAATGATGACTCAATGTCCCTTTATAATTATTAACACGATCTTATCAAGATCAATTTAATGAAAAATTACATACTTACATAGATTTATGACATGTTCAGTCCGCTAAAAATAGCCTAATACATATCTATGGTGAATCCTTATTTTTTATACTTTCAGTTTATGGTTATTTATCAGGATCTCCCTAAAAGAAATATATTTTTGAATGTTAAGACAATATGAGTTTATAGTGGGGCCATTTGGACCCACAAATTATCAACCTATCTTATGACCATAATAAATATAGTTTTTTGGATTACAATAATAAATTTTACAGTCTTTATAGATAATATTATTTTATACTCCTAATTAAATTATTAATGTGATGATCATTTTAATATTATACTGAATACCTTGTGAAATGAAAATAATTAATTGACGTATAGTAAACCTGAGTTTTGGATATAACATGTAACAATCACAAGTAATGTTAGCACCAGTAAAGGTATTGATTATGATCATTCAACAACATTGTCATGTTTCATATTTCCCATACCAATATCTAGGATGGTTATACATATATTCAATGTATTAGTTCAGTATAGACATCATTTTATGATATATTTCTCATTTATGAAAATCCATTTATCTATGATTACTCCAAAGGCAGTAATGTATTCCTAGAATGTAAAATTTAGTTATACAATTAAAATTTTAATAAGGAGATAAAAAAATTATACTATTCTCAATGTTCCCATTACTAAGGAATATTTTCTGATATATAGTGTTGCATTAAAAATGTGAATGTGTTCTATACACATAGATTTGAAAATGGAATAGAATATTCCTCCCACTATTAAGGATCAATGAGAAACAAATCCTAGAGGAAGATACATAATTAGAAAAAGTAATCATTTCATTAATAATTTGTTCAAAATTTCTCTATAGTGATAATAATTTCATATATATAGACCATAAAAGCCTAATATATTTATTAACAATAAGGGGAAAAATATTCACTAACAAATATGGTTAGAGGTAATCAATTAATATGATTTATCAATACATTACTATCATTTGGTGGTTAAAGATGTATTATATATTCTGAGTATAAGGGATAATATAACACTTTCCCTAATGATTATTTAAATGGATCCAATCATCAAAGATATAAAAAGTCTATATATGGAAATTGAAAAAGGATATTTCTCATACCTTGATCTAATAAAATCTCATTCATCCATTGTTTAGAGGATCAATGAATTACAAAATGATGATGTGTTTCCACACATAATGGTAGAAAATATTTCAGTGTTCAACTATTGTAATGATGAATTTATATTTCTTGGAACCTAGAGATGTGTGTTTTGATTATAAGATAATAAAATGGAACATCTTGATGATGAATAAATATCACCCATCTATATTCACCATTAAATAATAGTGATGTATTAAAAAATTCATAGAACAATATAGTGTGATAACATATAGTGGGATATTGAATTTTTTTTATTTTTTTTCCTGGAATTCTAACTAGTATATGATAAGTAATTAATGTTTATGTGGTGATGAAATTGTAACCCATACTAGTATGGATATGGGAAAATATAACCATTTATTTAATCAGGAAAATACATTTTACATCTAAAGGTAATAATTCCATCTAGGTGGTATTAGAACAACTAACAAAATTAGTTCATAAAATAAAGATAAATAATATTAGTTCCTAAAACAAATCTCTATGATATATAAAATTAATATGTATATACTTCATGATGTATCAATATCAATTTTATATTATTGATATCTATGGTTTATCTAATGATTTTGAACAATACATCATCATGTACTGTATATGGAAGTTTATTTTAGTACTACATATAACCCAATGTTGAATATGTACTTTTAGTGAAACATTAAAATTCTAGAGTATATGTTGAGATAATATACAATGCAATTATAAGGAGGTAGGAATCAACAACATTCCTGAGTAGAGTTATTATATAAAAACAATTTCTATTCAAGAATTTAAATGGAAACTTATAATAAGTAGTATAAGATGGTGTGTCTAACCATAAAATCCTTGGGTATATATAGAGAGAGGATGCTTAGAAAACTATATCATATCCTTTACATGAAAGATGAAGTTCATACTATTCGACATCATATCAATTCCATTCCAATATGATTAGATCAATGCGTATAATGATATTTATAGAATCTGAAGCATGATGATGGATAAATGGGTTTCTAGAATATATCATCATGGATGAATGTTCTGATGTTATGTAATAGTGTAATTATTTTTCATATGTATTTGATCCCTATTGATTTCCTTGATTACATTTGAGTTTTTTCCTATCTATCAGATCCCCAATCTAACCTACCTCATCTATATGGTCTGTTCCTTGTATCCCCATTAAGGAATTACATAATATAGACATTACATATGAAAAAAATAGGTGGTACCCTTAATGAAATATTACTCATATGAGATTTATTCTGTGACAATATTAAATTATTTAGATTATACTCTACAAAATAATGAAATAGATTTTGTTAATGTATTATGGTGAAACAACATTTTTGATTAATCAACATTCAAACTAGAAGGGATTTTAAAAAAATAAATTTTAACTATTCTATTATATGAAATGAAACATTTATGGTTAAATTTATAATTTGGGATATAATATAATGACCCTAGAATTTATATATTGAATTCTATTTTCAATAAATTAATGTATTATTTTTAATGTAGTAATAGAAAACACATCAAATAGTTTCTCTATTTTAGAAAATAATTAAAAAAAGAATATGAAATTTAATATATTGTTTTGAATCAGAACTATTGTTAACATAGTGATTGTGTACTGAAAATTATGGTTAGTATATATTAAGGATCATGATGATGTCTAATCGATATAGACTGATGAAACTACAGTCGTTATCACTAAAAATATAACCAATAAATCTCATTTATCGGGGTTTCTATGGGGGATGTAATCCAAAGTATTTTTTCTTAAGTAATCCTAATATGAGAATCAAAATATGGAACATGAGATAATCTATTAATAGGTTAATAACAAGAAAATGAATATTATATGAAAAACTGTGTTCGTCAATCAACCCGTAGAATGTATCACAATCACACACCTTACCCGTAACACATATAGAAGTGTAATAATTAGATATGTATCTTGGCCACAATATAATGAAATTTTATATTTTATTTTTAATAAAATAATGGATATATTTATATTACATTCAACATTAGTTTATATTTAAAAATATTTTATTATATAATGAGTTGGTTAAAATATTGATTTTGATATTAGGAAAATGAATTTTTTGGAAAATATAGAGTATAAATAATGATATAATTTGGAAGAATTATAAAAATATGAAATTAAATTAAAATTTATAATATCTTTATATTAAATTAAATTCATTTAACTGTAAATGATAACACAATTAAAATATGTATAATGAAATGTTTATAAATCGTAGAAAGATATCTATGTTATAAAAACTTTTATTTTTATAATAATATGAATTTTTATATTATATTGAAAAATATAATATTTATAATTTTATTTTGATTATTTTTTTTGAAATCATCATGTTAACATTACACAATGATTAATCGTTCTTAATTTTCCAAAAAGTCAAATCATTCTGTTAAAAATTTATAATGTGTAAAGAAAAAAATATATAATGTTTAAATGAATAGTTTTTAATATAACAGTATAGTAGCCACAATTAAATGTATTATGTTATATAAAAGGAAAAAAAGAATAAATATATATTTAATTTCTAATATAATATCTTTTTATATTATTTTATTTATTATAAAAAATAATAATTATTCTTCAAAACCGATAATTATATTTTAAGGATCTAATAAAAAATATTTATAAACATGGCTCAACTCCATGAAAAATGATATTATTTTAATATTTACATATCTCAAACATTTAATATTTTGAAATACACTCATCTTATTATGATACCATGTGAAATAACCAAGGTAACTATTGTGGGGTTTATTAGATTATTATAGAGATACCAAAATCTATGATTAGAAATAAATAAATAATTCATCTATATTTTTGTATAATTACTCACCAAAAAACCCACTAATCATTACATAGAAAGTATTGAGAATTAATTTTCTCTCTTTATCATAATGTCATTCCTTCTATGGGTTTTCCCATTCTCTTATCAATATCGCCCCAATATTTTTGAAGCATCCTCGTCAGTTAAGGGAACATATCTACAACATTTTGATATAAGAATATTATTTTTAGTATGATTTTTTATTTCCAAGTATTAATTATTTAATGTTATTCACACACCACATTACATACCCCATTATTCCCTTATAATGAGGTACCACTAATCATTATTATAAATCCCTTACATGAACATGTATGTGAACCTCCTATACAGTTGAAATTATCTTATGATTTTTGACACATAAATCTTATTTTGTGAATTCCAATACCAATTTCAATAAATGTATATTAACTAAGATTCACATATACATAATTGATGATTTACATCCATATTTTTATAACATAGTTTTTAAACATTTTATTTAATTTTAAGATTCACATTCTTATATGTTTGGATTATAAGGAATCTAAATTCATATACATGAAATGAATGTGATAGGTTGGCCCAAAATTATAGATCCTTGTAATAGAGTAAAGAATTTATATCGATGTACAAAATTTATTTCTTAGTTGAATTTATACTAATCACACTATATTACGACAACTCAGTTTTTATCTTTATCTTATTCTTATAATGTAATGTTTTACATTGTTTCCACATTATTATGTTTTCTAATATTTTTTTTGATTTTTATAAATTGTAAAATTTTAATCTTTATGATTCTCAAACCTGTAAAAACATCATTAAATTAATTATGATTTAAATTTATTACATTTATCATTTTATGGATTCATTATTCATGTATTCTGATTTATAAATCACACATTACCTATATTCATCTTGATGTTATACTATATAATAATATAGATAAATGTATCCTATGAAAATTGGATGGTGTTTTTGGGAAATATATTTTTATCCTTGATTCATGTTATTTTGTTATGTTTGTAATTAACTACCGCCACACATTCTTTTAATATTTTTGGATTTTATTATGGGTTTCATTATAAATAAAATCATGAAATAATGTTTATAAATGATATGGGTTTAGATATTTATAGTCATTAGGATAAAAAAATCATTCTAAAAAAAATTATAGCATACATAAATTCACCAATAACCCATTGGTATTATTTTAATACTAATAATTCATGTACAATTGTGTTTTCCAATGGAGGGCCCTTAATGAATAATTATAAATCACACATGAAATCTTTTAATTTTATTTCTTTATTCAGATTATCCCAACTTATTGTATCCATTATTAAAAAATAAATATATTATATTTGATATAATAATATATTATTATGATTATAGATCATGAATGTTCATGAAAATTCCCATCAAATTAGAATTAATGTATCTCTCTTGTGCATGCATGGAGTACTACCTCAACGAACTGATACAATAATTTCCATTATCTACCAAATATTTAGTGATATGATTATTTAAGTAATATATTTATGATATTTATTATCTATTATTATTATAATTTTATAAAATAATTTTTTATAAAACATCCATTAATTATTATAAAATCAAAACAACATCCATTCATAAGTTCATACTACAATGTAAATTGTTAGTGTATTTTATTTTTTTATATATAACATTTATCGACAGGGTTAAATATTAATATTATGAATATATTTTACATTAATATCAAAAATAAATGTCTATTATTTTATAATCATGATCATTACTCAATGAACGTAATAGAAAAATAAAATGATACATGAAAATTGACATTTTTATATCCTAGAACAATAATTTTAATAATGATTTGATTGTGAATGGGTCATAAGATTATATAAGTAAAGCATGTATATAATATTATTTATCAATATTCATGAGATTTAGAATTTAAATAAATTAAAATTTAGTATACCGGAGGATAGATTGCATAAGAAGAATGTTGAACATTGGGAAATATTTTTACATAAAACTAGTAATTTTATTTTGAATAAGTTATTTGAAAATTAAATGTATAATTTCCTATGTAAATATTCCTATCATTTTTATTGAGTTATTTATCTATGTCAATATCCTTTGATGAAATATATTATCAAATATCTATGTGATAATTTGGTTTCATTTTTATACATTCTCTATATGGTTTATAATTATAATGATTAAATATTCATCAAACCTATTTTTATTTCCATAGGTTATTTTACAATGGAATTAAAAATATTTTCGTGACCATAATGCATAATTAATTACAGATTATGATTATGTTAAAAATTATTTCATTACAACCATCAAATTCCTTAGGTAATGATTATTGTTTTATGAATACAGTGGGTACACGTGTGGTTATCCCGTACCCAGAAGATGGTAAATGGGAGGTTATCCTATGCTTAATGAATGTATATGGGAATTTAAATCCATCCTAACATATACTGATCTTCTTATTCAGTATCCCTATCATAAAAGTTTTAGAATTATGATTATGACACTAATTATTAAACTATTTAATAAAATGATTATATTAAAAGGTTTTACTCTTATATCCTACGTTAATTTTTCTCATTAAGAATCATGTCTTATGAATTAATAGGATTTATGTAATGAGTAATGATTATGAACTATGAATTACTTGGTATGGTTTTGAGGTGTTATAATCATGATATCAAACCATTGCTATATTTTTATATTTAAATGATCATTTTCATCCAACTTTCATTCAATAAATGTGGATTTGAGCTCACCCATTAATATGTTTCCTTTTCAATATGATATAACAATTGATTTTAAGAATGATATTTCAATGAATGGTTTTAGTTCATAATAATTTTGTTAATGAATTTTTTTTAATTTACGTACCTATTTTTTAATCCAAGATTCCAAATTCACAAATATATTATTATTATATAATTTATAAATATGATAGGGACTTAATTTTCAACCAAAACATTTTAATATTTCAATATGGTATATTTTTATTTCCTCAATTGAAGATGTTCTTTACTCTATTGGTATGAACATGGATATTGTCTTTTGATGTTTTTAATATGGTTATGTAGTTTTTTCCATTAATATTGAATGGGTCTTAAATAAGATAATGATAAATGTTTTGTTGAATAAATTTCATAATAACTGAATACTTTAATTAAAAATGAAATTAAATAGTTTAAGTGAAATTAAAAATGGTAAAATGATTGTAATTATTAAATAATAAAAAGAATAATGTTATATGTTTTTTAAATAATAAATTTAGTCTACAAATGGGATTCAATAAAATTGAAAATAATTTTATAAAAATGTAGGTAGTTTGGTTTTTGTCATTAAATATTATGTTATTATGCTCATAATTATTGGATATAACTATAAATTTGTTTTCATATGTGACATTGTCTGGGTGTTATGGTTATAGAATTTCGTAGTTAGAAATTTATAGAGTTGGGAAGTAGATATTATGTTCATTATTTTTTACTAATTATTAATTTCATGATTTTTCATTCACATCAACATCCTATTTTGTGTAATTACTATATCCCATATGTGTTTTTATATTCTTTGCAATTTCAAAAATATATATAATTAGTGTTACATGGATCACTAAATACTCCTCATTTTTCAGACCATCTTCCATATGTTGTATGGGTTATGATTGGCCATTTTAGTTTTATATATGTATAAGAATTAATTTCATGTTTTAAATAATATTTATAATATATTATATTATTATGTTACAATGATGTTAATGAATGGTTATAAATATACATAATAGTAAGATTACATGTGTGACATCTTGAGATTTTGGAGGTAGTCATTCATTAATAAAATTAATTTGGATTATATAATATCATATCAAACACCAGACTAAAATAATCTTTTATCCATTTTATTATGATTTGTTATCGAAATCAAATTAAAATATTAATATGTTAATAGAATACGATTTTGAAGAATATTATTTAATTGTGTTGTTTTTATATATAGAGGTATATATGTTTGATTATGATACCAATTATAGTTATGTGATATAATTATAATATTAAAAATAAATATTAATATAGTGGGAAAAGAATAATTAAAATTATAATAATATGAATAAAATTTTTAATTTTTATTTGTGATTATTAATTAATATAAAATTAATTTGTATTCTAATTTTTTTGTAAACATTTATTGAACACTTAATCCTTCATGACCATAGAATGATTTTTTTGAATATATTTTATATAATATTTACTACAAATGAAGTAATCAATAATCAAATTGTTATTCATAAGCATGTATGAATAATAAATTCAGTATATTCTTAAAATTGTATTCATATCAATAGTGTTTTTAATGAAAAAATTATTTTTTTGTATCAAAATTTAATATTTTTTTTAAATGATGATATGATACATTATCATTTTTAAATCTTTGTTGATACTAATGAAATTATTAATTTATATGAAATAGGAATATGAATAATTAATATTTAGGAAAATAATTTTATTGAAAAATAATTATCAATATATTTTTTATTCAATTATCAAAATAAAAAATTATAATTTTGTATAATTTTTTTTGAAAAAGAATAACATTTTTGGATTCAGCATATCAACATTATATTTATGTCCTATTCCATATCATTTATGAAAAGACATACTTAAGGTTGATAAGTAAAAAATAATTTTCTTAAATACTGTGACATATATAATATTATTAAGATTTAGAGAATATATTAAAATATTTAAAATTTTATTCATTATAAAATATAATTTTTTATTTAAAATAAAATATTCATAATACTTTTCATTATTTTAGAATCCTATATTTAAAATTTTAGAATTTTTTCGAAATTATTTCATATACCATTTTAATTTAGTCATATATTAATTATTATATAATTACATATGTTAAATTTATGAAATATAATGTAATTATTTTTAATATATTTTTGAAAAATAATAAATTCGAGTTATGATATAAAGGGTATTTTAATTTAATCAATAAATGTTGAATTTTTTTAGTAAATAATTAATTACATATGAAAAACCCAAATTTGTAAATGAATTAAAACTACGAGGTAAGAGATTTAAAAAATTGGAAATATTTACCTAGTTATGTTATTGAGATCATTATCATAAATTACTTATATCTAATAATACATTTTTTATTTACTTTTGGAGATACTTTTCTTGAATGGTGCACCACCGATTACAAAAAATCTACTCCACAAACTAATATAAATATCTATTCAGCACCTCAACTTTCCACACTACAAAATCGTAATTGATTGATCATAATATTCAAAAATACCACCAAAAAGAATTCAAACATATCCTTGTTGTTTTAATCTCCAAAAATACCTCCACTATAAGGATTGATTGAATTTTATAATGTTTTATTCAAAGGAGTATTGTCAAAATACCTAAATTAACTATATCATTACTATTTTAATGAGTCATCTTCACCAAAACCAATTTCTAAAAAACCATCCTAAAATAATAATTTAAATATAATTATTATAAAGTTATTTTATTATAATGATTTGATAATCAGTATCCACCTTCATCCCTTCCCCATAGAAAAATGTTAAAGTCTTTCATAATTCGAGCATATAACCTTCTCCAGGAATGATTTGTTTTACTTCTAATCATCGACATACATTAATTGATAAGAAGGGGTATATAATTAGTGAATATGATAAATATAAAATTATTAATAATCTATAACAACTAATAATTTTTTTCAATTATTCCATTTATGTAAAATTAATATTTCATCATTGGGTAAAGCAAACTACCAACACCATACAATAACAAATATCAAATTTTCATTATGAGAAAACATGGATAATTTAAAATGTGTTTGAGGAATATATAAGATATCAATTAAATAATTTAGATTATATAGATTTAAAATATTATTTTGATTAATATTATCAACACCATGTAATCATTGAATGTTTTACCACACAAAATGAAGACCAAAACAAGGAAAACAATTTCATCATTTTCTATAATAATTTTTTATGATTTGTTATATTCTTTCTAACCCCTCATAATTATGATATATAATATTAACATAAACCTATAAATAGTCCTTATATTTCTAATATATTTTTTGTAAAATTAATTCACTTCATTAATATATTAACAAAATAATAATAAATTTTACTTATTTTGGTCTTTTTAACCACATTTAATAATGATGTTATAAAATTCAATCAGGGATTATTTTACAGAAAATATTACTTTCAATTTTAGGTAAAAATTAGTAAATAATGATTTCCTTTTCAATAATTTTATATTTTATTTTAAATTTATAATTTATATAGAACCATTCATTCATTAATATTTCCAAAATAATTCCTCAATGAACTACTTATAATGATTCATGATATGATAGCTCGTAGAATGGAAATAAAAATTTTAAAAGCAGTATAAAGAAAATTATAATATAGTGAGTAATTATATTAATTAATAACATGTTATCAATTTATGGGAAATAAATTTTTTATTATAAGTCAATGTAAATATTAAAATTTGTAACATCAAATGATGAAAAGAAACTATAAATAAGTAATATATGTGTATATAATGAATATAAATAAAGAATATAAAAATTATTCAGATTAAAAAAGTCTATTATATAAGATACCATGATTTATTTACTTATTACACATGAGGATAATTCAATTTTATGGATTTTTGAATTTTATGGTAGGTGATTTTTATCACTCAAATAATTTTCATTAATAAAAATGAAACTCTCATCACT
The DNA here is from genome assembly GCA_963277665.1 of Viscum album. Classification (NCBI taxonomy): domain Eukaryota; kingdom Viridiplantae; phylum Streptophyta; class Magnoliopsida; order Santalales; family Viscaceae; genus Viscum; species Viscum album. The sequence continues at coordinate 12,796,068 of OY728151.1, read as the reverse complement.
TATTTTTTTGTGTTTTATAAAAATACATATAGATACCATTTATCATAACATAAGTATGATTCATATTATTAAAAAATATATTTTATGATATCACCTTTCCTATGTTTTTTATTTATAAGGAATAAAAAAATAACAGATATTAAAAATAATACTATACTTTGATTGAGTTATAATTTTTTTCCTGAGATTCTAACTCAAATTATTGGTGTCTTCAAATAAATTTCTTTTATATAGAAAATTAAATATTGATATGGGAAAAAATACTTATTTATTAATTCTAAATTCATTTCATGATGAATTTATTTCCAATAAATGTATAATGTTTTTATGAGTTTTTCATAGAAATTAAATTAACACATATTGTTAAAATCTATATTCAAAATTCCATATTATTCTCTAATTTATTATTTTGAAATTTATATCTGATTCTTCAATTTCATATTAACATTTTTATTCTACCATTTGTAAGAATATTATTTATTCAAAATTTTATGATATGGGTTTCATCAATATTTTTTTTATAATTTAATTTGGTATTCATTCAGTTGTTGAATCATTTATATTCAATTCTATACTCCCTCTAGAACAGTATTATGTATTTCTTACGGATTCAAAATTTATAATGCATATAAATTTTTCTTCATATTTTTTTCATATTATAATCACAAAAAAAAATTCAATGTTATTCAAAACATACTCTTATTTAATAGAGTAAAATAAATGAAAATCCTCTCTATTATTTCACTATAATTTTTCAAATTACAGGAAAAAATAGTATTAATTAATAATTAATGACTAATGAATATATGTTTAATCACCATTGTAAAAAATTAGATTTATAGGTCTATAATTTTGTTATCTGCTAAAATGACTCGCAAGAATTTTTTCCTAATAATTGACGTAAATGATTATAACCCTTTTTTCTCCCATGTATTTTTGAAGACTAGATATATGAATAACTTTTATTTGCATGATATGAGTTTTTAATTTGAATATTTTATAATTGGTTTCCTATATATCAAACAAATGAATTATTCAATGTAATACATCTTATGAGTTGGTAATTTCAATCAGTGATGTACTCTAATAGAAAAATGGGATTGAAAATATGATTTATGATCATGGGAAGGAATGTTTTTTCTATCGAATTACTAGGATGAAGGTATTCTTATGGTATGATGATTTTTATGAGAATTTTAACAATATAATTAGAAAATAATATATTTAGGGGAGTTTCATAGGTTAGTAATCGATTGTTCTTCTATCCGTGTGGTGGGAAGGGTCTCATTGAATTCAATTTACCTGAACACTTCTAGATTTATGATTAGGATGAAGGGAGGGGAATATTTTGATTTAATATAATTACCCTCACCCTATGGTTAATGATAGTGAGTCTAGAATATCTAAAGTATGAGAATTGTGTCTTTTACTCTATACTAGTCTGGATGATGGAGTTCTACAACCAATGTCTGTCTGGGTGGAAGATGTGGCACCTCAGTGAAATAGTGACAATATTAAAAAATTAATAAAACTCATGAGACTCATACTGAAGAATACTGAAAAGGGGTAGGTGAATTTCATATTATTCTCTAAGAAATTGATGATATCATGGCCTGGACATGGATAGTAATAGGTATAATTGTTGTAACATATACTCTTTAATGTAATTTATCTGATATAGGATAATCACATTAATTTATTTCATTATATCATTCTTTTTTCATTAGTCTAATGGGTGTTATTTTTGGTAAGGTTTTGATGATAAAAACATTGTTGGGAGTAAATTCAATTAAAATATATCTATCAAAAGAGTGTGCACAAGAGGATGGTGAGATCCATTTCCCTTAGAATCTTTACATGGTAGATATGTTAGGATTTGACATTATTCTAGATATGGAAAACTAGTATCATATAGATCACACACTTTTTATATCAATATGTGAGTAACCCTACCATAGCATGAGGTTGAAATAGGTGTTCATCGTGGAAAATTAGGTATACTGAAATGTAGTGTGGGGATAATTAATAAGAAACTAGAGGAGATCACCACCAATGTTGTTATTTATTTGATGAATGATAATGGAGTGAATCATAATTTCATTCCATCATTAGTTGATTAGTTTCAGGAATTGTTTTAAGAGTAATTCTCAAAGATTCCTCCCAATAGGGATTTTGAGTTCATCATTTGACTAATGTATGGTGTTGAACTAGTTTAGAATCCAAATTATTGAGTGGAACTAGTAGAAAAATTTGTTCAAAAATATTAAAATAGGATAATTGATGGATACTTGATTTATATGTCTATGCATATCAATAGGGGCTCTCTATTAAAATTTTCGAATATGTTTGATAGAATGGTATGAATTCTCATTAACTAAATGATGATGAATATGATGGTAGTTAATAAATGATATACTATACCACATATAATGGATTTTTTTAACCATTATAGGGGTAGATGTATCTTCCTCATGATCAATTTGACATAATGTTATCATATTCTAACTATTAGACCATATGATATAACACTGACTACATTCAAAATCGTGTATATCCTATATGAGTTTCTTGTCATGCAGTTCTAGTTAAAAATAAATTCTATTGTATTTATATTAGGAATGAAGTAAATGATCCACCAATTGTTGGAAAATTTTTTAGTAGTGTTCATTGATGACCTCATGGTGTTCCCCTAGATTTATGGCAATATAGACAGACATCTTAAAATAAACCTGAGTGCAATAAAAGAGAATAGGCCATTATCTAAGGGATTTATGTGTAAATAGTTGATCATGAAGGTACAATTTCTTGGTCTCATTATATATAATGAGTGGTTTTTTGTGGACCATGATATTATAGTTGCAATTTTTTATTGGTAGTAGTCTATGAATGGGTTTGATGTCATATGATATCTTAGATTGGTGTGTTAATAGATAATTTTCATCATGGAATATTATAATTTGGAAGACCCCATTCACACAAGATCAAAATAAGTATAAATTTTTATATTTTTGTGAATTTGAGATGTTATTAGAATAGTAAATGAATTATTTTATCACTACATCAATTATAATCCTAAAAATTCTTGCTGAGGATTATATATTATTTTTTAAATATTATTATATTGGACATAGAATATTGTGGAGGAATAGTGATAATGAAATATTCTATAAATCATGATAATGGTGTACAGATGAATAAAATTATCATACAATTGATATTGATTTTCCTGTAGTGTTTTCATCTTTAAAATGAACGTGGAATTACCAATTGAGAAATTTTTTTATTGTTTATAGAGACCAATTTTTTTGAAAGTTCATATTTTTGAATAATGAAATGAATATATTGTAGTGATGATGGGATAAGTATATGAAATTTATATAAAATGATATATACTATATAGAAGGAAATGATAACGGTGTTGATAACACTTTAAGAAGATAGAAATTGTATAAGGTACTTTGAAAGTCCAGTTCAGAGTAGAAATGATGGATTTATCGAAATATATGTACATGTTTTTTAAGTAGGGATAATAGAGGATGAACCATGTGTTATTATTAGTGGATTAAACACTTATGAGCTAGATTTTGGGAAGGGTGAATCATAATATATTGTCTCTATCATTGATGGAATGTTTTTTTGGTGGAGATCCACATCCCCATTAGAATCTAGATGAGTATTAGATCATCTTTGTTCAACACCATGTTATCATAAATACATGTATTAATGAAAAAATAATGTGTGAATTTTATACATCAAGTGGTTGTTTCACATTTATTTGATAAATACATAATAATATCATCAAATACTGTATTGGTTGATGGGAATGAAAAAGGATATTGCAGGTTATATAGAATGTTGCTTCAACAATTATCCAGTGAAGGTCGGGTATGTAAGACCATTCGGGCTTCCCAAGCCTTGTCAGAACCTATATTGTAAATTGGATTATTTCATAATTTATTTTGTTTTCATTCAAAATTCATCCTAAAAGAATGACATGATATGGGTTGTTGTTTAGAAGATGTCAAAAGTATCCCATTTCCTTGAAATTCAGAAAACATTCTCAGTTGATCAGTTGGATGATGTTCATGTTTGGGAGATAATATATTTTCATAGGTACATGAGATGTATTATTTTAAATAATGATCCAGGTTTTACATCCTGGTTATGGAAATAATATAAAAATCTGATGGGTACATTAGTGTTTCTAAATAGAGATTTTATAACATTATAACAACCCTGCTCATTATTACACTCATATACATGATTTCATACATATAAATTCACATAATTTTACTCTGAGGATCTAGAGTTCTAGTGTTAGGGAAAATTTGTGACATTACATGAAATCCTAAGACATAAAAAATAAAAAATCTTTATTGAAATCTTCCTTTACATGAGAACAACATTCCCTCATACTTAGCATTTCATGAGATATCCTAAGGACAAACATGTGAAAATGGTGATCTATAAAACCATGTGAGGTATTAAAAAAGGTATAACATGAAGAATAAAATACATTTCATGCAATAGGAATATCAATGGATCATAATAGAAACATGAACATAAAAGCATTATATAGTGTGACTATCATGACGTGGAAAAGTGGAAACAACATTTAACATGATATAAGCATGAGCCAAGTCTCATTGCACATGGATCATGAGATAAACCTCATTTAAAATAAATTAGAAAAATTAAATCGTCATTGAACTTGGAATTTCATGATTCTAATCTTTACCCAATACATTGAAGCACTATCAGGGTGCACACTTCTTAATCATTTCATTTCATGCATAAGTGTGCCACATGGATAATTTAAGATGGATTCTTCAAACATCACCATTTATTACATGAAAAAGTAATGTGGAATTCATACATAAAACTCTATAATAAATAATTAAATGTTAATAATTATGAATACACTTGATAGAGAAATGGGCATGGTATTCACTATAAAATGAATTTGGCTTGGAAAATCACGGTGTAATTTCGGCAGGAGAACGATGTGACATTAGAATTCATAAAAATGGTTGATGATAGATAAAGGGGTTTCTAATAAAATATTAATGAAATTGATATTAAGGGGTTCATATAGATATATATACCATCTTATTTAATGGAATTTAGATTTATAATATAAAATAATTTCTTGAATGTAAATGAGGATAGAGAAATCCCTTATGAAATTTCAGCATCATAATAGGTGTACATGGGAAGAATTAATGATAGAGAAAGGGGTCTATAATCATTAAAACATAATTAGGGATTAATATTGGAGGTTTGAAATAATAACCCAACATTTTTAATTGAAAATATAGGGGTTTAATGACATAAAGAAACTTGGACTAAATGAGAGAGTATGAAATACCTTACTTGGAAGTGTGATCCAAAGGATTGGGAGAGGCCAAAGAGAGACTTCATGGGAGCTTGGGGATATTTGGAAGGATTTTAGAGAGAGGATTTTGGGTTTTTTGGCTCCAAATGGTTTGAGTTAAGAGGAATGGTATAATTAGTGGGTTTATATATGAAAGGAGAGGAAATTGATTATTATTTAGGTTTTGGACACTGCACATTAAACTAATCAAAACCTCAAACCATCCAATATATTTTGCCAATGATTTTTGTCAAAGGGGTGTTTAAATAATTATTTTATGATGAATATTTCTTAACTTATTAAAATATTAGGTTTTTTATGTGGAGGTGAGTCACACTCTAGAAGAATTCATATTAAAATTGTAAAATGTTTTATAAGTCTTGTACAGTCCACTAAGGTATTGTAAAATTAATCAAAAAAATATAATATGACATTATTACAATGGTATAACAAATATTGTCTGAATATACGATTTATAGTATTTTATTACATCACTATTGGGTCATTATAATATCATAAAACACATTATATATTTAAACGATGATTAATTTTTACCTGAAAATTATATTGTCTTAGAAAATTATAAACAATTCAATGTTGGATAATTTCGACATCATAATTCTAAAAATAATATTCATTTAGTCTAAAAATTGTTCTAAATATGTGGATTTTTACTTTTAACGTAAATCCTGATATTTATCGAGAACTTATACATTTTGACGTAAACATCATTCAAACCTTATTAAAAAAATACACTTTTATTCATAAAAATTATATGATAATTTATATTTAATTAAAGGTAATTATGAAATAATAATATTCTCTAAATAATTATTTTATTTAAAAATACATAAATTCATCAAAATATATTTCTCAATAGAATTTTAATATTAACAAAAAATACAATTTTTGTTTTAAGAACTAAAAACAAAGTAATGATAATAAAATGAGTTAGTATTATTTATTATAGACAAAAATAATTCACAAAATAATTATTCTTGGGTATTGTTACATAACCCCTTATAACAACCATTTATGAACTAAGGGTATGGTGGGAGATGGTTACAAAATCCTGGGGAGGCTCTTATAACATCGGTTGGGTGGTAATCTCTATTAACTTACACTTCTCCCATAGGCAGTTACATTCCATATTAACAAGTTGATGCTTGGATTGGGATTGGTCAACAATGATGACCAGTGAGGATAACTCGTTTTCGAGCTCAAAAAATTGGCCTTCGTATGGAAAAATTCTACAAGATGAGGTAATCACTTCCTTTATATGAGTAAATTGAATATTTTAATGCCTTATATTTATACTAATAATGTGATCACTATTTAATGGTGATATTAGCAACTGTAACAATTCTCAATGTTATTTTTTTTAAAAAAAATAGATGTTCATATGTTTTATATAACCATATTACACAGTATTACATTTAATTTGATCAGGAGGAATTATCATTAATAAATGTTTGGGTGATTACAATCCTCCCCCCTTACGAATTTTTTCCCTCGAAATTTCATTTCCCCACAAAAAAACTGATGAGGGAACTCTGCTTCATTTTTTTCTCTGATTCCCATGTTAATTCATCAAACATGTGGTTTCACCACAACACCTTGACATGGGGAATTGTCTTATTTCATAGAATATTTTCCCTATGATCTAACATCATCACCATTTTTTCTTTATATTAGACATCATTCTCAAATGGTACCAGATATGGATTGAGTACATTTGATGGTCCACGTATGTACTTTGTCAATAGTGATACATGGAATACATCATGTACTTGAGATATGTTTTGTGGGAGTTCTAGTCGATAGGCCACTTCTCCAATGCGATCATGGATCTCAAAAGGGTCGATGAATAATCATTCCATTCTTACCAAATCTCATAACTCTCTTACATGCTGATATGTGGAGAAATACTATGTCTCTAACATCAAAATCTAGGTCTCGTCGATAATTATCAACATAGCACTTTTGTCAAATCTGAGCAGCTTTAATGTGCTGCTAGATGGTTGTAACCTCTTTCACCATTTCATCAACCATTTCTGGACCTTTGAGTTTTTTCTCCCAATCTTCCAACCAACATGTTGTTATTCTGCACCACTTCCCAAGCAAGGCTTCATAAGGATCCATTTAGATGCTTGAGTGGAAAATTTTATTGTATGAGAACTCAACCTGAGGAAAATTTTCTTTCCATCATTCATTAAAGTCCACTGAGCAAGCTCTGGACATTTCCTTGAGTGTTTGGATAATATTCTTTTATTTTCCATCAATTTGAGGATGATAATCTGTACTAAAGTTCATCTCATTATTCGGAGCATGTTGAAGAATCTTGCATAACATAGAGATGAATCTTGGATATCGATCAGATATAATAGATAGTGGTACTCGATGCAGCCTTACCACATCTCTGATATATATATATATATATATATGCAATTTTATCCTATGAGACAACCTCCACAATTTTAATGAAGTGTGCATTCATTGTAAGAATATCCACAATAACCCATATAGAATTGTTTCCTTTTGATGTATTCAGTGCTCTGATGACAAATTCAATAGCGATGTTAGAATTCTACCTCCTATAATTCACTTTCTAACATACCTGAAAATTTTATTTATACTCATCGATCTCCTTATTCATGATATACCACGAATTATTCTCTCAGATATCTCGATACATCATTGTGTTCCCTGGGTGAATGGATAAATTTGAACTATCTGCATCTTCTAAAAGGTATTTCTTTAACTGCAGATTTTATGGAACACTTAGTCTTGACCCAAATATCAAAATCCCTTCTTCAATAAATTTTATCTCTGAGGATTTCCCTTTTCTAATAGTTTCCACTTTCTTCTGAATTAAAACATCATATTTTTTAGCATCCTTTAAACTTTCTAAAAGAGGTGGTTGAGAAATCATTCATGAAAGAATTGATGGTGTTCCCTCTTTAGGATTCCTTTGTCTATATTCATAAAATCTATGAAGATTGGATCCTTTTAAATTCTCATTAATGAAAGGGTTGATGGATCCTTACTACATTGATAATATTCCACCTTGTCCACTTTACTAGGGTGATAATGGATTGAGAAGTCATTGCCTTTGATTAGCTCTAACCATCTTTGTTTGCGCATGTTCAACTCTTTCCATGTGAATATATACATGAGGCTTTGGTGATCCATGCATAATTTACACTTTTCCCAAAAGAGGTAATTTTTCTAAATTATCAAACCACAGATTGCTATAACCAACTATAGATCACGTGTTGGGTAGTTTTGATATTGGAATTACAATTTCCGTGAATTATAGGCAATGAATTTTTCATTTTACATCAACCCCAAACCTAGTTCTTTCTTCAAAGCATCACCTTATACCACACAAATTTCTCCACATGTGGGTAATTTGAGCATGGACATAGTGATAAGACTCATTTTCAACTCCTTGATACTATCATTGAATTTTTTAGTCCATGATAACATTACTCTCTTATAAGTTTTCATGTAAATAGTGTTTTAAAATCATGAGAAATTTCTCACAAATCGATGATAATATCCATCTAACACTAGGCTGCTATAGATATCCATCACCGATGTAGGCCTTGTTCAACACTCAATTTCAGATGTCTTGGAGGGACCTATAGATATCCCATTGCTTGTGATGATATTTCCCAATAATGAGACTTCCTTCAACCTGAACTCACACTTTCTATAAATTGCATAAAGCTTCTCTTTTTTAAAGGTCTCTAATACAGTGATTAGAAGCTCCTCATTCTCCTACTTGGTTTTGGAGTATATTAGAATATTATTTATAAAGACTAAGAAAATTTTGTCAAGGTAATCTATAAAGACTGTATTCATCAATTCCATGAATATTTTGGAGAATTAGTGAGTCATAAAGAAATTACTATGAATTCATAGCGCTCATACCGTGTACAAAAAACAGTCTTGGGGATATCCTAATTATTCACCGTTATTGGTAATATCCCAACCACAAATCCACCTTGGATAATTATTAGGATCCACTTAGCTGATTGAATAGGTCAAAAATTCAGGGAAGAGAATACTTGTTCTTTATCATGATTTTTTTGATCTCATGATAATCAATGAAAATTCGCATTGACCCATCCCTTTCATGAGAAAGTGGGTGGGTGCCCCCCATGGTGAAGCACTTGGGCATATAAACCCTTTATCCAGATTCTCCTATAATATTTTCCTTAGCTCTTCAAGATCCACAATAGCTATCTTCTACAGTGTCTTGGATTTTGGAAACACTCAAGGTATGAGATCAATTGGTAATTAAACTTCTCTTCTAGGAGGAAGACAAGACAATCCCTCAGAAAATGAATCAATGAATTCTCTCAAAATAGGCAGAGTCATCAAGGATAGTTTCTTCTTTAGACTCAATCATCTGAGCAATATACACATTCCCATAATGAATTAATATCCATTATTGGGATGATGGTGTAAATAATATTCATCCACCACCTTTCACTGGTATAGAATCAGGGGTCTATTCTATATATAGAGAGTGATTTCACTCTAACAGAAATCTATATTGTCTCAATATAAATAATACCAATAAATTCACATAATTAAATAAAATTCCACTAGAAGTAGTATGAATAGGTTCAGCTAGAAGTTCAGTACAAAACTTATTATAGGGGAGGTGTTCTATTCATTTGATGTGATTATTTCCCCATTTTCTGTTATCACAGACATCATTACTTCAATGATTTGTGGTGGTATTGGGATTGTTCTACTAAACAATCAGGATACAAAATAATGCATAGAACCAGAATAAAAAAGAATGTTCTATATTAATAAATGAATAACTGGTGTACCTATCACCACACCATTGTAGGGGTTCACATTAGCAATGATGATGGAAAAAATATATCCTTTGATGCATTGGATGTTGTTGGTTGCCTCCAAAAACAGTTGGCGTGAGGAACTGGTTAGAAAAGTGCCCTAGTTCTTTGTAGTTGAAGTAATGAACAATGTGTTCAGGGTCAAACAGAGGTTTCATCTATTCTGTTGCAACCACAGGTTTTTCTTGTTGGTAGTTAATGGTCAGGTTCCCTTCTCTTCCACACCAAAATATTTTCCTAGTCCCCATGAATTTTTTTGGGGTGATTCTTTTTGCACTATTGGAAAGTGGGGTGATAGATTTTCTTAGCACTGTTGGAATTATCCATCAGTCATTTAGAATTAATGTACACCATATGGTACTTATCCCCGTGATACCCTTGATATTTTCCAATATCCATTATTGACTTTGAGGGCACATCAGAAAATTTGCTCTTATCTATCAATGTCATGGATTTCTTGGTCTTCTGCAGGCTAGGTTTTATCCCAAAAAAAAGTGGTCAACCTTTAATTCAGGTGTATCAACAAAGATGGAGGCATATCATTCACGCCATTTGATGTTTTCCTCATATTCTCCGATGGAGTTATTGTATTTTTTATTAAGGGATATGAATTCCATATCCATTTTAAGTTGGAGGGTTCGAGGAATATATTTATCCAAAAACTTTTTCCATAAATCCTTCCATTACAACCACTCAATATCATCCTTAGGCTTCATATTTTTTAACAATTTCCACCATTGATCAATTTCACCCTCTATACAATAAGCATCCATAAGTACATTCTCTTGTTCAGAATATTGAAGGATGGTGAAGATCTATTCAATATGGTTGATCCATTGTTCGGAAAATGAGGGATCAGAGGATCCATCAATATTAGGAGGCCTTATTCTCATGATGATATTGATTATAACATTTTATTTCATAGGGTGGATGAACGTTCCTATTAACCCTTGTTTCAATTCAAATCCCTAGTTAACTAAGAGAGTATCATGACAGAGTTTTTGATTCCCACTCCCATCAGTTTAGGCATCTAATTAGAATAGTTATCACATTGATCTTCGAATAAATTATTAGCATGATCCCACCTATTACTGTCCATTGGATGGAATAAAATGAAAGATAGGGTAACACGTTATGGTAAATCCAAAGGCAAAAAAGAATAAAATATAAATTACATTTATTTCCCTAACATATCTATGTTATTCATGATTTAATTCCATACATATATTATTAGGGTATTTTTTTAAAATTAGATTATTTATGGTTCATAATAATCGTATTAATTTAAAAATGAATATCCCTTAGGAGTTCCATAACCAAGAGTGCAGTAAGGCCCGTTCTCATGCCCTAGTTCCCATATGAGTCTAGCTCAAATCAGGTTTTTCCTGATTTACCCCTAAATACATCTATGCCAGAGCCGCTTCAACATGCTCGTATCCTGATAGGGACGTATTTCGTGGATATACTATTTACTCAAAACTAACCAAACATTGAATATGTTTTTATTATTTATAGTTTAAACTCCAAGGCTTTCACAAGGGCTTTATTTTCCTAATCAAAAAAATAACTAAACATATCCCCTGATACTAACTATAAAACCCCTTCCAATTGTTACACACATAAACATGATTTATTACATAAAAATGAACTTAAGGCAACTCTGAGTATTGAGAGGTCTAGTATCTTGGGAAATTAGGTACATTACATGACAACCTAAGATATAAAAACACAACATCTTCACTTAAAACATCCTTTATTTAACCACACCATTCCCCCGTACATATCATTGCATGGGATAACATGAGGACATACATGTGAAAAGTGTGATATATACAGACCTATAATGGAGTAAACAAAGAATAACATGTACAATAAAATAAATTTTAGTCAATAGGAATATCATTGGAGCATAATAGAAACATGAATAAAAATTCAATATATACCATGATTACCATAACATGGAAATGTGGCAATAAAATTTTACATTACATTAGAATTATGCAAGGAACATTGGCCATAGAGAAAGTGTAAACCCTCATATCAGTTGAATTAGAATGATTATGCCCTAATTTCAGTTAACATATCATGATACTATTCATTAACCAATGTATTGGAGTGCTATCAGGGTGCACCCTTCTTAATAATTTAATTTCATGCATAAGTGTACCACATGGATCATATAAATAGGATTCATCAAACATCATAATTTATTAAATGATTAAGGAATTTTGAATTCTTAAATAAAACTATATAATAAATATGTAAATATTAATAACATTGAATTCCATTTATAGAGAAATGGGCACGGTATTCCCTATGCAATGACTTTGGTTTGGAAAATCACGGTGTAATTTCGGCAGCATAACAACGTGACATAATAATTCATAAACATTGTTGATGAGTAAAAAATGGATGTCTCATAATATCTACATGAACTGGATAATAAGGAGTTATGTAGATACATTTCCCAACATATGTAAGGGAAAATAGATTCATAATACCAAAAAAATTCATTAATGTAAATGAATAGAGATAAATCCCTTACAGATTTTTGACATGGTAACAGGTGTACATGGGAAGAATTAATGTGATTGAAAGGGGTATATCATCATTAAAACATAATTATGGATATATATAGGAGTTTTGAAATCATACCATAACAGTTTTAATTGAATAGACATGGGTATATCAACCTAAGGAAACATGAAAAAAATGAGAGATGAAGAAATCCCGTACATGGAAGTGTGATCCCAATTGCCTGGAAGAGGCTTGTGAGAAGATTATAGGAATCATGGGAAACCTTGGGAGGTTTCGATAGAGAATATGGAAGGGATTTTTCAGGCTCAAAATGGTTTGAGTGTAGAGGAATGGGAGATTGAGTGTATATATATTGGAAGGGAAAAATTGTTTATTATTTAGGTTTTGGACACTACACATTAAACTAATCAAAACCATAAACCATACCATGGTGTTTTACTATTGTTGTTGCCAAAGGGAAAAGAAAAAATTTATTTTATTAGTCCAATGGATGATCTTATTAAAATATTATGCTCTCTTTTGTGGAGGTGAGTCACACTCTAAAGGAAATAATTTTATTATGTTAAAATGTTTTATAAGACGTGGAGGGTCCAATAAGGATTTTTAAAATTGAACAAACAAATCTAAATTTAAATTAATTTAAAGGAAAAACATTTATTGGTAGATTATCCCTTTTATTGTATTTTATTACATCATTATTGAGTCATTATTATGTCATAAAAACAATATATATTTAAAGGGTAATTAATTTTTACCAAAAAATTCGACTGTCTCAGAAAATTATGAAAAATTATCTATTGGATAAATTAGATGTAATTATTCCAATAATAATATTCATTTTATCTAAATAAATTTTTAAAAATGTGAATTTTTACTTTTAAAATAATGACTGACATTTATTGAAAATTAATGGGTTTTGAAGAAAACAACGTTCAAAACTTAATAAAAAAATTAAAATTTTATTCATTAAAATTATATGAAAATTTATATTTAATAAAAAGTTATTTTTTAATAATAATATTTTTAAACAATATATTTAATTATAAATTCCATTAATTCATCAAAACTTTTTTTAATTGAATTTGAATATTAACTAAAAATACTATTTGTGTTTCAAATACTAAATACAAAGTAACAATAATAAAATCAATATGTATTCATTATTCTATAAAAAATAATGAACTTAATAATCATTCGAGGGTCCTACCATAAAAAACATATAACACCTACAAGACCTATGGATAAGGTGGGAGATGGTGACTTACAATTGGAGAGTCATAGATAAGATCACTCGTGTGGTAATCTCAATTAACATACAGTTCCCTTGTAGGTGGTTATGTTCAATCTTAACATGTTGAAGCTAGGCTTAATATTGGACAAAATAAAATCACCTTGATGCTACCTCCTTTTTGAGATTCAACGAATGGGCTTCTTATGGATCAATTCTACTAAATTAGGCCATTACATCCTTTGTCTGAGTAAATTGGATTTGTCAAATCCATATATTAATAGTAACCATGTGATCACTATTCAACGACTATACTTTATATTTTAAAAATTATCAAAGGAATATTAAATTACAAAAACATAAAACCTTGTAAGTTAATATGTTTTATAGAACCATTTTACACAATAAGGCATTCAATTAGATCAAAATAAATTTTCATTAATAAATGTTTTGGTCGTTACCCACATTGATATAGTGGAAATTGATGCATACAATTTTATTTATTGGGGGATATGATCTAGGCATGAAACAATGATTTTGAGGGAATAAAGGATAATAACATAACTTTTTCCCATTTTCCTATAAAAAAGATATTAGGTGGATATTTATATTTCACCATATGTGGAGGTTTATGGTAGTCCATAACAATGACCATAATGTTCTATTGAAAAGGTCCAATTAATAATTTTTGTACCAAGTCTCATAGAATATATTTTATAACTAGTTTAGTTGATTCAGAATGATAGGAATATATCTTAGATTTAATTTAAGTGTTATACATATCAAATTCATTTAAATATTTATCTTACTATATATGAAAATCTATTTATTCCATTATTTTCATGTTTAGTTCACTGTAATATTTAGATGTATAGAAATATGATTCACATGTTTCTTATACCATTATAAATTATAGATATTATCAAGTTAATGTATAAATGATTATCTATTTACATTAGTTATAAATTTATACATGTTGTTTTCCATGTGTCACAATATCACATGTATCACCTTTAACATTCTCATTTGACTGGTGTAGATGATTTTGAGGTTGACGATAATGCATCCTTTGAGGGGAATTTCTTTTCTATTATGGTTCATATTTAGAATGTATTTTTTTTGAATTTAAATGTTGTTAGTAAGAGTAATATGTAATCATGGTGGTGTTTATGAGGAATCATGGTATAGGGAAGCTCATATGTCGTCCATGTGCCATGACATTTTAACATCAAGAGCATAGTGATTAATGTGATTCCATCTCGAGTAGGGTCTAATATAAGTTTAGTAGATTGTAAGATCCTCACCATTCTTGTCCTATATTGTAGTAGTTTTCAGGTATTCATTTACAATTTTATTGGTCATAACATTATGATGTCTTGTTTTGTAATCAAACTGATGAATTTTGAAAATATCAGAATCACGTGGGGATATGAATGGCTAGCGCATGGTTAGGGAAAACTATGCTGTTTTCCTTAGGATACCGTGAAACCCAATTTTATCCATTAGAATGGGTCCATAGTTTGAACAAATAGCGCATCCACCCCTAAAAACTGTGACCCTCAAAATGTTGGATTATGAATGGTCATAATAAGGATTTTGTAACCATTTTTCAAACCATACACCCCTAATAAGAGCACAATATAGGGAACCATGTTAAGGAAAATGGTTACTCGTAACCCAGTCAACTCTCCTATAATATATAAATAATATATTCTATTCTCTAAAATTATTATTAGAATTTACCCATACAAATTTTTATATAGTTATTTACCACAATGCATCCTAATAAGTTATTTCTTAATATTTTCAGAGTTCAATAGGAATCTTATACATCATGAGTAATTTTTCTTTATAATCAATAATCCTATGGAAGATGATTGAATCCACTCTATTATGAAAATTTCACAATTATTATTTTCCCCTATCTCCCATCATTATCTCACATTGGAGTGTGATAAAATAATATTTTATTGATTCTATAGGTATTGGATTTGATGGACCAGGTTTTAGTGGATCTTGATCATAGGTTTTGATCATAAATATTTTCTATATAGTTGTTTCAGTTATTCTACCTTAAATGAAGGGAATTATTTTTTGATCATTAATCTACAACCCTTTTTTATGTGTTCTATATGATAATTACAAAGATCGTGACATTGATATTATGTTATAGTTTTTTCATTGAATTTCAATGTTGTCCAATTGATTTTGAATTATAAAATTCTATTTATTCCCAATTAAATTGAGAGACCCTAATCAACTCTCAATGGATACGATGAAGATAATGTGAATATGAAAGATGAACGACCTGTAATGTTCCAATTTACTTGAAATGGTAATTATTTATTTATAATGGGGATTAATATGTTCTTAGAAATAAAAAATTTGTGAATATGTTGGCATGGTAACATTTTATATGGATTTTCTGGATTTTACCTAAAACGATAATTAGTTTTTAGATGATTTATATTAACAGTGTTATATAATTAATGGTTTGAAGTGATCTTAAAGGCAGTGATTGATAAATTAAAAGCGGATCGTTTTAAAGAATAATTGACAAAATGGTTATTTATATGATATTTTGAAATGTAAATTTGAACACCAGGAAGTGGGTGGGTTACAGATGCTCCTCATTTGTGGGTGGTTAGACTTATGCACTTGGCCCATAATGAAAGATTTTGAATTGGTGATACACTATGTAACCAATATTTTGGGTGCTAGACTGATGCTATATGTACTCATGATATGTGTTCCTGACTGATTCCCCATGAACCCTTGATAATGATTCCAATGTAATGCTTCATCTATCCTTGATAATGGTACCTAGATAGATACTATATGGTGATAAATAATATTGTAATTAATTTCAATAATGAAACACAAAATAAAGAACAATGTGTAAAATCCATAATCTATATAGTTCATGATCTAGCCCAAGCTAAAGCAGGAATGATAATATTTTGTGTCACAACAAACTTGAGGGCCAATGTGTTTAAATAAATAATAATAAATGTTAAAATATACAATTTTATCTAAGATATATATATTATTAATTCAAAAAAATACACTACTATAAACTGGTTATTTCCTTAAAAAGAATATATGGTGAACCACTAAGTTGTACTAACACGCTAATTATACCATTATTGGAACCTAGGTATAATTAATGTTTCTAGGACATGATAAGTTTATGATACCTATATTATATAGTTATGATAGGATTCCTGATGGAGCATGGATGACGGAATAAGATTTGATGTCAGGACCCCAATGAGTGTTTTTGGGACATTATATTGGGGTTTCATTTGAAACATGAGACTTTTACAGAAGGAAATATTTAATTATTTGGTTTTTTGGATAGTTTCAATATTTTTAGATTATCAGCTCATTTTTGTTCATTATTGAATATTTTATATTATTATGATCATGTTTATGGATATATTGATTTTCTTTATTGTACCAATTTGGTATAAAGTGGTATAGTCTCCCCGTGATCTTTCTCTGACCATTTCTGTTAGTTGATATCCTCTAGAATACATAGAGGAACACTTGAAGTATTGTAAAAAAAGCAACTAAATGCACTATTACGTAACACCAATGATGATAAAATATAGTAATAATTATGGTTTCTAGTATTTTGTGATATTTTGGATATTTATGATTAAATATTATTAAATTATTTAGCAGGAAATTTTCCATCTATAGTTGTATTATATCACATACAAAATGTTTGTTTTATTTTGAATTTGATTAAAGAGTTTGGTTATGTGAAACCTTTTTACTATCAAATTATGGTTTGGAATTTTGTTTGTTATTACTATAGTCTTTTTTAGTATAATGATTATAGAATATTTGGGAGAACATTAATCTATAATCCAAAATATTGTAAAACTTCCTAAAAAATTTGACAAGTTGAGATTGTGATGAATATTGTAAAATTTATCCATATCTTATTACAATATAATGGATGTTGATTTTATCATCTATGAGAATATATGTAAAAACCCTGACAGAATCATATTGTATATTATCATGATCTTCCCTCACTACATAAAGTGTGCACAAATCTGTAGTGATATTTTTATAGTCCATAGGGATATTTTTTGGTTAAATCTCATATCATTGTAAACAATAACAAATGTTGTATTGATTATATTTATATATATAACATTTATGTTTGGTGATCAATATATGAAAATTTTCATATAAGAATAAGTCAAATGGATAGAGTAATTTATTAATGATATTGTATCATAGTTGAAACCAATATATTAAAATTTTATATGATGTTAACATATGGTAAGAAATAATTGGGTTGATTAATCATATAAATGTGAAAATTTACTATAATTTTATTTTATATTATAAATTTTTTAATTTTTTTAATGAAATCGTGATCCTCAAAAACATTTTTTTGATTGTATACACATAAAACCATTAAGTGATGCAGAAATCTAACGAAGAATATCTCAAAAAAATGTTCTGAATATCAATATAAGAATATTATATTGATAATATACGTTTTTAATTATTACTAATGATAGTGAGTGAGACTTATTATCAAGATTCATACCCTTATATATTCTGCATTAGTGCATAGTAAATAATATTATGAGGACTCAATTTAATTAAATGGTAGAATGAAAAATCATGAGATTTTTTTGCTTATTTTTCATTAAGTAAATGAGATTTTTAATTTTTAATTTCAAATTGATTATTAACATAAAAAACATCTGGAAATATTTTATTGAGATTTTAAATTATAACACTTGACAAAATGTAGTACATTAAGAGAATTCAATAGTTAAATAATGAAATAATAGTAAATTCATATATTTTATTGTAAAATCAATATTTTCTCATATTATAATTATACGCTGTATTTATAATAAGAAATTAGTGATCACTATCCAAATTTTCATAAAAATATAATTTTTTTATAAAATAAATCATAAATTTTAATTGTATTAAGTTAATATTTTTTAAAATATAAGATTATTTTTTCATAGAACTATTTATTTTTATGGGTTCTATTTGTCTACGTATTCATGTATAAATATGTATTTTGATGGATTTTATTGATTATATTTTTGGGAAACAATGAAAACAACCATCCAATTGTTATTCATATACTGGTTAATATAATAAGATCATTTTTATTTCTAAAAAAAGTATTTTTTAATAAATATTATTATCATGAAAATTTAATTTATATATATGAAGAATACACATTAAATGGTTAAATGACGACCTTTTATATTAATGATAATTATTATATATTATATATTATTTAATGAGTAACACATATGGAATAACATTAAAAAAATTTAATATTTAAAATAGTAATTTTGTTATAAATAATGTTTTCATTTTCATTTATCAATTGATTTACATTTGAAATCAAAATATTATATAATTACATTTATAGAAAATTAAATTAATTTTTGGATTTAGATTTTCATTATTATGAATGCATGAATTTTTAGGAATTTTCACAAAATATATATTTTTGGAATATTACAAAATATGGTGTTCAAAAATACAATATGTTTTTACATTATTTGGAGAGTTTAATGAATATAAAATATATATAATATGTTTATAAAATAATGATATATATTATATTTAAAAAATAAATAAAAAATCATTATTACTAATTTACACGTATTAATTATACATTATAGAACAGAAGTTATGTTTTTTATAAAAATGTATTCTAATCCATAATACTTTTATAATTTTTTATCTAATCTTCATTGTATTCTGAAATTGTAAATAATAAAGTTGTTATAATATTTTTAATTATATGATAAATATTATTTCATATTTTGTTCACTAATATTATCATAATCAATAAATTTCATTCGTAATAATTAGTTCCCACATAAAATGAAAAATTACTCAATGTGTTAGATCAATGGGGTAAAATAGTTATATAATACCGAATAATCCATTCAAATGTGTTTTTTTGTGATTTTTCAAATTTAACAAGATATATCCCCATTATTATCCACTTTTGGAGGGACATTCAATGAATATTGAACCTATTGTTACAACCCATCCTTTACTATAACTTATAAATGGCACCCTTACCCACCATAATATCCTCAATCCCAAAGAAAAATATCTTAAGAAAACACATTAATAATTCATCACCAAAAAATAAACATAATTCTTAGAGGATATTCCATCCAAAAATTACCAACCAATAATGGATTCATTATTTTGAAAAGGATATGTTTCATGACATACGAAAATCTTTGCAAAATTAGAAATTTTCTGTTATATTGAATTATATATTTTTAATAAAAATTAATTTATATTATAAAATCCTTAAAAACCTCATGTATCTGTCAGGACCCATCCCCCCGGGGCCCATATCGTGACTACCCCAATCCCACCTTCTATAGGAAAAGGGCTGGCGACTAACACCAAAGGCGTAAATCCCTAAAACTAGGAAGACATTGCCTTTATAAAACATAAACACACACAACCAGAGTATAAGAGGAAGAAAACACTAAGTAAAATCTCTATAACAAGATTACTGAAAGTAAAGGGGGACCAGAATACAAGACCTACTGTAAAGTAAAAATAAAACTGAAAATAAGTACAACTGAAAAAGGGAAAAACAACTGAATGGTGGAAGAAGCTCTGGGATCGTCCTCCGGGGTTCCTACCAGAATGGTAGGTACAAATGGCCTCCATAGATGTCCACGTATGTCAAACACCACTGTATACTGATACATCGTAAGATCCTACCCCGGGTACCGTTCAGTCCTGGCGTTCTCTACCACCGTCAGTGTTTTCCATCGTCTTCATCATACACAACGAGGTGTGGGCATAGCCTGTGCAGGGGTGAGTATAATGATACTCAGTAAGGACCCCGAGACCCTCATGGTCTCACAAAATTCTACAAGGATAAACTACAAAGTATGAAATCAACGGATAACCATTACTTAGGTATATGCCCATAAATATACCTAAGTTATCTAGTAACCCATCTCAATCATGAGGAAAACACAAAGGTCATTGATTCAGCTCAAAACAGGATTTTCATTATCGAAACCACAACAACTGGAGAAATCTTCCTCTATTGAGTAAAGTGCGCCTGTCACGACACTGAGGATCTTCTCACTAACCATGGACTGCTGAGGTACTCCTCTTGTTGAGTACCGCAGGTCTGCTACCAAATACAAGGAAATTTATCTACTGTGGGTCTGCCGCCAAATACAGGGTGTTCACCCTAGTAGCTTGCAGAGGTACTCCTCCTGTCGAGTACCGTGGGTCTACCACTAAATACTGGTTTCTCCTCCGCTATGGGTCTGCCGCCAAATATCGGGCGCTCCCCACTGGGCTAGTTGAATCACTCTAAGTCGAATCGGTCAAACAATCGTCAGGTCTGTCAGTTACTAGGTCTCCGCACTTTGAACGGTCATCTCTGAGAGGATCCACTCTAAGATCTATTTTTCTATACTCTAAATGCCACGAAGTCTCATGTAAGAGTATCTCAAAGAACCGCCACGTCATAGGGGTCTCAATGAAACAGACGATGCGTCAATCAGACACCCGGTCTGTGAGTTATTAGCATTTTAGTTCCGGGGGGCCAGGTTGGATTCGTGTACGAACCAACCTGAACGTGACTCAACTATACCACGAACTAATGTGGGGTATACACAAAGGGACAAATATGATCCAAGAATACTAACGCCATAGACGGTTCGTCAAACGGATGATTGGTGCCAATGATATTTCCCAAGAAGGATATGGGTCAGTGATGGGCCCGGGTCCGGTCCATCCCGGTTGGACCGACCCAGCCCAACCCGGTCTGGGCTGACCCTGTCCGCGTCATCCCTGTCAGACTCACTAGATCTAAATCAGGCCATTTTGCATGTCATCCTGCTAATTTATGACCCAGTCGGCTGGGCCTGACCCAGCGGACCGCAAGGGCGATTCGTCCCTATAGTCGCCACGTAGGCGGCTCAGTGACTCGTCCCGGAAGACTGGGCCAGTTTGGCCAGCGACACCGCAGGGGACACCGCGGGTCGGCTCAGGAGGCCTATGGACAGGAGGCGAGAAGGCAGGCCGCACGGGTTGCGGGCAGGCCAGCTGGGCACCGGGCATGCTGCGGGTGCACCGGGTAGGGCACGACAGGCCACGGGGTTGGCCGCAGGGGCACCGGGCAGGTCATGGGGTTGTGCAGGCCACCGAAAGGGACCAGACAGGCCACTGGCAGGGGCGCGTGAGCACCATTCATGCCGCCGGTTGGGCGCTAGGCATCGGGCAACGCGTCGGGGGTACGGGAAGCGTGCCGGTTGGGCTGGGCAGCGCGTCAGGGGCGCGAGCAGCGTGTCGGAGGGGCTGAGAAGTGCGTCTGGGGTGCGTGCGACATACTGGTGGGGCCGGGAGGCATGTCTAGGGCACGATCAGCGTGCTAGTGTGGCACGGGCAGCACGCCGGGGGCGCGGGCAGCGTATCAACGGGGCGCAGGCAGCGCGCCGAAGGCGCTGGCACCACGCCGGGGGCACGGGAAGCACATAGGGGTGTTGCGGGTAGGCTATTCGGGCAATGCTTGGCTGAAGATGTTTGGACGGGAGCATCAGTGCGCTGTGGGGGTGGTGTGGTTCGTGGAGGCCGGGGTAGCACAACCTCATCGTTGCCGCCTTTGTCACCTTGCTGCAGAACGCCACAAGAGAGAATAAATCGACGGAGGATGTTGAGCTGTGTTAGGTTGGCCCAAATCCTCCACGTTTAAGTGAATAACAAACATCTCTCATGTATGAAGCACAACTACCACCGTTCTTCATTTTGAGAGAAAAAAAGAACATGGGGAAAAGTTCACACTTTAAATAAAATCAAACCCCAACCTTGATTTTACGGTAGTCATTCGTTGACGTCGCGGAAGGATGGCCGTTGATCCGTGGTAGATGATCACATCCCACGTCAAAGGGGGTCCGAGGAAGAAGGTCAAAGAAGAAGAGTGTCACCTTCGTTCATCGCGTTTTTCACTTTCGTCATTGGGAGAATGCTTCTTCTTTTGGAGCTTTTTCTCCTTAGCATTACTTTCCCCCATTCGACCAAAAAGATATTTTCCAATTGAAATAATAGGTAGGTTATCTTATTATTCCATTGGAAATAGAATTCTAATTGGTGATTTAATTATGAGTCTCCCCCTAATTAATTCACGAATGTTGGCCCAAATTAACTAAGGGGGGTTAGGTTAATTAAGGTGGGGAAAGGTGGAGAGTCTCTCCCTCATTAATGAGGGTGATTTAAGATGTTAAGGTCTCCTCCCATTAAAGAGGGGTCGGGTGGCCTCGTGTGGTCCCCAACACATTTAACCTCATATGGGAGGTTGGGTTTGGGTAGGCCCCACCACCATAACCTCTAATGGGAGGATAAGGTGTGGCGGTCACACCACCAACTCCCAAGTGGAGGTTGTAACTACCCGCAATCACAGGGGGGATGGACTGAAATAAAGCGTGGTTGCACTTTATTTTATTATTTTTTATAAAAAGACAAAAACTAACTTTTATTCCCAACCATATGCCGTCGAGGTGAAAGTCCTCTTAAGTGAAAACCGGCACTGCAAGTTCAAAGGTGCCCTTAGATTTCCATTCTAAGCACTGGTTCAAATGTTATTAAATCACGCTTTCACGTTTACTGAACATACCCAAGCGAAACTTCTGAAATTTATTTCGGGCACACCGTGCCTCAGAATCTAGCGCCGTTAGAAACTGTGGACTCATAAAATTCCCATGTATTTAAAAAAAATTCCACAGGAATTCCGGCTCTTTACATTCTCCCCACATCAGGGATTTACGTCCCCGTAAGCTACAACTCGAACTATTGGAACAAAAGGGGGTACTGAGCACGCATCTGAGACTCCCGCTCCCATGTGCTATTTTGGAGGTTCCAGTTCTGCCATCGAACATGCACCCGAGTTATCAACAGTCCACGTAGGACCTGATCCCGTCGTTCCTCAATCTCCAATGGAACCTCTATGAAAATTTCCCCATCATCGATGTCCATCTCCCCATGGTCGATGATGTGGGATGGATCGTGCACGTATCTCCTCATCTGCGATACATGGAAGATTTCATGCACCTAGTGAAACTGAGGTAGAAGAGCCAAGAAGAAATCCACCTAACATAATCTACTGTGGACCTGGAAAGGTCCGATGAACCTCGAAGATATCCTGTCGCCTCGGCCAAATCTCTGTAGACCTCGTCGAGGTGAGACCTGTAAGAAGATGTGGTTGCCATCACCGAACTCCAGATGCCTCTATCTCCTATCAGCATACGATTTTTTCCTTCTCTATATAGTTTTGATCCGCTCCTGGATGATCTGCACCTTCTCCGTGGTAGCCCGTACCATCTCTAGTCCCACTAGTGCTGACTCCCCTGGGTCTTTCCAACACACTGGCGATCTACATGGCCGACCATACAAGGCCTCCAAAGGTGCCTTACCGATTGTCGAGTGATAGTTGTTGTTGTAGGAAAACACCACCAAAGGTATGTTGTCCTCCTAGCTACGACCAAAGTCGAGGACACATGCACGGAGCATGTCCTCGAGGGTCTGAATGGTCCTCTCGGTCTGACCATATGTCTAAGGATGGATGGCGGTTCATAGACGTAGCTGTGTCCCGAAAGCCTCCTGCAACCCCTTCCATAGACAGGAAGTGAAGCATGCATCACAGTCAGAGAAAATCGAATACGGAACTCCGTGGAAATTCACTTTCACATGTACATAGAGGTGTCACAAGATCTCAACAAAGACCTGCTCTCTGATCGGTAGGAAGTGGGCCGACTTGGTGAGTCGGTATATGATCACCCATATCAAATCATGAATCTTAGATGTACGTGGATGACCTGTCACGAAGTCCATGGATATCCCATCCCACTTCCACTCTGGGACCTCTAAGGGTTGAACCAAGCCTACTGCTACCTGGTGCACCCCCTTCACTTGCGTAAAAGTGAGGCACCGAGAGAAAAAATCCTCTATATCATTCTTCATACCTGGCCACCAATGCTGTGGTCTGAGGTCATGATACATCTTTTCCACACCTGGATGTACCGCCAAAGGGGATGTGTGGAACTCCTTCATCACTTCTTCTTGAAGTGTTACTGGTACCATGGTACATCCTCTCAAGAGGATGAAATTCTCCCCACCTTCAGAAATTCCATCATGTGCCTACCCTATGGAAATCTGAACACGTCACGTCTCGCAATCAGCGTCCCCATGTTGCACTTCCCTGACTTGCTGAAGAAGTGGGGGAGTGACTATAAGAGACTATAGAAAGGATACTCCATCTCTATCCACAAAGGATATCTATAAGGAAGTCAGCTACTTTCCGCCTCTCCTAGGAGATGTATACCAGTCCTCCTGATGAGCGCATCCGCAACAACGTTCCCTTTCCCAGGAGTATAGACTATCTCAAATTCATAGTCATTGAGGAACTAAAAAACTCATCGCTATCTCAGGTTCAGGCCTTTCTGAGAAAATATATACCTGGGACTCTTGTGATCAAAGTACACGGTAAAACATTCACCTATCTAATAGTGTCTCCACATCTTCAAGGTGAAGACCACTACTAATAAATATAGGTCATGGGTAGCATAGTTTTGTTCATGTTGTCTCAGCTTCTGAGAACCAAATGTAATCATTGCTTGATCCTGCATCATGACACACCCGAGTCCGGTACCTGATGCATCGCAGTAGACTACGTACCCTATGCCTTCCTCTGGAAGCCTCATGATGGGGGAACTAGTCAGCCTTTGCCTCTGCTCCAGAAATATCTGTCGGCTTCTCTCTGACCACATGATGGGTTTCCCCTTCTTGGTCATGGTTGATAGTAGTACAGCGACTATGGAGAAATATGGAATGAATCTCCGATAGTATCCTACCAAACCCAAGAATCTCCGTACCTCCTTCACAATCCTGGGTGGCTCCCACACAAGTACCACCTCGATCATTGCTGGATCCAGTTCAACTCCAGCCTCTGAGATGACGTGTCCCAAAAACTAAACCTCTCGAATCCAAAACTGACACTTCAAGAGCTTAACATAACACTGGTTCTCTCGGAGTGTGTCTAGAACTACCTACAAATGGTAGGCATGATCCTCCTCAGTAGTCTAGTAGATCAGTATGTCGTCGATGAACACTACAAAAAAGTTATAAAGGTATGGCTGGAAGATCCTATTCATGATAATCATGAACACTACGGGAGCATTGGTTACACCGAATGGCATAACCAAGAACTCGTAGTGGCCATAACGACACATGAAGGCCATCTTCTGCACATCCTCGTCTCGAACTCTGAGCTGCTGATAGCCTGATCTGAGGTCTATCTTTGAGAACCAACGTGCTCCCATGAGCTGATCAAAGAGGTCGCCAATACTCGGGAGTGGGTACTTGTTCTTCATGGTCAGCTGTTCCAGGCGAAGATAGTGGACACATAGCCTCAAGCTCCCATATGCCTTCTTTGAGATTAGAATCGGGGCTGCCCAGGGATAAACACTAGGCCGGATGAATCCCTTTCCCTGTAAGTACTCTATCTATACCTGCAGCTCGTGAGGCTCAGAGGGATCCATCCAATATGCTAGAGTAGATATCGGTGTCGTCCTGGGGTACATGTCAATGTAGAAGTCCACCTCTCTGTGAGTAGGTAGTCATGGAACATCGTTAGGGAAAACATCTGTGTTCTGGTCAACCACTACAAGATATTCTTGACTCTCCACATCAGCTGCTCTGAGGGTAAACCAAGACAACTGATGAGTGATCAACAACACCATCCTCTGAGTAAGTCCGTCCTCTGATGCAAAGGTTCCTTTCTCGCTGGTGAAGGCTAACCTGGTCCCATCCATGCTGATACACCACACTTTTCTCCAAATACAGTCGATCTGAGCATGGACTATAGATAACCATTCCATACCCAAGAAGACTTCATAATGCCTCGACGCCTCTACGAGGAGATCCCAGCCGAAGCTATAACCTTCTAGAGTAAGCTCACACTTCCGGCACCAGTGCATAACCATCGAGTCTGCTCCCGTAAGAGTCTCTAGCCGTAAGGACCATGCCAACAGCTCTGTTGGAATCTCTGAGCTTCGAATGAGGTAAGCAGAGATGAAAGAGTTACTGGAACCTGTGTCTAGAATAACTGCCGCTATGGTGGAGTAGACACAAATTGTACCTCGAATCATCTATGGAGTGTCGTCATCATAGGCCTCAGCTACCTGAAGCTGTGATTTGCCCTGTCCACCCGCTCTATATGGTCTGGGTGGGACTCCTGGTGGTGGTGGTGGAAGCACCTCATAACATCATCCACCACCAGCTACACGACCAAATCCTCTGCCACGTCTGACTGTGCCCTGTAGAATTCCTCGATTGAACCTCTGCCTCTGCCTGGGAGGTCCCTCAACTATCAGCTGACCATCAGAATGATATGTTAGACAGTCATGATCCATGTAACCAATCCTACAGTAGGAGTAACACTATCCGCTCCTAGCATGTATGGCTTTGTCGCGACTCTGGGTTCCCCGCACAACCGATCCTAAGTTGTGCAGTTGACCACCTGTGGGTCTGGACGCCTTGGACCTCGGCATCATCTGTCTACTACAAGCTACAGGAGACTCTACTACAAGTTGACTAGTGTTTGGTCTCGCTACTAGAGACTGCTCAGCAAGGAAACCCTCCACTAGGAGGGCTCGCTCCAACTCCCCCGTCTGGGTCAGGATGCTGTGGGAGATAAATGAAGCTCTGATCTATCGACTGAGTCCCTGCTCAAAGGTCCGCGACCTGATTAACGGGTTTCGTACCATATTAGTGGAGTATCACGAGTGTTCTTTGAACCTCGCTAAGTACTGAGCTACACTCATGCTGCCCTACTGCAGATGAAGTAGCTCCTATATCTGCACCGTTCGTAGGGTCGCTGGAACAAACTCTGCCCAGACCTGGCTCTCGAAGTCCACCCATAGAAGTGATGCTTAATCATGCATCTGGAGCATTAGGCTCCACCATCTTCCTGCTGCTGCCTGAAGGAGGCCGACAACAAGGATCACCATGAAGTCGGCTAGTGTCCCTACTAGTCCGAAGACTCTCACCACAGCCTCTAGTCAATCCTCAGGCACCTATGTGTCCATCTCTCCCCTGAACCTGGGAGGCCACTGGTGTTGGACCTTGTGCAACACGCTCAAACGACATGTACTCTCTGTTGTTGGGGCTGGTGGCATAGGTGGACCAACGGGGAGTAGTACCGATGCTGCCTCAACTGGAAGAGGCCCCTGTACTGAGGCCTCGTCGCTCGGTAGGCTATCAGTACGTACAACTCTCAGGGCTCTAGCTGGTCATCCGTGGGGAGGCATCATGAAAGAAACCGATGCAACACGGTCAAAAGAGAATACCTGGTGAGATGACCTGGTTGAGTTGACCTAAAGTAAAACATTTGAAAACACAAACGTAATCAGTTTTTTCATGCACTGTGTCGGAAATCAGAAGTCAGGGTCCTGGTGTATGGATACGCTAACCGCCCACACCAAAACTGGACTCCCTGAACAGAAAACCACACCTAGTACCCTTAACACTATTGCTTCAAAAAAAGAAATATCAAAGTCCTATGTTCTACGATAGAACTGACTCCTCTAATACCAAATTTTCACAACCCGTGCCCCTGGGGCCCATATCGTGACTACCCCAAGCCTGCCTTCCATAGGCCAGGGGCTGGCGACTAGCACCAAAGGCGTAAATCCCTAAAACTGGGAAGACATTGCCTTTATAAATCGTAAAAACACACAACCAGAGTAACTGTGGAAGAAAACACTAAGTAAAAACTGTATAACAATAGTACTAAAAGTAAAGGGGGGACAAAATACAAGCCCAACTATAAAGAAAAAATACAACTGATAACAAGTATAACTGAAAAATGGGAAAACAGCTGAAAGGTGAAAACAGCTCCGGGATCGTCCTCTGGGGTTCCTACCTGAAGGGTAGGCACATATGGCCTCCACAGCACTCCAAGTCTGTCAGAATCCACCATGTACAGATACGTCGTTAGGTCCTCCTCTAGGTACCATCCAGTCCTGGCACTCTCGGCCTCCGTCTGTGCTATCCGTCGTCTGTATCCAACATAACAAGGTGCAGGCATAGCCCATGTAGGGGTGAGTATAATGATAGTAAGTAGGGACATCAATACCCTCAAGGTCTCACAAAAATCCATCACGGATAAACCAAAAATTATGAACTCAATAGATAACCGTTACTTAGGTATATTCCCACACATATAACTATGTTATCAAGTATCCCATCTCAATCATGAGGAAAACACAAAGGTCATTGACTTAGCTCAAACCAGGATTTTCATTATCAAAACCACAGTTGCTGGAGAAATCCTGCTCTGTCGAGTACATTGTTCCGGTCATGACACCAAGGCGCTTCTCACTAACCATGGACAGTTGAGGTACTCCTCCTGTCGGGTACCACGGGTCTACGTCCAAATACCAGGTGCTCCGTCCGCTGTGGGTCTGCCACCAAATACCAAGCACTCCACCTAATAGCCTGCAAAGGTACTCCTCCTGTCGAGTACCATGGGTCTGCCACCAAATACCAGGCCAAATACCTGGCGCTCCTCTGCCATGGGTCTGCCGCCAAATACAGAGCTCTCCCCACTAGGCTAGTCGAATCACTCCAAGTTGAATCAGTCAACCAGACGTCAGTTCTGTCAGCTACTAGGTCTCTGCACTCTGAACGATCGTCTCTGGGAGGATCTGCTCCATGAGCTACTGTTTGATACTCCCAATGTCACAAAGTCTCACGTGGAAGTATCTCAAAGGACCTCCACGTCAGAGAGGTCTCAACGCAAAAGATGGAGCTTCAATCGGCTGCTCGGTCTGTGAGTTATTAACATTTTAGTTCTGGGGGCCCGGTTGGATTCGTGTACGAACCAACCTGACCGTGACTCAACTATACCCCAAACTCCAGTGGGGTATACTCAAAGGGACAACTATTCTCCATGAATACCGGCGCCGCTGACGGTTCTTCAAACGGACGTCTGGTGCCAATGATATTTCCCAACAAGGATATGGGTCAGTAATGGGAATGAGTCCGATCCAACCCGGTCAGACCGACTCGGCCAAACCTAGTCCGGGTCGACCAGGTCCGGGTTGACCCGTTAGACTCGTTGGGTCTGACCCGGCCCATTGTGTGGGTCAGCCCGCTATGTTTTTACTCGGTCCGCTCGGCCCGGTCCAGTGGGCCATGAGGGCGGTTCGACCCGATAGTCGCCACGTAGGAGGCTTGATGACTCAGCCCAGGATACCGGGCTGGTTCGGCCACCGACACCATAGGGGACGCCGCGGGTCGGCTTGGGATGCCGGTGGCCAGGAAGCCAGCAGGAAGGCCGCGCGTGGTGTGGGCAGGACGACTGGGCATCGGCCTGGCTGCGGGTGCACCAGGCAGGGCACAGAAGGCCGTGGGACTGGCCACGGGGGCACTGGGCAAGCCGCGGAAGGCCGCATGGGCGCTGGGAAGGCCACCAGTAGGGTCTGGGCAGGCCGCTGATAGGGGCTGGGTAGGCCGTCGATAGGGTCACGGGAGCACCGGGCTAGCCTCCAGCAGGGGGTCGGGGAGCCGGGCAGCGCGCTAGGGCGCCGGTGGGGATGAGCAGTGTGCCTGGGGCGTGTGCAGTGTGATGGTAGGGCCGGGAAGCACGCCGGTGGTCGAGGAAGCGTGGCGATGAGGCCATGTAGCACGCCTCAGGTGGGGGCAGCATGCCGGCGGGGCGTGGACAACACAACTGGTTCGCGAGCAGCATGCGGGCGGGGCAAGGGCAGCACGCTGGGGGCGCGGGTAGTGCGCGGGGGCGCCGCTGGTAGGTGGATCGAGCACCGCATGGTCGACGATGTTTGGCCGGGAGCACCGGTGCACCACTGGGGTGGCGCTGTTCGCGGAGGACGCGGGTAGCGCGGCCCCGTCATTTCCGCCTTCGTCGCCTTACCGTAGAACACCACAAGAGAGAAGAAATGGACGAAGGATGTCGGCCCGTGTTAGGTTGGCCTGAATCCTTCGCGTTTAAGGCGATAACAAACAGATCGCTAGTATGAAGCACAACTACCACCGTTTTTCATTTTGAGAGAAAGGAAGAACATGGGGAAAAGATCATACTTTAAATAAAATCAACCCCCTACCTTGATTTTTCAGTAGTCGTTCGTTGACGTCGCGGAAGGATGACCATCAATCTGTGGTAGACGATCACGTCCCATGTCGAAGGGGGTCTGAGGAAGAAGGTCGAAGAAGAAGAGTGTCGTCGGTGTTCTTCGCGTTTTTCGTGTTCTTCATTGGGAGAACGATTCTTCTTTGGGAGATTTTTCTCCATAGCTTTCCTTTCCCCCATTCCACCAAAATGATTTATGCCAATTGAAATAATAGGTATGTTATCTTATTATTCCATTCAGAATAGAATTCTCATTGGTGATTTAATTATGAGGCTTCCCCTAATTAATTCACGAATGTTGGCACGAATTAATTAGGGTGGGTTAGGTTCATTAAGGTAGGGAAAGGTGGAGAGGCTCTCCCTCATTAATGAGGGAGAGTTGAGAAGTTATGTTCTTCACCCATTAAAAAGAGGTCGGGTGGCCTCGTGTGGTCCCCACCACATTTATCCTCACATGGGAGGTTGAGTTCAGGTAGGCCTCACCACCATAACCTCTCATGGGAGGTTAGTGTGTGGCGGTCCCACCACCAACTCCCAAGTGGAGGTTCCAACTACCCACACTCACATGTTGACTGGAATAATATAAGGTGTGGCTACACTTTATTTTATTATTTTTTATAAAAATCCAAAAACTAACTTTTATTCCTGACCATCCGCTGTCGAGGTGAATGTCTTTTTAAGTGAAAATTGGTGCTACGGGTTCAACGGTGCCCTCATATTTCCATTCCGAGAACTTGTTCAAAAGTTATAAAATCTCACTCGCATGTTTACTAGACTTACACTAGCAAAACTTCTGAAATCGATTCTGGCCACACCGGGCCTCAGAATCAAGCGCCGTCAGTGAATGCAGACTCGTAAAATTACCAGGTATTTAAAAAATAATTCCACCATAATTCAGGATGTTAACATTCTCCCTACCTCAGTCATTTATGTCCCCATAAGCTACAACTCGAAATAAGGGAACAAAAGGGGGTAATGAGCACGCATTGAAGCCTCCCGCTACCATGTGCTCTCCTGTAGGTTCCTGTGCTGCCCAAAAACATGCACCAGAGGTATTTCCCTTCCATGTAGGACCTGCTACTATCGATCCTCAATCTCCACTGGAGCCTCCGTGAAAATTGCCCCGTCATCGATGTCCATCTCCTTGTGGTCAATGTTGTCGGATGGGTCATGCACGTATCTCCTCAACTGAGATACGTGGAAGACGTCGTGCACCCGGTGAAACTAAGGTGGAAGAGACAAGCGGTAAGCCACCTCGCCCACTCTCCTAAGGACCTAAAAAGGTCCGATGAACCTTGGAGATAGCTTTCCCCCTCAGCCAAATCTCCATAGACCTCATTGAGGTGAGACCCATAGGAAGACGTGGTCGCCATACTCAAAATCCATAGGCCTCCATCTCCTATCATCATACGATTTCTGCCTAGTATGTGCAGTTTTCATCCGCTCCTAGATGATCTTCACATTCTCCGTGGTAGCCCGTACCATCTTTGGTCCCACTAGTGCAGACTTCCCTAGTTCTGTCCAGCACAATGGTGATTAGAAAGTCCGACCATACAAGGCCTATGGCACCAATGGTGGAGTGATAGCTGTTGTTGTAGGCAAACTCCACCAAAGGTAAGTGGTACACCCAGCTATGATCGAAGTCGAGGATACATGCATGGAGCATGTCCTCGAGGGTCTAAATTGTCCACTCGGTCAAACCATTTGTCTGAGGATGGAAGGCGGTGCTCAGACATAGCTGTGTCCCGAAAGCCTCCTGCAACCCCTTCTATAGCTGGGAAGTGATGCGTGCATCACAGTTAGAGACAATATAAGAAGGTACTCCACGAAAACACACTATCTCTTACACATATAGGCATCCTAATCTCTCAACTGAGCCCTTCTCTCTGATCGGTAGGATGTGGGCCGACTTGGTGAGTCGGTCGACGATCACCCATATCGAATCAAGACTCCTGGATGTATGTGGAAGACCCATCCCGAAGTCCATGGATATCCCATCCCACTTCCACTATGGGAACTCTAATGGCTGAACTAAGACTACTGGTACCTGGAGCTCCACCTTTACTTTCTGACAAGTGAGGCACCGAGAGACAAACTCCGCTATCGCCTTCTTCATACCTGGACACCAGTTCTGTCGTCTGAGGTCCTGATACATCTTCTCCACACCTGGATGTACCGATAAAGGGGATGTGTGGAACACCCTCAACACTTCCTCTTGAAGTGCTACTAGTACCATGGTACGTCTTCTGAAGAGGTTGACATGATCCCCACCTTCAGAAAATCCATCAGGTGCCCACCCTGTGGATATATAAGCACGTCGCGTCTCGTAGTCAGCGTCCGCATGCTTTGCTTCCCTGACTCGCTGAAGAAGTGGGGGAGTGACTATAAGAGATTGTATATTGGCTGATCCATATCTATCCACAAATGATATCTGTAGGGTCGTCAGCTTATCTATCACCTCTCATATCCACTACATACCAGTCCTCCTGCAGATCGCATCCACAACAACATTCCTCTTCCCAAGAGTATAGACTATCTTGAAGTCATAGTCCTAGATGAACTCAAGTCATCGTAGATGTCTCAGGTTTAGGTCCTTCTGAGAAAAGATATACCTGAGACTCTTGTGATCAGAGTACACAGTAAAACGTTCTCCTATTAGATAGTGCCACCACATCTTCATGGTGAAGACAACTACTCCTAACTCCAGATAATGGGTAGAATAGTTCTATTCATGTTGTATCAGCTGTCGAGAACCATATGAGATCACTGCTCTCTCCTACATCAGGACACACCCGAGTCTGGTCCCTGATGCAGCGTAGTAGACTACGTACCCTATGCCTTCCACTGGAAGCCTCAAGATGGGGGCACTAGTCACCCTCTCCCACAACTCCTGAAAGCTCTGTTGGAATCTCTCCATCCACATGAAGGGTTTCCCTTCATCGTCAATTCTGATAGTAGTGCTGTAACTCTGGAGAAATCTAGAACAAATCTCTCGTAGTATCCATCAAAGCCCAGGAAAATCCATACATCCATCACAATCCTAGGTGGCTCCCATACAAGTACCACCTCGATCGTTACTAGATCCACTGCAACTCCAGCCTCCAAGATGATGTGTCCCAATAATTAATCCTCTCAAATCCAAAACTTTCACTTCAAGAACTTACCAGAAAGCTGGTTCTCTTGAAGTTTGTCCAGTACTACCTGCAAATGGTGGGAATTCCCCTCATTAGTAGTCGAGTAGATCAGTATGTCTTTGAGGAAGACTATGACAAAGTGATCGAGGTATGGCTGGAAGATCCAGGTCATGAGACTCATGAACACTGCTGGAGCGGTGGTTACGCCGAAGGGACAAACCAAGAACTCGTAGTGGCCATAATGACACCTAAAGGATATCTTCTTCACATCCTGGTCTCGAACTCTAAGCCAGGGATAGCCTGATCTGAGGTCTATCTTCGAGAACCATCGTTCTCTATTGAGCTGATCAAAGAGTTCTTCAATCCTCGGGAGTGAATACTTGTTCTTCACAGTCACCTAGTTCAGGTGGAGATAGTGGAAACATAACCTCAAGCTCCCATCCGCCTTCTTGGTGAACAAAATCGGGGATTCCCAGGGAGAAACACTGATCCAGATGAATCCCTTTCCATGCAAGTCCTCTAGATGTACCCACAGCTCGCGAAGCTTAGCTGGAGCCATCCGATATGCTAGAGTAGATATTGGTGCCATCTTGGGGTACATGTCAATGTAGAAGTCCACCTCTCTGCCTAGAGGTAGTCCTGGAACATCGTCATGGAAAACATCCGTGTACTGGTCCACCACTACAGGATATATCGAACACTCCAAATCAACTGCTCTGAGGGTAAGGCAAGCCAACTGGTGAGTGATTAGCTGCACCATCCTCCGAGTAAGTCCGTCCTGTGCTAAAAAGGTTCCCTTATCATTGGTGAAGGTAAAACTGGTCCCATCCTTGTGGACACAGTGAACTTTTTTCCAAATATAGTCGATCTGATTATGGACTGTAGATAACTAGTCCATACCCAAGATGACGTCGTAAGTCCTCGACACTGCTACGAGGAGATCCCATCCAAGGCTCTCACATCCTAGTGTAAGCTCACACTACCAGCACGAGTGCGTAATCATCGAGTCTTCTCCCATAGGAGTCTCTAGCCGTAAGGATCGAGCCAACAGCTCCGTTGGAATCTCCGATCTCCAAATGAGGGGCATTGGCAATTAAATAGTGACTGGAACCTATGTCTATTAGAACTATAGCTATGGTGGAGTAGACTAGATCATACCACGAATCATCTATGAAGATCCGTGATTGTAGGTCTCAACATCTTGAAGCTGTGCTCTGCCCAATCCACCCGCTCCCTATGGTCGGGGTGGGCCTCCTGGTGGTGGTGGTGGCATCACCTCGTAACGTCAACCACCGCTAGATGCAGGACCAAATACTCTACCACATCTACCTATGACCTGCAGACCATCTCAATCGAACCTCTGGCTCTGCCTTGGAGGTCCCCCAAATGTCAGCTGATCATCAGAACAGTGGGTCGGACAGTCACGAGCCATGTAACCAAGCCCGCCGTAAGAGTAACACTGTACGCTCTTGGAATGTCTGGATTTGTATCCACTCTCGGTGCCCCGCACAGCCGATCCCGAGTCGTGCAGTCGACCACCTATGGGTATGGTCCTCTTAGACATATGCTTCATCTGTCTACTTCCAGCTGTAGAAGACTCCACTTCAAGTCGACTAGTAGTGGGTCTTACTAATGGAGACAACTCAGCAAGGAAACTCTCCACTAGGAGGGCTCACTCCAACACCCCCGTTTGCGTCGGGATGCTGTGGGAGATAAATGAAGCTATAATATCTTTCCTGAGTCCCTGCTCAAAGGACCGAGCCCTGATGAATGGGTCTCGTACCAAATCAGTGGAGTATCATGAGAGTTCTATGAACATCGCTGATTACTGAGCTACACTCATCCTGCCCAGCTGCAGATGAAGTAGCTCCTGTATCCGCACTGTTTATAGGGTCGCTGGAACAAACTCCACCAGAAACAGGCTCTCGAAGTCTACCCATAGAAGTGATGCCACACCATGAATTTGGAGAACCAGGATCCAACATCTACCAACTGCTTCCTGAAGGAGGCTGGCAGTAAGGATCACCATGAAGTCGGCTGGTGTCCCTACCAGTCTGAAGACTCTCACCACAGCCTCCGGCCAATCCTCAGCCACCTGTGGGTCTGTCTCTCCCCTAAACCTGGGTGGCCTCTAGTGTTTTACCTCATACATCACGCTCAAGCGGCATGCTCTTTCTACTTCTAGGGCAGGTGGCATCAGTGGCCCAATGGGGAGTAGTATCGCTGGTGCCTCAACTGGAAGAGGCCCCTGTACTGACGACTCAT
This sequence comes from Viscum album, assembly GCA_963277665.1. Lineage (NCBI taxonomy): Eukaryota > Viridiplantae > Streptophyta > Magnoliopsida > Santalales > Viscaceae > Viscum > Viscum album. Next base: position 12,759,449 of record OY728151.1, on the reverse strand, counting down.
CGCTCGGAGGGCTGTCAGTATGTAAAAATCATGGGGCTCTAGCTGGTCGTCCATAGGGAGGCATCCTGAAAGAAACATATGGGACACGGTCAAAAGACTATACCTAGTGAGCTAACATGGTTGAGATGACTGAAAGAAAAACTTTTGAAAACACACACGCAATCAGTGTTTTTGTGCACTCTGTTGGAAATTAGAATTCAGGGTCCTGGTGTATGGATACGTCGACCTCCTGCACCAACACTGGGCTCCCTGAAATGAAAACCAGACTTGGTACCCTCAACACTATTTCTTTACAGAAATAAATATCATAGTCCTAAGTTCTGTAGTAGAACCGAATCCTCTGATAACAATTTTTCATGTCCCATACCCCTAGGGCCCATATCGTTACTACCGCAATCCCGCATTCTATAGGCCAGGGGCTGGAGACTAGCACCAAAGGTGTAAATTATTAAAACTTGGTAGGCATTGCCTTTATAAATCATAAACAGACACAACCATAGTACGAACGGAAGCACACTCTAAGTAAAAAATATATAACAAGAGTACTAAAATTAACGGGGGGTTAGAATACAACCCCAACTGTAATGTACAAATAAAACTGATAACAAGTATAACTAAAAAAGGGGAAAACATCGGAAAGGTGAAAGCAGCTCTTGGATCATCCTCCGGGGTTCCTACCTGAAGGGTAGGTACAGATGGCCTCTACAACACTCCACGTCCGACAGATGCCACCGTGTAATGATACGTCGTAAGGTCCTCCTCTGGGTACCATCCAATCCTGGAGCTCTCGGCCTCCATCAGCGTTATCCATCATCTGCATCAAACACAACGAGGTGCAGGCATAGCCCATGAAGGGGTGAGTATAACTATAGTCAGTAGGGACCCCAAGACCCTCAGGGTCTCACAAAATCCATCACGGATAAACCAAAAAGTATGAAATCAATGGATAACCATTACATAGGTATATGCTTATACATATACCTAAGTTATAAAGTATCTAATCTCAATCATGAGGAAAACACAAAGGTCATTGACCCATCTCAAACCAGGATTTCCATTATCGAAACCATGGATACTGGAGAACTCCTTCTCTGTCCAGTACAGTGGGCCTCTCACAACACCGATGCGCTTCTCACTAACCTTGGAAGGCTGAGGTACTCCTCTTGTCGAGTACTAAGAGTCTACTTCCAAATACTAGGTGCTTCGTCTTCTATGGGTCTGTCGCCAAATATTGGGCGCTCCTCCGCCATGGGTCTGCTGCCAAATACCAGGAACTCCCTACTTGGCTTGTCGAATCACTCTGAGTCGAATCGGTCAGGCAGTCGTCAGGTCTGTCAGCTACTAGGTTTCCGCGCTCTAAACACTCATCTCCGGGGAGGATCCGCTCCATGAGCTACTGGTAGACACTCCAAATGTCACTAAGTTTCATGTGGAAGTATCATAAAATACAGACACGTCATAGGGGTCTCAATGCAACAACCGACGTGTCAATCAGATGCCTGGTCTGTGAGTTATTAGCATTTTAGATCCTAGGCCCGGTTGGATTCGTATACGAACAAATGAGACCATGACTCAACAATACCCCGAACTCTAGTGGGGTATAATTAAAGGGATGGTTATGCTATAAGAATATCGGTGCCGCTGATGATTCGTCAAATAGACGTCTGATGCCAATGATATGTCCTAAGAAGGTAATGGGTCAGTAATGCTCCCGAGTCTGGTCCAACCCTGTCGGACCGACTCGACCCAACCCAGTCTGGGCCGACCCGTTCTGAGTTGACCCGGTTAGAATCACTGGGTCTGATGTTTCCCATTTGGAGGGTTGGCCCACTATGTTTTGATGCGGTCCGCTGAGCCAACCCGGTCAGACCTACTCGACCCAACCCAGTCTGGGCCGAACCGTTCCGGGTCGCCCCGTTCAGACTCGCTGGGTCTGACCCTGCCCATTGGGTGGGTCGACCCATTATGTTTTGAACCGGTCCACTGGGCCCGACCCAGCGGACTGCGGGGGCGGTTCAACCCGATAGTCACCACGTAGGTGGCTCGGTGAATCGGCCTGGGAGACCAGGCTGGTTCAGCCAGCGCCACCGTGGGGGACGATGTGGGTCAGCTCTGGAGGCTGGAGGCCAGGAGGCCAGCAGGCAGACCGCGCAGGGTGCGGGAAGGCTGACTGGTCACCGAGCATGCCGCGGGTGTACCGAGTAGGGCGCGACATGCCACAACGCTGGCTGCGGGGGCGCCGGGCAGGCCGCTGACAGGGGCTGGGCAGGCTGCCGACAGGGGTGCGGGAGTGCCGGACAGGCTGCAGTCATGGCGCGAGGTGCCGAGATGCCGGGTAGCGCGCGGGGCGTGGGCAGGGCACCAGCGGGGTCAAGCAGCGCGCCGGCGGCATGGGCAGTGTGCCGGGGGGACTAGGCAGTGCACCGGGGGGTGCGGGCAGCGCACCAAGGGTGCGGGTAGCGAGCTGGTGGGGGGGCGGCCGTGCACCGGGGGCACGGGTAGCGCGCGGGGGTGCCACAAAGAGGAGGGTCGGGCACCGCTTGTCCGACGATGTTTTGCTGGGAGCACCGGTTCACCGCAGGGGCAACGCGGTTCGCGGAGTCCGCAAGTAGTGCGGCCCCGTCATTTTCGCCTTCGTCGCATTGCCATAGAATGCCACAAGAGAGAAGAAATCGATAGAGGATGTCAGGCCATGTTAGGTTGGCCCGAATCCTCCATGTTTAAGGCGATAAAAAATTGCTTGCTAGTATGAAGCACAAATACTACCGTTCATCATTCTGAGAGAAAGGACAAACATGGGGAAAGGTTAATTCTTTAAATAAAATCAAACCCCTACCTTGATATTCTGGATGTCGTTTGTTGACGTCGTGGAAGGATGGCCATCAATCCGTGTTTGACGATCACGTCCCACATCGAAGGGGGTCTAACGAAGAAGGTCAGAGAAGAAGAGTGTCGTTGGCGTTCTTCGTGTTCTTCGTTGGTAGAACGGTTCTTCGTTAGGAGCTTTTTCTCCTTATATTTCCTTTCCCCCTTTCCACCAAAATGATATATCCCAATTGAAATAATGGGTCGGTTATCTTATTATTCCATTGGAAGTAGAATTTGAATTGGTGATTTAATTATTAGGCTCCCCCTAATTAAAACATGAAATTTGGCATGAATTAATTGGGGGGGGGGGGTGGTTAGGTTTGTTAAGATGGGGAAAGGTGGATATTCACTCCCTCGTTAATGAGGGAGAGTTGAGAGGTTAAGGACTCCTACCATTAAAGAGGGGTCGGGTGGCCTCATGTGGTCCCCACCACATTTAACCTGAAATGGGAGGTTGGGTTTAGGTAGGCCCCACCACCATAACCTCTCATCTGAGGATAGGGTGTGGCAGTCCCACCACCAACCCCCAAGTGGAGGTTCCAACTACTCACACTCACATGGCCGATGGAAAGAAATAATGTGTGGCTACACATTATTTTATTATTTTTTATAAAAAGACAAAAACTATCTTTTATTCTTGATCATCCTCCGTCGAGGTGATGGTCTTCTTAAGTGAAAACCGGTGTTGCAAGTTCAACGGTGCCTTCGAATTTCCATTTTGAGCACCAGTTCAAAATTTATAGAATCCCGCTCGCACGTTTACTAAATGTACCCGAGAAAAATTTCTGAAATTGATTCTTGGAACACCGGGCCTCAGAATCAAGCGCCGTCAGAAACTGCAGACTCATAAAATTCCCATGTATTTAAAAAAAATTACATCAGAATTCCGAGTCTTTACAGTATCATCTTTGTATTGAATATTTATTATATTCATTGAAAAGTAAAATATTATTTCCCACACTTATCTTTAGAAAAAATAATATGTTTTTTATGCATATTTCATTATTACCTCCCCATTGAACATTGCATTAATTTTTTCATCATTAACATATATGTATTGTTAAAAATTCATATTTAGTCAATAATAATTACATTGATAACATGGTTAATATTATAAAAAATTATATGAATCATTACCTTATTTCCAATTGACTAAAAATGGAATCATATTCCATGTATAAATGTGTAATAGAAACTCTATAGATTGAATTATATAAATTTTCCTCACTACCCTGTATGGAAAAATATAAACCATGAATCATTGTAAAATATTATATTGACAGATTAATTAACATTTTAAACATAAATTTTCCATTCTACTAAAAATATTATCTATTTGTGATAAATTAAAGTTAGTCATTATTAAATTATAATTAGAAGAGGGAAAAAAAATTCATCATTCTATATGATAGCATCTCATAAATTTTCATCATCATTTACTAAATACCTATTATGAATTTACATATTAATAAAACATATATATGTAAATTACACTTTTGTTATAATGATATAAAAAAACAATTCATCATGGATAATTATGAAAACATAATTAATTTTAATAAATAATAACACTTTTTAAATAATGTTTTTTGTTCATGAATGTTAATAATGAAAATTGATATTATTATTAGAATACCAACATTTTTTCATTAAAATTAATAATTCAATCTCATTATTGATTTCCTCTTAATGAATATTAATTAACACCTACATGTAATTAATTATAAATATTAATAAATTACTTATAAATATAATATTACATTACTATGATAAATTAGTTATTGATGATTTCATTATATCAAATAACGATGGTTGAAATCTATATTTTAAATCATCATCAAAGAAATAAATTTTTTGACATATTATAATGATAATAAACAATATATATATATAATATATTTATAAATATTGATTAAAAGGATGTATCTATATAAAACAACATATTAATAATATCATAAAGAAACTGATTATGATGGTCATATATATTATAATGGTGGTCAAAGAACAATAAGATAATGTTGATATTTTTTTATAAATTATTATATCATTTCAATTTTTTCTATAAGGAATATTCCACATACCCCAAATTTTTCCTTTTTTGTGGTTTATATTCAATTAGACAGATTCCATTTATCAAAATATTCATGATATATATATATATATATATTATTTTCAATAAATTTTCATTTTCTCATTTTTTTAATTTTATTACAAAATAAACAATATTGATAAGAAATATTAAAAATTATAATATCAATTTGTTGATATAAAATTATTCCTTTTGAACTCATTTCAAAAATTCATATGAATTATATATATATATATAGGATATTATAATATCATTCACTCTCTACCAAACTGGGGGATGTTAAATTTTATTAATTTTATTCTCTTTCTATGATGAATTTATTTATAAAAAGTATTTTGTTGTCAAGAATAAATCATATCCATTCAAATAATCATTTTTTGTATTCAAATATTCTTTTTTCAAATTAATATTAATTTCCCTTAATTTGTAATCGAAAAATATTAAATTTATTTTTTAAATATACTTCACATCATCCATAGATAATTATAATATTTAATGCCCTTTTTACGATGATGGATTCATTATATTTATTTTAATATATGAATGTAATTTCCTTCCTAGATCCTATAATTTTTCCACCCTCCACATTTCCTATAAAAAAATAAAATTTCATTTCTTAATTATTATAAATTAATTATAAATAATGTTTGAAAATACATTCATAATAATTTCATTAATAAATATTTTGATAGTTACCTGTAATATATTTATTTCCATGATATAACAAATGTATCATGAAAATAATAATTATTATATTGATTACATGTTTTAATATATATATATATATATTCAATTAATATATCATTACTAAGATTCTAAATGACATTATAGAGATCTCACTTTGCTGTATTCATTTTTTGGTATCGAGCATTGTATCTCATTCAGACTATTTATGAGATTTCACTAGGAAATATTTAAGAAACCATTTACATTTGTTTTTTTCATCATTGTATGTTATATAATTGATTATCAATATAATTAATAAAAATAAATTATAATTTTATTATCAGGGGTAAAACATCCTTTTATTTTTTGAAAATATTCCCTTAATATAAATTTTATTTCCCGTATAGTTTTATTTACACAACACATCATGTTTCATGGAATGAAAATATACTATTTAAATTATTTTATTTTATGTGATATTTGGTTTCATTAAATTCAATTTTAAAAAATGAATACAAATATAATAAAAAATTAAAATTAAATATTTTTCCATTTCTACATAGTTAATACAAATTTCTTCATCTAATAAAAAACTAAAATTTAATAATATTTAAAAAAAAAGACATTTTCTCTTAATGTAATATTTTTATTGGAACAATATATTTCATTATAAAAAAATATATTAATTAGTATGGGTTAATAATTTTAACAAAAACTTTAGATAATATATTTATGATGAAAATATTAATATTTATGTAATATTTTTTACATGGCATGGAATGATTGAAATATAGTTATTTGAATAAAAATTTAATTTTTTTTAAAAAAAAAATTTATTTAATTTTTTAGACATACATTAAAATTCATTTCAAACAATAATAGAAATATAATCATTTATACTGAATTAAATATTTGCAATTAAATTAATTTATATAATGTTATAAGTTTAAATTATTAAATCATCATAATTAATAGTTTTAGAAGTAATTAGATACACTATTGTGAGTATGATATGATTTATAGGTGGGTTAAACTGATATATAAGGGTAAAAATGTCACATAATGAAGAATAAATGGAATTATAAGATGATATATAAACATTAATCTATCAAAATTTCTATTTATTGTTCATTTGGTCACAAATTCTAAAGAAATGTATTATATGTTATTTAGAAAAATTATATAATTTCATGTTTGTCCCTATCCTCATTTATATATTGGAGCCTCTTCTATTCCATTATTCACATAAATTTAAATATGTATCATGAAGAATACATACAAAGGTACCTTTCTAATTTACTTACATTCATTCACGAGGTCATGTTATAACCCCAATACCATCCTATTAATTCTTAGGGTAGAATCCAAAGGATATCTCTCAATAAGATATAATCATAATAATTGATTATTTCATCATATATTTCCATTATTTATACAAACCAAAATTTCCAGGGTCCGGTTGAATCTAGCCTTAAGAAAATGTTATGTATATAATGCAAAAGGAAAGACAAGCATTACAAGAGATTATTACTATGTCAGGTATGTAGTATACCACAAATGTCTATAAACACCATGGGAACACAAAAAATTTGGTGTCTTGAATGGAAACATCATAACCATTTCCAAAACCTCCTTCATTGATAGGTAATATGCTACTTGATTTTCTTCCCGATTATCATGTGATATATTAAAATTGAGCTGAGCGACATTACTAAGACATTCAATAAAACGTGGAAGGATTTTCCAAGGTGCATTCCTTGTTCTTGTATATAGATATTTGACAACAAAATCATAATTAGAGTCAATCTATTAGATATTCCCACTATATTTAATGGAATTCATAACTACATGATAATATCCAAAAAATTTACATCATAATCGACTCTAATTTTAGTTTAATTGTAAATGAATCAATTTAAAAAGTTGTGACATGTTCGGAACACAACATCATAGATGTAGGGTCTTAGATTTAGATAGGATACACTATCAAAGTTATCCATGATCTATGAAACTATATGTGGAATCCATCATATGAATTTTAGCCCTTGGTAATTTTGCATCTTGCATGTAATTCCCTACTACTGAAGGATGTCATGGTGCTCAATTTTTTTGACATGTTGTTGGTTTGTAGAACTGGTGCCACATACTATTCCTTTTGAAAAGATATCTTTCCCACAAAAGGGTCTTTTGTTGGTCATCAACAGTCCTGGAATTATTTTCAACCCAGAATACTGAAAATAGGATTGCAATAGCTTCAAGTTCATAGTGATGAATCTGGTTACTTTTTCCAACACATGTGAGAAATTACATGAATTCATGCACCTATTGTTATGTGTTAAATTTCATTCAAAATAGATATCAAACATATTCCCACAACTGGTGGAAAAAACTATAGGAAATGAAAATATGAAGGGAATCTTATTCATCTATGAAACAATGAAGACTAACTAACACCATGTATTTTACAGTATTTTGATTTTAATCATGGGTAGATATCCTACGCTTCCATATCCCCCAATGCAGATAAAATAAAGAGGGATGTATACAGAGTTACATGAATTTCATTATCCGTTATGGTGGCCTGTTGGGTGTTCTGCATTTCAATTAATAATAATTCTTGATGATGTAATTGAGAAATCTATTGTGTTTCCATATAAGATTTTCTTGATTCATAAAGAAGTAATTATGAATGAACATCTTGAAATGAGCATGCTATATTTGACACTGGTTTTGGTATTTGGTTAAGAATTATGTAATATTTTTATTTATAAGACCAGTAGGTATGCTGACAACATTCCCCAATGGGCTTCCAAGAAAATTGTTGATCCAGTAGTTGAAGGTATAATTTTTACTGGCCGACTATTGAATACCATGACTGATTCCATTGAAGGATTCATTAAGATCATTCCAAATATAACATGTAAGATAAAATTTATATCTACTCAATAATTTCTCATTGAACCATATAGTTAGAAAATAATAGGGTGCATTATTAGTAAGTATATTCCATGAAAAATTCCCAGTGAGGCCATTACTGGATCTTCTATCATACATAATCCCAAGACATCCCATGCTAATTGGTTTAATAGAATCCTCAATTGCATCTATTATCAATTTTTTGTCATAATTTGAAATAGACTAAATGATCTTTATGATCTTAACAATAAACTCATTAAGAATACCCCTTTACCATTTGTAGAGATAAATAGTGTAAATGGAAATCGATGTTATCATTAGATAACTAAGAACACATTTATAGTCAGGGAAATTAATATCACTTTCCAGCTCTTGATTTGATAAAATATTATAGTGCCTATGACATCGAGGTATTGTTTCTGCACTTTACCCCAAATGAGAGGAACAATAATATAAAAAATATAGGACATCTTCTTCATACACCATGATTTTTAGAGATCATGTTTTTCTTAATAAATATAATACCATTACAAAATGCAATGAATGATTTTTTCTATCTTATGGATTTATCATCTACCTCGTCATAATGTGCCAAGAGATATTTGATTGCGGAAATTTCATTTCATAAATATTACCCATGAAAGATTATGGAATCAAAATTTAAAATTTGCGACGAAGAAATATCATATCTAGAATCTTTATTTTACAATAAAAACCTACATGAATGAGTTTATTTAATCATATTATCAAGTAAACATCATTTATAGAAAACAAAAGTCTGAAGTGTAGATCACCATACCACACACCCCTATAAAATGGAAGAAAATATAACTGGAGTTCCATTAATGATAATAGATAGCTTTGTAGAGGTATGGATGGTGTTAAAGGTCTTATAAAATTAATGGAGAAACTATACCTCCTATGAAAAATGGGGATACAGCTCCATTTTATACTGTAATTGGATTTTGAAAATCAAAAAATTTAGGGAAAAATTACCCTCCTTCATTTTATTCATAATAAGATTAATAATTTATGAGGTTGTGAAGAGAATAATTTAGATGTTCCTACCCAGAACACAACTAAACTAATTAGGAGAAATAATTTTCTTTATAATTTCACATAATCTATTCATTAATATTTTATTGATGATCATGGGAATTTTGTTGCAAATATAAAATGTCAGGTTTTCAATAAAATGAAGGGAATTTTCCTTCTTAGGTAGCATGGAAATGAAACATTTTTCACTCCTATGAGGCATTGAGAAATGATTGAAGAACACCTTGCTTTCATATGTAATACATCCTAAAAAATATCCTACTAAAACATAGAAAACATGTTAGTGATCACATCATGTCCAGGAGCACTCTCAATGTTGAGAGAGAAGATGATTTCATAAATTTCATCCTTTCCAGTACACATGATAATCACAAGATATTGATGGTCATCAAAGTAGGGTGAAATATTATCATTCATTTATTATGGTCCATCTTTCCCTTTATTATAATGATGTATTTTAAAATAATTCCATGTATTTAGAGATGTCAACTTTAGAACTGTGGAGACATCCATTGATTCCAATGGCCTTAAATCTGGCCATTTACCTCTTATATTTTTTCATTCTATGAAAGAACATATAGTTATTATCACCATAATTTTACCACTTCACATTCAAGTTATTTTTTATATAATTTCCTTTATTATTAATGGGCCATAAATATTATTATGGGATTGAATTTAATCTCTAGATGATGAGTTCTAGTTATGATTTATAACATGATAGTAGGTAAGATCATCTTCAACATTTTTATCCACTATAACAACCATGGATAATGATCACCAACTCCATGATTTGTATAAATTATTTATTTTTTTAATTTTTCATCCAGTCTATGAAAGGGGCTTTGAATGGGATAAATTATCAAGGATTCAATCATGATTTCTCTTCATATAGGAGTAATACTCAAAATGTTATTAAATCTGAAAGGGATTGGAGATAACCTTACAGATCATGTAGAAAATTCCAACTTTATTGGTTTATGATCTGAATTATTCTTTGGGAGGGTAAAATTCATGAAACCATGAGTATCACACACAAAATCGATTTTAATAAAGAATCAATAATGTTTAAATTCTTTTATTCAATTCATAGTATAATGATTCCATGTGTTGTCAGCTCCAACAATCAGAACATCCTCAAGATTTCACTAATCGATACAAAAAGTGAATTCAATTGGGTAAATATTAATGAAGTGAATTCATGTTTTATCTTCAGGCCTAAAAATAGTATAAAAGTCACCAAAGATTATCCATTTGTGATCCATACTTGCAAAAATACCAAAAATATCATATGATAAGTCTTTTTTCTCGATATAATAAGTGGAAGCATACACAAATGTGATGAATATATCATTACCTACAATGTTTTGTGATGCTGATAACTTTTGAGGATTTTTGATGAATTAAGTGATGTTAAAAATGCCTGTGTGAAAACCCAAAGACGTTCCCTATTAGAGGTGTCCAGATTCTATGATACAAAATTATTTTCATGGGAGGCCCATTTTAAATATTTTCAATTCTCAAATATGATTTTTGGTTCCAAAATTATAATAATAAAAGTTTTATAAGACATAACAATGTTTTGAAGGATTTTACTATTAGGGAATTACTTATCCCTTGATAGTTCAAATATAACTTCCTTATTTTTTATAATATCTATCCATTTTTGGAGGACCTCCTTAATGTGCCATTATATTTTGGATTTTTTTCTTTTTCATTTTTATATTTTTTTTGTATCATAAAAGTGTTGGTTGTTCTTGATATTTTTATATATACATTTTAAGGACATTACACATTGTTCAAAGAGTTCTCATAATGAAGAATTAGTGTGTCCTTAGCCTCATAAGACAAAAAATAATTCATTTAAAGGGGTAAACATGTTCAAAAGTTTTCCCATTTCAAAAAATTTATCTATGGATAATGGCCTCTTAGAATCCTTAGAAGACGGTAAATTCGATAATTCCCCTTACCAATAAAATTTATCATTCTGCATAACTGAATTATTCCATTCATTGGTATTCTGATTCAATTTCACAACATGATTTAATGGAAAAGCCTTGTTGGGTGTTACCCATGGAGAAAATCATTCACCAGAAGGGTATTGTATTTCAAGCCCTATGTGTATATTTGGATTCCCAAGACAATGAAGTTCATCTTCACTGAGTGAATCTGTAGTGGAATCCACATGTGGATTCAATTCATGTGGTGATGTAATAATCTCACAATGAGGACTGTGAGTCTGTCCACAAAAATTAAGATTCATAGGTGATACCTATGATTAAACTGCCCCTAAAAAAAATAGAAAATGGTGTTATATCAGGCTGATGATATGGGAAAATTTTAGTTTCCTCAATATCTAGCATCGTCACAGGGAGACATTCATTGCGATTAATTTTGAGAGCCACCTTACCACACATCTGGTCATTAACAAGAATTGTATTAACCTAGGATTTTATCATAGGAAGATCAATTACAGGTGTGATATATAGATGTTCCTCATCCAACATAACATGTGATGAATGTTTTCTAGAAGTATCAAGCTCTTCTATAGGATATTTCTTATTTATACCATCACTGATGGAAGGGAAATGAATTCATGTTGATTCTCATAAGATATACATCCAATTTCTTTTATCTTCCAACATGAATTGGTGTCATGAACCCCTAGGTTGCAAAAGTTCCATTAAATGTCTCCTTATAATTAAGAATAAAGCTTTACAAAAAAATTCAACCCATACAATATTTTGGTTTCCTCTATCATTGAATATGATGGATATTTGATTCATCACTAGTTTTGAGAACAACTTCATATATAAGTGAATTTGACATATCCACGAACACCAATGTCATGGAATAGTGACTAATCCATGGGTTGAACATTTTTTATCTAATCTAATTAGGTTTCAAATGGAAGATGGAATGTCCAAATGGGATTTTGGAATTCAGTAAATCAGATTATGCTAACAAATCTGGTTCCAAACCTTTGGGATAGTGTTCCTATAGTTGATGAGATAAAAGTTCCTATCACATTACTAGATTCTATAAAATATAGGCTTCATGGATATAAAACTTTTAGTCTATAATCTTATCTTGGATTCATCATATGGGAATACCATGTGGTAATACCCATGAACCATGGCTGTAATTATCCAATCATCAAAACCCCACATATATGAAATCTTTCTAGGGAGATATTAGAACATCCATGAATTTTTGACTTTCAAGACTATTACACGATAAATTATAGATTATCTAGAAATTTGTACCTATTCATTATATATAGATTTATTATCCAATACTTGAGTTATTTGCCCATTATTTGTGATTATTCCATGAGGGAATATGTTAAAATCTAGGAAGGAGAAAGAAGCTGCAGATATCACTACATTAGTGAAATTATTATTCATTTCATGAATCATATCAGGGCTTACCAATATAAGCATTATTTTATGATTTAAGAGATTCTTTCACTAGAGATGATCGAAAAGATTTAGATATTTTGAATCATTCCTTTCATCAGTGTCAATTTCAATGTGTTGAGGTTTTCCCCTTCCATCCCTATCACCCCTTTCTCATCTATCAAAGGCATGTGACCATTAAATATACATTATTGATGAATGTGTAATGGATATAGAAATATATAATACTAATATTTTAATATTTCCCATGTAAAACCATTGTTTATAATATACTTATTGATTTTAAAATGATAATATCACACTTACATACGTATGGACTACCACCACCTCGAGGTGACACAGATCGTTCTTCATTTACATTTTTCATGGATTTTAATAACATTCTAATTATTTAATATATTGTATTATTATATTATAAAAATTATTATATAGTGGTGAATAATTATTTACCTTTCTTTTTTTCCTTTATATTAAAATTTTAATACCTTAACAATGAATATGAATGAACTTCCTTCCTTAAGATGTAATTCAAATCATTATTCATCACCACATTATATGAATTTTCCATAAGTGTATATTCTGAAAACAATGATAGTTATTTGTTGATTTAAATTTTTTAGATGAAAAAACCAATTCCAGGGTTCCTTTACCACATCCATTTAAATAGTACATTAATTGAAAACTAATAAATTTTTATTTTAACTTCCATTTTAATAATTAAATATTAAATAAAATAATATTTTGAAAATATATAGTAATGATACATAATAATTTATTTATGAGTGTGGTTAAATATTATATGTATAAAACAATTATTTATGTTATATAGGAGGTTCAAAGACATAAGATTAAGGACATGATTTTATGTTAGGGATTTAGGTTATAATATCATTTCATTCAAGTGTTATAAATATTGAACATACATTGCAGGAAATTTTATTATCCATATAGATTAAAACCCATATATATTATTATTCGTAATTATTTATCGTCCATCCATGTTTTCCTTTCACAATTCTGTCATATGTAGAAAATTCATAAAGTGTTTCTAAATAAAGTCAACTATATTTTTCCTCTGGTTAGATATAATTCTCTTCCATTTCTAAAATTCTAAAATTAATTACAGGTTACTTCCTAAAAATGAATTGTATTATAAAAATAACTTCCATTACCCTTAACATTATTTAACATGGTTTAAAAGGAATGTTTTAAAAAATGTGATTTTTGATAAAGTAAAATATTTTCTTTTACAAAAGGGTGAAATATATTGGTTTATAATATATACAGTTTAAAAAAATTTCCATCTGTCCAGACTATTAATTTCAGTAAACAATAATTTAATTTTTTTCATGGGTTTTTAATGAAACCAATTGCATTTATAGTATTGTAATTTTTTTAAAAATATTTCTTAAAATTCTAATAATATTTTTTTATAATTTTCAAAGAATATTTAGAATAATATTTTAATAATATTTTTCATATATTTTGGAAGAATTTAACGAATTTCATGGGTTTACATGGGATAAATTATTATGATGAAATCAACTTTTATTGATGAATTATTCTGATATTGGTTGTAGGAAGATTATGTAAAACCTAATTCATTTCCATCTTTTAATTACTCTTTGTTGAGAAACATAATTATCTTACAATACCATCCACATAATATAAATTGAATGAATATGATTTTTTTGGATAAAATTATTATAAAAACTTTATATCCATGGGATATTCAATGACCATATGATGCATGTTTTATAACTTTTGGTACATAAATTTATGGTTTCCATTATGAAATTTTGTTTTCTGTAATTATATGTAACTAAAATGTATTATGTAATTTATAATATTACAAGTGATTATACAAATTATAATGGGGATTCAACCGAGTAAAATTAATCACTTTGTGAATTACATAATTATTTGGAGTGAACCTTGACTAGTGAAATGAAATAATTGGTATTATACTCTATACACTATGATTGTTGGCGAAGTGATCCTAGACAAAGTATATGAGTTTATATAATTATTTTTATTTCTAAAATAGTTTCTCTATGGTTATGATATATTCCCAATATTATTATTGATCATTTATGATTCAAAACAATTTTAGAGTATTTAGTTTTAAAAACAAAATATTCTATGAATCGTGATTGATATACTTTTAATGAAGTGGTGTGAATTATATAATGTTTTGATTATTTTACCAAAACATTATTCATAAGCTCAATTATGATGATTTATTGATATATCCTATATTATCTTAATGATAATTTGATCTCACCATTTATTATGATTTTATTTCCCGATGGTATTGAAATGAGTATAATATAGGTTATTTCTAAGAAGTGTACAATGTGATAAGAATTGTTTCCTAAATATAGACCATACATCCTGACAAAATATGATTATATATTTAATTTACAATGAAACTACTACTTTACTATACTTAGGTGAGATTCATAGTGAAAATAGTTAAATATTCAACTAAAATGATCCAATATTTTTGTATTATTTCTTTCAGAATGCATGTTTTTATTTGATGATGATTTTATAATATTTTTAAAATGTGATTAAAATATTTTGTGAGAAAACCAAGTTTAAAAATGATCATTTTTTATGTCAAATTTTATGATAATTAATTTTTTTTATTTCCCACTTGAAAATATAGAACGTTCTTAAAAATAAAAGGTTGTTATATTTCTTTAACATATTCACTTCAGGGTAACAACCCTTAATTGGAATGATTGGGTATTAACTCAAACATCACTCCACACCATAAATGTTCATATGACATCACAATATGGTATAACATCTTAAAGGATAATATTTTGTTCATACACAAACCAATAATGATAATTTAGAATGAATTAATGTATATAACCAATACCAACCAAATATAATCCATAATGATAATAGATGAAAATAATATTTCATGGGGTAAATGAAATATTAATAATTTTTTACCTCAATAGACTATTTTCAAACTAATTTTATTATTTACAATGATTATTATTATTTCAATATCATAGTATGAATTTTTTGTTTCTAAAATTTTATTAAAATATGGAGGAATAATAAGAAAAATTAATAAGATGTCCAATACATTTATTTTCATCATGATAACTCATGTTAAAGGGGATATGGAATGAAAAAAATTTGGATAATCACATATAACTCACTTACGCTATGAACTATAAAATAAAACATATATGAATCTAAAATTAAAAATTGATAGAAAAACTCACATTTGTGTCTTTTAAGTAAAAATTTCCACTATCCTCAAGTGATTCATTTTAACCAATTATTTATAAGAAATGTATTGATACAATAAAATGTATATTTTATATTCAATTATTCTCTAACCATGATAATGTTATGGTTTCTATGTATCATTCTGTTGTTATAGTTTATCATTAGAGAATATTCGAAAAATATGTAGCATGTTGATGAAATTAAATCCAGGAAATGGGATAATTTTATGAATATATTTTTCATGTAGCATTTCCTAATGTTTTTCAATGAAAAATTTAAATGGAATTTCTAAAAATTATGTAGAAAAATGAAATATAAATTAGTACATGCATGTTGAAGTCCACTAAAAAAGATTGTTTAATTCATATTTTTTCCTTGATCATGATGAAAATTTAAACAAATATTTTAGTGTATTATTTTAATTTCGTTGAAATAATTTCTTTATAATGTTTATTGGTTGAATAAAAAATCTATCTACTGTTCTATCATGCTTGAAATAGAGAATACTGATTTTATTTATTCTCAATATTGTATATAAAAATATAATAATTAAATTTATAGTGAATTATACTAATAAAATAAATATTGATAGAATATAAGTTATCCTTCATGTAATATATAATAAGATTCCCTGGAAAAATTTCTTTATGGTGCATTGTTTTTATTTAATGAAAATAAATCCATAAAAAATAACTATTCGGAAGTGATGTGATTAAGATAGATTAATATGATAAAAATCTCAACTAAATGGGCCACCCATGATCCATTTTTATAATTCATAGTATAATGTAGAATATTCCAATTTATTCAAAAATATTATGTTCATTTCAAGTAATCAACATTAGAAACCAAAAACACAAAGAGATGGTGGTAATTATTATGAAATTTCAAATCTGATTTTGGTCATGAGAATGATGTTTTGAAGGTTACAATTACCATCCACTTTAAAAAGGATAATGTAATATTTTATTTTTAAATTACTCACTCATTTATATTTAATTATTTTTATAAGGGTATCAAATCACCACATTAATGATTAGATGATGAATGATTAATAAAATATCTCATTGGTATGATAATTTCATATCATGTCTATACAACCTCTACATTAGATTTTAATCTGAATTCAAATTCAAAAAATATTTTGATTATTACTCTTATTGACATTGACTAAATTTTTGGAAGTAATTTTCTCAATCTCTATATACACGATATCAATTTCAGAGAAAATAAAATAACATATGATAATTTTACTGAACTTATGATTGTATTTCAATGTGGGAATCAATATTATTTTCAAATTAAAATTATATATGGTTTATGCGACTATATACCTATTGTAATGTCCCGGACCTCTCCGGTCCATTACTTTGTGAAAATGTGGTGTTGGAGGTGTTCCAGGAGGTCAAGATGACTTATCCCCAACACTTTGCCAAATTTCCAGTTCTGTGAGCAGTGATTCCAGTTTTATGAATAGTATCGGTAGGTGAACAATGTTTCTATCGGTGAGGTTCCGTGAACAGTGTTTCTATCGGTGGACTTCTAACGGTAGACTTAAACAGTATTTCCAGAATGGTAACCTTCTAACGGTGACCTTCTAACGGTAGACTTGAACAGTGTTTCCAGAACGATAACCTTCTAACGGTGACCTTCTAATGGTAGACTTGAACAGTGTTTCCAGCTTCCTACAGTTTCGCCCCTTTGATATTTCCTTTGACGTAAAATACATTTAAAGCCTTGTTTTAAGGACTCTTAAGGCCGATTCAAATGCCATAAATCCTATATTAATTATTCCTAAGGCCAGGATGTATTTACTTGGTCAAACCGCGTGGGTTAATGTGATCCGTTTTTAATGGATAATTAACCAGATCTTAAACTGTCGCCCTATTAAATCATAAAAAAGGGACGAGATATCATTCTCCTATGTTCTTCCTCTTTGTTCTCGGCTGTGAGATGCTAAAACCTTTCAATCCTTCACATAGGAGTTTCACAATCAAACTTTACTCCTCGGATCAGTTCCGCTCTGTTTTGATGCAACCAAGCTGTGTCAATCATTCTTCGATATAAGGTATGTTTATCATCATTCCTTCGTGGGTCATCTTCTATTGTTCTCTTTTCCATATTAGCATGTAATCTCCATGCTTCTAATGGGGTTTTCTTGGGTTTTGGTTGGTGTAGACGTACCGTGGCATCCTCCGGAGTATGCAGTTGTCGCGAGAGGAGAATTGTGACCCGTTGTGTGGATAAAGGATGTCAAGAACACTTCGAGGTAGGGGATTCATGGCTTCTCTAATTGTATATGTGCAATCGTAGAATTAGCATGATTTATTCCTTTGGATCACAATGAAATTGACCTAATTAAATACTTGAACCATATTAAAAGAATTGGTTGATCTCATGTTGTTACATTATACTGTGATAACGGTTTGCCTCTTGTTTTTCTAGATAGAGTGATATCTATGATCTCATTGATTTGTTGTTCATTCATGATATAAATTGATAATGAACGTAAAGATGGAATTAATTGTTAATTAATTGGATAAAGATAAAGAGGCATGTAAATTAATCTGGTTATTGCCGTTGTTGTAGTTGTTCAAATTTAAGGATAATCAAATTTGGGAAGTAAGCATGGTTATTTAATTGTAATATCTTACTGATTAGGTATCCCGTAATTGGAACCTACGAATAACAAATCTGCTAATTCAATATGGATTAAAGAACAGATTATGTGGGAATTTCAAAAAGGGTTATGAGTTACCCTCTTGTTTGTTAAAGGGTCAAGATCCCATGGTTGTGATTGTTGTTTTCCTGCTGCTTGTGCTGTCATGTGAGCCTGGATGTCTGTTGTGATATGTGGAGGCATGGAGGCCTTGTGGTGGTGGCAGCAGATGATGCCTAGAGTGGCGAGATGCATCGGTTTATGCATGTGGGTGTCGGGGAGGACACCAAGGGTGATGGAATGGGATGGATGTGGTTGCTGGATGCTTGTGGTTTTCATTGAATGTTAATCTACTTTGATTTTCCCCACTACTCAAGGCAGCTGGTCTTACTGCCCTTCTTCCGAAGGAGGCGAAGACGCGCGGGGTATACCACGTGCTTTCTGTGTTTAGCCTCTCGAGGGATAATGGGTCTATGCTCTTTCTATAGGTGGAAAAGACTCGACGGGTAGTATATCTCCTCACCGTGTTGAGCCTCCTTTGTGTTTAGAAGCATAAGATGCTTTTCTACAATGCCTGGGAGTATGGAAAAATAATTCTGTAATGAATTTTTGATTAAATGGTGAAAATCCACGGGGAGGGAGATACTAGAATTTAAAGGTGATGTGAATCTTAAAAGGAGAAGTTGATTTTGAATGTGATGCCAATTCAATTTAATATGGAATTTTTCATGGTTAGTTAATGTTTAGATAATTAATTAATGTACAGTGGAACTGATAAAATCAGAATGGAGTAATCTAATAAAGCTCTTCAAATGTTGTGTGCTTATAGGACACCTAGTCTTAGAAGTAACATCCTGGAGTCTGAGAGACGTTAGCTGCAATTGTATCTAAGAATAGGTAATTCCCATAGTGTGGATGTGAGTTATATATATATTCTGTGCTTTTTGTGTTTCTATACGCTACTCCACCCTGTCGGTAAGGGAAACTGACACCCCGGGGGTTCTGAGCCCTGGGGGTGTTTTCCCCAACATTCTGATGGGAGTTCGAATGGCTGGCTACCCCCTTTTTGGCCCTGCTTTCTTCTCTTGGTAGATACATGTGCCAAAAGGCACAACTGTTAGTTTCTCCATATATGTGTGTAGAGGGTTGTAATGGCTTGTGGTTATTTCACACACATATATTCTGGATATAGTATTTTATGGACTACTATAGGTGTAATGTGTATAGGCTGTCATGGCTTGAGGTTCCCTACTCGGTGTATGGGCTATAATGGCTTGAGGTATAATACATGATGTATGATACACGTTATGCGGGCTGTGGTGGCTCCCGGAACATACCTGGTTACTGTTGGTTGTGAGGATGGTGTGGTGCTTCGCCCAGGTTTCTACGGGCAATCCTTTGTGGTGAACGAGGTGTAGATTGTGGAGCTTAGACCAGGTGTCTGCGGGCAAGCCTTTGGAGAGAGATGCACAGGACGTATGTCGTTAGGGAAAAGAGGCAAACCAGTGGGGAAGTAGTAGCGGGGTACCCTTGAGATTCTTTACTATATTCTATATTCTTGTATGCATTACTTGGTGAGAGTAGCCATGGTGCGGTTGGGAACTTAGTATACCTGTTTAGGTGATGAGTTAGTTTCACTTGTTGTTCACTGGGCTTTAGCATGCTTTATTTACTTTTTCACGAGAGGCTTGGCTAGGATCCTACTGAGTATACTGTTACACTCACCCTATGTATATATAAACTGTTTTTCAGGTCACATGGAGCAGGTTGGGGATCAAGTTGGTTACTACTAGCTTGTGGTTGGAGGAGGAGCTGTTTGGGCTTGTGGTCGCTGCCGTTTTACTTTCTTTTGGGTACTTTTAGTTTCCCCTTTCAGTTGTAGTACGTTTGCATGACATTTCATATATGTACTTGGATTTATTTTATTTTTCAGTTCTGAGTTGGAGTTGATTGGAGTCTATTCTATCTCTCTCTTCTGCATGTGTTCTCTTAGAGGGTAATGCCTCCCATTTGTATGTTTATTATACCCTCGGTGCTAGTCACCAACCCGTGGCCTACTGGAGGCGGGACTCGGGGGTCATTATCTCTCTTCTCACATTGCCGGCCCAGGAGGGGTACACTTTGTGGGGAGGGGGTCGTGACAGAGTGGTATCAGAGGTCTGGTTGAGGGATAAGATAGAGTTTGGAGTTAGGCATAGGTGCGGATGCATGGGATGGTAGGGAAACGATGTCATTCATGTTTAGCAAGTGGGGTAAACACGGGAGGCTGACAGAGACATAGGTGTTTAGGGCCCCCAATGATCTGTTGCACGGACCATTAAGTTTACGATGGCTACTAAACAAAGTGATACTGGTTGCAGGGTAGAGACCTAGGAAAGGATCATGCATCATTATTCTTTGCGCCTGTGTTTGAATGGGTAGACCTTGGGACAGGTAACCTAAAAAAACAAAATAATTAATTAATTAATGTTGAGTCTTCCATATTCCACGCTTAGGATCTCTAACAGTTGTTATTTTACAGGTATGGCTCCAGGTCGACATCCTCATCAGGTTTGCGTAGAAGATGCCGAGCATGCTGTTCCAACAAATTGCCGTCAGGTAGAGGTTAACGACGATGACACTTGGAGGAAGACACTCTGAGAGTTTCAGCCCCAGAGTCTACAGAAGTACGAGGGCTCCATTTTAGATGTAGTCACAGAAGACTGGTCGGAGGAGGTCGAGATAGGATTCAGTTCGATTCGTGCTTGAAAGGAGCACTGGGTGTCCATGGTTGTGACGATGCTGCATGGAGCAGTGAGGTAGTGGTGGTTCTTGTTCCTCGGGGATCGTGAGTAGTCAGCGATCTCATGGGAGGAGTTTCAAGACAGGTTTAGAGTCGAGTTTCTTTCTTCGACTACGAAGGCGTCCAATCGCCAGGAGCTTCTTACCCTTCGACAGGGGAGCTCCAATGTTCGAGAGTTTGGAATCCGTTTCAGGATCCTTATATGATATGCTTCAGACCTGTTACCAGATGAGGAGGCTAGGGCGAGGCATTTCGAGGAGGCTTTGCGTCCAGAGATCCAGCACCAGGACACCCCATTTATGCTAAAGACATATCTTGAGGTGATGGAAAGGGCAGAGGTTGTTGAGAGGAATTTGGCTAGGACCGGATCATCACGAGAGGTGAATCGTCATGATTCTTCATGAAGAAAAGATGTGGTCCGGGGATCCCGGTTTTCCGGGAAGAAGAGTTTCCATTCACCTAGGGGTAGGTCCCAGTCTTTCCCATCTTGTTTCACCAGAGTCAGCATCTCTCAGGCCTATACCAAGGGATCAGGCGCTTGTTTTTCTTGTGGTGGTCATGGTCATCAGCAGCGGGAGTGCCCGACTTTTCAGAGCAGTCATCGTGCACAGGGTACTCCACTCCAGGTTCCTCCGTTGAGGCAGTTCTAGCCGAGGCAGTAGCAGCAGGTTGCACCAGGTTTAGATCACCCAAGGGTAGATGGAGCAGGCAGAGGACAGCCCCATGACGCTACCCATCCTTAGAGAGCAGAGCATGTCTGTGGTGGTGGTCGTCATCAGGGTCAGAGAGGCCGTGGAGGAGGTCGTGGTCAGATCCATGCACTAGCGTTGCCAGCCCCAGGCGAGCGAGATGTCATTCGAGGTACCCTTTTCTTGTTTTATACCTTAGTGTATGCCTTGTTTGATTCAGGAGCAACACACTCCTTCATATAACCTACCCTTCTCCATGCTTTAGGACTTGAGGTAGAGAGGATCCCAGTGCCCTTGGTGTTGACTACGCGAGTTGGAGGTCGATCCGACTTTTTTGAAGTATGTAGAGACTATGAGATAGTGTTGTGGAAACACCGCTCTTGGGGAGACTTCCTATGTTTACGAATACAACCATATGATGTCATACTAGGCGTGGATTGGTTGTATTCGGTGCAGGCTATTGTGGATTGCTATAAGAAGAAGGTCGTTTTCTTTGATGCATATGGAGAGAAAGTGGTGTTTGATAGTGAGAGAGATCCTCGGATGAGTCATAGACGAGTTCCATCCTTATCATCCATGATGGCTGGGATGATGTTGAGTTCTTCAGAGGTTCAACAGTTGCCGTTTCCTAGGGTCGTAGAGGAGTACCCTGACGTCTTTCCAAAAGAGGTTGTATCCTTACCCCCTCGATGAGAGATCGAGTTTGGGATCGAGCTACAGCCAGGAGTGTCTATTATCTCTATGTCTCCATATAGGATGGCCCCTTCTGAGTTACGAGAGCTACGTATTCAGCTTGATGGTTTGTTGTAGTGCGGTTTTGTTCGGCCAAGTTTGTCACTGTGGGGAGCGCCAGTTTTGTTTGTGAAAAAGGCTGACGACAGTTTGCGGTTGGATCTGCGGCGTATCGAGTATCACTCCCTCCTCAGATGAGTCAGATACATGATGTTTTCCATGTATCACAGCTCCGTCGTTATCTTCATGATGAATCTCATGTTATCGATTGGGGAGAGATCGATATTAATAATGATGCAACCTTCGAGGAGCGACCTGTGGAGATCCAAGACCGAAAGGAGAAGGTGTTGCGTGGGCGTTCTATCCCCTTAGATAGTGTCTTGTGGCGACACCGTGGCACGGAGGAGAGTACATGGGAGCGTGAGTCATAGATACGTGCTCAGTACCCAGAGTTGTTTAATGTTTAACTCCTTTCATGTAATAATGTTTCCTTTATGGTTAGACCCTTCATGTTTTATTTATGTACCTTTGATGTGATGTTATGACTGAATTTTTTGGATATGGATTTTTTGTTCCCACACTCTCGGATTTCGTAGTTTTGTTCCAGATTTCGAACAACTCATGGTGGTTTTCCCCTGAGAGGTATCTTATGGGGTGGTTGTTCGGACCCCTCTTTTCTTCTGGGTTGGTTTTTAATTCTCGAGGATGATAATGTTTTGATAGGTATCTAATGTAATGGCCCGTACCTCTCCGGTCCATTACATTGTGAAAATGTGGTGTTGGAGGTGTTCTGGGAGGTCAAGGTGACTTATCCCCAACACTTTTCCAAATTTCCAGTTCTATGAACAGTGATTCCAGTTTTATGAATACTATCTGTAGGTGAACAGTGTTTCTATCGGTGAGGTTCAGTGAACAGTGTTTCTATCGGTGGACTTCTAACGGTAGACATGAACAGTGTTTCCAGAACGGTAACCTTCTAATGGTGACCTTCTAACGGTATACTTGAACAGTGTTTCCAGAATGGTAACCTTCTAACGGTGACCTTCTAACGGTAGACTTGAACAGTGTTTCCAGCTTCCTACAGTTTTGCCCCTTTGACGTATCCTTTGATGTAAAATACATTTAAAGCCATGTTTTAAGCACTCTTAAGGCCGATTCAAATGCCATAAATCCGATATTAATTATTCCTAAGGCCGGGATGTATTTACTTGGTCAAACCACGTGGGTTAATGCAATACGTTTTTAATGGATAATTAACCGAATCTTAAACCGTCGCCCCATTAAACCATAAAAAAGGGACAAGATATCATTCTCCCATGTTTTTCCTCTTTTTTCTCAGCTATGAGATGCTAAAACCTTTAAATCCTTCCCATAGGAGTTTCGCAATCAAACTTTACTCCTCGGATTAATTCCGCTCTGTTTTGATGCAACCAAGCTGTGTCGATCATTCTTCGATATAAGCTATGTTTATCATCATTCCTTCGTGGGTCATCTTCTATTGTTCTCCTTTCCATATTAGCATGTAATCTCCATGCTTCTAATGGGGTTTTCTTGGGGTTTGGTTGGTGCGGACGTACCGTGGCATCCTTGGGTGGATGCAGTTGTCGCGAGAGGAGGATTGTGACCCGTTGTGTGGATAAAGGACGTCAAGAACTCTTCGAGGAATGGGATTCATAGCTTCTCTAATTGTATATGTGCAATCGTAGAATTAGCATGATTTAGTCATTTAGATCACAATGAAATTGACCTAATTAAATACATGAACCAGATTAAAATAATTGGTTGATCGTATGTTGTTACTTTATACCGTGATAATGGTTTGCCTCATGTTTTTCTAGATAGAGTGATATCTATGATCTCATTGATTTGTTGTTCGTTCATGATAGAAATTGATAATGAACGTAAAGATGGAATTAATTGTTAATTAATTGGATAAAGATAAAGAGGCATGTAAATTAATCTAGTTATTGTCGTTGTTGTAGTTGTTCTAATTTAAGGATAATCAAATTAGGGAAGTAAGAATGGTTATTTAATTGTGATAGCTTACTGATTAGGTATCCCGTAATTAGAACCTACGAATAACTAATCTTCTAATTCAATATGGATTAAAGAACAGATTATGTGGGAATTTCAAAAAGGGTTCTCAGTTACCCTCTTGTTTGTTAAAGGGTCAAGAGACCATGGTTGTGATTGTTGTTTTCCTGCTGCTTGTGCTGTGATGTGAGCCTGGATAGCTGTTGTGATATGTGGAGGCCTGGAGGCCTTGTGGTGGTGGCAGCAGATGACGCCTAGAGTGGCGAGATGCATCGGTTTATGCATGTGGGTGTCGGGGAGGAAACCAGGGGCCATGGAATGGGATGGATGTGGTTGATGGATGCTTGTGGTTTTCATTGAATGTTAATCTGCTTTGCTTTTCCCCACTACACAAGGAAGCTGGTCTTGCTACCCTTCTTCCGAAGGAGGCGAAGATGCGGGGGGTATGCCACGTGCTTTCCGTGTTTAGCCTCTCGAGGGAGAATGGGGCTATGCTCTTTATATAGGCGGCAAAGACTCAAGGGGTAGTATATCTACTCACCGTGTTGAGCCTCCTTTGTGTTTAGAAGCATAGGATGCTTTTTCAGAATGCCAGGGAATATTGAAAAGTAATTCTGTAATGAATGTTTGATTAAATGGTGAAAATCCACGGGGAGGGAGATACTAGAATTTAAAGGTGATGTGAATCTTAAAAGGAGCAGTTGATTTTGAATGTGATGCCAATTCAATTTAATGTGTAATTGTTCATGGTTAATTAATGTTTCAATAATTAATTAACGTACAGTGGAACTGATAAAATCAGAATGGAGTAATCTAATAAAGCTCTTCAAATTTTGTGTGCTTATAGGACACAAAGTCTTAGAAGTAGTATCCTGGAGTCTGAGAGTCATTAGTTGCAGTTGTATCTAAGAATAGGTAATGCCCATAGTGTGGATGTGAGTTATATATATATTCTGTACCTTTTGTGTTTCTATATGCTACTCCACCCTGTCGGTAAGGGAAACTGACACCCCGGGGGTTCTGTGCCCTGGGGGGGGTTTTTCCCCAACATTCTGATGGGAGGTCGAATGGCTGACTACCCCCTTTTTGGCCCCGCTCTCTTCTCTTGGTAGATACATGTGCCAACAGGCACAACTGTTAGTTTCCCCATATATGTGTGTAGAGGGCTGTAATGGCTTGTGGTTATTTCACACACATGTATTATGGATATAGTATCCTATGGACTACTATAGGTGTAATGTGTATAGGCTGTCATGGCTTGAGGATCCCTACTCGGTGTATGGGCTATAATGGCTTGAGGTATAATACCCAATGTATGATACACGTTATGCGGGGTGTGGTGGCTCCCGGAACATACCTGGTTACTGTTGGTTGTGAGGATGGTGTGGTGCTTCGCCCAGGTGTCTGCGGGAAAGCCTTTGTGGTGCACGAGGTGCAGATTGTGGAGCTTAGCCCAGGTGTCTGCGGGCGAGCCTTTGGAGAGAGATGCATAGGATGTATGTCGTTGGGGCAAAGAGGAAAACCACTGGGGAAGTAGTAGCGGGGTACCCTTGAGATTATTTACTATATTCTATATTCTTGTATGCATTACTTGTTGGGAGTAGCCATGGTGAAGTTGGGAACTTAGTATACCTGTTTAGGTGATGAGTTAGTTTCACTTGTTGTTCACTAGGCTTTAGCATGCTTTCTTTACTTTTACACGAGAGGATTGGGGAGAATCCTAATGAGTATACTGTTATATTCACCCTATGTATATATAAACTGTTTTCACTTCACATGGAGCAGGTTGGGGATCAAGTTGGTTACTACTGGCTTGTTGTTGGAGGAGGAGCTGTTTGGGCTTGTGGTCGCTGCCGTTTAACTTTCTTTTGGGTACTTTTAGTTTCCCCTTTCAGTTGCAGTACTTTTGCATGAAATTTCATATATGTACTTGGATTTATTTTATATTTCAGTTATGAGTTGGAGTTGATTGGAGTCTATTCTATCTCTCTCTTCTGCATGTGTTCTCTTAGAGGGTAATGCCTCCCATTTGTATGTTTATTATACCCTCGGTGCTAGTCTCCAACCCGTGGCCTACTGGAGGCGGGACTTGGGGGTCATTATCTACCTTCTCACATTGCCGGCCCAGGAGGGGTACACTTTGTGGGGATGGTGTCGTGACACCTATACATTTCACCAAATTATCTCAAATTTTTGGGTAGAAAAACAGAACTGATGATATATGTATTATTGATTGTTTTACAGAATTATCTCATGAAAACATGTCTATTCCTCCCCTAATATTTTAAGTTAAGTGTTCAATAAAACCCATATTAGTTTATTCATCTTTTTAAAAGATACGAACTAGAATGTCTCCAATTTAGTTTTATAACTTGAAACAGAAAATCCATTAGAATCATGAAAAATGATTCCCATTCCAGATTTTGTCACTATGAGGTGCACATATGTTTTTATTAATAATGAATAACATACAATGAATCTGTGAAATTATTATTATTAACTAAATAACATCCTGATCCAGAAAATTCATCGTCTACCTCATATTAATGTATTATTTTGTCAATTATGTTAACTTCAATATCATTCAGAAAATGCATTTGTTCTTGAAATCTCTATTTGAGGTAGAATAAGAAGTATATACACAATATTTCATTCTATATGAGATATATTGTTTTTTAATTCTTATTTATTCCATATGGAAAAGATGTTCTACCTTTATCTTCAATTATAAAATGGATAAATTTATATAACATTTCATCGACTAGTTTACAGTAGACATTATAGATAAGAGTCTAATATAATCTAGGAGAATGGAATATAATAATTATTGTTTGATGATATTATAGAAGACCTTATGGAATGATAAGAAACATGATATATGTAAGAGGTTTTAATTTTTACTAATTTTATCCATTTTGGGACATAAAATCTAAAGAGATGATATATAATAGATCCATAAAAAAATGATACTAAGAAATTCATAATAAAAACAATTTTTACTATGATACTTTATTTTTATTGATTTAAAGATATTATAAAATATTATTAATGTATCTATCATGGTTAATATTACAAAAAACATGGTTTACATAAAAAAGATATGCTTTTATTGGGAATAATGAATGCGAAGAAAATTTCAACGTACAAGATAGAATACATTTCTGTTCTCGTATTCTCAAATAAAACTAATTTAGTAAATAGATATTTGGAATATAATATTCAATAAAATAATATAATATCTTGTGACCTCATGTAGAGTTATTTGATTCTTTCTTATGCCTCTCGAGAATTTAAATTCCACAAAAAAATTACCCC
The DNA here is from genome assembly GCA_963277665.1 of Viscum album. Taxonomy (NCBI): domain Eukaryota; kingdom Viridiplantae; phylum Streptophyta; class Magnoliopsida; order Santalales; family Viscaceae; genus Viscum; species Viscum album. Next base: position 12,730,969 of record OY728151.1, on the reverse strand, counting down.
AAATATGTTTTTGGATTTGGAGGATGTAATTATATCATTGTCAATATAGTGGAATTGTTATTATAGCGAAAATTTTGGTTAATATATTGATCATAAAAATTTATTTATATATTTACATAGAGAGTGTAAAATATGTACCAAAATGAGATTATTAAAATTAATTAATTATTATTAATACTCATTGGATTACATCATATATTTGGACATGAATATTTTTAATGCCCATATTTAGAAAAACCATTCTAGTTTTTCATGATATAGATTTAGCAATATCGAATAATTTTGGATTTATATTAAAATTAAATTTATTTCATGATAAATGATGAGAGATAAAAGTTTCATCAGTTGATGGTTTAACCCTTATAAAATTTAAGGATTATTAAGGAAGTTAATGAGTATATGGAACTATAGAAGGTGGTCAAAAAGGTTTCTATGATGTTTTTTTATAATTATAGAATATATGTTTCTAGAATAGAGAAATTTTACTTCAATAATAGATTTGAATAAAGGGATATTGGATCATGATTATAGATAGTCATTAACTATTAATATTTTTTACACAATGATGTATAATATATCTAAAAGGGAATCTCAGGTGAGATGACCTGAAAATGGAAATTGTAATGTATATATCAGAATGTTCAATATTTTATCTTGTTAACAACAATAGAGAAAAATATATCAGAATTTTATAACCACTAACCATGAATAATGGACATTTGAAATCCTCAATATGTGTTTCATTATATCACTATCGGAAACATCTAATGTTCCTATTGTAATATGGGTTATATTCGATCACTATATTTTTATAGAAAATTAAATATCATTTAATGTATAGTCATCAATCTGAATATAATACATGATACTCATTATTTAATATGTATTGTTGAATTGCGTATCGTATTTAGTCATATCTTGTCTTGATCATATGGTTACCTAAATGTTCTGTACATGACTGTAGAAAGCCTGAAATATGGTGTTTAACTTTAAAAATATATATCATACCCCTATATATGGGTAGTTTTGGTTGAAAATTCAAACCATAAAATATTTATTGAAAATATGATCTATATATTTCCATGATGGTTGGGATAGACACATTTATTTAGACATGATTACTTAATATAACATCATTATCTAACTATAATGATGGATACTTATGAATCCATGTCTGAATATAAGGGTGTAACATTGATTTTTGTTGATTAAGATAATGAAAAAAAATATATTTTATTACGAACTATTATAAGAAACTATAGATAATGATAGATCTATTCAACATTATATATATATGTTTCTCAATTTATAATGAAATTAATGTTAATAATCATTATTGTGATCTAGATTTTGATGTGTATGAAAATTCATTCCTATATGTATGTTTTTTATGGGTATTAATTTATTTGGAACAAGGTTTAGAAAAATTCCAACAAATATTTGTCCCTTTTAAATTTGTGATCATATCAGGTTCGTTTCATATTTCTTATAATAACCACTGATTCTATGTCAATATACAATTATAATACATGTATCTCTCCTAAGGATATACATCCATGATCATTCACATCTTTTAATTTTAGTAGTTGTAACACTGAATAATGATATCATTTATGAATAATAGATAAGAGAGTTTTTACATTGTATAGAAATGGTTCATCAGAAAAACACAACTGAAATTCATAATATATTTTTTTGGAAAAACAAAAAAATTGGGCTATATACAGTAGAAAATGAAGATGTCATGAGATAGAAGTATCCTTAGTTCCTAACATATGAAGGTAATTTTTTTTGTTAATTAAAATAACTAGGAAAAATGTAACAAAGTAATATTTATTGATATATATATCTTTAAATAAATTTGATTTATATTAAATCTCCATAAAAAAAAATCACAATGATTCAATGAAAAATTATACACTATTTTTATATTATTATTTTATGATAAATTTTTCTACAAGATTATGAATTTGATGGGATGAAAAGAAATATCTACTTTAAAAAAATAATTATTTTCATTATTTTAAACGAATCAAATCATTTTTTTTAAATTGGGTTGATATTCAAAATAACATATTTTTAGGTTAAATGTAATTTTTATCTCAAATACTATTTTACGGAAAAATTTGGTTGTTGTATTTATAAAAAAATATTCACAATTGATAAATTGATTAAATTAAATTATTAGAAAATATATTAAATTAAATATTTTATTTTTTATTTAAATGATTTTATAGGGAATGGAATGAATATTCACTGAATTTTAAGTTTATGATTTCGTTTATATAAAAATCATCTAATTATATTTTATTTACATATTTTAAAATTAATTTCCAAAACATGTTACAATTTCATCGGTTAAAATGAATTATAATATTCATTAAAAATGATTAATATATTATGTTATTTTCAACATTATCTATCTTCCTAATGAATAGTGAAAATAAACATTATTTTTCAGTATATTTAGAACAAAATATGGTCTTATAGGGGGTTAAAATTACAAATATATATTAGTATGTCATTGAATATTTTATTAATATTACTGATTGATGTGATTTAAAACATATGATATCTTATTGTTTTTTTTGAAATTCGCTTAAAAAATGAATTTTTCTTTATACTTTCTACATCATTGAAGTGTCTCAATGAGTGTTCCTCCACTTATGTGTAAAATATAACTTATTTTCTTCTATTATTCAAAAAGTTTTGTAACTTCATTACTAAAACCAGTCAGTATGAGTTGGATGGCCGTGAGACCTAATGAAAACCTCTACATACCAAAGAGGTTTTTGAGTCACTATAATTGTATACATCAATAAATTTAGAGATAATACCATCAGAATCACTTTAAATGATGAAAAATAAATTCTGATTATAAAATAAATATGTAGTGTAATCACATAGATTTATATGAAATAAATTTTATCCAAATAAACAATGATCCCAATGTTGAAATCTTTTGTTGAAATAATAAAATATATAATATATAAAATTATCAGAGGGTCTCCAGGATCTGTCATGGCCTAGCACAGCTCTCTACTCCACTTGATTATCCATCCATCAGATGGACCATTCCCTTCACCGAGTCTCATAAAATCTATAAGCTCATCATAATGACCATGTACGAAATGATTACAATACCCAGTGGGAAACTTGAAATACCTCTTTATCACGATTTAATCATGTATAAAAGAATATTCCATTATAATAATAAATACAAGTATCATATAAATATACATTATAAAATCAAGGGGTAGTGTGATAACCATGAAGCCACTATCCCTTACCGTACAAACATTCGATCCATGTTAGATGAAAACTGAATGAATCAAAAGCATAAAACTAGCCATTTTACTAGTACCTCATGGTAACATGGATTTTACCTAACATCATTTATCCATTAGGAGAGTGAATTATTCTAAATACTCTAGACGAGAATGACTAGTACTCAAATAAACCCTAATATCACCTGGTGAATGGAACATAAAAAATGAAGGGTATATGGAGGAACCCATCGACACAACATCATTTCTACCACACACCTCACCCATGTGGTCTAGTACCTCATTACTATCATCATAATAAGGTGTTCTCTTCCACTATGGGTTGAATATGACATGATAGATCACCTATATCAAATACCACTAATAACTATCATGTCATAATAACACATATATTGGATGAACATAGTAGTACGAATTACATATCAACATGAGAATATAGTGGTGTATACAACAACATGATTTTAAAATCACACATGTATACAAGCCACAGAAGAATCACTCTTGATATCACAATGGGTTTAATTAGATTAAAAACACAAACGCACACGAGATCACAATAAATAATGACAAAAAAATTCAATAAATTATAATCTTCATTGAAATATGTGTAAACATGAGCCAAAGAAGTAATGGAACTTCCTACCAAAAAAGTCGTCAATTTAAAATGCCATAGGTAAAATGTCTATGAACAATTATTCATTTAATTTTTATAGATACATCAGCACTCAAGGTTTAGCAAGGTTTTCTAACACTAAAACAATAGTATTTTTAAAAAATAAAATAAAATATCAAATTTGATGGTAATCTATCTCTCTATCATGGATAATTTCAAAATTATCATTAAAATATCACAAGCAAAGACATTTTCCCCCTCCTAGATAAATTCTAAAATTATTACCTAAATAATGACAAGCATTGATAATTTATCTCTCCAAGATAATTCTAAAATTATTATATAAATTCTCAAATGCACAGTTAATTTATCATTCCTTGATAATTTTAATATTATAATCTAAATTATCACATGCGATGATAATTTATCATTCTTAGATAATTTTAAAATCATTATCTGAATTATAGTATGTGATTATAATTTACCTCTCTTGGATAATATTTAAATTACCATCTAAATTATCACATGTGGTGATAATATATCTTTCTTGAACAAATTTAGGATTTTTATTTAAATTACACATGTTGTTGAAATTGTTCTTAATAAAGTTTTACTATAGTAATTTCAAAATAATTATCATTTTGTGGATTATCATAATTCTGTGAAATTATTTATTATATATTCTATGATAATAATTCGATAATTTAATGAAATTATCATTTGATGAATCTTCATATTTATCATCTGATAGTTTCCCACAATTTTTCATTGTTATTTTATATAAAAATATATTTTGATAATAAAAAAATTATAATTCATAATTTGATAATTTTTATGATTATCAATTGATAATTTTATGATTAAAATTTTATGTATTATCAAACATTTTTTCATTATAAATTTAATTATATTTTTTTAAAAATTACACAAATTAAAATGTAAAAACAAGATAGTCACTTTACTGGGAATAACACCACAAGGAAATGGGAAAGGCCTCCGAGTGCCTGGTTCAGCCTTCCAAGGATATGATGATCACATGTTTGGGTTTTCAGGTTGATCTATATTCATCATAACCTAATAAAATACACGTTATGTTCATAATCATTTCAAGATCCCACCACACACATTCTTCTTCTCATGTTTGAATCCATCGTGAATCTTCTCTTTAAACCAAAATATTTATTATGGACTGTTTAATTCAAAATTATTAATTCATTAGGATTTTTAATTAAAAAAATGGATGATTTTGAAGTCTTACATTCCACTCAACTTCCAAAAATTTTGTTTCATGTTTTTAGGGAAGTAGGATAACTAATGTTCATAAATTTAATTAATTTAATAAATTGATTATATATTGTTACATAATTTTTTTTAATTTAGTTACCTGACCAAACCCTATTTCTTTTATAAATTTAAAGACTACTAGGGCTAAAAAACCCATTAATTTCCAAATTGTGGTATTTTATTTCTTCTATGATGCACCATTTGAGGTATTCTATTTTTTTAAAATGGATTAAATAATTAATAATATATAGACTATTTTCTATTGATGAGGGAACCAAATTTATTACACAAAAAAATGTTTTACCCCTCCTTGAAAAATAGTATGTTATGAACCTAATAATGTTATCATATTTTTTAATTTGAAAAAATTTGTGGTGACATTAAAATATTATCAAAAAGAATATTAAAAAAATTGTTAAATGTTTTTTTTCCTGGGAGAGGAGTCACAACATCCAATGAAAAAAATGTTATACAAATCCTAGTAGAAATATAGCGTCATAGACCTAGTGATGGAATGAGATTTATCATATGAAAAAACCATTTGTATTAATTCAATTATATTTAATAAATTTATTTTTCTTAATATTATCTGTTTAATGTTTTTATTCTATCATCATGGGGCCTTAGGGCCACATAATCTCACGATAACATATCATCTTTGTTTGAAAATATTCAATGATATGTTGAAATATTTTAACAGTGATTTTTCCCATATGAATATTTTTTTTAAAAAATATTATGTTATATTAATTTATAAAAAAATTCAGAAAAAAACAATTATAACTTATCAATAACATGGTTTTTATTATCTCTTAACAATTCAGAATATTGATATTATCATCCTCAATTGACTTATTATCTTCAATAAGTCTCTAAAGGGTTTATCTCAAAAAAATCCATGTACTGAGCCCAAGCATCTGACTCACAATCACATGTCTCTTCTGGGTTCCATCCATGCTTCCACTGAATCATGGCTAGCGGTATCGTCTTTCCTCAAAACACGTGCATGCTTAAATATGTTGACCACATTGGATGATCCTTGTCTGATGCATTTTTTTCCTTATCAATGTACTCACAATAAAAAAACATGAAACTATTCAATAATTACCTCTGATGCTATGATACATGGCACACATAATGCATTCCATTATAGTGTGGAGGGAGGTCTAGAGAATAACCCACTACCCCAATCAATATGGTGATCTCACGGGGCCTAAAAAAACATGTTTCTATAATTCCATACATTCCAAGGCATTTATCACCTAACTAAGGTGTAACCCCCATGAAAACATGATCTCCAAAAGTAAAATCCAATGGTCTCCTGATATAGTCAGTTATTGTTGTCTGTATGCTCTAATTGGTGATCAATATATTCTATATTAGCTACACGCTCTCAAAGGTCTATTGAACCATACTGGGGAAAACAAGAACTACCTCACCTAATGCATTATAATAGAATGGTGTGAATCATAGTCTCCCATAATGAGAATCATAAGGATCCATCTCAATTTAATACTGATAACTACTATTTTACGCATACTCAGTCAATGATAGGTGGTCATCCCATGATATTCCAAAATAATTCATGTAAGATTGATTCATATCCTCTATTATACATATATACCACATTGTATATCCATATGTATTTGGGTAGTTCATTGTACTCAAATTTAATTGAGTTGTTAGGTATTTTTTAAACCCTTGAAAAAATCACAATGTAAAATGTACATATATATTTGAATAAAATATCAAAGGGACATCATGTTGGTTAACGATCACAATCATATAGTGTTCCCTAATCCATTATTGAATGAGTCACTTGGATTGGTATGATATGATAAATCATCGTTAAATAATTGAAAATCATTCAGACTGCATTAGGAATTTCTGGGGTATTGGGTAGGCACATAAAAATGTCTATCTTAATATCCTCCCACTTCTACAAGAGATGTATTAGTGAATATAAAAACAAACATGGATTCTGGTGCTCTATGAATGACCTTTTATAGGTATGGAATTGTGAGATGAAACGCACAATGTATAAATTTATCCATGGCCACCAGTAATTCCTCAGGAAGACATGTTACATCATCATCACACTAATATGTACTTTCCATCTATAGGTACGGAAATCCTTCATCAGGTACTCATTGATGGATGCTAGGAATACCACTATCTCTTGTACCATGATCACAACATTTTCACCCAACGAACATATGGTTATTGGGTCTCCCCCATCTAGCTACTCCCTCATGAAAAAACAACTTAGGTCTTACATCTAACCAGTATTTAAATTTTCCATAAGATAATACATAATCTGTAATCGAGTAAAAGTCATATATCATTCTTCTTATAAATCATCAATCCTCTAGTCAACAGAAAATATCATCAAATTTTATAATTACATTAAAAACCTACCACTAATCACCTGATCATTATGTGTCTTATGGATATGGTAACCTGTAATAAAATTATCCTTCTTAGGTGAATACAATGTCATAAATTTCTAAATCTATATAGTGTCATCCTATTCCCCAAGGAAGTCCTCTAAATTCAGTTCATGACTCATCATAGTGGGGCCCATATCGTGACTCCCCAATAGTGGTCAAATATGTGTCATACAACACAGATTTTTATAGATATTATATTATTTTCCAAAATAATATAAAAAAATTATTAAAAAAATTATTTTTGTGAGCGAGGTGTCTAAGCATCAGAAATATATAAATATCATACGCTGACAATTATATACATGATTTCCTAAACATAACAACAGTCTCAAATTTAACATATAACTCAAAATTTTAGAGTTATTCAATTATTTTGATTAAATAGTACACTCTTAATATAATATAATTAATATTTTTGTTTCACCAACGCTTTACAGGCATCAGAATCTCAGAAAAATATTTTCTTTGACTCATAAAATATTTGAATATATATTCCAACATTTTAAATTGGTTATTTTACCATACCCTAAACCTTTAACATATATAATAATTTATTTTCATTGGTAAATAATATTTTTTAAAAATAAAACACATATAATTTATCAACCAGAGTTTTATTATTATAAATATAAAATTCCTGATATTTAAATATGATCCCTTAGGTTGGATATAATAACTATGATAAACATCGTAGAATTTTCTATTATTTATTTAACTCTAGGTCTTACCCCATAACCATCGATTGAAAGAGTAATTTTCCTGATAATTGAGGTGTCTTAAAGAAGATGTAATTATCTTTGCTAGATATTACATAGTTAAATTATTTTTATACAAACTATGTTTATATTTTATGAATCCAAAAATCATGAACCCAGTTTCATCAATGTAAAAAGATATTATTATGATTATTGTATAACTATTTTATATATCCTTTATATCCATTAGAATAAAACAACCCAACTCGTGTATATGTTTAGACTACATCCTCCACAAAGAGATGTTGCTCATCTTAATTTCCATGTAAAATCAGTGTTAATAAATAAATATTTATTTAATATAAATTATATTCATGAAGTACAAATGATTTATCTAAAATTGAATTATTATTCACCAATTTTTATTCCATTGAATGAAAATTGAAAACATCACGCATGTGTAAAAATATAATATCATCTTTATGAAGTGATGTAATTCATTTTTTAAACAGAATTTATATAAATTGTAAAAAAGGTACATAATGATTAAAAGTGATAAATATGTAAATATTGTGATTCAATATATGATGATACCATAACCGTTGTGATTTTACCAGAACCATCAAATCGAAACATGCTTGAAAAAAGTGCAGTTTTCACCAAAATATTTATTTCTATAAAGAAATTGGTAATAAAAAGACAATAATATATTCTACATGACTAATAACAAGTAAATTATTATATTTAGAGTATTTTAATGACATATTAATTAATTTAAAATTATTATACATGGATATCTATTGTTTTTTAGAATTAGAGGACTTGATGATAGTGGATTATGTTAAAATAAAATTTCATCTCAAGATTATATATATTGAACTTAATAAGGTTGATATTGTATTATCCTTACCATTTATATCCCCACATATTTTATTATTTTCTAGTTATTTTTGATGTTTCAATGCCTTCCATTAATTATCCCTATTTTTTAATTTCATTATATTGAGTGTTATTTTTATGAATTTTATACCTTATTTATTTATTTGTTGATTAACATTTTCATCCATTTTCATTTTATTCATAAAATATTATGGATGTATTTTACTATAAATCATATTTATTATAAAACATATTTTCCATTCCTTTTACATTATATATAATTGATTAAATGTAATCTTTTTTAAAAAATATTTATGAACCTTTCAACTTTTTATGTTTTCAATGCTATGAAATCAATGTTTTCTATTAACATATATGATATGAATTAATTTTACATTTAATATTATTTTTTATGTGAATAATTATTTATAAGATTCACAGGTAATTTTTAATGATTATAATTTTCTTTATATTGTTTCAATTTTTAGACAATATTTTATAAAATTTATAGCTTCTTTATATACCATTTTCTGTGAATGATTTGAATGATGCTTTATATTAATTTCTCATATATTTATGGTTTATTAATTATTTATTGTATTTAATGAGTATATAATTTTATTATTCCTTATGAAATTTTTGATTATTAATGAAAGTAATAATCATATGACGACTAAATGAAACTCATTTAATTACCAAAGGTTAATTATGAATTGATGAAATGACGAATGGTCTAAGGATACAATTCAAATAATTTCTCTTGATGTTATATTATTATGTGATATTGAGATGTTTAAAAAACAAATTTTTTATTCATGAGGTTTTTAATGATTATATTATGGATGTTTAATGGTCATCTATAACACATACATATTTTTTTTTATTTTTTAATTGATGGGATCCGAATTATATATCCCTATAATGAATTAGGCAATAAATTATATATCCTAAGATAATAAAATATATAATCTCTGAGTGATGAAATTTGATAAGGGAATCTAAATAAAATTTTATTCATTGGAGTATAATTTTAATTAAGAAATGATTGAATGGTACTGAACTCAATACATAATTATAGTATTGATTGTGAACCTTGAATAAGAAAATTATTTTCAGTGATTATGTGTAGAAGAAAAACATGAGTTTATGGATTTTAATATGTTTTTAGTGTTTATGATATATTTTTTATGATGATGAACTATAATAACATATGTCGGTTGTTATTTAAAAAACATTATGTTGTGATTGATGATTAAAAATTATTGATTGATAGAGTATGAATTTTTGAAGTCATAATATTGTTCCCCAAACAGTATGATTATTCTCACTTATGATAATTAATTGATATATCCAATGATTGACATAATACTGTATATGAAGTAACACCATGCTATTTTTGAAATTATTATCACAAATTAGTTTAATATTTTTATATTTTACATTTCATAAAACACAGAATAGATTTTTATGATACACAAAAGCCCAATGTTTGGATTTCTTTTTATGAAAAAAATATTTCTCCCGACATTATAAATAGATTAGGTTGTGGTATACTCAAAACCATTTTTATTATTTTGCAGACATTATTGAGTCCCTTTGATCTATTTCTTAACTTCCAGGGTTGTGTTTTACTAAACTATAATATATTATTATGAGTGTAATTAATGATTTTTATTTACTTCATTTTATTTATATATTTTATAAAAGTGCATAAAATTAATCATTTGTATATAAATAATTAAAATTAAATGAAAGATATGTCTTGAAATAAAGAAATTACTTTTCTGTGAGTAATATTTTTTTTTAAAATAGAGTTTTATCTAAATTAATTAATTTTTTTATTAATTATGTAATCATATTTCATATTATCAAAAACTACTTTTGATAAACATATAACATATTTGATAGGTATAAGAATAGAAACAATCCAATATTATGAATAAAAATGTTTTTCTTTTAAATGGTAATTATACACAATTATAATGGAGAACCCTTTAGAACAAGATTTGTGAATCAATTTTTTCATTTTATTTAATAAAATAATCTTTATTAAAAATTTAAATATCATAATTTACATTTGGTGAAATTGTTGTATTTTTAAGGGCCTTTATTTTTTGATGAATAGTGAAAAAACTATGTATTAATTCAAAACGTTTTTTCATAAAGTTACATAATAGAGATAAATTATTTTTTAATTAGGTTATAAAGTAAAAATTTATAAATAATAAATCAATTAATATTATTTAGTTCCTTCGAAACAATATCCAAATTAAATTGGACATTGATACAATGTAATCTTTTGGAACATTTGGCTTTAAAACCCCTCATTATCATCATGGATACATGATTAATATTCAATTAATTTCAAACAACTATATTATTTAAAATTGTAAAAATATATTACATATTCATAATAAATATAAATTAAAATTTATAAAAATTAATTCTCTATTATTAACCAAAAATATTGATGAATGTGATTAAATGTAATTACATTAATTAGGAGAAATCATACTCAACCAATTAATATGGAATAAACATTTGGCCCAAAATGTCTTAGACACTTTCCAAAAATTCGTCTTATTTTTATAGTCTTCTAAATAATTATTTAGATAAAAATTTACAATTATTATAGAAACATGACTTGGGAAAAATATCAATGTAATTCCATTTTTAAAACATTATTAGAAATCCACTTTGCCTCCAATATAAACAAGAAATCTACAATCACACTTTTTCACAAAAATATGTACTTTTGTGTCCTAAAACACCACATAAATAAGCTCCCAACATCTTGAGAATCATCATATTATCGTCCCTTTGTTCCCAAATATAACTATGTAAGACATTTTTGAAAATTCAAGAAGAGTTACCAAAAAAATAGGTAAAATCCTTCCTTATGATCCTTTATTTTATTTTACTTCTCCACATCCACAATTATTATTATTAAATCATTTATTATAACTAAATAATACCCCAAATTATGATTGGGTTTTATTATATGGGTTATAATAAAACATACACACACATTCATATAACTTGTACAGACTTTCCATTCATGTGTATGGAAACATACCGACACATGAAATGATGTTGTTCAATTTTCCATTAACACCACACATGATATGATTTTTGATGCACACAATATTTTCATATGATATATAAATAAATTATATCGATTATTTATTCATGATAATGAAATTATTATATAAAACATACATTCATGCTTTCCATTTTGTCAAAAAATATTATTTCATTTGTGGAATGTAGACTACCACCTCTTAAAGGCGATGTGATTCAACTTGAAATTACATGGAACAAATTATTTGTACTAATTGTAATCATATATAAAATATATAAAAAAATATTCTACTAGAATGATAATATATATATATATCATTTAATTTCATTCTTCCTTTTGAAATGATAATTAAATAGAATCAACATTCTTGTGTACACATGGCCAACCATCCCCAAGAACATTGTATTCCATTTCATATTTCAATCATTTATATTTTATTATATATATATATATATAATATCATATTTATAAAATTTAATATATTCTTTACATAATTAAACCAAGATCAATGTTAGATTATCAATAATAATTAGTCAACACATTTATAATAAACAAAACTAATATTACTGGAAGCGTAACATTAACATAGAATTGTTAATATGAAAGTGACATATATATATATATAGAATTATATGTAAATATATTGTTTTTTAGATGTAAAATAATATAATATTTATAATTCAAGACATTAGAAGGTGTACTAAGAATGTCAATGCTTAAGGTGATGCTTTTTTCATCACACTTGTTATATTGGTGAGATTCATGCCTTATTCAACACTTATGTATTTTGTGTGGGGTGTATGCTAAGCATGGATGTATTCCATGATTTATAAAATTTAATTTTTGGTTGTATACATATCCAATTTATTATATTTATGTCACATTATTTATTCGTAAAAATTTACCAAATCGACAAACTATTTTTATCTCAATTTTTCATCTTTTGGTCACACGGCATGTTATGAATGTATATTTTTATGAGGAGTGTGTACTACCATTTACATGTTATATCATGAATCTAATTATTTTAAATATTTTTTAATATTCATGCAATGTTTTACATTCAATCAAATTTTGATTCAAAATTACCATTGTTGTAATATATTAATGGTATAATCTTACGATTTATCTAGATTGATTATAATTAATCTTCTATTGATGAAATCTTATAATCCATATCACAATAACAATCATCATTTTTAGAACCATATTTTTATTCATGTTATATCAAATTAATGGAACCATATATACACTCTTTGTTACTTATGATAATTATTAAAAATATTTTATGAAAATCAGACATCATTTATTATTTTCGTTTAATGTTTATGTTAATTCCAAATAGTTTTTTTATTTTTTAAATGATTAAATATTACAATATTATGATTAAATTAAATTATTAACTCGTATAAGATTTTTATAAAACTTGTTTAAATGGAATTTTATTTTCATTTTCAAATTAAGGATCATCTCTAAAACTTGATGGTGGGAAAGGAATGTTCAGCAATTATAGACTTAATCGTTGTCATGACCACTATTTCCTTAATGAATACTTTATATGTGTATGTGGTTATTTTTTTAATGAAATTTATTTTCTTCATATTCTATATATTTGGATTTATTAAAATTATTTTCAAATAAAAATGATTTTAATTTTTTTTATTTTAAAAGTGTTTTAAATTATTTTTTATTATATCATTATATGTTTTCAACGTGTTATTTTTCATGAAAAGGTTATCAATAATATCATATATTCTTTTATATTATCTTAATTTTTTTCAAATTAAAATGTGTTGAAATTTTTTTCTAGATTGTTTTATATGTTTTCTAGTATCAATTTTTTCAAAATGTTTTCATTGATTATTTATATGTTTTCAAGGAAAAATATTTTATATATTTTAAGCCCTTTTCTATATGGTTTTAATGAGACAAGACTTAAAAATATTACAAGATTCATTTTAAGTATTAATGGTTATTTTCATAGAAGATGGTTTCCAAAATAATATAATTAAACAAAAATCATATATGAGAATGCTAATTTCCTCAAGAATTGTTTCAAAAAAATATTTAAAATTTATTTTCCATTTATGATGAAATTTGTTGGTGTTACGTGTACCTTTTTGGGTAAATTAATGGCTGGTTTAGTTTATATTATTTTACCAAATAATCAACAATTTTATCAATGATGGTTATGAAACCTGTTTCACTTTTAGGGGATATCAATTTATAAAACCATATTTTTTCACATGATTCCCTTTGATCTAATGATTATGAAACTTCTCTATTTTTATTGGTTGTGCTATCATTATATGTTTATGATACCCAAATAATTTCATGGGATATGATATGATTTATTATGTTATTGTGGCACACATATGTATGATTTCATTATGAGGTGTGTGTGACCTGTATGTACCTACAATGCATTGGGTAATGATTTATACCAAATGATATAGACATAAATTGAACAGAAAGGGAACTGGGTTCATCAGAGGACATTTTATAATATGATGGTCATAGGAGTGATACTTCAATACTAATTTAGTAATGATATTGAACCATGAAATCAAACATAGTGTAGGGAGTGAACCCATACTACTAAGATGACCTTTGGAGTGATTACTTTAATAATATGAAAATCATTTTATATGATGATTTTTATGCCACAAATTCTATGTCTTATTTTTATATTATGGTTTTAGTGATTATTCTATTGATTACATTAGGATTAATGCCTTATGAACTACTAATATTTATTACCAGACTGATGTATATCATCATTGATATGATAGGAATGATCTTAAAATGTTATTCTCAAGTTCTCATACCCTTATTCTCACTTTATTCATATAAATCTATATATTTTATGTATACTAAGAATATGAGCTCACTCATTTCATAAAATTCCATTCCATGTGTTTTGAATATTGGTTTTATGTATAAATAATAATGGGGAATAACATTGTGATAATTATTGAAGATCTTCCACCAAGTGATATGATTTTCATCTAGATATCCAATGAGAATAACAAATTAAGGTCTTCATGAATTTATTTTTGAAATGTTCTTTTTATTCATAAAAATGATGTATTATCTATGTTTGTTAAGCATTGTTTAATGCAGTTTGTATAAACAGAATGGTTTAGTCAAAATTTGTATACTTCGATGATTAAAATTTAGTGAGATCCCTAGGAATATTTTTTATGTCATGTATATGGATGTATCAAAGGATACATATAAAGACGAGTTAATGTTAATGAACATGTAATAGAATATTGCTAAAGGATATAATTAGTGGTTTAATAGTAATAAATACATGTATAGATAATAGTTATCAATGTGGATATAGAACAAACATACATAGGGGTAACTAGAAAACAATGTATTGATCGAGACTCTATCCGTTAGTGATGTACGACAATGAGCCTTATTGCACACATGGTTTGACAGTCCCTGGTGATATGCCTTAGAAATTCACAAAAACAATGAGAAAAATCGTTATGTATTTAAATAGATTAGGACAATAAATCAAGTCATATAAAATCATGTTATCCTTATAATGATTCATAATTGTTACATCTTTGATGTTATTTTTCCGGATTATGTGGTTCTTTCATTGATAATTGATTCTCACATTATGAAATATAGTTTTAGTTAATTTCAAGAACCATAAGGGACAATGATTACATTTAATTTCATGGAAACATTTTTATGTTTATTAAAATGGGTTTATCAATGAAGTAATAGATGTTGTGATCATAATATATTAGATTTAATGGTACATGAATAATAATTTATACCTGAACCAACTATCAGAATAACCAATAATGAAAAAAAGAGTGGGTTCCCTAGAGTTAATATAATGGATATTGTATAGGAAATAGGACGCAGTTTCATTTATTTCAAGAATGTTGAAATAATCACCAATATTAGTGTATTAGTGGTAGAAGAACTTGTATTTTTTGTGGAAAACAACGACAAAAATCAAGAAACTACAATAGAAATATAAATAGTTTGTTTATTTTTTAGAATGAATTTTCATTATGTAAATTGATGTAATATTTGGAATGATCACCATGATAATCATAAATGTTGTATGAGTAATGTTTATATAGCGGCTGTTGATGAGAATTATGTTGAAATGTGAAGGGAAAGTGGTATTAAGTATTATGATGACGTATCCATCTTATCTATTATGGTATATATGGCATAATAAATGTTTTTATATATTTGGGTTCATGATTTATGCTATATTATTGGTGAAAGATATAAGTATTGTTCAATTTTATGCAAAGTATTTATAGGAATACATTCAATGGTTCTGATGAAGTAAAATAGTGATTTGATGGTAATGTGATGTTCATGAAAAACACATGATTAAGAGAAATATAAACCATAATATTTTTTTTTATGTTAAGACAATGATTATTTTATAATGATATTTTAGATATCAATTAGTAAATTTGATGCTACTAATTCCCATGGAACTAATAAATGACCTGAAAAAAAATTATTCTATCATCGATGTTGGTTACAAAAAATTTGGATTTATTAAAAAAATTGAATAATATTTTGAAAATAGAAACATAAAAGTTCTAAACAAGGGCTTGTGGAAATTCAAAATAATACCATGTTGTAGTAGAATTTATGATTACGGTATTCACATGTTTGGTATGTGACAACCAAGTTCCACTTATGATATATTGAGGGTCGATACTAACTAGTTTTTGGGAAATTTAGGTCCCTTGTTTCTAATAATTTAGACTTCAATCTTTTGGAAGGGTTAAAATGTTGAATATTTATGAAATATTTAAACTTAATATATTCCCACTCTATATAAGGATTAATGAATATTTTATAAATTTTGAAATCTATTTTATATGAAGTCAAATGGAATAACCTATTATTTTATTAATGGGTATCATGATTTTTAGTTCTTAAAAATGAAAAATTAATTGTTTTTTATTGGAATAAGAGATGAATAAGAAGTTAATCAAAGAAAAAAGGATATGGTTTTCATGATTTCATATAATTATTTATTATCTGGAATATTTTATAACATTAGAAAAAAAATATTTTAAAATAATTATTCTACTACCCTTTATTCTGATGAATTAAATGGCCACATAAATCATTGGTGATTTATAGATTTTTGATTGTTGAAATTATCTTATTTACATTATCTATCACCATGAATACGAACATGATAGTTATATCTATCTTTGATATCAATTTTATCAATTATAATATATGTTATACTATGTGGAATCCATGTTATGCAATACATTTGGTTACTATTTTGTTTCCAACATTATATTTTTAAAGGATGTTTCACTATTTATTTTTACATTGTGATTTTATAAGAATGTATATTTAATGTATTCATACTGTGATATATTAGATTAATTCCTTATGTATCATTCACTATGAGGGTCTTTCAATGTGATACCCCATGATTTTTGTGAATAGTTTTGTGAATTAAATTTTTATTTAATATTTTCCATTTCACGAAACATTAAATATATATTTTTTATATGCAAAATAATTATGTTTCAATTGAATTAAACAAAATTTCAAGTTAAACATGCACCACATGAAAATAATTTTATTATCTTTAAGTACATGAAACAATATAATTGGATTTAATTACACACAATATTTAGCCCATCTGATAGATTACATAACATGTTAAACCATGTGTTACCGAACTACATTTTATATTATTATTATTATCAAAATATTATTATAGCTATGAACAAGAATCTAGGATAGAAGACACAAATATAAAAAAAATTCCTTTTAAAATATGAATTATAAATTTACATAGAATGAATACATTCATAAGAAATTTGTATAAATGTATGAAATAATTATTTGAATGTAAAGAAATTACTTTTCTAAGTCAACTAATTTTCATTTAGAAACAAACAAAATTATATCAATAAATTAAGAAAAAACATTTTTATTAATGTTTAAAATAAATTATATATATTTAATTAATATTTTTGATATTAACTCACTATATTTTATATCAACCTAATTAAGAAATATTAATTTTTTTTAATAAAAATGATTAATTTTTAAGGTAATTTTTCCGCCTTTTAATTTTGAAGCCATTTTAAATATTATTTTTGACATTTTTGAATGTTATATTTGATATAATAAACATAAATTTGAAATAATAATATCAAAAATTACATGGTGGGAATTTTTGGTATTTTTTAGAGGTGTTTCCATTTTGGATAAATAATGAACAACATTGAACATTAATACCAAAATACAATTTCATATAATGTATTTATATAGATATATTATGTTTCAATTTAGTATTAATGAATAATTTGATCATTTATAAAAAAAACTTACTCCATTTTAGGACTTTATAACAAATATCATAAATAAATTTGATATAAAAACATTTGAATCTTTTGGACCATTTCTATTTAAAAATAAGAAATGTCCTCTTGTATGGGGGATTAATATCAAAATTAATTTCTACATATTATTTCATTGGAATTTTCAAAAATATATTCCATATTATGTTTTAAAATAATTTCAATTTCAAATAAAGTGAAAATATTTTTCTCCAAAAATATTAATGAATGTTATTAATAATAAATAAAGCATTTAGGTGAAAAAATATATAAACAGAGGATTATGACATAAACATATAGACCATGATGACAGAGAAAATTTTCCAAAACACATTGTATGTTGAAATTTTGACCCTGGAATCCATTTAATCGAATGCGGTCTTTTAGTTAAGCCACATTATATAAAAAATCATGGATGTAAATCCCATTCCAAAAAGATACTATAATGCCACTCCTCCTACACTATAAAAAGGGACCCAACATGCCCATTAAATATAATGCCTCAACCAATTTTACTTAATATAAATATGATGAAATGATATCCCAAAATCTCTCCATAAATTTTATAATCCTTCCTTTTAGGAAATATCCTACCAAGGAATCCCTTTAATGAAAACAAATAGAAGTTACTGAAAGAAGAGGTGACGTCCTTCATCAAGATCCTTTGTTTTATTTTCATTATCCATACAATAAACTATTATTATACATGGTTATATAAAAGAACCATTTTAAACAAATATATTTACATGTTTTTATTCTACAATGTGAAGCTACACTTAAAAAATAATCATCTAATGGCTATAAAACACACAGTTCTTCTATATAGTGAATGACCACCTAACGAATCAATGTAGTTTTTGTTTACAATACCTCATCCCATTGTTGTTAATTAGGATGTAATGATTTTTTATTATATTCATGATTTATTTATTGTTTTTTATTTAACATGTAAAATTTACCCTCACTCTTTACATTTTTTGTAAAAATGAAAGCATCATTTATGGACGGGTGGACTATCGCCTCTTCAAAGAGTTGTGACTCATTCTTACATTACATGCAACATATTAATGATGGGTTTAGTTAAAATAAATTATATATAAGAAATAAAAATTCCAATTTAATGATAATATATATATATATATTTCTATTACTTATTATCTTTAATTCAAAATGCTAATTAAACAAAAACAATGTCCACATGTCCGTACACCCTACTATATATATGAACAATGTTTTCCATTTTATAATTCTATAATATATATTTTATTATAAATTATTTTATACTGAATATATTTTATATTTATATCCTTTTATACATTCTGGAAATAATTAAATGATGATCTATATATTAGGATCAAGAATAATAAGTCCAAATTATTTGTAAAACAAAGCCGATATTTTATGATGAATTACATTGACATGGAATTTTTAGTAAGTGTGTAATATAGATTCATATATGGTATTATATAAAATAATATTTTTCATTCTATGATTTATTAATTAAATTATTTACTTTATACATGGTTTGATCATGTAAAATTAGTTTCAATAAATAAGGTAATGGTTTTCTCATATATCTTCTTATTTCGATGAGATACACACCTTATTCAGAACTTATTTATTTTAGGTGGTGTGTATAATTCACATGGATTTATTCCATGAATAATATAATTAAATTCCTTTGTATTAACAAATAAATTAAATGATCATTATCTCATGGTGGTTTTGTTTCAAAAGGTACCAAATTCGTAAATTAATTGCGTCTTCATTTTCCTTCTGTGAGACACATGCTATATTTTGAACATATATTTTCCTATTAGGAATATATTCTACCTTTGAGATTTTATATCAGGAATCTAGTTATTTTGATAATATTTTATACTTTATGTAATTTAATTATTTCTATTTCATTATTATTCTATTTTTCTAAAGTGTCACGAGCTTATTCAAATAATCTCATTGTTTATCTCTATTATATACGATTATGGTTTCATTGGGAGAATATGAAAATCCCTCTCTCAAGAACACACATGAATTTATTTACCCTATTTTTATTCAAGTTATATCAGATTAATGTTAAAATATTACACCCTTTGGGACTCAATATAATTATGATTTTATTATCATAAAAATTGGATTTTATTTTTCTTTTTTGTTTGAAATGAGTGTTATTTCAAAACCATAATTTAAAAAAATATTAAAAATCTTTTACTATTTATTTATTATACTTGAAAGAAATTTTTACCCATGTAATACATAATTAAATAAAAATTTTAATTTTAATTTTTTTTCATTTTTGGATCAAGGAACATTTGTAAACATTTATAGTCAAAATGTAATGTACAACATATATGTATTTACCCACCATCGTGACCATAATTTCCTTGATGCATAATTTTCATTTTTTCAAGTTTTTTTAATGACATTTGTTTTAATAATATTATATAATTATATGAATTTTATCATGGTTTTCAATGAAAAATGGTTTTCCAAAACATTTTAATGTTTAAAAACTGTTTTAAATGATTTTCAATTCTCCATTTATATGTTTTAAAAATGTTGTTTTGGAAGAAAATAATGTCAATTATATAAAATACTATTTTATTTGTTTGAGACTTATTATCAGAAAAATGGATTTATTAATGGTTTCAATCCTCTCCTTTAATTTTTCATGGAAATTTTTTATAAAAATGTATTCAATACTATTAAATGAGTTTTCAATGATGAAAGAATTCGAAAGGGTTTTGTTATGGATTTATATTTCACCACATAAAATGGTTTTCAAAATGCTTTCATGATAATATACATGTTTTCAGGGTTATTAATAAGTAAAATGGTCTTGAAGAATATTATATTTTTTGAAAAACATTATCCATTACATAGGGTATATTTTCATTAATAAATGTTTTTAAAGGATGTCTCAAAATTATATTCTTTCTAAGATGACATTTGTTGGTGTTTCTCATGAATTTCATGAAAATAAGAAAAATGATCCATTCATATTATTTCTATGAATTTTTTTCTTGATGAAATGAAGTTTATTAAACTCATTTATCCTTCACGTTTTATATGTTAATGAAACCAGATTATTTTCAGAAGTTATTCTTTCATTATAGACTATGAAACTTATCCTTTTTCAATAGGTTAAGATATGATTACAATTATATGATACCCATTTCATTTCATTGGTTATTGAATTTATTCATTACGATTCGGTGGTAAAAATATGTTTGTGTTAATTAAGAAATGGGTGAGGCCTATATCTATATATAAATAAATCGGTAATGATCATTATCCCTTGACTTAGGTATGGCTGTAACGAGGGGGTGGTGAAATCAGTTCAATAAAATAATCCTCTTTCTAATATGGTCTTGGGAGTTAACTTTGAGTACTATAATGTTAATAGGATTGAACATGACTTCCATGATAGTTCGATTTGTGAACCCATACAACTATTATTGAAATTATTGTGATGCCCTGACTATACTGGAAATAATAATATATATTTATGTGACAATAACAAAAATTCTTTATCTTATTCATATGTTATGGTCTAATGGATTATTATCTATAATCCATTTTCATTGATATATTATGAACATCCCATATTTATGCCATTACTAATGTATATGATATTTTATATTAAGGGTATGATATTAAATTATTATTCACATGATCACATTCCTTTATTTTCATGTTACTCTTATGTATCTACTTTGCATACCCTTATTGGGAATCTCATCCCAACCTATTTTTATGTTTTCCTTCCCCATGTTTTATACAAAGGATTTATATAGATGAAATAAAAGGGATGATCTTTATGAGAAAATTTGTATATATTTCACCTTGTCTGATTATTTTGATCCAGGATTAAAAAATCAAAAAACTATTATGGTCATCAAGAATGTAGTTTTCGAAATGTTCTGAATGTTAATCTAAAATGATTTCATATCCTTCTATGTTAAGTATGGGTATTTATATATGAGATCAACCATTATTTTTTTCTAATTTCCCCATTTTATTACGAATTGGTTAATGTTGATAATGTATTAAATGTTTACTAATAAGTATTAATAATGGGATAGATGTTGATGATATCTCATAAAATAAGGTGATTATGTATCTATTATCAAATGAAAACAATGTTTTATGACCCACATATATGATTTATTGCGAAATGTATTTTATATTTATTTATATGATTAATTATCTATGTGTATTATTATCATGTTGCATTTATCAATATCCTATATCTCCCTATAATTTGGTAGATAGTTTTTTATATCTCATGAAATAGTTATTCAAATTGAGTATAGAAGGGTGATCTACAATGGGATGAAAATATTGATTTATTCTCCTCTTTGTTATATAAATTAGTTTATGAGGCAAAATCCACATAGTTGTGGAAATCATTTATAGATGTTTGATACTCTATAGTTTCATAATGAAATAATAATGTCTTCACAATAGTGTTATAATATCTAGGATGTGATGCCTTCAATTTGTTTTTTTCAAGAAACATTTATTAATTCATGAAAAAAGGTTTTGTGGTAAATTGGTAGTGATAAATTATACACAATGATAAGAATAATAGTTCATTATTAAGGTTGAACTATTTGATGATTTCCAATTCTATTTATCCACAAATGTTTCTATAAGATAATGTTATATTCCATGGTTCATGTATATTCTTTTTAATTTTAAATCACTAATTCCATTTTATATGTTTGATCATTTAATATAAGAAATAATTATTTAATATGCTCTGGAAATATTATTTAATTAAATATTCAAATATTTTATCAGTTATTTCTCCCTTTTTCATGTATTCTAATATGATTTTGTAATGTTAATTTATCAATCAGTTTATAAAATATTCTAATTTTGATCATTTTATCAGAGCCCTTCCTTATATTCATCATAACTAAGGATACAATGATATGTATAACCTATCAAATCATTATATTTATATCCAATATTGATAGTTTTCATAAAAATGTTCAAAATAATATTATTGTATATATATTGTACAAAATTAAAAAAATGGGATTACAGAGTGTCTAATTATTGTGTGATTTTCTGATTGATTAATGTGAAATTAATTATTTTTTATAATATTGACTAATTTTTGAATAAAATATATTATAGAATTTAGGTGTTTTTATCACTAGAATTGTGGGTACTGGTCATGAGAACCATTTTATTATGTTGGTGTCCTTTATGTTTCCATTAACCTAACACTTTGAAATTGTTATTTGTTTTTATCTGTTATGTAGTGATGGTTTGTGGTATGAATATGTGGATATGTTGTTTTAATCGGATGTTTATATGTGATTGGTGTTATGTGGTTATAAAAGGGTTGGTAGGGCCATGATTATTTTCTTTAGAGAATGACCGAAATATGTTAAATATGCATGTGGTCATTCTCTCACCATGAACATGATTATGATATTATTTTGTTTTTTTTAATTCTCTACTATTTCTATCTCAATATACGGGATCCTTGATATACAAATAGTTTTAATGTTGGGGTACTGTATGCCACATTGTTAGTACTATTAGTATGAAAACATCATTATAACATGAATGTTATGATAGTTCCAAATTATTTGACAGATGGATATCTTAATGAAATATTCATTCTCCTAGTGACCAATTCTCTATGTCCCCATATGATATACAAATAATTGATTCCAATTTTGGTCTATTATTCTAAAAAAATAACATGATTGTGTGATTCATTAAAAATGCTTATTTAAAAATTTTCACTTCATGAAATAAACTAAAATGGGAATTTTGTTCTCCCCCATTCCACTTTGTAGAGTAGTCCACACCTCTCTCCAGAGATCATTATATGTACATTATGACCCATTACAATTCATAAATGGTTTGAACGTAAATCGTATAGGTAAACCATCCTGACCAATATACATCGTCCCATTATATATTTCTTTATAGTTTCATAAGCATATAATGAAGTACAAAACATCATTTTCTTGTTCACTCAATTTTTATTCTGGATTAATGTGGTTTAAGGGTTTTTATGGGATCTCCGAGTTTTCTATAGTCTCATAATATAATGATTATGGTTGATTACAATCACTATTTGAAAATAATAGATATTTAAGGTGTGAAATCATTTTTATAGAACATTAAATGTTAAAATATATTTTAATTGTTGGTTTTGAGAAAGGTTACATATATTATTGAAATATTTTCATACATATTGAATATGATTTAATGAGGATACAAGTAATATATTTTATTTTAAATAAGTGAATAGTTTTTCATTTTAAATAATGAAATATGACATTTTTAGATATACTTGTACATAATTTTTTTATAAAATAGATTATCTGGGTAATCAAAATTAATTTTCTTACTTCAAAGGATATATTAGATCTTTAAAAAACAAATGGAAACTTTTTAAGGATTTATAGTGTTTGAAATTTTTAATTAGGAATTTATGTCATATAACAGTTATAATTTGAAATTATATTCATGATATTTAGTGTTCTCTAGATTATATCCTTTATGGAGGGATCATGAGCTGTAACACCTTGAAATTTTATTAAATTAAATCAATGGTTTATACAGTATATGAGGTAGAACATTGATCCTTAATGAACAATGAAGTATCATTATATAAGTGTTTCTTTTGTTACTGAGAATTTGAATTGGTTGAAATGAATAATATTAACAATGTTATGAAAAAATTATAATTTTTATATTCAATTTAAAATTTCGAATTAACAATTATAAAATAGGAAATCCACTTTTAATAAATTAATTTCGTTATTATAAATTATTTTATCATATTTATTTTAATAATTTTTTGATGAATTTATAAATTTAATTTCTAAATCTTTTAGGAGTTTTATTTTTTAGTGACTGTGTTTTATTTAAGAACAACATTACAAAATTATGTTATAGTGATGTATTATATTTTCTTTGAAATTAATTTTTTTAAATAAATTTTAAAAAAATATTGAATTAGAAGATTTTTTTTTGTTTCATATAATTTAATTTCAATTAAAAATGAAATTTTTGTTTATTTATCAAAAAATTTAATCACATATAATTTCATAAACATAAAAAAATAAAAAAATCTCAAATGATTATTTTACCTGTAGTTTCTATAAATAAAATTGTACACTTAAAAGGATTTTTTTCTATAAGAATATTAGTAAATATTTTGATTAACTTATAAATTAAATATTCTTATTATATAACTAAATATGGAAAATGATATTCCACATTTGGAATTCACATGTCCAAATTCATTAAACATTTTCCTTTTATATTTTATGACTTGTAAACATAGCAAATAATTTTCACCATTATAAGGTTGAATCATGTAGATAACATTTAATACAATATGGGAAAGAAAAAAAAGACCCAAATAATTACCATATTTTATTAGAGGACTATAACTCAACCATGTGAAACAACATTTGGAATATATGGTAAATTGTTTCCTTAATTCATTGATATTGATATTGATATTATTTAATGTAACGAAATGTCCAAAATGGAAATTTCTTTGAATTATTATCTCTATATTTATTAAATAGGGATAAAAATAATATATATTCATTTATAAAAGAGATATTTTTATTATAAATAATTTTTTATTCATGATAAATTATTTCAAATTTGTTATAAATATATTTATAACATAAATGATTTTCCAAAAATTTCAATACATATATTTAATTTCTAAAATATAAACTAAGATGACTATAAAAAAATTAGAATAAATATAAATTTAATGAAATATTTTTTTAGTGAATTTTATAAATAAATATACCATATTATTGATGTGTTAACGGGTTAAATTTAAGATCATTTTCTGTCATGTTGTTCTGAGTGTTAAATTAATGAAATAGTACAAAAATAAAGAGTAATGATATTTCATAATAGGTATTATTTATTTAAAATTTATAAAATTCCAAAAAAATAAAATATTTGGAAAAAATACCTTCAAAATTTATAATATATAAACCATGTTCAATTAATTATGAAAATATTCATGTGTAGTAAATATCTGAACCTCTAAATTATAAAATTATTTTTTATTGGTGTAATTTTGAAAATGTATAACATGGATCTAAACAAAATCATACATTACAAAACATATTATAAACATGACCAAATTTTATTTTGTAATCATATTTATACCTATAATATTCATTAATTGTAAATATATCATTTATGAACACTTCTTAATGATAAAAAATATATTAATTTAATTCATTAGTAAATTCCAATGGAACATATCCCATCTCTTATAAAATAGAATCTCAGTTACTCTTTCATTAATAATTCAAAAGACCTTTATATTAGAAACTCATCATCCTAATATATTAAAAACATCTATAACCATATTCCTATGAACTTTTTATTTTCCAGATACCATCCTTACATGGCATAAGGTGTAACAAATAAGAGATTGTCAGAGGGATTAGTGAAGTCTTTAAAATAATTATATAGTTTTATTTTTCCTTCCACCTCCATTAAATATAATTCAACTATAATGGTATAATATTATTCATTTTTAATATATAATAATATATTAATTTTTAATGGAATAACCTAAATCTATTTCCTCTCCCATCAAATGGTAAACAAAACCATTTGTAGACTGTGTGGATGACTACTACCACAAGAACCAATAAAATTAATTACCCATTATCGCCTCACATGAAAATTTATAGTGAAATATATAATATTTATATATATATATATATATGAAATTATTTAAATACATATAATATTAAGAATTAGTATGTCATATAATTTTTTAAATCATAATGCATTGAAAAATCATAATGTTATTTGTGCCTACATGTCCATTTCCACCCCCTAGTATGAAGTGTCAACGTATTATAATTATTTAAACATATGGATGGTAAATATAAGTGTATATAAATAAATAATGGTTTATATACAATATAATTTTAATTTTATAAATATAAAATAATACTTTAATTATTTCTAATAATATTGTTAAAAATTTAATAGTTAATCAGTCACATGTAGAGACTACCGTATCCATTATTTTAACAATATATATTTTACATATCCATCATTCATGGTTATATTTAAAATATTAAATTATTTATAAAAATTATAATTACTTTATTTTTCATATTCTATAGATAATGATATAATGACATTACTGACAATAATCAAACTATCAATGATATTTTGGACTTAAGATTTGAATATCGTCAAAATGTTCGATGTGAACATATTGGATTAAGTAATGGTATATAATATGGAAATAAATAAAATAATTGGAATAGTATTATTTAATAAAATTCTTATGAAATTAAATAATTAACATAATTTTTTTTATCTCCGATGAAAAAAATATAGACGATGAGTCAGACTTTATGTACACGGCCTATTACATTAAACCAAAAATTGTAAATATACTAAACATTTTTTCATAAAAATAATATATTCCCTTTAAATAATCATAAACATATTTTATTTACTTATTTATATAGAAACCAAATAATTATAATGAATTTTTTTTTGTAAAAAAGTTAACATGTTTTAATGAAAAAATATTTTTTAGGAAATAATTTTATTTTCTTTGTGTAAGAAAATAGAATATTTTATATTTAAGTATACCGACTAAATATAATTTCCTACCAACAAATTAATTATTTTATATAATTATTTCCTTATAATATTATATATTTTCTTTAATAGAAAAGAATATTTACCTTTAATTTATGTAATTTTAAAAAGGGATTTAAATTGAAATGATATTTTTATATCTGGAAATTTTTTCCTAACAGGTATAATGAGTATCTAGGAATCAATATTTTATTCATGTTATTATTTTCCTATATATTATTCACATTATATCTATTCTAAATAATTTGGAATGATTCAAAATTATATATATGTGTATCTATCACATATTCCATTTTTCTTTTTCCTACCTCGAATAGTTTAATGTAAGACATATGACATTTATCAATGTCATGTTTTTGAAATATCTTATTATTATGTTATATGGATAAATTAATATTTTATAACATTTAATTACTAATTATTTTGATTGTTTATTATTATTTATTTCCTTTTTTGGATCATATTATAACAATATTGTTCTTATACGTGATCCTAGATAGATCTCCAAGGCATTGGGTGTAGTATTTTTCTCATGGGACATTCTATATTGTCTTAAGGATTAATCATAATCCACTGTGAGAAATTTTACACCATGCAATAGTGTGTTGGAACTAGTCCTACACTTATTTTTATATCATTTTTTGAGTTTCTTCCACATTTCCCTAGATTCATTGTCCTTATGATACCATAATCATTATTTTATTCTCTCATATCACTAATATGACATTAACAAGATTTATTTATATGTTTTTGTAGATATTTATTTTAATTTCAATATTTTATAAAATGATATTTTGATTTGGAAGATGGATTATTCCATTTTACGGTGAAAATGATTGTTGTTAAAAAAACAGTTTTAAAGGATTAACATATTTTCTATGCAATCCTCTTAATATATTTGACTGCATTGTTATTTCTTTTCAAGTGTTTAATGGAAAATATTTTCATGTGAATCCAATTTTATGTGTTTTAAATTATTTCTTGGTATTTGTGTTAATTATGTTAAAATAAACACTCTATTATATTTCTATGGCCATTAATTTGAGTAAAAAGTTACTTTTTTCCTTTTGTATCCCTTATAGAGGTTTCTTATCCCCATCCCATATTTGTAAATGTTTTAATAGTATTTTTAGGTGATTTGTTAGAATGTTAATGTCATGATGAACATTGAGATGTTATATATCAAAATGAATTTTTTATTATAAATTCATTCTTCATGTGGGAAAATGCATTCTTTTTTGGAAGTGACCACTTTATTATATATATATATATATTTATGGAGTAATATTTAGGAATTAGTTCCCTATGACACAAATAATGAATATTATCTACTGTAAGTTAATGAATTCATCAAAAAAACAAATGAACATGTTATGTTTATGGTCACTCAATTATAGTTGGTGTGACATGGTTGGTCTAGATAACATTAGAGACTAATAATTCTTAATGTATGATTAAATTAAGTGTAATGGATTCCATCATGAGTTTATAATTATATGGTTGATCATATGTTCAATGTCAAAGATACCTCAGTTTATGTTTATGGTGATTTTATTTTGACATGATTAATTATTATTTTAAGACCTTTCTTAATGTCTAGTAATATACAATCCTTATATTTAAGGTGAAGGATTATATTAAAATAATGATTTTATACTTTATAGACAAATGATAAATAGAATAATATATCCTTGATGTTAATTAATTAAATATAGTGAATAATATTGTGGTTAATATGAAAATTTTCATCATATTATGTAATTTTAAAGATATAATATTATTATTTTAGTAAAAAGATAACTTAATGGCTAGGAAAAAACTAGTTACAACCTAAATAGATGCCTGGATCAAATCAAAAAATGAAAGGGAAAATTGGGTAATCACCTTTCCCTAGCCCGCGTGATGCCCCATTTTGTATGAAATTATTTTACAGAATAATAAATTTCCTAAAATATTACTATGTTTAGTTTTGGAAGATAATTTTTATGGTATTGGTAAAAATGGTTTTGAATGGTAACATGGTGATTAAGTGAAAATTATTATTTGGCTATATGATCACACTAATTTAGGAAAACATATTATGGATAAGGTATAAATAATACTATGGTATTTTATTTGTGTAATAAAAGTTGAATTATATTTTTAATGAATTTATATTTTTAATGTTTCTTTATGGGAATATGGTTCATTTATGGAAGTAATTATTATATTTTTGAGATTATATGATTTTAGAGTATGAAATCATGGTTATTTGACATAATGAGTGACTAATATTGATTAAAGCTAATTTTTAAAATAATATTAAAACATTATGTGATTAAATCTTTCATATATTTATTTTTTGACTTTTTTTAGATAATGATGAAAATATTTTAGGTTAGAGTTTTTATCAATCGATCAATGTTAAAATTGTTTATTTATTTCAATGGCTTTTTGATTAATGTTATATTTATTATATGATATTTTATTATTTTCAAAGAATATATTACATTATTCTAATATTTTTTTAATATCCCAATATAGAAAGAATAAATTTTATTCCTATTGTGTATTTTTTTATCAATTATATGGTTTTTAAAGAATTAGTATAGAAATAACATCTGGAATGGTCATTGTTTTGGAAGAATGATAATATTTTGTGGAAATTGATTAATTTATGAAATTATACATTTTAGGTAAGTATATTTCATTTTATTTTAAATATATATAGAAAAATATTTCCATAACTCTTGGAAGAGAATATTTAAATATTTTATCCAATTTGTTTTTTTGAATTAATTGATATCCGTTTTCAGAGTTTTGGGGTTTCTTGTTTTATAATCATTAACATTCTCATTATCATTCATATCTATGCTATCAATTATCTCACCCACCCTCTTTAAATATAATAAGTTTCTTTTTTCCCTACATGAATTAATATTCAATTCACAATAATGTTATTTCAATTGGAACTCTAGTTATGTGATGAGCATCATATTTTATTTTCCCTATTTTAAATTGTTTTTGTTGCACTCTTTATGTATTAATATTTTTGCAATGATCACAAATCCTATTCAGTCTATAAACCATGTTAACTATATGTAATCTATCTCACATCAAATTTATAATTTTTTACTAAAATAAATCTAAAGCTCTTTAGTTCTATACACTTAGTTCGATTACTATATACTATATATTGTTCTACTTTATAATGAATTCTCTGAAAAATTATTCAGTTTAATCCATTCCATAAATATCACTACTTTTTTCTGAATATAGATATTTTCATATGTATGAGACATCATGACTTAGAGACCCTACGAACTAGCAGACACCATGACATCCAGACAATATGAACTAGCAGACATCGTGACATCCAGACACCATGTACAAGAAGACACCATGACATCAAGACCCAGTGACCATGAGACACTATGAAAAAACAGACACTATGACATCTAGACATTGTGACCATGAGACACTGTAATGAAGCAGACACCATGATCAAAAGACACCATGACCAATCCAGACACTGTGTGAAGGAGACACCATTTCCATGATATAATGTGACATTGTTTCTCAATCTGTTTGTCATCTTTAAATTTAATATCTAATTTTCATATTTGAAGATGTTAAATGCCCTGAATTAATTAACGTATCTTTGTAGACTTTTCATCTAACAGTACAAGGTATGAGGTGCAAAATACACGCAACAAGTCAGCTCAAACATTGGTACTCTGTGAGAAAAGAGTAGTGCAGCTAAGAAAAAAAATATACTGAAAAGAGGAACAAGTGGGTGGGCGCGAGCACGACAACGAATAATTCACTTTGAGAATTTTTGAAGAATGAATTTTCTCATACAACTCAATGCTACCGAATAACACATGAAGCATACATGAGTCCCAAAATCGAGAATATCTTCGTATTATCATTCATCATGAAGAACACTAGCTGGATATGTCTGACTGGAGACTCTCTGTTTTCTATATGAGGACATGATTTCTGCATCGTCTTCTTCTTAGAAGTCTAGAGCTACAAAGACTAACATTTAGAGCATTTATAAAACTATCTCAATATTTCTGCTATATTTTGTATCATTTTACTAGCTTTCGAGCAGTGTGTGTATCTGTATAACAACACAATAGGACTCCTGCATTAAAATGAAGGATACAAGATATCCTTACTCAAACATCTTTTTACACTTGTGTATACCCACAGATAAGTATGGAAGAGGTCCATGTTTAGCCTGGTTGTTTGTACCCACGGTGAACTATGGAAGAGGTACCTGTGTGACCTGAATAGTTCTGTGTACTGTTGTTAACCCCGATCCAGGGTGTGGATCAAGTTTATTTATATAAACTTCTTGGTGGCAGGTGATCACTATGTGGAGTGGATTAGGTCTCAACTTGATACTGAACCACTTTTTCATATCTTCTATGCTGCTTAATTTAGTCTTCTCTATTTTATTGATTTACTGTATAATTCAGAAATCACTAAATACGCATTGATTGTTGATCTTGGAAAGAAGTTATAATTGTTTTGTCTTAGTAGAATAGATTCAAATGTAATTTTAATAAATGACCCTAAGATTAATGATAAATAATCAATCATCTAAGAAGTTATTTAAACAGTAAAACTCTTATGACAATATAACCTTGTTTAACTCGGATATCTTTAACCTTTTGGGGAAACCTTTTAAGAATACTTTTTAACTTGGAATTTTTATAGATACTCAATTCACCCCCTCTTGATGAATCTTCACTGACCAACATTTGGAATTAGATAGTGTTTATTAAGGACTTGTTTAACTTACTTCAACTGTGATTATAGTTGTACTTCGAAGATCTGTAAATTTATGTTAATTATAAATTTCTAGATCATTCACAATATTTCTGTATTATGGATAGAAGATTGGAAGGTGTTGCAAACAACATGCCACCATTCTTTAATGGAACCAACTATGCTTAGTGGAGAATTAAAATGAAAATGAAATTAAAAAGTATGTTTTTTGACATTTAGTATTCCATTATTAATGAATATAATATTCATTCTATTGTTAGAATCACATGGGATGAATCTATCAAAATTTATGACAATAAAAATTGAAAAGCTATGAATGATTTATACCGCTCCATAGGAGATGAGTAATTCAATAGGATTTATACTTGTAAAACTGCCCATGAAATTTGGGATACCCACCCTATCTCACAAGAAAGAACATCTACTGTAAATGAAATGAGACTTAATACATATAATATTATATTTTGAAACTTTAAAATGTAATCGGATGAGCCCATCTCTGAAATATATATTAGGTTCAATGAAATTTTCAACACAATTATTTCTCTTGTAAGAGAAGTCCCTGCCCAGGAACAGACCACGAGAATTCTCATATGCCTACCTGACAGATAGAGAGGAACCTCTGTATCTATTAGAGAATCATACGACATCAACAACCTACCTATTAAGGAACACATTGGGAAACAGATGATGTATGTAGAGGTTTTTAATGTCATCAAGGAAGCAGAGGATGAACCAAAAATAGAATCCATTGCACTCAATACCACCACTTCTAATCACAAAGACAAAGGGAAATTGGAAGCTTCTGTAGAAAGTTCCCGAAGTGATCAATCATCACCTGATAGTGATGATGAGATGGCTCAATTAGCCAAACGAAAAAAGAAATTTTACAAGAAGAATA
This sequence comes from Viscum album, assembly GCA_963277665.1. Taxonomy (NCBI): domain Eukaryota; kingdom Viridiplantae; phylum Streptophyta; class Magnoliopsida; order Santalales; family Viscaceae; genus Viscum; species Viscum album. The sequence goes on along the minus strand of OY728151.1, from coordinate 12,696,974 downwards.
AATTTTTCCAAAAGCCTAACTTCAAGGGAAAATATGACCAAAAAGGACTTTGGATGATGTATTGGAAAATAAGTGACAAAACTGATGAGATTGTGTGCTATGAATACAACCACAAAGGATATATCAAATCTGACTATCCGAAGCTTTAATATAAAAAGAGATATGAGGACCAGGACAAGATTTAGAAAAAGGCAATGAAATAAACTTGGAGTGCTTCTTAGGATAGTTCTAGCGACTCAGAAACATCACATGATGAACAACCCAACAATGGAAATATGTGTTTTATGAAAAACACATTTTGAGGTAAAACTGGACTCTCCTATTCATAATTCATACTGTTCTATAGATGAGAGTGACTCCAAAAACACGAATAATGAATAAATATTTCAATACTGTAACATGTTTGAAGAAACATACAATGAACAAAAAGACAAATATAAATCATTGAAGAAACAATATTCTCTTACTGTGAATGTTAAATCTGAACTCACAACTGAAAAAGGAAAAAATTCTCAACTTCAAAAAGAGAACAATTAATAAAAAATTCTACTGAGCAATTGAAGAATTACCTAGAAAAGTTTAACAATTGGAGAAATACCCTTACTCAAATTAGATGTAAACAAATTTCCCCTAAATAAAACACCACCATTGGTTATAAACATGGAAAAAGAAACCTTGGAAGAACAATTTTTTTTCTAAATCATGGACATATAGTTTTACTCATAGTTCTGGACACAAATCAACTAATTCAATTTATGATACACTTCCTATCGTTTCATGTTTCTTTGGACCAAATAGAGTTTATTTTTCAAATACTTTACATAATTTTTATTGGAAACCTATGAGGCAGATGTAGGTAACTAAATCATTTATTACTAATATTACTGGACCCAAACAAGTAAGGGTACCAAATTTTTTTATTGATTAATAATTTTTTAGGAATGTTGTATAAAGATTTCATGTAATAGTATATGTTAATTGGACAATGGATGTTCAAGACACATGAAAAGAGACTACTCATGCTTCAAGAACCTAATAAAAATAATGGGAGGACATGTCACTTTTGGTGACAACTCCAAAGGAAAGATTATTTTCCTCGACCAAATATGTTACTCTATCTCAGTTTTAATTTCTAATGTTCTGTTTGTTGATGAATTAAAATATAATCAGCATCGTATCTCACAATTATTTGATAATGGATTTCATGTAAGATTTGGAAATTATTCATGCAATATATTTAATTATAAAGAATAATTTGTGTTTTCTTCATTTAGTAATGAATGTGTTTACTCTATTAACATAGATTCCTTAGCTTCTCAAAATACATCATGCTTAAGTGTATTTCATAAAGGGTCTTGGATCTGGAATAGGAGACTAGGAAACTGTAATATTCACTCCCTTATAAATATTACTAGTAAAATATTAGATAAAGAATTACCCAAACTTGAGTTTACAAATGACAAAGTGTGAAATCCCTGCCAAAAAGGAGACAAAAAAATTTCATTCACAGTAAAGAAAGATGTGTCAAATTCTAAACCTCTCGAACTGGTTCACATGGATTTGTTTGGACCATCAAGAGTTTCTTGATTATATGGGAATAAAAATGTTTATGTTCTTGTAGATGACTTTTCTAGATATACATGGACCTTCTTTCAGGCTCACAAAAGTGAACTCGTTCTTAATTTACTAAATATTCTAAGTCTGGGGAAAATTATAGTGGAATTAGAATCAAATCCTAAATACGTGATCATGGTCGTGAGTTTAAAAGTCTAGAATTTGAATCCTTTTACTCAAAAAATGTTTATAGTCACAACTTATCTTCCCCTAGAACACCTCTACAAAATAGAGTTGTATAAAGAAGAAATAGAAACCTGTAAGATATTTCTAGTACAATGATTAGTGAATATAACCTACCTAATTATTTATTAGTTGATGCTATCAATACAGAATGCTACATAATCAATAGATTGCGGATCAAACCTATTCATAAAAGGACTCCTTATGAGTTAATGAACAATCGAAAACCCAAGGTTAACTACTTCAATGTTTTTGGTTGAAAAATCTATATTTTTTATACAAACGAAAATATTAACAAATTTGCATTCAAGAGTGATGAAGGTATCATTTTAAGATATTCCATGTCCAGTAAAGACTATAGAGTGTTCAATAATAGAACTAAATGTGCGAAATAATCCTTCCATGTCAAATTTGATGAAAAAGATCCACATGAGCCTAAAACAATTCTAGAGAACCTAGAGGACGATGTATCAAATCTGAACATTAATCCAAAATCCTCAAACCATTCTGTGAAAGGGTATTTGAAAATATACCATTTTGGAAATTCCTTAGACTCAAGTCACAATGAACCTGAACATGTTGATGAACCTAAAATCCCTAGTCCCGACTTCATTAGTTCTATTAGAACTCTTAAAAACCATCCTTTGGGTGATGTTGTAGGAGAAGTGGACAAAGGAACTCAAAATAGTGCTTCTATTAAGAAATCAGGTTTAACATCATGTCTTTTTGTCACAAATTGAACATAAAAACATTAATGATCCTATCCACGATGAATTTTTGGTGATGTCTAGGCAATAAGAACATAATAGGTTTGAAAGGAACAATGTTTGGAAACATTTTGAAATAACTAAGGAAACATTCACCATTGTCACTAAATGGGTGCTAAAAAAAGTTAGATGAAGATAGTGACATAGTTAGAAACATGGATAGATTGGTTGAACAACACTATACTCAAGAAGAAGGAATTGACTATGAGGAGACCTTTGCACTAGTAGCTAGACTTGAAGCCATCAGAATCCTTCTTGATTATGCTGCACATCTGAATTTCAAACTATATAAAATGGAAGTTAAATGTGAATTATTTAATGTGTATATATGTACATATGTCTTTTTTGAACAACCCCCTATCTTTACAAACCCCAAAATTTCCAATTCATATTTTTAAATGATCAAAAGAATTATATGGTTTGAAACAGGCTCCAAGAGCTTGGTGTGATTGGTTGAGTACATTTCTTATTTCCAAAGGTTTTACAAAAGGAATAGCTGATCCTAACCTTTTTATTAAATGAATTTCTAATGATGTTTTAGTTGTTAAAATCTATGTAGATGACATTATATTTGGATCTTCAAGAAATTCATTTTGTCTTGATTTTTATAAAATGATTCCAAATGAATTTGAAATGAGTTTAATGGGTGAACTAAAATTCAATATCAGATTTAAAATCTATAAAAATAATTACGGTATTATTTTAACTCCAAGTAAATATACTAGAGATCTTCTGAAATGTTTTGGATTTGATAGCACTAAAAGTAGTGAAACTCCCATGAGTACCACTTGTAAGTTGGATCTAAATGAATATGGAAAATCTGTTGATCAAACAACTTATAGAGGAATGATTGGAACTTTAATATTATTAACTTCTAGTTGACCTGACATTATGTTTAGTGTGTGTATGTGTGCTCATTTTCAAGAAAATCCTAAGAAATCTCATTTACATTTTGTAAAGAGAATTTTCAAATACATCAAGAATACACCCAATCTAGGACTGTCCTATCCTAGAGGAAAATCATTGGAATTAGTTAATTATTTTGATGCTGACTTGAGTGGTTGTAAGTTAGATAGAAAAAGAACCTATGGAACATGTCACTTTTTAGGCAAGTCACTAGTATCATGGTGTAATAAGAAACAAAATTTTGTAACATTATCTACTCCAGAAGATGAATACATAGCTTCAGGTAGTTGTTGTGCACAAATCTTTTGGATGAATCAGACATTACTAGATTATAGATATCAATTCAGGCATATACCTATAAATTGTGACAACACAATTGCCATTAACATCTTGAAAATACGTTTTCACATTCTAGGAAAAATCATATTGATGTAAGTCATCACTTTTTGAGAGATCTTTATAAAAAGTTGATATAACATTGGAATTATTTGGTACTGAATATCAAATTGCTGATATATTCACCAAACAACTAAATTTTGAAAGAGTAGACTACATCATACATTAACTAGGCATGATAAACCTTAAGTAAATGTCTTAGTATTTTATATCTTACTGTTTCATATTTACGGTCTCACTGTAGGTATTTCTTAATTACTGTCTGATAGTAACTATCTCACCATAAGGTTCAGTCATTGTCTCACTGTAAGGTTCAATCACTGTCTAACCATAAGGATCAATCCCTGTCTCATCGTAATGTTCAATCAATGTCTCATAGTAAAGTTCAGTCACTGTCTCACCATAAAGTTCAGCCACTCTCTCACCGTAAATACCTAATATGGTCTCACCATAAAAATTTTTATTTACAAATTATGAACCATATCACTGTAATTATTCATTCCACCATTTTATTTTTCTGTGATTTTTTTGCACTGATTGGTATTCATAAATGAGAAAATAAAGAATGTTTCACTTGTCCTTCACTTGAGCATTATTCTATTAACTCAATTAGTAACCCTTCTTCAACCCTTCAATCCTTCTCTCTGTCAAACCTTAGGAGAATACCCAGGATGAAACTCCCTTCGTCATCAAATCCTGAGAAATGTAGCTCAAAGAAGAAGAAGATCGCACCCAAGATAGAAACCAAAGGTCCTCTAAATCCAAATCTGGTGAACCGAGTAGTGGTACCTGAGAAAGAGATATACCCTAAGCAGATTCTGTCGAGTAAGTCTCTAGTTGTGAATGTTTTAAAAGATAAAGTCATGTTATAATGGGTTATTATGGAAGATAGACCTATCCAGCCTAACTTAGTGGCTCAATTTTATCAGTTTGTTTGGTTCTCCTTCAATTTTGAATATCGTAATGCTATGAGAAGTAGGATAAATGGCCAGAAATTCACATTCTCTTCGAGGTTATGGGATGAATGATTTGGGATACCTCATGAAGGCATATGTGAGGACTATTTGATAGTACCTCCACCTTCTACTGGATTCTTTGTTTTGGAAGACACTCGGAAATGCTTAATCAGAAATTGAACCAAGAGGAGATCCATAACTGCTAAACTGGATGGATAATCTAGACTTCTGTTAAAGATCATTCTGAACTTGATTATCCCCAGAAAAGGTGGTTTCATTGTACATAAAATTCAAGATGTGTTTTTGATTCAAATTATGATAAATGATTATAAGATCAACCTTTCTAAGTATTTCATACACCATATGTGTGGGCTGATCAAAACCAAATCCAAGACAACCTCCCATTTTTATTCTCGACTTATCTCAGCCATGCTTCATGCCAAAGGTATGGTTGGACCTAACGAAGAAGCTATCAAGGAATGTGAGTTCTGCCTTTCAAAAGTAATTATCAAAAGGATGAAAATCAATTGGAATCCTTGGAAAAAGGTATGGGTGGAAGAAAATGATAAGATCAATGAAAAGATCAATCTAGTGGAACATTCCTTAAGACAAAAAGTTATTTATGTTCTTAATTTGGAACGAGATGAAGATTTTGAATATTTTGAAGAAGAAGAAGAAGAGGTTGTTTGTCCTCCCGTGGAAACTATTTCTAATAAAGTAAAAAATACTCCTGCGCCTCATGTAGTAAGTGAAAAAAAGTCCTTTCTTCTAAAGATGTTGTTAATCATGAAGATCAAGCCGAATTTGAAACAAAATCTATTTCCAAAGAAACCAAAAAGAATGTTATGAAATATCTTATAGAAGAAGAATTACTTGTTATGCATGAATCTAACCTTGAGGAACTCCCAGTGGAATAATCTGTTCTTAAAGAAATTCCTCTGGCTGAGGAAAGGCAAGAGCCAGATTTTTAGTTGGCTAGATAGGAAACAGGTGAGGAACTATGATATGATTTCATGGAAATAGATAAAGACCCTAAGACTCTCAGTCCAAAGAAGGATGAAAATATTGAGGGGGGGGGGACCCCAAATCTGGAATCAATTGAAGTACCAAAACTAATTGATCCCATCCCTATAGACACTTGGTTTATGATCTGTAGTTTTTATGATGTGAATGACTCTCAGGAAGTCTCAATAAGATCCCTCTACTATTCTAATATGTTCCAATTGAAATATGACTCTAATATTTCCCCTGAAAAATAACATGATCCTGCCTCAGTCCTTATCTCTGAACCTTCACCATAACAACCATCCTTGTTGATTAAATATGATCTAAAAGAATTTGGAGCTACCCTTTTTGTTTGTAGTTGAAAAACTCTTGAATACCCAACCAGATCCTGTAAAAAATCTAAGTGAAAGAGATTCCTTAAGTTTTTTGGAAAAAGTTATTTGGCAGATTCTACCCAAAATGCTTCATGAGATTTAGGAAGTCAGAGTTGAAAACATACTACTTAGTGATGAAGTGAAGACTCTAAGAGGTATGATTGAAGACATGACGAAAGTGATGAATTCGATGTCAGATCCTGCTTCTCATCCTATGGAGACTATTATTCCTCAAACCCCATAGAAGATTGCCTCTCAGAGTCAACCTCATTAAACTTCTTTAGCTGAAAATGACGTAGAAAGAAACAAAAAGATTGTAAAAGTGATGCAAGAGCATGTTGTTAGTCTTAACAATCTCACTCATGAGTACACGGGGTGCCTTAAAAAAGTGGTAAATCAACTAAAATCTCTTAACTCAGCTATCACTAAAGCATCCTGACAGTCATCTCAACCTCCCAAAGATAGTGACCTGCTCAGAAGAGTGGTCAAAGAAGAACATCAGATTGTGCTTAGTGGTATTAAAAAAGATTCTCTATCTAAAGATATCACGAATAGTAACAGACTTCTTGATCTGGAAAAATCCATTAAAAAATTTCTAATGATGTTCAACAAGAAATTTCCAATAAATTAGATTTCTACTTCAACCGAATCATCTCGAAGACTAACATGGCCAATCATTTCAAATACCATGTAGAAAATCAAAGGATTCCTCTGGTTACTCAAGACATCATGACTCAAGTCCAAAAGCTCACAGAGTTCACTCGTCTGTTAGAAAAGATTATGGAAAACAAGGATGACTTCGAGAAAGCTATGAATTACGGTAGAGAAATCATTGCAAATTTTATCATGCTTCTGAGGCCATACCATCATGTACAGAGTACAACCATTGTTGCTCCTGTGGCTGCAGCTCTGAGACCTGGTTTGCCTACATTCACCTCTGCCCTAGCCTCCACATCTATGTCGGTCATTCAAGCACCGATTCCGATCATGCGAGTGATATTTGGTCAAAAAATCCCTCGGTCTTCTTCTACACCTACTCTGGATCCCTCTTTCTTTGAAGATCCTCTTTTACCTTCTATATCAACCTGCTCACTCCCCTATTCTACCTCAACCACTTCGCCTATGACATCCTCTTCTGATGTCACTAGTAAGGGAAAAGAGAAGACCATCCAGTGAAGAAAGATAGTGCATACTCTCTAGCGGAATTGCCTCTTCACACATGGAAAAGAAATCTGTAGCAGTCAGAATGAACTTGCATTGGGTGCTCGTCGCTAGTGGGTAAGGTCCTACAAAATCCAACCCCCAGACTACAAAGGGACAAGAGTACTTGGTAGTGTTGAGAGGCTCCGGTGGCCGATGCACGAAGTTAGCATGAACATGGAACACATGGAACTTCTTGGAGAACTCGATGCAGTCATGGATCATGGAGGGCCATAAGTACCCCAATCTTTGAATCTGGTGAGACAACTTTAACCCGGCTTGATGGGAACCATAGGAACCATCATGAACCTCTTGAATGACCTATGGAATCTTGACTCCATGAAGGCAACAGAGTATAAAACCATCAAATACGCCCTTATAAAGGATCTGGTTAAGGCTGGGACCGCTCTGAAGGGTAAAATGTAGCATGCGACGTCGGATTAACTCGCGCTCGGCCTGATCTGCCGGGATATTATCATGTTAGAGGTATTCAACCGATGGTGTCCTCCAATCAGTTACTATTTCAATCACCATATCTGAAGTACTCGGGGATCCAGACGTAGGAGAACCAACAGTAAGGTGGTTTACCCATGGGCTGCGATTGTCCTCTGGGGTAACGGGACCAATGACTCTCCGTTGTGCCATGTGGATAATCAGGTCATCCTATTTGGGCTCTACAAGCGACGCGACTACGCTAACCAAATCATCTGCTCGACCATTCTGCGACTGAGGGATGTGAATGACCTCTTACTAAGAAGGTAACTGGGCCATTAGATGGAGGGTTCACTCCAAAAATGGAATGAGGTATGGTTTCCTGACGACATAGTCGCCATTTACCTGCTTAATGACCAACTCGGAGTCCCCTTTTATATGCAGATGGGACACGTCAATCTCGAGGGACCACTCGAGGCCAGTAATGAAGGCATGATACTCAGCCTCGTTGTTGGTGCAACCCTCCGACAATAGTAATGAGTATGGAAGAATGAACCACTCCGGGGTGATGAAGACGATACCCAGGCCCACCCTATTGAGCCTAGGATCATTGAGTCTCCTACCGATGGTGCTTCGGGAGGAACCGTCAAAGTACATTTTCTAAATGGGACGACATGATTGACTGAGAGGATTTCCTCATCCAGAAAACCTAGGTCTAGAGGCTAATCCGCCAAGGTCGGGTGGGCAGCTAGAAAACACGCCAATGCATTTCCTTGGATATCCTTTTGAGGCACATACCTGATGTAAAACTGCTGGGGGATCACCGCCCACTGCGCTAGTCAGCTAGTCAATATAAGTCGGTTGAGGATGTACATCAATGGGTATACCTGAGAGTTAAGCTATACCTCAAGGTGCTGCAAGTATTTCCACAATTTTTGTACGGAAAATACGAGCACAAGGTAGCTCTTCTCGATGGGAGAATATCTGATTTCCATCTTGAGGAGCATGCAGCTAAGGTAGTAGAGGCTGTTCTCTGACCCCTCGATGTTCTTCTAGGTGAGAAGTGCGCCGAGGGACCATCCCTGGGCGGTCATGTAAAGGACCGACGACTTCCCGAAGCCAGGTGGCATCAAGACCAGAGGTTATATTAAATATCGCCTGATTTTCTTGAAGTCGGTCTGGCACTATTCATCCCATTCATAGGTTGATCATTTCTTCATGAGCCGGGAAAGGGCTTACACTTTCCAGCCAGATTCGCAATGAATCAACGTATGTAAGCTAAGTGGCCTTGTAGACCTCAATGATCTCAAATATTCCTCAAGGGAGGCATCTAAATGATGGACATGATCTTCTATAGGTCTATCTCAATTCCTCGGTACCTGAAGAAAAATCCATGGAACATTCAGGAGGTATCCCCACAAGCACACTTCAACGGGTTCATCTTCAGGTGATGGGAATGGACGAAGCCGAACACTTTCTCAAGGTCCTTGAGATGGTCCTAGAACTAGAGAGATTTGACCACCAGATCATTCACGTTGAATTCCACCTATGTTCCTAGAATCAACTTGAATATGTAATGCATGGCCCGTTGATAGGTGGCACCCACATTCTTTAGGGAGAAGGGCATAACCCGGTAACAGAAAGTACCTTGGGGTACCCTGAAAGCTGTGGACTCCTCATTCTCGAGGTCCATCCTGATCTAGTTGTACCTGGAATATCCATCCATGAAGGAGAGGACCTAGAATCCGGTCATGGAATCAATCAACAGCTCTGTCACAGGAAGGGGAAAATCATCCTTCAGACAGTGGCGATTGAGATCGCGGAAGTCGATACAGAACCTGATTTGTCTGTTCTTCTTCCTGTCAGAAAAAAATGATGGCTAGACACCTGGGGTATTTAACATCCTTAATGACGTTGGCTTTGATGAGATTATCAACCTCGACCTCAACCATGGCACCATGAGAAGGGTGCATTTTCTTGGGAGGCTGCTTGAACCCGTGATGTTTTGCCAGGAGACGAAGGCGGTGGACGAATACCCGAGGATCTAATCCTGGTATCTCATCGTAACTCCAAGAATACACATCACAGTGCTATTTGAGGAATTACGCATACCATTTCTACTGCTAGGGGGGACATGATGACACTGACCAATGTGGGTCTCAGGTCCGCCTCGCTGTCGAGGTTCACCTGTACTAACTCGTCGACCATGGTAGAGAATACTTCTTCAATGTTGGGAGGGGGGGGGATTTTTATATCCCCTTCTCCAATTGTGGAGGGATCATCCATTTGGGTAGCTACTTATGAGCCACTACACACTGATGGGAATCTGGTGCCGGATTGGGCTGTAGTGGTCATCATATCAGGAGACTCATGCACCACTGAGACTATAGCGATGAAGGTAGTTGATCCAATCCCATAGGATCTTCGGCCCAAGGGGCCATTCTTGATGACATCAAAGTAGTAGTGGCGCGTTGGCTTGATCCGGTTAATTCCAGCCTGGCATAAGAGACATGTAGGACGTACCACCGTTTCCATGATCCTGACATCCTGATACCGTACGGGGGTAGGAGGCTCCGGGATCACCCGTGCCTAGTTGGTGTAGGAGTACGAGGTGATTTTCCACTATCACATGGACCTAGGAATTGGGCTTCATCTTGAACCCGAAAAAACAAAGCATTGCCCCATGTCGGGAGTCGTAGCCTCCGATCGATGGATTGGGAAGACGTCTGCATCATTCAAACCTGCCCAAGGATCACTTGTGACCATTGTGGACTCGATCTCACCTGCTAGAATCTGCTTATCCTTGCTCTTGTAATAGTCTGCGTCCAGATAACGGGCTTCCCAAGAGGAAAAATGAGACTCATCTTCTTGGATCATGCCTAATTGATTATTAAGGGAGTATTTGAGGCATTGGTCATACAATGAGGTGACCACCGCGTGAAGGTGGACCCATGACCTGCCCATCAATGCATTTTAGGTGGTGTCCTGGGAGATAACCATGAATTCGGTGCTAGCAATTAGTCCACCGAACTGGGTCTTCAAGATGATCTTTCTGACTGGAGATTGCTCAGTCCAGTCATACCCTTGGATTCTGAGGTTGGAGGGAGTGAAATCATCCTCAGACAAACCCAGCTTCTATAGTGTCCGAGCGGGGATTAGGTTAATCCCAGAACCCATGTCAACACGACAGTGACAGAGTTCCATGCCATTGAACTAGCCAATGATTTACAAGAAGCGAATGTGCCCCTATATGGGAGGGTCTTCATCTTCACTGGAGAATGAGATAACTGCCTGACATCAGGAATTCTTAATTGCCTCAGTGTGGAAGGCTTCCGCAGCTACTACCTCTGTCTCAAACTAGAGGGGGATCCTTAGGGCCTCAGCAAGCACCTCATGCATTTTAGACGACAGGTGAAGAGCCTCAAGGATAGAATTCCTCACTGGAATGCCGATGAGGTGCTTCATAACACCATACATTCGGTCCAGACGTGAGATTCTGCTTACAGGAGGCTACTCTGCAATTGGAGGAACTACAGGCCCTACCGGCTGGACCGGTGGCTGACTGTTACTAGGAATATCTCGATGCTCACTTGTTGAAGCCCGAAGAGTGGCTGCCGAATGAGGACCGGAAGGTTGCGGTCGGCTGGTGGTAGGGCGGAGCTGGTCACAGCACGGCCAAGGTTGTTTCTACTGATCCAGCAACACAAACTTTGGTGGATGCGAACCTGTCACCACCGGATGAAGGGGCCGCATGTGCTGAGCTCTGCACTGCGCATATTATCTTGTCTCCATGGCGTGCATGACCTGGATGGAGGTGCCAACTGTCGTGCCCTGGCGATTCATGTAACCACGACTTCGACGACATTTTTGATGTCTGGGGACTTTGGGAAGGTCTACCTGACGTTCCTCATTGTCGGGAGTCAAATAGGGATTTACTAACTCTACGGTGTTAAACGAAGCATACCCCTGACTATCACTTGGGGAATCATCCACAACTAGGTGGATTATTGGAGGGATCCCCATTTCTAGGGGGAATAATGGGGCCAAGAGTGCGAGACGATGACGACATTGGCAGGGTGCGTTATTTCTTCCTGCGCCGTCGCCGCTTACTCTTCTGGGAAGAGGCTGGCCGATACGATGATGTCGAAGTAGTAATTGCAGCTTCTGAGGGATCTGGATGATTTAAGAATGCACGGATGATGCCATGGGCATGAGCGACCGTCAAGCGGGCCATCTGGTTGTTATACTTCTGGGAACCACGGTCGAGAACCTGCTGCCATTCACCTTCGTCGCCACTACTATCATCCGATCTCAAAAAGACACCTACCACTTGTGTCGGGGCTGGGCCCAACCTGACAATATTTTTGTCAATCTTGTCTCGGAGCCAGTCCTTTAACATGTAGCATTTATTTATGGTGTTCTACTTGGTCCGGTGATAAGGGCATTATTTGGGATGATCAGTGAGATGTACCTCTTCTGGATTTCAACACTCAGGAAGTCGCACAATTCTCTACTCCAAGGCACTACGGAAGTAACTAGGGACCTGGCCCCCGTCAAATGAGTAGGTCTGATTCCTTCTATCCAGAAAAGGGTCTCTAAAAGGATGACCTTGATGGGGGGGGGGGAAGAGGAGCATGTTGAGGAAGTGGAACCTGATTATATCTCCTAGGTGGTGGCGACGCGTTACACAGAGGCACTTACGGATTCTGAGGTAGTCGCTGCTGGGATGGAATCTGTGCCTGTGGGGGAAGACCACTATGGGGCTTTGGATCTGGCCTCACTTGAAGCAATTTTAGCCACCTGGGGGCCTCCAACTGGGCTACAGCAGCGGGCTCAGCTCTGGAAGCTCTCATTTCTGGGATTACAAGAGGTAGCAGGCGAACTTGAATAGCATATTACAGGGCCTCTTCGAGGTGCTGAGCCTTTCCTGAGAAGTCCCGAAACCCTCTGGGGTAATTATGAGTGATCAGAGAAAGCAACATCTCTTCCTTGACTTTCCCTACGCACATTTTCAGAAATTATCTTGAGTTAATGGCATGTCAAGAGAGTATGTGGGCCCTTTCCACCAGGCGATGAAGTCCGCGACTCACTCATCGGGACTTCCCTTTCACCTGAAGAGGTATGTGATGTTCTTATTCTGGTTTGTAGAACTGAACAGGTAGAGGAATTTCCTAGAATGGTCCTCCCTTCTAGTCACAGATCCGATAGGGAGCTAGCTATACCAAACGAACGTTGGCCCTTCCAGTGTCTAAAAAAAGAAACAGAGCATGGCGTCCTCCTACTGCGCTGTAGTCCCTAACATAGGCACAAACCTTGAGTTGATGTGGGCCAGGTGTTGTGGCAGGTCTCATGTCCCGTTAAAGGGGGTGAAAGAGGGGTTTTAAAATCCTGGAGGTGCTGGCATATCATCCACCCATGCTGGGTATGGCTTTCCCTCCAGTTGGCTCACCACCTGCAGAGTTTCCAAAGCCTCTAAGTGGGCGATGAGTGCTGCAATCAGATTGTCTGGATGTGTGTTTCAGTCCTGACGGGGATCCCTAACCACAAATGAATTGTTGGGATCTTCAAATCAGTAGAAAAGCTCATCAACTCATGGATCAGCTGGTGGAGAGACCCTCGGTGTGGCGGGAGGAACCTGGGCGGGGTCACTGGGGTGGTCACGTCTCTCATGAGGGATTGTCAAAACATATTTCTCCCTCTTTCCACGAGCTCCGACCTCTCCTCTGTCAGTGAACACAGCATGATCGAGGTTGCCTAAGGGAATCTCGCTGAGGGGTAGCTGTTCCTGCCCCTGCTGCCCTGGCCTAGGATCAAAGTAATCGGGTCGCCGCTCTGCAATGCGTTCAGCCAGAAGCTCATCGACCATCCTCTTCTGCACAGCAAGCTGTTGGCACAGCGTGGCTTTCTCAGAATCTTCATCTGCCTTCTGCCCTGAGGCAGATGGGTCGGAGAGCTTCACAGCCCCAACATTCTCTTTACCCTTTCCAACATTCCGGCTCATTGTTTACACCTCAGTGCGTGCGGGGAGAACTAAGAGGTTCTTATATTGACGAGTAATCCTCCCTGATGGGTCTAGTAGCGGCCTGTATCTAGGGGGTGAGTCCCCATCAAGAAGTTCCATACCATTCCCCTCTCCTGACAGATCGGCCATGTTGACCACCGCTACCATTGGGGGCATGTCCTCAGAGCCGCCCAGTGAGTCGGGCTACTGGAGAATCCCACTGAAGAGAAGGGCAGTGTACTACCCCCATCCACATAAGTGCGCGTGGGGGGTGGACACCTCGACCACTTTGCGGAGTACTTGAAAAATATGAACGTATTTTTGCTGGAGGGCCCTGTGGTGGCCAAGTGACTTGGGGTGCCGAACTACGGGGAGCGTGTCCAGGTCGACCCGACAACATTGCTCGACGATATCTTCGAGGTGGGCTTGGCTCCTTGGATAAGGCACTTGCTGGTGGAGAAGGCGAGAGTGAGTCACCCAGAGGGTCTGGCGGAAACACTCAAACTCTCCCAGGGTGAGCAATTCTGGTGTATCAAAGTCCAACCCTGTGACCGGCCAAAACATCTCGGGGAAGTGTCCTGTTTTGTGGATGGTACAGAAGCACCATGACTCAGATTCAGGATCTGGCCCTTGGTGGCCCTGCTCATCAACTGGGAGTGGCTAGGGAACCGAAAGTGGCACCAAAGCAGGCCGCTGGGCCGGTGGGCTGGCCAGCAGAGAATACGACGAGCAGGTTAATTGGCCATTGAATCCAAAGTCTCCCTCCAATGGTTGTAGTGCCCTGGATTTCACCTCATGATAGGATGGTCTGGAGAACGGTCCTCCGGTCACAATGTCAGTGCTTTCCAGGGTTGTGCTATGTCTTGGCACTTTAACCATTGACCCCCAAAAAAGCTCTCCGCTGTCTCTGGCCAAGGTGGAAGGTTATCCCGAAGAGGCCGATGGTGACTGCATGTTCGACCACTAGGAGTATGCCAAGTCCATGTCCTCCGGGATATACCTTCGGAGGGAGGCGAGGATCGTATGGATCTCGCATTTGGGGAGTACGACGCTAACCCATCACATCCTTATCCCAGCCCTTGACTCAAAGGACTGAGGAGAGGGCTCATTATTGAGTCGTACTCTGCCTCGAAGTCTGAGAAATGGACTAGTCTAATTTTTGTCCGTCCTTCCCTCGCCTTTCTCTTACGGCGATGATGTCCCACTCTCCTTCGCCTGGGTCGCTCCTCGGGGCAAGGCTGATTTCCATCATGGAGTCCTCTGGCTGCCCTGGTGCTGGGGCAGAGAGGAATGAAGTTCGGGGTGTAGGGAGCACTAGTTAAAATGTCGAAAGTGACATGGGGAGGACCTCCATGCAGGCGAGTGACCGGATATGCAACGACTCCATATTCACGGTGTGCGGTAGGAGAAGTGACCCCATACCCTATGTTGTGAGCACTAGAAAGATCCCCACCCGGAGTGTTTCTGTCATGGGGAATCCATTTACCTATGGCGAGGGTGGTGAAAGGCAACCCTCTGGGCCGAGGTTGGAAGGAGAGAGTTCATGTACCTTCCAGAACGGTGGAACAAAGTAGGCCTTCACGCTGGATGGCACTACCGCGAACTAGTCTGCGGTGGCCATTGCCTGTGCCGGCAACCGGGAGAGTCGACCAAACCTGGCCGTGGGGCAGTTGAGGCCTCGATCCAGACAAGGCATGTAACTGCTCTTTCTCAATGTTTGGAGGGGTTTGATGATTGGAGTCAGCAGTGGCTCGGGCCACAGTGGTTGCTGATTTCGATGCCCCGGGGTGAGCATCGTCTTCTGCTCATGCCCAACGCTGGTGTCTGGTCAGGTGGGTTGGAGCCGGTGGTGCGGGCACATGGATTGCCTGCTCCTCGGCCCGGGGAGTCTGGCGACGGCGTCGACGCGGCTTAGCGGGGGCCCTGACCGTGAACCCTTGAAGCAGGTTTCCAAGTGCGCCAACCCGAACATCCCCTACCTCATCGGAATAGGGGAGAGAGGTGTCGAGGTGTTCTAGGGATAAGCTCCCAAAACAATTGAACGTCGGGGTGGGGAGAAATGGCTCCATGCGTGGCCCTCAAGGGCTGTGTTGGAGGTTAGGCACAGCTACCTCATGGTCCAAACGGGCCATGTTTCTGGTGGGGATGACCCCATCCTGATCGTGCCTACACACAAGGCCATTGATCACCCTTCATTGGATAATCTCCAATGGGGAGAGGGGGCATGAGTGCCCCATCAGTCATGGCGGTTAGACCAGTTGTGGAAGAGGAGGAACTGCGCGGGGTGGCCGCGTCGGTACTACCCTTTCCCCTGCGCCGGTGGGCATGTGGCGATCGAGCTCCAGATGTAGAAATCTGATTCCTGAATGTATGGAGATGAACCCATTAATACTAATAGGAATAGAAATTGACAACCAGTAGCCCACCACAATTCCGTCTTCCGTGGTCAGAAAGAGGGATCAACGGTGACAAGGTCACAGAATGGAGTGCTCAACGTCCTGACTGCCCCAACCCCTGGCAGGTTTCACATCCTAGTTCTGGGTACCCGGACCTAGTGACATGGTAATCTTCTGAAGCCCTAAATGCTACCAGTGTTCATACTGATGAGAAGAGATTCCCGTTGGGTTCACCATTTTCTGATTCTGACACTTTCACTAGGGCGCACATGCATCCATCATGCTGGGGAGGATGCGCGGCTTGTATCCCCGCATTCCTGCTTTCCAAAGTTGGGCGACACCTGTTCCTTATTCCGGGACGTCTTCCCCTTGATCGAAACCGAGATTATGGGATGTCAGTTCTTTCTTCCTTGGATTCCTCCATGGATCTCGTCACCTAGTCCGAGTCTCCCTCATAGATTTATGGCGTATTCGTGAATCTCGTTCCTGGTGCCATATCTTCATGGACACAAGTTAATTACGATGCTTCTGTCGAGATTCTCTAAGGGGTCTGGTCGGGCCAGTAAACTTCGGTTAGGAGAATGGTCACACAAGGGAATCGTTGGCGTGTCTTGACATTAGGGGATTGTCATGTCTATCTTCTGTCCCTTATTATAGGGCTTCTTGAGGGTGTGGAAGCCCAAGGAATCCCACATCAAACGCAGAGAATTTTATGCCTTATGCATGTATCTAAGGTTTTCCTCAGCCTACCATGTTTAACACGGGGTATGCCGCAAGTTTAACATCCAGCAGGGACAGATCAGACTGATCAGAACACTGAGAGTAGATCCGATTGAAGAACCCCTGGACGGAACAGTGATGTTGGGGCCAACACGTGGGCCGCTTCCTGGATACTGTGGAGTGGAATGAGGTGGCATGATCCCACCGGGAGGTGGCGGCCCGGGTAAGAATCCGGATGGGTGATGAAGTAAAGGGGCTTGAACTTCATGGAGGCTTCCTACGTATCCCCATGGAAGGGAATCAAAGTCCGCGTAGTTCGATGTTATGGTGGGACACCTGAAGAGGAGACCCGTGGGAATGAACGCATGGATGGGACCCATAGAGAATAAGTCCTCTGGTCTTGGGCATGAGCTTCCTGAGGCGCGTGGGCTGATGGGAGAGGCTAGAATGAGATGTGGTTATTGGGCTTGAACCTCGTCGAGGCTTCCTACGTAGCATGCCTTATCACAGATCAAAGTCCCTGTAGTTCGCGTATATTGTTTAACGTCATGCGGGATAGGGGAATTTGGGGCTTATGCTATGAGGTGGCCCACAATGGTGGATATGGTGTTTACGCTCTGAGGCGGTCCATAATGGTGGAGATGGGGCTTACGCTATGTGGGGGCCCGTAATGGTGGATAGGGGGCTTATGCTCTAAGGCATCCCGTAATGGTGGATATGGGGCTTATGCTTTGAGGCGGCCCCTAATGGTGGATATGGGGCTTACGCTCTGAAGCGGCCCGTAGTGGTGGATATGGGGCTTAAGCTCTGAGGCGGCCTGCAATGGTGGATATGGGGATTACGATATAAGGTGGATCCTAATGGTGGATATGGGGCTTACGCTCTGAGGCGGCCCATAATGGTGGATATGGGGCTTACGCTCTGAGGCAGCCCGTAATGGTGGATATGGGGCTCAGGCTCTGAGGTGGCACCTAATGGTGGATATGGGGCTTACGCACTGAGGCAGCCCATAATGGTTGGTGAACCGAAGTGAAGGGGTCAGAATGACCGGGTGATGGGATTGAACCTCGTGGAGGCTTTCTACATACCCCCGTGATAGGGAATCAAAGTCCACGTAGTTCGGGTGGTGCAGTTTAATGTCATGCCGGATGAAGGCATACTGTTTAACATCGTGCTGGACGAGGGCATACGATTTAACATCATGTTGGATGGGGCATAAAATTTGACATCATGTTGGATGGGGGCATCTGGGGCTTACGCCATGAGGTGGGCCAAGGTGCTGGTGAATCGACATGAAGGGGTCGGAACAACCGGGTGGTGGGCTTGAACCTCATGGAGGCTTCCTACGTACCATGACTTGGCACGAATCAAAGTCCTCGTAGTTCACTGGAGGTGGGGGGTCAGGGTCGGTCCTAACTCTAAGATGACACGAGTCATGCTCATTGTGAGAAACTAGAGGTTGCAGGGACCTGACGATCACTTTTCAAAAGGTTCATCTGTGAGAAGCGAAGAGGGTATTACGCGTTGAGCGGCCCATGGTGTCGGGACGTACTCCAGGATGGAGGCCTGAAGTGAGACAAAGCGCAGAGGGAGAGGGATTTGGGACCGATCAAAGGATATGCCTCGTTCCCTATCACGCCCTCCACTGGACTTGGCGGTGGGGAAGTACAATGGTGCATTGGTGCTACCTTCTGCTAGAGAGGCTAGGGGCTTACACCATGGTGGTTGGCCTTCCCCCATGGACAAACGCCAATCTGAGAGGGAGGATATCATCCCATCTGAGGGTGATCCCATCCCCGTGGAGATGAGCGGCGTAAAGAATGTCCGAGCTGGGGGGACCCAGCGTGTGAGGCACGGGGCCGAATCACAATTTAACGTCATGTGTTGAGTATGAGGTGATTTTCAGTTTAACGTCTTGCAACTCGGATGAGGTTGTTTCACTCCACAACCATAGTACATACATAAATGGTACCCTATGCCCCTTGGGGGAGGGAAGGAATCGACAAGGCCATGGTGAAGGGGGGTGTCAGAGTGAAAAATCGAGGGGTCCACGTTATCGTGGCTATAAGAAGAAGCAATAGCCGTTACCATGCCTATACAAAGAAGCATGAGGCAAAGCAATGCAACAGGAAACACCGCCCAAGGGACATTGAGGTTACATCATACGAGCCTGGAATGCCGCACATGAAAACATCACATGGCGTACATGCCTGGTATGGATGACATCGGGTGCCTACAGGGGGGAACCCAGGGGGCGTCAAGGTGAGGGGTCCCGGGGTTTGCACGCAAAGAAAGGGTTTGTGCCCAAAACACCGGGATGGCATGTAATTGGGGTAGAGGTATTGCACATGACATGAAGGATCATGCACAAAGGATGTGAATTGCGCGTGAGTGGTAAAGGCCGAACCCTAAGGCAAGGCCACACCTAGCGAAGGGATTGCGCGCAATTGGACCTTTTTGCATGCAATGGAAGAAATTGCGTGCAACAGAGGAACCTTGTAGGGTTTGGAATTATATTTAAGCTAGTTGGATTATGCGTAAAGGCGGAACCTAGGGAAAATTGGTACGAAAAGGATCAGTACCTGAAGGTCATCTTGCGCTCGCGGAAGTCCTATTTCACGCACGAGATCCAGTTCAAATTCCGCAACCAATAAAGGTAAGGTGTCTCCTTCTATTTATAGGCCTCCGACATCGTGGAATCTAGGTGGCGTGTGAAATATTGCGCACCAGAGATGGAGACATGGAAATTTAGCCGTGCGGGCACCGACACGTAATAATTGCGCACATGCACCGGGGACCCTTCACGAATCTTGGACCCCTTTCACGCGGCCCACATTTTTTCGCGTGCATTCTTATTTATTTCTCACAACACTACTGGGCACTCCGGGTCCGAATATGAATTCGCTCCGTCATTTCAAAAATACCTTTAGTAATTACGGACTTTTCGGCGTCTACAGAATCATTAACAATCTACACAGATTCACTATAACACCATTCCTTAACAGATGCATCAAATAAATATATTGGTATTTCATATTTTCAAAGTCCCCTATTCTAGGACTTAACACATGTTGAATGAACTTGAAAAGTAACCGGTTCTCTCCATCCATTTTTGTAGAAACTAACTTTCTTAGTGTACCATCTTCTCTTAATTCTCCCAAAGCAGCTTCATACTCAATGATGTTACTGGTAGGAGGTACTAATTTTGAGAAATTTCCAAAAACTCCTTCATGTGGAACTTTCAGGCACTCAACCCACTCAATAGAAGACAAAGATATTTCATTTCCATTCACAACTGACACCATTCTGTTCTCAGCTTATGATTTTTCAAAACAAACAAACTCATAGAATTCTTTTACCAGCTTCGGATAATAGGGGTCATTGTTATTTGAGAAGCATTCTATCCATTTCTGGTCCTCCAACACCTCTAGAACTAAAGACTTTCTGGTCATCAACCATTCTGTGCATAGCTCTTTCTCAACTATTATCTCCCTTTGAACGATATACATATTAGTAGGTTTCTTCACATCACTTCCACCACTAGACTCTCCTTTGAGTCTCTTTGCATTTGGCTCATCATCATTTTCACTGACTGATGGTATCTTCAATCTTGCCATTCCGAGAATCGCGAGGCTTAGGTTTCGAAGGTTTGGGATCTAAGGATTGAAGGTAAAGGGTTTGAGGTGGATCGAGATGAGGTTAATAATTATGTTTTATCATTTAGGAATCACAAAAATAAAATAAAATATAATAAGTATAGTATAAATGATACAGATTCTGGCGCCTAAAGACACAGATGTTTAAAAATAGTGCAACCTAACAGTAACACATACCAGTGAGGATTCCTACCAGTGAGTTATTTATATCGTTGAGGTCCATTAACAGTGAGGTATAACAGGGACGTTCATACCAATGAGGTTTCTAATGGAAAGGTTTCTAACGGTGAGGTTTCTAACGGACAAATTATATCATTCCTAACTCATGTATAATGTAACATAACCTATTAGAACTTAATGGCATGGTGAATATGTCAACTAATTGATGTTCAGTACCTATAAATTCAAGATTAATATCACCCTTTTGGTAATGATCTCTAATAAAGTGGTGCCTTACATCAATGTGTTTGGTCCTAGTGTAAGGTACATGGTTCTTTGAGATGTTAATTGCACTAGTGTTACCGAAATTTATTGAAACATGTTTAAAATCATATCCATAGTGAAACAATGTGTGTTTCATTCATAGAATTTGTGCACAATAACTACTAGCAGCTATATACTCTACTTCAGTAGTAGAAAATGCAACTGAATTCTGTTTCTTACTATACCAAGATATTAAATATTTTCCCAATAAAGAAAACGTTCCAGATGTGATTTTTTTCCTATCCAAATTACAACCAGCGAAATCAACAGCTGAATAACTTATTCAATCAAAAGAATGTCTGTTTAGATAAGAAACCCGAAATTTTCAGTATGTTTAAGATATTTGAAAATTCATTTAACATAAAGCAAATGGGATTATTTAGGATTAGCTTGAAATCTTGTACACATACATACACTAAACATAATGTCTAGTCAACTAGAAGTAAGGTAATGTAGACTCCCTATCATACCTCTATATTTTCTTTGATCCACTGGTTTCCCAGTTTCATCAGCATCCAACTAACAGTTAATACTCATAGGTGTATCACTTTACTTAATAAAATCTAAACCAAAATGTTTTAAAATATATTTTGTATAAATAAATTGAGTTAAAATAAAACCATCTTTATTTTGAAAAATTTTAAAACCAAGAAAATATTTGAGTTCTCCCATCAAACTCATTTCAAATTCATTTTGCATAATTTTTGAAAAATCAGTACATAAAGAATTTTTAGAAGATCCAAAAATAATATCATCAACATTGATTTGTACCATTAAAACATGTTTGGAAATTATTTTAATAAAACGAGTTGGATCAACAATCCATTTAGAAAAACCTTTTGAAATAAGAAAATTACTAAGTCTATCATACCAAGCTCATGGAGCTTGCTTTAAACCATATAAAGCGTTATAAAGTATAAAAAATCGATTAGGAAAATGAGGATTAGAAAATCCAGGTGGTTGTTTAACAAAAACATCTTCAATTATAAATCCATTTAGAAAAGAATTTTAACATCCTTTTGATATAACTTGAAATTCAGATAAGGAGTATAGGCAAGTAGAATCTTAATGGCTTCTAATCTAGCTATAGGTGCAAAGCTTTCCTCATAATATATTATTTACTCTTGACTATACCCTTGTGAAACTAGCCTTGCTTTGTTTCTAATGATATTTACTGATTCATCAACATTGTTTCTAAAAACCCATTTAGTGCCTATGGTCAAAGTGTCCTTAAGTCTGTCAACTAATTTCCAGACTTTGTTTCATTCAAATTTATTTAATTCTTCTTGCATAACCATTACCCAAAATTCATAATTGATTGCATCACAGATATTTTTCGGTTCTAACTGTGAAAGAAAGGCTTGATGTTCAACCCGATTTCTTTTAGAAGCTCTAGTGTATGTCCCTCTATCAAGGTTACCAACAACAGCATCTAAAGGATTATTCTTTAGAATCCGAGTAGATCTAGTAACGGTAAGACTAAAAATTTCAGGTTCTTATCTATATTCGAGTTCATCAGAAGAAGATTCAAGAATAGTTCAAGAACTGGTTGTATTTACAACTGGTTCATTGATTTTATCATTAATGCCCAGAATAGACCGATCTTCTTTATGATTTTCATGATAAGACTTAGGTTCATGCAGATCAGTTTCATTTAATTTGATGTGAACAGATTATTCTACAAATTTGGTTCTTTTATTAAAGAATATATAATATTTAAAAGTTATAGAGTAACCAAGAAAGACTCCCTCATCAATTTTAGAAGAAAACTTTTCCAGATTTTGCTTAGTATTGAGAATAATGACTTTGCAACCAAAAAAAATTAAGTAAATAACATTAGGTTTCCTATTATTCCACAGTTCATAAGGGGTCTTCTTATGAATAGGTCTATTACATAATCTATTTATAATATAACATGCTTTATTCATAGCTTTATCCCAAAAATAAACAGGTAGGTCATACTCATTAAGAATAGTTCTTTAAATTTTCTGAAGGGTTATATTCTTTCTTTCAACTACACCATTCTGTTGAGGACTCCTGGGGGTAGAGAAATTTTGATTATAGCCATTGTGCGAGTAGTATGATTGAAACTCATGATTTTCAAAATGACAGACATGATCACCTCTCAGGGTCTTAATTTTAAGTCCTCTAATGTTCTCTACAGACTTGGAATATTTCTTAAAATTGGAAGAAGCTCCACTTTTGTGAGAAAGAATGCATACCCAAGTTTATCTAGAAAATTAATCTACTAAGACATAGACATAGTGCTTCCCATTTAGACTACAAACTCTAGAAGGTCCAAATAAATCCATGTGAACCAACTCAAGAGGTTGAGAAGTTGAAATTTATTTCTTTGATTTACAAGAAACTATATGTTTCTTTCCCTTTTGACAGGGAATAAAAACTTTTTCAGTTGGGAATTTTAGTTGAGGTTGGTATCTATCTAAGTTCTTCCTACATAGTTTTCTAAGTGAATGAATGTCTCAATGTCCTAATCTTCTATGCCAAAACCAATACTCTTTATGAAAACCATTTAAGAAAGAAACCCTTTGTCTGGCTAGAGAATTTAAATCTATAGCATAAACATTTTCATTTTTCATGTTATAAAATACTAAAACATTTTTACAATTAAAAACATTACAAGCATCATTTTAAAATTTAACATTGAAACCATCATCAAACAACTGAGAAATACATAAAAAATTATATTTAATTCCATCAACAAATAAAAAAATAGAAATTAAAACTGAATCAGTGTTACCAATCTGTCCTAATATGATGATCATTCCTTTTGAATTATCACCAAAGGTGACATGGCCTCCATCAACCTTGATTAAACTCTTGAATCATGAGTAATCTCCAGTCATATTACTTGAACTACCTCTTTCCATGTACCATATCTTCTTATGGTAACTCTTCAAGAAAGTCCCCTAAAAAACAGGTTCAAACAGAAAATGATTTTGGTATCTAGTTGTTCTTGGATCTAGACAGGTTATCAAGAAAAACATTTGTTAAACAGATTTTTCTAATGGGTCTCATACAATCAATAAATTCATAATATTTTTAAAGATAAAAATTATTTTATCTATAACCATATGAATAGCTAGTTAAGGCATAAAAATTTCTAAAACTAGAACTAGATTATTCTCTCCAGGTTGATAGCCTATTCCAGTGGTATATTACAGTGCCACTTGTTTTCCAAGCATTTGAGTAAGTGTATCTTTTCCATTTGTAGATTTCTCTAAATCTATTCTAAGTTTCTCATTGGATAATTTTTGTTCAGTATTCTCCTTTAACAGTCGAGAACTCATTTCCTTTTCTACTTCTAATGCATGTTGCATAATTCTAGTTAAAGCATTATGTTTAATTAAGGTTTTATACATATCTTTCACCTCATTGCAAGTATCCTATATCATATTACAATATTCAAATAAATTAGCTTTAGAAATATTATTATCACTACTTTCATTCCTAGAATAATAATGATTCAACATAGGGGAAACAAGTATCTCAGAAGTATTATTCATGAAACACATATTGGCATGATTCTTTTCAGAATCAGAAACCTCAGACTCACTTGTGATGTCTTCTTAAGCACTCCATATTGCATTCATATAATTATTATACATGTTGTCCTTAAAATAATATTTATTCTCATACATTAACATAGGTCAGTCAGCTTTCACATGTCCTTTCCTCTTGCATTCATAACACACTATCTCATAACTTTTATCATCTTTCTTCAAATCTTTCCTCTAATAACTTTGTTGGTCATACTTACCCTTATAATTGGATTTTCTAAAAAAACTATTCTTTCTATAAAACTTCTTAAATCACCTAGCTATCTGAGCCATATCTTCATCACTATCAGAATCCAAACCTTCACTTATTGAGCTTTCAGTAGGTATGTGAACTTTCTCCTTGTCCTTTCTCTTTGAGGCAGTAGACTTATATTCCTCTGACTTCTTCTTTGGTTCATCATATTCCTCCTTATTTACTTTCATATCTTATTCATACATCATTAACACCAATCAGCTCCTTAGTAGGTAAAGCACCAACATCACAAGATTCTCTAGTTGAAACTGAAGTGCCTCTCCATATATCGGGAAGACATCTTAGTATCCTCATGGTTTTCTCTTTTGCAGGAACAACCTTTCTAAGTGAGATCATTGTATTTACAATTTTGTTGAACCTGAGATACATGTCATAAACAGGTTCATCTGACTTCATTTTAAAATTATCATAATTAATAGTGTAGGTATTCAATATCATTTCTTTAACATTAGTTGTTCCCTCACGGGAAACACCAAAGGTATCCCAAATTTCAAAAGCAGTTTTACAAGAATATATTCGATTAAATTTTTCATCTCCTAAAAAAAAATACATGGCATTCATTGCTTTATAATTATTATTGTAAGCTGTTTTAGTAGGTTCAAACAAAGTAGTTATTTCAGTTTCTGGAGTCTTATATTGAGTCTCTATAGTAGTACAGATATCAAATGCCATACTTTATAAGTGAATTTTCATTTTCAATTTCCATTGGGAATAATTAACACCATTATAGAATGGTGGCCTATTGGTAGCAGCACCTTCTAGTCTATTATCCATAATTTAATTTTAGAAAATATATCTAACGAGATAAAATTTAGAAATAACATAAATTTAAGATCATTAAGATACAACTAAAATCACAGTTCCATAATAGAGTGTTTGGAAACCCTTTATATATAAAAAATAATCCTCTGATACCAAATGTTGGTCAGAGTGGATACTCAAGAGGGGGTGAATTGAGTTCCAATTTAAAATTTCTGTTAAGAATATTCTTATTAAAAAATCCACCAAATTGAATAATAAGCTAAACTGTAGTGAATTTATAAAGCTTTAAAGGTTTCAATTAGTTTCTCAAAGATTGATTATTTCTTAGATAACATAATGTGACGATTAAGTAACTTTTGAAACTAAATTACTGGCTAACAAAAGTTATAAACACTTGCTAGTATAACTAAAATATTTACATTAAAATAGATTTATATTTCAAAGTACTTAGCAGCGGAATATTAAATATATTTTAAAACAAAATAAATAAGAACAATGGTTGTAACCAAGAGGATCAGTCTCAAGATGAGAATTAGTCCTCTCAAACAATTTATATAAATTTTGATCCACACCCTGGATCAATGTTAACAATAGTGCAATGACTGTACAGATACTGAGACCTCTACCACAGTTCAACGTGGGAAAAACAAACAATAGCACACATGCTATCCAGGTCACACTTGACCTCTACCACTATCCACAATGGGAAATAAGAGTTTATGGAAAGAGTGAGTGAGGATTAAATACTCTAGTTTAGCACAAGAGACAGTGCGTGTCTAAAAATACAATGAATACACATTGCTCAATATGTAAATAAATGAAATACAATAGATCTAAATAGATATAGATGAGTTTATAATGATCTATGTATTTTGAGTGAAGATCTGGACTCCTTGGATTGATGCAGATGAGGCTTTGCGTCCTTCTCAAGTTTTTATCAAGAAACAGAGTGTTGTTTTTTGTATTTGACTTCCAGTGTAGGTGTTCATCATGAGTAAGAGAGTATTCTTTGTAACACTGGATCTTCTTCTTTGAAACTTCTGCTTGATGTGTATGACTTTTCTTTGAGTTTTTCTCGCGTGATTCTTTTTGAATTTCATTTTAGTGGTCACACACTTGCACGTGTATTCTTCTCTTCTTCTTCATTATCTTGATATTCCTTTTATACCTTGATTTCTGACAATGGGAATGATTAAATTTTTACAGGTACGAGGTAAAGTTCCTGATATTCCAACAACTATCAGTAATTAATATGAGGTTCATTAAAAAAATCATATATGTCCATTTCTAAATAAGCAAATATAAATATAGTTTAGAGAAATAGTGACTTGTTTCCATCAGAAGATGTTACCATCAGTGAGCTTGTATCAGTAGCTCTTCTGTCGGTAGCTCCTCTTATCGGTAGCTCCTCTTATTGGAAGCTCCTTCTACTAGTGGAATTCTTGTATCTGTAGACTATGTAGCGACAACAATCTATCTGTATCAGTAGACTTGTATCGGTAGCAGTTATTCTGTATCAGCAGACTTGTATCGGTAACTATCTGTCAGTATAAGTCTATATCGGTGGACTTCATAATGGTAGCTGTGTATCTCTGTATCAGTGGAATTCATATCGGTAGCTGTGTGTTTGTTTGTATCGGTAAATATATACCAGTGACCTTTACTTATCGATGGACTATGTACCGGTAGGTCTGTATCAATCGACTTGTGCATACTGGTAGACATGTTCTATCAGTAGCTCTTCTCCTATCGGTAGCTGTTATGCATATCAATGACCTTATCCATATCAGTAGACTTCATGGACTGGTGTACTTAGCTTTATTAGTAGTTATGTATCTGTCTGTCTGTATCAGTAGATATGTGCATAACAGCGGGCTTAACACTTATATGTTCTATGAAAAACATATCTATATTACGATAGAATTATTTCAAAGTATGTATAAACATAGATAACCATTGATTAACATATTCTAATGATTATTTTGATATTTTTGTCAACATCATTTAACACATATATATATATATATAGGATTATAAACACATATTAAAGCATGATTAAGATTATCAAAACATATTAAAGCATAATTGGGATTATCAAAACATATTAAAGAATAATTGGGATTATCAAAACATATTAAATCATAATTGGGGTTATCAAAATAGGTGAGGTCAACAATAATGCACTAAAAACATCAATCGCTTGTTTGTCTTCATTATGAACCATGCATGGGATGGTTAGGGTGATACACTGTGTCTAACAAAAATCATACTATAATAGTCCTATAATTACATCCCAACTCATAAATCTCTATGGGATCAATCCAATATGATGGAATAGGTACAATGTCCATCTTAGGGTGTAGGTCAACAGATAATTCTATCACATAGTGGGGAGGTAGGTCTATAAAATAATATGGAAGGAAATCCTTATATCGATATACAATTGTGGGAAACTAAGAAATAGAATACACTATATGAATGGTAATTATAGATAATTGATAAGTGATCTCCTTCCACCTTCAATGCATGCATCCAATCATGTTATGCATGGGTTTTCTTTTCACCCAAAGTGGTAACCTTGTCCCATTATTGTCAAAATTTTGTATCCTTCTACATAAATAGTCAATCTCTGCATAAACTACAGAAAACCAATGCATACCCATCATGTGGTAGTAAGGAAAAATTCCTACTAGAATTATATCAATAAATAAACTCTTACATCTATGATTTAACCCAGACCATTGACAAAATTGTTTGACCACTGAGCCATTCTAGTCATATTATTTAAAATAAATAGTCATGAAAGGGGTTAAAATAGAATCTCCTTGTCTATATATGGAGTATATTCAAGAAAGGAATGTCTCGTATCCATTTATAAAAATATTTCATAAACTATATAAAAGATAAAAAATAATACCTTGTATCATATCTAGAGACTTAGTGTTATAATCCTTCACTACCTATAGTTTCCCTCCCCTTTGTACCCCAACAACCTGAGCCTATTTGAGATAACCTTGGGGTAGTAATTTTTCTAAACATCAACCAACTCTAGATTCTC
This sequence comes from Viscum album, assembly GCA_963277665.1. Taxonomy (NCBI): domain Eukaryota; kingdom Viridiplantae; phylum Streptophyta; class Magnoliopsida; order Santalales; family Viscaceae; genus Viscum; species Viscum album. The sequence continues at coordinate 12,668,231 of OY728151.1, read as the reverse complement.
TCCCATATCCAATTCCATTTCTTCCTCCTTAGGGATATTCAATCACATTACAATGCATTTTTCTAGGTTAACCATATATTTTATCTCTATATGTCATGTGATGAGCTTTGAAAATATCAATAATGAAGTCTCTGGTCAATACAAGAGTATCATCACTTTTTATTATACTTATTGAATCCATACTATGATCTTTGAACAATATAACATCAGTATTGTAATACCCTCCTACAACTTCTTTCATATTTAGATCCCTAGGGTTTTCATGAGTTCCCTTCCAATGAAGTCTCTACTCCTTTTCCCAATTATTCGAAAAATATCTTAATTTTAGTCAACCATTTAGATCCAGAATGTCATATAATTATCTATAACCTCTACATTGGTAGGAAATCAATTATTTTTCATGAATTCATATATGTATCTATGTAGTATTGTAATAGTGGTCTATGAATGAATGAACTGATCAGAAACCACATCCATTGAGTATCAAGAGAGTTTGGTGAACTAAGATTAATCTTTATCCACAGTCATAATACATTTCTAAAGGTGTAAAATCTATTTAATATTCATAACCATCAATGTAGATAGAGTAGTTCATCTCTAAAATGGGTTTCTAACTCTGATCATGTAAGAGTATCCTCATCGTATGGCTTGGTCACAAAACACTACCATAACCTCATAGATTCATATTGAAGTATTTTAATGAGGGTGATAATATAGTACAAATGAATCTATATTTTAAGGTAAAATTGTGTCAATGTATAATGTCACTCCTCATTTACCTTGGGGACAGGATCTCCTCAGACCTCAAGGGGTCTCCATTTCTGAAACTCATGAAGTGCGCTCTGCCTATGCACATCATGAACTTGTACATCTGGTACCATTTACTGCTCGACGGGTGGGTGTAATACTACTAAACCACAGAGATGTAACACCACATGTATTTGTCTATGTGTTGATGCATCATAACTGAGGGGATATTTCTGACAATAGTAATTATAAATCCTAGCTCAAAACCATTATATATGAATCCTAAAATTTTCAATATATTTCAGGGTAAATGGGTATATCAAGATAGCTTACTCATGAGGTTCATGAAAACACTGAACCATTCATATATTTTTCCTTTACTAGTATTCTTCGACAACTAGTTTCACCGTATATAATGAAAATATATATGTTATTAGATAATAACTGTATGTATAAATTTCCCTTATTAAAAACACTATATTCAATGGCTGGATAGCCAAACTCAAATCACATAACATTCTTTCTGAAAACAAATCTCACAGACTTTGGTATAAATTTTGAACCAAATGTTATAATATCACTCTCTCCTGAACCATACAAATAATTTCAATGTTATCACTACACGAGGCCCGCCTATAAAAATCCAGGGGATAAAGACCATCCCATAATAGGAATATAACACCTATTTTATGCCTTATGGTTAAGTATCAATACCCAAAAACACATGTCTAAGACTATACATTTTAGAAAAGTATAAAAATTTATAATAATGACGGAATACCCCTATAAATATACCATCATAGTTTTAAAATTTTTACTAAAAAGAAAAACTGAGTAATACATTCCCACCCAAAAGAATATGAAATATACTCCAACTTGAAACAATAAAAGGGAATTTTTGCAAAGGTAATCATGGTAACCGAAACCAGTAGTACTCATCAAATTGTCTAGTGATCGACATAAGATGTGACAGATGGGTGGATACTCTATGTAGTTTTGAGATTAATAATAATGATAAAGAGACCCCATAATCACTAAGCATATGGCATCAAGACTAATAGTTAGACCATTATTGGTATATGTCAATAGAATATATTAAAACAATGACTATATATTCTCATTGTGGACAGAAAATCTCAAGTAATACCCAAACTATATTGGATGAAATTGATTCCATCTTGATATAAGCATTTAACACTTGTCTTTGAGGATGCACTTCAAGAGTCATAAATCATTGGTGTAACCCATCAGACATGTCATCTTGGTCATATCTCTATTTTATAAATACTTTCTATTTTTCAATATAGATTGGTACACATATGGGGATAACACACAAGAAGATGAGGTATATAAATAACGAAATACAAATAAAACCAATATGGGATTAATAGATGATTAGTTTTTTTCACAAAGATACCAATAAACGAACATATGGAAATGATGATAGCGTATTTCACTCAGGGACACATGGAGGGATTCCTAAAATCAATCAAAGACTCCTGTTCCTTAGAGTAGATCACTATCCTATTAATATGAATAAAATAAATACTAAACCATAAGGTATTTGGAAATAGAAATTCACCATAATGAAAATTTACTATGATGAAGAAGAATTAGTCTAAAAGCATTATTTGAAGAAGTAAAAAACATGTTACATGTATTACAAAGAATGTTCCTTCAGCATGTGGTTCTTCCCATGTAGTACATTTCATTCCCATGTTCATGTCCATGTGCACAATGTGTCCATGCATGTGTACACGTAGCCATGTCTCATTCAATTTTTTATGTCAGTGTCTGAGTACACATCATGTCAGATCAAATTAAATCATGTTTACGACTATGTATCTCGTTGGGAATATGTCGATCCTCAATGTAAGGTTCACATAACCTAAAATAGGTCTCACACATTATGTAATACATAACTCCACTAATAACCATAAAACCACATGAGGGATCCCATATGGGATTTATATATAGAATGTTTGTCATGTGTCCCATGATTTTATAGAAAAAAAAGGTTGTTATTCCAGGTACAGACACCACATAATCTCCTCCAGTTCCACCACTGACAATGTCCAATGATCTCTCATAAGGTCTGACCAATCCTCATTATTTCCTACTAATTGGAGACTATACCTCAATGTTCTTATAATCCTCCCATCAAACATCACTATCATTAATCAATGAAGATATGAATAATGTGTATCCCAAAATCTATCCTCAATCAATCTCCCATCATCATTGCTTGATATAATCGTCAATCCAAACCATGATCTATGGTATCAATTTATTATTCTTAGAAGTAGGTGTGAAACGATTGATTTCTAGTGTATTCACCAAAACAACATTCAAGAAATAATGTTTTGATGAAAACACTATGAACTAGGGGATAAAATAATTAATCAAAAAAGGATGAAGCCTCATCAATTTTATGGTTGGCCTCCATATTTTGATGTGAGTATACTGAATGTTGATCTAATACAAATAAACAAAATCTCCCAAATTCCCTACTTATAAAACCATAATAGAAATGTGATTTACCAGTTAATCAATCCATTGGTCCATTAATTTTCATGATTTGTATTTTATAAACAAACATAGACAAATAAACATTTAGAAACATCTTACCTATTGATGGATAGACTAATGTAGAAGAATGAAACTGCATCATTTTTGTCATAAGGAGCCTATAATTCCATTTTAGTAAACGATCCTCAATCCATCATCATCATTCACAATAATATTATACAAATATCTCTTATAATACTCATGGTTATGAATCTAAACATTATAATTGATTATAATGAGATTAAATATAGATAATAATTGGCTGGTTAATCACTTGATAGAAAAATAAATTTATTTCTGTTATTATTTATTCTTGAAGAGAATTTAAGACTAACATGATATGTCATCATTGTTTGTACCCATATATGGTATAAAAAACAATCTGAAGACATTGGGTTCATGCTATTTTTCATTCACGAATCCTTTTAAGAGTTATTCCACATTTTAGGATAAATGTGATGCATGATTTTTATAATATTTAAAAATAATTTTGTAGTTTATTTGGGCTCACCAGGCCGTAGAATAACATGAATTATGAGCTAATTACTCTTCTAATAGTCTATAGAACATTATAATGTTATATATGAAAAAGCTGGAGTAATTCCATTTAACCACGTTGAGGAACTATATCCCAGAAAGAGAATAATATACTACTCAATGATATGAGGGTATTGGGATTAAATATGTTCACCTCTCTAAGGTACGCTTCTGAAGATTCCCATGATACCGCCAGACATTCCCCCAAAAAATAAATTTAACTTGAATGATCCTATCCTAAAGATCTATGAGTTTTTTAAGGTAATTTATAAAGCTATCTCCCTGATTGATGTCCATACCTCCCCTATCGGTATCATGCTATGGGATACTCACATACGTCATCATCTCCAACAAGTTGAAGAAATTATTTACCTTTTTTAATTGTGGGAACAATGATAAGAAGTATTCCAAATTTCCATCTCTACTAAGTATCAATAAAGGGAGAATGATTTTTAAAGATAACTTGGAACCCCAATAAAATCCTTAAAACCCCCATTGAGGTTAGATACCCATGAACACATGGCCTCCGTCCTTAAAATCAAAATACATTTATCATTGGTCAAAATGAGACTTCTGATGGTTCTATACCATCCTTGTGAAAACATTGATGATCTAAACAATCTCTCTCATGTAACGTAATAACTATAGGACCATAAGTGGTGAATCTCATGGTATTTCTAGCATATTTGATACCTACAATGTCACCATTACAATTCCACAATTGGTTCTATTTTTATTAGGGAATTTGTTTATTTTTCTAAAAATAAATCATATTCTATCGGTGATACTCCAAAATATGACCAATTTTCAAAATGAATGCCTAAATAATTTCTTCAGGTCTGGAATGGGTTTCTCATTTTGAATGTCAGCATAGAGTTGAAATGTTATTCCCTAATACGACTGAGTCCATATGGAATTCTGCAATCATTTTAAAAAACATATGTAATGAAAGAATCACGGTAAAAAATAAACATAAAAGTAAATCCATGGATCCATAGTATCTCCTTCACATATAGTAATCCCAATTTCCCTATTGAACACTCCTCTTCAATAGTCGTTATATCATATGACTAGTAAAGTGTATATATGATTACCCCGATGGGATTTTGAACTCTTGATATATGTTTTATCCTCAAATTACTTCCATAGATATGGTATCCCACATCAACTATAGTAACATTAGGGGTTGGTAAAAACTCACTAAATCCTATATCTCATTGTTCACTTTTTGATATTCATGTAATTGATAAAAAAACTCTTCAACATCGTTCCTCATCCCTGGACACCAAAGCTACCGACTCCGATTTTGTTATGTCATCACTGAAACTAGAATCGCAACTACAAAATATGAATGAAACCCCACTAACACATCATCTCTTAGTTCATCTAGTAATATTTTCTATCCTATGAAAAGACTGAAATGCTCCACACATTGATAAAATACACCAAGAGAATGTATTTTTTATATATGAGTGTGTAGGATCTCACAATTGATATCCATAATATAACCAAACATGACTCAACATAAATTGGAGGTTAAAATAAAATAGAAGAATGTTTTTATATATCCATAAAAAAAGATAACATAAAAGAATCAAACTTCTATATTTCCACACTCATAAATTATGAAAGAAATTAGTACTGAGGGAATCTTCTTATATGTTAATCATTATATGAATATAAAGAATAAAAAATTCATATCTCTGAATGCATTTTTTCAATAATATCATTATTAATATATGGATTCTTCTGAGAGAATATATACATGAGACTCTTATCATCATAATATATGATAACTTAGTCACCCTTAATGTAGTATCTCTGCATCATCACTATGGAGAATATCTCTATTATAAAATGATCTGGGTTTTTGTAGTTATTCTCATGTAGTCTCAACTAATGTGAACCATATGAAATTGATTCTTACATCTTCATAACAACAAAACCAAGCACAATAGCTAATGTATCACATTACACAACATACCTGACATTTTCCATTATGAATATTAGGTTGGGTCAGCTTGAAATATATGCATCTACACCTATAGATCATATCCGTACATCTATATCCAAATTAATGGATGACCTTGTAATGTAAAACAATTCAATGGAGTTGTTATCATCGAGAAATAGGGTACAAATGTCCAATAGTATCATGCCATCCGAAGGAAACCATACAACTCAGTCACATTATTCAGTGGATCCTAGGATAAGACTATATCAACCTTCAAGGGCTTCACTCCCCATCAATCTACTGAGATAACATGTCCACAGAGGTGAACCACATAAATCTTGAATTGGAACATTGAGAGATTCATATATATATATATATATGGCACTCTCATATTATATCTAGAACCATCCTATAGTGTATCTTATCATCCCCCTATAGAGTCTATGTACACTTGTATAGAATAAAAAAATAAAATCACAAACCAGTATATAGAAGGATGAAGGATCCTTATAATGATTCAAGTAAACACTACTATAGATATCATCATGCCAAAGGGAATCACCATGTACATATATTGACATAAAATAAATCAAAAGTCCATATACATTATACCCTAGTCCCATTCTTAAAACTACCAATAGCTAGATGTGAGGTCAATATTTGAGAACCCTCATGCCCAACTCACATAATCAAAGAGTTAATCAATCCTAAATAGTGGATACATTATCTTTCTATGAAATAGGATTAGGGGAAAATAATCCACACACATTGTCACCTACATATCTCACTTCTTGGAGAACATTACTTGGAAGCCCATAGTGAGACACTGATTCTGAAAAATAAATTACTTTAAAAGTCCTCTTTCTTCACTGCCGCCTCACAAATATCTACGTGTGCTATATGATATAATGTCTATAATATTAGAGTTAAAAATTAGTGAAGGTCAAGTTAAAAATAAATCTCTCTATGGGGAGGTAATCCATGAACATCCTCCTTAATGACGTCACTATATACACAACTACTATATGAAACTGTAATATCATATAATCCCATAAACCAAGTTTCAAGATAGAAAATTTATGAGTGATTATAAAAATGATCATAAGCGTGATCTAATCTAGCCATTATTAGATTTCCTTATCACCAACAACGTAAATCCTTATCTCATCCCTATGAAAACAACTCATCCTCCTCTTGAAATAGCCTTTCATTGAATGAATTGAAGATAACCATTCCATAAAAACTATATATAAGTAAGGCCTCATCACACCTATAATGACATAAAAATGAAAAAAATAATCTATAAGAATTATTTCACATCATTAATAGAGGATCTTGTTCACTAAGTAACCTCATGTAGGAGTCTATAAGAAAATGTCTCAGGTGAATGTGTTATCCAAAATCTCTAATTCTGTAACTAGGGTAGTGGAATGACTGGAATGACTCACAACTATGTCTATGAATTTTTAAAAATAGAAATGAATAAAAATGATCAACCCTCGTATCTAACCTAGATCCTCTGTGTTAGAATCCTTGATTGAATACAGCTACCCTCACTATTATCTTATAGATCCCTAAGACTATCATAGACCATATAAGGGTGGTGGTGGTAATAAATTAAAACAACTAAACCTAAAAATTATATTTTATGTACTCTTAAATGTCTTCTAATATGTGGACCTACCTTCTCCTACCTATACATATCCATAGTTTTTCAATACACTATATCTGTATAATCTTTATGATTGTTCAGACAATCATAGTCATGATGTCATGGACCATAACATGAGTAGAACCACATCTCCCTTAGAGTAATAGATCTATACAATTATCAATAAATCACATAACACATTTCTTGAGAAACCCTAAATAAACATACCACAAGTCGAGGTCCCTAAGTCATCCTTCAGCTCCCTATATCTGAAGAATATTCTTCCTCATTTCAAAAATTGGAAACAAATAAATACATATGATTATCCCAAAAACACTATAATTCCAATGAATGATCTATAAAACTCTCATATGTTGTAATTAATAATGGTATCATGATTGATTATATGTCTCTATGTACGCTTCAATAAATTGAATGATCCTGAATAAGCTGATCTTGCATCATATTCATCGAGTATCGAGAGTGAATGGTGGTCCTTAATGAATAATCATCCACAGTCGTACTACCCTACTGAAGATGTAGAAGCTGCTGGTTGCAAAAAATCATCAACATAGTTAGATAAAACTGCACTATGAAATTATTCTATAACTATTACCATGCATGAGTCAACTAACCATTCGACTTTATCACTATGCCCAACCATTTTTTTCTGATCCATTGAGAAAGATCGCTACTAGGGACAACATCTAGTTTGTATGTGCAAAGAAATTATAGATGGAGTGTATCAAATAATTATTCCAATCTCTATATACATATGGGTTTGCCTCTAATTAGTGACTGAGGATTTTATATAATAGAATCTCACGAGGAACACTTAGAATGAACTCCATATCAATATATACGTCGGATACCATCTTCTTGTCGATAGGTAATGGAATGACTGGTGCAACACATGGGGATAACACCTCATGAAAATGTCCCTATATTGAATCTGTATATCTGAGGAAAAAATCCTCCTGATCATAATACTAAATCCTAGATAGAAAACATCCAAGATGTATCATAAAATAGAAAATATGTACCATTTTTAATGGGTATATATGGATATCAGACAAATTTTTTTTTCCAAAACCACAAAACATTAATATTTTTTTTCTTCTACATGTGTTTCCCCACATCTAGTGTCCATATTTATCTGGTCTACCATAATGTTATCAGAGTCTTGCTATATAGATATATCTTCTATTTCACCCACACTAGAGTCTTTGGCTAGAGAGAATCAATAAAAACAAAAAACACATTTCTGATATCCGATCTCATAGTATATTGTTCTTAGGTAGAACTGACTCATCTATCATGATTATATTAGGACCCATCAAAATTTTTTCTAGTCAAAAAGAAATCCTAATGTAACCTTCAAAATTCCAATGGATAGTGACAATCTTTGAGTATGAATATCACACACATGGTATGCCATAACATAATATATCATTAAAAAAATGAAACTATAAGTGTAATAAATTTTTAACATTAAAAAAATGATAACAATAAGTTCATATATCTAGAATACCATCATTAGTGTTTGAAAAATTTTATTATATAGAAAAATCGGAAAAATATGTCCACCCATGGTAATTTAAAATAACCTAAATAATTAAATAATTTTAAAGGAATTCTTTCTTTTTAGGAACAATAATAAACATCATTCCATTTAGATAACTAAGATACACATGGTCCTAGTCCCTTTGGGAATCTTTAAAAATTGTGGTTATATTCATAAAATATAATACATTAGGGAAAAACCCATGGAGGAGTGAGTATAAAATACCATGTATGACACCACAAAATCACTAATCATATATCATCACAAATAACAGTCATCTCATCACACATATAAATCAACATAATATATTGAGATAATATCCATATATACTCATTTTAATGACATAGTATCATGTATGACCAGAACCATAAATCAACCTAGGAATCCTTTTTGAATGATCCATATAACACTTTCTTGGGAGAACACACTCCATGAGTTAGATATTACATATGGTTTCCATCCAAGATGTGAAGATTGTCATGTGTTATCATAATATGAACATGCCGGAAGTATGAAGTGATTGATTAACTGATGGGGAACACACCCATGGATCTGATGTATACCAACAAAAAAATACTAATAATCCTTAGAAGTATAGAATCAATGCATCTGTATAGTTGGTTATGATAATACCAAGAACTCAAACATTAGAAAATATAATTATAAAGGATCTCACTCAGAGCCTAATGGAAGTATTCTCACAAATCATTCCAAGACAGAACATCCTCAGAGGTGACCACCATAATATTCAATGTACATGACCCCATACTAACCCCTAAGAGATGTGTCATGGGAATGTAACCAAACAAAACATGTCCAAGATGAAAAATACTATCTAATTGATTATTAAATATGTACACTATTAGTTCGTTCAACACTTCTTTATACCGGTGTATCATGACCCATGTATGTGTCACTGTATGGTACACAATGATTTTGTGCCTTAGTAATGCTATCCATGTTTGTGCCTGGATGGATATGTCCATATCCAAGTACACGACATGTGCAAGCCTATATAATTTTAGTCATTTCTATATATCACCGTGTGTATAAACCAATATTCCATGTAAGGGTCACAAGCAATGTAAAGGGGAATCATGTCTTATGATACCCAAAACTGAAGAGAAACCCTAGCAATGCAATAGAGGTTCCACACTACATGCATATTTGAATTAAATAATATGTATCCAAAAATTTCACATAAACCATGTAGTCATCATATATGTTTTCATGCACCAATGGTTCCTCCAGTTTTGTGACTAACCTCTCCCAATGATTACAAACCTAGTCTAACTGATCCATATTGTCATTTGTATTCCATAGATCATTCCTTGACATGATTAGAAATATCCTGTTAAAAATCACTATAATTACCTACCAAATATATTAATAATGGGTATTTCAAAACCCATACCCAATCCATCGTATGTCATCATATCATGATCCCAAAAACCAATTGAACACTATTATACAATTATATAAGTTTCATAATGAAATATATTGTCAAAAATTGATTTATCATTTATTCATCAAACTACCAATTAAATAAAACTCTAAGGATTACTTCACAATGAATAGTTTGATACAACCAATAAACAATAAAATAGATGAATCTGCATCCGTGTGTGGGTTGACCTGAATTTTATTCCATTAAAACAATTAATTATGATCCAAAAGAAATAAACTATACCTCTAAAATTCAATGAAAATAAACATGCACCCACATTAAGATTGATATGTGAATAATTCTCTTGGATGGTCGATTTTTGTTCTTTATAAGTTAATAAAAATGTAGATAAACAAACATAAAAAACATCATTTGTAACAACCCAAGTAAATAATTAATATGACATTTTTATATTTATCCTTTTTATGAATAAAATTTTAATATTAATTTAAAGGGAACACTATGCTTGATGGCTTACCCATTATGCAACAACAATTTCCTTTGAAATCTTACGTTGCACTCTAATAACAAAATAAAATTATTTTAAATGTTAGTTAACACATAACCATTGTATTGGCAGTAATGAATAGAAATAACTAAAATATGATTATATATGTTTGTCAAATATTTTTACTCTTTACAATAAATGTTAGAGGATTAAAAATTTGAATGAATCCAATTTTAAGCGTAAACATTGTAATATTCTATAAAAGGTTGATTAAACGACTTTTGATGGCGAACCACTTTTAAACCCACTTTTTGACAATTTTATGTGTTATATTTGACAAAATAAAATTCTTCTTTTTAATCGGGACATCAAAATTTACTTTGTGTAAATATTTTGTATCTTTCCGATAAAGTTCATTTTTTAATAAATAGTAAACAATGTTGTATTTTAATTCAAAACTTCTTTTTAATATAATTTATTTATATGATTAGATTATATTTTTAATTGTTTTTAATGTAAAATTAGAATATATTTTTATCATTTAATCCAACAGTGGTCGTTGGAATTAATTTCATCTTGAAATTGGACTTAAACTAGTGTCAATCTTTTGATACTTATTGTTTCATAAAAACACGCTATTTGTTGTGACATCGAGAATTATTTATTAAATTAATTAATGTAACTTATATGTTTGGAATTTTATAAAATAGACATCATTTTTGATTTCGGAATATCAAATATATCCTAGGGTGAATTTTTGGTAATTTTCTGAAAAAATTCAATTTTTGATGAATAGTGAAACCACTAAGTGGTAGTTAAAGAAACTGATTTTTCATTTAAATGATACATTACCACTTCTGTGATTTGAATTTCAAAAATCCTACATTCATGGTTGTCATTAATAAGTAAAATGTGGTTCAATGGGATTAAAATAATTTTTTGGTGAATAGTAACTTTTAAGTTTATTAATCGCGAATAGAGGTAATTAGTGTATTTTAAGGTAAAAATAATGTTTTAATAATATGAAATGACCTAGAAACATATTATACCCTCATTGTATGTGTCATGGACGACCAAGAAAATCCATGGGTCATCATGGGGACCCCATGGAGCCACTTTGGTAGGAAAATGACATTAATACTTTTTTATTTAATGTTAAAATTAAAATGTCACAAACATGTGTTGTTTTAATAAAACAATTTTTATATGGGGTTATAAAAGTCATATTTTTGACTATAAATATTAATTGGAAAGATAAAAATATATCCTACATCATAGTATTTTTTTTATAATTTTTAGACATTAACAAAATTGAATTATTTATGACACCATGATGATGCAGCGATTACCTCTTTATTTAACGATTTAAATAAAATGGAGAGATAATGTAAAATCTAAGACCTAAACATGTCCAAAACCTATTGTATGAGTGGATTTAGGACCCTTATCACCTTATTATCGAAACACATCAATGTGGGACCTTTAAAATCCGAACTCATTCTAAAATAAAGTAACATTTCCTTACTTTCCAAGAGTGCCCCTCCTCTCCTCTTATAAAAGGCCCCCACCTCTACCTCCTTACCCAAACCACTGAAGCCTTTGTATTGGAAAACCCCTGACCATTTTGTCTCTCCAAATCCCTATATTACTACTAGAAGCCTCACTTTTTTCTGAAGGCTTCCCAATGAAGCCTTTGATCTCAAATCAAATAGAGCTACCCGATTTAAAGGTAGTGTCTTCTCTGGTGTTCTTTTGTTTTATTTTTCTTCTCCAACCCCCTAATTTTTTTTATTCTTTTCTTTTTTAACAACTAAAATATCTTAAATATACTAGGATGTTTTTATAAGATTAATTCGAGCTACACTTACACACACCTACATCTAATAGTTAAAGAACATACAGTTTCTGTGGATGGAAAATTTCTGCCTCACGAAACGATGATTGTTCAACACTCATATATCACCTTAAAAGGTGGATATTAAGATGTAACTATATTTATATATGATATATAATATGTTTATGTTTTACTGAAGCTTCTGTATATTTCTTTTTTGGCATAACTTTATGGTTTCTATTGTGGGTAAACACGATAATTTTATTTTTGGAAGTGCGGACTACCGCCCCCTGAAAGTGATTTGATTCGTTAATTCCATATGTGGAATGTATAAAGGATGGATTTAAAGTTATTATATATTATTTATGTTACATATAAATGATGAATATAATTCTGGAATTAAAATATACATACCTCTCATTTTGTTTTAATTCCATTAATATGACATAGAAATGAAAGTAGTGTTCATGCATACGTACGGCTTACCGTCTCCATGAACGGTGCATTTCATTTCTTACCTATAAATGATTATGTAATATTATAAATAATTGTATATTATGTATATATATGATATATATGATATCCAAATTATGAATATCATTCTGGATATAATGAACCTTTGACAACACGAACAACATGTAATTGTAAGAAGTCCACTTTCAACTTAAGAACCAAATATCGACAAAACAAACATTATTAATGTAAATGATTACATAATGTTTATAACATGTAAATAAGTGATATAAAAGGAAAAATGAACTTGAAAAATGTTCTTAATCAATTAGAAATTAACTCATGTTTATTATTCAGGAAGTTAATGAATGATCGAGTCAAGTTGGACCCGAGGTAAGGGATCCTACCCCTCTCTTTCTTTTTAAGTACACTCTTTTATGTCATTCCTTTTAAGCGCATCTTTCCTATGATTGGGATGTTATTTTATATTAATAATACTTTAATTTTTATGTTCATATGATGAGAGGCCCTATTTTCTCTCATCAATCCATTTTGGAAGTTTTGATTGGCACCGTTAGGCTGCCAAATTTTCGTAAGGGATCCAACCTCTCTCTTTCTTTTTAAGTACTCTCTTTTATGTCATTTCTTTTAAGCCCATCTTTATTATGTTTGGGGATGTTCTTTTATATTCCTCATACATTAATTTTTATGTTAATATTATGAGAGACCCTATTTGATCTCATAAATCCATTTTTTGATGCTTTAAGTGGCGCCGTTAGGCTGCCGAGTTTTCGTAAGGGAATTTTCATCTCACTTTTATTCCCGTGACATTTATGATACGTTTTCCACTATTTCCTTTGATTGGTGTATGTAATTCCCATTTTTATACACTTTGAGTAGTATAATTTCATTTATGGGTATTTACATCTTCATTTTATGACCCTTCTTCCATGGGGTGTACTTTATGAAAGTTACCCAACTCGGTAAGGGGACCTTTCACCCTCCTCTTTTTAAAAGACTTCTTTTGTTATGTCTTTTAATTCACATACTATTATGATGGGATATGTTCTTCTTTATACTTATTTATGTAAATTTTATTTCCATGTGATGAGATACCCTTTATCTCTCTCATCAACCCTTTTTGTAAAATTTTATGTGACACTGTTAGGCTGTCAAATTTTACCAAGGGAACTTCTTAACCCAATTTCGATTTCTTTGGGTTCAACATGTAGTTATTGAATATGTCATCATTTTAATATGTGTGAATGACCTTTAATTGTTTTACACTTAATATCCACTTATATTTGATGTATTTATATTTGTCACACATAATTATGAGATTGATTTATCCTTAATTTAAGGATACCTTCTTTATAATGGATTTCATCTCATTTTACATTTCTTTTGAGACTTCATTACTATTATGCACCCATTCACACTTATATGGTGTGTATACTTTCCTTTGACATATTATATCATGAATACCATTATTCTAATGATATTATGAAGTCTGTATTAAATGTTATTCAACAATTATTTGTATTCAAGAGTCTCTCATTTTGTTAAAAACTCTTTAACAAAAATATCGTTTTAAATGTTTTAAAGATTTATTATTCTAAATCTTTATCTTTAATGTCCATGTTTTCAAAATGGTGTTCAGTATTTATTTATATGGACAGTAATGTTTTAAAATTATAATTCAAATAAAATCTTCAAGGTGGTATGGGACACTTTGATTCAAAAATCTCTTTTAAATGAATTTTGAAAACGGAATGATTAATTCAATATCTTGGAATTACTTATTTTGATTGAAAATGAAATGTTGTTATTGAAATGTTTATATTCTCAATATATTATGTGTAATGATGGTACTTGTACATTTTATGGGTGGTTACGTGATAAACCATATGATGGGTGGTGCCGTGAATACCAGGAAGGGTGGTTACGTTATAACCTCTAATGCATTGGGTATGGATGTCGGCCGTATGGCTATTCCATTAAGTTTGTGTGGAAGTTGACCATATGGTTATTCCATTTAAGTATGTTTAGGTCCCAAGTCACCTTTATATGTTATGTGTTCTTTATATGGGTTTTATGGTAATCTTTTGGTTACAAAAGGGTAAGTAATGATATTTTATTCAATGAGGAGTTTTTACTACTTCCTAATGGTGAAAGGTATTACTTTGATAAAGTGTACATGGTTTACTTGTTTCATTGAAAAACTAACAGTTTTCATACTTTTTGTATCCCTTACTGATCTTTTTATGCTCACCCCAAGTTTTTTTGAAATCTTTTTCATAGGACTTAATGTGGAATAGGGTCAAGGATAGGATCAAGGGAAAGTCATGATATCTAATACATGGAACTAGAAATGTTTCTTTTTAAGAGTTTTTTATTTTATGGAAATTTAGTAGAAGTGACTAATTTGTAATCTTTTGAGACGTAATAGTTATGTCTTAATTATCTAAAACTCTAAACCTGAAAAGATCCTAAATGTGAATTATTCATTTAATTCAATATTAAGAAAGGTTTAAGGCCGGGGCCTTATAGTTGGTATCATAGGTCGGTTTAGATAACATTAGAGGTTAGGGTATTCTTTAAGCATAAGTGACATTATCATAATGGTTAGGATTTCAGAAAGAGTCCTAGTTTTAGATAAAGTGAATGAGTAAGTATATCTTAGTGTTTATCTTCCTCATTAGTACATGATGAATTTGTTGATTTACACACACTGACATTTCTGTTTTTAGTAAATGGATGGATCAAGCAGGCACCAAAGTTACAATGGGTTTGATGGAAACTGTGGTGGTTCTCTGATTAAGAGACTGGATGAAATGAGGGATTCAATGAGGAATCTCGTGGTTGTGGTAAACCAACTATCAAGGATTAATGATCAACCACTTGAACCTTGGTGAGTTCTCTAATGCATCATGTACGAGATGAACAACTCGATGTGGAAGTTCAGGTAATAACTATAAAGGTAACCATTATGGTTTATATTATCCTTACTTTATAGGTAATTATGGGTTACTCTTTGATATGATGGAAAATGAAAGGCATGAGATAAACATGAGGTTAAAATATGTTATGATCATTTTTAAGAATTTATCTCGTTTTAATAATTATGTAGTTTTGGAAAAAGGACAACACGTGGACCGTGTGACAACCCGTCACGTCGGATAAAGTTGTGGGAATCGAACCCACAACCAAAGTGAAACTGGTTTTTATCACCTACCACTGGACTACGTAATGTCCCAGGTTAGTTTGACTGATTCTTTTTAGTTAGATGATTTTATAAATTAAGAGTAAGTTGATTTTGGGTTATCTATGGAAATTTATTAACCTATCATGGATGATATGTGATTAGGTTAATTAATTTTCAATACGAGATTTTAAGAGCAACTGATGTTGTTTGGAGATAAATGTTACGATTTAACTTGGAAGACTATGTGACTAAATCCTTCTAATATTTGTGTTTCAATCTTAGTTTGGTTTAATTTGAAGAATTTTATCGACAAATTCTTTATCGAATGTTCCTCGTTGAAATTTGGGTTTTGTTAGACAAATTTTGGAGATTAAGAATAGATTTTCTTTTTCTAAAGTGTTATCCTTTTCTGGATTATCTGATCTTGTACTAACCTTTTTGTTTTTGGTTTTGGTTAAAGTCTAAAGACATGGGATGTATATAGTTCTATTTTGGGGATTAGGTGAATCTCTAGAAGTTTATTATAGTACCCTTAATGTGATCAAGTCTTCCTAAATACTCGTCTTTTGGAGAAAATATGAGTTTGTGTAAGAAATCTAGTAAAAGATGAAAGTCAACATAAAAAGTATGTATGTTTCCTTATGTTTTAGTTAAGCTCAAAAATAAATTCCTCAATGAAGAGTAACTTAAAACAAAAATGTTTTTTGTTAACTTTTCCTACTGGGGAATCCAATACCATTTAACCCATCAAAAGTTTGTGATTTTCTTATGGTTAACTTTCCCCTAGACATGTTTACTATCACTCTCTCTCAGAACATGACCCTTTGTTTTTTCCTCCATATCCATGTTTTCATACGTGGAATACTAGTATGGGTTAACTCGGGTGACCTTTGTACTTCTCTTTCTTTCTATTAAAGTGATTGTTTTACTGACTCTTGTTCCGATGTGGGACTTTCAATGAAGTTTCCGAGCCCAATTTTAAAATTGAGAGGACGCAATTCCCAAAAGGGGTGAAGGATGTAAAACCCTAGGTAAATAAAGAATATGACATTTTTATATTTATCGCTTTTTTGAATAAAATGTTAATATTAATTTAAAGGGAACACTGTGCTTGATGGCTTACCCAATACGCAACAACGAGTTCCTTTGAAATCTTACGTTGCACTATAATAATAAAATAAAATTATTTTAAATGTTAGTTAACACGTAGCCGTTGTATTGGTGGGAATGAATAGAAATAACTAAAATATGATTATATATGTTTGTCAAATATTTTTACTCTTTACAATAAATGTTAGAGGATTAAAAATGCGAATGAATCCAATTTTAAGCGTAAACATTCTAATATTCTTTAAAAGATCGATTAACCGCCTTTTGATGGAGAACCTATTTTAAATCCACTTTTTTAAAATTTTATGTGTTATATTTGACAAAATAAAATTCTTCTTTAGAATCTGGTCATCAAAATTTACATTCTGTAAATTTCTGGTATCTTTCCGATAAAGGTCATTTTTTCATGAATAATAAAAAATGTTGAATTTTAATTCAAAACCACTTTTTAATCTAATTTATTTATATGATTAGATTATATTTTAAATTTTTTTTAAAGTAAAATTAGAATAAATTTTTATCATTTAATCCAATAGTGGTCGTTGGAATTAATTTCATCTTGAAATTGGACTTAAACTAGTGTCAATCTTTTGATACTTATTGTTTCATAAAAACACGTTATTTGCTCTGACATCGGGAATTAATTATTAAATTAATTAATGTAACTTATATGTTTTGAATTTTTTAAAATAGACATCCTTTTTGATTTCGGAATATCAAATATATCCTAGGGTGATTTTTTGGTAATTTTCTGAAAAACATCAATTTTTGATGAATAGTGAAACCACTAAGTGGTAGTTAAAGAAACTGATTTTTTGTTTAAATGAAACTTTAACACTTCTGTGATTTGAATTTCAAAAATCCTACATACATGGTTGTCATTAAGAAGTAAAATTTAGTTCAATGGGATTAAAATATTTTTTGGTGAATAGAAACTTTTAGGATTATTAATCGTGATTAGAGGTAATTAGTGTAATTTAAGGAAAAAATAATGTTTTAATAATATGAAATGACCTAGAAACATGTCCTACCCTCATTGGATGTGTCATGGCCGACCAAGAAAATCCATGGGTCATCTTGGGGACCCCATGGAGCCACATTCGTAGGAAAATGTCACAAACATGTGTTGTTTTACTAAAACTAGTTTTATGGGGTTATACAAGCCTGATTTTTGACTATAAATATTAATTGGAAAGATAAAAAGATATCCTACATCATAGTAATTTTTTATAATTTTTATACATTAACAAAATTAAATTATTTATGACACCATGATGATGCAGCGATTACGTCATTATTTAACGATTTAAATAAAATGGAAAGATAATGTAAAATCTAGGACCTAAACATGTCCAAAACCTATTGTATGAGTGGATTTAGAACCCATGTAACCTTATCCACGAAACAAATCAATGTGGGACCTTTAAAATTCGAATATCATTCTAAAATAAAGTAACATTTCCTTACTTTCCAAGTGTTCCCCTCCTCTCCTCTTATAAGAGCCCCCCACCTCTACCTCCTTACCCACACCTCTAAAGACTTTGGATCGGCCATACCCTGCTTATTTTGTCTCTCCACATACCTCTCTTAATCCTATAAGCCGCACTTTTAATAGAAGTATTCCCATATAATCATTTGATCTCAAATAAAAAAGAGTTACCCGATTTAAAGGTAGTGTCTTCTATGGTGTTATTTTGTTTTATTTTGCTTCTCCAACCCCCTAAACACTTTTTATTCTTTTCTTTTGTAACAACTACAGTATATTCAATATACTAGGATGTTTTTATAAGAAGAATTCTAGCTACACTTAGACACACCTACATCCAATGGTTGTAGAACATACAGTTTATGTGGATGGCGAATTTCTGCCTCACGAAATGATGATTGTTCAACACTCATATAACACCTTCAAAGGTGGCCATTAAGATGTCACTATATTTATATATGATATATATAATATTTTTATGTATTACTTAAGATTCTGTATTTTTCTTTTGTGGCATAACTTTATGGTTTCCATTGTGGGTAAACACGATAATTTCATTTTAGGAAGTGCGGACTACCGCCCCCTCAAAGTGATTTGATTCGTTAATGCCATATGTGGGATGTATAAAGTATGGATTTAAAGTTATTATATATTATGTATGTTACATATAAATGATGAATATAATTCTGTAATTAAAATATACATACCTCTCATTTGGTTTTAATTCCACTAATATGACATAGAAATTAAAGTAGCGTTCATGCGTACGTACGGATTACCGTCTCCATGAACGATGCATTTCATTTATTACCTCTAAATGATTATGTAATATTATAAATATTTGTTTATTCTGGATATATTTTATATATATGATATCAAAATAATGAATATCATTCTGGATATAATGAACCTTTGACCAGACGAACAACATGTAATTGTAAGAAGTCCACTTTCCCCTTAAGAACCAAATATCGACAAAACAAACATTATTAATGTAAATGATTACATAATGTTTATAACATGGAAATAAGTGATATAAAACGAATAATTAACTTGAAAAAGTTTCTTAAGAAAGTAGAAATTAACTCATGTTTATTATTCAGGATGTTAATGAATGATCGAGTCAAGTCGGAACCAAGGTAAGGGATCCTACCCCTCTCTTTGTTTTTAAGTACACTCTTTTATGTCATTCATTTTAAGCTCATATTTATTATTATTGGGATGTTCTTTTATATTACTCCTACTTCAATTTTTATGTTCATATTATGAGATACCATATTTTCTCTCATCAATCCATTTTGGAAGTTTTGATTGGCGCCGTTAGGCTGCCGAATTTTCGTAAGGGATCCAACCTCTCTCTTTCTTTTTAAGTACTCTCTTTTATGTCATTTATTTTAAGCCGATCTTTATTATGTTTGGGGATGTTCTTTTATATTTCTAATGCTTTAATTTTTATGTTCATATTATGAGAGACCCTTTTTGATCTCATAAATCCATTTTTGGATGTTTTAAGTGGCGCCGTTAGGCTGCCGAGTTTTCATAAGGCATTTTTCATCTCACATTTATTCCCGTGACATTTATGATATGTTTTCCACTATTTCCTTTGATTGGTGTATGTACTGCCCATTATTATACACTTTTTTGTAGTATAAGTTTATTTATGGGTATTTACATCTTCATTGTATGACCCTTCTTCCATGGGGTGTACTTTTCGAAAGTTACCCAACTCAGTAAGGGGACCTTTCACCCACCTCTTTTTAAAAGACTTCTTTTGTTATGTATTTTAATTCACATACTATTATGTTGGGATATGTTCTTCTATATCCTTATTTAAGTAAATTTTATGTCCAAGTGATGAGATGCCCTTTATCTCTCCCATCAACCCTTTTTGTAAAATCTTATGTGACGCTGTTAGGCTGTCGAATTTTACCAAGGGAACTTCTTAACCCAATTTCGATTTATTTGGGTTCAACATGTAGTTATTGAATATGTCATACTTTTAATATGTGTGAATGAACATTTAATGTTTTACAATTAATATTCACTTATATTGGGAGTATTTATATTTGTCACACATAATTATGAGATTGATTTATCCTTAATTTAAGGATACCTTCTTTATAATGGATTTCATCTCATTTTACATTTCTTTTGAGACTTCATTGCTGTTATGCACCAATTAACTCTTATATGGTGTGTATACTGTCCTTTGACATATTATATCATGAATCCCTTTATTCTAATGATATTATAAAGTTCAGATTAAATGTTATTCCACAATTATTTGTATTCAAGAGTCTCTCATTTTGTTAAAAACTCTTTAACAAAAATATCGTTTTAAATGTTTTAAAGATTTATTATTCTAAATATTTATATTTAATGTCCATGTTTTTAAAATGGTTTTCAGTATTTATTTATATGGACATTAATGTTTTAAAATTATAATTCCAATAAAAGCTGCAAAGTGGTATGGGACACTTTGATTCAAAAATCTGTTTTAAATGATTTTTGAAAATGGATTGATTAATTCAATATCTTGGAATTACTTATTTTGATTGAAAATGAAATGTTGTTATTAAAATGTTTATATTTTCAATATATTATGTGTAATGATGGTACTTGGACATTTTACGGGTGGTTACGTGATAAACCATATGACGGGTGGTGCCGTGAATACTAGGACGGGTGGTTACGTTATAACCTCCAATGCATTGGGTATGGAAGTCAGCCGTATGGCTATTCCATTAAGTATGTGTAGAAGTCGACCATATGGTTATTCCATTTAAGTATGTTTATGTCCCAAGTCACCTTTATATGTTATGTGTTCTTTATATGGGTTTTATGGTAATCTTTTGGTTACAAAAGGGTATGTAATGATATTTTATTCAGTGAAGAGTTTTTACTACTTCCTAAAGGTGAAAGGTATTACTTTGATAAAGTTTACATGGTTTACTTGGTTCTTGGAAAAACTAACATTTTTCATTCTTTGTGTATCCCTTACTCAGCTTTTTATGCTCACCCCAAGTTTTTTTGAAATGTTTTTCCCAGGACATAATGTGGAATAGGGTCAAGGATGGGATCAAGGTAAAGTCATGCTATCTAATACATGGAACTAGGCATGTTTCTTTTTAGGAGTTTTTTATTTTATGGAAATTTAGTAGAAGTGACTACTTTGTAATCTTTTGAGATGTAATAGTTATGTCCTAATTCTCTAAAACTCTAAACATGAAAAGATCCTCAATGTGAATTATTCATTTAATTCAATATTAAGTAAGGTTTAAGGCTGGGGCCTTATATCATTCCTAAAAATGTACCTATCTCTTACATAAAATGAATCTTTCTTTTTGTTTTTTGGGAGCTCCCTGAATTCAATTTGTGTAAAAAATCCATGATCCATCATCATTGTTCTCAATGGATTTCTCAAATTATATTTATAAATTATTAGGGATATATGGGAAAACCAATGAATTATTAATAATAATATTTCAATATAGTAAATAATATTTATCTAATACATTTAGTAAAACAAATAAATATGTATTTTTATTATTTTATTTATGCCCGTGATGGCTTTAATCCAAATGCTTGATTCTGAAAAAATTATGTCACGCCTTTGGTAAATTCATATCCCTAGTATAATATGTGGCCTTATAATTACAATAAAATTCTTTTTATTATTTATTTCATATTTTTTTGAAAATAATGCATGTACGATATAATATTTATTTAATATACATCAATAATTGTTTTTGGGATCACCAGTACATGGAATCTATTTATATCGTATCCCTTATCTCCAATAACAACTTATAAAATATTATAATATTATATTTGAAAAAATGATTCATTATTATTGTAATTTAAAAAATTTTATATTAACCCCTCTAATACGGAAATAATGTTGGTTTTTGAAGAGAAAATGATAACAAGTTTACAATGTCCTTATATCAGTCATCAATAGAAAAATGATTATAATCAACTAAAAAGAAATATATATATATATATATATATAATGTAGTGTCACATGAAATTAAAATTAATTTCAAATTTTAAATAATTTAAACTACAGTGGTAGTTTTCAATTAAAATTCATCATTTTCACTATTTCCCCAAAATGTCATTTATCATAGAATTTTGAAAAATTAACCCTAAGAAAATTTTGATATTATATTATCAAATATGAATTTAATTTTTTAAAATAATGTCCAATAATTTCAAAATATCTATTTTTTATATTTACTTATAAAAATAAATACAAATCAATTTTAATGAAACCCAATTTTTGTAGAATAATGTTTCATTACAAAAAAATTATTGATTATTTACTAATTATTTATCATTAATTTACGTTGAATAGTCTATATGTTAATATCCTCAAGTAGTTAATACTTTTCACAAACCCAAATTTAACATATAGGTTATTGTGGTTATATAATTCATGTGCTATTTAGGCCTACTGTTTCATGTCTTGCACACTCTCGAGAATAATAATATTAGAGCTGGGTTTGCCAAAATATAATAATGAGATTTATTAGTTTTCAAAAGCAAATATATAATAATTTTGTGTGGTGTAACATTCTATTCTATGATTTTTTTTCTTTCTTTCATATATAAAATAGAACATATTTTTTCATTTTTAAAATCATTTAGAACAGCAATACAAACTATTAGTTAATTCATCAATTCATTATTTATGATAATTAATTTGGTTATGGTATGAGGAATGATCATGAGACCATCTATCATTCGGCGAAATATAAATGATTATGAATTATGATTCATTTAATTTTTTTGGACACATAATAATTAACATTTTTTTGATGGGTGAGAGAATATGTATGTCTATTATGTAGGTCATAGTTCTTTCTTTATGAGACGTTATGTATGACACTACAGAGTAAACCAATTATACTATGGAACTATTTCTATAATGTGATTTGTTTACCTAGTTATACTTGATATATTTTTTTCATTGTTTATGTAGCTTCCACATTTCATTGGTTCTGATGATCTTCTAATATAATGAAGATTATGTTTTGCTCCTAAGTTGCATAGAGGAATTTTATATACATGTTAATATGTTGTTATCAGAAAATTTTCTTTTATGTTGTAAGGTAATTGTGTTTTTATTGAATTATTATTTCCATTTAAAACAAAATTAGTTTTTTTATGAAAACATTATTCAGGGATTGATATGTTTTTTTTGAAATACACAAAAATATGATTTTTTATGGTTTTTATTATGTTTTTTTCAAAGAATTCGAGGAAGTGAAAATGATTTTATGTGTATTTAAGCTATTACATGTGATAAATATTTTTTATGTTATGGTTAATATCAATTTTAAAATTCCTTAGTTTTCAAATGGTGGATAAATTATTCGATGATGTCTTTTATTGAGTATTTTATTACACATCACATAGATCCAAATGATTTTATATGGTTCTTAATGATGTTTAGGGGAATGTAAAATGTTAAAATTAAAATTGTGAATTTATGTCATCAAAATAATATTTATTATATCATAATTTTTTTGTGGGTGAAAAAATGATATTTTGTTGATGTGTAAAATTTAATATGTTTGATATTATTATGTATGAATTTTTATAGAATTATATAAACCTTTAATATATAAGGATACTCTAATGTATGAGAATGAATTCATGACTATGAAAACATGAAAATATAATTATTATTACCTAGTATTTACATGAATCCATATTGACTGTAATAATATTTTTAAATTATATGTAATGAATGGAACATTAACCTTTTAATTTTTTTTGAAATGAATCTATAATGTTTTATAAAAAAGAGTGTTCCATGTTATAGGGACTATGTATATATCATGGTTCTCTTTATTGAATTACTGTATTCTATTTAGTGAGTGATATAGATAAAATTTGGAAATGATATAATTTATATTTTACAGTGATAACTGATTCTTTTTAGGTCTCACATTCATTTGGATGGCATTGGAAGCCATTAGCAGCTATATAAGATATATGAAACACTTTTTTCACTAGATCAGTAACATGTTACTTCTTGTGGAATTGAGAGATATTTTATTCTTCTAATAGAATTATATCCATTAATCACTTGAGAATGATAAATATAATGTGTTAGGAGTAGTTGTTATATGATTCCAAACATTCATTATAATTTTTTGATATATATTTACTTTATTATAAAACATGCTTCAGGGATCCCTTGATGAATTTTCCAATATTAATAATATTTAAAAAAAACAAGTAATATAAACTTCACAATTTTCATTCTTGCTATGTTTAACCTTCAATATTTTTAAAAATTCCCATTTTTAGTTTATTCATCTATTTATTTTAAAATAATTGATTATAGAATTACAACAGATTTGGTTAAATTATTTTAGAGAGAAAAAAAAATTAATTATACTACCATGTTAAATGATATATAAATAATTGAAAGACACATTTTATCTCTATTTTTATAAATATTATAATATTTTAAATTTTTTTGTTTATGGTTGTATATGAAGGTGGATACCTATTATAGTGTATATAATTATTTTATCATTAATATATATTACAATTCAATACTCAATATTATTTGATGACATTGTATTTCATGATTTAGGTGGATAGAGGTGGGTGAATTTTTTTCATGATGTAAAGATATTTTTAAGGGCTGTGTTTGTCATTATATTTCGGTACCACTAATATAAAACCACTCTATATTCCTATATTTTACACATTACGTCATTTTATTTCATTTATTCAAATTTTCGAATCATATTGATGGTGGTTAGTGTTATGGTGTTTTTACCATTTTTATATCATATCATGAATTTATATTTCTGTTTTGATTTAATTTATATATTTTTTAACATCTCATGGTGTCATAGAACACAAATGAATTGAATGGTCTTGTTTTTTTTCTTGGTGGGAACCCTTCACTATTTCTTTAGTATTTCATTGAATGAAAAAAATAATTTTTTCAATGAAATGTTGTTGTTTCTTTTATACATTCTAGGTGGATAAAGTTTTTAATCTAAGATATATATTAGTCCATCTTATGTGCCTAGATTAGGGGTGTCCAAAATTGGTTATACATATAATGGTATTATAATTTTGGTTCATGTCGGTTCTAGGTTCTATTAGTTATCCATGATATTTATAATTTATTCCATACATAAGATATTTTTATTCTAAATTATTAATTTAGTCGTGAGTGGATGCACAATCACTAGATTATTATTGTGATGATTATGTTACAAGAGAAGACTGATATATGAATATCTCTATTTCGAGCATCGTCGACAATTATTTTTTATGATCATAACATTTTTGGGTGGTGATACTAATTCAGATATTATTTTATGTGTATGGTTTATTTTTTTCCTTTTGAATGAGTTATTTTGGTTGAACTGTTATGGTGTATATTTTGGAAACATTTTCATTGACCCATTTAATGGGTTATAATGTTTTACATAAGGTTGGATTACCATCTATAAACCCATTAAAAATTATAATATCATTTTAATGTAATTTGAAATATTTTATATTTAAATCATTAGTTTCTAAATCACCATTAATAAATATTCTCTAATATTTTGATGTTTTGGGATGTTAATTATGTATTATAAATAACATAATGGTTCATAAAATATGTATTTCTGAAATAAATTCTAGTGGATGATAAAAATGAAATTGAATTTACCAATTAATAAAATATTTAGTTAATTTTGTAGGAAATAAAATTTAGAGAACTATTTATTTAATATTTTTAGTTATTTTTAGTTTTTTTAAATTTTTCTATTATTCTATTAATTTCTTTATGTTTGAAAAAACATTTATGAAAAAAATGTATTTTTTTATTTCTTTCTACACACATTTAATTGATATTAATTAATGTTTGTAATTGATAATTGGGTTTCATTTTTCTATTATAGAAATATATTATGATGATTTTATTATGATTTCAATGAAATTAATTTTTAATTTCTTGTGATAATGTCATGGATTGAAGTTTAATCCATCACATTGTTTTTTTTGGTTCAATAATATGTTTCAATATTCTTTTTATTATTAATATTAAAAATAGATTTTAAATTAATAGAAAAAGTAATTTTATATCATTTTTGAAGAATTTAATTATGTCATAATTTTTCAAGGGATAGAAATTTGTGTACTCTTAATTTAACATTAATTAATTTTCCAATTTATAGGCTTTATATTTATGAATTTTATAATTTCTGGGTTTCACAAATTATTTTTTGATATTAAATTATAAAATATGTTTGAATTATACGAATTTATATTTATATTTATATTGTTTTGATTGAATGGTTTGATCCTTTTTATAGACTAAGAACTCATCATTTTCAAAACTATTAACAGAATGGTGTTAATGGCCTATCATATCATGATATCCCCTTAAAGTTTCATGGCTTGTCATTATTATCTGTTTCATCATCTCTTACTAAGTATCCTAATTTTTTACATATTTTTATTTATCATCCATATTATATTTAGGATTTATATAATTTAAATACTCCTAAGTTTCATGGGTAACTATGTTATATAGATGAAGAGTATTGGTTTCAAAGAAGTGAGAACATCTCTAATCATTATGATGTCTTTATTGTATATAAAACGTTTTTTTTGAAATCATCATACACTATATTCTTGTTGGTTGTGGTTAAAGTTAAAAATTCTATGTAAAACATTGAGGTAACTATCATGGGATGTCTATATCTAATTTTCTATTTAGTGGAATGTCCCACAGTAATTGAAAATCCAAAAGATGATGCCAATTTATTTCTTCTAGCAAGGTGATAGAATAATGATGGAATATTTGAATATATTTAAATAAATGGTGTTACCACACAATTTAAAATTAATGGTTAAATAATTTATATATTACATAATTTGATATAGTTATTGGACTATATGTTTTAGTATATAATTCTTTATTTATAGTATATAATTAAAAAATCCTAGAAAATATCATAGAGGGTTCATTCAATCATGGTATGGATGATATGATAACTATTTTACCATTAACTAGTTTTGATGGGGGATATTAAATGAAAGTATGGCGACATTATCTCTATCTAGGTATTGTTTCATTTGTATGAAGGATAAAATCCATTTTTCCATGTTAGAAAAATTGAGAAGATAATGGTAATATACCTCAATCATTTCCTCTATCATGTGGAAAAAATAGCTTGGTTATGGGTACTCAAGATCACATAAACATATTCTAGAAGATTCCAAATAATAGTGGGTTTTAAAAATCATATTTGGAAGACTGTGCCTCAGGTTATATTTTTTCGATAAAGTATAAATATATAATATTAATTAAAATAATAGTAATATAAAATTTTGGAAATAGTACAATGTTGAACTAGAAGGAAAAAAGAAGAACTAATAAACCAAATAAAAATGATTCATGTATTTTATAGATGGAATGTATATAATTTCCAACTGATGAAATAATCGTCAGAGATCATGCTAACACATAAAAACTAAGTATAATTTTATAATAAAAAAAATGTTTTTCATGTCTCCATCCTTTAAACCATCCATCAACTAATAATGAAAAACAAGGTCCCATTATTTTGTCCAGACCAAAGTCAATGTAATCTTCCCAGGTACCAAATGTTGGATTGAATAGTGTGTGATTAAAAATTTGTATGTCAACAACACTGCAACTAAATACACTAGTATGATAAATAGGTGTGTTCAATAATATAATAGCAGAGTGTATCAATTACTCAATATATAGAGCACTAAAAAAGAATACTTTGACACTATATCATAATTTAACTGAGCATATAGAATTATCATGAAAATCATAAAAACAAATTCTTTGTATAATTACATAACTTGGAAAATCCAAACGAATAATAATTTAGGAATATCAGTGAATCCCTCTATATAAAAAATTCTGCATCACTAGCCAAATAACTTTATATAAATATTTTACCATTGAAGATATTCCATCTATATACAAATTTCAAGATATTCCATCAACACCATCAATGTAAGGGTTTAAATATAACATTCCTAATCCATATATATAATCATTTGGGTATGAAAATGAATTAAAATCCTAATGTAATGTTTAAGACCACATTTAATAATAATCCACATTAGTTACTTCTAAAAATTAACATTTGTTTTATAATTACCAATTATTTCATTTAAATATATAATAATCTATTATAATGATATTTTTCACGCCCTATTAATATCAAATAATCTCCAACCATTTAAATAATTGATCATTCTATTTTTCAATGTAAATATATCAAAAAACCACATGATATTTCTTGTAACTCTAAAACATTAATCAATTCATAGATACATCATTATTAATGATTCTCAATCTCACCCAACAAGCATCCATAAACTAGGGATAAACACCATTGAATATAATGGGATAAATGGTGTAGTCCAACATATGATTTATCATCATCATTTATTCTATTAATTAATGCACATTTCATACTACAAAAATTAAAATAGTCAATATTGGTTAGTTTCATACCACAATCCATTAAAAAGTTATCAATACAACCTTTCTAATAAGAAACACTAACAAGAAAAACACATAGAATATCCCAAGAAGTATCAGAACACAAAATATCATGTTAAAAACCTTTTACAATGTATTCAAATGACTGCACTATGATAATAAAAATATTGATTATAAGAAGGGAAATTCAATGATAAAAAACTCATCAGATATTGAGAAATTTCTCATGACATCTATAAGGGAAGAAAGAAAATTAAAATGTTATTTAAAATGAATATTGATTGATAGAGTATATTTTCATTCAGAATAATAATGATTCATATTTTCATCGTGGATTTGAGACCGCTGATCCAAATAAATACATGACATGTAATAATTTATCTGCGTTTATTTTACAAATTATGAGTTATTTTGAAAAATGTGTCGCCTTATGTTAAAATATCCTTCCATAGACATTCTATGAAGTGAACCAATTTCATTTCATGTATTCATATCACACCATTATAATATATCATGGAATTTTCTTCAAAATAGTTAAACTTCAGGTATAATATACACAATGAGTAAATTTATTATATGATGTTTTATGAAAAGTTACTCTAGAATATCCCAAACAACCACTAAATCCATATGAACTCATTAAAAACCCTCATAATAATAGCTAAAACATTTTACCCAAACTAAATTAATTCATTGAAATATATACTATAACTATCAACCATTTTCACCATAAATTTCTCTTTATTACAAAAGTAACTCAACAACCAAGGATTGTAATGATGGAATTACCCCAAAAAATATTACCAATGGAAAAATAATTATGGGATTTCCCAAAACTAATATGGGATGTTATATAACTAATGGTTATTATATTCTATTTTGAATTATAGTCATTAGAAACCTTCATCTACAAAAACCTAAAACACCTTTTGTAGTAATTTAAAAGAGGATTATATATAATGATTTTTTTGAGTGGATATTCTCATAAATTATTTCAATACATATCTACTACATTGAATGAATCCCATGATAATTATGCTAATGTTAAGGTTGTTTCATAATAAAAAATCAGTTTCCCTTTTTTATTCATGTCTTTTATTCCGACCTTTATTGTTATGTGTTGTTATGGATAATGAATTTTTAGATCTCTGGGAAAAAATCAAGAATTATATTTTCTTGTTGTTGTTTTTGAATGATGACCAAATTTTTTGATGGGTTTTTTCCAAACACATTTATTCAAGTTATTTGTTTTATTTGGTTTTATAAATTATTTCTAGTTCTAATGGTTAATAATTATATAGTATTAATTTTTAATTGGTTGGTTTAATACTATAAAAATTTATATAATAATGAGGAAGAATTTCTATCAAATGAGTTACTTTTTTTCTATATGATTAAATTCATAACCCATTATAATATTAATATTTATTAAAGAATATATTCATATTTCAAAATAATATAATAAGTTTATTTTAAAATCTCTTGGATTGTTTTGTTTAATGTTATATTTATGGAAATATAATAATAAATGAAGAAAAATACATACTTAAATCATGGGATATTATATTCTCCACCTATGATAAATTAATCATTAAAATTTTAATTATTCTAAAAAATTTAATTTATTATTATTTTTTGTAGAATATACGTTACTCAAAATATTAATTTTAATGAGATTATATCCTAACTATCAATAAAATGAATATTTAAATAATCTATTCCCACATAATATTAATATTACTAGTGATAATCTTTCCAATAACCATTTGTTATGAATACCAAATTATAATTGGATTAATTTTTTCATATGTATTTTATATAAGGACAGGCATTAATAGGTTCTTATGGGCTGGTATTTAGATGTGATATTCATATCATCTATAATATAAATTCCTCTATGTCAAAAAGGTAAAAAAATTCCTTATAAATTATGAAAATTTTCTATTTAAATGTTTATTTAGTATTATGGGATCACTTTCTCAAAAAAAACATAGAGATGTTATACAATCATTATACCACTAGTGCAATTTTTTAAAAAACTCATCATCTAATCATTGGGGTTAAGAATTTATTTCCATTGTTGTATTGGTTTAGTTTCAATAATATTTTAAAAAACTCAAACATTTGGTTGGGATGATCAATTTCTACATTCAATAGCTTTTTTAGATAACATTATTATTGTTTTAAATTCTTTATATTTGCATTATCATGGATGTTAGTAGTGATGATCACCCTTGTTTTCCCTTGGATTCAAACATTGAATTAGATAATGAATATATAACATAATATCAATTAAATTGAATTATATGGGTACTTATGGATGCACAATATTATTATTAATTATTTCTTCAGAGTTATTCACTTTTCTATTGATATTTGTTTCTATATTAAATAATTTTCATATATATAACATCTCCATGTTCCATTATGATATTTTCCAAGGTCTTTATACCCATATTGTTTTTATTTTTTAACACTCATTAATTAATAATTCAATCCCCAAAACATCCTTGAGAATTGGTCATTCACTTCTCTGGATTGTCTGGGAATTCATCAATGTTCATTTTTTAATCAAAATTCATTATTGTTTCATAAAAACAATTATAATAATTAGTAATTTTGTTCTTATAAAAATAGGTTTATATTTTATAAAATCATTGACATATATTGGGAATCCATTTTTATCTTTATTCCTTCCAGAATTTTCCATTTGTAAATCCAAAAGGTTTTATCCTGACTCATTAACACCATAATAGAATTACTGTAGTGTATATTCATGAAAATTAATTACATAATATTTATTTTTCATTTATACACGGATGGTATATCTTGAAGAAGGAATCTTGAAATTTTATTAAATAATTCAAAAATATAAAAAACCGTTGGGTGGGATCAATCAAAGGAACAATCTCTCATCCACAAAACTAGTTTATGAGTCATAAAATGAAACCTCATTTCTATATCCATAATCAGGGTCATCCCATGATTCAAACTCTAAATGCGTGTTAGCTTGATTAATAATCCTTAAAATTTCTTCCATGGAACATTCCTTCTCTAGACTATACATGATATTTAATGATTTGGAGGATTATATGGTAGATACATTCCTTAAAAATGTAAGGTAATATTTCCACTCCCTTTGTTTTGGAGGAGCTATATCGCTCATCTTCCCCTTTCTATTTATATAATATTACGTAAAGGAAATAAGTCCACAACATCAAAAATATCAAGTTGTTTTAAATAAAATCATCCACTATTTAGGTGTAATGTTTTAGATAACTAGGAAACATATTTAGTGATAACCCATCATGGGTTTATATTGACATAAAATTTTCTCCTTTTAAAAGGTTCTCCATTACCCACGAATTATCCTTAACATATCAACCAAATTATCTACAAAAAACACTCCTTAAGATGAAATTTAAATATCAAATTTCATCATAATCTAGAGAATTTTGAATAAAAGAGTGAGGTGATATCAGATGATCATCCTGGATAAATGTAAGGTATGAAAATCAATGATCATAAATGACAACATTGATAGAATAATGTTTCAAAAATTTTTTACAACGAATATGTAACACCCCAAGCTTCCACGGTACATTTCCTTTCGAATAATGCGATAGCGTGTGTTGTACGCAACCTCGAGTTCTAACACACACCACAACTAATTAAACTAGCCATTGTGAATAGTAATACCTACTTTTTGAAATAATATATATTTTATATTTCAAAATGGACTTCATTTTTGGATTCGGAATATTGAAATTAGCCTAGGGTGAAATTTTGGTACTTTTCGGATAACTTTTATATTTTGATGAATAGTGAAAATTGCTAAATTTTAATTAAAATCAACTTTTTTAATCAAAATAATTAATATTGATAAATTATTAATTTGAGTGGTTTTAAAGTATATTTAGAATATATTTTTACCATTTAATTTAATGTTTGTCATTGGACATA
This sequence comes from Viscum album, assembly GCA_963277665.1. Taxonomy (NCBI): domain Eukaryota; kingdom Viridiplantae; phylum Streptophyta; class Magnoliopsida; order Santalales; family Viscaceae; genus Viscum; species Viscum album. The sequence continues at coordinate 12,634,745 of OY728151.1, read as the reverse complement.
ATTTCACAATTAAACCAGACATAAACAAGTGTCAATCTTTTGATAGTTATTATCTCTTAAAAACAAGCTTTTTATTTTAACAACGGGAATTAATTTTAAATTAATTTCTGCCACTTCTGTGTTTTGAATTTGGAAAAATGGATTACATATTTGGAATCAGGATGTCCAAATTATGTAAATAGGTAACTTTTATTTTTACACATTTTGAATAATTAGTGCGGTAAATATTTTATTTACCATGGTTAAAGGGTAAATCCGGTAAATAAGGGTTAAAAAATAATATTATAATAATACAAAATTACCCTAAAACGTGTCCTAACCTTATTGGTGGACACATACCCGACCATGGGCATCCTTGGGTCGATTTGAGGACCCCTTAGAGCCACTTGTATGTGGTAGGGACACATTATATTAATAAAGTTAAAATAAAAATAAAAATGGAATAAGCTTACATCTTTTAGAAGAACAATTTTTACGTAGGGTTATACATGTTGGATTTTCGATTATAAAAATTCATTATAAATCTAAAAATATTTCCTACATAATGATATTTTATTTATAATTTGTAGACATCAAATAATTTAAATTATTAATGACACAATAATGATGCAATGTTTACCTCATTAATAAATCATTTAAATAAATAAGATTATAATGATTAAAATATTATCTAAAACCTGTCCAATTCTTATTGTGTGATGTTATTTAGAATATGAGTCATCTTATCTTCGACCTCAATGATTTTTGGACCATTATAAACCGAATATAATTATATTATAAAGTAATACTTTCACTCTTTCCTAAAGAGCCCCTCCTCTCCCTTATAAAAGGAGACCACTCCTCATTTCTTCACACCTTCAAAGACTTTTGGTTCGGCCAAACTCTGCCCAAATACTCTCCCAACTTCCCTCACTACAACCTAGAGGCCTTAGTTTGATCAGAAAGCCAACCTAAGGAGCCCTTTTGATCAAATCAAAAGGAAGAGCCTGAAGAAGAGGTAATGATTTCACCACCCTTTTCCAAGTTCATTTCTTCTTCCACTTCTTCTTCCTTTGTTGTTACCATTCTAAAATAATAACTACAGTATCTCACATATACTGTGATGTTATTATAAATATGGTACAACCATATTCAGTATTCTATCCACCCTTTGAATAACATGTCACCATACGTGCGTACGTACGGCTTACCGTCTCCACGTCGTGGTGTAATTGTTATTCAATAAATTATTATTTGGATGGGTATAATAATGATGTGAAACTCATGTAAATAATAAATATAACATGTTAATTATTCTGTATATATGATATAACATCCATTTATATATTATTTTAATATCAAAAGAATGATATTGTCGCTCGTGCGTACGTACGGACTACCGTCTCCACGAATGCGATGAGATTCATTCTCCATCATATCCATTCAAGTATAATTATCATTTGATGATTTAAAAATGATGTTTAAGGACTTGATATCATTCTGGATATGAATAAGATACAACAAACATGGCTTATGTAACAAAACATATAAAATAAAATGAGTAAATTCACACCCGAAACAACTATAATACTAAGATATTATTATCAAATCAATATTAAAAGATCATATATGATATCAAAATAATGTATATGATTATTTTATAATTTAATAACAATTATTTCACCATTATACAGGAGGTTAACCTACCCCAACCAAGGAAAAGTACAAGGTAAGGGTTATTTCACAATCTCTTCATTATCCGAGGTTGTTTATACGTAATAATCTACTGGGATCTCGTTATCATCCACATCCATGTTTCTTCAAAATGTATTTCAAAAAAATTTAATATTTAAAAGAATATGGGTTAAAGTCATTTATACCCTTGTTTGACTTTTTATAAGAGGTTTATAAGGGAATCTTTCCATCGTTTTCCAAACAAGGTGCTTTTTAACCTTTTCGACAGAATTAAGATAAGAATGGTTTTTTTAACTTATACGGCGGGTGCGGTTATTTTCCGCCGTTATAAAATATTCAAAGCTTTCCTTACAAGCTTATAAGATTATTTTCAAAGAAAATGTTTTATTTTATATGGATCTTAAATGATTTCAAAATAAAAGGAGATATTTCCTTAAAAAAAATTTTGATTTCATCTATGTCAACATCCTTTGATGGATTTTAAGATTATTTGAAGTTGATTTATTATGATACAAAACTTCTATATTGTGTTGAAGGTTTTGTGATATGTTTGACTGTGGATGTGCTATTTTTATACCATTCATAGTTTATGGTGAAAGTATTGACATTTCGTATGCTAGTTTTAATACGAATGTTTATGTTATATTTAAACCTTTTCATATGGGAATGCATTGGACTTAATATGTGATGGGTGGAGCCCGCTATAGCTCCTCGATGCATCGGTAGGTCTCATGAGACAAACTAGTGTCTTGGAACAAGGCCTTGACAAAATCTTATTTGTAGTCTTGGAACGAGGCCTTGACTATGTGGTTATGATAGTCTGGCATTATGCATTCCAACATTATGAAAGTGGTTATTGATTTTTGCATGTGATTATTCGATTAGTAGAATATTCATGTGAATAAGTAAATGGCATTATTTCATTTTATTTATGCCGTACCATGTTGAAAGTTCATGTTTGAAAGGCTTTTGTTTTAGTTATACATTGCCTTAAATGTTTATTCTTATTTATGAAAGTTTCCGCTATACTGTTATCCTTACTGGGCATTTGAGCTCACCCCTTTTCTATGTTTTATTTTTCCCAGGAAGTGAAGAAGTAAATTATGAATGACCTGCAGGGATGTTATGTGGGGATATGAGTGTGGATTATGGAGACATTATGTTGTTGTAGTAGTTTTTCTTTTTATGATGTAACGTAAAACTTATGAATATATCTAGTGTTTCCAAGGATACTAAACCAATCGGTCTTTCGAGATTTGATCTTTCTTGTGATCATGCCAATGTTATGTAATAATTCACCGACTCTGGGTAACTAGGGTCGGGGCGTTACAGTTGGTATCAGAGGAAGTTTAGTACAAACCTTGGAAGCTAGATTTAGATAAACTCTGATTAGAGCACGTAGACCTAAGATGAACTCTGAGGATTAGTATAGAAGAACTTCCTAGAATTTTGGTATTGGAGAGATTTTGTGATTTTTCCGAGCAATAAATCCCTGTTTGGATACGAGCAGGTAGAGGCGGCTCTGGCACAGATGTACCTAGGGGTAAAACCCGAAAACACCGCTTTGAGCTAGACTCGAACGGGAACTGGTGCACGACAACGGGCCTTGCTGCACTCTTGGTTATGACACTCTCGGGGGATATGCTTAGGATAACTCTCATTTTCTTTACAAATCATTATGAAGGGTTTATGAGTATATAAATCTTCAAAGAAAACATTTTTATGATTTTGGATTATATCCATAAATAGTTCAATTTATGTTGAGTGTTTTATAAGTATGGGATTATGTATTTTGATTCATAAACTGATCTAGTTTATGCCATTGTTTAGAAATGGCTCCTAGTGGAAGAAATGGAAACCGTATCAATGCACGCACTCCATGTAGGGATTTCCCTCCTGCTCAAGATAATTATAGTGGGGCTGGTGATGAAACTGGTGCCGATCAGCTAATCACCATACTGGGACAACTTACTCAGGTTATGAATAATAACCTTACCCGTATGGAGCACCCTGATCCGCAGCATGGAGGATCAATGTTAGATCGATTCATGAGGCAACAACCACCAATGTTCAATGGTAATAAAAATCCCTTAGCAGCTGAGCAATGGATATTTTCCCTAGAGAAAATATTTCAGGCTTTGGGGAGCAGTGAAAGGGAAAAAGTTATCATGGCAGTTTACCGCCTCACTGGAGATGCTGATCAATGGTGGTCATTGATTCCAAATACGAAGGAAGATGAAGAAGTATCAAATATGGAATGTAGGGAGTTCAAAGATCTGTTTTTAGAAAAATACTTTCCTCGCGACCATCGAGCAGATATGGAAATGCAATTTCTGAGTCTGAGACAAAAGGAGGATGAGAATGTCACAAATTATGAGGCTAACATTACAAGGTTAGCGAGGTATGCTGGAGATTATATTCGCAACCCAATAAGTAAGATTGATCGTTTCTTTGATGGGTTAAAGCCATTTCTCCGTCGAGTATTAGTCTCACAATCCTTTTCATCGTACGAAGACATTGTCTCATGTGCTATCAAGACCGAAAAGGAATTCTCTAAGTCTTATGACTTTAAAGAAAAGCAAGAGAAGAAGAGGCATGCTGATCAATCTGGGAATGGAAATAAGGGGAAGAAGGGAAAGGTTGAATATCTATCCTGTGGTAAATGCGGGAAGAAACACCCTGGTACATGCTTGAAGGGAATGGGAGTCTGTTACAAGTGTGGTGAAAAAGGCCACCAAGCTCGTGATTGCAAGGGGAAGAAGGAAGCTACCAACTTTCAGTGCTACAATTGCATGGAGATGGGGCATTATGAAAATGAATGTCCTAAGTGTCAGGAGAACTTACCTCATAAAAGGCCAAGGGATCAAGGCCAAGCTTATGCTATCACTACTGCAGAGGTAGAAGCTCCAAAATACATGGTGGAAGGTAATTTAATGGTTTCCTCAAGTTTAGCAAATGAATTATTTGACTCTGGATCATCGCATTGTTTCATATCTTCCCAGTTTTCTAAGAAAATTAGATATTCCCAATTTTATTTAATAAGGGAGTTGTCAGTTAAAACTCCTAAGGGAAGTATCATTGCAACAAAGTTTTGTGAATCAGTCCCCATTAGAGCACATAAATTTTCTTTATCTGCTGATCTCATCGTCATACCTATGATTGAGTTTGATATAATCCTCGGTATGGACTGGCTTTCGGACTATGATGCGAAGATTTATTGTAAGAAGAAAGAGGTTACAATTCTTGATGATAATGATAAGGAACACCTTATTTTTAGAGCAGAATCGTCACCACCTAATTCTTATTTAGATCCACCCTCAATAGCTCAACTAAATTCAATTATTGGGGAGGAAGAGAATGAAATTACTACGGGTGAGGAAAGGAATGTTCAAATAGAGGATGTACCTGTTGTGAAAGAATTTGTAGATGTATTTCCGGAAGATTTACCTGGACATCCTCCAGAACGAGAAGTTGAGTTTTCTATTGATTTGATTCCTGGATCAAGGCCTATATCGAAGACCCCTTATAGAATGGCCACTGTAGAGTTAGTCGAACTAAAGAAACAACTAGAGGAATTGAGTAATAAGGGATTTATTCGCCCTAGTGTTTCTCCATGGGGAGCCCCTGTTCTTTTTGTTAAAAAGAAAGATGGATCTATGAGGTTATGTATCGACTACAGGGCGATCAATGCTATAACGATAAAGAACAAGTATCCCATACCTCACATTGATGATTTATTTGACCAACTGCATGGAGCACAATACTTTTCAAAGATTGAACTTCGATCTGGATACCATCAGTTGTGTGTGAAGAAGGAAGACATTCCGAAGACAACATTTCGAACCAGGTACGGGCATTACGAGTTTACTGTAATGCCGTTTGGATTGACTAATACACCATCTGTATTCATGGATCTGATGAATAGAGTTTTCAAGGAGTATCTCAATGAATTTGTGGTGGTATTTATTGATGATATCTTGGTATACTCCAAAACCTACGAAGATCATGAAAATCACTTGCGCATTATCTTGAAGACTCTGAGGAGGCATGAATTATATGGGAAGTTTAGCAAGTGTGAATTCTGGCTTCAGGTTATTTCTTTTCTTGGCCATATTGTCTCTAAAGATGGAATCTATGTTGATCCTTCTAAGACCAAGGCAATCCAAGAATGGCCAGCACCTACGAGTATAACTGAGGTACGTAGTTTTATTGGTTTGGCAGGTTATTATCGACGTTTCGTCTAGAATTTTGCCCGATTGGCTAACCCATTAAAGAAGCTCACACGTAAAGGGGTTAAATTTGTTTGGACAAAAGAGTGTGAAGAATGTTTCGAAGAACTGAAGAGAAGATTAGTCAATGCTCCTATATTGACTCTACCATCGGGGAATGATGGGTTCGTTATTTATAGTGATTCATCAAAGAAAAGACTTGGTTGTGTCCTTATTCAGAATGATAGAGTTATTGCCTATGCATCACGACAGTTGAAAATTCATGAACAAAACTATCCTACTCATGATCTTGAGTTAGCAGCTCTGATCTTTGCTTTGAAGATATGGAGGCACTACCTATATGGTGAAAAATGTGAGATTTATACTGATCACAAGACTTTGAAGTATATTTTCTCACAAAAAGAACTCAACATGAGGCAAACGAGATGGCTTGAATTACTCAAGGATTATGATTGTACGATACACTACCACCCGGGGAAGGCAAAAAAGGTGGCAGATGCTTTGAGTAGAAAATACCATGGAGTTTTGAACAATATGAGAATTGAAAGGGATCCAATTTTCATGGATCTAGTGAAGATCGACATGGGAATAACAAGGGAAGGTGAAACATCAATGCTTTTTCAAATGGTTGCCAAACCATCTTTACTAGAAAAGATTAAGAGTTCTCAGAACGATGATGAAGAATTCCAAAAGAATATTAAAGATGTGAATGATGGGAGATTGAGAGACTTTGTGTATGAAGATGGAATTTTGAAATTCGGGAAGAGACTTTGTGTTCCCGATTTACCTGATCTAAAAAGGGAATTGCTGGATGATGCTCATAGTTCCAATTTCTCTATACACCCTGGGAGCACCAAAATGTATAGAGATTTGAAGGAACATTTTTGGTGGGACAACATGAAGAGGAAGATTGCTGATTTTGTGTCAAGATGTATGGTTTGTCAACAAGTGAAAGCTGGAAGGCAACAGCCTGGAGGAGTCATGCAGCCTCTTCCCATACCTGAGTGGAAATGGGACAATATTATGATGGACTTTGTCATGGGGCTACCAAAGACTCCTAGAAGGAATGATGAAATATGGGTTATTGTTGATCGCCTTACCAAGTCAGCACATTTTCTTGCTATAAGAGAATATCTACCCCTGGAACGTCTAGCAAGACTATATATTAATGAAGTTGTGAGACTTCATGGAGTACCTTTATCAATTGTTTCTGATCGTGATCCCCGTTTTACTTCAAGATTTTGGAAAAGTCTTCAGAAATCCCTGGATACTGAACTTCATTTGAGCACTGCTTACCACCCTCAGACAGACGGAAAATCAGAACGGACTATTCAAACCATAGAAGACATGTTGAGATCTTGCTCACATGACTTTCAGGGTATGTGGGATCAATATTTACATATGGTAGAATTTTCCTATAACAATAGCTTCCATTAGAGTATTCAGATGGCACCATATGAATCGTTATACGGAAAGAGATGTCGTACACCAACCTGTTGGGATGGCGTTGGTGAAAGAAAACTTGTAGGTCCAGAACTAGTGGAGGAAACGATGGAAAAGGTGAAGGTAATCCAAAATCACATCAGAGCAGCTCAAAGTAGGCAGAAGAGCTATGCCGATAATCGAAGGAAGGATTTGGAATTTCAAGTCGGTGATCATGTTTTCCTAAAGGTATCTCCATGGAAGGGAGTCATACGTTTTGGTAAGAAAGGTAAATTGAGCCCCAGGTACATCGGACCCTTCGAAATTCTAGAACGAATTGGGGTTGTAGCTTACCGATTGGCAATGCCGCCAAGTCTCTCCAAAGTTCATGATGTGTTCCACGTATCTCTGTTGAGGAAATGCATGCCTGATCCAACGCATGTACTCACCTATGAGGAATTAGAACTGGAACCCGATCTGTCTTATTGTGAAGATCCTTTCAGGATTCTTGATACAAGAGAACAAGTACTGAGAAACTGGACGACGCGTCTGGTAAAAGTTTTGTGGAGAAATCATAAGATGGAAGAGGCAACGTGGGAACCCAAGGAACTTATGATAAATAACCACCCAAGTCTTTTTATGCAGTAATACCCTAGAAATTGCGAGGACGCAATTATTTGAAGGAGGGGAGAATGTAACACCCCAAGCTTCCACGGTATGTTTCCCTTCGAATAATGCGATAGCGTGTGTTGTACGCAACCTCGAGTTCTAACACACACCACAACTAATTAAACTAGCAGTTGTGAATAGTAATACCTACTTTTTGAAATCATATATATTTCATATTTCAAAATGGACTTCATTTTTGGATTCGGAATATTTAAATTAGCCTAGGGTGAAATTTTGGTACTTTTCGGATAACTTTTATATTTTGATGAATAGTGAAAATTACTAAATTTTAATTAAAATCAATTTTTGTAATCAAAATAATGAATATTGATAAATTATGAATTTGAGTGGTTTTAAATTATATTTAGAATATATTTTTACCATTTAATTTAATGTTTGTCATTGTACATAATTTCACAATTAAACCAGACATAAACAAGTGTCAATCTTTTGATAGTTATTATCTCTTAAAAACACGCTTTTTATTTTAACAACGGGAATTAATTTTAAATTAATTTCTGCCACTTCTGTGTTTTGAATTTGGAAAAATGGATTACATATTTGGAATCAGGATGTCCAAATTATGTAAATAGGTAACTTTTATTTTTACACATTTTGAATAATTACTGCGGTAAATATTTTATTTACCATGGTTAAAGGGTAAATTCAGTAAATAAGGGTTAAAAAATAATATTATAATAATACAAAATTACCCTAAAACGTGTTCTAACCTTATTGGTGGACACATACCCGACCATGGGCATCCTTGGGTCGATTTGGGGACCCCTTAGAGCCACTTGTATGTGGTAGGGACACATTATATTAATAAACTTAAAATAAAAATAAAAATGGCATAAGCTTACATCTTTTAGAAGAACAATTTTTACATAGGGTTATACATGTTGGATTTTCGATTATAAATATTAATTAGAAAGCTAAAAATCTTTCTTACATAATGATATTTTATTTATAATTTTTAGACATCAAATAATTTAAATTATTAATGACACAATAATGATGCAATGTTTACATCATTAATAAATCATTTAAATAAATAAGATTATAATGATTAAAATATTATCTAAAACCTGTCCAATTCTTATTGGTTGATGTTATTTAGAATATGAGTCATCTTATCTTCGACCTCAATGATTTTTGGACCATTATAAACCGAATATAATTATATTATAAAGTAATACTTTCACTCTTTCCTAAAGAGCCCCTCCTCTCCCTTATAAAAGGAGACCACTCCTTCTCATTTCTTCACATCTTCAAAGCCTTTTGGTTCGGCCAAACTCTGCCCAAATACTCTCCCAACTTCCCTCACTAAAACCTAGAGGCCTTATTTTGATCAGAAAGCCAACCTAAGGAGCCCTTTTGATCAAATCAAAAGGAAGAGCCCGAAGAAGAGGTAATGATTTCACCACCCTTTTCCAAGTTCATTTCTTCTTCCACTTCTTCTTCCTTTGTTGTTACCATTCTAAAATAATAACTCCAGTATCTCACATATACTGTGATGTTATTATAAATATGGTACAACCATATTCAGTATTCTATCCACCCTTTGAATAACATGTCACCATACGTGCGTACGTACGGCTTACCGTCTCCACGTCGTGGTGTAATTGTTATTCAATAAATTATTATTTGGATGGGTATAATAATGATGTGAAACTCATGTAAATAATAAATATAACATGTTAATTATTCTGTATATATGATATAACATCCATTTATATATTATTTTAATATCAAAAGAATGATATTGTCGCTCGTGCGTACGTACGGACTACCGTCTCCACGAATGCGATGAGATTCATTCTCCATCATATCCATTCAAGTATAATTATCATTTGATGATTTAAAAATGATGTTTAAGGACTTGATATCATTCTGGATATGAATAAGATACAACAAACATGGCTTATGTAACAAAACATATAAAATAAAATGAGTAAATTCACACCCGAAACAACTATAATACTAAGATATTATTATCAAATCAATATTAAAAGATCATATATGATATCAAAATAATGTATATGATTATTTTATAATTTAATAACAATTATTTCACCATTATACAGGAGGTTAACCTACCCCAACCAAGGAAAAGTACAAGGTAAGGGTTATTTCACAATCTCTTCATTATCCGAGGTTGTTTATACGTAATAATCTACTGGGATCTCGTTATCATCCACATCCATGTTTCTTCAAAATGTATTTCAAAAAAATTTAATATTTAAAAGAATATGGGTTAAAGTCATTTATACCCTTGTTTGACTTTTTATAAGAGGTTTATAAGGGAATCTTTCCATCGTTTTCCAAACAAGGTGCTTTTTAACCTTTTCGACAGAATTAAGATAAGAATGGTTTTTTTAACTTATACGGCGGGTGCGGTTATTTTCCGCCGTTATAAAATATTCAAAGCTTTCCTTACAAGCTTATAAGAATATTTTCAAAGAAAATGTTTTATTTTATATGGATCTTAAAAGATTTCAAAATAAAAGGAGATATTTCCTTAAAATGAATTTTGATTTCATCTATGTCAACATCCTTTGATGGATTTTAAGATTATTAGAAGTTGATTTATTATGATACAAAACTTCTATATTGTATTGAAGGTTTTGTGATATGTTTGACTGTGGATGTGCTATTTTTATACCATTCATAGTTTATGGTGAAAGTATTGACATTTCGTATGCTAGTTTTAATACGAATGTTTATGTTATGTTTAAACCTTTTCATATGGGAATGCATTGGACTTAATATGTGACGGGTGGAGCCCGCTATAGCTCCTCGATGCATCGGTAGGTCTCATGAGACAAACTAGTGTCTTGGCACAAGGCCTTGACAGAATATTATTTGTAGTCTTGGCACGAGGCCTTGACTATGTGGTTATGATAGTCTGGCATTATGCATTCCAACATTATGAAAGTGGTTATTGATTTTTTCATGTGATTATTCGATTAGTAGAATATCCATGTGAATAAGTAAATGGAATTATTTCATTTTATTTATTCCATACCATGTTGAAAGTTCATGTTTGAAAGGATTTTGTTTTAGTTATACATTTCCTTAAATGTTTATTCTTTTTTATGAAAGTTTCCGCTATATTGTTATCCTTACTGGGCATTTGAGCTCACCCCTTTTCTATATTTTATTTTTCCCAGGAAGTGAAGAAGTAAATTATGAATGACCTGCAGGGATGTTATGTGGGGATATGAGTGTGGATTATGGAGACATTATGTTGTTGTAGTAGTTTTTCATTTTATGATGTAACGTAAAACTTATGAATATATCTAGTGTTTCCAAGGCTACTAAACCAATCGGTCTTTCGAGATTTGATCTTTCTTGTGATCATGCCAATGTTATGTAATAATGCACCGACTCTGGGTAACTAGGGTCGGGGCGTTACAGAATAAATAATATATCCTAAATCATAGAATTAGCTCCTAAATAATATCAAGGTGTTGAATATCATCGATGTCTCATAAAAATGAAATGTAAAGTATCTTAAAAAAGAAGTGAACTATTGAATTATGAAAACACAGTTGAATTTCAAACCACGTGAGAAACAAATTCATAATAAACTGTTAAAAAACTCAGTATGTATACACATTTATGTTTGAGAATATTCATTATGATCAATCCTTTGTGTTCAATTTAATTATAAAATAACATTATTAATTCATGTGATATCAAGAAAAACTGACACAATAAATGAGAATATAGGACCCCAACCATAATCATCTGTAACTATGTGTAGAGAAATAAAAATTCATTATTATATAATATCAAACCCCATGGATTGAAAGGTATTGCATATAAATTTAAAATGGATAAATATAAGTTACTCATTCAAATTTCCACAAATTAAAAATATAAACACTTCAAATATAAATGTATATTCAATGATACAAAAAAATCTAGGTAGATAACAATCAATGTATAATACGTTATTTATATAGTTCTTATTATGTTTATATGGTTTAGTAAAAAATTTCCATAATCATTCATGGTATGGAAACTACATGAATACCGATTTGTAAATGAACTTATGTGAATGTAATTTATAAATGAAATGAATTTGAATAAATGTTATTTCTATTCATAGTGTAGGGTTAGGAAAGATAATTACTGTAATAAATAACTCACAAAATAGAAAAAAAAATCATTTCATAGGACATTTTGAGAAATAATATATATTGTATCATTTTTATAATATCATAAAGCATTCATAATATATATAAAATTAATTTCCCTATATGAAACAAAAGTTAGGTGCATTAGTAAAATAAATAATGAAATAAAAACTAACCTTGATCATTTTCAATAAATTTAATTTTATACAAATCTTTTAAAAAGAGGAAAATAAAAATTTCATCTACAAAAAAGGAAAAACAATAAATGGTGTTTTATATAATAAAAAATGATTAAAAGATAATATAATGTGGGTGACCATAAAGAATGTTTTTTCAAATGATGTTAAAGATTACCCTTGCTTTGAATGCTAAATAATGTATATAAAACATGTGAAGAAGGTAAATAAATTTAAACATGAACATAATGAATTAAATATACATTGATGATTATATCTATAAAAACAACTAATTACTATGATATGGAAATATGAGGATTCCTGACTAAAAATAATATATTTTTTTTGGTTTCCATAGAATTATAAAAAATTGAGGAATTGGGGGAATTTAATATTTATAAAATATATAAAAGAACTAAAATTATCTTTGAATGAGTAAATGATTAGATTCTAAATAAAAAAAATTAAAATTACTATAATGGTTATTTTATTAATATATATTGGAAATTTTTATAGAAGAATAAAAAATTATGTGAATGGTAATATAAAAATCTATATAATATAATATGGATAAAATAAAATTGAAATTAAAATATCAGGATATGAATGATATTTAATCTACATTAATTAACTATGGATGTTAATACCCCATATATATTAAATTATTATGTAAAATATGAAACATTTCTCAATTAATTGAGAAGAAAAACATATATCCCATAAAACATTGGTATATTTTGAATCAAAATCCATATAAAGAGAAAACACAATATCTATACTAAAAACTGTTAATTATCATGGTATTCTTAATAATAGTAACTTGTAAAATTATTTTTCTTTATGATTGATGTAATAGTGGGAAATGTTAAATAGTTGTCATGAAAATAAATTAGATGAAAAAAATCTATATATTAATTTTAAATTATAAAAAGTTATCGAATAAAAAATTATAATAAAAAGGAAGATATGGATACCAAATTAAAAATGTAGATTCATAAATATATCCTTTTATACCAATAAAAAATAATTATTTTCTATTTGTATAATTTATAGTTATAATATTCTTTGAATAACTATTGTGAGTAATCTTTGTCATTTTCTTTAGTTTTGTATCTGAGATTTTTTCTTCCTTCGCATACCAATGTTAGTCCTTATAAGACCATAATATATACCAAAATTTAATCATTATAATCATTTATAATTTTATATTTGTATGCAATGTTAAATTTTTTTATGATCCATATTATAGAAATATATAATTATCATGCTTTTGTAATTTTTACAAACAAACATTAGTATCTTAATTAATGCATTAAATTTTAACAATTAAATTTTACATCCAATAAAAAATATCTATAAACATTATTTTATATATAATATAAAATAAAATTCTAAAAATCTTCCATGATTCAATGTTTTGGGATTATTCATGTAGGATATTTTCCCAACTCAAACATGAACATGCCATAATTAGAGTACGAGTATGGTGTTGAATGTGATTCTAATGAAAAAATGTAATTATTATAGAAACATAATGATATAATTTTAATATGAATAATTTGTTGAATTATATTTTATTAGTCACTCAAAAAATTATTACTATAGATTTAAATTGAGATATGTTACTCAATATATGTATTCATATACATATACACATGGTTAACATTTTCATCAATTAATGATTGGGAGTAAATGAATACAAATATGATTTTTTCATCATAATTATAATTATATTATATATTTTTTTTTATTTTAAAATTACATATTTATAATAAGATAATTTATTTTTTGGTTAAAAATTGAATGCTTCACTTTTTAAAGGACCTAGTCTCCACTAAATCACGAATTTCTTTTTCGATTTTCATTACAGAAAGGAGATTGATGGAACATGTTTATTTAAATAATATAAACTACATTGAATGTATAAAAAATATTGAATATATTATTTAATATCAGGGAGTATATATTTTTAATGGAATAATATAAAATAAAATGAATTAGTGAAATGTAAGTACACACACTAAGAACGTTAAACAAGTCTTAGAGGAATCCATGGAAGGGAAACACATAAGAAAAAATAATAATTTCTAGTATGAAATGTATGTTCAGATCTAGGTCAGATATTTGTTTAATATTAATAATTCCTTATTGATTTATTTGGGAGTATTTCATGATTTTTGGAATGAGTATTCCATGTTTCAATGTAAATAATCAATGAAAAGTTTCAGTATTAAACATTTAGTAATCATTTAATATAGAATTATAAGCCTGAGAATTTAATTCTAGTTTCTAAAGAACAATTTATTATTACCATGTGAGAATTGATGTACACAATATAGGTGAATGGGTTTGGTCTATAGTCTTATCTAACAGCTTCTCTATTGTTTTTTAACTCTGGGATTGTTCCAAGGAAAATATGAAAAACAATTTTCACGGAATATTTTATATTAATTTGTACGACATTGTAAACCCATAATTTCTCTCTCTGTTTGGGGTATCCAAGTAACTTGAACCTAAAATCTAAAATTCAACTTTAATATTATATTATTTCTATATATAAACTATATTACCTTTATAATCTATCATTCGTCGGCAATACCCACTCAATGAAACTCTAAAATGTTTTCAACCTCATTAATTTGTGAATATATAATGATGTAGTTAGATACCATTAGAGTATTTTCTTATTTCAACATGATTTATTCATTAATTAGTATATATCTAATTGACCCATATTCTCATTTGATCAATTGAACCCTAATTTTTTGTACTTAGCAGATACTAATTATTTGAATGAAAATCGATGATTTTCATTTTATATCTACAATTTGAATGACATTATCTCTTCATTTCATATCATCAAACCCATATTACCCAATATGTCATCTACGGGAGATGAGGGTATCTATATAATATAATTTATTCTCATGTGTTAATATATATTATTATAATTTTCAGGGTTCAATTTTTTGAAGATCGTTTATTTAAATAATATGATTGTTTTTTAGGAAATAACATTTTTGGTGGATTATAAATAATTTATCATCAGGTCATTCCTTTGTAATATTCATGTAAAATCATGTTTCCATTTAAAATCTTCATTTATGGATTTTACACTAGGAGTTTTTTAATTTTGTTGATGATTATAGTATAGTTGTAAAAATGTTATATAAAATTATGATAATTTTTATTGAAATATTTATTATAAAAAAACTAAAAATTGGAATATTTTAATTTCCATATGTGAAAAAATATGAAATGTTTATTGAGAGTGGAAGAAACATGTTCATTGGTTATGATGCTGATATACTATTATTGGATCTATACTATATTATTCATGATTATAGACACATAGTGTTCTGTGCATCTAACATCCCAAATAATTTTTTTGGTAAATTCATTAGTTAATTTCATTTTTGAATATATTTTGGGGTAATATGTATCATAAAAGTAATTATTAATTTATTTTGTTTCTAAAAATAGTAAATAATACCATCATGGTGGTGGTAATGATGTTCACTTATGTTTGTTATGTCTTCAAAGCATTGAAAGACTGAATGTAACAAGGTGTTTCTTTTGGTTGAGAATGTTGATATTATACCTATATTACATATTCAAATGGCCTTTTCATATTTATAGTATAGTTTATGTATAGGAAAAAATATAATGTACTTTTTCTTATTCTAATGATATATGAGTGGTCCTAGGGGTTTCCAAATTTGATATTCTATAATGGTATTTGATCTTTCAATGAATGACACCACAATTGAATAAAATATAAATGGATGGTGTTATTGTATCATTAAAATATTTATTAAAATATTTATTTGATCTTATTACCATATTTAATAATAAATTTTAGGTAGAATTTTTAAAATAAAATAGATTATAGGTATTCCAATTTTAAAAAAAGGAGTTTTGGTATAGGTTTTTTCATTCTATTCAGGGGTGTCATTACAAAAGAGAAAAGGGTTTTTCATTCCCTAATCATATTATTGAAATTATTCTGGTCATCATATTAGTAATAAAATAATTCATCATTATCAGTGATTAGGGATTCCTTTTTTTTGTTTAACAACAAGAACATGACTTACATCAGTTGATTTGCAATTTCATTTTTATAAATTAAAACTATTGTTTCCTCTTACATGATATTTATTTATATATTTTTTTATAATTCATGAATTGAGATCCATGATAAAAGTTTTCAAAATGTATTGATGTGTCTTTAAAATTTTTGTTATGTATTTTAAAATAATGTGTTTATTTTATTAAAAATTATTTTAAATTGAATTAATAAATTAATAAATAGAATTCATTAACAATTTTATGAAATGAATTAATGAAATATTTTATTGATTTAAAATAAAATAATAATATTTTGGTGAAACTTTTTTGAAAAATATTTTGTGTTGGATTTTTAATTAAAATTTCTTAATTCCTTCTTCATTATTTGATTCAGAAATAAATATTTCTGAATTTTATTTGCGATGAATGATTTAATGATTGATTATTTTTTTGAAGAGAAATGGATCATGGGTGGTAAGGCGAGTTGATAATGATATGAAATATACGTGTTCTTTATCCCAATATGATAATGGATTGATGTTAAAAATTATTTCTAATTTTATGAGGTTGGGGGTTCATTCAAGGCAATGAATTTATATTACCAACAGTCATGTTATATTGAAATTTTAACATAGTAGGTGAATTATTTTTCTAAGACTATGTAGGATCATGAACCACGATTGTACCAACCAAAATTCCTGTAACCATGGATTTATGATTGAAAATAAATTGTATAGTCTTGTGTTTTTTAGATTTATTTTAATTTTTATTTGTGTAGAAATGATTATTTTTTTATTTTTAATACATTACATTAAAATTATTATAAAATAATAATTTAATATGAATTTGAAAATTATTACAGAAAATATTTGATTAAAAATTAATTAGACATGGTCTATTTGATTTAGACTTCTTATGGAATTCTTGGTGGAATCCTAATGGCCCATTATTGATCACAACCTACTTTTCTTTTTAGTGATTGTTTATTTTTTTTGTGCTCTAGAAAAATAAGAGTCACCACATTGAAATAGTGGATTTTAATGATAGTGGGACTATGGGAGTTAGAGGTGACACATTCAGTTTATGGTAAACAGGTTATGATGATATATTTTAATGATTTCACAATTGTATTTTTTGAATTATATAGATTCATGTATATTATGTGGGGCATTATTATTTATTTCTATATGAATATTCACACTATTTGTGTTTTATTATCCACTTTATTGTGTTTTATTATTATTATTATTATTGGTATATAGATTCGTCATGACCGTTTTGGGTTCCGAAATCCTTTTACAAGGCCATGGATTCTGAAACTCCCTTCCGGCCCAGTTGGTGGATAACTAAACATTCTATTCAGTTGGTTATTTAGGCCAGTTTATGATAAATTTATATCATATGAGGTTATAAACTCATCGTGGATGTTGCTATAAGGATTAGGATAAATTTTTAGATAGAATATATTAGTGTCTCCGATTTAGGGTATGGTTATGAGTGAGTTCTTAACCATATGATATCATAGAGGCCCTTGTAATACAATGGGTTGTAGAAAAAAAACAATGATTTAATTTATTTTGGATTATAATTTTCCCTAATATTTGATCTCATTTTGGTGTTTCTATATCGGTTTATCCTAAAGTAGTTTACATTACTATATATCTTGATTGATGATTCATTTATATTAATTGATGTCGAATATTATTATTCCCCCTTGAATATTTTAATCCTGGTTTAAGATGTAACTATTAATAAATAACTATATTTCAATGATCTAGATGAACAAAATAGAATCGAAGTAATTTCTATGTCTCAACCATGGTCTAATATTTGGAGCCACACATGTCCATGCTCATTAAACTATGGTCGTACCTTAATTGGATGATAATAAAGATCTATCCCTGATGCTTATTTTTTAGAATCCATAATTTATACATTGAATAAAAATTCATCATGTGGTGGGGATTTTTTTGGGTATGATTGATCAAATTTTTTATTTAAATGATAATATATATTCCATTGTGGTGAATGAGTCATTTGTACGATGATGAGGATAATAAAGAGATGGTTGGTTGCTATAGTTCTGGTGAATTAGAATGAAATTATTGAGTCGAATGATATATCGACTCATTTCGTTGAGAAAAATCAGAAGGAATATATATTATTGGATAATTATAATTAGTTTCGAATCATTCAACAATATGATCAGACAATTAATTATTAAATCAATTTTTTAATGACATTGCTATTAATACAATAAGGTGTTGTAAAATATCATGTATATGGATGTAGATTCATGATAGGTCTTCAAACAGATATCCCATATCATTTCATTAAAAAAATTATTTATTAATATGATGTTATTAAAATGTAATTGATGGGTAAAATTGACCATGAATGTATATCATGATGGAAAACACTTCCTCTTTACACATGATACAGTTTTAATGCTTTTTATAATGGGATAATGAAAAAAATCACCTCATTAGGGAATATCTTTTGAAGGTCCCCTATATCATATTCAATGTCCTCTAATGTCCCACTTCCAGGATTATAATGTGTTATAGGTATGCCATGGAATAGTGGTTTGAGTGAAAACCTAAATATTTGTAACTCGTATGGATGTTCACACCACATACAGAGGTTTTACCAGTTATTAAAAATCCATGTAGTGCATGAAGCTCATCATTAATTAGAGGATCTGTGGAAGTATTATATGATTCACGAATGATTGGGAAGTATCCAAGTAAACTAAGAACAATGAAACCTCAAAATGTGGATGAGTCTCTAATTGAAATAAATGTGGTTCTTGGAACATTTATAGGTTCCATTACTATTAATCATTTTTCACTGTATTATTTGATAATAGTGCCTCCCATTATTCTCAATCAAAAAAACTATTGATATATTATTTAATTGATTTTTTATAAATACATATATGATTAACATTTAAATACCTCATGGGATTAATAGATCGAAGGGTCTTCTATTCAATTTTTATGTATTAACTTTATTAGAGATGAATCTTTTTTTAGTGTATTTATTTATTTATTAAAGTGACACCTCTAGATTTTATTATTATGTTCAACTTGTTGGATTATCATAATGCATATATTATCTATTATAATAATTTTGTTACCATTATAACCAATGAGGCTGAGTTCTAATATTTCATTAGAGAGTAGTAATCAGTATATATTATAGATGGATATCGTCGCATGGGGTTTTTTTGGGTGACTTCATTATGTTTTGTTTTACTAGAGAAGGAATCATCTTCCCTTCACATTCCAAAATATCAATTTAATTTCAATAATTTCATAAATTTTATATTTCATGTATTCCCGAACTAAGGAAGGTAGATATGCTTATTGAATTTATATTAGGTAAACATACCATATCCATTTCCTTTAACCTTGTGGAACCATGTAAAATCGAGGAACCACAAGATCAATTGGAAGATAATGTATCCGAATTATTGACTAAACATACTATGTCACACAATGAATTATAATAGTTTTTTCTCAAAAATATAAATGTAAACCATCTATTTAGTGTTAATTATTGAAGGAAAAATTGGGTATTAATCGGGAAAAATATTACATTAAATACATTGATGGTTTTGTTGATTTGATTAAACAGGATACTTTGTTCTATATTAACTTTCTTTGATGCGGATAACAAAAGTTCAGATTTATTTATTCATATCTTTTAATTACCAAATTTAGTACAATGTATATCCATTATTAGTATCTTCTTATTCTATTTGGCTTGAATAATTATTTTTATGTATTTATATCACTGGTTAAACTGATTTTCTACTAGTATCTCAACTCTAAATTTTTTCGATTTATTGATGTCATATTTTCTAATTATAAAATCCCTAGAGAATAATGTGTTTAATTTGAGAGAATATTATGATATCTTAGGTAATCAAGGGCTATAATCAATTATTTTTAAATAAAATATCATAATTATCGATGATTTGTTAGTAAGGAAATGATATATTTTCAAGGTGTATTCATTGATTTATAGTAATTTAAAAGGATAGTGAAAATGATAAACCATGAATTTTTTTTGAGATTTGGATATTTTTTATTTCATTCAAGTATTATCATAAATTCTTGAATGATTTATATATAATAGATTCTTAATTATTGTATCTCACATGGAATGTATTACTGTTTGTTTGGAATGATATTTATCATACTTCAACTGATGACATGAAACTCCATTTATCATCATAACTATTAATGACTCTTAAAGGGGTTTTACAGTGAAATATGGTCTTTTTGATGCTCTATGTTCTTATTTTGATTACATTCAAATGGTTGGTGTTCACTTGGAGGATTATGATTCCTTTAATTATTAGTCACATGGGTTGAGTAATAATATACATTATATCTAAATCACCACATTGACAAATTCCATTAAGTGTGTAGGAACATCCCTTTTAGGTAAAATTAATCCATTTAATCAAATTATAAGAGATTGGATTATTTTTTCAATTAAGGATATTTGAAAATCAATCTAGGCATATATGGGTATTACATTCATTATTTTGACAGTAGAATTTCCTAACCCCCTGGAAAGGGGGACATTATTATTCACATACATAATAGGTTTTTATATTCTAATTTTTTAATGAGTCATCAATGGAGTAAAATATCATGAGACTCATTTATCACATGAAATTATGAGTCTTAAAATATTTTATTGAGATTATTGTATAGTTTTTTCATTTAAATACTATCTTTTTGAATTTATTCTCTATCATAACCATTATAATTATGAGTTTCATGTTATGATTAATTATTTAAATAGTGAGGAGTCCATCATTGAATGGTCTCAACCACATGTGGGAATCCATTTATTCATGAAACAAATTTCATTAAAAATCATATGAGAATGTATGATATGTGTGATTTTTCTCATTCAAATTATATAGTTCACCCAATAATCTGAAATAGGTTTCCTAGTATGTAAATTTATTTTTGTTTCATAGGTATGAAACAAAAAATTACCCTTTTTTTCTATCATTGTTATTATTAGCTGATATTCAAGGATTTATGTTAGATTAATTTGGGATTTCATTATACCCATAATCTATAGAAAATGAAGAGTGGTATTCAATTGATCGAATTCATTATTTGGACTTCATGTACATTGAAAGGAAATAATTTGACTATGGTTGTGAATGACTTATTAAAAAAAACTGCACTATAACGACCCATAATTTACATACATTGTTATTACTTTAGAATTGAAGCACACTTATTACAACATATAACAAAACCAGGAAAGGACCGTATAGGTATAGAGTCTTTAGAAACTGGTAAACATAATCAACCGGTTCATAAAGAATCTACTTTGCCTCCCATTTATTTCATCATATCTAGAGTCCCTTTTGGCATATCCTACTTAATAACCTTATTCCTGGCCTGGGGAAAGAAAACAAACAAAAAGGGTGAGCTCAAATGCTCAGTAAGGGTAAACAAAAGAAATATCAATCACATCATATTCATAAGAACATAACTTTTGGAAATCATAACCTGCAAAAGAGATCATAATTTCAAAACATGAGATAAATCATAGTAGTGAAATGTAATCACAATAATCATAACTTAAAACATGAAGCTTTGTGGCATACACACATAATCATAGAGAAACATTTCTTATTAGTCAAGACTCGTTTCCAAGACTATCTTAGTGGACAAATTCCATTTCTGAACTGAGTTCATTCCTCGTTTCAGTCTTATTTCACTCAACCGGTTTTACCTGCCGTTCCAGCCATGTCTATCTCATGAGATATAAAATCATTACCCAATGCATTGGAGGGAGATATAGGTCCCACACATCTCATAATGATACCATTCTTATGTGTTCCAAAAAATCATAAACCATACATCATAACATAACCCATGTCATAAAAATGCGAATCTTGAACATCGTGACATCATAAAACAATTCATATAAGATAAAGGAATTCATTAAAATAATTCCATCACAACATAATCAAATCAATGTAATAATAGGGATAGAAACAGAACCCTTTATTATCTTATATGGAAAATAATTTTGATAAAACACTTGAACTCCATTCTTGAGGAAAATATCCTTTCTACTTCAAAAAAACTTTACCTTTCTTAACATATAATAAAATTCTAAACTAAAATAAGTGGATTAAAAATAAACTTGAAAACTTGTAAAGGAAGCTTCTTGGAAATAATGTTTTAAAAATCCATGCATGCCGTATAAGTTAAAAAAACATTCTTCTCGTACTTTTGTCGGAAAAGTCAAAAAGTACCTCGTACGAAAAATGACAAAAGATTCCTTTCATATCATTTACTAAAAACTCACCGAAGGGTAAAATTAGATTTAAAAATTTGTAGGTGGATTGAAATAATATTACATATTGAGGAAAATGGATGTGGATGATAAAATACACCCCAGTAAATTTCAAAGTATAAACAATCTCGGATAAAAATGAGATTGTGATATTTCCCTTACCTTAGTTCCGATTTGCTTCGTAAGTGTCTGACCCTCTTGTATAATGATTTAAATAATGTCATTGACTTATTAAAGAATCATACTCATTGTAGTTATATCATATATGGTCATATTCGTAGCTAATTATTAGTAATATTTCATTGATACTTGTTATTCGGGTGTTTATTACTTTTTGTTCTTATGCATGTTTTGTCAAATAAATTCTTATTCTTCTCTTTAGGTTATAGAAACATCATTTACATAATGGTATTAGTTTAATATATATCATATTAATTCATTAAATTCATTTATATAATCATTATGCAATGAAGATCATGTATAACGAGTCACATCACATCGTGGAGACGGTATTCTGTACGTACGCACGAGCGATGATATCGTTCCCATGATCGTGGAATTGTATTGGAGTGTATGTATACTATTTCAGAATCAATATCAATTTACAATAATCATATATATTTATTATTTACACCATTATACCCATCCAAGTAAGGTGGTGGTGGAAAATAGATTACACCACGGTGTGGAGACGGTATTCCGTACGTACGCACGTGCGGTGATTTCGTATTCCGTAGGATGGATAGATGGTGAAATAGGGTTGTTTCATACTTATAATAACATATAAGTATATGAGTTATACTGATGTTATTAATTCATAATTAAACAACTAAAGAAGAAGAAGTGGAAGAAGAAATAAAGTTGAAAGAATCGGTAACGAACATTACCACTTCTTTGAAGCGCCTCATTGAGACCTCCTTTAAGGGAACTAAAAGTGGTCTTTGAAGAAGACCAGGACCTCTAAGATGTTTCTAGGGAAGTGTAGAGGAGATATTGGAAGGGGTTTGCTGAGTTTGAAGGCTCAAATTGGTGTGTGGAGGAGAGGGAGGAGGTGCCTTTTTATAAGGGAAGAGAGGGGCACCTTTTGAAAAACTAAAATTTTTATTTTATTATAAATCTATATTCGGTTTTAAATAACTCCAAATTGATTTTTTAGAAGCTAAGGTGGGGATGGGTCGAAATAATCTCATCAAATAGAATTTTGAAAAGTTTAGTTTACTATTTTAACCTTATCATTTAGATTTAACTTTAAGTTAGATAATTTTAATTTTACCGTGTCTTTTTCTATTCTTACACTATAAGGTTAATAAACATACCATAACAATCCAAACGATCCCCAAGTTGTTTATTATTAATATATATAACCTTATCTAAGTCCTTTGGACGAACCTTAGATTTTTAGGAATAAAATATCAAATAATAATATAATACTTGTTTTAAAAACTATTTTATGCCAATTTTGACACTATTTGGTAATTGATTTTTGTGAAAATCATAACAGAATGATTAGTTAGAATAAAGTTAATTAAATAAATACTAACATGTCATATTAACATAGAAAATTATTTGAATTCATAAAAAGTCTCAAATTACATTTATTTGGGTATTTATAACATCAATTATGTCAATATTTAATTAATAAGATAATCACTACATCATCATTGTGTCATAAATAAATTAAATTATTTAAAGTCTAAAAATTACAAACTAAATACCATTATGTAGGAAATTTTTTTAGCTATATATTTAATAATTATAGTCTAATTTATCTTATTTATAACCATATATAAAAAATTATTTACTTATTAAACATTGATTTTAACTATTTTAACCCTTATTTAAAATTAATAATAAATGTCCTAATCTAATCCATGTGGGCCTAAATGGTCATATTTTATTCCTAAGTATGTTTTTGGTCTAATTTAACTTATGAAATAGAATTAGTACACGTGTTAGGGTAATAATAAAAACACTTTTACCCTTAATTACCCTATTTACTTTTAACCGTGGTAAAAAAAAGTAAAAATTTACAATTCACCAAAAATTATTTTCATCTCATTGAACCACATTTTAGTCCTTGATATTAACGGTATCTCTCAGATTTTCGAAATTCCACTCACATAAGTGGTAAAATTAAGTTTTATGTGAATTTGAAAATTTTTCTAGGAGGTGGGTAAAAGACGGTGAAAAGTTCAATAAAATTTTTATATATCTAAAATATTATAAAATGACTCCAATGAATTGCATTGAGCTTATATAGGTACTATGTATCAATTTTGAGCTAAAATAAATTTAAATAAAATAAATAATTATTTAAATAAAAAGTCGGTTTTTAAATAGTAACCCGGTGCTTTCACTATTCATCAAAAATTGAAAGTCATTAGAAAAATACCAAAATTTCACCCTAGGTTATTTTCGATATTCTGAATCCAAAAATGAAGTCCATTTTGAAAAATAAAATATACAAAATTTCAAAAAGTCGTTATTACTATTCATAACGGGTAGTTTTAATAATAGCATATCGTTGTTCAGTGAAACTCGGTATTGTGTACGACGCAAGCTATCAAGGAAGGTCACGATTGCATGTAATGAAAGCCAAGATAGTGTTGTGTGTAGTGAAAGATTCCTTTGATGATTTATATAAAATAAAAACAAAATATTTCTTATAAAATTCTCGGGTGTCACATTCTACCCCCCTTAAAATGAATTTCGACCTCGAAATTCGTCACTTGTAACAAACAGATGAGGATACCTCTCCCTCATCATATCCTCAAGCTCCCATTTAGCTTCTTCTGATTGGTGGTTCCTCCATAAAACTTTCACCAAGCAAGTGGTCTTGTTCCGTAGGACTTTTTTACTACGATCGAGAATCTCTATCGGCTGTTCTTCATAAGAAAGATCTTGTTCCAGCGGTAGAACTTCTGAGCTGAGTACATGTGAAGGATATGGTATGTACTTTCTCAGGAGAGATACATGGAACACATTGTGAACTTGAGAGAGATTTGGTGGAAGCGCTAATCAGTAGTCAACCTTCCCAACAAGATCCAGTATTTCGAAAGGACCGATATATCTAGGGCTCAACTTTCCCTTCTTTCCAAATCTCATGACCCTCTTTCAGGGAGATATTCGTAAGAACACTTTATCACCCACTTCAAACTCTAGGTATTTTCTTTGGTTGTCGGCATAACTTTTTTGTCGACTCTAAGCTGCTCTTATGTGTTGTTGAATAGATCTGACCTTTTCTGCCATCTCATCGACAAGATCAGGTCCTAATAGCTTTCTTTCCCCAACTTCATCCCAGCAAGTTGGAGTACTGAATTTCTTTCCATAGAGAGCTTCATAAGGAGAAATCTGAATACTGGAGTGAAATCTATTATTATAAGAAAATTCCACCAAATATAGGTGTTGATCCCAACCACCTTTGAAATCCATATAGAAAGCTCTCAACATATCTTCAAGAGTTTGAATTGTCCTCTCAGACTGACCGTCTGTCTGAGGATGATAAGCAGTGCTGCAACTCAACTCTGTATCCAGACTATGCTGAAGACTTCGCCAGAACATCGATGTAAACCTTAGATCCCGATCAGATATAATGGAAAGTGGTACTCCATGCAATCTTACTACTTCCTTTACATATATCCTGGAAGCTGATCTAGAGATAATTCCTCTCTAATAGTAATGAAGTGTGCAGACTTTGTAAGACGATCAACTATGACACAAATAACATTATTGCCTTTGGATGTTTTAGGAAGTCTGGTGACAAAGTCCATAGTGATGTTTTCCCATTTCCATTCGGGTATGGGTAATGGTTGTAACATCCCCTTAGACTTCTGTCTCTCTTCGTTATCTTGCTGACAAACCAAGCATCGAGAGACATATTCAGCAACATTTCTTTTCATGCCATCCCACCCGAAGTACTCTTTCAGGTCCCTATACATCTTCGTGCTTCTAGGATGAATAGAGAATGAAGAACCATGAGCCTCATCCAACAGCTCCTTCTTTAATTCTGGGATGGGATGAACCCAAACCCAATTCCTAAACATTATTATCCCATCGCAATCAAGGTTGAATTCAGGAATATTTCTCACCATCTTTTGTAACTCTACATCTTCTTTCGGTGCCTCTTTAATATTCATTTGTATAGATGGTTGAAAATTAATTTGAGAAAGATATTATTTTCCCCATCCATTATAATTCCAAGATCCATCCTTTTTAAATCAATAAATATTAGATATTTTGTGATTCTCATCATGGATAAGGTAGCACGGTCTTGTCGACTTAATGCATCTGCCACCTTTTTTGCTTTCCAAGGGTTGTAATGAATTGAGCAGTTGTAATCCTTAATCATCTCCCACCTTCTTCTCTTGCGCATATTCATCTCCTTTTGTGTGAAAATATACTTTAAACTTTTATGACCAGTATAAATATCACACCTTTCTCCATAAAGATAATGCCTCCAAATCTTTAATGAAAAGATTACCGCAGCTAACTCCAAATCATGAGTTGGGTAATTTTTCTCATGGATTTTCAACTATCGTGATGCATAAGCTATCACCATATCATTATGCATAAGAACACACCCCAGACCCTTCTTGGATGCATCACTGTAGATCACAAACCTTTCTCCACTAGAAGGAAGTGTGATTACAGGTGCGCTGGATAACCTTCTTTTCAACTCCTTGAAATTCTCTTCACATTCCACTTTCCAAAAAAACTTAACACCTTTCCGAGTCAACCTGGTGAGTGGATTAGATATTCGTGAAAAATCTTTTACAAAACGTCGATAATATCCATCCAAACCAAGAAAACAACGGATCTCGGTTACTGTTGTTGGCCTTGACCATTTTTCGATAACCTCTCTTTTTGTTGGATCCACAGATATCCCCTCTTTTGAGATTATGTGACCCAAAAATGCAACTTTTTGAAGCCGAAATTCACACTTGGTAAATTTGGCATAAATCTTATCCTTTCTTAGGGTCTTCAATATAATTCTCAAGTGATCTTCATGTTCTTACTTTCTCATTGAATATAGATGAAAATCGTCTATAAACACTACCACAAACTGATCAAGATAGTCTTTAAAGACTCTATTCATCAGATCCATGAAGATAGAAGGGGAATTAGTAAGACCAAATGGCATCACTATAAATTCATAGTGTCCATACCTTGTACGGAAAGCCATCTTTGGTATATCCTCCCTTTTGACCATTAATTGATGATACCCTGAATGAGGATCAATCTTGGAAAAGTATTTTGCTCCGCGTAGTTGGTCAAATAAGTCATC
Organism: Viscum album; assembly: GCA_963277665.1. Classification (NCBI taxonomy): domain Eukaryota; kingdom Viridiplantae; phylum Streptophyta; class Magnoliopsida; order Santalales; family Viscaceae; genus Viscum; species Viscum album. The sequence continues at coordinate 12,606,733 of OY728151.1, read as the reverse complement.
AATGCACGAGAGAGGATATTTTTTCTTGATAGTGATCTTGATAAGTTCTCGATAATCAATGCAGAGTCTCATTGATCCATATTTTTTCATAAAAAATAGAACAGGTGATCCCCAAGGTGATGCACTAGGGCATATGAATCCCTTAACAAGATTCTCTTGGAGTTTCTTCTTTAATTCCTGCAACTTATTTGGGTCCATTCTATAAGGTTCATTGAAATAGGAAAAGCATCCGGTACGAGTTCTATTGAAAACTCAACTTCACGATTTGGTGGAAGACCCAGAAATTCCTCTGGAAAGACATCATCAGACTCCCGTACAATGGGTATATTATTAATCGTGAGTTTCTCACCAACCATTTGATATAAATAACCTTCATTTAGTGGAATCAAGACCCATAAGATTGAAGAAATTTCCACAGGAAGGTTATTTTCATCCTTGCATCGATAGACGATCAATGATTGATCTGGAATATGAAATGTGACTTCCCTTATTTGGGAATTGATATGAGATCCATATAGAGAAAGCCAATCCATGCCAAGAATCACATCAAATTCTACTATAGGGAGGATCACAAGATTTTCCGGAAGCACATTCCAACAAACTTCAATCGGAGAAGAATTATAAACTTTTGATGCGACTGTTGTGCCATTAGGGGTTGTCACAGCTAACTCAACATCTAATTGTTGATATAATACAGTGATACCCTTAGAAAATTCTTCATAAATAAAAGTGTGGGTGGATCCAAAATCCAGTAAAACATTTTCTACTTTAGAGTGGATGGTATGTGTACCTTTGACCACTTTGTTATCGTTCTCCACATCGCTGATAGAAATTGCATGTGACTTTCCTTTGTCTTTAGCCTTAAGATTTTTTTGATGTCGATCATCATCAACAACCCTTGGATTAGGGCATTTATTGGCATAATGCCCCATCTCCTTGCACTTGAAACATTGAAGTGTAGTCGGTTCATTCTGTGTATCCCTTCTTTTGTTTGCATCATTAGACATTTTCTTCCCATTATTGTGGCATTCAAATGCCCGATCACCTTCCTTTCCACATTTGAAACATTTACTTGTCCCTTTAAGATGACTCCCTCCATGTTTCTTTCCACACATTGAGCATAAAGGAAATCTCATCTTCTTTTCAGTGTGCTCTTTAGATTTTCCTTTGAATTCCATTTTCCTCTTCTTATCAAACCCATATGACTAATGGGTTTCTCCAATCTCCATCTCAAATTTGAGATCACATCAAATGATTTGCTCATAGCTATTGAAGTTCCTTATGGCTAACTCCCTTCGAAGACTTTGTGTTAAGCCACTAAAGAATAGATCGATCTTACTCTCAGGTTGGATAATAATACCAGAAGCATACCTTGCAATTCATGAAAAATTTTCTTCATAGGTAACAACAGATTCATAATCCTTTTTCTTCAATTCAAGAAACTCTTTCTCCATATTTGTTCGGAGAATACGAGGGAAGTACTTATTGAAAAATAATTTCTTGAACTCATCCCATTCCATGGACACAATTTCATCTCTTGGCCTCGTATTCTTGATAAGATTCCACCATTGATCAACATAAACTTCCAAACGATACACTGCTAAGATGAATTTATAATGTTCAGAACATTGAAGAATTGAAAATATCTCTTCAGTAGTACTGATCCATTGTTCAACAACTAATGGATCAGTAGACCCGCTAAATGAAGGTGGACGCTGTCTCATGAAGGATTCAACAGAATGTTGCTCCTTCCTTAGCTCGTTTGGAAGTCCTGTATGATTCATAGCTTGAGAAAGTTCTGTGAGCATGGCTACAAGATTTTTTATTCCATCTCCCATAACGTTTGGTTGCTCAGGGGGACAATCATTGCATTTCCCGTCTCATTCCGCATTAACACAATTCCTTCGGGTTCTATCCATTGACTAAAACCAAGAAGAATAGTGCGAGAAACACAAATTATAATAGGAAAAACAAAAAATCAAGAATAAAATTTCCCACTTAAGGTCTTATCATAGGTTCTTCATGGACATTTTTAAAACACTAAGATCATGTTCTATGCTTATACTTATCCATAGTGTTCTTACTAAGGCTTTCACATCCTAGTTTCCAAAGGTTGACTATAACTTTCCTCTGATACCAACTATAATGACCCATAATTTACATACATTTTTATTAATTCATAATTGAAGCACACTTATTATAACATATAAGAAAATCAGGAAAGGACCGTATAGGTATAGAGTCTTTAGAAACTGGGAAACATAAACAACTGGTTCATAAAACATCTACTTTGCATCCCATTTATTTCATCATTTCTAGAGTCCGTATTGGCATATCCTACTTAATAACCTTCTTCCTGAACTGGGGAAATAAGACATACAAAAAGGGTGAGCTCAAATGCTCAGTAAGGGTAAACAAAAGAAATATCAATCACATCATATTCATAAGAACATAACTTCTGGAAATCTTAAACTGCAAAAGAGATCATATTTTCATAACATAGGATAAATCATAGTAGTTAAATGTAATCACAATAATCATATCTTAAAACATGAAGCTTTGTGTCATACACACAAAATCATAGAGAATAATTTCTTATTATTCAAGACTCATTGCCAAGACTATCTTAGTGGACAAGGTCCATTTCTGAACCGAGTTCATTCCTCGTTTCAGTCCCGTTTCACTGAACCGGTTTAACCCGCCGTTCTAGCCATGTCTATCTCATGAGATATAAAATCATTACCCAATGAATTGGAGGGAGATATAGGTCCCACCCATCTCATAATGATACCATTCTTATGTGTGCCACAAAATCATAAACCATACATCATAGCATAACCAATGTAATAAAAATGGGATTCTTAAACATCGTGACATCATAAAACAATTCATATAAGATAAAGTAATTAATAAAAATAATTCCTTCAAAACATAATCAAGTCAATGTAATAATAGGGATAGAAATATAACCCTTTATTATCTTATATGGAAAATAATTTTGATAAAACACTAGAACTCCATTCTTGAGGAAAATATCCTTTCTACTTCAAAAAAACTCTTCCTTTCTTAACATGTAATACAATTCTAAACTAAAAAAAGTTGATTAAAAATAAACATGAAAACGTGTAAAGGAAGATTCCTGGAAATAATGTTTTAAAAATCCATTCATGCCGTATAAGTTAAAAAACATTATTCTCGTACTTTTGTCGGAAAAGTCAAAAAGTACCTCGTACGAAAAATGACAACAGATTCATTTCATATCTTTTACTAAAAACTCACCGAAGGGTAAAATTGGATTTAAACAATTGTAGGTGGATGGAAATAATATTACATATTCAGGAAACATGGATGTGGATGATAAAATACACCCCAGTAAATTCCAATGTATAAACAATCTCGGATAAAAATGAGATTGTGATATTTCCCTTACCTTAGGTCTGATTTGCTTCGTAAGTGTCCGAACCTCATGTATAATGATTTATATAATGTCATTGACTTATTCCAGAATCATAATCATTGTTATGATATATTATATGGTCATATTCATAGATTATTATTAGTAATATTTCATTGCTACTTGTTATTCGAGTGTTTATTACTTTTTGTTTTTATGCGTGTTTTGTCGAATAAATTATTATTCTTCTCTTTAGGTTATAGATACCTCATTTACAGAATGGTATTAGTGTAATATATATCATATTAAATCATTCAATTCATTTATATAATCATTATGTAATAAAGATCATGTATAACGAGTCGCATCACATCATGGAGACGGTATTCCGTACGTACGCACGAGCGATGATATCATTCCCATGATCGTGGTATTGTATTGGAGTGTATGTATACTATTTCAGAATCAATATAACATCATAATAATCATATATATTCATTATTTACACCATTATACCCATACAATTAAGGTGGTGGTGGAAAATAGATTACACCACGGCGTAGAGACGATATTCCGTACGTACGCACGCGCGATGATTTCTTTTTCCGTATGATGGATAGATGGTGAAATAGGGTTGTTTCATACTTATAATAACATATCAGTATATGAGTGATACTTATATTATAAATTCATAATTAAACAACTAAATAATAAGTAGTGGAAGAAGAAATAAAGATGAAATAATCGGTAACGGACATTACCTCTTCTTTGAAGCGCCTCTTTGAGACCTCCTTTTAGGGCACTAAAATTGGTATTTGAAGAAGACCAGGACATCTAGGATGTTTCTAGGGAAGTGGATAGGAGATATTGGCAGTGGTTGGCCGAGCTTGAAGGCTCAAATTGGTGTGAGGAAGAGAGGGAGGAGGTGCCCTTTTATAAGGGAGGAGAGGGGCACCTTTGGAAAAACTAAAAATATTATTTTATTATGAAGCCATATTCAGTTTTAAAAAGCTCCAAATTGATTTATTTCGAAGCTAAGGTGGGGTGGGTCGAAATCCTCTCATCCAATATAATTTGGAAAAGTTTAGTTTACTATTATAACCTTTTCATTTAGATTTAACTTTAAGTTATATAATTTTACTTTTACCGTGTCTTTTTGTGTTCTTACACTATATGGTTAATAAACATACCATAACAATCCAAACGAACCCCAAGTTGTTTATTATTAATATATATAACCTTATCTAAGTCATTTGGCTGAACCTTATATGTTTAGGAATAAAATATCAATTAATAATATAATATTTGTTTTAAAAACTATTTTATGTCAATTTTGACACTATTTCGTAATTGATTTTTGTGAAAATCATAACAGAATGATTACTTATAACAATGTTAATTAAATAAATACTAACATGTCATATTAACATATAAAATTATTTTAATTCATAAAAAGTCTCAAATTACATTTATTTGGGTATTTATAACATCAATTATGTCAATATTTCATTAATAAGATAATTACTGCATCATCATTGTGTCATAAATAAATTAAATTATTTAAAGTCTAAAAATTACAAATAATATACAATTATGTAGGAAATATTCTTAGCTTTCTATTTAATATTTATAGTCTAATTTATCTTATGTATAACCCTATATTAAAAATGATTTACTTATTAAACATTGATTTTAACTATTTTAACCCTTCTTTAAAATTAATAATAAATGTCCTAATCTAATCCAAGGGCCTAAATGGTCATATTTTATTCCTAAGGTTGTTTTTGGTTGAATTAAACTTATCCAATATAATTAGGACACGTGTTAGGGTAATAATAATAACACTTTTTCCCTTAATTACCCTATTTACATTTAACCATGGTAAAAAAAGTAAAAAGTTACTATTCACTAAAAATTATTTTCATCTCATTAAACCACATATTAGTACTTTATATTAACAGTGTCTCTCAGATTTTCAAAATTCCACTCACAGAAGCGGTAAAATTAAGTTTTATGTGAATTTGAAAATTCTTTTAGGAGGGGTAAAAGACAGTGAAAAGTTCAATAAAATATTTATATATCTAAAATTATTATAAAATGACTAAAATGAATTGCATTGAACTTATATATGTATTATTTATCAAATTTGAGCTAAAATAAATTTAAATAAAATAAATAATTATTTTAATAAAAAGTCGGTTTTTAAATAGTAACCCGGTGTTTTCACTATTCATCAAAAATTGAATGTTTTCAAAAAAATACCAAAATTTCACCCTAGGCTAATTTCGATATTCCGAATCCAAAAATGATGTCCATTTTGAAAAATAAAATTTACAAAATTTCAAAAATTGGTTATTACTACTCATAACGGCTAGTCTTAATAATAGCATATCGTTGTTTAGTGAAAGTCAGTATTTTGTATGACGCAAGCTAACAAGGAAGGTCGTGATTGCGTGTAAAGCAAGACAAGATAGTGTTGTGTGTAGTGAAAGATTAATTTGATGATTTATATAAAATAAAAACAAAATATTTCATATAAAAGTATCGGGTGTTTCATTCTACCCCCCTTAAAATGAATTTCGCCCTTGAAATTCGTCACTTGTAACAAACAGATGTGGATACCTCTCTCTAATCATATCTTCAAGCTCCCATGTAGCTTCTTCTAATTAGTGGATCCTCCATAAAACTTTCACCAAGCGAGTGGTCTTGTTTCGTAAGACTTTTTCACTACGATCGAGAATCTCTATCGGCTGTTCTTCATAAGAAAGATCTTGTTCCAGCGGTACAACTTTTGAACTGAGTACATGTGAACGATCAGGTGTGTAGCTTCTTAAGAAAGATACATGGAACACATCGTGAACTTGAGAGTGATTCTGTGGAAGCGCCAATCGGTAAGCAACCTTCCCAAAACGATCCAGTATTTCGAAAGGACCGATATATCCAGGTCTCAACATTCCCTTCATTCCAAATCTCATGACCCTCTTCCAGGGAGATATTCGTAAGAACACTTTATCACCCACTTCAAACTCTAGGTCTTTTTTCAGTTGTCGGCATAAATTTTTTGTCAACTCTGATCTTCTCTTATGTGTTGTTGAATAGATCTGGCCTTTTCTGCCATCTCATCAACAAGATCAGGTCCTAATAGATTTCTTTCCCCAACTTCATCCCAGCAAGTTGGAGTCCTGCATTTCTTTCAATAGAGAGCTTCATAAGGAGCCATATTAATACTGGAGTGAAAGTTATTATTATAATAAAATTCCACCAAAGGTAGGTGTTGATCCCAACCACATTTGAAATCCATAGAGCATGCTCTCAATATATCTTCTAGAGATTGAATTTTCATCTCAGACTGACTATCTGTCTGAGGATGATAAGAAGTGCTGAAACTCAACTCTGTATCCAGAGTATGCTGAAGACTTCTCCAGAACTTCGAGGTAAATCTCAGATCCCGATCAGATATAATGGAAAGTGGTACTCCATGAAATCTTATTACTTGCTTTACATATATCCTGGAAAGCTGATCTATAGAGAAATCCTCTCTAATAGAAATGAAGTGTACAGACTTTGTAAGACGATCAACAATGACCCATATACCATTATTGCCTTTGGATGTTTTATGATGTCCGGTGAAAAATTCCATAGTGATGTTTTCCCATTTCCATTCGGGTATGGGTAATGGTTGTAACATCCCCTTAGACTTTTTTCTCTCTGCTTTAACTTGCTGACAAACCAAGCATCGAGAGACATATTCATCAACATCTCTTTTCATTCAATCCCACTAGAAGTACTCTTTCAGGTCCCTATACATCTTCGTGCTTCCAAGATGAATAGATAATGAAGAACTATGAGCCTCATCCAATAGCTCCTTCTTTAATTTTGGGATGTGATGAACACAAACCCCATTCCTGAACATTATTATCCCATCACAATCAAGGTTGAATCCGGGAATATTTCTCACCTTCTTTTGTAACTCTACATCTTCTTTCTGTGCCTCTTTAATCTTCAAATGTATAGATGGTTGAACATTCATTTTAGAATGATATGATTTTCCCCTTCCATTATAATTCCAAGATCCATCCTTTGTAAATCCATAAATATTAGATCTTTTGTGATTCTCATCATGGATAAGGTAGCATGGTCTTGTCGACATAATGCATCTGCCACCTTGTTTTCTTTCCCAGGGTGGTAATGAATTGAGCAGTCGTAATCCTTAATCAGCTCCAACCATCTTCTTTGGCGCATATTCATCTCCTTTTTTGTGAAAATATACTTTAAACTTTTATGATCAGTATAAATATAACACCTTTTCCATAAAGATAATACCTCTAAATCGTTAATGCAATGATTACCACAGCTAACTCCATATCATGAGTTGGGTAATTTTGCTTATTGATTTTCAACAATCGTGAGGAAAAAGCTATCACCATATCATTCTGCATAAGAACACACCCCAACCCCTTTTTGGATGCATCACTGTAGATCACAAACCTATCTCCACTACAAGGAAGTGTGAGTAGAGGTGCGCTGGATAACCTTCATTTCAACTCCTTGAAATTCTTTTCACATTCCTCTATCAAAACAAACTTAACTCCTTTCCGAGTAAACCTGGTGAGTGGATTATATAATCGTGTAAAATCTTTCACAAAACGCCAATAATATCTAGCCAAACCAAGAAAACTTCGGATCTCAGTTACTGTTGTTGGTCTTGACCATTTTTCGATAACCTCTGTTTTTTCTAGATCCACAGATATCCCCTCTTTTGAGATTATGTGACACAAAAATGCAACTTTTTGAATCCAAAATTCACACTTGGTAAATTTGGCATAAAACTTATCCTTTATTAGGGTCTTCAATATAATTCTCAAGTGATCTTCATGTTCTTCCTTTCTCTTTGAATATACAAGAATATAATCTATAAAGACTACCAAAAACTGATCATGATAGTCTCTAAAGACTCTATTAATCAGATCCATGAGATAGTAGGGACATTAGTAAGACCAAATGGCATCACTATAAATTCATAGTGTCCATACCTTGTACAGAAACCTGTCTTTGGTATATCCTGACTTTTGACCCTTAATTGATGATACACTGAACGAAGATCAATCTTGGAAAAGTATTGAGCTCCACGTAGTTGGTCAAATAAGTCATCAATACACATGAGAGGATATTTGTTCTTGATAGTGATCTTGTTAAGTTCTCGATAATCAATGCAGAGTCTCATTGATCCATATTTTTTCTTAACAAATAGAACAGGTTCTCCCCAAGGTGATGCACTCTGGAATATGAATCCCTTATCAATATTCTCTTGGAGTTTCTTCTTCAATTCCTGCAACTCAATTGGGGCCATTCTATAAGGTGTCTTTGAAATAGGTAAAGCACACGATACAAGTTCTATTGAAAACTCACCTTCACGATTTGGTGGAAGACTCGACAATTCCTCCGAAAAGACATCCTCAAACTCCCTTACAATGAGAATATTCTTAATCATGAGTTTCTCACCAACCATTTGAGATAAATAACCTTCATTTAGTGGAATCAAGACTCATAAGATGGAAGAAATTCCCACTGAAAGGTTATGTTCATCCTTGAATCGATAGAAGATCAAAGATTGATCTGGAATATGAAATGTGACTTCCCTTCTTTGGAAATTGATATGATCTTCATATAGAGAAATCCAATACATGCCAAGAATCACATCAAATTCCACTATAGTGAGGATCACAAGATTTCCAGGAAGCACTTTCCTAAAAACTTCAATCGGAGAAGAATTAAAAACTTTTGATGTGACTGTTGTCCCATTAGGGGTTGTCACACCTAACTCAACATTTAATTGTTGATGTAATACAGTGATACCCTTAGAAAATTCTTCAAAAATAAAAGAGTGGGTGGATCCAGAATCAAATAAAACATTTTCTACTTTAGAGTGGATGGTAAGTGTACCTTACACCACTTCGTTATCGTACTCCACGTAGCTGATAGAAATTGCATGTGACATTCCTTCGTCTTTAGCCTTAAGATTTTGTTGATGTCGATCATCATCAAAAACCCTTGGATTAGGGCATTTATTGTCATAATGCCCCATCTCCTTGCACTTGAAACATTGTAGTGTAGTAGGTTAATTCTATGTATCCCTTACATTGTTTACATCATTAGACAACTTCTTCCCATTATTGCGGCATTCAAATGCCTGATGACCTTCCTTTCCACATTTGAAACATTTACTTGTCCCTTTAAGACAACTCCCTCGATGTTTCTTTCCACACTTTGAGCATAAAGGAAAGCTCATCTTATTTTCTATGTGCTCTTCAGATTTTCCTTTGAATTCCATTTTCCTCTTCTTATCAAACCCATATGACTGATGGGTTACTCCAATCTCCATCTCAACTTTGAGGGCACATCGAACAATTTCCTAGTATCTATTGATGTCCCTTATGTCTAACATCGTTCAAAGACTTGGTATTAAGCCACTAATGAATCTATCGATCTTACTCTCAGGTTGGATGATAATACGGGAATCATACCTTGCAAGTCTTGTAAAATTTGCTTCATAGGTACCAACAGATTCATCATCCTTTTGATTTAGTTCAAGAAACTCCTTCTCCATCTTTGTTCAGAGAATACGCGGGAAGTACTTATTGAAAAATAAGTTCTTGAACTCGTCCCAGTCCATGGACTCAATTTCATCTCTTGGCCTCGTACACTTGATAAGATTCCACCATTGATCAACATCACCTTACAAATGATACACTGCTAAGATGACTTTATCATGTTCAGAACATTGAAGAACTGAAAATATATTTTCAGTAGTACTGATCCATTGTTCAGAAACTAATGGATCAGTAGTCCCGCTGAATGAAGGTGGACGCTGTCTCGTGAATGATTCAACAGAATGTTGCTCCTTCCTTTGCTCGTTTGGAAGTCCTGCATGATTCATAGCTTGAGAATGTTTTGTGAGAATGGCTATAAGGTTTTTCATTCCATCTCCCATAATGTTTGGTTTCTCATGGGGACAATCATTGCATTCCCTGTCGCATTCTGCATTAACACGGTTCCTTCGGGTTCCAGCTATTGACTAAAACTAAGAAGAATAGTGTGAGCAACACAAATTATAATAGAAAAAACACATAATCAAGAATAAAATTTCACACTTAAGGTCTTATCATAGGTTGTTCATGGCCATTTTTAAAACACTAAAATCATGTTCTATTCTTAGACTTATCCTTAGGGTTCTTACTAAGGCTTTCACATCCCAGTTTCCAAAATTTGACTATACCTTTACTCTGATACCAACTATAATGACCCATACTTTACATACATTTTCATTACTTCAGAATTGAAGCACACTTATTACAACATATAAAAAAACTAGGAAAGGACCATATAGGTATAAAGTCTTTAGAAACTGGGAAACTTAAACAACTGTTTCATAAAGAATCTACTTTGCCTCCCATTTATTTCATCATATCTAGAGTCCCTTTTGGAATATCCTACTTAATAACCTTATTCCTAACCTGAGGAAATAAAACATACAAAAAGGGTGAGCTCAAATTCTCAGTAAGGGTAAACAAAATAAATATCAATCACATCATATTCATAAGAACATAACTTTTGGAAATATTAAACTGAAAAAGAGATCATAATTTCATAACATGGGATAAATCATAGTAGTGACATGTAATCACAATAATCATAACTTAAAACATGAAGCTTTTTGGAATACACACATAATCATATAGAATCATTTCTTATTAGTCAATACTCAATGCCAAGACTATCTTAGTGGACAAAGTCCATTTCTGAACCGAGTTCATTCCTCGTTTCAGTCCTGTTTCACTGAACCGGTTTAACCTGTCGTTCCAGCCATGTCTATCTCATGAGATATAAAATAATTACCCAATGCATTGGAGGCAGATATAGGTACCACCCATATCATAATGATACCGTTCTTATGTGTGCCACAAAATCATAAACCATACATCATAGCATAACCCATGTAATAAAAATGGGATTCTTAAACATCGCGACATCAAAAAACAATTCATATAAGATAAAGGAATTCATAAAAATAATTCCATCACAAAATAATCAAATCAATGTAATAACAGGGATAGAAACATAACCCATTTATTATCCTAGATGGAAAATAATTTTGATAAAACACTTGAACTCCATTCTTGAGGAAAATATCATTTTTACTTTAAAAAAACTTTTCCTTTCTTAACATGTCATAAAATTCTAAACTAAAAGTAGTTGATTAAAAATAATCTTTAAAACTTGTAAAGGAATATTCTTGGAAATAATGTTTTAAAAATCCATTCATTCCATATAAGTTAAAAAAACATTCATCTCGTACTTTTGTCAGAAAAGTCAAAAAGTACCTCGTACGAAAAACGACAAAAGATTCCTTTCATATATTTTACTAAAAACTCACCGAAGGGTAAAATTGAATTTCAAAAATTGTAGGTGGATGGAAATAATATTACATATTGAGGAAACATGGATGTGGATGATAAAATACACCCCAGTAAATTCCAAAGTATAAACAATCTCGGGTAAAAATGAGATTGTGATATTTCCCTTACCTGAGGTCCGATTTGCTTCATAAGTGTTCGAACCTCCTGTATAATGATTTAAATAATGTCATTGACTTATTACAGAATAATAATCTTTGTTATGATATCATATATGGTCATATTCTTAGCTTATTATTAGTAATATTTCATTGCTACTTGTTATTCGGGTGTTTATTACTTTTTGTTCTTATGCGTGTTTTGTCAAATAAATTCTTATTATTCTCTTCATGTTATAGATAACTCATTTCCAGAATGGTATTAGTGTAATATATATCATATTAATTCATTCAATTCATTTATATAATCATTATGAAATGAATATCATGTATAACTAGTCGCATCACATCGTGGAGACGGTATTCCGTACGTACGCACGAGCGATGATATCGCTCCCATGATCGTGGAATTTTATTGGAGTGTATGTATACTATTTCAGAATCAATATCACTTTACAATAATCATATATATTCATTATTTACACCATTATACCCATCCAAGTAAGGTGGTGGAGGAAAATAGATTACACCCCGGTGTGGAGACGGTATTCCGTACGTACGCACGCACGGTGATTTCGTTTTCCGTAGGATGGATAGATGGTGAAATAGGGTTGTTTAGTACTTATAATAACATATCAGTATATGAGTGAAACTGATGTTATTAATTCATAATGAAAAAACTAAATAAGAATATGTGGAATAAGAAATAAAGTTGAAAGAATCGGTAACGGACATAACCTCTTCTTTGAAGCGCTTCTTTGAGACCTCCTTTTAGGGCACTAAAATTGGTCTTTGAAGAAGACCAGGACCTCTAGGATGTTTCTAGGGAAGTGTAGAGGATATATTGGAATGGTTTTTCCGATATTGAAGGCTAAAATTGGTGTGAGGAGGAGAGGGAGGAGGTGCCCTTTTATAAGGGAGGAGAGGGGCACCTTTGGAAAATCTAAAAATATTATTTTATTATAAATACATATTCGGTTTTAAATAGCTCCGAATTGATTTATTTAGAATCTAAGGTTGGGATGTGTCTAAATCCTCTCATAAAATATAATTTGGACAAGTTTAGTTTACTATTTTATCCTTATCATTTCTATTTAACTTTAAGTTAGATAATTTTACTTTTACCGTGTCTTTTTGTGTTCTTACACTATAAGGTTAATAAACATACCATAACAAGCCAAAAGAACCCAAATTTGTTTATTATTAATATATATAGCCTTATCTAAGTCATTTGGACGATCATTAGATATTTTAGGAATAAAATATCAATTAATAATATAATATTTGTTTTAAAAACTATTTTATGTCAATTTTGACACTATTTGGTAATTGATTTTTGTGAAAATCATAATAGAATGATTAGTTCGAAAAAAGTTAATTAAATCAATAATAACATGTCATATTAACATAGAAAATTATTTGAATTCATAAAAAGTCTCAAATTACATTTATTTGGGTATTTATAACATCAATTATGTCAATATTTCATTAATAAGATAATTACTGCATCATCATTGTGTCATGAATAAATTAATCTTTTTAAAGTCTAAAAATTAAAAATAAAATACCATTATGTAGGAAATATTTTTAGCTTTATATTTAATATTTAGAGTAGAATTTATCTAATGTATAACACTATAATAAAAAATATTTACTTATTAAACTTTGATTTTAACTATTTTAACCCTTCTTTAAAATTAATAATAAATGTCCTAATCTAATCCAAGTGGGCCTAAATGGTAATATTTTATTCCTAAGGATTTTTTTGGTCGAATTACACTTATCCAATAGAATTAGGACATGTGTTAAGGTAATAATAATAACACTTTTACCCATAATTACCCTATTTATTTTAACAGTGGTTAAAAAAAGTAAAAAAGTTACTATTCACCAAAAAGTATTTTCATCTCATTGAACCACATTTTAGTCCTTGATATTAACGGTGTCTCTCGGATTTTTGAAATTCCACTCACAGAAGCGGTAAAATTATGTTTTATGTGAATTTGAAAATTCTCTTTGGAGGTGGGTAAAAGACAGTGAAAAGTTCAATAAAATTTTTATATATCTAAAATTATTACAAAATGACTCCAATGAATTGCATTGAACTTATATAGTTATTATTTATCAATTTTGAGCTAAAATTATCTTAAATAAAATAAAAAAATATTTAAATAAAAAGTCGGTTTTTAAATAGTAACCCGGTGTTTTCACTATTCATCAAAAATTGAAAGTTTTCAGAAAAATAACAAAATCTCACCCTAGGCTGTTTTTGATATTCCGAATCCAAAAATGAAGTCTATTTTGAAAAATAAAATTTACAAAAGTTCAAAAAGTGGTTATTACTATTCATAACGGCTAGTTTTAATAATAGCATATCGTTGATTTGTGAAACTAATTTTTGTGTACGACGCAAGCTATCAAGGAATTCCGCGATTGCGTGTAAAGCAAGAAAATCTAGTGTTGTGTGTAGTGAAAGATTCCTTTGATGATTTATATAAAATAAAATCAAAATATTTCTTATAAAAGTATCGGGTGCTACACGCACAAAATACATTTTCATAATAAAACCAATGTTGATGATTTAAAAAATTTGAATATTTAGGATGTTATAAATTTTCATAGAACATAATCTTTAATTTTTTTATTATAGGAAAAAATTATTCACATCTCAGAATTAGTGATTCCACCAACTATTGGTGGGATACCATGTTTTGTTGAACATCGCGTATAATCCTCAAAGAGAGGGAAGGGAGAAACAATATTAACAAATTTAGGATTCACAAATGTTTCTTTTAAACTAGAGTATTAGATGATTTTAGGTTTTTATGGATTCCTATTAATTATTTAAGACCAAAAATTTTCCATTTAGATGGATCCCTATGAGGATTTTAAGTCATGTCTTGTATGTGTCCTATTTTTTTGTCGGTGATTAGTGATGCTTACCTATTAGAAAATGATTAAACTATGATATGAATAAATTTACCCAAATGTAATTTTTCGAGTTTTGTATGATATAATTTATAGTTAAAATTATTTGTAGGTCAACACCAGATTCCTTTGGATTTTATTGTTTCAACCTATATTTTGATGATAGTCTCTCCAACACTAGGTCACCGATGAAATATAAGAAAGAACTATTGTTGATGAGATATGACGAAACATTATATGTTGTTGAGTGGATTTAAAGAGTATTACATTTTTTAGAACAACATAGTTAAAATTGATCCATAACATGTTTTATATATCATATAAAATGATATGTGTTTCCTACCATCTCCATTCTCTGAATTGGAAGAAAATTAATGTGGAACCTAGTATAAAAATGAATGATAAAGTAGTTCAGAATATTCATATTCTAGATAATGATATATATGTGAAGTAAATATCATTCTTGTTATTTCAATAACATCATTAACCATATTATAATGATACATGGGGTTGGGAAATTATAATTAAATGACAATTTCCTTATCTGTTTGTGGACCTATATCCATGATGCTGATTTTTTCAGCATACAATTATTTATGGTTGGGATAATTGAAAAACCATAGTTTCATTTTCTAGTAATTTTATTGGATAATTATTCTATTTGAATGATTTGGGGGTATTTAGTTGGATAATTGTTTTCGATATGAAATTTTATAGTCAAGGACCATGGTGGAGGTTGTGGTGTTCTTGAGTGTTACCTTTTGAAAATGTGATTTTATAATAAAGATATGAGGTAAGAATTTTTTATAAATAGTAATTATGAATTTATATTAATTTACATGGTTAATATTTATCCCCATTTTCATGTTTTATGTCATTTATAGGTAATGGTATATATTATTTTTCACCATGGAGTGGCTGACTTCATTATGTTAGAGTATTCAAAATTTGAATTTATCAAATTGTGCTTGGTATTATTAGGGAAGATATTATAGATTCATGAAGCCATAATGGAGTTCCACCACATGTCCTTTAACTCATTTTACATCAATTAATATTATATATATCCTTATTATGGTTCATCTTATAGTTTAAATGTAACATTATATGGGAGTTTTTTGTTGTTCATGCTTATGTAAGTCATGTTTTAGTTCCATATTATTATTCCATGCTGGGATTTTTTTCATTATTAATTAGTTGTTGGGTTTCCATGATTTTTGTGTTGTAATCATAATTGATATTATCCTACTCATATAATATCAATAATTATAACTGGCCATGATTCAATATTGGTTTTTGATGATTCTACAATTGAGGTAGCTCGATTTTTATATCAGTTATTACAAAAAGTTAATTATTTATTCTTTCATTATCTGTAATTATATTCTAAATTATTTATAAAAAATTCATTGAAAAATTCATTAATTTTTTTGATAATTTTATTCTGGGTGTGATATAAATTTCAATGTCTACTTTTATATAAATTATTTATTTTCAACAAAAGGATATAGAATTTAATTACTGATTTAAAGAATGACATTGAGGAAGATTCATGAGAATTAATGGAATTAAATGTTGTATATTTTTTGAAAAGAAATTAATTTTTTTCATCGACAAGAATATTATTTGATATAATTCCTCTATATATTTTTAAATGATATGTAATATTTTGAACTTGATTTGGGGATATTTTTAAGATGATTGGTTAAACTGATTTGAAATGAATGAATTTTCCATTAAATTATTTCATTGTTGAACCTATGATACTCAGTGTATATGTTGGTGTACTTGGATATTTATTTTTGAAATTTATTATATATACCTAAAATTAAATTTATGATGAAAATTATTATTCAACTTTAATGTTTCATGATGTTCATTCTGTGTGATGGATTCCTATTCCATCTAGGATTTATAACAAAATATGTTTTGAAATTTGATGATGTATAGACCTGATAATATGTGGAACCATGATGCTGGACCAAATTAACACCATGGATTGTATCCATAGTTATATGATATAATATAAATTATATATTCTACATATTATGATATACGTAATACATTCACATTTTAAGTTAATTATTTATTCACTAATATTTTAATATAAATGATTATTTCTATCTACATCATACATTCCATTGAAAATAATTAAAAATAATTATTTATCATAAATTGTTATTGATTTACCATGATATGTTTTAGAAAAAATTGTGAATATTTAGTTTATTTAACATGCAATTATTTTGAATATCATAGATGAATGCTAGCCTTTTTTTACTTATCATAGTCTAATTTTCCATTCAATTTTTTAATTTTTTTTCCAATGAACAATAAAATATGAATTAAATAAAATGTAGTATCGGGAGTTCATGATAGTGTACCATGGGTTCTGTAGTTTAGTTGAAGTTTATGTGGACCAATTTTTTTATTTGGATCTTGTTATGAAGTTGTTTTTTTGGATTTGGGATTTATATGCTTCCTATATGGTTTTTAATGTATTAATATCATGACTTCCTCCCCATAATGTGTGACCCTCATAGGATAGCAATATGAGAAGGGAAATAGTGACACCTGAGTACCTCATTCAGTAGGCTCCCCGATGGTGACTAGCACTGATGTTATAGTTAAAACACAAATGTGATGCATTACCCTATAAGAGAACACAAGAGAACAAGATTGATATTTCAAACACCAACCTAATCCAACTCACATGGTAATATATATGAAATCCCAAGTATAAATATGTATTTTAAGGCAAGAAATTCAACATTTTAAAGGGAAACCGTTATGTTCCAGAAGAAAGTAAAATAGAAACACCCATGAAGCCCGAACAACTCCTACCATCCCGAGCTATTAGTAACTTCTTGATCTTTAGGATTTAATCAGTGACCTAAAAAATAGTTTATTTATATGTAGGTTGAGTATACCAATAAACTCAATAGGATCCTCCATGGATCCACTTGTGAAAGAGTAGGAAAATAATGCTATACCATAGGGAACAATAAGTGAAACTACATAAATAGGTATAATATGTTCTAAGCCTCCCCATGGCTTCTCAAACCCAGTATTACATACAAGATTATATAATATATTAATAATATCAAGGGTACCCTTCTACCTATTTCCTATGGGTTTACCGCATTACCCAACATCGCATGTCTTAAGAATCATTCTCAAAAAAGGTTTGGTCACAGAGACCTGGGTGTAGCCCCACAACATGCAACTTGTGCTATACACCCACATAACCAATGTAACCAGGTAGTTTCTGAGATCCCCCAAAGGAATCATAACATTTATCATATGTCGATTATTATACATTATGCCATTATAGACCATAAACTGATTTAAGATATTGAATCCATCACAACCTATACAAGTTACAAATAATGAAATCTTTAGGAAATTATATTAAGAACATATGTAATTGAATAAGAACAATCGATTACAGACCTATACACAGATATATGGGGAAAACTAACTGATATGACTTCTAATAAAATAACTACCAAGAAAAAATATCGGGGGCCAAATGGGCTAATCAACCATCCATCCTCACACCGTAATGTTTGGGAAAACACCCATCCATGGATAAGAATCTCTAGGGTGTCGGTTTCCATAAACAATATGGTGGAGTAGAATATAAAAATATAAAAAGTAATGAATATAATATAGATCACCACAACACCATGTGAATAAAAAAGTCTTATACTTAATTGTAGCTAACTTCTATGGGATTGCTGACTGTCACTTCTAAGACTAAGTATCTAGAAAGCATATAAACATTTAAATAAATAAATTATATTACTTCATCCCTTTTTTATTTCCCAATACATAAAATAATTAATTAACAATTAATTAACGATTATCAGTCAACATTACATTTCATTATCATTCCAACCAATACACATAGATATATTTAATTGCAACCGCATCATTTCATTCCACCAAGCTCTAACCCCATGGGATAACATCTATTATTCAGTAATTAATTTTACTATATTATCACTTTTACACAATTCTATGTTTTTTGAGAAGATATTCTATGATACCAAACATGGTGGGATCAACACTGTGAGTAGATGAAGTACCCATCGTGTCCTCACCACCAATAGTAGGAGAATAGACCAATAAAACTTCATGAATCCAAAAATGGAAAGAACATGGCATACCCCATGTATCAGCGCCTCATTAGAAATGAAGGTAAGAAAGACTATCTTCATTACGAATTAGTGATGGTTATGATGATAAACAAAAACAAGATTCATCTAGAATGTAAAATTCACATCCAACCCTTTTCATCATCTCTAGTGTACTCTGTAATGCCCACGAGCATAAACCAATGCATCTCCGCACTATAGTCATCAAATGTAACCACAACCACATAGACTCCCTTCCCCACATATCATGACATCCATAGAGGCCCACATCACATGCCCCAGGAAAAAAACATAATAGAAACAAGGATCATATCTCCAATAAAGGAATCCATCCTTCCAACAAAATGAGCATTCATGGCTCCAATATACTAGGCACTCAACCTAACAAGTAATCGGGTAACGCAGTACCCAATCAATCATTATCTTTTATCAAGAAAAAAACAATTTCATATATATAACTAATTTATTATATTTTGGTTCCATCCATTGGAATCCTAAAAAAAGCTAACAAAAAATAACTAAACAATTAATTTTACATTCCTTTAATATAAATGAATCAACATGAATTAGGTTTATCAACAAATTTAGCTAAACATGAATATCTACATCAATTTGATTAACATGAACTTAACAATAATAACTATATTCATTTAAATTCATCTTTCTTTTTTTCAATATAATTTATAATTTATCCCAATTTTCATTATTTACCATTTTCCATTATGAATGATATGATAATGATCAAGGCATAGACTAGACAATATCTAGAAATACAAGAGGTAACAACAAACAACCAATTCTAATTCTTTTAATCAATTTCATATTTTTATTATGTTAATTCCATTATTATCTAATGGGATAAAACATGTTTACTCGTCCATTGTTCTTAAAATAGAGTAGATAAGCTATGAATCCCCAACCTCATAAGGGTTCTAATGTTTTTTTCATGAGAATAGTCCAACATGACATATCACAATCACCTATCCTAGATGCCTACACCCACCTAAGGACACATAGACACCACCACAACAACCAACAACCTAGGAAGATCTAATTGGATCATAGAAAACAAATTCCATAACAAGAAAAATGAGAAACATGAAAAATCATATACAGTATCGCTGAAGACAAGCACTAAAACATTCCTTATATTAATGATGAATAAAAAATTCTTGAAAACACCGAAATAGGGGATGCATAGGTAGGAGGATGAACTCCAGGGAAGACACAACCAATGTCTATAACACTATGCATGTATCCTACAGGAAGGAATTTTTTTTGAGCTTCTCACAATAGGGAACAAGAAGGAAGATTAAGGGATATTAAAATCTCATACATATAGAGTATTTAACTAAGAATCATGTCATTATAAGCTGGATTATCCATTAAGACCAATTCTATCAAATATAACTCATTTCGACTGAGGAGAGGCTTATTATACATTAGGAAACGGAATATATGAGTTATGTCCATTGAATATGAATTAAATCCCCTAAAAACTATTTGAATTCATTTTATATAAATTTATTTTTTAAATGAGACAAACTCTAGGAATTATGGACAAATAGATCTTTGAAAAGTGAATTGACACCATTTTGGAAACATTGTACATGGAACTATTTTAAAATAAACATTTCAGTACCTCCATATTTGGGACAATATTTCTATGCCACTGTTTTGGTTCTACCATTTCGGTGACACCATTTATGTGTCACCATTATTGTGCCACTGTTTTCTTGTCATTGTATCTGTTCCACCATTTCAGTGGCACTATTTTAGTACCACCATTTTAGATATTTGGAAAAGTAAATGAAATAATTTTTGACTCAACATTTTGGAAATATGTAAAAATATAAGGGATAACTCACCTTGACCTACCAAAACACATCAAAAAACAAATTTCAGTATTATAATTGACTAGAAAGGGTAGGGACATTACATTAGATACCTATAAAAACTATATTCTCCCTGAGAATCCAAAACCTTCCAAAATAAGAAATAGTAAAAGGGACTGAGAACCCACCCTTTGAGATGCCTCTGAAGGATATCACTGGTAAGAATTGCTCAAAAACTACCTCCGAGGAATAATGTGAAACAACATGGTAACAAAAACTAGCTCATAAACACTCCCCTAGGGGAGATTTATCTCTAATGTGGGCACGCCACACAAGCCACAAGAGATGTCCATATCTTAAAAAGAGTGGTGTAAAACATGGAACCAAAAATCATTACAAAAAAGGTCTAAACATAAAAATGTTTGGGGTTCTGAGTTCATATCAATGACTCAAATTCTTGTGTACCCCCCTCAACCCCACCGTGCCACCATAAGACATGAACCATGGAGATTTCATGTCTGTGTAACAGATTATCCATTTTGTGCTAGATATCTTCAAGCCTCTGCTTTATTTTTTCATCATCTTCATCATTGATCTCACCCCAATCGATGATGTGATATTCATCATTAAGATTAAAGTTGAGATGTTTCACATGAAAGACATCATGTCTCTTGATCATCTATCAGGGAAACGATACCTAATATGCCATAGCTCCAACATGATCCAAAACCTCGAAAGTCCCAACAAATTGGGGATAATGGTTACTCCCATGACCAGAACATTATTTCCCATGATGGTGAGTCACCCTTAGAAGCACATGATCCCAATCATCAAACTCTACAGGTCTCCGCCTATGACCATTATAGGAAATCTGATGATCTTGTGCTTCCTTCATCCTCTTATAAATCACCCAAACCATCTCTATCATATTTTATACCAGTTCCAGCACGAGAATTACTGACTCTCCAAACCCAATATAGAACAATGGAGAACAACAAGGTCATTCATACAAGGATTGAAAATGGTTCTATACCGATGGTGGAGTTAACAATACTTTTGATAGAAATTCCACCAATGGTGTTTTATCCGAGATCCTCCAAATATAGGACATAGGATCAGAACATATATTCAAGAATCTAGATGGTCTGATCTATCTAACAGTCTGTCTGTAGATGAAAAGTAGTTATATGGAACAATTGGGAACCAAAATGATGATGGAGACCTCTCCACACTATATTAGTAAAATTGGGGTTCTTGATATAAAAGGATCATTCTTGAGACTCCATGGAGTATCACCACCTCCTCTAGATATTGCCTTGAAAAAATTATGCATAGATCTAGACTACTAGATTTCCTAGGAAGTGGGATGATTTTGTCATATGATCCACTACGACCCATATAACATCATGGCCTCCTAGAGCTTGAGGTAAACTAATAAAAAAATCCATTGAAATTTCTTACCACTTCCATAGGGGATCATATACGAGAGGGATAACACCTCCAAGGACACGGTGCTCAACCTTCACCTTTTAGAAGAATAAACACGGAGACACAAACTCTATAACTATGTGCTTCAGCTAAGGCCAAAAAAACTGAATCCTCATGACTCAGTACATCTTCAACACACTGGGATGCACCGCTAAAGGATAACTATTGAACTACCTTATAACTATCTCTTAAATTTTTAATGGAGTGAAAATCATTCCTCAAAACAAAACTCAATGTTTTATATCCTCAAACTAACCTTCTCAGCCTCTCCAGAAACCACTCTGTCTATCCAGAACTCTAACTCGAGGTCCCCCATATGGGTCTCTTCTACATGTTGAACAAGATAAGACTACACCTTCATCTGAAAAAAGATAACTTATGCACACAAAATCTCCCATATATTGATGTAATGATGAATGTTTTTCCATTACCCTCTATGAATAACCTGATTCCCCTACTACATCACTATGTGATTTCCAGATCAGCACATCGACTACAACATTCCCCTTTCCAGGTGTATATGAAATTTAATTTTCATAATCCTGTAATATTTAAATCCACTGGAACTACCAAAATTTCTTGTCACGCTAGGAGAAAACATACCTCAGGCTATTATGATCCATTGAAACCACAAAGAACATGGTAGTGAGGTAATGTCTCCACAACTTCTGGAAAAACACCACCGTTTCCAACTTGAGATCATGGGTGGGATTGTTACATTCATGGGGTAGTAACTACCATGACCAATAATAAACGACTAATTTCGGGTACATAATAACACAACCTGACCCTAAATGGAAGGAATGTTGAAAAAATTAAAATTAACTCCTTATACCTGAAGAAAAATAACCGGAGCACTGAATAAATTTTCTTTTAGATACTCAAAAGGTACTCTACACTGATTTTTCCACATTGTTTCATGGTCCTCCATAAACAACACTGTCATAGGAATCACAACCAAAGAGAAATCGACGATGAACCTTTAGTAATATCATGTAATACCAATTAAAATTTGCACATCTACTGCAGTATTTTGGGATTTCCAAGACTCATGTGCTTCTATCTACAACATATTCATATCTACTACCGTCTGGGATAACAAATTCCCCCTGAAATGGACTTCGTGAGCCCTAAAATCACACATTGACAACATCTGAAATAGATGATGTCGATGAAGGATGCCTAAAGCTACACGTAGATACTCTGCATGCTCCTCATAAAATGTGGAGTAAACAATGATGTCATCAAAGAAAACAACCTCAAAAGTTTCTATGAAATCATGGAATATTTCTCCCATCAACCCAATAAACATATATGGAGCATTTTATTACACAAAATGTCATCACCATGAATTCGTAATTCCCCTGATGAAACTGAAAAAAATTCATTGGAATATCCACTTACATCAATTGCATAAGATGATACCCAAATAAAAAATTTATCTTCGAGAACCAACATTCAACATTCAGTTTATCGAATAAATTATTAATCCATTGAAGGGGATAATAGTTCTTCACATTAAATTTGTTCAAGCGACGATAATCAACACACAACCCAAACTGTCTCCATCATTCTTCACAAACAAAATCGGTGCACCCCATTGTTACAATCTCAGCCGAACCAAACTGCACTACAATAGACTAGGGAGCTATATACACAGATCCTAAAAAATAGAAGGCTTCATCATATATAGATACTATGTGATATGAGACATGGCCAGCTATAGCTCGATCCTAAACTCAATCTCTTATAGTGGGGGTAAGGCTAGAATCTCTTTTGGAATGACATCAGGGTATTCTTCCATGACCCTGAAAAATGTTGACTATTAAACCTATGATGAACTCATAATCAACACAACAATTTATGTTGACATATATTGAACAAACATCAAACCCATCAAAGGATTTCTCTCATGAACAAACACTACGAGATCCCCAATAAAATCGAATAACACCATCTTCTTCTAAAAGAAATATTATATTTCATGTAAACAACAAAACCAATCAATGATGAAGATGAAATAATATGGTTCTATAAATAAACATAGGAAACATCACAAAAAGTGGTGCTACCCCATCACTAGATCACTCTCATTACATACATCAAACAAAGTCAACTTGACCTCTAACTAGAATAGTCATTGTCAACAACACTAGAATCATCTATTCCTCATGTACGAAAGAATGTAAAATGGAATGTGATATGAAGGAGTGTGTTTATATTAATTCTAGAATGGCATACAGGAAAATTGAAACAAGAAAATTGTACCCCGAATGATATTAGGCTCACCTGGCGCTAGAAATCCTAAATTATAAAGCTAACAAGGACTTGATCCTCAACCTATCAAAGCCAAAAGAAAACCACCACAATGGTTTAGCTATTCTCTGTGATGATGGGGAGTATCATAGTGTTGAACTATTCCTACCCCTTCTACTCTCTATAGATCCAATGCTGGTGAAACCTACTACTACTTCCTTTTATAGATCCCATTCGATAGAGCAAACTCAAGCAGAGAAACTAGTCCACACTAGTGTCATTAAATGGTATAGAACTCATGATACTAGTGTTCTTAGACAAAATAATAAAAAAACATCATGGTCACTTTTAATAGGCCCAAGAACCTCCTTTATTTGTGAAAGAAGATGATGAGGGATGGGACCTACCTCCAGCCGAGTAAAAACTCTTCTACCTTGAAAACATGGAACCCTTGACAAAAAATTTGCGTCATGATAAATCATGATGACTCCCCTCTCATGATGATCCTATTTTTAATAACATCCTCTTGATGGCCTCTTCCATTTCTTTCACTTCAAGATATATATTAATCATAAATGAGGTGACCTAACACTCAATATATGGATTTAAATCCTCTTTGAAATGACTCACCCTAGACTCCTCATCTCCAAAAGGTTTGAAACATATTGTAATTGTTTTCTGAAGTGGATTAAAAACTCATGAACAACAGAGATATCCTAACGATGGGTAAGCATCCCCAGGATACTGGAATCCAATGTAGATAAAGAATGAAAGATGACTTTGAACTTATAATGGAATCCATCCCAAGAGATTGTGACTCCTCGAGATACTCAAGGAACACGAACCACCATTGACTCGCTACCCAACACAAAATATTCATAAGAAATGAAACCTAGCACTTATTCTGATAATGGACCGAACTAAAGGAAAAATCATCCTTCACCAACTGGTCTTATATAGAATCATCTAAAATATATCCCCTATACATTAATAGACTATGTTACTGAATCTCTCAGAGTGTCCTCCTCCAAGAATTGTCGTCATTTACCTCTAACTTTTAACGATCTGATTGCACATCAAGCTATACAGCTTTTGTGAAAACCATATGAGGAGGTCAACTAGTAGCCGTACCTAAAAAATAATAAATAGTTATAGATCCTAAACCTATAATATGGAAGAATCAACGTTAATTAATTAATTGTTTTTCATCATTCATTAAAGGCTATCCTATCCAAAGGTCTAACCATACAAAAATAGGAACAAAGAAATATTATGCAAGATCCTTTCCTAGGTCTCTAATCTAAAACCAAAAATACTTCGTTTACTACCAACATTAATCATAATTTTATGCACATCAAATCACATGGGGACCTAACTACCTGTGTCTCATCCGATCTCTAGTGATAACAGTTCTCTCAAAACATTGAAAACGTCGTAGCCATACAACCCAATTTAACCTCACTTGTCCCTAACTCCAAACTACATCCTATCCCTCAACCATTATATGAAACCACTCATTCAACCCCCCCTCCCCACAATGTGTACACCTAGTGGGTTTGAAATGTGATAAGGGAGATAGTGACACCTGAGTCCCGCGACTAGTAGGCCCTGGGTTGGTGACTAGAATCGAGGGTATAGTAAACACAAAAATAGGAGGCATTTATCTCTTAGAGAACACAATAATATGAGATAAATAAAATACACACCAACTAACTCCAAATCAGAAATAAATTTATATAAACTCCCAAGAACACATATGTAATGTCATTAATGAACTACTACATCTAAAGGTGAAAAATGCTAGTACCAAAGGAATGAAAAGCAGTTGCAAACACAATGACCAGACAACTCTTCCAACACCAAGCTAGAAGTAACCCATCAGATATCTAACCTACTTAATGTGCATTCATAAGGATCATATAATAGTATACTTAGTTGGATCCACCTCGATGCCTCTAAAGAAAATATTAGCAAATCAGTCTTAATCATAGAAGAAAATATGTGAATATAATTCATCACCTAAACATGTATACTATGTTACCAACCTCACCATGGATACACTCATAATGTATCACAAATAAAAGTATATATTATATTATGAATTTAAAGTGTACCCCTTCCACTTCCCCATAGGTTAGCCTATTTTCCCCAATCTCGTACATCCTAAGAATTTCTATCCAAAAGGCTATCCCACAGACAATTGGGAGTACCACCACAACATGAACCTCGTGCAACAAAACATCTACACCCACGTAACCAATATAACAGAGTAGTTTATGAGATCCACCATAGCTCGCATAATTTGTGTCACACAATTGGTATTATACCTTTAAAATATTATAGTCCATATTCCAAGTAAGGATCCTCAAACCAAAAAAGCATATACATGTTACACCTATAGTAGTACATAGGAATCATTATCCAGAACATATGTGTGTGATTAACGACCAATCATTATGTCCATCTGCACACATATATAGGTAAAACTAACAGATGGGACTACCAGTACAATAAATACCAAGAGAAGAGAGAGGGGTCAAAGGGGGTAGTCATGAATCCATCTTCCCCCTGCATGTTGGAGAAAACACCCCATAGGCTTATAATACTTGGGGAGATAGTTTCCCCAACCAATAGGGTGGATTATAGTATAGAAACACAAAAGTACAGAATATACTATTGTTCAAAACCCCAAAATAGGCATAAAATTATGTTAGAATCAAATGTAGATAACATCTATTGGACTCTCAGCTATCGCATAAAAGAGTAAGTATCCTCTAAGCACACCCCAATTTAAGAATATTCTATATACTATTTTATCCCTTTTTATTAGTCTCAAATTATGTTAATTAATTATTTAACCAATAAATAACCATTTTCATTGCACATTAAATTTCATTAGCATTCAATTCATGATCCACATTTTCATAAAATTGTCCCATCATCATTTCATTCCTCCAAGATCCTTCCTCGTTTGATAACATAAATTATTGAATCATTTTTTAACAAAATTATAAAATTTTTATAATTCCTTGTATTTTAAGAAAACATTATATGCTATCAAATGAGAGGGTCTCCACATAGTGGCTAGATGAACCACCCATAGAGTTTTCTCCACCTACAACAGGATTGTATACTCATTTATTCACATGAATATAAACAATGAATTCACTTGGCATACCATGTGAGTCTTCTCCCATTTTGGAAGGAGGGTATGTAACACCATCCACCAAATGAGGTTTGGAAGGAAATGTAGATAATCAATCAACAAAATTTAACAATCATCCAAAATTCACATCCCACATATTTCATCATCTATTGTTTCCTCACAATCACCCACTTGCATAAATGATGAATCTCACCACTCTATGCCTCAAATGATCCCACAACCACTTATCCACCCATCCCCTGATATGACAATATTTATCTAGGCTCACCAAAAAAATAATAAGTAAACAATCATCATAGACACTAGGTTTATGGCCCATGCAAGGCGTCTTTCCTTCACACACAACAAGCACTCATGGATCCAATGTACAAAGAACTCAGACTTACATGTAATATGTTAACTCTGAACCCAATTGGGCATTATCTTTTATCAAAAAACCAGTTCATTCATAAATAATTAATTAATATATTCATTATTTGTAGGTTTCAAATATGGGAAAAAACAAAAAACTATCCAAAATTAATTAAAAAATTAATTTTATATTCCTTTGAATAAGAAGCATTAATATGCTTCATTTATATTAATGAATTATGGTAAACATGCACATCTGTATCAATTTGATTGACATCAAATTTAAAAATAAACTAAATTCGTTTATATGTTTATTTGTCATTTTCCAATTAATATACTATTAATAACAGTTTATATTCTATGCCAATTTTCAATAAGAAAAACATGTCAAACAGTAAGGCATAGATAACACACTCTCTTGAAAAACTATAGGAAACAATATATGATGAATAAATTTTTTTTAATCTAGTTTATATATTTTTTTTGTCAACTCCACTGTGATCAAGTGAAATAAAACCTTATCAATCTTCTACTGCCTATAAAATATAATAGAGAGGACATGAAACCCAAAATTCTAAAGGTTTCCAACATTCTTTGCATGAGAACATGCCAACAAGGAGGATCATGACCACCTCTTCTAGAAGACTACATCCACCCTATGACACAAAGACACCAACACAACAAACAAAAAAATTAGGAAGCTCAACTAGGAGTATAAAGAACACATTTCATAACAACTGAAAGGATAAGTGGGAAGAAACATATCCCGGAATAGAAACAAATAGTGGTAGAAAATACCTTATATAAAAAATGGATCAAAAAATCATAATTACAATGAAATATGGAGTGCACATGCTGCTTAAAGAACTCCAGGGAAGACATGATCCAATTATACATCACTATGCACGTATCCTACTAGAATTAAGGAAAGGATTGAGGGTCTTGTACTAGGTAATGAGAATAAAGAACAAGGTAGAATGATATCTCATTAATTTAGAACATTTATTGGATATGTGGTTTAAGATATGGTGGATTTTCTATAATGATTAGATCTACTAAATATCAAATATTTTGATGGAGTATAGGCTTACTGGCCATTTAAAAAATTCATATAAGAGTTAAATGATTTGAATCATCCTTAAATCACATAAAAAACAAATTTGAATGATTTATATGTCAATGGAAACATCAAATGGGAGACATGGTAGGAAATCTGGAAAAATATGGAATTTTGACAAAGGATATGAAATAATTCAAGAATCATGGTTCATAAAACCATTTTTATCTCAAGGTTTTAGTGCCACCATTTCTGTTCTATTTTTTATATCCACTATTTCGATGCCACCATTTCCATGCCACAATTTTTCTGCCACTATTTCTGAAAATTGGAAAAGGAAATGACATTGTTTCTTACACACCATTTTGGAAATTTGGAAAAGTGTTGGGGATGAAACACCCTGACCTCCCAGAACACCTCTAACATGAGATTTCAGTAAAGGAATATATTGAAGCTATCTATGCCATTGTAATTATACTTAATTTAATTTTTTTCACACACAAGGTTTATTATATTATATATTATACTTTTATTGGTTTCCTATGTTATAGTATTTTTAAATGATGATTACCTTAGATTAAAGATCCCTTTTTCTAGATTAGAGAGTTGAGAACAAACTTTGGGGCGTGGTAATACAAAATAGGGTTCCAATTATGTTCATTATGTATGATGGTTCATTACAATGAATTTCATTATTATGTATTCTCATATTCTAAATCATAATCACATTACATTCTCTTCTATTCAATTTTTTACCCTCATTTAAATTATTACATATATATCCTCCGAATGTTTAATGATTTTATTATTTCCCCATAAATTATCTCTCATGATGATTTCCATATTCTTCTCGATTTTAATATCAATCATTTTGAAAAGAAAAACTAAATGTCATTTTATGTAATATGTTTTTAGTGGAAATGAATTTGTAATTTATATTTCAAGTCAATAAGTAATAATTTCATGATGAAAATAATTGTGTGGAATCATGGTGTTATCCCACTCATGTTTAGAAATCACCCCATTATCTTTTCTTTTCCCATTTTAGTCTATTTGTTAATATATTGTTGAAAGGGAGGGCATAAAAAGGCATGTATTATTTATTTTCATGATGCTAAATT
This sequence comes from Viscum album, assembly GCA_963277665.1. NCBI lineage: Eukaryota > Viridiplantae > Streptophyta > Magnoliopsida > Santalales > Viscaceae > Viscum > Viscum album. Next base: position 12,576,405 of record OY728151.1, on the reverse strand, counting down.
TTTATTGTATTTGGATTGGAGTGGTATATGGTCACATAAAAATATAGTGTGGGTGATGTTATTTTTTTTTTGAGTTTCTACTATTAGATTGGTTTTGAAGGTATTATTTTAGTGTTGTCATTATTTAATTTTGAACTCCTCTTTTTTTAACTTTTCCACTTATACATGATTAATGTTTTTTGGTAGTTAATTTTGTAAGAATTACCATGGTTATGAATATTTAATACCCTGCTATGTTTTTCCATCCCATAGAGATCATAAATGTGTTCCTCACCTTGATTTGGGATGTTATAGGTGAAATTTTAGGAAGAATTTTATGTTTTAATTCAAATGGTATTATATTAATTACCAACTCATATGTTTTTTAGATCATAATTGGTCTGTCTTACATTTTTCTAGATATTCCAAATTGTAATTAGGGTACAAAGATTACATTATGATTTGCTGAAAAATCACCGACAGTCAACATTATACTTAAATTATGATTTTCTATCATGATTTAATTCATGTATAATTATTAACTGGAGTTATGGATATATATGATGACCTATCCTCATCATATGGATGATTTCATCTCCATGGGGATTAGTCTAGATTAGTGATGGAAATATAATACGAAATCAATTTATGATGTTGTCAAGGATGTCCTGAAGACCCATGTCGAGATCAATATGTTATGGTAAGAAACTTTTGGTGGTTTTGGAGTGCTTGACACATGGTCATCAATAATATGGATTCATTTATCCCATAACGACATTCCTTTTCAATTGTTGTTTTCAACCCATGATTAATGTATTCTTTGAGTGAATCACATTGGTTGGAAAATGATAATGGAGATTTCAAAACATTGTTAAAACTTCAATAAATATTCCAGTTGCATTTAAGAAGTTTATATAATGGATTGTTTAATATGAATATATTTTTGTAGAAATTTTGTTTATAATTATTTTTTCGTGAAAAACAGGAAACAAAATTGTTGTGAAGTTGAATAAATATATATCTATAAGAATTTTGAAATTTTAGAGAGTGTTTTTATAATAAATAAATGTTTAAAAATAAATAGTTTTTTTCCATAATGTTGTAAAGGGAAAGATTTTGGCATAAAGGATAAATAAATTTTTATTGAATCATGTAATCTAGTATTTTTTTTTGAAATCTGATGAATAAATAATAAAAATTCTATTTTTTTGGGATATAAAATTTTATAACATGAATGTTTCATGACACCTATTGGGTGATTTGATAGTAATTTATAAAATTCAATATCAATCACATATAATGATGTTAATTATTTAAAATAATCATGTTTGTTAACATATCCTATAAAATATGTAGATTCATCTTATGATTGATAAATTTTTAAATTTTTCACTTCTGTAATTTTGAAATGAATTTAATTATATTTACATTTAAAATTGTTACTTACTGTCAACATTTTTTGAATATTTTCTACAGTTTTCAAATAAAACTACTTTGACCAATCATTTTTTCATTAAGTGTGAATCTATTAAGCTAACACAGAATTGGATTTAATAAAATATTAATTTGAATGTTTGATAATTCATTTCGGTGGTTGTTATTAAATGTGGACTAATGGACTAGATCAAAGAGATTTTTTATCTTCCATGGGTTGAGTACATCTACCTGAGAGGTCATGAGTATAATGTGAATTATTTCAACAATATTCTTTTATTATTATTATCATAGTTGTAAATCATTATCTGAATGTAGTGAGAAATTATTTCTTAATTCTTGATGTTCTTCTATTACATGATAGAAGAACAATGTAGGATCTAACTGGTTTCATATTTGATAAGGAATAGTTTCCTTATATTCGTAGTGTTTATCAAAACAATATAAAACATGTGTGTGTCCTATGATTTAATAAATAATACATATATGTTAACCAGACATCAATTCGAATAATTCATGGATTTTTTATATAATATATTGGTCGGATAAATCTTATCTTAATTGAAATTCTATATAAATACATGTATGAATATCTAATGTTATATTGCATTAGTTTATAATTGGACATTATCAACCATGTTATTATTCATATCACTATGGAAAAAGAAATTACATGATATTTGATCTATAATTATTTTAATATTGATCATTGGGGGTGTTCCAAGGTGACTATGTTCATTTTGGTGACACATCGGGCTGATTATTCCATCGACGACATGCCTGTAGATGGAAAGAACATTTGAGTCCCCAAGTAAAATTATTTAAATACATTTCAATTGAAATGGATCCAATGAATCGTATCTAGAGTCATTTACATTCAAATTGTGTTATTCACTTGCAGACAATTAATCTTTTATTATAGTTTTTTTGAAATCTAGTTCAATTTTAGATGGAAATATATTGTGAGCATGTTTGTTTTCCATATAATAGGATGGATATTGGGGGTATCCTTTTATGTTAATTTGAATACTCACAAATAGTATTTATTCAATAATTTATTTATGACATTACAAGTTTTATATAGAATGATATTTAATTTAAGTGGTGGGAGGACAATGATAGATCTCAATGATCAATATGTACTTCTATTCTATAATTTAAAAACTTAGACTCAATTAAAATGATTTTAGGGAGGATAAAATCATATAAATTTTTGTTTTATTATATTAATATGTGGGTAAAGATGTTTTCAACTAAAAATACTTATTAATAGAGGTGATACATGCCTAGAAGTTGATTAATTTTTCACAGATTACGGATTTCTCCAATTACCCCTTCTTGGAAAGAATCCATCACATTGGGAAATTATGTTAATAGATGTCAGACACTATCATAGAACATAATGTTTGTTCCACATTAGAGATAATATAATATAATATTTATATTATTTAATAGATAATACTACTTTAATCCAGATTAACCTGATACTATGATAAAAGTTATGGGTTATGCGATTCGAGATATATGTTCTTGATGTAGTGTAAACATACATTAATGGATGTGTGGAAAAACATTCTTCCCGTGGGGAGCTAAAATTATGGTTGTGATGGAATTCATTGGGGTCTAATCATTAAATATAAAATATTTGTAAAGGAAAAAATTGTTTTTTAAGAGTTTTAAATGTTATTTTACCATCATCAATTGAGTAAGTGAGTTTATTCATTAAATTTTTTATTCTATTAAATTAAGCATCATATTTTGGTTGAAAGAATATAAATAAATCTATTCTTTTTAGTGTGACAATGTGCTTCTTGTTTTTATCTCATGATGGAGTTTTTTACTCATATGATGCTTTTTATTAATATTTACTCTAGTTAGGGGATTATATATCACAATCATTTTTTGACATTATCAAATATACGATTATAATGATGATTAATGATCCGAGAAATAAATTTCATTGGACCATAATGAGTCCATATAATGAGTAATTTTTTTCCGGATGACATTCCATCATAAAATAATTATCTTTAATAGCATAGGCCAACTGATTTTGTGTATCTGAGTCCTTTTTTGATTTTTCATTTTTTATGACCGAATCATGGACACATAATTGTACTACTACAGATATAAAATTGTCTACATGATTAAATTATGGTAAAAAAAAACAATAATTACCAAATTAAAATCATATTTTTCTTAACAAGGAGGGCTTTATGGTAGAAAAACAAGAGAATATGTATATTTAGGTTAGTGGATCTCATTGGTCTAACTATAGAAAATATAAAAAATAAACACATGTTTGTTTCTTATCTTTCTTAATGGGGTTTTAATTACTACATGTTAATGATTTAAATCTTATGAGGAATTAATTATTTAGATGGATTATTTAAAGTGTTGAATAAGCCAAATCATTCAGATATAATTTGTCAATACATTCTTGAATTCCTTTGCTTTTTTGGTTTTGTATCATCCTCCATAATTGATTAAGGATATTTTCTACGAGGTGTAATATGGGAGTCAGTATTTGTATCCTTCATTATAATAAATAATAGGTGATTGATCTCCTATAGGACATTGTATTATAATAATTATATAAATATGTTTTTTATATCAAAATAAATTTAATGTTTTTATGAGCCACATTAAATATAGTGCATACATACTCGATTTTCATTTATGGGATTAAAAAGCTGATAATTTTATTCTAATGGATTCACATAATTTTTGATGCTTCCATTTATGTTTTAAGGTAAGATCATAAAATAATTTATTTCATATTTCAAGCTATTTTAATTTCATATAATTGTTAAATATTTATTTATATTTTCATTTTTTATATAAAACTAATACATGTGTGTTTCATATTTCACATTTGAGTTGTTATAAAAATTAACCTTCCAAAATGCTTGAATGGGAGGATTTTGATCATTGATACTTATCCCACATTGGTTTGGAAAATAGTTTTTATTATTAATAATATGGAAAATGTGTTTTTTGTATATTTATTTATTTGGTTATTTTACTTTGGTATTGTGAATGAGATAGAAACATGATGTGGCATTGTGGAAAATTATTGAGTCTGTGGGGTATTTTTCTATTTTCAATTGTAGAATAATAATTTATTTCTGAGGGTGGATCTTTTTTTGTTGTAATAAATAAAATTCCATTTATGTAAATTGAATTATTACTTTTCTTATTTGATCAAATATATTTTTGGGTCTATAGTCAATCATGGTTTAGGGTTAAAAAACATGGAGTTATATTTAAAAAAAATTGAGTTGTTCAATTTAATTGAATGTTTAGTCTTAGATGTGCAATAATGTTTTCATAATGACAAATTGGTTCCAATGGGGAATGGAATATTAGAAGGAATTATTTTTATAACCTTGAATTTGTGTAAGAGAACATTTTTACTAAAAGTAATTGGTATAGATGTTGTTTTAAAACATGGGAACAATTTTTATATCTCTATAAATCTACTAAGAAAATGGTTTGACTTAGTTTTCAATAGATAAAGGCACCCACATGGTTGAAACACAGTCTTTCTGACCATGTTACCTAATACAAAAATAAAAATAAAGAAAAAATATGTTCATACACTCATATGATTTAACCTAAATTCAAAAAATAATCAATTGATCCCTCGAAAAATCCTTTGGATGACACACTATAATGTCATATCCCATGTTCAAATATGAATATGCATTGATCTTGGTGGATATCATTAATTTATATGTCAATTTCAAACCAATATCTTATAAACATTTTTGATCTCTCATTAATATATACTTGTATAATTTTCATGTAACCCTAATGAGATGTAATTCATCGATGAATGAGGTTTCATGGTGACATTAATGATACTATAATAATATTTAATATTCTTTGGACTATATAAATCTATTTATCATCACCAAACATTAAGAAAGGGAATATTCAAACATTGGAAATATTGAAGAATCATTAAAATAAATTTTTCTATTTATTAATATTATGTTCTTATAAATTTAAATGGTTTTTTCTATGAAATAAATAGCTTTAGAAAATATTATGGATTATTAAATTTATTCTTGGGTTTCTCCTAAAATGGCTTTGATAGTACATTTTAATTAAAAAGTGTTTGTTCGCACCATGTCCTCGATGAAAGTATTCAATGTTTGGGTTGATTTAAAAATGTATAACTAAGAATATGATCTATGAGGATTACCTTGTTAAATTTTTTTTATAAAATATTAATGATGTAATACGGAATTTTCTAATAAAAAAATTAATATGTGATTATTTTCCAATCCTTGTTTGAGGACATTTGAAAATATTATTAATTATGGCATCACATGGGTGTATATTTTTGATACTAACATACAATGAAAGGACAATTTATCATAAAATTCAGGATTATTCCACAATATTTCATAATTATTGTCCTAGTTATATATTCTAATAAGATCAAATATCATAAAATTTATTTCCCTTGGATTTATTTATATATAATGTTTTAAATGATCACTTGGTCATATTTTGTTCTATCAATATTTCATTTTATTCCTTCATGATTGTAATTCATATTAATTTCAATATTATTGTTACATTTAATATTTATTTTTTTCAATGCAAAATACCAAAGGATATTTTAGGTAATTTTCTTGACAATATAAATATTTTATTTTTTTAATATAGAGATAAATGCTTCTTGTTAAGAGTCATTGTATTGATGCCTAGTGGCACCCAACTAAGCTTCAGTGTTGAAAATATAGATTTGGAATTGAAATATTATAGTTTTGGATATATAAGATAACGTTAATGGGAAGGTATTTATGTCTCATTATGATATCACTATGGTGATATGTCCTTTTTAGTGGGTAGGGAAGGTAGTTACTGATGTTAATAAAGTGGTGTGACATGTGATTTTTTGTAGTTTCCATCAATTTTATCCTACTCTCTTGGTTTTTTATGTCTCCTGGTAATATTTTTTTTATTAAATATTATAATATTATTATATAACTAATATTCTCATAAATTTAATATATTTTCTGTTATCATTCTAGGTAAAATCATTCACATGATAATGTTTTGTGGAAACCAAGTAACTCTTTTCTAGCTTGTAGAAATTTGAAATGTTCTTCCAACCATGAAGAGGGCCTATATAGGTGACATGTTCCATTAAACCATGTTTTTTCATTATATAAATGATGTGAAATATTATTATTGAGGTAGGTAATATGACAGATATTCAATTTTAAACTAAAATATAGAGTGGTTCTGAAGGGGTCGTGAGAAGCAGGTTTTATAAGTTGAGAGAATATAATTTTTTTGTTAATATTACACATTAATATATAGAAAAGAAATGATTCACAATGACTCTAAAACCGAAATTATTGGATTTGATCTATTTTTTATTTATATATAATTCAAAAAATCAATTAAAAATGATTTTAATCATTTTATTACTTTTATATATTTTGTTAAACTAATTTATCCTATCAACTTTTACCAAGGTAAATTGTTATTTCATAAATAATTGTATTTTTTTCTCTAAAAATAAAATATATTTTATTAAAAAAATTATTAAATTTACATCTATGATATTATTTTTTATATAACATTTATATAAGTAAGAAATCATTTATTTAACAATAATTCATGTAAAATGTGAAACCTTTTTTTAGGAAAAAATTAATTTTATGTTAAATTTATATGTATTGTCAAATTATCATTTTATGTTTTTTTAAATATATTTGATTATTATAAAAGATAATATTATCCTTTTATATACTGAAAAAAACAAATCATATGAATGAAATATTTTTTATTAGAAAAGAAGAGAAATATATCTTCTATTAATGGAAAATATTAAATATATTTCTAAATTGTTAATAATAGTTAAAAATAATAATAATGTATTTAAAAATGTATATATTTATATATTTCTATATTTATATATTTATATATATTAATTATTATAATGAATATTTTATAAATTATAAAGGTATTCATACTTGATGATCATGAAAAAAATGTTATTGATACTCTGAAATCGTCATTTTTTAAAATTCATTAAAAATAATATATTCGAAAAATTTAATATGAGGAAAATATTTAAATAACAAATTCATTAATTTTATTCTTTTTTCCCTTATTAATTATCCAAAAACGATAAATTTTTTTAAATGAAGTTAATTATTTTTACGACTTTATATATTAAAAAATGCATTAATTGATATATTTGTAATAGATATTATTCAAAAAAATTCCAATTTAAATAATTTGATACTCTATATGTTCATTATAATCTTTTACAATTCCTGAATTTAAAACCTTTTATTGTAATTTGTAAATGAAAACTCAATTTTGATCAAATTATTTTTTCTGCAATATTTGTAATAATATTAAGTTTATTATTGACATTTAACATACTGGGGATTTAATATTAATATATGTATCATTTGTAATTAAAATTTAATATGTCATGCGTTAATTATATATATATAATATTTATAATGAATTATAATATTAAAAATTTAAAAATATATATTGAAATATCAATTCATTAAAGTGTAAATCTCATTGTAGCTCGATATAATTCATGTTACCTCACTAGGTGAGATTCCTAAAAAGAATACCGCTAATATATTTTACTGACTAATATATTTGATAAAAGGTTTTTAGAATAATAAGTACACTAGGAATAACATGATTTATTATTGAATGTTTGAAAATGTACACTGACATATTTACATCTCCAAATCATAATGCTTTATTGTTTATAACTTCCATTATTGATATAGAACCTGATTTATTTTTATCATCATCAAAAAATATTACAGTTTAGAAAATTTGATTGAATTACTCTATAAATAAATATTATTATTAAATTTAAAATAATATAAATCATTAACAAAACATCATTATCTATTTTTTGTATATAATGTGATTTTCATATATAATTTTATTATAATGTTTTTGGGTTTTTATGATGCATATTTTGGAAAACCCTATAATACATTATAAAAACTCATAAAATATACATTTTATTAAAAATAACATGATCTAAAGAACTATATAATTTGATGAGATAATAATATTATCAATGGGGAGCTTGGTGAGAAAACTCTCTTTAATTCCTTAGATGGTGATGGTTGAGGATCTGGTCCCTCCACCCATAGTGGTGGAGGGAACGATGCCATCATTCAAGCGTTCTCTTCCATGATCTTTTTCACCATTATCCAACAAGAATTTTTTTTCATTCGTTTCCCATAGATATCTCCAATCCGTAAGACCTCGATGTTTTTAATGGATTCCTATATCTCAATCTCTCACAATCAGAGTTCTCTAATTATTCTTCCTTACTAAACCTGATGCTAATATATTGATTTAAGGACTTTTGGCAATAAATGGATGATTTTGAGTAGTTTATCATTGTATTTATGGGTTCACAATATTGTTCCATGGATTTTATCCTCAACAATAAGCACATCATGATTATATTTTCTTCTTAGAGTGATTTCAAGATGGCCTACTCCATTTATCCCTATGTCTATGATGGATTTAGGTAGTTCTTAATTTCATGGACTTATCATATAAAAATGAAACAATAAACTCATAACATTTTTATTTGGTTAATCTTCCATGAACTCCCACTCATACTCCAAAATCCATCGTTTAATTGACTGTTAAAAAACTTTATTTTGTCGATATGCATATTCTAATAGTAGAAACATGTGTGCAGGTAATCCTAATTTTCATTAGATATATTTGAAGGCTAATGTTCCATGATTGACAACAAGGTTTTTTGAATTAAAGTCAATGATATGTTTTCAAACATGTAATAGATTTTATTAAGTCATGGATATACTTTTGTTCCTCATGTTTGATAATAGGAAACTCAAAGCCAATGTGTCAGCGTCATTGCATGAGGGATCGATCGTTCACGTAGGACCCGCTCCTGTCGATCCTCAATCACCACTGGAACATCCGTACATATCGCCCTGTCATCGACATCCAACTTTCTGAGGTCGATGATGTGTGAAGGATCATGCACGTATCTCCTCAGCCGAGGTACGTGGATGATTTCATGCACCTAGTTCAACTGAGGTGGAAAGTCAAGTGGTAAACCACCTCGCCTACCATGCTGAGGACCTGGAAGGGTCTGATGAAGTGCAGAGATAACTTGCCGCCTCAGCCAAATCTTCGTAATTCCATATCGAGGTGAGACCCATAAGAAAACATGGTCGCCATCCTCGAACTCTAGTGGTCTCTGCCTCTTGTTAGTATAAGGCTTCTGTCGGCTCTAAGCTGTCCTCATCCACTATTGGATGACCTGGACCTTCTCTGTTGTGGCCTGGACAATCTCTGTTCCCACAAGAGTTGCTATGATTTCTTCTCTTCCTATAAAAGAAAATCCGGTCACATCTCCTAGATGAAACACATTATTTTCCTAATACAGTCAATCCAGACATGATTGATGTATTCATGCAATAGACGACGTCGTAAGGCCTCGAAGTTACTACTAAGAGATCCAACCACCACTCTCGCCTCTAATGGTTGAGTCACACTGTGGCCATCAGCGTGAGGTAAATGGGTCTCCTCCAGTAGGATTCTCGAAAGTGAGGGTCAAGTCAATAGTTAAAACCAGAACCTCTTAGTACACAAAAAGGAAAGAAGAAGATGTCACAAAGGTATGTGTATTTTTATTATTACAGCTCATAGTACAAAGACACAAATGTACCAACAACATGGAACTATAAGTACGAAGAACAAAAGGAAACCACTAGTTCTGCTCTTGTCCACTTTCTTCCAGAGCTCCGTAGTCATATGATTCTATTGCCTGAAGATGAGCTCTCTCATTCCCACCTGTTCCCTGCGGTCGGGGTGGAACTTCTGGGGGTGGTGGTGGAAAAACCTTGAAGCGTCTTCCACCTCCAGCTGCATGACCATCTCCCCTCTCTCGGCCATCTGATCCTAGCGGTCCACCTTGATCGAACCTCTGTCTATGCCTGGGAGGTTCTTCATTTAACTATTGGTCATGTGCATAGTGGGTCGGATAGTCACGTGCCATGTGACCAATCCCGCCGCAGGAGTAACACTGCATGGTAGGTCTGGCTCTATCATTCCCCTTGGTGCCTCGCACTACCGACCGTGAGTCATGCGGTCGACCACCTGTAGGTCTAGTCCTCTTGGACCTCTGCGTCATCTGTCTACTTCCTGCTATTGAAGACTCTGTTGCATTCTGGCTAGTGGTGGGTCCTGCTGCGGGAGACTGCTCAGTAAGGAAACTCTCCACTAAGAGGTCTCGCTCCAACACCCCTGTCAGCGTCAGGATGCTGTGAGAAACAACAGAAGCTCTAATCTCTCGCCTGATACCCTGCTCGAAGGTTCAGGCCCTGAAGAACGGGTCTCGTACCATATTTGTGGAGTAGCGCGAGAGGTCTGTGAACCTCACTGAGTACTATTCCACCGTCATGCTCCCCTGTTGTAGATGCAGCAACTCTTGTATACTCACCGCTCGAAGGGTGGCTGGTACAAACTCTGGCCAGAACAGGCTCTCGAAGTCCACCCACATTTGTGTCACCTTGTCATGCATCTGGAGCATCAGACTCTACCATCTGCCTTCTTCTGCCTGAAGAGGGCAGGAAGAAAGGATCACCATGAAGTCTGCTGGCGTCCCCACTAGCCTGAAGACTCTCACCACAGCCACCAGCTAATCCTCAGCCACCTGCGGGTCCGTCTCTCCCCTGAACCTGGGTGGCCTTTGGTGCTGGAACTCGTGCAGTGCGCTGAAGCGACGTGCACCCTCTTCTACTTGGGCTAGTGGCATCAGTGGCCCAACAGGTAGTAGTACCGCTGGTGCCTCAATTGGGATAAGGCCTTGTACTGAGGCCACATCGCTCAGTGGGCTGTCAGTACGTACAACTCTCGGGGCTCTAGCTGGTCATCCGCGTGGTGGCATCCTAAAAAAAACAAACATGACAAGGTAAAATGATTTATACCTGGTGATCTGACCTGGTTTGAGATATTTTAAGGGAAAACCTTTTAAACACACACGCAATCAGTGTTTTCATGCACAAAGTCGGAAATCAATTGTCAGGGTCCTGATGTATGGATATGTCGGCCGCCCGCACCAACACTAGACTCCCTGAACAGAAAACCACACTCAGAACTCTTAACACTGTCTCTTCACAAAAAGAAAATATCAGAGTTATAAGTTCTGCGGTAGAACCTAACTCCTCTGATACCAATTTTTCACGACCCGTCCTTGGGGCCCATGCCATGACTACCCCAAGCCCGCCTTCCATAGGCCAGGGGCTGGCGACTAGCACCAAAGGCTTAAATCCCAATGAACTGGGAAGACATTGCCTTTATAAAGGTAAAAAAAACACCACAGAGTACAAGAGGAAGTAAAACACTATGTACAAAAAGGAAGTGCATAAATATAAGTGGGCCAGAATACAAACCCATCTAAAATGTGCAGCTATAACTGAAAGGTTGTACAACAGAAAATACAAACAGCTGGAAGAAAAGTAGTAGCTCCTGGGTCGTCCACCTCGGTTCCTACCTGAACGGTAGGTACAGATAGCGCAGCTCCTGGTTCGTCCACCACAGATCCTACCTGAAGGGTAGGTACAGATAGCACAACTTTTGGATCGTCCACCATGGATCCTACCTGAAGGGTAGGTACAGATAGCCTCCTCAATGCTCTCGCCCTTCAACCTCCTCCGAGTATTATCTCGTCGTGAAGTCCACCACCGGGTACTGTCCAGTCCTCGAACACTTGACCTCCATCTGCGCTGCCCATCGTCTACAACCAACACAATGAGGTGCGGGCATAGCCCGTGCAAGGGTGAGTATACGATACTCAGTAGGGACTCCGAGACCCTTGAGGTCTCACTAAATCAAACAAGGATAACCACAAATAAGGATCTCAAAAGATAACCCTTACTTAGGTATAATACCATACTTATACCTATGTTATCAAGTATCCCATCTCAATAATGCGGAAACACAAACGTTATGAAATCAAAGGATAACCACTACTTAGGTGTATGCCCATACATATACCTATGTTATCATGTTACCCATCTTAATCATGAGGTAAACACAAAGGTGATTGACTCAGCTCAAACCATGATTTTCATTATCGAAACTGTAACTACTGAAGAGCTATGTCTCTGGAGAGTACAGTGATCCTATCATGACTCCGAGGTATTTCTCACTATCCGAAGACTGCTGAGGTACTTCTCCTATCGAGTACCGCGGGTCTTCCACCTCACACAGTAGTGCTCCTCCACCATGGTTCTGCCACCTCACATAATATTGCTCCCCCTCATAGCCTACCGATTTACTCCTCCTGTCGAGTACCGTGGGTCTGCCACCTCACAAAGTAGTGGTCCTCCACCATGGGTCTGCCACCTCACAAATTAGTTCTCCCCTCTGGGCTATTATAGTCACTCCGAATCAAATCGGACAAGCAGTCATCAGGTCTCAGCTAGCTACACGGTCTCCGTACTCCGTACGCTCATCTCCGGGAGGGTCCTCTCCACGAGCTACATGTCGATACTCCATGTATCACAAAGTCCCAAAAAGAAGTATCTCAAAGGACCACCTCGTCAAAGGGGTCTCAACGCAATAGACGACGCGTCAATCGGACTCCCAGTTTGTGAGTTATTAGCGTTTTCATCCAGGGGCCCAGTTGGTTTCGTGTGTGAACCAATCCGTCCATATCTCAACTGTACCCGGAACTCTCATAGGGTATACTCATAGGGACCGTTTCTCAACAATATCACCAATTCCACTGACGGTTCGTCAAACAGACGTCTGGTCTGAAAGATATCAGCTATTCCGTTCCAGGGGCCTGGTTGGATTTCAGGTACAATCCATCCCGGCCAGTATCCAACTACAACCAAAACTCAGGAGAAGTATTCCAAAAGATCCGCCTCATCATGAGGAATCCAAAAAAGTTGATGGAATGTCAATCAGATGTCCGGAGCTCAAGATATAACCGTTTCCGCTCCGAGGGCCCGATTGGTTTCGTATCCGAACCAACTCGGCCTTACTCAAGTTCTCCGAAACCTTGAGTGCAATATACTGAAACGACCGTCTCGATCCAAGGATTGCATCGCAGCTGACAGTACATTGATCGAAGGTCTATAGCCCATGATATGGGCTAAAGGCAGTAAGAGGTCTGAAAGTGGGGGTTTTGGGCACAGACAGACCCGACCCGAGATCCCCTGGGTCGGCCCGAACCGGGTCTGGCCTGCTTGGGCACGGCCCGACGCGCTGGTGCTAGCCAAGTGGCTCGGCCGAAACGGCCGAGCATTTGGGGTGCGGGGGGGGGGGGGGGGGGCTGCTCCTCGCCTGTTTCATAACCGCGGCCCCCATGCGGGGGGCCGCTGCTTGTCCAGCCAGCCGGGGGTCGTAAACCCCGGCTCCTCCTCTGACCGGCTGGGATGATCCGACTGGCCGACTGTTGCCACCACTAGACCGGCACGACCGGCCCTCCTGCTCCGACGCCGGCGGCCCGGAACCGGCCGCCGGTCCCTGCTCCGCCACAGCCTAAGGCCGCAGCCTTGTTCCGTCCGGCGTGGCGCGACGGCACTGCGCCCCTCCGCCATGGCCCTGCTCCGCCTGTGGTGTTTCCGTGATTCTCCGGCGCGGCGCGACGGCACCGCTCCCTTGTTCAACTTCATCGGCGCGGCACGAAGACGCCACAGATCCTTGTTGCACGATCCCGCGTGGTGCGACGACACCACGTCACTTTCCTTCGAACCGCAACAACACAAGAATAATGGAGGAGGGTCGACTGTGTTTGTACGGTCCGGCCCCCTCCCATTAATCGATAGGAAGCTGCAAAGATACCCGAAGAACGACAATGGAAGTATTCGCAAACAAAAAAACAAAATCCCCTACCTCGAGCGTTGTTGAACGAAGGTGCGTCGTGGAATTGAACGTCGCAGAAGAAGGTGGATCGTCGCATCACGGAGGAACGGTGTCTCCCTTCCTTTGACGCGGAAAGAAGGAACACGGAGATGCGCATCGGGTCATTGAACTTCGAGGAAGGCGTCTCTCACCGTCGTCCATCGTCGGAGGTCGGCGTTCTTCGCGTTCTTTGTTGAGGAGGAAGAACTTCAAGACATTAAGACGTTCTCTCCAAAAACTCAACACAAGAAGCTCTAACAATAACAAAATAAGACACCTTCTTATTTTATTACTCAAGCCTTACGTTGGAAATTCAAAATTGAATCAAACAATTAACTCAAATAATTCCAATGTTTTAAACCTCCAAATTAATAGAGGTGTTTAATATTAAAATAAACGCACGAGTTGACTTTCATTAATTGGGGGGGGGGGGTGCAGGTGCTTTACGGAAATAAAGAAGGGGTTGAGGAAGTTGAAAGGGTGGGGCTCGTGTGGGCCCCACGCCACTAATATCCTACCTAGTGGATTAGTTAGGATGTGGGTCCCACTCAACCACTTATCTTAGGTTAACACTTCTGTAAATAAAATAAAATTGGTTGTACCACTTTTATTTTATTGCTTTACTTAACACAGAAATTTAAAAACCACACCTGAGCAAACAAAACTCCAGAAAAGGTGTTTCTAAGCAATTACCGGGGCTACAATTCCATCGGTGCCCTCAGATTTCAATTCTGAGCACCAGTTCAAAAGTTAGAAAAAAACCCACTTGTTCGTTTACTGAACGTACCTGAGCTAAACTTCGGAAATTGATTCCGGGCACACCGGGCCTCAGAATCAGGCGCCGTCAGAAATTGCGTTCTTGTAAAATCCCAAATAAAATTAATTAAAAAATTTCCTTGAAATTTCTTGTACTTTACAATAATCCCAACAAAAATCTATTATATTAACAGATAACAATTTGAATAAAATGAAAATCGTAAAAAATAACCATTCAAAAATATATTAGTATCTTGTGAAGAAAAACCCCAAAAAAAAATTTATGGAACATATGATTGGAATCCAACCAATTTTTTTATGATAGGTCATATGAACTACATTTAGTGAATAGTCTAACATAAATTCCCACTAACCTTTCATTAAAACTGGAGAGATTCCTTTATAGACGACCGAAATAAAAATTAAGATGTTTAATTTATAATAAATCAAAATTAAATATACCTGACACACACAAAATATAATTACAAGGTAAAATGACACAAAATAAATTATCATACCTAGGTAGAATCTAAATAAATTAATGTATAACTATTCATATGGGTACCTAAATCATACCATAAAGAATCATATATCACTTATTAATTAGAAAATGAATATCAATAATAAATAAAATTTATAATTTAAAAAAACTAATATATCATAAATTTATAAATGTGAATTGTGTTTCTAAAAAATTAACAAACTGGTAAAATAATAATTAATATACAATTGATTAAATGTTATGATTCTTCCATTATTTAATAACTATAATCCCACTAATTTTATTTAAAAAAATCACTCCATAATTTTAAAATAATGGAGAAGATAATGTTTAAATATGTAATATTAAATTGACATGAAGAATATTTATATTACATATGAACAATTATTAAATTATATAAACATATTATGTTATCAAAATATAATATATTTAATATTATATGATTCATAATCATATGAATTATAAAATAACCATTTTATTTTTTAATATAATTTATCAGAAATTTTTTTTAATTCAATCAATCAATATTAAAATGTTTGGATAATTAATAATGTAACATAATGATGATTAATTTCATGCCTTATTTTTTATTTTATAATTATTTTAGGAATTATCATATAAATTTTATATAACCCACTTATTTGCAAATTACATTTTATAAAAAATGTTTAACTATTTTTAATATTAATAATTATAATTAAATATTTCTATTTAATGAATTCATAATAAAAATATAATAATTAATAATAATAAATTTTAGAAAGAATTAATTTATCATAAAATATAAATAATTAATTTTTATATAGTAATTGAAAAGAAATATAATTCTGAATATAAATTTTCACTAAAATATAATAAATTTAATGAAAAATATTTATTATAATTAAAAATAGAAAAATAGAGAGATGGTATTTTTCATGTACATCATATTCAATAAAAATAATCTATAATAATTAATGATTTAGTAAAAATATTTTATCGCATGATATGATTGGTCCATCTTTACCTAATTCAAAAAAACATGAACTAATAAATAATATTTTACATTATCATTCAAATCATATAGGTGATATTATGCTCTATTTCATATATCACAGACTTCATACATGTGTATTATAAGAAATATAATTTCTATACTCATCGACAATGATAATGAATAAAATCAATATTGTATAATGTGATGTGTATATTTAATGTTATGATATATTAAAAACAAATAATTTACACTATGTTAAAGGATATGATATCTCTTATTTTATGGTGTTACTTTTTAACTATATATTGTACAAGATATATAAAAATAATCCACTAATCAAAATAATTCATTTTATGATATGGAATATGATATATATTTTTCATTGGAAAATATCTATTTTTTTAAAATATGAAAAACTATAAGCATTATTACATATGTTTTAATATGATCTCGTAAATAAATTATATGATGGTAAGGATATAATATAACTGATGGGTTTTTTATGATTTAATAAAACTAATAGAAAAAAATAGGACAGTAAAAATGAATAATCCATGTCAATACCTTCATAAAAAAAATAATAGAAACCAAAAATAATGAACCTATCACATTGATGATCGATCAATATAACATGTTATCTAGTCACACAAGGTTGGTGATGATTTTATATAAGTGTGTAATGGAATCATCTATCCTAGTATATCCAAGATTAGACCCATCGTAAAACTTTTGGGTAAGAATGGCCTTTTGACCAATGTGTTATTCTAAATATATAATCGATTAAATAAAGAGAATATATTAATGATCTTGCAAATCATTTTCAAGGTATCATACAATTTTTAATGTTATATTTGACAATCCCTAGTTTATATATACAATATATTATATTTTTTATAACATTATGTAATAATTATACAAAAAAATATTACAATAACTATATATTAAAATCTTCATCGATGTATAGATACTCCAAAATACAACATTATATGAAATAATAAAAAAATGGTACTTCTACATGGAAAGTGACTTAAATATTAGAAATATCATATAATAGACTTTATTAATTATATAATTTGAATAAATCACATCCTAAAAATTTTGATAATCCCATTTCACAATAGACGATTCTTAAAAGAAAATGGTGTGATATATCATAAATTTAACCATATAGAATACATCCATAACGTGTTGTATTCCTCATTTAATATATATGAAACATTTTTTCATTAATTACATAATACACCATGATATATCTGATAAAATATTAATTTTTTATTACAATTAATGAATAGCTATATAATAAAGTTCTTTAATTAGGAATTCCACATGCAAGGTGAACTTTTAAAATTTGATACATTATATTTTTTTAATTAATAATTGAAAAATTAATATTCTAAAATATTATTATGATACTATATTCCATTTTAATTTTCTAATTTTATGAATTAATGTTTTATTATATATATCTTGTGTTAATATTTACAAAAGTATTATGATATTATCTGAATAATTATGAATAGATATTTTATTTTCAATATAATGATGATGATACTTAATTCATTTATATTTTGATGACTAAAAAACTCTAATATTTTATGGTATACTGAGTATATGAATCATTATATCAAAATGTAAATGATTTATATATAATTATAAAAAATCTCTATAGCTATGAAGCAGGCATTGTGGGTAAAAAATATTTCTTAAATAAAATAAAAAAAATCTAGTATGGTAAGTTTAAATATAATTTTTATAATTTTTAATATAAATTTCACAATATTTTATTCCGATTGTAATTAAATACCAAGATATTCTTTTTCAAGAATTTTCATTTTTTTATATTTCCTATAATATTCACTTATAGTCATACTGAGGACATAATAATATTTAATAATATAATATAATAGATATCATTCCATGTAAATAATATAATTTAATATAATTATTACATTGGTATTAACAAATTCTTTTTTAATTTAAAATATATATATATATATATATCATTATTGTAGAAATTAAAAATATATTACTTTCAACAAAGTAATTATTTTTCATATGAAATATGTATTGTTATTATTTAATGAGAAATTATTTTTTCATGAAATTGATGATTACTTAATTTGGAAAAATGAAATGGTCCATTTTAATGCCCAATATGTTAATCCATATTATCCAAATTGCATTATGATAGCTTGATTATTTTATTTTTGTAAAATGTTTTATGATTATATAAAAATTATGACCATTTCAATTTATATAATATCAAATATTAATACAAAAGAGATTCATCTTATCATGGAAATAGAAATATTTGATTTACCTTATTTCTTCATTGACATTCTTGATAGAACCATTTTTAAACTCTATGCTAGATTGGGCAATTTTTTATGTTATTAAAGGGATTAATATTTAGATACATGCGGATTTAAGAAAATTATATTATTTTATTATTTAATTGAAAAAAATATAAAATATATAATTTATAATTTATTTTAATGATAATAAAATTGACATATTGATATGATTTTTTTAGTTGAACATTGCATGTTTAATTATAATATAATTTTTTCAATAAATTTAACATTATTCTTTTTCTCTATAACCATTAATAATTTTTATTTGAAATTTCATGGAATGAGTGTGATTTTTTATAGATTAAAAATCATTTTTGGTAAATATAAAGAATACTATTTTGAAATTCTATCCCATGATTCAGTTGAGATCTTGATGATGTTTTATATTAAATATATTAAAAATAATGAATATTATGATTAACACTACGAATGTGGATAATGTTAGTTATTATTATTGAATCAGTAAAAGAGAATTAAAACATGTAAAAATATCTTATAATTTAAAAATAAGTAATGTAAAGGATTATATTTTATAAAATCTTTAATACTTTTAATACATTATGGTGTTTTCAATGTCAAATGATACTATTATAATAAATCCATAATGGTTATGATGATTATTTATGCTAGTTGTAAGAGATGATTTAAAATTATTGAAGTATAAATAAAACATTTGATGTCACAAGACCATTCAAACAATGTAATACAAGAAAACTTATGACCATAATACGTATTATTATTGGGTTAATTATTTTTTATAATAACAAATTGAAGCGGTTTTCACAACTAATTATTTGATATAATATTCATTCCAGATGCACAATGTTTTGATGAAGAGGGAACTTACTATCGATTATATGAAATTGGGTCAAATATAAAATTATATAAATCATTAAATGGAGGATACTTTATAAACCTTATGTAATACATCCATAACAACTAATAAAACTACTAGGTTAGATGTAATGATCGTAGTGATAATCAATGACCACATTCATCCATCCATGGGTTGGGGATAATCATCGATGTTATATAATAAAATTATACGGGCAACCATTTTTTTGATATTTCAAGGAAGATCACAATGAATTCCGAAATCATCTTCATAATATAAATAAAATTTTTAGTTGTGAATGTAATTTCATAATATCTATGTCTGATAATGGAAATACTACACCAAATACATAAATGTTTAAAAACATAATCTTTAACTAATACTAATCCTCTATTATATTGTAAGGACCATTTATTAACAAACTCAATAATTAAATATATATATATATATATATATATATATATATATTTGTGAAAATAGTTATATACTCTTGTATTCTTGTTAAATAAGACTCATGATAATATAAAATAATCACTCTTATTCGTTTCTTAATAAAATGTTAAATTGTGAGACCATGCAATTGAATGTAATGTTTTAAGAAGTATTTTTCTTATATACCATGATTTTCTATAAGTATTTTGGAGTCATGTGGATGGTGGTTAAAATTTTATGTCTTGGGAAAAAACCCAAAAAATAGTTTACGAACATGCTTATTACTAACCATGAGGTAACCATGTTGAAATGCAGTGTGATTTCTAATGGAAATTTACAAATATTGAGATTAAATTTTCAAACAATTTGATTCAAAACATTGGTGAATATGAGAATTCTATATGTTGTTATCTAATAACATATTATTGGTTTTCAAGAACATTTATCTATCACTAGGAACCCATTCCACAATATGTGGATAGGATAGAATCCTCCACCAGATTAGCCAAAATATTTTTTGAATTTTGTGGTCTAATAGATCACCAAAATGAGGACCTCTTAAAATGTAAATTCACTAGTATTATCTTGTTCAATTTTATTTTAGTTTATCTATAAATTACTCTTATGATATACCAATCTACTCCCGAGATGTCTAGATATGTTTTTTATTGTATCCATTGAAATTATCCTTCATTATTATTTGATTCCTATCATGTCAATTCAATTATATGAAAAATATCACATCCTCGTCATTTATAACTCCTTAATTTCATTTTTTTTATAAAATTTTGGAACCTATATGGGTTCTGATAGAATGATGTAAAATGTTTGATTTGTAATTAATGATATTTTATATGTATATAGACTTGTGAGGAAAATTTTTCATTGCATCCAACATCAATTCTATATGGTGACCATGTTTCATTGATTTACTTGTTATGTGTCTCTATAAATTTATGAATAACAATTATTTACAGGATTGTATTGTAAATTCCAATGGTTTGTTTTTTTGAATTTGATTTATTATATAACAAATTTTAATTTTCATAAGATATATATATTGGATGGTATGAAAATATGGGTTTAAATATGATTTTATATAATAAAATTTCCATTAGTTTATATATAAGATAAAATTTTTCATTTTTTATTTTGAGTCAAAATGTATTTTCAATCATAGGATTGGAAATTGATAAATATGAATATTTTAATAATTTTTTTCCCAAGGTTTTGTAATTTTATAATGAAAACAATTAACAAATTGAAACACATGGGATTGTTTTTAGGGACATACAAAAACCATATTGAATATAGGACCATTATGGTTTAGACTTGTGATATTGATAAAATTTTGCATGGATAAATATAGCTAGCGCTCACAATATATATTTATCATTGTAGTTTAACATTTCCCAAAAAAAATTCCAATGAGCTAGATGAAAATTCATCATGGAGTTATACATGGTTTTATTATTTCATATTTCACTGATAAGATATGAATCACATGGAAATTCAATATATTAATATGTATATGACTTTAATATACAATATATGTACTTATTGGGTTTTATTTAAATTTAATAATAATATATATAATCAAATTACAAGGATGGGTTTTAAAATGTATTTTCAATTGAAAATGTGTTAAAATGGCTTTTTATAAACATGATATTAATGGTTAAATATGGGTAGATTTATTTTTAATTCATGGTATTATCACACTGTGTTTATTAATAATACCATATATTTCCATTTTTATATTTGTAAATAAGTTTTATATTAAATTTTCTATAGGGAAGAACATCGTGCACTTCTCTATATTCTCATTGTAGGTATTGTCTTTTTAGATGGTAGTACTGGTGGTTACAGTAGGTCACATGGACACATGGAATGGATCATGTATTATTTTCAAATAAGGATATGAAACACCCCGTTATTTTAATTTATATAATTGTTTTTATATCATGTTTGAATAAAATACCATGCTTATAAGAAATGATAACACCTGACTTGTTATAGAATATTTCATTTTATATTAATTTAATTTAATCGATAGATTGCAGAACACGGATCCCCAAGGCCAAATGAACCATAATATTGTATACCATTATAAAAAAGATGTTAATATGTATGTTATTAATTTGTAATTGTAAAATTTGAAATCATGGATCTATTTTGGTTAAAAAAAGAATCATTTAAAATAAAGAAGAAATGTTTTCAATTTTTTTAAAATGAGTGGTTAGTCATGCATTGAACACAGAGTTTTAAATTATAATTTACCTAGTATATATAAATTATTTGTGATGATATAAATTATTTTTTATAATGTTCTATCAAAAATATCTTATAATATATTTTTTAAAATTTTTCTGAAATGTTTCATTTTTCAATGAATAATTAATGATTCTGAATTTTAATTGAAAATTACATAATCATTTATATTAACTAAAAATTTATATTTTATTTTAAATTATTTTTATAGGAAAAATGTGTAATTTATATATCTTTAAT
The DNA here is from genome assembly GCA_963277665.1 of Viscum album. Classification (NCBI taxonomy): domain Eukaryota; kingdom Viridiplantae; phylum Streptophyta; class Magnoliopsida; order Santalales; family Viscaceae; genus Viscum; species Viscum album. The sequence goes on along the minus strand of OY728151.1, from coordinate 12,553,711 downwards.
TTAAATTTATGTCAATGATATGATATTCATATTGAATATTGTGTTATCAATTATGTAAACTTGTGATCATTATTTCTTTGAATCCCCTCATTATCGACACATCTTCCAAATTAATTTTATAATTTACTTACATCTAAATTGAGTGTAATTTTTAAAAATGGATTACATATTTAGAATAAAATTTTTCTTAACTCTCCAGTATTTTCAAATTAATTTTTAACAATAATGAATCATGAAAATAGAAAAAATTATTTCCCACATTTAATGTAATAATTTATTTACTAGGGGTTAATAAATGATAAGGTTTATATTTACATATAAACATAGATAACATTTTTTATTTTGAAATATTTTTCCCCTAAAATTCATTACACTCTAGAATAATATATTTTTACATTTAATTTGAAAAAAAGAGGTACACATTTCTCTATCCATAAATTAAAAAAAATCTGATCACCTCACTTATGAAAGGACACCCGATATCCACATTTCATATAACAATTAAAACATTTTTTATCTTACATGAAATGAAAAAATCACTTAACAAAATACCTTCCCTCATTCATTAAGAATTTTTATAGAAAAAGTCACACCTTTGATGGATTTTGGGCAATCCTAATGAGGCTTCCTAATGAATATGTAATGTTGTTCAATAAGTGTCTTGATGTTTTTGGATTTCTCCAACTAATTCAATTTTTACTAAACAATGATGATATAATTCAGTTATTATCTCCCATACACAGTGATTTTTTTATAATTATTTAATTAATACAACTATCCAAATATCATTTAAATAGGCAATGAAATAATCTTTCATGGGTAAAACATACAACAACCCCGGGAACATATGTTAATTATTTTACTGTTACCACAAATCAAGGATGTGTTATACGAGGGATATAATTTTTTATATGATATATAAAATATTATTATGTCTCTTTATTCATTATATTATATATACCTTATTTAATTTATATTGATTAGGTGACACAATAACATCACGCACATGTACAATGGACTACTGCCTCAAGAAGAGGCACCATTCATTTTTTCCACTAATGAGTAAAATGGATTTTAATAAGGATATTTTTTATGAATATAATATTTGTAAATAAAATTAGTATTTTTCTAATAAAATGTTTGATATTTCATTTTTTACCTTGATAATCAATAACATCATTCATGCATGTGTTGATTTCCGCCTTTACAAACTGATGCGACTCTCTTTCATCACCCAAAAAAATAGATGATATAAATATATGTATTTTTTTTCATATAAATATTATTATATAATGATAATATTTTACATAGGTTCATTCTGTACTGATCGTTGAAAACTAAAAATACTACTCATGAAGACGTACAACAAACCATCTCAATGATTGTAATGAAGTTTATTTTTCAAAATCATCAAATAGTAATGGTTTTAAAAACATAATTTATGAATAAATATTATAATTATTTCATTATTATTTTTATTTATATGTTTAGATAATGGGAACTTTGACCATATTAAACCTACCTATTTAATTTTTGACCCATATGCCAAAAATTTTCCAAAAATTTTACATGTACAGAAATGATTATGTAATCATATTTATCATGGTAGTAAGTAAAATAAAATGAATAATAATATTTAACATCATTATTAATAAATTAAATAGTTAAAATATTTTATTATTAATGAATATAATGAATATACATGAACATTGGGACTTAATGTATGTGTTTCTCATATAAATTTTACTTCAATCACGCATACACTATATTCAAAACTTATATCCTTCTAATGTGTGAATATAGAATATTTTTTATTTTACCCCATGAGTTAATTTATCTTCATGTTATTAAAGGATTCAATTAATATTATATAATCTGAGGTGCTTAGTACAATGAACTTTCCATGGTAATATGGGTTTATTTCAAAATCCCATATCATTATCTTGGAATGTTACCTTTCCACCTTTTATATTATTTATATTTTACATGTCACCATTCAAACCAGTCAGATTTAGTGAAAACCACTATTGATTTACCATTTATTATTATTGTTCATAATTCAATTATTTTCCTTAAAATAGAAACAATCATTTACCGACATCTAAATATTTTTGGTTCCAAATTTGATAGAAAACAAATATTTATGAATCCCATTTTTTTTTGGAAAAATAGGATTTTAGGAACCCTAAGGATTAATTTCATTTCAAAAAATTATTTTCCCAATCACCACCACTCTGACATTTAATATAAAAGGGGTTATTTTTATGAAGAAAATAATTTGTTACTAAAACAGATATTTTTAATGTATATACCACTCTAAACTAATAAAATGTGGAATAATATATTTATACATTTTTTCAAAACATTCCTTTTAATTAGTAATGTTTTATAAAAAATTAATCTAGATGAAATTTTAGATTTTATGTTTAAAAGTAAATTTTTATATACATCATTATTTGTTTTTGAATTGAGTTTCTCAAAACTATATTTCAAACTAATGTTTTTAAAAATTACAATTTATAAATCATTAGAAATTGATCCTTTTCCAATAAAATACTTATTATGATATTCGGATATATTTTATACCTATTTTGTTACAATATTTATCCTTTAATATTCATTATCATATATTTTAAGAAACATTACAATTATCATTTTAAAGGTTTTTTGAAAAACAATAATCTTCATCATAAGAAGGTAATATATTATTATCACTGGTTGAGGAGGATTATTCATTTTCTGTTATATAATTCTTTTAATGTTGATAATTTAAATTTAGAGACATTTTAGTAAATGAATATTTTGTGTGTACCTTGTCCACAAAAAAATTAATTGCAATTGGTACTCCAGAATGAAGACCAATATATATCTGATGTGGAATTTCATCATCTATTTAATTTTACTAGGAGTCACCTCCACCAAAAATTCATGTGTCGGTAGCATGACATGCATTATTTATTTTTTGTTTCTTAAATTTGTTATGATTTCTATGTCACAACCCGTCCTCGGGGCCTGTTCCGTGACTACCCCAAGCCTGCCATCCATAGGCCAGGGGCTGGCGACTAGCACCAAAGGTGTAGATCCCGATAAAAAGGAAGGCATTGCCTTTATATAAGTAAAAACACAACAGATTATGCAAGCTGAAGTAAAAACTAAGTAATCTGAATAAAAAAGTAAGTGCTGGAAAGTAAATGGTCCAGAATACAAACCCAACTAAATGTAATGTACAAAAGTAAAGGAAGAACAGCTGTAGTAATGTAAACCAGCAACCACCGAGTCGTCCTCCGGATATCCCACCTGAAGGGTGGGTGAAAATGACCTCTCAGCTCCCTGGGTCCAGCCGTCTGCTCCATGTACGTCCGACCAAGTAGTCCACCTCCAGGTACCGTCACGCTCCACAAGACTCCACCTCGATCAGTGCTGTCTGTTGTCTGCATCCAACACAACATAGTTCAGGCATAGCCCGTGCATGGGTGAGTATACGATACTCAGTAGGGACCCCGAGACCCCCAAATTTCTCCCAGAATCCACAAAGGATAAACCACAATGGAAAGTTACAAACACAAAGTATCAACCAACTCTACTTAGGTATATTCCCAAACATATACCTAGGTCATCAATTCCAGTTCGGCTCCAACTCACGAGCCCATGTTTGACCCAGTGCACATAGGTAAGCACAACCCAATCCACACAGGAAATCAAGTCAAACACATCGATGGTAATGACTGAAATTCAAGAATCATCTCACACAGGTATACTAGCTATGAAGAGTGGTGGGGATGATTAGATGTATCCTTAGAATCATCTCCTCTGCTGAACCCATGTAGGATCCAAGTACAATAATCTTTGTTGTCAAACCCACATAGGATCCAAGTACAGTCATCCTCATTGCCGAACCCACGGAGGATCCAAGTACAGTATCCATCACTGTAGAACCCACAAAGGATCCGAGTATGGTAGTCTTCATAGTCGCTGCTAGCTCTAGGGTTCCCGCACAAAGCACGCTCAATTTCCGAAGGGTCTGCTCCTTGAGTCAAAGATCAATACATCAACTGTCATGTAGTCCATAGTTGATGTATCCCGTAGTTCCATCCCATGTCATAGGGGAAAAACCAAGCAAAATGTTCCCAAGTCACGGAGAACAAGACGATGAAGCCATTTCCCTAAAGTACACGGCGTGTAGGTAAGCGATACACGCCGTGTCATCAGACACCGTGTACTGCCCGTGTGAAACGCCCAAGGTCACAGGGCTTTTCATGTAGATATGTAAGTACATGGTGAGTGGTATGGTTACATGCCATGTCCAAACCTCTAGGGTCAGATCCATGTGCGCTGGCCATGCCTTGCCATGTGGTGGATGGAGTACATGCCCGCGTACTCCAACCTGTGTCCGTGTATTCCCAGAATACACCCCGAGTCCTCACAAATATGCTTTTTTCGATGGTAAAGGTAGTATATGCCATTCCTCTGGCCGTGTGGTTATTCCCATGTCTGTGTATCTCCCAGATTATACGCCGAGCCTCGCGAAGCTGCTTGTGCCTTTCTATGAAGAGAATACACGCTGTGTTACTTGGCCATGTATTTCTGTCTGTGTCCGTGTATTTTCCCTGAATACATTCCTTGTCCATCAAAGTCTCCTCTAATAAATAGTGTGGATAGTACACGCCATGTGTCTAGAGTCACACGTCGTGTTCTACTATTCTAAAATCCAAAATGGAAGCCATACAACACATGCCATGTATTCTGGAATTTTTCAGAAATGACGCCTCTGTCCAGCACACCTCCCAAGGTGTCCTTTTGTCGTTCCGATTATCCGATTTATATAAATATTCAACTTTTAGGTCTCCGCGATGCTCTCAGGTCATTTACGATGTTTTTGGGCCTCTGATTATCTTCGATAACATAGCTTGATTCACCACTCAAGAATGGCTGAAGAACTCCACATATTCACAAGAATGGCGGAGGAATCATAATGTGTGAGTTTGTTCCGGTCCCTTTCGTATTAGTTCGATAACAAGTTGATTAAGAGGAAAAAAATTTGAAGGAAAACCAATCATTACTCAATTAAAACACACCCATACCTCAACAAAAGATATCGAACATTGGGCGTCGTGCTTGAAGACATCACGAGGTGCATAGACATCGACGAAGATCGTCCAAGGAGGATGCGACGTCTCCCCTTTTTGTCAGAGAGAGAAGAAAACATGGCGTGACGTACATAGAGAGTTACCGCATCAGTGTCTCCTCCCTTGTTGTGAAGGAAGAAGTGGATGGTGAATCTGGGGTCACCATGTCGATGCTCTTTGTCAGAGAGTTGGCGTTCTTCAACAAAGTAGATAAAGTGTTCTTCGAAAACTCAAGAGCTCTCTCTCCAAAATCTCAACACAACAAGCCAACCGAAAAATAAAATAAGGCTTCTCCTTAATTTATTTAATCATTCCATCCATTTCAAAATTTAAATTTCATAACACTTAATTAATAAATTGAATTGGTTCAATTAATTATTTAAACTGTACTGGCAAGAGTTATGAGGGAGGGAGAGAGAGAAGGTGGAAAGTATTAACAAAATTAAGAGGGGGGTAAAGGAGTTGTAGAGAATGTGAAGGGTATGGGCTCGTGTGGGCCCCACATCACACTTATCCTCACATGGGTAGTTAGGATGCTAGTGGGTCCCACCCTAACTCCCACATGTATGATAAAACCACCTTAGATATAAAAATAAAATTGTACTACAATTTTACTCACTTCTCATTTAATCCACAAAATTTAACTTCTTCTCCCATGCAAACACATCTACGGTAAAAGTCCTCTTAAGAAATTACCAGCCCTGCGAGTTCATTAGTGCCATCAGAATTCAATTCTGAGCACCAGTTCAAAAGATAGAAAAACCTGCTCGTTTTTTACAGAATTTACCCTAGAAAAAATTCGGAAATTGATTTTGTGCACACCAGGATTCGGAATCAAGTGACTTAAGAAGCCAAAGACTTGTAAAATTCCAAAATATTTAAGAAAAAAAATTTCTTTGAAATACATTGGTCTTTACATTACTCCCACATCAGGGATTGACGTCCCCATAAAGCTACATCATAATTTAGGGAAAAAATTAGGGTACTGTGCACGTATCTAAGCCTCCCGCTCCCATGTGCTCTCTTGGAGGTTTCCGTGCTTCCAATGAATGTGCACAAGAGGAATCGACCGTCCACATAGAAACCGCTCCTATCAATCATCAATGTCCACCGGGACCTTCGTGAAGGTATCCCCATCATCGATGTCCATCTCCCCGTGATCATTGATGTGGGTCGGGTCATGCACGTATCTTTTCAGCTGAGTTATGTGGAATACGTCATGCACCCGGTGCAACTAACGTGGAAGATCCAGTCGGTAAACCACCTCGCCTACCCTTCTCAAGACCTAGAATGGTCCGATGAAGCGTGAAAATAACTTACCGCCCTGGCCAAATCTTTGTAATCCACGTCGAGGTGAGTCTCGTATGAAAATGTGGTCGCCATCCTCGAACTCCAGTGGTCTCTGCCTCCTATAACCATAGGACTTATGTCTTCTCTGTGTAGTCCTCATCCGCTCCTGGATGATCTGCACCTTTTCCATCTTATCCTGGACCATCTCTGGTCCTACAAGTGCTGACTCCCCAGGTTCTGTCCAGCACAGAGGTGATCTACAAGGTCGGTCGTACAGTGGCTTGGATGGTTCCATCCTGATGGTGGAGTGGTAGTTGTCATTGTATGCACACTCCACCAAGGGTAGGTGATCCTCCCAACTGTGACCAAAATCAAGGGCACATGCACGGAGCATATCCTCAAGTGTTTGAATGGTCCTCTCCATCTGGCCATCCGTCTGAGGGTGAAAGGCAGTGCTCAGGCATATCTGCATCCCAAAAGCCTCCTGCAACCCCTTGAAAATCTGGGAAGTAAAGCGTGTGTATCGATCGCAGATGATAGATGACGGCACACCATGAAGCCGTACGATCTCATGAACTTAGAGGCATCACAAGCTCTCTACTGGGCCCTGCTCTCTAATCGGTAGGAAGTGGAACGACTTGGTGAGTCGGTCTATGATCACCGAAATGGAGTCGTGTCCTCTGGAAGTGTGTGGGAGTCCCATCGTGAAATAAATGGATATCCCGTCCCACTTCCACTCCCGGACCTCTAGGGATTGTACCAAACATGATGGTACCTAGTGCTCCACCTTCACTTGCTGGCAGGTGAGACATCGTGAAACGAACTCTGCCGCAACCTTCTTCATACCCGGCCACCAGTGCTATCGTCTGAGATCCTGGTACATCATCACTACTCTTGGATGTACCGCCACAGGGGAAGTGTGAAACTCCCTCAGCACCTCCTCCTATAATGAAACTGGAACCATGGTACGTCACCTGAAGAGGATGTCGTGCTCTCCTCCTACAAGAAAATCCATCAGATTCCTGTCCTATGGATATCTGCACACGTCACATCACACATTCAACATCCCCACACTGTGCCTCTATGACCCGCAGATTTAGTGGTGTAGTGAATGTGAGAGAATGTAGAAAGGCTGCTCCATCTCTATCCACGAAGGATATCTGCAACGCGTCTAGATTCTTCGTCGCCCTTCCAAGTAGCTGAATGACCGATCTCCTGCTAAGAGATTCATCTACAATGTTCCCCTTCCCAAGAGTATAGAATATCTCAAAGTCATGGTCCTAGAGGAATTCGAGCCATCGCCACTGTCTCAGGATCAGGTCCTTCTGCAAGAATATGTACCTGAGACTCTAGTGGTCAGAGTAGACTATAAAGAGCTTTCCCATTAGATAGTGCTATCACATATTCATGGCGAAGACCACTGCTGCTAATTCCAGGTCATGGGTAGCATAGTTCTGCTCGTGCTTCCTCAATTGCCGTGAACCATAGGCGATCACTTCCCGCTCCTGCATCAGGACACACCCATGTTCGGTCCCTGATTCATCGCAGTAAACTACATACCTTATGCCCTCCTCCGGCAACCTCAAGATGGGTGCACTGGTCAATCTCTGTCTCAGCTCCTGGAAGCTCTGCTGACATCTATCTGACCACACGATGGTTTTCCCCTACTTTTTCAAAGCTGAAAGTGGTGATGCAACTCTAGATAACTCTGGCACAAATCTTCGATAGTACCAAGCTAGAGGTAGGGAACTCCACACCTCGGTCACGCTCATAGGTGGCTCCAAATCTAGTACTGCCTCGATCATTGCAGGATCCACTGCAAATCCCACCTCAGAGATGACATGCCCCAAGAAGTGGACCTCTTGAATCCAGAACTGAAACTTCGAGAGCTTACGATAAATCTGGTGCTATGGGAGTGTGTCCAGTATAACCCGTATGTGGTGGGCGTGCTCCTCCTCTATATTAGAGTAAATCAATATATCGTCGATGATGACTACAACAAATCTATTGAGGTAAGGCTGGAAGATCTAGTTCATGAGACACATGAACATTCCTGGAGTGTTGGTTATGCCAAAATGCATAACCGAGAACTCATAGTGGCCAAACCGACACCTGAAGGTCGTCTTCTGCACATCCTCGTCTCGAAATCCGAGCTGATGATTTCCTGCCATGGGGTTTATCTTCAAGAACCATCGTTCTCTCTTGAGCATATCCAAGAGATCTTCAATCCTCATAAGTGGATACTTTTTCTTTACAGTCAACTAATTCAAGCGACGGTAGTCGACACACAGTCGCAAGCTCCCATCCGCCTTCATGCTGAACAAAATCGGAGAAGCCCATGGTGAAACACCGGGACTAATGAATCCCTTTCCTTGAAAGTCCTCCAGCTATACCCGTAGCTCACGAAGCTCAGCGGGAGACATACGATATGATGAAGTAGATATCAGTGCTTTCCCTAGGTACAGGTCAATATATAAGTCTATCTCACTGCAAGGAGGTAGTCCTGAAACGTCATCAGGGTAAATTTCCGCATACTGATCCACCACAATAGGAAAACTCGGACTCCACACATCAATGGATCTAAGTATGAGACTATCCAACTAATATGTGATCAGCTGCCCTCTCCTCTATGTAAGTCCATCCTGCACTGCAAAGGCTCCCTTCTTGCCGGTGAAGGTGAACCTTCTCCCATTTGTGCGGACACACCGCAATTTGCGCCTAATACAGTCAATCTGGGAATGGACTGTAGACAACCAATACAAACCCAAGATGATGTAGGAAGGCCTCGACGCCACTAAAAGAAGATCTCAGCCGAAGCTCTCACCTCCTAGAGTAAGCTCACACTGCCGGTACCTGTGTGTAATCGTCGAGTCTGCTCCCATAGGAGTCTCTATCCATAAGGATCGAGCCAACGACTCTGTCAGAATCTCCGAGCTCCGAAAAAGGGTCGTAGTAATGAAATAATGAATCACTCATATGTCTATAAGAACTGCATCAAGGGTGGAGTAGACATAGATAATACCTCAAATCATCTCAGGTGCGCTGTGGTCGTAGGCCTCGACTGCCTAGAGCTGAGCCTGCCCCTATCTGCTAGCTCCCTATGGTCAGGGTGGCCCTCCTGGTGGTGGTGTTGGTAGAGACTTAAAGCATCGTCCACCACCTGATGCTCAGCCAGCTCCTCTGCCTCATCTGCCAACTCCCTATGGACCGCCACGGTCGAACCTATGCATCTGTCTGTGTGGTTCCTCAATAGTCTGTTGCCCCTCTGCATGGAGGTTCGGGTAGTCACGGGCCATGTGGCACTACCCACCGCATGCATAGTACTATCTGCCTCTCATATGACTTACTCTTCTATGTCTTCCATTCACCTCTGAACCAGTATCCTGAGGTCGCCCACCTGACGGCCTGGTCCGCTTGGACCTCTGCAAAATCTATTTACTCCCTGCTGTAGAAGAATCCGCTAGGTGTCTCCATGAGGTAGGCCTTGCTACTGGCATAGGCTCAGCAAGGAAGCTCTCCACAAGAAGGTCTCGCTCCAGTACTACTTCCTGTGTCGGAATGCTGAGGGACATCATCGAAGCCCTGATCTCATGCCTCAGTCCCAGCTGGAAGGTCCGGGCCCGGAAGAATGGGTCCCGTACCATGTTAGTGGAGTAGCGCGAGAGGTTGGTAAATCTCACCGAGTACTGGGCTACTGTCATGCTGCCCTGCCGCAGATATAGTAACTCCTGGATGTGCACTGCACGGAGGGCGGTCGGAACAAACTCAGAGCAGAAGAGTCTCTCGAAGTCCATCCGAAGTAGTGATGCATCATCATGAACCTGGAGCATCAGGCTCCACCATCTACCTGCTGCTGTGTGCAGTAGATTTGTGGAAAGGATCACCATAAGGTCTGCTGGTGTCCCTACCAATATGAAGACTCTGACGATAGCCTCCAGCCAATCCTCAGCTGCCCGATGATCCGTCTCTCTCCGAAACCTAGGCAGCCTCTATCACAGAAACTTGTTCAATGCACTCAGGTGGCGTGCACTCTCTACTTCTGGGGTTGGTGGTATCGGTGGCCCAATGGGTAGAGGTACCGCCGGTGCCTCCGCTTTAATGGGGCCCTGCACCGAGGCCTCGCCTCTCGGTAGGTAGACATCTCGCACGTAGCTCGGAACCCGAGTTGGCTGCAAACATGGGGCCATCATGAAAAACAACAGGTGATCCACAATTAATATTGTATACCTGGTGAGATGACACAAATTAATCACAAAGAATGTTTTTGAAACACACATGTAATTTTTGTTTTCAAGCACTGAGGTAGAAATCATAAGTCAGAGTCCTGGTGTATGGATACTTCGGTCGCTGCACCAACACTGGACTCCCTATACTAAAAACCACACTCAATATTCTTAACACTATTTATTCACAGAGAAGAAATTATTAGAGTCCAGAGTTCTGTGGTAGAATTGACTCCCTTGATACCAATTTGTCAAGACCCGTCCTCGGGGCTCATGCCGTGACTACCCCAAGTCCGCCTTCCATAGGCCAGGGGCTAGCGACTAGAAACAAAGGCGTAGAGCTCGATAAAAGGGAAGACATTTCCTTTATATAAGTAAATAAACAAAACAGAGTATGAAATCTGAAGTAAACTCTAAGTAAACTGAATACAAAAGTATATGCTGGAAAGTAAATGGGCCAGAATACAAATAAAACTGAAATTACAGTACAACAGTAAAGGAAGAATAGCTGTAGTAAAGTAAACCAGCAACCACCGAGTCATCCTACAGATATCCCACCTGAAGTGTGGGTACAAATGACCTCTCAGCTCCTTGGGTCTGATCGTCCACTCTGTGTACGTTCTACCAAGTAGTCCACCACCAGGTACGGTCCCGCTCCACAAGACTCCAACTCTATTAGTACTTTCTATCGTCTGCATCCAACACAACGTAGTGCAGGCATAGCCCATGCAGGGGTGAGTATAAGATACTCAGTAGGGACCCCGAGACCCCAGAAGGTCTCCCAAAATCCAAAAATGATAAACCAAAAAGGTAAGTTACAAACACAATGTATCAACCAACTGTGCTTTGGTATATTCCCATACATATACCTAAGTCATCAATTCCAGTTTGGATCCAACTCTCGAGCCCACGTTTAACCCAGTCCATACAGGAAAGCACAACTCAGTCCACACAGGAATGTAAGTAAAACACATCAATGGTAATGACTGAATGTTAAGCCTCAGCTCACACAGGTACACTACTTATGAAGAGGGGTGTAGATGATTATATGTATCCTTTGAATCATCTCCTCTGCTGAACTGATGTAGGATCCAAGTACAGAAGTCGTCACTGTAGAAACCCACATAGGATCCAAGTACAATCGTCCTCGCCACCGAACCCATAGAGGATCCAAGTACAATCTCCATCGTCGTCGAAAAAATGGAGGATCCCATTATGGTAGTCATTGTAGTCACAACCAGCTCTAGGGTTCCCACACACTACATGTTTGATTTCCGGAGGGTCCTCTCCTCGATTCAAAGATCGATACATCAACTGTCATGAAGTCCACAGTTGATGTATCCCGCAGTTTTATCCCATTTCATAGGGGAAAATCCAAGAAAAATGTGCCCATGTCACGGAGAACAAGACGAACAAGCCATTTCCCTAATGTACACAGCGTGTAGGTAAGCGATACACACCGTGTCATCAGACACTGGGTACTGCCCGTGTGAAACGGACTATGTCGCAGGGATGTTCGTGTAGATAACTAAGTACACAACGTGTGGTATGGTTACACAGCGCGTCCAAACATCTAGGGTCGGTTCCATGTGTTCTGGCCATGCCTGGCCATGTGGTGGAGTACTTTCATGTGTACTCCACCCTATGTCCATGTATTCCCAGAATACACACCAAGTCCTCACGAAGCAGTTTCTTCCATGGTAAAGATAGTACATGACATGCCTCTTGGTCGTGTGGTTCTTCCCATGTCCGTGTATCTCCCAGATTACACATTGAGCCCCATTAAGCCTCTTCTGCCTTTCAATGAAGAGAATACACAATGCGTTACTTGTCCGTGTATTTATGTCCGTGTCTATGTATTTTCCATAAAAATACAACATTTCCATCGAAGTCTCATCGGACAAACAGTGTAGAGAGTTCACGCCGTCTGTCTAGAGTCACACGCCTTGTACTACTTTTCTAACGTTCTAAATGGAAGCCACAATATTCTTGTACTACACGGAGTGTTCTCTTGGAGGGCATGCCATGTATTCCGGAATTTTCCGAAATGGCGTCTTTAGCCAGCATGCCTCCTGAGGTGTCCATTCTTCATTTCGATGATCCGATTTCTATGAAACTTCCAATTCTAGGTCTCCTAGATGCTCTGAGGATTTTTACGATGATTTCGGGCTTCTGATTGGATCCAAAAACATCGCTTGATTCACCACTCATGAATGGCTGAAGAACTCCACATATTCACAAGAATGACAGAGGAATCAGACCATGTTAGTTTGGTCCAGTCCCTTCCACATTATTTCGATACGAAGCGGTTTAAGAGGAACATCAACATGGAAGGAAAACCAATCATTACTCAATCCAAACACACCCCTACCTCAACAAATGATGTCAAACATCGGGCGTCGCGCTTGACGGCGTCGCGAGGTGCATAGACATCGACGGAGAGTGTCGATGGAGGAAGCGGCGTCTCCCCTTTTTATCACGGAGAGAAGAAAACAAGGTGTGACGTCGTTGGTGAGTTCCTGCGTCGGTGTCTCCTCCCATGTCGGGAAGAAAGAAGAGGATAGTGAATCCGGGTTCGCCGAGTTGATGCTCTTCTTCGGAGAGTTGGCGTTCTTCAACGAAGGAGATGAAGCGTTCTTCGAAAACTCAAGAGCTCTATCTCCAAAATTTCAACACATCAAGCCAACCCAAAAATAAAACAAGGATTCTCCTTCTTTTATTTTATCATGCCATCCATTTCAAAATTTAAATTTCAAAACACATAATTAATTAATTGAAGTTGTTCAACTAAATGTTTCATGTGTGTTTTCAAGAGTTTTGAGGGAGGGAGAGGGAGAAGGTGGAAAGATTTCACAAAATTATGAGGGGGTTTAAGGAGTTTTAGAGAATGTGAAGGGTTGAGGCTCGTGTGGGCCCCACCCCACATTTATCCTCACATGGGTTGTTAGAAATTCTAGTGGGTCCCATCCCAACTCCCCCATGTAGGATAAAACCACCTTAGATATAAAAATAATATTGTACCACAATTTTATTCACTTCTCATTTAATCCACAAAATTTAACTTCTTATCCCGTGAAAACGCATCTACAGTACAAGACCTCTTAAGAAATTACCGGCACTGCGAGTACATCGGTGCCCTCAGATTTCAATTCCGAGCACCGGTTAAAAAGATAGTAAAACCTGCTCATTCGTTTACTGAACAGACCTGAGCTAAACTTTTGAAATTGATTCCAGGCACACCGAGACTCGGAATCAAGTGCTGTCAGTAGCCACAGACTCGTAAAATTCCGAAGTATTTAAGAAAAAAATTTCCTTGAAATTTCTGGGTCTTTACATTCTATATTTGATAAATTTTATTTTCAAATTGGGAAAGTCAGGTAATATATGTATAACTCGTTTTCATTCATAAAAAATATCTTTGGACTGATTTGTTTAATTTTTCCCTTGTTTATTTTTTTGTAATTATACTAATTTTTTTTACCAAACATATTTTACATTATTTGATATATATAGGATAATTAATTTTTAGAATGTACATAATCACTGGAATTTGATTGTATTATAACCATTTTCTTTTCTAGAATACATCAAAAGAATTTTAGGTGTTAAATATTTAGTAGGAACTGTAGAAGTATTGAGTAAAATTCCACCATTCTATTTCATTTATTTCATAGAATATAATTTTTCTCAACCATGATATTGTAAAAGAGTTCAACATAAATCATAAAGTGTAATATTTTTATATTCATTTGATCAAAAGTGGTCGTCATAGATTCCCACCCATTAGTAGATATTTTATTTATATTTTCAATAAGTATTTCATCTTCTCATCATATATCTCCCATGGATTTTATAATGTTGACTATTTTCATAAACCATTATTTTCAATTTCAATAGGTTTTCCAAAAGGGAATTCAATGGCTTGAAATACCTCTATATAAATTTATATTATAGTTTCAAAAAACGTTTGATGTTCTAAAATGATTAATTTATCATTTAACATATAATATTTGTAGCTCAACAATAATAAATCTTATTATATTTGTTTCTAGTCATTGATAATAACATAGTATACCTTACATTGTAATTATATTAATATGAATTTATTTTCTTGTTTGAAAAGATGTAAAATACTTTTCAGGGATTCTATAATGTATATTGAGCATTAAAAAATTTCAACTCCATTATTGATGACAAAATTCATCATTATATTCCTATTGCATTCATAATTACCTCCATAAAAAACAATGGTCTAGTTTGGTTCAGATTATCAATGGATCAATCATTTAGTCCTTCTTTCATTTAATAATTTTTTCCCCAATTCAAGTTATTATAAAAGGTATTTATAATTTTTTTACCAAAGTCTATGTAGATAAGAAAATGTAAATAAATTAAAATGGTTAGAAAAAAATTTAAGCAGCATAATCTTCCTTTGACACCAAATATATATATCAGAATTACATAAAATTGGCTCGGATACCAATTAATGGATTTAAATGTATATGAAGATGAAAAACTACAATAAGGTGAATTTTTTGTTCAAAAATTTTATTTATTACCTTAAATGAATCTTATTTTAATAAAGTCAAACAAATAATGTGCACACAAAGTCATTGATATTCAAATGGTAGTGAGAGTTATACCATGGGACTGATAAAATAGATAAAATAATCAAGTATATTTTTATATATAGTCCCATGTGTTATTTTGGGATTCTATATTAACAACATATAGAATCGTAGTCAATAATAATTGGTAAATGTAATCAAAATTTAATCATATTTCCAGATGAAAATTATTTATCAGAGTATTCTAAAAAGTATCACAATCATAATGGTTATGGTAAATTAGACTATTTCAATGTTACAAATTTTTTCTACAAGCGTATAGAATTTTAATTAGGGTACTAATAATTTATTCATATTCATGTGTTCGTATATTGTCCCCTTGCAGATTTGAGCAAGGGGAAATGGTCCCTTGGAGGTGGATTATATTGTTGAACTTCAGAAATGGTGAGTTGATTCCTTAGGGATATAGGCTGTTTTCACTATATGGTACATGGGTTATTAATCTTGACATGGGGTTCATCATTTAATTATTTTACATTACTCAATATGGAATTTTCCATCAGTATTCATAATATAATTTTTCTTTTTTTACATCTCCATTGTACGAGAAAAAATGTTCTCATATTCTATTTTAATGATGAAAGATGATAGTCACCAACCCATGGGGTCCAGGATTTCCCTTCGGGCAATGTGACGACCATTTTGGATATCGGGTTATAATAGTAACCGAGATGGATCATGACAAAGTGTTATTAGTTCCGAATGATGATATTTTAGCATGAAGTCATTATGAATTTTTGAGTTTTTTTGGACATAGGAGGTAGTTGCGACTGAGTTCATAACTCGATCTACGCATAATAAACCATCCGTCTTCATTAGCGGATGGGGAACAATTCCATGTCGATTAGTTATACTATTATCCATACTTTTATTTGGATAAGTTGAATTTAAAATATGGTTATTCTATCAGTTCGGATTAATTTCAATGTTTCATTGTTTGAGTGTTAATATGATACCATTTTGGTTGTCCACTATGTTATGTATAACACTCCCTGTGATAATTCATTTGAATCTAATACAGGTTTACGATGTTCCTGATCCTGAATGAGAAAAACCTTTTATAGACACAATACTGATTGAGGTGATTGTGTGCACCGTTAAATATATTGGAAAATCACCACATCATGTTCTCATTCAGGCACTAGCTATGGAACATCAGAAAAACATAGTCCAAAAATATTCTCAGTAGTTATTTCACCAGAATCTAGAACCACTCAATGGATAAAATGATCCTCAAAAGGATACATAGAGTTTGAGAATAATGGAGGGTTTGTTTGGGTTTTTGGCACACCTAAGGAAATAAAAGGAACTTATTCCACCTTTATATAAGATGGTATGTGAAAGAGATAGTAAG
The DNA here is from genome assembly GCA_963277665.1 of Viscum album. Classification (NCBI taxonomy): domain Eukaryota; kingdom Viridiplantae; phylum Streptophyta; class Magnoliopsida; order Santalales; family Viscaceae; genus Viscum; species Viscum album. The sequence goes on along the minus strand of OY728151.1, from coordinate 12,537,090 downwards.
AAATTATAATAAAAAAGAAACATGATGCCTTAGAGTGAAATGATATTAATGTTCGTTTAAATGACAAGTTATATATAGAATCATTTTTGTTATCCAATCCCACTGGGTTCATTAAACTCGATCAGGCCGACATGACTGTGACAGAGTTTGAAAAGTATTTTTATGAGATCATGCCATTTACATCTATTATATTATTGAAATAGAGGATAATGGATCAACGGGTCGATTAGGGACCTCATCAAGATATTCATTCTTAGGTTTTAATTCTAAAAATTCCTTCTAATTCTCATGTACAGGATAGAGAACTTATGGTTGAAATAGAAATGGCTAGAATGTCAGGCTTATCATATTATTCATTCTCATCCAATTATTGTGTTATTTAATTCTACTGAAAGTGGATGTGTGATGATTCTCATGGGTGTTTTAAGAATCATGGGCATTACAGGGATCATGCAATAATTGAAATAGGTCCCTTGTTGTGCTACCAATGTGGAATATCATGACATTAAAGGTGGGTCTACACTAAGGCACCCAAGAACTGTCACTCATGTAGATGTTCATGGAATGTTCAGAGATTCATAAATGTTTAAACTTCTACTCTTAGTTTAATGGTATCATTAGAACATTCTAAATCTAAGGGGAAATAGATGATTTTTGTTAAAAAGGGTTCCATCCATAGGTAGTTGAATTGAAGCTTCTTCATGCAGTGGAAGTGTAACGCCCCTACCCCAGTTACTCAGATTCGGTGCATTATTATATAAAATTGGGATGATCATAAAAGATTATGTCTCGAAAGACCGATTAGTTTAGTAGACTTGGAAACACAAGATACACTCATAAGTCTTACATTACATCATAAAGTGAAAACAACAACAACAAAATAGTCTCCATAGTCCACACTCATATCCCCTTAGAAAATCCCTGCAGGTTAGCCATTAAATAATTTTTCACATCCTAGGAAAAATAAAACATGGAAAGGGGTGAGATCAGATGCTCAGTATGGATAACAATATAGCAGAAACATTCATAAATAAGCATAAAAAATTAAGGCAATGTATAACTAAAACAAAATCATTTTAAACATGAAATTCAGCATAATATGGAAAAAATAAAATGAAATAAATCCATTTACTTATTCACATGGATATTCTACTTGTCTAATAATCAAATGCAATATCAATAACCACTTTCATAATGATGGAATGCATAATTCTAGGCTGTCATAACCACATAGTCAAGGCCTGGAGCCAATACTACAAATAAGATTTTGTCAAGGCCTTGTTCCAAGACACTAGTTTGTCTCATGAGACCTACTGATGCATCGAGGAGCTATAGCGGGCTCCACCCATCACATACTAATTCCAAATCATTCCTCATATGAATAGGTTTAATTATAACATAAACATTCGTATTTAAACTAGATTATGAAATTTCAATAATTACTCCGTAAACCCTGAATGGTATAAAAATAACACATCTATAGTAAAACATATAACAAAACCTTCAATACAATATGTATGTTTTGTATCATAATAAATAAACATCATATAAGCTTAAAATCAATCAAAGGATTTTGACATAGATGAAATCAAAACTATTTGAGAGAAATATCTCTTTTTTGAAATAATTTAAAAGTAACTTAATTATAAAAAACCTTTACATTCAAAATATTCTTATATGCTTGTGAGGGATACTTTGAGAATTTTATAAGAGCGGAAAATATCCGCACCCACCGTATAAGTTAAAAAACAATCTTACCTTAATTTTGTCGAAAATGTTAAAAGTACCTAGTTTGGAAAATGACGGAAATATTTCTTTTAAACCATTTAATAAAAATTCAAACAAGGGTATAAACGACTTTAACCCATAGTCTAGTAAATAGTAATTGTTTTTGGAATACATTGTTAAGAAACATCGATGTGGATGATAAAGAAGTCCCAGTAGATAATTTCATATAAACAACCTCGGATAATGAAGAGATTGTAGAATTAACCCTTACCCTATAATTTTCCTTGGTAGAGGGTCGGTTAAAATCCGGTATAATTGTGAAATATTTTTTATTAAATTATACAAGAATCATATACATTAATATGATATCATATATGATCTTTTAACATTGTTATGTTGATAATATCTTGGTATTATCGTCGTTTTGGGTGTTAACAGATTCGTTTTCTTTTATATTCCTTGTTATGTGAGTCATATTTGTTATGGATGGGATGTATCTCATTAATACCCATAATGATATCAAGTATTTAAACATTATTTTTAATCATATAATTAAAATTAGTCATGAATGGATACGATGGGGAATGAATCTCATCACGTTCGTGGAGACGGTAATCCGTACGTACGCACGAGCAACACTATCATTATTTTGATATTAAAATAATATATAATTGTATGGTATATCATATATAAAGAATCATTATCATGTTATATTTTTTATTTACATAAATTACACATCATTATTATACCCATTAAAATAATAATGTATTGAATAACAATTACACCACGACGTGGAGATGGTAATCCGTACGTACGCATGTATGGTGATATGTCATTCAAAGGATTGATAGAATAATGAATATGGATGTAACATATTTATAATAACATCACAATATAAGGATGATACTTGATTTGTTATTTTATAATGTAAATAACAATGAAAGTTGAAGTGGAAGACGAAAAGAACTTGAAAGAGGGTGGTGAAATTATTACCTCTTCTTCAGGTTCTTCATTTTGATTTGATCAAAAGGTCTCTTTAAGTTTGATTAATGACCAAAGTAGGGCCTCTAGGATGAAGTGAGGATAGTTTAGAGGGTATTTGGGTAGGGGTTGACTGAGTCAAAAGGCTTGTAAGGTGTGAATTAGAGATAAGGGGAGTGCCCTTTTATAAGATGGGTGAGGGGGACCTTAGGAAAAGCTAGAAATATTTTTTTATAATAAAATAATTTTCGGATTACAATGGCTCAAAAACGTATTATTTAAAGGATATGGTGGGGATGGGTCTAAAACCACTCAACCAATAGGTTTTAGACTACTTTGGGTCACTATATTAACTTTTTTATTTTAGATTTAACTCGTAGTTAAATAGTTTGACATTTACCATGTCTCATTGTATTTTTATATTATATGGTTAATAAACATACTATATACCTCTATGTGAACCCAAAGTGGTTCATTAATGATACCCATATCATTATATATGTCTTTTGTCTAATCCATATATTTTTAGGAATATAATATAAATTAATAATATAATATTTGTTTTAAAAACACATTTATGTCAATTTTGACATTATTTGGGATTTTTTTCTAAATTAATTATAGAATTATTAATTCAAATAAAATTCATATAACCAACCCTAATATGTCCTATTAACCTAGAAAATTATTGGAATTCATAAAAAGTGTCAAATTACATTTATTTGGATATTTATAATATCAATTATTTTAATATTTCAGTAATTAGGTAATTACTGCATCACCATTGGGTCCTAAATATATTAAATTAATTAACATCTAAAAATTATAAATAAAATACCATTATGTATGAAATATTTTTATATTTTTAATGAATATTTATAGTCTATTTTTTCTTATGTATAACCCTATATTAAAAAAGTTTTGGTTATTGAAATTTGATTTTAACTCTTTTAACTCATCTTTTAATTAAAAAATAATAAGTGTTATAATCTAATCCAAGTTGACCAAAGAGGTTAATATTTTGTTAATAAGGTTTTTTTGTCGAATTATACTTATCCAATAAAATTATGACTTGTATTACGGTTATAATAATATCATTTTTACCCTTAATTTCCCTATTTACTTTTAATCGGGTTAAATAAAAGTAAAAAGTTACTATTCCCCAAAAATGTATTTTTATCTTATTGAACAACATTTTACTCCCTGATATTAATCATGTCTCATATTTTCTAAATTCAACTCACAGAAGTGGTAAAATTATGTTTTATATGAATTTTCAAATTCTCCTAGGAGATGGGTAAAAGACGGTGAAAAGTTCAATAAAATTTTTATATATCTATAATTATTATAAACTGACTCCAAGGAATTACATTGAAATTATATAGGTATTATGTATCTATTTTGACCTAAAATAAATTTAAATAAAATAAATAATCATTTAAATAAATATTCTGTTTTAAACTATCACTCAGTGTTTTTCACTATTCATCAATAATTGAATGTTTTCAGAAAAATCCCAAAAATTCACCCTAAGCTAATTTTGATTTTTCAAATCAAAAAATGAAGCCCATTTTGAAAGATAAAATTTATAAAATTTTAAAATGTGGGTATGACTATTCATAACGGCTAGTTTGATTGGTTATGGTGTGTGTTAGAACTCGAAGTTGCGTACTACACACGCTACTATATTATTCATTGAGAATCATAACGTGGAAGCTTGGGGAGTTTCACTCTCCCCTCATTCAAATAATATCATTCTCAAAATATCTTGAATATTACTTCATAAAAAGACTTGGGTGGTTCTTCATCATAAGTTCCTTGGGTTCCCATGTGGCCTCTTCCATCTTATGGTTTCTCCATAGAACTTTTACCAGACGAGTCGTCCGTTTTCTCTGTCTTGTATCAAGAATCATGACAGGCTATTTGCAATAAGACAGATCAGGTTCCAGTTCTAATTCCTCGTAGGTGAGTACATGCGTTGGTTCAGGCATGTATTTTCTCCACAGTGATACGGGGAACACATCGTGAACTTTGGAGAGATTCGGAATTATTTTCAAATGATAAGCTACAACCACAATTCGTTCTAGAATTTCAAAAGGTCCGATATACCTGAGACTCAATTTACCCTTCTTACTGAAATGTATAACACCCTTCCATGGAGATACCATCAAGAAAACATGATCTCCTACATGAAATTCCAAATCTATCTTTCGGTTATCCGCATATCTCTTCTGCCTGCTTTGATCTGCTTTGATGTGGTTTATGATTACCTTCACCTTTTCCATCATTTAATCAAAAAGTTATGGGCCTACAAGTTTTCTTTCACCAAAATCATCCCAACAGATTGGTGTGTGACATCTCTTTTCGTATAACGCTTCATATGGTGCCATCTGAATACTTGAATGGAAGATATTGTTATAGGAAAATTCTACCATAGGTAAATATCGATCTTGCATACCTTTAAAGACAGGGGAGCATGATCTCAACATGTCTTCTAAGGATTGAATTGTTTGTTTTGATTGTCCATCAGTTTTATGGTGGTATGTAGTGCTCAACAGAAGCTCAGTTTCTAGGGATTTCTGATGACATTTCAAGAATCTTGATGTTAAATGTGGATCACAGTTGGAATCAATCGATAGGGGTACTCCATGAAGTCTTACAACTTCATTAATATACATTCTTCATAGATTTTCAAGTGGTAATCCTTCTCTTATGGAAAGAAAATGTGCTGACTTGGAAAGATGATCAACAATGACCCATATTGAATCATTCCTTCTAGGAGTCATTTGTAGTCCGATGACAAAGTCCATCATAATATTATCCCATTTCCACTCAGGTATGGGAAGAGGTTGCACGAATCCCCCAGGCTGTTGCCTTCCAAATCTTAGTTATTGACAAACCATACATCTTGACACAAAATCAGCAATATCCCTCTTCATGTTGTCCCACCAAAAATGTTCCTTCAAATCACTATACATTGTTGTGCTCTCAGGGTGTATAGAGAAATTGGAACTATGAGCATCGTCCAACAGTTTCCTTTTTAGATCCGGTATATCGGGAACACAAAGTCTCTTCCAAAATTTCAAAATTCCATATTCATACACAAATTTACTCAATCTACCATCATTCACAGCTTTAATATTCTTTTTAAACACTTCATCATCATTTTGTGAATGATTTATTCTTTCTAGTAAAGATGGTTTGGAAATCATTTGAAAAAGTATTGATGTATCCCCTTCCATGGTTATTCCCATATCCATCTTTACTAGATCCATGAAAATATGATCCCTTTCAACTCTCATCTTTTTCAAAACTCCATGATCCTTTCCCCTCAAAGCATCTACCACTTTATTTTTCTTTCCCAGGTGGTAGTGTATCATGCAATCATAATCCTTGAGTAATTGAAGCCATCATATTTTCCTCATATTGAGTTCTTTCTGTGAGAAAATATACTTCAAACTCTTGTGATTGGTTTATATCTCACATTTTTTACCATAGAGATAATGTCTCTATATCTTCAAAGAAAAGATTAAAGAAGCTAACTCAAGATCATGAGTTGGATAGTTTTGTTCATGAATTTTTAGCCGTCGTGATGCATTGTCAATATCCCTATCATTCTATATAAGGACACAACCATGTACTTTCTTCGATTCATCACTATAAATAATGAACCCATTATTCCCTGATGGTAGAGTCATGATAGGAGCATTGACTAATCTTCTATTCAATTCTTTAAAGAATTCTTCAAACCTTTTTTTCCAAAAAAATTTAACCCCTTTTCGTGTGAGCTTTGTTAATGGGTTAGCCAACCGGGAAAAATTCTGGAAGAAATGTTGATAATAATATGCTAAACCAAAAAAACTGCATACCTCAGTTATACTCATTGGTGCTGGCTATTCATGGATTTATCTTTTCTTAGAAGGACCAACAAAAATTCCATCCATAGAGACAATATTGTCAGGAAAAGAAATCTCTTGATTCCAGAATTCACACTTGCTAAACTTCCCATATAATTCATATCTTCTCAGAGTCTTCAGGATAATGCACAAGTGATTTTCATGATCTTCATAGATTTTGGAGTATACCAATTTATCATTAATAAATACCAGTACCAAGTCATCAAGATATTCCTTGAAAACTCCATTCAGTATATACATAAAAACAAAGGGTGCATTAGTCATCCCAAAAGGCATTAATATAAACTCATAATGCCCGTACCTGGTTCAAAATGCTGTTTTCAGAATGTATTCCTTCTTCACACACAGTTTATGATATCCAGATCGAAGGTCAATCATTGAAAAATATTGATCTCCATGAAGTTAGTTGAATAAATCATCAATGTGAGGTAGGGGATACTTGTTCGTTATTGTAATATAATTGATCTCTCCATAGTCAATGAACAACCTCATGGATCCATCATTATTATCAACAAAAAGTACAGGGGCTCCCCATGGAGAAACACTAGGGAGAATAAATCCCTCAGTACTCAATTCCTTTAGTTTTTTCTTTAGTTTAACTAATTCCACAGTGGCAATTCTATAAGGGGTCTTTGATATGGGGCTTGAACCAGGAATTAAATCAATGGAAAACTCAATTTCTTGTTTTGGAGGATGTCCGAGTAAATCTTCTAGAAACACATCAACATATTCTCTCACAATAGGTATATCCATTATTTGAACATTCCTATCCTCACCCATAGTTATTTCATTATATTCCTCCCCAATAATTGAATTTAGTTGAGCTACTGGGGGTGGATCTAGATAAGAATCAGCTGGTGATGATTCTGCTATAAAAATATGGTGTTCTTTCTCATCATCATCAGAAATCATAACCTCCTTCTTCTTATAATAAATCTTTGCATCATGGTCCGGAAGCCAATCCATACCGAGGATTATATCAAATAAAATCATGGGTATGATAATGAGATCAGCAGATAAAGAACATTTATATGCTCTAATGGGAACGGATTCAAAAATCTTTGTTGTGATGATATTTCCTTTATGAGTTTAAACTGACAACTCCATTGTTAAATCAAATTGAAAATATATAATTTTCTTAGAAAACTGGGACGATATGAAACAATGCGATGATCCAGAATCAAATAAATCCTTTTTTAAACATGAGGAAACCATTAAATTACCCGCCACCAAGTCGTCCAGAGCTACTACCTCAGTAGTAATGATAGCATAATTATGCCCTTGATCCCTTGTCCTTTTATGAGGTAAGTTTATCCCATGCTTAGGACATTCATTTTCATAATTTCCCTTCTCCCTGCAATTGTAGTATTGAATATCGGTATCTTCTTTCATCGCCTTGCAATCACAAGCTTGTCGGCCTTTTTCACCACACTTGTGACAAACTCCCATTCCTTTTAGGAAAGTACCGATGTGTTTCTTCCCACATTTAATTGCAGGATGGATATTAAACTTTTCCATTCTTCCCCTTATTTACATTTCCAGAGTGATCATCAAATCTCTCCTTCTCTTGATTTTCTTTAAAGTCGTAAGCGTTAGAGAATATTTTTTCTGTCTTGATAGCACATGAGACAATATCTTTGTATGACGAGAAGGATTGTGAGACTAATTATTGATGGAGAAATGGTTTTAACCCATCAAAGAAAATATTAATATTACTTCTTGGGTTAGATATATAATTTTTAACATGACTTTCTAACCACGTAAAGTTAGACTCATACTTTGCGGCATTCTCATCCTCCTCTTGCCTCAGACTCAGAAATTGCCTTTCCATATCATCTCAATGGTCACGAGGAAAGTATTTATCTAAGAAGTGCTCTTTAAAATCCATCAATTACATATTTGATACTTCATCATCTTCCTTCATGTTTTGAATCAATGACCACCATTGATCAGCATCTCCAGTGAGGCAGTAAACTGCCATGAAAACATTTTTCTTTTCGCTACTCCCCAAGCATGGAATATTTTCTCTAAGGAATTTATCCATTGCTCAGCTACTAATGGATTTGTAATCCCATTGAATGTTGATGTTTGTTTCCTCATGAAGAGGTCTACCATTGACCCTCCACGTTGTGTATTAGGGTGCTCCATATTGGTAAGGTTATTATAATAACCTAAGTGAGTTGTCTCAGTATAGTGATAAGCTGATCAACACCAGTTGTATCACTAGGTCCACAATAATTATCTTGAGCAAGAGGGAAATACCTACATGGAGTGTGTGCATTGATACGGTTTCCATTCCTTCCACTAGGAACCATTTCTATACAATGGCATAAACAAAATTAGTTTATGAATCGCAATACATAAATCCAAACATGTAAAAAACATAACCTAAATTGAACAGTTTATGGATATATTCCATAAGCATAAAAATGTTTTCTATGTGGATGTATATACTCATAATCTCTTCACAATGGTTTTTAATGAAAATGTGAATTATCCTAAGCATACCCCCTAGTAGTGTCATAACCAAGAGTGCAGCAAGACCCATTGTCGTGCACCCGTTCCCGTTTGAGTCTAGCTCAATGCAGTGTATTTTGGGTTTTACCCCTAGGTACATATGTGCTAGATCTGCCTCTACCTGCTCATATCCATACAAGGGTGTATTTCTCAGAAAACTTACAAAATCTCTACAATACCAAAATTCTACGAAGTTCTTCTATACTAAACCTCTAAGTCTATCTTGGGGATATGTGCTCTAATCAGAGTTTATCTAAATCTTGTTTCCATGGTTTTTATTAATCTTCCTATGATACCAACTATAACATCCCAACCCTAGTTACCAAGAGTTGGTGCATTATTACGTAACATTAACATGATCACTAAAGATCATGTCTAGAAATACCAATTAGTTTAGTATCTTTCGAAACACTAGATACATTCATAAGTCTCACATTACATCATAAAGTGAAAAAAACAACAACAACATATTCTCAATATTCCACACTCATATCCCCTCATAATATCCCTACAGGGAATTCATAAAATAATTTTTCACATCCTGGAAAAAATAAAACACAGAAAGGGGTGAGCTCAGATGCTAAGTAAGGATAACAATATAGCAGAAACATTCATAAATAAGCCTAAACATTTAAGGAAATGTATAACTAAAACAAAAGCCTTTTAAATATGAACTTCAGAATAATATGGAAAAAATAAAATGAAATAATTCCATTTACTTATTCACATGGATATTATACTAATCAAATAATCAAATGCAATATCAATAAAAACTTTCATAATGATGGAATGTATAATACCAGACTATCATAACCCCATAGTCAAAGACATGTTCCAAGACAAAAAATAAGATTTTGTCAAGGCCTTCACCCACGGCACTAGTTTGCCTCATGAGACCTATCGATGTGTCGAGGAGCTATAGCGGGCTCCACCCGTCACATACTAAGTCCAATTCATTCATCATATGAACATGTTTAAACATAACATAAACATTCGTATTAAAACTAGCATACAAAATGTCAATAATTTTCCATAAACCATGGGTGGTATAAAATTAAAACATCCACAATCAAAAATATCAAAAAACATTCAATATAATATGGATGTTTTGTATCATAATAAATAAACTTCAAATAAGCTTAAAATCCATCAAAGGATGTTGACATAGATGAAATCAAAACTATTAGAGAGAAATATCTCTTTTTTGAAATCATTTAAAATTAACATAATTATAAAAGAAAAAATTTACTTTTAAAATCTTTTTATAATCTTGTGAGGGACGTTTCAACGATTTTATTACAGCAGAAAATAGCCGCACCCGCCATATATGTTAAACAACATTCTTACCTTAATTTTGTTGAAAAGGTTAAAAGTACATTGTTTTGAAAATGACGGAAAGATTTCTTTAAAACAATTTTATAAAAAGTCAAACAAGGATATAATTGTATTTAAAATATAGTCTAGTAAATAGTAAAAATGTTTTGGAATACGTTTTTATGAAACATGGATGTTGATGATAATAAAGTCCCAGAAGATAATTACGTATAAACAACCTCAGATAATGAAGAGATTCTAGAATTATCCCATACCTTGTAATTTTCCTTGGTAGAGGGTAGGTTAAACTCCGCTATAATGGATAAATAATTTTAATTAAATTATTCAAGATTCATATACATTAATATGATATCATATATGATCTTTTAACATTGTTTTGTCAACAATATCTTGGTATTATCGTCGTTTCGTGTGTTAACAGATTCGTTTTCCTTTATATTCCTTATTATTTTATTCATATTTATTATGGATGGGATGTGTCTTATTCATATCTAGAATGATTTCAAGTCTTTAAAAATTATTTGTAATCATCTAATGAAAATTTGTCATGAATAAATACAATGGGAAATGAATCTCATCGCGTTCGTGGAGACGGTAATCCGTACATACGCACGAGCGACAATATCATTCTTTTGATATTAAAATAATATATAATTGGATGTTATATCGTATATAATGAATAATTACCATGTTATATTAATTATTTACATGAATTATAAATCATTATTATAACCATCCAAATAATAATATATTGAATAACAATTACACCACGACGTGGAGACGACAATCCATACGTACACACATATGGTGACATGTAATTCATAGGATAGATAGAATAATGAATATGGTTGTAACATATTTATAATAACATTAAAGTATATAGATGAGACTTGATTTATTATTTTAGAATGGAAATAGAAAAGAAATAAGAAGTGGAAGAAGAAAAGAACATGAAAGTGGGTGGTGAAATTATTACCTCTTCTTCGGATTATTCCGTTTGATTTGATCAAAATGGCTCCATAGGTTGGATTTCTGACCGAAGGAGGGACTCTAGAATGAATGGGGGAAAATTTAGAGTTTATTCGGTCAGGTTTTGGCTGATACAAAAGGCTTTAAAGGTGTGAATTAGAGAGAAGGGGGTGTTCCCTTTTATAAGAGAGGTGAGCGGCACCTTAGGAAAAGCTAGAAATATTATTTTATAATAAAATAATTTTATGTTTATAATCGATCAAAAATATATTATTTAACTTATAAGGTGGTGATGGTTCGATAAACACTCACCCAATAGGTTTTAGATAGGTTTGTGTCACTATATTAACTTTATCTTTTAGCTTTAACTCTTTGTTAAATAGTTTGACATTTACTATGTCTCTATGTATTTTAATATTATATGGTTAATAAACATACTATATACTTCCAAGAGAACCCCAAGTGGTTCATTAATTATACACCTATCATTATATAAGTCTTTTGGAAAAAACCAATATTTTTAAGAATAGAATATCAATTATTAATATAATATATGTTTTAAAAAATCTTTTACGTCAATTTTGACAGTATTTGGTATTTTATTTTTTCTAACTTCATAACAACATTATTACTTCAAAAAAATTAATCTATCCAACACTAATAAGTCCAATAAACCCAAGAATTTTTTGGAATTCCTAAAAAGGCTCAAATTACATATATTTGTATATTTATAATATCAATTATTTTAATATTTCATTAATTACGTAATCAATTCATCACCATTGTGTCATAAATAAATTAACTTATTTTATGTCTAAAAATTATAAATAAAATACTATTATTTAGGAACTCGTTTTATTTTTCTGATGAATATTTATAGTTGAATTTATCTTATGTGTAACCCTATATTAAAAAAGTTTTAGTTATTAAAATTTGATTTTTACTCTTTTAACTTTTCTTTGTATTAAATAATAACTGTCCTAATCTAATCCATGGGGACCAAAGAGGATAATATTTTATACCTAAGGTCGTTATGAGTATAATTATACTTATCCAATAAAATTAGGACATGTTTTAGGGTAATTATAATATAATTTTTACCCTAAATTACCCTATTTACTTTTAACCGGGGTAAATAAAAGTTACAAGTTACTATTCATAAAAATATATTTTAATCTTATTGAACCACATTTTACTCCTTTATATTGACCATGTCTTTCAGATTTTTTAAATTCAACTCACATAATCGGTAAAATTATGTTTTATATGAATTTTCAAATTCTCCTCAGAGATGGGTAAAAGACGGTGAAAAGTTCAATAAATTTTTTATATATCTAATATTATTATAAACTGACTCCAATGAATAACATTGAAATTATATAGGTATTATGTATCTATTTTGACATAAAATAAATTAAAATAAAATAAAGAATAATTTAAATAAAAATTTGGTTTTATACTATAACTCAGTGTTTTTCACTATTCATCAAAAATTGAATGTATTCATGAAAATTTCAAAAATTCTCCCTAAGCTAATTTTGATATACCGAATACAAAAATGAAGACCATTTTGAAAGATAAAATTTATGAAATTTCAAAGAGTGGGTATTCCTATTCATAAAGGGTAGTTTAATTTGTTGTGGTGTGTGCTAGAACTCGAAGTTTCATACAACACACGCTACTGTATTATTCAAAGAGAATCATACCGTGGAAGCTTGGGGTGTTATAGGAAGAGTCTCTAGAAGAAAATGATTATAGGTCCAATGACTATGATAGGTAACATTACTATATATTTTTTATTACCGACTACTCTATTTTATACATGTGCATCTCATTTGTTAATTTTAACATACATTTTTAGTATGGTATACATATTATGGAGATTTTTTCTTCTGACATTGATATTACTACACCCTAGGGTATGAAGAGAGATATTGTTCATCATTCTCCTGATTTGGATTCTCTCTATCATATATTAAGCATGATTAGAGTTTTTTAGTTAAATGCATGAAATCTATTAACATATTTTTCATAATATATTGGATAATTTCCAACAGTTCCTGGATTAAGTTTTACCAACGAAAAGTCTTTTTTGATACACCACGTGGTGTTTTCATGTTTTCCCAGAAGAATGGGATCAAATATCGAGTAGGGTTGTACCTTCTTATCCAATTTTATGGAAAATAATTTTAGTGTTTTCCATTTATTTAGGTCAAGAATATTGGAATGGTGATCACAGACTTGTTTGTTTGTGTTCACAGACATGTTTCCTTATGACTTATCAATTATTCCATTGATAAAGGAGGTTGAGTTTTCAATTTAAATAATACATGTTACTCAAAAAATTTATATTCCCTCTATCATCATTGAGCTAACATAACTGAAAGTGTGGAGGTCCAAGTTCGATGATATTTGATTGAAAGGCATTATAAGTTTGAGTGTGTTAACATAGAAGGTTCACGTACTCTTTACATAGAAGGATGATCATTCACTTTTCTTGTTCATTGATTTTATATAGCTCAATCATGTGAATATAACGAAAAAAATATTTGCCTCAATGGATTTATGAACTTTTTCATCACTTGATTAGGGAGAAGTGGTTCTCACTGACCGACTATAGATCAGGTCACCATTAGTTAAGGATTAATGTGACTGACATTAAAAAAACCAAATTTCATAGTAGTTAGGACCATTACAAGTACATTTTCATGAATTTTATTCTAACCAATGATGCCTCTATTTTTTGAGTCATTAATGAATTGGATACTCTATATTTACTTGATACTTTCATTGTGGTATTTGTTGATTACATCCACTCTTTTTCTAAATCTGAGGTGGACATGTGCATCATCTATATTCATTTCTCAGATTACTTAGAAATCACTAGCTTTATTTCATGAATTTGAAATATGATTTCTGGATCCATGAATTGAGTTTCATAGGACACATGATGTGAAAATAATGAATATCAGTTGGGCCGGAGTAGGTGATGGATTCTATAATTTGGGAGAAATGAAAAAATTTCATCGAGATTCAGAGCTTCGTGGATTTAAAAGGATACTAACATTTTTTTGATAGGGAATTATCAAACCTATCTTCTATAATGAATTCACTAAGTCAAAAGGGAGTAAATTTCTTTTTAGTGTAAGAAATGTTAAAATGCATTTTTTAAATGAAATGTCTATTTACTAGTGTCCCTGTGTTGATTCTACTTGTGGATGGATAGGGCTATGCAGTATTCTATGAAACATCATGTTCATGCTTTTTATTATCACTTTTCTAAGGATACAATGCCTTTTTCTATATATCCCATAAACTTATGTAAAATAAGACTAATTATTTGACCCATGACCTTAAAGGCGAATTTTTAACTCAAGCATCTAAAGAGGTTGTGACATTAACACTATAGTGAAATTTTTACCATGTTTTCATACCAAAATATCTCAAGTTATACATTCTATCAAAAACATTTTAATGTACAATAGATGTGTTTGATGGAGTACTTAAAAGAATTCAAATTTAACAACACTATACCATGGGGAAAGGGAACATCTTTGAAGATTTCATGAGGAGGAATCTTTCAACCCATGTAGTAAAATAATTATCATAAGAGTGGAACTATATGGATATTTTTGGACAGATTCATATTAGAGTATAAGAGAAATTGACAAATGGTTCATTGTCAAGTGTTTAGTTGAAATCCACTCTTCTGAAATTGATTATGTTGGATCAGCATCATGATGATGAATTCTATAGCATTAGAATGTTTCTTTATGGGGGGGGGGGGGTAGAAGCCCTATGGTCATTCTCTAAAGAGGTAATTATAATCTATTAGAACCATTTTTGCTACAAAATACGTTATTGAAATCAATGATTTGGTATTTTGATAGTTCCATGTTGGATGTGATCCAATGAATAATAAAAATGTTATATGACATGAAACCGATGTGTTAGTTGTGAGGTTTGAGGTGGGGCATTGATGAATTTGTTTCTAATTGTTATACATTGAAACAGGTCATGGAATAGAAAGAGAAACCGTTGACCTAGCTTAGACATCTAATATTACCTACATGGAATTAGGAGTCAACAAACATAAACATTCTATTTGGGTTTCTACATACCCCAAGAATAAATAATGTTATTTGGGTTATGATCGATATGATGACGAAATAAGCTCACTTATTACCCAATTTTGATACAACCATATTTTAGGAGTTGGATAATATTTTTGTGATAGAGATTTTTTCTTTTTTATGGAGTTCTGTCTCTTATAATCATTGATTGGGATCCTCAGTTAACTTTCCTCTTTTGTAGAATACATCAAGAGTCACTAGGACCTTACATCCATTTGAGTACAACATACCATCCACAGTCAGTTGGATAGATAGAAAGAACATTATATATTATTGAGAATATACTTTGTACTTGTGTTCTGGACTTTCGTGGAGCATGGGATGTTTATTTGGTGTTGTATCAGTTTTTTTATTACAGTAGTTACTATTTAGTGATCAGGATGGAACCTTTTGAGGCCTTGTATAGCCAGACTTGTAAATATCCAATGTTCTAATCAGATATTGGTGATAGTTCCTTGGTCAAATTTTGGTTGGTGAAAGACATGATCCAATAGATTCAGTTATTTTATTAGAGTATTTTTATTGTGTTGATACAATCAAAATCTTATTTTGGTCATCAGTGAGGAAATTTGGAGTTCACAATTAGTTATTATTTTCTCTTGATGGGTTCACCTTGGTTAGTTCATCAACGTCTTGGGAGGAAATGGAATCTTGATCCATAATTTATTGGACTTTTTGAGGTTTTTTACAAGGTGGAAAATCTTTCATAATATTTTTCACTAACACCTCAATTAACATCGATACATTATGTGTTTCATGTATCTAATATTCTAGAGTATTTATCTGATATATCTCATTATCTAAGTAGGAATAATCATTATGTTGAAGCTAATTTATATGTGACTGAATGGCTAATTAGGATTGTAGATTCAGAGGCAAAGGTACTTTGTTGGAGGAAGATACATTTGGTTCGTGTGTTATGGAACCACAGTTCTGATTCAGATGACACATGGGAGAGGGATACATTGATAATTGAGAGATGGCCACATTTTTTAGCATGTGATTATATTTTTATTATTTAATAGAAAAATGATTCTATGGTGAGGAGGTTGTAACATACAATTATTAGTTTTAGGTATTGCAACACACATCTTTCTATTGAGATATTCTGGGGTTTTATTTGGGGTTACATATGGTTTAATGTTTAAGAGTCATGAAAATTATGGTTTACTACATGGTTCTTGTACGACTAGAGTAATATTTTTTTTAAAATAGATCCTATGAAAATAAAATATCATGGTTTGGTTAGAGATATGCACACGTCTTTTTCACGGTTAGTCAAGTAGTGTGTCCTATGATGATAAAAATTGCAACCTATTTATTCTTGGAGCATGCAGGTATTATTTAAATGATCCAAACCATTATTAAAAATTATCAAACTCATGTTTTAGGTCTGAAATTGTCATACTTATACCTTTCCTAGTTTCTATCAACCATGAATATTGTAAGGAAGATATTGGTACCCTCAAACCACTCCTGGATGAATATGAATGGTTGGGAAATTTTGGGCATTCCTCCTATAGTTTCTCTCCTCCTTCTGTTATTGATATGTCAAGTTCTCTATATTTCATTGTAGCATTTAATAGATATACATATGTTGTTTTAGGATCTAATAACCACTATTATATATATAAATATATGTTAGATTCTTGATTCCAAGATTTAGTTGTTGTCATCCATCTTTAACAATCCTCTTATAGGTTTTGGTGATTTGAAATCCATTGATCTTGAGGTAAGTTGTTTCATCATGTTTCAAAATTATTATTAAACCAATATTGCTTAATTAAATTTAAAATTTTCAAAATTAAATTAAATTCTCTAGTTTTAATTATGTGTATTTCAATTATTGGCTGGATAACCCCATTCATGTGAATTGGGGTTTTCCAGAAAAATGGTTATTGCCCGAAATTTAATTTTGATGAGATTAAAATGGATTAATTTTAATTAATGAATTTATGGAAATTGAATCAATTAAATTTCATATTTTAATTGATTAAAATAAATCTAGAGAATTTTTATAAACCCCCAATTCAAGTGAATTTAGTGATTCTGATGAAATTGATGGAATATTTTGAAATTTATAATTTTTTATTAAAAAGTTTATTTTATTTTAAAATTTCATAAAATGATAAAAAAATCATTGTTTATGAAAAATATTCATAAATGGTTTTGATGGAAACTGAGTGATTTTAATAGTTTTGGGAATTGGACGTTTTTTATTAAAAACCCACTATGGGTTTAATTGGAACATTGTCATATTGATATGGAGTATGGTATATAAATGTATTTTAACTAGTCTTAAAAAATTTTCTCATATTTTTTATGAAATATATCACATTAAATTCTTATGTAGTTATTTTATAATATTGGAGAACAATATCATGACATACAACCTCCTAAAATATCATATCCACACATCACATTCCATGGGCAATGATAATGAATCCTTTTTTCATTTGTTCAAGAGATGTATGTACATAGTTTTCCATATTCATATTGTTGGGTGTAGAGACCCGAATCTTGACATACATAGATATTACATTACTTTTCCAAAATACATAATACATAAGAAAAACAGATACACAAGGACCGTAATAGTTTAGTGTCTTTGGAAACTTTGAACGTAATCTTCTAATCGTAGTGAAGGATCTTAAAAATCTCCCATAAAGATCTTCCACTTTTTGTTTCCTTACCTAAAACCTTTATTTTAATCATGGGGGAAAATAAAACATAAAATGGGTGAGCTCAAATGCTCAGTAAGGTCAATCATGGATAAAATAAAACATACCATACACATTTGAACCTAAAAACATGAACATAATGTTTAAACATCAAAATCATGAGCAACGACTTAAAACATAAAAGTACATAAGTCATAGATAATAATGGAACATAAATAATGATAATGTAGCATGTGAATAAAACATGTAATTGTGGAATCCATTAATAACATGTAATGTTTTCCATAGTATCCAAGGCATTGCTGCCAAGACCATCTTAGTGGACAAAGTCCCTTTCTAAATCGAGTTCACTCCTCATTTCAGTCCTGTAACACTAAAACGGATTAACATACCATTTCGGCCATGTCTATCTCATGAGATATAAATCTTTACCCAATGCATTTGAGAGAGATATTGGTCCCACCCATCTCATAATGGAATCATTCATACTTGTGCCACAACATAAACATAAATCATTCATCATAGCCCAAAGAATAAAATGGGTATCATAAACATCATCCCATCACAACATAATCCATATAAAAAATGGATATCATTTCATCATAAGAACATTGAAACTATGTAAATCATATAGAAATTATACATTTAACATACACATATGAAATAATGTCATCTCAGTTGGAAAATGATTTTGATAAAACACTTGAAATGAATTCTTGAGGAAAATATCCTTTCTTCATCAAAATCAATTTCTTTTCACAAAACATCATTCAATTTTAAAAGAAAATGATTTTGTGGAAAATAGTCATGAAATATTTTGGAGGAAGCTTAATGAAAATAAGGCTTTATAAAACCGTATAAATCCTTTCATGCTTTATAAGTTAAAAAAACATTCTTCTTGTACTTTTGCCAGAAAAGTCAAAAAAGTATCTCGTAACGTAAATAAAAGAAAGATTCCTTACATACAATGTAGTAAAAGTAAAAAATGGGTAAAAAGGAATTTAAACATACATGAAAATTCTTTTATAAAACATGGACATTGATGATATAAATACTCCCAGTAAATACTTACGAATAATCAATCCCAGATAAAAATGAGATTTCCAAAATTATCCCTTACCTTAGGTCTGATATGCTTCGTACATATCCGAACCTCCTATATAATGATTTAAAAAATGTCATTGACTTATTACAGAATCATATTCATTGTTATGATATCATATATGGTTCACTTATGACTTTATATTGCCCATTCTTTTGTAAATTCCACGTTAAAGAGCGTTTTGGGTAAAATCGTTTCATTTGTCGTCCGTGTTTTGACTTGTAATTATTAATATGATTAATTTGATCATGATTAATTAATTCCAGAATATATAACTTGATTTATATATAATATATATTCAGAATATACATATATATATATATATAATAGATCGATAAATGGAAAGAAATACACCGTTCATAGAGACGGTAGGCCGTACGTACGCATGAACGTTGTTTTTGTTTCCTCATTGAATTGAATGGAATTAATTTGATGAAATAGATATATATATATATATATATATACATAAATCCAGTATCATTATTATGTCATATTTTTCATGATTACTTATTATATATACTTTATTATCCTTTATGAATGGTTAATCATTGAGAATGAATGTCATCGCGTCGTGGAGACGGTATTCCGTACGTACGCACGAGCGATGATATCGTTCCCATGATCGTGGAATATTATTGGAGTGTATGTATACTATTAAAGAATCAATATCACTTTACAATAATCATATATAGTTATTATTTACACCATTATACCCATCCAAGTAAGGTGGTGGTGGAAAATAGATTACACCACGGTGTGGAGACGGTATTCCGTACGTACACACGCGCGGTGATTTCGTTTTCCGTAGGATGGATAGATGGTGAAATAGGGTTTTTTAATACTTATAATAACATATCATTAAATTATTTACACTGATGTTATCTCTTCATAATGAAACAACCTAAGAAGAAGAATTGGAAGAATAAATAAATGTGAAAGAATCGGTAACGGGCATTGCCTCTTCTTTGAAGCGCTTATTTGAGACCTCCTTTTAGGGCACTATAATTGGTATTTGAAGAAGACCAAGACCTCTAAGATGTCTCTGGGGAAGTAGGTAGAATAAATTGGCAGGGATTTGCCGATATTGAAGGCTCAAAGTTGTGTGAGGAAGATAGGGAGGAGGTGCCCTTTTATAAGGGAGGAGAGGGGAACCTTTGAATAACTAAAAATATTATTTTATTATAAAGTCATATTCGGGATTTAATAGCTCCAAATTAATTTATTTCGAAGCTAAGGTGGGTATAGGTCGAAATAATCTCATCCAATAGAATTTATACATGTTTAGGTCATTATATTAAACATAGATTTTAGTTTTAACTCTTAGTTAATTAGATTGACATTTACAATGTCACTTTGTATTTTTATATTATATAGTTAATAAACTTACCATATACTTCCAAGCGACCCCCAAGTGGTCCACTAATGATACACCTATCATGATATAAGTATATTGGCCGATCCGTTGATTTTTAGAAATATAATAACAATTTTTAATATAATATTTGTTTTAAAAACAATTTTATGTCAATTTTCACACTATTTGGTAATTGATTTGTGTGAAAGTCATAACAGAATGATTAGTTCGAAATAATTTAATTAAATCAATACTAACATGTCATATTAACATAGAAAATTATTTTAATTCATAAAAAGTCTCAAATTACATTTATTTGGGTATTTATAACAACAATTATGTCAATATTTCATTAAAAAGATAATTACAGCATCATAATTGTTTCATAAATAAATTAACTTATATTAAGTCTAAAAATAATAAATAATATAAAATTATTTAGGAAATCTTTTTATATTTCTAATGAATATTTATAGTCGAATTTATCTTATGTATAACCATATATTAAAAATGATTTAGTTATTAAACATTGATTTTAACTATTTTAACACTTCTTTAAATAAATTAATAATAAATGTCCTAATATAATCCAAGTGGGCCTAAATGGTCATATTTTATTCCTAAGGTTATTTTTGGTGGAATTAAACTTATCCAATAGAATTAGGACCTGTGCTAGGGTAATAGTAATATCATTTTACCCTTAATTACCCTATTTACTTTTAACCGTGGTAAAAAAAGTAAAAGGTTACTATTCACCAAAAATTATTTTCATCTCATTGAACCAAATTTTAGTCTTTTATATTAACCGTGTCTCTCAGATTTTCGAAATTCCACTCACAGAAGTGGTAAAATAATGTTTTATGAAAAATTCAATTTTTTTAACCACCACTTAGTGGTTTCACTATTCATCAAAAAATGAAAGTTTCCAGAAAAATACAAAAAATTAGGCCTAAGATATATTTGATATTATGAATTCAAAAATGATATCTATTTTACCAAATTCAAAAAATATCAGTTGCATTAATTAATTTAAAAATTAGTTCCCATCATCAAAACAAATAGCGTGTTTTTAAGAGATAATAACTATCAAAAGATTGACACTTGTTTATGTCTTGTTTAAATGTGAAATTACACCCAATGACAAACATTGTATTAAATTTTAAAAATATATTCTAAATATACTTCAAAACCACTAAAATTAATAATTTATCACTATTAATTATTTCGATTAAAAAATTTGGTTTTAATTAAAATATATTAATTTCCACTATTCACCAGAATATGAAAGTTATATGAAAAGTACCAAAATTTCTCCCTAAGCTAATTTTGATATTCCAAATCCAAAAATGAAGTCAATTTTGAAAGATAAAATTTATAAAATTTCAAAAAGTGTGTATTACTATTCATAACGGCTGGTTCATAATAATATTATAATAATATCTCGTTTAGTGAAACTCGGTATTGCGTACTACACACGCTATCGAGGAAGGTTGTGATTGTGTGTAATGCAGCCAAGTTAGGATTGCGTGTTATGAAAGACGCCTTTATTGTAACATACAACACACGAAATCAATACAATTAAAAAGAATATTTCTCATAAAATCTCGGGGTGTTACATTCTACCCCCCTTAAAATAAATTTCGCCCTCGAAATTCGTCGTGGTTATAAATGGGTTACTACTCAAAAGTTTCTTTAATAGAAACCCACATCGTAAATAGGAAAATCAAAACTAATCTTTAAAAACTAAAGTATGAAACATAACGGTTACCCAAATTAACTAGTCACTGGGTTTCCACATAAGAGAACATAGGTGAAAATATGGATATGAAAGAGAGACCTAACCATCATGTTCTGATGGGGAGTGGTAGAGAACATGGCTATGAAAAATACAACAATCACAAAGCTATAGATTTGTGATGATCTAAGGTACCATCTGATTCATCAGATATAAGGGAACTAGGACAACATTTTTGGTTTTCAAGATCATTTCCCTAAAGATGATGAATTAAAAGAAATAATTACATGATTTTGGTATAATCTCACTGTTGTTCGTGAATTGATCAATTTACACTTCATCCCTTAAAGAAATGAAATTTAATTTGTTATTCGTGATGTGTTATCAGATCATGTGATAGAATGATGGGTCATTCCATCTGTTTCAAACAAAAGATTAGCAAAAGTTATAAGTCCATCATATGGTTAGATTAATCGTATATGGTTCCAAAAATGAACTTATACTTCATATATCATACCGCTTAATAAAATAAAACTAGTTTCTACTAACCAGGGACTTCCTGTAGGCCAGTGGTAGGCGATAAAGGCCAGTCGCACTTCAGTTGTGGGTTCGATTCCCACAGCCTTGTCTGACGCGATGGGTTGTCGCCCGTCCTGTAGGTTGTCCTTTTTCTAAAACAATATTACTATAACATCACATCAATAATATTGAAAAAACTTCTATCCTTAAATAATACTATCTTATGTCCAACATAATATTTTCCAATCTTTAGGGTTATCCATAATACTACAATCCACTCTCATAATATAGTGAAACGATTACCAGAGATTTAATACCATCGTTGATCCCCATATATCATAAGATATGTCTTGTTGGTCACATTCCAAGCATTCGAAGGCCTTAGTCATGTGTTCTCTTGAAAAATGAATACCCATTGAACCTTAGTGAAAACATGAATGCAGTTAAAAGTTAACACTTTCCACATACCGAAATCCTCAAAATTCTATATACTCAAACCATGATATCACTTAGTACTTATATCAATCATGAGCTCATGAATACAATCAAACATCTCATTATCTTCTTATTCCTTCATTATGCGCAAATCATCTACCTTACAAAAATATCTGAATAACCTTCCATGGTTACTGGTACAACTCAACATATACTTTCAAATACTTTTAGGAAAAACAATAGTGTAACAATCCTTAGATGATTCTTTATTCCATAGTACCATTAACTGTACAACATAACTCTCGATAAACATACAATCATTCCACTACCTTCTAAAACAACTGACTGAGCTTCAACACTTCTTTCAGCTCATATATCATTTGTAGTCTCCTCATCATCATCCACATAAATAGTACCCATATGACCATGCTGATTCTCTTAATGAGATTTTCCATTAGGGCATTGGTTTGCATAATTCCCGTACATTCCACATTTAAAACATCTAATCATTGCTGATGTCATAGAAATACCATTATCCTTGTCTATGGTGTTAACTGAACCTTTTACTTTGCACTTACTGGCTTTTTGTGCTTCTTTTCCACACCCAAAGCATCTTCCAGTTCCTTTGAAACAATCTCCCAGATGCCTCTTCCCACATGATTCACATGAGGGAAATTGAACTTTATTTCCTTTATGATCATCATGAAACTCCATATTTCTCTTATTATCTGAGTCGGGAAACATACCAAAGTTGAGATTATTGATCATATTATGAGATTGCTGATTAGGCATAATAACGATGTTTGGACTTCCAGATCCCGTTTCATTTGGTTTCTCATGAAGAATATCATTCCATTGTCTGTCATATCCTCCATTATCGTGAATCTTCCTGTTTCCAGCCATTTTCTAAAACCCAAAAAGAATAGTGTCAGAGGAAAAAATCATGCTAGGGAAAACAACATAGTAAAGGGGGAGTTCCCTCAATATCTAACAACTTAGATTAAATTCTAGGATCGTTACCATAGTTCTAGGACTATATCCTATACGTATACTTATCCTTAGGGACATCTCTATACATACCTTAGAAATATGTCTTGGGATCTCACTAACATTTTTGCATCATAGTTTCCAATGGTTGACTAAACCTTTCCTCTAATACCAACTGTAGAGACCTGAAGTTTGACGTACATAGATATTACATTACTTTTTCGGAATACATAACACATAACAAAAATAGACACACAAGGACCGTAATAGTTTAGTGTCT
Organism: Viscum album; assembly: GCA_963277665.1. Classification (NCBI taxonomy): domain Eukaryota; kingdom Viridiplantae; phylum Streptophyta; class Magnoliopsida; order Santalales; family Viscaceae; genus Viscum; species Viscum album. The sequence goes on along the minus strand of OY728151.1, from coordinate 12,512,417 downwards.
TTGGAAACTTGGAACGTAATCTTCGAATCGTGGTGAAAGATGTTCAACATCTCCCATAAAGATCTTCCACTTTTTGTTTCCTTATATAAAACCTTTTTTTTAATCCTGGGAGAAAATAAAACATAAAAAGGGTGAGCTCAAATGCTCACTAATGGTAATAATGGATAAAAAAACATACCATACACATTTGAACCTAAAAACATGAACATAATGTTTAAAAATCAAAATCTTGAACAACGACTTAAAACATAGAAGTACATAAGTTATAGATAATAATGGAACATAAATAATGATAACATAGAATGAGAATAAAACATGTAATTGTGGAATCCATTAATCACTTGTAATGATTTCCATAGTATCTAAGGCATTGCTTCCAAGACCATCTTAGTGGAAAAAGTCCCTTTCTGAATCGAGGTCACACCTTATTTCAGTCCTGTAACACTGAAACAGATTAACTTACCGTTCCAGCCATGTCTATCTCTTGAGATATAAATCTTTACCCAATGCATTGGAAGGAGATATAAGTCCCACCCATCTCATAATGAAATCATTCTTACTTGTGCCACAATATAAACATAAATCATTAATCATAACCCAAAGAATAAAATGGGTATCATAAATATCATCCAATCATAACATAATCCATATAAAAAATGGATATCATTTCATCATAAGAATAGTGAAACCATGTAAATCATAGATACATTATACTTGAAACATATACATATGTAATAATGTCATCTTAGATGGAAAATGATTTTGATAAAACACTTGAAATGGATTATTGAGGAAAATATCCTTTCTTCATCAAAATCAATTTCTTTTCACAAAACATCATACAATTTTAAAAGAAAATGATTTTGCTGAAAATAGGCATGAAATGTTTTGGAGGAAGCTTCAGGAAAATAAAGCTTTATAAAACCGTAAAAATCCTTTCATGCCATATAAGTTAAAAAACATTCTTCTAGTACTTTTGCCGGAAAATTCAAAAAAGTACCTCAAAACGTAAACAAAAGAAAGATTCCTTACATACCAGGTAGTAAAAGTCAAAAATGGATAAAATAGAATTTAAACAAACATGAAAACTCTTTTTTAAAACATGGACATGGATGATATAAATAACCCCAGTAAATACCTACGAATAATCAATCCCGGATAAAAATGAGATTTGCAAAATTATCCCTTACCTTAGGTCCGATATGCTTTGTACGTATCCGAACCTCCTGTATAATGATTTAAATAATGTCATTGACTTATTACAGAATCATATTCATTGTTATGATATCATATATGGTTCACTTATGACTTTATATTACCCGTTCTTTTGTAAATTCCATGTTAAAGAGCGTTTTGGGTAAAATCGTTTCATTTGTCGTCTGTGATTTGACTTGTAATTATTCATATGATTACTTAGATCATGATAACATAATTCCAGAATATAAAACATTATTTATATATAATATATATTCATAATATACATATATATAATAGATTGATAAATGGAATGAAATACACAGTTCATGGAGACGGTAGGTCGTACGTACGCATGAACGTTGTTTTCATTTCCTCATTGAATTGAAAGGAATTAATTGGATGACATACATATATATATACACACATAAATCCAGTATCAATATTATGTCATATATTTTATGATTAATTATTATATATACTTTATAATCCTTTATGAATGGTTAATCATTGAGAATGAATCTCATCGCGTCGTGGAGACGGTATTCCGTACGTACTCATGAGCGATGATATCGTTCCCATGATCATGGAATATTATTGGAGTGTATGTATACTATTACAGAGTAAATATCACATTACAATAATCATATATAGTTATTATTTACACCATTATACCCATCCAATTAAGGTGGTGGTGGAAAATAGATTACACCACGACGTGGAGACGGTATTCCGTACGTACACACGCGCGGTGATTTCGTTTTCCGTAGGATGGATAGATGGTGAAATAGGGTTGTTTCATACTTATAATAACATATCAGTATATGAGTGATACTGATGTTATTACTTCATAATAAAACAACCTAAGAAGAAGAAGTGTAAGAAGAAATAAAGGTGAAAGAATCGGTAACAGACATTACCTCTTCTTTGAAGCGCCTCTTTGAGACCTCCTCATAGGGCACTAAAATTGATCTTTGAAGAAGACCAGGACCTATAGGATATTTCTAGGTAAGTGGAGAAGAGAATTTGCCAGGGTTTGGCCGATCATGAAGGCTCAAAGTGGTGTGAGGAAGAGAGGGAGGAGGTGCCCTTTTATAAGGGAAGAGAGGGGCACCTTTGGTATAACTATAAATACTATTTTATTATAAAGTTATATTTGGTTTTTAATAGCTCCAAATTGATTTATTTAGAAGCTAAGGTGGGGATATGTCGAAATCCTATCATCCAATAGAATTTAGACAAGTTTAGGTCATTATATTAACCTTAACTTTTAGTTTTAACTCGTAGTTAATTAGATTGACATTTACCATGTCACTTTGTATTTTTATATTATATAGTTAATAAACTTACCATATATATCCAAGCGCCCCCCAAGAGGTCCATTAATGATACACCTATCATGATATAAGTATATTGGATGAACATTAGATTTTTAAAAATATAATAACAATTTTTTAATATAATATTTGTTTTAAAGTCCCTTTTATGTCAATTTTGACACTATTTGGTAATTGATTTTTGTGAAAGTCATAACAGAATTATTAGGGTATTTATAACATCAATTATGTCAATATTTCATTAATAAGATAATTACTGCATCATAATTATTTCACAAATAAATTAAATTATTTTAAGTCTAACAATTATATATAAAATACCATTATTTGGAAAATCTTGTTAGCTTTCTAATGAATATTTATAGTTGAATTTATCTTATGTATAACCCTATATTAAAAATGATTTAGTTATTAAACTTTGATTTAAACTATTTTAACCCTTCTTTAAATAAATTAATAATAAATGTCCTAATCTAATCCAAGTGGGCCTAAATGGTCATATTTTATTCCTAAGGTTGTTTTTGGCCGAATTACACTTATCCAATAGAATTAGGACATGTGTTAGGGTAATAGTAATATCATTTTTACCCTTAATTACCCTATTTACTTTTAACTATTGAAAAAAAGAAAAAAGTTACTATTCACCAAAAATTATTTTCATCTCATTGAACCACACTTTAGTCTTTGATATTAACCGTGTCTCTCGGATTTCCGAAATTCCACTCACATAAGCGGTAAAATTATGTTTTATGAAAAATTCAGTTTTTTTAACTACCACTCAGTGGTTTAACTATTCATCAAAAAAATGAAAGATTCCAGAAAAATACCAAAAATTAGGCCTACGCTATATTTGATATTTTGAATTAAAAAATTATGTCTATTTTACCAAATTAAAAACATATCAGTTGCATTAATTAATTTAAAAATTAGTTCCCATCGTCAAAACAAATAGCATGTTCTTAAGAGATAATAAATATCAAAAGATTGACACCTGTTTATGTCTGGTTTAAATGTGAAATTACATCAAATGACCAACATTGTATTAAATTGTAAAAATATATTCTAAATATACTTTAAAACCACTAAAATTAATAATTTATCACTATTAATTATTTGGATTAAAAAAGTTGTTTTTAATTAAAATTTATTAATTTCCACTATTCATCAGAATATGAAAGTTATCCGAAAAGTCCCAAAATTTCACCCTAATCTAATTTCGATATTCCGAATCCAAAAATGAAGTCTATTTTGAATGATAAAGTTTATAAAATTTCAAAAAGTGGGTATAACTATTCAGAACGGCTAGTTCATAATAATATTATAATAATATCTTGTTTAGTGAAACTCGGTATTGCGTACTACACACGCTATCGAGGAAGGTCGTGATTGCGTGTAATGCAGCCATGTTAGGGTTGTGTGTTGTGAAAGACTCCTTTTTTGTAACATACAACACAGGACATCAATAAAATTAAAAAGAATATTTCTCATAAAATCTATGGGTGTTACATTTGGTCCCCATATCATAGAACAATTGTACCAACATAGAACATTACCACATTGTCCACATTTTTGTATTTTAAATTTAAATTCCACTATAATAAACTATTTTTCATTCCCTGAGAATTTATATAAACTATATTATATAAATGTGTTTATTCATTCCATTTTGTTAAATGTGAAATTTATGTAATGTATCCTTCATTTAAAGGTAAATTCCATCAATTTAAATGAATTTCCTTCATTTGAAATGTGAATCATGTATTGAAAAAATTATGTCCAAATTTTATATTTTAATGACTATTTTTTTGATATACTTTCTCAAATTAGAAACCTGTTTATATAAAAATTGATATATCATTTTTTTAATTAAACATTGGCATATTATAAAAGAATACTTGGTGAAATCTTATTGGGCATTGGTTCACACACAACATGTTACTCTTGGTGATTGTGGATTATCTCCTTCTAGGTTTGAGTAAGGGGAATGGTTCTCTTGGGGTGGATCCAGTCATTATACCTCAGACATGGTGAGATGTTTTCTTAAAGGTATGGGTTGTTTTCCCTTTATGATACTTGTAGTGTAGTATTTTGGGACTTTAGTTCATTTTTAACTTCTGGTACATTGCTCATATATTATTTTTCCATTCATATTCATATTGTCTTGTTTCTTTTATTACTTCCCCGATGTTGTGGAAAAATTGTTTCCATGTTAATTTTGTATAATGCGAGGTGCTAGTCGTAGACCCTTGGTGATCTAGAATTACCTTCAGGCTCTAATAGGACCATCATGGTTATGGTGATACCAAGGATTCCAAGATGTTTCATGACTCCACCCGAGGATAAGATAAATGTATTTTATGTTATAATAAAATTTAATTGTAATTACGTCATTTATTTCAAAAACATGAATTCACACATTTTGGCCACACTATTAGAAAAATTGGATTCCAACTGTGAGGACATATTGTTCCATGAACCACTATCACATAGTTATGGAACATGGCTAGAAAAACCATGCGCTAACCTTGAATTTGGTCTCCACTAAGTACTTTAGACCCCTCACACAGTAGTGCTTCCATTGTGTGTGGTTTCCTTAATAGTTGTGAACATACTCCGGACTCTACAACTCCATTAATTGTTTACACACATCATACATCATGGGTTTCGTGGTTTTTACAAACCATGTGGCCCATCATTTTTTCACCAAACCTAAGATGCGTGGGGTGGAGACCCCTAATAATCTTTTTACAAGATTAGGTATTCATATTTATTCAAAACTGTGTAATTATATAGAAATTAAAAAGATTCATACCTCATGTAAAACCTATGACAATAAAATATTAAAATGAAAACATAATATTATAGGGATGATACTATAATTATTTTTCTCATGGTGATAAAATATTTGAACGAGATCTAGGAATAAATAAATGATAAAACATTGTAGTAAACTATAATTTTTCTTCATATAATCTAGTTCTCTTTACATATAAATCCTATATATGATATGTATATGATCAAAACATTGACATTGTGACTTTGGTAAAGATGCATATAAGTGATTTTTGTAGGTATTGGATTTTGAATAATGATCATGATGTGTGTATAGAAGATGAGAGGAGGAACTCTTTTATAAGTTGGAGTTATGGAATTGTTCAAAATTATCTAAAATAATAAAATATATTAATGTATTAGTAAAGAAAAAATTATCTAAAATAGAAAATTTTATAAAATACGATGATATATGGTCAATTTATTTCATTAAAATAGATAGTATTCATATTTGTAGGTCATTGTAACCATTATCTATTTGGTTTAACCTCCCATGTAGAACTGTTTTATTCTTACCTGTGGTGATTTTTTTTTTCTTTTTTGAATATTATTTATGAAAAAATAAATTTCCCATATCACATAGTATTAATTATAATTATTAATAATTTGGACTCCATTTTATCATATTCAATTACCAATATTGGAAGAAGTTTATTTAAATGTAATCCTGATAAACATAGTTAAAAATGGATTACAAAAAAAGGAGTTGGAAATTATAATAACGTTTCATACAACATTAAATTATAATATTCCAAAAAAAAATTTATTTTATTATAAATAATATAATTTAAATAATATTTCATTGAATATGTTTTAAAAAATGTTTAACCTTTTCAATTATTGAAACAGAATAGTAGTTTTCAATAACATGCAGTATCCTTCAAAATTCCCCAAAATATCATAATTTATAGAAAAATAAACCAAATATATTCACACTATTATAATATTCATACAATAAATTTAAAATTAATTTGATTATATATTCATAATTATAAAAAAATTTCATAAAAATAATAATATTATTTTCCTATAAATAGTAAAAAAATCTTTTTTAATGAAATATATCTTTTGAGAATAAACTAGATTTACTAAAAATCATCTTTTTGTTGGGAATTAAGAAATAAATGTTTCTTATATAATTCCATGATATATATTTCATAATTTTATCATTTTAATATAATTCAATTGAATTGAATTTTCAAAACATTATTATTTAATGAAAAATATTTCTATGGTCTCTAAAGGATCAGTGTATCAAGATATATATGCAATCAAAAATATAATTCTTTTAAAATGTTGACATTTTACATTCATCCATAACAAATGATTTTATACATGAAATATTCATGTATATTAAATTAAAATCATTTGAAGGTCGGTTATCGATATAAGATCATCAGGTTCTGAAATATATTCATTTATATAATGTTTTCTACAAAGTACCTTTACCAGTCGAGTAGTATAATTATTCAAAACATTTTCTCTAGTTCCATGAATCTATATAGGAAATTCAAATAATGATTTTCCAGATTCCTTGTATATTTATTAAAGTGATAAGAGATGTGTTGGGTATTAAATTTAATTCATTCACAATATGTTATGGAACACATCAGTCATTATAAAGTTTTTATAAGTCATTTACTATTGGCATACCATGGCTATAATTAAATAAAAAATTTCAAGGCATATGATATAACTATAGAACATATTTTCTTTCATATAAAATATATAACACTATTTAATGATGATTATTTCTTGAAAACATGGTCTCCCATATGAAATTCCAAATCATTACTTCTATTTTTGGAAAAATTATTTTTTCCTTCATATTTCACATCACGACCTGTCATAGTGGGGATCATTCCCTAAATACCCCAATCGCACCTCGAATAGGCTAGGGAAACTGACTAGGACTAAATAGTAATATCCTATAAATGAGAAGAATTATCCTTAAGTACTTATACACGCATCTCTGAGCCACCTGCTCATATGTTTCTTCCTGGAGATTATCATGTTTCCACCAAAAAAATTACTAAAAAATAATTCACCCAAGAAGGATACTCCCCCCAACATATAAAATCTAACATGTGTGCTCGCAACATTTCCCCCAAAACCTAAATGGTCTGCTTTGTCCGGACGTCTATCGGTGGGTGAACCATTGTGTATAATGAAAAAGTGGTTCCAAAACACCTCCATGAGTTGTTTCAACAAGTGGGATGTAAAGATAGAATAATGATATAAAACAATCATCGATGAGACTAATTGGAGATGAACTATATTCTAAACATAGAGGCATCTCAATCTATCTATGGAACATTGGTTTCCGATAGGTAGGAAGTGGGCTAATTTTTTGAGTCAGTCTATGATCCTACAGATGGAATCATGCCTCCTGGATGAATGTTTTAATCCAATAAAAAATATATTGATATCCCATTTCCCATATATTTCATCCCCTGAAGGGGTTAATCTAACCCTGGTAGAATTTGGTGTTCAGCCTTCCCTTGTTAACAAGTAAGCCATCATGAAATGAAATTTTAATCTCTATTCCTCATCCCCGACCACAAAAAATGATGTCAGATGCCCCAATACATCTTCCCCAAACAATGATGTACCACCAAAGGGGATGGATGGTACACCCTGAGAAACTCCTCCTACAATTCCACCGGTACATCTATTCTACCTCTAAAAAAATAACAATCTCACCACCATTTGAATATCCATCAAGATCATGTCCTTTGTATATCTTATAATATTAGGTCTCATAGTAAGTATCCCAACACAGTACCTCCATACATCGGTGTTAGAGTGTAATTTTGGAATCCATCGATAAAGGCAATCTACTCTATATCCATCCACAAAATATATCTGTAATGATGCTAATTGGTTTGATGCCATAATCTAAAAATCAATACTAGGTCAACTTATGACAAAATATACAATTACATTATTAATCCTAGAAGTATCGACAATCTAAAATTAATCGTCTTGGAGGAACATTAGGAATCACCTCAATATCAGGTTCATATAATTTTGACATAAGATACAATATAGAATACTATGATAGGAGTATATCACAAACTAATCTCTAATCTAATTCTGTCTCTACATATTCAATGCGAAGACTACCATTGCTAGCTCAAGATAATTTCTCTCATTTTTATAATCATGTTGTATCAACAAGAACGAACCATAAGAAATGTACGCATTCCCCAATATCGTTATACAACTATTCCCATTCATTGATACATCACCGAACATCCCGTATTCAATGCCTTATTATGGTAACATCATCATGGGAATGAAAGTCAACCACTACCTCATCTCTAGAGTGAATTTTTAGCACTTATATGTCCACACGAACGGCTTACAAATTATTTTCAAAGCATTCAAAAGTGTTCCCACTCTAGAGAAGTTGTCTAAAACACTCTGATCTTACCTTGTCAATGCATGTCTGCTCCATAAAATAGTAACAATATTTGGTGGATCCCAATCAAACACTATATCTACCATTTCTAGATAGACAACAACTCAAGCCTCTAGGATGACATGTCCTAGAATATGGACCTCTTGAATATAGAACAGACACTTAGAGAGATTCCCAAAGAGTTAGTGTTATCAAAATGTGTTCAAGACCTCTCACAAGTGTCTTTTATACTCCTCATCAGACTCCAAGTACAATATAAATTCATCAATGAAGACCACCAAAAACTGGTCTTTGTAAGGGTTAAAGATACCGTTCATGAGTCCCACGAACACTAATGAGGATTTCATAATTCCATACAGAATCACCATGTACTCACAGTGATTGTAATGGAATTTGAAATATATGGTAGATATATTTTCATCCCATACACACATCTTTTGATATCTTGATTTGATGTATATCTTCAAGAACGATTGTTCTTATTTAAATTAATCAAAGGTTCCCATGATCCTTGTTATTGTATTTTTTATTCATGGTCACCTAATTCAAGAGATGGTGATCCAAAAATAACCTCGTGAACCTGACTGCCTTATTGGAAATCAAAATTTTATATTTCCAGGGTGAAATAATGGGTCTCACAAATCCCTACCTCTATAAGTCATCCAAATGAACCTTTATCTAGAGAATCACTACATGAGCCAATAGTTATGTATGTGTAGATATCAGTGACATCCTGGTGTGTATATAATTGATGATTTCCATCTATTTGTGGGGAGGCAAGCCAGTGAAATCTTCTAAAAAGACGTCCTCATACTCCTCCATCATGATAGGAAAGTGATGACTTATATCACACACATCACAAAGTGTGAGTCTAGAAAACTGATGAGTAATCTGTTGCATCCTTCAATGTGTTATTTAATAATGTTTTTCTTGGTTTTCCTTTTCACTAATAACGAAAAACTCATTCCACTACTATGGAAACACCATAATCATCGCCTAATATAGTCAATCTCAGCATGAACTATGAATAACTAGTCCATACCAATAATGACGTCGTAATGTCATGACACCTCTACAAAGAGATACCAATTGAAACTATCACCTTCAAGAGTCGGGTCACACTATTGGATGCAATCCATGATCATTGGGATCCTTTGGTAGGTGTCTCCATGCCTGTGGGTTGAGTAAATTATTCAACTGAGATGTCTATGTCTTAATCAAGATTCATGGATGTAAAAGAATGACTAGAAAATGTGTGTATCAATACATTGGATAACGTAGAAATACATTTAGATCAATCAACATATCATTACTGTAGTCCCATGATGATATGCCTCAATTGCATGATGTTTTACCCTCCCTTATCGTGTTGGACCCTAAGCCAAGAATGGACCTCTTGGGGGCGGTGGTGGTAATATGTCAAAAAATAATCCACCTATTATTGCTCTCATTACTCCTATAGCATATATGTCACTCTAGAGACCACCCTACTCATATCTCTATCTCTACCTCGGTGGACTATCTGTAGTCCCCTTGTGAGTAGTACAATGGTTTAGAAAATCTCTAGAGAATTGTCCCTTTATGCTACATGAATAACATCATATGTCCCCCAACTATCAAAATCCACCCTCAGATCACCTCTTGATGCATCTGACCCGCATGGATCCCTGTTACTACAATCGGATACCTACTACCATGTTCTCTTCTTTTTATTCACATTTCTGAATAACAATGGTTGTATTTTTCTAGACAAGGATATCTCAATGAAAAAGTATCTCTCAAGCACCATAACATAGATAGAAATGCACATAGAGGTAACACTGTCTCGTATGTGCGTATGAAAGCATATCTCAATGTTATGATCCCAAAATTACATATTGTGTATCATGTCCGTTGAGTAAATTGAGATGATTGTATGCGTCAATAAATACTCATATACCGATTGTTCATTCTACAAGAGCTGTAAAATCTCATTGATATGCATATCCATTAGCATATAAGGTGATAATTAAGATAAAAAATGGTTATTATAATTTGTCTGTGGATGTGTCTCCTAATTGTATAATCAATAACAAAAAACCCACCATCACCGTGATCTATCATGTAGAAGGCCCGCAAAAAGGACCAACATTTGATCTTCGAGTGTCCTAATAAGATGGAATACTCAAGTCTCCACCTCAAGATTGTTCTCAGTTACCTATCATTTGGGATCTCCTTGAATAATGTGAGGTATTTTTTTTTGAAACTCGTGATGCGTGCTTAGCATATAATCTTTATCCTCTGGTATTGCGAGTACCAGGTGCTTCTCTACAGGTTGTGGTATTTCTGGTGCACCACATAGAGGTTTTATCTCGGGTACAAAACCATATATTGATGCCCTATCATTACATGGATCATCGTCATTATCACATAATGGAATCATAGCTGGAAGTCTACATTGAGGCATCCGATTAAAAAACAAGATGTTCAATAGTAAATATATTATATTTATGGAGCTAACTCAATGAAATGGAACCACAATCCATTTCTACATAATACATGTACAATTATTTTTCCTAGAAATAATATTTTCATGTAATTAGTAGCAATTAAGGTTCCTAGAGTCATAATTTATTGATACATCATCCACTACACTAGAAATGGAGTCCCTATCATGAAATGTGAACCCCGTACAATTAACACTATTGGCGCAAAACCATCCTCATAGGCTCCCGATACAAAATTTTAACTGAACATCATTTGATACCATAATTTCAAAACCCATCCTAGTGGAGCCCAAGAAGGAATATCTGACAAATGGGTGTCATTATCCTTATTTACATTTATGCATGCACACATCTCCACGACACACATGATGAAATTTAAAAACACTAAGTAAACACTGTTTAAAATACACTATATCCCCAAACTAGATAACACCTCAGTCTCATAGGTCTCACAATCCACCACCTAGTTTTGGTCTTCCAAGGAATTCTTGAAATGGATAATCATAATTGTAAAACACAATACATGTTAGAAAGAACCCAATTGTGGGTTAGTTTTCCAGTACTCATTTGGACACCCCAAAACCACAATGGAATGAAAAAATGAAATACCACAATGAAATAATTTTCAGACACATGTAGGTACATTACAACATGACATATAATAAGAAAATTCATATATTATCATCAGAAAGGCCACACCATCAGGCAGTCTAATCATATGGTCAGCCGTATGGTTTTTCTCGAAGAATGCTTGTTACGGAAGATCTCACTCCTCGAGCCATGATATCATCGCATACACTCACGAAGATGTATAACCAATTTATGAACATCCCAAATAATAATGTATTATTTATGGAATATTATAATTCAATTGATAGGGGATCACCCCCATCACACTGGGGGTTACCAAATATCCAATATAGATCAACATGCAATGTAGGTGATCATGCCCAGTCACACTAGGGGATACAACAGACCCTACCGATATGGACCACATGGTGGATGATCTTCTTCCTACTCACATAGGATATGCAATTCCAAAGGCCCCACTAGGGGTGATAGAGGACTGCACTCCAGTACCAGGGAAGGATTCCTGACTATATCTGGGATATGAACTCTCGAGGGGATTACAATCTATATATGTGGAAATAATACCATATTGAACCCTCAATGAATGTAAAAAGGGTCCAACAATGAAAAACCCAATAAGGAATGACCTACATCATTTGTTCTTATCATCCTCAAACCATTTATATTGGAAGGTTAAATGAGGATGAATTAAAATAAGCCTCTCAATAATTCCACAAATGAATCTCATGCCACTAATACCATTGACCCGATGATCAATCTATTCATGGATTAACCAACATTCATCAAGGAAATATAGAACGATGAAAATCCCAAAGAAAAAACCAACCAACATTGAATAAGATCAACCACTTCCAAAGGATGCCCATTGTGTTGTCATCATTAGTGAGGTTCCTTCTAATCTGCTTCACATTGATCTTTGATCCATGTTCCATCATTATTTGTTTGACAGAGTTCTTCCGTGGATCTACCAAGAGTTTCCCCAACGTTACCATAGTAAAGTTTCAAACCCTTGAATTTATACATAAGGGTAAATTTATGGGTATTTTAGATGCATCAAAAAATTTAATTTTTATTTATATTATTTAAACAATATTACATCCTTTTTGTTTTTTTCTAGTGATGACCAGTTCTGACTAAGGTTAAGTCACACTATGTGAAAACACCACATTAGAAATCAATGGTTGTCTTGGGTTTAATTATGAGTCACCATTCATGAGTTATTATTATTTTATAATGAAAATAAATTTATTTAATTATTTTATTTACTATGACACCTTTGTATAATTTTACTACATATGACCCATGCCGAACAAATTTAGGAAGTGGCTAGGGTAATGAACCATTCTGAGCTCAAGGGTAGCCCAATATTTTTTATACATTAACCCATTTAAGATTTGTTTCGCCTTTATAGGAAAAATGTGTGTTCTTTCTAGTAAAATGTTTAATATATTTCAATAAATTATTCTAGGAACAACATGCTTCCAAATCGGACTCTGCCTTACCACCTGGTAATGAAATCATTCTATATAATATTTAAAAATAACACATGAAATATCCAAGATGATATAATGAATCTATAATATGATTTGGAATAAACATTGAATATGTTTTTCCTCCTCAAATTTTTGTGGCTATACAAGATTACTTTCATCAAATTCAGCCCAAAAACTATACATGAAATATTATCCATATAGTTGTATAAATAGTGCCATATGAATACTTGAATAAAAGATATTGTTATAGTAAAAATATAAAAATGAAAATTATGATCCCACATATCTGTATTTTCATTTGATCATGACCTCAACATGTATTATAATGTATGGATTTTCCTTTTACATTTTCAGTTATTTTGAGGATGGGTTTTCATTATCAAATGAAGCTCAATATCAAGAAACATAATAAAAATTCCACAATATTAATTTAAATAATTAAACATGATGAAACAAAGATGATAATAGTAACCCAAGAAGTCTTAAAAAAGAATTAATAACGATTATAGGGAGGATCTTAAGAGTTAAACATTCTTATATTTATAAAAATGTGCATAATTGGTATGGTGATTAACAATAACCAATATTAAATCATTCCATATAAGATTAACAGGTAAAACACCATAAATTTCTACAATAATTTAATTTCATTTAAACATAGTAACACATATTTTAGAATGAGTATTCTATGATACAATCTAGAATCCTTCAGTTGTTAAAAACCCAAATATCAAGACACAAAATTATTAATTCTATGAATTGTATATTTCTATTAATAATTTTCTATAAAGATATATACATGCTGGGGATACCAAGTTGAATTCATATATTGGATCTATGATAATAATCTAAAAATAAATTTCTAGCTCATGTATTTATTGAACACATTAACTATTTTGATATTTTAGAATGATATCTTTATACATGATGTATTCTAATTTCCCTTCATTCCTGGAGACATTTTTTTGTTTAAAATTTTCATTAATAGGATGAGATAAATATATATTTTACAATTTGCTAGGTTTCTTAATCCTTGATAAAAAGTGGGATTATTCTTATTCTATAATAATTAACAAGAAAATATTTACTAAATCAATGATTACAGGATCCCTTTTAATCATCATCTTAGTTAGGTCTTTATGACTATTCATCCTCAATGCATCCACTACATTATTTTGAATCCCTTGGTGGTAGAGAGTATATATTTAAAAATCCTTGAGTAGATCATGAAAACATATATTCCTCATGTTGATCAATTTCGATGAAAATAAGTATTTTAGAATCATATCCTCTATGTTTATTTGCCAATTTTTTATAGAGATAATTCATCGATATCATCAAAGAAATTATTATATATTATAACTCAATTTATGTAGCTAGTTATTTTCCATTATTCATTAACTACAATGATTCATAGGAAGTAATGTTATAATTACATTTTGTGAAAAGAGTATGTAACATCATTTTCACACCACAAAATAAAAAATTACATCATTTCCTAAGGTAGTGTAAAAACTTTTAAATTTAGCAATATCTTCTTAGATTATATAAAATATTCTTAAATGTTTTTTCCATATGAACTTACTAACCTTATGAGTAATATTGGCTAATTATATATCCAAAGGTTAAATTTTTATAAAATACATAATGATATCCAGGAAAAAATGATTCTACATACCTGAGAAGTGTTTTTTTTGTTTGATTATATTATTTAACTGGATTTTACATTATTACATATTCAAATATTCAAACCTTATGAGATAATATGGGTGAGAAATGAAAATTTTTTATTTGTGAATTCTTATTTTCTTAATATAATATATATGTTTATTGACTAATAGTCATAAAATTTATCTAAAATTTATTATCATGGCCCTCATAGTTATTGTTAGGTAAAAGAATAAAATTAATAAATATCATAAATAATATAAAGATATTCCTTGAATATTATTACCAATAGACCCATAGCAATTGGTTGTTCCTGATTTAATCCAAATTGAATTACTATAAATTTGTGATGTTCTTAACTCATTTGAAGGAATATCATCAAAATATAGTCCTTCTTAAAATGAAATTGATAATAAATAAATAAATTTGAATATTTTAAATATATTTATCTTTACGTGGTTGAGTGAATAAGTAATAACTGAGAGGGAGATATATATAGTAAATATATGTTCTTCATTGTTCTAGAATTTTATTCCCAATTTTAATTTAACTAACTCATATATTTATATTTCTTCTTATGGAATTGAATAGGGGATCCCCCATGATAAAATCTAGGGAATATAAATCACTTAATACATAAATAATCTTATCATTTTTAGTTCCACCAATTATGTAGTTTTTATTTAATATTGATTCCATGATATGGGGCTCACATTTGGAACTTAATTTTATAAAAATATATTAAATATTAATCCATACCATGGATTATATCAAAATAAACCATTGTTATAATAATAAATATGAAATTATGTTTTTAATGGTCTATAATTTAAACTATCTAAAAATATATAATTTCTTTGAGATTTTATCATAATGTTTTGAAACTAAAGGCACTTATAAAGGTGTTAAGGATATTTTTGAATTTTCATGGAAAATAAAAATGATATAAAAGGTGTGACAAGATCAATAATAAAATATTATATTATCTAAATTTAATGATATTAATTATGCACCATAAAATAAATATTTTGGAAAATCAACCTTTGAGGCAATGAAGACATATTAACAGATCTCCCCCATTATCCTCTTACGTAGTATATTCACTTAATTGTGGTGAGATTTGTGTATGAAATAAAACATTTTAGTATAATAATGACACTAAATATTTGGGGATTAATTATTAAAATTAAATTAATTATTCAAAAAACCATTATCACTACAAAAATAAAAACCTATCATGAACAATATATATTTTATAGGATGTTTCATTAAAAATTATCACATTTATGAAATTGTATCATTTTCTTTTTATTCAATAATGATATACATTTATATGGATAGTCATAAAAAATATTCTTCTATTGATTTCAATTTTATGATATGGGGTCTAGTAAATTTAATCAAAATCTTAATGGAATGTTAAATAAATTCATAATTCGATGAAATAATTTGAAAAACTAGTTCCCATTAGAAACTATATATAATCCCCATAAAGACATATTTAATTTTATTTTTTGGAATATATATGTATTTAATGGAATTATTTTGTAATATTGTAAATATAGTGTCATTCTATACCATAAATTTTTATTGATTTTTAAATATAAAATTATTTTATCATTTTCCAATCACTATTATCAAACTAGTTATTTTTCAGAGGATGTAACATTAATATTTCTCCACTCTATGATATCTATATATTCATCCTCCTTTGTGTTTTGGATCAATGGCTACCATTCATCTACATATGCATTCAAATAAAACACATCTAGAATTAATGTATAACATTAATCATCCAAAATTTTGAAATATAATTTTTATAGACATTATCATTTCCTCAATAAAAAATGGGTTTTTTGTTCTGTTAAAACATGTAGGCTTATATCACATTAAGTGAACCAACATAGGAGAATCATATTTTGGAATAAATGTTATATCCATTTGGGAATGGAT
The DNA here is from genome assembly GCA_963277665.1 of Viscum album. Taxonomy (NCBI): domain Eukaryota; kingdom Viridiplantae; phylum Streptophyta; class Magnoliopsida; order Santalales; family Viscaceae; genus Viscum; species Viscum album. The sequence goes on along the minus strand of OY728151.1, from coordinate 12,495,439 downwards.
ATTAAATAAACCATCAGAAATTATCACTAATAAGTCCATGATAATATTAGTTTTAGTACTAGATATATTTGATTTCATAGTAGCGAAATATCTAATATTTATACATCTTTTGATGCACTTTAATTTTATATTTTCCATAAATTGATAATTGAACATTAGGAGTTAGATTATTATGATCATGAATACTGAGTCGTACAATAAAATGTGTATAATGATAAAAGGTCTCAAAAATTATAATGTATTATTAATACTATCTAGCTAGTTTTGTTATAGTTCCCATGGATTCTATAGAACATCCTTAGATACAATCGATAATAACGTCAAGTATATTAACCTAGAACCAACGTCTACAATATTAATTCTCAAAGATTTAAATTATACCATCATAGAGGATAGGAAATTTATATACTATTGAATAACTAAATTCATTTATCATTTCAATATAATATTATAAATATATAATAAAAAGAATAAAATATATATTACTTCATTTGAATTACTCATAATATATATTAGGTCCACCAGGTAGAATACCCTTAGAGGGGGAGGGGGTGAATCAGGGTATGAAAAAAAAAACATTCTCTAGTGCAGATCTGTTTTCATTGTTAGACAGTACTGAATTATCACCTCTTCCCATAGAAATATATGAACAGATATGAAATCATGCATGTGAGACAAAAAATTTTATTTTGATAACCATCACTGTGATATGTCCATGGATCATACAATGACAATATACCGATATACCAAAATCACTAAGGCTCAATGCCAATAACGAGTAAAATGTTCAGGCTAGATCTTCAATGCCTAGGCTCACTTGCATTAAAAGGGTTATAGTCTACTCACTTAATTCCCAAGGTTTACTCCATATTCCTCTTTCTCTGGCTCACTTCTAGTGGAATGGGTGAACATCTTTCTCATCCTTCACTCATTTCTCTTGGAAAGGAATCCACTAAAATCGTATCAACTGGTTGGTGAAACACTATTTATGGACATGTAGGACCCCTCATTTTCATAAATTCTTGCATCCTAAACTATAGGTATATGATCTGTTGATGTTCCATTTTCACCCATATATGAATTCCACCTTCACATTAACTGTTAGGTATCAAAAAATACTTTCAAAAACTGAATTGAACATTTTCAAGCTTCCTTGTACAAACCAAGAACCACCTTTTCCCCCAAACACATTGTAGGGGTTTGGTATGTGAAAATAATGGATTGGATACTGATGCCTCTATTGTGACCCTCCCCTGTCCTCAGACTACCTCCACCTTCGATATCACGTATGACAACCGTAACTGATTCTGCGAACCTTCGCTGCAAATCCCTTCTATCCATGAAATGTTCTCTATTCACAGACTGCCTTCGATTCTGTATACCAGAGTCCCCCTCCCCCTAGCATACTACTTTCATAATTCTCCCTCCCGCGTATCAGAGATTCCTATTTAGTGTATCAAGAAATCTTCTTCTGCGTACCATAGATCCCTCTCTGCGTACCAGACATCCTTTGCGAGTTAATAATTACTGCAAACACAATCTGCGAAATTTATCCCACACGAACCACTTTTCATTCTCGATCATCCCTTCCCAAACTACCATTTTCCTTCACCGAAGTCCCAGAGAAAAATATGATCTGTAATGATGTTCAATCTCTATATTAACTGGTGGTATTAACAAATCTTATATTTGCAATGATATTCGCTTAATCCGCTATGTCGAGATTTAACAAATCGTTGATCATGCCTCCACTGCATAACAATCATCCAGCCACTGCTAACCTCAAGCCATCCATGAACCATTTTTACACCACCTGTATACTGCCTTAACCATTACACGGTCGATCTCTTCCACTGTCGACATGCCAAACGCATACCGCACCACTATCCACCACGAACCATTTTTGGTTCCACAAACCACATCAGCATACCATTCCCACTTACTGGTACGCGACCGCGTACCCTTCCCGGACATGGTACATAGTTCTCATCCTATTACACCTTTCTTCAAAGTTCATCATGCCCCTCACTCCTGGGAAACGACGCCAACTTAAATAACTATCTTTAGTAAACACCAAGCATTCTCATTTGTGGTCATCTTGCTCTTTCAACAAGAACAACAACAGCCAAAACATACTAAGAAGATTTTTTGAGGGTTTTTTCCCAATAGTATCCTTATTGATATCCAAGGGATAATAAAATGGTATCTACTGGACCTCGGGTTGACTAGAGCTAGTGTCTTCTATCTACTACATTAGTGTGACTACAAGGTATCAGGACCTAAAGGATTGATCAATTTAGTTGTATTGGAATGAAAAACAAATAAGTTAATATTTCATTAAAATAGAAAACAGTAATTGAAACAATTTTTTTCTAATTAATCAACTTCAAGGATAACTATAATCCTTCTTAGTAAGACCCTGCATATGATTAATAGTACAGATCTTGTATTCCATGGAAAAAAATAACAAGGGTGATCTTGAGTTTTTAATAAGGTAAATTTATAGATTTATAAATAATCACTTATTGAAAATAAATACTATCGAATTGTAAATAATATAACAAACCTAACATGTAAGTAAATAACTAATATGGATCTTGATAAACAATATCTACATGTAATAATTGAAAATAAATTTCATTGAAATGACCAAAAAATATTGAATGGTAAGAAAATGAATCAAAATTCATTTAATAAATTAACTAAAATGATTTGTATCCACGGATATGTTGACGAAAAATTCCATCGTTGAATAATAAATAAATCTCAATGAGTGAAATTCATTATTCATGTACATCTTTTCATAGAAACATGAAAACCTATTACCATCAAGACCGTTCACAAGGTGGTTTAAAAGTAATGGTAGAAACCAATATTCACATTTATTCAACTCATGAGAACATATCGATTCATCGAGGAACTATATAATGTCTGGGATCCAACCATCATTAAAGGTACAAATAATTACTCATATTGAATAATCACATTAACTAATATGCCTTGTCAAACAACCATACAGATGAGACATACTTATTGACCATTAATTTCAAAATTAATCAAATAACGATCAAAGTATGCACTTTATTTAAAAATATATATGGTTTATGATATAGTAATATTCATGAAAAATTAAATGGATAATTTTTGGATATTCAATGTTTGATAAGAATGTGATATGAAATATTTCCAGTAGACTAAAAAAGAAATAAAGCAAGTAAATTTGAATATAATTCATGAAAAAATTATTAATGAACCATCCATATTAATAATATTGAATGTATCAATACAAAAAATACCAAGGGTTTTTTTCATTGATGAAATGAAAATAATAACTTTTAAAAACATTCTTCAATAAAATATTATTTTATAATGAAAAAAATTGAAAGCATTTTTTGTTTATAATAACATGTAATAAAATTTCCTTTAATTATATCCATTTTAAACCTAAAAATAGTGCTTCAATGAAATAATGGAGGATAAATCCACAAATGTTGTACGAGGTAAATAGAATATTTCATTTGATTGCTAAAAAATATTGGAAAATTCCATTTTAGGAGAGGGATATAATGGTTTATTTTAAAAAATGGGAAAATACAAAAAGGGAAAAAATTATTTTTTGAATCGTTTTAAAAATTATGAAACGTTTTTTGAAAATTTTTAATAAAACATTATCTTTATATGAAAATTGGTTCTCTGACTAAAGAGAAAATTGATGTTTGGATTTCATAAAAACATTTTCTAAAACAGTTTGAGCACCAAAGAGTGGAAAAATTGAACTAGTACTTGAAAATGGTAATTAATAACCACATAAGAAAAAAATTATTTATTTAATAATTGTTATTTAATTACCTCATAAATGTAATTCAATAGAAATATAATTAGATTTATTTTTGAGAAAAATAATTAATAAATGTTCCAATGAATCCCATACTACATTGAAACATTTTAAATTATATTCTTCATGAAGGAATAAAATTAAATGGAACATATAATATCCTGATAATAAATATTTTGATTATATATCTTGTAATGTTAACATATAATCCATTTTTAAGAGACAAGGTTAAAAACAACACAACAAGCCTCAATAAAATTAAATTAAAATGAAATCCCTTACCATTGTAGTAATAAATTATTTGGAAATACATTTGGAAATAAATTATAAATAGAACATTTAAATAACATAAAGATAATATAATTAATTATATTATATTTTAATGTGTATGTTTGTACACTATATGTATGAAATTTGGTGTATTATAATTAATTATGCATCACACAATGAAGATGAGACAATAATCCCTTAATCTTGATTTGATTGTACCAAAAGTGATAGTCATCAAAAGAAATATCCAAAGTAAATAAATATAAATTAATTTGTGATTTATTATACCAAAATGTCTAGTTGTTACCTCACACTAATGGAGTATGTAATGAAAACAATACTTGTCTCATGGATGTAAAAAGTTAGATTAAAATCCCTTACAGTTAGTTTCCATTTGGTGAATAGACTTTACTATCATGTATAATAAAATTATGTTAAATTACTCCATTCATTAGAACCATTATCAGTTTTAACATTACATCTATTTCACTTATTACCATGTTTTATATAACTATTTAATCAATTATATTTTTTCCCAGTGTTCTTACAAAATTTGGTTTATGTGAAAAAACATATGGTGGTCAAATGGCTAATTAAATAACATCTCTAGAATAATAACCCTGAAATAATTAAAATATATATGAAGCAAAAATATTTTTTAATTTAATTTTTTAATATGTTTATTTAATATGATCCATTGTTCGATGCATGGAGATGGTAAAGTGTACATACGCATGAGTAACGTTCCCATTTTCAATGATCATTATGGTCACAATGTATATATCATTATACCTCTCCATTATTATCATCCATTCATATAACTGATATTAGTTTTTCATATATAAATATATATTTAATTCTGTGATATAAAAGGAGTTACATCGTGTTGAGGAGGCGGTAGTTGACATGTCCCTGAACGACATTATCACATTTTATGTTTGTGAAAGAGTAATAATAAAAATGATACATATATATATATATATATAATATTTAAAAAAATATAATTACATCATGTATTTCATATATTTGTTTATTATGTACCATATGTTAAATTTTAACCATCCTTTATACATTATATGTATATTGTGACTTTGTCACATCACTTTGTGGGGGGTGGTAGTCCACACTTCCAAATATGATGATTTTGTTTATACACAAAATAAAATGTATAGTGGTATGTGTTATAGTGGAATTAATGAAGCATAAAGATATAATAAATAAAATATATATCATATATAAGAAAAATATCCATCAAAATAGACACCGTGAGATTTTTTAGGGGAAACTTAAACCATCATCATTTAGCTTGGTGGTGGTCTGTCTAAATTAAAAAATTATGTTCATTACCCATTAGATGGATGTGTGTAAGTATAGGTCAAGATCATAGAATAATAAAATCCAAGTATATTTTTGATTCTTAATTTGTAATATATATATATATATATATATAATAAGATGAGTTTATGTGGTAGATAATGGAAATAAAATAGTGGTTTTTGATTGAGGGTATTACCAATAAATCATTTAACACCTTTTGGTTTTCACCAAAAGAGATTCCATGGATGGATTTATTCCCAAAAAAGGATTAAATAAGGCATTATGCGGTATTTGGGAGTCATTTTGGAAATTTTTTGTCAAGAAAATGTGGCTTTAGAAGTTTGTGGAAGTAGAAGTGATAGAGAAGTTTTATAATGAAGGAGGAGTTGTTATCTTGTAATATTTTAAATGAAAGGAACCCAATCAATATATTTTATATTGTATTTAGCTTAATAATGGATGAAGGTGGAAATAATGGAGGATATGGTTGATTTAATTATAGCTAGTAGGTCATAGAATGGTGTACAATGGTATATAGTCCTTAAGGTCATGGTTTAGTCTCTTATTTAGATTGATATAACCCAAATCATTATAATAAATCTTAAATACAGTCAGTAACATTTTTGAAAAAAAAAACGATTTTACATTATTAGACATTAAAAATTATTTTGATTCAAAATATTTAATTCACTTTTCAAAATTTCTATCACAGAAGTGGAAGAACATAAATTTAAATTCATCCTATAGGTGGGAAGACAATGTATGGTTTTAATGTAAAAACGTTTGAACGTTCTGTATGCTTTTATTATCATTTTCAATGTGAAATTGATTCCAACATAAAAAATTGTGTAAATTGATAAATTTAAAATCTAATAAATCATAAAAAATAAAATTTATAATTTAATCATATAAATATATTACATGAAAAAGATGTTTTGAAATAAATTTCTGTATTATTCACATTTCATTAAAAAAATGAATCTCCACAGAAAAATAACTAAAATTTACCCCATGATTAATTTTATTTTCTCAAATATATTTTAATGTTTATTTAGACATATTATATTAATAAAATTTTCAAAAATGTATTTTAAATGGGTTCTCCATTAAAAGTTTGTGAAATTGTATTTATAAAAAAAATCAAATTTGTATGTATAAAATAGGGTTCGTTTTTATATTTTGTATATCAAATCAATTGGATTACTCCAAAAAATGTATGATTGAACATATAAAATATATATTTCATTAATATCACTCACTGTTTTTAATTAATTTAATTTATTTAAACAGTACTTCATTGTGAGCATAAAAATATTAATATTTCATTTATATTTATTTTGGATGTTTATTAATTTCTAATTAATCTATAAGTTTTTAATTCATTTTATATTATTTTAATCAATATTTTTCCTTAATATAGTTAATAATATTCATAAACAGTAATTTAATAGAAAGGTTAGGTATTATTATATTAAATAATTATATTTTTAGTAATATATTAATATTATATAAAACATGGTTGGGCATGTATTGCATGCCATTAAAAAATCCCATTCTCATGTGTTACATACATTCTCTCAGTGTATAATTTATTTCAAGATATAAAATATATTTAATTTAGTTTCAATTTTAAAAATATTAATATTTCTAATGTAATTTTTTTCTCTTACAGTTTTGGTGTCGTGTGGCATACACAGTATCTAATACAAGGTTATAAAATTAGAATTTTGGGATGTTGTATTCTACCCAACTTAATTATATTGGTACATCTATATTTAAACTCAATCATGTAAATATATGGGTTGATGCATCTTACATTGAAATCCCAAATCAGTATAAGAGTTAATGAAACATCCTTGAGAAAATATGGAATGGAAAGTGAAATAGTTGCATAGACTACCATGAAACTAGGTCGTTATGTTGGAGAACATTGGTGTCAAGTAGAGATAAATAGTTGTATGAAAGGAAAAACATTTTATAGGAAGCTATTTAGTTCATCAATCACAATCAAATGATTGATCAATTGAAGGTTGAGGTCCTCAATTCCATAAATCAATAATGATTTAGTATACCATAATTTCAATATAAATTAAGGTATTAGGTTGATTTTTTTTATCATTTTCTTAATATTTAGTAATTATTTTACTGGACAAGATTATAATGAAATAATCTTTCATGGTAGGATTCATTTTCATCTGATATTTCTTAATTTATCAGTGTTCTTCGATCTAATTCTTATTCATCCTTTTACTCCCAAAAATTTGTAATTAATTTTTGGTTCCAGAAGTACTAAATGAAACATTCAAACAATCATAAGGCCCCTAAATTAGTTAAGAGTATAACAATTTATGTCTTACTATTTTCAAAAATCAATATAGTTAATATTTTCATCTAAAAACATAAAATGTAACTCTATTTGTTCATAATTAATATTTATTAATCATATTGTCAAATTAGTTACACCTAAATAAGACATCGTATAGGTTAGTAGTTAGTGTGAAACCGTTACCATATTTCGGTCATGGGTTTGAGCCATTTGGCCTTATTGGACTTCAATGGTACTCACCCAACTTTTATTTTTAACTCTTCTCAATCCAATTTATTATAATTCTTATTTAACTACCATGGACATCATTGATATTAGGTTAGTCACTAAATACCCTTTTAATAGTTAATTTCAGTACCACTATCATTTTACAATGTCTCATAATATTATTATACTATTATTAATATGTCATTACATAACATATGAATCATAAATGTTATTAATATCCTTAAACTTATGAAAATATAATGTAAATTCATTATCCCACACATTAATTTTTCCACTAAAAAATATGTTTGTAAAATCATGTATTGTCTTATGATGTTTCATGATTCTTATATTCAATATAATACTTATAAAAACAATTAAATTTAATAATATAATATCAATAATATTTATTCATTTTAGGTCCTTCCATAGTATATTGTTTTAAAAAATATCTTCTATAGGAATCCTGAATCATGACTCATTATCATCAAAATAAGTCTTTTTAGGATTATCCAAGGTCATTAGTTGTCATTATCACTTAAAATTCTTCAGAATGGTTTTTAATGAAAATGTGAGTCATCCTATTCATATTCCCTAAGATAGTCCATCCAGCTGGCCATTAAGCGATGTTTTTGTGCACTAGGATTACCCTGAGTTAGGCCTAGAACAGCTTATCATATTATTCATTTCAAGGTACATCTATGTAAGAACCACATGCAATTTTATTATTGAGATATGGATGTATTTCTAGGAAAACCCACATGATATAAAATTAAAAAAAATTTAGCCTTTTCATCTATAATCATACTCACATTTTCCCTTAAGGTTATGTTCAGTAATTATTGATTTCCTAAATCTATCTCCCATTGTTTCTAATAAAATTCATTGATACAGACTATAGAGACACTACCTCAGATGGGTCAGAGTTAGTGTCAGGTATCAATTATATTAGCTTGATTACAAGGAGTCATGCCTCGAAGGACCGATACATTTTGTAGTCTGGGAAAACCAGATACCTAAACGAGTATTCCATTACTATGTAGAAACTAATTACAAAATATTATTTCTATTATAAATAAAAATATACCATGATAACTATAATCAATATAATAAATATACTAATTTCATAGTACACCTCATAGATTCTTGGGGAATTAAACATAATACTGGGACAAAAAAATCATAATTTAAAAAAAGAATAGAAGTAGAATTAATGAATCAATGGGAATATTAATTATGGAAATCTAAATAAATGAACACACATGCCATGTAATCATAAAAATGACATGGAAATGAATATTCAAAATGTATAGGTAGTAACTGAAAATACATTCAATTAAAAAAATTTGATATAAAAAATCACTATGGAATGGTACGAGACTGAAACCCATTCCAATTAACAAACGAGATGAAATGAAATGAATCCATATATATGTCGTTTTAAAATTACATTGATGAATAATAACTAAATCCAATAGAGGGAAATGATTTCATAATGGACATCATGTCTCAGTACATAAAAACATCCTACCATCAATACCATTCATAATATGGTATTAAATTATGGGTAAAAATACATTTTCAACATTACTCATCTTATGAGAACCTATTCATACATCGAGTAGCTATATTAGGTTTGTAATAAAACCCTCATTGTGATTTAAAATCATTCCTAATAATGAATAATCAAAATAAATAATATGATTTATCAAGTAACTATATTGATTGAGAAATACTTAATTTTAAATAATTCCACAATTAACCAAATAACTATCAAAGAAGGCAGTATATGTAAAATTTTATACAATTTATGAAATTGTAATAACCCTGAAAATTATATGGTTGATTAGGGGAAATTCAATTTTCAATGATCATACAATATTAAATATTTCAAGCGGGCAAAAAAATTAATCAAGGAAGTGACTGTGAATACTATCCTGGAACAAATAAATAATAAACCATCTAGAGTAGTAATAAGGATAGAATCAATACCAAAACTCTCAACTGTTATAAAATATATGGTTTTTGTCATTCATGAAATAAAAAAATAATTTTTATAATATTTCTCCAAAAAAAATATCATTTTCTTTTGAAAATCATGTTGAAAATATTTTGAATTGAAATTCAATTTTAAAAAGATCTCATTTAAAATTGAATATTTTAAAATTCAAAATAACAATTCATATAAATTTATTCATTTAAATCTATACATGTTGTATGAGGTAAAAATATCTTCCCTTTGTACAGTAAAAAAGATTGAAAATGCATTATAGGGAATGTGGAAGAAATGTTCCATTGAAAAAATAGGTAAAAAATAAAATGGGGAAAAAATTATTTTCTGAATAATTTTGAAAAAGATAATAATTTTTTTAATCATTTGTATTAAAACATGATTTTTATATGAAAATAGGTTCTCCGAAAAAAGATATAAGTGAAATAAATTTCTCTTAAAAAATTATTCAAAATTAGTTTGAGTACCAGAGAGTGGAAAATGGTAATAATACATGAAAATTGTCTTGAATAACACAATAATAAAAAAAGGAATATAGAAAAATGGTTATTAAATTTTATCAAATGTAAATAACATCGAATTAATTTTATCATTATTTTTTAGGAAAATAATCATTAATCATTCCAATTTGTCCCATATATCATTGAATAATTTTAAATAATAATCCTTATGAAATAATAATATTTAATTGAACTTATAATATCATTATAATAAAAGGATTCATGAAATAACATGTAGTTTAATCATATACACTATATAATAGAAACTCTGTGCAAAACAATATTATATTCCTCAATTAAATGTAATTGAGAAGATATTGCTTACCAAATTTGTATTAATTTTAATCGAAAATACAGTGGTAATAATTCATTAATAAACACATTAACACAATTATGATAATATAATTCATGATATTATATATCAATTCAGTAGATTGTACACCATATATATGAGATTTGGGGCACACTAATTATGTATTCCTCATGCAATGAAATTGAGACAAGAATCCCATACACAAGAATCAAATGATCAAAAAGTGATAGTAATGAAATGAAACATCTATATACCATATTGATAAATTAATTCTTGTTATAATATATCAAATTTCTTAGTTGAAACATGAAAACAAAAAATTAAGTGATACTGTTGATATTTATCTCATGAATTTTAAAAGTGAGATGGAAATTCCTTTCCTTGAGTTTTCTTTCGAAAAACATCCTTTAACTTCTTGTATAATAATATTAGGTTAATTTTATATTTTTTTTAAAAAAAATTCAATTTATCATGAATTATATTTCACTTATCAAAATTTTGGGTACAACTACCTAATTAATTATTATTTAGTCTGTTTTATTTACCAAATTCAGTTTATGTGTCAAAAAGTACATTTAATTGTTCCAATACCCCACCAGGTCGTAGTCTTCCTAGGAATTCATCAAAATAAAGATCACCTACATAAGACAAAACATGTGTTTGAAAAGGCCTATGGAGGGATGAGTATAACAATACAAAGTAGTACACCCCAATTGCACAATGGAATACCAACAAAATATACCACAATGAAATTCTAGTCATCTCCACATAGGTTTCTATCATAGAACATATAACAAGAAAAGATAGATATAATCATGGGAATCACTACAGCATGAGGATGTCTTATCATTGTGTCATCCATAAGATTCTTCTCAAAGCATTAACATTCCAAGATATCTCACTCCTCGAGCCACGATATCATTATAAATACCCATGAAGTGGTATAACTCATTTGGGAACATCCCAAATAAGAACGTATTGGTCAAGGAATTTTATGCTATCACATATAATGGATCCTGAACCATTACACTAGAGGATAAAACTATCCCAATATATATTAATTCACAATGTACAAGACCATGCCCGATGACACTGGTGGATACCAACGACCCTAATGATGCATCCCTCTAGGTAGATGATCTGCACCCAACTCACATAGGTTATGCGATAACAAATACTCCACCAAAACTGATAGAGGATCACACACCAGTTTAAGGGAGGGGTTCCTGGCTCTATCTAGAACATGGCCTCTAGAGGTGATTACAATCTAGTTATATGGATACAATATCGTATTGATCCCTCAATAAAATGACCAAGGGAAAATGTTATCAACCTATACTGTTCCATGTTAAAAACTCATTAAATTATGTCAACTAAACCATATCAACATCAGGGTCCTAAATCCGTAGATGGATCATTATGATGAACTATTTGAATATTATATTAACATGATTTTTCAAGGAAGGGGGATCCTTGGGTTGTGGACTGACAACATAGTCGGTTCAATATCATTGGAGGTTGAATGTAGTGGTCAATATACCATGAATTTGACTACTCCTTGTTAGATCATGATTTATTTGTGTCTGACTATCACAATTCACCATTGACGGTCGCTCATGCGACTGCCCTGAGTCATGAATAGGTCAGATCTGGGATCGAACCGGATTCAGCCGGGTCTTCTAGGCTGACCTAATCCACTGTGTCCGTCTTGTCCCATTCTCTCATCCTTGTTCATCCACACTAGGCCACTCGGCCTAGACCTTCTCTGATCCATATAGTCAATGGTCGCATCTGATTTATTCATTACCACCACTACTTCCTATTTTTGTGCCTCATCCCACAACCATTGTGTTTGGCTTCCTCCACTGGCTCCCACATGGCCTCCTTCCACACCACACTCCGCCTTTGTCTTCACCTCCTCAGATGACCACTGACACTAATCACCTTCATCGATCATACTCACTCATCACCGCCACATATCTTCCTTGCATTACCTCTCCATAAAACTCTTAGGCCTCATCAGACAGCTGAATCAGACCTGCATCGGCGTTCTCTTACGTGGACCACCGAGACACCTCTGATGCCCCAAATTCAAAACCATCATAGCTCTAGGCTCCTCGGGTCCCGATATACATTGATCCAATCGTAATTTTAGTTTTCCTTTATTCCAGAGTTCTGATCATGTTTAGAGCCACCCGACTATTTGAAATGTGGGCATGCTTTTCATATGGTATTGAAGGAAAACAACGGTGGAAATAAAGGAACAAGGAACACAATGAGGAATGAACCTCATCCTCTGTTCATGCATCCTTCTACTTATTTTTATTATATGGATAAACAAGGAGGAATTAAAATAAATTTCACAATAATCCCACATCTACATCTCATCCTTGAAATACGATCAAAGAATAGATTTATTTATTCATAGATTGACCCACGTTTATCATGGAAATAATGATTTGTGATAATCATAATGAAACAACCACCCTAAATCAATTGGAATCCGTCACTACCAAATGATGGGATCTGTGTCATTGTCAATGGAGTGGTTCATCCAAATCTGTTGAGCGTTGATCACGAATCCTTGCTCAACAACTATTTGTACAATAGAGCTATTCCAAATCTCTCCCAAGTGATTCTTCGACATTACCCATGTTATGCAGCTAACCATGGTATTAATACAAAAGGATAAAATTAATGGGGAATTCATTGCATCAAAAAGGTTATTTAAATTATTAAATGATTATTATGTACTTTTTTAAATTTTCAATAGATGTCCCATGCCGATTAAGTTTATTGTATGCCAAGGGAAACACTACATTAGAGCTCAATAAAGGTCATAGATTTTATCCCACGTCACCATACATTAGATAATTGTATTTTAGAAACAAAATAATTTTATTTAATAATTTTATTTAATGTTAATTCTTTGGTGACATTTACTTAAGATGACCCACACTGACCAAATTTAGGTTCTTCCTATGTTAAAGTGCCATTATGAGCTCAAAAGTGCCCTCAAATTTCTGATATGGTCACCCATGTAAGATTTATTCTATATTTTAAATAAAACCATTGGTGTTTTCTATTTAAAATATTAATATTATTCAAACAAATTTTCCAGGAACACTGAGGGATAGAATCACACTCTACCTTAGAACCTAGTCTTGAAATCATTCCATATAATATCTAAAACTAACACAAGTAAAATACGAGTTGTTATATTTAATATAAAATGTGATTTTCAATATATTCAAACTATGTTGTTTCCCTCTCAAATGTTTTGGGTTCTACATGATTCCTTTCATCAATATAATTCCAACAACTATTTTATGTAATATTTTTCCTATAATTGTTTAAACAGTGTCATTGGAATACTTGAATATACTATATTGTTATAGTAAACCTCTAAAAAGGTAAATAATGATCCCACATAACTTTAACATCAATTTATAATGATCTCAATATGTATTATAATGTTTTTATGGTCCTTTTACACTAATAGTTATTTTGAGGATGATTTTCCATTATCAAATGAAGTTCAATATCGAGTCACATGAAAACATATTTCCAAAATATCAATGTAGATCTTATGTCATGATTAAACAAAGATGAAAACTGTTCCCCATTATGACTTAAATGTTCATTAATAATGAGTATTGGGAGGATCTACAGAATTAAATATTCTAATATTGCTAAAAAATGAGAATAATTGGTTTGTTGATTAAAAATATACAATATTTGATCATTACTTAAAATAGTATTTCATAATCAACCAAACTATTCCATAAAATCATTAAATTTACCCATAAGAATTCATATTGTTGAAATGAGTCATCTATTATACTATATAACATCCTTCACTTATTAACAAACAAAATGTCAAGATAGAAAATTATTAATTCTATGCATTGTATATTGATATTAAAATGTTTCTATATATATTTATACATCATGGGGATACAAAGATGTATTAATAATTGATCTATTAAGAAAATCTAAAATTTAATTTTTTAGCTTATGTTTATAATGAACACATAACCCATTTTGTTATTTCAGAATGATGTCTTTATATATGATGATTTAAAATATCCCATCATTCATGGAAATATTTTTTATTTTAAAATTTAAATTATCAGGATGAGTAAAATATATATTCTAGAATTGTTATGGATACTTAATCCTTGTTAAAAAGGGTGATGTTTCCCATTATATAATAATCACCATACCAATTTTTACTAAATCCATGATTATAGGAACCATGTCAATCATCATCTTAGTCAGAACTATCTGACCATTCATCCTCAATGAATCCAAAACCTTATTATCATTCCCGTGGTGGTAGTGTACATAAAAATATCAATCCTTTATTATAATATAAAATAATCAATTCTTCATGTTGGGAACATTCTATTAACATATCTATTTTATACTATTATCCACTATGGTTATCTTATGTCTTTTTATATAGAGATAATTCCTATATATATTCAATGAAGTTATTATATCCTCAAACTCAATATCTGGAGCTATATATTTTTTACATTATTCAGTAACACCGTGACTAATAGAAAATAACATTATAATTACGAATAAGTAAATGAGTGTGAAACTTCATCTATGCATCACTATATATTAAAAATACAGCATTTCATGAGGTAGTGTAAACACTAGGGTATTTACCCAACTCTTATTAATTTATATAATATATTCATAAAATATCTTTTCCATATAAAAATAAAAACAATATGACAAATATTGGATAATGATTTTGACAATGTGTACAATTTTTAAGAAATATATAATGGTAACATGAAGAAAAATGTATCTACATACGTGAGTAGTGATTTGTTTCTTCATTATATTCTTTAAGTATATTTTACATTAATTAATCTTCTATGATTCCACCCTTATGATATGATATGGATGAGAAATGAATATTTTTTATTCGAGAATACATTGATTTTAAATATAGAATATACTATGTTTTGTCTAATAGTATAAACAATGATCTAAAATCTATTATCATAGTCTTCATAGTTACTATAACATTGAAAAATTATATTAATAAATATGACAAAAAAATATCATGATATTCCTTGAATATTCATTCCTACATACCCACAATAATGGATAGTACACTTTTAATCCAATTTGGTTTAGTATAAATTTATGATTTCCATTCCTCATTAAAAAAAATCACTTAAAAATATATTCCTTTATAACATGAATATGATAATAAATAAATTTATTTCGTTATTTTAAATATATTTATCTATCTGAGGATTAGTGGATAGGTAATAAATGAGAGAGAGACTATAAATATATTCTTTTTTGTTCTAAAATTTTATTCCATATAATAATTTAACCGACTAATAGATGTATCTTGCTACTTATGGAAATGAATTGGGGGTCCCCATTGTGAAAAAATAGAGCTTATAAATCGCTTTACACAAAAATATTCTTATTGTGTTTAGATCCACTAATTATAAAGTTCCCTTTAAATTTTGATTCCATGATATATGTATTAATTTAGGTTTTCTATTTTAAAATAATATTTTAAATTTTAATTCATTCAATGAATTATTTAAAAAACCAATTGTATAATAATTATTTCAGAAAATATGTTGTGTTTATGGTTCATAATTTTAACTATATGAAAAATTATTTTAGAAATGCGATTCCCCCTACTGTTTTGAGGTTAATGTCCCTTCCGAAGGAGTTAAAGAAATTATTAATTTTCATTGGAAATAGAAAAGATATAAATATGTGATAATATCCAAAAAAAGATAGTATATTATCTAAATTTAATGGTATTAATTATTTCCCATATAATATTTTTTTGGAACATCAAACAATGTTTAAGGAACCACATAAAAAGGGCTTCATCTCATTGAGATATTATACATTACAATAACTTGATGTTGTTGATATTATTTTGAGAAATGGACCATTTTATTATAGTTATGAAACTAAATAATAGGTGATTAATTATTAATATAAAATAGATTTTTCACGACCCGCCTTCACCATGATGAGAGAGGGGACATAAGACTGCCAGACCCTTCCTTATTCATGTTGAAGGAGAGATAATGACCCTCGAGACCCGCCTTCAATAGGTCCTGGAGTGGCGACTAGCACCAAGGGTATATAATCAAAAACAAGATGGAAGGCATTACCCTTTTTATTTAATAGGATCGGGGGATAAGGAAGAAAATCCCAATAACACCAAAAGTGGAAGTACAGTTAAATCCGAAACAAACCATCCTCATATGCATGTTCCAAAATTAAATGATAGAAAAGTAAATGAAAACCCAGAAAAAGAGTACCAAAAGAATGAAAAATAGTAACAAAAACTATCCCAATGTCTGAACTAGTATGACCCTGTACGATCCCTATCATCCTCCTGGAAACCTGAAAACTGTTTTATATACGTATAGTGAGCATACAAGTATAATTAGTAGGGAAAACCAAAGATTCTCGTGCACAAGTGGGGGGGGGGGAATTATAATTCCTTGTGGAAAAAAGAGATAACCATAGAACCAAGCACGGAAAACTACCTCCTCAAGCCTCACCACTGTTTATTGAATACATCCTATGCATCGAACCTCCCCCACCATTCTCACCACAGTCCCACTACCACACACCTGCCGCACACACCTAGGCCTCAACCACACATCCTTCCATCAAACACCTAGTCAAAACCACCATCCCGCCAGCAAACACCTGTGCCAGAACCACCATGCGTAACCACACCCATAAACACATGGGCCAGAACAACTACTGCCATGCTCGAAGACACCTAAACCTCATCCCGAAGACTCTTGGGAAACTTTCCCACACACACCTTGGCCAAAAACCACAACTACCCTACCTGAAGAATCTTGGGCTATAATGGACCTCATGCCATCACAGCCTACCCGAAGAGTCTTGGGATATTCGTTAAATGGAGTACAGAAAGAGATAATAACCGGCCTCTCATAGATGTGTTGGAAAAGAAACCCTCCCCCGTGGAATGGGGGTGTTCGGCACTGCGTGCTCATCATGGGTGGGGCATGAAAAAGAAACATAAAAAATACTATTATTTGTATAGGTAACAAGCAGTCATCCCAACCTTGGGTTTCCAAAGTCAACCTAAGCACAAACACACTGGTTACTATTCATTCATAAATTAAAGGAAATCACTCACGACCAAGTCACAAATCATTACCAAAACGAATTCTCCATTTCACCTATTCTTGTATTCATGTCAATGTGATCCCATTTAAGTAAATTATTCACTACTGGGAAACTAACAGGCATAGACGCATGCAAGAGAAAGAGAAACACCTAAACAACAATTTAAGCATTCACACCAGGTTCTATTGTAATGTTACAACTACAAAAAAGGGATGTGTGAGATACCTCAAAGTACTGGAACCAAACCAAGACTCAAGATATAGCCCCACACAGCTTCATATTCACAACCAACAATTGTGCCACAACAGAAGATCCCTTCCTCATCCACATCACCCCATAAGCATCGAGCAGAAAAAACAGTCATGCCACCAAGACAGAGCAAGGATGTTTCCAGAATCAAGTACATCATTCACTAAGTTTTATTCCTTTTTTTTGGTTAACCGGGGTGATCTCACAAGGATTATTGTTCACTAGAAATTAATTTAATCGGCCCATTTTACATGATTAACCAAATTCCCAGGTTATAGTATTTTAATCATCACAAAATACAAGGGTTCATTAGTTCCCAAGGAAAGAAAACCAATGACCATTATTTTCAGTGAGCATAAGCCCATACAGTTCACAACATATAGTAATTATAAAAGAGTACAACAGGATTATCAAACCCACCCCGTCATTCTTTAACAGTATGTTTAATATCTTTCTTATGGTTTGGTTTAATCCATTCCCATAGAAACAGTAGCATACCCAACCTGCATGATACCCAGTAAGGAGAGATGAAGGAAAATACCTTCTTGGATGCTCGACGATGAAGTCTTTCACCACGCACCAAGAACTGAGGATGCACATCATGTCGAGGAGGAACTCCAGTGACTCCAAGGATGAGAAGAAAAATGCAGCACAGGTGCACCAAAAGCCTCGGGAAGGAGGGACTCCAAGCGCACCAGGAAGAAGAACGAAATCTAGCAAAGAAAGGGGAAGGGAGAAACTCTAGCGTGATACAAAGATGAGATCCTATTGTTACGGGATAAGGATTATTGAACTGATTTATAGTCAGATCATGGATTCCTATGCGGTTTGGAGGTTACACACGATGGGATTAATTCATATTTAATTATTCTTATATGCGTGGTGGCATAAATGTTTTGCGTTAATCCATTTTTTTAAACAGAGGAAAAACGTCCAATGAGGGCAGAACTGGAAGGTACGGGGAAAGGCATGACACTGAGGAAAAACCACACATTTTGGAAAGTTAAGAGTAGCCCGACTCATGGGGGATTTTAGATATTCTTTATGGTCTTCAAATGGATTTTAAAGGTGGAATTAAATCATCCTTACACTATAAGATATGTTACGGGGGCGAAAAAAGTTAGAAACCGGAAAAAGAATGAAGAACCTTGGTGAGGACATGGTACCGCTGTCACGGTCACCCTCACGGTGCCCCCGTCACGGTGCCACCCTGACTGTGCCACCATCCCCGGTGCCACCGTCATGGTGCCTCCTCGACCAGTGCCACCATGACCGGTGCCACCGTCACGATGCCACCGTGACTGGTGTGCGTCCGTCACGGTGCCATCGTAACCGGTTCACCCAGGACCGGTGCCACCAATTCGGTGGAGCCGTGTTTTGGCAATGTAATGGACCAGGTGGGTCCAAATCATTACATTAGATACCTCTCAATCTATTCTTTCCCTCGAGAATCAATACCAGACCCGAGTAAAAGAGGGGTTCCAAACAACCACCTTGAAAGATACCTATCAATAGTGAACCTCATAGATATCTAGAAACACCTCTCCCTCAAGTAACCGGGAAAAATTCAAAGGTCAAACTGTACATTCATATGGGTTAGGGAGTTTCTTCTTCCATGTCAAGATACTAACCACTTTGGGTTGCACTGACTCACCTGCACAGATTTATTCAAAGACACCTTAATGCGTCTTGATTAGGGATCAGGTCATCCCCTCCCCATAGTCAAGACTCTTCACACATATCCACAGAACAAGGAAAATTGCATGTTCCATAGTTAAAAAGGTAAAGCATTCCATAAAATGTAAAAACAAAACATAAAAAAACTCAAAACAGCTCTGGGTACTGGGCGCACATCTACATCTCCTGTTCCCAGGTACCTTCCTCGAGCCTGCTAAGCCTCCACAACACACGAACCAAATGAATGTTCCATCCATAGAGCACCTTCTCCTCATGATCCTCGATCCTCACCGGTCTTTCTAAAAAATTAACGTTGTCCTCGATATCCATCTTTCCCCAGTTGAGGACTTACGAATCGTCGTATAGATACTGTCAGAGTTATGGCACATGTCAGACGTCATGCATTCTCAGTAGTGGGTTTAGTAGCACTAGCTTATAATCCACATCGTCGAGACGTCACAGTACTTCGAACGGTCTGATGAATCTTGTAGAAAGCTTACTCTCCCTGTCGAACATCCATTGCCCACGCTGAGGGGAGACCCTCAAGAACACGTGGTCCCAAACCTCAAACTCCAATGGTCTCCTCTTATTATTGGCATATGATTTCTATCAGTCCAAGGACGCCTTCATCCTCTCCCATATAAGATGAACCTTCTCCGTCGTGCTCGGCACCATCTTCGGACCAAGAACACCTGCATCCCCAACCTCTATCCATCACATGGGTGAGCGACATGGTCATCCATAAAATGCTTCGAATGGAGCCATTCCAATGGTAGAGTGATAGCTATTATTATAGGAAAACATTACCAGAGGCAAGTGACACATGCAAAAACCCCCCAATGTCTAGAATATATGCTCGTAGCATATCCTCCAACGTCTGGATGGTGCGCTTTGTCTTTTCATCTGTTTGGGGATGGAAAGCAGTGCTAAGATGTAGCTGGGTGCCAAAAGAATGTTGCAATTGTCTCCAGATTCATGAGGTAAACTGTGCATCACTATACGAGAATATGGATCTCGGAACTCCATGAAACTACACCACCTCATCCACATACCTCTGTGCTAAGGCATCCACTTCACCTGACTCCTTGATTTCCCGAAAGTGAGTTAATTTCGTCTACCGGTCCACCACTACCCAGATAGCGTACAACCTCCTTGAACCGTGGGTAGACCTGTGACAAAATCCATTGGGATTTCATCCCACTTCCTCTCGGGGACGTCTAAGGGATGCAAAAAACCGCATGGATCATGGTGTTCAGCCTTCACCTGCTGACACACTAGGCACCTTTTCACGAACTCTACCACCACCCACTTTACCCTGGGAAACCAAAATTGACCCCTCAGACCAAAGTACATCTTGGAAACTCCTGGGTGAACTGCTAGGGGTGAGTTGAGGAACTCACCAAGAACCCTCTCGTGCATCTCCTCTATAACAAATAACTTCCCTCGGAAAAGCATTCGATTCTGACCATCCTCTATCCACCCATCTAGAGCATTGCTTGGGTTAACCCAGTCACGCGTCACCTCACTTTCTGAGTCTCCCCATTGAAAATCCTCTACATGCCAAAACAGAGAAGACTGCACTGTCATCTGATATAGGAAACCTCTACCACTATCCATCCTCGTATCCAGGTGAAGTGCATCCAACTCCTCCATCGCCTTCCAAGCATCTGCAGACTCTGGAACCACATCCTTCTACAACTTCCTACTCAAGGCATTGGCCACCACATTCCCTTTTTCTGAGGTGTAGTAAATCTCGAAGTCGTAGTCCTAAAGGAACTCCATCCACCTGCACTGCCGTAAGTTCAGGTCTCAGTGGGAGAAGATATACTTCATTCATTTGTGATCTAGGAAGACCATGAAGTGCTCACCAATGAGGTAATTTTGCAATAACTTTAGTGCCAACACGACCTCTACATGCCCTATATCGTGGGTGGCATAATTACGCTCATGAGGACTTAACTGTCTGGACCCATAAGAGATGAACCTATGTAGTTACATCAAAACACACATGTGGCCTTGTCCTGAAGCATCACAGAACACCTCATATGCCACCCCTTATTTTGGAAACCTCAGCACTAGGTCACTAATCAATTCTCCTTCAAATAGCTGAATGATGCCTCGCACTGCCCAATCCACGTGAAAGCCTGGTCCATCTTGGTCAAGGCTATCAAAGGTGCCGCAACTCGGGAGATGTGGGGTATGAACCTCCAATAGTAACCTACCAATCCAAGGAATGTATGAATCTCTTCCACATTCTTGGGTGCTGCCCAAGAAACAACCGCCTTGATCATCGATGGGTCCACCACTATTCCCTGCTCGGACACCACATTCCCAAGGAAGTGCAATTCTTGCATCCAAAACATGAACTTGGACAACTTCCCATAGAGTTGGTGCTATCATAGGACCTCTAAAACCGTTCTCAGGTGCTCAGTGTGATCCTACTTTAATCATGAGTAGATACGGATTTCGTCAATAAACATGACTACGAACCGATCCTGGTATTCCCGGAAGACGGAGTTCATGAGCCCCATGAAAACAGCTGGAGCGTTCGTAACGCCGAATGACATGACCACAAACTCAAAGTTCCCATATCTACATCTGAAGGTAGTCTTCAAGATGTCACACTTCTTCAGCCTCATCTAGTGATATCTAGACCACAGGTCAATCAGGGAGAACCACCCTGCCCCTTTTAACTGGTTGAAAAGGTTGTCTATCCTCAGGAGAGGGTAACGGTTCTTAACCGTTACCAGATTCTGTCTCCGGTAGTCTATGCACAACCTGAGACCACCATCTTCCTTCTTTGCGAATAATACTGGATCAACCAAGTGTGACACACTTGGTCGAACAAAACCCTTCTTCATCAGATCATCAATCGGAATCCACAACTCCCGCAACTCGGAAGGTTCCATCCGGTAGGGAGCCATCGAAATCAGATGGGAACCAGGTTGCAAGTCTATCCCGAAATCAACACCGCGTCGAGGGGATAGAGTTGCCACCTCCTCAAGGAAGATGTCTATAAGCTCACAGAAAATCCTTGGGACTTCCACCATTTCTGCATCCACCAACTCCATTGATATTTAAGCTAAAAAGGAAAGGAGGGGATCCTCTCACCCGCTGCTATTCAGGAAACCCCTCTTGCTTATGACAGTTACATGTCAGCCGCCCAAATATGAAAACACGGCCCTTCCTCAGAAGCAGTCAACACGACCCATACATAGAACAACCCGTCAATTCCTAGGATGACATCGTATGGATGTATGTGCAACACTAGAAGATCCATGATAGACTGATGTGGCCCTAACATCAGTCTACACCATCGGCAATCATAAAACAAGTTGTTCTGACCTCCGACTGGTGTGCTCAGCCCCAGGGGCTCTGGAAGTCTCTTAGCATCTAAACCCAGAGCATGGACCAGACTAGGTGCAACAAAGGAATGAGAAGCTCCTGTATCAAACAAGGCATAAAAATGAGTACTAAACAATATGACAGTACCTCAAACGATTTCTGCACCTACTGGAACTGCTACCGCTGCAGCGTGCAACTGCCCACACCTAGCTCCTCTACCTCTCGGCTGTCAGCCGCCTCCCTGACCATGCCCTGGTTGAGGTACCTGAGGGGCACCCTAGGGTCAGCCTCCTCCTTCCACATCTGGTCTCGGAGGGACATGAGATTGCTTCCCCTACTGCTACTGGTGAATGGTCCTAGCTAGAAACAGATGCTGCTGAGGTGGGTTATAAACCTTCCCTCCCTCTCAGTACTGTACTCTGTTGGGCACTTATTATGAAGGTGCCCATGGCTTCCAAATATAAAGCATCTCGGCCCTATGCATGAATGGAAAGGGTGAGGTCCAGGATATCAGAACTATAACTACTGAGGCATGCTTCCTGCAGATCGAAGTTGAGAGGGCCCTGACGCTAGAGGCCAGCTGCTGACGGTTTTCCCCATCAACGTGCCCAACTCGATTCCCTCTCGTGATACACCTCCCAACGTCCATATCCTTTCCACCACTTCATCCTTTTTCTAGACCTCCAAGTACATCAGTAGGGTGAAGGGAGTAATATCATAATGGAGAGAAGGTCGTAGTACCTCCTCCAAACGTCTCGCCCAAGACTCCTCATCTGGAAAGAGGTTGGGAGTAAAGCGAAGGAGACTCTTGAACTTTATCCCCAAATCTCTCACTGACATACTCCTTTGTTAGAGGGAGAGAAATTTTTTCCTCTTCTCATCCTTCATCGTGGAAGAGAGGAATTTTTTCCCGAACTCATTCTCAAAGCTAGTTCACGTCACCTCAACCTCCCTCTTCTCCCAAAGATAAAGTGTTCACCACAGTCACGCTCCTCCACGCAGCTGGCTTACAGCAAGAAGAACCCAGTAACCCTTTGGAGGCTGGATCAAGCTGAAAGCTATCACCAGCTCCTCTAGCCAGCTCTCTGTCTCCACATCAGAGATTATACCCTCGTACATCCTGAGGGTCTGCCAATGAAAGGCACGAAGATCCTTCTGCCACTAGTCATCCTACTTCTCTCGGTCATCCCTCTGTTAATCAACCAAGTCAACCTCCTGGGTCTCGATCGACTGCACTACTCAGGGTCATCTCCCAAATTCCATAGCTACAAGGTAAAAAAGGAATGACTAAGCTCGAGTAGTGTAGAATATTGTTCTTAAATTTTCTTAGACTTATTATTCAATTAAAATCCACAAAAATACCCATGAATCCTATGAACACAAGTCATTATGATGCATGTACCTTCCCCAGGGTCTCTACACTATAATTAGTGCATCCTCATTTTGTCATTCTGTAGGCCCAGATTCCTTGCATCGGATCACAGGGGGCCCTAAAATACCATGTCCTAGCCAGTCTTCCCTGGCCTATTTCACACACCAAGATTGTCCAACACTATTTCCCTACCATCCCATGCAATCCTCACTGTTCCTAACTCCGAATTCCACCCTATCTCTCAACCTGGATCTGATATCATTCTATCATGACCCGCCTTCACTAAGATGAGATAAGGGACAAAAGATTGCCAGAACCTTCCTTTTTTATGTTGAATGAGAGATAATGACCCCCGAGACCCGCCTTCAATAGGTCCCAGAGTGGCGACTAGCACCAATGGTATAGAATCACACACAAGATGGAAGGCATTACCGTTTTTATTTAATAGGATCGGGAGATAAGGTAGAAAATCCTAACAACACCAAATGTGGAAGTACATGTAAATCCAAAACCAACCATCCTCATATGCATGTTCAAAAAGTAAATGATACCAAAGTAAATGAAACCCCCAAAAAAAGTACCAAAAGAAAGAAAAAGAGAAACAAGAACAATCCCAATGTCTGAACTAGTATGACCCTACATGATCCCTGATGTCATCCTGGAATCTTGAAAACAGTTTTATATACGTAGGGTGAGCATACAAGTATACTCAGTAGGTAAAACAAAAAATTCTCATGCACAATTAGGGGATGCATTATAACGCCTCGTGGAAAAAGAAATAACCAAAGCACATAGCAAGGAAAACTATCCAACCAAGCCTCACCAAGAAATACTCTCCAAATTATGAAAGTCTACTAATGTATAGTAATATGACATCGATATTTGGGTACCCCGTACCACTTTCCCACTAGTTATTGAATACATCCTACGCATTGAACATCCCCCACCATTCTCACCGTAGTCCCACTACCACACCCTGCCCGCACACACCTGGGCCACAACCACACATATTACCCACAAACACCTGGGCCACAACCACCATCCCGCCCACAAACACATGGGCCACAACCACCATACATAACCACACTCACAAACACCTGGGTCAGAACAACTACTGCCACACCCGAAGACACCTGGGCCTCATCCTGAAGACTCCTGGGAAACAACCTTCCCGCACACACCAAGGCCAACCACCACAACTACCTTGCCCGAAGAATTTTGGGCTATAATGGACCTCAGGACGTGACAGCCGGCCTGAAGAGTTTTGGGCTATTCATGAAAGGGAGAAGAAAAGGCTCTAATAACCAGCCACTCATAAGAGTGTTGGGAAAAACACCCTCCCCCATGAAATGGGGGTGTTCGGCACTACGGTCTCAACATGGGTAGGGGACGAATAAGAAAGAAAATAACTAAAATTATATGTATGGGTAATAAGCACTCATCCCAACCTAGGGTTTCCAAAGACAACCTATGAACAAACACCTTGTTACTATTCATTCATAAAAGAAAATCAAGCACTCATGACCAAGTCCCAACTCATTCCCAAAACCAATTTCCCAATTAACCCATTATTGGATTCATGTCAAATTGATCCCATTTATGTAAATTCTTCCCTACTGGGCAAAAAACCGTCATAGCCAAAAGCCAGATAAAGAGAAACACCCAAACCACAATTTAAGCATTCACACTTGGTTCTCTTGTAAAGTCACAACCACAACAAATGGATCCTTGAGATCCCGCAAAGTACTGGAACCAAACCAAGCCTCGAGATAGATCCACACATAGCTTCAGATTCACAACCAAAAACTGTGCCTCAAAAAAGGATACCATCTTCATCCACATAACCCCATAAGCATCGAGCAAAATAATCAATCATGCCACCAAGACCGATAATGGAAGTTTACAGACTCAAGTACATTATTCACTAAGTTTTCATCCTTCTACATGGTTAACCGGGTTGATCTCACAAGGATTGTTGTTCACTAGACATTCATTTAATCAGACGGTTTTATGTGATTAACCAAATTCTGATGTTATAGTTATTTAATCACAAAAGAAGACAAGGGTTCATTAGTGCACAAGGAAAGACCACTAATAGCCATTATTTTCAGTGAGCATAATCCCATATAGTTCACAAAATATAAAAATTATAAAATAGCACATCAGGACTGTCAAAGGCACCCCATCATTCATTAACAGTCTATTTATTATCTTTGATAAGGTTTTGTTTCATCCATTCCCATAGAAACAGTTGTGTACCCACCCCGCTTGATACACAGTATGGAGAGATGAAGGAAAATCCTTACCCAGATGATCAACGGTGAAGTCTTTCTCCACACACTAAGAACTAGGGATGCGCGGCTTCCAGGGGAGGAACTCTGGGGACTCCAAGGATGAGCTGAAAACTCCAGCACATGCGCACTAAAAGCATCAAGAAAAAGGGAATGAAAGCGCACCAAGAAGACTAAATAAATCCAGCCATGAAAGGGGAAGGAATAAATTCTAGCTTGAAAGAAAGATGAGATCCTATTATTATAGGATAAGGAATTTTGAACCGCTTTAAAGTCCGATCATGGTTTCCAATGCGGTTAGGAGGTTACACACGATGGGATTAATTATTATTTAATTATTCCCATCAGTGTGGTGGCATAAAAGATGTGTGTTAAACCATTTCATTTAAACGGTGGAAAAACACACAATAGGGGTGGAACATGAAGGTACGGGGAAGGGCGTTACACCAAGGAAAAACCACACGTTTTGGTAAGTTAAGGGTTGCCCGAATCTTGGGGGATTTTAGATATTATTTATGGGATTTAAATGGTTTTGAAAGTGGGTAATAAATAATCTTTATGGTAAAAGATAATTTATGAGAGCAGAAAAATTAGGAAACTAGAAAAAGAACAAAGACCCTCAATGAGGACACAGTGACACCGTCCTGGTGTCACCCTCACGGCGCCACCGTCACGGTGTCATCCTTATGGTCCCACCACCACATTACACCCTAAGCACCCTTACGGTCCCACCGTCATGGTGTGCGTCCCTCACAGTGCCACCATAACCAGTGCCCCCGTGACCGGTGCCACCATTTCAGTTGAGTCGTGTTTTGGCAATGTAATCGACCAGGTGGGTCAGGGTCATTACATGATTAGTCCAACAACCATATTCTTTAAAAATATAAAAAAACAATCATGATTGTTACATATTTTATAAAATGTTTCATTACACATTTCTTAGATGTATGAAATTGGTTCATGTTCTATTTATTTATTAATGATTAACCTTATTATTGGGGATCATCTAAAATCTTCTTCATAATATTTCAATTTTACGATATAGGATCTAGTAAATTCAATCTAAATCATAATGTAACATAAAACTATTTCATAATTTAATGAATAAATTTGAAAAACTAGTTCCCTTTATAGAATCTATATATGCCGAACAAATTAACAATACAATTTTCTTTTAATTTTATATATGTATTCCAAGAAATTATTGTGAAATATAAAAAATATAGTATCATACTATGTAATAAATTTATATTTATTTTTATAATTTGAAGATAATGTTATCCATTTCCTATCATGATTCTCAAACTATATATTTCTCATAGAAAATAACATCAAATTTTATCCACTCTATACGTTCTATATAGTAATCCACCTTTTTGATTTGGATCAGAGAACAAAATTTATCTATATATGAATTCAAATTAAACACATATACAATTAAATTTTCACTTTAGCCCTCCCAGATATGTGACTAACATATTAATAGAAATTTTACATTACTTAGTAAAAAATGGATTAGTTTTTTTTAAATCATAAAGGCATCTATCCATTGAATTAACCAAAGATAAGAGAATCATGTTATCGAATATATGTTATATCCACATGGAAATTTTTATTTTTCAAAAACAACAGTATGTATCAATAAAAAGAACATGATCATTTTTGTTTCAATATGATATATTTTTTATATCTCACTGATGAAATATATATATTTTTTACTACTATTGATGCCCATTCATTATTTAGTTTCCATAAATGTATAATGAAATATAAGCTGTAAGATCATTTTGATCAGAAATATTGGTCCATAAAATGAAATTCCAATAATGGTAAAGGATCTCAAAAAATATAATGGATTATTATTTTTCACCTGATAAGTATATTCTTTTTCCCATGGATACTAATAGACATCCTCTTATATAATCTATCATAATATCAATACAATTAAGCCAGATCCATTGTCTACATTAATAAATTCTCCTAGAAAAAATTAATCCCATCCAGAGGACAGATTTGTTTAGTACTGTTAAATAACAAAATTTATACATCATTCCCATATAAAAATATAAAAATAAAATAATAAAATAAAATATATATTACATCATTGTAATTATTCATAAAATTTGTATTCATATCATAGAGATAAAAAACAGTTGTTACCTAACCCCATATAGTCCCGATCTGATTTCTGTTATCATTTACGTCGGCATGATTACATGTTATAAATCTCTAAAGGACCAAACAATTTAGTAGTATCGTTAAAAATTCATAAATTATTATATTATTACAAATAAAAACACTAATTACAACATAATTTTTTCTTTATTTATAAACAAAATCTCGAATAATATAATCCATATAGTAAGTCTTAGAATAATATTCATAGAACACGACTAGTATTCATTAGGAATTAAAAACTAAAACGGTGTTATCATGTTATAAATATGGCCACTGTTTTGGGGAATCGATTTAATTCAATGAGGATAAAATTTAGTCCATGATAAATAACTGAACAAAACTACAATGTAATCAAAAAACTGATATGGAATTGAATAATCATTATGTCATTGAAATAACGGATAATAAATTATTTTATCATAACTAGATAAGGATAAATCACTATATAACTATGAAAAACACAAACTCATTCCATTTAATAAATTAACTAAAATGAAATCTAACCAAAAAATAGGATGATACCAAATATCAGGGATGAAAAATAACTAAATCTAAATGAGGGAAATTATATCTTTATATACATTACGTCTTAAGAACATGAAGACATATTACTGTCATGATTATTCAAAATACGGTTTAAAACTAAGTGTAGAAAAAAAATTTCACAACTATTCATCTCATGAGAACCTATCTATGCATCAAGGAAATATATAATGTTTGTGCATGACTCATCATTCCTGGTGAAAAGAATTCCTCATTATGAATAATCACAAAAAGTAATATAACTTTTCTATTAACTATACTGAATGCGAAATTTTTATTTATCAACAATTACCCAATTAAAAAACTAACTATCAATGTATGCACCCTATGTAAAATGAAATTCAAATTTAAATGAATAATTACAGGAAATTCAATGTTAGATGTGCATAAGAAATTAAATATAAAAAGAGGACTAAAAAATAAATCAAGGAAGTGAATTTGAATATTATCCTTGAAAAAAACAATAATAAACAATAATGAATAATTATTCGGAAATAATCAACACAAAAAATCCCATGTAGGGTAAAATTGATGTTTTTTTCATTGATGAAATAAATGAATTAATTTCAAAAAATATTCTTTATAAAAATATCATTTTATTTTGAATATTTTATAATCATATTTTTCATTGAAAATATATTTTAAATGAATTTATATTAATATTAAAACTGTTAAACATGAAAAAAATTATTCAATTTAATGATGTTGATTAAATTTTTTCATTTCATACAATGTAATAAGAATATTCATCTCAAATAGTAAAAATGATTTGAAAAATTACATATCTATAAAGAGATAAAAATATTCCATAAAAAACAAGGGTTAAAGTAAAAATGGGTAAACATTTATTTACTAAATAATTTTTTTTATTTTGAAATAGTTTTTAAAACAATTTAATAAAACATGTTATATAGAAGAAAATATGTTCTCTCACTAAAGAGAGAAATAATGTCACATTTTTTGAAAACATTTCCTGAAAAACATTGTGTACCAAGGAGTAGAAAATTGAACTGATACATGAAAATGGTAATGAATAACCCCAAAAGAAAAAAATTATTTAATAAAAAATGGTTTTTCATTTCAAAAAATTTAAATTCCATTTAAATATTTTTATCATTATTTTTGAAGAAAATAATATTTATACAATCCATAGTGTCCCATAGCACATTGAAACCTTTTCATTTACAATCACCATGAATTAATAATATAAAAAATATCATATTATATCATGATAATAAAATTAATCATGATATAACAAGTAATTTAATCATACACACTATTTAAAATAAAATATATGCATAACAATACTACATATCTCAATGAAATGAAATTGGGATGAAATCACATTCCAATGTAGTAATTAATGAATTAGAAATAAAAAATGTAAAAATACATAAAGTAAACATTTAAATAAGACGATAATAATATAATTCAGGATAATATATGTAAATTTTGATTTATGTACACCATATATAATAATTTTGGTGAAAAATTATTTATTATGCCTCAGATAATGATGATTAGACAAGAATCCCATCCACATGTATTGAAAGACAAAAAGTGATATTTATCAAAAAAAAATCTATATAAAATAAATATAAATTAATTAATCATATAATATATTATAATGGGTAGTAGTTACACCACACTAATGAATTTAGTAATGAATATGACATTAGTCTCAAGGATGTAAAAAGTGAGATGGAAATCCCTTACCATGAGATTCCTTTCGGTGAACATCCTTATTCATCACGTATAATTTTTTTTATTTCATACATTATTTAGAACAATTTTCATGTTTATAATTAATTCTTTTTCACTTTTTTACCTTTTTTTTAAAACTACTTAACCAATTATTTTTTTGTAGGGTGTTTTAACAAAACTAGGTTTATGTGTCCAAAAACATATTTTCTTCAAAAAGGATACTATATAACATCTAACAATTAATAAAAATGAAATAATTATCATATTTAGTCACTAATTATATTTTTAAAACTAAATATTTAATATGGTTATGAAAAGAGATCCAACGTTACATGCATGGGGATGGTAGAATGTACATACACATGAGTAATGTTCCCATTTTTCAATGATCATTATGGTAACAAGTATGTTTCATTATACCATTCTATAATTATAATAATTTCATATTTAAAATATTATTTAATGATATATATATATTATTATATGATCTAAAACTAATTATATCATGTTGAGGAGATGACTGTCCACACGTCCACGAACGACATTATCACTTTTTAAGTGTGTGAAATGGTAATAATGAAAAAGATATATAAATGTATTATATTTACTGAAATATTGTTAGGAAATTT
Organism: Viscum album; assembly: GCA_963277665.1. Taxonomy (NCBI): domain Eukaryota; kingdom Viridiplantae; phylum Streptophyta; class Magnoliopsida; order Santalales; family Viscaceae; genus Viscum; species Viscum album. The sequence goes on along the minus strand of OY728151.1, from coordinate 12,463,496 downwards.
ATAACATATATATGTTTTGTATATCACAAATGTTAAATTGTTACCATCCTTCATACATTCTATGTATAGTTTGAGTGAATCACATCTCTTTGAGAGGGCGGTAGTCTACACTTCCACAAATGAGGTTTTCATTTTTTCCAAAAATAAAATGTATATAAAATATTTATAAAGGAATTAAATAAGAATTATGATATTATATAAATAATATATATCATTTATAAGAATAAATTCTATAACGACCCATAATTTACATACATTGTTATTACTTCAAAATTGAAGCACACTTATTACAACATATAACAAAACCAGGAAAGGACCATATAGATATAGAGTCTATAGAAACTGGGAAACATAAACAACTGGTTCATAAAACATCTACATTGCCTCCCATTTATTTCATCATATATAGAGTCCCTTTTGGCATATCCTTCTTAATAACCTTCTTCCTGACCTGGGGAAATAAAACATACAAAAGGGCTTGCTCAAATGCTCAGTAAGGGTAAACAAAAGAAATATCAATCACATCATAAGAACATATCTTTTGGAAATCTTAACCTGCAAAAGAAATCATAATTTCATAACATGGGATAAATAATAGTAGTGAAATGTAATCCCAATAATCATAACTTAAAACATGAAACATTGTGTCATACACACATAATCATAGAGAATCATTTCATATTAGTCAAGACCCATTGCCAAGACTATCTTAGTGGGCAAAGTCCATTTCTGAACCGAGTTCATTCCTCATTTCAGTCTTGTTTCACTGAATCGGTTTAACCTGCCGTTCCATCCATGTCTATCTCATGAGATATAAAATCTTTACTAAATGCATTGTAGGGAGATATAGGTCCCACCTATCCCATAATTATACCATTATTATGTGTGCCACAAAATCATTAATCATACATCATTGCATAACCCATGTAATAAAAATGGGATTCTTAAACAACATGACATCATAAAACAATTCATATAAGATAAAGGAATTCATAAAAATAATTCCATCACAACATAATCAAATCAATGTAATAATAGGGATAGAAACAGAACCCTATATTATCTTAGATGGAAAATAATTTTGATAAAACACTTGAACTCCATTCTTGAGGAAAATATCCATTCTACTTCAAAAACACTTTTCATTTCTTAACATGTCATACAATTATAAACAAAAAGGTGTTGATTAAAAATTATCTTGGAAACTTGTAAAGGAAGCTTCTTGTAAATAATGTTTTAAAAATCCATTCATGCCGTATAAGTTAAAAAAACATTCTTCTCGTACTTTTGTCAGAAAAGTCAAAAAGTACTTCGTACGAAAAACGACAAAAGATTCCTTTCATATCCTTTACTAAAAACTCACCAAAGGGTAAAATTGGATTTAAACAATTGTAGGTGGATGGAAATAATATTACATATTGGGAAAACATGGATGTGGATGATAAAATACACCCCAGTAAATACCAAAATATAAACAATCTCAGATAAAAATGAGATTGTGATATTTCCCTTACCTTAGGTCCAATTTTCTTCGTAAGTGTCCGAACCTCCTGTATAATGATTTAAATAATGTTATTGACTTATTCCTATGATATCATATATAGTCATATTCTTAGATTCTTATTAGTAATATTTCATTACTACTTGTTATTCTGGTGTTTATTAATTTTTTTTCTTATGCGTCTTTTGTCGAATAAATTCTTATTTTTATTTTTAGTTTATAGATACCTCATTTACAGAATTGTATTAGTGTAATATATATCATATTCATTCATTCAATTCATTTATATAATCATTATGCAATGAAGATCATGTAGAATGAGTCGCATCACATCGTGGAGACGGTATTCCCTACGTACGCACGAGCGATGATATCGTTTCCATGATTGTGGAATTGTATTGGAGTGTATATTTAATATTTCAGAATCAATATCACTTTACAATAATAATATATAGTCATTATTTACACCATTATAACCATCCAAGTAAGGTGGTGGTGGAAAATATATTACACCACGGCATGGAGACGGTATTACATACGTACACACGCGCGGTGAGTTCGTTTTCCGTAGGATGGATAGATGGTGAAATAGGGTTGTTTCATACTTATAATAAAATATCAGTATATTAGTGATACTGATGTTATTACTTCATAACTAAACAACTAAACAAGTATAAGTGGAAGAAGAAATAAAGATGAAATAATCGGTAACAGACATTACCTCTTCTTTGAAGCGCTTTTTTGAGACCTCCTTTTAGGGTACTAAAATTGGTATTTGAAGAAGACCAGGACCTCTATATGTCTCTAGGGATGTAAAGAGAAAAAATTGTCTGGGGTTGGCCGAGTATGAAGGCTCAAAGTGGTGTGAGGAAGAGAGGGAGGAGGTTCCCTTTTATAAGGGAGGAGAGGGGCACCTTTGGAATAACAAAAAATATTATTTTATTATAAAGTCACATTCGGTTTTTAATAGCTCCAAATTGATATATTTCGAATATAAGGTTGGTATGTGTCTAAATCCTCTCATCCAATAGAATTTAGACAAGTTTAGGTATCAATTTTAACCTTATCATTTAGATTTAACTTTAAGTTAGATAATTTAACTTTTACTGTGTCTTCTTGTTTTCTTACACTATAAGGTTAATATACTTACTATATCAAGCCAAACGAACCCCAAGTTGTTTATTATTAATATATATAACCTTATATAAGTCATTTTTCCAAACCGTAGATTTTTAGGAAAAAATAAAAAATTAATAATATAAAATTTGTTTTAAAAACTATTTTATGTCAATTTTGACACTATTTAGTAATTGATTTTTGTGAAAATAATAACAGAATGATTAGTTCTAAAAAAGTAAATTAAATCACTAATAACCTGTCATATTAACCTAGAAAATTAGTGTAATTCATAAAAAGTCTCAAATTAAATTTACTTGGGTATTTATAACATCAATTATGTCAATATTTCATTAATAAGATAATTACTGCATCATCGTTGTGTCATAAATAAATTAAATTATCTATTGTCTAAAAATTACAAATAAAATAAAATTATGTAGTAAATCGTTTTATCTTTCTAATGAATATTTATAGTTGAATTTACCTTATGTATATCCCCATATTAAAAATTATTTACTTATTAAACGTTGATTTTACCTATTTTAACCCTTCTTTAAAAAAATTAATAATAAATGTCCTAATCTAATCGAAGTGGGACTAAATGGTCATATTTTATTCCTAAGGTTGTTTTTGGTCGAATTAAACTTATACAATAGAATTAGGACATGCGTTAGGGTAATAATAGTAACACTTTTACCCTTAATTACCCAATTTTCTTTTAACCGTGGTAAAAAAGTAAAAAGTTACTATTCACCAAAAATTATTTTCATCTCATTGAACCACATTTTAGTCCTTGATATTAACCGTGTCTCTAAAATTTTCAAAATTCCACTCATAGAAGCGGTAAAATTATGTTTTATGAAAAATTCAGTTTTTTAACTACCACTTAGTGGTTTCACTATTCATCAAAAATTGAAAGTTTTCAGAAAAATACCAAAATTTCACCCTAGGATAATTTCGATATTCCGAATCCAAATATGAAGTCCATTTTGAAAAATAAAATTTATAAAATTTCAAAAAGTGGTTATTACTATTCATAACGGCTATTTTTAATAATATTTTAATAGCATATCGTTGTTTAGTGAAACTCGGTATTGCGTACGACACAAGCTATTGAGGAAGGCCGCGGTTGCGTGTAAATCAAGAAAAGCTATTGTTGTGTGTAGTGAAAGATTTCTTTGATAAAAACAAAATATTTCTCATAAAAGTCTCGGGTGTTACATTCTACCCCATTAAAATGAATTTTTCCCTCAAAATTCATCACTTTGTAACAAAAAGATGAGGATACCTCTCCCTAATTATATCATAAAGATCCCATGTTGCTTCTTCTAATTGGTGGTTCCTCCATAAAACATTCACCAATCGAGTGGTCTTGTTTTGTAGGAATTTTTCGCTACGATCCAGAATCTCTATCGGCTGTTCTTCATAACAAAGATCTTGCTCCAGCAGTACAACTTCTGAGCTGAGTACATGTGAAGGATCAGGTATGTACTTTCTCAGGAGAGATACATGAAACGAATCGTGAACTTGAGAGATATTCGGTGGAAGCGCCAATCGGTAAGCTACCTTTCCAATACGATCCAATATTTTGAAATGACCGATATATCTAGGGCTCAACTTCCCCTTCTTTCCAAATCTCCTGACCCTCTTCCAGGGAGATATTCGTAAGAAAACTTTATCACCCAGTTCAAACTCTAGGTCTTTTCTTCGTTTATCGGCATAACTTCTCTGTCGACTCTGAGCTGCTCTTATTTGTTGTTGAATAGGTCAGACATTTTCTGCCATCTCATCAACAAGATCAGGTCCTAATATCTTTCATTCCCTAACTTAATCCCAGCATGTTGGAGTCCTGCATTTCTTTCCCTAGAGAGCTTCATAAGGAGACATCTGAATACTGGATTGAAAGCTATTATTATAAGAAAATTCCACCAAAGGTAGGTGTCGATCCAACCACCTTTGAAATCCATAGAGCAAGTTCTCAACATATCTTCTAGAGTTTGAATTGTTCTCTATGACTGACCATTTGTATGAGGATGAAATGCAGTGCTGAAAATCAACTCTGTATCCATAGTATGATGAAGACTTCTCCAGAACTTCGAGGTAAATCTCAGATCCCGATTAGATATAATAGAATGTGGTACTCCATGCAATCTTAACACTTCCTTTACATATATCCTAGAAAGCTGATCCAGAGAGAAATCCTCTCTATTAGCAATGAAGTGTAAAGACTTTGTAAGACGATCAACTATGACCCAAATAGCATTATTGCCTTTGGATGTTTTAGGAAGTCCTGTGACAAAGACCATAGTGATGTTTTCCCATTTCCATTCGGGTATGGGTAATGGTTGTAACATCCCCTTAGACTTTTCTCTCTCAGCTTTAACTTGCTGACAACCCAAGGATCGAGAGACATATTCAGCAACATCTCTTTTCATGCCATCCCACCATAAGTACTCTTTCAGGTCCCTATACATATTTGTGCTTCTAGGATGAATAGAGAATGAATAACTATGATCCTCATCCAGCAGCTCCTTCTTTAATTCGGGGATGGGAGGAACACAAACCCGATTCTTGAACTTTATTATCCCATCCCAATCAAGGTTGAATTTAGGAATATTTCTCTAATTCTTTTGTAACTCTACATCTTCTTTCTACGCCTCTTTAATCTTCACATGTATATATAGTTGAACATTTATTTGATAAAGATATGATTTCCCCCTTCCATTATAATTCCTAGATCCATCCTTTGTAAATCCATAAATATTAGATCTTTTGTGATCCTCATCATGGATAAACTGGCATGGTCTTGTTGACTTAATGCATCTGCCACCTTGTTTTCTATCCCAGGGTTGTAATTAATTGAGCATTCGTAATCCTTAATCAGCTCTAACCATCTTCTTTGGCGCATATTCAGCTCCTTTTGTGTGAAAATATACTTTAAACTTTTATGATCAGTATAAATGTCACACATTTCTCCATAAAGATAATTTCTCCAAATCTTTAATGCAATGATTACCGCAGCTAACTCCAAATCATGTGTTGTGTAATTTTTCTCATGGATTTTCAGCTGTCGTGAGGCATAAGATATCACCATATCATTTGGAATAAGAACACACCCCAGCCCCTTTTTGGATGCATCACTGTAGATCACAAACCTTTCTCCACTACAAGGTAGTGTGAGCACAGGTGCACTGGATAACTTTCTTTTCAATTCCTTGAAATTCTCTTCACATTCCTCTGTCCAAAAAAACATAACTCCTTTTTGAGTCAAATTGGTGAGTGGATTAGATAATCGTGAAAAATCTTTCACAAAACGTCAATAATATCCAGCCAAACCATGAAAACTTCGGATATCTGTTACTGTGGTTGGTAAATTTGGCATAAAGCTTCTCCTTTCTCAGGGTATTCAATATAATTCTGAAGTGATCTTCATGTTCTTCCTTGCTCTTTGAATAGACAAGAACATCATCTATAAAGACTACCACAAATTGATCAAGATAGTCTCTAAAGACTCTATTCATCATATCAATGAAGATAGCAGGGGCATTAGTAAGACCAAATGACATCACTATAAATTCATAGTGTCCATACCTTGTACGGAAATCCATCTTTGGTATATCCACCCTTTTTACCCTTAATTGATGATACCCTGAAGGAAGATCAATCTTGGAAAAGTATTGAGCTCCGCGTAGTTGGTCAAACAAGTCATCAATGCGTGGGAGAGGATATTTGTTCTTGATAGTGATCTTGTTAAGTTCTCAATAATCAATGCAGAGTGTCATTGATCCATCTTTATTCTTAACAAATAGAACATGTGCTCCCCAAGGCGACGCACTAGGGCGTATTAATCCTTTATCAAGATTCTCTTGGAGTTACTTCTTCAATTCCTGCAACTCAATTGGGGCCATTCTAAAAGGTGTCTTTGAAATAGGCAAAGAACCCGGTACGAGTTCTATTGAAAACTCAACTTCACGATTTGGTGGAAGACCCTGAAATTCCTCTGGAAAGACATCATCAAACTCCCGTACAATGGCAATATTATTAATCATGACTTTCTCACCTACCATTTGAGATAAATAACCCTCATTTAGTGGAATCAAGACCCATAAGATGGAAGAAATTTCCACTGGAAGGTTATGTTCATCCTTGCATCGATAGACGATCATAGATTGATCTGGAATATGAAATGTGACTTCTCTTCTTTGGAAATTTATATGAGCTCCATATAAAGAAAGCCAATCCATGCCAAGAATCACATCAAATTCCACTATAGGAAGGATCAAAAGATTTGCAGGAAGCACTTTCCCACAAACATCAATCAGGGAAGAATTATAAACTTTTGATGCGACTGTTGTGCCGTTAGGTGTTGTCACAGGTGACTCAACATCTAATTGTTGAGGTAATACGATGATACCCTTAGAAAAATCTTCAGAAATAAAAGAGTGGGTGGATCCAGAATCAAATAAAACATTTGCTACTTTAGAGTGGAAGGTAAGTGTACCTTTCACCACATCGTTATCGTACTCCACATCGCTGATAGAAATTGCATGTGACTTTCCTTTGTCTTTAGCCTTAAGATTTTGTTGATGTCGATCGTCATCAACAACCCTTGGATTAGGTCATTTATTGGCATACTGCCCCATCTCCTTGCACTTGAAACATTGAAGTGTAGTAGGTTCATTCTTTGTATCTCTTCCATTGTTTGCATCATTAGACATCTTCTTCCCATCATTGCGGCATTGAAATTCCCGATGACCTTCCTTTCCACATTTGAAACATTTACTTATCCCTTTAAGATAACTCCCTCCATGTTTCATTCCACACTTTGAGCATAAGGGAAAGCTCATCATCTTTTACGTGTGCTCTTTAGATTTTCCTTTGAATTCCATTTTCCTCTTCTTATCAAAGCCATATAACTGATGGGTTACTCCAATCTCCATCTCGACTTTGAGAGCACATCGAATGATTTCCTCGTAGCTATTGAAGTCCCTTATGGCTAACGCCCTTCGAAGACCTAGTTTTATTCCACTAAAGAATTGATCAATCTTACTTTTAGGTTGGATAATAATACCAGAAGCGTACCTTGCAAGTCTTGTAAAATTTACTTCATAGGTACCAACAGATTCATCATCCTTTTGCTTCAATTCAAGAAACTCTTTCTCCATATTTGTTCGTAGAATAAAAGGGAAGTACTTATTGAAAAATAAGTTCTTGAACTCATCCCATTCCATGGAATCAATTTCAACTCTTTTCCTCGTATTCTTGATAAGATTTCACCATTGATAAGAATCTCCCCCCAAACGATACACTGCTAGGATGACTTTATCATGCTAAGAAAATTGATTAACTGAAAATATCGTTTCAGTAGTACTAATCCATTTTTCAGAAATTAATGGATCAGTAGACCCGCTGAAAAAAGGTGGACACTACCTTATGAAGGATTCAACAGAATGTTGCTCCTTCCTTTGCTCGTTTGGAAGTCCTGCGTGATTCATATCTTGAGAAAGTTGTGTGAGCATGGATACATGATTTTGCATTCTAGCTCCAAAAACGTTTGGTTGCTCAGGGGGAAAATCATTGCATTGATCGTCTCATTCCGCATTAACACGGTTCCTTCGGGTTCCAGCCATTGACTAAAACCAAGAAGAATACTGTGAGCAACACTAATTATAATAGGAAAACCACATAATCAAGAATAAAATTTCACACTTAAGGTCTTATCCTAGGTTATTCATGGTCATTTCTAAAACACTAAGATTGTGTTCTATGCTTAGACTTATCCTTAGGGTTCTTACTAAGGCTTTCACATCCTAGTTTCTAAAGGTTGACTATACCTTTCCTCTGATACCAACTATAATGACCCATACTTTAGATACATTGTTATTACTTCAAAATTGAAGGACACTTATTAAAAAATATAACAAAACCAGGAAAGGACCGTATAGGTATAGAGTCTTTAGAAACTTGGAAACATAAACAACTGGTTCATAAAACATCTACTTTTCCTCCTATTTATTTCATCATATCTAGAGTCCCTTTTGGAATATCCTACTTAATAACCTTCTTCCTGACCTGGGGAAATAAAACTTACAAAAGGGTGAGCTCAAATGCTCAGTAAGGGTAAACAAAAGAAATATCAATCACATCATAAGAACATAACTTTTGGAAATCTTAACCTGCAAAAAAAATCATAATTTCATAACATGGGATAAATCATAGTAGTGAAATGTAAACTCAATAATCATAAAATAAAACATGAATCTTTGTGGAATACACACATAATCATAGAGAATCATTTATTATTAATCAATAATCATTTCCAAGAATATCTTAGTGGACAAATTCCATTTCTGAACCGAGTTCATTCCTCGTTTCAGTCCTGTTTCATTGAATTGGTTTAACCTGCCTTTCCATCCTTGTCTATCTCATGAGATATAAAATCTTTACCCAATTCATTGGAGGGAGATATAGGTCCCACCCATCTCATAATGATACCATTCTTATATGTTCCACAAAATCATAAATCATACATCATTGCATAACCCATGTAATAAAAATGGGATTCTTAAACAACATGACATCATAAAACAATTCATATAAGACAAAGGAATTCATAAAAATAATTCCATAACAACATAATCAAATCAATGTAATAATAGGGATAGAAACAGAACCCTATATTATCTTAGATGGAAAATAATTTTGATAAAACACTTGAACTCCATTCTTGAGGAAAATATCATTTCTACTTCAAAAACAATTTTCATTTCTTAACATGTTATAAAATTATAAACTAAAAGAAGTTGATTAAAAATAAACATGAAAACTTGTAAAGGAAGCTTCTTGGAAATAATGTTTTAAAAATCCATTCATGTCGTATAAGTTAAAAAAACATTCTTCTCGTACTTTTGTCGGAAAAGTCAAAAAGTAATTCGTATGAAAAACGACAAAATATTCCTTTCATATCCTTTACAAAAAACTCACCGAAGGGTAAAATTGGATTTAAAAAATTGTAGGTGGATGTAAATAATATTACATATTGAGGAAACATGGATGTGGTTTATAAAATACACCCTAGTAAATACCAAAGTATAAACAGTCTCGGATAAAAATGAGATTGTGATAGTTCCCTTACCTTAGGCCCAATTTCATTTGTAAGTATACGAACTTCCTGTATAATGATTTAAATAATGTTATTGACTTATTACAGAATCATTATTATTTTTATTATATCATATATGGTCATATTCTTAGCTTCTTATTAGTAATATTTCATTACTACTTTTTATTCGGGTGTTTATTACTTTTTGTTCTTATGCGTGTTTTGTCGAATAAATTATTATTTTTCTTTTTAGGTTATAGATACCTCATTTCCAGAATGGTATTAGTGTAATATATATTATATTAATTTATTAAATTCATTTATATAATCATTATGAAATGAAGATCATGTAGAATGAGTCACATCACATCGTGGAGACTGTATTCCGTAGGTACGCACGAGCGATGATATTGTTCCCATGATTGTGGAATTGTATGGGAGTGTATATATACAATTTTAGAATCAATATCACTTTAAAATAATCATATATAGTCATTATTTACACCATTATACCCATCCAAGTAAGGTGGGGGTGGAAAATAGATTACACCACGGCGTGGAGACGGTATTCCGTACGTGCGCACGCGCGGTGATTTCATTTTCCGTAGGATGGATAGATGGTGAAATAGGGTTGTTTCATAATTATAATAACATATCAGTATATTAGTGATATTGATGTTATTACTTCATAATGAAATAACTAAAGAAGAAGAAGTGGAAGAATAAATAAAGATGAAAGAATCGGTAACGGACATTACCTCTTCTTTGAAGCGCTTCTTTGAGACCTCCATTTAGGGCACTATAATTTGACTTTGAAGAAGACCAGGACCTCTAGGATGTCTCTGGGGAAGTAGGGAGAAGAAATTGTCAGGGGTTTGCCGAGCTTGAAGGCTCAAAGTGGTGTGAGGAAGAGAGGGAGGAGGTTCCCTTTTATAAGGGAGGAGATGGGAACCTTTGTAATAACTAAAAATATTATTTTATTATAAAGTCACATTCGGTTTTTAATAGCTCAAAATTGATATATTTTGAATATAAGGTTGGTATGGGTCTAAATCCTCTCATCCAATAGAATTTAGACAAGTTTAGGTATCAATTTTAACCTTATCATTTAGATTTAACTTTAAGTTAGATAATTTAACTTTTACTGTGTCTTTTATTTTCTTACACTATAAGGATCATTAACTTACTATATCAAGCCAAACGAACCCCAAGTTGTTTATTATTAATATATATAACCTTATCTAAGTCATTTTTCCGAACCGTATATTTTTAGGAATAAATAAAAAATTAATAATATAATATTTGTTTTAAAAACTATTTTATGTCAATTTTGACACTATTTAGTAATTGATTTTTGTGAAAATCATAACAGAATGATTAATTAGAACCAAGTTGATTTAATCAATACCAACATGTCATATGAACTTAGAAAATTAGTTTAATTCATAAAAAGTCTCAAATTACATTTATTTGGGTATTTATACCATCAATTATGTCAATATTTCATTAATAAGATAATTACTGCATCATCGTTGTGTCATTTATAAATTAAATTATTTAATGTCTAAAAATTAAAAATAAAATAATATTATGTAGGAAATTTTTTATCTTTCTAATTAATATTTATAGTTGGAATTATCTTATGTATAACTCCATATTAAAAATTATTTACTTATTAAACTTTGATTTTAACTATTTTAACCCTTCTTTAAATAAATTAATAATAAATGTCCTAATCTAATCCAAGTGGGACTAAATGGTCATATTGTATTCCTAAGGTTGATTTTGGTCGAATTACACTTATCCAATAGAATTAGGACATGGGTTAGGGTAATAATAATTACACTTTTACCCTTAATTACCCTATTTTCTTTTAACCGTGCGAAAAAAAGTAAAAAGTTACTATTCAACAAAAAATATTTCCATCTCATTGAACCACATTTTACTCCTTGATATTAACCGTGTCTCTCATATTTTCGAATTTCCACTCACAGAAGTGGTAAAATTACGTTTTATGAAAAATTCAGTTTTTTAACTACCACTTAGTGGTTTCACTATTCATCAAAAATTGAATGTTTTCGGAAAAATACCAAAATTACACCCTAGGCTAATTTCGATATTCCGAATCCAAAAATGAAGTCCATTTTGAAAAATAAAATTGTCACGGCCCGTCCTCGGGGCCCGTGACGTGACTACCCCAAGCCCGCCTTCCATAGGCCAGGGGCTGGCGACTAGCACCAAAGGTGTAAATGTGATTATCGAGTCTCCTCCCAAGGTATCTCCAGACGTGAGGGTCAAGTCCACGGCTTACCGGAAACTCTAGGTCTTGGACAAGATTTGTGAAAGCGATGAATGATTCATATCGATGTCTATTACTACAGCATCTAGTAGTGGACACAGACTGTCCCTTGAATCATTTTTAGAGCCATTGGGTCACACTCCTTGACCGCATGTAGCCGCACTCTTCCTCCGACCTCCAGCTCCTTGAGCCTGGCAGGGATAACTAAGGCGGGTGGTTGTAGCATGTTAATATGTACACCACCTCATACTGCTCTCCTAGCTCTGCATCCACGTCTGCTGCTTCGCAGACTCATCTATCCTTAAAGCTTCCACTTCTTGAAACATTTAACACGCCTGAGTCTGTAATACTGGCACCAGTTTCCTTTTTATTACTGCATTGTGCAGTCTTCATCCACTCTTGGATGACCTGGACCTTCTTTAGTCTCACAAGAGCTGCTATGATTTCCTCTTTGCCGATAAGAGAAATCCGGTATCATCCCCTGGATGAACCACATTCGTTGCCTAATACAGTCAATCCCAACATGAATGATGCATTAATGCCATGGATGACGTCGTAAGGCCTCGACGTAACTACCAAGAGATCCAACCAGAACTCTCGCCTCGAGGGTCTGACCACACCGTCGGTGTAAGTGTGAGGTCACTGGGTCTCCTACAGTAGAAATCTCGAAAGTGAGGGTCAAGTCAACAGTCTTAACCAGGACCACTCTGTATCAACCAAACAAAAGGGCAGGAAAGAAAACAAAGATAAGTGTCTTTTTATTATTGCAGCTCGTAATACGAATACAAAAATACAACAAAAACATGGAAATATAAGTACAAAGGGCGTATCCACTAGTTCCTCTCCTGTCCACATGCTACTGGAGCTCTACTGCCTTGTCCACTACTCGACTGTTGCTCAAGCACTCGTCGTTGTTTTTGCCTCGGTGGCTCCTCCAACGCCTGAAGATCCACTGTACGAGGAGTCGGATAGTCATGTGCCATGTGACCCTTTCCGCTACAGGAGTAATGAAACCTATTTATGGCACGCCTGGCTCTGACCCCACCCCGAGTGCCCCGCACCACCGGTCCTAAAACCCAAGATCGGCCAACTGCTGGTCTGGTCCTCCTGGACCTCTGCATCATCTGTCTACTGCCCACAGATGACTCGACTACTGATCGAAAATCCTGCGGCAAAGGCAGAAGTTCCTGTACACTCTCGGGGTGTAGAGCTACTGGCACAAACTCCACCCTGAAGAAGGTCTCGAAGTCTTCCCATGTGAAGGCCATCCCATCGCAAAACTGGAACAAGTGGCTCCACCACCTGCCTGTTGCTTCCTGAAGAAGGCTGGCAGCAAAAATCACCATGAGGTCTGCCAGCGTCCCCACTAGCCTGAAGACTCTCACCACAGCCTCCAGCCAATCCCCAGCCGCCTGTGGGTCCATCTCTCCCCGGAACCTGGGTGGTCTCTGGCGCTGGAACTCGTGCAGCGCACTCAAGTGGCATGCATCGCCTATTGCTGGGACTGGTGGCATCGGTGGCCCAACGTATGGTAGTAACACAGGTGCCTCCGCTGGTGCCACAACTGCAAGACGGCCCTATACCGAAGCCTTGTCGCTCGACAAGCTCTCAGTACGCACGTCCCTCTGGGCTTTAGCTGGTCGTCCGAGAAAAGGCATCCTGAAAGAAACAACGTGACATAGTCAAACGATTATACCTAGTGAGCTGACCTGGTTCGAGCTGTTTTAAGGGAAAAACCTTTGAAAACAAACATGCAATCAGTGTTTTCGTGCACAAAGCTGGAAATCAGTTGTCAGGGTCATGGTGTATGGATACGTCAGCCGCCTGCACGAACACTGGACTCCCTGTACTGAAAACCACACTCGGTACCCTTAACACTATTGCTTCACAGAAAGAAAATGTCAGAGTTATAAGTTCTACGGTAGAACCGACTCCTCTGATACCAATTTGTCATGACCCGTCCTCGGGGCCCATGCCGTGACTACCCCAAGCAGGCCTTCCATAGGCCAGGGGCTGGCGACTAGCACCAAAGGTGTAAATCCTGATAACTGGGAAGGCATTGCCTTTATAAAATAAAACAAGAACCACAGAGTAAGCATGCGGAAAAAGTAAACACTAAGTACAAGAGAAGAGCTGAAAAGTAAACGGGCCAGAATACAAACCCAAAAGGAAGTAAAACTACAATTGAACAAGTAAAACAGAAAATATAACAGCTGGAAGGACGAAAGAGGCTCCTGGGTCATCCTCCTCGGATCCTACCTGAAGGGTAGGTACAGATCGCGCAGCTCCTGGTCGTCCACCATAGATCCTACCTGAAGGGTAGGTACAGATAGACCCCTCTACGCTCTCGTCCGTCAACCTCCTCCGTGTGTTGTCTTGTCGTGTAGTCCACCTCCGGGAACTGACTCATCCTGTAGTCCACCTCAGGGTACTGACTCATCGTGTAGTCCACCTCCGGGTACCGTCCAGTCCTCGAACACTCGGCCTCCGTCAGCACTTCCTGTCGTCTGCAACCAACACAACGAGGTGCGGGCATAACCCGTGCAGGGGTGAGTATAACGATACTCAGTAGGGACCCCGATACCCTCAAGGTCTCACTAAACCAACAAGGATAACCACAAATAAGATCTCAACAGATAACCTCTACATAGGTATATGCCCATACATATGCCTAAGTTATCAAGTAACCCATCTCAAACATGAGGAAGAACAATGATCATGAAATCAACGGATAACCACTACCCAGGTATATGCCCATACATATACCTATGTTAACAAGTGACCCATCTCAATCATGAGGTAAACACAAAGGTCAAAAGTCTCAGCTCAATCCGGGATTTTCATTATCGAAACCGTAACTGATGAAGAGCTCCGTCTCTGTAGTGTACAATGGTCCTGTCACGACTCCGAGGTACTGCTCACTAACCTTAGACTGCTGAGGTACTCTCCTATCGAGTACCAAGGGTCATCCACACAAACACATTAGTGCTTCCCGCCGGGGTATGTCACCCAAGCACAGTAGTGCACACCCCCAAGTAGCCTGCTGAGGTACTCTCCGGACGAGTACCGCGGGTCTACACTGTCACACAGGTGGTGCTCCATCTTCCATGGGTCTGCACCTCAAAAAGTAGTGCTCCGTCCACTAGGCTAGTCGACTCACTCCAAGTCGAGTCGGTCAAGCAGTAGTTAGTTCTCAGTCGGCTACACGGTCTCTGTACTCCGCACACTCGTCTCTGGGAGGGTCCGCTCCACGACCTACAAGTCGATAATCCAAGTATCTCAAGGTCCCACTAAGAAGTATCTCAAAGGACCGCCTCGTCATAGGGGTCTCAATGCAACAGACGGCGCGTCAATCGGACGCACGGTCTGTGAGCTTCTAGCCTTTTCATCCCAGGGGCCCGGTTGGTTTCGTGAGCGAACCAATCCTGGCCGTATCTCAACTATACCCCGAACTCTCATAGGGTATACTCATAGGGACTGTTTCTCAACGTGATCACCAATGCCGCTGACGTTTCGTCAAACAGACGTCCTGTCTGAAAGATATCAGCTTTTCCGTTCCAAGGTCCCGGTTGGATTTCGGGTGCGATCCAACCCGGCCACTATCCAACTGTATCCAAAACTCGGGAGATGTATGCCAAAAGTTCTGTCTCATCAAGAGGAATTCAATGGAACAGACGATGTGACTATCAGACGCCCAGTCTGTGAGTTATTGGCCTTTTCGTTCCAGGGGCCCGGTTGGTTTCGTGAGCTAATCAACCCGACCACACTCTGACGGCATCCATACCTCGAGCGGAGTATGCCAAAAGATCTGTCTCACTTAGAGGAATCCATCAAAATCGACAGCATGCCAATCGGGCGTCCGGAACTCACGTTACGAGCGTTTCCGCTCCGAGGGCCCGGTTGGTTTCGTATCCGAACCAACCCGGCCGAACCCAAAGTAATTTGAAACCTTGAGTGTGATATACCGAAACAACTGCCTCGATCCAAGGATCGCGTTGCCGCTGACAGCGAGTCGTTTGGAGGCCCTTAGCTCATGTTACGGGCTTTTGACCGAAAGTGGTCCGAAAACGGGGGTCTGGGTCAGGGCCGACCCGGCCCGACCCCCCCTGGGGCGGCCGAACCGGGTCGACCCGACCCGGCTGGGCCCGACTTGGCTCGGTCCGGCTCGCTCCGGTCCGACCGGCCGGCCACGGCTCGGCCAACGTGGCCGAGCCGAAACGCGGAGCGGGGTGTCCCCCGCCCGCTGCTAATTGAGGCCGGCAGCGAACCACCGGCCACCTCCCTTCCGGCGGCGCGCCACCGCCGCCGCCTTCCGCGGACCACCGGACGCGCTCCGGTGGTCCGTTTCTCCTGCCATCTTCGGCTATGGTCTTCCCGGGACCCGACCTTCACTACGGAGGCCTCAAAATTACGTTGCAGCCTCATTTGTCGTAGCCCGCCAATCCGCACGTCAAAAACGAAACGCGCCGTCTTCGTGGTTCTCCGGCACGGCGCGTTGGCGCCGCGCCCCTTCGCCGCGGCCCGACTCCGTACGCGGATGTCTTCGGTTTTTTCTTCGACGCGGCGCAACGGCGTCGCGTCCTTCAATTCCTTTGCACGGCGTGGCGCGACGGCGCCACACATATCTACCGCATGAAACCGCGTGGTGCGACGACACCACGCTTCCTCGTACCAACCACAATGAAAAAAAGGAGGTGGGTCGGCCATGTTCATGTGGTCCGGCCCCCCTCACGTTATTCGTTATCATTTGGTTTCAGACCACAAAGTTCAAATTCGATAACAAATGGTTTTTAACCACGATGATCATCAAGTCAGAAATCTCGAACAAATATAAATAATTGAATACAAACCCCTACCTTGGGTAAAAGCCGATCGGAAAGAGGCATCGTCGTTCGAGGTTCGTCGCGGTATGGCATCGCGAGGATGACGACGTCGAAGGGGGACATCGGCGTTCGTCCGACTCGAGGGATGGCGAAGCCGTCGTCTCTTGCTACCCGATTCCGCTTCCGAGCCTGTTCGTCGATCCGTTGACGATGAAGGGGAATAAGAAGATCCATTGAAGAGTCTCGCCATGGAAGGGGAGAAATTCCGTGGAAGGAAAACGAGCGTTCTTCGTCAGAGGTGGCACGTTCTTCGTTCGCGAAGATAAGCTTCTTCCAAAGTGTTGAGCGTCGCGGTATTATACCAGCTCTCCGTCTCTTGGTGAAGACGTCCCCAAAACCTCTCCCAAGATCCCTATATATAGGAGAGGGGGAGTGGTATGTAACCATTGTGGTTACATAACTTGTTTTTAAAAAAAAGGGGTCAGGTGAAATAAATTTCTTTGACGCAATTTATGAGGTCCGTTGGCACCACTTAAGAGGGGATGGTGCCAAGGAGTTTCTCCCCATTTAATGGGGAGTTGAGGAATTAAGAGGCTCTCCCTCATTAATGAGGGAGATTTGAGAGGTTTCCTCTCCTCCCATTAATAGGGGGGTTAAGCCACGTGTGGTCCCAACCATAATAAACCACCCACGGGAGGTTTAGTTCGGGTGGGCCTCACCACCATAACCTCTCAAGGGAGGTTAAGGTGTGGTGGCCCCAGCTCCAACCTCCATGAGGAGGTTTCAACCACCACACTCCCAATGGCTGCTGAAATAAAATAAAGTGCACGACAAGCAATTTTATTATTACTCTTATTTAAAGAAAACCCAAAAACTAACTTCCGCTCTCGATTAAACGCAACTGCAGAAAAAGTCTCTTTAAGCAAATACTGGCGTTGTGAGTTCATCGGTGCCCTCGAAATTCAATTCCGAGCACCGGTTCAAAAGTTAGAAAAACCGGCACGTTCGTTCACTGAACGTACCCGAGCCAAACTTCGGAAATTGATTCTGAGGCCCGGTGTACCCGGAATCAATTTCCGAAGTTTGGCTCGGGTACGTTCAGTGAACGAACGAGCGGGTTTTTCTATCTTTTGAACCGGTGATCGGAATCTAATTCCGAGGGCACCGATGAACTCGCAACGCCGATATTTTCTTAAAGAGACTTTTTCCGCAGTTGCGTTTAATCGATAGTGGAAGTTAGTTTTTGGGTTTTCTTTAAATAAGAGTAATAATAAAATAGCATGTCATTCAATTTATTTTATTTCAGCCGCCATTGGGAGTGTGGTGGTTGAAACCTCCTCATGGAGGTTGGAGGTGGGGCCACTACACCTTAACCTCCCTTGAGAGGTTATGGTGGTGGGGCCCACCCAAACTAAACTTCCCGTGGGTGGTTTATTATGGTAGGAACCACATGGGGCTTAACACCCCTATTAATGAGAGGAGAGGAAACCTCTCAACTCTCCCCCATTAATGAGGGAGATCCTCTTAATTCACAAACTCCCCATTAAATGGGGAGAAACTCTTTGGCACCATCCCCTCTTAAGTGGTGCCAACGGACCTCATAAATTGCGTTAAAGCAATTTATTTAACCCGACCCCCTTTTTTTTAAAAAAAAGTTATGTAACCACAATGGTTACATACCTCTCCCCCTCTCCTATATATAGGGATCTTGGGAGAGGGTTTGGGGATGACTTCACCAAGAAACGGAGCGCTGGTAAAATACGGCGACGCCCAACACTTGGGAAGAAGCTTATCTTCCCGAACGAAGAACATGCCACCTCTGACGAAGAACGCTCGTTTTCCTTCCACGGAATTTCTCCCCTTACGCGGTGAGACTCTTCAACGGATCTTCTTCTTCCCCTTCATCATCAACGGATCAACGAACAAGCTCGGAAGCGGAATCGGGTAGCAAGTGATGACGGCTTCGCCTTCCCTCGAGTCGGACGAACGCCGACGTCCCACTTCGACGTCGTCATCCTCACGATGCCATACCGCAACGAACCTCGAACGACGACGCCTCCTTCCGATCGGCTTTTACCCAAGGTAGGGGTTTGTATTCAATTATTTATATTTGTTCGAGATTTCCAACTTGATGATCTTCATGGTTAAAAACCATTTGTTATCGAATTTGAACTTTGTGGTTTGAAACCAAATGATAACGAATAACGTGAGGGGGGCCGGACCGCACGAACACGGCCGACCCTCCTCCTTTTTTTCTTTGTGGTTGGTACGAGGAAGCGTGGTGCCGTCGCACCACATGGTTTCATGCGGTAGATATGCGCGGCACCATCGCACCGCGCCGTGGAAAGGAATTCAAGGACGCGACGCCGTCGTGCCACGTCGAAGAAAACCGAAGACATCCGCGGACGGAGTCGGGCCGCGGCGAAGGGGAGCGGCGCCAACAAGCAGCGCCGGAGAACCACGAAGACGGAACGTTTTGTTTTTGATGTTCAGATTGATGGGATACGACAAACGAGGCCGCAAGGTAATTTTGAGGCCTCCGCAGTGAAGGTCGGGTCCCGGGAGGACCATAAGCGAAGACTGCAGGAGAAACGGACCACCGGAGCGCGTCCGGTGGTCCACGGAAGGCAGCGGCGGCAGCGCGCCGCCGGAAGGGAGGCGGCCGGCGGTTCTACCCCGGCCTCAATTAGCGGCGGGTGTGGGACACCCCGCTCCGCGTTTCGGCTCGGCCATGCTGGCCGAGCTGGGGCCGGCCGGTCGGACCCGGGTCGGGTCGGGTCGGTCCGGGCCCAGACCCTCGTTTTCGGACCACTTTCGGTCAAAAGCCCGTAACATGAGCTACGAGCTTCCAAACGACTTGTCGTCAGTGGCAACATGATACATGGATCGAGACGGTCATTTCGGTATATCGCACTAAAGGTTTCGGATTACTTTGGGTTCGGCCGGGTTGGTTAGGATACGAAACTAACGGGGCCCTCGAAGCGGAAACGCTCGTAACATGAGTTCCGGACGTCCGATTGATGTGACGTCGATTTTGATGGATTCATCTAAGTGAGATGGATATTTTTTCTTACTCAGCTTGAGGTTTGGATGCCGTTGGAGTGCGGTCGGGTTGGTTCGCTCACGAAACCAACTGGGCCCCTGGAACGAAAAAGCCAATAACTCACAGACCAGGCGTCCGATAGTCGCACCGTCTATTCCGTTGAATTACTCTTGATGAGATGGAACTTTTGGCATACATCTCCCGATTTTTGGATACAGATGGATAGTGGCCGGGTTGGATCGCACCCGAAATCCAACCTGGACCTTGGAACGGAAAAGCTGATATCTTTCAGACTGGACGCCCATTTGACGAACCGTCAGCGGCGTTGGTGATCAAGTTGAGAAATTTTCCCTATTTGTATACACTATGAGAGTTCGGGGTGAAGTTGAGATACGGCCGGGATTGGTTCGCTCACGAAACCAACTGGGCCCCTAGGATGAAAAGGCTAGAAGCTCACAGACTGGGTGTCCGATTGACGCGTCGTCTATTGCGTTGAGACCCCTATGACGAAGTGGTACTTTGAGATACCTCTTCATGGGACCTTGAGATACTTGGAGTATCGACCTGTAGCTCATGGAGCGGACCCTCCTAAAGACGAGCATGTGGAGTACGTAGACCGTGTAGCTGACTGAGACCTGACGACTGCTTGACCGACTCGACTTGGAGTGAGTCGACTAGCCCAGTGGACGGAGCACCACTTTCTGAGGTGCAGACCCATGGCGGACGGAGCACTACCTGTGTGACAGTGCAGACCCGTGGTACTCGTCCGGAGAGTACCTCATCAGGCTACTTGGGGGTGTGCACTACTGTTTTTGGGTGACATACCCCGGCGGGACGAACTACTGTGTTTGGGTGGCTGACCCGCGGTACTCGACCGGAGGAGTACCTCAGCAGTCTTAGGTTAGTGAGAAGTACCTCGGAGTCGTGACCGGACCACTGTACACTCCAGAGACGGAGCTCTTCAGTAGTTACGGTTTCGATAATGAAAATCCTGGTTTGAGCTGAGACTTTTGACCTTTGTGTTTACCTCATGATTGATATGGGTCACTTGTTAACTTAGGTATATGTATGGGAATATACCTGGGTAGTGGTTATCCGTTGATTTCATGATCTTTGTGTTTCCTCATGTTTGAGATGGGTTACTTGATAACTTAGGCATATGTATGGGCATATACCTAAGTAGAGGTTATCTGTTGAGATCTTCTTTGTGGTTATCCTTGTTGGTTTAGTGAGACCTTGAGGGTCTCGGGGTCCCTACTGAGTATCGTTATACTCACCCCTGCACGGGTTATGCCCGCACCTCGTTGTGTTGGTTGCAGACGACAGGATGTGCTGACGGAGGCCGAGTGTTCGAGGACTGGACGGTACCCGGAGGTGGACTACACTACGAGTCAGTACCCAGAGGTGGACTACACGACGAGTGAGTACCCGGAGGTGGACTACAGGACTAGACGACACACTGAGGAGGTTGATGGATGAGAGCGTGGAGGAGGCTATCTGTACCTACCCTTCAGGTAGGATCTGTGGTGGACGACTAGGAGCAACGCCATCTGTACCTACCCTTCATGTAGGATCCGAGGAGGATGCCCTAGGAGCCGCATCCGTCCTTCCAGTTGTTATCTTTTCTGTCGTACTTGTTCAGTTGTAGCTGTACTTCCTTTTGGGTTTGTATTCTGGCCCATTTACTTTTCAGAACTTCTCTTGTACTTAGTGTTAACTTTTTCCACTTGCTTACTCTGTGGTGCTTGTTTTATTTTATAAAGGCAATGCCTTCCCAGTTATCGGGATTTACGCCTTTGGTGCTAGTCGCCATCCCCTGACCTATGGAAGGCGGGCATGGGGTAGTCACGACACGGGCCCCGAGGAAGGGTCATGACAAAAATTTATAAAATTTCAAAAAGTGGTTATTACTGGTCATAACGGCTAGTTTTAATAATATTTTAATAGCATATCGTTGTTTAGTGAAACACGGTATTGCGTACGATGCAAGCTATTGAGGAAGGTCGCGGTTGCGTGTAAATCAAGCCAAGCTAGTGTTGTGTGTAGTGAAATATTTCTTTGATTAAAAAAAATATTTCTCATAAAAGTCTCGGGTGTAACAAATTCCATCGTAATGTCCACCATGATAGGCATAAATTAAAATTTGATTAATCACCATTTAGCGTGGTTGTATTCCGCCTCCAGGTAAAAATTTGGTTCATTACACATTAAATGTAGGTGTGTGTATGTGTAGGAATAAAACATAGACTAATAAAATCATGTAATATTTTTATACATTATTTTTAATATAGATATATAATAATAGGAGTTAAGGAGTGGATAATGGAAATAAAATAGAGGAGTTTGTGGGAGGGTGTTACCTCTAAATCAGGAAACTCTAATTGGATTGCACCAAAAAGGATTAATTGGATGGATATCATCCAAAAAAAGGATTAAATTAAGAATATACTGACATTTTTTAGATATTTTAGAATTTTGTTTGGCCAATGAGGCTTTAGAGGTGTGGGGAAGTTGAAGTGAAGAGGAATTTTATAATGGAGGAGGAGTATAATCTCTTGTAATATTTTAAAATAAAGGAACCCAATCCATATATTTTATATTGTATGTGGACCATTAATAGAAAAAAGATGAGAAGAGTGAGTATAGTGTAGAAATATTTCCATCCAATAGGTCATGGAAAAGTGAATTCGTCGATTTAGTCTTTAAAGTCAGGATTATTCTATTGTAAAGATTAATTTGGCCTTAATCATTATAATTAATTTTAATTACAATAACTAATATTTTTGGTCAAATACTAAGATGAAATTATTATAAATTATAAATTTTTACGATTAAAAATTTTTAATCCCTTTTTCTATATTCAAATCAAGGAATTGTTATAAATTAAATTATAATTCATCCTAGAATCAGGATGACAATGCGTGGTTTTAAAGGAAAAATATTTGAAAGTACTCTATAATTTTATAATCAAATTCATATTGAAATTTATTCCAATAAAATATATTGTATTCATTGATAAATATATTATATAAGGAAATTATAAATATAATCATAAATATTATTTGTACTTATTAATATATTAAATGAAAAAGAAGTTTTGAATTTAATTTCATTATTTCTCACTTTTCATTAAAAAAATGAATCTCCATAGAAAAATACCAAAACTTTACCCTAAGATATTTTTTTCTTTTATTTGAAATATTATTTATATCTTGACCTATTAAATCTATTATGTTTTCAAATATTTGATGTAAAACTAGATCTCCATTAAAAGGTCATATAAATCATTCATAAAAAAAATATATTTTTATCTGTCAAAGAGGGTTTGTACTTATATTATGTATATCAAATCAATTTGAAATCTATGAAAAATATTTCCTTGAACGTATAAAAAATATATTTTATTAATATAATTCATTAATTTTGATTAATTTAATTTATTAAATCAATAATCATTTTTGATAAAATTAATATTAATTTCTCATTTATATTCAATTTGGTTGTATTTACCTTTTTAATTAATTGGTAACCTATTAATTAATTTTATATTTTTTTTAACCATATATTTTCATTATTGTGTTAATAATATTAATAACCACTAATTTAATAGTTGGTTATGTATTATTATTTTAAATAATATTATTTTAGAAAAATATTACTATTAGGAAAAACCGAGTCTTACATGTAATGAAATCCATTAAAGAAACACATTTTTGCATATTGAATATGATCCTTCTGTGTTTCATGTATTTAATGATATAAAATAATTTTAATTTATTTAAAATAGTAAATTTATTATTTATTCTCATGTTATTTTAGTTATTTATGTGTTTGGTGTATTGTGTTGTACTAGCTATCAAATACATGAATCTATCATTAAAATTTATGGCTGTCAATATTCTACCCAGCTTAATTCAATTACGACCTCTCCATTTAAACTCAATCATGGTAATATATTGGCTGATACATATTAGATTAAAATCCTAGATCGGTAGAAGTGTACATGAAACACCATCTAGAAAAGAGAGAATGGAATTTTCATAGGTCACCTAGACTACCATTAATCAAGGACTCTATTTAGGAGAACATTAGTGGAATGTAGAGATACATACGTGGAAGAAAATATAAATACTTATAGGAATATATTGAGGTGAAAAATCACAAACATGTTTTTTATCAATTGATTGTAGAGGGCCTGAAATTCATAAATACGTGATGATTTACCTGACCATCATTTCAACATCAATTGTGGTATTAGGACCCCACAATTTTTTTATAGATTTCGTAATGTTGAGTAATTATTATAATGCCACAGAATATAATGAAATATACATGCCTAATGTAATTCAATTTTTTATGAACTATCATATCTTTTTTTTGTTTCTATAAAATTCAAATTCATCCATTTACATCCAAAAATTTATAGTTTTTTTAGTGCCTAATGAAATTAATGAAACTTTTAAAGGATTATTCGGCCCATACAAGAGTCACAAGTCTTAAAATTTATGTCTAACTATTATAAAAAATTAATATGGTTAATATATTAATATATAAACCTAGAAAGTAACACTATTGGTTGATCATTAATATTTATTCGTCAAATTGACTAAATAATTACACATAAAACAAGGCATCATGTAATTTAGTGGTTGGAGTGAAACCGTTATCGTATTTTGGTCATGGGTTCGAGCCTTATGGATTTGCTGGACTTGAATGGTTTCCACCCAACATATAGTTTTTCTTGTTCTAAATACAAATTAATATTATTCAAAACTAACTATGGTAGACACCTTGAAAAATATGTTAATCACAAAATACTCTTTTATATATGGTTTTTTATACAACTATTTCTTTACAATGTATCATAAAATTATTGGACTATTAGTATGTTGTCATCAATTATCTTATTAAACCATATATTTATAATGAAAATAAAATAAAAATTAATTATTCCAAAAATATAATTATTCAACTAAAACATATTCTACTAAACGAATGTATATTCTATAGACGTTTCATGATTCTTATGGTCAAAATACTACTTGTAAAATACTACTACAATTTAATTATGGAATTCCAAAAATATGGCATCAATATAGGTCCTTCCATAGTATATGGTTTAATATCAATATCAAATTTTGGATTCAAAAATCTTGACTCATTATCAATAATCTAAGACTCTTTTGTTTAAACCTTGGACTTTAATTGTCATTTTTTATTTAAATTATTCAAAGTGGAATTTAATGAAAAATGTGAGTTATATAATTCATATCCTTTGAGACTATCAAACCAGGTGGGTAGTAAAGAATGTTGTCATTTAATAGGTTCCCCTGAGTTTGGATTAGAACAACTTATCTGATTTTTATATCCTAGTTACATTTATTCTAGAACCACATTGAATTGTAGTATTGATATAGGGATGTATTGTTATGAAGATTCATTTAGTACATAATTTACCAAAATTACCGGGTTTTCAAGTTTAATTATCCTCACATTATACCTTATGATAAGGTTCTCTAATTGTTTTCCTAATTATAGCTCCCAAGGTTTCTGTTAAAATTACATTGATACCAACTTTACTGATCAAACCATAGATATCCAAGTGTTAGTGTCTCCTATAAATTATATTGTCATGATTTCAAGGGGTTAAGCCTCGAATGACTGATCTATATAGTATTATTGGTAATCTAGAAACACAAATTAGTATTTCATTACTAATGAAAAGACTATTTACAACATTGTTTTTTCATTCTAAAAAATCAACATTGAGGATAACACTAATAATTCTTGTATGTCCCTGAATATCATTCATAGTTCATTTCATAGATTCATTGGCAACGATACATAAAAAATATGATCTCAAATTCCTAGTAATATAAATGAATAGAGGATACAATAATATATAAATGAGAATATAATTTATATAATTGTAAATAATTGAACATAGCATACCATGTAATCAACAAATAGACATAAGAGTAAATAAATTTTTTGGAAAAGTAATATCTAAAAATACATGACATTAAAATAACATAATAATAAAAAGTCACTATTTAAGGGTAAGAAACTAAAACACATTCCATTTAATAAATGAACATAAAAAATAAATTTTTCCATAGATATGTAAATGAAAAATCACAAGGATGAATATTAACTGAATCTAACTGATGACAATGCATTCATATTGGATTTCATGTCTCGTGCACATGAAAACCTATTACCATCATGAATATTAACAATAAGTATTAAAACTATGTGTAGAAACACATTTTCACAAATATGTTTTCTCATGAGAACCTTTTGGTTCATAGAGGATATATATAATGACCATTCTCCACCCGCCATTTCCAGTCAAAACCAATCATCATAGTGTATAATCAAATATCTCATATGGCTTATCATGTAACCATATTAAATAAGAAAAAAAATACTTATAACTAATTAACCAATTAATTAAATAACTAAAAATGTATGAATCGTATGTATATTGTTATACAATTTATGAAAAAATAATATCTATGAATAAAATTTGATAATTAGGGAAATTTCAATGTTCGATGATTATACGATATTAAAGAATTCAACAGAAAAATATAATTCAAGGAACTGAATGTGAATACTCTATTTGAAAAAAATTTCTATCCATGCTTTGTAAGAATAAAGATGGTATCAAAACAACAAATCCTAAAATTCATAAAATAGAGTTTAGTTGTTGTTGATGAAATAAAATTAAATAAATAAAAAATATACCTGAAGAATGTATCCTTTTTTTCGAAAACCACTTGAAAATATTTTTTATTGAAATTCCCTTTTAAAAAAATTTCCATTATAATTAAGCCTTTTAAACTGTAAAATAAGTCTTCAAATAAATTTATGAGTTTAAATCTATACATGTTGTACAAAGTAAAAATATATATTTCTTTTTGTACAGTAAAAAATAATTGAAAAAATGCCTTTTTAGGAATATGGAATGAATATTACTATTAAAAAAATGGTAATATATAGAAAGAATAAAAACATACTTACTAAATTATTTTTAACAGGTTAAAACATTTTTGAAAATGTTTTAAAAACATGAATTTTATAATAAAAAAGGTTATCCAACAAAAGATATATATGAAATCATGCATTCATTAAAACAGTCTCTAAAACAATTCCATTACCATATAGTGGAAAAGTTATAATAATAAATGAAAATGGTCATGAAAAACTAGATAATAAAAAAAGTATTTTTTGAAAAATAGAAATTATGTTTCTTCAGAAGTGACTTCCATTGAATGATTATTATGGCGATTTGTGATGAAAATGATAATTTTAAATTACTAAGTTTCCCATAAGACATTGAAACATTTGAAATAATAATTGTCATTATGGAAAAATATTAAATGGAACTCAAAATATCATGACCACAAAATTATTTATTATATAACATGTAATTTAAATATATACACCATATAAAAGAAACACAGTGCATAAAAATATAATATGCCTCAATGAAATAAAATTGAGACGAAATCCATTACCAATGTAGTAATAAATGAATTTGAAAACCCAAAGGTAATAGTAATTTATAAGTAATTTTTATACAATAATGATAAAATAATTCATCATATTTTATGTCAATGGGTCAGTATGTATGAAATTTTGGGAACAATATTTATGTTTTCGACACTGAATGAAATAGAGAGAAGAATCTGTTACACATGAATCCAAAGACCCAAAATGATAGTCATCAGATAAAACATCTAAATACAATAAATATAAATTAATTCATGTTATATTATTTCAAAACGGGCTGTAGGTACAACACAATAAATAATTAAGTGATGAAGATAACATTTATCTCACACATTTAAAAAGTGAGATGGAAATCACATACCATGACTTTCCTTTCGGTGAACATAACTTATCATAATGTATAATAATATTATATTATTTTTATTCTTTCATCCATGTTTTTTCATTTTTATAATTAATTCAATTTCAATTAGTAAAATGTATTGTACAATTTCGTAATCAATATTTTTTAGTCGGGTATTTTAACCAAAATCGGTTTATGTGTCAAAAACAACTTGTGTTCGTATAATATGTAAAGGGTTCTTATATACCATATCCAGAATAAAAACAATGTTATAATTATCATAATTAAAAATATTTATAGTTTTAAAATCAATTATTTTAGTTGGTTTTAAAAATGATCATATGTTACATTCATGTAGACGGAAGACCATACGTATGAATGAGCAACACTTACATTTTTGAATGATCATTAAGGAAAGAAGGTATCTATCATTATATCTCAAAAATATTTTAATAATTTCATATATAAAATATTATTTAGTTATATAAATTTATATATGAATTTTTTTATGTAGAATGATTCACATTGAATCAAGGATGGGACAGTCCACACCTTCAAAAACGACGTTATAAAACTCTATTTATATGAAAGTGTAATAAAAAAATTATTTATATACATATTCCAGAAATATTGTTGAATCATTGTAATAATTTATATTTTTAATGTCACATATGTTTATCTATAACTATCCTTTATACATTCTAAGTATAGTGGGATGAAATCTGATCACATTGATGGGGAAATAGTTTGTACAACAACAAATGATGTTATCATTTTTACAAAAAATGAAATGTATATGGGTATTTTAAAAAAATAAAATAAAATAAAAATTATGATATTATAAATAATATATATTAATATATAAAAGGTGTTTATATCACAAGGGGAAGTAAGGTAAAATTGAACAATCATCGTTTAGCAAGGTGGTAGTCTGCCTACATGTAAACTTTAAGTACTTTACCGATTAGATAAAATTATGTGTATGTGTAGGTAGAAATATCAAGATAAAAAATCATATAATATTTAATATAATTTATTTTTTATATTTATATGTAATAATATGAGTTTTTGTATTGGATAATATATATAAGAGTTAGGAGTTTGAGGGAGTGTGTTACCTCTTAATCGGGTAACTCTTTTCCGTTTTTAAAAAAAGAGGTTACTTGAATAGATTTGTTCTAAAATGAGGCTTCAATGTGGATTGGAGGGTTTTCATGGAGTCAATATGGTAGCTTTATGTCTATATAATATGGTATTATATGTTTGCGGAGGTTTAAGAGAAGGATGCATTTTATAATGCAGGACAAGAATCTCTTGTAATATTTTAAAAAAGGAACCACACCAATGTATTGTTCATATAATGTGGAGAAATAATGTTGAAATGTCAATATAAGGGAGTATTGTGAGTAATATTTTCTATCCATTAGGTCTATTAAAATTTTATAGGTCGATTTAGTCCTTATGAATTTGGTTTAGTCTCTTATTATGATAAATTTAACCTTAATCATTTTAATTAATTTTAAATAAAATCAAGAAAATTTTGGGTGAAAAAATTAATTTACCTTAATAGAAATTATAAATAATTATTATTCCAAATATTTAAACCATTATTCTAAATTTATATAAAATAGTTTTCTTAAATTAAATTTAAATTAATTCCACAAATGGGATGATAATGTGGGGTTTTAAAGGAAAAATTTCTGAAAAGATGCTATATTTTTTTAATAAATTTCAAAGTAAAATTTATTAAAATGAAATAAAATGAATTAATTGATAAAATATATATCTAAAAATACTTTAAAACCGATTGAATTTATAATTTATCTTTATTTATAAATTAGATTAAAAATCAGTTTGGAATAAAATTTCAGTATTTTCTACTTTTCATTAAATAATGAATCTCCATAAAAAATAAAAAAATTACCCTAATAATTTTTTTGTTTATATATAGAAAATTAAGATTATTTATACATATTAAATCAATTAATGTGTCAAAATTTTGATTTAAAATCTTTTTCCCATTAAAAAGTGATAAAATTTTATTTATAAAAACATACAGGTGTTTATGTGTAAAATATGATTTCTTCTTATATGATGTCTATGGAATCAATTGGATGACTATAAAAATTATCTGATTTAATTTATAATATTTCTATATCATTAGTATCATTAAATAATTGAATTTTGTTTAATTTATTAAAATAATATGCCTTTGTAGAAAAATACTAATATTTCATTTATATATAATTTGTTTTTATTGCAATTTCTAATTAATTGGTATCATATTAATTAATTTTATATTTTTCAAAACAATATAATTTCATAAGACAGTTAATAATTTTTATAAACACTAATATAATGACTAGAATATGTATTATTATGTTAAATAGAAATATTTTAATAATATATTACTATTCGATAAAACTCAGAATTTTGGGTAATGCAAGACATTAATGAAACTTGTTGTTATGTATTATATACGCTATCTAATTGCCTCTTGTATATCAAGATATAAAATATATTTTATTTATTTAAAATAATAAAAATTTCATAAATTCTCGGGATACTATGTTTTATTAAACTTTTGGTGACATTCCCCCATCCTAAATTAAAATGTTACCTCCCAATTCAAACTCAATATTAGAAATGGGCTGTTTAAAGATTATTATATTGACATACCGCATTTGTAGAATAATTCCTAAATCATCCAATGGAAAATAAATAATGGAAACTAAAATTTCAGATGAATATCCATAAAACTAGTTCCTTAAGTATGAGAAAATTAGTTGAATATAAATATCCATACATAGAGGAAAAGAGTAAATATTTATAGGGAGAGAATGAGTTACTCAATAAATAATAATTGATAGTTCAATGCAATTATAAGGACCTCAAATACATAAATCTATGATGATTTTTTAGACCATCAATTCAAGGATAATTATGTTATTTGGGAAACACATTTTTTATCATTTTCAAAATATTGAGTAATTATTTTACTGACCAATAATATAAAAAAATATTATTTCATGATAGGATTCAATTTCATATCAACAATAATAAATTTTTGTTAGGCCTCAAACAAATTATAATTCATTTTAATTCTCACAAATATCTATAATGAATATCTATTTATGCTTGATGCTCTAAAAGAAAATTATAATGAATCGTAAGCCCTATGGAAGAGTTATAATTATAAATATATGTCTCTAAATATTATCCAAATTCATTATGGTTAATATATTAATATCTAAACCAAAACATTAACACTATTGGTACAACATTAATATATATTCATCATTTTTTTTAAAAAAATTACACAAAAACTAGAAAATCATGAAGGATAGTTGTTGGCATGAAACCCTTATCATCCTCCGGTAATGGGTTTGAGCCTCACAGACTTACCATAAATGAATTTTTCATCCAGCTTATAGTTTTTAATTTTTGAAATCCAAATTAACAAATTTAAAAAATAACTATGATGGAAATCCATGCAATAATTTTGATAACTAAATAATTTTTAAACTAATGTTTTCAATTCAAGATTTTGTTTACCATCGTCTAATAATTTTATACGAATACAAGTATAAAGTCATTACTGATATTATAAACCATATATGTTATCAATATACATAAAAACATGACAATAAAATATAAATGCATGCTTCCGAAAATAAAACATTTCCATTGAAACATATGCTTCTAAAATCTGGCTTTGTCCTGAGAAGTTTCATGATCGCTAAAGTCAACATACAAATAATAAATTAAGTCTACAATTTAGTTTTTTAATCCCAAAAATACATCATCGAAATAGTTCATTCCTTAGTGTAGTTTTTATCCACAATATCATATATTGGAATCCTGAATCATGAATCCTTATTATGAATATAAAACTAATTAGGATTATCCTATGAAATTATTTATCATTATCAATTTAAATTCATCATAATGGGTTTTAAATAAAAGGTGGGTTACCCTAAGAATATCCCCTCGGACCGTCAAACAAGGTGTCCAATAAGGTCAGTTTTTATGTACCAGTTTACACTAAATCTTGCTCGGAACACCCTGTTAGAGTTTTTACATCTAGAAATATATGTTCCATAACCAAATCCACATGTAGTATCCAAACTATGATGTATTAAAAGGAAGACCCAAATAATCCATAAATTACAAAATTATATGATTTTTGCCGATAATTATTCTAAATTTATACATTAGGATAATGTTTATTAATTATTATTTTTCTACATGTAGTTCTCATTAGTTTCACTAAACATTATTTGATAAAAACAGTAGTGAACCAAGAAAAAATATCCTATAGTCAGTGTCTGATAATAATTACATTTGCATGATTATGTGGAATCAAAACCTAAAGGACCGATCAGTTAAGGGGTCTTGGAATACTGGATACATAAGTGAGTATATCATTATAAATGAAAAAACCAATGAAATCATATATTTTGTCTATATAAATAAAAATATTCTAGTGTAACACTAATCTGTCAAGTGAGTCCATGAATATCATTCATAGTTAACTTCATGGATTTATGGGGAGAGAATAATAATAAGGGAATTATCAAATTCTCAGTAAGGGAAAAGTGTAGTTGAATCAATAAAGAGTCATTGAGAATAACAATTATGAAATATTGTATAACTAAACACACACGCCATGTAATCAAAAAATTTAGATGGAGATTAATTAAAAATAAGGAAATGTTATAAATAGAAATAAATTCCATTCAAATAATTAGATAACATAAAATATCAATGGAATGGTAGTTAACTTAAACACATGACATTTAATAAATCAACTAAAATGAATTATATCCATAAATACGGTGATGGAAAATATCGTGGATGAATAATAACTGACTATAAATGATGGAAATTCTTTTTAAAAGACACCATGTCATAGGAAAATGGAAATACTATTACCATCATAATTGATCACAAAATTGTGTAAACTAATGATATAAACCCATTTGTGAAATTATTCATCTCCTAATAACTAATCGATTCATGAAGGAGTGATATAAATACTGGGATCCACCCATCACTGACACATCAAAGAATTAATCATAATGAATAATCACAATAAAAAATATACCTTATAATATAAGCATATTTAATGAGAAAAATTTATTTTTCAATATTTCCACAATTAATCAAATAACTAACAAATAAGGCACTATATATAAAATGGTATAAAATTTTCAGAATAAAAATATACAGTGTAAAATAAATTGATAAAGAGGGAAAATTCAACGATCGATGATGATATGATATTAAATAGTTCAACTGGGATAAAAAATAAATCTAGTAAGTGAATGTGAATACTATCATTGACCAAATCAACAATAAGCCATGTTGAGGAATAATAATGATGGTATAAATACAAAAAATATCAAATGAGAGAAAATAGATTGTTCATATCATTGATGAAAAAAGATTAACATTTAAAAAATATTCATGAGGAATATATCATATATATTTGAAAAATGTCATTGAAATCCCATTTAAAAATAATTCCAATTAAAATAACCATTTTAGTGTTGAAAATAAGGCTTCAAATAAAGGACGGGGGACAAATCCATACATTCCATAAAAGATAAAACGAAGACACCTTTAGAATTTTATAAAGGATTTAAAATTACTTTTTTGGGAAAGTGATAGAGTATTCCTTTAAAAACATCGGTAAAATAAAAAAAACTTTAAAAATTAATTTTCTAAAAAATTTTAAAAGTTTAAAACATTAAAATAAAACATTGTTTTTAGAAGAAAATATGGTCTTAGACTAAAGAGAGAAATGAATTTAGGATTTTGTAAAATCATTTTATATGAAAAATTGAGTACCGAAGAGTGGGATAATAGAAAAAATTAATGGAATTGGTCATTAATAACTAGATAAAAACAAAATGATTTATTTAAAAATTGTTATTTAATTTCCTTTACTAGAAATACCATTAAATGGTTGTTATAATTTGTTAGAACAATAATATTTAATCATTCTAAAGTGTCCAACACCACATTAAAACATTTTAAATTATAAGACATATGATGAAATAATATTAAATGGAACTTGTAACATCATGATAGTAAAAGGAATATTTATATAACATGTAATTTCAATAAACATAATGTTAAAATGAAATTAGGTGAATTACAATATAATACGCCTCAATGAAATGAAATAGTGATGAAATAACTTATCAATATAGTAATAAATGAATTGAAAAAATAAATGATATTAATAATTAAATAAATAATTTTAATACAATGATTATAATACAGATAATGATATTATATTTTAGTGTGGTAGTATGTGCACCGTATATATGAAATTTGGTGAACAACAATTAAGTATGCCTCAAAGAATGAAAATGTAACAGAATCCCTTACACCTGAATCATAAGACAAAAAAGTGATACACATAAAATGATTAATCGAAATATTATAAATATAAATTAAATCATGATTTAATTTGTAACACCCCGACCCCAGAAGACCATAGTCGGTGCATTATTTTAATATATTGGAATGATTTCATGGAGTCTTTTACAGAAATACCAATCCATTTAGCAGTCTTGGAAAATAGATTACATACATGAACATGGCATTAAACAATAGAAAATAGAACAAAAGATAAATGATCCATTGAGAACAATATTAATCTCACAACATAACCCTTCTTATCAATCATAATACACTTCTTGTAATATTTTGAATAATGAAACATTGAAATGGGTGAGTTCAGATGCTCAGTAAGGATAAAAATATAGTAGAATCATTCATAAATAAAAATAAACATTTAAATCAATGTATAAGACTAAAACAAAATCCTTTTAAACTAAAACTTCTGCATAATAATGGAAATATAAATCAAATAATTCCATTTACTTATTCAAATGGATATTCTACTAGTTGAGTAATCACATGTAATATTAGTATCCAATTTCATAATTGTGGAATGCATAATTCGATAGCTCATAACCAAAGAGTCAAGGCCTTGTGATAAGAATACAAATATGATTTTTTCAAGGCCATATGCCAATACACTAGTTTGTATCATGAGACCGACTAATGCATCAAGGATCTATAGAGGGCTCCACCCGTCACATACTATGTCCATTGCATTCCTTATATAAACAGGTTTAAACATAACATAAACATTCGTTTTAAAACTAGCATACGAGATGTCAATACTTTATCCACAAACCATGAATGATATAATAATAACACATCCACAGGCAGACATATCACAAAACCTTCAATAAAATATGGAATATTAGTATCATTATAAATCTACTTCAAACATGTTAAAAACCAATTATAGAATTTTTACATTGATTAAAATGATTTGTAAAACTCTTTGTAAAAAATATCCATTTTTCATAAAAACATTTAAAAGTCACACACATTAGAAAGGAATACATTTAAATAATTTTTTGAATAAAATTGTCCCATACCACTTGGAAAATTTTAAAGGAACTAAAATTTTAAAAACAATCATGTTCATATAAATAAATTCTTAAAACCCATTTTGAAAACATGGACACCAATGAGAATGATTTAGAAGAACAAATATTTAAACCATTTAAAATGTTGTTCTAGTTGTTGAGTACCTTCTATAAATCCTTAAAACATTCCATTGGAAAATAATTTTATGAATGACATATGTGGATGATAAAGAGGTCCCAGTAGATACTCAGGTAAAAACAACCCCAGTTAATGAAGAGATTATAGAATTAACCCTTACCTTGAACATTCCTTTGGTTGAGGGTACGTTAATACTCTTGTATAATGACCATAGTATGTTATTAAATTATACCAGATCAATATTCATATACATTCTATCATACATGATTCATTTATGCTTTTATAGTACCCATTTAATATTGATTTCCATGTTAAATCAATATTTCAGGTAATAATCGCTTTCTTTATCTTAAAAGTTTTAACTTGTTATTCTTGATCATATCATTCATATCATGATGTAAATACTTATAGAATATAAAAATTGATTTATATATCATATATATTTATAATATAAATATTTATAATATATAGATATATGAAATTGGAGGCATCGTTTATGGATACAGTAGGTCGTATGTACCCATAAGCACAGTTTCTGTTTTCATATCATATTGAATGGAAGAATGTGAATGAGATTTATGTAAGTATATATATATAGTAGCATTATTTTGTCCTATATTACATATATATATATATATATATTTTTATAATCATCGTTGAATGGTGAACGTGTAAATGAACCACATCGCGTCGTGGAGACGGTAATTCGTACGTATGCACGAGTGACAATATCATCATATTGTTAGTGAAATAATATGTAATTAAATGGTATATGATATATATAGGATAATAATCATGTTCTATTTATTATTTAAATATTTTATAATTATTATTATACTAATCCAAATAATGATGTGTTTGAATAACAAACTACACCATGACGGGGAGACGGTAAGTCGTACGTACGCACGTATGGTGACTTTATCATTATAGGATGGATATATTAATGAATATGGTTGTACCATATTTATAATAACATCACTGTATATATAATGTAATGGATATATTATTTTAGTGTTGAAACAACAATGAACGACGAAGTGGAAGGATAAAAGAACTTCAAAGAGGGTGGGGAAATTATTTTCTCTTCCACGGGTGTTTCATTTTGAGTTGATCAATAAGGATCCTTATGTTGGCTTTATGAACAATTTATGGACCTTATGTTGATGTTATGGAATCTGGGATGATATTTGGGTGTGGTTTGTCCGAGCCAAATTTCTTTGGATGTGTGATTTTGAGAGGAAGGTAAGTACCCTTTTATAAGAGAGGTGAGGGTTAGTTTAGGAAAATCTTGAAATATTATTTTAGAATAAAATAATTTTCGGTTTCTAAAGGCACAAAAATGATTTATTTCTAAGATAATATTGGGAGGGGTCGAAAAGCACACAAACAATTGGTTTTATATAGGTTTAGGTCACCATATTAACCTTATCTGTTAGATTTAACTCTTAGTTAAATATTTTAACTTTTACAGTGTCTTCTTGTATTCTTAAACTATATGGATAACAAAACATACTATAAATATCCAAGTGAACCTCAAGTGGTTCATTACTGATATATATAATTTTATTTATTCCCTTTGGATATCCTTATATTTTTACGATTATTATATCAACCAATAATATATTATTTGTTTTAGAAATTAATTTATGTCAATTTTGACACTATTTGGTATCTTGTTTTTTCTGAAATTCATTAAAACCATATCACTTCAAACAATATTTATCTAGAAAACAATAACATTTCATATAATCGAAGAAAATTGGTGGAATTAATAAAAAACTCAAATCATATTTATTTGGATATTTATAATATCAATTATTTTAATATTTTGTTTTAGAAGGTAATTACCGCATCATCATTGTGTCATAAATAATTTTAATTATTTCATATCCAAAAATTAAATATAAAATTTAATTATAAATGAAATCATTGTATATTTCTAATTAATATTTTTAGTAGAATTTATATTTTATGTAACCCTATATTAAAAATGTTTTAGTTATTAGACATTGATTTTAACACTTTTAACCCTTCTTTAAACAAAATAATAATAAATGTGTTAATCTAATACAAGTCGACCAAAGAGGATCATATTTTATTCCTAAATTTATTTTTTTTCCGAATTAACCATATCCAATAGAATTATGACATGTGTTAGGGTAATTATAATATCATTTATACCCGTAATTACTATATTTACTTTTCACCATGGTAAATATAAGTCAAAAGAAACTATTCATCAAAAATGATTTTTATCTTATTGAACCAAATTTTACTTAATTATTTCAATAGTGTCTCTCAAAGTTTTGAAATTAAACTCACAGATGCAGTAAAATTATGTTTTATGCAAATTTGCAAATACACCTAGAAGGTGGGTAAAAGTTGTTATAATGTTCAGTAAAATTTTATACATCTAATTTTATAATAATATTACTCCAATTAATAACATTGAACTTATATAGGTATTATATATATTCTTTTTAATATATTAAATTTAAATCAAATAAATTATTATTTAAATAAAATGTCCGTTTTAAATAATAACGCCTTGTTTTTCAATATTAATAAAAAATTTGATGTTTTCAAAAAATACCAAAATTTCACCCTAAGATAATATTAATAATCGGAATTAAAAAATAAATTAAATTTAAATAAATTTAAAACATATATATTGAATTATTTAATTTAAAATCAATTCTTATTGTCAAAACCAAAAGGCAGGTTTTTAAAAATGTAAAAACTATCAAAAGATTGACATGTGTCTATGTCGAATTTAATTGTGAAATTGCATATAATGTCCAGAATAATACTAAATGACAAAATATAATATAATTATACTTCAAAACGATTAAAATGATGAATTTACCACTATAAACTATTTTTATTAAAAAAGATGTTTTCAATTAAAACATAGCATTTTTCACTATTTATGAAATTATGAATGTTATCAGAAGAGTACAAAACATTTATCCAAACTAAAATTTTTTTCCCCAATTTTAAAAAAGAATTCTATTTATTTAAATTTAATTTATAAAATTTTCAAAATTGGATTTTAAAATGGTTCTCCATTAAAAGGAATAAAACTGCATTTTTTTTCAAAAATACCTCTTTTATCTAAAAAATTGAATTTTTCTTATATTCTGTCTAAAAAACAAAAAAGATGAATGTTGAAATTATATAGGATATATAAAACTTAAAATGTGGTCAATACAATTCAGAACCTCTTTTTTTAAAGGCTAGTTAGGTATGTCGTGGTGCACTCAAACCCGGAGTTGTGTGTAGCTCATGTTATTCAAATACATTTAAGAGATACCATACTATGAAATCTTAGGGTGTTACATTGTCCCCTAATTTAATAAATTTTGTCCTCATAATTTGGATTTTTTTTTCAAAATTAAAGGTTAAAATAGAAAAATACTTTTGTGGAAAACCCACCTTGAAAAGTGGGTTAATAAAAAATAGTCTTAATAAAAGGGAAAGGGAAATGAAAAAGTCGCCACATAATTATAATCTCGATTAGGAAAACATTGGTGGAAATTAGAGACACATAATTGGGAAAAATATAAATATTAATAGGGAGTGATTGAGGTCATCAATCATAAAAAAGTGTACAACTGAAAGCCTCAAAGCCATCAATCTATGATGTTTTAAAATATCATTGGTTCAATAAAGCATAAGGTTTTAGAATCACACATTTTTTGTTCTAAGATCCCTACCCTAGTTTTTAAGAATTAATTTATTCATATAATAAGAGGAAAAAATATACTGGATAAATAGAGTTTTATCATTCAACTAATTCCTACCTCAAACTCCTCTTTCACTCCAAAAGATAATAGAAATAAAAAGTATTCAATTTATCCAAAACATATAGTGTTCCAAAATAATGACTTTATAATTTTTTTGTTGGACTATTTAAAGATACTACATTATAAAAACCAGGACATCACATATGCAAGTGGTAGGTGATCCACCCTTGTCGCCCATCAGCAGTGGGTTCAAGTCTCGCGGCCTTGCTGGACGCGACAAGTTATCGCCCAACCTCCAGGTTGTCCTTTTTATAAAAAACCAAAAAAATAATATTAAGATGTTTTTTAAACCTTAAACAATACTATCTAATGATTAACTTAATCCACTCCAACTTTTAGACTTATTCGAAATACTTCTGTCCAAACTCACAGTCCACAATTTATAAAGAAGGTAATCCTAATGAAAATCATTTTCCCACGTAATAACATTTTAATACCTTTATCGTGTATTCTTTTACATCACGTTAACACCCTGAATTACAATAAAAATATATTTATTAAATTCATTCCCCCTAATTCGTTATTTCATACCGGATATACTCTGTATATCCAAAAAATTTGTAAACTCCAAAAATTATGGAATATAAAAATCATTAATCAGTTTCAAAGTAGTCTTGAATATCCAATATAATTTATCCTATTCAATTATATCTTATTCCAAAATCAATTCTTCAGTATCAGAACCATATTAAGGTTTATCGTTATCTCAACCATATATTTTACAATAAAAATTAACCTACTATCGAGTCACTTCTCTCGGTTCCACACAATCTCATGTCCTTAATGAAATAGTACTGCAGTACAATCCTTATATACTCCATAATTACTATATCACGTACCTCATTAATACAATACTCAAATGACACAATAATTTAATAAAAAACTATGAACTCTATTTATTCTTCTTTATCTTTGGTATTAACATAACTTTATTATTATCCAATATCAGCATTTGGGGTATACTCTGATGATTTGGACATTGATCTGCATAGTGTGACAACTCCTTACAGATGAAGCATAGTACAATTGGAAATATTTTCTTACCCTTTCAATCACATATTTGGTGTCCTTTTTCTCAACACTTATAACAAATTCCCATTCCCTTTTAGAATGTACCAACCTGATTATTTCCACAGTTATAAACGATGGGAAAATATATCTTTCCCCTATTCCATGTATATATCATTCTCTCTTCCATACTTTTCTTCTCTTGATTCCCTTCAAATCAATAGGAATTAGATAATTCTTTACCTATCATATTAATACTTGATAATTTTTCTTCATATGATGGGAATAGATGTGAGATTATTTCGCTTTTAAATGTTGGCTTAATACGATGAAGGGTATGATCCTTCAAAATCTTTCGATCATGCGTATTGCTGGATTTTTCATTCCATCAACTAGGCACCATTTCTAAACAAAGGAATACGCTAGTTTAGATTATGAATCAAATTTCATAATTCCAAATATAAAAAATACCTAATGCATGTTGAATAGATTATTCATATAATCTATAATCATAAAATTGTTTCTTTGAGGAAATATTTACTCCTAATTCCTACATAATGGATTATAATGAAAATCTGAATCATTATAAGCATATCCCTCCGGAGTGTTGTATCCAAGAGTGCATCAAGGCATGTTGTCGTGTACCAGGATACCTCGGGTCAAGCTCAAAACTTCTTGTCAGAGTTTTCACTTGTAGGTACATCGGTTCCAAAGCCGCCTCTACCTTATCATATTTAGACATGGATTTATTTCTTGGAAAATACACAAAATCAATACATTACCAAAATTCTAGGATGTTATTCTATACTAATCTTCAAATTCTATCTTATGCTAATGTTCTCTAATCATAGTTTATGAATATCTATTTCCAATGATGTTTCTAAACACTCTCTGATACCAACTGTAACGCAGAAATCCTAGAAGCCCAATGTTGGTGCATTATTTTAATACATTGTAATGATTACAAGGAATCATGTCTCGAAAGACCAATTAGTTGAGAAATATTGGAAACTAGATTTAATACATTGATGTTATAATAAACATTATAAAATTAAACAAAACATAAATGATCCTTTGAAAATTCCTTTAATCCCATAGCATAACCCTGCTTATCAATCATAATACACTTCTTGTAATCCTAGAAAAAATAAAACATAGAAGGGGTGATCTCAAATGCACAGTATGTATAGCAATATTACAAAAACATTCATAAATAAACATAAACATTTATGGAAATGTATAAGATTAAAACAAAATCTTTTTAAACATAAACATCCGCATAATATTGCAAAGACAAATCAAATAATGCCACTTACTTACTCACATGAATATTCTACTAGTCGAATAATCACATCTAATATCAATATCAAATTTCATAATATTGGAATTATTAATTATAGACTTTATAACAACAAGTCAAGGCCTTGTTCCAAGACAAAATATAACATTTTTTCAAGTCCTTATGCCAAGACACTAGTTTGTCTCATGAGGCCTTATAATGTATCGATGAACAATAGAGGCCTCCACCCATCACTTACTAAGTCCAGTGAATTCCTCATATGAAAAGGATTAAACATAACTTAAACAATCTCATTAAAACATGCATAAGAAATGTCAATACTTAATCCATAAACTATGATTGGTATAAAAATAACACATCCACAGTGCAAAATATCAAAAAACCATCAATACCATGTGGAAGATTACTTTCATAATAAATCATCTTCAAACAAGTTTAAAATCCATCAAAGGATATTAACCTAGATGAATATTATTTGTAAAACTCTTTGAGTGAAATAGCCCTTTCTCACAATAACCATTAACAGTCACAGAATTTAGAAATAATGAAAATTAAAGAAATTTTTGAATCAAAGTGTCCCATTCCAATTTGAAAATTCTCTAAGGAATTAACATTTTTAAAACATTCATGTCTATATAAATAAATCATTAAAAATAATTTTGAAAACATGAACATTATTGAGAATGATTTGGAAGAATAAATATTTAAACCATTTAAAATGACGATCAAAATAACGAGTTCCTTCTAAAAAACATAAAATATTCCTTTTGAAAATATTTTCATGAAACATTGATGTGTATCATTAAGAGGTCCCTGTATATACTCAAATAAAAATAACCTCAGATAATGAAGAGATTGTATAATTAACCCTTAACTTGCACTTTCCTGTGGTCAATGATACGTTTAACCTCATGTATAATGACCATAGTATGTTATTATATTATACTAGAACCATATTAATATTTATTATATCTAAATGATTCATATATGCTTTTATACTACCCATTTAGTAATTAATTCAATGATAAATTAACATTTTAGGTAATAATCACTTTATTTATCATAAGTGTTTTAATATGCTATTCCTGATCGCATTGTTTAGATCATGATTTAAATATATACATAATATAACCATGGATTTATATATCATATGTATTTAGAATATAAATATTTATAATAGATAGATATATGAAATGCGAGGCATCATTTATGGAGATGGTAGGTCGTACATACGCATAAACGATGTTTCGATTTTCATATCGTATTGAATGGAAGTCAGTGTATAAGATTTATATAATTATATGAATATATATATATCTTAAATAGAATTATTATTTTATATATTACATACTTAATAATAATATTTTATTTTTAATCATTGTTGAATGGTGAACGTGTAAATGAATCTCATTGCGTCGTTGAGATGATAATCCGGTCGTACACATGAGTGAAATTATCATTATATTGATAGAGAAATCTTATTTAATTGGATGTTATATCATATATACATAATCATTAAAATTTTATATTTATTATTTACATCATTTATACTCATTATTATACCCATCGTCATAATTATGTGTTTGAATAACAAACTACACCACGACATGGAGACTGTAAGCCGTACATATGCACATATGGTGACTTTGTCATTATAGGATGGATAGAATAACTAATAAGTTTTTACCATATTTATAAAAACATCATAGTATATAGAAGGTACTGGTGTTATTTTTTTAGTATGGAAACAACAAAGAAATAGGAAGTGGATGTTGAAAAG
The DNA here is from genome assembly GCA_963277665.1 of Viscum album. Taxonomy (NCBI): domain Eukaryota; kingdom Viridiplantae; phylum Streptophyta; class Magnoliopsida; order Santalales; family Viscaceae; genus Viscum; species Viscum album. The sequence continues at coordinate 12,420,255 of OY728151.1, read as the reverse complement.
AACTAGAAAGAGGGTGGTGAAAATATTATCTTTTCTTAGGGTGTTTCATTTTGAGTTGATCAAAAGGAATCCATTGGATGGATTTATGATAAAATTATGAATTCTAGGATCCTATATGGAATGTTGGGAGGATATTTGGGTAGGGTTCTGACGAGTCAAATAGAATTAGAGGTGTGATTTCGAGAGAAGTGGATGTATCCTTTTATAAGACATGTGAGGGTCACTTTAAGAAAAGCTTGAAATATTATTTTATAATAAAATAATATTCAATATCTAATGGCTAAAAAATAATTTATTTGAAGGATAAGGTGGTTATTGGTTGAAAGAAACTCAACCAATAGGTTTTAGACAGATTTATTTTACCACATTAACCATATCATTTAGATTTAACTATTAGTTAAATCTGTTATCTTTTACCGTGTCTTCATTGATTCTTACAATATATGGTTAATAAACTTATGATAAACTTCCTAGATAACCTCAAATTGTTCATTAATGACATATAAAATATTATTTATGACTTTTTTCTGAACCATTTATTTTTAGGAATATTATATCAACTAATAATATATTATTTGTTTTAAAAATTAATTTATGTAATTTTGACACTATTAGGTATGTTTTTTTTTGAAATTCATAACAACCATATCACTTCAAAATTTTTTTTCTAAAAACCATAACATGTAATATTAACCTATTAAATTTGTGTAATTAATAAAAAGTCTCAAATTATATTTATTTGGATATTTATAATATAAATTATTTGATTATTTCTATAAGAAGGTAATTACGGGATCATCATTGTGTTACAAAAAAATTTAATAATTTAATCTCTAAAAATTATTAATAAAATACCATTATGTATAAAATATTTTTTTCTTTCTAATGATTATTTATAGTTTAATTTATATTGCGTGTAACCTTATATTAAAAATGGTTTAGTTATTAGAGATTGAATTTAACACTTTTAACTCTTCTTTAAATAAAATAATAATAAATGTTATAATCTGATGAATGTGGACAAAAAATGATCCTATTTCGTATCTAAGGAAGTTTATGTTCGAATTAAACTTTTCTCATATCATTATAACATGTGTTAGGGAAATTATAATATAATGTATAGCCTTAATTACCCTATTTACATTTAATCGTGGGAAATAAAATTCAAAAGTTACTATTCAACAAAATTTATTTTCATCTTAATGAACCACTTTTTATTTATTGATGTGAACCACATATATTGTATTTGTGAAATTCAACTCACAGAGGTGGGAAAATTATGTTTTATACAAATTTACAAATTCTTCTAGAAGGATTGTAAAATAGGATAAAAAGTTCAATAAAATTCTATACATGTAATTTTATTATTAAATAATTACAATGAATTAAATTGAACTTATATAGGTATTATATAACTATTTTTACTTAAAATAATATTACATACAATAAATAATTTTTAAATAAAAAGTCGGTTTTAAATAATAATTCAATGTTTTTCACTATTCATCAAAAAATGGATGTTTTCAAAAAAATACTAAAAATTATCTCTAAGATAATTTTGATATTCCAAATTAAAAAAGGACTTATATTTTACTAAATTAAAAAAAATATATTATGCATTAGTTAATTTAAAAATAATTCTCATTGTCAAAACAAAATGTGGGTTTTTAGATAGAAAAAACTATCAAAAGATTGAGATGTGTTTGTGTCAAATCTAAATATCAAATTACTTATAATGACCATAATTATATTAAATAATAAAAATATAATATATTTATACATGCAAACCATTCAAATTCATAATTTATCATTATAAATTATTTCAATTAAAAAAGTTGTTTGGAATTAATATTTAGTATTTTTCACTATTCATAAAAATATTAAAGTTATCAGAAAAGTACCAAAAATTTATAAAAAATAAACTATTATGTATCTATTATAAAAAAGAATTTAATTTAATTTAATTAAATTTTTAATAGTGTCAAATATTCGATTTAATAGAAGGTTATCCATTAAAAGGAATAAAACTACATTTTTGGAAAAATAACTCTTTTATCTTAAAAATTGTTTTTTCCATATATTATATCTATGAAACACAAAATATGAATGTTAAAATTATATAGGATATATAAAATTTAATATATTGTTAATACTATTCATAACCTCTTTTTTGAATGGCTAGTTTGGCAAGTTGTGGTGCGCTCGAACTCGGTGTTGTGTGTAGTGCAAGTTATTGAAATACTTTTAAGAGATAACATACTATGAAATATTCAAGTGTTACCAAATATGTAAAATTGTTCTGTAGGAACTCAGTACAAAATAGGTATTTGATGAATATGACATTTATTTCACAGATGTGAAAAGTGTGATGAAAATCCCTTAACTTGAGTTTCCTTTCATTAAAAATCCATTATCTTCAAGTATTATTAACAAATTTTAATTTTATAAATGATTAATAATAGTATTCATTTTTAAAGTTACTTCTATTTCCATTTTTACCATGTTATTTAGAACTACATAATCATATAATTTTTTGTTATGTGATTTGACCAAATTCAGTTTATGTGTAAAAACAGATTATGTTGGTAAAATATTGTCAAAGGGGTCAATATATAACATCTCGTGAATAATTAAAATTGAATAATTATCATATTAATAAAAAAATTATAATTTTTAAATCAATTATAGAATCTAAAATGAAAAATAACCAACATTACATTCTTGCATATGGTAGACCATACGTACGCATGAGTGACATTCCCATTTTTCAATGATCAATATCAAAAGTGGCTATGTCTCATTGTAACTTTAAATAATAAAAATAATGTCATATATACCATATTAACTAATAATATATAAATATATATAGAATTATTTGATATAAAACGAATTACATAGTGTCAAAGAGGCGGTAGAACACACGTCCGAGATTGACATTGTCACTTTTTATGTGTTTGAACATGTAATAATGAAAATGATATATATATATATATATATATATTATTTTTCTGAAATATAATTATTAAATGAATATTAGATATATGTTTTATATATTACATATATGTTTTTTATTAGAAACATTCTTTATACACTCCATGTATGGTGTGAGAGAATCACATCGCTTTGAGGGGGCGGTAGTCCGCACTTCCACAAACGATGTTATGATTTTTACAAAAAATCAAATGTATTGATTTATGTGTTATAAAATAATTAATTGATCATAAATATATTATTAATAAATTATATATCATATCAAGTACTATTTCTTATCATAATGTCTTCCATGAGAGGTTCTACGAGAAAATTGAACAATATTTGTTAATCGAGGTGGTTGTACACCTACACACAATCACTAATTTCATTACCTGTTAGATGGAGGTGTGCAAAAGTGTAGGTCGAAATCATAGAATAAAAAATATTAATATATTTATGATATTTTTATGGTCATTTAAAGATGGAATATGAAGGCTTTAAGGAGTGTATAATGAAAATAAATTAGAGGAGTTTTAGGTAGAGTGTTACCTCTAAATCAGCTATGTCCATCTGGATTTCACCAAAAGAGATTACTCGGAGGGATTTAATCACTATGTAGGTTTTTATGAGTATTATAGGGATTTTTGGGAGTCATTTTCTTTGAGTTTGGTCGAGCCAAAGTGGCCTGATCTATGTGAGGATGTGTAAGTGATATTGGACATTTATAAAGGAGGAGTAGTGTAATCTCTTGTAATATTTTAAATGAAAGGAACCCCACCCATGTATTTTTTATATAATTAGGATAAATAATTTTCCAACATTGATATATGAGAGAATATGGACGAAATATCATCAAAAAATTTGTATTAGAAAAGTGTATAGGTCGGTTTAGTCTTTTAGGATATGGTGTAGACTCCTATTAATATTAATTTAATGTTAATTGTAGTGTTTAAATTTAATTTCATTCAAAAAATCATTTTTGTAAAAAAACATTGATATTATTTTAAATTAAAATTTTTTTTGATTCAAAATAAGGAATCTAAATTTAAAAATTCAAATCATAGATTTGGAAAAAATTAAATTAATATTCATCCCGCAAATGAGTTTAAAATGAATGTTTTTAAATAAAAAATGTTTTTTCATTCTATATGATTTCATATTCAATTACAATGTGAAATTTATTCCTATGATAAAATTTGGATTCATCAAAAAAATTATTTTCTTATTAAAATTAAAAACCAATTAATATTACGATTTATCATTATTAATAAATTAGAAGAAAAATTATTTTTGTATTAGCTTTCATTATTTTTCACTTTTCATTAAAAAATGAATCTCCATAGAAAAATATGAAAAATATACACTAATATGATTTTTATTTTTATAATTAAGATATTAAGTTTATTTTAACATGTTAAATAAATTCTTGGTTTAAAATTTAGGATTAATATTGGTTCTCCATTAAAAGGAAGAAAAATTGCCTTTATAAAAAATATATCTTCTACTGAGTAAATTAGGCTTTGTTCCTATCTTATGTCTATAGATTCTATTGGATGACTATAAAAAATATTTTATTTAATATATATCATCTATATTTCATTAATACCATTCACTAATTAAGATTAAATTAAATTATTTAAAAAATATTCCTCTGTGATAGTAAATACAATAATATTTCCCTTATAATCAATTAGGGTGTATATTTATTTATATATAATTAGAAACATATAGATTTAGTTCATATTTGTTTAAACCATATATTTGAATAACTATATTAAAAATATTTATATCAACTAATTTAGCAACCAGTTTTTGTTTAATTATATTAAATAAAAATATTTTAAAAATGTATTACTATATTCCAAAATTCAGTCTTGTGTATCATGAAAGACATTGAAGAAATTCTTTGTTTCATGTTATTTTTTATAACTAATTGTCACATTTTTTACAAGATATAAAATAGTTATAATTTATTTAAAATAGAAAATATGTTATAAATTTTTAAAATATTATATTCTTATATGTTTTTCAGTTCGTGTTTTATACAGATTATTGAACACAGGGTTCTTACTTTATAATTTTTGGGTGTTACAAAAACAAGTGAATTGTATGATCAGTTTCCCATTATGAGTTACATGTGGAATATGGTAGCTTGAATCAAAAGGTTATTATAAAAATTATATAGTATATGAATGACACAATTACATTTAATAAAAAAAATGAGAACTAATTTCATCGGTTGATAATATCAATACATTGTTCTCGTGAACAATAATAAATATATTCTAAATGAATTAGATTCTTAATATTTTAAATCATTATTATAGAGATCATGATATCTATAGTATGAATTCCTTATGCCAATAAAGTGCATCAAATGGATAGGTATATACCAAAATACAATTTATTGCAACCAGAATGAATTGTCTTATGAGACCAATATAATCATTAAGGGATTATATAATTTCAGGCTCCATCAATCACGCCATGACCAATGAATTACTCATTTATTTAATGATCAATTTATCCCATAAATAATATTTATTTTAAATAAATACCAATAATGAGTAACATATATATATATATATACCTGCCATTTTCCCCGATTAATAAAATAATAATCGTAGTGAAATTTGGAATATAAAAATTTTATACTTTTTAATAAATATGAATATTCTTGATAAATAATTTTTATATTAATGAATTAATTAAATCCCAGTTATCAAAATAAATAAAATGTATCAACTGATTTCCAAATTCCAAAAATTAATCATGATTTGAGAGATAACCATAAAAAATGTTGATTTTATAGTAAAATAAATTCTGTTAATGAATGGAAATGATACATTTACATTAATTGGGAACTATGTATATAATATATATATATATATATATATATACCATTTATGAAAATCTATATGTTTTTTCCATTAAAATAATTTAAAAATTCAAGAGTATCATATAATTTATATAATAAATATTTGATAAATTAAAAGGGAATTTTGAAATTAATTTTGAGAAATTTAGTATTGGAAGAAAAAGCATACCCAATAATAAAAGAAAAATATTATGAAATTTTCTATTCAATGACCCCCTTGAGTGACTAACTTGAAAAAAAATATTATTCAAAATTTATAAATTTATATTCTGGTCAAATACTTATGATTATTATTAGTATATAGAAAACATAAAAATTAAAAGGATCAAATTTAAAATATGGATTAATGGAGTTGAAATTGAGACAAAATTCCGTAACTCATTTATCACTATTCATATATTATAATTGACTTCCTAGATAATATACCTTCATTAATTATTTACTCTACTAATATATCAACCCTTTTCATTATTACAGATTCATACATGTTTTATTACAAATAATAAAACCCAAAAAATAATGATCTATATTCTATTTTTGAAATAGGGTAAATTACATAAAAATTTAAAACATGAAATGAAACATATTTATTGAAATCTTATTTGACATGACCAAAACATTTCTTCGTACTTAATACATCATGGGATAACTAGAGAACATACTTAAGAAAGGGGGATAAATAAATCTGAGGAAGGGAATAAATAAATAATAACATGAGGAATATAATCCATGATAGATAATAGTTATTTTAATGAATCATAAAATTAAAATGAATAATAAGCAATGATATATCATGATAATCTTAACATAGAAAATGTGGAAACAATAGAATACACCGTATCACCAAAAAAGTTGAAGCTATTCCCACGAAGTTATCATGGATCAAAAGTCCTATAAATATTTTAGGTAATCCCATTTACCCAATGTAATATATCATGATACTAATCATTATAATATTTAAATTAGCGCTATATTATTTTGGGTCCACCCGTTAGTTTCATATCAAACTCATGCCTAAGTGTTCAACATAGAACATACAACATGGTTCATTCATCATCATATATTATTCTAAGATCATGGAGTGTGTAATATATACATTTATTTCACAATTAAAATATTTATAACTATATAGATGTGAATACCCTTGATTTGAAATGGGTATGGTATTCACTGTGCAATTTATTTGGAAGTGTAAATTGCTCAGAAATTTCAGCAGCCTAATGCAATCGCTTATAAATTATTAAAATGGTATCATTAAAGAGAATGGGGTATCCCATAATTTGTACAAAAATTATATGGTAATAGGTACATTTAAGGACATATCCCAATATAAGGAATTGGAAATAGGATGTGTAACATTTTTAGAGATACTAGAATAAAGATGAAAAAGGAAAGAACCCTTTCGGAATTTTGGCATGGTAGTAGTTGTACATTATAGTGATTAAATATAAAAAATGGTCCTATAATTAAATTTATATCAGAATGTATGTACAGGGGTGGTTTGATAAAAAAAACCCATCATTATTAATTTCAAATGAGGAGATTCATGAATAAGAGATTGAAAAAGAGGACCACTAATTAAATTTCAGCATTGTAACATCATAGGTAATGGTCAAAATGATTGAGTATGAATTACATCTCATTAAAATAAAAATATTTTTATAGTAATTTAATGACTTTGTTTTAATTGATAAATATCATAATTTAATTATAAAACAAAAAAAATTTCATTAATTGAATAAATGAGGTTTAGGTGAGGATCCCTTACTTATGTGTGTGACTCCAAATGTGTGTGAGGGATTGATGAAATCAATGTGAACAAGGGGAGTAATATAAAGAGAGGATAATAGAGTTTTCATGTGCTTCAAGGAATTTTAGTTATTATAATGGGGAGATTGTGTGTGTTTATATAAGAAAGGATGTGGATTTCTTTATTATTTCTATTTTGCAATCTACATACCAAAATTTTGAAAACCACAAACCATTGCATAGTTTTTTCGATGGTTTAGGAAATGAGGGAGTGGTTTAAATTATTTTATAAGGCCAACAGACTTATATAATGAAAAAAATCCATTCTTATGTACATTTTGATTCACCCATTCAAAGAAATGATTTTAAAATCCTAAATATATTATAAGAATTGGAGGATCCATTATGGTTTTTTAAATAAAACCAAATAAAAATTATGAAAAGTATTTTTAAATGGATAAAAAATATTGGTAGTATGATAACTTTTATAGTATTTATTACACCACAATAGGGTCATTATGATGTCATAAAACACATTGTATATTTATACGATATTTAATTTTTTCCCAAAAATTCATAGGTCTCAGAAAATTATGAAAAATTACCCATTAGATAAATTTGAAATCCTGATTCAAAAAATTATATCCATTTTATCTCAGATTCCATGTAAATATGTGAATTTTATCTTTTAATATAATCACTATCATTCATTAAAAATGACGGGCTATGAAAATAACAGTTTTTTGAACTATTGTAGAAATTTCAATTGACTTCATAAAAACTATAATATAATAGAATATAAATAATATTTATTTATTGATAAAATTATATTAAAATATAATTTATTTAAATATTACAATAATTAAATAATTTAAATTGAATATTAAATAAAAATTAAACTTTTTTTATAAAAATAAATTACAATATAACAAAAATAAGATGAAAATATATATTTTTTATAAAAAAATTAAGTTAAATATTTCTATTAATATGGTCTATATACAAATATCTTTTATAAAATACCATACACCCTAATAATATAGTGCATGATTGTTGGTAATTCTTGGTTACATTTAGTGAACATGGTTTAGGCCCTGATCTTTATAAGATTGAACATCCCTCATAAACGGATTCACTATTGATTAATATGTTCAATCAAAGAATGGTATTGGCTTAGGGAAAATACTAGAAATTCTATCTCCCTTAGATGCTTCGATATATTGGCTTCATATTGTACAACCCTACTGGTGGAGGAAATCACTCCCTTTTTCTCTTCCATAAGGATTTTTTGAAACCCTATATTTATACTATCCTTGTGATAAATGTTTAATTGCTATATTTTCATAGTTAAAGATAGTTAATGGAAATTTAAATAATATTTGATAAATAAGTAAGTGAATTGTGTTTTCTATAACCATAATTCATTATATTAAATCATGAAATAAAATTTTATTCATAAAAGATTGAGATGTTAAAATTATCCCTAGTTTAATGCATTCACCCATGAAATCTTGTTTTCCCATACTAAAATAGATGAGGGTTAATATGCTTCCTCACCTCCTCTGGTTCCCGTGTTTCTTGTTCAAAATTTTTAGTCCACCAAAACACTTTGACGAGGGGAATTGGTTTTTTTTGTAGGATATTTTATCAATGATATATGATTATCCCACGATCGTCTTCATATAAAAGGTAATTATCTGATGGTATCACCTATAAATTGGTTACATGTGATATGTTTGGTATGTACATTCTTAATAGGTAGACCTGGAATACATAAAGTAATTGAGAGAGGTTTGATGGTAATTCTTGTAAGATCATAAATCTTTATTTGGTATGTTTTTGTTTTGTATTTGGTTTAGAACTATTTTTTTGGATAAATAACTATTTACCCAGGTTTATGTGAAGGATCGATGGGGCCTCAGGGGTTTGGGACAAGAAATAAGAAGAAAAATGAATCGTTGGACATGTCACACGGTATGTGAACATTTATCAAAAATATTGTAGCGCATGCTAGGTAACCGTGAAACATTGGATTGTGTCTTTCACATGGTGATCGTGCAGCTAGGAAAACCGTGTAGAATTCCTTGGTAACCATCTTAATTGGTTGTTTTTGGGTAGTTACTTTGGAACGGGTTTTGCATGGTTTGGGAAACAGTGAGGGTATACCGCATGATATATAAACATTGATAAATTTTAAAAAAGACCACCCCAGGATTTTGAAACACAAGTCATGTTTCCCATCAACCCTAGTGCCGAACATGGAGACCAAAAGCATCCAATAGGTGATTTTCCTTCGATTCATGGATTTTTGGAGCGTTGTTGGTTGTGGATCAGAGCCTCGGTTAAGTCTAACGGTCCTCTTGCTTCTCTTTTTCAGATTAGGGCTTATAGTATCTCCCATCTTCTTCCAAAACCCTAAATACCCCGTTTTCATTTGGATTCTAGGTTAGGGATTCATGAAGTGTTTAAATCTGGATCTAATTTAATTTTTAAGAATTATTTCATCTTTGGATTGGAGGTAGGTGGTCTACAAGTACTATCCCATAGTTTTATTTTGAATTTGTGTAAGGATGTTGGTGTTCTTGTATCCTCCCTTTTTTGTCCTTGGTTATAGTGATTTTTTTTGATAAAAATGGGTGTCTATGTGACAAATTGAAACCCTCATGATCCCCGTGGGATGCGTTGATGATGACTTGACCATTTTAGGGCCACCCATGCGGTGCACCGGAAAACTCAGACCTAGAGTGTGGTAGGGATAAGTCATGGTTTTCTAAATAATAATGAAGAATCCATGTAGAGTATGTCTTAATGGTTGATTAAGATATAAATGGAAAAACCATAAATATTCCTAGGGTTATAAAATCATAAGGTGTTGTAGGAATGACGTGAAAATGGGTAATTTGGTCGAAAGATATTTGGTCAATTGTTTCATGAATTTGGTTAGAAATGCTTAAGGGATTAGGGAATATTAAATGGTGAATTTGTAAATGGTTAAGGGAATGGGACAAGGGGAATGTGTCAATGGGATGTAAAAACTGAATGGATGATATTGTGGAATGGGTTAAAATATGAGAATTTGTTGGTATGCATAATTTATTGACAATAGTAAAGGGATTGTGTTATCTTATATGAGAAATGTACTCGAAATGCATAAATGGGTGAATGCTTGTGAAATTATAAATGGCCTAAATGGGTAAATGTATGGTCATTGAAGAATTTGGATATATAATAGGGGTTGTTGAATACATTTAAATTATCAAGGCATGAAATTAAGAATTTGGCAATATATATATTAATTGATAATGGTAAATGTATTAATTGGTTATGTAATATATTATTTCTCAAGTTGTTGTTCTGTATTGTGATATCTAATTGAATTAAATGTGACTGTTCATGTTATGGTATGTCTGTGGTCACATGACAAATAAGAACGTACACATGGATTGGAATAGTGGGATATTTACTTGAGGTTCTACTCCCATGGGTCAAGTTATACTAAGGCTCTAAACACCACCCCAAAAAATGCATGGGTTTCGTAATGGGATAGAGTCTCTATTCCCCTAACTGTTGCATTCCACCCAGACTAAGGCATCAAATTGAGGATAATGTGTTGATGTGATATGTGGATCCCTAGTTATATAGGGACTTAATTTTTCCCTATGTATTGTGATTGATTTCCATATTCTCTTGTATAGGTTATATTTATGATTAACCCATAGAACATGTGTTCAATATGGCTTATGTATTGAAGATGATATAAGAAATGGAATTTTGATAAATTCAAGTCATGTATTAAATGAACATTGTTATCTAATGGAACATGACCTGTTCCATGCTTAATCACCATTAATATTTTACACGAAATCATGATCTATTAGACTAGATATTTTGTTGACAATGTTTGTGGTGGCCTATGGAATTTTTTACTCACACCCTACTCAGCCACTATTGGGTACCCGAGTTGACTTATTGGTTGTAGGTCACGATTAGGGAGAAGGACCTACTATAAGGTGTTGAGTTGGGATTGATTTGTACATAGAGCAGGACATAGACATGGTGTTAGGACCCATTTGGAGTTTTGTCCATTTGTTTCATTTTGGGTATCATTCTCGATGCACTAATAGTAGGGCGTGACATTGTTATATTAGATTTTGGTTGTACTAATTAGGGAAACGTTTGCTTATGCATGTTTAATGGTAGTTCATATTGTTTCTCCTTTTTATATAGTGTTCTATAGTGTCTTTTTCTGATAAAGAGAGTATAGGCTCCTCACATGACTTATTGGACCCTCGCTGCAATTTGGCATCATATGGAATACAAGGATATGTGCATGACATCAATTCATGACTCAGCTTGGAGCACTGGCTTATCCTCTTCTAGGCTAGGGACGTTACAGTTCTAGTAGGTTAGACACTTCTCTGAAGCAGTAAAGTATCTCAAAATGGCTGATGTACCTTTGAATAAACTTTAACATCTCCCAAAATCTCCACAATTTCTTCCATAGGGATATTCTGAGGAATACCATTTCTCAAACATGAAACTATAGGTCTCATCGATGATTGTTTTCACAAACTATTTTCCCATTCTATTCATATTTTTTGGGTTGATGAATGGTCTTATCCTTCTCTATCATTTCATAAAACATTTCATGATCATGAATTTTTCGTTCTCAAACTTCAACACAACATTCTGGTGTTATGCAACGTTTCCCATAACTGTAATCATAGTGAGAAATTATTTATGATTGAGTGGAAACTGTTTTAATAAGACAACTCGACCAATGGAATATATTGGTCCCATACTTATTTGAATTCAATTGAGAATGATCTCAATTTATCATCAAGTTTCTTTATAGTCTTATTATATTTTCCATTAGTTTGATGGTGATAATCCATTCTAATGTTCAGCGTAGTGTCTAGAGTATACTGGAGACTTTTTCAAAACATTGAGGTGATTCATGGATCTAGATCAGAAAAAATAGATAGTGTTACTCCATGAATCCTTTCCACTTATTTAATTTATATCCATACTGATTGATGAATTTATAAATCCTCTCTAATTGCAATTATGTGTGCATCATTTGTAAGATGATCCACAATTATCCAAATTGCAATGTTTCCCATGGATTTATTGGGATGTTTGGTAAAAATGTCCATGGTGAGGTTTTCCCATCTCTATTTTGGTATAGGTAGTTGTTTCATCGCCCCTTGGACATATTCCATTAATACATTGCTTACTGATATACCAATACCTTTTATATATAATCAGTGATATGTATCTTCAGGTTTCCCCCCATTAGTTCTTTTGGATATCTCTATATTACATTTTGTTTATTGGGTGAATGGATAAAGTAGAACTATGTGCGTCATCAAATAAATACCTTCTTAACTCATGTTTTGATGTAATATATAGTCTAAAACCTAATATCGCAAATCAATATTCAATAATAGTAAAATCTATGGATTTACTATTCTTTATAGTTTCCACTTTCTTCTCAATTCCCATTTCATTACATTAATCATCCCATATCATTTTCAAAAGATACATTTGAACAAAATTTTGTGAATGGATTAATTATTTTCCATTATATATGATGCACATGTGAAACCTCCTCAATCATAACAATATTATATCCTTATAAATTCCAATCAATTATATAATTAATAGTTTGTTTCTATATAGATCATTTTCCACATTATTCAATTTACCAGGATGTTAGTGAATTGAGAAGTTAGAGTCCTAAATCAGCTCTTACCATATTTATTAAAATATATTATGATCCATCATTGTTAATATATAATTATGGCATTTGTGATCAATATATATTTCACATGTTTCTGCAATGATATAATTCCACCAAAAATTGAATGTGAAGATCAACACATCCAACTCCAAATCATTTGTAGGATAGTTTTTCGCATGAATTTTCAACTGACATGAAGCATAGTCTATACCAATTTCATTTTTATTCAACACATAAGTAAATGTTGTCTTTAAAGCATCACTGAAAATTAATAATGTGCCCCACCTTAATGTATTTTGATCATATGGGTAGCGATAAGCCTCCCTTTCAACTCCATGAAGTAATATAAACATTTTTCATCCCATAAAAGCTTTACTCCATTTTGAGTCTGCTAGGTAAGAAGGTTTGAAAATTGTGATAAATTTCTCACAAATCTGGGATAAAATCTACCGAAATAGAAGAAACTATGCATATCTATCACATAGGTTGGCATTAGACATCATTCAATTTCATTTTCAATTGATTTGTCCATAGATATCTCATTTCATATGATTATAATCCCCATGAATGAGATTTTTGTAAATCATAACTCAAAGTTGTTGTACATTTAATTAAGCATTTCTGTTCACAAGGTCTTTAGAACATTGCTTATATTATCCTCAAGGACCTCATTAGGATTAGAATATAATATAATATATTCATTACTGACAACCATGAATTGGTCTAGATGATATCTAAGGACTCTTTTCGTCAATTCCATGATGATTTGAAGATCATTAGTGATTCCAACTTGAATATTTATGAACTCATCATTCTCGTACCTCATAAAAAAAGTATTCTTGGCGGTATCATCATTATTCACCGTAACGTGGTAATATCTATACTGTACATCCACCATGGAAATGTTTCGTTCTCCATGAAGATTATTGAACATGACATAAATATGTGGTAATGGATACTTGTTCTTAATAGGGATCTTTTTTGAGCTCTCAAGAATCCATGCAATGGTTTATCGACCGGTAATTATTTTAGAAAAAGTGGATAGGTGAACCCCACATTGAATCAATTTGGAGTATGAATCATTTATATAGATTACATTTTAGTTTTTTATTTAGTTCCTCTTAATCCACATTATCTATCCTATATGGAGTAATGTTATTACAAATTACCCAGATTTAATATCTAATGAAAATTCAACCTATCAGGTAGAGGGAAGACCACATAATTCCTCCATAATCACATTATTGTATTCCCTCACAATAGGATTGTATTTTAGGATGGTAATTTCCGTATAATAAATCCTTTTATGAAGATACACTTTTTCATAGGGCAACAATTTTTATGCCCGAGATGATGGTGCTAATGAAGATTCAACCACATATATTCACTTGTATAGAATTGGGGGACGAATCTCCATTTTGAATGTGATGTTATTCTCAAATAATCATAGGTTTTCTCTATATTGGGAAACCAATCCGTCCCCAGAACTATATCAAATTCCACCAATGTGTTTTTGAAAAGGTTCTCAAGGATGTTCATCCAACAAACATTGATTGGTGATGGGTTATACAGTTCATAAGAAATCATATCCCCATTTTGAATTTAAATAGGAATATCTAATTCCATTACTTGATGTCGTGATTGAATAGTTACACTATACTTTCATGACATTAATGAATGATTAAAACTATAGATGATAAAAATAAATTAATTTTTTTATTCTGGTTCTAAATAATCCTATATTGACTGAGGGATGATTTTTATAAACTATTAATCACATAAAGGGAACTCCAATTTCACTAAAGGTATAAATTAAAAATTATATTTATCATCATAAAATATTTTTTTATAAGATTCAATATATGTTATCCATGATATATTTCATAAAATATATTCTAATGAAAATTTTTTGCCATTATTAACAGTTTATAATAAGCTTATGAATTTTCAATTTCATATCCTTTGAGAGTGTCAAATAAGGTGACCAGTAAGTCCTATTATAATGTGTCACATTACCATGATTTAGGCCAAAAACATCTTGTTGGATTTGATAGATCTGGGTACATCAAGACTAGATACTCATCTATTTATAGTATCTAGATAGGGATGTATTTTTTTGATAAACCAGTTACTAGATTAAAAACAAAATTTTGGAATTTTTTATTATACTTAGTCTTATACATAAAAATTATATTGAGTTATCTAATACTAAGACATTCATATCAGTTTTTTAATCATAATCCCAAAAATAGTTAATCCTATCCCCTGATACCAATTATAACTACTCTAGTATTTATGAAAAATTATTAAATGTTTTATTACACTTAATAAAAACTAGAATGTATAGAGGTCTAGTTTCTTTATAAAATTAGGTATATTATATAAAATATTAATTCATGAAAAGAAAAATCAATTTTGGAAACTTATTTAACATGACCAAAACATTCCTTCATATTTAACACTACTTAGGATGACCTAAGGAACAAAATCTGAAAGGGGTGAGAAAAAACATTCCATTAAGGAAATAAATATAAAATAACATGTGGTAGAAAATTCATGTTATAAAATATCCATATCAATTAATCATTAATGGTTGATTAATAATTTGTCCTTATAAATCATGATAATCTTAACATTGAAACTGTGGAAACAATGTAAAGCACTGAATCATCAACATAGGTCATTCCAAAACCAGCCAAGAAATCTTGGTGCACAAAGTCCATTATTAGTATTATTTAGACCTCCTATCCCCACATGATTTATCATGATTCTATCAATTACCTAATTAACTGTGTCTCTATATAATTCTGGGAACACCTATCACTTTCACTGCAGTATCATGCATAAGTGTGGCATAGAGAACATACAACATGGATTCATACAGCATAGTATTTTTATCCACCATCATGGAGTGTGGAATAAATTCCTGTATGTACCATATAAATGTGGTATAGGTGTATAAATATTAATAAACTTGATAGGAAATGGGCATGGTATTCACCACACAATTTCTTTGGAATGGAAAATCACGGTGAAATTTTGGAAGCCTAATAGCGTCACTTAAAAATTGATTTAATTGGTTGAAGGGAGAGAAATGGGTATACATATATTTAGTTATAAATTATAAATTAATAGGGATATGTATGAATATATCCCAACATAATTAATCTAAAATAGAAGGCATAACATAATTATGAGACTTGATTAATGGGGAGAAATGAAACAACTGTTATGGAAGTATAGAAAGATAATGGGTGTATTTGGGAGGGATTAGTGAGAGAAAAATGGGACTATCACAATTTAGAAATTAGAAGGAAATTATGGGTGAGGTTTGAGAGAATAACCCATCATCAGGTGTTAAAAATAAAATTGCAAAACATAGAGGAGTTTCTAGGATGATAGTGAGAAAGAGAGGATCCCATATGTAATTTCTGTATAGTAACATCTCAGGTAATGGTAAAAATAAGACACTATAAATGGGACCTCATTGAAATAAAATTAATATGAAATTAATTTAATGATTATAATTTACTAATAACAAAACCAATTGAAATTATAAAATATAATTTCAAAAAACATTCTTGAATTGAACGAAAGATAGGATGGAGAGGATACCTTATGTGAATGTGTGCCAATAAAGGGTTGGGAGGGGATTCTTGAATTTTTTGGGTGCCTTAGGGAGGACTATAGGGAGTGTATGGAAGAGTTTGGACATGCACTATATATATTTAGTAGAGATAAATTGGGGCATGAGTGTGTTTATAAAGGAAATGAGGTGAATTTTGATTATTATTTAGTTTTTGGATTGTACTAAATAAAATATTCAAAACCACAACCACACTATGGGTTTTTTCCTTGGTTTGTTCCAAAGATGACTACTTACAATAATTTATATGTCCATGTAATAAATATAATAAAATAATTCCCATTATTATGTGGTGGTGGCAACACTCTCAAATAAATGAATTTAAAATCGTACAATATATTATAAGTATTGTAGGATTCATTAAATATTTATAAACTAATTAAAATAAATATAAAATTAAATTATTTTAAATGGAAAATTTAAATTTGTATGATTATACCTTTTTTATTTTTTATTACATTCCTTTTGAACCATTATAAAGTAATAGAACACACCGCATATTTCTATGAAATTTAAATTTTACCTAAAAATTTGACTAACTCTAAAAATATTAAGAAAGGCACTATTAGATGAACTCGCCATCATCATTAAAAAAATAATATTTATTTTATATTAATATTTTTCTAAATATTTGAATTTTCAAATTTGAAATAAAAAATGAAATTTATTGAAAAGTGACGGTTATTTACAATAGATCTTTATCAGAGAAAAAATTTACTTAAATTTATAAAAATTATATTATTATTTATATTCAATAAAATATATGTAATGATAATGTTTCATTAATAAATTATATAAAACAAACATTGATTAATTTATTTACTGAATTTATATGTGTACAAAATATATAAATTTTGATTTAAAAAAATTAAAATGTATCAATAATAGCATGAAAATTTATTCATTATTTTATAAAAAATAATGTTCATCAACCTATTGCTAGAATCTCAATTCATACCAGTTTAATACATATGCGTCTTCCCTAAGAGAATAGTGTTTGATGGTGGGGATTTCATGGAATCATTTGGTGAATATGGTTTGGTTCATGATCTCGATAATCATGAAAATATCATGTAAATGGCTTCTCTCATGCTTATATTGTTGGATCGCATATCAGGATTGGTATATGAAAAATACCATAAATGTTATCTCCCAATAGAGCTTTGATAATGTGGATTCAAATGGTGTGATCCTACTGGTTGAGGTTATCACTTCCTTTTTCTTTCCCGAAAATATTTTTTAAAACCATATATTCATACAATTCACGTGTCACAGTTCTATGGCTATATTATCAGGAGATAAAGATACTTAACAATAATTTAAATCCAATTGGTTAAATCACAATAAGTAAAATGTGTTATCTATAACAATAAGACATTTAATATTATAAAATATGGTATATTTATTCAGAATAGTTCGATTCATTATAGTTGATACCTATTTTTGATTTGTTATTAGTTTTAATTTAATGATTTGTTATCATAAAATTAATTAATTTTTCAATTAAGTCCTTAGTATATGTTTTGAATATATTTGATTCTTATTCTTGTAAAGAATTTATTAATTTGGGTATTCGACTTGATTATATTGTTCCACAATCTCTAGAATAATAGTCATGATGTAATTATTATTTTTTATGCATGAATTCTAATTAAACAATCTACCATAAAATATGGTTATAAAAAATGAACTATGATACAATCATATAGATAATGTGTGATACTTTTGAATATTAAATTATTCAATTTTTAAAATATAATGACAAGAATAATGTATGTATTATTTCACCTCTCATGAAATATATTTATATAATAAATAAAAAAATAATTCATTAAATAATAATAATTTTATGTTCAAGTTAATTTTTGTGATGGAAAAAAGTCACATCACATCATGGAGGTGGTAGTCCACATGTACACAAAAATGATGTTATCATTGTTAATTTTATATAATTTGAGAAAAATATAAGGTATATTAATTTTCTACAGTGATAAATATTTTGGGAATATTGAATATATAAATTACACCCATAATTATAAACACCCATGAGAGTCGGTGATGGGAAACAAATTACATTTTTTTGTGATGGGGTTTTCAATTGCACACAACAATGAAATTTTCAGTTAGTAATATGTTGAATATACTAGTGTTAATATTTTCTTATGGTTTAAAAAGAAGTGAATGAGGTGTAAAAATTATTTAAAAGAAAATACATTTTTGTTGAAACCTACATCTTGTTAAAAAAACTTATGTATTAAACCTAAATCCCTCATAAAATGGTTTTAGGATCAATAAAGTTATTATATGACCAAGGGGAATGATATATGAATGATATTTATATATTTATTTGATGAATAAAAGTTGTCTTATAATATGGATATGAGAGTATAGTTAGTGTCAATTAATAATTGGACGAGAGGATACATAATGAATTTTTAAGAAGAATGAAATATATTATTATGATACTAAATCCAACATTACATAAAAAAAACTATTTAAAAATTTTATATTATTTCAGATCTAAATATTTTAAAAAATATTAATTAAAATGGGTTTCAGGAAATTTTAAATCTTATTAAATTTTTATGATACTAGTATACTTGTTTTATCCTTGATAATGGAATTTTTTTTTTAAAATTTTGTACTTTTCATTTTGATCAAATGATAAATTTCAATTTTTATAGAATATATAATAAAATGGTTAACAATTTTTAATTGATTTTTTAAAACTAATTTCAAATTTGTGGTATTAATAATTGCTAAAATAAACTTGAAAAAATAGGAGAAAATTATTTTCCAGTAAAACATCTTCTAATTTATAAAAATGCATCTTTGTCGAAATTATATATATAATTATTTTCAAAGGAATGAATTATTTAATAATATATATATGATAATGAATATTTATTTGAAACCATTTTAAAAATATATCATTTTATATTATTTTAATTTTCATTCAAATAATAAGCATTATTTACGAATAATAATTGAAAATTCATACTTTGAAAAACAATTTGGTAAATATTAGCCTTATGATAAAATTAATATGGTTACATACAAAATGAAATTTAAATCATATGAAAAAAGTAATTATATAATTTTCTCCAAAAAATTAGAAAAAATATTTTTTATGAAAACCTATATTTGGAAAGTAAAGTGACAATAAAAAAATTTGCTGATTATTTCATAAGAACAAATCAATTAATTTTTATTTACGATTAAATTTATATATATTTTAAAAATTGTTTATTCCTATTTATAACCAAAAAATAAATTTCTCTATTATAGTGATCATATTTAATTAAAAATATTTTTGGGTTCCTAAAAGTTGGTGTTGTGAGTTTTATATTCTACCAAAAATATAGTTCGGTTAAACACTGATGATATTATAAATAAATTGAATTATGTTAATTAAAATTTTATATGTAATTTTTTGACACAAAAACCCATCCACTAATATGTAAAAAATAATGAACAGTTACTTGACATTTTGGAACTAATAATCAACTATAGTACATTAATATGTATTAAATTATAACCCTAGTAATCAAATAACATAATACACAAAATATTACATAAAAAAACACTAAAAAAATAATTCAAATCATCTTCCTACTCCAATGAAATTATCCTAATATCTACCACACCAATCCTGTGATTCTATTATTTAAAACAACCAAACAAATTCTCTAGAATTAAAACCATTGTATTTTAAATTTTGAAAATTAATTATTAATAATAAAATATAAGGTATGAAAAAATTAACTTCTATATTAGTGTATATTAATAATTCATAAAATAAATTCATCAGAACGAAAAAATAATAATATTTTTCGAATAGACAAAAACTACCACAAGAATTAATTATAGATATATTCAATAAATATTTTAATTACTAATTATAAATAAATTTCAAATATGGATAATTTTCCACAAAGCATTATATTTACGAATATACTTGTAGTGAAATACCTCAACTCAATAAGTTCAATTAAATACTCTTACATATTAGTGAAACTATCAATGAATTACAACTATTATAATTTCCATACTATATTTCCTCACAATCCTGCAATATTTGTGTTATTATTGATTTATGATTGTTAATAATGCAGTAATAATTATAATCATATCCTATAAACTCTTCACAACAAAAATTATTTTTAAAATCCAATATCATGAACATGTGAGTATTCACATGTGAATAACTAAGTCAATCAAAATTAATATAATTAATATAATTAATTATATTTTATTATATTCCTATGTTAATAGAATATATTTTCACATTTAATAGTATTAAATGACAAAAATTGATTTAAATATAATATTTATTATATGATGTATTGAATCATATACCATCAAAATAAGCATTAACGATTTTAATTAATTTTAAAAATAAGTCATGATGTTAACAAAAATATGACTACTTTAAGATATAACAGAATCTCTATTAACATCAACTCATCATCAAAGATAATCGAATCAAAAAATATATAAGCAAAAAAGTTTAAAAATACAAGTTATCCTAACATAGATAATAGAGAAATGATAATAATGTTGAAGTAAAATAGAAATGATGGTAAATTATATTGATGGAATATTTAGTCTTGAATATAATATATTATAATCAGTAATAGAAGATTATAATATGAAATATTTTTATAATGAGAAATTAAATAACAAATATATAATCATTAAATATATTTAAGTGGATTTTTGCCTTTAATTTATATGAATGTAAAATATTATGTTAGAAACTGTTGTATATAATAATTCATAAATTCAAACCATTTTAGAGTTTTGTTTGTTGATCATCCAATGTAATATCTATATATTATGTTAAATAATTATTTTGTCATGTGATATCATATAGAATAATTATAGAAAATTTGGATCCATTTTGATACACCAGAATCCTAGGTTTATATGAAGAAATTCCCTTTGTTCTTCCTCCACATTCCTCAATTACATTCCATGATCACAATAATCATATTCAACACAGGGAACAAATCCACATAGAAAAACGATTGAATTAATTACTATGATCTCCATGAATCATTAGGTCTCATTATTCAAAATATTTCATTATTTACTAGAAATTAATAAACACATATAAAATTAAAACAGGCCTTATTAATAAACAATTATTAATCTTAATATTTTTTCCATACGATAACTAGAAACATTATATATCCATGTCATAAATTTAAACTTCACATCAATTTACATTAGGATAAAATATTACTAACAATGTACAATTTAAATCGATCGATGAAAATATAACTTCTCTAACCAAGCCATGACTAATCACCCTTGGGCACATTAAATATATAAAAATATCCATGGGAGTAGAAATGTTCTATTCTATAATTTAGGTACCTCTAAAATAATTTTTATAAAATAATATCATTACTAGGTATAATATTTAATTGCATCCATTAATATTAATATTTTAGGGGAATATAATAAAAATTGAACCATAAAACTATGTATATATGTCAATAATCTTATTATTTCTTGAATTGTAACTCAATAAATATCATCAATAATGAATAATTGTATATAAATAATTTAACTTTGTTTATTAAAAATTATCTAGTTTTTTTAGCATTCATCTACCACTCATATTCTATTATAGATAAATTGACTGATGTATATGTACATATGACAAATTCAATTATAAAAACAACCTCAAACAAAACATTCGAACAATGATTATGTATATCATCATTCAACGTTTTTAATATTTTATTATCATAGACACCTGTGTCATCTCAATAAAGTAAAAAAGTATAATAATGATGTAATTAGGGTAGTAATTATATATATATATTTATATATAATATCATAGTTCATAAAAATATAAGGTTCATGGACCAATCAATATAAAAAACCCAATTTTCCCTAATATAGCAAGATATCTAATAAATAATGGGGAAAGATTACTCAGTAGAATACAACATCAGTACCCATGTGGAGTATAATTCCTTAAAAACATTCAATATCTTATGATATAAAAAATTGAAGACTTATATGATCAAAAAATAATCATTAATGATCATGATATTTTTATATCCAAAAATGATTTAAAAGAACATTGTCTATATAAAATTGTAGCAATGATTTTTGAAGAATCACATAATATATTAACATAGATTTTCAAAATTTGGATATACAATATTGATCGTATGAATAATAGAAAATAAAATTAATTTTTCATGAGTTACATAAAATATTATATAAAAAATACAATGTTTTGTTGATCACATTGCACTATAAAAATATTTTATATTTGTGACAGACTCTAGTTGTTTATTG
Organism: Viscum album; assembly: GCA_963277665.1. Taxonomy (NCBI): domain Eukaryota; kingdom Viridiplantae; phylum Streptophyta; class Magnoliopsida; order Santalales; family Viscaceae; genus Viscum; species Viscum album. The sequence continues at coordinate 12,396,945 of OY728151.1, read as the reverse complement.
AAGTTGATGTTATATTGAAGTTATATTTACTGTAAAAAAAATTATTAACAATGTCAATGTGCATGTACATGTTATTGATATTTAACCAGTCTAATAATTTAATAAACTGGAACAAACCTTAGTCTGGGGATCCCCAATGTATTTTGATGATGAGTAATTCTATGATTTTAGATGATGTGGAGTATATCATGATAAAATCTTCATTTGATAATTTTTTGTGGATAACAACAAATGAAATATAAATTATAAATTAAAAAATAATGCAACATATTTGGACAAGTTGAATAATAACTTAATAATTATTTTTATAAATTAATATTATTATTTTTATTCAATTAGGTTTTGAGGAGATTTTATTAATAATATTCATTAAATTAAAAACGAAAAAAGAGATATCTCAACGTCTACATCCTGGAGGTAAGGGGATGAATAGAGGGGTATAATCAGGTTAACCCAGATATTCAAATAGTTGTAATGACCCATGTAGAGTCTAGTGTTTGAATATAGAATTGATGTGTTATATATGTTGATGTGATGTTGTGGTTTATGATTGTTTACTATTTTTTAATATGACATTATCTTTATTTTTTAGGAGATAATGGATCATAGTGTCTTATTATGGGGAAAACTCAAGGATATAATTTATATGTGGGGCCACCTCTTTTTGGTTACTATTAATATGCTTTAAATCATATTGATATTGTGGATTTCACCAAGTATTATCCACTAATGGAATAATATCAAATCTATGAGAACTTATCTAATAATTGGCCACCTGAGTGTTTCTTAAATGTGATAATGAACAAATCCTTGACTCTGGTTATCAAAATATATTCATGAATGTATTTATCTTCTTCATATGATTTCTTGTGTTTTTTTAGTATCTTAATGTGTTCATTCAATCAATTTCTTATGAATAATGTGTATAAGATACATATATTATTACTACCAAATGTTTTTAAATGTTTTTTGTTTCATAAAAATTGTTTATTAAATTATATCTTACATAATTGTAACAATAAAAACATTGAAAACCCCAAAACATAATATTTAAATTAAAAAAAATTACATTAAATACCAACCAAAGACATTAAAATTAAAAATAACTGAACATGAAAAAATATGGAATAGAAAATCAAAAATGGGGAAATATGTATCACCTAAAATGATGGATTCCTTACTCCCAAAAAAATAATCTATATATATGAAAAAAATATCAGTTAAATACTTTTCATATTTGAAAATTGAATTATAGTCCCTTGAGTTAAATTAATTTGAATAACTAATCAATGAATGTAGAAGTATTTAGAGGAGGCAATGAGACTATTAAAATAGTAACATGACCATTTATAATATTAAACCAATTGATGGGATTGAAATTTGACATCGTAATAACATATACTAATATAATAAATAATAAAAGTGGGTAATTTATTTATATAAAGTTATATTAGACCATGAAATAAATATGATTATTTAAAAAATAAATTAAAATATGAGCAATGTTTTCGTGAAATATTTTATAATTTATTTTTGTTAAAAATATTTTATTAATATTAAAATAAAAAATACCTATGTAATAAAATTATTTTGATAAAATGACTATCATTTTTAAATAAATATTTTGAAATTATCTGGGATTTTATTGTTTTCTAATTTTCTAAAATACATAAATTTTAACATGAATAATAGATCATTCAAGATGTATGAGTGAAATTAAAATTTCATAACCATGAGGTGTGAACAAATAATATTTAATATTTTAGTAAAATTATTATATTATGATATTTTTTCAAAAGATGCTACATTTTGAATCCTACAGTCAAAAGTATTCTTTTAATATTACAATTTTCCATTTTTTCAAATTTAAATTTAATAAAATAATAAATTTCAATTATACTCTAGTGAAAATTCAAAAATAAACAAAAAATATATAGATATGTGTCTCATTTGTTCAAAAAATATCTATTAAAATATTTAACATTGATATAATGTTTTATTAAATATATCATTCTAAAAATACCCTTCTCATTGAGTATTAATAACCCCTCACCACCCCCTTTGAAAACAACAACTAAATCACTTATAAAATCGAAATATCTTTCCAAATACATTATATTAATCCATTATATATCATTTGGACATTTTCCATTAATGAAACACCATTCATCAAGGATGTTTAATGTTATACAATTGTGGCAACAACGAAAGAACATTATGTTTTTATCAGCGCTTCTCTTATTTTATGTCTCCAATATATTTATCCCAATTTATTTAAAAATAAAATAATCATATATTATATAGGAACTATGATTTAATTATATTATATAATTTTGGACAATATAAAAAATAAATTTTTAATAAATTTATAATTTATACCATTATTTTTCTTTATTTGGAAAACATTCCTAAAAACTATTGGTAAATTTCCAAAAATGAAATTAAAAATTTCTTTCCATTGAACCAATGATATGGATGATTATAAAAAATTATATATGATATATTGAAGTTTGGTTATATTTATTTGATTCTTATGGAATTGATTATATTTTTCAATAAATGATATTGAACAGATAAACTAAAAAAGATAAAACATTAAAATTGTTTAAGGAAACCATGATATACAATGATTTTCCATTTAACTGAGGGAATTATGAAATAATATAAAATAGGTATAATTAATAAATATTTAAAAATACATCAATAACTATATTATATTTAACTATTTATTAATAAATATTTATCATTTAAGAGGTGTAAAAGTTATTATATAAAGTTTGATTTATTGATTGGGGATTATCGAAACCAACTAACTTCATATTAGTTTATCCAATATTCTCATAATTTAAAATAATGAAATTATAATAATATTAAATTAATATTCATTCATTATTGTTCCTTTTTTTTATTTACTTCTTCTTCCATGATTAATTCATATTTCATCCAAATATAAATATTTTAGGAAAATTCATGTCTTTCCAAAAAAAATCCTCTACACATGTTCATTATTTATTTAAACACTCAATAATGTTTTGGATTAATCAGACTATTATTCTCATCATCATTTCAAAACCCCATGTTTCATTCATGAATGTATTCACCACGAAACACTGATTGTACACATTCATTCTCATGTGGTATTTCATGACTTTGATTATTATATGATCTTTGTTTGATGCATGATTATCTACATAAAAGATGTAATGGGTGGTCAAATATTTATATATCCCTCAAATGGATTGAGAAATGTGATGTATATCTTCTTTTTATATAAACATTACTTGAACATGATTCTGAAATTTTTTAATAATGATGGCTTTTTTGGACTTTACACATATGTTACGTGGAAACATGATTCCATATTTTTTCATAAATAGGTGTGGGATTTGACCACAAAAAAATTATATTTCTTTTACTTTCATGTTAAATTTTCCATGTATGCATCAATTGTTTTCCTCATGATGTTTATTATGATCATGTATTTTTGAATGATGATTTTTATTATGATCACACATGTACAGTTGATTCATGTCCCTTGTTCCTCCCCTTTATTTTATATTAGTTTAACATTTATTTTATATATATCCTCAAGAGAATATGAAAACTACAGAGATAATTAATGATTTATATAGATAATAATGATGAATATATATAATATATTAGTTTTAAGATGAACAATTTAAGTATGATTGTAATTATCAAAAGAAACAAATCATTTGAATCATGGGGTATACATATATTATGTTTTTATCTTAAAAATGAAGTTATAGTAGTTTTATAATTATAAAAATTTATATAGTTGGTATTAATGAGATTTTTATTTAATATTTGAATAAGGATTAAAATGTTTTAGTTGAAAAACATTCTTTAAATCTATGTAAAGGTAATTATCCAAGAAGGATTATTTTATAAATGGGTAAAAATTGAGATCCTATTAATTTTTACATTATAACATATTTTTTATAATATTACGTTATATATTGATGAATTATTGACCCAATGTTTATTTAAAAAATTTATATTTTATATAATGTTGGGATCCATGAGAAACTAGGAGAACAACCCATGTGAGGGTTCATATGATGATTTTTTAACAACATCCCCGATACAATTTGAGGCATTCTAAATAACAACATGGATACGCATACCAAACTATAATATGTTTTTTGTAACAAAATTTACCATACCAATCATCAATATTATACTGTGAAGGAAGAATTACCTAACATGTCTTTTATACAGGAATGACCACGAACATTCCATCAATTTCCCAATCCACTGGTCAATAAATAATGCGATAACCTTGTGTATAATATATTTTCTATACTCTATTGTTTTGAGTAGGTTGAGGGGTCTCAATTATTAATTTTTTTTAATGGAGAATCCAATCAATCGATGGAATTGATAAATAACATTTAGAAAAATAATGAAATGGAATACATTGAGTGGTAATACTAAAAGGTAATATTTATTGAAAAACATCTCATTAAAACACTCCAAACAATGATGTATAAATAATATATTGGTCTTATTGATAATGTTTTTGAAACCATCAAGTCATATGAGGTATTATTCAGAGGGATTGAAATATAATACAATGGTTTTTAGATATAATCATCATAAAATAGATATACACCTTATTCATTTAAAAACACACATTGCAAATGATTCATCTACATGATACATTAGATGTTATGAAGAATTAGTTCAATGTTATCTCAATATCGAGATGAGGTATGAAAGATAACACCGTAGATAAATAGATAAGTAGAGAAGAATGAAGTTAGCTGATGGTTAGTAAATTAAAATAATGTAATTAGTTACCAACCACCAAAATTTAAAAACATATGGAATAAGAATCATGGGAACTGCATCAAAGGAATGATGATATGAAAAAATTACGTGAGAGAAGGCCACCATGCTCATGAATATTGATAATACATGATGAATTTGGCTAACATTAATGAATAAATGGGACATATCTTAATTTACCATTCATGGTACAAAGATTTATAATTAGTGATCCAGGGCCCTATAAAATCCCATTAAGCAAACATTGGTTCTTTATGTGTAAATTTCGACATCAACCACCAAATTGAATGGTGATGGAGGATAAATATGCTATAGATACAACTAAACTGGAGCTAAAAAATTATGTCATTCAAGGTAAACATCCAAATCAATTATAAGTTGAATTTGTTTTTATTTCAGTTCAATATATTACATTATATTTATAATTTTCTCTATAATTTTCTAATCAAAGTCCAAATACCATTAAGTAATTATTCATTTAAAAACACACTACGGATCAATAATTCCATCCCATGTGTTCCAAAACATTTCCTATTAGATTACCTTGGATGATTCTTCTGAAAAAACTCATATTCATTCCCATATAGGAATTTTAAACTATAATAGGAATGGATTGGATTTTTTTTATATATAATACACACAAATTTTTAGAAATGAAAAATATCTCTCAGTATTACAAACTATCTCATGTTCCTCAATAAAAAAAGAAGATCATGAATATAATTTTGGTTATTCGTCAAATGTGGGTATGTTAAAACACCATATATTTTCATTCCATTAAAAAATTATTGAATAAATTGATGGTATTAACCATAACAAAATTTCCACTATGGGGGTGTAATTTCCTGTCCCAAGTTCCACATCCTAGTGCCCCAATCCGATCAGATTTGTGACATCATACACACCTCTTCGTATGCCACAGACTACCGACATGCTGTGACGCTCAAATTTAGCTATAGTGGGTACACCATACCCACTCTATCAATGTATCACAACATAAAATTTAATAAAAATTTACAATAAGATAATAAAAAAATAGAAAATAAAAAAATCATATACAGGACAAAACATGAATACAATTTCATAAGAAAAAAATAATATATGTCATGCCAAATACATGCCATTTTTCAATATACAAACAAAAAAATAAGCAAAGACACTGAAAAATCTCAATCTTGTCCTGACTCAATATATGGTTCCCTCATCCAATCTCCATACCAACATAACCATCTAACTAGTTAGTATTTCCCTTATCTTTTTCTACAACCATGATGTCTATTTGGGTACTGATTTGGTAGCCGGATTATGATGTGTGTATAAACTAGTAGGCCTCCAACAAAAGTATATAAAAAATATCCTATCAATAATAATGTAATCAAATGTATAAATAATAATTTACAATGAATAAATGAATCATTTATTATAATTTACAATAATTTTGTTAACCACACAATTTCAGGGCATCCTGTAGACACCTTACCCATAATTACCTACTTTGGACCGTTATAGAGTCTAATGTATCCCCAAAGAACATCACATATCACGTAAAAACAATTCATTACCAAATGGAATTTATTATAAATTTAATTTTATTTCCTCTCATAGCCATTTGTAACCATAGTCCATTCCCAATCTCATAGGAATAGAACATCGTGTCCATTACACAGTTGGTATTTTGAGTACCATTCCATTTCCCACACCCCATGTGTATTTTGAGCATTAGATCTAATCTCATACAATAATAATCATTTGCATATATTTTGGTTCATAATGTCATTTCTAGCACCTCATGGGTATGTGAAGCATCTCTCTATGTCACAAACCTTATTACTCTACCACATACACACATGTTTCATATATCTAATTCATCAAGGATAACTATCAAGAAAAATATAATAAAACATTATACATAGGGTATCCTTTTTAAATTATAAATTCTTACCTCCTTATTTAATTTATTCAAATAATATTATGTGCATAATTAATGATTGACCCATTAATAATAATTTATTCCCATAAACCATTAACAACTCATGGTTTAGGCAAACTTCCCTTAATTCCCCTTAACAATGAATTCCTTGCAATAATAAATAATCAATTACACAATCCTATATAATTCAATAATTCCAAAATCAAAAAATATAATCAAATCCATAATCACATCATTCCATAAATTAAAAAATAAATTAGTTAATCAAATTAAAAAATATCATTTCCCCAATTTTATCACATGTGACATAAATGTAATAAATTAAATTCCATATGATATTTGCCAATCATGGAAATTGAAATTTCATAATTCTATACATATAATTAAATTATACCCTTGGGGTTTTTAATATAGACTAGATACCTCAAGATGGATGACTAATGCTCACCAATAGAAAACCCCAAATTGAACCAGAATTATTTAGAACATGATAAAGAATGATATATATATCTGGAACCTAGATCCATTATAAGATGATTCAACATACTATAAAACATATGTTTAAACTATTTCCAATGTAGGAACATTATCTTATATTCATTATTATACTATTATAACCTTATAAATATGACCATTATTATACTATTATAACCTTATAAATTAATCATAATATACATATGGAATTCCTAATAAAATAAAACATAAGAAATTGGTGAGCTCATATGCTTTGTAATGATAAAAAATATAGTAGACATTATCATAAATAAGAATAAACTTTTTTAGAAAGGTATAAAACTAAAACATTTTCCACATAATAATAATCTTGAGCATAATATGTTCATAATAAATTATATGAAATAAAATATCCACAACCACAGATATTCTATAAGTCAAGTCATTTCATAAAATATCAATAACTAATATTATAATGTGGTAGTGAAATGTTAGACTTATACAAAATCAAGATACTTCTTCAAGATAGCTTCTTCCAGGATTTATCTTCATAACAGTCTAAGTATTTGGGTTGAAACCCAACTATTTTGTTTCATTCTCTATCTTCCTGAAAATGCTAAATTTCGTGGAAAAGAAATGCAAAGGGTTTGCCTCTATATAATTTCATCTCGTGAGACCTATCGATGAATCGAGTGGTTATAGTGGGTCACACCCATCTGATACTAAAATCTATACATTACACACATGAAAATGGCTTAATATAATAAACATAAATAGAAGTATTAATAAATATTATATGAAATATTTATACTTTAACCATAACCAATGAAAGGTTTTTAAATATCACAACCCCAATGAAACTAATCACAAACTTTTCAATAAAATAATGTAAATGATGTCATATGATATCAATCTCAATTAAGAATAATATCCAAGAATGGATGTCGACCTAGATGAAAACACTCTATTATATTAATTAAAAACATATTTTGACAAATACACCTTCTTCATTGGAACCATTTATTTTAAAATTTCACATGTATAAATGAGGAAATCAAAAAAGATATTTTTGAGTCAATGTGTCTTATACCACATTGAGTCATTTGAATGTAATTTAATTTTTAAAATACTCATTTCTATATAAATAAATCCTTAATAACTTTTTTAAATGGTGGAAGTTAGTGATAATGATTTAAAATAATATGTCTTTAAAACATTTAAAAAGTGGTTTTATTTAAAGACACCATTACATAAAACAAAAAAAATATTCTTTATTTGAAAATATTTTTAAAAATCATGGACATGGATGATAAATAATTTCCAGTAAATATATACATTTAAACATTCTCATATAAAAATGAGATTTCGAAATTCACTCTTACATAAGATCTGATTTCTTCTATACGAGTATGAAACAACTCTTCTTCAGGTATCTCCATTTTATTTTCATAGGAAATCCTCTTAGTATTTATTTCTTCTCAATTATGTCCTCAATGATGAAGTGAAGTATTTTGGAAAGAGAAATGGATAGGGGTAGGCTGATACAATGTTTTTTAGAGGTGTGAATAAAAGATAAGTTGACATTCCTTTTTATAAGAGAGTGGAGGGGAACATTATGAAACTCAAAAACTATTAATTTATTATAAATTACTTATCAGTTTAAAATACCTATAATGTGACTAAATTATATGATAAGATGATGTTTATTCATGTTTCCCTAAAACAAGTAATTTTATACTTCTTTGGGTCTGAAAAGTTATCTTATATTTTGGTTTTAACCCATAGTTAAACAATTTAACTCTTAACATGACAACATCCCCTTTTCTACAATAAAAGGATAAAATAATTACTAAAAAATCCCAAAAAACCCCAAATTGATCATTTATAAAATATTTAACATTAGGCTTCTTATTTTTCAGAATTTATTGATTTTTATGAATTTTATATCATTGAATAAAATAGTATTAATTTGAAATCTCATTTATGTAAATTTTTATATTATTTATTATTTTACTTTCCCAAAACTCAGAAAAACATTATTCCATTGTAAAATGAATAACAATTTCCTAAACATGTCATATTAATCCAAAAAATTCATGGATGGCATAAAAATTTCAAATAAAATTATTTATATATTATTATAATCACTTTTTTTTATTCTTCCTTTAATAAATAAATTATTTCATCATCATTATGTCACAATTAAATTTAATTATATAATGTATAAATACTATAAATTAATTATCATGATTTAGGTAATCATTTTATAATTTTAGTTACCAATTATAGTTGACCATATCACTAATTGAACATCATATTTAATATGATATAATTATTAAAAATTTGAATTTGAAATTTTTAAATATTCATTAAATAAACAATAATAAATATCTAAATCAATCATAATTGGCTTAATAAGGAACAAAATTTCATCCTAAGGATGATTATAGATGAAAACCACTTATCCAATCATAATACGAAAATTTTTCGGGTACCCACTACATATTAAAATATATATTATTACACTTAATTACTAGATTTACCCTTAATTGTGGTAAATAATAATTTTTTATTAGTTTTACTATTCAACAAAAACATTATGTTGGTCATATCAGCACATAATTTTCAGAGTAATCACTACAATTTCTAGCTATTTTTTAGAATCTGATTGATAGAAATGGTGAAATTAAGTTCAATGCTAATATCGCAAATGTGGCTAGATATTAAAAAATGTAATACTTTTTATATATAATGATATTATAAATATAGTTCTAATGAAATATGTTAGATTAATATATGTATTATTTATCTATTGTGAATTTAAAATCAATTTAATTTAATATAACTATTTAATGAAAAATACCTTTTTAACAACAATTGAATATTTTTCTATATTCCTAAAAAATTGATACTCTTCAGACGAATATAAAAACTCCACCCTAAGATAATTATCATACTCCAAATTAAAAAAAATCATATTTGGGAAAACAAAAATTATAATATCAAAATTTGGTGAATAATATTTATAATTGTTTTTTAAATTGGTAACATGATAGATCATAGTGATATTGAACTCATTTTTTTTGCAACATAAGATATTGAATTAATTTAAAAGTAAATGTACCATATAATAATTGGGTGTTACATTTTCTCATCCTCCTATATATTTATTCCTCATTTTTTTTGAAATCATGTTTGGTAACTTGTGTATCATTGTTATAAAATTCTTTTATTGAAATACCACATCGGAACAAGGGTCTATAAAAGGCCTATTTTAAAATAATGAAAGGGAAGTATGAATGTAAACCATGATAACACATATAAGGGTTCCATGTTGAAAAACATTGCAATGAATGAAAAATATTATCATTATATTCTGAAAACGTTTGATGGATAATATGATTAAGAGATAGTCAACAATCAAAATTCTATCAATATATTATGATCAAAGGTATCATTTTATTCTCCAGAAAAAGTACGAGGATAGAGTTTTTTGTTCTAATATCCATTACTATTGTTTAATAATTATTTAAATATTTAAAAAATTACATAATTTATTTATTTTTATATCTTATGCATAATCTTATCTACTGGTTGTGCTTCTATCTATTTTCACTTCATTCCTTACACCAGGAAATCAATGTTTAAATATAATGTTGCATGCCTTAAGCAGTTTTAATAAATCATAAGGCCCACATGTATTTCGTTCATCCACTAAATGTTAAATGAAACCAAAATGATTCATCCAAAGTATCATAATAATCATATTTAACCCCTAAACAACAACTTCCATTTTTCAACATATCCCCTTTCAAATATAAGATTTTTCCCAAATCCATCAGTCTAAATTAATATTATCGAATGGAATTTGAATTTCCAAAATAAAAATTAAATTCAGATTATTAAAACAAAATAATGTATATCTTATTGACAGATACATTTATAGCCACAAAACACTTAATTAAATAATTCCTTCTCCAAAATACATGATGAATATGTAGTCCAATACAATCCTTATATATTACATGAATCATATAACCCTAGAACCATTGATGTAATTATTATTGAATTGAAATAAAAAATAATGATAATCATTCGATTTCAATTTTAAACTATTAAAAACACTTCAACAACTTATTTAATCATTCCTCCTTAATCTCATTTTTCTGTTGTAGTCTTATCATTACCAGCAACATATCCATGGTGTGTATAATTTATTTTTTCCAACAGTGGATGAAAAATCAATGAATACTATGATAAACACTAATATCATAATGAGTGAATTAATAATGCATAACATATTAACTACTGAGATATATCCTCGAGATAGCTACTTCCATGATCTATCCTCATGAAATTTATTGTGTGTGGGTACAAACCCATAAATTCATGTCAAGATATATGATCCGAACGATGCTAAAATGCTTGGAAAATAAACATGAAGGGGTTTTCACTGACTAATTTCATCTCATTAGACCTACCAATGTATCGAGGGGTAATAGATGTCTCTGTACATCACATACTAATTAAAATTAATTCCTCATATGTATGTTATAAAATATAAACAACATATTCATTGATATTAAAAACTAGAATAAGAAATATAAATACTTGAACCAAAAACCAAAAATACTATCTAAATAGCACATACATAATCAAACAGATCATAAAAAACTCAATAAAATATAGTAAATGATATCCTAAGAGAGTAACATAAATTATTCATAAGACTAGAATATCTATATTATGCATAGATAAAAATACTCTCCTAAATCATTAAAAATGTATTGAGACAAATACCACATTTAAATTGAAATCGTTTTTTTAGAAATGGAACAATTATAAATGTATACATTTAAAAATATATTTTCATATCAATGTTTCCCATAACAAATTGATTCATTTGAAATGAATTAAAATCATAAAAATGTATTTCTATATAAATATTTTTATTAAAACCATTTTCAAAACATGGAGAGTAATAATAATTATTCATAATAATAAATATTTAAAACATTTATAATTAAGTGTTAGTTAATTAATCAATTATATAAAACCATAGAAATATTTATTTTCAAAATATTTTTATTATTCATGGAAATGGATTATATATATGTCCCAGAAATTACATACATATAAAAATTATCAGATAATAATGCTATAGTAAACTTTAGGCATACATTAGGTCGTATTTCTTCTATTGGTGTTTGAAGATCCTCTTCTTTGAGTACATTTTTTTTAATTTCACAAAATTACATATAATTTGGAATTTATACTCAATTTAAGGCATTTAATACGGAGTGCGGGATGTTTAAAGGATAAAATGGAGTTTTTGTGAAGCCAAACTATTTTTGATATGTGAATAAATGTAAAAGAGAGGATTCCTATTATAAGAGAGAGAAGGGGAACTGGAGAAACACCAAAACTATCATTTTATTATAAATTTATTTCCCAATTCATATATCTCAAAAATTATATATTTGTAGGATATGATTATTATGGTTCAAAATATTCTAATATAATTAAATTTACAAATGTTTAGATCACAAAATTAAACTTATCTTTTTGGATTTAACCGTTACTTAAATAACTTAACTCATATAGCGACAACATGTCAAAATCCATATGGGATAATATAGTTACAATAAATTTTTTAAAGAACCCCAATTGGATCATTTATAATTTTTTTTACATTATCCTAATTAATTTTCTGAATTTTATATTTTTAAGATTATCATATAATTTAATAAAATATATTTTCTTTAAATATGATTTATGTCAATTTTACCAGTATTCATTATTTTAATTTTTAAAAACTAATTAAAACATGATTCCAAATAAAACACAACATCACCTATTACCAATGAAGTCATAGTCATAAAAAAATGGATAATTACATCAAAAATATCAAATGAAACTTATATTAATATTACTAATATAATTTATTTGATTTTTCCTTTAATAATTCATTTAATTCATCATCATTCTTCCACATTTAAAATAACTTATTTAATGAATACAAACTATAAATAAATTTTCATTACAAAGAAATTTTTTTAATTAATATATTGAATATTTATAGTCAACAATATCACTCATATAACCTCATATTAGAAATGATATAGTTATTATGATTTGAAGATGACATTTTAAATCATCTTAAAATAAAATATAATAAATGTCAAAATATATCACAAGTAGATTAAATGGATCGTAATTCATACCTAAGGTTGATTTTGGTCAAATACAACTTACGCAATCAAATTAAGGAATGTTTTTGGGTATGATCTAAAAATTATATAATATTTTTATTCCATTAATTTCCCAATTTACACATAATTATAATATATAAATAAAAACATTAAATAAGATACTATAACACAAAAATAATAATTTCATCCTATTAGATCACAGATCTCATACTAATTATAGCCATGTATATCTATTTTTCAAAATTCCATTCACAAAAACCGTAATATTATGATAAATTTAATTCCCACAAATGTGGCTAGATTAGGTATAAAGAGACGTTCCAAAGTTAAATATTTTTTATATCTAATTATATTATAAAAATATTTACAATGAACCTAGTTAGAATGATATATGTATTTTTTTATGTCTTTTTTATTTATTATAATTTTAAATGAAAATCATTATTTAAATTAAAAAGTTATATTTTAACAAAAATTTATTTTTTTCAGTATTCAGAAAAAATTTAATGTCTTACGAAAAATTCTTAAAATTAAACCTATCAAAAGATTCATATTCTGAATTAAAAAATGAATTATATTATGAAAAATAAAACTTAAAATTCCAAAATATGGTTTATAATATTTATAACCACTTTTTAAATGGATATCTTGATAGATCATGGTGCACTGAATTTCGGTGATATGTGCAACACATAATATTGTATTTATTTAAAATGAAACGTGCCATGGATTAATGAGGTGTAATAGTGGTAGCAAATTCATGCATCACATCATCCCATATAATTATAGGCATGATTACCAAGCCCCAGACATTGATGATCTCATCCTTATCTATAGTCCAATCAGAATGTGACTCTACAACTTGGTGTTTTTTTCATCCAGGCCAGACACTCTAGTTCTTAGTAATTAATCTCCTTAATCTAGTTAAAAATTTTAGACTCCATAACCCAGATAATAGGGCCATATTCTTTAAAAATTCCATGAACTAGATCACGCATCTCAATAATTAGTTTTATCATATTCCAATAAAATTTGGACACCTCATCTACCTAATATTGTTTATTCATTCTCAATGCATCAGAAACACTGTTTCACATCCCATGGTATAGATGTAAGCTCAAAATAAAATAACTAGTATTCTAAAACCACATCTACTTTATTAGATTCATATCTAATTTAGAAAATATTTATTTTATCTCTAATGATCAGTATAGATTGTAAAAATTTCATCTAACAAATTTTGTATCCAACACTTCAATTCATAACACACTACTTCAAACATGAGGTTATGTGTTGAGTAATTCTATTTATATGGCCTCAACCTATATGACCCACCATATACCCCTTTATATAGGAACATAAAAATAATCAATTTCAAATCTTAGTTGTATAAAATAACACCATACACTCAAACCTTTGCTGGCGTAGGATAGATACTGTAGGGGTGGTGATGCATGACTTCAACTAATGTAATGACTTCTCTTATTGAAAAGTCCATTTGGACATTATCTATTTCTTAAAAAATGTAAAAGGTAGTAGTTTTACGAGAGAAATATCTTAAGTGAACCTCCTATAATAGCTCTATATTACAAGAAAACTATGTATATCAAAAAAAATCTAAAGCTACTCCCATGAAACCAAATCTTATTACTTATTGGACACACTAAAACTAATTCATCGGTGCTGACGAGGCCATGTAATGGTAAATAATATATCTATAATAATAATTATAATTCTTGCAATATAGATGATTATCATAGATTACACACAGGATGATTTCATGTCTTTGGGAATGATCTTCACGAGTCTTAGAGTACTCCAAGATTTCACTCAAAAAAACCAAAAAAATAAAAATCATAGTGTGGCTAGAAAATATAGCACATCAAGGAAAGAAATAATGATGGATATATCATAAAAAAATTGAATCATGGAGAACACATAATTCACATATATGATTATGAAATAAGTACTCAATATATCATAAGGTCAAAATTCCATTTGGTTATACCGAGATCTCAATTAAATATCAGAGATGACAAAATATAATCTAATCTAATCAAAAGATCACTAATATGGTAGAAGATAAGGGTTATTCAAATTCATTCACTTTTGTTTCTAGTAGTCAACACATAATCAATTTGTAAAATCATCCATTATTTTAAAACAACTAAAGAAGTCCAACAAGACATAATTGACTGTATAAATATTGTATCCTTCACTACTTCTAGTTGATATTTGTTCTGTTGAAGCTCTGTTGTTTCCATTTAGTATGGAGAAATAGAAATCAGATTAGTCCTAGGAATTTGAACAATTTGAAATTCAAAATATATATCAGGAAAATTATTTCTTAATTTCACTAGATACGCATCCTAGAACATGTCCACAGTAGTGGAAATACCTCATGGTTTACACACTAATCATATTGAAAAAGACAAGAATCCTATGCAGTGAGCTACCCTAGTTGCAGATGTACTATACATGCCCAACCCACCTAAATATCCCACCATCCACACAAAAATTAATTTTCACCCTTATGATATTTAAAATTCACTCTCCAAATGTATCAATCTATGTTTACTCAATACACAACTATCCAGACCATAACCATATTGAGGTCGAATCATTACACTTCTAACATGTAAATATCCCAATGGAAACGATACTCTCTATCTTAGTGATGGTTACTAATCCAAGAATTTGTACATTATAATCTAATAGAAAAAACAAACTTCACTCCAATCGATGCCTCCTTATGATTTCCCTTATATATAAAATCATGATCCACAATCCTTAAAAATCATTAACAAAATGATGTCAGCATACAATATAATCATAGATTTTATCCCATAAATAAAAATTCCTTCATATATTTCTCTCATTCTATATCATTTCTAGGTAAAATCTATTTAATTAACTATAGTGGATAGAATTTTCCACCATAGTTGTAATCTACATAGTAAACCTAATGAACTTCTCATCTCACTCTAGCGTCAATGTATCTCGTTAAAAGTCCTCTAGGAACTTCTACGAAAATTTCTTCCACTCCATATTATATGGTAATACATACTGAGTTTGGATGTACCTCAAATGATTTTCTATCCACATAAAATTTATACATCAAATTGGGTTCCCTTTGAAGATATATTATCCATGTCGTTATATATATTCTCGATAGATAAAATCTTGATCTGAGCTACCTTCGGTCCTCCCTCTACGGTAAATGTCCAAGGTTCATCCAAATAAAACACCCTCATCATGTTTTACACACTCTTGAAAACCTTCCCTTGGTTTCATTCCACAACCTAGAGAAAGAGGGTAATTCACTAATGTGATTGATCTCTGAAATCTTTAGCCAACACTATTGGTGCCCAAGATCCACTAATCGTAGATCATCCCAAATGATAACATCCTTTAATTCTATCAACCAGTTTTATCAATGTGGAGTTCCACCAAAATGAAAAATAATCATATGGAAACACAATAAAATTCATTAACACATTTACATAAGAGGTCTCTACAATATTCCATAACATTTCATTCAAATAGAACATAATAGAAGGTCAAAACCAAGAATCTATCACCACCCTTAAACATCCCTCATATACTATTAGAAAAAGAGATAGTAAATAACATTATCAATAATTAGTTTTATTTTCAGAAAAAAAAAATATCCAAATTTTTCATCACTTTTAAACATTCACATTCATATTTGGAATCAATTTTATTTCAATCACACATGAACAGAATAAAATATCAATTTTAAAAGCATACCCAAAACCTTGTGTTTTCTGCATGCAATGAAATAATGTTTGTCATAATAATTTATGAGTTTTTTGAGTGAATAATGAAATCCCACATGTCATTACATAACAAGAAATGAGTTAAATATCATAACATATCAATAATAATTATCAAATCACTCAACATATGTGTCTCATGAAGAGAAATAACATCAAACTATAACAACAGACATAAAATTCATAAATCCAACAATGGGTTCTATGATTTTAACCTCATACGTGGGTCAGTTACTCTAATTCCCAATATCTTAACACAAGACCAACTCATCCAATTCTGATTTCATCATTTCTAAATTTTAATTAAAATGAAAAAAATGAAAAATACATTCATTCCACTTTGTAACTTCATGAAAAAGGATCCAAACACTTGTTCCTTTACCGAGTTAGTTAAATGATCACATGTGTTCATCCCTATATTCTATAGGATACTGAATAGAAGTGGAGGAACATATAGATTCTATGGGGGAGACACTACCCTATTTTTCAATGCGACAAAAACTGTAGAAGTAAAAAAACCTTATTCATATTACAAAATTCAATGACTACAAAACAACTAGTTTCACATTATTAAAAAAATAAGACCACAATATCCATTCCAAAATAGTAGTTACTTCATTCCAAATACTTTTCATGTTTCAAAATAAAAAACCCAAAATAGTTTTTGACAGTCAAAAATCCCTTGTGGGTCCAAGAACATGGTTTGGATCTCTCATCTAATCTCTATCCCAACTCAAAAATCTGAAAAATGACTCTATACCTTAACTTATCCTATAAAAATAATGTATATTCAGTTACCGATTAGTTTTCCCAAGTAGGGAGTGAGTATAACTCAGTAGGCCACTTGAAATTGTGAAATAAATAATATCCAATAAATATCATTATGTGATGCTGTATAAATAAAAATTTAAAATAAATAAAATAAAAAATTATCAATTTACTTCCTTACGTTACCAAGTATGTTATCAGGTTCACGAAGACAGCCAACTGATCAATACATGCATCAACCTATACCAGAATCTGAAATATCCCCATGGGATATCACATACCATAGAGAGGATCAAATTTTTTTTATCACATGGTCTTCTATTACTCATTTAAATTAAATTTAAATCAAAACCATTTGGAAAAATAATCCATTGTCGACATCATAGGTTTAGTGCATCATGTCGGGCACCCTGAGGCTATTAGGAGCATCAATTATTTTTCCAAACCCCATCGATTTATTGGAGAATCTATCATAGTCCCATATAATATTAATACAATTCTTGAATTTGGGTCTAGAACTAATTTGATAACAAATAAGAGTTTTTTTTATCATTTTCCAGGTCCCATAACTCTATTCTCTAACAGACCGACATATATATCATATATCATATTAGTTAATTGTAATCATTATTAACCTTCATATAAGGCATTCCCGTAGAATTAATTTATTTAAAATATCATGTGAAACAAAACTCTTGTCTTTAATTATAAGGAATAAGATGAACAATTCATCATTAACCAATTTACCAACATTTATTCACAAAAACCACCAACCCTTTAATTTGAAGCAAAAAATTCCTCTATTCAAATTATTAATCAATTACATATATCATCAAAAACCAAATTAAATAATTTAATTTAATAGAATAAAATACCATAATCCCAATATAGTATTAACCATGTTATCACATCACTCAGTTAATTAATTAACCAATGAAATAAATCAATTCAACCCATTACAATTTCATAATTTTCAAACAGTCAATTAAAACACGGAAATTCAATTTAATGAAATTATATTGTCGATGAAATTTCCAAGTCATATATATTTAAATATCACAATTACAATTATATTATTAAATCTTGACCACGTTGTTTTTAGTTTATACCACATACCTCACATTGATGATGAATGATTGCCCATGGAAATCCCCAAATTCATGTAAAATGAACAACAAGATGTAGAAGAATGACATCTTTTTTTAATTATAAATACCTAATAAAACATATCAATGTACATTAAATCCATGGGTTATACTATTTCAAATATGGGAAAACCATCCCCACATCCTTGCAGATGAGTGGAAAGAGATAATGTTAAAAAAATCGAGGAGATATTACATACTGATGATGGTGTCAATTATATAGTATTTTCTTTATCCTCACATGAATATATTACTTAATACATTTTAATCCATACATGAGACTAAGAATGAGATAAATGGGATATAGTTGGTTTTGGATGAAATAGGCTGATGGTCTATGGGGGGTTCATGAAATTTTAATATATTTTTTAGGGGAATTAATTCTATGCCCAATGCTTCTTATATGGGATTCAGGATTATACCTAATGGTGATCATAACGGAGAGCCTCCTCACTAGAGTCTCTCTATTACTACTAGGAGGGAACACAGTTTGAAAAACCCTGTTCCAACCCTTTGAATACCCTCTATTTGGGTTCACATGGTTTTCTAGCTTGGGATCACTATTAAGGAAAATAATGTAGCAACCACGAACTTTAACCTCATACATAAAAAATTCACCAATTTTATAGAAAACCCCCCAAAGTAAAACTAAATAAAAATTTACTAAGAATAAAAAAAAGTATAACATATAAACAATATCAAGAAATCACAAAAAATGTCTGGATCCTTCAAAAACGGAATATATATAGATGTTTTATAAAAGAGGTTCCCAAACATCACCATGGTTAGGAGGAAAAATTATGAATAAATATTATACACAATTGAAGGTCTATATATGTCTTCCCCTATCAGATGATCCTAATCAAACTGGAGTATATAATGAAGTATCTATTAGAGATTTTCAACAAAGGGTTTCTTCACCAAGGTGCACCACCATATAGTATTCCAATGATATGTGTAATAAAATTTATAGATCAATGATGATGTGTATATATTTAAAAGAACACCATAATAAATTTTTAATGAAGATCTACCACATTTTATGGATTGATTAATTACTCGACAAACTATGAGGATCATATTAATTTTCAATTAATGATTCTCAATAAGGAAATAATTAATTTAATGTAATGAAAAAAAAATTCCTTTAAAAAATCAAAATATTTATTGGCACTATGAGTATATTTTGATTCCCTTTTTCTCAGTAATTCCTCTATGATCTTTATTGTGTCAATGAAGAGAGTTTTTGGATAGTACAATTAATTGGTTTTGATAGTTTTGATGTTCCAAGGATTGGATAACAACTGATGGGGGGGGGGTTGTATGACTTGTTATATTTCCATATGTTTCAAAACATTATGAAACATAACCCTTACAACCTATTAAGATTTATTTCTTAATGAACCTTTAGCAAGACACTGAAGTATTAAAGAATGGAAAAGGAAGAAAGGAAGACAAGAATTACAAGGTTCGACCTCAATAAGGGAACATACGTCCTTGGCATACCCACTCCCATGGGTCTATGGAAATCCACTCTAAAAATGAAGTGAAACAAACTTGTTCCATCTCCCATTGGACACCTTCTATCTCCCGATAGGACAAATTATACTAACTCCCACCAGTTTACAATGTTTTCTAAAATAAAAAATGTGTTAAACATAAGAATAAGAAATTTATTGAAGCTAGTACACAAATTCTCACTCTAAATCTTTAGTTCGGTTTTCTAGAATCTGATTTTATGAAATCACTATTCCTAGCAAGGTAATGATGGTTATAATTTCATTCTGCTAAAAAACTCAACAGAATCATCTTCAAGATAATTAATATCTTCTTATCAAGGTATAATGATTCTGATTATATTATTTCCAAAACTCAATCAAAACTTCTTCAAGATAGTAGGAACATTTCACATTGAAATATCCAGCACTCTGCCTTTTTCATGTGTGTAAAAGTTACAAATGATGGAATGATCAGTGCACATATTTATATGAAACTCGGAAAAAAAGTCGAAAATATTGAAAATAATTCATACTTCCTGAAATCTCAATAACACTGAAAAAATCTCTCATTTAATATTCAATCTTTGACTTCATCAATACCCCTTACATTTCTCCTAGATTTACACAAAGATGAAATTTTGGTTTTCCTCTTTGAGCTATTTATATCATTCTTAGAATGATACTACTAGGTCGTTTTTATTATTTTCTTAGAAACGTGATATGGAATCAGGTTCCGAATTGTGGAGAAATAAAATTTTGAATTGTTCATAAATCATGTTCTCAATTACTCAAGAATCTGGTTCCGAATTGTGTGGAATTCAGGTTCCAAATTCAGGTTCTGTTTTTTTGTTCAGAAATCAGGTTCAGGTTTTCTCAGGAATCAATTTCAGAAATTATGTATTGGATTTCAGGTTGCAAATTCAAGTTCTTGTTTTCATGTTCTGAAATCAAATTCAAGTTTTCTCTGGAATCTAGTTCTGAACTAATGTTCTGGTTTTCAGTATCCTAATACATATTCTGGTTTTCTTAGGAATCAGGTTCCGAAATCAGGTTTTGATTTTCAGGTTCAGAATCAAGTTCTGGTTTTCTTAAGAATCATGTTCTGAAATTAGGTTCTGGTATTTAGGATCAGAAATCAGTTTCTAGTTTAATCAGGAATCAGGTTCCCATATCATGTTCTGTTTTTTAGGTTGCAAAATAGGGTTCTCATTTTCTCCAAAATCAGGTTCTGAAATCAGGTTCTGGTTTTGAGGTTCATAAATAAGGTTTTAGGTTTCTCAAGAATCAAGTCCCGAAATCAGGTTCTAGTTTTCAGGTTCAAAATCAGGTTTTGGTTTTCTCCGGAATTTGGTTATGAAATCAGGTTCTGGTTATCA
Organism: Viscum album; assembly: GCA_963277665.1. Taxonomy (NCBI): domain Eukaryota; kingdom Viridiplantae; phylum Streptophyta; class Magnoliopsida; order Santalales; family Viscaceae; genus Viscum; species Viscum album. The sequence continues at coordinate 12,374,953 of OY728151.1, read as the reverse complement.
GGTTCAGAAATCCAATTGTGGTTTTTAGGTTCAGAAAATAGGTTTTGGTTTTCTCCGGAATCAGGTTCTGAAATCAGGGATTGGTTTTCAGGTTTATAAATCAGGTTCTAGTTTTCTCATAAATCTGGTTCTCAAATCAGGTTTTGGTTTTTAGGTTCAGAAATCCTATTCTAGTTTTCCAAGAAATCAGTTTTCGAAATCAGGTTCTACTTTTCAGTTTTTGAATACTGGTTCCAATTTTTCTCAGAAGTTTGTTCATTGAAAATCATCAAGCCTCTTCACCGTTTCTTTTACATATATTATCATGAATAATTTCATGATTTTTGTAAACTTTAAGAATATAATATCATCATGTGATTTATTTTAGAATGTTTGAGACACTTTGATAACTTCTGAATTTTTTTTTCTTATACAACATCCTCTTTAAAAAAATCATGAGCAACCATCAACTTAAAGTTTTTTTAACTCTAAATCAATCTTCAACAAAAAATTTAGTTATTAGAAAATAAAAAACACAGTTAAAACAAAACACCACAATGGTTCTTCAATATCCAACTTTTGATTTGTAGGGAAAACTGGTAAACAAGAATTCACCTCTAAAAAATTTCAAATCTCATGTTCTTGAACATTACCAAAACATAGTATTTATAAAAAAAGAATGATTGTACTAACACCACAATACTGTATAAAGTAATATTTTTGAAGGATTTCCATCCCACAGTGACAAGAAACTTTTTTCATCATGTAAGGATAAACTTCACCTTACTCAAACTCCCCCTTAAATTTCAGCTTTCTCTTTCCTACATATCTTTTCCTCTCTCTCCCCACCATTATATGATAACCACAACTTCAGATTCATAATAGAAATCCATGAAAACAAAACATGCAATGTAGTAATCTCTTACAAACACTCTCCCTTTTCCAATATAATCCAATGCTTGATGGAGGAACTTTTTTATGAGTTTTTAGATGTTACGGGAGGAGGCTGAACATGGAGTTGCTTCCTTAGATCAATACACATTTCCTTCGACACTGCTTTTGTAAAATTATCAGAAATCTGATACTTTGTTGAAATATATTCCATTAAGACTTCTCTAGAAACACCATTCTCTTTTAAATAGTGATACTTAATATCAATGTGTTTCATCTGGAATGTCGAACCAGATTATTTCAAAGACAATTGTCACTTTAATTATCATATATTATCTTAAATGGTTTAAAATAAACATTCACCTTCAAATATTTCAGCTGATCCTTCATCCACGAAATTTGAGTACAAGCCTGAGTAGCTGCAAAATATTTGGATTCAGCTATGCTTAATGTTACTGAACATTGTTTCTTATTGTGCCGACTAACATAACATTCCCCTAAGAAGAACATTCCTCCTGGTGTTTATTTTCTATCATTACAATAAATATCCCAATAAACATCTTTATAACACTGAAACATCATCTTATTGATTCTCTTGTATAATAACCCATGTGAAATTATTCCTTTAACATATCTTAGAAACCTATTAGTTGCTGACTTGTGTGATTCTTTTGCATTACATATATAACAGGAAGAAAGAGTCATAGAATAATCATTATCAGGCCTTGAATATATAAGATAAATAATACTTCCTATCAACTTTTGATAGTCCTTCTGATTCACACTATTCCATGATTCATCTTTACTCAGCTGTGTGCTCACTGAGATAGGAGTTGAAGCTTTCTTAGATTCTTCGGTCCCAAAATTCTTTAAAAACTCCTTCACATACTTTTAATGGGATATGAAAATGTGGTTTTATTTATGTTGAAATTGTATGCCATGGAATAAAGATAATTCATCAAACATTGAAATTTCAAAATTTTACTTCATCTATTCTAAAAACACATCATAACACCATTCTTCATCTCTAGAAAAAAAATTATCATCCTCATAAACAATTACAATTAATGTTCTAGAGTCAACATTGGTAACATAAAAGTTGTTATCAAGCATTGAATGCCAAGCTCGAGGAGCATGTTTCATCTCATACAAGGCTTTATCCAACTTGAAAACTTTGTTTTCATCCTCATCAAGTAAAAACCCAAAATATTGTTCAATGTATACTTCTTTCCCTTTTTCACCACTTAAGAAAGATATCTTTAAAACCATCGGATGAAACTTATAATTATTATGATAATCCTCTATAAGAAAAATTCTAATTGTTTTCAGCTTTTCAACATGGGAATGGCTTCATCAAAATGCACACCTTCAACCTATGCATATCCTTTAATCAAAAGGCATTCATAGTTTCTAGTAATATCTCAATGATATTAAATTTATTTATGTAAACCCACTTGGTTCTGTTATCATTATTATTTTGTAGCATTGGAAAAAGCTCCCATGTTTCATTCATCTCAATTTGATAAAGTTCATCATTCATAGCATCCACCCATAATTTAGGTTAAATAGCCTTTGAAAATGATTTTGGTTCATCTTTTGAGATAAGGGAAATCTGATTTTATAATATCAACTTCCTTTTGTCTGAATTAGAGACTTATAATTATGAATAATATTTTATTTTTCAATATGAATTTGTAAGGTAGAAGAACTCTCATTTCCTTTCTTAGCATCACTTTCTTTCCCATGTGACTCATATGAGTAACTTTCACTTCTTTTGGGACTATCTGATTTATAATCATCAGTATTCATAATAGATTGGGTGAAGGAACATGGATGTTTAGTTACTTTCACATCAAATGAGTCCCCCATCATCTATAAACATTTGTTCAGGCATTTGAAACATCTTCCATTTGGTGAATACACAATAAATATTTCTTCTTCAGCTTTCTCATCAATCTTTCATATGTGTAGGTTTTTAATTTTGAGAAATCATGTAGTTATAAAAACATTAATGTATTACAATGAAGGGTTTTCATTATAACACATCTCAGAAGAAGTCATGTTGGTTTCCGGTCTAAACAAGAAACTATTATGAACTTGTACAACAGTGATAATGACTTCTCTCCAAATTTTTTTGAATGTTTGTATTCTGATAACATACTTATTCCCATTTCGACCAAGCTTATATTCTTTCATTCTACTACTCTATTTTTTTGTGGAGTTTTAGGGGCACTATACTGGTGTTTGATATCATGCTTCCATTGCTAAGAATCAAAAGTATTTCATGTGAATTTGGTACCATTGTATGTTCTTAGCTTCTTTATGAAAGCTCCCAGTTCTTTCTCATAATATTTTAAGAAGAATTTAAACATTTCAATTGCCTTTGACTTAAAGTTCACGAACATGATGTTTGTAATCCGAGTGAAATAATCAATAAAAGTGATAAAGTATAAACCTTATTTTTTTTATTGATTTCTCATCATCCCACACATATAAGAATGAATAAGCTCAAATGGTTTGATAAATTGAATCCCTACAATTTTATGTCTTTTTTAGTCATCATTCCATTATATAAAGTAATACAATAAACATTTTCTCATCATTTTCGTTCTAGAAAATTCTGAACAACAACATCTTTAGAAAGCTTACACATGTTATTCTGTCCATGATGGCAGTGTCTTCGGTGCTACAACATGTTTTCATCTTCATCACTAAAATAACAAGAGTTAATGGATTCTCCAATCTGGAAGCGATTCCAAAGGGTTCTTTCTTTTTTTAATCACTTTTTAATTTTTGACACATTTCATGATACATGAATCCTTTCTGAAGATTTTTTTCCCATCATCACAATGTTGGCTTACACTAAGTATGTTATGTTTTATCCCATTAACAAAAATTATTTCGTTAGATTTCAGTTTCTCTGCTTCAATATCAGTTGTTCTGATTCCCTTAATTTTTAATGAATTATTGCTGCAAAATGTAACTACTCCTCTATCATGACGTTCAACATATTACAATATTTTTATAACACCTCATGTGTGAAGAACAACCACTATCAAGAATCCATTGTTTGTCCTCTTGATTCTAATGTTGTCTCAACCACAAAAGCTCTCTCATCAACCATATTATTTTTTGTATTATTTTCTTTCTTACATTAATAAACTTGTTCTGGAAGGAGTATCATACATATTTTGGTATGATGACCAGATAAATCACATCATTCTAAAACTTATTCCAAACATTCAAATTGATTCATCTTTGGATTGTTTCTGACAGATTGATAATTCAATTTTTCATCTTTCTGTGAGTATAAAAAGTTAATCATTCTTCTATAATTTTTTATCCAACATTGATCAAACCTTCTTCAATGTCGAGATAAATTTTTCCAATAATTATAATCTCTATGCCCATATTTTTCACACCAGCATCAATAGCCCACAAATCATGATTTTCTATTAAATAATTATCTTTCTTTTTAGAAACTTGGTTGAGTTTGAAAACATCTTTCAGCTCTAGAAAACTCATGATGTAGACCATTTATTTGTTTTTGAGTGAGTTTTCTAATTTTGTAGGATTTGTTGGTTTATCACATCCTATTACCACCCATGATTTACTAATAATTTTATCATAACTTGAAATATTTTATGAATTTGATAAAAAATTATTTTTTATAGGATAATATTTCACTTGATTCCCATGGTAAGCCTTCTCAATAATCTTCGAAGTCTCCAATTTTTCTTCAATAGAATTGTTGAAGTTTTCATTCATCTTACTTAGGGTTCTTTCAAACTCAATATCCTTTGATTTCATCTTTTTGACAACTTCTTCTTTAGTTTACTGCTTCTTGATAATATATTCAATCATCATTACCTATTTAGAAATTCGAATTTGTAATGTAAAATTTTCTGAATGTATTCATCTTTATTCTAGGAAGCATATTTACTTATTTCTTGAACTTATTCATTATTCATCTTCATCACACAAATTTCTTTCATGAGAGTTCTTTTTGACTCAAGAAATGAAAAATGTTCATATCATAGCTGATATTCTCTATAATATTCTTCACCACCTTCTTCACTCTCTAAGGAAACATTTGTTTTATCATATTTTTAAATAAAGGTTCTAAATATGTCTATACATTCATCTTCTGAGGTATCATTGTTAGAAGATTATAATTCAACCTTATTTCTCAACTTATTATTTCATTCCAGAAAACATCCTATTGAATTTTTTAAAAGTATTATCTTCATTTTCATTATTTTTATACTACTTCCATCATAGATTCTTATCAGAAACATCTTGATATTATCTATATTTCTTCTAAGGGAAATTCATAGAAAAGTGTCTGATTCTTACCTAGTCAAACCATTTTATAGGAACATTAATTCTCTCTTATACATATTCAATAGTTATTGGTTATGAGAGACATTATTTTTTTATTCAACTCTCCATATTACTTATCATCATATTTACAATGATCAGCTTTATCATTATCTTGGATTTTTATCTTTCTCACAGCATCAAAATCCATTTCATCATTCATATTATTCTTAAAGATTGTATCTTACCACATTTCATAAGAATTAAGAATGGTATATAGTTTATCAAGATATAAATCATCCATTTCATCTAAAGATGAAATTATAGAATCAAAACTATCTAGAAATTTTCTCATACGTTTCTTCACAATTTTTGACTATTTAAAAACATCTCCAAACCCTCGGATGCTGCAAAAAATATCATTCACTCTGTTGATGTATTCATTAATTTTTCTTCATCTTTCCTTCTAATGTCTTCATACTTACTAAGAATTTTTAGTAGCTTTGCTTCCATAACTTTAGTATTCCCTTCAAAAACTCTCTCAAGCTTGTCCCACATACTTTTGGATAATTTAAGACCCATCACATATTGATAAACATAATCTGATAAGGACATAAGGATTTCATTTCTTTCCTTTCCATCAACATCTCTATTCTTTTTATCAGTACCTGTCATGGGGGAATATTTCTCAATATGAGGAAAACCAATAGTGAAAGAATAAAAAAAATTAAATCCATGAGATAGGATAAAAGGAGATATCTTATTTTTTTCATCTAGAATAATTTTACCCATTGAATAAAGAAAATATTATATTGTTTAAAAATTTATATTATCCATTATAACGATTCAACAAGGGTGCCTCGCTCTGATACCACTTGAATTTCCAAGGATCAAATAACATCTGAGAGGGGGGGGGGAGGGTTGAATCAGTTATTTACCTTTTTATAAGTTTTAAAACATTAAGATAATTAACACTATCTACTAGTTATGATTTATTTCTTTATTAAAATTTATCAATAAACTCAAGCATGAAATAAAGATAAAGAAAGAAAGGAACACAAGATTTACATGATTCGACCTCAATAAGAGAACCTGCGTTCTTGCCAGAGCCACTCTCATGGTTCTATATAAATCAACTATAAAAAAGAAGTGAATTCAACTTGTACTAAATCCATTAGACAACTTGTATCTAATTATAAGAATGATTATACTTAATCCCATCAGTTTACAATGTTTTTTAAATAAAAAATGAGCCAAACACAATAATAAGAACACTATTGTAGTTTCTCCACAAATGTTCACTCTGAATATTTAGTCGATTTTTCTGGAATCTGATTCTCGGAAACCGATTATTTCAGAAAGGCAATGATGGTTTCGATTTCCTTATGCTAAAAACCTCATGAAAAACATCATCAAGATAATTCCAATATTTTAATCAAGGTAAGTTGATTCTGATTATCTTATTATCAACACTCATTAAAACTTCTTCCAGAATGAAGACACTTTTTACATTTAATTATCCAGTACTCAACCTCTTCCAAAGGTGTGAATGTTACAAATGAGAAAATTATCCAGGCCCATATTTATAGGAAAATATGAAAACAATGGTGGGAATCATGAAAACAATTCCCGATCCTAAATTATTACAAACTCCCAAAATCTATCGTAATAAATCTTCATTCTATTACTTCTTCATCCATCATTAAATTTCCCCATGATTTACACAAATTTTAAATTCTGGATTACCATCATAAACACATTGAATCTTTCATTGAATGATATTACAGGATTAGGTTCTAGTTTTCTTAGAAAGATTCTCAGAAAACAGGTCTTGAATTGTGGATAAATTAGTTTCCAAATTGTTCAGAAATTAGGTTCCGAATTACTCAAGAATCAGGTTACGAATTGTAAAGAATTAAGGTTATGGTTTTCTAGTTTATAAACCGGGTTTTGGTTTTCTCATGAATCAGTTTCCGAAATCAGGTTCTAGATTTCAGGTTTAGAAGAAATGGATCTTGTTTTCTCAAAATTCAGGATCTAAAATCAGGTTCTGGTTTTGAGATACAACAATTATATTCTGATTTTCCCAAGAATCAAGTTCTGAAATCAAGTTCCGGTTTTAACGATCATAAACCAGGTTCTATTTTTCTCATGAATCAGGTTCCAAAATCATGTTATGGTTTTCAGGTTCATAAATCATGTTCTAGTTTTATCATGAATCAGGTTTTGGTTTTCATGTTCAGAAATTAGGTATTGGTTTTCTCAAGAATCAGGTTCCAAAATCAGGTTTTGGTTTTTATGTTCATAAATCAGTTTTTGGTTTTCATAGGAATCGGGTTTTGAAATTTGGTTCTAGGATTTAGGTTCAGAAATCAGATTTGGGTTTTCTTAGGAATCATATTCCGAAATCAGATTCTGATTTTCAAGTGCAAAAATCAGGTTCAACTTTTCTCAGGATTCATGTCTTGAAATCAGGTTATTATTTTCCAGTTCAGAAAACAACTTCATGTTCTCTCAGGAATCAAGTTCCGAAATCAGGTACTACTTTTTAGGTTCAGAATTCAGGATCTGGTTTTCTCACAAATCAGGTTTTGAAATTAGGTTCTGGTGTTTAGCTTCAAAAATTATGTTTTGGGTTTTTTAGGAATCAGGTTACGAAATCAGGTTCAGGTTTTTAGGTTCAAAAAAGAGGTTCCAAATTTTCTCATAATTTTTCTCAGTGAAAATCATCAAACCTCTTCACTATTTCTTCAACAGCTTTTACCGTGAATGTTTTCATGATTTGTAATAACATTATGATCAGAAAAAAATAATATAATATAGTTTATAATGATTGAGACACTTTATTAACATATGAATTCTTATTCATCAACCACATCCTCTTCATGAAATTCAGGACCAACTAGAAACATCATCATTCTGTAACTAAAACACATAATTCAACAAAACATTAGTATTCAACAAATTCAAAACATTGTTAAAACAAAACACCACAATGGTTCATCAATATTTAATCGATTATATAATTATTTACTAGATGTATAATGATGAACATGGTCGAAATCTATTGATTTTGTCAGAAATATTAATAAAATAGAATATACATATGACATAATCATCATGTGTGACATTTGGATGTAGTATGTTACATTTTTATGTGGTACGATCTAAATTGGGGGAAGTTATAAAAGAAATACAATGTGAAGGTAAACTATGTAATGATAGATACCATCATTTATCCCTAAAATCTATAGTATCGTAGATTAGAAGGGTAATAAATATATTGTTGGTGAGAAGTTTTTCATGATTGTCTATATTGAAACCTAATTTAAAACATAATGTTGTAAAAAAGGACAATATGGATTAATGTGTTGAAAAAATTATAGAGTTAATAAAGTGGATAATCACTTCAACTGTACTACATCATGTGGAAATTGTTTTTAGTTATTTAGTGATTATCAATGAAATTATTTTTTGGGGTACACATGATGAATAAAAATTTGATTTCAATTTTCCCATTTAAATTGAAGATCCAAGAGAATAAATTCCTTATACATGATTTTTAGTTATAATTCATCATATTATCCATGTATATATGGTTTAAATAACTCTATTGTGATATTTAAGACATATATATCGTTCCAAAGTGTCTGATGTGTATATTAACATAAAATAATATCAAAATGTTTCAAAGAATAATTTTAGATATAATCAATTAATATGATTTCTCTATTAAATACCATATGGAAAAGTAAAACAAGGTAGCTGATGATGTTAGAATATAATTACAACATTTAATGTTAATGATGCATCATTAGAAAGAAACATTCATCCCATATATTCAAAGGATGGATCTAGTAATCATATTGAAATAGACGAAATTCTATATTGGAAAAATGATTTCCCAACCATCATTCCAAATGAATATAAAGGAAGTAAAAATGTATTATCTAGAGTATTATATGATAAAAAATTTATGTCAATACGTAATCATCATGAATTCTATATTGATGATTATTGTGCCACTTAGTTTTGTTCTAGAAATATTGTGAATTCATTATAACAGATTTAGATGGTTCTATTTTCCAATGGGAATAACTCATCTATCTAAATCTAAAATGGAATCACCATGATTTACTATGATCACTGATAGTAGTTCTGGTCAGAAAACAGAAAAAATAGCATCATTGGGTACCCCACAATGTCATAAGTATTTCATTAAATTAATGTTGTGTAACAGAAGTCAAATGGGATGATGATACCATTTTTTTCACTTGTGAAAGTGGGATAACGACACCATTGATTTTTTTACAAGAATATTTAACACATATAATGGAAAAATAAATATTGGTTATGGTGGATCAAATCACAATGACTACAATATTAATTGTTATTCATGAATATTTCACAGATGAAAATATTTCAATGAATTATTTAAAGGATGTGGTGAGGATTTGATGCGTGACATGTTCCTTCATTTATGATCTTGATCTAAAGTTCAAATATAAAAATTTGGAGTATTCAACATCATTTTTGGAATTATAAACATAATTTCAGTGTGTCCTATCAACCTAAACTAATTTCCAATATGAAAGGAAAATTAATATGCTAAATGCCATGATGTGTACCAGATTAATGGATTATAATGGAGTATGGGATCAACATATTGTATTATTTTACCAACGATATAATTAAATTGTCCAGTCATGTATTATAATGGATACATATAAGTATCTATATGGATGAAGTTATATGCTCAATACCATCAACCATAATTATAAAAAGGTCGCATAAGAACCAATAGAAAAAATGAAACATACGTACCCTTTCCGACTCCAAACTATATATATGCATTGAAATTATATGCATAATATTTATAAAGGGGGAGGAATAATGTAAAAACACTGTGTTAATATGTGATACTTGATTCTAGTATTAAATGTGAAATATATAGTATTATATAGTATTATATAAAAAATATAGAAAAAATGTAAACACATTATTTCATTAATGTAATTCATTACATTATTCATAAATTAAATCCATTACAGCTAAAAATATTATTATTGAAATATATAAAATGGATAAACTATAATTATAAAATACACAACCCCCATTATTATTGAATTATCAACTCCATGAATAAAATAATTGAAATAAAAAATTCTAGGAAACCAATATAAACTCAAAATATTGAAATAATAAACCTTGAGAGAAATTTATTATTGTAATGAATAAATTAATATAGTATTATTTATAAGATGTAATGTGACATCTGGAATATTAATCGGCTCATTGGTAAAAGTAAAATGGCCGTTGGAATATTAATGTGGCAAAAAAATAGTAAATTTTAATACAAATTTCAATTATCATGAGTTATATGATGAAATATATATATTTGAATATGATAAAACAAGTATCATGATCGAAAAACTCAAATTAAATAAAAAGAAGAATTTTTAAAACTATTTATTAAAGTATTTATTAAGGGTCATAATATTTATGCAATAAAATAAAATTACATCTATAAAAAATGTTAAAAATATTTAATTTTCAAATAATAACATAGAAATTATCCATTCTTTTTTTGATAAATGTTTCAAATACATCAATTTTCATGTAAATAGTAAACACATTGTTTTTTATATAATGGTGTACCTTAATTTACATCATTATTGTTGTAATAATGACCTAGTTTTTTCAAGAAATTTTTTATCGACTAAAATAATACTCAATTTTATAATTGAGCCATCAAAATATTATATACAGGTTTTCCAACCATAAAAATTAATTTCCAAATCCAAAAGTCAGAAGTATTCATTTAAAATACAATTTTAAAATTTTTTCATCATTCATTTTATTAACCTATTAAATATAAATTAAATGGTGGTTCAATGTAATTTAACCAATATTCTATATTTATATAACAATTACTATATCAAAAACACTAATATATTGTTTACCATTAATATAATATTTTTTAGAAAATATTATTAAAAAAATAACCATATCCCAAAATTTATATTTGTCACGACACAAATTTTTCCTATAATTTTTTAATTATATGGAATTATTAAGAGTCTGCGAATATTGACGGCACATGATTCTGAGGCACTGTGTGCCCTAAAATAATTTCTAATCATTTTTTAATATATGTTTAGTAAATATGTGAGTGGCGTGTTCTAACATTTGAAACGGTGCTCAGATTAGAAATATGAGAGAACCGCTAAATCTGCAACACCAGTAATCACTTAAGGAAAGATTCACTTCGACCGTAGTAGGTCAGGAGAAATAGATAGATTTTGGACATTTAAAAAATAATTAAATTACAATGTCAGTTTATTTCTATTATTATTTTTCTCCAATGGAAAAGTGGTAGTGGCATGACCCATGACGTGTCAAGCCATTAATTGGATTTACTCCTCAATCATTGAAACAACACCGTTGGAATTTGAGAGGATCATTAATTAAATGAACCACATAAATTCCCAATGGTGTTACTCACCCTCCCCCTCTCCAATTTATAAAGAACTGGTAGAGTTTATTGGGATGTATTCACCATGTGATGATGCTATGGTAAAATACCGCGATTCCAACCTCTTGGAGGATGGGACCGGTACTGGTGAGAAGTGATGAGCACCACCGAATCACGAAGGACGAACACTGACTCTTCCTCAAATGCAGACGTTATCCATAGATCTTGAGACATGGGTTATTTCTGGTCAAATTCAAGAGTTGTTGAATCATTACACTACATTCAAGATATCACGATAATGCAGAGGGTGTATGCCAAATGAACAAGTCCCATACCCTCCTTCTTTTGTTGAAATTTATGTGTTCTTCGTGAGTGATTTATTTGGGTTGGACTAAACCCTGAACAATGGGTTTAGCGATAAAGAGGGAATCCCAGGGAGTCCGTTGGCACCATCAGATTGAGAAACGAACCACCAGAGATCACCCAGTGATCGATGAAAGACCAATGGAAACCAGTGTCGATGGAGGAGGTGATGGCAGTGGCCGACAACTTCCACATGTGGAATAGATGGTAGAGCACCATCGCGTGCCGACAGCGAAGAAAGGGGTGGCACATATTCACCGATGGAGAAGGTTTTCTGGGCTCAGCAATAGCGGAGAATGAATGGAGGAGTCAACATCAATCAACTGTTGGAGATGGAACAACATACAATAACAAGATATCGAAGAGGCCGATCATAGATTTGATGCCATGGCAGTAGGGAACCTCTCCCTGTGGGTACTACTGGAGTCCACACAGCACCTTGTGGCGCAGCCGCACAAACCGAACGACTAAGGAAGTTCATAAAAAATGGGGGGTCGGTCCCCCATGCCATCTAGGGTGGACCCTTCTCTAATGGGATGCACCTATTGCAGGTCGTGGCCCTCCACGGGCCGAGTCACACCACTCTGTGGTCTAAATAATCCAAATGAATGGGCCACAACGCCCACTCAGGGCAAGCAGGTCTGCAACCCATTGGGCGGTTCCCTCTATGGCCCTGTCCAATTGGGTCGGCCCAAGCCAGTTGGGGCTGGGTGGTGTCTAATCCGGACCGGGTCAGGTCGACCAGAAATGGGTAGGTGGGCCTAGAACATGGTTGAACAAGACTCGAACCCTTCCAGGCATAGTTTCACTAAAAAAACCATAACTTGTGAACCAGTCATCCGATTGATGCACCGTATATTGTGTTATAACACATACTATATGGTGGTCCTTTGGGATACTTATTTGTGGAATTTTTTGGAGGATGAGTTATGAAAAATGGCTAGAGGTGCAGATCTTCTTGGAATCTTGCGTGCATAGTGTTAGAATCTTGTGGCTGACTATAACATTAAGAAAGAACATCCAGATTATGTGTGTTAGCATCTATATATCTGATGTGGGTAAGTTCTTAGTGATCCTATGTGGGTCATCATCTATCAATCTTGTGTGGGTCAGTGCCTAGCAATCCTGCATGGGTCAGCAGCTATCAATCCTGTGAGGGTCAGTAATAGATCCTCTTGATAGAAGAAGACGATCTAGATTTATGACTAATCATATGTACATCTATACATGAGTTATATAATTGGTGATATCTCTATCTTTAACTTTGTGGTAATTTTACCTTTATGGTTTCACCTTCATGGTGTTAGATTTTTGGTACTTTTAACTTCGTGGTGTTACCTTCTTGGTGTTACCATTGGGGAATTATTCCTTCATGTTTTAGTTGTGCTAAAATCATAAAAGTTGGAGCCCTATTTTTACTCATGTATATGATGATTATATAATGATAAAATAGGTATATTTATGGGCATATACCTAAGTAGAGTGGTTGAATGCTTCTTGCTTTTTTTTGAGGTCTTGCTTTGTGGTTCATCCTAATAGAACTCAGGGATACCTTTGGGGGTCTCAGGGTCTCTACTGAGTATTGTAATGCTCACCCCTGCATGGGCTATGCCCACACCTTATTGTGTCTTGTGCCGACAACGGTCAAAGTTCATCGAGGTTGAGGCAGTCATGAGTAGACGACGCCTAGAGGTGGAAAATTAGATGTCATTATCTGTAATGGCTAATGATCACGTGTTGTACATACCATTTAGGTAGAATAATCAGTGGACGATCCAAGCACTATATACTCTTTTCAGTGGTACTTGTACTTTTCAGTTGGGCTTGTATTCTGGCACCTTTACATTTAGAATAATGTTTTACTACAATAGTTTATTTTCGTGGTTTCTTCTTGTTCTGTTTAATGATTTTGTGATTTTACATGGTTAAAAAATTCCTTCCCATTATTGGGCTATTCAACAGCCCAAGGCATATGTAAGTCATGCTTGGGGTCGTCACGACATCGACCCTGGGGAAAGGTCATGACAAAGTGGAATCAGAGTAGTTGTTTCTATCGAAGAAATAAGACTACGATATTTTCAATGTGGAAATAGTGTTAAGTGTTATGAGTGTGTTTTTCAGTTTGGGGAATCTAGTGTTTGTGCTATAGCCTACGTATCTATACACTAGGACTCTAAATTCTGATTTCTAATTGAGTTCACAAAAACACCGATTACATGTGTTTTGGATGTGTTTTAGTTTTGATCTCTTAAGTTAGCTCCCCAGGTATATCTTATTGACGATTGGGCACATGATTTCTTTTTGGATGGTTCCATGGAGACAGTCCATCAGGATTCTCTAAAGTGTACATGATGACGGCCCATCGAGTTATAAGGCCTCGATGTTGGGCCCTCTTACAATGTTAGCACCTTCGAGTGGTGTACCAGTAGCCCCACTACCCATTGTGAATCCATTGCCACCAACCGCACCACCAGAGGGTGAATGTTGACTGATTTGTTTTGCATGAGTTTCGGAGGTAGAGGACACTAAGGTTACAAGGCTAGACAGTTCCACCGGTGGTAGAGTACTGGCTAGAGGAAGCGGCCAAAGTTATTCACTTAGTTTGGACACCAACTGATCTAATGGTGATCCTAGTTTCCAGTCTCTTCCAGGGAGTAGATGGAAAATGGTGGATTCAAACACTCTTGTTACACAAAAAGGTAACCCTCATCTAGTCATACTTTGATGGCATTTTTAAGGCAGAGTTCATCCGAGCGTCCCTAGGCTCAGTGCATATACAAGAGTTGATGCAGTTACCACAGTACAACATGACCCTAACCCAATACTCAGCATGGTTCATTGATCTCTCCCACTACTCCACCATCATGGTATATGACCCTTTCAACATGTTCCGGACCATTGATCATGGTATCTTATATGACATAAACATCATAGATGATATCACACATCATTCCAAATTAGGTTGGAGTGTTAGAGCAATCACTTTTTGTGGATAGATTCCTAGCTAATCATGCACTGACAGTGAGAGCCACCATCAGATGTAATGTAACAGATTCTTCTGTATCGGGCCATAGACAGATTCCGCAGGGGCATAAAAACATTCTAGAACTTTTGGAGAATGACATCAAGATACGTGGTCGTTGGTGATGGGATCATGGTATAGAGGAGGATAGATAAAGAGCAGGCAGTTCTACTCCTTCGGCGGGTAGGGTCACCTGGATCGTGACTTCCTGACCCATTGTACAGACTTCCAATAGATAGTCGAGGGACTACCGTGGTAGAGGCAGTGGTTTGAGTGAGGATGTTTGAAGGGTATAATATGTGACAGAGGTGCTGGTCGTGCAGTAGGCTGTGGGCGGCGATTCGAGGTTCTACTGCCACCACCTCCAGGTGGTCCAGCCTGACCACAAGAAGTAGGTGGATAGGGATGAGCTTAGCTCTAGGCTGCTGATCCCTATAATCCATGACATTATAGAGTTTATTTGAGGTACGATATATTTCTAATCCACCTTAACTGATGTACTTAAAGATACATGTTTCAGACACTCTTTCATTGCCATAACACTCGTTCGGAGCTCAGAGATTCTGATGGAGCTGTTGGCTTAATCCTTATGGATAAAGACTCTTATGGGAGGGTATTCAATGATTCCATACTGGTATCAATAGTGAGAGATTTCTCTAGGTGGAGAGAGTTTTAGATGGGATCTTCTAGTAGTGGCGTCGAGGCCTTACAACGATATTTTGGGTATGGATTAGTTATCCACAGTCTATGATCAGATTGAATTTATTCGGCGTAAAATGCATTGGGGTCATGAGGATGTGACTAGGTTTTCCTTAAACGTTGAGAAGGGAACCATTATAACAAAGGATGGACTTACCCGGTGGATGGTGTAGCCAATCATACATTAGTTTCCTAGCCTTACCCTCAAAGGAGATGATGCTGAGTGTCCAAGCTATCCTATAGTGGAGGACCATTTTGATGATGTCTTCCGTGATGATGTTGTAGGACTACCTCCTCACAGAGATGTGCGTTTTACATTGGTTTTTAACCCAAGACGTCACTAATATCTAATCTATCATTTTGGATGGCTCCCATGGAGCTTCTTAAGTTAAGGGTACAGCTAGAGGACATGTAGAAGAAGGGGTTCATAAAGCCCAGTGTTTCTCTAAGGGCCACCCCTATTTTGTTCGCTGAGAAATAGGATGGGAGTTTGAGACTCTGTGATGACTATCAGTGCATCAACTAGGTGTCCATGAAGAAAAATTATCCATTTCCAAGAATTGATGATCTATTCAATCAACTGAAAGGAACTTGATGGTGTTCAAATATAGTCCTCAGATCAGGCGATCATCAGCTCATGGTACATGATGAGAATGTGAAGAAGATGACATTCATATATTGGAATGGCCGTTTTGAGTTCTTGGTTAAGCTATTCGGCATGACCAACGCCCCTGAAGTCTTCATGGGACTCATGAACATTATCTTTCATCCATACCTCGATCACATTGTGGTGTTCTTCATCGATGACATCTTGATAAATTCAGCATTGGAGGAGAGGAATGCCTATCATCTATAGATAGTTATTGATATATTCCAATAAAACCATCATTATTGTATGCTCTTCAAGTGACACTTCTAGATATGAGCGGTCCACTTTCACAGACATGTTATCTCAAAGTCTGGGGTTGCGGTAGATCTAGAAAAGATATAGTCAATGCTTTCTTGGGGGCCTCCCTAGAGTGTGACAGAGGTGAAGTGTTTCCTGGGATTGGATGTGTACTACCATAGATTCGTACACAACATTTCCAGATTTGATGCACCATTATCAGCCTTGATGAATAAGGGAAATCCAATCTAATGGATGTAGAGATTTCAACCGAGTTTTCAGTAGTTGAATCAGAGACTGATGAGTGCCCCCATCTTTGGGATACCAAAAGAGGGTGTTGGGTATGTAGTCTACTAATATGTATTAGGTACTGAACATGTGTGTTTCTTAATGTAGAAGTGATCATTGATTGATTATGGTTCACAATAGATGAGAAAACATGAGCAGAACTATGATACCAATGACATGGAGTTAGCAGTAGTGGTCTTCACCTAGAATAAGTGGAGATAATAATTGATGGGTGAATAGTTTATGGTTTTACTCTAATCACAAGAGTCTAATGTATAACTTGTAACATAAGGACACGAACCTGATACTGTGACATTTCCTAGAGTTCCTACAGATCTATGACATTGAGATAGTCTGTACTTCTGGGAAGGGGAATGTTGTGCTAGACGTACTCAGTAGTATGTCTGGTTTACAGCGTTGTAGTGAGGCGATAGACCAGTAGGCCACATTGCAAATATCTTTTTTGGATAGGGAAGGAACAACATACCTTCAGTCTATGACTGTCAATCCCCCACTTAATTAGTGAGTTTGGGAGTCATAGCTTTGGGAAATTGACTACGAGGCTCAACGTTCTCAGATATCCACATGAAAGGATCATAATGGATTTTATTATGGTTGAGAGAACATCATCCTCTTCAATGTATGCACCTTGGTACCAAAGGCGCTACAAGAGGAGGTGTTGAGGGACGTCCATACGTCCCATATGGAGGTGAATTCTGGTGTGTCGAAGATGCACTAGGTCCATTGGCATCAACACTCATGGATAGGAATGGAGAAAGCAGTGGAAGATTTTGTTTTAAGATGCCTCACTTGTCAGCAAGTGAAGGCTGAGTATCAGGTTCTGGTTGGCTTAGCATATCCACTAGAGGTGCTGGAGTGAATGTTGGATGGTATCTCTATTAGAATTTATGATAGGGCTTCCATATACATTCAGGGGACATGATTCCATCTGGGTGATCATTGATTGACGCACCATGTCGGTCCACTTCCTATACTTATGAGAGTAGGGATTAGGAAGGGTATTGGGATGCCTCTATGTATAGAATATTTTACGACATCATAGGTCCCCATCGACAATTCTCTCTGATCACGATGCACATTTTACATCCTAGTTGTGGAAGGGATTAAAGGACACATTCAAGATAATTCTACATTTTCGAAATGCCATTCATCCTCAGGTGGATGGTTAGATAGAGTAGACCATACACTCACTCGAGGACATGCTTCGTGCTTGCGTCCTCGATATTGTCTATATTTTGGAGGATCATTTTACCCTGGTGGAGTTTACATACAACAAAAGTTGTCACTCCACCATTAGTATGGAACCATTTGACGACTTGTACGGTCGAACTTGCATATTAGCTATATGCTGGAAAGACCCAGAGGAGTCAACACATATGGGTCGATAGTTGGTACAGGCTACCCCTGAGATGATGCAGATCATCCAGGAGAGGATGAAGTCTAAACAGAGCAGAAAGAAATATAATGCTGAAAGGAAATGGAGAACTCTGGAGTTCCAGAAGGGGGTAATATATTCTTGAGAGACTCCTCTTGACGAGGATTACAGATATTTGGCAGAGGCATCAACCACTCACCATGGATTATCTTACCATTTATGATATTTAAGAGGATTAACGAGGTGGAATACCACTTGGAACTGCCACCACAGTTGGAGAGGGTGCATGGCGTCATCCATGTATCCTATCTAAAGGGATACGTTCATGATAGATCTCACATCATCGACCATAAGAAGATGGACTTTGAGGATGATGGACATTTATGGAGGTTCCAGTGGAGATTGAAGATCAACAGGAGTAGGTCATTCATGGACAATAGAAACCTTTGGTGTGTGTTCACTGGAAGCATGGGAACATCCAGGAGAGCACATAGGAGAGGGTGTCTCCAATACATGATTAGTACCCCCATTTGATTCCTTAGTTTTTGGTTTGTCTTTTGGCGGAAAAAATACCTAAGGTGGGGAGAATAAAGAGACCCATATTCTCCATGTAATTTGTTTAATTATATGAAATTATTATGAGTCTAAAAAAATATGCAACACATGATTCTGAGGCCTAGTGTGCCCCTAATGAATTTCTGAACTTTTTTATAGTACATTAAGTAAATGCGCAAGCAAAGTTTTCTAAATTTTGAACCATTGCTCGAGTGAAAAATATGTGTGCATCATTGAATCTACAACATCAAGATTCAGATATGGGAGGCTTCACTTCGACCAATGTAGATTGAGAGAAAATTATATATTTTAGACATTTAAATGAATAACAGAATATCAAAGTTATTTTATTTTTATTTTTCATTATATTCAACAGAATAATGGAGGTGGGGAGACCAATGATGTGTCAGGCCATTAATTGGCATGACTCCTCAATTGTTGTAATAGCACCATTTGAATTTTTGATGATCATTCATTGAATATACCTCATAAATTACCAATGAAATTACTCACCCTACCCCTCTCCTATTTATATGGAACTTGGGTAGGGGTATTGGGATGACATCACCAAGTGATAATGACTAGGTAAAATAATGTGACACTAACCACTTGGTGTATGGGACCTGAACTAGTGAGTCGTGATGAGATACACTGAATCACGAATGAAAAACACCGACTCTTCCTCAAATGTGGAAGATCTCCATCGTTCTGAAGGTAGAGTTTATTTATTGTCTAATTGAAGAGTTATTGAATCATTACAATACAATCTTTATATGAAGATAATTTGGAGGGAGTTAGAAAAATGAACAAGGCCCAGCCCTCCACCGTTTTTTGGAAAATGACGTGTTATTCGGGAGTAATTTATTTGGGTGGGACAAAACATGTAACATGTGGTTTAGATATGAAGAGGGTGTTATGGGGGTCTGTTGGCACATTAGTATGGAGAAACAGTCCATAAGAGCTCATCTAGTGACCCATGGAAGACCACCAGCAACCGGAACCGCCAGTGAATGCAATTTATGGTGCAATGGGTGCAGATAGCAGTAGGCTCAAGTTAGCCACAAAGAAAGGGGTGGTGCACGTGCACCGTCAGAGAAGGTGGTCACGACTCATCATACTCTACAGACATAGGGAGCGTCCCACACCATCTAGCGGGAGGAGATGGAGATGGGTGCAATGGTGCACCGCTAGAGAGTCTATGAATGGCTCCGACGTCATGACAGTAGGGACTCGCTCCCTATGGGACCCATGAGGGACCTGGCAGCACCATGTGTCACCGCAGAACAGACTGGACGACAAAGTTCATTCGGGAAAATCAAAGTGCCACTCCCCATGTTCCAGCTATGGCGGGGCCCACTCTAGCAAGTCGCACATAAAACATGTGGTGCCCCTCCGCGGGTTAGGCCACACTAGCCTAGCGGGTCATTCCCTACGCATTCCGTGCCACACGATCCTAGTGGGACTTACCCCTTTATAGGTCGGTCCACGCCCATCCAGCAGGCCACACCACCTAGGTGGCCCAGCGGGCCAAGCCCACCATGGGCCGCCCCCATCGGGCTGGCCCAAGCCGGGATGGGTCTTACCCAGACCGGACCAGAACGACCTAAACCGGGTCGAACTAACTAGGTGGATCACTCCTGGACCCTTCGAGGCCCAGTTTCACTAAAAGTATCATAACTTGTCAACCTGGTATCTGTTTGACGAACCGTCTAGAGCCCTGGGATCCATGGAGCAAGACTGTACATTTGGTATACTCCACCTGAGGTTTGGAGAAATTCCGAGTATAGTACAGAGAGATCGAACCCAAATCTAACCAGGCCCTCTGTACTATAAACAATTTTATGTCATAGACCCATCATCCCATGGATGCACCGTCTGTCGCGTGAAAACCCTTACGACATGGCGGACTATTGGGTCAGTACCAATCGATCCTATGTAGGTCAGTGCCTTGAGATCCTTTGTGGGTCAGTATCTACTGATCCTATGTGGGTTAGAATTAGATCCTCTTGACAGAATAAGATGATCTAGATTTATGACTAATCATCTATACATCTGTACTTGAGATATATACCATCTGTGAGTTGAGTATTTACCTTTGTGGTACTTTCACCTTCGCAGATTTACCATTGTTGTATTTTTACATTCATGGTGTTATCTTCATGGTGTTAACATTGTGGTATTATTGCCTTTTGGATTAGTTGTGCTAAAGGATTAAAAGTTGGAGCCTTATATTTCTTCATGTATGAGATGAGTATATCTTGATAATGTAGGTATATGTGTGGGTATATACCTAAGTATAGTTGATGAAATCTCTGTGGTTTGTGAATGAGGAATTTCATTTTTGTTTATCTTTTTTGGAACTCTGGAAGCCCTTCAGGGGTCTCAGGGTCTCTTCTTAGTATTGTTATAATCACACCTGCATGCGCTATGCCTGCACCTGGTAGTGTCTTATGCAGACGACGGTCAACATTGATCAAGTTTGATGTAGTCAGTGATAAAAGGTTCTCATAGGGGGAACATTTTACTTGAAATTTATTAGTTACACTGATAGTGAAATGTACCCACCAACTAGGTAGGATCCTCGGTGGACGATCCATGAGTTTTTTTCTATTTTCAGTTGTACATGAACTGTTTATCGGTCTTGTATTCTGTCCTATTTACAGTTAATATATTTTTTTCTACAGCAGTTTACTTCATGGTTTCATTATGTTGTGTTCTTGGATTGTTTTTTTTAGATTTTTAATGCAATTCCTTCCTGTTATAGTTATACTCCTTTTAAGTGCGATTCTCTAGCCCCTGGCCTATGAAAGGAGGGCTTGGTGGAGTCACCGCATGGGCCTGAGGGATAGGTCGTGACAAAATTACCCATATATCTACCATTGAAAAACCAATACTCCCTAACATAGAAAGACCCAATATCTAACAAAATTATTACTATCCTCACCATATCAACCATATGGAAATTTTTTTTTAATTGAATATATTAATCTTATATTTCTAATCCCATACGTTAGAAGAAACACTAAAAAAATAATTTTTTTATCAAATCTTATCTTCCCCCCTCTCTTATCTTTCCTCACTATTAAATTAATAAATTTTTATAAAATAAATTATGATTTATATTTTCATTATATAAATTATGGTAAACATCTATAAAATAGTATTTTTTAGTATTTATTTTTTATACCCCCTTTTCTCCCCCTTTGGAGAACACTCTAGATAATGTTCAATTAACTACCAACGATGAAATTTACAATATCATTACACTCCCCCAAAAATATAGATTGTCATAATGAATATATTATTATATTGAAAAGTATAAATTTATATGTTTTAAACTTATATAATGATTTGTATATATATATAAATAATCAAGAATAGAAATAGTGAAAAATATGGAAATTGGGAAATTATTTTTGAAAACATGACCTAAAAATCCCTTCATTATAACAATGGTAATTAAGAAGAAAAATCCAAATATTATATTAAATAAATTGTGTGAAATGGAAATAATTCAATTTTGGTTAAATTATTAAAAATCCTAAACATGTTATGTATGATCAATTTATGTAATAAAATATAGTGGGGTTTAATGCAATGGGTTTCTCAACACCAACTCAATTTTCTTTCTTTTATCCATAGTTAAGATCTTATTATGTTTATACATTCCACTAATATTAATTTAATATTATTTAACAAGTATTAGATTTTTATTTTTGTTATATAAATTTTTTTTTCATTGAAAACATATTTTTTAGACATGAATAAATACTATACAAGAAGCATTTGTTTCGAAATCAAATCCATTACTCACCTTGAATTATTTATTCCTCACCCAAGAATGATAATACATCTGAAAATATATTTTGCCAAATTTATTTTGGAATCCTATTTTTTATTCATAAAATTATGATTTATTAAACCATTGTGAAACCCATCCCATTCCTTGGGTTGGTTAATTACTATGATTATTATACTTTTCTATGTTAGTTATTATTATAAGAATTTATGATGTGGTCGGTTAGACTAAATATTATATATCCTATAATGAATTGGAAAATGTAATGTATATTTTGAGAGCATGTGATCTATGTTTGGACATAATGAAACATGTTTTCAAAAATAATTATATTATGATTTATGCATATATGTTAACCATGAACAAGATACAATCATTGTTTACCACTATATGTGGTATTTTATATCTATTATATGAGATTCATTATTTTGAATTTCATGAATCTGTAAAAATATTTAACTATTTACCCCATGATATAAATTATGTTCACTTGCATATTATCTGATGATGTTTTTTATACTCATCCATGTACTATTTATTCTTGTACTTGATTCCTCCCATTGTTGGAAATTCAGTACACACTGTTCTTTAATGTATATACTCAGATGAATACACATACAAACGAGATCATGATTTATTTTAAAGGATACACTATAATAATTTAAATAATATTTTATACTATTTATATAAAATTTATGTTCAAACATTATTTCTCCAACAAACAATTCCATTGGCTACTGATTGTATCACTACTATGTTATTAATCATAAAATAGATGTAATACACGTTTATGAAAAATTAAGGCCAGTATATTTTTTTTGTTGATGAAGAAACTAGATCATTGAATTTTAAGGTGATCATGTTGTTTAATAAGTGTCCATGTCATGGATAACATTTAGATCTAAATAAATGATAATTAAGTGGAAATATAAAATGATACTGATTGTGAATTGTGTTATGTATTCAAAATTTATGACAGAAATTTTTTAATTGTAACACATAATGAAGAGTCATGGAATATAAGATTACATTAAATGTGATGTTTTGTGAGTATATTTTTCAAATCACTATGAATAATGGATTCTTATGATCCAATAAGGATTGAATAAATAAGCCATCTCAATGTATATCCATGATCATTCAATTTTCAGATAACAAAAAAATGTGAATTAGTATTATATTGAGACTATACAAGTTTTAGAAATATATAAATACAAATAAATAAAATTCTTCTGTCTATCACATGAATATAAAATATTACCTCCATCATTATAATTTTTCCCAAGAAGGAAAACTCATTATTTATATGAAATATCCTTACAATTTCATGCATGTGAAATGGTAATGAAAAACAATGTGATGTAAATGTGAATCTTTGAGTGTTTTATGAACACATAATAATCTAAATTAAATACAATTTTCATTATTAAAAGAATTATTTTTCGATGTCTATTAATTGTAAATAAAACATGAAAACATTAAAACAATTTAATGTCATATATAGTGAAATCCATGAAGATGAATATTTAGGAAGAAATTCCAAAAATCCGCACATAGATGAATATAAGTTAACAATATAATTTATTTTATATAGTACATTGATCTATTTAGTAGGAAGATATATTATGTACTACTTTTTGAACATACAATCTTCTATATAATGAAAAAGTGGAATGTTGATGAAATAAAATATCCACACATATTATTTAATATTGTAAATTTGTTTTATGTGAAGTAGTAGTGCGGTACAAATTTTTGAATATGAATATTGTGTTATGCATGAATTTTTTAATGATAAAGTCTAAGTTGTGAGGTATATATATATTTTCTTTATTTTATATAGACAATTACATGTATAACATCTAGTTTTTGTAATGTTTTATAAATATAGATTATAAGTACATTAAATTGTGTTTTCATGTCAATGATATTGAGTGGATATAAAGAAAAATATTGAAATATATGAAATGGATTAGAAGTTATTCATATAAAATGGTTTGGAAATCAAATTATTGATTGATTCTATGATGTTTTGATAGTTATAATCTCTAATTAGATTTTATCATACACATTTCATTCAATTTCATTAATTTGTCCAACTACATTGATCCCGCAGAGGTCTTCACCAGTCCCTTAAAGTTGATTGGTTCTTGATTGAGGATCATGGTGTCAGTTTATTTATACAGGAATGGTAATGAATCACTGATATGTCCTAATATAGGGGGTTCTTCGTATTCTTGGTATCCAAAAAAAATGCTTTGATCAATTTGTTCATCAGTCTCAAAGTGTAAATTTTTTCTTGCATGGCTGGATCACAAGCAGTGGTCTGATTAATGTTATTGAGGAATATCCTTATGTATTTCTCGAATGTATTTAATTCTAAAATAATACTACAGTTTCACACCTTAGGTCATAGTCATCGAAATCTAGATAGATTCACAAAATTCAGGATCAACTACTTAAAATTGGGGGTTTCACTTATTGGTCCATTTTTCCCTTGGTATGAACTTATTCCATCTTACCTTTCATTCTAATGAAATGAAATTACGAGAATGGATTTTCTTCATTCAGAAAAAGAAGCCTGGGATTTTATGAGTTCAAAATTAGGACCCCTGGTCTGATCCTGTTCAATAAAAGTACTTTGTGGTTCATACTTGGATATATATCAAGGGAATAAATTGTATATATTATAATCCATGAATATTGAGGGATGTGGTGTTAGCTATTTGCACTCCAATTAAACATTATAATGAGACTATTTCTATCAGGTATGGCCATTTTAACGGAATTTATATTGAGTTTGAAAATTATATGCCTCTTGTTGAGATTTTCTATCTCATTGTTGGTGATTTTAAATATGAATTATAAATTGATTTAGAGTACATGCCTTATTTCTCTCTCAATTTTTCCATTATTGGTAATGTTAAGGAAATAAGTCATAAGGGGTTGTGATGCTCAAACTGTAAACAATACAAAAACCATGCTAGAAAATGAATATTCTAATTTCCAGGTACTATTTATACTAATACTTTTTAGTAATAAGGGAAACCTTGAGGGGGAGAATATTACACCTTACTTATCGAATGAGAACCTAATGAATTTCATCTATTTAAATGATGGTCTGCTCTCCATCACTGATGTTGTTGCTATAAAACCAAATTATGATATGAAATTTTATGGTCATTGTATCAGAGGTCTCAAGGTTCCCTCTGCCCATTGTTTTCCAGCGTCTTCCACCTAAATGATTTCATATTTGTTCCAGGGTGATCCCTCTTTTAAGTGGGGTGATTTTTATAGTAATGAAGGATTTGATTCTATGGATCGCGAAACCTTATTTGAGGAGTAATTTTATTCTATGGGGAAAATTTCATATGAATCATCTCAATGTATGAGGGATGATTATGTGGTTGGGTTGTAATTTCATACATCATAATCCTTTTGTACATATTTTTGTAAAACTATTAGATCATAGAGGAGATGGTTATCCATGTAATTACTATAATAGGTTTGGGGGAGCCAGAGATACTTTGTGATAATATTGTTGACTTACATGTGGAGGATAAGTTTTAATCTATTCCGAAAACTCAATAAGCTAGTTCTACACCCAAGGTGAAAAATACTTGTTCTCGACTGTGCATGATGTGGGATTCTGCTGCAGCAGCTGCGTCTGTGCATGTTATTCATTCCTTTCGAGAGCCACTAGTTTTGGTTATGTACCTTCTTTTCTGAATAATATTTCACTTAGTTTTGGGGAGAAATATGTGCCTCTATTATTCAACATGTTGATATTGAAGCTCATTCTACAAGTGAAGAGCCTATGTCAGGAGTTATTTATAAAAGGCATGCTTCGTATGATACTATTTCTTATTCACATGGTCTTGATGATTAGAAGCATAAAATCTTCTATATATTTGAATCCATCAATTCTCCTGAAATTGTCGCAATCAACAAGGGAATCCAAGAGATGAAAGATAATTAAATCTAGTCATCTCTTCTATCTAATATTTCTCCATCATTGAGAAAACATTATGAAGAAATGTATTAAGCTATGAAATCATTAATTGAAGATCCTATGGATGGAAAGAATGGAAGGAATAGTGATGTTGCTAAAAAGATGGACAATGACAGAGGAAATGTTGTAATTGATGTCATGATGGATGATGTGGGTGGAGGTGATTGGAAGACCTCAAAGTAGTTGAGGTAAGGATGAAACCCTAGAGGACACAGTGGATTTCGTTGGAGGGGTGGAAGGACTGAAGAATAGATTATATTATTTTATTATATGTGGTAGCATTGTCTATATTAACCTATCATCTCACTTGATCTCATGGTGTACATTTAATTAATAAATTTATGGGATCAAGGAGTTTTCCATGATCTGCAGTATTTGGAAACTTCCAAATAACACCATTTGATAAAGTTTTTTCATGGTGAATGATTGTATCTCATTGTGATTCAAAAGAAACCAGAAGCTGACAAAGATAAATTTTTTATTTTATTATATATTTATGTGGAGATAGTGAGTCTTAAAAAACTCTAGTGCCATATAATTTAAGAATTATTTATGGATCAATAATTCATTTGGAAATTGTTATCATGAGTTTTATTTTTATATAGTAAATTCTAATAGAATTTCTATTGATGAGAGTTCCATTTTTATTTACTGTATCTTGTTGAATTTAGTGAAGGAACTGTATTTTGGGGGTAACTTGGTAATGTATGACTATCCAATCATCCTATTAATTGAACGATATTTTTCCTAAAAATGTTAAAAAAAATAATACAATTCATTAAAAATAATTTTCACATGACTCACACGCCTATAAGTGTTATTAAATAATCAATATTGATTTCATATTTAGTAAAAGAGGAAATGTTTCCCAACTAGGCCGCTTTTTAATAATAAGGAAATTTATTATATCTAAATTGTACTAATTGAATATTTTATTATTAATAACATTTACCATAACAACATACTGAACTGTTTTATTCTAATCCTTATTTATAAATTGTATTGGCATTATTCAAGATTAATAAAAATATGAACAATAGTAGAAATAAATCTAAAGAAGTAATCAATTATGGTAGAATATAAAGAACTAACTTAATGATATAAAAGTATAATTATACAATGCGATTAATTGATTATAATTCATATGTATTAATTTAAAATACAATTTTACATTTTTTCATAATTTTTAATAAACTATTAATTATAAATTATAAAGTCTTTTAATGTCATTAGACAAATATTTATATTTATAAAAGAAATAAATTATCAAAAAATATTATAAAATTTACCATTAATATATTATTTTTTAGAAAAATATATTATCAAAATACCCCTCTTATGAAATTTAAATTTGTAATGACCCGTATTATCAATGTGAATCATTTTTAATTATATGGAATTATCTCGAGTCTACAAAAAAATAAGGTGCGTGATTCTAGGGAATAGTTACTTGGAATTAATTTCAGAATTTTTTTAAGGTGCATTCAGTAAACGCGCAAGTGACATTTTTTATAACTTGAACCGGTGCACAGATGAAAAATCCGAGTGCACCGTTGAATATGTATCACTGGGAATCACTTATGGGATTGTTCACTTCAACTACAGTAGGTCTATAGAAAAATATTGATTTTGGAAATTTAAATGAATAATAAAATAACAAAGCTAGTTAATATTTCATTTTCTTTTTCTCCAATGGACGAGTGGCGGTGGCATGGCCAATGATGTTTCAAGCCATTAATTGGCTTAATGATTCAGTAATTGTAACTAAAACATTAAAATTTTAGAGGTTGATTCATTATATGAACCTCATATATTCCATACAGTGTTACTCACTCTCCCCCTATCCTATTTATATAGAGCTTGGGAAGGGGTATTGGGAATGCTTCACCAAGAGACGGAGCGCTTATAAAATACCATGACACTAACAATTTGAATGAATGGACCAGTACCAGTGAGCGGTGATGAGCACAACCGAATCACGAATGAAGAACACCAAATCTTCCTCAAACGCGGGCATTCTCCATCAATCTTGTGGTAGGGTTTATTTCTTTTCTAATTTAATAGTTTTTTAATCATTTCACCACCCTCTTTATATCGAGCTAATGTAGATGGTGCAGTCCAGAAAAACCAGTCCAAGACACTCCACCTTTTGTTGAAATTTCTGTGTTTTTTAAGGGTGATTTATTTGGGTTGGGTGAAACCTAGATCAGTGTGTTTAGTGACAAAGAGGGCATCCCGAGGAGTCCGTTGGGACCATTGGATAAAGAAATGGACCAACAAAGATCACCAAGTGATCCGAAGAAGGCCTCCAAAAACCTGTGTCGGTGGAGGAGGTGATGGTGGTGGGCAGCAGTGGCCAATCCGTAGAAAAGAGGGATGCATGCCTTCGCACGCCGTTAGTAGAGAAGGTCATGACCGAAGCCGCAACGGGTGGAGATGACAGCAGGCTCGGGCCGAACATAGAGGAAGGGGCATCATATGTGAACCGCTAGAGATGGTGACTATGGATCATCAACCGTGGAAGTCACATCAAGCTGCCTCCATTGGTCGACTGTAGGATACAGAGTGGCGAGCAACAGAGCGCCACCAGAGATGCTGGCCTCTCCTCTGATGCCGCGACAGTAAAGACCCGCTCCCTGCAGGTCATACAAGAGACAATGTGGAGCTATGTGGCACCGAAGCCCAATCCGAACAACTAAATCAATGTTTGAAAATTGTGGGCCTCTCCCCCCATTCTAGATAGGGCCTGTCCCACTCAAGCAGGCCGCGACTCCACCGAGCAGTGCCCTGCACGGGCCAGGCCGCGACTTACACGGGCTGGGCTGCGTCGCTCCGTGGGTCAGGTAGAGCCAGCCCAGTGGGCCAGACATCCCTGGAGGAAGGGGATGGTCCAAGGCACATTGGGCGGAGCCTGATATTGACCAACACAATCAGGTCGGCCCAGTCCGGTTGGGGTCGGGTTTGACAAAACTGGGTTGGGCTGAGTCAGACTAGACCCAAACCATTCCATGACTATTTTTACTAAAAAAGCCATAACATGTTAATATTGTCTCTGATTTATGAACCATCTACTGTCTTGGGATCCTTGGAGCGAGGTGATTCTTTTGGTATACTCCACATGATTTTTGGGGAAAGTCAAAGTATAGCACGGTTGGAACGATCACGAAACCTATAGGGCACTCAGTACTGAAATGCTTATAAGTCACAAACTGACTGTCTTATTGACGAACCGTATATCGTGTTGGAACCCTTAATACATAGTTATCTGTTAGGATACTTCTTCTTGGAACTTCTTGGTGTTTTATGAGTGACCAATGGCATGATAATCAGATCCTCTCGGAATCAAGCATTCCTAGGGCGGGAATCTCGTGGCTGACTTTAATCGAAATAAAAACATCAATCCAATGTGGTTCGGAATCTATTGATCCTATGTGGGTCAGTTCATAGCGATCCTATGTGGGTTAGAGTCTATCGATCTTGTGTGGGTCAGCGCCTAGCGATCCTATGTGGTTGAGCATCTATCGATTCTGTGTGGTCCAGCGCCTAGCGATCCTATGTGGGTCAACATCTATCGATCATATGTGGGTCAGTAGTATAGAAACTCGACAGAATAAGATCATCTATATTTTTGAATAATTAGCAGTACATCTATACTTTAGTTATATACCTAATGTGAGATGATTCTTTACCTTTGTGGTACTTTTACCGTCATGGTATTACTTTCGCTGTGTCACCTTTTTTGTACATTTATCTTTGTGGTGTTATCTTGACGTGTTACCTTTGTGGCACTCCTCACTCATGGATCACTTCTGCTAAAGGTATATAAATTTTAGCCTTATGTTTCCTCATGTATGAGATGATTATATCTTGATATCATAGGTATATAAGTGGGAATATACCTAAGTAGAGTTGGCGACTGCTTCATGCCCTATTTTTAAGGTCTCTCTTTGTGGTTCATTCTTTGTGGAACTGTGGGAGACCATCGGGGGTTTCGGGATGTCTAATGAGTATTGTTATACTCGCCCCTACACATGATATGCCCACACCTTATTGTGTCCTGTAGAGATGACGATCATCATTGATCGAGGAAGAGGCAACCAGTACTGGGAGGTGCTCAGTGGTAGACCATTTGATGTGACGTTCCGTAGTGACTTCTGATTGTGAGTTTTGCCAACCCTTCAAGTAGGATCCTCATTTGATGATCTAGGAGCTATTTTCTCTTTTCAGTTGTACTTGTACTTTTCAGTTGGTCATGTATTCCATCCCCATTACATTCATTATAATTTTTACTACAGCAGTTTACTTCGTTGTGTCTTCTTGTTGTGTTCTTGGATTGTGTGTTTGTACAGGTTTAATAGAAATTCATTCCCATTATAGGGATACACCTTTTCAGTTCCAGTCGCACTCCACTGCCCTATGGACGGCAGGCTTGGGGTTGTGATGACACGGGCTCAGGGGGACGGGTCGTAACAATGTGATATTAGAGGATTCAGTTCTACCAAAGAAATATTATTCTAATCATTTCAATGTGGATATAGTGTTAAGTGTTATGAGAATGGTTTTCAGTTTGGGGAATCTAGTGTTGGTTTGGTGGACGACATATCCATACACCAGGACACTAAATTCTGATTTCCAACTCAGTGAATGAAAACATTGATTATGTGTGTTTGGGAAGTGTTTTACTTTTGATCTCTTGACTCAAGTTACCAGGTATAACGTATTGATCATGGAAAACCTATATGTTCGGAATTCCTCCACGTAGATATCTAGCCATAATTTTTGAGAGAGGACACGATGATGGTCCATTGAGTGATGAGGCCTCAGTGTCGGGCCCTCTTACAAAGTAAGCACCTTCAGGTGGTGTACCCGCAACACCACTACGTGTTGGGAATCCATTAATACCAGCCCCACCAGAATAGGTTGCATGCTGACTGAGCATGTTCCATGAATTTATGCAGGAGAGGCCTCTAAGGTTATGTGGCATGACAGATCAACATTTGGATGAGGACTGGCAAGAGGCTGTGGCAAGAGTTTTTCTCTTAGTTGGGACACCAACCGATCTGATGGTTATTCGAACTAGCAGTTTCTTTGAGAGAGAAGCTGGGACATGGTAGAGTATAACATTCAAGTTAAATGATGAGGTGCCCCTATCCTTGGAGGAATCCTAAGGACTTTTATGGGTCGAGTTATTCCCTGAAAACCTACACTCAGTGCGTATACAAGAGTTTTTACACTTTCAACATGGAAGCTTGAATGTGGCCCAGTACTCAGCGAGGTTCACTGATCTCTACCGCTACACCACCAACATGGTACGAGACCCTTTATACAGGGCCCGAACATTGGATAAGGGTCTCTTTTGGGAGATTAGAGCATCAACAATATCACTTATAATTCCGACATAAGATGGCGTGATAGTGCGAGTGATTTTGGTGGAGCGATTTCCAGCCGGGCGAGCACTAAAAATGAGAGTCACAATCGAACATCAGGTAGTAGAGTCATCCACAACAGGAAGCAAAGGGATGACGCTAGGGCCCAAGAATGCTAGAACATATGTTGGATGACCTCAGGATAAAAGCTCGGTGGTGAGGGGCTCGAGGGATTGAGGAGTTTAGATGAGTAGCAGACACTGCTACTCATGCGGCGGGCATGATGACATGGATCAAGACTGCCTGACCCGCCATATGGATTGGCAACAGACGGTCAAGGTAATACATAGGAAGAGGTAGAAGTTTGAGAAATGAGTTATGTAGAGCGATTTACATGTTAGGGGAGCAGGTCTTGCAGTAGGCGGTGGGTGGCGATTCGAGGATCTACCACAACCACCTTCAGGTGGTCCACCCCAACCAAAGGGATCAGGTGGATAGGGACGAGTTTAACTCTACACAGTTGAGGTCTACGACCATGACCCTCCAGATATAATTCAAGGAATGATCTGTTTCTACTCCACCTTAGTAGTAGTACTTATAGACATAGGTTCCGATCATTCTTTCATTTCTATGACACTTGTTTGAAGCTCAGAAATTCCAATTGTGTCATCGTCTCAATCCTTATTGCTAGAGACTGCAAAGAGAGGTGATTTAATGATTAATCATTATTTCTGGAAGTGTGAGCTTACTCTAGGAGGAGAGAGCATCAGATGAGATCTTCTAGTAGCTTATTCGAGGGCTTAAGACACCATATTATTTATGGATTTGTTATCCACAGTCTAGGATCAGAGTGAATGTATTTGGTGTAATGTTTTGTGTGTCTGTGAGGATGGGACTATGATTTCTTTCATTTAAGATAAGGGAACCATTGAAGGACTGGATGGGATTACATGGAGGAGGGTGAATCCAATCACACATCATTTATCTAGCCTTACCCTCAGAGCAGTTGATGTTGAGAGTCTGTGTAATCCTATAGTGGAGGACCAGTATGTTGATGTCTTCCTTGATGATGTTCCAAGACTACCTCCTTGTGGAGAGGTAGAATTTTATGTTGACTTGTACCCTATGAAGGAAAAAATATCTACACCAACATATTGGATGGATCTTTTGGAGCTTCATGAGTTCTGGGTATAGATTGAGGACATGGAGAGAAGGGGTTCATAATGCCTAGTGTTTTTCCATGGGCAGCCCTGATTTTGTTCGCCGAGAAGGAAGAAGGGAGTATGAGACTCTGTGTGGACTATTGATGCCTAAACCAGGTGACCCTGAAGAATAATTATCCCCTTTTGAGGATTGGTGATATTTTTGATCAGATGTAGGGATCTTGATTGTTTTCGAAGATAGTCCTCGGATCGGGTTATCATTAGCTCCGGGTATGAGATCAGGTTTTGCAGAAGACATCCTTCAAATGTTATTATGGCCACATTGAGTTCTTGGTTATGTCATTCGGCATGACCTATGCCATTATAGTGTTCATGGGTCTCAGGAACAAGGTCTCTTAGCCATACATTGATCTCTTTGAGGTGGTATTCCTCGACGAAATATTGATATTCTCGGCATATGAGGAGGAGCATTCCTATCATCTGCAGATAGTGATTGATATACTATAAGAGAACTAGATTTATGGTAACCTCTGATTGTGCTATTTCTAGATAAGGGAGGTCCACATTATAGGTCATGCTATCATGGAGGCTAGAGTTATGGATGATCTGGTGAAGATAAAGGTAGTGCTTTCTTCGGACCCAACCATGAGTGTGACCGAGGTGCAGAGTTTTCTGGGATTGGATTGGTACTATTGGAGATTCGAACCCAATATTTCCAAATATAAAACACCCTTTTTAGGATTTTTGGTGATGGTAAGACCCTTCATATGGACAGAGATATTCCAAAACCGTTTTCAAGAGTTGAATTAATGACTGATGAGTTCCCCCATCTTTAGGGTACTTGAAGAGGGTGTTGGGTATGAAGTCCATTGCGACGCAATAGAGACCAGACTTGGGTGAGCACCGATGCAGGAGCGATATGTGATTGCTTATGGTTCACAACACATATAATATCATGACCTGAACTAAACTACCCATGACCCAGAGTTAGTAGTAGTGTGATTTGTCTTGAATATGTGGCGACACTACTTGATTGGTGAATGGTTTACTATTAACTCTGATCAGAAGAGTCACTAATATATGTTATAACATATGGACGTTAACTTGATCCATCGAAGTTGGCTATTTTTCCTGACATTGAGATAGTCTATACTCTTGGGGAGGGGAATATAGTGGAAGAAACACTCAGCAGGAGGCCTAGTTAATAGCTGCTGAGTGAGGTGAAAGAGCAGCGAGCTGCTTTGTTGATATGCTTTGTGGATAGAGATGGGGAAGCTTACCTCCAGTATATGACTGTAACTCCGCCACTTCTTCAGGGATTTTTGGAGGCACTACTTTGGGAAATTTTTGATGAGGATATACATGACAGATATCCATAGGACACAAATATGATGGATTTTCTGAATATGGGGAACACATCATCCTCTTTATAGGATTCACCATGATACCAGTGGTACATTGGGAGGAGGTGTTGAGGGAGTTCCATACGTCCCCTCTGGAGTTCCTTCCTAGTGTTGAAAATATGTACTAGGACCTCCGACATCAACAATGGTGGGAAGGAATTAAGAAAGAAGTGGTAGAGTTTGTTTCATGATGCATCACTTTTCTACAAGTGAAGGCTGAGTATCAGGTTCTATTAGGCTTAGCACAACCACTAGAGGTGCTGAAGTGGAAGTGGGATGTTATCTCCATGTACTTTTTGACAGGGCTTCCATGTATGTTCAAGGGAAACAATTATATCTAGGTGATCATTGATCAAATCACCATGTTGGCCCAATTTCCACATATATAAGAGGAAAGATCAGTATGGGGATTGAGACACCTCTATATACAAGAGATAGTACGACATCATGGGGGCCCAATGATGATTGTCTTTGATCGTGACACACGTTTTACATTATAGTTGTTAAAGGTATTAATAGAGGCATTCAGTATTTTTCTACGTTTGATAACCACCTTTCATCCTTAGAAAGATGGTCAGATGAAGTAGACCATACAGATAGTCGAGGACAAGATTTTTTCTTGCAATATATATTTTTGATGGAGATGGAGGGTCACATGAACTTGCTGGAGTTTTCATACAAAAATAGCTATCACTCCACCATCGGTATGACACCATTTGAGGCCTTGTATGGTCGACATTGCAGATCACCTCTATGCTGACCTAACCTAGGGGTGTCATCACGTACGGATCCATAGTTGGTATGAGCTACCACTGAGAAGGTGAAAATCATCCATTAGCGGATGAAGACTACACAAATAATACATGAAGTATTATTCTGAAAGGATACATAGACCATTGGAGTTCTAGGACGGGGGCCACAAATGTTTGTTGAGTCTCCCCTCAATAGGGACTATAAAGATTTTCCTAAGGTGTTTTACTCTCACTGAGGTTTATTGGACCATTTTTGATACATAGGAGGATTGGAGTGGTGGTATACCACTGGGAACTGCCATCATAGGTGGAGAGGGTGCACGATGTCTTCCACATATCCCAGAGGAGGAGATATATTCATGAAACATCTCACATTATCAACCATGTAGATCTGGATATTGATAATGGGGTAACATTTACAAAGGTTCCAGTGGAGATTGAGGATAGATAGGAGCATGTCCTTCATGGACGATCAATACCTCTGGGACACGATCTCTGGTGGCACGGTATTTTCCAAAAGATAAAGTGGGAGTGGGATTATCAGATTTATACTCAGTACCCTCATTTTATTCCTTAGTTTGTGTTGTGGGTTTTGGGGACAAAAATCCCAATTGTGGGGAGAATGTACAGACCCTAGTTTTCCATGTAAATGTTTTCTAATTATATGGAATTACTAAAATCTTGAAATAATTGAAGATGCGTGATTACAAGGCCCGGTGTGGATGGAATAAATTTCTAAATATTTTTTATGTTATGTTATGTAAACGTATGAGGGAATTTTCTAACATTTGAACCTGTTCTTGGGTTAAAAATCCGATAGCACCGTTGAATTCATAACACCATGAATCACTAACAGGAGGCTTCATTTTCATTGTAGTAGGTTGAGAGAAAAAGATAGATTTTTGACACATAAAATAATAATATAATAACAGTGTTATTTTATTTCTCTCTTTATTTTTCTCCAAAAGATTAGCGGTTCTGGAAGGACCAACAACATGTCAAGCCATTAATTAGCATGAATCCTCCATTATTGTAAGAGTACTGTTTGAATTTGATAGTTGATTTCATTAAATGAAACTCATAAATTTCCACGGCGTGACTCACCCTCCCCTCCCCTACTTATATGGAACATGGGGAGGTGTATGGGGATGGCTTCACCAAGCGATGTAGCTCTGGTAAAATACTGTGACGCCAACCACTTGGAGGATGGGACTTGTACCATCCAGTGGTGATGGGCACCACTAAATCATGAATGATGAAAACCAACTTTTCCTCAAACGTGGTTATTCTACATCGATCTAGATGAAGGGTTTATTTATTGTCTAATTCAAGAGTTGTTGAATCACTACAATAACCTCTTTCTATCAAGATAACACAGAGGGTGCAGGACAAAAAAATAAGGCACGTACCCATCGCCTTTTTTTGATGTTGACATGTTCTTTATGAGGGATTTATTCGGGTAGAATGAAAATAGGAATTGGGGATTTAGTTACTACGTGGGTTCCCCAGGGAGTCAATTGTCACATTCGTATAAAGAAATGGGACACCAGAGCTCTCCCTGGTGACCTGTGGAAGACTATCAACAACCAGTACCACCAATGACTGTGGCCGATGCCGCGGCGGGTAGAGATGGCGGCCGACTCGTTTTGGCCGCAGAGGAAGGGGCGGCGAGTGTGCACCACCAGAGAAGGTGGTCACGACTCTTAATCTCCAGAATACGTAGGGATAGGATGAAATTGGCTGACCATAGGAGATGGAATGGCACACCTCCAGAGAGGCTGGGCATGGCTTTGATGCCGCACCAACCGGGACCCACTCCCTACGGGTCCCTTGGAAGACCAGGCGGCGACACATGAAGCTACAGCACAGACCGAACGACTAAGAACATTCAGGAAAACTAGGTTCCTCTCCACCTATTCCAGAAAAAGTGGGCCCTGATCTAACAGGCCATGCTCCTCTGCAGGACAGGCTACATGAGCCCATCCGGCCATGCCCCTTCATGGGTTGGGACATACTGGCCCAGTGGGTCAAGACGGTCTATGACCCAGCTGGCCATGCCCACCGCGGACCAGCCTAAACGGCCCAGCCCATCCCGATTGGGGCCAGGCTAGCTCAGATGCATACCTAGTGGGTGGACCTAAAACAGGTGGGGTAACCTGAACTGGGTCGGTCTAATCAGGTCAGACCGGACATGGACCCTTCCATGAACAGTTTCTCTAAAAGAGTGACAACATGTTAACCAGGTGTCCATTTGACTAACTGTTTACGGTGATAGGATCCTTTGTGAGATATGGTCCTTTTGGTATACTCCAATTTAGTTTTATATAATTTTTTAGTACAAATAGGTTGGATCAATCCCGAATCCCACATGGCCCTCGGTACTAAAACGCTTATAAGTCACTGACCGGGCATCTGATTGACACACCATCTATCATGTT
The DNA here is from genome assembly GCA_963277665.1 of Viscum album. NCBI lineage: Eukaryota > Viridiplantae > Streptophyta > Magnoliopsida > Santalales > Viscaceae > Viscum > Viscum album. The sequence goes on along the minus strand of OY728151.1, from coordinate 12,337,146 downwards.
GAAACTCTTACGACATGGTAGTCCGTTGGGATACTTATTAGTTCAACATCGTGGTGGTTGGGGTATGAATTATGTCTTGACGAGAGGATTCTCCCAGAATCAAGCGTGCTTAGTGTGGGAATCATGTGGCTGGCTGTAACATTAAGAATGAACATCAATCATATTTAGGTCTGCATCTATCTATCTTGTGTGGGTCATCACTTATAGATTCTGTGTGGGTTATAATCTGTAGATCATGTGTGGGTCGGTGCCTAGAGATACTGTGTTGTTCAGCATTTATCTATCTTATGTGGGTCGGTAGTATAGTCTATCAATAGAATAATATGATCTAGATTTAAAACTAAACATCTTTACATCTGTATAGGAGTTATATACCAGGAGGGAGATGAGTATTTACCTATGTGGTACTGTAACCTTCATGGATTGGTCTTCATTGTGTAACCTTTGTTGTACTTTTACCTTCATGGTTTTACCTTTGTGGTATTCTTCCCTCATGGATCATTTGTGTTAAAGGCTTAAATGTCGGCGCCACATGTTTCCTCATGTATTGGATGACTGTATTTGGATAAAAAAGGTATATATATATGGGAAAATACCTTTGTAGAGTTTATAACTACATAATGCTATGTGTATGAGGAATTTCTTTGTGGTTTATGCAATGTAGAAATCTGGGAGACTTTTGGGGGTCCCACAGTCTCTTCTAAGTATGTTTATACTCACCTATACACGGGTTATGACTGCACCTTTCTATGTCTAATGCAGACAACGGTCAAAATTGATCAAGGCTAAGGCATCCAGGGCTGGATGGTGCTCAAATGAGGCCCATTTGACATGACGTGCTGTAGTGAATACTAATCATGAGATGCACATACCCTTCAGGTAGGATCCTTAGTGGATGATCCATGAGATGTTTTCTGTTTTCATTCGTATTTGAAATTTTCATTTGGGCTTGTATTCTAGCCCCTTTACATTCAGTATACTTTTTTACTACAATAGATAACTTTTTTGTTTCTTATTGTTGTGTTATTGGATTGTGTGTTTGTACTGGTTTAAAGTAAATTCCTTTTCATTATAGGGATATTCCTTTTCAGTTCTAGTCGCAATCCCTTTTCCTATGTAAGGTGGGCTTGGGGTAGCCATGGCACAGGCTCCGGGGGACAGGCCGTGACAAAATTACCCATATCTCTTTCATTGAAAAATCAATACTCTATAACAAATAACGACCAAAAATATTCCCAAATCATTACTATTTTTACCATATATAACCTATAGACATTGTTTTCTTAAAAAATCTATTAATCTACGATTTCTTGTGCAATACTTGAGAAAAAACACTAAGAAAAATGAATTTTTTATCAACTCTTATCTTCTCCCTCGTCCCTTATCTTTCCACCCTATTTCACTAAAAAATTATTATAAGATAAATTATGATTTATATTTTCATTATATAAATTATGGTAAACTACTATAAAACATTATATTGTAGTATTTATTTTTATGCCCCATATTTCCCCCCCTTTGGAAAAAACTGTAGATAATGTTCGACTAACTATCAACGATGAAATTTCCAATATCATTCCATTCCTCCAACCATATGGATGATCATAATAATTTCTATATATGTATAAATGATCAAGAATATAAATAGTAAAAAATATTTAAATATAGAAATTTTAAATGAAAATGTGAAATAAAAAACAATTCCTTATAACAATAGTAATTAAGAAACACAATCCAATTATTATATTTAACAAATATTAAATTTTTATTTTAGTGATTTAAAAAAAATTCATTAAAACTTATTTTAAAACCGTAAAAAATACTATACAAAGTGTAATTTTTTTTGATAAAAAATCCATTACTCACCTCAAATTATTTATTCTTCTCCCAACAATAATAATGTTTATGCAAATATATTTTCCCTAATTTATTTTGGAAACATATTTTTTGCCAAAAGTTGTGATTTATTAATCCCTTATGAAACCCATCCCTTTACATGGGTTAGATCATTACTATGATTATTATACTTTCCTATGGAAAGAATTATTACTAGAATTTATGATGTGGTGGGCGTGACTGAATATTATATATCCTATAATGATTTGGTAAATGTTATATATATTTTGAGAATATGTGAGCATTGTGTGGACATAATTCTATATGTTTTCAAAATAATTATATTATGATTTAAGCATATATGTTAACTATGAACATGATACAAGCACAGTTTACCACAATATGTGTTTTTATATATATTATATGGTTTTCATTGTTTTGAATTTCTTCATTCATTACAAATTATTACGTATTTCCCTAATTATATTAATTATGATCGCATGCATATTATCTAATTAGGTTGATTATAGTGACCCATGTACAATTGATTCTTATACTATATTCCTCCAATTTTTGTAAATTCAATACAAAATATTCTTTAAAGTATATACTCATATTAATACACATACTAAAGAGATCATGATTTATTTTAAAGTATGTAGTATAAGAATTTAAATAATATTTAATACTTTTTATTTATAATTTTTTTTCAAACCTAATTTCTCAATCAAAATAATCCATTGGATCCTGAATTGTATCACTACTATGTTATGAATAATAAAATATATTTAATGCACATTTATGATAAATTTAGGCCACTATATTTATTTTGTTGATGAAGCCACAAGATCATAGAATTTGAAGGTGTTCATGATGTTTATTAAGTGTTCATGTAGTGCATGACACTGTTATATAAATTAATATTAATTCCATGGCTATATAAAATGTTGGATATTGTGATTTTTGTTAGGTATTTGAAAATTCTAATAGAAATTTTTTAATTGTCACACGTAATGAGGATTCAGGGAATATAAGATTACATTATATGGGATGTGCCACGTCTATACAATCTAAATTATTATAAAAAATTGATTCTTATGATTCAATAAGGATTGAATAAATAAGAAGTTTCAATGAATATCCCTGATCATTAAATTTTTAGATATTAGAAATATGATAATTATTATTATATTTAGAATGTATGAATTTTCGATATATAGAAATAGAATTAAATAAAATATTTCTATAAATCACATGATTATAAAATATTACTTCCATCGTTATAATTTTTCAGAAAAATGAAAACCCATGTTTTATAAGAAAAATCCTTACAATTGCATGCTTGTGAAACGGTTCTTCACAACCATTTTATGTAAATGTGAATCTTTGAGTACTATATGAACACATAAGAAGTTAAACCACACACCATTTTCTTTATTAAAAGAATTATTTTTATAAGTCTATTAATGTTAAATGAATCATTAAAACATTAAAAAAAATTTAATTTGGTATATAGTAAAATCCATGAAGATGAATATTTGGATAAAAACTACTAAAAAGCCACACATAAAATAATACTCATTAGTAGTACACATAATTTTTTATTATTCATTGATCATTTGAGTTTGTATAAATATTATTTACTCTTGAGTGAACATACCATATTATACATAAAGAAAAAGTGTAATTATGATGAAATAAAATATCCACATATATTATTTTATAAATTAATTTTTTATGTAATGTAGATGTATGGTACAAAATTTTGAATATGAATGATGTGTGATGCATGAAGTCTTTAATGATGATGTCTATGTAGTGAGGTTAATATAAAATTTCCCTATGATTTTATAGATAATTTTTTGTATATCATCTAGTCTTTGTTATGTTTTATAAATATGGATTATAAGTACTTGAAATTGTATTTTTCATGTCAAAATTATGGAGCAGATATACAGAAAAATCATGGAAGATATGAAATGGATTAGATGTTATTCATATGAATATAATTCGAAATCTGGTGAGAGTTTGATTATATGATGTTATGATAGATATAATCACTAATTAGACGTTATCATACACATCTCATACAATATTATTACCTCGTCCAACTATATTGATCCCACAGAGGTCTTCAAATGTCCCTGGAATTTGAATGGTTATGGATCGAGAATCATGGTGCCAGTTTATGTCTCACTGAACGGTAATGAATCATTGAAATTGCCTAATATAAAGGGTTCTTCTTATAATTTTTCTCCAATCGGATGCTTTGATTTGTCCTTTCATTGGTCTCATGGTGGCGGTTATTCCATGCATGGACGGATCACAAGTAGTGGTCCACTAAAAGTTGTTGAAAAAGATCCTCATGTACTTAACTAATGTATTTACTCCTAAAATAATTCTATAATTTGAAACCACATGTCATAGTCGATCAAATCTAGAATGATTCATGATATTTGGGATCGACTTCTTCAAATTTGGGGTTTCACTTATTGGTCTATTGTTTCCTTTGGTATGAACTTCTATCATCAAAGCATTATTTCTAATGAAATGATATTGCAAGTACAGAGCTGTGTCTTTTTGAAACAGAAGCCTGGGATTTTATAAGTTCCAAATAGGGACCCCTAGTTTGATCACATTCAATCCAAGAACTATGAAGTTCATACTTTTATATGAATCAAGGTAATAAATTGGGAATATTAGGATCCATGTATTTTGTGGGATGTTGCTTTAGCCATTGGATCTCCAATAAAACATGATAATGAGACTATTAATGTGAGGTATGTCCATTTTATCCACATTCTATTTGAGTTTGACATATCTATTCCTCTTTTTGATATTTTCTTTTCTCATTACTAGTGATTTAAAATATGAATTAGACGTTGTTTCGGAGTACATGCCTTATTTATCTATCAATTGATCTATTTTTGATCATGTTAAGGAAATATTTAATAATGGTTTGTGATGATCAAACTATAAACAATACGGATACCATACTAGAAAATTAAATTTCTAATTTTCATCTACTAGTGATAATAATCCATTTTTCAGGATTATGGGAAACCACAAGGGGGAGAATATTCCACCCAACTCATCTAATGGGAACCTGATGAATTTCATCTATTTAAATGAGGATCCACTCAACATCTCTGATGTTGTTGCTGGAAAAGTAAATTTTTGCCTTGAATTTGATGATAATGGAGTTAGAGGACTCAATGTTCCATCAACACATAGTTTTCCTTCGGATTCCACACATATTTCTTCTTATTTATTCCATGGTGAGCCCTCCGTTAAGTAGGGTGATGTTTATAGTAATGATGGATTTGATTATTTGGATCCTACCACCTTATTGGGGACTAATTTCACACTATGTGGAAAATTTCATCGGAATCCACTCAATGTCAGAGGAATGATTATGTCTTTGGGATGTAATTTCATTCCTATGATCCCTTTAGTACAACTTTTCAAACAACTAGTGGATCATAGGAGGAGAAGGTTTTCCATGTAATTAAAACATTTATATTGGGGAATCCTCAGATAGTTTATGATAATATTGTCATATTTACAATGAAGGATATGTTGATATCTTTTCAGAGCATTCAAGTACCATATTCTACAGCCCTTGTGAAAAATATTTGTTCTTGGTAGGGCTTGTAGTGAGATTCTTCGTCTGCAGCTGCCTCTGTGAAAGTTACTCATTTCTTTCAATAGCCACTAGTTTCTGGTTTTGAAAATATTATTATGAAGACTATTTCACCTAGTTTGTGTGAGGTACATGCTTCCTTTGTTAGTCAACATGTTGATATCGCACCTGATGCTACATGTTAAGAGCCTATGTGGGGTGTTATTTCTCAAGGGAATTCTTTAAAAAACCTTATTATTTATTCACATGTTCCTGATGATTAGATGAACAAATTCATCTGTATGTTTGAATATATCAATTTTCCTGAAATTGTTTCCATATAAAAGGAAATCCGAGGGATGAAAGACACTACAAACTCATTATCTCTGATATCTAATTTTTATCTATCGTTAGGAAAACATGATCAAGCCAGGTTATAGGAAAGGAAAACATTAATTGAAGATCTAATGGATGGAAAGAATTGAAATGATTGTGATGATACTATAAAGATGGATGATGGTCAAAGAGATGTGGTAATTGATGACATGATGGATGATGTGCATGGTAGTGATTGGAATACCATGAAGAAGTAGAGGTAAAGATTCCAACTGAGAGGCCCAGGTGGATTTGTTTGGAGGGGTGGTAGAACCAAGGGAAATATTACGTTCTTTTAACGTATGTGGTGGTTTTGTCTATATTATCATATCATATCTCTTAATCTCATGTTGTATATTTGTATAAAAATTTTATGGAATCATGGAGATTGTTGTGATCTGAACTATATGGAAACTACCAAATAACATCATTTGATATATTTTTTCATGGATATTTATTATATATAATTGTTATTCAAAATAAACCATAAGATATATATGATACTTTTTATATTTTATTATACATTTTTTTAAATAAAATAAATCATGATAGACTCTAGTTTCATAGAAGTTTTTTATTATTTATCCATCAATAATAATGTGGGAAATTGTAATCATGTATTTTAATTTTATGTGAAAAAATCTAAAGGAATTTCTATTGATGGGAGTTCCAATATTCATTAATATATCTTGTTGAAATTAGTGGAGATACTTTATCTAGGGGGTAACAGAGTAAAGTATGATTATCCAATCATTTAATAGTTGAAATATATTTTTCCTAAAAATGTTAACAAAAAAAATGACAATTCATTAAAATAAATCCCACATGACTCACACCCCTATAAGTGTTCTTAAAAATTCTATTTTGATTTGTTGTTTATAAAAAAGGGAATGTTTCACATCTAGTGGGATAAATAACAATACTGAAATTTATTATATCTAAATTGTATTAATTGAATTTTTTATTTTTAGTAAAATTTAACATAACATCATACTGAAATGTTTTATTCTAATCCTTATTTAAAAATTGTATATTCTTTAATTACGATTGATTAAAATCTGAACAATTGCTGAAATAAAGCTGAATAAGTACTCAATGGTGGTAGAAGATGAACAACTACCTTAATGAAATCAATGTAATAACTATACAATGATATAATGAGATTATTATTCTGAAGAAATATATCAATTATTTTATTAGGATGTGTGCAATTAATAAATGAATTATATATTAAAAAAATTTACAAAATAAAACAAATATTGTTTTGGGGTTTCTAGGAATATCTTTATAAAAAATTGATAGTTTGGTAAAGAATCATTTGAAATAAATGATTCATTAAATAAATATTATGAAATATTTAATACTCTCAGAGAAAAAGATAATACCAATAAAATAATATAGTACAATTAAATTACATTATCTCAGATGCTGAATATGCATTTCTTGAAAATATATATGAATATGTAGTGACATAATAATTTATTAAAAATATGAGTTATGTAATCGATGAATCTTATAATGGAAAACTACATTTATGATTTATAATTTTGAAATTTAAATCGAAAATGTTTAAAAAACGTTAGGTTTTATTATAGGAAGTGAGTAAAATTCAATATGGAAATAGTGAAAATATAATGAATCTTTACGACTAATTCTAAAAATTAGATGAATCTGAGAATTTTTTCACCATAATTTTTATTGAACTATAAGTAACACAATGAAATCTGGATGGCACCCAAAATGATACTATCTAGGATTATATGGAAATATGTGCTACTATGAATACATAGAATAAGTGAAATATTTTTTAAATGACTCCAACTACTACTAAGAAGATATAGAAATTATATAATGAAAAATATAATTCCAAATTGTTAAAATGGTCACACATTCCAAATAATATTTTATAAATAATACTGTTGTTTTAAATACTCTTTTAATATTAAAAAATAAAATTTGAATAATTGTTTATCATGTAACATTATATTGAACCCATAAATTCCATAGTGGAGGAGGTGAAAATGTGTATTCATTCTTGTTCGAAAATTAGTGAAACAATTAAATACATTATTGTCCAAAATGAGACATGTGTAAAAAATAATCAAAATGTCTCCAAAATAATTAAAATTACAATATATCTTATATTTTTCTATTTTTGGAGGTTTAGTAATTTGGCAATAAACTGTTTGTACTGAAATTTAGTATAAGAATATTTTTTAGGAACAATTTTTTTAGAAAACATAAGGTCTAAGTTGTAACATTATTATAGATTAAAATGAAATGATATTGAATCCTATATAGAGAATATATTTCAATTGACTAATGATATATTGTTTTCTGAAAAAAATGTGGTCACTATTATATAGATAGGAGGTATATACTAATCGTGAAAATTTGATTATTTTTTATGTGTATAGAAGATGAAAACACAAGAGATATTGGTAAGAAAATGAGATAATATTATATATTTAGAATGATAATGAAAAATTATGAATGTAAAATAATAAAATCCAATGAATTTATTAATAAATGATGTGAATTGTGTAACATGATAGATTAGGTTCTTTTAATTTTTTTAAAAGGAAGCATCATTATCAATTTGAAAAAAATAATTGAAAATTATTATTATGTGATGTAAAAATGACTAAAATAAATATTATTCCTGAAAAGAAACATTATATAATATTTTTTGAATTATATCAATTGTGATGATTCAATAGTGTATCCTATATATTGTGACATGATGAATGATATTCATGCATGTGGAACATGTAATATTTTGGGGCCTTCAGCTTAAGCATACTCGATCATCCTACATGGAGTGGAATAACTCTTGATGAAAAAATTTATATCACATGATACTTATAATGCAATAAATACTTTGTTAAAAAATATATTCTAGAGTAGAAATTTTTACATAGAATGATTATAGTGAATGATTCATCATATATATAAAATAGTTGTTAGTGGGTATGAATATAAATAATGGAAATAAATATGAGATGAGTTTACATAAAAGTATTATGAAATATATTCCATCTAACAATATTTCAGCGTTAAGATGAAATACACATTCTTATTTTTCTAAATGAAAAGTATGTAAGAACAGCATTTTTTCCATTATTATAAATATATAGATCATTTTTGTATTGGTTATTTAAGGAGAGTTAATTATTAATATATTATAAAATATTTTTATATAATAAATGAATATCTGAAAATTAGAGTCTAATCCACAATAGATGTAAAATTCAAATCATGTTTCTTCATTGTTTACATTCATTAAATATTACATAATTCTTAACATTATTTCATAATGATTGATAATAATAATAAAGATGTATTGACTATATATCTTTTTTTAGATCACTGAAGAATAAACCAACATATCTATATCTCCATTGATATTTTAGGGATATAAGATATATGTGTGTTTGATGTATCTGTTAATTATAAATGTTAATATTATGTTGGATAAATTATGTCATCCTTGATGTATGGTAATTGTACTTTTAAAACCAGATGAGAAAAATAAATAACAAAATAGAATATTTATTAATTTATGTTAAAAGTAATGATATTACCAAAATTAAGATATAGATTAATAAAAAATATATTTTTTAATATTTTTTTATTTGAATTTAGGGTTTTTGATGAAAATTATTTTCAAAAGCCTATAAAAAACTTTTTAGTTCATATATCACATAAAAAATTATTCAAACCATCGATTTGACATTTAATCATAGTAGTTTGTCATATCAATAATGCCTTGTGTATTTATAATGTTATTTATTATTAGGACATTATTATGGTATGAATGAGGTCATACTCCTCTAAAGAGAATTTAGTTGTATATTTCAGAAAATGGGTATATCATTGATCATGGATAATAAAAATTAGAAGTACATACCATAATTTTGTATTTTAAGTCATTGTATATAATTTTAGCCATATTAAATTTAAATTATAATTGAAATATTTATTGACCTCATATATATATTGGGTTAAAGATCCCATATGTATTCTCATAGTAGATGTTTTGTTGACATTGTTTTTATTTACAATGAGTTCTTGTATCTAAATTATATTTGTAATTAAATATAATGATTATTAAACTATACATATCATTTCTATGACATATTTTATTTTCAGATAGAGAATGTTAATTTTTTCTCTATTTAATTATTTTCATTTTGTATCATGTGATATGTCTAAATGGAAGAAATCATCCATTGATGAAATAGATTTAAGACCCATGAATGATTAATTTTTTAAGAAATAAAAAGAATTATTTAGATTTTTGAAGATAGAATATATCATAGAAAATATTTTTGATAAAATTGGTATTTATTTATTATTACTTATTTTTTTAATGAGAGTTTATTAAAAATATTGTTCCAACAACTAACAGATAAATAGATAACTTAAAACTTCATACTATATAGAAAAAATATTGATATAAGAGGAATATGACACAAATTCTTGTGTTAACATTGATATTAGAATTCAATATGAGTATATTGAATTATTATATCCTTATTTTATGTAATATAAGTGTGAAAAACCTGATGATTAGGATTTTATTAGGTTCAAGGAGAACATTTTGGTTTAATGGATGATGATTTGATAGAATAGATAAAATAAATAAGGATCATGCTCAATAAGTGAAACGTGATGTTAGGCGAGTGTTATGGTAGTATAATTACTATATATTGAAATATTATTATAGAATGGATTACATAACATGAAATTTAATATCACTATACAGTCAATTTCATGTGATTTTTCACATACATTCTCCATAAAAATGTTTCCTACATTAAATTATAATTATTGTCAATTATCTGGTGATTAACAACTATTCACAACATAATATATATTCTTTGTATGATAAAATGGAATATTATTTATTTATTTGTAATGTTGTATTTGTTGGAATGGTTTTATTTTCAAATATATCTTTAATTTTTCTGTATTTTGAAGATTCAAAAAACAGAATTTTTTCTATAATGGTTATCTAATGTGTATTAGAATATATTTATTTGAAAATATTTTTATAAGTGATTATCCCATGATGTATGAAGTATTTATCTTCCATGTAATCAAAATTTATAAAAAACTATGTTGTAAGATTATTGAGTTATATAAGACTTTATCATATGAAGATAATTATTTCATTACACAATTCATATTCTTTAGTTATAATGAAAATATGAGATGACTCCCTCTTTTGAATAGTTTTTTTTGTAAAATATTATCTTACATGAATAATATATGTTATGAAATCTAATTTTAAAACTTATATAAAATATTTATATTAAACTAAAGAAAAATTAAACAAATTATTGAATTCTTTTTGTACTACAAAGAAAAGAACTAGATACATTACCTCATAAAGTCTCTTAGTTGTTTATAATACATCGAACAGATCAAATAGTTGAATGTGATATGAAGATATTGATTTTATGCATAAAGTATTCATTTTATTTCTAATTTCATGGTTAATAAATTCATGAGAATATCAATTTATGGATTATACATTTAAGGAATGACCCATTTTTAAAATTATTTCCTTGAATGTAATGATTTTAAGAATGAAAATATTTCTTCCATCATTGGCGCATGATTACATTATATATTTGGATGGAATTAAAATATTTCGTTTATTTCATGTATTATCATGATCTCAATGCTTTATTTTTTCAACCATTATGTTCATATCATGATTATGTTAACAATGATATTTGAAAGGAATATTTTATCAATGCATGAAAATGTGTTGATGAATATGAGTCAGATGAATGTCAGAAATGATTGGAATGCTCATACACATGAATTCCATTCATATATGTACATATAAGAAATTAAACATAAATGACCATGTAGTCATTACCAGTTATATATATTCTACTAAAGATCATCCCAATCTATACTATAACATCTATCATAATATCTTTATGAATAATCCAATACGTCCGGTAAATGATTTCATATATATCCTGCATAAAAATCAGTAAATGAATGTTCATAATATTTTATTTAAATATACTGTATGATTTTTGTATTTAGATAATGGATATGACCTCTAAAAGGATAAACTGGATGAATGATCTGGAGAATTTTTTTAATTGAAAACTTGTACTCAAATTGGACCCTTCTATTATAGGGATATTCTAGGTAAAATATTCAATATTGTGTTGTAGAGTGTTGGTGAAGTGTACTAGGGAATATTTGTTCCCCAAGCCTCTATAAATATCTTTTCTTCAATAAATTTTCATTAAATTTTCATTAATTCTACCAATTTTTATTATGTTACTATATTTGAATCATCATATATTAAGCAGGATGTAATCTGTATTGATTTCTTCTGGGACTTAATTGACACCCCTCTAGAATATTCTTAAATATATTATTTGGGACAACAACTGGTATCAAATATTGTTACTACTCAGTTCATAAATATAAATAATGAAGACAAAATATATATTTTAACATTTCTTCTAGGGATGATAAATAAGAAAATATTTTATGGATAGAAACCATATATTAATGGTAAAAAATATGCTTACTTGGTGTCTTTCATGACTATATACCATAGTAATATTTTATTGAATGTTTATATTAATATAGTAAACACCTAAATATTTCCAATGATAGATCCTAAGACATGGGATTCACCATCTAATGAAGAAATAGATCTAAAATCAAAATATATGAATTCTATAAATCAATGGATTATGACCAATTGAGTTTAACAGAGTATATCTATGCAAAACAACTTATAAAATGTGGACCACTATCATTGCATCATATTATGATACAAAAAATATGAAGGATCGTTTATATGATTCTTGAAAACATAATTTTAGTGCATTAAAAATAGATTAAGGGTAAATTTTTCATCAATTTACATGACGTATCACTGTGATTATTATTAACATTCCTACTCTTGGACAAACTATCATTGAACACCAACAAGAATTAAAATTTCATAGAGTATTAGAACAAATGTGGGGTGGAATATCTACATCAATTATACAATCTATGGAGGTAAATAATTCTAATATAAATATTTTCAATAGATCAGACATCATTTATAAATCTAAAATGGTTGCTGGAGATGGAAAGAAAAAGTTTTGGGGATATTAAATGATTCCTTGAAGGATTCAAATTCAAGGTTTTATAGGAATAAAAATAGCATTAAAATATTACCAAAAAATTAATTATAAGAATCCTCATAGAATTAAATATATAATTATGATTTTAAACAATTTAAATGATAATTAAAATGTTATATAAGATGTAAAGAATCTTTTATGGACATTTCAATAAATATCAATGTCATGGTAACCAGTCTAAACAGTTTTGACACAATGAGTGCATGAAACCCTATCCTAAGAATCATGATTGTCCAAAAATTAAGGATGATAAGAAGATATAAAATACTTAGAAAATGAATGGTTTTTATATGAATGATTTTATAGATATGAAGTCCACCTATAATTCATTAAAATATTCTATAACATGAATATATTTTGAACTATATTTTCAAATCGTTAATAAAAATGGGCTAAATCTGGGATATGGAACATTTGGATATGTAAATTATTAATATTCTTATGATAATTAATTTGAATCCAAATATAAAAAATCATTACAGGAAAATATAAATGAATATTTTATAAAAAACCTTGAGTTTTTATGAAGCTTTTTTTGAATTAATTTATCATTATGATATTTTTCATTTCCCATGACACTGGAAATAATTTTATTCTAAATATATATAAATATTGAAATTGAAATTCTAAAATTCATTTCACATGGAACTGAACTTACATTCGTTATATATGACACATACTTGTTGTATTTTACACACAATACAGACTCATCGTACATTACACGCAACACCAATAAGCTGTACTTTAAACGAATCAAAAATGTTTTTGTAGATCATCATTATATTATTATAACTATTTGATCAAAATATTTATAACCTATCTATTAAAAAAATTAAAATGAATAGTTATACTTACTTTTTAACTTATTTTTTAGTGGTTTTATATAAATAAAATATATTAATAATGGAATATATAATATTTTTGTTAATGTCCATATATGTTTAAAAATACAATTTATTCAAATAATATACATTTTATGTACTTCTATAAATAATTTTAAATTTATTTATTGAAAAATATATAAATTCATTTACAAAAATAAACATCATTTTTTAATTAAAAAAGTTGATATTATCCAATGGTGGTTTAATGGGATTTTCTGAGAAACATAAATTTTTGAGGAATATTGAAAAATACTGCTTTTTAGTTAAAAAATATCATTTTTCAATTATTTATTATTGTTAAATGATAATATATGTTTTATCAAAGTTAAAATTAGTTCAATATTTAATCCATTAAAGCAACTTAGTAATTTTTAAAAAATTCATTTAAAATTTTAATAGAATAACTTTCTAGACATTTCAACATCTCACAAATTTAAAAACCTGTTATTTCGTCCCGTATGTGGGGTTACTATTAATATTTGTTTTCTAAATTTATGAATTTAATTTATAAAAAGAAATATAGTAAATTTTAATAAGGATTATATTAATATTATTATTATATAAAATTAAATTTTTACCAAAATGATTAGTAAATTTGATTAAAATTAATCATAGTGATTAAGGTCAAATTAATCATAATTAGGGAATAACCACATTATTTGGGAACCAAATGAAATAAAAATATTTAAAAAACTCATTTTAGGTCAATGTTTCGTCCATAAAACTTATATAGTTTCATTACATAGGTTTTTATGTCATTTTTAGGTTGGTACATGTGTACACATAACTTGTTTTTAAAAATTCCATGTGAGTCATTTTCATTACCTATAAAAAGGATAGCACAACCACCACAACCTCACACCTCCCAAAACTATTATGTTCAGAAACTAACTAAGAAATAATCTTCCAGAAATCTCTCCCATAAACATATAAGTCGCCCCATTGGTTAGAGGAATCCCAAGGGAGACTTTTTTCACAAACCAAAAGTATATACCTGATTAAGAGGCTACATTTTCTCTCAAAATCCTTTCCATTATTTTCCTTCTTCACCCCCTCCACTATATTTATTTAATTATTTAATAACATTAACATATAATAAATATACTTGGATTATTTTATTATAATTCTTTTATATACACAAACACACACCTATAAATAATGTATATCGAAGATAATATTTTTGGGTACGGTGAACTACTACCTCACGAAATTATGATTGTTTGTTTTTTCTATTAATACCTTCCATTGTATCCATTATGATGGAAACTATATATATATATAATATGATATTTATTATATTTTTAATTATATTTATTTATTTTAATGATAAATACTTTTTTATACTCCATTTGGTGTTAATACGATAAACATATTTGTGGAAGTGTGGACTACAACCCCAACAAAACGTTTGGATTGGTTCACACACCATAAGGATTGTATAATGGATGGGATTAATGATATTATTTTAAATATATATTATATTATAATATTGATTTAATATTTAAATATATATATACACACACACAAACATATATATACAAATATTTCATCTACACACTTTCTTTCAATAATACAATAAAAATGGAAACAACGTTCAAACTTAATTACGACTTTCCATCTCCGTGAACGATGTACTATATTTTTTACGTCTATCTTCTATAGATTATTTTAATATAAATATATGGTATAAAAATTATATATTTATAAATATTTTCGTTCTATAATCACTATATATGTATAACTCTGAATGATATAACAAATTAAGACATATTTGAAGAACAAAGAAAATGTTGCCCGAAGTGAAACCATAACATAGGATCATTAACAATAATGTAATATAAGGTAATAATCTAACTATATATTGTATTATATATAAGAAAAGTATTCTATAAAATATGTATCATAAATATATATTTATTATATAGGAATCCTGTATGAGTACAAATATAGTCAAGACATAAGGAAATGTGATTTCATTTCTCACTTATTATATTCAACAGATAGATTCCATGATTTACAATATTTCCTTTTGTGTGGTGAATGCAATACCCATAATTTTATTTTATGTATCTTGTACATAAATTTATAGTTATTAATATGACAACCCAACTTTTTATTACACACTGAAACATTATTTATTACATAAACTCTTCACTTAATACTACATGAAAGATCGAGAGGTCTAGTGTCTTTGGGGCTTTGTAACATTATATAATAACATAAAAAATAAAACACACAACATAGTTATTGAAAACATTTTTTACATAACCATGATATTCCATCATACTCTACATTGCATTGGATAACATGAGGACATACATGTGAAAATGGTTATATATATATCCCTATAAGGGGGGAACAAGGAATAACATGAAAAATAAAATACGTATATGGAAATAGACATATCAATGGAGAATAAAAGTACATGAATATAATGACGTGATATATTATGATTATCATATCATGGAAATGTGAAAACAAAATTTAACATGGTATTAGCATGATCCAAGTCTCATTGCACATGTAGTATGAGTAAACCATCAGTTAACTTGAATTATAATGTGTAAACCCTCATGGAACTTGAATTCGTTTGAGTAAACCTTTATCGTAGGTGATTTATCTTTATAATAATATTTTCCCAATGCATTGTGGTGCTATCAGGGAACACCCTTCTTAATAATTTCATTTCATGCATTAGTGTTCCACATGGACCATATTACATGGATTCATTAATCATCATCAATTATTCCATGATAACAGAATGTGAAATTAAAAAACGAAAATCTATAATCAATAAGTAAATGTCAATAAAGTCGATCACCCTTTATGGGGAAATGGTCATGGTATTCACTATACAATGACATTGTCTTGGAAAATAGCGGTGAAATTTCGGCAGTATAATGACGTGACATTAGAATACATAAAAATGGTTGATGAGAGAGAAAAGGGTACCTCATCATATTTAAATGAAATGCATAGTAAGTGGGTCATATAGATACATGTCCAAACATATTTATTAAAAATTATATTCATAATACAAAAGAATTTTTTGAATGTATATGGAAAAAGTGAAATCCCTTATGGAATTTCAAAATGATAACATGTATGCGTGGAAGGCATTGATGAGGGAGAAATGGGTCTATCAACTTTAAAAAATAAATAGGATAGTACAGGGGAGGTTCAAAATCATACCCCAACAGTTATAATTGAAATTAAAGGTCATAACAATATTATGAAACTTGGATAAAATGAGAATGGATGAAGTCCCTTACACGGAAGTGTGACCCAGAGGCTTGGGAGGGGATTGGGAGAGGCATTGTGAGAGCATGGGGCTCCTTGGGAGGATTCTCGTGAGGGGAGGTCAGAGTATGGAAGAACAATAAAGGGATTGAGTGAGGAGGATGTGGGATATTGGGTAAATATTTATATGAAAGGAGATGTAATTATTTATTATTAAGGTGTGGGACACCACGCAATTAACTAATCAAAACGACGAAGAAAAACCATGGTTTTTTCCCATGGGTATTGCCAAAGAGGAGACTAAATAAATATTTTATCTAGAAAACTTCCTAAAATATTAAAATATTTTTCTTGATTATGTGGAGGTGAGTCACACACTCAAGGAAAACAATTAACAAAGATAAAACGTTTTATAAGTCATCGAGGGTCCTCTAAGGGTTTGAAAAATAATTAAAATAAATCTAAAATCACATTATATTAAGGATAAATCATATATTTTCCAAAAATATTTTTTATATTATTTTATTACATCACTATTGGGTTATTATGATGTCAAAAAATACATTATATATTTTAACGGTATTTAATTTTTCCAAAAAATTCATATGTCTCAGGAAATAAAGAAAAATTCACCATTGGATAATTTTGACGTCCTAATTGCATATATAATATTCATTTAATCTAATATTTTTCTAAATATTTGAATTTTAACTTTTAAAATAAAAAATGACATTTATCGTAAATTCATGAGTTTTGAAAAAAATAGTTTTCAAACCTTTATATAAATAACAATCATATTCATAGTAATTATAATAAAATATATAATATATAAAAAGTAATCTAGTAATAATATTTTATTAAAATTATTTTTGATTCAAAAACATATTAATTCATCAAAATTTATTTCGTAATTCAATATTAACTAAAAATGAAATTTATGTTTAAAAAACTATGTACAACATAACAATAATAAAATGAATGTATTTTCTTTATTATATAAAAATATAATTCACATAATCATATTTCTATGGTATTGTTACATAACCCCTTATAACACCTGCATAAGACCGAAGGGTATGGTGTGTGATGGTGATAGACTCTTTGGATGGCTCAGATAACATAGCTCGAGTGGTAATCTCTATCAACTTCAATTTCTCTAGTAGGAAGTTCTATTTGAGATTAACATGATCAAGCTAGGCTTGGTCTAGTTCAACAGAGAATCCCAAATAAGCCACCTCTTATTTGATCTCTAAAAAAATGGGCTTCGTATGGGGGAAGTCTACTGGGTGAGACAATCACTTCCATTTTATGAGTAAATTGGATTTGTTAATTCCCAATATTTATTATAATCGGGTGATAAAAGTTTAATGACTATATTAGAAATGGTCACAATTATTAATGGTATATTAAAATCCAAAAAACATAATACCCAAGATGTTTATATTTATATAACCATTTTACACAACATGAAATTTAATTAGATCAAGAGGAGTTTCCATTAATGAATGTTTGGTCATTACAATCTTCAACCCTTAATATATTTTTCCCTCGATGTTTTCTTTTCCCATACTAAAACAGATGTGGTTAACTTTTCATGGTCACTTTGTTTAATTCCCACATTGCTTCTTCAAATGTGTGGTTTCTACACAACACCTTGACGAGGGGAATTGTCTTATTTCATAGAACTTATTCTCTATGATCTAAGATTTTTATGGGTTTCTCCTCATAAGAAAGATCATCCTCTAACTATAATACATATGAAGAGAGTACATGTGAAGGGAATGGTTTGTACTTCTATAAGAGGTATACATGAAAATCATCATGTTCTTTGACCATGATAGGTGGAAGGGATAGTCCATAGGCCACAACCCCATCACGATCCAGAATCTCGAAGGGGATGATGTACCTAGGACATAACATCCCATTAATCCCAAACCTCATGACCTTCTTCCACAACAATATTCTTAGAGATAACATGACTCGATCTCTAAACTGAAGGTCTCATCAACAGTTATATTCATAACACTTCTTTTGACTTTGGGCTTCCTTAATATGTTTATGAATGGTTTTCACCTTCTCTACCATTTCTTCAACCATTTTAGGTACTTGTATCTTACGCTCAGCGACTTCATTCCAAAAATCCCGGTTCTGCACCTTTTCCCGTAGAGGGCTCCATATGGTTCTATTCAGATGCTTGAGTGGAAATAGATATTATTGGAGAATTCAAACAGTAGGAGATGTTTGTCCCATCCACTTTTGAAGTCCAATAGAACATGATCTTAACATATCATCTAGTGTCTAAATAGTTCGCTCATATTTTCAATCAGTTTGAGGATGATAGGATGTAGTGAAGTTCAGTTCAGTGCAATGAGCATGTCGGTAACTTTTCAAGAACATCGAGGTGAATCTTGGATCATGATTAGATACAATAAATATTGGTACTCCATGTTTCCTTAACACTTATTTGATGTAAATATGTGCATGTTTATCCAATGAGAAGTCATCTTGAATAACGATAAAATGATCTGTCTTCATAAGACGATCCACAACGACCCAAATGTCATTGTTTCCACTAGATGTCTTCGGAAGTCTAGTTACAAAGTCCCTGATAATTTTGTACAACTTAAAGGATGGTATGGGTAGTGGTTAAATCAGACCCTTAGACTTTTTCCTCTCAGCCTTCACATGCTGACAAACCAGGCACAATGATGTATATTCAAAAATCTCCCTTTTCATATTGTCGCACCAACAGTATTCTCATAGATCTCGATACATCTTTGTGCTCCCTAGGTGAATAGATAATGTTGAGATATGTGCATCATCCAGAAGCTTCTTCTTTATCTCTGGATCAGATAGTTCACATAATCGTGACCCAAATCTCACAATTCCATCCTTGTCAACAGATAACTCTATAGATTTCCCATTTTTTATAGCTTCAATCCTTTTCATAATTTCCACATCCTTTCTTTGAGCATCATTTATTGTCACCATGAGGGATGTTTTATTAATCATTTGAGAATGGATTGATGATGTTCCTCCCTTAATGATTTCCATTTCTACCCTCTATAAATCTAAGAATATTAGATCATTTTCAATTTTTTTAATTGATAATGATGCATGATCCTTTCTACTTAGAGAATCCGCCACCATGTTTGCCTTACCATGATGGTAGTGGATTGAGCAGTCATAATCCTTGAAGATTTCTATCCATCTTTATTGGTGCATATTAAGAACATTTTGTGTGAACATATATTTGAGGCTCTTGTGATCATTATATAGCTCTCACTTCTCCCCATAGAGTTAATGCCGCTATATTTTTAATGAAAATATCACAACCAAAAACTATTGATCATGTGTGGGATAGATTTTCTCAGGGAATTTTAGTTTCCATGAGGAGTAGGATATCACTTTATCATTCTGCATCAATAGATAGTCCATTCCCTTATTATAAGTAACACTAAGTACCAAAAAAATATCTCCACTCGTGGTTAATGTGAGTACGAGAACAGTGATATGCCTCTTTTCTAACTCATTGAAGCTTTATTCGCATTGATCACTCCAAGAAATCTTGAATCACTTCCGAGTTATATTGGTTGGAGGGTTTGACAATAGTGATAAATTTTTCTCAAATTGGCGATAATATTTAGCTAACCCTAAGAAGCTACAAATATCCATTAATAATGTTGGCCTCCGCCATACCTTTATTGTAGCTATCTAAAATGGATCCATAGATATCCCAATGCTTGTGATGATATGACCCAAGAATGAGACAACCTTGAACCAAAACTCACACTTGTTGTACATTGCATATAAATCCCATTTATCAAGTTCTCAAATATAGTTCTTAGATGATATTCATGATCCTACTTGGTTTGGGAATATATTATAATATCATATACAAAGAAAACCACAAATTTGTTGAGGAAATATCTAATGACTCGATTCATCATGTGTATGATGATTTTTGGTGCATTAGTGAGCCTGAATGGAATTAGTATGAATTTATAGTGCCCGTATCATGTACGGAAATCAGTTTTGAGGATATATTCCTTCATCACTCTTACATGACAATATTCTGACCGCAAATCCACCATGGATAAGTATTGTGCACCACACATCTGATCTAACAAGTCCTCAATTCATGGGAGGGGATAATTGTTATTTATAGTGATTTTTTAAATCACGCGATAATCAATGGAAAGGCATATTGAACCATCAGTATTCTTGAGGAAGATGACTGGTGCACCCCAGGGTGAAGCACATGAGCATATATACCCTTTATCCAGATTCTCATATAATTGTTTCATTATCTCCCCAAGCTCCACAACTGTTATTCAATCTAGAGTCTCAGATATGCTCAATGCCCTAGTCATAAGACAAATTGAGAATTTAACATCACTTCTAAGAGGAAGACCACGAAATTCCAAAGGAAACACATCATCGAATTATTTCACCATAGACACGTCTTCTAGTATAGTTTCATCATCTGACTAAATCATCTGAACCAGATGATCATGCACATAGGGTAGTCATATTCGTGCTTGAGATGATGGTTCTAAAGAAGTTCCATCTTCCTCCATTCACCTGTATATCATTAGAGGTAAATTCTCCATCTAGAGAGTGATTTCCCTACCATGACATTTTATGTTGGCTCAATATAAGGAAATCCAATCAATTCCAAGAATTGAATCAAATTCCACGAGAGGGTGTATTATGATGTCCTCTGGGAAGTTGAATCAAACGATTATGACTGGGGAGGAGTTATATTTATGGGATGCAATGACTGTCCCATTTTCTTTACTCAATGTTATATATAAATCTATGATTTGTGGTGGTGTTGGGATTAATCTACTAAATATTAGGGATAAAAAATAATGCATTGAACCAGAATGAAAAATAATGTTCATTATTATTGAACAAATAACTCGTGTACCTATCAACACTTCTTTGTTAGGGTTCACATCGGTAGTAGTGATGGAGGGAGATCGCCCTTATTTCCTTGAAGGTTTTTGGTTTCCTTCTAAATACCATGGATTAGGGAACATATTTTAATTTCTCCCTAGTTCTATGTAGTTAAAGCATTGAACAATGTGTTGAGAGTTGAACGGAGCGTTCCTCTCATTTTTCACAACTGTGGGTTTTTCTTGTCAGTAGTTAAAGGCTATGTGCCCTTCTCTTCTACACTTAAAGAATTTCCTTGTCCCCATCACGCAATTTCTAGGGTTATTCTTTCCACAACCTTGGAAAGTGGGGTGATGGACTATCTTAGCACCATTGGATTTATCAATCGGACAACCAAAATGGAAGTCCACCATAGGCTTCATATCCCCATGATACCCATGATAATCTTTGTTCTCCATTTTGACCTTGAGGGAACATTAGAAAAAAATTTCATAGCTATCGAGGTCATCGATTTTCAGGGCTTTCCATAGGCTAGGTTTCAGCCCACCAAAGAAGTGGAAAACCTTGCATTTGAGGGTAATAAAAAATATGGAGGCATATCGTTCAAGCATTGTGATGTTTTCCTCATACACTTCAATGGATTCGAAATCTTTTTTTTTCATTAGGTAAAGGAAGAACCCTTCCATTTTATGCCAAAGGGTGTGAGGAAACTATTTATTAAAAAACATCATCCAGAAATTTTTCCATTCAAAATCCTTGATCTCCTCTTCCTGCATCATATTTTTCTATCAATGACCGCCATTGATCAGATTTACCCTCCCTACGATAAGAATCCAAAATAACCACATATTTTTTCAGAACATTGAATGATTTTGAAGATCATTTCAATATATTTGATTAATTTTTTGGAGATTGAGGGATCAGAAGATCTGTTAAAAGTAGGAGGGATTTTTCCCATGAAGCTCTTGATAACGACTTGTTCTTTCTTGGGTGGGGGGTTAAACTTTCCTCTTCACCCATGTTTCTATTCTAATAATGATTTAACTGAAAGAGTATCATGACAATGTTTGTGATTCCTTCTCCCATCAAATAGTGAAACTCATTTGAACAATCATCACATTGGGCTTCGCATTGGTTGTTTTCCTGAGTCCTCTTATTACCATCCATTGTCTGAAAAAAAAATCATAGGGATAATACATATAGGGTAATCTAAGGAAAAAACTGATGACTTATAAATAACTTTTTTTCCTTAACTTATGAATCTATAGTCTTTAATCTATGTTCTCAATGATCTAATTCCAAACATATTTTCATAGGGGAATTTTATTTTTTAATTTCCTTAATAATGATTCATACTAAGCTTATGAATTTTCCAAAGCCTATCATCTGGTAGTGTCATAACCAATAGTGCTTCATGGCCCATTGTCGTGTACTAGGATGCCCTTGGACAAGCTCGAAACCCCTTATTAGAGTTTTCAATCCAAGGTACATCTGCGCCAGAGCCACCACTACCTGCTCGTGTCAAAAAAAGGATGTATTTGATTGATAATCCACATACAAAATTCTCACCAAAACATAAGTATTTTTTATTATACATTTTCTTATCCGAAAATCATTCACTAGGGATTTCTAATCGTAATCCCAAAAATAAAATAAACCTCCCACTAATACCATCTATGACAACTCTTCTTTTTATTACACACTTAACCATTATATATTACCTAAACTCTTCACTTGATACAACATGGATGATTTGGAGGTCTAGTGTCTTTGTGTCCTAGGAACATTATATAAAAACATAAAACAAAAAACAGACAAAATATTTACTGAGAACATCCTTTTCATAACCATGACATTCCCTCGTACTTAGCATTGCATGGGATATACAGAGGACATACATGTGAACAATGTAAGCTATAATGCCTTGTTAGGGAGTGAACAAGGTACAAGATGAATAAAAAAATCCATGTTAGGAAATAGGCATATCAATGGAGAATAAAATAACACGAACATGATGGATTGATATAGCATGATTATCATAAGATGGAAATGTGGAAACAAACTAAACATGGTATTAGCATGATCCAAGGGTCATTGCACAAGGATCTCAAGTAAACTATAATTTCACTATAATTAGAATGATAAATCCTTCATTGTACATGAATTATCACGAGTAATCCATCATTGAACATGATGTATCATGATACTAATTTTTACCAAATACATTGGAGCGCTATCAGGGAACACCATTCTTAATCATTTCATTTCATGTAGTAGTTTGCCACATGGATCATATAATGTGGATTCATTAAACATCATAATTTATTCCACAATAAAGGAATGTGTAATTAATAAATGACACTATATAATCCATAATTAAGATTTCAAAAAGGTGAATGAACTTGATGGTGAAATGGGAATGGTTTTCACTACCCAATGACAGTGGCTTGAAAAATTGTGGTTCAATTTCGACAGCAAAACAACGTGAGAAAAGAATTCATAAAACTAGTTGATAAGAGAGAACAAAATATATCATCATATGTACATGATATGTATATTATTGTTTCATATATATTCATGTACCAACATATTTAATGAAATTTAGATTCACAACACAAATTAATAGTTTGAATGTAAATGAGGAGAGAGAAATCACATACAGAATTTTGGTATGGTAATTAGTATAACTGGAAGGCATCGAGGAAGGAGAAATGGGACTATTATCCTTAAAAAAATAATAAGAAGTTATAGGGGAGGTGAAAAATCAAAACCATACATTTATAATTAAAAATAAAAGGGAATAACAAAATAAATAAACTTGTATAAAATGAAAATGGAAGGAATACCTTACTCGGAAGTGTGATCCCAATGGTTTGGGAGGGGATTGATAGAGGCTTTTTGAGAGCTTGGGGCCCCTTGGGAGTATTATAGATATATGAGGTCAGAGGTTGAAATAAATAAAAAGGATTTTAGAGAATAATAAGTTGGATATTTGGTGGGTTTATATAGTAAAGGAGACAGAATTCTTTATTATTTAGGTTTGGGACAACACACATTAATATAATCAAACCCACAAACCAGAGCATGGTTATTTCTGATGGTATTTTCGAAATGGGACCAGAAAACAATATTTTATCTATAATATTTCCTAAAATCTTAAAATATGAGGTATGATTATTTATAGTCGAGTCACACTCTCATGGAAAACATTTTAAAAGGATAAAATGTTTTACAAGTCTTGAAGGGTCCACAAAATCACTGAAAAATAAATCAAATAAATATACAATCTCATGATTTTAAGAATAAAACATATATTTTCTGAACATTTCATTTATAATATTTTATTACATCACTATTTGGTCATTATGATGTCATAAAACTCATTATATATTTAAATGGTATTGATTTTTTACCCAAAAATTCAATTATCTAAGAAAATTCTGAAAAATTCACCATTGGATAATATCGACGTCCCAATTCCAAAAATAATATTCATATTATCTAAATAATTTTCAATATATGTGAATTTTTATTTTAAAATAAAAACCGACATTTTCCAAAATTTCATGGGTTTTGAAAAAAATAGCTTTCAAACCTTAATAAAAATCACAATGATATTCATAATAAATATAAGTTCATTTATAATATAAAAAATTTAATAAAGTAATAATATTTAATTAAAATATTATTTAATTCAAAAATCCATTAATTTGTTAAAATATATTTCTTAATTGAGTATTAGCTAAAAATAAAATTTATGTTTTAAAAACTATTTTCAACGTAACAATAATAAAATGAATGTATATTCTTTATTAAATACTATTATAATGGACATTATCATAGTGCTATTGTATTATTAAAAATCCCCATATAACACCAATATAAGACCGGATTGTAAGGTGTGCGATGATGACAGTCTCTTGGGGTGGTTCAAACAATATTGCTCGGGTGATAATCTCTAACATCTTCTACTTCTCCCGTAGGTATTTCTATTCAAGTATAACATGTGAAAGCTAGGCTTGGGATTCGTCAAGGGTGATACTCAATGATGCCACCTCCTTTCTGAGAACCAAATAATGGGATTTGTGCTGGGAATGTCTACTTGATGAGGCAATCACTTCCATTGTCTGAGTAAATTGGATTTGTTAAAGCCCTATATTTAAACTAATCAAGTGATTAGTGTTCAATGGCTATATTAGAAATAATCAAAATTATTTCTAGTATTTTAAAATCCAAAAACATAAAATCAAAGAAGTGCATATTTTATATAACCATTTTACATATAAGACATTTAATTAGATCAAGAGGAATTTCCATTAATGAATGATTGGGTTGTTACGATTAACTAATCCAATTTATGAACAATCTTTCATGGGTTATGAACATTCTCTTCCATTTTATGAACTAAATTTTAGTGGTCTCAATTTTACTTATTTGAGACTGATGTATTTTTTTAGATATAAACACTTTTTTTGAGGTTTTAATACTTCTATTTTTAATATTATGTCCTGAATCTAATTATTTTCATACAAATTTATTCATCGTTTAACTTATTTTTCTTACATGAGGAGTATGATACCAAGTAACCAATTTGTTATAGTTTGTTGAGATAATCAAATACCTTTTCAATATTTTTATTTTTATGTTTCCCATGACAAAATATTATGATCCCTATATCAAGATCACTCATGAGTTTTTTAGGATTTTTTTTTCAAGATATCATCAAGATTTAGTACCATTTTATAATCTATGGTACATAAGATAATGTTTTTATGTAAAATAGGATAATATATCTCTTCAGTCTGAAATATATTGATTTATAAAAACCATTTTTTCATAAATGTTTTAAATATTTTAGCTTTTAACGATATTAAATATTAATTTAATATAAAGTGGAATTTTTTATTTTTTTTGTTTTTAAAAATTTCTTTATATGTGTTCAGATATATTATCAACAAAAATGTTTTCAAAATTTTATATGTTATAAAAAAACCATTCAAATAAGAAATGATATTTTATTTAGGAATAATTTTCTAAATGATATTTAAAAATCATTTTCCCTCTATGATGAAATACATTTGTGGTTATCATTCCCTTCTAGCATATGATAAAAATGATGCATTCATATTCAATATATGAAGGTGTTATTAACAATTTAATGGCTTTTATGAAATCCATTTCTCTTGTGTGGGGTATATAATTTTGAAACCCTCTTCTCTTCATGGGTTATGCATTGATTTAATGTTTAGGAAACCTATCTATTTTAAATTTTTTTGTTGTGGTGAAATGTTAATGATACTATTTTCATTTCTAGGGTTTTTATTTTCTGAATATATAACCTATCTATTTTTATGGTTCATGATATGATGAATGTTTTATTATCATGTGGATCATTTATGAATGATTTTATTATGATATTGGTGGAACCCGTATCTCTATCTAAAGCATTGGGTAGTGAATATTTGTATGTGAGCTCAAAGGGTACACCAGTTATATCACATGATCAAAAACAAAAAGGTACATCAGTTGTAGCCTAGTTCTAAAAAATGAGAGTACAAATGTAGTAGCCCAAACCCAGAAAAAAATAAGGTGATGTTGAGTAAATATGATTTCCTATGAAAATTGTATTCTTTTTTGTTTTATCAATCACAAACACATTTTATTAAGGAAAATTTTCTTCCACTAAGAAACAATTTCTTAAGGAAAAGTTTTGTTCTCTAAGAATGGTTTTGACTTTTCCAGTCATTCCCAAGGATATAACTGATGTTTTTATATCTAAATACTACCATATTATCCTTCATTAGAAGAAACATATTCTTACAAAGGAACCATCCCATTATTTCCACATGTATAGGTCATTCTGAAATTTCAAGGAAATTAGACCGTTAGAAGTGGAATTTGACCATAAGAATTCATCCTTATAAATACCCAGTCAATTTTATCCATTTACAGTGTTTGTGTTACAATGTTTCTGTGAAAATCATAGATGTGCTAATACTCTACATAGCATTGCTCGATCTATCATTTGAAAATGTTTTGAATAAGTTGTTATGTAGTGAACAACTTGTTCTACTTTCCTATTGTGAATCTGATTGTTCTGGTTCAGAATCAAGGGCTTCCGGGGATATGAAGGAAGAGGTGCCGATTACACACTTAATCAATGGATTTTAGGGATTTTATAATAGATACCGATCTTCACATCATGGGCTTACCGTAGTTTGGGATTGACAAACATTCAAGAATGTATAAATCAAGGGTCCTATATATATGGTTGTTGGATACCCATCCCCTTGGGTTAAACTATTTTTTATTACATGTTACTTTTTACAAGATTATTTCAAATTCAACTAAATTTAGTTACAAATAAAATTTGTAACATTATTTCCATTTTATATTCTGGTACAAACTCTTATTCTGATTTTAAACATTTTAAGTAAGATTTATTTCTCTTGTAAACATGTTTAAGTATCATTATTGGATCTATATTATCTGATCCAAAGAATGTTAGTATCATTATTAAGGACTAATGTGTTTATGAATTCTTCTATGTTTAAAATCATTAAAAATATATTTTATAATGGATAATAACTGACAATTTTAAACCAATAATTCAACTCGTCTTGTAGTTCAGAAAACTATATATACATTTTTATCCTACAATCGGTATCAATGTTGGCCTTTGAGAACCCTATACTTGTATATATGTTTTCTCATTCAATATTTCTAACATAATATTACTTTTTAATTTTTGTCTTATCGATTTTACATTATAAAATATTTGGTAATAAACATTTTCAACTAACATGTTTTGTCGAATATAATATTTTTAGAATGGCAAGATGAAACATTCGATCAATAGTCAAAATAAAACCTACAAGACCACCAATTTAGGATGGAAATGATTATGAATACATGAAATATAGGATGATGAATTTTTCTATCAGTACCAGTGTACCTAATGTTTTTATATTAACGAGATATTACATGATTCTTAACAAAGAAATCATCAAATTCACCAATTAATAAAAACAAGAGTATCAGTATAACATTTAGTTACAAAATAATTAATTATGGTTTATGATTGGGAACATCTATAGCCAAATTTCATCATGTAAAGCTAGTAATAGTATATGGGAGAAATTATAAGTTACAAATTTTGGCACATCAATGGTTATTGAAACATGAAGAGATATTCTTAGAGCTGACTGCAATGGTTTTGTATTTCCATACAGAGTACAGATATGTAAAGTTCAAAAGAGGTTTTTTAAAATTGTTGAAAATATACAATCAATCAGAGAAAAAGTCATAGATGATGAGATTCCTATACACATGATTATTGATTTCATGTTTAACAAGTGGGAATCTAAGATAATCACTATTAATGAATCGAGGAATGTTACAACAGTTACTCGTAAAGATTTATTTAGGAATCTTCTACAACAATTGAATAGAATGAAAAGAGATTAAAATAATATTAAGGGGAATAATGGAAGTGTTACTTTTAAAACCACTTTTAATCAAATTAAATCCAAAACCCCATAAAGAGCTACCATGTGAAGGTCTACGAATTTTGTTATATAAGTCTCAAGTGACAATGATCATTCAGAGAATGAACTATGCAATATTTCTCAGTGGACAAAAAAGATTTTGGGAATGAAATAATTCCAATATATATAAAAGAAGAATGATTTAATGTATAAGAATGAATATAAAGTGACTTGTTATCAATGTAAGAAGATTAGAGATATCAGAGAAAATTTTCCTATGTTTATAATGAAATAAATAAAAGATGGTCATTCTTAATGGAATAAGAATACGTACAACAATTCTTAAATGAAAAATGTATTAAAAACTAATGATTCACAGAGTGCTAGTGGTGGATACTATTCTGATGAATATTTAGATATCGATTCTTTTATACATAAGAATATTGGTCTTATATCCAGAACTCCTATTGAATATCAATGTCTCAGGGATATGTTAAACATTGATGAATCATAAACCAACATTTCTTTAACTTCAAATTAGCCTAATAACCAATATTATGAATCTTCAGAAGAAGAATATTCCCTATCAGAGTACAATACATTACCTTCATTTGAAGAAGTATCTTGGTTTTCCAATTTGCATGATAATAATAATATTATGATTATTATGAAACATGATTGAGAAAATTGTAGAATCGATGTTATATTAAAAGATGTATCAGATCATTCATAATATTTGGATCTGATAACCATCTATTCTGAAAAGTATTCAAAAAAATCAGGAAGAATTAAATTATGAAAATGATAAACATTATAAAGATCTTGAAAAAGTTATTTCTAAGAAAAGTTCTTTTGAGAAAAAGTCAAATTCTAAAACTAATAACTATTTGGATATTAATTTATTCATTAAAAAATATGAATTTCTTTCATTAAGAAAAAATTTATCTAACATTATTTCATGTAATGAAAAAATTGATAAAATATATTCAAAATATCATCCTATTAGAAATAGTTCTAGATTTGGTTATTCTCAATCAAAAACTATTTTCAGTAATAAATATTTATGTTCCCCAAAGTGCTCATTTTTGCACTAAATTTTTAATATGGTAGAAATTGGGAAAAAAATTGTTCATTGAATAAAAATCATTCATTATTTTATCATAAATCTCACATTTTGAAAAAAAATGTGGATATCATTGATTTTAAATTGTAACATTTCTAGATCCAAGAATGTTTGGATTTTAACGTTAAAATAATTTTTTTAGGAAAGAAAAATTTTGTACCACCCAAAATGCATTGTACGTGGATAGTAGATGTTCCCAGAAAATTACAAGAAAACAAAACCTTAATTGAAATGATTATTAAGATGAAACCTAGAAAAGTTAAATTTGGAGACAATGATCAATGAGAAATTATTTGTATAGATAATGTCGTACATCTTTGCAAAGCCTTAATTTCTAATTTTTTATTTGGTAATGGTCTTAGGAACATACTTTTATAAATAATCCAATAATGTGATAAAGTCTACCTTGAAAATTTTGGGAATGATAAATTCCTAGTACACATTTCCAATGATTATTTTATTCTCTTTGACCGTAAGCATAATAATGTTTATACACATAATATGGAAGAACATAGGGGACACGAAATACCTTTCCTTAGTGTAATGGATGATCAATAATGGTTACGACCTAGATGACTAGGACACTAGAATCTTAGAATCGTATGAATACTATCACGGAAAAGACTTGTTAAATATCGACCACCTCTAAGATTTAATCTTTCAAAAGTATGTGATCCATGTCAATATCAAATAAAACCTAATTCAAAAATTAAATCAGATATTATAGTATCATCATCTGATGAATTAATGCCAGTGCATATAGATCATTTGTCCAACACAAACTAGAAGTATGGAAGAAAAAATAATATGAATTTTCATTAGTTGATGATTACCATAAGTTTACTTGGGTCAATTTTCACATAAAGAAATTTCAATCCTTTTCATATTTTAAATATTTTTCATAAAATGATAAAAATTAAAAAAACAATCAATTAATAAATATTCCTAATGATCGTGGAGGAGAATTTGAAAACTCATATTTTGAATCATTTTTTAGTAATAATGGAATTAATCATAAAAACTCACCATTATGAACACCTCAATAAAATTGTGTTGTCCAAAGAAGAAATTGTATTCTATAATAGAAAACCAAAACAATGTTGAGGGAAAAATATATTAGTAAACACTTTTTAGATGAAGTTGTTAGTACTTCTTTAAATACTATAAATCATGTTTTAATCATAACATTACATAATAAAACACTTTTTGAGTATCATACAGGTCTAAAAAATCATATTTCTTTCTTAAATATTATTGGAAACAATGTATTCTCTTGAATACTAATGATAAATTACATTAATTGCCTCCCAAATAAGATGAAGTAATTTTTGTGGGGTATTCCACTTCTTATATGGCTTATAGATGTTTGAACAAAAATTTGTGTACTATTGAAGAAATGGTACAAGTTATTTTTAATGGAACAAAACGTTTTGTTTTTAAAGAAGCATATCCTACATATTTAGATGTGTTTTCAAAAATATATTAGAATCCTTTTATAGAATATGCTTCTAATTAGGAAAATACTCATGAAATTGTTCCAAATTTATTTAACCCATAATATTGTTTACCTTATGTTGATGAACATGTTTTAAAAAACCCATATATGTTTTTTTATTAAAAATCATCACATGGATAGTATCATTGGTGATGTAAGTAAACCACTAAGGACTAGAATTCCTCTATGGAAAGAAGTAAAGCATCTAGATTTTCCTTCACAATTAGAACATAAAAGTAATGGTGAATCTATTGTTGATGATGATTGGATTAAATCATTCAAATTTGAACTGAATGTATTCAAAAGTAATAATGTTTAGAGCTTAGTTGAAATTCCAGGAAAATGTACTATAATTGGAGTAATTTGTGTCTTCAAACAAAAATGTGATGAAAATGAAATCACTTTAAGAAATAATGAATTATTAGTTTTTAGAGGCTATAATCAACAAGATTGGATAAAATATGATGAAACCAATGCTCCAATAACTATAGTTGAATCTATTCATATTCTACTAGCCATTGCAGTATGAAATAATTTCTAAATTTTTCATAAGGATATGATGTTAGATTTCCATAGTAGATATTATTATGAGGATGTTTATGATAAATAACATCTTTTTTTGAAGACACACAACATCCTCAACGTATTTACAAATTTACCAACCATTATACAGACATAAAAAATCACTTAAAGCATGGTATGATAAACATACCTGATTTTTTATACAAAACAATTATTTCATTGTAACTAGATATCCAAACCTTTTTTTTGATGAAAAAATAATCAGATAAACACATCATTACATAACTGATCCCTTTTCCAATCTCATGAAATATGAGTTTGATATGACTATTATGAGAGAGTTATAATTTTTCAATGATTTTCAAATTTCTCAAAAACATTAATGAACATTTATATATCAACATAATTATATTAATGATATCTTTAAGATGTACGAATATCACAACAGTAAACATATAAATATTTCAATTAGTCCCACAAACACACTTGATCTTGATGATTTTGGAAAAATAGTAGATCAAACATCTTTTAGAGGGAATATAGGAAGTCTATTTTATATAATAGTTATCCATCTGGACTAAATGTTTTCAGTATGATTATGTGAAATATTTCAAACTAAACCAAAATAATACCATTTAAAATGAGTCAAACTATCTATTCACTATTATGGGAACCATGTATTTAGGACATTTTAATTCTTCTAGAAACGATTTTGTGTTAAAAAAAATTTTGGATGTTGAATTTGGAGTTTGTAAATCAGATTTTAAAAGCACATTTGAAACATTTCATTTCATTAGAGATTATTTAGATTCATGGTCATAAAATAGTCATCAATCAATATCACTTTCCACTTGATAATCTAAATATTTAGTTGATATACATTGTTGCGATCAAGTGTTATGGATGTCACACATACTCATAGACTATGGCATGAGTTTTTCCAAAACTGAGATAATGTGTGATAATTCTAGTACCATTTACATTAGAAAAAACCATACACATCACTCTTGTTCAAAAGACATAGACACAAGGAATAAATTTCATAGGGATATCACTCTTAAAATATATGTCATACTCTAATTAATCAGTACAGAAGGTCACCTTGCTGACTTATTTAAAAATATTTACCCTTCAATAGATTTTATTACATTAAAAATATGAATTATTATATTAAGGTAGTCATCCATATTAACATTATTTTTGAAACCTATAACCTGTCACTAAGACTATCCTTTTCATAGGGGGAGTACATATGATTATTCTTTTATATTTCCTTGGTTAATTTTTTTTATTCCAAACCAATATTTTTTTCCAGACCCTAACATGTTACATTTCCCTAAAAAATTTAATATTAACCTTATCCATAATAATAAATCTTTCAAAGTAATCAATAATATATGTTTTTTTACTTATATCGTTATAATTTCACTAGTTTTGGGTATTTTAATATGGATTTAAGATAACCATATAGGATTCAATTTCCTAAAATCTGTTTTTTATCATTAAAACCACAAAATAATCAGAACATATAAATAATGTATTAGAATTGATATCAACAGTGATATTAAATCGTGAATGTCTCAAATGTTTCATTGATCTGGGAATATATATTATCACCATGAAACCTATATTAAGGAACCCACCCCCACTCTTCACATCCCACATCCATTTTCTCCATGTTTTTTAGACAATTCACATCCACCCATAAATTTGTCATTATATTTTCACATTCTAATTAATATTAAAATGTCTCTTGAGAGCTCCTCACATACTCTGATGACATCCAACAAGGAACTTGAAGATTGGACAATATTCAGGAAAATGTTAGTGGACAAATTTTATTTCCATGTATGACTTCATTATTTCATAATTCATAAAGATAAATGGATGGGAAAGCCTCTATTTAGAAATGGAATAGAATTGGGTTTCAATTAGTGATGATTTAGTTATAGTGTTTTATGTGACAATTCATTTTTCGTAAATTGGTCGAAAACATATGTTTAACTTTAAGAGTTATAGAAAAACTTCCTCGATGACTTATAAGAAGGTTGTGATAGTTATAGATATAACCTACGAAGTAGATAAAATTTTTTAACATAGATTTACAAATAAGGTAGTTGCATTTGAAAAAATTTAGCCCATTCTATGCCTTAGGGTTATGGGAATGAAGATGCCCAAAATATCATATCATTGATCAGACCACAGATTAGTGGTCCTTTGGATGCAAGGAATTTTTATTCCAAGTAAGGTTGTTAAGGACTCTTTAACGATATGGGATACATTTATGAATGACATCAAGGTGAATGTAAGATTGTTAAACCTCATTATGTAAATTCTCATAACTATCAGTAACATTAAAAATGGAACCATCAAATATAAAATCATGATTTACCTTAAAATATTATTGAGGACCATTATCTTATCCATAGACTCCTTGAAAATATATTGTATGTAGAAGGGAACAACAATAAAGATCATGTATTTATGTGTTGATAACTTGAGAAGAATGAAAATCTTATTCATTAAAAAGTAAGGAGAATTCCATGTTCTTCCTGAAATAGATGAAAAAGATGCTAATAAACAAATATACAATGGAGAAATCTCCATGGAATCTAGAAGGAAATGAAAATCTAAAGAGATGGAACCATAGGAATAAGAAAGAGTCACTGACCCATTATTCGCTCCCTCCAAACACTTGAATTAAAATAACATTTATGATGATGTTCTATAATAATGTAGATATATTAAAATGAAAAATATTGTTGATGGTTTAGTTATCACGATTGACCCCACCAAGGATATAGACATAAAAATCGACGAATTTAAATATATTGAGATGAAATCTAATGAAAAGATTTTGATGATGAAAATTTTAGAATCTTATATTATCCAATCCTTGGAAATGAAAAATGATGTGGCATTTGAACAAGTTCATATAAATGAATCAATCAGGAAGGAACACATGATTCCTCCAGCACTAGTGGAAACCTAGACTCCGATACTAGATAAGGGGAATAATGATATTTCAGTTCCAAGGAAAATTTTATAAGAAAATGTAATCCAGTAAGAATAAGAAGAAGAATAAGGGGAAAGAAAATAAGTTGTAATAATTATTGATGAATATGAAGAGAAATATATCCCTTCCAAAAATATATCAATAAGAACATCCCATGATTTATCCACCAAGACAATTTTAGAAGAGCAATCTATTCAGAAAGATGATTTTTCTATGGATGATATCAATAAAGTCTCTTAAGATGATGAAAGTTGTAATGATAATATTTTACAAAGTGTTGATGAAAATGATGATAAATAAGATTATGAAAACATTGCTGATAATGATATTGATAAAATTGTTGGTAATGAAGAAGAAGAAGTATATTATAGAAGAAACCATGTTTTTGATGTGGAGCATGATGCTCAAAATATTGAGAATAAAATATATAACAAAGATAAAGGAACATAATATTTTTTCAATACACCTATGAATATTGTTGTTAAAAAAACAATGATGGATTTTATTTGTAATGACCCGAAATTTTGAATAAATCTTGTTTCCTAATTTTGTGTGTTATTTTATTTTTCATACTCAACAAAACTGTTTCATTTGATAACATGAGTATAATTAAAATGAGACTGTTGGGTTTTGACTATTATATGACCGTTAGTTAGTATGACCGTTGAAAACTGAATTTTGCGACTTTTGTCTCTTAATACAAGTGATCGTGGTTAATTAATATAGAATGAAGACTCGATGGCCTCACCCAATTGTCTTGGACCGATCAAAGCCCCTCTAACAGAACTTGGGAAGGAGGTAGCACCACTGGGGTTTGCTCTGGACCAAACCCAAGCCGAACTTCGTCGTGTGAAGCTAGAACAGAATCGCCATCATGAGAAATTCACACTGTTAGAAATTACTACTCATGTGATGTTGGCCGAGCCTCCCTCAGATTCTCTCACCTTAGCACACCTTACAGTTAGGTCCTATGCTGGTGTGATAAGGGGCTATGTAAAGAGACCGTAACTTCCTTGTGTAATCCTTTGTTTTAAATAAAAATTTTGATTTCTTTATATGATGATGTTTATGAATTTTCAAATGTCCGGATAAATATAGTATGCATATTTTTGGTGAATTTTAGAGGAACGATATTTTAAAAAATGTTTATGTAAACCTTATATAATTAAAAATGTGTAATGATTTTCAAAAAATGGTCTTCTACAATTATGTTCAGTACTAAATTTAGAGTCTAATAAGATCAACTTAATTTTTTAATGAATTGTAAATTATGAATAGTGATTTTATGCTTCGGATTAGTAATATGACCAAATGGATTAGTAATGTCACTTAAATAAAGCATTAATATAATCTAGTCACATTGATTAAGTAATGTGATTCAAAAAATGGTTAAATAAAGGTTTCATAAATTATTAGTCAAGTATTAGTTTTTTCGGGTGAATAGTGATTTTTATTTAGAAATTTAATTAAAAATATTTTGAAATTTATTTTTATAAAATGGATTTCATTTTTGAACTCCGAGCATCGATATTATGTTAGGGTAATTTCTGGGGATATCTCTGAAAAAATGAATTTTTGGTGATTAGTGTATTTATTTAAAAATTAAATTATAAATATATAGAAAATTATTTTTATAAAATTGTTTTCATTTTTTAAATCAGAGTTTCTATATTTGGTTAAGGTTAAATTTTGGGATTTTTCTGAGAAATATGAATTTTCGATGAATAGTGAAAATACCGTTTTTTAGTTACGGGTGTTTAATGACATCATTAAATGATGTATTATGTATGTAAGCAATATGGTCGACTTAGTAATGGTAAGATACGGTATGAGGTGTCCCAAGTGGCCAATACTATGGGAAAATACCATGGGAAAGCCCATGGTTTTTCCAAAACCACTAATAAGGTGTCCCTTGGCCATTAATGCCTTGTCCCCTCACTTTCCCTATAAAACCCAAGCCATTCTCTCATCCATTCGACTCCCAAATCTCCCCAAACGAAGATATGGTCTCATTACCTCACAAGGGGTCCTCCCAAGGTTCCCCCAAGCCCTCAAGGTCCCAACCGTTGAGTTTTAAGAGTTATGTTTTAAGGTAAGGGATCATACCTCCCTCTTTTGTTCCAAGTACTCTCTTTTATGTCTTTTTATTTATGCTCCATGTTATTGTGTT
Organism: Viscum album; assembly: GCA_963277665.1. NCBI lineage: Eukaryota > Viridiplantae > Streptophyta > Magnoliopsida > Santalales > Viscaceae > Viscum > Viscum album. The sequence goes on along the minus strand of OY728151.1, from coordinate 12,299,296 downwards.
GGAGGATGTTATTTTATATTATTATTACTTCCTTTTTCATGTTCATATGAAGAGAGACCCCCTATTTCTCTCATCAATTCGTTTTAAGAATGTTTACGTGGCGCAGTTAGGCTGCTGAAATTTTAAGCGAGTCATTCACCTTTCTCATTTTTCATAGTTCTACTTTCATGTCAAGTATTTCATGTTCCTTTTTATTATGTTTGGGTATGTTATCTATATCTATCATACTTATTTTTTTTCATATGATAACAGACCCTATTTGAGCTCGTCAACTCCTTTTTGTCGAAGTTTAAGTGGTGTCGTTAGGCTGCCGAATTTTTAAGGGATTCTTTCACTTTTATCATTTTTCAATGTTCTACTTTCATGTCAAGTCTTTCAAGTTCCTTTTTTATGTTGGGGTATGATCTCTATATATATTGTACTGATATTATATGTTCATATGATGAGAGACCCTATTTAATATTGTCAAATTCATTTCTTTTTGAAGTTTAAGTGGCGCTGTCAGGCTGCCGAATTTTTAAGGGATTCTTTCACCATTCTCATTTTTCAAAGTTCTACTTTCCTGTCAAGTCTTTCAAGTTCCTATTTATTATGTTGGGGTATGATATATATATCTATCATACTGATCTATTATTTCTATATTATGAGAGACCCTATATGATCTCCTCAATTCGTTTTTGTTGATGTTTAAGTGGTGTCGTTAGGCTGGTGAATTTTAAAGGGATTCTATCACCATTATGATTTTTCAAAGTTCTACATTCATGTAAAGTCTTTCAAGTTTCTTTATATTATGTTGGGGTATGATCTCTATATCTATCAAATTTAAATTCTATGTTCATATGATTAGATACCCTATTTGATCTAGTCAAATTAATTTTTTAATGAAGTTTATGTGGCACCGTTATGTTGCCGAATTTTTAAGGGATTCTTTCATCTTTCTCATTTTTCAAAGTTCTACATTCATGTCAAGTATTTCAAGTTCCTTTTGATTATGTTGGGGTATGATCTCTATTTCTATCATATTGATCTTCTATGTTCATATTATGAGATACCCTTTTTTATCTCGTCAAATTCATTATTTGTTGAAGTTTAAGTGGCACCGTTAGGATGCCGAATTTTTAAGGGATTCTTTCACCTTTCTCATTTTTCGATGTTCTACTTTCATGTCAAGTCTTTCAAGTTTCTTTTTATTATGTTGGTGTATGATATCTATATCTATCATACTTATCATCTATTTTCATATGATGAGAGACCCTATTTGACCTCATCAATTTATTTTTTTGAAGTTTTAAGTGACACCGTTAGGCTGCCGAATTTTCATTAGGGAAATCTTATTTTTCTCTTCCTTACATGTTTTTCAATTCATAGGGTTTGTCTTTAAAATTCCATTACCATGTTCTTATATCCATAATTTTCTGTCCCTATACTATTATATGAATCATTTATGAGTTGGTGACTCATGTCCCCTCTCTTTTCAATGTTTTCTAAAACCCTGTAACATAGCCGTTATGCTGCAGAATTTTCGTCTCAAAATGTCTCTCTCTTTTTACAAAATTATTTTATTTTATTAAGTGAATACTCAATTCTATTTCATCTAATGGGGTATTCACATAAATACCAAAATGTTCTATTTTAAATTCTTACATTTACATACATCAGACCCACTTTCCTTTTCTGCGGGTTTTAAAGTGACACAAAGATCATGTCTTTAAAGCAGTTTTTAAAACGTTATGATTATGAAATGAAACCCATTCATTTTATGCTATATGGGTTGTTTCTGAAATAATTTATGATGATATATGTGGATCACATGATAATAAAGACATGTCAAGGGTGCTCCCTGATAGAACTCCAATGCATTGCGTAAAGACTTAATCTCTAGAGATGACCATTTTGACTGATTCCTTGGTGAATAACCTTGGTTATTTTTATTGACACCTTGGGGATGGACAATGGTGAAATAGAAATTATTGTCTCTATTAAATGTTTTAGCCACATATTCAAGTTAATAAAAACGTTATTTTTATTATGATATGCCTCATGATTTCTTTATCATTCCTTAATGTTCTTTTTCATGACATTGTTGATGTATCTCATGTTCACATGTTAAATGTTTCCACTTATTTCCCATACTGGGCCTTCTGCTAACCATTTCATTTGATGTATGTCCCCGGGTTATGAGATGAAGTAATGAACCAAGGATGAACATAAGGAAAAGCCTTTCAAGTGTTTAAGAAGAATGTTTTTTTGTTTCAGGTATTATGTTCCTGGTTTCCAAGACATTAAACCATAAAGATCCTCCGTTTTTTATAATTTAATGAAAGTTTATGCGACAAAAAGGAGGGATTCTATAGTTGGTATCAAGGGATGGTTTAGTTATTTGTGTAAATTAGGATATGAAAACTTTATGAAGAAACCTATAGAAATGTTTAAATATAGGAATCCTTCCTGGTATTTTGGTGAGTATTGAGTAAGGGGTTTCCATGAAAATACATCCTTGTCTGTATATGAGCAGGTAGAGGTGGATCTGGCACAGATGTACATAGGGGTAAAACACCAAAACACCGCTTTGATCTAGACTCAAATTGTAACTGGTACACAACAACGGGCCTTGCTGCACTCTTGGTTACGACACTCCCAGGGGATATTCTTTGGTCAATTCATAAGCTTAGTATGTACCATTATTAAAGGAACAAAGATAAAATAAAATAAATATTCACATAAGAATATATGATCATGGATAACCTAGATTGGAACCTAGGGGATCACAAGTTAGGGTATAATATTCTTCTACAAGTTATCCTTATATGTTTTATGTTCTTTTTCATGATTATTGGATAATTATTTAGGCCCCTAATTGTACTTTATTTTCTTAGTTAATGGTGGTAAATGGAAGAACATGTCCCAAAAACCAATGTGATAGGAAATGTGATGATTGCTGTATTAATATGACAGAGATGATTAGGGGATTAAAAGATCATTATTATTTTGGAAGACGTTCACTATTTTGGGAAACCTATTTGATCGAGGTAAAAAGATTACTACGGTATTTTCTTTGAGGAGTAAAGTTTGACTTATATTATGAAGAATCAATTAATTTATGGCAGACTTATAGTAATTTGGGTTACTTATAGAAATGATTAACCTATCCTATGGTAAATATGTTTAGGTTAGTTACTTTTGTTATAAGATGTTAGGAGTGGTTGATATTGTTTGGAGATGAATGATAAAGTTTACCATGGATGACTATGTCATCAAATCGTTCCTGTATTTGGGTTTCAATCTTAGTTTGGTTTATTTTGAGGATTTTTAAGGACATTTCTTTACGGAATGGTCTATGATGAACTTTGGGTAGTACCGTGGAACTTTGAATATTTGAAGTAGTTTCTCTTCCTCTGGGGTTCTTTATTTTGGAAGAGTTGTTTTATCTTACCCTTTCTATTTTTGGGATAATGTTTAAAGATAGAAGAAATATATAGTTAATATTTGGTGGATTATGTGATTCTCTATAACATTATTCTTGTGATTTGATGAGACCAATTAGTTTTTTATTCTCATCGTTTGTAGAAAAGATTAGTTTTGGTAGAAACTTATTAAAGAATGAAACTATACTTGAAAGTAGGTATATTTCCTTATGTTTTTATACTATGTAGTAAATGAATTCCACAAAACTATGAAAAAGAATGTAAAACAAAAACATTGTCTATTAACGATTCCTACAGGGTAATCAAAGACCGTTTATACAGATCATAATTTTGCGATTTTCTTATTTTTAACATTATCCTTATCATGTTTTCTATCACTCTCCCTCAGAACATGACCCTTTGTTTGTTCTTCCATATCCATGTTTTCCTAAATGGAATCCTAGTATGGGTTATCTCAGGTGGCATGTGTACTTCCTTTTATTTCTTTGAAAGTAATAGTGTTACTGACTCTTTTTCCGATGTGGGACTTTCAATGAATTTTCAAAACAGAATTTTAAAAATTGCGAGGATGTAATTTCTTAAGGGGGGCAGATTGTAATGACCCGAAATTTTGAATAAATCTTGTTTGCTAATTTTTTGTGTTATTTTATTTTTCATACTCAACAAAAATGTTTCATTTGATAACATGAATACAATTAAAATGAGAATGTTGGGTTTTGACTATTATATGACCGTTAGTTAGTATGACCGTAGAAAACTGAATGTTGTTACTTTTGTCTCTAAATACATGTGATCATGGTTAATTAATATTAAAAGATGATTCGATGGCCTCACCCAGTAGTCTTGGACCGATCGAAGCCCTTCTAACAAAACTTGTGAAGGAGGTAGCACCACTGGGGTTTTCTCTAGAACAAACCCAAGCCGAACTTCATCGTGTGAAGCTAAAACGGAATCGCCTTCCACAGAAGTTCAAACTGATATAAATTACTACTCATGCGATGTTGGTCATGCCTCCCTCAGATTCTCTCACCTTAGCACACCTTACACTTAGGTCCTATGCTGGTGTGATAAGGGGCTATGTATGGAGAACGTAACTGCCTTGTGTAATCCTTTGTATTAAATAAATTTTTTTATTTCATCTTATGATGATGTTTATGAATTTTCAAATGTCTGGATAAATATAGTATGAATATTTTTGGTGAGTTTTAGAGAAGGTATATTTTAAAAAAAGTTTATGTAAACCATAAATAATTAAAAATGTGTAATGATTTTCAAAAAATGGTCTTCTACAATTATGTTCAGTATGAAATTTAGAGTCTAATAAGATCAACTTAATTCATCATGAATAGTAAACTATGAATAGTGATTTTATGCTTAGGATTAGTAATGTGACCAAATGGATTAGTAATCTCATATAAAAAAACATTAATATAATCTAGGCACCTTGATTAAGTAATGTTATTCAATAAAATGGTTAAATAACGGTTTCATAAATTTATATTCAAGTATTAGTTTTTTTCGGATAAATAGTGTTTTTAAGTTAAAAAATTAATTAAAAATATTTAGAAAATTATTTTTATAAAATGGATTTCAGTTTTGAACTTAGAGCATCGATATTATGTTAAGGTTATTTTTTCGGATTTTTCTGAAAAAAATAAATTTTCGGTAAATATTTAATTTATTTAAAAATTTAATTAAAAATATTTAGAAAAATTATTTTTATAAAATGGAGTTATTTTTTGAAATCATAGCATCGATATTTGGTTATGGTGAAATTTTGGGATTTTGCTGACAAAGTTAAATTTTCGATGAATAGTGAAAATATAGTTTTTCAGTTACGTGTATTTAATGACATCATTAAATGATGTATTAAGTATGTAATCAATATGGTTGACTTATGAATTTTATGATAAGGTATGAGGTGTCCCATGTGGCCAATACCATGGGAAAGCCCATTGTTTTGCCACAACCACTAATGAGGTGTCCCTTGGCCATTAATGCCTTGTCCCCTCACTTTCCCAATAAATACCAAGCCATCCTCTCATCCATTCGACTCCCAACTCTCCCCCAATGAAGCTATGGTCTCATTACCTCCCAAGGAGTCCTCCCAAGGTGCCCCCAAGAACTCATGGTTCCAAAAATTGTGTTTTAAGAGTTACATTTTAAGGTAAGGGAACCTACCTCTCTCTTTCTTTCCATGTACTCTCTTTTATGTCATTTCTTTTATGCTCCATGTTCTTATGTTGGATGATATTCTTTTATATTATTCTTAATGCCCTTTCATGTTCATATGATAAGAAAACCACTCTTGCTCTCATCAATTCGTTTTAAAAATGTTTAAGAGGTGCCGTTAGGCTGCTGAAATTTTAAGGGATTCATTCACCTTTCTCATTTTTCAAAGTTCTACTTTCATGTAAAGTCTTTCAAGTTCTTTTTTATTATGTTGGGGTATGATATCTATATATATAATACTGATATTTTATTTTCATATGATGAGAGACCCTATTTTATCTTGTCAATTAATTTTTTTTAAGTTTAAGTGGCACCGTTAGGCTGCCGCATTTTTAAGGGATTCTCTCACCTTTCTCATTTTTCAAAGTTCTACTTTCATGTCCCGTCTACCATGTTCCTTTTTAAAATGTTGGGTTCTGATCTATATATCTATCATACTGATATTCTATGTTAATATGATTAGAGACCCTATTTGATCTCGTAAAATTCATTTTTTATTGATGTTTAAGTGGCACCGTTAGGCTGCCGAATGTTTAAGGGATATTTTCACCTTTATCATTTTTCAACCTTCTACTTTCTGGTCAAGTATTTCAAGTTCCTTTTTATTATTCATGGCTATTAACTCTATATATATCATACTGATATTTTATTTTCATATGATTAGAGACCCTATTTGATCTCTTCAATTCATTTTTGTTGAAGTTTAAGTGGCGCCGTAAGGCTACCGAATTTTTAAGGGAATCTTTCACCTTTCTCATTTTTCAATGTTCTACTTTCATGTCAAGTCTTTCAAGTTGCTTTTTATTATGTTGGGGTATGATATCTATATCTATAATACAAATCTTCTATGATCATATTATGAGAGACCCTATTTTCTCTCATCAAATTCATTTTTTGTTGAAGTTTAAGTGGCACCGTTAGGCTGCCGAATTTTTAAGGGATTCTTTCACCTTTTTCATTTTTCAAAGTTCTACATTCATGTCAAGTCTTTAATGTTCCTTTTAATTGTGATGAGGTATAATCTCTATATCTTTAATACTGATGTTCTATGTTCATATGATGAGATACCCTATTTGATCTCGTCAAATTCATTTTTTTACGTTTAAGTGGCGCCGTTAGGTTGCAGAATTTTTAAGGGATTCTTTCACCGTTCTCATTTTTTGAAGTTCTACTTTTATGTAAAGTTTTTCAAGTTATTATTATTATTTTGGGGTGTAATATATATATCTATCATACTAATATTCAATTTTAATATGATGATAGACCATATTTTACTTCTTCAATTCATTTTTTTGATGTTTTAAGTGACACCGTTAGGCTGCCGAATTTTCATAAAAGAAATATTGTTTTTGTCTTCCTTACATGTTTTACAATTCATATGGTATGACTTTAAAATTTCATTAACATGTTGTTATATCCACTATATTATGTCCCTCTAATATTTTAAGAATCATTTATGAGTGGGTGACTCATGTCCCCTCTCTTTTCAATGTTTTCAAAAACCCTATAACGTAGCCCTTATGCTGCAGAATTTTCATCTCAAAATGTCTCTCTCTTTTTCCCAAATTATTTTATTTTATTAAGTGAATACTAAAAGATCTTTAATCTAAAGGGGTATTCACCTATATACCAAAATTTTCTATTTTAAATTCTGTGATTTACAAACATGAGACCCACTTTCCTTTTCTGTGGGTTTTAATGTGACACAAATATCATGTCTTTAAAACAGTTTTTAAAACGTTACGATTATTAAATGAAACCCATACGTTTTATGTTATATGGGTTGTTTATTAAATTATTTATAATGATATATGTGGCTCACATTATAATAAAGTCATGTAAAGGGTGCGCCCTGATAGATTTCCAATGCATTGGGTAAAGACTTAATCTCTAGAGATGACCATTTTGACTGATACTATGGTGAATAACCTTGGTAATTTTTATTGACACCTTGGGGATGGACCTTGGTGAAATGGAAATGATTGTCTTTGTTAAATGTTGAATCCACATATTCAAGTTATGAAAAACGTTATTTTTATTATGTTATGCCTCATGATTTCCTTCTCATTCCATAAAGATCTTTTTCATGACATTATTGATGTATCTCAAGTTCACATGTTAAATATTTCCCCTTGTTTCCTTTACTGGGCCTTCTGCTCAACCTTTCTTTTCATGTATGTCCATAGGTTATGAGATGCAGTAATGAACTTAGGATGAACATAAGGAGAAGCCTTTCAAGTGTTTAAGAAGAATGATTTTTTTGTTTCATGTACTATGTTCCTGGTTTCCAAGACACTAAACCATAAAGATCCTCAGTTTTGTATAATGTAATGAAAGATTATATGAAAAATAGGATGGATGCTATATTAGTGGTACATATTAGAAGAATGAATATTTGAAAATGGATATTCCTAACAAATAAAATAATATGTTTTGGAATCTACCTCATCATTAGGACAAGATTTTGAGGTCCAATCATTGATGATGTTTGTTAACTCTGTCTATTTATTTCCCAGCACTAATTCACGATTTCATCTGGATAAAGAATTATTTAATCCGAAGATTGGATCAGCAAAAAATTTTATGGAAATGTTCATGATGCTCAAAAGTAAATTATAGAAATCTTAGATCATTTGTAATGCTCATATAAGGTCAAGATATAAAATAATGACGTGGTTGATGCCATTCATATATGATCGTACATTTTCTATGATTTCAATGAAACATTCATGGATTATTTTGATAAATCTGATGACAATATCTTGAATCCCTCTACAATTTTATCAAAGAAACTGAAGGCATAAAAAGAAAACAACTAACAAGAAGGAAAATATCTAAATGGGAAATGGAAATTAGTTTCTATTAATTGAAAAAGGGTGACAAAAATCAGGGAAGAGTTAGTGGAAAAACTAAATGTCTGTGAATATTTGATCAAGTCTCAAGGTGAAACAGTTAATTCCCAGTAATAGAGAATCAAAAATCATGAATTATGAAAACATGATTAGGAAGATATGGTCAATAATATTCTTGATGTTTACCAATAATAGATGAAGCTTAAGGCCTCATTAGAAAATTTTGATGTCAAAGGAGAAAAATAAGGATGAATAATTTTCCTTTCAAATTCGATGTTTGGTTGTAATGATTTTATTGATCTGTTTGATATATTAATGAATGTGTTCCTTTACATTATTTCATTTTGAAATATTTTATAACCTTTTAGGTTCAATTTTTTTCCCTCCATTCCATTTGGAAATTAAAAAATGGGGAGAAAATAATGTTTAAAAAGATCGTTATGTTACAGGAAGATAATGTCTGTGTATAGTGGAGATTACATAATGAATAAATTCTTATGTATGGTGAAGTTATTTCTCTATGAAAGACAAGAATATGAACCTTAGAGATTTCATAACATATGGGGGAGTTATTCATATTCATCCTTATCCATAAAAAAATAGGGAGATAATTATTTTTTAAGATCAAAAATGAAAAATTCAAATAATTATATTCCATTATCAAAAGTTTATTTTTCATTCCATAAATAATGATATTGTTGATTCAATAAGATTCCTTATGAATTTAATGTTTCTTTTTGTTTTGGAAATCAAAAACACATTTTCTAAAATAAGAATATTTATCTATAATAATAATTTTCATAATGAAAATTTTCAATCACAAGGGATTGTTTTGAAATTACCTATAGTTCTCTTAGAAATTGTACTTCATTTTTCATATAGACTCTGATTCTATAAAAATCATACTATAGTTCTCTTAGAAATTGTACTTCAATTTTCATAAAAATTATATTATGTTCCTATCAAAAAATATACTATAATTTTCATATAAATTATAATCTCATTATAATTTAACATAGAATCTATTTTTTACTTTTTAGAATCAAAATTACACTATCTGAAGAATTTGATTAAAACATTTGTTATAGTAATAATATTTTTTTATAGTTAAGTTTTATTTTATCAAATCTGAAATGTGACAATCGTTCCAAATTATGTGAATATTTCACATATTTTTTCAAAAAAAAACATTGTTGTAAAATCTATTAAAATGTAATCATTGATTTATTTCTGTGTGTATATTTTCCTCTTAAATTTTTAAGAAATATGACCATTAAAGAAGGAATTCAACCATTGGAATTCAGGCCTATAAATTACAATCCATTTTTATTCATTTACAATGTTCTTCTTACAACATTAATGTAGAACACCTAGAAGTGTTGATACTTTGTGTGATCTCTACTCGATCTACTTATTGCATGTTTTTTGAACAACATGTATAGTGATCACAAACTTTTTCATCATTCGTAGTGTTAATTTGAATGTATCTATTATAAATCGAGACAATTCAGAGATAGGAAGATAGAGGTATATTTTACAAGATCAATCAAGGGATTTTCGGGATAGAAAGAAATATACTAATCTTCAAATAGAAGGAGTACCCTAGTGTGGGTAAGACAAAAATTCTTGAAAGTATAAATAAAGGGACCTTTATCCAATATTGTTGAATACGCTTCCCTTTGGGTTAAAAGATTTCTTTATTACCTGTAACTTGTTAAATTTCTATTTAAATTACACTTCATTTAGTTACAGATAGAAATTTCAACATTCATTCACTTTCATAGTCCTTTAAAAACTATGATTTATATTATAAATGATTTAAGGATGAATCTATCCTAATGTATACATATTTAGGTCTCTTTATCATATCCATATTATCGAATTGTAAGAAATATAGTTTATTTATTCGGAAATAAAGAGGTCTTGAAAATTCAACTAGTTTAACTTTGTTAATCATAAATATTATTAATGATAAAAATGTTTTTCAACCTACAATTCAACCTCTCTGGAAACTGGGAACATTTAAATAAACATTTCAATCCTATTGTTATGTGGTTTTTAGAACATGTTTAAAAGAAAAAAAGTACACCAGTTGTATCCTAAGACCTAAAATGAGATGGTACATTGGTTGTAGCATAAGACTTAAAGAAATAGGATACATGCATTGAATTCCATGTTTAAAAACATGATGGTATAGGGTTTGTGCCTGATGACTAAAAGAAATAGGGTACACTCTTTTTAAATCAATCTTGAAAATAAGAAGGTACATGGGTTGTATCCAAAGGATAAATTAAATAGTCTACACAAGTTATAGTAGAAGCTCTAAAACAAGATAGTACGTGGGTTTTAGCCCATTATTACAATAAATAAAGGACACCGACTATATCCCAAGCCAAAAAAAAATTATAAATTTCAGTGGTTGTAACACATTCCTAAATGAAAGTGTGTACAAGGGTAGTAAGACAACCCTGTAATCAGGAAGGAACAAGGGATATATCCTATTCCTAAAAGAAATTAGTTTCATGTGTTGTAGAACATTCCCACAAACAATATGAAATATTTGTTGTTTCCCATGCCTAGTAGAAATAGGGTTCATAGGTTGTAACATATGACAATGAAATTTACATGTGTTCTATCAGAATCCTGGATGAAATAGGGTCCATAGGTTGTAGCCCATGACCCAAACCAAGAGGATATGTGGGTTGTAACCCAATCAAAAATTAAATTTGTTACCTGGTGTAGAATAATCCCTATGAAAATAAAGTACATGGGTTTTTGCACAATCCAAAAATTAATAGGGAATATTGGTTGTTTTCCCATAATGGTAGTACGTTCATGGGTCATAGCCCCAGCATAACATGTTTTGAATTTCATAGTAGGTGGAATTGATATAAAATTTAATATTCTTAAATATATTCTAGAAATCCATTGTTTTATTCCATTATCACGATTTCATGTCATTTGATCTTTATTTCATTATTATTTACGTCTTATAAAATATCATGCATTATTCCTTGATTCTTGTATATGTTCTTGGATATGAAGAGTGTTATATCCTATTTTAATTATTATTTCCCCATAATGTTATGTACATAATTATTCTTACATATGTCCATTATTTACAATTACATGGAATTTATGTACCCCCATTTTGATGTTTCATTCCTCATGTTATGAGGAAATGTATTAGGTAGAAGTACTACTGGTGGATTTCATTTTGGGATTTTTTGAAAAACATTCACCATGACAGAAAGTATTTTTCCGTGTTTCCAAAGACACTAAAAAATTATTGTACCTTGGCATGTAATTTTTATAATGTATATAATATTTTTCTTAAGTTATGAAATATCCATATTGGTTAAGTCTGGGTTTCTATAAATGGTGTTATGTGAAATAATTAGTTGACCTTTGGAATATACTATTAGAAAATAATAGTGATACCCATATGTATATTTTATAGGAGTTTTATAGGGATATCTCCAAGGATAATTAGAAGGATGAGTAAATATTTCATCGAATGTCATTCCATTTTGGTAAATGGTAGAATATGTGGTTTCATATAATAAACCCTATTATGGACATTACAAGTGGATGTGGCTCTGGAAGAATTGTACCTTTGGGTAACAACTCAAAAATTATGTTTCTATCCTCACTCATGGTAATATGGTGTATGATAACAACCCTTTTCATCACACATAGTTTGAAAATCGTTGGGGAAATTCTTTCAAAATTTAAAATTTATTTATTAACTATAATGAAGAATTTTGATATATGTTTGTTATGAATACACTAGAATGAACATATAGTGTCGTATATTAATAAATGTATGAAGATTTAGATATCCCAGTAGTAAAAAATTTCATGATGATTTTTTTTCTATTATGATATGTAGTGTTCACACTATGCTTCTAGTTTTCGTCAATAGAAGGATCTAGATAGACATGAATTAATGATAAATGTGAATCACAATTTCCTGATGATATGAGTAGTTGGATGATCACTATACTAAGGGATGTTGTGATCATTCCTAATTTGTTTTCCTGGATAATAATTAAAAATGTGTACCTCGAAAACTCTCAGACTCATTAATGAAGAGAAAGAATGAGTTCAATGATTGTTTTGGTAAAAGAGTCCATGGTGGAAAAATGATTCAGTTTCCTTTATGTCAAAAGTGTGGAACAAATTAGCTATGTGAAATTCAATGTGGAACAAGAAGCTATTTTGACTGCGGAAAAGAATAACAAAAATAAAGTGACTGCAATGGAAAATTGAAGAGTTCACATTAAAAAATGGAGGATAATATTGGCCAGCCTTTATCATAATTGATGGTTAAGTGTTGTATGAGTTGATTAAATAGTCATTATGGGACTCAATTTTCCAATAGAATATATCATGATGTGGATCAGTAAGGTTGTGAGAGTAATGGTTACATTTTTTAGATGACAAGACTATAAATCAAATGTTAAAGGAAACATGTATTGTGTAATATGATGAGATAATCATATTAATGGAATAATTATGATATTTAATAATAAAATATTATATGTAGTTGTATTCTAAATTTTTTTTATATGATTGATGAAATATACCTGGGTTTTTCAACTTATGTTTTTCACTCAGCTTTTACAAGTTCATGTTGAATGTTCGTGAGGGACTGGTGGGGTTATCTAATGAAAAATTGATCTTTTTTCTAAGGGTAAGTAATGCTTAATATGTTCTATAGATTTGTATAAAGATGTTACGAATAATAAAATTAAAGGGTACTGATTACCACACATCTATGTAATGGATTTTTATAATGTGGGTTATTCTATCATTGATATAGTTTATATTATTTTCGGGATTTATGGGATATATCTAGTATACATTAGTATAAGGAAGAATGTATGTTTACCAAAAGTATTTATTGTAATTAAGGTTGTTTCTATGATTCAATGGAATACACAATATGGGGAATCACATGTTTGGAATCTGGAAAACTAATGGCACTTTGTGATATATGGGGGATCAATGTTAACCTATCTTCTTGACCTTTTTTCTTAATAATCAAATTTCCATTTTAAGTAAGGGCTATAACATCAACCATTCATGAAAAATTTATGTTAAACATCTAAGGAGGTATTTATATATTGGGTTGGACTTAAAAACAATTTATAAAAGGTTATTTAGTGAATGAAATTATTTCAAGGATGCCCATAATATATATTTTGGAAATTTTAATATTATGGTTTTATAAAATTGACAACAAGTATGTCGGTGAAAACCAATCAAGACTATGAAGGATTTCAGTCTTGAACCCATGACCAATGTAAGACTAGGTATAGTTCCCCATAACCTTTAACATTTATCATTACATGATTTTAAACATAATTATACATCAGAGTACATGGAAAAGATCATTTTTTCTAGCATCATTGAAGACTAGGTACATAAAATAGAGAACAAAAAAGATAGGTAATTTTTTTAATATCCATAAAGAGATCCCAATTTAATATTAGTCCTTACATATTCATAGGGTACCCTAGAGAACACATGAACAATGATATAAGCTAAAAATACCAGAAAGCAAATTAACACAATCAAATGAGTTAGGAGGCATGGGATAATGATATCAACGGAATGGTACATTTAGAATCATAACATATAAAAATGGTATAATGTATACATGGAATCATATAAATGTGGATGAAACATAAAACATGTCTTTATTATGAGTCATGGGTAAATGTTAATCATATATCCCATAGTAGTACGAGTCAATGAAAACCTCCAATATTGTTTCCTATAGTAGTATGGGTCAAGGCTAACCGCAAATCCCGTTTCACATAGTATATCAAGTGACTAAACATAAACCACGTCATTGGAGTGCTATTTGGGTGCACCCTTATTAAATTTGATGAATATGTTTTCCAGATAAATAATCATACATAATCAATCATACACAGTCATAAATGTTACCTATGGGAATAAGTGGGCACCATTGCATTGATATAAGGCATAACGAATGGGCGTATCATGAAAGTGTCCATGAACCAATGGAATTAGAACATACATGGATGATCAAAACGTAAAATAGTCATATATCATGTAATGTGATGTCAAACATAAGTGACAACATGTATGAAATGTATTTGAGAAATTTTAGCATTAAATCTTTTTTGTGTGGTTTATGGAAAATACTATAAAGATTTTAAAATAGAATAGAGAACAATATTTTACCTTAAACAATAAGTGAACCAATAAGGTTTTAATATTAAAATTATTTTTTATAAATAAATTTATGGAATAAAGCATACGATAGTTTGTACTTGAAATTGGGTAAGAATTTGGGATATTTTCTCAATACAGGTTTGCTTATTGGGTAGTACTAAGGAGTGAATCATTTAGAAGCATGAATATCTCCAAAAGGGAGTGATGAAAGAGTATTGATAGGAAATTTTTTAAAAAATATAAATATTTTATAAGATTACCAATAATAGATAAGATATATCTATTTTGATATAATTAAATATAAGGGAACCCAAAAGTACAAAGTTGGTTGAGGTGGAATTCATTACAAATTATCATCATGGTGTCGTGTGTACCTAATAGGACATGATGAAAGATAAATTAGGTTTATCATAACCTATACATAATGAGGTCATTATAGAGGAGGTGTGAAATAATACCCCATCATTAGGGATTACACATATAATGTCATAGTAGATAGGGCACCATGATTAAGAGTGAAATGGAGAGGTTCCGTTACATAAAATATGATGGTGATCGTTTGTTGAACTTTATAGCCTGAATAAAAGAATTTGGTTGATTTATTAATTAATATGTAACCTATTTTATATATAGAATATTTATTACTATGATTTTATGTTAAATTTTTATAATTTTTATTGGTTTATGAGGTTCAATTTCATTGTTCTGGTTCTTTTTCATATTAGGTTTTAATGATCAGTTCACCTATATTCATGTTTTTTTAAACATGTAAGATGAAATTTAATGTCCATAATTGAAGTTTTATGTCATTAATAAACATACAGGAGATTAATTGGTTATATAAATTCATTCAGTTATTCAAAGATAAGATGATTTATTTTATAAAACCATAGTGATAAACGTTTTGGTTAATCGGGGGGGTTTGATTACAACGAACATTTTTTTTATAAATTAATATAAATTTAACAAAATGATTACGAAAACATAACTATGAATTATTATAAATATAAAAATCTAGTTTGACAATAACACAAATGATTTCAGGAACATAATTAATGATGATAATAGAAATTGATTAATTGATGTCCTTCAATGTGCTAAATAAACGAATCTCAATTAGTCTTTTCATTTATTTCAAATAATAGATTGCGAAGGAGACAATATAATTAATTCTCCCCTTATAATAATATAATTAATGTAAATTTATGTTATAGGAGTTATTATACCATATCAATGAAGGGATTTGAGGAATGAAATAGGAATAAAAAGAACTTAAAATAAATAAAAAAATTAGAAAGAGGAATTTACCTCTTGAGTTTAACTCTTTTGAGAGCCTCTTAACAGGAGAGGCTTTGGTATTGTGGAGAGACTAGGGGTTGTTGGAAGTGGTGAAGGAGCTTGGTAGGATATTTGGGAAGATTATTGGCAAGGAACAAGGCATCATAGGAGTGATGATAAGAGGAAGTGAGGGAGAGTTTATTATAGTGGAGGAGAGAAGGGTTTTAAAAATATTGTAATCATTTGAGTATAAATTTACATGAAAACAAGAAATACTGATTATCACATGAAAAAAAGTAATGTTTTAATATGAATTTGATATAATATCCCTACATAATCCATACATCAACTGATTAAATCATAATAAATGTATTTCGCATTTATCATAAAATATTGTATTTTTTTATTCAACAAAAATAAATGATTTTTTTAAAATCCAAAAAATTTACCCTAACAATTTTTCAACTTGTAGAATCCAGAAAAATCCACTTTTCAATAATAATTTTTTAAATATTATTAATTTATTATTTAATTAATGTCATGATTTATTATTAAAAACCCTGTTTTAAAACATTCATTTACTTGTTCTAAAATATAGGTACAACATACATTCACTTGAATATTATTTTTATACTATCATCGGTAAGTTTAAAATTAAATAGGGTAAGTCACTAATCATAAGGGTATGATACTATTCATTAGCGTAGGTTACAATTTACCAAAAATTATTTTTTACTTATTGGTCTCCTAGTAACTTACTGATCACAACCGTTTATGTCGAATTTTTGAAATTCAAAACATAGAAGTGATAAACTTTTGTTTAGAGGTCACACATCACATAGTAGTTCATTATTATTTGATTTCATGTGATTCTGAAATATTTATAATAATGAAATTTCAATTCAAAAACATTTGGTCGTATCATTTTTCCTCCTTAATAATCTTTTCCCTTGAAATTTCATTTAACATTCTAGGCCAAAAATATATGCAGGTACTTTTACTTTATTTCCTCATCTAGTTACCATGATGTCTCTTCATACATTTTGGTCAACAATATTACATTGACCAGATGAGTAGTCTTGTTATGCAGAACATTATATCTATGATCCAAGATATTCACTGGCTGATCCTCCTATTAATGATCATCATCAAATTGTACAACCTATAAAGATAGTAAATGTTAAGGGTCCGGTATGTACTTCTTTAAGAGGGATACATAAAAGACATCCAATACATTTTCCATGGTAGGTGGAAGTGCAAATCAATATGCCAAAACCCTGACATGATCAAGAAATTGGAAGGGGCTGATGTACCTAGGAATTAGCTTCTCTTTCTTCCAAAACCTCATGACCTTCTTCCTTAGTGATATTCATAGAAATACAATGTCAACAACTTTAAACTCAAGGTATCATCAACGATTTTCTACATAACTCTTCCATAGATATTGAGCTACCTTGATATGTTTCTAAATGGTTTTCCCATTCTCCACCATTTCGTCGAGCATTTCAAGTCCTAGCAGTATACGCTAGCCAACTTCATCCCATCAAACATGTGTTCTCCACCTTTTCCCTTAAAGGGCTTCATATGGTTCCATTTTGATTCTTGAGTGGGAACTATTGCTGTAGGAGAATTCAACCAATGGAACAATTTGTTCATGTCTTCATTTGAACTCCATAAATCATTTTTTCAACATATCTTCATGTTTTTTAATAGTTCACTTAGATTTTCCATTATTTTGAGGATGATTGGCTGAACTGAAGATTAGTTCAGTGATTAGATCATGATGGAGACTTTTGAAGAACATCGAGTTGATTCTTTGATCACAATCAGATAAAATAGATATTGGTACTCCTTAAAGCCTTACCCCTTCTTTGATATATATATATGTTCAAGTTCATCTAATATGAAGTCCTCACAAATCACAACAAAGTGATCTGTCTTTGTAAGATGATCTATAACAACTCTTAAAATATTGTTTCCTCTGGATGTCCTTGGAATTCCAGTGACAATGTATGTGGTAATGTTCTCCAACATCCATGTTTGTATGGGTAGTGGCTACATCATCCCCTAATACTTTTTCCTCTCAGCCTTCACGTTCTGACATAACATGCACATTGATGTATATTAAAAAATATTCTTTTGTCATATTGTCCCACCAAAAGTATTCTCTAAGAACTCGATACAACTTTGTTCTCCCTAGGTGGATAATGAAGGTTGAGTTATGTGAATCATTCAGAAGATACTTATTTATATATCTATTATATTGTACTCATAATCATGTCCCAAATCATAAAAATCCTTCCTTGTCAACCATGATTTACGAGGATTTCCCATTTCAAATAGCTTCCACCCTTTTAATAATTTCCACATCTTTTCTTTGAGCATCAATTATTTTCTCTCTGAGAGATGGTTGAGAAATAATTTGAGAAAGGATTGATGATGGTCCTCCCCTAATTATTCTCATGTCTATCCTTATCAAATCTATAAATATCAGATCATTTTCAATTCTAATCAGGTATAGAGATGCAATATGCTTTCTACATTGAGCATCTGCAACCTTATTTTCTTTTTCTGGATGGTAGTTGATTAAGAAGACGTAATACATGATGAGGTATAACCAACTTTGCTGGATTATATTAAGATATTTTTGTTGGAATATATATTTGATACACTTTTGATCAGTATATATCAGAAACTTCTCGCAAGAGAGAATATGCCGCCAGATTTTCAATGCAAATATCACAGCCACCGTCTCCAGATCGTGTGTGGGGTAGTGTTGCTCATAGATTTTTAGATTCATTAAGGGTATTCTATCACTTATTTTTTTGCTTATAACACAACCTAAACCCTTATTTAAAGCATCAATGTATACCACAATGAGTTCTCCACATGTTGGGAGTGTGAGTACTTTCACAATGATAAGCCTCTTTTTCAACTCCTTGAATCATTCATCACATTCCAGATTCTTGAAAAACATTACTCCCTTATGTGTAAACATGGTCATTGGGTTCACAAATCATGACAATTTCTTCAAAAATCATCGTTAATACGTCCTAGTCCCAAAAATATGTCGATATCTGTTATAGATGTCGTCTTGGGCCCCTCTTCAATTTCATTTTTTCTTAGAACGGTCTATAGCTATCACTTTACTAGTGATACCATTCCACAAGAAACATAATTTTTCCTTTTGGAATCCCATTTATTGTACTTTTCATACAAGTATTACTTTTTAAAACTCATTAACATAGAATTCCAATACTCTTAATGTTCTTCCCTTATCTTAGAGTATATCAGAATATCATCAATAAATACTACCAAAAAATTGTCAAGGTAATCTGCAAAGACTCTATTCATTAAATGCATGAAAATGTCAAGAGAATTAGTGTGTCTAAAGAGAATAATTATACACTCATAGTATTTATACATAGTTTTAAAGGTAGTCTTGGTAATATATTATTTCATAACAATTTATTAGTGATATCATGACCGAAGATTCGCGTTAGAGAAATAACTGGCCCCATGAAGCTGATCGAAAAAGTAATCTATCCATGGAAGGGGATACTTGTTTTTTATTATGATTTTTTTGAGCTGAAGTTAATTTATACAGAGGATCATTGATCCATTCTTCTTATGGATGAATAGGACTGAAAAACCCAATGGTGAAGCACTAGCATGTATAAAAAACATCTCCAGATTATCTGGTAACTCTATCTTCAGATGTTCTAGCACTATGGTCGCCATTCTATAAGGTGTTTTGGATATAGTTAGAGATCCAAGAATATGTTCAATTGAGGACTCACCCTCACGATGAAGAAGAATCCAAAACAACTCTTCCTGGAATACTTTAGGGCAATCCCTCACTATAGAAATTAAATCAAGCATGATTCCTTACATTATCTAAACTAGTTGTGCTAGATATGATTTCTCATAAGGAATAAATATTCACACATGAGATGATGATTCTAAAGTATATTCATCATCATTCTTAAACATATAATGAATAATAGGATGGGTTGGTATGTGAAGAGTGATATCCCTTTCATGACATTTGATGTTGGCCTTGAATAATGATTGCAAATCCATGCCCAAAATTGTTTCGAACACCACTAAAGGACGTATGCCGAGATTTTCTGGGAGGCTTAGTCTAAAAATGTTAATCGGGGAGGAATTAAAATCCATTGATAAAATAATTGACAGATTATATGTTCTCCCTGATAACTTTTCCACTAAATTTTGATGTGGTGGTTGATTTTTTCTACAAAACAAGAAAGATGTAAAAGAATGTGTAGAACCAGAATCAAATAGTACATTTTCTTTTCTTGATTATATAACTAGAATAACTTTCACCACATAATTTTCCATCTCCAACTTATTAGTATGATAACATTGACCCTAAATTATTTCCTTTTGGGTTGTTGTTGATTTTCAACAACAAACCTTGGAATAGTGAAATTGTTTGAACAATTCACATGCACATTATATTTGTAAAACTACACCACTGATTGAGAATTGATCTGAAACATTCATTATTCTTCCACATTTGTGGGATTATTCATATCCCATTAATAGTTTTTATCCTAATGAACAAACATTTCACATTTGAGGCAATTCTTGTTTCCCTTCAGATAGTTCCCAAAATGCTTCTTCACACAATTTTTACCTTGGGAAAATCCATAATTATTTCCATCATGGGATTTTTATTATTAAACCACACATGTTGTTATCCATTTATAACTTCATTTCAATGGGTGCATGAGACCACTAAGAGTCTCCAATATCCATTTCATCCTTGAGGTCACAATGAAAAATATTCTTATAACTGTCTATGTCTCGAATCTCCCACACGTTTCGTAGAATCAGCTTAAGTCTACAATAGAAGTGATCATGCTCACTCTAGGTGTTCATGACAAGGCCAGTGGAATACGTTTCAATCCTCATAATGTTTTCATCATACACCCCAATGAACCCATCTTCCTTCTACATGATTCCAAGGAACAATCCTTCCATCTCGATATTGTGGGTTCAAGGAAATTATTTTTTGAAAAACATCCTCTTCAATTCCTCCCAATCCATGTAATCAATTTTTTCTTGGGACATTATATTCTAGACCAGTGTCCACCACTGATCAGCTTCCCCCACAAAATTATAGACCACTAGTACAACTTTCCCTTCATCCGATCACAGGAGGATAAGGAATATCATTTCAATTGAGTTAATCCTTTATACAGATAAGAGGGGATCTGAAGATCATCTAAACATTATAGGCATTTTCCAAATGAAGGATTATTTTGAAACATCCTCTTTCCTGGGGAAGGTATTTCTATATGATTCAGGTTTTTATTCATTACTTGATCCAGTTAACGAAGTGTTTTTAGGGTGTTTTGAGCATCCAATCCCATCATATCAGGCATAGCATTTGGTAAATCGTCACATTGCCAGTCACATTAGATGTTGGAACATGTTATTCTATTTACCACCACTTACTAAGAAAATTAACATACAATTGGAGGGCTTGAATACCAATTTGTTGAACATAAAAACGGAACATTTTGAATATAAAAGGATAAAAATGTAGAGGATAAGTAAATCTTAACTTGTGTTTCCTTAGGATTAAAATCAAGGTTATCCAAGATATATTTGCTATTTTAAATTCTTATGGTGGTTTTTATTTCCTTAATAATGGTTTTTATGATGCTAATGAATTTACTTAAACGTATCCCCTGGTAGTGTCAATATCTAGAATGTAGAAAGGATCATTGTCGTGTATTGGGATACCCAGGGTCAAGCCCAAAACTCCTTGTCGGAGTTCTCACTCCTAGGTATATATGGGCCAAAGCAGCCTCTACAATATTGAATACAGACAAGGATATATTTTCTTGATAATATACTTAATATATACGTACAAAAACATAGGGGTTTTTTCTTATCCATTTTCTCTTCCATGAGGTTCACAATAAGGTTCTATATTCATAATCTCCAAAAATAATTAGACCATCCTCTGATAAAAACTATAGTAACCCTATCCTTTTATATATTACATTACAAGGTTTTAAGTATAATTATGTATCATTGTACAAGCCATATATTGTGAGGTCTAATGTCTTTGTAGTCTAGGTACATCAAACATGATACGTAAAACATTGTGGAAAACCCATTCTTTATTTAATATCAATTATGTTCTCCTAACGTCCATTGAGCCTATTCATCTACATAGGGTCCCCTGGGGAACAAATGATCAAAGGGATGATTTAAAAAGACAATTAAGATAATGATAATAAAAAAATCTTAAGCACTTGAGTTAGGAGGCATGGCATAATTATATCAAAATCTTGGTACATATGGAATCATACAATATAAACATGGGATCATATAAACTAGAAATCATATAAATGTTGTAGAAAAATTAAACATGTCTTTAATTCGAGTCAAGGATAACCTCAAATCCTATTACCCTTAGTAGTACGGGGCAAGGCTAAATGCCAATCCTATTTCCTATAGTAGTACTAGTGAAGGCTACCTTCTAATCATATTCCACAAAGTATCTCATGAGAAGTTACATTACCCAATGAATTGGAGCACTATTTGGGAACTCCCATCATATATTTCATTAATATTTTTTCCACATAAATTATCATACATAATAAATCTTATATATTCCTAAGGGTTACCCATGCAATGAATTGTGTACCATAGTCTTAACACAAGGCATAAACAATGGGAGTCTCATGAAAGTGTCCATGAATGAATGGAATTAGAAAATACATAGATGATAATAAGGTAAAATAAGAATATATCATGGAATGTGATGTAAATCATATGTGAAAAAAATTTAGGAAATGAATTTGATAAATTTTAGTAGTAAAACAATATTTTTGGGGTTTTGGGGAAAATAATATAGAGTTTTTAACATTTAAAAGAGAAAAATCATTTACATAAAACCATATGTAAAAAAAAGGATTTCATAATATAAAAACATATTTTATATATAAATTAGGTTCTTAAAACATAAGATAGATTTCACATGAAACCAGGAATGAATTCATGTAGTTCCTTTAAAACAGGTCTGCTTATTGGGTAGTACTATGGAGGGAATCATTAAGAAACATGTTTATCCCCAAACTGGAGTGATGAAAGGGTCTTTATAAATGAATTATATACTGCTACACATGATTTATAATATTAACATAAATAGATATGATATATCAATTTTGATAAAATGAATGATAAGGAAACCCGAAAGAACAAAGGTGGTTCCGGTAGAATATGTAACAGATTATCGCCAAGGTACCGAGTGTACCTAAGTGTGTTTGATGAGAGAGAAAAGGGGTTTCTCATCACTTATACATTAAAATTTCATCAAGGGGGAGGTGAAAAATAATACATCATAATTAGGTATTGCACATAACATGTCATAGCATAGAGTACATCATGATTATGAGTGAAATGGAGAGGAACCCGCAACATAAATACTTTGATGATTTTTTCATGAACTTAATGACCTGAATAATGTTATTAGGTTCATTAATTAATAAATACAGATCATATTTTATATAAATAATCTTAATTTTATTAGTTTTCTGTTCGTTTAAAATAATTTTGATTGGTTTATGAGGTTTAATTTCATTTTTCGGTACTATTTTCTTACATGGGTTTAATGATCAGCTGACTTCTATTCATCTTCTTATAAACATGAAAGATTAAAGTGGATGTCCAGAACTGATGTTTTTTATCATTAATAATCATATTGGATATTACATTTCCATAAAAATACATACTATTATTTGGAGTGAAGATGAATTATTATATAAAACCTTAGAGATAATCTTGTTGGTTAATTGGTGGGTTTTGATTATGAAAATCATGTTTTTCATTATAGCCTAATACCATTGGTAAAAAAGGATTACATTACCTTAACATCGATATATTACATATATAATAATCTGGTTAAGCCATAACAAAAATGGTTTTATTAATAGAATAAAATATGATAATAGAAATTGAAAAATTGTTTTCCTTGTATGTGCTAAATAAACACAACTATAACAATGTTTTAATTTCATTAAAATAAAATATGGGGAAAGGAGAGAGTATAATTAATTATCATATTAAAATAATATACATACACTACATGTATGTTACTGGAGTTATCATACAATTTGGGTGAAAGGAGGTGAGGAAAGAAAACAAGATACTAAAAGAACTTAAATGAAATAAAACAATTTGAAAGAGGAATTTACTACTTGAGTTTAACTCCTTCAAGACTCTTAAAAGGATAGATTTTGTTATTTCAATGATACTAGAGGATTTTAAGAAAGGAAACGGAGCATGGGAGGATATTTGGGCAGAATAATGGCATGATAGAAAGCATGATAGGATAGATGAGAAGAGGGAGTGAGGGTGGGCGTTATATTGGAGGAGAGGAGAGTTTTCCTAACTTTGTAATCATTGTTATATAAATTTTAATCAATACCAGTAATAGTGATGATACCATGAAAACAATAGTAATGTGTGCATCTGTGTTTGAGATAATGGCCTTACATCAGCCATACATTAGTTGATGACAACATAATTCATGAATTTAGCATTTATCATTAATTATCATATATTACGATTCATCAAAAATTGAAGTATTTTAGAAAAATATAAAAAATTCACCATAACCATTTATCAAAGTCTATAATAAAAAAATGAAATCTATTTTTCCAAAAAAAAAATATTAAATAATATTAATTTACTTTTTTAATAAAAATTGTAATTTATTGTTATAACTCAGTTTTAAGACATTCATTTACTTATTCTAAAATATAGGTACATCATTACTTCACTTGAATTTTTGTATACTATCATAGGTAATGTTACTATTAATTAGGGTATATCACTATTCATAAGCGTATGTTACTATTCATATTGGTATGTTAATATTTTCCAAATATTATGTTTTTCTTATTGGTCTTCAAATTACATACTGATCACAACAATGTTGGACAGATTTTGAAATTCAAAACACAGATGTGGAAAAAATATTTTTAGGGTTCACATATCACATTTTAGTTCATTATTTTGCAACTTCATGTTATTATTACACATTTATAAGATGAAAATATATATCGAAAAATATTTGTTCATTACATAAGGGTTTCACACCTACCACTACCCTATGTGATGTCCTAGTTATGTATAATTATGATTGATGAATAATTAATTATGATGAAACAATAGTGTTACTTTTTATGTTTTCAAATCAATGTATTTACCATATTGTTTTCTTTAATAGATAGATAAAATATGATATGTTTTCATATTTTATAGGCCTTAAGATATGTAAAAAATTTATTTTTGCACTTCACACATGAAGGATAATATTTATACATCAATTCCATAACAAAATGGATGAATTAAAATATTTTAATACACAACTAAAGAATTAAACATATATATATATATAAAGTATATTACCTTATATCATTTTTCAATAAAACAATTAATAAATGATAATATTACTATAAATTTTTTTAGGATACCATAATTTTTCTTGAACATATGGCCATACAAATCAACATATATTTATGAATTTGAGGCCATCAACTTTTATTTGATAATTCTGTTATTTTGGATTTATGGCCACATTATATCCTGATAAATATTTATTATTTCCCTTCATGTCCAATATTCACTCATAACCTATGTTCTCTTATGTGGAATCCTTTTTATTTGATACATTTGGTAAATGTTATGGTTACAACATTACTTTTTAATATGATGTTTTAGTACTCGTTTTTACAATGTGGGATTCACAAAACAAACATTAAATTATTAATTCTTTGATTACCTATATATATTTCTATGGAGAAATTCATTTTATGTGGGGTAGAATATAACACGCCAAGATTTTGTGAAATATATTTATTATCTAATTCATATACTGATATTTTTCACTTCATGAGACATGAGAAATTGTTTTTTAAAAATATATATACATATTAAAAACCTATGTAAAACATTCCATTCACATGGCACCAACATGTTATACTCTATACATTATACTAGCATTGTGTACATAATACTCAACATCAACATGGCACCGGGTAAATGCAATGTCAACTTTTGGTACATTACACACAACACTAATGTTTCTATAAAAGAAAATTTTATTGTTATAAATATTTAGTAAAGATAATTACAACCCATACTTTAATAATATTCAAATGAATCATGATAACTACTTTTAAATTGAAGTATGTAATGGTTTTATATAAATAAATATTATTTATAATGTAATATATAATTTTTGATAATATCCTTATATGAATATAAATACTATTTTCTAAAATGATGTTCTTTTAATGTACAACTACAAAAAAAATATTTATAGACACATTAAGAAATTTAATGTCATAATAAAAAATTAATTTTTCAATTCATAAAGTCCAAATTCTCCATGTCTTAATTTTTGGTATTTGTCAATGAAACATCAATATTTCATAAATAGTGAAAAATAATATTTTTTTATCAAAACCTACATTTATAAATATGTTTTTTAAGTTAAATGTTATTATATTTTTGGTATAATGATATAGAAGATAATTATTAAATCTTTTAATATAATTTAGGACTTTATAAACAATTTAATTTTAAATTTGAATATAAAAACATAATAAAATTATGGAAAACTTTATACATTAAAAATCCTTTATTTCACCCCATCTCTTTGATTAACATTCATATAAATATTACCTACTATCTTTATTCAATATAGAAAAATTTATATACACTATTTTAATAACGTTAAAATCTATATTCTAATATGATCATATTAATTTTTTACCTATAATATTGGTAAAAATGACTAAAATTAATAAAAGTGATTTTTGACAAAATAATCTTAATTAGGTAGTAAACCTCAATCTTACGGGACCAAATGACCAATAAATAAGTACAACCCCCATTTAATGGGCATTATACTCAAATAAGTATTATATTATTGATTTATATATCTTTTTATGACATATTTATGTAATAACATGTCTACACCGACCTTGTTTCAAAAAAATCCATTTGAGATAACTTCAATCCCTATAAAAGGCCACCACCACACCCACAACATCAAAATAATAAACAATATTATTTTCTTCCAATACCATCAAAATAGACTTCCCTACATCATATTATTAAAAATATAGTCATTACACTAGGAAGAATGAATCACAAAGACTCCTTTCGATAGAGAACAGTAGGAGTTACACGATTAAGAGGTAATATCTTCTCCGATGAACCTTTCCATTAATTTTTTCTCCATCTCATCCATTATAATTATTCCATTATTCAATAAAAACACTATAATAATCAATATTATATTTTTTATTGTATTAGTTCTAACTATACTTACACACACCTATGACTAATGGATTTCAAACATTCTATTTCTTTATACTGTGATTTACTGCCTCACGAAATTATATTTGTTCATTTTTTCATTTACAACATATCCTAGTTGACATTACGATAGAAAATATTTTTAGATATGTTATTTATAATATTTAATATTCATTTAATCATTTTTATTCTATTTTATAAATCATAATCTATTATTTTTAATTTTTCGTTAATACAATATTCTCTTTTCAGGAAGTGTGGACTACTACCCCTTCAAAGCGATGTGATTTGTTCACACACCAAATGTAATGTCATAAGGATGGGTTTAATGAAATCGTATGATATATATGATATAATTAATATAATTTAATAAATATATATATATATATATATATTCAAATATATATATATATATATATTTCATTTACATACATTCTTTCAATATGACCAAAAAATGGGAACATCATTCATACGAATGTATAGCTAATCGTATCCATTAACAGTGTATTCCATTTCAAAACTACATATTAAATATATTTTATTAATATTAATAATAATTAATATATATGTCATTAATATCATGATTTACAATCTGGAATCATTTTATAAGTATAAGGACCAACTATATAAAAAATTAAGAAACAGGTGAAGAAGAAATAGAATCTCACCAGATGTAAAACCTTAAAATAGAATCACTAAGAAGATTTTAATGTATGGTCATAATCACCATATATGGTATTAAATATTAGAATTTTCTTTTATAAAATATGTAAACAAAACTAATAATTCTTTCATAGTATTCTTGTATGATTACATATAGATTCCAGACAGAAGGAAAGGCTATTGTTTCTCACTTTTTATTTTTCATGAGATACATAATATGTTCGCCACTGTGTACTTTTGTGTTGTGTATGTACTGAACATGAATGTATTCTATATATCATTTTCTTAAATTATTGGAATTAGTATATTTATTTTATGAACACTCAATCATAGGTTTTAATTTTCAAATGTTACTAAATCATCCAAATAGTTTTGTCTCAATTATCCATCATTAAGACTCCTATTTTATTATGCACCTAAAAACTTTTTTAAATGTTTATAAGCTTAATAATTAGATGTTATATAAAAAATATATTTATTTTCTTGATTTTTTTGTCATTATTTAATTTAATTTTCTAAAATGGGTAATATAATCCCATGTCCCCTAGTTATAAAAATTTATTGAGGTAGTCTCGTCACTCTTCGAGATTATTTATGATAAAGCTTCTTTCAATGAATTATTATGATCTATATCTCCAAAAAAACACCTTAGATTTATTATAAAATATGTATTTAAGATATCCCCATGTGTTAGTACCATTTTTCTAATCTCTGTTACTCTATATAAGGGTTTTATGTAAAATTTAACTATCTCTCTCTTCAGTTGGAAATCCATTGTATCCAAAAAACCATGTTTTCATATGTGTTTAAAAAAATGTTTAAAAAGATCAGTGAAAATTATTTTAACAGAATAATTATATTAATAATGCTTAATTATTTTCAAATATTTAATTATTATTTTTCAAATCTAATTTCAATGAAAAATTCATTAATAGTTTATATGTTATAAAATGAATCATTCAATGGAAAAATGATGGTGTCCTCACGAAACGTTTTTTGAATGATATTTCAAAATTAATATACATGTAAGATAATATCATTTGATATTACTCATTCACTTCTAGAATATTATCAAAAAATTACATTAATATTCAATTATTGAATGTGTTATTTAAAATATCATAGTTTTTATGAAATATGTTTCTCTTCCTCAAGGAAAAATCTTTTGAAACCCACATCTCTTAACAGGTTATAAATTATTAAAACGATTAAGAAACCTATATCATTTTAGTATGTAATGATTTGATTAAATGATAAGGATATCTATTTCATATCATATGTTATGATTTTGTTTTTTTAGGACCTATATATTTTTATGGCTCATGATATGCTGATATTTTTATTATCATGTGGAATATTTATGAATGATTTTATTAAGATATGGATATAACCTATATCAAACTCCAACTAATTGGGTAATGACATATTGTATATAATCAAAAGGGTACACGAGTTGTAGCCCATTCATAAATAAATGATGTTACATGGGTTTTATCTAATGCATAGTTGTTAAAATTATACATGTTTTGTAGTCGAATTCAAAAAAACAAAATGGTACATGGGTTTCAGCCCTGAGAAAAGTTAGTAAACATGTTTTATCCCAATCATGACAACATAAATGTACATGGTTTGTATCCTAAGGCTAAAAGAATGTGGGTATATGTGTTATATCCCAATCCAAAACACCAGATGGTACATGGTTTTTAGCCCATGCCTAATAGAAATAAGGTAAACCGATTTCAGCCCAAGAATGAAAAAAAAGATGGTAAATGTTTTGTGTCCAATGCCTAATATAAATAGGGTACACTGGGTGTTTCCCAAGCAGGAAAAAAGATTGTACATGGGTTGAAGACTAGGACTAATATAAATAAGGTTACATGTGTTTTAGCCAAAGACTGAATGCAATAAGGTACAATTGTTGTAACTCAGGCATAAAAGAAAGAGGGTACCCAGGTTATATCCTAAACCAGTAAAAAAGGAGGAACATTGGTTGTTTCCAAATTTTAAAAGAAATAGGGTACAGGGGTTATATCCCAATAAAAAAACAATTAGGTACATGTGTTGGAACCCAATCCTAAAATAAATATTTTATTTGAGTTTTATACCTAGCCCAAATAAAAATAAGGTACATGGGAAGTTTCCCAATCCTAAAAGAAAGAGGGTACGCATGTTGTATCCCAAAACCAACATGATGAATATACATAGGCTGTGGCCGAAGCTAGAAATAATGAGGCTATATAGGTTGTAGCCCCCACAATGAAAATAATGTACATTGGTTGTAGACCAATACTAAAAGTAAAGGGACACATGGTTTTTTAGACAATGATTTTAGTTTTACAATGTTCTATAGCCCAATTCAAACCTGTTATAAAGGTTTTGATAGGTATCATAATCATAAAAGTTTTTATTCATATATGTATGACACAAAACCTATGACTTATTCTTTCATCATAATTCCATGGATTATGATATTTATTTCATTATGATTCTTGTCTTTTGAATGGGCATGATTTATGCCATGATTCTTGTATATGATATTTGGTTTGTAGTGTTTAGTCTTCTATTTTCATGATCATTTTATCCTCCACTTATGGTCATAATTATGAATCATTTTCCCTTTAATTTACCATTACTTGGCATTCTATCTCACCCATTTTTATGTTCCCTAGAATATGATATACTGATAGGTTTCAGGTTCAAGTACTAATGGTGTAGTCTTTTTGGGAGATATTGAAGATCTTTTGATAGCGTAGAATATTTTGTGTCAATGATTATAAAAACAATAAACTATTATAGTCCTTGGGCAAGAATTTTTTTAATGTCAAGTATATTTATAAAAATTGATGTTATATCCATGTATGTTAATCCTAGATCAGTATATGTAACATTAATGGAAACTAATTATGCTAGCATAAAAAATAAAATTATGAATCTTAAGAACTTTAACAATAAATTTGTTAATTATGTGGATGGATTCACCAATTGGATTTCAACCACGAAAAATTAGATAGAAAAACAACCTTCCTCAAATAATAAATAAGAAAAAACAATAGAGAAGCTGTAGAAATATAATGAAAATGGTAAATATGATGCATGTTAATTTAGAAATGGTGAATTTTATCTCTATAAAATATTTTTTCAAAATTATTATAGTAACAAAAATATTGGAATAATAATTCTAGGTAAAAATGAATATTTCAATAAAAAATATTATGTCTGTAGTTCTAAAAAACAATAATCATTATGGAGAAATAGGAAATTATGATAACATTTTTAATTTTAAGAAAAACCCATATTTTTTGTAAATATTAAGTGATTTTCATAGTAAATAGAAGTGGAAAAATCATTGTAATAAATAAACCACATGAAACTAAATGAAATCCTTATGGGTTTGGATAATTATATATATTATAGTTAATATAACTTGACCTAAACCTGATTAGGAAAAGAAATTCTTTATATTATTAGTTGTATTAAATAAACCACATGAACTTCAAAGAAAAAATGATTACAGATAGTGGAATTTCAAGATATATGAGTGGTAATATGTCACATTTTCACACACTATTTATTTTTGTGGGAAGTTATTGCACATTTCGTGAAAATGGAAATGGAAAATCATTGGAATAGTTTATGTTCAAAAACATCTATCTATTTTCATCGAAACAATTATTTACATTGAAGGTTTTTTCCACATCCTGATAACTATAGAAAAATATGGTGATGATGTCTATTATATTGATGTTTCTGAAAAATCATGTTTGGTGTTCAATGATATGTTTCTTATGATTAATTAACATAGAACAAATAATAGTTACATTGTAGATCAAACTTTTTATGTAAAAAAATTAATTGTAATAATGATAAAATTGAATAATTACTTTTTATTAATCAATGTCTATGATATTAAAATGATCATTTACTAAATTTTTTTGACTCTAATGAATATTAGTTCTGGTTTTCATAATTATAAACTGGAAAAAAAAAAGAATATAGGTAATGAATATAAAATTGGAAGGAAACATAATTCATATTAAAAAAAATATATAATTTTACATATATATCTATAGATATTATCCACATTGGACCTATTCAGGAATACATGAATGAATGCCTTGATGGGAAATAATTCTTTTTGTGTTACATAATGTTTTTTTATATTTACATGTGTTTGCATTTTCGATATTATTGTTAAGTGTGTGCTGTTTTATTTAATTACTGTAATCTTGTGAATAAGTAAATTGGTTATAAATAATTACATTAATATGTTATCATGGAGGTAAATTGGAAAATTATAGATTTTAATAATATTTATCAATTTAAGGATTTAAATATAAATTTTATGCCCCTAGATACCCGTAACATTTTTTTTGAAATATGATATATTATAATATAAAATGATTATTGAAATATTTTTTGTGAATATAAATTCCCCAATCATTTTTTTGGATGAATCCATTACCCCATCAATTTCTGTCATTAATAGAGTTATTATAAGATTTTTCACAATGAAATAAACCTATGTGATATTAAAAAATATAATACCAATGGTACGATACATTAGTCTATTTGGATGAATGGTTTATATCTAAAAGAGTAATGATTCTTTTTTAAATGTTTGATGCAATGGCAGATAAAGGTATCATCATAGAAAAATCTATTGTGTCCATAGAAAAAGAGTATTTCAAAAAATGGTCAAAGATTATTGAAAACTAAACCCATGTGAAATTTTATTGAAGTAATCAATTTGATAAAAAACGCATTCAATATAATTAAGAAATATGATTAACACATGGATATGAGATATAAACTCATCAATTACAACAATAAGGATGATGCTTTCAATGTTTCTTACTATAATAAAATCCCACTAAGAGTTAATAATAGTAGAACAAAAAGTTGTTTTTCCTATAATAAATATAATTATCAGTGGTCATCATCTATATATATTAATTGAAAGATTAAATGAAGTAGTTATAACAATAATAATTATATAAAACATTATTGAATTAACTTCCTTTTTTTATCAACAACAACCTAAGTCTATAAAAGAAGTGTTTTCTACTAAATATTGGTTTTTGGATATAAAATAATAGTTAAATAAATCTCAATGAAACAATGTTGGGAATTTATTTTAAAACCCAATGACTATTAGTAATTTGGAAAATAATTGTGTTTTGGACACAAGCATATGATTACGGTGAAATAACTAGATACAAATATGGAAGTTTTTTTTTCAAATGATACAATCAAGATGAAAGAATTGTTTTCTAAGAACACATTGCTCCAATAGCTAGGTTAGAATATATTAGAATTATTATAGCATATGAATTTTATATGAATTTTTAATTATATCACATGGATGATAAATTTCAATTTCAGAGTTGAGTTACAATGGATGAATTTAAGGTAAAACAACCTTTTTGTTTTGAAGACCCCCAGTTTCAAAAATCTTTTTCAAAACATACCAATGATTTGTATGGAATTTAAAAAGTATCGACATAATGATATGAAATATTAAGATATTTTCTATTATCAAATGTTTTTATTGTAGGAATGGAAGAACCTAAATAATTTATGAATCTTTATCCTCATGTATTTTGTTTGTAAAAATATATATACATGATGTTATCATTCGATCAAAAAATAAAAAAAACATGTAGTTATTTTTCCAAAAATATGGAAATGGAATTTTAAATTAGTAATATGGGTGAGATAAAATATTTTATAATTTATTAAATTTATCAAAAAAAAATTGGGAATATTTTTAACCAATAAAAATACGTACATTATTTACATAATAAGTATTAACAATAGAAAAGTAAGTCTTACTCCACTCTTCTCTGCTCTAATAACTTATATGATACAAATCAATCTAGAAAACCAGTTCAAAAAATGTGGTATAGGAGATTCATCAAAACATTTTAATATCTTAATAATTTTATGATAGATATTATTTTTTATCTATATATTAGGCAATTATTTTAATGTAACCTAATATAATATAATTCAAATGATTCCAAAAGGAATTTAAGATATTGAATTTAAATTATGTCTCTTTCTATTATTTTTATTTATTTTTTTACATTCATTTGAATTCATATTCAAATATAAAATTTAATGGACATGGAATAGACTTGTAAAACACCTCAGGAAACCTAAATTTTCGAGGAAAATCCAATGTTTCATGGTTTGGTGTGAAACAAAACTCTGTAGGATTATCTATAACTGAAGATGAATATATTGAGATTGCAGTTATTTTGAACTTTGCTTGTGGATTAAACACCCCTTATTGTGTTACGTATTAAATATTAATTACATATAATGATAATGTTACAACACAAGTTATATAAATAATTAAAATTATTTTATAAAACATTCATGAAAAATATCAATGATTTATAAAAATATTTATTTAAAAAACTATCAAAAAAATAATATCACTTCAGAATTTTATTTTTTACAAATAATATAAATGTTACATCTCAGGTAAAAAATAATATGAAATTTTCATATTTATTAATATTTTTAAATTAAATATGATTTTTACTCTAAGTAATACACTTTGTACGATAGCATCATCCACACGCAACAATGTGTTTTTTTGAAATCTTATGTTGCACACAACATTAAGATATACCGAAAAATAATATAATAATATTATCATTTAAAATGGGAGTTAAATCAATTTCATTTAAATATTGGGAATGAACATAACTAACCAAATTATTATTGAACATATATTTCAAATGTTTTTACTTTTATTTAATATGTTTTATAGGCTTAAAATAAGAATGAATACAATATTAAGCATGACAGACTCTAATATAATTTTAAAAGATGTTTTACAATCTTTGTATAGAGAATCCCTATTCAGTCTAGTTTTTTAAAATTTTATAAGTTTAATTGGACAATATAGACATCTTCTTTAGAAGTGGGATATCAAATATTACTTTGGGTAAATTTTTAATATTTTTCGGATGAAGGTCATTTTTTATTGAATATTGAAAAGTACTACATTTTAAGTCAAAAAATTATCATCATCTGATTTATTTGTTTGGTTAGATTAAATTTTTATATGGGTTTGAAGTTTAATAGCATTATATTTTTAGCATTTAATATAATTTTTGTCATTTGAAGTAATTGTAGGACCCTGATACACCCTAAGAGGTGAGGGGTGAATCAGGGTGTGATCTTTTCTTTAAAAACAAGAATCTTGTTCCCACGGTGGTAGGAACTCATTAATCATGTAAGACTTATTGGAATAAAAATAAAACAACCACATGAAAATTGACTACGCAACAAATTTTCATGGTTCACCACAAAGGTCTACGTCCAAGGAGAATACGCTGACATGTTTCCGGTCGTTCCTAATTCCAGAAAACTACACTAGCTATGGATTACATGTTTTGGTTAATATAACTCTATCACAGTCATGCGACCATTAAAAAGGATCAAAGATAGATTACAAAATCCCTCAGGTCACTCCCATTTACTTCCGCGGGATGGTTTTCTTGGGTTATGTACCACTCAGTTTAAAGAGATGAAATTCCCTTCAATAGATTTTCATTGATGTCTTTGTCTTTGTTTAGAACGAGGAATTGCATGCATCGAAGTCCTGGTTTGATGCACCTGAGAGCACTGATCCACTGAACCAGGTATTCAGAATGTGAAAATAGGTTACAGAGACAATTGTGTGAAATACCTACCCTTTACACACATGATCTCACTTTTGTGCACAATATCTTTTTTCGCAGAGAAAATATTTTGTGCAACAGCATCATTTACATGAATCTTTTTAATTTTATGCAAAACATCTACTTTTCCTTGAACCTTCATGTTTTATATGAAAATACCTTTGAGAAAAACATTTATTCACATCAGAACACAAATATTCTCTAAGACATCAGCCATACCGAATGAGGGGTCACCTGTTATTTATAGGCATCACCGACCCCCGTGTGAAAAACCCACAGTGTCGTGCAACTCTCCCATTCTCCGTGAACAAATTTTGGATCAATA
The DNA here is from genome assembly GCA_963277665.1 of Viscum album. Classification (NCBI taxonomy): domain Eukaryota; kingdom Viridiplantae; phylum Streptophyta; class Magnoliopsida; order Santalales; family Viscaceae; genus Viscum; species Viscum album. The sequence continues at coordinate 12,263,241 of OY728151.1, read as the reverse complement.
AAAATATTTTTCACACATCTCCAAATGTTCTGTGAACCTCAAACCATTTTTATTTTTCAGTACTTTTTTCACTTGAACTGTATGATCTTTTTCTTGTAAACGATTATGATATTCTAATGTGGATTGAAAACAAACACAAAACAAACTCAATTTCCTACAGAGAAGGTCTGTGGTTCCAACATTCCCCCTTTGGGTTTGTTGGAAATATGTAGATAAATTCAATAGAGTACCCTCCACAATTGAAACCTAAAACACACGAATTAAATCACCATACACTCTATATGTATGTGAGAAATGGTCAGTGTAGAAAAAATAGGGGAATATTGAATTGGGTTCTTGTGTTTCAGAATACATAAGGATGCCCACACCACTCTCATACTATGTCACAGAAGCATTACATGTCCAATGTATTCCATATCCTCATATCACCGAATTCTCATCATGTCATAGAAGCATTACATGTCCAAAATTTATTCCTTCTTCCCTGAATTTATTCCTTCTCCACCATTGAAAACAAACCCAATAACTGGTATTTGTTCATTGTACAGCTCAAAACACCAACTGGATAGTATTTCCACCATAAACCTATATCACATCCAGAAACTCATTTGAAATAGTTAATATATCTGGGGAGAGGGAAACTTAGGAACCTCTATATGCATTGGGAGGTGGCTGAACACTAAGGTTCAACTTATGTTTCTCAAACACATACAGTGACAATGTATTGGTCAGGATATCAGTCACATGCACATTAGTTCCCACATGATGGATTTTAATAATTCCTTGTTGAAATTTTCCCTTAATAAAGTGATATCTGATTTCAATATGTATTGTAAGATAATTATGAACATGATTATTCATAATATCAATTGATCAATTTTTATTACAGTTAATCACCATTGGTTGTTTCACCTCTTCAACAATATCTTTCAGTTGTAGCTTTATCCATAGTAGTTGATTGAATGAATTTCTAGAAGAGATATAATCTCCATCAACCTTACTAAGAAATTTAATTTCATGTTTCTTACTCAACTAGACCACACATTTCAGCCAAATATAGAATGCTTCACCACTGGCATAATTTCTGTCCATTATATCGCCAGCCCAGTCAGTATCATAAATTGCGGATAATTCTCGGACTCTTCCTGCATCTATGTGTCTCCCAAAATTATGAGTACCTTGAAAGTACCACATGTTTCTTTTGACTACCTCCATATGTTACACCATTTGATTTCTTTGAAAGTAGGTGGATAGACATGTTACATGGAAAATATCTCGACATGTCGCTATCAGGTACAGTAGGCTCCCAATGATCCTCTTGTACATGGTTGTATTTAGAGAGGTCCCATCCTCATGCATATTAAATATTTTTTTTACTCCAATCAGAGTTGACATTGGTTTGGATTCACGCATATTAAATTATATCATCAATTATCTTGCATACTTATCCTAAGAGAGGAATGTGTAATATTTATTTTGAGTCACCTGCAGCTCAATGAAATTTGTTAGCACCCCAATCGTTGACATTTCAAATTCTGATTTCATGTGATTGGAAAATTCATCCACAAGCTTCTGCCTTCTTCCACACATTATAATGTCATTAATGTTATCTATAACCATGAACCGATCATTATGAGAATTATTCACTTAGAGATTGTGATCTACTCCACATTTTTGAATTTTTAGCTTATTGAGATAAGAATATAGCCGGGAATACCATGCTCGAGGTGCATGCTTCAAACAATAGAAGGACTTATCTAGAATATATGCCCTTGATTCATCAATACCAAGAAGAAAAAAAATTGTTTCTCGATGTAAACTTATTATTCTAAAACACCATTCAAAAATTTTGTCTTGAAATCCTTTTGATATTCTTTATAGCCTCTTTGGATTGCCATAGCTTGGAAAAGGTTGATTGACTCTATTATAGCCACTACTGCAAAGGTTTTTTCAACATCGACACCTTAAATATGTGAATATCTATTACATACCATTCATGCCTTATTTATGATAACACTTCAATTATCATCTGAATTTTTCTTGAAAATCCAATTTTTTCCAATCACATTATAACCTTCAAGTCTCTTGACTTGTTCTCAGATCTGATTATTATCAATCTGATCTTACTTTTCATTCATGTTTTTCACCCATGATCCATCCTTTGACTCTTATTCAAATAAATATTGTTCCACCATAGATAAAATGTATATTGTGAAATATTCTTCATTCTCCTCATTTTCCTATGTAAAATCCAATCCCCTACGATGATGGATTGGTCAATTTCATCTCTACAATTCCTCCTCTGAGGTTCAACTAAATTATCTCCATCTATGGTTTCAACTTCAAATTATCTTATTCTGAGTTAACATAAATATGTGACTCCGGGGTATTTTGTACAGCTTCTTCTATTCCAGTATTTTCATTTACTCCATGTTCAAATTCTTCATCATCTTCTATCTCATCAAAATAGGAATTGTTTAATGCACTTTGGTTTTGTCTTCAAGGAGCATAACATCATTGCATACCACCCCCATCCCCTAGAACTTATTGAAATACTTGTAAGATTTTATATTCATTGGATATCCATGAAATATTCTTTCATCTGTGTTGTCAACAAACATTCCTTGATTCCTTCTTTATTTTGGAAGAAGCATTTTATTTCAAAAAACTGACAGTATTTCAATAAAGGATTATTTCCATTCCTCAATTCATATGGTATCTTCATTTCTCCAATATAAATCCTCATTCGATTTTTAACACACATTTTGGCTTCAATGACTTTTTTCTAGAAATGATGATAGATATGTATCTCAATTAGCATTTTCCTAACCAAGATGTTGACCTCGTATTTATGCTTCTCAAAAACCCTATTTTATTGCAGAGTTCTCACAGTAGCTACCATATTCTGTATCCCATGTTTTTCAAGAAATTCTCAAACACAATGAAGGTGTATTCCCCATCCATTTTCAGATCGTAGAACATTGATTGTCTATCCAGTATCATTATCAACAATTCAGTGATTGGTTTTCATGAAATCATGTACATTCCTCTTACTCTGAATAACCATTACACATGCCATTCTACTATAATCATCAATAAAAGGGATGAATTACCTCTCTTAGTGAGTTCTGGAAACATTTATCGGGCCACAAACGTCTATGTGGATGAGATCAAGAAGGTGTGATGCGCTTTCCTTCTTTGGTCGATATGAATTACCATCTAGCTTCCCATGTGTGCAAGCATCACAAGCCTTTTCCCATTCAAATTTTATAATGGGGATATCAAGGTCAATCTTCAACATATATATCCTTTCCATGTAATGTTGGTTAGTGTGCCCCATCATTCAATGCCACATGTAGTTTTCTTCTTCAACAAAAAATTGCAAGAGTTTTATTTACTGTCAACTAGATGTATGTTTCCATCTGTTCTGCATCCTTTCATAAGAGAATTACCTGTTTTTTCATTATAGTTTAGCCTTTTTGATTGAATGTTACTATGATCCCTAATTCACAGAGTTGACTCACACTGATCAGACTGTGATGTAGATTGTCCACATAATGAACACTAGTCTTCTACTGCTCTCCATTGGATGAATTTGTATTTCCACTGCCTTTAGTCTTCAAAGAACCATCATTACCAAACATCACTATTGCATCAACCTTCATTTTATTGATCATTAAAAGGTCAGTATTTCCTATCATATAGGATGAGAATCCACTATCAATAATCCATGTGATGCTGCTATTTGTAGCATTGAGGGCTAATTCCACAAGATTGTATTTAACAATTTTTTAATATTATTTCCATGAGATATTTTAATTATTATAACACTGTTATGGCCTTAAAATTATTTTTTCCATAAAGTCATATTATTCACACCCATAGACTTTTTCTATGAGAACAAATGATTGTGTGAATAATACCACTGAGAGGGTGAGTTTTAACCTATCTCTGATAGTTGTTTGAATTTCTCCAATCATACCTCTGCCTATATTACATAGCTATATGGCCAAAGTTATAACAATTAAAATAGTATCCAAAGAAACAATTTCTTCTATAATAAGTTGTATATGAAATAGAACTCCTTTGTTGACATCCTAGATCTTCCCCATTCAAGTAGCTCCAGGCCTCTTCACAATCTGACATGGTATGGACCAAATAGCCACAGAACTGACACATCATGATGGGAAATGACTTGTCACTTATATTTATTTTCATTCCTTCTTCTATGGGAAAATTGTTTCACTGGAATTAATTTCTAAGAGTTTGAGGACAATCATAATTTTTTTTTATTTTTGATTGAGTTTTTATTTTTCACCACTTCATGAATCTTTTCCACATGTCCAACTTTCATCATTTAATTGTTTTTCTCTCTTTAATTCCAATAGTTGATATCTCTACCTTATAACTAATTCCAGTCATTCCGCTGTAAGTGGGTCGTTAATCACTCATAAATTTTCCAACCGCATCTGAACCACGTTTGGCTCTTACCAGTAGTTATGCATCTAAGAATTTTCCAAAATGAATTTTCTTCTAACCCTCATTTGTGGTTTATTGATACTCACGTATACTCTTATGAGTAACAACATCTTCCTAAAGACCCTTAATAGTCTTGGACTTCTCATTGAGACTTGATGTAAGGTCATTTATGACATTTTCTTTTTATTCAATTCTATGATTTAGTTCCACAACATCATCCACTATTTCAAGAATTTATTACTCAACCCTCAATAGTTCTTATACTCGTTCAATTTTAGCTTCAAGCTCATCAACATATTCTGACGATTCTTCCACAATTTCTTTAATGTTATTTCATCTCTTATATTTATTCTCAATCTCAGAAATGGAATACGTAATTTCAAACATCAGATCGCCATTAGGAGTCATCTGATTATCTCTTCCTTTAGTTATAAAAGGTTCTGACATTCCAATGGGTTCCATAATGGAAGCACGGTTTGCAGTTTTAAATTATTGTTCTTATTCATCAGTGAATTTAATATCATTATATTCCTCTTCACATACAAGACACTTATTATATAATTTCGATATAGATTTGAAGTCTTCCTTTTTGAATAATTTTTTCAAGGATTCTCAATGTATTCGTATTCAATCTCCTCATCAACGAACTTTCCTTAGAACTAAGAGGCAATGTTCCCAAGTATTCCATAAATAAAACATTCTAGATGAAACTTGTCTTTAATGTTACATTTTCTCTTCCTCATATTCATGTAAATTAGGCAAAGAATTTATTTCTCCTCATCATCTTCACCACCACTATCTCTTAAAATTTTAATTTTCAACGGCATTGAATTACATTTTCTTGCTAACACAAGTCATAGTATATTTGAGTTTGAATCCCATTTCATCTGCCACTAGACTACTTATCAGATCATCCATAGGTAGTTTTTATAGATCTATTTCTTCAAGAGAAGACACCTATACATTGTACATATGAATTATGTTTTCTCAATATTTTCTTCATTATATATGTGTCTTTGATTTCCTCTCCAAGACCTAGAATTGCTCCCACTACTTCAATAATTTGATTGAAGAATGATTTTTTATTCTCATCAGGATGCGTATTTATTTCTTCAAACCTATTGTCTAGGACATGTTGTTTTGTATCCCTAACATTATTTTATCCTTCATAAATATTTTCATGTATATCCCACATAGACTTCACTATGGTGAAACTCATCACCTTTAGATAGATGTGATCTAAAAGAGCTGCAATGATAGAATTCTGGGCGTTTGCATCTGGATAAAAAACTGTAATGTCTATAGCAATAATAGAAAGTACTGTATGATCAGTAACTTATATTCTTTTAACAGTAGCAAATATGACATCCATTAAAATGGATTTTAAATGATATCTCGTTATTTTATTCCAGATATGAAAATTACTTCAATCGAAAAGGGGGATTCCACTGTCATTGACTGCATTCTCTATGGAGGAAAATGACAGATCAAACCCATGTAACCGTTACCCTCTGATTCCACTTGTAGGGCCCTTGGATACCCTGCGATCGGAGGGGTGAATCTTGGTGAATCATTTTCTTTTAAAATAAAGATCGTGTTCCCAAGATGGTAGGAATGAATTAAACATATAAGATAGATGGGAATAGAAAGGAAATAACCATACGAAAAGAGACCACAAAACACTATTACATGGTTCAACACTCTAGTCTACATCCAAGGAGAATACACTGATAGGTTTTTAGTCGTACCTAATTCAAATAAACATCAATAGTTGTGGATTACATGGTTTGGGTATAGTGACTCTGTCCAGGGAACAATGACTTTATAATGGTTCAGGAATGGCTTTCTACATCCCTTGGGTCATTCTAGTTTTCTCCGCCAAGATAGCTTCCTTGGGTCATGTCTCAATCATTATATAGACATTTTGGACTCTTAAATATATTTTCATTGAAGCCTTTGTATTTTTTTAGCATGAGACACTACTTTTAATGAATTCCTAGATTGATACACTTGAGAGAATAGAACCATTGAACTAGATATCTAGAATGAGAAAACAGGTTACACTGACAATTTTGCCCAACACCTACCCTTTGTGCCAAAGTGGTCACTTTTTCCCACAATACCTTCTTCTTTGGGGAAAATATTTCCTGAAACAAAACTCTTAATGTTCAAATTTTAACTTTTACATGCAACTTCTACTTTTCAACACACCTTATACTTTTCTGTGAAACTCCCTTCGCATGGACCTTTTACGTTCATCAGAACTCAGATATTCTCTAAGTCTTTAGCTACACCGAATGAGGGGGGGGGGGTCACCTATTATTTATAGGAATCACCTACCCCCATGTGAATAACCCATAGTTTCACCAAAAACTCCTTTTCTGTGTGCAAAATTGTTCTCTCAGGAACCATTTTTTGTGCACATCTCCAGATGTTTCGTGCACCTCACGCCATTCCCATTTTTCTGCATTCTGACCTATCAACTCATTTTATTCGAAAAATCCAACCAGCTTTCACTATTGTGCACAAAAACAAATTATCACACAATCTATATTTTTCACGCATCACTCCAATATTTCGTGAACCATACATTAGTAAGAACACATCCCTCCATTTTACTATTTTCAAGCCTAAAAATATAGAATATATTGGATAATAGTGCCACCTTCAGTGTTGTTGTTCGCTTGAACTATTTGATTCCATTCCTCAAAGACATTCTGATCTTCCAATGATAATTGGAAGGAAACACAAACAATACTATGTTTCATGAGTTGAAGGGTCGTGGTTCAAATAGTAATTTCACTTTGAAATTGGACATAAACACAGGTATATCTTTTTGTAGTTTTTACATCTTCAAAAAATGCATTCTAGTTTTGAAAAGAAAAATAAATTTTAAATTAATTTATGACAATTAAATTTTTTGAATTTGTTAAAATTAACATAATTGTAAATTTCAGAATATCAAAATTAGATTTGACTGTGTTTTTTTGTTTTCTTGTGAAAACATTTTATTTTTGATAAATAGTGAAAAACACTACAAAGTAGTTAAAAACCGATTTTTTTGATTTAAATGAAATTTTACCACTTCTATGAATTGAATTTAAAAAATATTATATACATTTTTTTCAAAACAATGTAAAATTTGCTTCAATAGGATGAAAATAAACATTGGTGATTAGTATATTTTGATTATTATTTACTATAGTTAAAGGTATAAAGGGTAATTCAAGGTAGAAATAATATTATAATAATATAAAATTCCAATAAATAATTACTTACCTTTTTGGATGAGTCATTGAAGACTAATTAAATCCTTGGGTAATACTTTTGGTCTATGTATTCCACTTGGGTAAGATAATTACATTAAATACTTTTGATTTAAAGTAAAAATAAAAATATCATTGACATGTAATTTTTTCTAAAACGATTTTAATGTGGGGTTATATAATTGATATCATTGAGTAAAATAGTCATTAGAATTATAAAAATATTTCCTATATCATGGTATTTTATTTATTATTTTTAGAAATCATATATAAAAATTATTTGTGACACAAAGATGATGTAATGATTACCTCATTAACGAATGTTTTAAATAAATGAGATTATAAATATTAAAATAAATTTATTTTGAAACCTTTTGTTCAAAAAACTAATTCTATTGATGATTATGACTTTTTAAATTTTATGTAATATTTTTTTTGAATCTATCAAGTTGTTATGTATTTTTAAAAATGTCATTATATGAATAGTATAAAAATTGACATAAATGAGTTTTTATAACAATTAATATTATATTAAATGATAAAATAGTCATAAAAATAAAATATTAATCCAAATGACCTATATGATGTTAAAAATTTCATTAATGATCAGTTTTGGGTCTTTTTGAAATTTATTAGAAATATATTAACCCTATAGTATGAATATATAGGAACACATGGTAAAAGTTAAATAAGTTAACAAAGGGTAAAATAAAAAAGATTTGGATTAAAAAATATCACAAAACTGTGAAATTATAATTTGATGGTTTTATTTTGACAAAAATTCTTATTATCTTCTACTAAAATTAGTTGCGGTCCTTTTGAAGCTGAAAATAATTTTATTTAAAAATAATACTTTTAAATTTTCTTAATGAGCCCCTCCCCCTCTTATAAATGGGAACCACCTCGAACCCTTTCCTCACACCTCTCAAGCCCCTTGTATAATAAATAATCTTCTTAGATAATCTCCCAATATTCGTACATTCTTTATAGAATCCATACTCTAGGATGAAGGCAATTAAAGAGAGCCCATAGGAAAATATCAAAAGAATTTACCTGAGTGGAGGTAACGTCTTCTCTCATGTTTCAGTCCATAAATTTTCTTTATCCACACCTTATTCTCATTTTATTCATTCAATATATACCAACAATAGTATTGTCAATATACTAGGTCGTTTTATGGACATGTATTCGAAATAAACATGCACGCACCTTCGTCTAATGGGTAAAGAACAAATTGATTATGTGGACGGTGAACTACTACCTCATGAAATGATAATTGTTCAATATTTTCCATCCATATTTCACGGTGGCCATTATGATGGAACTATAATTTTATATGATATTTATGATATTTATTTTATTTTTATTCATCTTGTATTTTAACATAACTTTATGTTTTTCATGTTGTATAAATACAATTATTTCATTCAAGGTAGTGTGCAATAACACCCCCTCCAAGTGATACGAATCGTTCATACCATAAATGGAATATATAAAGGATGTTGTTTTTGAAATTATTTAATGTATATAAAATATGATATTAAACTGAAATAATAATATTCCTATGTATCATATGATTTTCATTCTCTTAAAAATGAATAAAATGAAATGAATGTAGAATTCATGCATACGTACAGCTTAATGTCTCTAGGAACAGGGTATTTCACTTTCGTATATCCTAATTATATGTAATATTATAAATACATATATACTGGATATATATGATATCTAAATGATGAATATCATTCTTGAGATAATGGAATTCTGACCACATGGTCAATTTGGGACTGTAACAAGTTCATTTTTACTCATGTTCTGAACATCGAAAAATTGTCTAAAATGAAAATAAATAATTAACTAATTGTAATAGAAAGATAACAAGTTATATAATAAGAATAATAAACTAGAAAAATGATCTGAGGCATGTAGAAATTAACTTTATTTTTTTATTCAGGAAATTAAAAAACAAACGAGTCAAATCGGACATGAGGTAAGGGAACCATTCACTGTATTCTTTTAGTCATGGACATTTATTTTATTATGTCATTAAAATTAAAATTAAAATGTTTGGATATGTTCATATATATCATTATTTATTTACGTTATCTATCCATGTTTTAATGCCCTGACCCAAGTAATCCAGAGTCGGTTCATTATTACATAACATTACCATGAACAAAGCAGATCAAATCCCAAAATTATGATAAGTTTAGTATCTGTGGAAATACTAGATAAATACATAAGTTTTACAATAGATCATTAAAAAACAACATTATTTCCCAATTGATCACTCTTATATCCCATAGCCTATTCCAATATGTTAATCATAATATACTTCTTTGCATCCAAAAAAACATAAGGGGTGAGATCAGATGCTCAGTAAGGATAACAATATAGGAGAAACTATCATAAATAAAACATTTAAGGAAATTTATAAGACTAAAACACAAGCCATTTAAATTTAAACATCAGAATAATATGTAAATGATAAATAAAATAAGGTCATTTACATATTTACATGGATATTCTACATGTCAAAAAATCACATGTAATATCAATATCCAGCTTCATAATGATGGAATTCATAATTTCAGACATAATAACCACATAGTAAAGGCCTCGTACCATGACTAAAAATAATATATTTTCAAGGCCCTGTGCCAAGACACTAGTTTGTCACATGAGACCAACATTTGCATCGAGGATCGAAAACAGGCTCCACCCATCACTTACTACGTCCAATGAATTTCTTATATGAAAATGTTGAAACATAACATAAAAATTCATATTAAAACAAGAATACGAAATGTCAATACTTTATACACAAACTATGAATTGTATAAAAATAGAACACCCACAGTCAAACACATCCCAAATCATTAAATACAATATTGAAGTTTTTATTATTACAAATCGACTTTAATCAAGAATAATATCTAGTAATGGATGTTTACATAGTTGAAAATGATAAGTAAAACATTTTGAGAAAAATTTTCCTTTTTGTGAAATCATTTAAATGTCTTACTATTTATCAAGAAACTGTTAAACATATATTTTTGAATAAAAGTATCCCATTCCCCTTTGAAAATTTTAAAAGGGATTTTAATTTCAATACATTCATTCCCATATAAATAAATTCTTAAAACCCTTTTTAAAATAAGGACATTAATAATAATGATTTAGAAGAATAAATAATTAAAAAATTCAAAATGTAATTTTATTTAGAGATCCTAATCAATTTAGAGACGTTTGAATAAAAATAATCTAAGTGATAAATACATTATAATATCATGAGGGTAAATGGATTCTTGATATACTATGTCAAAATACAGTATACACACCATATAAAAGTGAATTGGTGCATAATAACAAAGTAGTTTCAATAGAATGTAAATTGAGATGAAATCCTTTATAAAGGTTTTATTTTTTGGTTAAGGATAAATCAATGGAATAATAATGTGTGAAAAATATAAATACAAAATATATTATTTTATATTCAGTGTAAATCAATGAGAGGAAATTCACACATAATCATGTAACAACAACACCAATGACTTGGATGTTCAACTCAATTATTGTAAATCAAGTTTAGATTACTCTTATAAAGTTTATATCGATGACATGAGAGTTTATAAATGTATTGATTATGTGTATAAAATTATATATACACAATGGGGAGTGGAAATTAGTACATAAATAAATAAATACTGATTTCCGACATAATCATGGAGTTAAATAGTCAATGATGTTTGTGTACAACTCAATGAGTGGAAATCGTAATTAGAAATTGCATTACCAATTTTGTAACATATAAAACATACACCCCATTAAAAAAGTATAATATAATGAAGATGTAAATATGAATAAATTAAATAATTTTACACAAGTAATACAATTTTGGGCAGTACATACACCACACTAAAGGAAATTGTGGCAACATAGCACGAATCTCATTGGAATAAGAAGTGAGATGAAAACCCCCTACCATGTCGTAGTCAATCAAATCGTATGACCGAAAGTTAATAACCTCCAATTGAATCAAAAAATACCATGAATATAAAATTAATCATCATAATATATATCAATTGGAAGTACACAATACACCAAATGCAATAAATAAGTGGGCAACAATGGAAATCTCACTGAATTAAATGTGAGAAAATAACCCCCTTACCTTGGACATTTACTTAGTCAAGGGTAAGTTAAACTCCGTTATATTAGTTATATAATTGTTATTAAATTAAAAAATAACCACATAAATAAATATTATGTCATATATGATCTTCTAATATTTCATTGTAAATAATATTTTAGTGTTATCATTGTATTTTGGTGTTAACTGATTCATTTTTGATTATACGTTTTGTAACTTAAGTCATGTTTTTTTATTTGTAGGATGTATTGGATTCATATAAAGAATGATATAAAGTCATTAATCATTATTTTTAATTATAAAATAAAAATTAGTCTGTAATGTTGACGATGGAGAATGACTTCTCATCGCGTCATGGATATGGTAAGCAGTACGTATGCACAAGCGACAATATCATTCATTTGATGATGAAATCATATATAATTGGATGGTATATAATTTATAAATAATCATTAAAAATTTATATTTATTATTCACATCAGTTATACTCATTATTATACCCATCTAAATAATGATGTTTTTTAATAGCAAACTACTACACGATGTGGAGACAGTATGTCGTATATACGCATGTTTGGTGTCTTTGTCATTTATAGGATAGATTGAATAACATATATAGTTTTACCATATTTATAATAACATAACAGTATGTAGAAGGTACTGGAGTTATTATTTTGCTATGGAATCAACAAAGAAAGAGGAAGTGGAAGAAGAAATGACATGAAAGAGGGAAGTGAAATTATTAACACTTCTTCGAGTGATTCCATTTGATTTGATAAAAATGGCTCCGTAGGTTGGCTTCCTTAACAAAGGAAGGACTCTATGATGTAATGATAGTGGTTGGGAGGTTATTTGGGTATGGTTTGGTCGATCCAAATGGATTTGGTGGAATGAAATTATGAGAAGGGGAAGTACTGTTTTATAAGAGAGGTGGGGGTTCCTTTAGGAAAACATTGAAATATTATTTTATTATAAAATCATTTCAGTTTCTGATGGATCCAAAAGGAGTTATTTCGAATTTAAGGTGGGTATGCGTGTAAAGACACTCAAAAAATAGGTTTTAGACATGTTTAGGTCCCCATATTAACAGTATCTTTTAGATTTAACTATTAGTTAAATAGTTTATATTTTACTATTTCATCATCTATTTTTAAACTATATGGTTAATAAACATACTCTACACATACACGAGAACCTCACATGGTTCATTAATGTCATATATAATATTATTTAAGCCATTTTTCTGATCCTTAGATTTTAGGAATATTATATCATCTAGTGATATATTATTTTTTTCAACAAATAATTAAGGTCAGTTTTGACACTATTATTTATTTGGTTTCTGTTAAAATCATAATAGCATGATTACTTCAACAAAATTATTTAATAAACCCTAATATGTTATATTAAACTTGAAAATTTGTTTAATTCTTCAAAATTCTCAAGTTAAATTTATTTGGATATTTATAATATCAATTATTTTATTGATTCATGAAAAAAATAATTATTAAATCATAATTGTGTCATAAATAAGTTTAAATATATAATATATAAGAACAATGAGTGAAATAAAATTATGTCGAAAATATTTTTAACATTTTAATGAGTATTTATAGTCGGATTTATCTTATGTATTACCCTATTTAAAAATAGTTTTGATATTAATCATTTAATTAAACACTTTTAACTCTAAATTAAATAAAATTATAATAAATGTTCTAATCTAATCTAAGTAGACAAAAAGGATCATATATTAGTCTAAAGTCTATTTTTAGTCAAATTAAACTTATACAGTGGAATTATGTCATTTTTAGGTTAATTATAATATCAATTTTCCCTTTAATAATATTATTTACTTTTATCCTTTGTAAACAAAAGTTAAAAGGTACTATTCACCCAAAACTATTATCATCTTATTAAACAACATTTTACATACTAATGTCATCCATGACACTGATAGTTTTGAAATTCAACTCATGGAAGCGGTAAAATTTTGATTTAGGCAAATTTTCAAATACTCCATGAAGGTGGGAAAATATGGATAAAAAGTTCAATAAAATTTTATACATCTATTTTTTTAAAAAAAATCACTCAAATGAATCATGTTGAACTACTATAGGTATTATAAATCTATATTGACTTAAAATTAATAAAATAAATAATTATATATATAAAAATTATTTTTTTAAACATGAACACAATGTTTTTCACAATTCATAAAAAATTGGATGTTTTCATAAAAATACCAAAAATTTACCCTAAGATAATTTTGACATTCCAAATCAAAAATGAATTCTATTTTACTAAATTGAAAACATATAAGTAGAATTATTTAATTTCACATTAATTCCCGTTGTCAAATCCTATATGAAAGTTTTTAAGAAGTAAAAATTATCAAAAGATTGACATGTGTTTATATCAAATTTATATGTGAAATTACTTATAATGACATGCATTGAATTAATTGGTAAAAATAAAATCTGATAATAATTAAAAACTGTTCAAATGAATAATTCTACAATATAAATTATTTAGATTAAAAAAAATTCAATTAAAATTTAGTATTTTTCCATATTCATCAAAATATGAATGTTATCGGAAAAGTACAAAAAATTTATCAAAATGAAATTTATAAATAACGATTCTAAATAATAATTTAATTTCATTAAATTGAAAATATGAAAGTTACATATATTGGATTAAAAATATGTTTCTCCATTTCAAGGTGGTAAAATTTCATTTTTTAAAAAAATACTTCTTTTAATTTAAAAAATGAATTTGTTCTTATATTATGTCTAAGAAAGAGATAATATGGATTCTAAAATTATATGGATAATATAAAATTCAAAATTCAGTTAATAAAATTCATAACTACTTTTTCAATGAATAGTTTTTATGTTGTGGTGAGCTCGAACTCAGTGTTGTGTGGTGGGAAAACTGTTAAATTACATTAAAGAAAATAATATACAATGAAACCATGGGGTGTTACATTCTTCCCCCCATTTAAAAATAGAATCCTCAAAATTTCAAAATTGTTCTTGGGAACTTCATTGAAAGTCCCACATCAAAAAAAGAGTCAATAAAACAATCACTATTACAAAAATAAATATAAGTACAATGGTCAACAAAGATAACCCATACAAAGATCCCATGTAGGATAACAGAGATATGAATGATAAATTAAGTGTCATGTTTTGATGGAGTGTGATAGAAAACATGATCATGAGAAAGTTTACAACAAGAAAACCAAAAACATGTGATGGGACATATAGTCATTATTTTCCTAGTAGGAAAAGAAAACGATCATCATTTTTTGTTTACTGTTCCATATCATAAAGTTGAGGAATTTATTTATGAGATTTATTAAAAACATAAAGTGATATAATTATTTTTTATGCAATGTATCATTCTTTAATATATTTCTACCACTAACTAATCTTTTTTCCAAATGATGAGTATTCAAGTTGACATGGTCACGCCTAAAGTGCTAGAATATGTTTCTGGTGAATCACAAGATCCTAAAAGGAGAAACTATATATTTCCATTGTATTTAGAGATTATCCAAAACCAAAATGGTTAGTACAAGATCTGATGATCCCCAAAAGGATAGTCATTTAGAGAATGAAAAACTAATGAAAATTTCTAAAATTAAACAAACAATACCCGCAGTTAAATAATTATCATTAAATAAACAAATTTCATAAAAATACTTCAATATAATCCAAGCTAATTACAGAACCCATAACATAGAAAATTTTTATTACATAGTATTCAATGTTAAATTGTGTACCCAAAAAACATCGACTACTCTTAAAGTAACATACATAAAATTAATTAACCTAATCACATATTCTCTATGATAGTTTAATCATTTCCATAAATAACCTAAATCAATATAAATCCATAAAAAAATATAGATTAAAATCCACCATTACTATTCAAATGAAAAAACATAGTAGTCTATTTTACATAAATATATAGTGGGGTACCAATAGAGAGAATATCTTCAAAAATAACATTTATCACTTAATCACCAAATAATTTTCCTATACCAAGGATATCCATTTGATAAGACATAAGTTCACAAATCAACATAATATTGATCAATAGAATCATTTAACTAATTATAATTAGTCACACAAACCAGGGACTTCATGTAGTCTAGTGGTAAGTGATAAATCACAATTGCACTACGGTTGTGGGTTCGATTCCCATAGCTTTGTCAGATGTGATTGGTTGTCAAATGGTCTATGTGTTGTCGACATTGAAAAACAATATTTTATAAAATTTCAAAAAATGAGATAAATTACTCGAATTAACAATAGAATAATTTAACCACAAATGTTATATCATACCTCGCATATTCATCCCAATAATTAACAACCATTAATTACCTCAAATTCAAGGATAATATAAACCCAAATGGTTCTTTATAGATATATCCACAAAAGAAAATATAATTCTTTCTCGAATAGCATTTTCACATAACAAAAATCATGGTTACACATATACGAGAATAGTCATCCAATGCAATCCTATACATTTAAACATTTATCCATACATTTATTTCCACACAGGTTATTCCTTAACATAGAGGATATCCTATATAATATGGAATTGACTCGGGTAATGACAAGGTCCCTTACATTTAAGGAAAATAAATTTAATTGGATTCTTAGGATAAATTTTATTTTCATCCATAGTACTCTTCAATTTTTCTCAAAAATTGTTTACATTATGTCATGCTTTCCCACACATAAAGCATTTCGTTGATCCGTTGAGACACTTTTCTAGGTGTCTCCATCCAAATTTCTTGCATGATAAAAATTTGGCATTCATTTCTCCACGGTTTCCTCTACTGGAGCTCTTATCATTCCCCACCATTCTCTTCTTTGTTGATTCTGGGAGCTGGTTAATATATATGGTGTTGATCATATTTTTGGAATACTGATTCAGAATGAACACAATATATTTTACACATATCAACATTCCATTTAATTTCTCATTTTCACCACTGTCACGAATTTGTAAATCATTTTCATGGTTATTATGACTTCCTTGGAATCCATCAATTGACTAACACAAAAATTCATAGTCTGAGTCATAAAATCATTTTGTGAATATCCTGACAACTTAATTTTAATTTAAAACACCTTAGGATTAACCATGGATATTTGTTCTAATATTATATTCAAATTCTTCAAATTTAATTTTAAATAAAATGTTAATTATCTAAGAATATCCCCTAGGAGTGTCATAACCAAGAGTTCAGCAAGGACCGTTGTCGTGTACCAGGATACCCCGGGTCAAACACAAAACATCGTGTCCGAGTTTTCACTCCTATGTTAATCAGTGATAGAGACGACTCTACCAACTCGTATCTAGACAGGGATGTATAGTTTGGAATACCCACATAATATTTATATTACCAAAATTTTAGGATGTTCTAATATAATAATCCTCAATGTATATGATATGGATGTGTTTTCTAATAAGAGTATTTCTAAATCTGACATCCAAGGTTTGCAATAAACTTTATTTGATTCCTAATATAATTCCATTACCCCAGTTACCTAGAGAAAGTGCAGTGTTACATAACATTGAAATGAGCACAATGGATCAAATTCTAAAAGACCTATTAGTTTAGTAGACTTGGATGTACTATATAAATACATTTGTTTTACATTACATCATGAAGAAAACAACATTGCGTTCCCTTTGAACACTATTATATACCTTATATTATTCCTTCAGGTTAATCATAATATTCATTTTAGTATCCTGTGAAAAATAAAACATAATAAATGGATGATATCAGATTCTCAGTAAGGATAACATTATAGAGGAAACTATAATAAATTAAACATTTAAGGCAATCTATAAGACTAAACCCAAAGAATTTTAAAATTAAACATCAGAATAATATGGAAAAGATAAATAAAATAATTTCATTTACATATTCACATGGATATTATACTAGTTTAATAATCACATGTAATATCAATTTCCAGTTTCATAATGATGGAATGGATAATGTCGGACATCATAACCCCATAGTCAAGGCTTCATGACAAGACTACAAATATGATTTTATCAAAGCTTTGTGCCAAGACGCTAGTTTGTCTCATGAATCATATCGATAACTTGGGGAGATATAATGGGCTCCACCCCTCACATACTAAGTCCAATGCATTCCATATATAAATTTTTTGAAACATAACATAAACATTCATAATAAAACTAGCATATGAAATGTCAAAATATTAACCATAAACCATAAATGGTATAAAATTTGCATATCCACAGTCAAACATATCATAACTCATTAAATACAATATGGAAGGTTTTATTATAATAAATAAACCTCAATCAGGAAAAAATTCCAGTAAAATATGTTGACATAGTTGAAAATGATCAGTACAACTCTTTGAGAAAAAATAACCCTTTTTCCGAGATCATTTAAAAGTCTCACTATTTACCAAAAAGCTGTTAAAATAGATTTTTGAATCAATGTGTCTCATACCACATTGAAAATTTTAAAACGATTTTGAATTTTAAAAAATTAATCTCCATATAAATAAAACCATAAAACCATTTTTAAAACATGGACAATAATGAGAAATATTTAGTAGAATAAAACAATAAAACATTTTAAATGATATTTTAGTTAGTGGTCCTAACCAAATGATGGATATTTGAATAAAAATAATTGAAGTGATAAAAAATTTATAATATCATGACAATAAATGGATTCATGATATATTATGTCAAATTACAGTACACACAACATATAAGTGTGAATTGGTGCATAATAACAATGAAGTCTCAAAAATATTTAAATTGAGATGAAATCCATTATAAAGTATTTTTCATTAGGTTAAGTTTAAATCAATGACATAATTATATGTGACAAATATAAATACAATCAATATGATTGGATATTTAGAGTAAATCGATCAGAGGACATTCACACATATTGTGGAAACAACCACACTAATGACTTGGATGTTTAACTCAATGAATGGGAATTCAGTTAAGATTACTCTGATCAAGTGATAATCGATGACATGAAAATTTATCATTGGAGTGATTACATGTATAAAAAGTATATCCACAAAAAGGGGAGTGTAAATTACTAAATAAATAAATAAATACCGATTTTACACATTATCCTAGAGAAAAATAATCAATGAAGTTCGTCTAAAACTCAATGAGTGGAAATCAAAATTAGAAATTCCATTACTGATTCAGTAACAAACGAAAGATACAAACCATGAATGAAGGATCATAAAATGAAGATATAAATACCCATAAATAAAAGTATATTACACAAGGAATACAATCATAGGTAGTACATACACCACACAAATTGAAATACTGGCAATATAGCATGAATCTCACTCGAATTAGAAGGGAGATGAAAACCCCTTACCACGTTGCAATCAATCAATTAGTATGACAGAAATTTAATAAACACTAATTAAATCCCATAATACCTAGAATAGAAAGATAATCATGATAATATATATCAAATGGAAACACACAATACACCACATAAAATAAATAAGTGGCGGACTATAGAAATATCATGGAATTAAAAGTGAGATAAGAAACCCCTTACCATATACTTTTCCATAGTCTATGGTACATTAGCCTCCAGTATAATGGTTAAATAATTGTTTTTAAATTAAAAAAATAACCACATACATAAATATTAGGTCATATATTATCTTCAAATATTGCTTTGTTAATAATATTTTAGTAGTATCATGGTTTCGTGTGTTTACTTATTCGTTTTCCATTATATATTTTTTTACATAAGTAATGTTTGTTCTAGATAGCATGTATTTGATTCATATCCCAAATGATATCATTTATTAAAAAAAAATTAATGATAAAATGGAAATTCGTCTTGAATGATTATGATGGGGAATGCCATCTCATCACGTCATGGAGACGATAAGTCGTACATACACACGAGTGAGAATATCATTATTTTGATGGTTAAATCATAAATAATTGGATGGTATATCTTATATACATAATAATTGACATGATATATTTATTATTTACATCAATTACACTCATTATTATACCCATCCAAATAATGAGGTTTTTGAATATAATACAACACCACAACATGGGGACGGTAAGCCGTATGTACGCACATTTGCTGACATTGTCATATATATGATGGATATAATAATGATATGGTTGTACCATATTTATAATAACATCACAATATATAGAATGTACTAGTGTTTTTATTTTATTATGGAAACAGAAAATAATGGAGAATTGAAGGTGAAATGAACTTGAAAGAGGGTTGTGAAATTATTATCTATTATTTGGGTGCTTCATATTGATTTGATCAAAAAGGGTTCCTAAAAAGTTTTTATATTCAATAAAAGGAATATAAGATGTTTTGATTGATGTTGGTAGGATATTTGGGTAGATTTGGGCTGAGACAAATGGATTTGGAGGTGTGAAATTAAGATAAGGGGAAGTAGCCTTTTATAAGAGATGTGAGGGTCACTTTAGGAAAAACTTGATAAATAATTTTATTATAATATCATTTTCTATTTCTAAGGGATCAAAATTGGATTATATATAATATAAGGTCCATATGGGTATAAATCTTCTAAACCAATAGGTTTTATGAACGTTAAGTGACCATATTAACCTTATCCTTTAGATTTAACTATTAGTTAAATATTTTAACGTTTACTGTGTCTTCTTGTATTCATAGACTAGATGGTTAAGAAAAGAACTCTAAACGTCCAAGAAAACCTCATGTAGTTAATTAATGACATATATAATGTCATATATTCCCTTTGGTCGACCATAGATTTTTATTAATATTATATCAACCAATGATAAATTATTTGATTAAAAAATTCATTTATGTCAATTTTCACACTATTTCGTATTTTGTTTTTGGGAAAATCGTAACAGTATGATTACTTCGAAAAAAATTTAATCATCCCTAAATTGTCATATTAACCAATATAATTAGTGGAATTCATCAAATGTCTCAAATTACATTTTTTTGGATATTTATAATATCAATTATTTTAATATTTCATTAATAAGGTAATTATTACATCATCATTGTTTCATTTATATATTTATTTCTATAACATCTAAAAATTATAAATAAAATACCATTATGTAGGAAGTATTTTTAGCTTTATAATGAATATTAATAATCATATTTAACTTATATATAACTCTATATTAAAAATATTTTTGTTGTTAATCATTGAATTTAAAAATTTTAACTCTTATTTAAATAAAATAATAATAAATGTCCTATTATAATCCATGTGGACCGAAAGGATCCTATTTTATTAATAAGTTTTTTTGGTTGAATTAAAATTATCCAATAGAATTTGGACACGTGTTAGGATAATTATATTATCATTTTTACCTTTAATTACCTTATTTACATTTAACATTTGTAAATCAAAGTCAAAAGATAATATTCACCCACAATTATTTTCATCCTATTGAAACACATTTTACATACTGAGGTAAACTCTGTCTCTCAGATTACAGAAATTCAACTCAGAGAAGTGGTAAAATTATGTTTTATGCCAATTTGAAAATTCTTATAGGAGGTGGATAATGACGGTAAAAAAGATCAAACAAATTTTATACATCTAATTTTATAATAAAAATGACTCTATTGAATCACATTGAATTAATATAGGTATTATCTATCTATATTGAGTTAAAATAAATAATATCAATAATTATTTAAATTAAAAGTGGGTTTTTAAATAATAACGCAGTGTTTTACACTATTCATAAAAAATTGAATGTTTTTAGAAAAATAGAAAAAACTAACCCTATCAAAAGTATTACATTTTTTTATGTCAAATTTAAAATTGAAATTACATATAATGACCTAAATTGTATTAAATGATAAAAATATAATTGGATTATACATTCAAACAATTAAAATATAAAATTTATCAATATAAATTATTTCTATTAAAAACATTTGTTTTCAATTAAAATTCAATATTTTTCACTATTCACCGAAAATATGAATGTTATTAGAAAAGTAGAAAAAATTTATCAAAAATAAATTTTTATGTACCGACTCTAAAGAATAATTTAATTTAATTTAATTATATATATAAAAGTGTCAAATATTGGTTTAAAAAAAGGTTTTCCATTAAAAGGTTGTAAAATTGTATTCTTTTAAAAGTAATTCTTATGTCGGAAAAAAATGAATTTGTTATTATATTATATCTAAGAAACAAATTATATGGATTCTAAAATTATATAGTGTCTATAAAATTCTAAATTTAGTTAATACTATTCATAACCACTTTTTGAACGGCTAGAATGGTATGTTGTGGTGTGCTCGAACTCGATGGAGTATGTTGCACAATCTATTGAATTATTTTAAAGAAAATAACATACCATGAAATCACAGGGAGTTATACAACTAATGATAGACCATTTTTTCTCCCATCAACTCATTTTCTGAATTTTAATATGACCACGTTAGGCTGTCGAATTTTGTTATGGGAATCTTAACTCAATCACCATTAATTGAGTTAAATATCTGTGTCATTGGTTGTGTTTCTTCAATAATATATGTGAATGACCATTGATTTGTTTTACACATAATATATAAATATATTAGTTGAATTTCTTTTTTTAGACATAATTAAGTCATTTATTTATCCATAATCAAATGATATGATCTTTTTAAGGGACATCATCTCAATCTCCTTTCATTGAGGAAGATCTTGATGTTATTCACCATTATTATCATATATGCTCTATATAAAACCACTTTTACAAGATATATCATAAATTAGAATATTCTCATTATTTTTAATTTTTTTAATGTTATTATTTAATGTCTTTTATTAGTGTGTTTGACATGTGGTAAGAGACTATTTTACAAAAACGTCATTTTAAATGTTTTAATGATTTGTTATTCTAAATCCATCTATTTCATGTCCATGTTTTCATCATGGTTTGGATGGATTTATTTATATTGACTTGAGTGTTTTAAAGTATAATTTACATTCAGATGTTTTAAAGTTGAATGGGAAACTATGATTCAAATCTCTACTTTTGTAATGTTTTTAAATGAATTGATAATATGGATTTCGTGTAATAATATCTTGTGACTGCAGTGTAGAAACGTTATCTTTCCATTATGATTGTTCATGTGTTATGATTATGTTGTTGTTCATGGTCATTGTTTACATATATGGGTGGTTCCATGATAATCCCAGAGAGTGTGACCCCGAGATAGCTCTCCAAAGAATTGGGTAAAGTTTAAAGACCTGGAAATTCCAAGGAATATTTTTTTTCTTAATTATTTGAAATTTTACATGTCCGTAGTTTCTAACGGCACCTGATTCTGAGGCCTGGTGTGCCCAGAATCAATTTATGATGTTTTGTTCGGGTACGTTCAGTGAACGTATGTGCGTGTTTTTCTATCCTCTGAACCAGTGCTCGGAATTGAAATTTGAGGGCACCGACGAACTCGCAGTGCCCGTAATTGTTTAAGGGGGCCTTTAATGAAGTTGCGTTTTATGTGGGATGAAATTTAATTTTCAGGTTGTTGTTAAAAATATATAAAAATATGTGTATGATATTTTTATTTGTCGTTGGTGGTTTTTCCACCCATGTAGAGTTATAGGTGGGGCCCACACCCACATAACCTCCCATTATAGGATATTTGTGAGGTGGGGACCACCTGAGCACTAACCCTTCAACTCTTCTCAACTCCCCATTGATTCCTCTTTAAATAATTTTGAAAACACATTCCATTTATTATGGTTAAACCCCAACCTCCCTCTCTCCCTAATTAATATGACAACACCTCTTAGTTAATTAATTGATCAACAATTAATTAATTAATTCAAGAGTTTTAATGATGAAAAGGAATGGCAGTATAATATATTGAGGATTCCTTCTCATAAATTTGTCTTGGGAAATATCCTATTGTCGAGGCTCTTAAGAAATAGAAGAGAAGGATTCTTCCATAAACGAAGAACCAACGAAGAACATCGATCGTCTCCTTCGATCGTCAGCCAAGCCAAAGGAGAAGGAGCCACCCGCAAGGAACGACGACAAGGACTCATCCTCGGTTTCTTCTTCCTCAATGTAAATGAGTTGACGTCGTCTCCCCACGATGTCGTTATACCTTGACGCTTGTCCTATTTATGTAGCTCGACACTGTGAAATGTCTTAATCAAGTTAGGGTGGATTGCTTCAATTTTATTTGAATATAATTGTTATTCATTCTTCAAGAAAACATGTTTATCATCAGCCACATGATACCGCCTTACGCGGAGGGCACTGGCCGAACAAACATCGCCTGATGACCCTCCGTTGATCCGCGTTTATTTTTTATGGCGATGGTGATGGAAAGAGTGATGGTGACCAGAGAAAAAACAACAACCATATGCCGGCCGCATGCAAAGGAACCGCGGACTGCAACTGCAGGGCGCTTGACCGATGAAGAACCGGCCTGGACGGTGTAAGACCGCGCCGCCACAATGGGTTCCACGTTACAGAGGACTGCAGCCCGCAATCCGCGGGCCGCTTCGATGGTGGACCGGCCGGCTCACAGGCTGGTCTGGAGAAGGAACTTCAGCACCCGAAGATGTCGTGCAGCAAGATCACGGCCCACCGAGTGTACCGCTTACACAAAAAAGGCAGGCTGTTTAGGGATGGCGCCATAGCTTGGCGCCGCCGGTTCGGGCAGATGGGGGACCTCACCCCATTGGAATACTCGACCCCCTCTGGCCATGCCGCGCCCTACCGGGCCTCGCCGGGCCTTGCGTTTCATCGGGCCAGTCCGACCTCCTGTCGGGTCGGACCCGCCAATTATGGGTTGACCTTACCGACAAGCCGACTGGGATTAACATGTCGGGCCTGTTTTCACTTAAACATGAATAACATGAAGGCCATGTGTCCGATCGATGCGATTTCTATGGCACTGGGACCCTCGTGACGAGGCGTTCATTTGCGATACTCTAAGTGTGTTTTGGATGACTTTGGAAAACAGCCGGGAGTGGAACGAACGTAATTCCAACAAGGCCCTTAGAGTAGAAACGCTTATAACATAATGACCAGACGTCTGATTGACGTGTCGTCGACTATGATGGATTCCAATTAATGAGAATGTTCTTTTGGAATACTCTACACCAGATTCAGATGTGTTTTGAGCATGTCTGGGTTGTATTATACCCGAAATCCAACTGGGCCCCTAGAACAAAAATGTTAATAACTCACAGACCGGGCGTCTGATTGACGCGCCATCTATTGCGTTGATACCCCTATAACAAGAAGTTCCTTTGAGATACATCCACATGAGATTACGTGACACATGGACGTATCGTTCAGTAGCTTGTGGAGCGGACCCTCTCAGAGACGAGCCTACGGAGTGCGGAGACATAGTAGCTGTAGACCTGCCGACTGCTTAACCTATTCGACTCAGAGTGATTCGAATAGCCTAGTGGACGGAGCACCCAGTTTTGAGGAAAACCCACGGTGGACAGAGTGCCTGGTTTTCCACATATCCATGGTACTCGACTGGAGGAGTAACTCTGCAGGCTATTAGGGGGAGCGCTACTGTGTTAGGACGGAAGACCCACAGCGGAGGAGCACCCGATTTGGCAGAAGACCCGCTGTACTCGACATGAGGAGCACCTCAATAGTCTCAGTTTAGTGACTAGCGCCTCGGAGTCGTGGCAGGGCCACTGTACTCGACATAGGAGGAGTTCTCCAGTAGTTGTGGTTTTGTTAATTAAAATCCTGGTTTGAGCTGAGTCAATGACCTTTTTATTTTCCTCATGATTGAGATGGGATACTTGATAACTTATGTATATGTATGGGAATATACACAATAAAGGTTATATGTTGAGATAATTCTATGTGCTTTATCCTTTTTGGATTTAGTGAGACGTTGAGGGTCTCTGGGTCCCTACTGAGTATCATTATACCCACCCGTACACGGGCTATGCCCGCACCTCATTGTGTTGGATGTAGACGACAGACAATGCTGACTGAGGTAGAGTGTACGAGGACTGGACGATACCAGAAGGAGTACTTTCAGTATGACGGCACACAAAGTAGACCGATAGACGCGAAGTGCTGAGGAAGACATATGTACCTACCCTTCAGGTTGGAATCCGGAGGATGATCCAGGAGCTGCTTCACCATTCACCTGTTTGTCTTTTCAGTTGTACATTCCTCTAGTTGTAGCTGTAACTTTCTATTGGGCTTGTATTTCTGGACCCTTTGTACTTTTATCACACTTATTATACTACATTACTTTGTGTCTGCTTCTGCTTGTTCTCAGGTTGTGTGTGTGTTTACTTTTTATAAAGGAAATTCCATCCCAGTTCTAGGGAATTACAGATTTAGTGCTTGTCTCCAGCCCATGGCCTATGGAAGGCATGCATGGCGTAGTCACGATGCGGGCCTCGGGGATGGGTCATGAAAAATTGGAATCAGAGGAGTCAATTATACCACAGAACATAGAACTCTGATATTCCCATTCTGTGAAGTTATTTTGTTAAGGGTTCCGAGTGTGGTTTTTAGTTCAGGGAGTCCAGTGTTGGTGCGGTGGCCGACGTATCCATACACCAGGACCCTGACTACTGATTTAAAACTCATTGCACAGAAACACAGATTGCGTGTGTATTTTCAATAGTTTTTCATTAAGCCAGCTGAAACTAGGTCAGCTCACCAGGTATAGTCTTTTTACCGTGTCATATCTATTTCTTTTCAGGATGTCTTCACCTAGTCAGTCAGCACAGGTTCCGAGTGGAGTGCGCGATGATAGCCCACCAAGCAGTGTAGCCCTGGTGTAGGGCCCAATCACAATAGAGGAACCAGTGGTACTATTACCCACTGGGCTACCGTTACCACAAAACACAGTAGCGGAGGGTGCATGCGGCTTGAGCGCATTGCATGGGTTCCTTTGAAAAATTCCTCTGAGGTTTCGAGGCGAGACAGACATTCAGATGGCTGGGTACTGGTTGGAGTTTGTAGCACTATCATTCCACACAGCTGGGACACCCGCTGACCTGATGTTGTACCTTGTTATTAGTATCTTTTAAGAAGTAGATGAGATGTGGTGGATCCAGATGCTTTAGTTTTGCGACGATATGATCTTCACCTGGGGAAAATTCGAGGGTTTTGTCAAGGTGAAGTTTATACTAGAAACTCTACACTCTATGCATGCTCAAGAGCTGCTACTCTTGCCGCATGGCTTTTCGTCAGTAGCTGAGTCATATATATGTTGTAGACAGATGACACAGGGGCACAAGCGAGTTAGACCTACTGACATACGACCCCAAGATGTGGAAACGAGGTTTCAGAGAACCCGGCACAGAGGAAGACCTGAATGAATAAGGGTCTGTTATTCCTATAGGGGATGGGGTCACAAAGCGAGGGACTATCTGACTCCCCATATAGTTGACCAGCAGGCGTTGGAGGAGCCACCGAGACCGAAGACGTGGTGGGAGCTTGAGCATCAGCCGAGCGGTCGACAAGGCAGTGGAGCAGGTCCTTTAGTAGATGGTGGTCAGATTCATCAAGTACTACTAATCCCACCTCGAGGCGGTTCACCTTGAGCTACAGAAGCAGGTTGACAGGAGAGGGACTAGTTCCAAACATAGAGGCATTTTTTCATGATGTCTCTAGCTTCGTTAATGTCGTTTTGGTGGTTGTGTTGTGTCTTTGTACATCGATCTGCAGTAATTAAAGACACTTTTCCCTATGACATTTTCTTTCCTTTTTTTGTGTGGTTAATACTAAGAGGTTCGGATTAAAACAGTTGAATTGACCCCCACTTTCGAGATTCCTACTAGAGGAGACCAGGTGACCACACACTAATGCCGACAGTGTGACTCGACCCTTGGAGGTGAGAGTAATGGTTCGAACTCTTGGTAGT
This sequence comes from Viscum album, assembly GCA_963277665.1. Lineage (NCBI taxonomy): Eukaryota > Viridiplantae > Streptophyta > Magnoliopsida > Santalales > Viscaceae > Viscum > Viscum album. Next base: position 12,235,400 of record OY728151.1, on the reverse strand, counting down.
AGTGTTGAGGCCTTACGACATCACCCATGGCATGAATTAGTACTGTTCATGTTAGGATGGACTATATTAGGCAATGGGTGTGGTTCATCCAGGGGATGAGACCAAATTTCTCTTTTCGACAAATGAGAAATCTTAACATCTTTTACAGATCATAGGCGAAGAAGGGTGAATGTCAACCGACTTACCAAGTTAGCCTACTTCCTACTGACCAGAGATGGTAGGAGCTACGACAGAGAAGGTGTGGATCATCCAATAGTGGATGAAGACTGCACAGAGTAGGTAAAAGTCTTATGCTGATAGGAGATTGATACCTCTGGAGTTTTAGGATGGTGACCACATCTTCCTACGGGTCTCACCTCGACGTGGTCTACATTGATGTGGCCGAGGTGGAAAGTTATTTCTGAGGACCATTGGACCATTCTAGGTATTCAACAGGATAGGCGAGGGAGCTTACCGCTTGGCCTTTCCACCACAGTTGCACCGGGTGTACGACGTCTTCGACGTATCTCCGTTGAGAAGATACGTGCATGAATGGTCCCACATCATTGACCACAGAGAGCTACATATCGATGACGGGGAAAATTTCAAGGAGGTTCTGGTAGAGAATGAGGATCGATAGGAGCAGGTCCTAGGAGGATGGTCGATTCCTCTGGTACGCTTTCTCTGGAAGCACAAGAACATCCAGGAGATCACATGGGAGAGGGAGACACAGATGTGTTCTCAGTACCTCATTTGTTTCTCTGGAGTCTATTGTAGCTTTATGAGGACATAAAGCCCTGAGGTGGGAGTAATGTAAAGACATGAAAATTTCATGTATTTTTTTCATAATTCTTTCAAATTTTACATGTTCGCTGTTTCAAACGGCACCTAATTCCGAGGCTCGATGTTCTTGGAATCAACTTTTGAAGTATTGTTCGCGTACGTTCAGTGAATGTACGTGCGGGTTTTTCTATCTTTTGAACCGGTGCTCAGAATTGAAATCCGAGGGAACTGATGAACTCGAAGTGCCGATAATTTCTTAAGGGGACCTTTACCGCAGTTGCGTTTTAGGTGTGTTGAATGTTAATTTTTGTGTCGTTGTTAAAAATAAATAAAAATATGGATTTGATATTTTTATTTGTGGTTGGTGGTTTTTTTCCTCGCAAGGGGAGTTAGAGGTGGGGCCCACACCCACATAACCTCCCAGGAGAGGATATTTGTGAGGTGGGGCCCACGCGAGCCCTAACCCTTCACCTCCTCTCAACTCCCCATTGATTCCATTTTAATTAATTTTGACAACACCTTCCATTTATAATTGTTAAACCCCCACGTTCCTCTCTCCCTAATTAATATTCCAACACCTTTTAGTTAATTAAATGATCAACAATTAATTAATTAATTCAAGAGTTTGAATGTCAAAAAGTCATGGAAGTATAATATATTGGGGAAGCCTTCACATAATTTTTGGTTGGAAAATATCCTACTGTGGAGGCTCTTACGAAATAGAAGAGTAGCCTTCTTCCCCCAACGAAGATCCACGGACGAATGGTGATCGTCTCCTTCGATCTTCGGCCAAGCCAAGTGAGAAGGAGCCACCCGAAAGGAACGCCGACAACGTGCCATCCTCGGTTTCTTCTTCCTCAACATCAATTTGTTGATGCCGTCTCCCCCCGACACAGTTCTACCATGACACTTGTTCTCTTTCTGTGACAAGATGTTGTGCGACATCATTATCGAGGTAGGGTGGATTGCTACAATTTTATTTGAATAAAATTGTTATTCATTCTGCATGAAACCATGTTTATCATCGGCACAATGTTACCGCCTAACGTGGAGGGCACGAGCTGAACGAACACGGCCCGACAAGCCTCCGTTGATACTCATTTCCTTGGGATGGAGACAGTGATGGAAAGTGTAATGGCGACCGGAGAAAAAGCGGAGACCTTATGTCGGACACATGAAAAAAAACCGCAGCCCGCAACCGTGGGATGCTCGACCGACAAAGAACTGGCCGGGTTGGAGGATGACCGCGGCGCCACAAGGGGCGCCGCGCTGTTGAGGATAGCATCCCACATTCTGGGGGCCACTTCAGCAGCGAACTAGGCAGCTCGCCGGCCGGCCGGGAGAAGTAACCACGACACCCAAAAGTGCCACACAGCAAGACCGAGGCCCGCCGAGTGGCCCACTTGCGACAAGATGACCAGACGGCTTCGGCTGTCAGGTTAGGGAAGGCGGCGTCTCTTGGGGCCTCCACTTCGGGTAGTTGGGGGACGTGACCCATCAGAATGCTCGACCCCCTCGGGTCGAGCCACTTGGCCAGCAGGCCGAGCCGCGGCCGGGCCGCGCCCTGCAGGGCTGCGCCTCGCCGCGCTGGGGTGAGCCGCGCCAGGCCGGAACACACCAGGCCGCGCCCCACCGGGCCGGGTCGTTCCCCCTTGGGTCGGGCCGCACATTTCATCGGGCTGTTCTGACCCCCTTCCGGGTCAGACCTTCCATCTATGGGTTGACCTAACCCGCCAACCCACTGGGAATAACGGGATGTGCCTGTTTTCACTTAAACGTGAATAACATGAAGATCGCGCATCTGATCGATGTGTCATCTATGGAACTGGGACCCTCACAATGAGAAGGTCCTTTTACGAAACTATAAATGTGTTTTGGACAAAATTGGAAAATGTACATGTTTGGAATGAACGTAATTCCAACCTAGCCCTCAGAGTGGAAACACATATAACTTATGGACCGGAAGTCCGATTGATGTGCCATCAAATATGTTGGATTCCCCTTGATGAGACAGTTCTTTTGGAATAATCTACACAGGATTCAAATGTGTATTGATCATGGCTGGGTTGGATTGTTCCCGAAATCCAACCGAGGCCCTAGAACAGAAATTCTAATAACTCACAAACCGGTCGTCTGATTGACGCGCCGTCTATTGCGTTGAGACCCCTATGATGAGGCAGTACTTTGAGAAACTTCTACATGAGATTAAATGACACTTGTTAGTATGGAATAGTAGCTCATTGAGTGTACCCACCTAGAGGCGAGCGTACGGAGTGCGGTGACCGAGTAGCTATAAACCCGACGACTACATGACCGATTCGACTCAGACTGATTCGATTAGCCCAGTGGACGGAGCGCCCAGTTTGGCAGCAGACCCATGGCAAACGGAGCGCCTAGTTTGGCAGCATAACCATAGTACTCGACAAGAGGAGTATCTCTGTAGGCTATTAGGGGGAGGTCTACTATGTTGGGGTGGCAGACCCACAGTGGAGGAGAACCCGGTTTGGGAGCTGACCCGCGGTACTCAACGAGAGGAGTACCTCAACAGTCTCAGGTTAGTGAGTAGCGCCTCAGAGTCGCGACATAGCCACTATACTCGACAGAGGAGGAGTTATCTATTAGTTGTGGTTTCGTTAATGAAAATCCTGGTTTGAGTTGAGTCAATGACCTTTGTATTTTCCTCATGATTGTGATTGGTTACATGATAACTTAGGTATATGTATTGGAATATACCTAGGTAATTGATATCTATTGAGATATTTTTTTTTGTAGATTATCCTTGTTAGATTTAATGAGACCTTGAGGGTCTCAGGGTCCCTACTGAGTATCGTTAAACACACCCCTACACAGGCTATGCCCCCACCACGTTGTGTGGATGCAGACGATGGACAACGCTGACAGAGGTAGAGTGTACGGGGATTGGACGATACCCAGAGGTGGACATTTGCCATGATGACACACGGAGCGGACCGATAGACGCGAAGTATGAAGGAGGAAATATGTACCTACCCTTTTGGTAGGAACCCGGAGGACGATCCAGGAGATGCTTCACCATTCATTTGTTTGTCTTTTCAATTGTACATTCTTCCATTTGTACCTATACCTTTCGGATGGGCTTGTATTTCTGACCCCTTTTTATTTTTAGCACACTTGTTATACTGCTTTACATTGTGTCCGCTTCCGCTAGTTCACTTTTTGTTTGTGTGTTTACTTTTTATAAAGGCAATGCCTTCGCAGTTCTAGGGAATTACGTCTTCAGTGTTAGTAACCAATCCCTGGTCTATGGAAGGCCGGCTTGGGGTAGTCACGATGCGGGCCCTGGGGGATGGGTCGTGAGAAATGTAATAGAGTTAAAAATTCATGTTTATCCTAATATATTTAGGGAATATACTATGATGGGTATTCCAAATGTAACTCCCTATGTTTCTGTGAAAGCTATAATGTAAGTACGACATGGATGCCACAATTTACCTTTATGATTTATGACTTTTTTGTTTTATTCATAAATATTATTATTTCATGAGGTATGTTAAAGAGAATATATTTTATACTTGAGATGTATGTTTTCATTGATATGTATGTATCGATGGACTAATGGTTTCTTTCCTTATTTTATAACCCTTAATGAGATATTTATTCTCATCCCATGTTTTTGAAATGTTTTTCATAAGTAATAAAGTGGAATAGGGTCAAGGATGGGATCAATGAATTGTCATGTCATATAAAACATGGGACTAAACATGTTTCTTTTTTTAAGAGTTTTTATTTTATGAAAAAATAGAAATTGAGTAAAAGTTTAAAAATATAATATTCAAGATGTTATGTATATGTTATGACTAAATTCTATAAAGATATTAACATGAAAAGATTCTAAAAGTAAATTATTAGCTTAATTAAAGATTATGTACTATTTAAGACTGGGACCATACAGATGGAATCATAGGGATATTTAGATAACACTAGAGGTTAGGGTGTTCTTTAAGAATAAGTAACATAACTATAATGATTAGTATATTTGAAAGATTCATTGTTATTTTAGATAAATATAATATGTTTAAGATAACATGAATACGTGTATCTTTGTGTTTCTCCTATTTATAAGATCGTTTATGATGATTTTATAGACATAATAACACTTAACATTTTAGTTTTTCTAATTGGATAGATCTATTATGAACCAAAGTAACAATGGGTGTGAAAAAATTGTGTTGGTTTTATAAATAATCAACTAAATGAAATGAGAGTTGCAATGATAACTCATGTGGTTATTCTTAACAAACTATATTGATTCATGGCTAATAACCTAATCCTTGGTGATTTTTATTAGGTATCATATATTCCAGAACAAATACCTACTGATGTTTAGGAAATAATAAAAAATGTATGTATATTTAAAAACCTATGTGTCGAGGATGTGGAAAGAAACACCTAGGAAAATGTCTCTAATATACGGTAAGACGTTTTAGATGTGGTTATGAAGGTCATAAAAGAAGAACCTACCATTGGAAATGGAAGAATCCATATGTATCTATGAAAGAGAAAGAAAATCATTTGGAAGTATCAACTGGATATTTTAAATGTGGTGTGAATGGTCATTATACAAATTGATTTCTTACGAAGAATTCTTGAGAATGGATCAATAGGACCATACAAATATATGTTAACCAATACCTATTGCCATTACAATTGAGGATGACTAATCTGACAATGAAAATGAAAGGTGTGGATTATATTATAGCTCAAGATTTGAAATTACGTAAATATTAGGACACTATGAATGATTTTTTTTGAAGGGAATATGTATAAAATAATAAGATAGAAAAATATGGATAAATTATTATGAAGAATTTTCGACGATTAAGATGTCTACATTTGATGAATTTAAGAGAAATTTTGGATCTATGTATGATGATATGTTTAAACATATTAGTGATTGGATTACATTGGAAGACTGCTTCTATTGTCTGTAACCCTGATGATTGATATGTGAAAATGATATTTTGGTAAGAATTATTTTTTTATTTTTTTGATAAATAACAATTTGGGATTGTATGATCCTTGAATTTGAGGTAATTGTAGGTTTTTACTTTTTGGAATGAAAATGTGATATATGAGATAACATTGTGGTTAAAATACATTATGGTTATTTTTGATGAATTTATCTCCGTTTTGGTAATGTTATATAATTATATACTTTTTGGAAAAGTAAAACACACTGGCCGTGTTTCAACCCATCACGTCGGACAAAGCTGCAGGAATACAGTCCACAACCAATGTGTGATTGCGATTTATCACCAACCATTGGACTACGTGAAGACCCCAGTTTGTTTGACTTAATATTTTTAGTTAAATGATTTTATTGATCATGAATAGGTTGATATGAGATCGTATTCCGTATCAAATGTATATCCTTAGTATATGAAATGATTTTTTATTATGTGAGAAATGTTATTTTGGAATACATTTTCTATTTTGGGAACGCTATATGAATAATAAAAATAGAATACATATGGATTTCAATTGAGGAGTAATAAAGGAATTTTCATTTGGAATATTATTTTTCTATTGAGGACATATAACTATTTAGGTTCTTTATAGAAATTATTAACCTATCATAGGGAATATGAGATTAGATTAATTACTTTTCAATATGGTACTTCATGTGTTGCCTATGTTATTTGGAAATAAATGTTAAGATTTGTCCTGGAAGACTAGGTGATCAAATTCTCCTATATATTTGTGTTTCAATCATATTTTTCATTATATTGAAGGATTTTATGGATAATGGTTTATTGGATGGTTTTTTTGATCTTTGTGTATTCTTTGTTCAATTTTGGACATTATGAGTAATTTTACTTTTTAATAAAGGATTACACTTTTCAGGATTATCATATATTGTACTAACCATTTTGGTTTTGGTTAATGTATAAAGTTATAGGAAACATATAGTTAATATTATGTGGATTAGTTGATTCTTTAGAAGTTTATTCTAGTGCTTTTCCTTTCACCATGTCATATTGAATACTCTTCGTTTGGAGAAAAGATGAGCTTTAGGTAGAAATATAGTGAAGGATGAAATCTACATGATATGTAAGTATGTTTCCTTATGTTCTTAGAAAATATCTTAACTAAATTCATCAAGATTATGAAAGGGAACTTTAAATGAAATTTTATTCCCTTTACATTTCCTAATGGGGAATCAAATACTGTTTTACTTATCACAAGATTGTGGGTTTTTTGTGGTTAACATTCTCCTGATCATGTTTTCTATCACTCTCCATTAGAACATGACAGTTATTTTCTCCTTTATATCCATGTTTCCATGGAATCCTACTATGGGTTATCTTGGGTGACCATTTTACTTCTATTTAATTTATTAAAATTGATTGTTTTAGTGATTATTTTTCAGATGTGGGTCATTCAATGATGTTTCCATGCCCAATTTTAAAATTGTGAGGATGCAATATCCAAAAGGGGGAAGGATGTAACATCTTAGGTAAATACAAATATTACATTTTCAGATTTATTAATATTTTTTAATTAAATATTGATTTAAATTTAATGAGGATACTTTTTTCGATTGCGTACTCAATACGCAACAACATGTTTTGTTAAAATTTTATGTTTCACACAACTTTGAGTTATACCAGAAAATATTATAATGATATTATCATTTTAATTGGAATTTAAAGACAAGTCATTTTAATGGTATGAATGTATAGAACTAACCATATTATGATTAAACATGTTTGTTATATGTTTTTTCTTTTTTCTAATAAGTTTTAGAGACATAAAATGAGAATGAATCTAATTTTACGCATAAAAAACACTAGTACTTTTAAAAATAGGTCGTTTAATGCCTTTTTAGGACGAACCCCCTTTAAATATTGTTTGTTTCACATTTATATGATGAATTTGAAAAAATAAACCTCTTATTTAGAATCGGGACATAAAAATTTAATTTGTATAATTTTTTAGTATATTTCAAAAAATGTTCATTTTTCAATGAATAATAAAAATTACTGCATTTTAGTCAAAAATGTATTTTCATCTAATTTATTTATATGATTATATTATCTTATTAAATGGGTTTAATATTTAATTGGACTATATATTTTCAATTTAATCATATTTTGGGCATTGGATGTAGTTTCCCTTTGAAATTTGACATAAACACATGTCTATCATTTTGTAGTTTTTACTTCTTAAAAACATGCTTTCTGGTTTTGACAGTGGAAATTAATTTTAAATAAATTAATTAAACAACTATGTTTTGAATTTTTTAATGTAAACATCATTTTTGACTTCAGAATATCTATATAACATTTGGGCTAAATTTTGGTATTTTTCTAAAAACGATCAAATTTTTATGAATAGTGAAAACACTCCATAAAAGTTTAAAACCCGTCCTTTTTATTTAAATGAAATATTTCAGCATCTGTGAGTTGAATTGAAAATTTCTTACATACATTGTGGAAAATATTAAGAAAATTATGGTTCATTAAGATGAAAATATTTTTTGGTAAATAGTAACCTTTGATTTTTATTTACCGCCGTTAATGGTAATTATGGTAATTCAAGGTAAAAATAATATTATAATAATCTAAAATTACTATAACTCTTTTCATTAACTTATTTGATGAGTCATGGCCAACAAAATAAATCCTCTGGTAGAGAGTTTGGCCTTATGATGCAACTTGGGTAAGATAAATACATTAATAACTTTTCATTTCAAGTAAAAATAAAAATATCATAAATATGTATTGTTTTTCTAAAAAAGGTTAATATGGGGTTATATAATAGAAATCCTCGACTATAAATCGTAATTAGAATGATAAATTTATTTCATACATCATGGTATTTTTCTTTTATTTTTAAACATCAAATAATTAAATTTATTTATGACACAATGATGATGTAATGACTACCTACTCAATGAATGTTTTAAAAAAATGAGATAATAATTTTTAAAATAAATTTATTCTGAAACTTGTTATCCCTTCCACGAAATTTTTGGACAATTATCACATTTTATCATTTCATTAATGACGTTTATTCGAATTTATCATGTTTTTATGGATATTTTAAAAAGTAATAATATGAAAAGTATAAAGATGAACACAAATGAGTTTTTAAAACAATTAATTTTTTATTAAATGATAAAATAGTCCTAAAAATATAATATATGAAAAAATGACATATATGATGTTAAAGTTTTCATTAATGATCCGTTTTGGGTCACATGAAATTTTATTGTTAAAACATTTACCAAATAGTATTAATATACAAGAAGACATGGTAAAAGTTCAATATGTTAACAAAGGGTTAAATAAAAAAAAGACAAGGATTAAAAAAATTAAAACCTTCAAATTATTATTTTATGATTTTTATTCGAATTATATTCATATTATATCTGAATTTAATGTTTTTGGCACTTTTGAAACTGAAATTCATTTTATAATAAAATAATACTTTCAATCATTCCTAAAGAGCCCCTCCTCCATCTTATAAAAGGACAACACCTCTATCCCATTACCGACACCTCTCAAGCCTATTTTTTTAACCATCCTCTTACCAAATAATCTAAAAAATCCCTATATACCATCTAAAATCATTCCCCAATTTAAAAGGCAATTCAAGAGATCCCTTTACCTAAAAATCAATAGAAGTTATCCAATGTGAGTTAATGTCTTCTCTCATGTTTCATTCTTCTATTTATCCTTCTCCACTCATTATGATCTTATTATTCTTTATTTATATAAAAACAATAGTATAATAAATATTTTTTTATTATATGTATTCTATCTACACATAAACACACCTCTGTCTAATGGGTAAAGAACATAATGTTTCTGTGGATGATAAACTATTGCCTTACAAAATGATCATTGTTCAATATTCCCCTACCATATCTCATAGTGGCCATTTTGATTGAAAAATAATTATATATGATATTTATTATATGTATTTTATCTATATAATTCTTTAATTTTAGGATATCTTTATTATTGTAATGTTTTATAAATATGATAATTACATTTGAGGAAGTGTGGACAATCACCCCTCAGAGTGATATGACTCATTCGTACCATACATGAAAAATATAATGGATGGGGAAAATGAAATTAATTAAAGTATATAAATTATTATATTACACATTAATAATATTATAAATTTGTGTTATTTTGTTTTCATTCCTTTGAAAATGAAAAAATGAAATGAAAGTAGTGTTCACCCGTACTTATGGAATACTATCTCCGTGAATGGTTAATTTAATTTTTCATATATGCAAATGATTTAGAAATTTATAAATACATATATCTGAGGTATTTATGATATATATTATATATAAATCATTAATATCATCTTGTAGATAATAGAATATTTACCTAATTGACAAATTGTAATTAAAACATGTTCATTTTGAACTCAAGATCCGAACAACGACAAAATGTAAGATTTGAACTCAATTAATTAACTAATTGTTAAAGAAAGGTAATAAGCGATATAAAATTAATAATAAATATTAATAATGTTCAGAATTAAGTATAAATTAACTTAATTTTATTATTCAGGAAATTAATGAACGAAAGTTTCAAGCCAGACATGACAAAATGGATCCTTTCACCATACTCTTTTAGTCAGAGACTTAATTTTTGTTATGTATTTAAATTTAATATTTCAAATGTTGGGATATGTTATCTTATATCATTAATGCATTAAATTTATTTTCATGTTATGAGAGTCCCTTTTTTCTCCCATCAACTCATTTTCATAATTTTAAGGTGACGCTGTTAGGCTCCCAAATTTTCGTATGGGGAATCGTAACTCAATCTACATTCATTGAGTTAAATATCCATGTAATTGGTTTTCTTTTATCAATAATATGTGGGAATGACCTATGATTATTTTACACTTTATATCTAATTATATTGGGTGTATTTATATTTTTCACACATAATTATGCCATTGGTTTATCCTTAATCTAAATATATGATCCTTGTAAGGGACTTCATCTCAATCTTCTTTGTTGAGGCAAATCATGATGTTATGCCGCATTATTATCAGATATGGTGTATATAAAACACCTTTTACATATTATATCATGAATTAGTATATTCTCATGATTTTTAACGTTTTTATTGTTATTCATAAATTACTTATTTTCAAGTGTTTCTGTAGTGGTAAGTGACTCTTTAACTGCAACATCATTTTAAATGTTTTAAATATTTCTTCTTCCTAAACCTTAAATTTCATGTTCATGTATTTAAATAGGTTTTATGGATTTATTGATATGTACATGATTGTTTTAATGAGTAAATTATTTTCAAAATTTTCAATGTGGTATGAGACACATTGATTCAAAATTCATCTTTTTGAATGTTTTAAATTAACTGATTATATTACTTTATTGAAATGATATACTGTGATTACAATGTGGAAATGTTATCATTACTTTATGATTTGTTCATGTGTTATGATTATGTTATTGTTCATTGGAATTTTTTATGTATAAGGTTAGTTCCATGTTAATATTAGGGGCAGGTGATCCTGAGACAGCTCTCGAATTCTTTGGGTAACGTGACATAGGTAAACGTTAATGTTTCTCCTAAGAGATTTATGAAAAATATTGTGATGGGTATTCCAAATTTAACTCCCTAAGTATATGTGAAATCTATAATGTAATTATGGTATGGATGCCACAATTTAACTTTATGGTTTATGATTGATATTAGTTATTCACAATTTTTTATTATTTTATAATGTATGTTAAATAGATTATGTTTTATGATTCAGAAGTATGATTTCATTGATTTGTATGTATCAATAGACTATTGTTTTCTATCCTTATTTTATAATCCATACTGATATTTTTATGCTCATTCCATATTTTTTAAATTTTTTTCGAAGTATTTAATATAGTATAGGGTCAAGGATGGGATCTAGGAAAATTCATGCCATTTAAAACATGGAAGAAAACAAGTTTCATTTATTTTAAGAGCTTTTTGTTTTATGAAAAAATGGAAACTGTGTAGAAGTGTCTACATGTAATATTCAAGTTTCTAGGTATATGTTATGACCTAATTATATAGATCTCTAAACCTGAAATGTTCCTCAATGTAAATTGTAAACGTAATTCTAGATTATATAATGTTTAAGGCTCGGGCCTTACAATAAAATAGTATACATTTTTACTAAATAGTATCCTAAAAACATTTATTTCATAAAATCATAATTTGGATAATATAGTTTCTCTTGTTGTTATTATAAAAATTATAATAATATTTTTTCTATGTAAACATGTTATATAACATATTTTAAAAAAAAATTGGTGCCACATATTATATTAATAATTATATCAGATAGGTCATGTCACCTTGTTTTAGTTATAAATTTAATCCACATCACTATGGGACACCTCGATTATTACATTTAAATGTAATGTATTAACTCTACGCCTGCAATATTTTTCAATCCATTTAAACCACTTTTGATATGCTATAGAGACTATTATTCTGTTACCGTACAATATTCTCAATTAGTCATCAATGGAATAATGAAATAATTCCATTGTGTCTTCATTGAATGGGATGAGGAATAAGTATCTGCACAAGAATGGTCTATGTAGATGAATGATTAATTTTTACTATATTTATGGGAAAAGTATTCTTCTCATGAATTTTACGACCATCAAGTATGGAAATATGTATTTCATGAAATATGACTGTGGTTTTTATTTAAAATTGATCCCATAAATTTTATAGAAAATAGATTCTCTAATTATAGTAAAAATTATCATTTTATTGTGGTAACCATGAATTAAAAAGGATTCTCATTATCATCATTCATAATGGATAGTTATTTTAATAGTATTTATGAAGGAAAAAATAATTTCAAAACCTCGTTGTATTCCATATATAATGTTTGTCCCCTATAGATTAAGAAATATTATTTATTTATTTCTAATATAGAAAATAATATTGTAAAGGATCTATAACTAGAATGGAAGGTACACTCCATTATCATGAAATACTTCATCTCTTAGCACAATGGTGATTATTAAAAATATATATTAAAAAGTTACAATGTGATACTTGGTGATGATTAAAAAATCATTTAATCTAGTATGTTATGATATTATGTAAATGTTTTGTATACATAAAATATATTAATGTTTGGTTGATTTTTAGATTTAGTATTTTATAAATTTTTATTTGTTTGGGAATGAGTAAAACCATTCATTGGTATGGGATGAAAATGTTTTGTGCCACTGTTTTAGGGAAATGTTTATTATATTGTAATATCTATTTTACAATGATGGTTCTCATACATTTATATGTTAAATTCAATCAAAATTTCACAAAGTGGGAATCTTCATGAATACAAAAAATACCATGTGCTAGTGTAAGGTCCAGATAAGAGTGGTTATATAAAATAATGTACATAATATAAAAGATAATGTTTTCAATATTCAATGAAGTATAATTTTTATTTAAGAACTTCGAGAAATAAATTATCTTCAATAGAGTTTAACTCCTGCTCATGTTTTATTTCAATAAATATGGAATTATTGTCCTATAATTTCAAAATTATTTATATTGGTCAAGATAATACCTTATTTATAAGATAAATATTTTAACCTATCATTGTTTATTCTCATTCTAATATGTTGGAAAATTATCTTTGAAGATTAATTCGGTATGATTATCATGAATCTCATAATATTGAAGGGTTATCCCTTGATGGAGAAATTAAAATGTATTGTACTAAAATTATAGTAGTTCAAAAGGGCATATTCTCTACTATTAATGAAGAATTGAGAAATTCAAAAGTAACTGATGCCCCCCGAGCTACTAATAAAATTGTTTAGTGGAGATATTAAATGTTTTTTTGGATGTGAAATATATGACTATTTATTTATAAGAATCCATCAATAAAATAATTAATATTAATGATAATAATATTTCATGAGATGATATAAATGAAATTAAATAGTTAATAAAATATATCGCTAACATGTCTTTTATAGGTTCATCATCAGAAATGTCAAACAAAATGGATGTTTGTTCCATGTTAGTAGGAGTGATTATTGATATGGGAATAATGAATTCTACAATTACATCAATTTTGTCTAACGTGATAATGAAATACATTATTATCAATCCTTAATGTGGCACAATAGATGACATCAGAAGGGTGTTTTATTTCATTATATCTACATCACATTAATTCATCAATGAACAAGGGGAATCATCTCTATGTTACAAGAAAATTGTACAAAAATTATCATTTTAACATCACTGGATAATAAATATATATGTTTCACCATATACATATTATAAAAATGGTTATAACTCTGGATAATAATTTTGAAGTCACAGATATAGGATTAACAATCTTGACCTTGATGTTTTAATCATTATAAGGGATGAATTATTTTATAAAGAATTTTTTTTGAAGAATTATATTCCTTTAATGATCCCAATGAAGATCCATGACCTATGAAAGGGAAATAAGTTTAATCAATTGATTGTTTAGATGGTATGATTGAGAAGTTGTTTTAGTTGATTTATAAGAGAACAGTTTATTATCTTAAGATGGGTAACGATAACAATAGTCACAGAAATTATTGAAATAGGATATAGAATGATTTTAAAATACTATTATAATTTTTCAATTATTACCTGATGTAATGGAATGATGTTTATGAATACACACTTTTTCATATGAGTGGATGAAGTATGATAAGATATCCAATTACCAATCTTCATGATTGTACTATAGAAATGGTGAAATAATTTTTTTACCTTGGTATATCATTCAAAGGAAAAATATTAGTGTTTTGGAATAATTTTTGTGCAGTTACCTATTCCAAAATCTAAACAATACATTGTTCTTATAGTGTGATTTGATTGTGAATTATCTCATTGAGATTCCGTCAACATCCAATCCTCACAATTAGGTATTTCATGAGGATATATCGAAGGTCTTTGATTTATCTATTTATGATGGGTGATGTAGTTAGAGAAAAAAATCACATACCTCTTAGTGAATAGTGTTTACCCTCTAGAAACACATCACCCTTCAAGAAACCACACCCTAAGAATCGTTTCAAGTTCTACGGTTGATACACCTACACATTAGAGTTTTCATATTTGGTTTCCTAGTGGAAGAGAACATTAAAAGCATTTCAATAATGAATGGTTTAATTAAATATTTAATCATTTGAATATGTTATTATAATATCCTTTGAATATGTGATGATCCATCTATCTAACTATTACCATATTATAAATTGATCAAATATTACACCGAGATCTTTTTATAAGAATTTTAAGATTATAAAGTAACATAACCACATAATCAATGATTTTAAATGGGAAAATTTATCTAGGGCCACATTTCAATAATAAAAAATCACAAAAATCAATTAGATGATATCATTTTAAGGAATAAGAAATCTATTAAAAAACTAAATATTTCACCGATGATTATCATTATATATAATCCATTGTATGATTTAATATATAATTTTCCAATGAAATATTGATATCAAATATAAA
Source organism: Viscum album (assembly GCA_963277665.1). NCBI lineage: Eukaryota > Viridiplantae > Streptophyta > Magnoliopsida > Santalales > Viscaceae > Viscum > Viscum album. Next base: position 12,220,074 of record OY728151.1, on the reverse strand, counting down.
ATCTCAGAAGTTAAGTCTTATCCAAGAAACTAATTTTGTCATACATAATTACAACATGATCATTTTTAAAACAAAATTACGTACCATTTCACATATTTTTTCATTTTATTATGTGAATTAATATTTTTATATTATTTATTCCCAAAGGGAAGGAAATTATCCATACCAGTATTGGAATCCATTAAATATTTTCTCATGATATCCACAATGTGTGTATCTTCCACTCCAACTAACAATATATTAAAGGATAATATACAATTTAAATGTTTAGAAAGAAATTTAATTTATGATAATGGAATCTATATAAAATCATTATTTTAGTCAAACCATGTTTAGATAATTTTTTTAGCACTATGTGATTCTTTATACTATCATTTAGGTATATACTAGAATGATTATCGTGATACAAATATTATCATGTAATTATAAAATTTAATTCATTCATGTAGAGTTTAACTTCAATAAAATTTTAATTATATACATTACAATAAACAATAAAAAAATAGTGACACTCATGCTGATGTTCTATAATTTTGTATTTATGAATTTTAATGGTATCTTATTAATTTATGATTCTATCATTATGAAGTATTTTATTTCATACCATGTAGAAACCTATATACTCTACAATCTCACCCTACATACTATTCCCATAAAATTTATGCATATGTTTTATAATCATCATAGGGATTCATGGGTGGATATAAAATGATGATTTATGTTCCTAAAGAAAAAACACCTCATTCATCTATAGTATTGATGAAATGCATATTTTCTTCTTGATTAATTTAATTTATCCTTTATAATAATGAAAATAGAATTATTTTTTACATTCTACTATAGATTCATATCCTCTCACTATACTTATTCAATAATTATATGGTCAGATTAGTAATAAAAAAACTTAAACATATTTGATTTACCATATTTATTTTGGATTTCAATTTATAACATTTGAAAACAAATTATTATTAGATATCATTGATTACTCATCTTTTATAAGGTTTAATGGGAAGCCCTTATATAGGGAGTCATCCACCCTATTCACCATACAAGGGTGTTAATGTGATATAAAATCATAGCCATTAATGAAAAAAAAATCACCAATGGTCAATGTTCATATTCATAAATGTGAATACATATGTTATTATGTTTTGGATAGTATATATTTAAAACATTTTACAATATGGAGTATAGATCCTTATATTTAATTAAAATTTCTTTTTTGGAAGAAAGATAATATTTTTATCAAATTAATTATTTTGAATCATTAATTAATATGAGTAATAAGACAAATTAATGAAACTTATTAGGAGGTAATATCATAATTCCATTATTTATGAACTACACTATATCATAAATCCACCTCCTGAGAAGGGTAATTTCAAAAATTATTTTTGACAATTATTATCTTTAGATCAAAAATGACTTCATTGAAATAATTTTTCTTCAAGATGTAAACTATCTTATGAGTATAATTGAGTTATTTTGAATTTTTAGATAATTTTCTCACAAAAAATAAACATTATCTATTCAATCTATGAATTTTTTTTGATATCTATAATAGAGATTCTTCAAGATAATTATAAAATAACAACTATCTATAAAGTATAGACACATATACACTTAGTTTGGAATAAATTTTACATTAATGAATCTCTATACATCCCAGATTCCAAAAATATATGTCTATCAGTTTTAAGAATTATCACAATACTTACAACAACAATCAATGGTTCAACATTAAATTCCCTCACTTCATAATAACTTTTGAATTATATATAAATTATAAAACTAACTGATTCAGGTAATCTATTAAGAATGTAATAAATAGTTATGTGACACTAACAATGTAATTTATAAGTGTCTATTATGGTATATTGTATTCATAGTTTCCATATAATATATTATTGGTTTTCATAGGTATATTACCTAAATTTAAAAAACAAATTATGATATAATGATTGATGGTCAATTTATGGGATTTATTATGCCCCATCCAGATGATCAATACAATTATCAATATGTGGTATTTGATTATTTTTAGTGATTGTGACCATTTAATGTTCATGATAAAAAGTAAAAATATTTTTTTATTCATGTTTGTTAAAAACCCATAAGACCAAATCAACCATTTGTTTAGAAATTTTCGAATTAAAACTATAATCTTTATTATCATGGAGTAAAAATTATATACATGGAAATAAATTGTTATAATTATTTAATGAGTCACTAATATTATCTTAACACCATTTCAGTGTGTTATATAAAATTCAACATCACTATTTTTGGTAGAGTTCTATCACTATTTTTATTAAAAATAGAAAGGTATTCCCAAAGAATAGGAAATTCATAAATATAATATTTCCTCCACCATTTTATCTAGATACCCAAAATGATATTTTATTTTTTACTTATACATGTGATGAAACTTAACTTGGAATTTAATGGCCATTTAATCATTGATATATTATCATTGGATTAATTTTTTATTAATTGTGATTTTCCCATTCCAGAATTTGGTATGGGACCTATATAAAGATATATAATCCATCTGTAATGTCAAAAACAAGTTTGATCAAAGGAAAAATTATGTATTTTTAGAAAAAAATTCCCACAAACATCTATGTGAGAAGAATTGATGACACTGGTTGAAATCCACAAAAAAAACAAGTTTTCAATTATAATTAAATATCTACCCATTGGTGAGATGAACTAATTGAATTTTTAAAATTTCATCATATTAATGAATTCATGGATGTAGGGTAAAATCTGATATTTTATATATTTTCCAGATGTGTCACCACTAAAATTTCATGATTCTGTCATAAATACCAATATAAATCCACTATGGTTACAATGAGTATTAATAAAAAAATATAATTATACTCTATAGAAAAATAATACAAAAATGTCATAAATTGGGGAACATTTATTCATGGATATATTGTTTCAGTTACTCATATATCACTAAAATTTATTAAATGGGGTTTGATGTATTATAATTTTATTCATGATATATTAAGTAGAAAAAATAATTAAATCCCTTTTCCATAAAAATTGATATGACCCAACCACAACACAAAAATTTTATTACAATATATTATGTGAACATTAATTATTTATCAAATAAAATTACACAGAAAAATCAAACAACAATAGTTTACTTGGTGTTATGATACATAAAAAACATAACTTAAAGCATCTTCGACAAATCAGGGAACAATTATTTAAAAAAGATACAATTTTAAATGTATCATATTCAATATTCTTCATCATATATTTTAGAATGAATATATTATAATTTAATATCTCAAATGAAATATAATTGTAGAAATGGGAGAATGATATCAAAGGAAATAACTGTAGAAAAGGTGATAATTTTGTAATGAGACCATAGTTTAGTTGAATATATACGAAATTAGTTAATTTTACTCATTAATTCACATATTAAATAACATGATTTATAAAAAAAGACTTTTGGTTTATGTTAATTGTTGATTAATATGTGTGTTTAATATAATCATAATAATCGCGAGTTTAATAGAAAACACCAAAAATTATACGCAATGTATTAATAGAAAATCATTTCGTCAATCATGGATCACAATTATTACTATCATTAAATTATATATTTTTTCCATTAATGGTATTTGTTCAATCTATAATCCCAGACATTTCACATAATAACATATAATGCATTACTATATTCATTGGATGGATGTTTATTTATCATCCCATAAGTCACATTATATAAAGAGTCACTTAAGGGTTTGGGAAAATATAAAATTATAATTAGCGAAATTTTATATTGTGTTAACTAATAAATTTTATGTTGATAACAGTTCCTTTTGATAAATGTTGATAAACCATAAACATTTATTCCACATAGACATGAAAACCGTAATATTTCAATAATATACTAATTTCAATTTGGAAATGGATTAAATTACCTTAATATATCCATAAGAAATTATCTCAATATATCAATTAGAAAAAGATAGATTTATCATTAAAAAATAATTTGAGTGAATCATTAAAATTCACATTTGATATTGACCTAGATGAACAAAAGGTAGATTTCCATTATAGATGTAAATTAAAAAAATGAATTCAAATCCTTTATTATTGAAAACATCACTTATTAATAGAAAATAATATATAAAATAACACCATTGTAGATTATTTTCTAAAATCAGTGAAATCTGCATTATATATTTCTAAATTAAAAAAAAATTATTTCGTTTGAAATAATTTTGTGAGAAATTATCTAAAATTGGATTCATTAAATAATTTTTTAAATTACATCAATGATAATAGAATATGAAAAGTGTGGGAATTTATGAAATAAAAATAAAATTTTAAATGAATGTTATCCTAATCTTATTCTACCATTAGAAATAATATATATTGAAATATTCTCATCTATAATCCAATATTAATAATATGTAGATGGGGGAGAATTATTATTATCTAAAAATAAGTGGTAAGGTTGGTTTCAATTACAAGAATTATTTTATGAAAATTATAATTATGGAATGTCATGTAGATAAATGGAATATTATGCTAAGAAACACCCCGATTAATTAATAATAAATAGTGTTTTATAAAAACTTAACATGCATCTTTTTAGAAAATTTATTTAGTAACAAACAATATCAATCTGAAACTTATATTTATTAAAATACACAACAATATTATTTTCATTTTAAAGATAAGTCCTTGTAATAAAAAATGTGGTATAGACTTGAAAATAAATGTAATAAAAAGAATGATATGGTATATATTTATTACTTATTATTAGAGTATAAAAATAATTAATTCAGTTGATTTAGACTATATCTCAAAGAAACATATTTTTATGACTAAACAAATTCAATGGATTCCCAGTTAATCAGATGCACCCAAATATACAATATATATTATTTATATATATTCTTTATCTATATAATAAGATTATGTAATATATATTTTCATTACTAAATTATTTTTAATTTATTATTTTTAATTTTCTGATAAGACTTTATTAAAATTAATATTGTTGTGATAATAATCCCAATTAATCTGTCATATAATCAATTTGGAGGTTCTGTTTTATGGTTTTGGATCATGGGTTAATAAAATTATCAATGGATAAAGTGGTTATATAACAGTTTTCAATGTGGTTTGATGTTCCATATTCATACCATGAATGTTATAATAAGGTATAAAAAACAATTATAAAATCTCCTTTTATGGTAATTTTGATTCAATTAATGGAACTTTATATATTAGTTATTTTATTTTTAATTTCATCCTTTTATATATAATATATATACTAAATTACGATTTTCTAATTCATATTAATTTTATTTATATTTTTCATTCATTAATTATATAAACTTTATAGAAATGACATTACAGAAATTTAAATCGAGGAAAATGAAATATTTTATAAATAAAAAGAAATCTATGAAATTAGAGAGTTTTTGAGAAAAATATTATTTTTTGAGATTAAAAATTTTTATTATATAACATTAATTAATTAAATGATTATATATATTTAGTGTAGTATTTATCTTAGACTAAAAATAAGAATATTAACATGTTACATACATTGAAATAATCGCTTGTTCACTGTACAACTTCTATAGGAATTAAAGTCATATTCATGATTCATATGTATAAAGGATATCAAATCTATGAATGGTATTAAATGAAATACCTAAGGATCCAATAGCTAAATTTTAACACCCCAATATTTCATTGTACGTTTTTTCTTCAATGTTATTCAATAACATGAACTACACGCAACACCGAGTTCAAGCGCAACACAACTTACCAAACTAGCTGTTCAAAAGCGGTTATGAACAGTATTAACTAAATTTTTAACTATATATAATCCTTATAATTTTATAATCCATATTTTGTGTTTTCTAGACATAATGTAAAGCAAATAATTTTTTTTAGATAAAAGAATTATTTTTTAAAAAATGCAATTTTACAGCCTTTTAATGGAGAACCCTTTTTAATTCCAATATTTGAAACTTCTATATATTAAATTTTACAAAATAAACTTCTTCTCTAGAATTGGGACATAATAATTTAGTTTCTATAAATTTTAGGTCTTTTTCTGATAACTTTCATATTGGGGTGAATAATGGAAAATACTATATTTTAGCTGAAAAAAACTTTTTTAATCAAAATAATATATAGTGTTAAAATATACATTTTAATGGTTAGGAAGTATAAATAGAATATATTTTAACTGTTTAATCAAATACTGGTCATTTTATGTAATATTACTTTGAAATTGGACATAAAAATGTGTCACTCTTTTGATAGTAATTATTTCTTAAAAATACGCAATTTGTTTATGTTAGTGGGAATTAATTTTAAATTAATAAATGAAACTTATAGGTTTTGAATTTGGTAAAATAGACATCAATTTTTGGATTCATAATATCAAAATTATGCTCTGGAGAATTTTTTTTTCTGAAAACTTTCAATTTTTGATGAATAGTAAAAAAACATTAAGTTATTGTTTAAAACAAGCTTTTTATTTAAATAATTATTAATTTTATTTAAATTTATTTTAGGTCAAAATAGATACATAATACCTATATAATGTCAATGTAATTCATTGGAGTCATTTTATAATAATTTTAGATATATAAAAATTTTATCAAACTTTTTACCAACTTTTACCCACCACCTAGGAGCATTTGCAAATTTACATAAAACATAATTTTACCGCTTTTGTGATTGTAATTTAGAAAATCTGAAATACATGGTTAATATTGAGAAGTAAAATGTGTTTCAATAAGATAAAAATAATTTTTGGTCAATAGTAACGTTTTACTTTTATATACCACGGTTAAAAGTAAATAGGGTAATTAAGGGTAATAATGATATTATTATTACCCTAACACATGTACTAATTCTATTAGATAAATTTAATTATACCAAAAACAACCTTAGGAGTAAAATATGACCTATTTGGTCCACTTGGATTAGATTTAGACATTTATTATTATTTTATTTAAAGAAGAGTTAAAAACAAAGATTAATAACTAAACGATTTTTAATATAGGGTTATAAATAATATAAATTCCACTATAAATATTCATTAGAATGAAAAAAATATTTCCTACATAATGGTATTATATTTTTAATTTTTAGAGATTAAATAATGATACTTATTAATGACACAATGATGATGCAGTAATTACCTTATTAATGAATGAATCAAATAAATGGTATTATATATATTAAAATAAATATAATTTCAAAGTTTTTAGGACATCCAAGATTTTTTTAGGTTAATATGACATGTTTGGATTGATTCAATAAATTTTTTTGATGTAATAATTCGGTTATTATTTTATCAAAAAAAATCCAGTGTCAAAATTGACAAAAACCCGTTTTTAAAAGAATGATAATATTATTAATTGAAATAATAGACTTAAAATTATATGGTTCTTCCAAACGACATATATAATAATATATATGACATTAATAAACCAATTTGGGTTATATTGGCATTTTATTATATGTTTATTAACCATATAATTAAAAAATACCAAGAGACATGGTGAATGTCAAACTATTTAACTAAGATTTAAATTTAAAAGTTAAGGTTAATATGGTAACCTAAACCTATCTAAAACCTATTGGTTGAGTTTTTTTCGACCCATACCCACCTTTTACTTTAAATAATTTATTTTTGAGCCATTATAAATAGAAAATAATTTTTTTATAAATTAATATTTTATGTTTTTTCTAAGGTGCCCCTCACCCTTCATATAAAAGGGCTCTTCCCCTGCTCTCAAATTCACACCTCCAATGCCATTTGTCTTAGAAAAAACCTAATGAAATATCCTCCCAACATCCCTCAATTTATAATAGGCGCCTTAATTTAGTCATAAAGACATCTTAGGGATCCATTTTGATCAAATCAAAAGGAAGAACCTGATAAAGAGGTAATAATTTCACCACCCTCTTTCATTTTCTCTTCTTCTTCCAGTTATTCATTCTCTGTTGTTTCCATTATAAAATAATTACTTCATTATATTATATATACTGTAATTTTATTAAAAATATGGAACAAATATATTCATTATTCTGTCCATCCTATGATTGATAATGTCACCATGCATGCGTACGTGCGGCTTACTGTCTCCACACCATGGTGTATTTTGTTATTCCACACTATGTTATTTGGATGGATATAATGATGAGTAATATGTATATAAATAATAAAAATAACATGCTAATATCTCATTAAAATGAATATACCATCCAGTTCCACACCATTATGCATATGATATTGTCACTCGTGCGTACGTACAGATTACCGTCTACACGACGCGATGAGATTCATTTCCATGTTCACCATTCATCGACAATTATAAAAATATATATTACTAATAAGTATGTAATATATGACATAATAAAGCTTCTATATATATAAATATATATATATATGTTCCTACATATATCTTATTCACATAGTTCTGTTCAATATGATATGAAAACGGAAACAATGTTTATGTATACGTATAGACTACCATCTCCATAAACGGTGTTTTTCAATTCAAATATATTTCTGTTATACACATTTATATTCTAAATATATATGATTTATAAATAATATTTTATATTCATGAAGTATTTATATCTTGGTCTATGTGATATGATCAAGAGTAACAAGTTAAAACACATACAATAAAGAAAGCGATTATTACTTTAAATGATAATTTAACATTGAAATTATTATTAAATTGGTAGTATAAAGTCATAAATGAATCATTAATGATATCATAAATATTAATAGTGTTATGGTATAATTTAGTAACATACTAAGATCTTCATACATGAGGTTAAACGAACCCTCGACAGAAGGAAAGTGCAAAGTAATGGTTAATTTCACAATCTATTTATTATCCGAGGTTGTTTTTATGTAAGTATATACTAGGACATAGTTATTATCCATGTCCATGTTTCATAAAATACTTTTCTAAGGGATATATTTAAGGGAATTCATACTAAACCATCATATTAAATGTTTTAATGATTTATTCTTCTAAACCATTCCCATCAATGTCCATGATTTCAAAATGGTTTTAAGGATTTATTTAAACGGACATGAATGTTTTCAACTATTAACTAGATTAAAAAGTTTCAATGTGTTATGAGAAATTTTGATTCAAAAATGTATTGAAATGTCTTCCTTTCTAAATTGTGTGACTTTTAAATGTTTTAATGAAAAATAGATATTTCTCTCAAAGAATTTTACAAATCATTTTCATCTATGTCAAAATCATTCAATGGATTTTAAAATTGATTGAATTTTATTTATTATGATACAAATCATCCATATTTTATTGAAGGTTTTGTGATATGTTTGATTGTGGATGTGTAATTTTTATACAATTAATTATTTATGTATAATGGATTGAAATTTCGTATGTCAGTTTTAATACGAATGTTTATGTTATGATTAAACCTTTTCATATGAGGAATGCATTGGACTTAGTAAGTGACATGTAGAGGCCGTTATAGCTCCTTGATGTATCAGTAGGTCTCATGAGACAAACTACTGTCTTGTCACAAGTAATTGAAAAAATCTTATTTTTTTTCTTGGCCCAAGGCCCGGACTACGTTGTTATGATTGTCTCGCATAATTATTACCATCATTATGAAAGTGGTTATTGATATTGCATGTGATTATTAGACTAGTAGAATATCCATGTGAAAAAATAATGACATTATTTTATTGTATCATTGTCATATTATGTTTAAGTTTAATATTAAAAAGGATTTTGTTTTAGTCTTATACATTGCCTTGAATTTTTATGCTTATTTATTAATGTTTCCACTATATTGTTATCCTTACTGAGCATCTGAGCTCAGCCCTTTCATTGTTTTAATATTCTCAGGATTCCAATAAGTGTATTATGATTGATAAGAATGGTTAAGAATGGGGATTAATGGCACTCTTAAAGTATCATTTATGTTGTGTTTTATTTTCTAAAGTTTAATGTAACGTCCATGTATGTAATCTGCTTTTCCAAGACTGCTAAATTGATCTGTCATTCGGGACTTGATTCCTTGTAATCATTCCAATGATATGTAATAATGCACAGACTCTGGGTAACTGGGGTTGGGGCGTTACAGTTGGTATCAAATGAAGCTTAGCAATAACCTTGGAAAATAGATTTAGAAAAAATGTAATTATAGAACATTACTCTAAGATAATCTTTGAGGATTAGTATAGAAAATCTTCCAATATTTTTGGTAATGTAGAGATTTTGTGATTTTTCGAAGAAAATACATCTCTCTCTAGATACGAGCAGGTTGAGGCGGCTCTAGCACAAATGTATCTAGGGGTAAAACCCGAAAACAACTATTTGAGCTAGACTCGAACAGGAACTGGTGAATGAAAATAGGCCTTAATGCACTCTTGGTTACGACACTCCTGGGGGGATATTCTTAGGATAATTCTTTTTTTATTTACAAACCACTTTGAAGGGTTTATGAGTACATACCTCCTCAATGATTTTTTTTTGTTATTATGGTTTATATACATAAACTGTTCAATTTATGTTAGGTATTTTACATGTTTGGAATTATGAATTGTTATTCATAAACTGACCTAGTGTATTCCATTGTATAGAAATGGCGGCCAATAGAAATAATGTGAACTCTAGCAATATGTATGATCCAAAGAGTAAGAATGATCATATATTTCATAGTATTAAGACAAAATTTATAAGGTAAATAGTATTTCATGTATTCTCAACATATGAACAAATTATATCATGTGTTAATAAGATAAGTAATGAAATATCCGAGTCCTATAGCTTTGAAGGGAAGAAGGACAAGAAAAGGACGGAATAGAGAAAGATGAATAAAGCAAAGAGGGAAAAGAAGGATTTTTCCATATGTGATAATTGTGGAAATAATCACCATGGTAAATGATTGAAGGGAATGGTAGTTTGTTATAGGTATAGAAAAAATGGAACCCATGTATGTGATTTCAAGGGTAATAATTTTTTCCAGATGTACAACGCTTCATCTGCAAGGCATTTGGACACTACGCGAATAAATGCCTCAGTCATTAGAGTATACCATAAATGATTCTATTAGATAACAATCAAGTTATGATACAAAATCATGTGAATAGGAATGACTAGTGTTCTTATGTGGTTAATATAGAATTATTTCATTTATGCTTTTTATCAACAATATAATGGTTATATGAAATATAATGATAAATATGGATTGTAATGTAGTAATATTTTATTGAGGATTTGAAATTGTATGGTTCTATGAAAAGTGTGTTAATAGTAAGATAAACATTTTGGAAAATACATGGTTGAAGGAAAGGTAATCCTTAATATGGTCCTGATAATGAGGTAGTGATTTTGGAATAAGAGATGGATGATTTGGATAAATCATATTGAATATTCTTGACTTCCTTGAAACTGATTAATGATTGGTATATTCCATCATTGTTGGAGTTTAGAAATTTCTGGACAGAAGGAGTATATCCAGTACTCGATAAGGAATAAGGGAGCATCAATGTAATAAATAAGGTTTCATGATAATTCAGGATGTTGAAGTGTTTTAAAAGAATACATGATTAAGGTATTCACATGTTATTACATTGAAAAATGATCTTTATTGTGTTCACCTTCCTTATAAATTCAGGACTGTGAGTTTAGAGAGAATTATTTTGGATAATTCTAGTTGGAGATTATTTTTGGATTTCCATAAACGGACAACCAGGAGGTCGGGCGGAAACTCATCGCGTCTGGCAAGGCCATGAGACTTGAACACGAAACTGAAGGGAGACAAGGGTGAATCAACTACCATTGGCCCACATGATGTACTGTAATGAATAATGTAGTTTTTTAATGGTCTAGTAGATGAATTATACATTAATTTTTTTGGATCCCTATACGATTAGGATAAATAGAATATTTTTTTGAACTCTTTTGGAGTGGAATATGAGTCTGTGGTAGTAATTAGTTAAAGGATGTAACTCTACTATTTAATTAATTAAATATATATAAATATATATAAATATATTCCCTCTTATTAAGACTAAATTTTATTATCCCAATTTCCAATATGAGTTCTCCACAGTGGTATTTTATATTTTCAACATTTTATTTCCGAAGAACAATTTCAAAATTGTGAGGATTTAATTTATTTATGGAGGGAATAATGTAACACACCATGATTTCATATTACTTTATTTTTTCAATGTTATTCAATAACATGCACTACAGGGAACACTGAGTTCAATCGCACCAGGACTTCAGAAACTATCCATTCAAATGATGTTATGTATAGTAATAACTGAATTTTTATCTATATATAATCCTTATAATTTATGAATCAAAATTATGAGTTTCTTAGACATAATTTAAAACAAATACATTTTTTTCAGATAAAAGAAGTATTTTTAAAAAAATGAAATTTTACCGCCTTTTAATGCTAAACTATTTTTGAATCCAAAATTTAATCTTTTATATATTCAATTTTACAAAATAAACTTCTTATTTAGAAATGGGACATAATAATTGAGTTTCAATAATATTTTGGTGTTTTTATAATAACTTTTAAATTTGGCTGAATAGTGAAAACTACGATATTTTAACTGGAAACTAATTTCTTAATAAAAATTATTTATAATGTTAAATTATACATTTTGATGGTTTGGAAGAATAAATAGATTATATTTTTATTATTTAATCCAATACTGGCCATTTTAAGTAATTTTACTTTGAAATTGGACATAAACAAGTGTCAATCTTTAGATAGTTAATATTTCATTAAAATACACCTTTTGGTTTTGACAACATGAATTAATTTTTAAATTAATAAATTAAACTTCTATGTTTTTAATTTGGTAAAATAGACAAAATTTTTTGGATTTGGAATATCTAAATAAGCCTAGGGTGAATTCTTGGTATTTTTCTGAAAACATTCAATTTTTGATGAATTGTGAAAATGACTGAGTTATTGTTTAAAACCGGATTTTTTTAAATAATTATTTATTATATTTAAATTTATTTTATGTAAAAATATATACAAAATAACTATATAAATTCAATTTAATTCATTACAGTCAGTTTATAATAATTTTAGATATATAATGATTTTATCGAACTTTTAACCGTCTTTTACCCACCTCCTAAGAGCATTTGCAAATTAACATAAAACATAATTTTACCACTTCTATGAGTTGAATTTAGAAAATATGAGAGACACAGTTAATATTAAGTTGTAAAATGTGGTTTAATAAGATTAAAATAATTTTTTATGAATAATAACTTTTTACATTTATTTACCATAGTTAAAAGTAAATTAGGTAATTAAGGGTAAAAATGATATTATTATTACCCTAACACATTTCCTAATTCTAATGGATAAGTGTAATTAGACAAAAAACAACCATAGGAATAAAATATGACCCTTTAGTTCCACTCTTAATAGAATAATACATTTATTATTATTTTATTTAAAGAAGAGTTTAAAGAGTTAAAAACAAAGTATAATAACCAAACCATTTTTAATATAGGGTTATGCATAAGATAAATTCGGATATAAATACTTATTAGAAATATAATAATATTTAATTAATAATATTATTTTATTTTTAATTTTTAAATATTAAATAATTAAATTTATTAATGACACAATGATGATGCAGTAATTACCTTATTAATGAATGAATCAAATAAATGGGATTATAAATATTAAAATAAATATAATTTCAACGTTTATTTGACAACCATGAATTTTATAGGTTAATATGACATGTTAGTATTAATAAAATATTTTGTTTTAAGTAATCACGCAGTTATTATTTTATCAAAAAACAAATACCAAAGAGTGTCATAATTGAAATATTTTTTTTAAAACAAATATTATTTTATTAATTGAAATAATATTCCTAATAATATAAGGATCGACCAAAGGACATATATAATAATATATATGACATTAATGAATCAATTAGGGTTATAGTTCCATTTTATAGTAAGTTTATGAACAATATAATATAAAAATACAAAAAGACAATGTAAATGTAAAACTATTTTTCATAGAGTTAAATCTAAAAGTAATGGATAATATGGTAACATAAAGCTGTCTAAAACCTATTGGTTGAGTTGTTTTCAACCCATCCCCACCATATATTTTAATGAATTCGTTTTTGAGCCATTCTAAACAAAAAATAATAATTTATTATAAAATAATATTTAATGTTTTTCCTATGGTCCCCCTTACCACTCTTATAAAAGGGAACTTATCCTTCTCTAAAATTCACACCTCCAAATCCATTTAGATCGTCCAAAAAATTCCCCAATATCGTCCAAACAACCCTAAATTCACCCTAGAGGCCTTCCTTTAGTCATAAATCCATCTTATGGATCCCTTTTTATCAAATCAAAAGGAAGAATCTGAAGAAGAGGTAATAATTTCACCACCCACTTTCAAGTTCTTTTCTTCATCCACTTCTTCTATGTTTGTTGTATCCATTCTAAAATAATAAATACAGTATCTTATATATATAATATGATTTTATTATAAATATGGAACAACAATATTCATTATTATATCCATCTTATGAATGAAAATTCCACCATGCGTGCGTACGTACGGCTTATCGTATCCACGCTGTGGTGTAATTTGTTATTCAACACTATGTTATTTGGATTGATATAATGATGAGTAATATGTATATAATTAATGAAAATAACATGATAATTTCTCTATAAATATAATATACCATCCAATTACACACCATTAAGTAAATTATATTGTTTCTCGTGCGTACGTATGGATTACCGTCTCCACCACGCGATGCGATTCATTTCCATGATCACCATTCATAGACAATTATAAATATATATATTACTAATAAGTATATAATATATGAAATAATAATGATACTGGAGATATATATATATATATATATATATGTACTTACATGTATCTTATTCACTTAGTTCCGTTCAATACGATATGAAAACGGAAATAACGTTTATGCGTACGTACGGACTACTATCTCCATAAACTGTGTTTTTCATTTCATATATATGTATATGATACAAATTTATATTCTGAATTTTTAAGATATATAAATAATGTATCATATTCTGGATGTATTTAAATCTCGTTCTATGTGATACAATCAAGAGTAACAAGTTAAAACACGTACGATAATGAAATCGATTATTAGCAGAAATGTTATTTTAACATCGAAATTATGATTATATTGGTAGTATAAAGTCATAAATGATTCATTTAAGATATAATAAATATTAATATGGTTCTGGTATAATTTAAAAACAAACTATGATCTTTATATAGGAGGTTAAACGTACCCTCGACTAAAGTAAAGTGCAAGGTAAGGGTTAATTTCCCAATCTCTTTATTATCCTTGGTTGTTTTTACATAAGTATCTATAGGGACATATTTATTATCCACGTCCATGTTTCATAAAATAGTTTTCAAAGGTTTTATTTAAATTTACTTTTTACGAAAACATCATTTTAAATTTTTTAATGATTTATTCTTCTAAACCATTCTCATTTATGTCCATGTTTTCAAAATGGTTTTAAGGATTTATTTAAATGGTCATGAATGTTTTAAAATTTTAATTACTTTAAAATGTTTCAAAGTGGTATGGGAAAATTTGATTCAAAAATGTATTGAAATGTCTTCCTTTATAAATTTCGTGGCTTTTAAATGTTTTCATGAAAATTGTATATTTCTCTCAAAGATTTTTACAATTATTTTTATCTATGTCAAAATACTTTACTGGATTTTAAACTTGATTGAAGTTGATTTATTATCATACCAATCATCAATATTGTGTTGAAGGTTTTGGGAAATGTTTGATTGTGGATGTTTTATTTTTATACCATTCATGGATTATTGGTAATGTATTGACATTTTGTATTCAAGATTTAATATTAATGAATATGTTATGTTTAAACCTTTTCATATGAAGAATGCATTGGACTTAGTAAGTGACGGGTGGAACCCACTATAACTCTTTGATGCATCGATAGGTCTCATGAGACAAAATATTGTCTTGGCACAAGGCCTTGAAAAAATCTTATATGCAGTCCTGGAACAAGTCCTTGACTATGTAGTTACGATAGTTTGGTATTATGCATTCCATCATTATAAAAGTGGCTATTGATATTTCATGTGATTATTCGATTAGTAAAATATCCATGTAAATAAGTAAATGACATTATTTTATTCTATTTTTCCCATATTATGCTGATGTTTATGTTTAAAAAGGATTTTGTTTTACTCATATACCTTTTCATAAATGTTTGTGCTTCTTTATGAAAGTTTAATCTATATTTTTATCCTTACTATGAATCTGAGCTCACCCCTTTCTACGTTTTAATTTTCTCTGGATTACAAGAAGAGTATAATGATTGATAAACAATGTTAAGCTTGGGGATTAATGGTGCCCTCAAAGTAACATTTATGTTGTGTTTTATTTTCTAAATTGTAATGTAACATCCATGTATGTAATCTATTTTCCAAGAATTCTAAACTGATCGGTCTTTCGAGTCTTGATTCTTTGTAATCATTACAATGTTATGTATTAATGCACTGACTCTACATAACTGGGGTTGGGGCATTACATAAATAAATAAATTTCAATCAAAACAATTAAAATAATATATAAAACACACCACTATAAAATGTTATTATGATTATGTCTAGGAGAACATCTCTTAAATCAAATAAAATTATATGACGTATCATCTATATTACCAGAATTAAAATTATGAATGAAATAATGTATAAGATGTAAATTTAATTTAATTGGTGATCCACCAAAGATATTAATTTGGTTCAATATTAATCATTTGTAGAGGATGAAATTAATTTTTTTGAATAATATTCACCTCATTTCGAAATAAATGTCTGAATATTTCAATGCATATCCTCCAAGTGTGTCTTTCTAGTATTTATGTCTTATGAACACACGTTGTGCATTAGTGTGATGATTTAATCAATACTTGTATAATTTTTTTGGGGATTACAAAAAGGTTAATATGTTAGACATACACATCTAATTAATATTATCATGTAATGAATGTATTTTTAATGAAACAATAAAAACATTTACCTTAACAATACATGGAATTGTTTTTGAAATTGTTAATATTTATAGTCTTATATTACTTTTTAAAATATTTTAATCAAAATTATTTGAAGAGAAGTTAATAATAATAACATTTATACACATTATAATTCCAGAATGATTTTTTATATATTCATCAATTTAAATTCACTAACCACCCAAAATTATTTATGTGTCGAATGTAACATGTGTCCCAAAGAATGAAATTTGAGAAGGGAAACCACACATAAAGAGTGTATAAATATTCAAATAAAACCTATTGAAATATATTGATAAATATTTTTTTTTTCATATCATGTAATTGTGTAATTTAATGATATAATGTCTGAATTAGTTTTAATTAAAAAATGGTTGATAATATAAATAATGTCTTAATGAGAGTAATTTGATATTGAAAACACTTATGAACAGAAAACTATCGGTTAATCCCCCTTAGAGAATAAATTTAGAATTAATCCAAAAAATAAAATATACAATAATTGGATAATAATAGTTTCTTTTTAAGGCATAGTAGATACATTAGTCAAAATGATTTTTTTGTATAATAAGAATTGTTATTCAACGAATTGACAATTGTGACATGAACCTTTACCACATCTATTGAATTTCATGAATGTACCGTAAAATTATGCATTCATAACATAAATATCATATTTATTTAAATAAAAATACTTTATTCATAATTTTTATAATTATATGTCTTATATATATTAATTCGCAATATGAATTTAAGTTAGATTAATTATTTTTCATCATTAGGTTTTTATAGTATTGAAATTTGTAATAGTTTCATAAATGAACTGTATGAAATTATTATTATCATAAATATAAAATATAAAAATTAAAAATTATATATAATAGAAATAATTTATAGATTTATAATGATATTAAAAATTTAATTTTGAGTTTTATTTATGCTCAATGAACATTAAATTAACATTGTAATATTTTATAAATTTTCGCGATCTAATTTGATATTTTGGTAATATGTTAAATACAGAATATAACAATTCCATGAAGATATAAAAGTAATTTTTAATTATATACATAAAATATTTTTTAAAAATATGGTTTCATAATCCTAAAAATAAAATTTCTATAACATTGGTCATGTAGATGGTAAAATCAAACAAAAATGTTGTTTAAAAATATTATTGGATAAATATGATTTGAAAATTTCCTTATTTCGGAAATAATAATAATATTATAGTATAATTTTTATATTTATAATATAATGTTATGTTATCATTTATTAATAAATTTATTTTTAATAAATACCAAATAATCTCAATGAAAAAGGTTATATGCTAACTTTTATAAGTATTACTGTAGGCAAATCCTGATTAATGTAATTATTTATAGAATAAATGGATTGATTTAAGGTATATGATAATTTGAAATTTCATAATAAGATATTTATTTTATATATCCTATTAAATCACCAATCCCGTTATATAATTTGACCATGGAAGGATGCATGAAACTAGTATATGTTAATTCATGGAGACTGTTGTGTGCGCACACACACTTTTGATGCTTTGGTTTATATAATAGTGGATGTTTAGTAATAAATAATTGTTTGTAAATTTATATAATCAATTTGTGTATTATAATGACAAATTTTTTGTTATTGTTATGCATAAAAGTATTTTGTAAGAGGATTATTGTGAAAAATTACTATGTTGATTGTTATACACAGGTTGTGAGGTTCATTTTTCTCATAAGAATCACCTTGAAGTTGGGGTAATCGGCCATACAAATCAGGATCTGATTCATAATAAAATGTGATAGGGATATTAGATGAACAATTTTAAGTATAATCAAGAAGAAAATATAATGTATTGGCGTGTTCGTTAGTGAAGGAAGTGAGTCCCCTTTTTAAGTGATGAAAATTCACTTTTTGGAATAATAGCTTATATTAAAAAATATTGTGAGACTATAAATATGTAAAAGTATAATGAGAATAAAGTTAATGATTTTTTTTGTTTTGGATTATATTTCATCCTAAATGATTTTCCCAACATTGGGAAAAATGATTATTTATTTATAATTATATATTTACATTTTATTCGTTGTGTTTGTAACCATGTTTACAAATCATAAAATAATATCTAATATCTTAAAAAAATATTAATTTTTTAACATAAAAATATGGTATCTGATATTTTAAAAAATTTGGGTTTAAAAAATCAAAATATATGATATATTTAATAAAATCAGAATTAAATATTATATGAAATTTACTTTAAAATTAAAAAATATATAATTAAGCAACAGAATATTATTTAAAAAAATGTTTCTTAACAATTTTGGGATCCTCGTGATATTTATAATTTTTCATTAAATTCAACACTATTAAAATATATATATATAAATTAAAAATTATGTTATAATATTTAATTTGAAATCATTTTTATAATATTTCATATCAACGTCACATAATCATAAAAAAATAATTCATTGACAATAACATGTTTATCATTATCATAATAAATGGCATGAATCCTCATTTTATTAACTATATCACTAAAATAATTCCCTTTATTAATCATTTATGTCCTAAATATTGCAAATTTGAATTCAATTTATTAATATAATTTATTTTGGATTTGCTATATGTTATATATAATATATTAAATATATAATGAAATAAAACATTTTTTATGAAATATGTGACATATTTTTTGAATAAATAATTTTTGTTTAGAAATAAAAAATAATATGAAAGTATATATAATATTACATTTAAGACATATATTTCATTACGATAATTTTGGTTGATCATTATATAAATCATATATTTTAGTGAATAAATAAAAGTAACAGTTTTAATAAAAATTGTAATTTTAATAATATCAGAAAATATTTTTTAAAAAAAATCATGAAAATTATTTATAAGACAGAATCATAATGATGAATAAAAAAATTGGTTTATTTTTAAATAATAAAAATCTATCATTCAGATGTTAAAATTCTAAATACAATCATAAAGAATTTCTATTTAGTGTATGGACTATGTGGTATTTCTTGATGTGGTGTTTACCTGCTATAAAAAAGTTATTAGATATTACATTGGGAACCTTATGTAATTCATCACTCAATTTGTGAAATATGTTAGATATTTAAAAAAAATGGAATATTCATTCCGCCAAGCTTCATTTGGATCTCATGATTCCTCTAAAATATTTTGATTTATATAAAATATATTCAATAAGGTATTTATCAAGCTCTACAACAATTTCTCTATATATTAAATGATCTATTTGATGTATTCATTGTAATTCAGTTCAGGTTCCCTGTATATTCTTTGAAATGTGAGTTTATTTATTGGATCATACATTTATATATTCTATAATTAATAAAAAAAAATTGTAATATACTTTGTACGTTTTTGGCATTATATCAGTTTATTATAGAAGATCTGCAATTTATTATATTATTTAAAAATACCAATGTATATTTGTATTAATTAATTCTTTTTGAAAGTTAAACAACACCCTTACATGGGGATCCACAATGAATACAAAATACCACAAATAAAATTCCATGTTTTCCCTTCCATTATTATTATATTTATTTATAAAAATGAATTATTTAACATGATCATAAAAAATATAATCATTAAATGAAATAAATTCCATATGATCTTGTAAAAAATCAATATTTTTCTAAATTATTTATAGTATATTTGAGTATGGAATCACTTATCATATAATTATTTGTGTGGTGATATATAGATAAATGAATAAAAAAAGTATTTTTTTCAACTTCCACAAACGTTTATTTAGATCAATTTTTCCTTGTATGATAATGAAACATGGTCCTTAAAATTAGTATAATTTCTAGAAACTCTGTTAATACATTAAGATTATTTTTTCATTTTATGTGGTGCAATAATGTATCTATATGCCGTGACCCCTTTGAAAAAACATCCGGATTTTCATTATAAACTAAGGGTCGTGATCCGATATTAATAATTAAGGGTCCCCATGAATCCATTCATTTAATTTATATGTTTCCTTGAAATAAACACATGTTGTAGATCATCTGTTATACCTATTAAATGAGAAAACATTGTTAGGTGTTTGACAATGCCTGATATAGAATTTATCTCCATCAGAGACTTATAATTTCTTTTATCATTGTACGTTGAAAAATTATGTGATTTCTGTATATGTATAGCTATAGTTTTCATATATTTTTTTAGGAAAATTTCTTGAATACAATATCATTTATCATAACATGAATCTATAAAACAAAAATCATTTTGATGATTTTTTTCATCAAATCATAACAGTCATTTTGATTTTGATTAAATCATTAGAGTACATGGTTGTGTATAAAAGTTAGATATATAGGATACATCGAGTATTTCCATAACCAACACAAGTACAGATGGAACTCATAAATTTTTCTAAAAAGAAACTATTGTATCCTCATCTAGGTACTCCCTAATCGAAGACATTCAACTTGATTCTAAACCCAATGCATTCCTCCCATTATAACAAATCATGTTGTCTTGATGTGAGGGTGTAAATAATATTTTCTAAATACTGCACTATACTCAATATAGATTAAAAAATTTATATATATTATAAAAGAAAAAAATAATATTAACAAGTAGATAAAGAGACACAAGATACCCAAACAAGATAATTTTAAATAACCATCAATAAAAATAATAACAAAATTCCAATATAAATTTTTTGATTGATGTAAAATAAGGAAAAAATAGTGTCTAAAATAAATACTCTATAAATACACATCCCATTAACAATTAATGATTTTATATCTATTATAAAATTCAATATATCATTGAAATAAATAAATGAAATTTCATCTTTCCCATTTCCAAACAAATTTCTTTGAAATATTCATAGGAAACAAATGATGAACAAAAAATGATCCATTGAAACTAATTAGTTTGACATCCATTGTGTCAAAATAATCAGTTATGAATAACTGTTTACGTAACAATAAAATAAAAATGGTAATAAATTCATATATTAATATATAATTCATAATAAACCACTAAACCCAAGAAATCTAGATTGACGCCTTGAGGCACCCAAATTTTTTTGGTCATGATATCAAATATTTCTTGCAAGTATAAAATTCAACATGATAGGTTATTTTGACATACTACAAGTGGATTATCCACTCAATGACGAATCAAAAAAATTAAATTTCTTGTATCTATAGATTCTTCCCTATGAAATTAATATTATTATCTATATAAATTTCAATGACTGAGTTTCTTATGAATATCAATGGAACATTACACATGAAAATGGATATGTGACCATTTATACTAGACTTGATGAGAATTTCCATATTAGGCTTATTTATATATTCATATGACCCTACACCAATCCATGAAAAAGGTAACGGTGTTCTACTGGTCTCCATAGTAATTCCCGTACAGGAGATATTTATGAATTCCCATGGAACAAAAACATTGTAAGGTAATACTATCTATGTCATATTGAAATCCCAATGAATTCCCATGATTGAGATTCAACATGTTCCCTTTGAATAAAAACCATGCCAATGGGATTATATCATGTAACCCTACATCATGATATTTAATGAATGAATCCTTCGAAACAAAAATAATTCCAACATGATTACGTATTTCATATGGGCCAATTCAATAAATTACAAATTTTGATACACTTTATTTAATCAGTACATATTATAAACTATATGATTAATTGTAAAAATTCAATTTCACTTATTAACCAGTCCAAAATACCTTTCCAATAATAATTATTCCTTGTATATTTTCATTCAATTTAGTCAACTGACATTTCAATCTAATTAGCATATTATACACCATCATATACATTATAATTCCTAATATGATAATTCAATGTGTTATTTTATTAAATTAAAATTTCAAAAAAATTATCATTCAGCTCTAAAATCATTTTTCTAGGTTCCAACATACTATAACGGGTTGGAACACAATCCATGTGTTCATAAGTCTAAATCAAAATCCATCATACCCAATGAGGCCATAGGGTGTTATATGAATATGGGTTCATGAAATTAAGTGTGAAACAAGTTTAGATAGGAAATGTTCGCGGTCTTCCAACACAATCAAATAAGATTTAAATACATAGGAACTCAATAGATACATTAGTGAGTTGTTCAAGACCACCAACCTCATGATTTGTAAAATAATATATAAATGTTAGATCATTGGATTAACATGATACACAGTAGAATCCAATGGGAATAATTTGAAACATATCTTCAATTCTTTAATTTATGTATGGAAGGAGAATACACGATGATTTTACAAATAGGAAGAGTGACATTCGACTTTTTCATCTCCATATCAATGCATAAATTGATGAAAATATAGTTCTTTTGGACAGTGTATGATATAATTAAAGAACCATAAAAAATTTGTAATCCCTTATTTAGTTCAAATGGTAATTCAATAGGATACTAATGATGAAATATTTTGGAGAAACTAAATATTATTCTCTAGTAATTCTGATAATCAAGGCACTTTAAAGTAATCATTGGGGTCATCTAGCAATCCCCAATGCTAGGAAACCCACCTAAGGGATGGAGGATTACCATTACATGGTTTTTGGGCCGCCTATTGGAGATCCTTGTTACCCACCTACAACTATATATCCAATGGGTATGAATGTCTTGTCATCAGGGTTCCTATATCCTGAATGGTGAAAATGGTAGAAGATCGGCTGGGTGGTGAATTGTACAAAATACCGGGAGGTTCCATAGTTTCTAGAATCATGAAAACTACCATTATACACTATTATCTTTTTACTCTGTAGATTCTCCTACACATTGATAACATAATTAAAAACATTTTCAACCATTATTGTGATTTAAATTCGTGGTATAATTGTATTAAGATGAATAATTATGTTAATGAAAAAAATTATTTTGGGTATCATGTAGGTAGAATGTGGAAATCATAGAACAACCACTCAATATAACTTCTCATATTCATGTTATGAGCCTATGAATGACAATGATGTATTAATTAAAATATGTAACCACTATGAATACATATCACGTTCTAACACATGTGACTCCTCTTAAACAAGCATATTCTACCACTACACTCTCAGTATAGGAATAATAATTCCATTGATATTATTCATACTACAGTCCACAATGTTTTTTGGATTACCCTTACATGACTCATAATCAACATTATTTATTTCGTCAATATCTATAATGTGAGAAGTTTCACTGTATTATATTCGAATATGTTTGAGTTGAGTCAAATCATGTTTGGAACTATAACACAATGTATAAGTAAATTAGTGTTCCATATATCCAACCTTATCCACTATCATAAATGACCTAACAAACCAAGGTTGTTGATTTTCATTAATCATGAATTATTTGTTCCACAGTGAATTTGAAATGGAGGGAATACCCTAATTACCATCCTTAAACACTATAGGCCATCTTTAGTGGATTCCGTAATATTTTCTCCTGATCTATTCAATTATGAAATGCATTAAAAAATCTAAAGCTAAACTGATTCCTACAACATGAAAAAGGGCTGACAAGAGATAAATCTATCAACATTAACTAACATAATAGTCAATGAATTTTCATTAACTTTATAAAAATAAAGAGATATATAGGGATCATGTAACATAAAAATAATTAAAATAAAACAATATGAAATCTTATTCATGATCCCTTGAACCATTTTAATCCAAAAAAACTAAAACAATGTCATTTAAGATCATAATTCTCAATTTAGGGTAGACACCAATATAAAGATGTTATGATTAACTAGGAACTAAATAGGATCCCACTAAATTTTGAATGCCTTGCCAGAATCCTGACATGGAATATGGATCATGATTAGAAATGGGATACCTTGGAACAATATAGAATAAAACTATATCATACTTATAAGGTCTACCCAAATAATCATTTATGATTGTCTCTCTAATATGAATAAAATGTGATATTATCATAAATTGATCAATGATATCCCAAATTAAATCTATTTTCCATTGTTACATAGTAAATCATGTTATGATGCCTATATTGATATTATACTTCTTTACTTTCATAATTTATAATGGATTTTTAAACTAGATGGACTCTTATTTATGTCCTTCACCTACTGACAGATGATACATCACACCATAAAATCTCACTATATACTTTTACATTATAGGAAACAATGATTTTAAATGGATATAATGATACATGTATATTATAATATGATGTAAAAAACATTTAGAATCATTTATATCTCATATTATATTCTCATGAATGTATATAGAGACACATACATGGCCAGGGATAAAACAAGAATAACCACCACAAAGAGACCAAATCAAAAGTGGCTCCCCACCATCTAGGTTATCCTTAGATATTTGAACACTCAATAATAAAATATCTCACTCTTATTTTAGTCTATAATTCTTAGTAAAATTGATAATGATGTTTTAACTACTCTTACATTAATAAAATAAAATACATAATCAATTTCAATATAAATAAATACCACACACCTCTCTTGAAAAAATTCACAAAATGTGTCTATCAATACCTTCCTACTATATTAATTTTAAATACTTTTTAATTTTATGGAGAGTAAGAAACCTCGTAGTCACAAGTAAATTGAAACATAAAATGACATATTTTCCAACCGTTCTTGTCCCATTGTGATATTATTTTCTTATGAATTTTATGATCCATGAACTAAATTCTAATCTCTCCAAAAAGATAATGATTCAAAAAATTTAATCGTGTGTTACACTAATGGAAAAAAATATCATGAGTAGGATAATTCATATCATGTATCTATAGCTAATGGGAAATATAAGCGATTAAAAAATCCTACATTATTTCTTTTACTTTAATTGAAATTATGGTGGGGTTTTAGTACATTGGGTACTCCGTACCTTGATAAAGTGAGACGAGGATCTGTCACATCCCATTACTAATCTATCTTGTATTCCCTTACCATTTTCTTTTTTTCAACATCTCATTGTATGTATAGTGCCGAGAATGAATTGGGATGATACCTATAATGGTGATGTCAAAGATTGGGAGGACTCCTTGCTTTAACTAGATATTTTCCCATGTTATAGGAGGATTTCATGCTCTTTAACTTGATTACACATCCTATTAATGTATTGGGATGAATGTGGTGAATTTTATCACACTATGAGAGGTTACATGATTTGATTAAAACTTACTAGTCATGAGTTTATAATAAGTAATGTTTTTAATATTAGTGATGAGTTTTCCTGCATATGATGAACTTTTTATCTTACACATCATGTAACTAGGTTAATCATCATGTAACAACCTAGGAATAGTTTTTAAAACAGAGGTTTGGCTGATTTTGATTTTTTTATTCTCCTATAATCTAATTATCTCTACATAGGTTAATTACAATGTTACATTCAGATACTAATATCCTTCTATATCGACCAATTCGATGATGCCATTAAGGGGCCTATCGTTAGGTAAGAAACCATTCCACTTCTTCATCAACATCGATCATGGTAGGGTCCCTAGTTTTCATTATCGTGTCTATGGGTATAATATGGTGTTTAATCATTTATTGGTCTATATCTATTGTTTCAGCCAATTATGAAGTTCATTCCATTGTTGTTCGTGGTGTCACTGGTGCTTATTTTTAATGTGTGTGGGCTTCCTACCCCTTTACAAACCCTTGCTTTATAAATTAGGTCAATTTTGTGGGGATAGTTTGAATATATGGAATTCATTTTCATCATTGGGATTTCGTTATTTTGTGAATATTTTTACGGTGTTTTAGACCTATGTTTGGAGTTAAGTTTCTCGATCTCTCACATGTGTATAATAAACTATATAGCTATGTACTTATTAATTGGTTTTTAAAAAAAAATTATAAAATTAGAATGATTGTGTGCCTGTATTGGATTGAAGTTTTTAAAAAATATGGGATTCCTTGAATTTTTCCAAATGTAAATAAAAGTCATACTATCAAACTCTTGATAATAGTTTTATGAAATTTTTTTTTGAACTGATCATAAAATTATTTTAATTATTGTGACAATTAAATCATGGGTTTCTGTGAGTATTAGCTTGAAGGTGTAACATGAGGCCATCATCAATTGTTAGGGTTTATAATATATAGTTTTTATCTTGTAATATAGTGTATATTATTGGATCTAAGTATGTATATATTTTTGGGGTTTCAAATTCAATTGTTTCAATATAGTTCATGAGTGTAGATAATTTGATGTAGGTACCACATTTCATGGTTCAATGTCATTTTGGAATGAGTAGTCAGCTACATGACATGTCATATTCATTGGTATTTTGATGCCTTTCCTACTACTAATATTTGGTATTTTTTAGATTTCTAATGTATTATACTTGATATTCATGTGGATTCTTCAGAGAGATGATATGGAAAATTTGAAGTGAAATTAATGTAACGTATTTTGATTTAATATTGAGATAATGAGATTATGATTACCATGTTTTAATATTGTGATAAAGAGATTATGAGATGGTGGGAGCTCATCCATGCCATCAAATTATGTTTCCAATTTTTTTGGTCCATTGAATATAGAAATGGATCTTAGATTATTTGGATTCATTTATAGTCATTTATTCACCATCATTCTTAAATAAATTGAATATATTTATTGGATATATGTTGTTCCTTATTTGTTCGTGCATATATATTCCATGTTTTTCTATAATTTTGGAGAAATCATTCCCTATGGTTTTTCATTTTACGAATTTGTTCTTCTCTCCATCTAGTTGGGATCAGGAAAGCACATTGAGTTTGTGATTGATCATTTTAGATTCTATATTTAAGGGAAACCTAGGTAGGTCCATTAAATTTTGGTATTAGATGAGTTTTATCCTCAACATTCCATGTCTTTGGAAGTATGTTAGAAGGAATACATGGTTAAAGACTAGAGAGATATGTTGTGATAAATATATATCTTTATATTTTCATAATGAGACACAGGTTAACATTGGATGTTAGGATATGTGTCTATAGTGTTGGGTTTTGTTTTGAAAATCAATTTATACGTATGGATTTTTCTCTATTAATCGTATATTTTTTATGTTTTCCAATAATTTTTATATTTTATTATTCCACAGTATACCACCATGACATAATCCATGATTTTATCAAGAGCATGATATAGCTGATCCTCATGATAATCCTCATAAAGATCACAATTTCCTTGATACTATTTTATGACCAATTTGTGTTGTTGATGTGGATGTAACACGAGTTCATAACATAGTTGTTGAGGTATAGATAGGAGCTAGAGGAGAGAAAGATCGATCGTGAGAATTCACGTGTGACAGTACACTATCCATTAAAGCAATTAATACCCTCAATATGTGTAGGACTTGATGGATAAGATATACCAAGTCTTTGAATTCCCATATTTTGAAGAAGATGATGTTGGGAGATCATCACTGAAATTATTGTTGTTGTTCGGAGCTGCAAGCCTCCTCCTCACCTCCTATAATAAGTACTAGTATTCCTATGACGTGATATTAATGTGTAATGGTCAGAAAAAATAGACATTTTTGACATATTCACATGAAGATGTGAAACATTTTTGATGTGTTTTCATATACAACACTTCTTCTAGGCTATAAATGTGAAAAATTATGGGCAGGGTTTGACATCTTCAAAGGCTAATGCAGTGCAATAATAATCATTAGATACTATAGGGATCCATCGATAGGCCTAATTATTAATGCAACATCATACATTAGATGTGGGTCTAGTGGAAGTTGATGAAATATTTTCAATAATGAGAGGTACTGACTATATTGAATCATCAGTAGTAATTGATTTATTTTCTACTGGTAGCTCTAACTCATTTATATCATCAAATTTTTTGATGTTATTAAACACCAGGGTGAACTTTTTTCTATTGTAATATAGTTATTGACTCCTCTCAGCATGAGAAAAAATCAAGGGATTCATTTTCATTCTTATTTATTAACAATAGTCTATACAGAGTTGGTGTGAAAGTTTCTCATTCTTAATATGGATATATTTAACGTCATCAGCAATATGGATTAGCTTGTCACTCATCAAGATTAAGTTGATTGATATCATCACTTTGATTCATTTCATACTATCGATGATACCTCTTGTGTGTTTCAGGGGGAGAGGGTCCCGAGGTCTAGTCATGCAGGACCTTCTTACCTAATGCTCATGTGTTTTTTTGGTTTTGTTTTGAGTGAGCATGATGATACTTCAACTGTTATTGATCATCCCATTATTTTTCAGGAGTTTTATGGTGTTTACCTAGAAGAGTTCTCTGATAATACTCCAGATTTAGTGGTAGATTTTACGATTAAACCAGTTTAGGGTACATAATCAATATCGATACATTCATATCATATGGCACAAAAAATTCATAAAGAGATCCAAATTATGTTATATGAACTTTTTGAAAATGATTTTGTTATCCCCAAAATTCCACCATGGGAATCCCCAATGCTCTTGAGCAAGAAGGAATATTGACAACTTTAATTGTATCCAGTCTTTCAGATTTTTTACCAGGTAATAGTTAAGAACAATTATCAATTTCCCCATGTGAATTAATTTTTCAATCAGTGAAATGGGAAAATGTGTTTTTCCACGATCAATATTTGACCAGGTTATCATTATATCAATGTACAGGAGTCTAATTCCCCCCAAAAAATTGCATGAGTAAGTATGGTCATTATCAATATCTTGTTATACCTTTTGGTTTGACTGACGCTCATACAATTATTATGGAATTGATGAACATGATATTCCATCAATATCATGAAACTTTTGGGGATGTTTTTATGGATGATAGTCTTGTTTATTCGAAATCCAACCATGGGAATGAGCTCTATATATGTTTGGTTCTTTTAATTATGAGAATTATTTATTTTTATGGATTGATTTGAAAATAAATATTCTAGATTGAAGAAGTTATTTTCCTAGGGAATAGGATTTCTGAACATGGCATATCAATTGATCTAGAGAAGTTAATGGATGTCTTGAAATGGAAGGGACATCACAATTTCATTGAAATTTAGAGCTTATATGGTCTTAATAGATATTACCAATGCTCATCTAATGAATACTCTAAAACTGTGGTAAATTTGACTTATCTTACCCTAAATGTGATTAAATTAACATGGTATGACAAATTTCGATCCTCTTTCGTTGAACTGAAATCACATCTAACCTCATCTCCTATTCAGAACACACCAGATCCAACTAATGGGTATGTGTTGTTTTGTGATACTTCAGGTGCATGTTTGGGATGTGTTCATATTAAGGATTACCATGTAGTAGCTTATGAATCTTTTCATATTTGAGAACATGATATTAATTGCACCAAATCACAATTTAGATCATCCTTTAGTAATGAATTTGATTAAATATCAGTCACACAACCATTTTGGGGAGAGGTTCATGGTCATTTATGATCACTAGATTTTTTCATATATCTATTATCAACAAGGCATTAATATCATTTAGAGATGATAGACATAATATCATCAGATGTTTTAATTCAATATTTCCTTCTCCCAAAAAATGGGAATGTCATTGATGACTCTCTTTCCATGAATGTACAGTCACGTGCTATTATAGAATTTATGGAGGAGGGTAGGCTAATTGGAATTTTCACTAAGTTTCACCTAGTTGATAAAGAGGATGATTTTAATATGGTTCAAACTATTTTTTTATTTTCATAATCTCTCGAAAATTCTATTCTGTTGATCCAACATTAGGATAATGTGTTTAGAAAGATTTGAGAACAATTTTATTTTGAGAAGACAGTATCTGGTGGGTTCCTTTCATCAGATGGAATTCTACACTTTGGAATGAGGGATGTTGTATCACCATAATTGAAAGGTTTAGTATTTTTTATTGTCAAATATACTTATGGTTCATTCAATTTGTCCATCTAAATATGTATTATAAAAAGAGATGAGGATCATGGTGGATGGGTATGAAGTGTGAAATTGAACACTATGTGTCCCACTATTAAACCTACCAGTGGATAAATATAGATCACATGAATCATTCTAGTTTTCATCAACATTTTCTAGTTTCAATGTTGAAATTGGACAAGGTATAATTGGATTTTTTTAAATTTTTTTACCACTGACTCTCTGAGAAAAAATTATATTTTGATAGTTTTTTATTGTTTGATGAAGTATTCTCATTTCATTTTGTTATATTGTGTCTCTTTGGTTAAGAGACCATTCCACTTCATCATTTCCACTGATCATTGTATCACCCTTGGGTTGTGTTATCATATTTTTTGGTCTAAGATTATGTTTCTTCATGTCTTCTTCTAGATCCATTTTGGGATCTCATTATTGAAGTAATTCCATTACCGGTCATTCTATGACAGACATTCTTTCTTGATTTTTATGGGTTCCATCCATTCCACCAACCCCATGTTTTATAAATTTGATCAAACTATTTATAAAGATTAGATTTTCGAGGCTTTGTTTTCAACATTTTTTATTTTCTATTTGGTGGATCCAATTTCAGGAATGTGTTACCTGAGTTTTGAAGTTAGTGGTTCAATAAATAGCATTTTTTGAAGAAACTATATTTATCTGTTCTTATAAATTTGATTAAAAATACATAGGTATGAAGTTTTAATGATTCTTTTTTTTTTGAATTGAATTTGGATAAAAGACACTTTCCTTGGTTTTTGGTAAATTATATGAAAAATTGGTAATTTCAAAGCCTTGAAAATAATTTTTTGAAATGATTTTGGACTGATTTTAGAAACATTTAAATTAATTTGGAAATGCAAACATGTATTACCTTGATTATTTGGTGGAATGTTTATCCTGAGTCAATCATTAGTTATTGGTGTTCACAATATAGGGTTTTCCATTTTTCTTATAGAATAGTTTATTGGATCTGGGTATATATATTATATTAGGGTTCCAATTTTTGGGGTGTCTCCCATCTCCCTGAGTGTATATAATTGGCTAGATGTAACACAGGGACTATTCATATATATTTTGGTATTTATAGTATTCTACCAGACCTATTGTAATCCTATTTATTGTGATTCCTATGATACTACGACTTTTTTGTTATTTTTTCCTTTGTATTGTATTATCCATCATATAAATGTTGATGATTTATAAAAATGATATGGAAAACATTCTCAAAAATTGATGAACCATCTATTTTTTAGAACTCTGATAATGATAAAATGTTTACTATGTTTTTTATAAAACATATTTATTGATAATCAAGACACGTTTTTAATAAAATCAGAATATAGAAAATGTGAAAAGGAAACTTTATATGAAACACTTGGGAGTGATCCTATTAATAATGTTAGCTCATACCATGGGCACCTATTTAGTGGTGCATCGTCCTTTTTATGTCTTGTAATATAGGGAAATGAGTTGTTCCACTTTTTCGCGGTGAGGATTCATATCAGCTGGGTTAGATATCATTTTGTGAGATGGTGTTTGTTCATAAACATAATAACATGAAGTAGCTATTCTATTTTTGTCCTCTTTAGTTGGACTTACCAAATTTTGTTTTTGAATGATTTTAAATTCATTTGTATCCTTTTACCTTCTTACATTTATAGAATTTTTTTTAGAATTATATAGTTAATTCTTTATTCTTGTATATATATTCCACATGTTTGTTTATGTTGGGAAAAATATTTTACTCTGTTTTTTCGTTCGATTCTTTTGTGCTTATATGTTTCCGTTAGTGAATGATAATTATCTTTGGGTATGCGATGTATTAGGCCGGTTTCATGGTTTCAAGGAAACCTATGTCAGTTCTATCATTTATTAGTGTCCAGTTCACCCTACTACCAAATACTAGACTGATATTTTTTTAATGAATATGACATTTAAATATCGAAACCACTCATTTTAGTCCTAAAAATAACAACTACTAAGTGGGGAATATACTAGATGAAACAGTGGGAAAAATATATCATCAAACAGAATCATATAAATCAAGAAGTAGTTGTTTGGTGGTTCCAAATATACCACAGTTACAACATTCTCTATATACACTGACACTCATGACTCATAGATGTAATGTATATTAATGAACAGAATAATTGTACATAAATAATATTTTCATAACATGGAATCTAAATAATTTGATCTCAATGTACACCATATCATATGAGGAGGTTAGGAATGATCATATTTATGCTGGTAGTAAATACTGATTACATCGATGAGAAAAATAAAAAATAAATCACGAAATGGTTGGAAGATCTTATCCATCAGGAATATGCTTACTATAAAATCATTGGCCATACCCAATGTTGTCATCCAGAATAGTTTATGGACTTATCTTATTCTAAAATAAATTTACGATAAATTTGATGGGTTCACCCTCTAGTCATGATACATAGAACTCAAATCGATCTATGAGATAATCCAAATAACAATATTTTTGGTGAAGAGAACATTATTTAATGAAAATAGATGATATTGTTTGACTTTAAACTTATTTAGAGTCCAATAATCCATGAAATGTTGAAATATATCATGAACCTCATTTGTGTAAATACATGAATAAATACATTGTGATGTGTTATGAAATATTAAAAAATATTCAATAAATTAATCAAACTATAATTTTATCTCCTGAATCACTTCTACTGAAATATTATAAGGTCATATAGAGATCTATCTAGATCATAAATAATAATCAATGGTGAAATAAATGTCCAAAAAAGGTGGAATTCCCAACTACTGATAATGAAAATATTCATGAAAACATTCCATTATTACAGGAAAGAGACCAATTGGAAATCAACATCCTCAAATAAATGCATTCTATAATTGTAGCAAGGAAATAAAAACATCACTAAATTAGTACTAGATAGCATTCTTAATGATATACATATAATATTTTGAATATTTCTCTCCCTATAATAAATAAAATGTTAAAAATACATCTCTAATATTTGATATGGTCCTATTATAAAACTGGATTTCTAATAGAATGATTCATGACAGTTACTATGATTACACTCAAAATTTGTACCCAAAAGAAACAATAACCCCCAATATATTGATAACATTCATTAAATATTTGGATACCCTCTGATCATACACCAAATAGTGTTTTGATGGTCATCATACCATCCATCCAATCCACATAGAAACATAATATGTTGTATTATTATATAGTTATAAAAGTAAACATTAATTAAGTATGCACAAAAAAAGTAATGTGTAGATGATAAAAATTTGAACTATTAATGGTTGTTGTTTATATTATCAATTGGGTCAATGTGTATATTATATAATTAAACCAACTCATCCCACTAACATGGTTTATATTATGACTATCTGGTCATTATCCCTTTAGTGGATATAATCAATCCAATGTTGGGTTAAAAAATTCTGAACCACACACTGAGTGTTTAGGGGATCTCCAACTGTTTTTCTTCTATGGAGTAGTGGATAACATCCTTGTAACTTTTCTCTATCGTGACCACCATCTTCCAATCAATTTCTAACCATAATTGAAAACAAAATTATGGTGACAAATCCTACTACAATTGTGAAACTAAATAGAACCAATAAGATTCCATAATTTACTATTCCATAGTGTTTCCAACTAAAATCTCTATATCACTCTATGTTCATATAATCAAATTACACTACCAAATATGATCATCAGGATACATCACTTATATAAATTATCATCATGGTGCTTCATTATGCATGATAACTAGATCCCCAGTCGTCCTATCATGATTTTATTCCCTCCACATAAGGCCACCAAAAGGATACCTTATTGTATGAGATAAGGATTCTTCATGTACGATATGTTTCCAAAGAGATATTAATTTACTAAATATATGATCTCATAGTCAACAAAATATCATTTGTGCTTACATGGGACACCTCATCTATATAAAGTAAATGTGAAATACTCATTTGATGAGTGAAATTTCTAGTGTGTTCCGTCAATATTATTATATCATATGTAATGTGAATAAAAAACCTGATATATCTTCCCTAAGTGTCTATTAATATGGTACAATAAAACATCACCTCAATTTCATTATAGATTAGATCCTTTTGTTTTCTGGTATATTTCATGACATCCCACTAATGCATTGATCCTTATTGTATCATGTAATTCTTCACCAACCATTTAATGCATGTATCATGATGAATGATAATCAACTGACCTAAATGGATCCAAAACTCAACAATCTAGGTTCCTCCATTCATGTTGAATGTGGGTGGATTTTTGTGCAGGAACTCATTTTTGAGATAGGAAATTAATGTTATGGTACATATAATAAACTATTACAAGGAAAATATGTCCCATTGGAATCTATCAAAAATACGATCATCCCTGAGGTTTGATGAAAACATAGAAAATTCTCGTTTATCATCATTAGTTTCCTTCTGATTATCTCCCTCATAATTCTCAACCATGAATCAACACGAATGAATTAACTATTTGGAAATAATCTTTATAATAAGGAATACATAGAATGTTCAACCCCATGTAAAAAACAACACAATAGAGAATGACTATGTCATGTTTATAATAAAACATGGATTAAAATATTAATTTCCATAATAGAAATGTTCATTTCATAAATTTAATCATATTTATCATGGGAATACATTTCATTGAAATGTTAAATATATATTTAAAAAAATAATAATTTTTTCCATATCATGATTTATATATGATAACATTTTACTCAATGTTCACTCCATCATATATTTACACTCACCACATGCCACACTTGTCGTATAAGAAAATAACATTAAATAATAAAATCAAACAAAAAAATCATCCAAATATGTGAATTAACATCACAATTATAACTATAATCATACAATAAATGAATTCCCATAAATGGGTATTTGGGGTTTTCCCCTCACAAGGTTTAGATAATATAACAAAAGAGATCATTATAATCCTTGATACATTATAGTATACATCCTACCATTTTGAAATCATTTAAAAAACCAAAATAATTTATTTCTAACACAACATTATTATTTCCACATCCTAGAACTCCATTTTATGAAAATGAGGGGTCATTAGGAATCCTCAACATATCCTCCTCACACTACGGGAAAAACCGCTTATTGCGACGTGGTATTTGCGACAGGCTTTATTCCCATCGCAATAACTCCGAAGAAAAGCGCATTTGCGACAGGAATATATTACTTTTGCAAATGGTATGTTATTTGTGACGGACATATAGGACCCTTCGCAATTGCTATGGCGCAGTTTGTGTGCCAAAACACGGGAATAATATTTGCGACGGTTGCCTTCTACCCGTCGCAACTTCCCCGCGGTGGTATATACTATTTGTGATGGGTAAATTTTCTCAACGCAAAAAATTATTCACCAGGTGTTATTGGCGACGGGTCCCGTCGCCAATTCCCACGGCGGTAAAGCCTATTTACGAAAGTCACCTTCTACCCGTCGCAACTACCCGATGGTGGTAAATACTATATGTGATGGGTTAATTTTCCCGTCACAAAAAATTATTCACCAAGTGTTATTTGTGACGGGGCCCATCGCTAATACTGGTGGTGGTAAATAGGAATTTTCCACGGGGATATCCGCCCGTCGATGATGGTTTGTCGGCAGGCAGCTATTTGCGACATGCCTGTCACAAAAACCATTTTAAACGCTGCCCATAATTAATGTGGGAGAAGGTATTTGCGACGGTATCCCATCGCAATAGCTAGTATTTTGGAGGGTATCCCGTTGCAAATATGATCATCGGAAATAATGTAACCTTTATAAACACCCCGTCCGTTTTTTTCATAACATTCAGATCTCTCTTCCTCTCTTTCTCTAACTTCTATCTCTAAGTATAAATTATTTTTGTTATAATTTTTTCTTTCTAGAAGAGGAGAGGAGTTATAAGGCGCATATTCCTTCAAAATATCGAAGGTATTTATATTTTTTTATTTTTTAAATTATTTTTATTTGTTAAATTATTTTAAATTATAAATTTTATTTTAATTGTTAATTTTAATTATTTTAATAGAATTTATAGTTTCTATATAGTATAATTAGATTAAGTGGTTGTACCAAATAATCATTGTCTTTATACGAACAAGTAGAGATTGCTCTAGCACAAAAGTACCTAGGTGTGAAAACTCTGACAAGGTGTTTCGATCTTGTCTCGGGGTAACCTGGTACAAAACAACATGCCTTGCTGCACTCCTGGTTCGACACTCCTGGAGTATGTTTCGGTAATAATTAGAAATAAATATATAATTATAAAATAATTAAGAAATAATTGGATTTAATTAAAATAAATATCTAATAATTAGTAAATAAATATATTTAATTGATTAGAAATAATTAAGAAACATTTAAAATAACTAGGAAACAATTAAAATAATTAGGAAACAATTATATTTAATTCGGAAACAATTAGATTTAATTAGTAAATAATTAGATTTAATTAGGAAACAATTATAATAATTAAGAAACAATTATAACTATTAGGAAACAATTATAATATTTGGGAAACAATTATAATAATTAGGAAACAATTATAATATTTAGGAAACAATTATAATAATTAAGAAACAATTAAAATAATTAGAAAACAATTATAATAATTATGAAAAAATTATAATAATTAGGAAAAAATTAAAAAAAATTAGGAAACAATTAAAAATAATTAGGAAATAATTAAAAATAATTAGGAAACAATTAAAAATAATTATGAAACAATTAAAAATAGTTAGGAAACAATTATAAAAAATTAAGAAACAATTAAAAATAATAATGAAACAATTAAAAATATTTAAAAAAGACATAAAAATAATTAATAAGGACTAAAAAATAATTTAGAAAAGTCATAAAAAAGAATTAGTAAAGACATAAAAAGAATTAGGAAAGACTTAAAAAAAATTCGGAAAGACTTAAAAATAAATAGGAAAGACATAAAAAGAATTAGGAAATATATAAAAAGAATTAGTTAAGACTTAAAAATTAATAGGATAGACTTAAAATGAATTAAGAAAGTCATAAAAACAATTAGGAAAGAATTAAAAAGAATTTGGAATATTAGCAAGCGTGATTGACCGCTCATCTACCTCAATTTTCTTTTCATTTGTGGGTTGAGGCTTGACATGAAACTTATGCCTCCACATGTAATATTTTATTTTACTTTCAAAATTATCAACCTCCTCGCCAACATAGAGTTGAGGAGGTTTATAATATTGACATTAAAAGCAAATATTACATGTGGAGGTAGAAATTTCATGTCAACCTCAACACACAAATGAAAAGAAAATCGAGGTAGACGAGTGGTCAATTACGTTTTTTTTCTATTCAATGATTAATTAACCACCTGACCTATATACATATCTGCACATTTCTAATTAGTAACATAATTATTATCATAACTAGTAATATAATTAGTAACATAAATAGTAACATAAAATAAAATATTATATTACTCTAATGTTAATAATTAAATAATACTAATAATATAATTATATTATTATTATTTGTTTAATATTTATAAAAAAATATTAATATTATTAAAATTAAAAAAATTTATAAAATATTACAATTATCAATAATTTCTACATGTTTTTTTTATTCTTAACATTTTCAAATCTTAAAGCTTCGCCAATTTTCAGGTCATGCCCAATAAAAAGTTTGCGTCAACCGTGTCCAATGTAAACTGTATAATTGTTCTTGCTTAGTTAATCACCCCCCAAGTAGTGTTGTAATAGGACAACCCAAGTCATGTCTTTCTCATCTATATGAATCATATCACATGACTTTTTACATAGATCATTCTTTATTGAAAAATTAAGGGAAAGATACTGAAGTTCTCTTAATTTTTCAAGAAAAAATGATCTATGTAAAAGGTCATGTGATATTATTCTTAAAGACGAGAATGACATTACTTGTGCCATCCTATTGCAACACTACTTGCGAGGTGATCAACCATGTATGGACAATTATAGAGTTTAAATTGGACATGGTTGATGCAAACTTTTTATTGGGAATGAGCTAAAAATTGACGACACTTTAAGATTTGAAAATGTTATGAATAGAGCAAAATCTGTTGGAAATATTGAGATTTGTAATAATTAGTAATAATAAATAATAATTAGTCAAAAATAAAATATAATCTCCACAACGATGATTACAAAATTTTATTTCATTATTCAAGCATATATCATTTTTCCAAGTATTGAAAATTATTGATAAATTAATAATAATTAGTGGGGATGATTACAAACTAACTATGTCACCTATAATTATTGGTAATTACTATGAAATAACTATAATTATGTATCTTCTTTTTTTAAGATATTTTTTTTATTATATAAAATTATTTAACAACAGTAAGGTTTTAAATTTGGTAAAAACATATATATGAATATGGAATAAGGAAATCAACATCAATCACTATTAGATGATCGTGCTTGGACAAATTAGTGCAGAAAACCAAAAGGTTCTAGTTTAAATCATGAATATGTTGATGGTGTTGACGATTTATTTTCATTTGAATCATCAAAACCAGAATTTTTTTCAGGAGGGATAATTAAGTGTCCTTGTAAAAAAATTTCTCTGAGAAAATTTGAGACATTTGACATCGTTGGGAAACATATCTTACGTTATGTTTTTCAATCAGATTATATTTTTCGGTATCAACACGGTGAATGATGTTCCAGAGATGATACCAATAATTTGATTCAGGATTCATCATGGTTTTAGAATTTAGTACATGATGTTGCAGGGTCATCCGTTCAACAAACTGAAATTGAGGATGATGTTGATTTACCTCCTGAGTTAGAACCATCTGAATTTGTTGAGTTGTTCAGGTCTACTGAGGATGCATTATATCCTGGTTGCAAGATAAGCAAATTAGATGCAGTGGAAAAATTAATGGGTATTAAATCAGATAATGGAATGCCAAATAACTGTTTTGATCAGATTTTTTATTTGGTTAAAGCACTGTTACCTGAAGTAAATATGCTGCCTCCTAATTATTATGAGAGCAAGAGACTAGTTCGTAATCTAGGACTTAGTTATCAGAAGATCCATACATGTTCAAACGATTGCATCTTATATTCTGGTGAAAATGAGTCGTTGGATAGTTGTCCCACATGTGGACAATCTAGGTATAAATAAGCTCAATTAGGAAAGTCTGGATTGATTCTGGTAAAATAGTTGAGATATTTCCCACTTACACCCAGGTTACAATGTTTATTTATGTCTCAGAACACAGCGACAATGATGTCATGTCCCAAAACCAATATTTCAAATGGTAAAATATTTATTCATCTATCTGATGGTGATTCATGGAATCATTTTGAACAAGTGAATCCGTCTTCTACTTTAGAATCCCGAAACATGCAATTGGGTCTTTCTACTGATGATTTTTTACCATTTGGATATTTTGGTAGTAAGTATTCCTGTAGGGCTGTCTTTAAAACTCCGTACAATTTTTCTCCATGGATGATGATGAAAGAGCCTTATATATTTTTGACTGTATTAATCTCAGGACATCCGAAAAAGAATATAGATGTTTATTTGAAACCATTGATTGATTAGTGAAATTTATTGAAGAGTCATGCTGTTGGTACATATGATGCTGCTGCGAAACAGAATTTTGTAATGATATTTACTTTGATGTGGACAATTAGTGACTTCCCGGTATATGGCATGTTATTTGGCTAGAGTACACATGGTCCAAAATAATTTCATTACTGTATGGGAGACAACAAAGCATTTATGCTCGTGAATTGAAAAAACCTTTATATTTTGATTGTCATCACAGATTTCTTCCAATCGATCATCTTTTTCGGAGGAAGAAATCTCATTTATAAAAGGCAGAATTGAAAGATATAAACCTCCAAAAATGATCTCAGGTATAGAGTTACAATAAGTTGTATTTTAATTACCTTCCTTCACTTTTGGAACGAAAATAAACCAACATAAAATTCATTGCTTTGGGAAAGAACACAATTAGACAAAACAGAGCATTTTTTGGAATCTTCCATATTGGTCTGATTTTTTGGTCCAACACATGTTGGATGTCATGCATATTGAGAAGAACTGTTTTGTTAATTTATTTCATACAGTTTTGGATACACCGGGTAAAACCAAAGATAATTTAAAGGCACGATTAGATCTTGCCCAAATTTGTAGGCGACCAGAACATGAATTGATTGAAAATGTCAGATCACAGAGATTAATGAAGCCAAAAGAAGCTTATACACTATCCAAAGAGATTCGATTACTATTTTGTCAGTGGATTGCAGATTTGAGACTTCCAGATGGATATTCTTCCAACTTGGGAAGATGTGTTAAAAATGGTCATATTACCGAATTAAAAAGTCATGACTGTAATTTTAGAATGGAAAAAATTATGCATATTTGATTAAGAGGTTTGTTGAATTCTATGATTGGGGATTTGATAACAGATAAATCATATTTTTTTGAGACATGTGTGTGGCGACAAAAGACTATGATACACTATGAAAACTGGAAGAAGATGTTGTTGTAATTATATGAAAACTGGAAAAAATCATTCCTCCGGCTTTCTTTGACTCAATGGAACATTTGATATTACATATTCCACATGAAGAAAAATGTGGAGCTCTGGTTTAGTTTCGAGGGATGTAACCATTTGAGTGATGCATGCAGAAATTGAAGAAAAATGTCCATAATAAATCACCATTTGAAGGCTCAATTGATGAAGCTTATTTACAAGAGGAGATTGCTTTATTCTGCTATCATTTTTTGAATCTGAATATCCCTAAAAATTTAAATTCATGTGCTGGAAGGAGGGGAATGTTGATGATGAAATGAACAATTAATTATCAGATGTCAATCAGTCCGAGCTTGGATTTGGTGGAGTTCATGATAGATGGATTTCAGATGATGAACATCATAGAGATCATACATATGTTCTAATCAACTATGAAGAAATGTCACCAATTGTACAATGAGTGCTCATATCCCTTATTCTATAGATTCTGTTACAGTAAATTAATCCTATTGTATTTGTAGGTTATATGATGATAATATCATGAACTATTTCCACAAATTACAGTAGCTGTAATAGAAGAACGTCAGAATTTTTTTTTCACTACTGGTTTCAAAAACTGGTAACATAAATTCATTTTTTGTTTTACATATAAATTCAATTTATTAATTGTAATAGTGATAAATGTTTTACAAATATTCAGGTTTCTGTACATGCTGACATGATTGATAGTCGAATGTCTATATTGAGTATCCCACCATCCAAAATGGTTAAATCTTATAATACATATGTGGTGAATGGTTATCTGTTTCATACATGTGCATATGGGGAATAAAAGAAAATAATGAATAGTGTTGTTTGTTTGAAGGGATCACATTATAGAGATATTGATGGTGACTTTTACGGCATGCTTAAAGAAATTATAGATCTGTGTAATTTGGGACAGAATTATGTAACAATGTTTAAATATCAATGGATGGATACTGACAGAGGCTTGCATATTAATCCGACTCATGGAATTGCTGATATTAAACATAAAAGTCTTCTAGCAGTAAATGAAGTATTTTTATTCGCTCATCAGACACAAAAAATTTATTATGTAAAATACTGTGCTACTGCAAAAGAGTTGGATGATTGGTGGAGTATAATAAAAGTTAAATCTTGAGAAAATCAATTTACTCAAACTGAATGTGGTTCCACTGAAGTGCAAGGAAAGGAAATTTTTCAGGACACTCCTCAAAACACATCTGTTTAACAAAGAGACACGAATCTAGAGGATAACACCCCACAGTTAAGGGTTGATGGTGACAATGATGTCAATGATGTTACAACTGAATTTGAAATGACCAGAGATGATGAAAGTGAAACTAATATAGAAATTGATGATGTTGATGAGGAAGATGAAGACATTGACAATAAAAACTATGAAGATGATGATGAAGATGAACATTTACAGAGTAAAATGATGGTTAGAATCATAACAAATATATATCTATACGTAATAGTTATTTTCAACTGTTTGTTAATAAAAATCGTTTCATGTCTTAGATGGACTCAGAAACGTTTTGTCAGTTGCTAGAGGCTGATCTACCTATGGATGATGAGGTTCTTGAGTCTTCTGACCCTCAGGCTATTGGCACTATAGGGAGCACTAAGAGGGGGCGTGGTCTTGCCAGGCTAAGGAATCCAGATCTTATCTTGGAGCGACGTCCACCTCTTTGATTCGATGCGTACACACAGTGGTATGATAACCAGTGTATTTTAGTTATCATTCATTATAATTTATTAATATTCTAATTGTTTGATTATTTGTTCTTTTTGCACAGTTTTATGCATATAACTATTGGACAGGGGAGCTCTATCTTGCACAATTCTTTTTCTCAACCCTGGCTCACATTGGATCAGATTCCCGCT
Source organism: Viscum album (assembly GCA_963277665.1). Lineage (NCBI taxonomy): Eukaryota > Viridiplantae > Streptophyta > Magnoliopsida > Santalales > Viscaceae > Viscum > Viscum album. The sequence goes on along the minus strand of OY728151.1, from coordinate 12,176,457 downwards.
GATGTGCAGGCCTCCATATTCGATCATTGGCTTCTACGTAATAAAATAATATTTATTTTAAAATTTAATTCATTAATAACATTATATTAGGGTTTATGGTATCCCATCGATGAGAGCATGCGTGCCACTCTCCACGCGGCTTGGGTGGTGTCTATGCGTGACCGTTTCTATCAGTTTTTGCGTAATTTGAGAAAGACGGCTATGAAGAAATCCGGAGAGACAGAATTTGATGAGTCTTTTAGAGCCCACCGAACAGATTGCATTTCATCTCACGTTTGAGATGGATTATGTACAAACTAGTTGGGTGGTGGGTTTTAGAGGAGATCTGCATTGGGTCGACAGAATCAGGGGAGACAAGAGGTGACGCGTCGAGCTAGTAGTCATACATTCATTGCGTATAGAGAGCATCTGGTAAGTACATATTTTTAATATTTTATACAATTTTAAATATTACAAATTTATTTTATATTAATATAGGAATCCGAGCATCCCGGTATTACAATGTATGGCGTTTATCGGAGGATGTACACTAACCCTGCTACTGGAGAGATTAGAGGTGACCACCAGCGTCAGATTATGGTTATTATTATTTTATTTTCAGTTTTCAAATTAAATTCATATAATATTTTCATTATTTTAATTTCTAATTCAAACTTAAGGAGTCATATGAGGCCGCGACCTCTCAGACACAGGTTGAGAGTCAAGATGAGACGGGTGATCAGACTAGTGACCATCATTTTGATGAGACGACATGGATGTAGGTGACCCATTATGGCTTCGAAAAGGGACGAGTAGTTGGTATCAGATCTCATTTGACTTCTGCAGCTTATTATGGTACTGTTGCGATGACGGTGTCTAGCTTGAGAGGAGCTCATGGAGAGACATCATCTTCTGCATCACAGTATCAGGAGCAGCTGCGTGCTCAGAGTCAGCTTATAGAGGATTTTCATCAGGGGCATGAGCAGATGCGTCAGCATCACGATGAGGAGATGCGTCGATGGCAGGAGTAGATGCGTCAGCAGTAGGATGAGGAGAGACATCGATATGAGGAGCAACATCAGAGGCAGACAGAGTATATGTGTCGTCTGACACATAGTTTAGGGATGGAGTTTCCTCCACCACCTCCTACAGGTCCTCCAGATTATCCACCCCCAGTGATTTTTTAGATGTAATAAACATTAGAGTTCGTAGTTTATTGTCATATTAACTATTTACAATTCCCCTTTCATATTGGTACGAATATTGCATGATTTAATTTATTTTTATTTTTTTTCAATATTTTATTACTTATTAGTATTATTTTTAATGTCATCTTATATTAGTAATATTACATTTAATATTTAATATTTATTTTTAATATTGAGAAGATTATAATTTTATAATTTTATTAATATTAATATTATTAATATTACTTTTTCATAAATATGTATGTTTATTTTAATAATAATATTATTATATTACTTTTTTATATTATTAATATTAGTACTATTATTATTATTTTTTGACATTAATATTTCATAATATATAATATAATATTATTTATATTCATATTGTTATTATTTTTTGATACTAATATTTCATAATTATATTATATATTTTTTATTATTAATATTATAATAATATAATTTATTTATATTATTAATATTAATATTATTATTATATACATAATTTAATAATAAGAATATTGTATTTATTTATTATATTATTAATATTAGTATTATTTTATTATATTATATAATTTATATTCATATTATTATTATTTTATTTTAATATTTCAAAATTATATTTTATTTATTTTTTATTTATATTATAATAATATAAATTTTTTATATTATTAAGATTATTATTATTATTATATAATATTATACGATTTGTATTAATTATTATTTTTACTTTATTTAGTATTTGCGAGGGGAATATTTACGACGGGATATGCCGTCGTAAATTTTTTTTATAGTAACATTGGCGAAGGGAATAATACCCGTCATAAAAACATTTCTACGACGGTCCGTCACAAATACCTTCATCGTAAGTATTTTTTAAATTTCACATTTGCGACGGGTCAGAAACCCGTCGCAACTAATATATCTGTGACGGCCCGTCGCAAATACCTTTTTTATATATAAACGAAAACCCATTTGCGATGGAGGGAAAAATACCATCACAAATACTCTTTTTGCAACGGGACTGCCAAAAAAACACCTATTTACGACGCCGTTTTTGGGAATGGGCGATTTGCAATGGCGCCCCATCACAAAAGATCTTTTGCGACTGGATCCCATCGCAAATCGCATGTCGCAAATATTCAGTTTCCCTATAGTGTCGCACATAAAATCATATCAACTAGTTGTAGGGGTCTGTTTTATATAATGGGGACACTATTCTTACTGGTATTTAGTTTCCATAATTATGGATGTCTAAATAAAAAATAAAATAAAAAATATATAACAATAATTGATTAACAAAAAATATAAATTTTTTAATAATGAACTATCGAAAAATTATTATTAAACAATGTCATGATACATTGTAGGGGAAATATAATTTCATCCTAGAAGTTAAATTATTGAAAAATTAAAAATTAACAATAAAATAATGACTCGATAATTATTTTTCTTAAACACCATTTGTGGTCAAATCTTCATACAGATATCCAATGCAAAAATGTTATCAATCAGTTAAATATCCCCATTCAACTTTATAGACCTAAAAACAAGAAATATATATATAATCCAAAAACAATATGAATATGTTTCTTGTATAACATAGTTATATAGTAGACACAGTGTATAAATATTTTATTCTAAAAAAATAGGGCAGTAAATTACATTATAAATAGAAGAATTTTTTCAAAAACTATATTTGAAAATCAGATAAACTATAGACACTCATGCTTCAGGTTAGAACCCAGGTTTATCCAACCCAACAACAACATGACCCCAGATGTCTATAGCTTGTTGATGATTCTCCATCATAGGATGAGTCACACATACCATTTGGGATTATCCATTAAATTAATCACCAATATCATGTGTCATGTATCCATACAATATTTTTTTTGAAATCAATACTATGCTCCAAGAAAATTTTCATACTCAAGAAACACACTTGGTCTCATGGAACATTACCAAGGCCAAGGGTGAAGTCACCAATCATAATTGTCACCATGTGAAGTATGATGTTAGAGCCATATATATCTTACTAGGGTAAAATAAAATGCCAATGGTAATGTAAAATTTTCAATCAATACCTCATGTGAATTACCATGTTGTAGATTATTAAATTATCCCATTTCACAAAACCAAACAAAGAGTTAATTAACTTACTAAAAATAAAATCCATTATAACAATAGTAAAGGAGAATCTGATCTTCTCACATGTAACCAAAAATTAAAAGGGTAATATATCTAGTAACCACAGATCATGTGTGTCATAGATCGAATTTAAAATAATAATAATAATGCTCAGTGTGAACTCAAATGTAAAATTTGATGAGTTATATAATAACCAATTATCAGTAAATTTAATAAATTATTCTAAATTTAATATAATCCTACTAAATTTAATATTTATATTTATGAAATAAATCTATCCTAATTAAAAATCGTATGAAAATATTAATTTATGTCATTAGGTCATTTATCAACCATCAATTTTAATCAAATAAGTAACATCTAGTCCATGTAATAAAATACCAATATAAACACATTTAACAAAATTTTGAAACATTCATATTCTAATTCCTAGAAAATATGATTTTCCTTTTACCAAGAAGGATCTATATTTAGTCATTCAATCTTCCAACATAGATTCATTTTTTATCACACCACTTGGGGGTCGCAAGTCAATTAATAATTTCAAAATACAACAAGCTGTCCAAGGAATGTTTATGAACACGATTTTATCAAATTTAAGTGGCTATAAATTTTATTAGGTCACGTGAAATGTGTTTTTGTGTTATCTTGTAGGATAATGATACTTGTAAAACCTAAAAATCCATTAGATAGATATTCTGGACCACCAACCTCAATAACCAAGATGATGGGATTTGTTTTTGAAATACTGTTCATCATGAAGATCATTATATACAATAGAAATATTATTATAAATATCATGAAGGGTTGAAGAAGAGGATCCATAGAGAAAATAATATGATCTCAAACAAAATAATATATGATTATAGAGTTTTGATAACCTGATCATAGAATGGATAACTGATCAAAAACAGGTGTTGGAGGATTATTGAAAGTTTATATAATCAAAAAAATTATTTGAATATACTAATAGGTAGTAAGAGAGGAATTTTTTTTATTAAAAATGTTTCTAGAAGATAATAGACCCCTTAAAACAATTTATTCTGATACATCCAAAAAAACTATATAGTCAGTCAAAATAACCATCTAGCTAGTGGTGTACTCTACCTTGACTGTTTTGCGGGGAACCCCACCGGCAAGCTAGTGAGTTTTCACTAGCTGGTTGATGGGTATCTTATAGGACATCCCTTCTATAAAAATACAACCAAATAGTTATTATATTTAACTATGGAACAATTTGTGGTATTTACATGATTTTTTATACCACAAACTTATAGGTGTAATGCATCGACTAAATGGTGCCTTTATATTTTAAATAATCATGGACACCTCCAACAACCACTATTATCCTTCACTATTTGGAATCACTTATACCCATAATATCCTTTACTATAAGGCCCAAACCTAAAACATTACATAATATTGTGTTAAGTCATGAATTCACATTCATGATCATTTCAGGTGTAGAGTTTTAGGTAATTATTCTTTAACTATTACATTGCATCTAAAATTTTACAATGTAGACACTTCTACTCTATCCAATTTTTTTCATGAAAATTAAAACTCCTTAAATAAAAAATAGATAATTTCATGATATAAATATTCCCGAATAATTCCTTTCTCTTACCCTTCCTTCTACCCTATGAAAAAAATTTCAAAAACACGGGATCAGCATAAATATCTCACTAACGGTTATAAAATAAAGGAAGAATACATTAGTCCATCAATAAATAAAAATCAACGAGATCATGATTTTTAATCATAAAACATATGCTCTTTTACAAAACTCTGGAAATAATAAGATGTATAAGCAACTCATATAAATCATAAATAAGAAAGGTCACTTATGGAATCTATATTATACTTAAATTGTAGGTTTCACAGCTACACGGTGAGTTACGTTTGGAATACCCATCACATTATATTTCATAAATCTATTAGGAGAATAATTAACATTTACCTAAACCACAATACCCAATGAATTGGAGAGCTCTATCAGGCTCACCCACACTAGGTTTATCACGGAACCACCAATATATGTATACAATTACCAAGAACAACAACATACTCATAACACCTAAAACAAGCATAACATAAAGATAAATTTCCACATTCCAACATAACAATTCAAGAATATTGACTTGAACAATGGTTTCAAAAAACCATTTTCAATAATAAAATACCAGAAAATGGTATTTTGTTTTTATTTACCTTTTAAAAACATTATGGTTTGTTATGTAACTAAAATATCAAATAATGCTTGTAGTGGTGGGAAGGTCATTGTCATCATGTATGTTAAAAAGAAACATTGTTTCCTCATTTAGTAAAACCATTTTAAAACAAGATATTCATTTTATAAACCATGAATGAAATAAAAATAAATATGGTATAATTTTACATCGTATAAAAGAAGGTTGTGTTTATACCAAAATATGCCTCAATGAAAGGAGATTGAGACGTAGACCATCACATTGGTTTTATCATTGATGTAAGAATATATCAATTGGGTGAATATGTGTTACAATAATATATCCAAAAAACCCAAAGTAAAAATTACAACATAAATATAAAAACAGTGATTCCATATTTAATCTTGGAATAATAAAATCAACGTAGTATGCGTAAAACCCAATGAGAGGAAATTGAGTTTAAAATTTCCTTTAAAAATATTTTTGCAGCCTAACGACGCGACATTTAAATTCAGAAAATGAGTTGATGAGAGAAAAATGGTCTCTCTCCATTTGATAATAAAATTTAATGAAATAAATATATATAATCACATACCCCATAAGAATAAAATGGATATTAAAATACATATCCTAAAGGATGTTTTGACTAAAAGAGGAGGGTGAATGGTTCCCGTTCCTCATGCCCGACTAGAATCGTTCATTATTTATCTCCATGAATAATAAAAACAAGTTAATTTATACATTCTTCATAACCTTTTTGTATTTTATTATTCCTTTTATATAACTTATTACCTTTCTATATCAATTAGTTAAATATTTGACTTCTTATCAGTCCTTATGACGATGTACGATATTTGGGTCAAAAAAATGACCGTGTTATAATTTAAAATTGGCCTTGAAATCAAATTTACATTATCTATAATGTTTTATTCATTATTAAAATATAATATATATCATATAAATTTACTATATATGTATTTGTAACAGGAAAAAACTTTTTGAGAAAAAAAATTAAATGCACTATTCACGGAGATGGTAAGACGTACATATAGATGAATGATACTATCATTACATGTCCATATTTAAAGGAATGATAACTAAATGATACATAGGTATATTATAATTCTACTATAATATAATATTTTATATATGTTACAGCATTTCATTATATCCATCCTTTATACGTTCCATGTATAGAATGAAAAAGTCATATCACTTTGAGGGGGCGGTAGTCTGACGTTCCTCAAATACAATTATCGTATTTATTCCATATAAAAAGCACAAATGTATGTTCTAAATTATAATTAATGAATACAAAAGATAAAATAAATTATATATATATATCATATATAATTATTGTTCCATCCTAATGGACACCATAAGAGGTTGTAGGAAATGATTGAACAATCATCGTTTCGTGAGGCAGTAGTTCGCCGTACACAGAAACACTATGTTCATATCCATGAAATGGAGGTGTGTGTAAGTGTAGTTTGAATAATTATAACAAAAAAATATTATTATATTTATTATACAGGTTTTTATGTAATAAAATAATCATAATATAATATGGAGTAAAAAAGAAAAATAATTGAAGAGACCATGAATGAAGACATGACATATAAATCGATTAAATCTGTATGGATTGATCCAAATGGCTTTCCTGATATACCTTCATCCTACGGTAATGCTTATTTGATGAATATAGGATTTTATTGAGCTTATTTTTTCAGATGGATGAGAAAAGGTGATTTGGAGGAGTGATTTAATGGGTTGGGGTGAATCCCTTTTATAAGAGGAAGGAGGGGAAATTTAGTAATGTTTGAAAGTATTATATTATTATAAAATTAATTTCGACTTCAAAAGGTCCCCCGGTAATTTAATTTGCATATAAGGTGATTTTGGGAAAACAATACTCTCATCCAAGTGGTTTTATACATGTTTAGGGAAAAAATGTAACCTCATATTTTAGCATTGACATTTTGTTATCAAATTTATCTTTTAACATATCCTCTTGTATATTCATACTATATGGTTAATATATTTTCTATAAAATGACAATCTACCCAGATATGGATCATTAATCAAATTTTTAACATCATATATTTCAGTTGGCTGAATCGTGGATTTTTAGTATTAATTCATCTTTTAATAAAATAGTAATTATTTTTAAATCTCATTTTTTTTCTATTTATTAACTATTCATATCAATAATTTTTAAAAATATATTAAAAAATTTTTACATCTAAAAACATACATTTCTTCTAATATAACAATTTATAATAATCCGTAAAATTCTTGGATTGAATAAAAAAAATTAAAAAAATATTTATTTTAATATTTTAATTACATTTATATAGATTTGTAATTAATAAGTTACTCACTACATCACCATTATGTCATTAATAAATATATTTATATGATGTATAAATATTATAAAAAAAATACCATGATATAGGAAATGTTTTTAAATTTTTAATAACTATTTAATGTAGAAATTCTCAATTACATAACCGCATATAATAATTGTTATACTAAACAATATATGTTTATGTTTAATTTTCCTTAACATTAAATTACTTTTTATAAAGTGTCATTTTCACATACAAGTCACTTCATGGGGTCCCAAAATAGGCTCAAGGATTCCCACGATCAGATATGTATCAGTAAATAGGTTGACGACATATGTTATGGTAAATTATTATTATTATAACATTATTTTTCCCTTACTTACCTGATTAACCTTTTAACAATTGTAAATAAAAAATTTACTGAAGTTACTATTCGTAATGTTTAAAATTAAAATTTATCTATTTACACAATTTGGACCTGTTTATTCCAAATATGGAATCCATTTTTCCAAATCAAAAAACATAAATTTTAGAAATTAATAAAAAATTAATTCTTGTTGTCAATACCAAAAAACATGGATTTTAGAAATAATAACTATCAAAAGGTTGGAATGTGTTTATGTAAAATTAAAAAGTGAAATTTCATAAAATGACAACAATTGGAATAAATGGAAATGATATAAGATAATTAATCTTTATATAAAATTAAAATTATAATCTATCCATATAAATAAATCTGATGAAATGACGATTTTGACTTCAATTACAATATTTTTCACTATTAATCAAAAAATGATCTTTATTAGAATGTTACCAAAAATTTAACCAAAGTAAATTTTTATGTCCCACTTCTAAATAATAATTTTATTTTGTCAAATAGAACAAATAAAAGTTACAAATACTATATTTAAAAAGGTTTTTCCATTAAAAGGCTGTAAAACGTCCTTTTATTAAATATTAGAGTATTTAATGATTAAAATCAGTTTCATTCTTATTTTTTGCCTCTAAAATTTGTTTTAATAATGTATTGACATTTAAAAAACATGTTTAATCATAATTTAGTTTTTTTTTTCATTCTTAGAAATACAACAACTATGCGTTAACTACAACTAAAAAATATTATTATATTTTTATTTTTTAGTGTCACATAATATTTCGAGGAAACCAATTGTTGCATCTTGAGTATGCTATTGGAAAAAGTGTCCTCATAAATATAAAATTAATATTTAATTCAAAAATATTAATATATATGAAAATGACTTATTGTTTATTTACCTAGGATGTTACACACTTTCCCCCTTTTAGGAATTGCGACTCTGAAATTTTAAATTTGGCCTCAAAAACATCACTAAAATACCCATATCATAAAAATATTCAATAAAAGTATCACTTTAAAACAATTATGGTGATGTATAAAGGTCGCCGATGACTATATTTTAGGGTTCCATGTAGGAAAACATGGATATTGAAGAAAAACGAAGTGTCATATTCTGAAGGAGGGTGATAGAAAACATGATTAGGAGAATGATAATAACCAAAAAACCACAAACATGTGATATGTTATATAGTATTTGATTCCTCATTATAAAAAGTAAACATACATCATTTTTTGGTTTTATCATCTCTTTCATTACATTGGTAAATTTATTTAGGAGATTGACTAGGCACATAGCGAAATATACATACTCTTTATGTAGATTTTCATCTTTTAATATGTTTCTACCAAAAACACATCTTTTCTCCAAATGATGAGTATTCTAGATGAATTAGTCACACCTGAAGCACTCAAATCAACATCCAGAGAATAAAATGATCAAAAAAAGATGACCCGTGTATTTAACCTATCTTTAGATATTATCCAAAACCAAAGTGGTTAGTATGTGAGAAGATAATCCCCAAAAAGGACAATCGCTTTAAAAATATATATACAACTCCTAATATTTAAAATTAAATAATAAATACCCAACTACCAACAAAGATATTCAATAAACAATTTTCCTTAATATTATTCAAAATAATACAATCTATTTTTTGAAAACAAAAATTCAAAAGTATTTTTATCACCTAGTATTTCACAAAAATAATAATATTTATCTCCAAATAACATCGGCTATTCTTAAAGTCTCATTATGAAAAGAAATTAACCTAATCACATATTCTATGTGATAGGTTGATCATGTCTATAAATAACCCAAATCATTATATTTACAAAATAATAAATACATTATTCAAAAATAAAATTTTAACCATTACTCTCTAAATTAAATGTCATATTATTCTATTTTCCTTAGACATATAGTGTTCCCAAAAGTGCAATCGTCTTCTAAAATAACCTTTTTTACATATTCACCAATTCATTTTCTTATTGTATTAATATCAATTTTATAAAAAATAATGTCCAAAATTAACTTATTCTAGATCAATAAAATAATTTTAATAAAATAATAATTCGTACTAACCAGGGACTTCCCGTCGGCCAGTGGTAGGCGATGCACACTTTTTGCTCATTGGTTGTGGGTTCAATTCTTATAGACTTTCCTGACACAAGGAGTTGTCACCCATCCCATAGGTTGTCCTTTTTCTAAAACCATATCATTCATATAACATTCTGAAAAATAAGATAATATCCCAAAAAATTACAATAACATATTTTAGCCTCAAATATTATCTAATACCTTTTATTTTCCATCCCAAAATGTAATAACCATTTATCACCTAAAAATGATCATATGAATCCCTAAGGTTATCTTTCATATCTACAAATGAAATGATAACTCATTCATGAATAACATTTTCTCATATCAAACATTAGGGTTACATGGACCAAAGAAATTATTCCAGTGTAATGTCATCATAAAAAGAGACGTAATACTTTTAATCATTTCATAATCCTAAAATCTACCGTAACCACTGAATCCCTTATATATACACATTTTATGCATTCATCTTTCTTCATGATCAATTAATGATTCTTTTCCAACTTATTCTGCAATACTTCAGTCCAAAAAAATCATGAATCATATACAATGATTAACTAATATCAAAAAATTAGCTAAAAAATTATCCATACCTTTAAATGGTCATTGTTAGTTTATTTATCCTCAATTGGAATGAAATTGGGTATTAGTAAACATATATTTGTATGGTCATGCCGATCCCATTCTCGATCCTTCTTTATAGGACATCAATTTGTTTAATGACCAGGCACTACCCATTTGAATCATTCAACTGATCCCTCATAATGGACATCATTCCCATTACTGGAGTCAACTAGATGCTTCGTTTTTTATGGTAGGTTCATTCTATAAGACTTTCATAACCACATCTATAGCATATTATTGTCCAATTGAACAATTTTTCTAGGTGTTTATTTCCACATCTATGACACTTCTGTTTTTTAATGTACTTACCATTATGAGCATTACCTGAAAATTTGTATGGATTTTTTTCTATCATCTTCGATGCCTTACAAAATACCAAGGTTCTGGTGGTGAATCATGTCTCTAGATATTAGTCTAAGAATAACCACATGTGTTTTCATTGCACCTACCATATCATTCATTTTCTTATTCAGAAAACCATCACAATTTTATTCATATCCATTTTTACATTGGTTCCTAATAGATCCATCCAGTTACTGAAGCCAAAAAGGACAGTCTGAGTTTAGCAAAAAAATAATCATATAATACATTATGAAGAGGGTAAACACTAAGATATACTTATTCATGTTATCATTAACTCATACTATTTATATAAAATATCTATGAATCTTTTAATATGATAACCATTATGGTTATATCCCTTATTCTTAAATAACACCCTAACCTCTAATGTTATCTAAATCGACCTTTGATACCAACTATAAGTCCCCTTACATAAACATTAAATAATCTTCAGTTATGAAAACAATTCATATTGATCATCTATTCTGTTTTGTAGTTTTTGAAATTTAGGCCATAACATTTACATTACATCTCAAAAATTACAAAGTATACACTTCTACTATATCATGTTTTTCACTAAAATTAAAACACCATATATAATACAATAGTTATTTTGTTGATATAAATCATATTGAATTATTTATTTCTCTTACCCATCCTTATACACTTTGAAAAAATTTCAAAAATAGGGTATTAGCATAAAAATCATAGTAATGGTTTTCAAATAATGAAAGAAAACATCAGTCCATCAATACATATAAAAAATCAATTAGATCATACATTTCAATCATAAAACATATGCTCTTAAACATACCTTATGAAATTATAAGATTTATAAGTAACACATATAAATCATAAACCATAATGTATAATTGTGGTATCCATATCATGCGTACATTGTAGCTTTCACAACTACATTGGGAGTTAGGTTTGGAATACCCATCATGGTATATTACCTAAAAATCATAGTAGAAACATTAATGTTTATCTCTATCACATTACCCAATGCATTGAATATTTACATTGGGATCACCCGCCCTTGTTTTATCCTACAACAACTTGTGTATGTAAACAACGCCCAAGAACCATAACATATTTTGTTTGTCGGAGTAGATTACTAAATAGGGGTGAATTGAGTGTCTATAAAAATTTAATGTTTAAATTTATTCTTCAAATGGTCTCCCAAAATAGTTAAATACATCCCAGTGATTCTAGGTTATACCTTTATAAATGTTTGGTTGTTTAAATATCTTCTTAGAGGATTTATTAGTTATGAGTAGTCTTAATTTCAGTTATTAATATTTCTTTTGAAGTTATTCTACTATGACATTACAATTATAACTTATTTACATGATAAAATATCAATGTGAATTTAGAGGTATTAGTAGACCCCCGTGGTACATATGGTACATTATCTGGAATTGCATGCTCTTGCTGAGCGTGGACACTTATATTACAAACGCTTTGATGGAGGGAAACTCGGTCACTGATTTCCTTTCCAGTCAGGGGAACCCTGACAATAGATGTATTATTTATGACAACCTTGGATCTCTTCCCAATGCTTGCAACATCCTTGATAGTAACGACGATTTAGGCTTGTACCACTTTCTTCCCCCTATCCTGGTGGGACATTCAATAAAAAGTCATTTTCAGTAGCAACAATTTAGTGATATTCGAATTATACATTAAGTCAGTAAAAAAAATATTACTAAATTAAGCAGCACAAAGGATATAAAACAAATGGTTTTGTCTCAAGCCGAGACCTAATCCACTCAACTTAGTGATCACCCTCCACCAAGCAGTTTATATAAATAAACTTTATCCACACCGTGGATCGGCGTTAAACAATAGTACACAATACTGTCCAGGTCGTAGAGGGACCTCTTCCAATGTTCTTCATGGGAATAAACAACCGGGCCACAGAAAGACCACTTCCACACTTATTAGTGGGTATAAAAATTTAAAAATATGTTTGAGTAAGGTTATCTTGTATAATCCAATTTAATGCATCATATAGAGTGTGTTGTTATACAAATACAGACACTGCTCAAAAGATAGTAAAATGATAGACAACCGAGCATAAATATTGAGATACATTTAGAAATGATCAGAATGTTATTCTTTGAAACTCTAGACTTCAGGGATGATGAAAATGTAGAAAGAATGTCCTCTTATGGAAAACAGAGTGTCACAAGTGAGATAGATCTGGTTTTTGTTCTTCAAGGTGATTGACTGTGCAAATATGTTCTCGATTCTGGGATTCAATTGAGCTTCATGTGTTCTCCTACAACGTTGAGATACATGAAAAAATTCTTTATTTAAGAATTATCTAATTGTATTATGTTGTCGTGATCATGCCCACATTCTTTTTTTCATTTTAGTATCCTGCCACACATGATATTTTTCCTAGCCCGTATTACTTTTTTATCTTGGAGAGCATGTGTTTGAGCCGACAGGTTGCATGTATTCTGTACCTCGTACCTCGTATTGTCATATAACATGTCTACAATGAAAAATTAATTATATCAATGCATTTAAAATCTTCATATAAAACTTTTTGAGATTAAATTAAAAGATTACAAAACATATTAAAAATTATTGTCACTATATTTTATAGAAATGGTGTATCCTTCACACGGTGTCTTGATAGGACATGGTGTCTTGTGGTCATGGTGTCTGGTTCATAGTGTCTGGTTCACATTGTCTTTATGTCATGGTGTCTTGTTCACAGTGTCTTGTTCATGGTGTCTTGTTCATAGTTTCTTATTCACAGTGTCTTGTTCACAGTGTCTGGTTTTCACGGTGTCTCAATGTTAGAGTATCTTGTTCCCGGTGTCCGGTTTTCATAGTGTCTCGAGGTCACGGTGTCTAGTTGTTATGTTATCTCACACACATAAGAAAAGATATTTATGGAATGAATTAAATGTAATCATTTGACATAGAAATAATTATAAATTTAATCAAAAGATTGGGTATAGTAACCAATCTGAGTGTATCACGCTTAAGAGCATTGGATAGCTTTTACTAAACAAATGTGCTTTTGATTTGAGATAGATTACATAGAGTTAAAATGGTATATAGACTGAATAGAAATTGTGATCATTAAAACATGATTAATAGTTGGGGAGTCCAATAATATCCCCCTTTTTGATGATCACAAATGATGTATATTTATTATGTATAATATTTCTAAAAACTTAGTTTGAATAAGAATATATAATATATAGAGTGAGTGTTCTCATCTACTATAAGTCTTCTCCTATATGTCTCTACTATGTCTTCCCCTTTTGGGATTATCAAAAAGTATCCAGAATATGAAAGACCAAAGATACATGAAAATGGAATAATGTTTTAGATAAAAAACGTCATTACAAAATGAAAAACAAAATTATCATCATTCCCTTCAAAAAAGAGAATGAATTTCCTTCTTCAATGGATATTCATATCGTTTCCCTTAGAAAAACAAGTAGAAGATGAAGCCATAGGAGAAGAGGATGAGGTAGAAGAAGTGAGTGACCTGGTTGATAGAGAAGGTAAATTGAGACCTTCAAAGACAGAGGGAGCCAGAGTAGGTGCAGTAGAAGATTGAGGTAGTTGTTGATCAAGGATCACAGGCCTATTATGACTCAGTGCCTGTTTGACAGACATTGAAGTGGAGGATAGGGTAGAGGTGAATGTAAGAAAACAAGGCCTCAGAGGTTCAGCCTCATGAGAAATAATTGATGTACATTTTACATGAAGATAGCGTATCAAAATATTAATATAATCCGAAATGATCTCTCAATCAGACATAATAGCTTTCTCGATGTCATCTTTGTTTTCCATAATCTTGTCCAAAAGATGGGTGAACTCTATGAGCTATTGGACGTTAGTCATGAAAGCATGAGTTTCAAGAGGGATCCTCAGATTTTCTACTAGATATTTTAAATGATTGGTCATGTCAGTCTTGGAGAAGATTCAGTTGTAGTAGAAATCCACATTCATAGAAATTTCTTGCTGAGCAACTTTAGAAATTTTCGAATGGATTTAGACTAGATCAAGAAATATGTCACTATTCTGGGTATCTTCAGATAAAGAATCATTATTGAAACCACTAAGCATAGTCTAATGTTCTTATTTGACAACTATTCTTAGTAGTTCAATGTATAAGGAAGATTGAGATGATTGTGTAGATGTCATAGAAGCAGTTCCAGTTGAGGTGAGATATTTTAGTTGATTTATAAATTTTTTAAGGCACCTCATATACTCATCAGTGTTCTTGTTATGATTATCCACAATCACTCACATTTATTCCACCATTTGTTTGCTTCATTCTGCCACATTTTCTACTACGGAGGCTAAATGAGGTTGAATCTGAGAGATAACATTCTGTGGAATTTGAGGAACAACAAGTTCCAAAGGATGAGAAGCAACCTATGATCTCGAATTCATCACATTCTTCACGTCTTCAATCAATCCTCTTAGAGTCTTCACTTCTTTACTAAGCAGTCGGCTTTGAAATCTGAATTATGGAATCTCATGAAGCATTTTTTGATGAATTTTACAAATAACAATTTCCAACAAAAGTGAGGAATCTTTATCACATAGATTTATAACAAGAGAATGTTGGGTATTTAGGAGTTTTTCAACTCCATAAAAAAGGTTAGCTCCAAATTCTTTCATATAATCATTACACACTATGGGTGGTTGTTTTGTTGAAGGTTCAAAGATAGGGACGGATACATGCTCATATTCTTTTTCAGGTGCATGATTAGGGACACCATTCAATTGGAACATAGTTGAACAGTCAAGGACTTTTACTGAGTCTTTATAGGAGTTATTCACCTCATTAGTGCTGGGGAATTTATTATGATTGTCTACAGGGCTTGGATCCGTCGGGTCAGGTACTTAAACATATTCTAGATTTGGTGGTTTCTCTCCCACAACATTTGTATCTTTCTCGGGACTGAGAGGCTTAGGGGATTGATCTATATCCACGAATTCATCTCTTAGTTCGTCTCTCATTTCCTATATAGCAAACTAAAAATACATCTCCAGCCTTTCATCAACCGAAAGAATGAAATCAGAAATAGATTGTTCCATTGGGAGTTTCTCAAAGTTAGCTTCTTGCATAATTGGTAAGTCTTCTTCTATAAGATCTTCCATAGCAATATTTTCAGTTTCTTTGACAGTAGATTATGTTTCAACTTCAGGTTGATCTTCTGGAATAACTACATCATTATAAGTATGGAATTCCTTTTCACTTACTACATGAGGGACAAGAGTACTATCTTATTTACCAGAGACAGTTTCCCTGGGAGGCACATCAACCTCTTCTTCTTCAAATTTATAATACTCAACAACATCATCTGGTTCCAAACCAGGATCAATAATATCTTTTGGTCTTGAAGTATTTTCCACTGGATTGAACATTTCATAAATCCTGTCGTTGTCTTCCACCCATTCATTTTTCCGAGGATTCCAATTTATTTTCATCATGTTCATAATTTAATGGAGGAACTCACAAACCATGATAACGTCTTCATTAAGTCCACCATACCTTTGTAACATAACATGGATGAGATATGCCAAGAATAAAATTAGGAGGATGAATTGGATACGGTTTTTACCAACTCACTCATATGATGTATGACATCCATAGAAAAGTTGATCTTTTGCCCATTTTTTACAAGATGAATTTGAAACACATCCTCATATTTTAGTCTCACAAAATCACTTTTTCTAGGGATAATAATGTTCGGTATAAACATAAACAGAAGTCTATTTTCTCCATCTAATTTTGCAGCAATGTCGTTCCTGTTGGTTCAATTCCCGATTAAGCTTTTAATTGAATATTCCAAAACAATGAATCCACGGGAAGGTGGAGGTCCTCTCTAATAGTCCTCACAGATGCTTTCAGGGGGGTATCCTAAGGCGTGCAACCCATAACCTCGATGAGAATGATAATTTTCGGCCATCAATCGAGCTTCTCACATCATAAACACGTTCAGAATCAAGGGAGAAGTGAACATACTATTAAAATTGAACCAAAGGCTTAGGGTGGATAGGTCTATCTTTATTTTAAAACCATTCTATCAAGCCTTGCTCTTATAAAACATTAAAAACTAGAGACTTACACAACAAAATCCACACTGTGAATATCTCTTTCATAGGTACTACTACTCGGTTCACACGATTTGTATATTGAGGTCCTTCGGGTGCTAGCTTAGGTGCGATCTTCGTCTTATTTGAGCTACATTTCACAAGATTCGATGATGTAGGGCGTTTCATCCAGGGAATTCAGAGAAGATTTGAGAGAGAGAATGTTTGATGGATTCATGAAGGGTAACAAATTGAGCGAATAGATGAATGCTAGATTGAAGGACCAGTGACACTTCCTTTATTTTATCATTTAAGAATACCAAACATTGCAAAAGTAAAAGCATAGGGAAAAAAAGGAGAAATGAATAATTACCACGGTACAGTTTTTAATTTGAAAATAAAAATCATAATTTTTTTACGGTGAGACCATACAAGGTCTTTACGCTGAGACAATGAAATAATTTTAATGTGAGGCAGTGACTGATCTTTATAGTGAGACATTGAATTATCTTTACGGTGAGACAGTGACTAATCCTTATAGTGAGATAGTGACTGATCCTTATAGTGAGACAATGATTGTGAGACAGTAATCATGAAATACTAACCACGAGACCGTAAACATGAAATAGTAAGATATAAAACAATAAGACATTTTCATAAGGTTTATCATGCATAATTCGTGTATGATGTAGACTATTCTTCATAAATTTAATGGTTTGTTTAATATATTAGCCAGCATATACTCAGTCTGAATGAATTCCATAGTGATATCACTGTTTTGATAATTATCTCTCAAAAAGTGATGTCTTATATGAATATGATTTGTCCTGGAATGTGAAACCTGATTTTTCAAGTTGTTAATAGAACTTGTGTTTTCACAATTTATAGGTATATGCCTGAATTGATATCCATAATCTTGTGATGTGTGTTTCATCCACATGATTTATGCACAACAACTTCCAGAAGCTGTATATTCAGCTTCTGCAGTAGATAAGGAAACAAAATTTTGTTTCTTACTACACTGTGATACTTGTGACTTTCCTAAAAAGTGACATGTTCCAGAGGTGATTTTTCTATCTAACATTCATCCACTAATGTCTACATCAGAATAAATAACTAATTAAAATGATTCTCCTCTGGGATAGAAAATTCATAGATTGGGTGCATACATAAGGTATTTGAAAATTAAATTTACATCATTTAAGTGAGACTTTTTAGGATTTACCTGAAAACGAGCACACATACACACACTGAACATAATGTTAGGTGGACTAGAAGTTAAATAGAATAAACATCCAATCATTCATCTATACATGGTTTGATTAATAGATTTTCCATCTATATAAAGATCCAACACACAAGTGGTAATCATGGGAGTGTCACTAATTTTATTGCTATCCAATCCAATACATTTTAAAATATCTCTTGTATAATTACTTTGAGTTAAAATAATACCATCATTATTTTGAATGATTTGAAATCAGAGAACGAATTTTAGTTCACCCATTATACTCATTTCAAATTCATTTTCCATCATTTTATGTAAATCAACATATAATGAATTTCTTGAGGATCCAAAGATAATGTCATCTACATGGATTTGAATAGCTAAAACATCATTAGTGAATCTTTTTATAAATAGGGTAGGATTATATATTCCTATTTTAAAGACCTTAGAAATAATAAAATTACTGAACTTATCATACCCCGCTCTTGGAGCTTAGATTAAACCACATAATTCTTTTGATAATTTAAAAATAAGATATGTAATACGGGGGGTTTGTAATTCCAGGGGATTGTTCAATAATTACTTCCTGAGCTATATACCTATTTAAGAATTCACTCTTAACATCCACTAGATATAGTTTGAAATTCAGATGTGCAACATAATCATGTAGGATTCTGAGGGCTTCATGTATAGCTATTGGTGAAAAGGTTTCCTTATAGTCAATTCCTTTTTCTTGACTATATATTTGTTCAACCAATCTAGAATTGTTTCTAACAATGTTACCAACTTTAACTAACTTCTTTCTAAACACCCATTTAGTTCCTATGGTGAATGTGTCCTCGGTCCTTTCAATAAGTTTCAAATCTTTATTCCTTTCAAAATAATTATGTTCTTCTTGCATATCCACCACCCAAAATTCATCATTGATAATATCATTAATGATTTTAGGTTCATGTTGTGACATGAATACATGATGTTCAACCTGATTTCTATGAGAATCTATAGTTTGAGTTCCTTTTACTAGGTCTCATACAACAACATCTAAAGGATGGTTCTTAAGAGTTCAAATAGCTCTAGAAAAAGAGGGACTTGTGATTTTAGGTTCATCAAAAGGTTCATGTTCATTGTGAATTGAGTCTAATGAATTTCTAGAACTGTAAGTTTTCACAGATTCTTTCATATAATGGTTTGAGGATTTGGAATTAATCTTCAGATTTGATACATAATCATCTAGGTTTTCTATAATGGTTTTAGACTTATGTGGATCTGCATCATCAAATTTGACATGGACCGATTCTTCGACCCATTTATTTTGTTTATTATACATTCTTTGGGATTTACTAGCAATGGAATATCCTAAAATGATACCTTCATCACTCTTGGATGCAATTTTTTCATGATTGTCATTAGTATTATGAATATAGACATTTCAACAAATAACATTGATGTAGTCAAACATAGGTTTTAACTGTTCCATAACTCATAAGGAGTCCGTTTATGAATAGGCCAGATCAACACTCTCTTGATTATGTAGAAATCTGTATTGACAGCTTCAACCCAAAAATAAATAGTTATGTCATATGCACTAAGCATTGTTTTAGAAATATCTTGCAGGGTTTTATTTTTTTCGTTTTACAAATCCATTTTGTTGATGTGTTCTAGGGGCAGAGAAATTTTGACTATAACAATTTTTTGAGTTAAAGAATTCAAACTCATGATTTCAAAATTCATGTCCATGATCACTTCTTAAGGATTTATTTCTATGTCCACTATTATTTTCCACAGACTTGGAATAATTAGTAAAATCCGATTAGGCTTCAGTTTTATGAGCCATAAATTAGGTCCAAGTATATCTAAAAAAATTCATCTACAAGAACCTAACCATAGTGCTTCCTTTTTAAACTAGAAAGTCTAGATGGTCCTAAAAATCCATGTGAACTATTTTTTGAGGTTGAGAAGTTGAAACTTCTTTCTGTGGTTAAAAGGAAATTTTGTTTTATATTCCATTTTGAAAGGGATTACACACATTGTCATTTGGAATCTCACGTTTGGTTAATTCTTTAACTAAGATTTTTCATGTTATCATTCTAAGGGAGTGAATATTAAAGTGTTCTAGTCTCCTTTTCTATAGCAATGACTCTTTATAAAATACACTTAAGCATACAACATTTTCAGTGGGTAAGGAATCTATGTTAACAGAGTAAAAATTTTCATTTCTTAATGTAGAAGAAACTAATTCTTCTTTATAATTAACGACATTTCAAGAATCATTTTCAAATCTGACATGGAACCCATAATCACATAATTGTGAGATACTATGCAGATTATATTTTAATCCATCAAAAAATAGTACATTAGAAATTAAAACTATGTTAGAGTTACCAATTTGGTTGAGGCCAATAATCTTTCATTAGGCATTGTCACCAAATGTGACATATCCTCCATCTATATTTATTAGGTTCTTTAAGCATGCGTAGTATCATGTCTTGTGCCTTGATCATCCACTTTCCAAGTACCGTAAACTTTTACAGTAAACCTTTAAGCTGCGTCCCTTAAAAATGATAATGCAAATAAAGATTTTGGTGCCCATACATGTTTGGGTCTATTAATATTAGTAATGAGTGCTTTTGGATCCCATATATACATCATAGGTTTCTTATAATCATTAAGTATGGTATATGAAAAGTACACTCTATTTGGTTCAGAAAAACCTAAAATTGTAGAATGTGTATCATAAATTGAATTAGTTGATATGTGTATGGAACTATGAGTAAAAATATATATCCTAGATTTAGAAACATCATTTTTTCAACCAATATTTCCTTTTCAAGGTTGATAACCAATGCACGTGTTATATTTATGGGAAACATTTTACCTTTCATTTGATTAAGTGTTTCTTTCACCTTTGTAAACTTTTCCAAGTCATTTTTAAATTTATCATTATATATTTTTAATTCTTTGTTCTCTTTGATAAGTTCAGCACATTTCTCTTTTTCAGTTATGTGTTCAGATTTAATAGTCACAGTAAGAGAATAATTTTTCTTGAATGATTTATATTTTCCTTTTAGTTCCTTGCAGGTTTCTTCAATCATGTTACATTATTAAAACATTTCTTCATTTTTCATATTTTAAGAGTCACACTCTTCTCTAGAATAGTATGAATTATGTACAAGAGATTCTAGTATTACCTCATATGTGTCGTCGGTAAAACACATATTGGCTTTGTAAGCTTGTTCATCATGTGATGTTTTTGAGTCGCATGAACTATCCTCAGAAGCACTCAAGTTTTAATTCATTGTCTTTTTATACTTCCTGTCCTTGTACTCATGTCTCTTTTTTTACATGAGATTTCGACAGTTAGCCTTGATAAGTCTTTTGTGCTTACATTCATAGAAGACAATCTCATCAGTCTGGTCACTTATTTTCCAATCCTTCTTCAATCATCCTTTTTGGTAATATCTTCCATTGAATTTAGGCTTTTAGAAAACGTTATAATTTTTATAAAATTTCATGAATCTTATTGCTATTTGAGACATCTCCTCATCCCTATCTGTTGATAGTTGTTCATTACTAGAACATTCTACAGAATCATCCAATTTCAATTTGTCTTTGTGTTTAGAAGATGTGGTTTTGAATGCAATAAATTTCATTTTTGTTTATTCCTCTTCTTCCTTGTTTAGTTTAAGCTCTTATTCATACATCATCTGTTTCCCAATGAGTTATTTTATTGGTATTTATCTGACGTCGCATGATTCTCTAATAGAGACAGAGGTTCCTCTCTATCTGTCAGACAAACATCTGAGAATACTCATGATCTGTTTCTTAGAAGTGTATTCTCTTCCAGGATAAATCATTATGTTGACAATCACATTGATCCTAAGAAACATGTTAGAGATAGTCTCATCATGTTTCATTTGAAAGTAATCATATTTAATAGTATAAGTTTTAAGTCTCATTTCTTTTACACTGGATGTTCCTTCATGTGAGACATGCCGGGTATCCCAAATTTCATTTGCAGTTTTACAAGCAGAAATTCTATTGAATTCTTCATCTTTTAAGGAGTTTTATAACAAATTCATATCTTTGAAATTTTTATTTGAGGTAGTTTTGGAGGTTCATCCCATGTTATTCTGTCAGTATTAGGAATCTTATATTCATCTATAATGGAAAACCAAATTTAAAAACTCATACTCTCTATATGCATTTTTATTTTTATTTTCAATTGAGCGCAGTTAGTTCCATTAAACAGCATTTGTCTATTTGTTTCAGAACCTTCCAATCTATTATCCATAATACATAAATACTTTGAGAGATTTTGAAATTTAGAACTAAAAAAAATTTATAGATCTTCAAAGTACAACTACAATCATAGTTGAATAATGTTAAACAATGTCTTAATTAGAAACCCCTGATTCCAAAAGTTTGTTATAGTAGATTACTCAATAGGGGTGAATTGAGTATCTAAAAAAATTCCTAGTCAATTCGTATTATTAAAAAGTTTTATCCAAAAGGTCAAATATAGCCTAGTTATTTAAGGTTATACGTTTATGTGAGTTTGACTATTTAAATAACTTCGTCGAAGATTGATTAGTTCTCAGTAATCTCAATGTCAGTTATTAATATGAATTTTGAAGCTATTATACTATGATAAGACAATTATATCTTCTGTCCAAGATTAATTATCAAATTAAATTTAGTGATATCTAAATTATACAGTAAGGGAGTAAAACAAAGAAGACTAAATAAAACAACACTACAGATAAGAAATAAGTAGATCAGTATTAAGATGAGACCTAATCCACTCCACTTTGTGTTGACATGCATCCATGAAGTTTATATAAATAAACATTATCAACACCTTTGATTGGGGTTAAACGACGATACACAAGACAGTCCAGGTCACAGAGGGACCTCTTCCACAATTCTATTTGGGAACAAACAACAAGGACACAGAAGGACCTCTTCTACACTTATCATTGGGTATACAAATATATAATGATGTATGATTAAGGGTATCTTATATTATTTAGTTTAATATAGGAGACCAATTTTGATGTTATAAAAATACACACATTGCTCAAAAGATAGTAAAATGATACCCAACAGAGAAGAAATATTGAGATATTTTTAGAAATGCTTGGAATGTTAGTCTTTGATACTCTAGACTTATTGGATAAGAAGATGAAAAAATCATGTCCTCATATGGAAAACAGAGTGTTGCATGTCAGATAGATCTGGATTTTTTTCTTCTTGGTGTTTGACAGTACGAATATGTTCTCGATTCTGGGATTCAATTAAGCTTCGTGTGTTCTCCCGCAACATTGAGTTTCATGAGACAATTCATTAATTAAGAATTATCTATGTGTATTATTTTGTTTTTCTCATTCACAACCGCTTGTATTTCATTTTACTATCGTGCCACACTTCAATTTTTTCTTGGGCCACATTACACTTTATTGTTTGAGTGCATGTGTTTGAGCCGGCATGTTGCATGTATTCTGCACCTCATACCTTGTACTGTTAGATGACATGTCTATAATGAAATATTAATTATTTATGTTCATTTAAAATATTCAAATATTACCATTAGAGATTAAATTGAAAGATAACAAAACATATTATGAAACAGTGTCACATTATGCCACAAAAATGGTGTATCCTTCCCACAGTGTCTGGATCAGTCATGGTGTCTTGTGGTCACATGTTTTAGTTCACGTTGTCTAGTTCACGGTGTCTCAATTTCATGGTGTCTTGACCATAGTTTCATGTTCACGATGTATTGTTCACGGTGTCTTGTTCACAATGTCTAGTTCATAGTTTCTTGTTGTCACGGTGTCTCGATGTCATGGTGTATGGTTGTCACGGAGCATCGATGTCACGGTGTCTTATTCACTGTGTCTGGTTGTCCCGGTGTCTTTCACATAGGCAAATAACTATATTCTAACTTAAACAGTGAAATTTATGGAATGATTTAAAATTTATCATTTTTCAGATAAATCATTATAATGTGAATCAAAAGATGGGGTTTAGTAACCAAATATATTATATCACACTTAAGATCTTTGGATAGCTTTTACTAAACAAATGTGCATTTGATGTGAGATAGATTACATAGAGTTAACATGGTTAATAGAGTGAATATTATTCTTGATCATTAAAACATGATTAATACATGAGGATTCCAACATATACATAACACATAAAACAAGAATAAATGAATGATAAATTTCCACATTCAAATATAACATTTCAAGAATATTGACATAATAAGTGATTTCTAAAAACCATTTTCAATATAAAAATACCTGAAAATGATATTTTATATTCTTTTCCTTTTAAAAACATTACTGTTTGTTATGTTATCCAAATATCAAATAATGCTCACGATGGTGGAAAGTTCATTGTAACCAAGTACGTTAAAAAGAAACATTTTGTTATTTTTTAGTAAATCTATTTGTAAAACAATAGATTCATTTTAAAAACCATTGAATGAAATTAAATGAAATAGGGTATAATTATAAATCATATAAAATAAGGTTTTTTATAAACCAAAATATGCCTCCACAAAAATAGATTGAGACGTACTCCTTTACATAGATTGAATCAATGATGTAAGAATTTATGAAAGGGGTGATTATGTGTAGAAATAGTATATCCACATAAATGGAAGTGGAAATTACAACATAAATACAGAAACAATTATTCTATCCATAATCATGTAATAATATAATCAATGAAGTATGCATAAAACACTATGAGAGGAAATTGAGTTTACATATTCCCTTACAATAATCCTGCAGCCTAACGATGTCACTTTAAAATTCAGAAACTGTGTTGATGAGAGAGAAAATGTACTCTCATCATTTGGACATAAAATTATTAGAAATGGGGATATATAATCACAAACCCCCAAAAAATAAAATTAAAATTAAAATACATAACCAGAAATAAGTCTTTGAATAAAATATGATGGTGAATGTTTCTCTTACCTCGAATCTGAGTTGACTTGTTCATTATTTATCTCCATGAATAATAAATTTAAGTTATTTTATACTTTTATAAATAAAAAATTTATGTTTATTATTCGATTTATATCATTTATTACCTTTCTGTATCAAGTAGTTAACTATTTTAGTTCATATCATACATTTTTTGATGTTCGGAATTTGAGTCAAAAATGATTTTGTTATAATTACCTATTATCCATGAAGTCAAAAGTCCAATATCTCCATAATTTTATTCAGGATTTAAAAACTATATATATCAAATATGTTAAGTATATATATATTTATAATAGTAAAATAATTTTTATATATGAAATTAAATGCGCTGTTCATGGAGACTTTAGGCTGTACGTAAGAATGAATGCTACTTTCATTTCTTATTCATAATTAATGGAATGAAAACTAAAAGTCACATTTTTATATTATAATTATAGTATATTATCATATTTTACATGTGTTACATAATTTAATTAACTCAATCCATTATAAGTTCTATTTATAGAATGAACGCGTCATATAATTTTGAAGGGGCGGTAATCTACATTTCCACAAAAGAATTTATCGTATTTATACTACATAGAATGCATAAAAGTATATTATAAATGAAATTTAAAGAATAATAGATATAAAATAAATATCATATATATCATATATAATTATAGTACCATAATAATGGCCACAATAAGAGGTTGTAGGAGAAGATTGAACAATCATAACCTTTTGAGGCAATAGTTTTCCGTACACAGAAATAATATGTTTGTATCCCCAAGATGGAGGTGTGAGTAAGTGTTGTTAAAATAGATCTCATAAAAACAACCTAGTATATTTAGGATAATTGTTTAAATATGTAATCAAAGTATATGAATAGAATATAGAGTGATGATGTAAAATAAAAGAAGAGAACTTGAGAAAAGATGTAACCTCTAAATCGGGCAACTCCTTTTGGATTGAACTTAATAGCTTTCTTGAATTGACATATCCCTAATGTAAGGAATCTAGATGAAATATTGGAATTTTGGGCGATTATTTGGATAGTTTTGGGAGGATCCAAGGTTCTAGAGATGTGGGATTAAATTTGTTGTGTGGAAGCCCTTTTATAAGAACGAGGAGGGACACCTTCTGAAAGTTTGAAAGTATTATTTTATTATAAACTAAATTTCGATTTCAAAAAGTCCCCAACTAATTTAATTTGAATATAAGGTGATAATTGTTGTATATACTCTCATAAAATTTGATTTAGACGAGAATATGGTATAAAATTGACCTTATATTTTATCTTTAACCTTTAGTTAGCTAATTTATCTTTTACCATGTCATGTTGTATATTCATATTATATGGTGAATATATTTACTAGAAAATGAAAATAGACAACAAAATTGATCATTAATTACATTTTTAACATCGTATATATAAGTTATCCGAATCATAGATTTTAGTATTATTTTAACATTTAATAAAAATGTTTTTATTTTTAAAAAATCAATTTCGATAATTTATAAACTATTTATATCATGATTTTTTAAAAATCATTAATAACATGATTAATTATAAAAACCTAAATTAATTCAATGATAAAAAGATATAATCATCCATAAAATTCAAATAATGCATTAAAAGATTCAGAAGAAATTTATTTTAATATTTATAATGTAACATATTTAAATAATTAATTAATAATTAAATCACTACGTCACCATTCTGTCATAAATAATTTTATTTATTTGATATATAAAAATTGTAAATAAAATATCATGATGTTGGAAATATTTTTTGATAAATAATTACAACTTATTGTCAAAAAATAACTTATATATCCCCATATAATATTTTTTTACTAAAAGATATATTTTTGTGTTAATTTTTCCTTCAATTTAAATTAATTTTAAAAAAATATCATTTTAACTTATATGTGGATTCACAGAGTCCCAAAATCGACCCCAAGATGCATGTTGTCGGAAATGAATCAAAAAATTGAGTTATAACATGGGTTAGGGTAAGTTAATATTATTATAAAATTATTTTCTTTACCTTATTCACCAGATATACCTTTTAACTATGGTAAATAAAATATTTACTGATGTTATTATTCATAGTGTATAAAAAAAGTTACCCATATACACAATTTGGACCTCCTGAATCCAAATATGAAATCTGTTTTTACAAATTCAAAACATAGAATATTTTATAATTAATATAAAATTAATTTTTGTTGTTATAACCAAAAAACGTGTTTTAAGAAATAATAACTATCAAAAGATTGACATGCATTTATTTATAATTAGAAAGTGAAATTACATACAATGAACAAAATAAGATTACATATTAAAAATATAATCTAATTAAAATTTAAAAAAAATTTAAAGATATAATCGAACCATATATAAAATCAGATGAAAAGACAGTTTTGACATAAAATGAAGTATTTTTCAATATTCATCAAAAAATGAAGTTTTCCAGTAATATACCAAACATTTACCCAATCTAAATATTGATGTCCCGCTTCTAAAGAAGAACTTATTTTTTCAAATGGAAAATATAAATGTTAAAAAAACTATATTTAAAAAGGGTTCGCCATCAAAAGGAGTTAAAACAACGTTTTAATGAATATTAAAGTATTTCATGCATAAAACTGAAATCATCATTATTTTATTCCTCCCAAATTTATTGGATAACTGAATATAAATTTAACAGACATGTGTAATCATAATGTTGTAGGATGTGTTAATTCCTAGAAATAAAATGGTTCCACATTAACTACCATTAAGAAATATTATTATTATATTATTTTTTATATAAAATATGATTTCAAAGATACCCATTGCGGTCTGTTGAGTATTATATCGTAAACAGTTTCCTATGAAAGAAAAAATTAGTAATTTATTCAAAAATAGTACTAATATGAAAATTTCATATTCTTTATTTACCTATTATGTAACATTTTCAACAACATTTCATTCCATGAGAAATGATCAAATACTATTTATTAATATTTTAACATTATATATTTATTTTCAATCATTAAATTATTGTGTAACACATTATTGTTGAAATATGGGATATTAAATCATAAATACATATATATTGATTACGGGTTTTAATATCCTATAATTTACTACTTTACACTCCCATACTATGTCTTCATCATCCCAATTGGTCTTATCTATCATTTTTAGTAAGGATTAATTTTTAGTTTATTGGATGAAGAATAGTATATCCCATTTCCTTAAAGCTATTATATACATAATTATTAGATTTATAAATGTTGGATCATAATTACTCATTATCATGGTTGAAATTATAAGCTACATTCTACAAAATAAAACCTCCCCTTTTTTCCATCCTAGGGTGAATCTGTATCATGATATCAAATTATGTTTGAATTTCCTACCATCTTCATCACCTTATAATGAGTTCCTGTTGAATGATGATATATCTAAATATATTTATTTCCATATATAATTTTTATGTATCACTATAAATGATGTTTATAATTATTTTAAAATATGTTTTTTTTACTGCCAATAGAAAGACATTAGTTTGGTTGTTCATTTTATGGACTCTCAGTTCCTTTGATGAATAATTAATCACCATCCCATTGTTCATATGGCTACCACCATATACATTAATTGAAGCATTCCTATATATTTAAATCACTTCATTAAATTAGATTAATGATAAAAATTCCACATTAATGAAGATATCATTCTTTCTTTGGATATTTTTTTCTAATATTCATAACCTTGTGAATTTAAACACATTACTTATTATCATGGATAACAGGTTCGTGAAATAGTAGAAATATTGAAATAATTTCATATAATATCTTTTAGTATGATTAATCATTGGATCTTAGTTATATTTTTTTGGTGTAATACATTAATTAACTATCATATAATTTTTTTTGTCAGTATAGATTCCATACAAAGATATAATATGGGCAGGGAATGAAAATTCATTTTGTAAAATTTCAAAATAATATCATTTCATATATTAATTTTTTTCTAATTTATAAAAAATATTATAAAATTACTCTCATGATCTTCATGACACTTAAATTCTGTCAACATATCTTCGAAGAATATAACAGTAATGTTCTATAAATAATCATAGAAATTCTAATCTATCAAATCAATAATGTTATAAGGTGGATTAGTCAATTTAAACTAAAATACCAAAAAAAATTAATGTCCATACCTTCCTAGAAATGACAACTTTTTGTAACATCACACATTAACCACATATGATGATAGCATCATCATTGATCGATAATTGAAATATGTTGGGATACATTAAGATGATCATTGTGATCATCAAAACCTAATATGTGATACTGATACAATATTGTAATGGTATTGTATAATCAATAATTGAATAATTGTATCGTATACACGTCCTTATGTTTATGAATAAAATATGGGGTGTCATCAAGGAAACACCATTTAATTTAAATTGGATAATACATAACTCATGTAGTTATTTATTAAACTTGGACAACTCCACAAATGTAATTCTAGTTGCTGTTTTAATTTTATGTATTCCTTCTATAATATTTATTGGATAACTAAACAACACTATAAAGTGGATGAACATATAAATATTAATTAAAATCCTAAATGAGTTTTTGTTCCATCAGTATGTGTTTTATTCATTAGATATCAACTTTCTACAAAGATCATGCATTATCATGGACTATTCATTGTACTTTTTGATTGAGAGATATTATATGTGGGTATTTGAAATACCTTTGAGTTTATATATCACCTTTTAAAATAATATATTTTATACAATATTCAATGATCTTAAATAGTATTCCCTAGTCATAATATCATAAAAATTATATATACTTAA
Source organism: Viscum album (assembly GCA_963277665.1). Classification (NCBI taxonomy): domain Eukaryota; kingdom Viridiplantae; phylum Streptophyta; class Magnoliopsida; order Santalales; family Viscaceae; genus Viscum; species Viscum album. Next base: position 12,146,001 of record OY728151.1, on the reverse strand, counting down.
TTTATTCATCATTTGGACATATAAAATAAAATTCTTATATTTTAGAGACGATTAATTATCAATCACGTGGGTTTCCCATTGAAATTTTACAAAGTAAAATATCAAATCTAATTATAGTATACATGATTTGTAAAAAACAGAATGTAGTAAATACTATTATTCCCTAAAATCCAAAAACATATATCATGTATTTAAATTTCATTAATGTTAAATGATACAACATATTATGAATGTTCCAACACATTAATACTCATGGTAGATAAAGTATATACAGATATTACATATATATACATAAGATAAAACATGAAATAATTATTGGATCATTATTAGGTATTTCATAGTATCTTTTTATGCTATATATACTTCCCCTTTATGTTTCATGGGTAATGGAAACAAACTAAGGATACCTTATGATGACTTGTAAATAGTGTTATATAATATTTTCTTTCGTAGTATGAAAATTTGGAATGTGATATGGCATGAAATTATAAATAATATGTATCAATAATAAACAAAATATAACAGAATTATACCTCCAAGAAAAATGAAATCATTCATAAAATATTCATAAATCTATTACTAGTGGAATTCATAATATTAGAAAACAAAAAAATATTTTCAATGACTTTATCCCAAAAAATGATATTTTGTTGGTATAAAAAAATAAAAAGTAATTGTGTACCATGATACATTCAATTATATCCAAGGAATATATAATTTTTGTTCCAACTAGACACTTTATTATATATGGAGAAATCTCTATAAGAATCAATATAACATTCCCTTTCATTCTCTAAGGAACATCTCTTTGAATTAAATGATAATTATTATAATAATAAAAATTATAGGAAACTATCACATCCTTTTTCTAGGTAATAGTATTTATATAATAAATCTGACTCATTATAAAACATACTATATTAGTGGGGTTATAAAATTATTTGGGTGTAGATATGAAAATGAAATATAATTTTGATGGAAATAAAACTATGTTTGGTTATCCATTGAGTATATTAAATTTTTTAGGTAGTTATTATTTTAATGAAATAACAAAGAGTTAGAAAATTAAATCATCATGTTTTAGAATGAGAATGAAAATATTCCAATTATATCCCATTTTAGTTCCTGGATAGTTTTTGTAACATCATGATACTAATTTTAGGTTCACTTCAACCCCTTCATTGATCATGCTTATGTTGGGTATCCTTTATTTTTTCATAGAGGAGATTTTTTAATATTTTACAAGGATAATTGGTTGTCAATGTATAGATAATGGTATTCCAAAACTATGTAACATGGTAGTGAAACCCTCACAAACCTAGATTGTTTGGGGTTATAAGAATTATCACATGGTTTGACAAATAGTGTGACCAAGTAGTAAAAAAAATTCCACCCCATTATAGTGGTTAATATTTTGGGAACATATTATGAAAAAAAGTGCGACACTGCCTACATAACTATATAAATGGTGATTCTTATTTCCAAAAATTCTTATAAAATCCCAAAACAATCATTTAAGCCACCTACTGGGGCCCAAATCATCTTGGATTATTATATTATTTCATGGAAGCTACAAGGACCCATTTTGGATCCTATAAACACATTAAATGGTGGATCAACACTATGTGATTTTCAATTGATCTTTTCCTAGTTAGTGTTCTTTCCCTATTCATTATCTCCCTTTATATTCTTATCAACTAATAGATTATTAGAGCTTCCTATTTTTGATGAATTTAAACTTTTTTGTTGGATATATTAAATCTATGTTTTATTATCAGATCTCCATTGTCGGTATTCATCATTGGAGTCGCCCATTTTAGTCAATGTGGTATATGATCTCTGTGATAATGCAGGTGGATCCATTTACTACATGTCAATTAATTTAACCTATAATTGAATAATTCAAATACAATTTCATTCAAATGGATTATAAAATCCCTAGTTTGATAATAAATGGGATTTTAATTTATTTATAATAATACATGGGATACACACCAATTCAACTGAATTGGGATGTGATTGGAATTTGATGAAAATTGTAGAATTTGATTCATTAAATTGAATTCTGAAATTGATTTTGAGAAAATTTATTAAAATGATTAAATAAGAAAATCTATTTGGAATTATCATGAGAAAGGAATGAATTTCCATAAAACCATTGTTTTTTACATTAAAATTGGAATATTGAAATTAAAATTGGGGAAATTTTGTTTTAAATATCATTGATGTAATTTTCTTATTATTGATTATTGTTGGAGAATATTAAATCTTATGTAGTTAGTCAGTTATTTAGGAAAAAAACATATGTTTGGATTTACCTATAAATTTATTCACAATTTACAACTCAAATATAAAACAATTGGTATATATTTTCTTGAATGGGTTGTTGGTTAATCCTATTTGGAATGTGTTATAGGGATATTTGTGCACATTGTCATTATCATTAGATGTTTATGTGATGATCTCTTTACAATACTCAATCATATCATTTAGGAGATCACCATTATTCTCATCAATTATTATTTTTAGATATATTTAATTTAATAAAAAAATATATTACTCATGACATTTTAATTTATTAAAATTAATTACTTTTTTAAATTTATCAATCCATTGTTTGAAATGTTCCAAAAAATTGAAATGAAATTTTTTATTTTTTAGATAGGATCATTAATTTTCCAGAATATTTTATTTAAAAATGGATATCATTTTATTGCATAATTAATGTGGAATATTATTATTGAAGACATGTTTGGGAACTACTTGGTTTTTGTTCTGACACCCTACCATTCCATCAGGAATTGTTAGATTTTATATATCTTGGTACGAGTATGTGAAAAGACGCACCGTGAGGTTATTATTATTAAAATTTAGAGCTTGGAGTGTTATCTCTATTTAAGGAAAGTGTGGTTTTTTCCTACATTTTTTGTACTTGTGGATCAACATTTGGGTTTTATATACTTGATTTATTTCATGTATTGTTCTTCTTGTATTGTATTTGAGCATACTGACTTTTATATGTTCTTCCACACTATTTGTGGTAAATTTATTCCCAATTTTATCTTTTTTTATTACAAGATCTAGTATCCAACCTATTTAGATTATGAAAGAGATTCAGTATATGTTGGGATCATATTAGTATCATGGTACCATTGTATCCGAACCAGTTCATGATAAATTATTTTCAATGGTGCTAGTAGTGCATCTTTCCTGGATGTAGAATATAAATTTTAAATAATGTCATCGATTAAGAGGTACATAAAAGTGATATACTATCCATAACACACATTAATGATACTTATGTCACTAATGGAGTTTTTGTTTAGGCTTTATTAGTTTTATTTCTTTTATTCACCCAATATTATATTTGGATATGATAAAATTGTAATCTTATTTATCAATCTTATGACCATAATTTCACTGATATATATTTTTGAGTTTTAGTATGTTGCATTCATTGTTTTTACTTATGTTTCAACATTCATTCGTATGATAGTTTGTGTGAATCCGATATAAGAGGAAGATTCTTGTGAACCACAACAGGAAAATCCTATCGTGGACCATAATTTGATTGATATTATTTTGGGTGACATACATAATCTTGTAATGACACCTCCACTGACTCACATTGATTCTAATGATGTATAAACACATATGGATGTTTTTTATAATCCTTATCTAGAGTTCATTCACATGAATCCTCCTTATTTAAATGAATCAAATAATCCTTAATAGGCTAATGATTTTTTGATAATAAATGTTCTATAGTTTATGTTATTGGAAAAACCTTATAAAATCAATGTTAAACATGCCAATTTATGTTGTATGCACCTATAAGTATATGGTGATACATTATGGTGATGTATAAGAAGAAGGGGGACATAGTGTTATATAAAATTAGAATTATTTTCACTAATAAGTTTTCTCCAGAGTCTATAGTTTTACCCCAGTATATAATGTATTTCAATGGTGATCAGGTTGATAGTACAATGTCTAAGTATAAAAATATCTTCCTGAATATTTTTTTCACATATAACTGTATTAAATTATATTTTGAAGACATTATAGTTTAATATGGGTCATTGAACTAATAATAGTTCATTGTTTTTCTTGTGGAAGATGTCCTCTTTTACGAAATTCCTAGAGAGACAATTGACAGTCAATCAAGACCTGATTGGGATGTTGGGGATGATATGTGTCTCTTTTTTTCCATTTTATAGTTCTATGATTTATTTAAAATGAAATAGAATTTGTGACGATTTGAGTGGTGGTTCTCGATAGAATAATTTTTATATACCTCATATTGTTCTAGGAAGAGCCCCTTTGATTTTATATCAATGTGGAATGACTATTCACAGTAAATTTTTCTCACTATGGAGCCCAAGGTATGGGGTTCTTGAATGATTTATCTGGAATGAATATTGTTCATGTAGTGGAAGAGTCACTAGATGATGGAGAGGTTTGTCCACTAACCGAGTGAGGTACCGGGTCTCTATGTTTATCATTATTGAATGCTTTATTTTACAATAGGTTCTTTTCATTCATTCTTTTTAATGATAATATTGAATATATTAAATCATACTACAGATATATTGTAATATACGAGGGGTATTACTACAGTGTTTAGAATATTGTAATATCAGGGTCTCAATTATCTTTATTGTTTTTTCAAATTATTATATATCTATATTTCTTTTAATTATATGGTTCTCAACATAAAATGGCTTAAATACATATTTTGGATGTATTTGATTATTTCAATGAAATTCTGAATTGATTTATCCCTTTGAAGTTTCAACATTGCTGATCTTTATGCGGTGTGGGGTATCTTTTAAGGATAATTATACTTAATGTCTTGTATTTTTGGAACAAATTATCTATATTTGTGTGATGTTGTGTAAATGATTTGTTTAGATAGGGAGAGAGAATCCTTCATAAATGATCTCCCTCCCATTTTCTTCGAGTTTCCCATGATTTCTGATTTAGATTTCTATGGGTTTATAATAGTAAGGGAGGTAGATATTTCTTCTTATTTATTTCATGGTACTCAACAATTATATATATTTTTGAACAATGTAGAACCAAATAAAATGAATAAGTTGAAGACTCAGCTATATATTTTTTTTGGAGAAAACCTTCATATTCCTGAGTGTGTCACATGATGTTGATGATGTTTTCATTGTTATGAAAAATTATAGGTAACTTCACCTTTGGGATGATCACCAATAACTCAATTGATATTTTGTAAAAAATAATTTTTTTACATGAATTTATGATCAGTTTTACTATTTGAATGGGGAATGGTGGCTCTCAATGATTGATATGTGATCGGGTTACCACAATTTGAGAATAAATAGATTTTATTGTTAGAAAACCTATTTCAAAAGCATTTTTGGACATTATGAGAGTTTTTTATTGTATTTTGATAAAGTAATGCTCATACCATATGTATTTCATTCATGATATTGACCTTCAATGTGTATATTAATAATTTTATGTTATCATTATAGATGAAATAATATTTTAGTCATTGTCCATGTAGGATCAAGTGATTATTTTGTGATATTTTCTATAATGTTTTATAAATCAATGAGTTTATGGAAATTTATCTCAATGTGATTTATATTTTTAATCATTCAATCGATAGGGACACATGGTATCAGAAAATGTTATCTTAGTTGATCATGATAAGGTGAATTATTTTATGACATGGGAGAAACAATAAAATGATGACATGATTCGAAGAACCATTCGTTTAGTTTGGTATTATCACCTATTTATAAAGGATTCTACAACATTGGGTAATCTAATGACTACTGCCACTAGAAAGTGAGTAATGATTTTATGGGATAAAAAATTTTAAAATTATTTTGTTGAGATTGAATGTATTTTGGAAACTAAAAATGTGTTGAATCATATAGATGTTGGTTAGGTATATGTGGTCTCATGTGACAGAATAGGTTCGTGTTTTTGTTGTGTTCTTTTATATGGAATTATTTTCATTTATTATGGATCTTGACAACATTGGCCACATGAGAGTAATTTCCCAACCCATTACCATGTACATGAAGATGTGATGTGTGGGGTTACATCCTATAGACTTTACCTTTTCAAATAATGGTTTATGATGTATTCTGACCGAATGATATTGAGTTATATATTTTATCTGCATCATCTGACTCTCCACTAAACGAATTGGAAAAAGTAACATAAATATTTTCTTGTCAATATTTCTTATACCCTATAGAAATATAATATCATTGAATATTATTTATAATTAAACACCTAAACCATTACATGATAAAATATACATAATAGGGGATCATGATGGATATTTATTCACATTTTTATATTGTAGTCTTGGAATCAGAAGATGATTATTAATTTGCGTGTATTCTGTTGACCACATCATTTTTATATATGGTTTTTTAGGAAAAAAATAATTATGATGTTGTCTATGGATTCATATATTCTCCATATAGTTGGGATATTTTTAATAGGTTGTCATTTTCCATAGATATAATTTTATATTATCATAATTACAATTTTTAACATTATCGGTACAAAAACTTTTTAATGGGGGTTTACTTTAATTTTAATGGATTGTGCATAGAAGAACCAAAATAATTTATTATGATATGGGTTTTTGATTCTTTTATAAAGGTATTATATATGGAATCATGGATTATTATTTGATTATTATTCCAACCAATATGTTAAAAGTGATAATTGATGACCTTTAGGTTTTCTTCATGCACACCAAGTGATGAAATCGATGTGGTATGAGATCTATATGCTTTTTGTGGTTGTATTTATTCTTAACCATATAAATAAAATTTTATTTTTAATTTGATCAAAATGATGACTAAAGCATATCACATTGTACAAAAATGGAATAATTTTTTTTTAGGATGTGGGAAATATCTATGTGAGAGAGGTTATTTCATTGAATAGATTTCCATCTATAGAAGTCTCTGACAAGGACCCTGATTTCTTATCACAATTAGATAAGACATTAGGAGGTAGTAAGACCTCATTTCCATTTGAGTATGACAAACAATCAATAGAAGGATGGTGAGAAAAATATTAATTTATAAATTCTTACAGATATTATTTGTACCTATGTTCTTTACTATTGTGAAGATTAGTATAACCATATTAGGATGGTTTGATTTTCGTTTAATAATAGACACCATTTCAGGAACTAAATATCTCATTATGAGGCCCTGTATGGATGGCCATGTAAATCCCTAATATGTGGGTCAAGCATCAGTAAATATATGTTAATTTAAAGATGATCATTTCAAGATAATAGAAAAAAAGATTCATATTATTCTTCAATAGATTTTGATGGCATAGACCTTGTTTGATCACTATATAAAAATTCATCAACATCAATTAGAATTTTCATATGGTGATCATGTAATTTTGAATGTTTCACCTTAGTTGGTTCATTGATGGATTTGGATGATGGAGAGGTTTCTTCTCATTTTCTAGGACCATTAGATGTTTTTCAGAAGTTGGGGAATGTGTCTTTCAGTTTCAATCAACCACCACAGATTCATCAATATATAATGTGATCAATGTATCTCAAATGCAATATTTTTTTTATGATATATCTCATATTCCAAGATGGGGTTATCTTGATTTTTATCCTAATTTATATGTTATTGGGAATCACTTCAAAACAATATATTCTGAAACTAGAGTTCTATATAGGGGGGTTGTAATTTTTTTTAAATGTTAATGGAAGAAAGGTTCCGATACTCAAGAGACTCGGGATAGAGATGCAAAGATGATGGAAAATTTCCCTCATATTTTTTGATATAGAGACTTCTTAACTTGAATTCTCGGGGATCAATATTTATATGGTGTTGAGGTTGTAACATTATTTCACTATTTTTATGTTCTTCATGACACCTCAATTGAAAATTAATTGGTTATAGGTCATTTATACTTTATTGTGAAGATATTTTGAACAATTGTAATTATAAGGCCTCGGCCTTATACCTTACATAATATTGAATTAAATGAATAATTCACATTGAGGATCTTTTCAGGTTTAGAGTTTTAGAGAATTAGAACATAACTATTACATCTTAAAAGATTACAAAGTAGACACTTCTACTGAGTCTCCATAAAATAAAAACTCTTAAAAAGAAAGATGTCTAGATTCCATGTTTTAGATAGCATGAAATTCCCTTGATCCCATCTTTGACCTTATTCCACTTTAAGTCCTGTGAAAAACATTTCGAAAAACTTGGGGTGAGCATAAAAAGCTCAGTAAGGGATACAAAAAGAATGAAAACTGTTAGTTTTTCAAACATCATGTAAACCATGTATACTATATCAATGTAATACCTTCACCTTCATGAAGTAGTAAAAAAAATCTTCACTGAATAAAGTATCATTACTTAACTTTTTGTAACCAAAGGATTACCATAAAACCCATATAAAAAACACATAGAATATATAAAGGTAACTTGGGACATAAACATACTTAAGTGGAATAACCATACGGTCGACTTCCACACATATCACTTAATGGAATAGCCATACGGCCAATTTCCATACATACTTAATGGAATAGCCATACGGCTGACTTCCATACCCAATGCATTAGAGGTTATAATGTAACCACCCGTCCTGGTATTCACGGCACCACCCGTCATATGGTTTATAACGTAACCACCCGTTAAAATGTCCAAGTACCAGTATAAAATCATAAAACATAAAACCAATATAAAGGAATGATAACATTTCCACATTTCAATCACAATATATCATAAATATATTGACATAATAGAATCCTTTTTCAAAACCATTTTCAATACCAAAATACATAAAAGAGTATATGGTATTTATTTTATTCTAAAAACATTACGGCTTGTTGAGAAAGCCAAAGATCAAATAATACTCGCGGCGGCGGAAAAGGTCGTTATCACCGCGTACGTTAAAAAAAATTCCTTTTGTCGTTTAGTAAAACGCTTCGTAGAAAAAGATTCCTTTTGTATAAAAGTAAAATTCAAAGGATTTTTTACACCGTATAAAATAAAGTTGTGTATAAAACGAAATATGCCTCAATGAAAGGAGATTGAGACGAAGTCCCTTACCTTGGGTCCGACTTGACTCGATCGTTCTTTAACGTCCTGAATAATAAACATGAGTTAATTTATACTTGATTAAGAACCTTTTTAAAGTTAATTATTCTTTTTATATCACTTATTTCCATGTTATAAACATTATGTAACCATTTATGTTAATAATGTTTGTTTTTTCAATATTTGGTTCTTAAGTCGAAAGTTGACTTCTTACAATTACATGTTGTTCATGTGGTCAAAAGTTCATTATATCCAGAATGAAATTCCTGATTTGGATATCATATATATCATATATATCCAGAATATACATGTATTTATAATATTACATAATCATTTAGAGGTAAGAAATGAAATGCACCGTTCATGGAGACGGTAAGCCGTACGTACGCATGAACGCTACTTTCATTTCTTTGTCATATTAGTGGAATTAAAACTAAATGAGAGGTATGTATATTTTAATTCCAGAATTATATTCATCATTTAGATATATCATTAATTATATATATACATTATATACATGTAATTTTAATAGTACATTACATTTGGGGATAAGAAATGAAATGCACCGTTCATGGAGACGGTAAGCCGTACGTACACATGAACGCTACTTTCATTTCTATCTCATATTTTAATGGAAAGAAATAATAATGATATAGATGTATATTATAATTCCAGTATAACATAATATATAATAACTTTAAATCCATCCTTTACACGTCCCACATATGGCATTAACGAATCACATCACTTTTAGGGGGCGGTAGTCCGCACTTCCTTAAATGAAGATATCGTGTTTACCCATAATGGAAACCATAAAGGTATGCCAAAAATGAAAAATAAAGAAGCTTAAAGAAAACATAAACATATTATATATCATATATAAAAATAGTGACATCATAATGGCCACCCTTGAAGGTGTTAAATGCGTATTGAACAATCATCATTTCGGGAGGCAGAATTTCGCCATCCACGGAAACCGTATGTTCTTTAACCATTTGATGTAGTTGTGTGAGAGTGTAGCTCAAATAAATATTATAAAAACATCCTAGTATATTGAAGATACTGGTGTTGTTACGAAAGAAGTAAATAAAAAGAGTTTAGAGGGTCGGAGAAGCAAAAGAAAACAAATGAACAAGAGAGAATGATTTACCTTTAAAAGTGTAAATCCCTTTTGATTTGAGCCTAAAGGCTTCCTTTGAAAGGATTCTGCCCAAAGGGAATCCTCTAGGATGAGTAGAGGGATGTGGAGAGAGTAATTGGGCAGGGGTTGGCCGATCCAAAGGCTTGAGAAATGTGTGAAATGGGGTAGAGGTGGGGGCCTTTTATAAGAGGAGAGGAGGGGAACTTTTGGAAAGTAAAGAAATATTACATTATTTGAAAATGTGTTTCGGTTTTAAAAGGTCCCACATTGATATAATTCGTGGATAAGGTGATAAGGGTTCGAAATACACTCATCCAATTGGTTTTGGACATGTGTAGGTTTTAGATTTTTCATTATCTTTCCATTTTATTTAAATCGTCAAATAATGATGTCATCGCTGCATCATTATTATGTCATATATAATTTAATTTATTTAATGTCTAAAAATTATAAAAAAAATACTATAATGTAGTAAATATTTTTATCTTTCCAATGACTACTTATAATAAAAATTAGGACTTGTATAACCCCACTCAAAAATTATTTTAGTAAAACAATTTATGTTAGCGTCATTTTCACTTTAACATTAAATAAAAATATATTAATGTCATTTTCCAACTAATGTGGCTCCATGGGGTCCCCAAGTTGGCCCATGGCTTGTATTGGTCGGCCATGACTCACACAATAGGTGTAGGACAAGTGTCATGGTGTTTTCACATTCTTATAATACCATTTTTACCTTAAACTACACTAGTTACCTCTAATCGCGATTAATGAAAAAAAGTTACTATTCACCAAAAAATTATTTTAATCTCATTGAACCACATTTTACTTCTTAATGACAACCATGTATGTCTGATTTTCAAAATTCAATACACATTAGTGGTAAACTTTCATTTAACTGAAAAATCAGTTTGCTTGATTACCACTTAGTGGTTTCACTATTCATCAAAAATTGATGTTTTTCAGAAAATTACCAAAAATTCACCCTATGCTATATTTGATATTCCGAATTCAAAAATGAAGTCCATTTTAAAAAATTCAAAACATATAAGTCAAATTAATTAATTTAATAATTAAGTCCCGCTGTCATGACAAATAGCGTGTTTTTGTGAAACAATAAGTATCAAAAGATTGACACCAGTTTAAGTCCAATTTCAAAGTGAAATTGATTCCAATGACCACCATTGGATTAACTGGTAAAAATATTTTCTAATTTCACTTTAAAACCAATTAAAATAATAATCTAATCATATAAATAATTTAGATTAAAATGTGGTTTTGAATTAAAATACAACATTTTACACTGTTCATAAAAAATTGATCTTTATCAGAAAGGTACCAAAAATTTACACAAAGTAAATTTTGATGTCCCGATTCTAAAGAAGAGTTATATTTGGTCCAAAATAAAGTATAAGAGTTATCAAAACTATATTTAATTACAGTTCACCATTAAAAGGTGATAAGTGAACCTTTAGTGAAAATTAGAGTATATATGCCCTAAAATTGAACTCTTTCCGTGTTTTAAGCCTTTATCTTTTATTGGGTAAATGTATAAACATTTAAAAACATATCTAATCATATTTTAGTTATTTCTATTCATTCCCTCCAGTACAATGTCTACTTGTTAACTAACATTTAAAATAATATTATTTTATTACTAGTGTACTACGTAAGTTTCAAAGAAACTCATCGTTGCGTATCATGTACGCTATCGAACATAGCAACCCATTTAAAATAAAATTAATATTTAATTCGTAAATATTAATAAATATGAAAATTATTTATTCTTTATTTACCTAGGATGTTACATCCTTCCCCCCTTTTTGGGAATTGCGTCCTCACAATTTTATTCACTTATCAAAATAAGTGGGGGTATTTATCCCTCATAGCATTTTCAGATTCCCACGTTGCCTCTTCAATCACATGGTATTTCCACAAAACCTTTATCTGATGAATCACCTTATTCCGTAACACATGCTCCCTGTGGTCAAGAATCTGGACCGGTTGTTCCTCATAAGATAGGTTCTCTTCCAGCTGAACTACCTCTGGAATCAAAACATGAGATGGATCTTGCATATACTTTCTCAACATCGAAATGTGAAAAACATTGTGTACCTGAGATAAACTCGGAGGTAAAGCCACTCGGTATGCAACTGATCCAACTCTTTCCAGAATTTCGTATGGTCCAATGAACCTTGGACTCAACTTTCCTTTCTTACCAAATCTCATCACACTTTTCCAAGGAGAAACCTTGAGAAAAACATGATTACCTACCTTGAAAGATAGATCCTTCCTCCGGTTATCCGCATAACTCTTCTGCCTGCTCTGAGCTGTTCTCATGTGCTTCTGAATCAGCTGAACTTTTTCTGCCAACTCTTCTACCAATTCTGGTCCCATCAGCTTCCTTTCACCAACTTCATCCCTGAAAGCTGGAGTTCGACACCGCTTCCCATATAATGCCTAAGATGGTTCCATCTGTATACTGGAATGAAAACTGTTATTATAAGAAAACTCAAACAAAGAATGATGTTGGTCCCAACTTCCCTGATAATCCATAGAACAAGCTCGTAGCATATCCTCCAATGTCTGAATTTTTCGTTCTGTCTGCCCATCTGATTGAGGATGAAAAGCTGTACTAAAATTTAATTTAGTACCCAAAGACTTATGAAGGTCTTTCCAAAAGTTAGATGTGAACCTGGGATCACGATCAGATATAATGGAGAGAGGAACTCCATATAACCTGACTATTTCTTTAAGATACAAACAGGAAAGTTGATCAAGAGAGAAAGTATCTCGTATAGCAAGGAAATGAGCAGATTTGGTCAAGCGATCAACAATAATCCAGATTGCATTATTACCTCGAGATGTCCTCGGTAATCCCACAACAAAGTCCATGGATATGTTTTCCCATTTCCACTCTGGCACTGGTAAAGGCTGAAGCATCCCTTTCGGTAACTGCCGCTCTGCTTTAACCTGTTGACATGTCAAACACTTCACAGTAAAATCAGCAATGTCTCTTTTCATTCCATCCCACCAGTAATACTCCCGTAGATCTCTGTACATCTTAGTACTTCCAGGATGAACTGAAAACAGGGAACTATGATCCTCACATAACAACTCATTCTTCAACTGTGAATCACAAGGCACACATAACCTCTTTACAAACCTCAAAACACAAACACAAACTTATCCAAGAACTCATGGAAAATTTTATTCATAAGGTCCATGAATACAGCAGGTGCATTGGTTAACCCAAAAGGCATAACTACAAATTCATAATGGCCATATCCAGTACGGAACACAGTCTTCGGAACGTCTGTTTCTTTTACTTTCAACTGATGGTACCCCGACCTCAAGTCAATCTTCGAAAAATACTGAGCTTCCTGGAGCTGATACTACTTCATTCGATGGCCCAACATCTGCTAAAGTTGTTGCAAATGATTTTACCACCCCTTTCTGCTTGTATTCTAACTGCTTCCCATCACTCTAGCTCCTTGTCGGACACTCGTCTGCATAATGACCCATTTCATTACACTTAAAACATCTTACCGTTGGCTTTTCATTTCCTGCTTGATCATCTTCCTTACAGTTACGAGCAATATGACCAGACTTACCACACCAAAATCACTTACCAGACTTGGATAAACATTCTCCAGGATGAATTTTTCCATCCTAGGGTGAATCTGTATCATGATATCAAATTATGTTTGAATTTCCTACCATCTTCATCACCTTATAATGAGTTCCTGTTGAATGATGATATATCTAAATATATTTATTTCCATATATAATTTTTATGTATCACTATAAATGATGTTTATAATTATTTTAAAATATATTTTTTTTACTGCCAATAGAAAGACATTAGTTTGGTTGTTCATTTTATGGACTCTCAGTTCCTTTGATGAATAATTAATCACCATCCCATTGTTCATATGGCTACCACCATATACATTAATTGAAGCATTCCTATATATTTAAATCACTTCATTAAATTAGATTAATGATAAAAATTCCACATTAATGAAGATATCATTCTTTCTTTGGATATTTTTTTCTAATATTCATAACCTTGTGAATTTAAACACATTACTTATTATCATGGATAACAGGTTCGTGAAATAGTAGAAATATTGAAATAATTTCATATAATATCTTTTAGTATGATTAATCATTGGATCTTAGTTATATTTTTTTGGTGTAATACATTAATTAACTATCATATAATTTTTTTTGTCAGTATAGATTCCATACAAAGATATAATATGGGCAGGGAATGAAAATTCATTTTGTAAAATTTCAAAATAATATCATTTCATATATTAATTTTTTTCTAATTTATAAAAAATATTATAAAATTACTCTCATGATCTTCATGACACTTAAATTCTGTCAACATATCTTCGAAGAATATAACAGTAATGTTCTATAAATAATCATAGAAATTCTAATCTATCAAATCAATAATGTTATAAGGTGTATTAGTCAATTTAAACTAAAATACCAAAAAAAATTAATGTCCATACCTTCCTAGAAATGACAACTTTTTGTAACATCACACATTAACCACATATGATGATAGCATCATCATTGATCGATAATTTAAATATGTTGGGATACATTAAGATGATCATTGTGATCATCAAAACCTAATATGTGATACTGATACAATATTGTAATGGTATTGTATAATCAATAATTGAATAATTGTATCGTATACACGTCCTTATGTTTATGAATAAAATATGGGGTGTCATCAAGGAAACACCATTTAATTTAAATTGGATAATACATAACTCATGTAGTTATTTATTAAACTTGGACAACTCCACAAATGTAATTCTAGTTGCTGTTTTAATTTTATGTATTCCTTCTATAATATTTATTGGATAACTAAAGAACACTATAAAGTGGATGAACATATAAATATTAATTAAAATCCTAAATGAGTTTTTGTTCCATCAGTATGTGTTTTATTCATTAGATATCAACTTTCTACAAAGATCATGCATTATCATGGACTATTCATTGTACCTTTTGATTGAGAGATATTATATGTGGGTATTTGAAATACCTTTGAGTTTATATATCACCTTTTAAAATAATATATTTTATACAATATTCAATGATCTTAAATAGTATTCCCTAGTCATAATATCATAAAAATTATATATACTTAATTTATTCATCATTTGGACATATAAAATAAAATTCTTATATTTTAGAGACGATTAATTATCAATCACGTGGGTTTCCCATTGAAATTTTACAAAGTAAAATATCAAATCTAATTATAGTATACATGATTTGTAAAAAACAGAATGTAGTAAATACTATTATTCCCTAAAATCCAAAAACATATATCATGTATTTAAATTTCATTAATGTTAAATGATACAACATATTATGAATGTTCCAACACATTAATACTCATGGTAGATAAAGTATATACAGATATTACATATATATACATAAGATAAAACATGAAATAATTATTGGATCATTATTAGGTATTTCATAGTATCTTTTTATGCTATATATACTTCCCCTTTATGTTTCATGGGTAATGGAAACAAACTAAGGATACCTTATGATGACTTGTAAATAGTGTTATATAATATTTTCTTTCGTAGTATGAAAATTTGGAATGTGATATGGCATGAAATTATAAATAATATGTATCAATAATAAACAAAATATAACAGAATTATACCTCCCAGAAAAATGAAATCATTCATAAAATATTCATAAATCTATTACTAGTGGAATTCATAATATTAGAAAACAAAAAAATATTTTCAATGACTTTATCCCAAAAAATGATATTTTGTTGGTATAAAAAAATAAAAAGTAATTGTGTACCATGATACATTCAATTATATCCAAGGAATATATAATTTTTGTTCCAACTAGACACTTTATTATATATGGAGAAATCTCTATAAGAATCAATATAACATTCCCTTTCATTCTCTAAGGAACATCTCTTTGAATTAAATGATAATTATTATAATAATAAAAATTATAGGAAACTATCACATCCTTTTTCTAGGTAATAATATTTATATAATAAATCTGACTCATTATAAAACATACTATATTAGTGGGGTTATAAAATTATTTGGGTGTAGATATGAAAATGAAATATAATTTTGATGGAAATAAAACTATGTTTGGTTATCCATTGAGTATATTAAATTTTTTAGGTAGTTATTATTTTAATGAAATAACAAAGAGTTAAAAAATTAAATCATCATGTTTTAGAATGAGAATGAAAATATTCCAATTATATCCCATTTTAGTTCCCGGATAGTTTTTGTAACATCATGATACTAATTTTAGGTTCACTTCAACCCCTTCATTGATCATGCTTATGTTGGGTATCCTTTATTTTTTCATAGAGGAGATTTTTTAATATTTTACAAGGATCATTGGTTGTTAATGTATAGATAATGGTATTCCAAAACTATGTAACATGGTAGTGAAACCCTCACAAACCTAGATTGTTTGGGGTTATAAGAATTATCACATGGTTTGACAAATAGTGTGACCAAGTAGTAAAAAAAATTTCACCCCATTATAGTGGTTAATATTTTGGGAACATATTATGAAAAAAAGTGCGACACTGCCTACATAACTATATAAATGGTGATTCTTATTTCCAAAAATTCTTATAAAATCCCAAAACAATCATTTAAGCCACCTACTGGGGCCCAAATCATCTTGGATTATTATATTATTTCATGGAAGCTACAAGGACCCATTTTGGATCCTATAAACACATTAAATGGTGGATCAACACTATGTGATTTTCAATTGATCTTTTCCTAGTTAGTGTTCTTTCCCTATTCATTATCTCCCTTTATATTCTTATCAACTAATATATTATTAGAGCTTCCTATTTTTGATGAATTTAAACTTTTTTGTTGGATATATTAAATCTATGTTTTATTATCAGATCTCCATTGTCGGTATTCATCATTGGAGTCGCCCATTTTAGTCAATGTGGTATATGATCTCTGTGATAATGCAGGTGGATCCATTTACTACATGTCAATTAATTTAACCTATAATTGAATAATTCAAATACAATTTCATTCAAATGGATTATAAAATCCCTAGTTTGATAATAAATGGGATTTTAATTTATTTATAATAATACATGGGATACACACCAATTCTACTGAATTGGGATGTGATTGGAATTTGATGAAAATTGTAGAATTTGATTCATTAAATTGAATTCTGAAATTGATTTTGAGAAAATTTATTAAAATGATTAAATAAGAAAATCTATTTGGAATTATCATGAGAAAGGAATGAATTTCCATAAAACCATTGTTTTTTACATTAAAATTGGAATATTGAAATTAAAATTGGGGAAATTTTGTTTTAAATATCATTGATGTAATTTTCTTATTATTGATTATTGTTGGAGAATATTAAATCTTATGTAGTTAGTCAGTTATTTAGGAAAAAAACATATGTTTGGATTTACCTATAAATTTATTCACAATTTACAACTCAAATATAAAACAATTGGTATATATTTTCTTGAATGGGTTGTTGGTTAATCCTATTTGGAATGTGTTATAGGGATATTTGTGCACATTGTCATTATCATTAGATGTTTATGTGATGATCTCTTTACAATACTCAATCATATCATTTAGGAGATCACCATTCTTCTCATCAATTATTATTTTTAGATATATTTAATTTAATAAAAAAATATATTACTCATGACATTTTAATTTATTAAAATTAATTACTTTTTTAAATTTATCAATCCATTGTTTGAAATGTTCCAAAAAATTGAAATGAAATTTTTTATTTTTTAGATAGGATCATTAATTTTCCAAAATATTTTATTTAAAAATGGATATCATTTTATTGAATAATTAATGTGGAATATTATTATTGAAGACATGTTTGGGAACTACTTGGTTTTTGTTCTGACACCCTACCATTCCATCAGGAATTGTTAGATTTTATATATCTTGGTACGAGTATGTGAAAAGACGCACCGTGAGGTTATTATTATTAAAATTTAGAGCTTGGAGTGTTATCTCTATTTAAGGAAAGTGTGGTTTTTTCCTACATTTTTTGTACTTGTGGATCAACATTTGGGTTTTATATACTTGATTTATTTCATGTATTGTTCTTCTTGTATTGTATTTGAGCATACTGACTTTTATATGTTCTTCCACACTATTTGCGGTAAATTTATTCCCAATTTTATCTTTTTTTATTACAGGATCTAGTATCCAACCTATTTAGATTATGAAAGAGATTCAGTATATGTTGGGATCATATTAGTATCATGGTACCATTGTATCCGAACCAGTTCATGATAAATTATTTTCAATGGTGCTAGTAGTGCATCTTTCCTGGATGTAGAATATAAATTTTAAATAATGTCATCGATTAAGAGGTACATAAAAGTGATATACTATCCATAACACACATTAATGATACTTATGTCACTAATGGAGTTTTTGTTTAGGCTTTATTAGTTTTATTTCTTTTATTCACCCAATATTATATTTGGATATGATAAAATTGTAATCTTATTTATCAATCTTATGACCATAATTTCACAGATATATATTTTTGAGTTTTAGTATGTTGCATTCATTGTTTTTACTTATGTTTCAACATTCATTCGTATGATAGTTTGTGTGAATCCGATATAAGAGGAAGATTCTTGTGAACCACAACAGGAAAATCCTATCGTGGACCATAATTTGATTGATATTATTTTGGGTGACATACATAATCTTGTAATGACACCTCCACTGACTCACATTGATTCTAATGATGTATAAACACATATGGATGTTTTTTATAATCCTTATCTAGAGTTCATTCACATGAATCCTCCTTATTTAAATGAATCAAATAATCCTTAATAGGCTAATGATTTTTTGATAATAAATGTTCTATAGTTTATGTTATTGGAAAAACCTAATAAAATCAATGTTAAACATGCCAATTTATGTTGTATGCACCTATAAGTATATGGTGATACATTATGGTGATGTATAAGAAGAAGGGGGACATAGTGTTATATAAAATTAGAATTATTTTCACTAATAAGTTTTCTCCAGAGTCTATAGTTTTACCCCAGTATATAATGTATTTCAATGGTGATCAGGATGATAGTACAATGTCTAAGTATAAAAATATCTTCCTGAATATTTTTTTCACATATAACTGTATTAAATTATATTTTGAAGACATTATAGTTTAATATGGGTCATTAAACTAATAATAGTTCATTGTTTTTCTTGTGGAAGATGTCTTCTTTTACGAAATTCCTAGAGAGACAATTGACAGTCAATCAAGACCTGATTGGGATGTTGGGGATGATATGTGTCTCTTTTTTTCCATTTTATAGTTCTATGATTTATTTAAAACGAAATAGAATTTGTGACGATTTGAGTGGTGGTTCTCAATAGAATAATTTTTATATACCTCATATTGTTCTAGGAAGAGCCCCTTTGATTTTATATCAATGTGGAATGACTATTCACAGTAAATTTTTCTCACTATGGAGCCCAAGGTATGGGGTTCTTGAATGATTTATCTGGAATGAATATTGTTCATGTAGTGGAAGAGTCACTAGATGATGGAGAGGTTTGTCCACTAACCGAGTGAGGTACCGGGTCTCTATGTTTATCATTATTGAATGCTTTATTTTACAATAGGTTCTTTTCATTCATTCTTTTTAATGATAATATTGAATATATTAAATCATACTACAGATATATTGTAATATACGAGGGGTATTACTACAGTGTTTAGAATATTGTAATATCAGGGTCTCAATTATCTTTATTGATTTTTCAAATTATTATATATCTATATTTCTTTTAATTATATGGTTCTCAACATAAAATGGCTTAAATACATATTTTGGATGTATTTGATTATTTCAATGAAATTCTGAATTGATTTATCCCTTTGAAGTTTCAACATTGCTGATCTTTATGCGGTGTGGGGTATCTTTTAAGGAGAATTATACTTAATGTCTTGTATTTTTGGAACAAATTATCTATATTTGTGTGATGTTGTGTAAATGATTTGTTTAGATAGGGAGAGAGAATCCTTCATAAATGATCTCCCTCCCATTTTCTTCGAGTTTCCCATGATTTCTGATTTAGATTTCTATGGGTTTATAATAGTAAGGGAGGTAGATATTTCTTCTTATTTATTTCATGGTACTCAACAATTATATATATTTTTGAACAATGTAGAACCAAATAAAATGAATAAGTTGAAGACTCAGCTATATATTTTTTTGGAGAAAACCTTCATATTCCTGAGTGTGTCACATGATGTTGATGATGTTTTCATTGTTATGAAAAATTATAGGTAACTTCACCTTTGGGATGATCACCAATAACTCAATTGATATTTTGTAAAAAATATTTTTTTTACATGAATTTATGATCAGTTTTACTATTTGAATGGGGAATGGTGGCTCTCAATGATTGATATGTGATCGGGTTACCACAATTTGAGAATAAATAGATTTTATTGTTAGAAAACCTATTTCAAAAGCATTTTTGGACATTATGAGAGTTTTTTATTGTATTTTGATAAAGTAATGCTCATACCATATGTATTTCATTCATGATATTGACCTTCAATGTGTATATTAATAATTTTATGTTATCATTATAGATGAAATAATATTTTAGTCATTGTCCATGTAGGATCAAGTGATTATTTTGTGATATTTTCTATAATATTTTATAAATCAATGAGTTTATGGAAATTTATCTCAATGTGATTTATATTTTTAATAATTCAATCGATAGGGACACATGGTATCAGAAAATGTTATCTTAGTTGATCATGATAAGGTGAATTATTTTATGACATGGGAGAAACAATAAAATGATGACATGATTCGAAGAACCATTCGTTTAGTTTGGTATTATCACCTATTTATAAAGGATTCTACAACATTGGGTAATCTAATGACTACTGCCACTAGAAAGTGAGTAATGATTTTATGGGATAAAAAATTTTAAAATTATTTTGTTGAGATTGAATGTATTTTGGAAACTAAAAATGTGTTTAATCATATAGATGTTGGTTAGGTATATGTGGTCTCATGTGACAGAATAGGTTCGTGTTTTTGTTGTGTTCTTTTATATGGAATTATTTTCATTTATTATGGATCTTGACAACATTGGCCACATGAGAGTAATTTCCCAAACCATTACCATGTACATGAAGATGTGATGTGTGGGGTTACATCCTATAGACTTTACCTTTTCAAATAATGGTTTATGATGTATTCTGACCGAATGATATTGAGTTATATATTTTATCTGCATCATCTGACTCTCCACTAAACGAATTGGCAAAAGTAACATAAATATTTTCTTGTCAATATTTCTTATACCCTATAGAAATATAATATCATTGAATATTATTTATAATTAAACACCTAAACCATTACATGATAAAATATACATAATAGGGGATCATGATGGATATTTATTCACATTTTTATATTGTAGTCTTGGAATCAGAAGATGATTATTAATTTGCGTGTATTCTGTTGACCACATCATTTTTATATATGGTTTTTTAGGAAAAAAATAATTATGATGTTGTCTATGGATTCATATATTCTCCATATAGTTGGGATATTTTTAATAGGTTGTCATTTTCCATAGATGTAATTTTATATTATCATAATTACAATTTTTAACATTATCGGTACAAAAACTTTTTAATGGGGGTTTACTTTAATTTTAATGGATTGTGCATAGAAGAACCAAAATAATTTATTATGATATGGGTTTTTGATTCTTTTATAAAGGTATTATATATGGAATCATGGATTATTATTTGATTATTATTCCAACCAACATGTTAAAAGTGATAATTGATGACCTTTAGGTTTTCTTCATGCACACCAAGTGATGAAATCGATGTGGTATGAGATCTATATGCTTTTTGTGGTTGTATTTATTCTTAACCATATAAATAAAATTTTAATTTTAATTTGATCAAACTGATGACTAAAGCATATCACATTGTACAAAAATGGAATAATTTTTTTTGAGGATGTGGGAAATATCTATGTGAGAGAGGTTATTTCATTGAATAGATTTCCATCTATAGAAGTCTCTGACAAGGACCCTGATTTCTTATCACAATTAGATAAGACATTAGGAGGTAGTAAGACCTCATTTCCATTTGAGTATGACAAACAATCAATAGAAGGATGGTGAGAAAAATATTAATTTATAAATTCTTACAGATATTATTTGTACCTATGTTCTTTACTATTGTGAAGATTAGTATTACCATATTAGGATGGTTTGATTTTCGTTTAATAATAGACACCATTTCAGGAACTAAATATCTCATTATGAGGCCCTGTATGGATGGCCATGTAAATCCCTAATATGTGGGTCAAGCATCAGTAAATATATGTTAATTTAAAGATGATCATTTCAAGATAATAGAAAAAAAGATTCATATTATTCTTCAATAGATTTTGATGGCATAGACCTTGTTTGATCACTATATAAAAATTCATCAACATCAATTAGAATTTTCATATGGTGATCATGTAATTTTGAATGTTTCACCTCAGTTGGTTCATTGATGGATTTGGATGATGGAGAGGTTTCTTCTCATTTTCTAGGACCATTAGATGTTTTTCAGAAGTTGGGGAATGTTTCTTTCAGTTTCAATCAACCACCACAGATTCATCAATATATAATGTGATCAATGTATCTCAAATGCAATATTTTTTTTATGATATATCTCATATTCCAAGATGGGGTTATCTTGATTTTTATCCTGATTTATATGTTATTGGGAATCACTTCAAAACAATATATTCTGAAACTAGAGTTCTATATAGGGGGGTTGTAATTTTTTTTAAATGTTAATGGAAGAAAGGTTCTGATACTCAAGAGACTCGGGATAGAGATGCAAAGATGATGGAAAATTTCCCTCATATTTTTTGATATAGAGACTTCTTAACTTGAATTCTCGGGGATCAATATTTATATGGTGTTGAGGTTGTAACATTATTTCACTATTTTTATGTTCTTCATGACACCTCAATTGAAAATTAATTGGTTATAGGTCATTTATACTTTATTGTGAAGATATTTTGAACAATTGTAATTATAAGGCCCCGACCTTATACCTTACTTAATATTGAATTAAATGAATAATTCACATTGAGGATCTTTTCAGGTTTAGAGTTTTAGAGAATTAGAACATAACTATTACATCTTAAAAGATTACAAAGTAGACACTTCTACTGAGTCTCCATAAAATAAAAACTCTTAAAAAGAAATATGTCTAGATTCCATGTTTTAGATAGCATGAAATTCCCTTGATCCCATCCTTGACCTTATTCCACTTTAAGTCCTGTGAAAAACATTTCGAAAAACTTGGGGTGAGCATAAAAAGCTCAGTAAGGGATACAAAAAGAATGAAAACTGTTAGTTTTTCAAACATCATGTAAACCATGTATACTATATCAAAGTAATACCTTCACCTTCATGAAGTAGTAAAAAAAATCTTCACTGAATAAAGTATCATTACTTACCTTTTTGTAACCGAAGGATTACCATAAAACCCATTTAAAAAACACATAGAATATATAAAGGTAACTTGGGACATAAACATACTTAAGTGGAATAACCATACGGTCGACTTCCACACATATCACTTAATGGAATAGCCATACGGCCAATTTCCATACATACTTAATGGAATAGCCATACGGCTGACTTCCATACCCAATGCATTAGAGGTTATAACGTAACCACCCGTCCTGGTATTCACGGCACCACCTGTCATATGGTTTATAACGTAACCACCCGTTAAAATGTCCAAGTACCAGTATAAAATCATAAAACATAAAACCAATATAAAGGAATGATAACATTTCCACATTTCAATCACAATATATCATAAATATATTGACATAATAGAATCCTTTTTCAAAACCATTTTCAATACCAAAATACATAAAAGAGTATATGGTATTTATTTTATTCTAAAAACATTACGGCTTGTTGAGAAAGCCAAAGATCAAATAATACTCGCGGCGGCGGAAAAGGTCGTTATCACCGCGTACGTTAAAAAAATTCCTTTTGTCGTTTAGTAAAACGCTTCGTAGAAAAAGATTCCTTTTGTATAAAAGTAAAATTCAAAGGATTTTTTACACCGTATAAAATAAAGTTGTGTATAAAACGAAATATGCCTCAATGAAAGGAGATTGAGATGAAGTCCCTTACCTTGGGTCCGACTTGACTCGATCGTTCTTTAACGTCCTGAATAATAAACATGAGTTAATTTATACTTGATTAAGAACCTTTTTAAAGTTAATTATTCTTTTTATATCACTTATTTCCATGTTATAAACATTATGTAACCATTTATGTTAATAATGTTTGTTTTTTCAATATTTGGTTCTTAAGTCGAAAGTTGACTTCTTACAATTACATGTTGTTCATGTGGTCAAAAGTTCATTATATCCAGAATTAAATTCCTGGTTTGGATATCATATATATCATATATATCCAGAATATACATGTATTTATAATATTACATAATCATTTAGAGGTAAGAAATGAAATGCACCGTTCATGGAGACGGTAAGCCATACGTACGCATGAACGCTACTTTCATTTCTTTGTCATATTAGTGGAATTAAAACTAAATGAGAGGTATGTATATTTTAATTCCAGAATTATATTCATCATTTAGATATATCATTAATTATATATATACATTATATACATGTAATTTTAATAGTACATTACATTTGGGGATAAGAAATGAAATGCACCGTTCATGGAGACGGTAAGCCGTACGTATGCATGAACGCTACTTTCATTTCTATCTCATATTTTAATGGAAAGAAATAATAATGATATAGAAGTATATTATAATTCCAGTATAACATAATATATAATAACTTTAAATCCATCCTTTACACGTCCCACATATGGCATTAACGAATCACATCACTTTTAGGGGGCGGTAGTCCGCACTTCCTTAAATGAAGATATCGTGTTTACCCATAATGGAAACCATAAAGGTATGCCAAAAATGAAAAATAAAGAAGCTTAAAGAAAACATAAACATATTATATATCATATATAAAAATAGTGACATCATAATGGCCACCCTTGAAGGTGTTAAATGCGTATTGAACAATCATCATTTGGGGAGGCAGAATTTCGCCATCCACGGAAACCGTATGTTCTTTAACCATTTGATGTAGTTGTGTGAGAGTGTAGCTCAAATAAATATTATAAAAACATCCTAGTATATTGAAGATACTGGTGTTGTTACGAAAGAAGTAAATAAAAAGAGTTTAGAGGGTTGGAGAAGCAAAAGAAAACAAATGAACAAGAGAGAATGATTTACCTTTAAAAGTGTAAATCCCTTTTGATTTGAGCCTAAAGGCTTCCTTTGAAAGGATTCTGCCCAAAGGGAATCCTCTAGGATGAGTAGAGGGATGTGGAGAGAGTAATTGGGAAGGGGTTGGACGATCCAAAGGCTTGAGAAATGTGTGAAATGGGGTAGAGGTGGGGGCCTTTTATAAGAGGAGAGGAGGGGAACTTTTGGAAAGTAAAGAAATATTACATTATTTGAAAATGTGTTTCGGTTTTAAAAGGTCCCACATTGATATAATTCGTGGATAAGGTGATAAGGGTTCGAAATACACTCATACAATTGGTTTTGGACATGTGTAGGTCTTAGATTTTTCATTATCTTTCCATTTTATTTAAATCGTCAAATAATGATGTCATCGTTTCGGGAGGCAGAATTTCGCCATCCACGGAAACCGTATGTTCTTTAACCATTTGATGTAGTTGTGTGAGAGTGTAGCTCAAATAAATATTATAAAAAAAACCTAGTATATTGAAGATACTGGTGTTGTTACAAAAGATGTAAATAAAAAGAGTTTAGAGGGTTGGAGAAGCAAAATAAAACAAATGAACAAGAGAGAATGATTTACCTTTAAGAGTGTAACTCCCTTTTGATTTGAGCCTAAAGGCTTCTTTTGAAAGGATTATGCCCAAAGTGAATCCTCTAGGATGAGGAGAGTGATGTGGAGAGAGTAATTGGGCAGGGGTTGGCCGATCCAAAGGCTTGTGAAGTGTGTGAAATGGGGTAGAGGTGGGGGCCTTTTATAAGAGGAGAGGAGGGGCACTTTTGGAATGTAAAGAAATATTACTTTATTTGAAAATGTTTTTCGGTTCTAAAAGGTCCCACATTGATATAATTCGTGTATAAGGTGATAAGGGTGCGAAATCCACTCATCCAATTGGTTTTGGACATGTGTAGGTTTAGATTTTTCATTAACGTTCGATTTTATTTAAATCGTCAAATAATGATTTCATCGCTGCATCATTATTATGTCATATATAATTTAATTTATTTAATGTCTAAAAATTATACAAAAAAATACTATGATGTAGGAAAGCATTTTATCTTTCCAATGACTACTTATAATCAAAATTTGGACTTGTATAACCCCACTCAAAAATTATTTTAGAAAAAACATTTATGTTAGTGTCATTTTCACTTTAACATTAAATAAAAATATATTAATGTCATTTTCCAACTAAAGTTGCTCCATGGGGTCCCCAAGTTGGCCCATGGCTTGTCTTGGTCGCCCATGACTCACCCAATAGGTGTACGACAAGTTTCATGGTGTTTTCACATTCTTATAATACCATTTTTACCTTAAACTACACTAGTTACCTCTAATCGCGATTAATGAAAAAAAGTTACTATTCACCAAAAAATTATTTAAATCTCATTGAACCACATTTTACTTCTTAATGACAACCATGTATGTCGGATTTTCAAAATTCAATACACATTATTGGTAAACTTTCATTTAACTGAAAAATCAGTTTGCTTGATTACCACTTAGTGGTTTCACTATTCATCAAAAAATGAAGTTTTTCAGAAAATTACCAAAAATTCACCCTAAGCTATATTTGATATTCTGAATTCAAAAATGAAGTCCATTTTACAAAATTCAAAACATATAAGTCAAATTAATTAATTTAATAATTAATTCCCGCTGTCATGACAAATAGCGTGTTTTTGTGAAACAATAAGTATCAAAAGATTGGCACCAGTTTAAGTCCAATTTCAAAGTGAAATTGATTCCAATGACCACCATTGTATTAACTGGTAAAAATATTTTCTAATTTCACTTTAAAACCAATTAAAATAATAATCTAATCATATAAATAATTTAGATTAAAAAGCGGTTTTGAATTAAAATAAACATTTTACACTATTTATAAAAAAAATGAACTTTATCAGAAAGGTACCAAAAATTTACACAAAGTAAATTTTGATGTCCCGATTCTAAATAAGAGTTATATTTGGTCCAAAATAAATTATAAGTGTGATCAAAACTATATTTAATGACGGTTCACCATTAAAAGGTGATAAGTGAACCTTTAGTGAAAATTAGAGTATATATGCCCTAAAATTGAACTCTTTCCGTATTTTAAGCCTTTATCTTTTATTGGGTAAATGTATAAACATTTTAAAACATATCTAATAATATTTTAGTTATTTCTATCCATTCCCGCCAGTACAATGGCTACTTGTTAACTAACATTTAAAATAATATTATTTTATTACTAGTGTGCTACGTAAGTTTCAAAGAAACTCATCGTTGCGTATCAGGTACAGTAATGGTGCATGGGTTATTGATTGTTATCAATGGGTTTTACAAAATTTTACTCCATGCAATAGAAAACAATGAAAACCTATACTAAAGTATTTTTCAATGCCGGTATATGGTTTGAAATCCCCATAATCAACCAAGTATAATTTGTTTAGCAATTTATATGGGTGAATTGTTTGGGTACATGGTTTAAAGAACCGTGAGACCCGACCCCTATAACTATATGAACATTGAATTTTTATATCTATAAATTCATGAACAATTATAGAATCCTAATTTATACCTCCCTATCAACTAATAATCCACTTGGATTGATTTACATGGCCTTAAATGCTCTCAACGACCCATTTCTGCTCCTCCATAACCATTTTGAATATTGATCAAAGAAAGGGGAACATCATGGTACATCATCCCTATAGAAGTTCATCTCTCATTCCTATTCTCACACTCACTTATTCTCTCTTCTCTAGGGTATGATAGATCACCATATTTTTGAGAGATATGAACTATTTTATTAACCATGAAGCCAGGTTTCATTATCAAATTTCCATTCTTAAAATTCCATGTTGTAGTATCCCATTGTAGAAATTGTGAAAAGGGATCTCAATGATAAATTAGGTTGTTCTTTTTAATATTGACCAATTAACATAATCTATAATTGTGTGATATTAATTAGATTTTTTTAAAGAGAATTATGAAAAAATATTCTATTTGAATTGATATTTTAATTGAATAGTGATGATATTTGGGAAAACCCATAATTATATTTAATTTTGGCATGATTTAAATTTTATTGAAATTGTGGGATTTGATTTATATAGTTGATTGTTTAAATTAATTTTGGGAAAATTACTTAAAATGATTTGGTAAGAACTACTATTTTTTGTTTTCATAAAAAATGAATGGATTGATTAATAACCCTTGTTTTTTAGGACAAATTGACATATGGAAATTTGAAATGATGAAATTGTATTATATGTGGTTTTGAAGTAATATTACCATTAAAAATTATTATTTGATAATATTAAATCCTTGGTAATTAGTTATGTATTTTGTACCGAAATTATAGTTTTTTTTCAAATGAAATAAGTTAACTAATTTCATATCTAACACAAACCAAATCATACATATTATCCCCTATCGTATGTTGGTTACTAGTCATTGGTTAATGTTGGAGGGACGTGTGTTCACATTTTCGTTATCACTATATGAGTGTGTGATGATCTCTATACCAAAAACTATCGTACATATGTTAATATAGACATGTTTGTTATCTTTTTATTTTATATATATTCCATTTTTCTAAAAATATCTTTAAAATAAAATTAAAATTTATAAAATCTATTTAATATAAAATTATTATGAAGGCATTTTTTGAAATGTTTCCATAAATTGGAATGAATTTTCTTTTATGTATGATCTTGTATTTACAAGAATATTTTTTTTAAAAGTGAAATAATTATTTTATATAATTAATATGGTGTCTTATTATAGAACACCATGTGAAAACGTGCATTGATTTTAGCTTACACCCTACATTTTCCTTCAAGAGTTTGTATATTTTATTCTGGTAGATTCAAGATAGGGGAATGAACCATTATTAGGTATTGGTGGTATACCATTTGAGATTAGTGTATTGTTTCATTTCGTACATGGGTTTTTTATTATATTTTCTAGTAGTAATTAATGTAAATTTAGGTTTTGATATATCTGATTGACCTTTTATATTATCCCCCTTGTTGTTTTTTCTATTGATCATTATAACAAATAGATTTTTGATCATTAACATTTTTGAAAAAATGTTCTTAAATATTAATTCTATTATTAAATTTTCTAGTTAAAAAACTATTCAATTCAAGAACACCCATTGATCTATGTTAAGACCAGTTCAATTATCATCATACTAGGGTATTTGGTCTTGATCATGATAGGTGTTGTAGAAAATACAATCCCATTAGACATGAGATAGTGGTTGGATTATGAAATTTCTATAAGTTACTAGAAATATAATCTGAATTAATTAAGTAGTATAGTATTCATGGTATAATAGAAACGTTATTGAAATTATTATTACAATTGAAAACGTTAAATGAAAACTGTATTTTATTTTTAAACACTGTTATTCTCATTATAGTGTCCATGCATATCTATCACAATAAATACCAAATCTCTAATGTAAAACATGTCATATGAAAGGGGTTAAACGAGTTTCTAAATAATGGTATTGGTATAGAGGATTCAATGATTACCTAATTCATAATAAGTATGTTATGGTGATAAAATAAAATAAATACATTTTATCAATATCATGAGAATAAAATAGAATGAATTACTGATGATCAATTATATCCAAATAAAAAATATCTTTATTTTGAACAAATATTCATTTATTTTATCATTAATATAATAATCACGTGGAATATCAACAACTAAATTAGTAATGGTGGAATTCATAATGATCAAAATCTAAAAAAATTTGATTGAGGATTCTTCTAAGAAATATAATACTGTTATGTATTATTCCAATATATATAATATTATAGACTATAGTTCCATGTAATTTTTATACATGGCAAATAAATCTACCAGAACTATATATAGTATGTCTATGGTGACATATTGAGCATCTAGGGGATATAGCGGCCCCACCCTTCACATTTGGCGGGAGAGGAACATTGTTGCATATAGTCTTGCCTCAATGGGGAACCAACATGACCCTTCATATGATTTTTTCAAATTATGGATTATTACCTACTGATTGTGTAATTCTTTTTAACCCTGATACCCTATGAATATAATGTTTTAGGTCTATGATATCAATTGGTATGGAGTTATTTCCCTAGGATCAATAAACTTTTCATGATGATGAATATAAAAAATATTTTTTTGAAGTTTGTGCAATGAAATATAATACCATCATGTTTTTTTAAAATATATATAACATCACCAAGTCTAGTAAAAATAAATTCTTATAAATGGGTATCTCCTCTACCAAGAACATATATAGTTTGTCTCATGGAAGATATTGATGCATCCTAGGGTTATACCAGCCCTACAATCTCATAAAAAGTAAAATTCACTTTTCATATAATAAGGGGGAAACCTAATAAATATATAAATTTGTATTTAATCAAGAATATGATATCTAAATACTCCCTCTAATCATTAGAAATTATCACAACCATTATAAAATGAAATTAATGTTTTCATCATTGTATATCACTAATAAAAATTATCTTAACCCATCCAATGAAATAAAAAGAATGGTAGCATGGTAGTATATCCCCATTAAATCATATGTACCACCATATAATGTATTATTAGAAAAAAAAATATTTTTAATGATCCCATTAAACATTTTATATGGAATATATCCTTTCATTCAAAATCATAGATTTTATTTTTAAAAAATAAATTTCATAAAATATTATAAAATTATTTTTCATTGAAAATAACCAATATAATAACATATTCATTTATTATTTTTAAAAATAATTATTAAAATATTTACATTATAACATAAAAAGGAATAATAAATGAAAAGTTGGTAATGCTAAGGGGTAATTCCATTCATATAGTATAAGTTTAAATCACAATTCCTCTTGTATTGTATAATGGTTTCAAATATACATCATTCCGAAAATGAAAATAAAATTATTTTGAAACAATTATTTAAATTTATATGAGGTTAAAACACATCTAATATATTATTTTTAGAATACTAGAACATTTTAAAAATTGTTTTTGAAAAAAATATTATCGATGAAAAGCAATTTTCGACCGTAAAGAGAAATAATATATGATTGCTAAAAAATTATATATAATAATTTTACCTAAGAAATTAAGTGAAATGGTACTAATATTGATTAATTTATTGTATAAATATATCATAATAAATTATATATGCAATAAAATATAAATATAATGTAATAACCACATCAGATCATTAAAAACAAACATGAATAATGATTAGATAGTGAATGAAACCATTTCTACAATGGTTAATTTTGAATATAATTCCCCGTGATTGAAGTAATTTTCAATATATAATTAAATATAACAATTAAAATTGAATTTATGATTTAAAATTTAATAAGGGGTTGTAAATAATCGCATAAATGAAATATGTCTCACTGAACTAAAAGTGAAAGGAGAAACCATTACCTCATGCTTCTGTTTTTGGAAAAACTATTATCATCCATTAATTTGGATTTATTATTTTTATTAAGTAATTCCATAAATAGAATAAAATTTATAATATCCAATATTATGGATTTATAAAATCTTATATCAAATTCTTCAATAATCATTCTTTATTGTAATTGTTTCGACATTTTATTGTCAATTTTTCACTTGAGCGGTCTCTCATGAGAGGAATAGGTAGTTCAAATATTATTTAATTACATGATATAAATAATAGAAACAACTAAATAATTAGAATATTTGTGAATAAAGTTTAATTTTAAATCCTATCATGTAATATCATTATGATGAAAGTAGTACTCACAAACACAAATCATGTTGTCCCTTTTCAATGAATATAAAATAATATATTCTAGTTTAGAATGAAAAATATTTAATTAATAATATAATCAGGCTATCTATATCATGTAAAATCATTATCATTTCCCTCATAACCTCTATATAACTCCTTAGTGAAAAATAAATCACAACACTTCGTGAGGTGGTAGTCTACCTTACACACAAATGACATTATTGTTTCTTGAATGGAATGGAAATTAAAACCACATATAAGATATAATAAATAAATAGAAATAATTATATTATTAATATAATATAAATATTTTATTTACATATTCATACAAACTATTAGAGGTAGTAATGGAAACAAAATTGCACAGGTTCATAAGGTGATAATCAACCATACAGATAAATGATGATTTAGAAAACAATTTGATAGAAGTGGGGATGTATGTATGTAAGGTAAATAACATAAAAACATATAATTATATGTAATAAACATAATTTATTATACAATAATGATTTAATATGAATTTTTAGAGGTGAGGGAATGTAAATCCAAAAATATCATGAAATAACATTAACTCATCTTTGGGAAACTGCCTTTGATCCCCATGAAATCCATCGATAGATAGATTTATGACCTTTATATGTTTTCTATTATTATTGTAATGGTTTTGGGAATTTATATTCTCTTGTATTTGCCCATTAATATTGATCATAATGTTGGGAGATGAGTTTAGATGTGTTGTCCATTTATAAGTGAGGTGAGTTGAGAACATTTAATTGTGTGTAATGAAAAATGAATAACAATGTTTTACAACTTCCAAAAGGGTATATAATTGATTAGTAACAATAATTATACATTTTAGAGTATAAATATAGGCCAAATTAGATTTTATACATGTATTTTGTTCAATATGACCCTAAGGTTTTAGTTCAATCCCCTACTAAATCTATTTTTACATTTACCATGGTAATACATTTTTATTATTTTAGCTATTAATATTAGTAAAAACTTAATTTTAAATTATTATAAAATATTTATTATAATTATTTGAATATTTAAATAATTTTGTAAGTACCATTCCATGATAGGTAAGATTTTGATTCAAAATGAGTATCTTATATGTTAAGAGAATATGTGTTTTCATAGAAAAAATTATTAAAAAGTAAAAGGTTTTCATATAAAAAAAATCTGAAATTGATTGAAATAATATAAATTGTATTATTAGATATATTTTTCTAAAAAAATTAATTTAATACCAATTATAAATATACTTTATGTTCTAAAAAATCTATATGAAAATAAATTTCTAAGTTAAAATTATATATTTTCACTGTTCATCGTGAAATGAAACATTATAGAAAAATAACAAACATTAACTTGAAGATAATTTGTTAAATCTTTTGAAAAAATGGATTTTATTTATAAAAATTATTTTAAAAAATATTGTAAAAAATAAATTAAAACTATGTGGGAAACGAAAGACATAATGACCTTTTTATAATAAAATAGTGTTTAGATAAAATTTCATTAACTTTAAAATGATTTTTATTTTATATTTGTTAAATTCATTGCCCTAATTTTTATAATGTAGATATTACTATTCATATACACCATCCTAAAGGATATTTCATTATGGTATGCCATATTTTTGGTAATTTCAACATGGGGTTATGTGTTCCATAAGATATCAAGAATATTAAAATTATTTTAAATGGAAAAATTAACTAATTATTGATTTTTTTAAAATTTTATTATAATATATGTTTTATGTGTCAATCAATCTATCAAAATTAGTTTTATTTTTTATATTCAATTCATTTCACATTATAACCACTATAAATAAATTTTACCCTTTCAATTAGAGGATAATTTCAGTAATGAATGGTTTTAAAATTTTGAAATACCATTGTTGCTTTTTTTCTATATCTTGTGAATAATTTCAATACTTTGTTGAAAATCAATAAATATCAAATTAATCATATATTAAATGAAATGAATATACAAAATTTATTTATTTAGTCATGAAACACTAGAATTAAATTTTAATGGATCATAATAACAAGAATATAATTATTTAAAAATAATTTGATATATAGGTATTTTTATTAAAAAATAGAAAGGTCCTTTTATCTAATATGATTGAATGACCATATAGTTTGATAATACAGTAATATCTAAAACCAAATAAAATGATCATAATAAAACATTTAATAAATGGTTAAACCGATAGAACATATATAATGAAATAATAAATAAATTTATGGACAAGGTCGCTAAATTTCTAAAAATGAACATATCATTAATTAACGGATTTCATTTTAGTACTATCCCATTTAAATTATCTATATACGACATCATTTTACCCCAACATCATTACCCCAACATTTGGGAAATATTCATTAATTTCATTCCCTAAATCATATATTTTAATGAAGTTAATCAAATTAATGAATAAGGTTTCATTGTCATCATAACTATTCAACATACACATTGAAATAATCATTGAAAAATTATTCTAGTACAATCCTTATACATTTTTATAATTTAATCGATTAAATAACATTAAAACACATTTCATTTATCCAAATAATCAGTCACAAAAATCATTATACATCATTTTTGGTAACAGAAAATTCATGTCTTTGACCCCATAGATCATTATGAGGGAGTTTGCCTTGAATATTTGTCAATTCTTTTACACAATGTTGGAAATATATATATTATTAAAATAAATTACATTATTATATTTTTAATTTACTAGGAATTCAACGCATCAAGGAATTTTACTGAACCCATGAATCAATTTCCCTTTCCAGTTTATAACATTATAATTTTTTCATTCCACAAGTATGACATGTTAGATAATCACTATATCTTCATCCCTTTGCACAGATCATTCAATATAGTCCCTTTTGTCTCTCACATCCATTCAAATATAAATAACAAGGTGAATTGTTTCTATTACATTATATTATATGATAATTTTTCCTCATATAATTAAAATGTTTCGGAGAATTGTTCTCTTCAGAGGATTGTCTGGATCCCATAAAAGAAAAAATTTATCCTGATCTTTGGATTATACACATAGTCTATAGAATTCCATTCCATCTTTTGTGAAGATGGATTCAAAATTATCAATATTGTCTCCATCTATATTTCTTAGTCATAATAAATTTCATTTCATATTTTCTCTAATATCGTGACGACATTTTTGTAAAAAAGATGATTACCTTGAAATTGTTCTACTCTATTATTGTTATTTCTTCCCTAAACATTGATTCTTGAATTACACATCCCCATTGATATGTCTCTCTTGAGAGTTGGTAAACATCCATGAATACTTCCTCACATTATATATTTCACAGAGTGAGAAATATATTCACTATGTAACATATCTAGTTCTCATCTTATATGGATTGTAGTTCTATATAATTATAGATGTTGATAAATAATGAAGCAGTCTAACAATAATATAATAATTGGTGGATCTATAGGATTATATATATTGTAAATGTTATTACTAATATCAAGTTCTGTGTGCCCTAATATGGCTAAAATATTACTAGTTCCACGTTCCAACCCATCTCCAGTTTCATTTTCTTTCATAATATTTAAATCCATGCGTGGGGTATGTGGATTGATATTGATCATATTTCTTATATTATATTCCATTTATAAACAATATTATACTCTATATTAGAACATAAAATTATGAAGCATAATGAGTAATAAAAAAAGGGTGAAAACATAAATTTATCGATATTTTCATGGGTAATATCATAATCATAAATATGGTCTCTTTTAGTTTATCATAATTTTCAAATCCTCTTTAATAGATTGTAATAAAAATGTGAATTATGTTAATAATATCGGATGATCATGAAAAACTATTTATGGTTACCCCACATGATAAAACAAAATACTAATAGATATCAAAATAGGGATTAAATTTCTAATAATGACTAAATAAACTATTCTTTACCAAAACATTATGATGTTCTTCTATTCATATCCTCAAATTACATCATTGTGATATATTACCTACTCTAGGCTTCCTAAATATAGTGTCAATGGTTTCCATAGAAATTCATCTTATATCATCTTTATAGACTTTAACCATAGTAGACAAGAGCTAGTGGTTTAATTATTTCATTGGATTAAGATACAAGGAATGATATCCTAATGGACCAAATAGTTTGTTAGACTTAATAGACTAGATATTCATTTTAATTTTTTTTTATAAATTAAAAACTAAAATACAAAATGTATTTTTTGAGAACTCCATTATTTCCAAATATGTATCCTTTTATATCAATAATAGAACAAATAATGGTGTACTAGGAAAAATATAACATAATGAAGAGGTGATATTAGATTCTAAGTAGGGATATTAGTATAGAGAATGATATGATAAATACTGAATAATCATGATTTAATGGTATATTAATAAAAAATTAAATATTCATTTTGAGTTAAATATGGAAGGAATAAATGATGATCAAATAATTTTATATAAATAATAATAGGTTCTTTAATACATAACCATTTATTTTAATTATAATCTAATAGTTAATGGTAATAACAATAAATAAATTTATGGTGATGTAATAAAGATTCTTGGGCATCTAAAAATATCATTAGGAAATGTGCCATGTCATCTAATACCATCAAGTCCTATGATAAGTCATCTAATACTTCTAAGGATTTTTTAATGTAAAATGTATAAATCTTTAAGGTCTTATCCAAAACCATATATATTTTTCCTCATCAGACATACTAATTTATCGTGGGGTTATTTTATTTTTAACCAATCACTTAAAATTTCAAATTCCTTCCACACAAGAAAGGGGTGAAACAAAATCAACATAAAAAATTAATATTTATACTATAATTGAAAAATTTACATACATACACCAATAAATATACATAATTATATACAATCATTATTAAAACAATCAATGTATACATATTACATCCATATTTAAACTCATCATAAACCATCTGATGAGATAATATAGATTGTATCATTAGATTATATACCCCATAAATAACGAAAATTATTTCAAAATATAACCTGGAACATATATTTAGGAATTTTATATATCATTTACTATAACAAAAA
Source organism: Viscum album (assembly GCA_963277665.1). NCBI lineage: Eukaryota > Viridiplantae > Streptophyta > Magnoliopsida > Santalales > Viscaceae > Viscum > Viscum album. The sequence goes on along the minus strand of OY728151.1, from coordinate 12,108,420 downwards.
CCCCTCCCTCTAAATATTTACCTCCATAGTTTGAAATGAAGGAGATTGGATAATGAACCTGAGGCCCACCTCTAGTAGGCCTCAATGTGGATACTAGAACCAAGGCTACAAAGATATCACAACATTGTATGAATTACTATTTTTTGGAAAACATGATTAAGAGATAAGATGTATCAACCTAAAAAAACAAGACTATTATAATAAGAGGTCAAAATCTATCCCACATTCATTTTTAAAGACAAAATATTACAAATTCATATAGAATGGATTTTGGATTCCTTATATATATGTCATGGAGTTTTTTTTGGTTGATACATCTTATCTCCTGATATTATTTTATTATAAAGGGTAGTACATTAAATATTGTGATATCTTTATACCATTTGTTTTAGTTTCCACCTCAGGTCCTACTAGTGGCGGGACTCAGTGATCATTATATCTATTCCTTAATTTTTTTCTAAAGTGGTGAATATTTGGAGGGACGTGTCATGAAAGAATATTATCAGAGCTGATCATTGAGAGAAAAGTTAGAGTTTGTTTTTAGGGACGGTGAATATTTCATGGTTTTTTGGGGAAATAGTTTATGGCTATATTGGTTCAAATAATATTCTAGAAAATACAAGCTACGAAACTGGATTTCCGAGCCCCCTATTATCTAAAGAAAAATTTATGAGCATACTGAAAAACTCAGTGAGGTTAGACCATTCTCATGGTAGAGAACGTCGTAGTTCTACATGATTCATAAAGTCTTGACATCCTATTTTAATATGGGATATTTTGTGAAATAGAAATGTATAATTAAATGAGTTAAAATAATTCAAAATAATATTAAATAAAAATATATATTAATCTGGCATAAGAAGCCCTTTTTTACATTTCATCTGTGGAAAAAGGTCATCAACAATGTGTGGATTATATAGTGGAAGGTTAGTAATCTTATCAGATTGATCAATAGAGGGTTGATCCAGTAGAGGATGATTACATATGGTAGTGGATGTTTTGTGCCTTCCAACTCTAGGCCTTGGGAATGTCTGGGGGTAATGTTTTAGATATTGAGATGGAGAGTTAGCTCGAGGTGCTTCTGATAACCATCAGTTTGATTCAGGATCCGGTATAGTACTTGGTTACATTAGTATTCAGATTGATGCGAGGAGATCTGTGTCTGTGGTGAATGTTGTACAAATGAGAGCAGAAGGATAATGTATTTCTATGTGTTGGTTTTGAGACGGGGTTATCAGCAAAATTTCGTTCATGACCAATGAATGATGAGAAGAGGTAAGAGATACTATCAATATTAAAAGGATTAGATCTCTAAGATATATGGGGATTTTGTTAAAAATATCATTAGTTTTTTCCTATATCTCTTTTGAGATTAGGATTCCCATTCTAGGAATATGGAGGATGCACCTCGTCCATCAATCTAGTACTTGATAACCCCATTTACATTGCTTATGTACTTGGATGACCATATGAATGTGGGAATAATTGATTAGAAGCATTCATGAGTAGTTCTACCATAATAGGTAACTATGAGGGTTCTCCAAGAGGCCGATATACCCACCACAAATCTCAGGTTCTATGGCCTTCGAGGATTCGACCACCAGGGAGTTGACCTCAGTAGATTACATTCTTCCATCGAGACAATGTTCCTTTTCTAATGGGTTGGTGATGATGTGTTTCCATTTTGGGGTTCATGATCATCTTCAGTACCAATTCCTAGAATCTTTTCATCTTTATATTGGTGGAGGTTGGGAGGTTCTACAATATCCTCAGTAGTATTTTCCAGTTACACTGTTTTTGAAGTAGGGGAATTAGGATTATATTCCACTGAGGGGAGATGGATAAGGTAGAGGCCGACCTCAGAGTGTTCCTCAAAGACCTAAAATCATGTATGGTAAGGGAGGTGGTGATCAGTAGAGGGGCTTGGGATCTATGCATGGACTATTTAATGTAGTGGAGGTACCATTTCTAGAAGTACTGGAGATTGATAGAGGTATGATCATCTTTTTTTGTACTCATTCTTGTGCTTTGTTTCATTTAATAATTCCCTACTACTTTTTTACACCGAGTATATCCCATGAACTGTGACTAGTCATAGATAAGATTTCTATTCCACTAGTGTTGAGTACTCTATTTAGAAGACATAACATATTTTTTGATGTGTGATGGAGATATATACTAAATATGTGACCGCATCAGTCCTGACGGATATTTTCATGCTATAGATGCAACCATATGATGCATTAATGGGCATTTACTAGTTTTATTTCATTCATCTTATTAAATACTACTTATGTAAGAGAGTACCCTTTTCAGATATGCATGGTCCGATTGTGGATTTTGTTGGTGAGTATATCGATTATGTGGGTAATTGGAGTATAGAGCCTATTTATTCCACGATGGTTGAGATGTTAGTGGAATCATTATATGTTGTGATTGTAGAGATTCAAATAGTTTTTTGGGTGTTCATGGATGCTTCTCCCACGTAGGTTGTGACTTTACCCCCATTGATGTAATTTTGAGTTTGAGACAATCGTGTAGCATTTTGCCTCTATGATTTCGATGGATCTCTATATAATATAACATTAAAAGTTGTAGAAGTTTGTGATCTAGATATATGATCTAATGAAGAATGGATTTATCTACCCTATTGTGTCATAATGGGGTGTTCTAGTGCTACTCTAGAAAAAAGGAGGATGGTGGTATTAGATTGTGAATAGAGTATAAGAGGATGAATCAGGTTATAGTAATGAAATGTAACACACATAAATAGATAGATGATATTTTCAACCATCTATGATGGGAAATATGGTTTTCTATGATCGATTTATGTTCTGGGTATCATCTGTTAAGGGTGAAGTAATTCGATAGCCCAGATACTTCTTTAAGATGCATGTGTGGGAATATCGAGTTTGTAGTCATTCCATTCAGTGTTATGAACACATTACATATTATAAATGGGAATATGAACATCACATTTTGTGTGTTCTAGGACCATTTCAATGTCGTATTCATCAATTAAATCCTAGTCTACTCGAAGTCAGATAAGGATAATATCATGTTTATCAGGACAATCTGGCATGTTCATCGACACCACAAACTCAATGAAATGTTCCCTATGTGAAATTTATATACATGAGAGGTTCATTTACATATGCATATGTTGTCTCATTAGGGTGTATCAATGGACCCATGAATGTTGAGGATGTTTATTCTTGGGAATCACAAGATAATGTAGTAGATTTGCAATGTTCTCTCAGTCATGAATGCTATTACCATAGGTTTGAAGCTGATTTCATTCAATTTCAAGCTCTATTGAATGTTCTGACTAATAAATACCATGATTTATTGTAGATTGAGTTGTTCTATGAAGCATTCAAATATTAAAGGGGATTTCTATCTATGATGTAGTTATTTAGTTTCTAGAGTATATGTCATGGTAGAGGTGTTTTGTGATTCCTCTCTACTAGGTTTTGGATGTCTGATGAGGAAGGAATGAGTTGTGATGTATTATAGTTCAATCCTGTTACATCCACACAAATGTAACCATGTAACCAAAATATAGAGTTGGAATAAGATGTGTTTGTAATATGAAAATGATATATTACCTTACTAGGGAGAGCATTTGTTTCTTCACATATAACAAATTTATGAGGTATACCATTTCCTAGTGTAACCAGACCATGCGACAGTGGATGTGGATGGAGTTTCTATAGGACTATGGTTTTCATATCTCATCATACTTAATGAACTGGAATGTTGTGGATGAAGACATGAGTATGATGTCACATAAAGAGTTTTTTCTAGAAATTAGAGAGTCTTTGAAACTTTGAGAGGAGTTAGCATCCTTACACATAGATACAAAAATGGATGGTGTCATAATATTCTTATTCTAGATGATATTACAATCTTCTAAAATGAAATTGGTGGACGAGTCATAGTGGGAAGACTAATAGTAACAGTTTATGTGTGGTCTCATTGACAATAAGGATGATCTAAAGGGTGGTCATTGGATGGTCATAAAAAGATGTTGTTTCATGGAAACATAATTGTTCTGGTAGAAATGTGTGAGGGATACATCCATGATATTCATTACTCCTCCTCGGAGGTACATGCAGTAATTTATAAAATGTATAAGGGATTGAGGAAGCAATTTTGGTGGCTCGGGATAATACAGGTAGAGGAAGTGTTTATGCTGAGGTGTTTAGTGTGATTGTAGTTGATGGTTGAGAACTGTGTTCTTAGTTGTTTGATAAACCCCATAGATGTACCCAAGTGGAACTGGGATGAAATCTCAATGGATTACATCATAGAGTTACTATGATATTACGGATTCTACAATGCTATCTTGGTAGTAGTTTATTGTTTGAAAAAATGAGTTCATTTCATACTAATCATGGAGTTGGGAAATGTTGATGACTTGTAACAGAGGTATGTTGGTGGGGTTATACGATTTCATGAGGTTTCAAGATCCATTTTCATGAATCTGGATATATATTTGACATGAATATTTAAGAGTATATTGAAAAAAAAATCCACTCAGTTACGCCTTAGCATTTCCATCCACCTTCCAATAGATTGGCATATAAAACAGACTATCCAAAAAACTGTAAGAAATGTGGAAAGCATGTGCCATGAAACTGGATATTCATGGGTATGGATCTTTCCCTATGTAATTTTTTCTCAAAATAATAGTCATCACTATTACATTGGCATGAATATATTTTAAACATTGTATAGACACCCATATCATTTTCTATTGTGCTGCGAACAGATTTGGGAGGCAGTTATTCTTGGACCAGAGGTACTACATATAATAACCAAGAATGATTATTTAATTCATCATAGGATGAATGAAGAACAATATTGGAAGAAGTCATATGATGAGTATAAGAGGAGTCCCATGAATTTCAATGTTTTGAAAAACATGTTATTCAAGGTCTACACATGAAGTGGGTAGTTGAGGTTTTGAAGGGGTAGAATGATTTATCCTATGATTATTAGACACATCAAGGTGTTGGGGTGAGTTGGTTAGGTAGCATTCAATTTCTCATTTCTAGCATATTTTGGAGAGGAACAACAATGTGTTTTCCATCTCTCATTTTCTTCTGTATTTTCATTATAAATCCAATGTCATTTCTTGGGGAGAGTTCTATATCGACAAAAATGAGGCATTTGTGGAGAGACTAATATATATCTACGATCATTGGGAGATGGTGTGGTTTTGGTGGACAATTCCTTTGGTTGGTGTATTGTGGGGACTTGGTTTCCTGGATGAAAGTACTAGGGAGAAATAAATGCAAATGTTTTCCCATTATAATGATTTTTTTAAGTTTTTCCATTTTCATTTTTCTCCTTATGAAAAAATTTTGATCCTTGGGTATTAAGAGATGAGTTGTTTCTCCATTCCCTACCAAGTGATAAATTCCTAATGAATGAAAACAATAGGTCCCAATTCTTAACTGAGATGAATTAATTGTGTTGTGATTAAATTTCACGACCCATCCCCTGGGACTCGTATCGTGACTACCCCAAGCCCGCGTTCCATAGGCCAGGGGATGGCAACTACCACCAAAGGCGTAAATATCTAAACTGGGAAGGAATGGTCTTTATAACTATAAACAAACACATTATAGTACACAAGTGGTAGAAAAATATTAAGTAAAACTATATACAAAAGTAGGGCTGGAATGTAAAAGGTGCCAGAAATACAATCCCAACTGTAAAGTACAAGTACAACTGAAAGAGGAAAAAACAGATGAAAGGTAAAGAGAAGCTCCTGGTTCATCCTCTGGGGTTCCTACCTGAAGGGTAGGTATATATGGTCACCTCAACACTCCACGTCTGTCAGAATCCTTTGTGTACCAACTCACCGTCAGGTCCACCTCTGGGTACTGCCCAATCCTGGCTCTCTCGGCCTCCATCTGCATTGTCCCTCGTCCGCATCCAATACAACGTTGTTCAGGCATAGCCCATGCAGGGTTGAGTATCATGATAATCATTAGGGACTCAAGAACTTTATGGTCTCGCAAAATCCAACAAGGATAAACCATAAAGTAAGAAAACAACTGATAACCATTTCTTAGGTATAAGCGAATACATATACCTATGTTATCATGTATCCCATCTCAATCATGATGAAACAAAAAAGTCAACGACTCGGCTCAAACTACGATTTTTATTATCAAAACCATGACATCTGGAGAACTCCTACTCAATCGAGTACAATGGCCATGTCGCGTCACACAGAGGCGCTTCCCACTAACCTTGGACTGTTGAGGTACTCCTCCTATTGAGTACTGTGGGTCTGCAGCATCTTACGGAGGCGATCCCCCTAATATCTTGCATATGTACTACTCCTATCGAGTACTATGGGTATTTTTTTCTCACACAGAGGTTAACCTCCACCATGTGTTTGTGGCATCACACATAGGCTCTCCCCATAGGGCTAGTCGAGTCACTCCATGTCGAATTGGTCAAGAAGTCGTCAGGACTCTCCCAGCTTCAAGGTCTCTATACTTTGTCTGCACGTCACCTGAAGGATCTGCTCCACTATCTACTGGTTGATACTCCAAGTGTAATTTAGTCTCATGTAGAAGTATCTCAAAGGATCACCACATCTTAGGGGTCTCAACGCAACAGATGTCACGTCAATCGGACACCCGGTCTGTGAGATATTAGCCTTTTGTTTCAGGGGCCCTGTTGGATTCGTTTAAGAACCATCCCAACCTTATCTCAACTATACCCCGAACTCTAGTGGGGTATACTAAAAGGGACCGTATCTCATCAAGATTACCAGAACCTTTGACGACTTGTCAAACGGGCATCCTGTGCCACCGATATGGACAATATAAACAAAGGGTCAGTAGTGGGCCTGGGTCTGGCCCGACCTGGTCAGACTGACTCGGCCCAACCCAGTCTGAGCCGACCGGGTTTGGGTCAAACCGGACAGACCTAATGGGTCTGGCCCAGCCCCTTTGGCAGGTATGTCTGCTATGTTAGGCCCGGTCCGCTGGGCCCGGCCAAGCGGACAACAAGGTCGGTTCACCCTAGATGTCGCCACCCAGGCAGCTCGGCCCCAAGGCTGGGGCTAGTTCGGCCAGTTATTCGAGGGGCATGGCCTGGGAGTTCAGCGGCCGTGAGGCCAGTAAGTAGGTATTGCGAAGCTCGGGTAATCCGGCTGGACTCCAAATAAACCTTGAGTATACCGGGCATGCCACGAGAGAGCTGGGCAGGGCGCAGGGCGTGTGGGAAGCGCACGGGGGCTCCGGGTATGGTGTTTGAGGATCCGGGCAGCTCGTGGGGGCCCTTGGCATGGGTGACGGCGAAGCCGAGCAGTGCCCGAGGTGCGCGGGCAGGTGGCGCGGGGCGTGGCGCCTTGCGGGCACGTGGCGCGGGGCGGGGAAGCACCCGAGGAGGCTGGACGAGGCGCGGCGGTGAGCGGGCAGGGGGCGCGGCGGCAAGTACGCAGATAGGCGCGGGGCTCGACGGCGTGTGGGCAGGCGGCGCGGGGTGAGGCAGTGCGTGGGCAGGTGACGTGGGGCAGGAGGGCATGTGGGCTGGCCGGGGCGGGGCTCGGTGGTTCTTTTCTAGAATTATAGGTGTGCCATGGTGGCGGTGCAATTCACGGAGGTCACGGATAGCACGACCTTTGTCGTTGTTTCCTTCGTTATCGTCGCCTCATTTCCATGTCGAAAAATCATTACAAAAGAACCACATAGGGAGTGGGGCCGTGCTATTTTTGCCTGAAACCTCCACATTTAGAGATGATATCTTTTGGCTCTTCAGAATGAAGCTTAATAATTAATTACAACACATTTTATCAGTTTTTCATTCAATGTTGAGAGGAAGAAAATGGAAGAATAAACATGAAATAACCCCTACCTGAATATTTTTCACTCGTCATTCATTGACGTTTGAAGTTGCGATAAGAAGACAAAATAATTCATAATTCATGGCATCCACCACACTCTCCGAATCCTGTGTTGCTTTGGCTACGGAAGGCACTCCACATAGGTTGGATTCTAGGAAAGATGTCGAAGAAGAGATCTGGCATTCTTCACTGTCTTCGTTCTTCGTTAGTGGGAGCATTTTTCGTTGGGAGCACTTTTATCCCAAGCTCCTTTCAATTCCACCAAAAGTGAAATTCCAAAAAAATAATATTAAATTTTTTGTCTAATATTACATTGGCACGCCAATTAAAAAATGATAATTAAAATCCCAGCTCCACCAAATTAAATGCACGATTGTTGTCTCATTAATTTGGAGGATGCCATGTGGCTCTCCTTAAGAAAACACAAGTGTATGGAAAATTAATTGTGGAGGGAGGTCAAGAGGCTCTCCCTCATTAATGAGGGAGAGTGGATCGGTTTCATCCTCCACCATTAATAGGGGTCAGGTATTCCACACCCCTATCATTAATAGGTAGGTTATGCAGCTCGGGTGGTCCCCACCTCAATTATCCTCCCATGGGAGGTTATGATCAGGTGGGGCCACCACCATAACCTCTCATGGGAGGTTAGGTTTTGGTGTTCCCACAACCAACTCCAAAGAGGAGGTTTTAACAAACACACTCAACACATGACAGATTAAAAATAAAATAAAGTGTTGTACATTATTTGATTACTTATTTTTTGAAAAATCCAAAAACTAACCATTATTCTCGATCATCTTCCATCGAGGAGAAATTCTTCTTAAGAGAATACCAGAGCTGCGAGTTCAACGGTGCCCTCAAATTACAGTTTTGAGCATCGACTCAAATTTTATAAAAACCCACTAGTACGTTTACTAAGGGTACTGAAAAAACATCAGAAAATGATTCTGGGCACACCGGGCCTTGAAATCAATCATCGTCAATTTTTGTGGACACGTAAAAATCCAATGTATTTAAGAAAAAAAATTTCATAAAAATTTCTGTTTCTTAACATTCTCCCCACCTCAGGGCTTTACGTCCTCGTAAGCTACAATTCACACTAAGGGAACAAATGGGGATACTGAGCACACATCTAAGCCTTTTGCTCTCTTGTGCTCTCCTGGATGATCTGGTGCTTCTAACGAATCTGCACTAGCGGCATCGACTGTCCACATAAGACTCACTCCTATAGAACCTCAATATCCACTAGAGCATCCCTGAATGTCAACCCATCATCGATGCCCAGCTCCCTATGGTCGATGATGTGAGAAGGGTCGTGCATGTATCTTCTCAGATAAGATACATAGAAGACGTCATGCTCCCAGTGAAACTGAGGTGGAAGATCTGGGCAGTAATCCATCTCGCCTACTATGATAAGGATCTAGAAAGGTCCAATGAACCTCAAGGATAAATTCCTACATCGGCCAAATCTCCATAGACCTCGTCGCAGTGAGACCCATAGGATGGCGTGGTCACCATCCTCAAACTCTAGTGGTCTCTGTATCTTGTCTAAATACTACTTCTTCCTACTCTGTGTAGTCTTCATCCTCTCCTAGATGATCTGCACCTTCTCCATAGTAGCTCGTACCATCTCTTGTCCCAATAGTTCTGACTCCCTAGGGATAGTCCAGCACAATGGTGACCTACAAGGTCGCTCATACGAGGCCTCAAAAGGTGCCATCCCTATTGTGGAGTGATAACTATTGTTTTAAGAAAACTCTACCAATGGTAATTGATCCTCCTAGATGTGACCAAATTCAACGACACAAGCTCAGAGCATGTCCTCGAGGGTCTGAATGGTCCAATCAGTCTGACCATCCATCTGAGGATGGAAGGTGGTGCTCATGCGAAGATGTGTCTCGAAATCTGCATGCAACACCACATATAGCCGGGAAGTAAATTGTGTGTCACGATCATAGACAATAGAAGAAGGTAATCCATTAAAATGCACAATCTCATGCACATAGAGGCGTCCCATGCTCTCTACTGATCCCTGATCTCTGATCGGTAGGAACTGGGCTGACTTGGTGAGTCGGTCGACGATCACCCAAATCAATTCGTGACCCCTGGATGTACGTGGAAGACCCGTCATGAAGTCCATGGATATACCTTCCCACTTCCACTCTAAGACCTATATAGGCTGGGCTAAGCCTACTGGTACCTGGTGCTCTGCCTTCACATGCGAACAAGTGAGGCACCAAGAGACAAACTCTTCTACTACCTTCTTCATACCTGGCCACCAGTGTTGTCGATGAAGGTCCTGGTACAAGTTTTCCACTCCTAGAAGTACCGCTAAAGGGGAAGTGTGGAACTCCCTCAACACATCCTCCTCAAGTGCCACTAGTTCCATATTACATCCTCGGAAAGGAATGACGTGCTCATCACCTTCATTAAATCCATCAGGTGACTGCCCTATGAATATCTGAGCATGTCGTTTCTCGCAGTCAACATCCCCAAGTTGTGCTTCCCTGACTCGCTCATGGAGTGGTTGAGATACCGTAATAGACTATCAAAATGCTTCTCCATCCCTATCCACAATGGATATATGTAAGGTATCCAACTGATATGTTGCCTCTTCTTGCAACTAAATACTAGTCCTTCTACTGAGCGCATCAGCATCAATGTTCCCAATTCTCGGAGTATAGACTATCTCGATATCATAATCCTAGTGGAACTCAATCCAACACCATTGTCTCAGGATCAGGTCATTCTAATAGAAGATATACCTGAGAATCCTGTGATCAGATTAGATTGTGAAACCCTCACCAATTAGACAGTGCCTCCACATCTTCATGGTGAATACTAGTGCTTCTAAATCCATGTCATGGGTAGCGTAGTTCTGCTCGTGTTGTCTTAGCTACCAAGAACCATATGCGATCACTGCTTTCTCCTATATCAGGAAACACCCATGTCCGGTCCATGATGTATCGATTTAAACTACGTAACTTACACCCTTCTCTAGAAGCCTCAATATGTGGGCACTAGTCAACCTCTTCCTCATCTCATGAAATCTATGCTGGAATCTCTCCGTCAACACGAAGGGTAGCCCCATATTCGTTAAGGCTGATAGTGGTGCTGCAACTCTGGAGTGGTCTGGAATGAACCTTCGGTAGTACCTAGCCAAGACCAATAATCTGTGTACCTCTGTTACACTCTTGGTGGCTCCCAAATAGGTAACCCCTGAATATTCTCTAGATCCACTATAACTCCAGCCTCTGAGATGACGTGTCCTAAGAAGGGAACCCTCTCGAATCCAAAACTGGCACTTCAAGTGCTTACAAAAATTCATGTGATATCAGAGTGTGTCCAGTACTACATGAAAATGGTAGGAATGCTCCTCCTTAGTATTCATGTAGATCATAATTTTGGTGATGAATACCACAACAAAGTGATCGAGTATGGATGAAAGATCCTATTAATTAGATTCATGAACACTGCCGGAGCGTTGGTTATGCCGAAGCGCATAACCAAGAACATGTAGTGGCCATAACAACACCTAAAGGCCTCCTTCTTGCACATCCTCATCTTGAACTCTGAGGTGGTGATATCCTGATCCGAGGTCTATCTTTTAGAACCACCACTCTCCCGTAAGCGGATCATAGAGGCCATCATTCCTCGATAGTGGGTGCTTGTTCTTCACAGTCACCTGGTTAAGGCGATGGTAGTCGAAAAAAATGTATCATGCCCATGTATGCCTTCTTGGCCAACAGAATTGGAGCTGCCCAAGGGAAAAAACTGGGCCGGATGAACCCCTTTCCCTGCAAGTCCTCTAGAAGTACCCGCTGGTCGCGAAGCTCAGCGGGTGTCATCTGATGTGATGGTGTAGATATCAGTGTCGTCCCAGGGTACATGTCAATGTAGAAGTCCATCATTCTTGCGAGGAGGTGGTTCTAGAACATCGTCAGGGAAACCAATCGCGTACTGGTCCATTACTAATGGATAAGTCGGACTCTCCCCATCAACTGCTCTGAGGGTAAGGAAAGAAAACTAGTGAGTGATCTGTTGTACCATCCTCCGAGTAAGTATGTCTTGTACTAAAAAGGTTCCCTTCTCACAGGTGAAGGTAAACCTTGTCCCATCCATGTGGACACACCATACTTTTTTCCTAATACAGTCTATCAGAGCATGGACTGTAGATATCCAGTCCATAACAAATATGACGTCATGAGGCCTCAACACCGCAATGAGGAGATCATAGACGAAGCTCTTTCCTCCTAGAGTAAGCTCACACTACAGGCACCCGTGCATAATCATCGAGTTTTATCCCATAAGAGTCTCTAGCCGTAAGGATTGAGCCAATGGCTGTCTTGTAATCTCCTAGATCTGAACAAATATAGTGAAAAAGAAAGAATGACTCGCACCAGGGTCTATGAGAACTAGATCTAAGGTGGAGTCGACAGATCGTACCTCGAATCATCTCCAGAACACCATGGTTGTAAGCCTCAGCTGCCTAAACCTGATATCTCTCCAGTACACCCTATCCCTGCGGTCAGGTGGACCTCTTTGTGGGGGTGGCAGTAGCACTTCGTAATTTCATCCACCGCCAGCTTATCGACCAGCTCCTCTACCACGTCCGCCTGTGCCCTGAAGACCGCCTCGATCGAATCTCTGCCTCTGCCTAGGAGGTCCCTCAACTCTCTGCTGATCATCAATGTGGGGGTTCAGACAGTCATGATCCATGTGACCAAGCCTGCCACATGAGTAACACTGCCTGCTACAAACATGAGTGTCTCTGCTATGTGTGCCCCACACGACCAACCTAGATTCATGCTGTTAACCACATGTAGGTCTGGTCATGTTGGACCTCTAAGAAATTTTCTACTACTAGCTGTAGAGGACTCCAATGCATGTCGGCTAGAGGTGGGTCTCACTGCTGGAGACTGCTCTGCAAGGAAACTCTCCACTAGGAGAGCTCTCTCTAACACACGCTCCTGAGTCGGGATGGTAAGTGAGATCACTAAAGCTCTGATCTCCGCTTGAGTCCATGCTTGAAGGTCCAGGCCCAAAACAACCAGTCCCGTACCATATCAGCGGAGTAGCTCGAGAGGTCGGTGTGCCTCACTGAGTATTGCACCACCATCATGCTACCCTGCCGTAGATGCAGTATCTCCTGTATCTGCACAGCTCGAAGTGTAGCTGGGACAATCTTCGCACGGAACAGGCTCTCGAAGTCTGCCCAAATACGTGTCACCTCATCATGAACATGGAGCATCAAGCTCCACTATATGACTACTACTTTCTGAAGGAGGTTGGTAGCAGTGATCACCATTAAGACTGATAGGGTACCTACTTTCCTGAATACTCTCACCACAGTCTCCAGCCAATCCTCAGCTGCCTGTGGGTCCATCTCTCCACAGAACTTGGGTGTCCTTTGTAACTAGAACCCGTGCAATGTTCTCAAGAGGCGTGCATCATCTGCTACTGGGCCTAGTGGCATCATTGTCCCAATAGTAAGTAGTAATGTTGGTGCCTCTTCTAGTAAAGGGCCATGCACTGGGGCCTTGCTGCTCGGTGGGATGTCAGTGCGTACGACTCTCGGGGATCTAATTAGTCGTCCGTGGGGAGTCATCCTAAAAAAATATGCGACACAGTCAAACGATTTATACCTATTGAGATGGACGGATTGAGATTACTTAAAGAAAAAAACTTCTAAAATCTCACACGCAATTAGTGTGTTTGAGAACTGAGTCAGAAATCAGATGACGGGGTCCTGGTGTATGGATACGTCGGTCTCCCGCAGCAACACTAGACTCCCTGAACTGAAAACCACACTTAGTACCCTTAACACTGCTGCTTTATAGAAAATAAATATCATAGTCCTGTGTTATGCATTAGAACCGACTCCTCTAATACCAATTTTTCATGACCTGTCCCGTGAGGCCCGTATCGTGACTACCCCAAGCCCACCTTCTATAGGATAGGGGATAGAGACTAGCACCAAAGGCATAAATCCCTAAACTGAGAAGGCCTTTCCTTTAAAACTGTAAACAAACACATCAGAGTATAGAACTGGATGAAAAACACTATGTAAAACTATATACAAAAAAAGTGATGGAATGTAAAAATGGGACAGAAATACAAGCCCAACTGTAAAGTACTAGTACAACTGAAAAAGGGAAAACATCTAAATGGTAAAGAGTAGCTCATGGATCATCCTCCGGGATACAAACCTGAAGGGTAGGAATAGATGGCCACCTTAGCACTCCATGTCCGTCAGACTCTTCTGTGTACCGACTCATCGTAAAGTCCACCTCTGAGTACCATCCAATCTTGGCACTCTCTACCTCCGTCAGCACTGTCCATCGTCTGCATCCAACACAATGTGGTGCAGGCATAGCTCGTGCAGGGGTGAGTATAATGATACTTAGTAGGGACCCCGAGACATTCATGGTCTCTCAAAATCCAACAAGGTTAAACCACAATGTATGAAAACAACGGATAAAAATTTCTTCTGTATATGCCCATACATATACCTAAGTTATCAAGTAACCTATCTCAATCATGAGGAAACACAAAAGTCAAAGACCCATCTCAAACATGTATTTTTATTATCGAAACCACAAGTGCTGGAGAACTCTTACTCAACTGAGTATATTGGGCCAGCCGCGTCACATAAAGGTGCTTCCCACTAACCATGGATAGATGAGGTACTCCTCCTGTTGAGTACCGTGGGTCTGCTACATCACACAGAGGCGCTCCCCACCATGGGTCTATCACCTCAAACAGAAGCGCTCCCCCTAATAGCCAGTAGATGTACTCCTCATGTCCAGTACCTTGGGTAAGAGGCGCTGACACAGAGGTTCTCATCCTCCATGGGTTAGCCTTGTCACACAAAGGAACTCCCCAATGGGCAAGTTGAGTCTCTCTAAGTCTAATCGGTTAAGCAGTCATCAAGTCTCAACAAGCTACTAGGTCTCCGTACTCTGTCTACTCATCACCATGAGGCTCCGACTAATGATCTACTGGTCGATACACCATGTGTCACGTAGTCTCATGTAGATGTATATCATATGGCTGCCACGTCATAGGGGTCTCAACGCAGCAAACTACGCCTCAATCGGACGCTCGGTCTGTGAGTTATTGGCTTTTTAGTCCCGATGTGTCGGTTGGATTCGTGTACGAACCAAACCGATCGTATATCAACTATATGTTGAACTCTAGTGGGGTATTCTCAAAAGGACCATCGCTTATTGAGATTACCAGAACCACTGACAGCTCGTCAAATGGCCATTTGGTGCCATATATATGGCCAAAGTAAGCAAAGGGACGGTAGTGGGCCCTGGTCCGGTCCGATCAGGTCGGACCGCCTCAGCCCAACCCAGTCTAGTCTGACCCGATCTGGGTCAACCCAGACAGAACTGATGGGGCTATCCGAGCCCATTGGGTGGGTCTGTATTCTATTGTAGGTCCAGTCCACTGAGCTCGACCCAACAGAATGCGAGAGCGGTTCGGTCCGGATGTCGCCACACAGGCGGCTTGGCCCGAAGTCCGGGGTCGCGTCAGCCAGCGGCGCAAGGGGAGCGGCTCAGGAGATCAATGGCCGACAGGCCAGCGGGCAGGCCGCGCCAGGTGTGAGTAGGCCGGCTAGATTCCGGATAGGTCACGGGAATACCGGGCATGGTGTAGGGGCAAGGGGCAAGCAGACAACGTGTGGGGGCACCAGGCAGGGCGTCGACGGAGCTAGTCAGCACGCTAGGTTGTCGGGAAGGGCATCAGTGGAGCTAGGATGTGTGCGGGGGGTACCAGGAACGGTGAATTGGGAGCCAAGAAGCACGTAGGGTTGGCGGGCTGGGGGAGAGGGGTGTGGTGGTGCGCAGGCATGTGTTACAGGGCGTGGCAGTGCACTAGCAGTCCAGCGAGGGGGGGGGGGGGGAGGGGGTTGCGGGACGCCGGCGTGGGGCACGGTGGTGCAGGGCTGGCCGACGCGGGGCACGGCGGTGCGCATGCAGGCGGCGCAAGGCATGGCGGCACATGGCGGTGCAAGGCCAGAAGTATAGGTTTGCTGCGGGGGCGGTGCGGTGTGCGGAGGACGCAGGTAGCGCACCCTTCGTCATTTTTGTATTCATTGCCCTTGCCACATCATCATGTCGAAGAATCATTATAAAAGATCGATAGAGGGAGTTATGCCAAGATAGTTTGGCCCGCACCCTCAGCATTTAGAGATGATATGTTTTGGCTCATCAGAAAGAAGATCAACAATTAATTACAACACTTTGTATCAATTTTTCATTCGATGATGAGAGGAAGAAAAGGAAAGTATCAACATGCAATAACCCCTACCTTAATATTTGTCGCTCGTCATTTGTTTATGTTTGAAGTCATGGGAAGAGGACGAAAGAATTCATCGTTCGTCATGTCTGCCAAGATCTCTGAATCCCATGTTGCGTCAGCCATAGAAGCTGCTCCACGTCCGTAGGATTTGAGGAATGAAATCGAAGAAGAAATCCAATGTTTTTCACATTATTCATTCTTCGTTGGGTGGAGCGTTTTTCGTTGGATTCAATTTTCTCCCAAGCTCCACTCAATTCCACCAAAAGAGAAATTCCAAAGATATAATATAAGATAATTCATCAAATATTACATTGGCAGACCAATTCAAAAAGGATAATTAAAAACCTCGCTCCACCTAATAAAATGCACAAGTGTTGTCTCATTAATTTAGAGGATTCCATAAGGCTCTCCATAATAAAATACAAGAAATGGAGTAATTAGTTTCACAGGGAGGTCAATAATCTCTCCCTCATTAATGAGGGAGAGTATAGAGATTTCATCCTCCACCATCAATAGGGGTTAGGTGGTCCCCACCCCTATCATTAATAGGGAGTTTATGCGGTTCGGGTGGTCCCCACCTCAATTATCCTCCCATGGGAGGTTATGCTATGATGGTCCCCACCAGCATATCCTCTCATGGGAGGTTAGGGTGTGGCGGTCCCACCACCATCTTCAAAGGGGATGTTTCAACCGACACACTCAACACGTGGTAGCATAAAAATAAAATAAAGTTTCGTACATTATTTTATTATTTTTTTTAAAAAAATCCCAAAAATAACTTTTATTCTGTATCTTATACCATCAAAGTGAAACACTTCGTAAGAGAATACCTGTGCTGGGAGTTCAATGGTGCCCTCAGATTTCAGTTCCCAGCACATGCTCAAACGTTATAAAAACACGCTCGTACGTTTACTAAACGTACCCGAACAAAACATCAAAAATTGATTTCGGGAACATCGGGCCTCAAAATCAAGTGCTTTCAATTTTCACGGACTCATAAAAGTCCCATGTATTTATGACAAAAATTTCCATTGAATATTTGGGTCATTACATTAAACATGGATAGATTAGTCAGTGCCACCAAGAGAAGATTTTAACATAACCTGAAGGATTGAATTACGTGGTTCATGTGTTCAGATATTGTGGTTGCTGGGGTTGTGTGGTGTTCTTTTTGTTTTTTGGGTTATAGAATTTCATTTGGTGTGTTATTGTCTTAGGGGGTTTCCACTATATCATTCAAACAATAAAATTTGTTTTGTCATTGAACATTGATGTGCATAGTAAGTTGCAATGTTTCATTTGTATCAGGATCATGAGAGGAATCTCTTGGGGTGTTGGTTCAGACTACTCATCCATCAGGGCTTGGTTTGGGATTCTCATGGGTGAGAATAGATTGAGATGTATATGATATAAGGGACCTCACCTCCTCGATCCATTAAATTATGAAAATATTGTGTTTGTGTGTATTGGGAGGTCACGCTGACTCATTTCAAGTGTTTGCTAAAAGTACACTTTTTCCAATGGCGTGTCAGGACCTATAGGTCATGAAGGTTGGATTTAATGATTACTCACATTGGTATGCCACCAATGGAGTGTTATACCTGGTGATTCAGAATTTGGAATAGAATTGGTAACTCGAGAGGGTGATTTGGGACCAGTGATTTAAAATGATGACTCTCACAGGCGACTCACAATGGTGACTCTGTGATGAAATTTCATGTTGGTAGGATGCGCTGGTAGGTCGCGGACAGTGAGTCTTCCAATATTGACTCATCTAATGGTGAGTCACAGAACTATGACTCAACCACATGTAGCTTTTCCAATGGCGATTCATTCAATAGTGAATCATTCAATGATAGCTTGTCCAATGGGGAGTCTCCCAAGGGACTCGCACCCTTGACACTCAGTGGTGACTCACCTAACATTTATTCATGTACAAAAGTTTGTTAACAATACAGAAATATGCAGTTTTCCATGATTTCGGTAGTTTTTCACCTTTAGAATATTATTTTATGTAAAATTAATTTAATACCAAATTTAATGTTTGTACAGTCTTTTAAATTTTTTTCTTCCATCTATATCCATAATTCGTAAAATGTTTTCAAATATTCATGGTCTTGTTCAATATTTACTAAAAATGTTTTTCAAAAATCATTCCCCCCATTGATTTGGTTTCTGGCCTTTCTAATGTTGATATCTTATCTTCCTTGTCTGTTTAGCTTTCTCATGGTACTCGACCCCAAATAACAATTCCTCGCTAAGGAGTTTCGAATTGGTGTTGCAGTATTGGGTTTTGTTTTTGTGGATTATTTTCTTGTTTCTTGTGAACCTCCTTTTTTGGCATAAAAAGGAAGTGTTGGTTGACTATTCATTGAGTTAGGGATCCCATTATCTCTCTTTTGTTTGTGTATCATGAAGTGTAGTTGTATCCATTTCTTCATTGCGAAATAGATGAATACCAAATTAATTATGATAATTTAATCTGTTTACTATAAACATATATGGATGATAAATTGGAAAAGGATCCTACTATTTTAATTATATTATGATTATTATTTTAAATTATATGTGTTATATGCATACTAAAAAACAGGGTTATTGGTTGTCCTTGTTTTAAAACCTTTGATGGATTTTGTAACCTTATTATTTCTATTTTGATGAACGGTTTTGTATTTTGGAAAATTTTAAACCATGTAAATTTGGTCAAAAAAATAGATTCTCTAGGATCGGACATGATCTAAGATAACTCTTTAATTAACGAGTGAAAATTAAATAAGTGATATTCTATTAAATATAGTAAATATTCTTTGTATGGTGGGTATTGAGTTATGATGTGGAAATTTCTATGTGTATATGGTGTGGATATGAATCAGGGTTGCTAATAATGGTTTTCATGGGTGTTTTATTTTTCAGATGAGATGTGATGTTGGGTGTGACAGTAATTTTTGGGGTTTTCTCTATTGAGAGTATGGATTGTGATGTATGAATTTGAAGAGTGATTGTGGTAGTGGATTGTATGGGTAATTCTCCTGGAGATTCTCTATGAGTAGCATGCACTGATCATCACTTTGTGTCTCTTGGGAATGGTTTTGTTAAACCATGAATGTGTGTTCAACTTAGTGTAAATATGAGGTGGGATAATTTAGAAAAGTTATCATTCCTCATTGTTACTTCATTGTGATGTTTTCTGTGGTCATTGTTACATATTTTTAAGGGTAGTTATGGATAATATAAATACATAATAATGTTAAAATTTGATGACATGGATTGGTACATGGGATGAACTTTGACAATGAAATTCTAGACTATGGGTTTTATAAATAACTTTGGTTAATTATAAGCAATAAAATAAATGGGTAATTATTGAAAGGGCTTTGTGAAGCTGCTTTAATTTTATTATCTTGTGATGTGACCATCACATTTACTAATAGAGGATGTAGTTGTTCTCAATCCTATATGTCGGGTTTGAGTGATTGTTACTTTATATATATGCATACAGAAAATGTTCTTGTGATATCATTGTACCCTTGGTTCTAGTCACTTCCACAGGTCCTAATGGAGGCCGGACTTTGGGGTCTTTATATGAATTCCTTCATTTATAGCTCAGGAGGGGTATCTTTGGAGGGATGGGTCGTGGAAAACTATAAACAATTTTATTTAAACAATATACAATTGAAAACTTATTTTCAAAATATCTCATATTCAAAATAATATTAAAAAATATAAATTTAAATAATATGGGGAAAAATATTTCCATTAAAAAGAACCATATAAAAATAATATGGTATCTTCAATTATATAAATGTTATTATGGTAGGTTATTATGTTTATGTTTTATATGTTAAAATGAAACTAAATGTTCAGAATAAAATTTTTCTAAAACTGCATAGGTGAGATAAAGAGAATAAAATTACATTCGTATTATTGTTAGTGTCAAACATTTCTGAAAATATATTTAATTAAATCATTTTTAGATTCCAACAAATATAAAAAATGTTTTTGAACATTGTTTTTGAATAAAATGGATTTTTGACTACATAGTTAAAAAAATATGGTTTATCGTAAAAACATACTCTTAATCATTTTTAGTACGACAGAGAATAAAAGTTATATTATTAGCTTAAAAATTTAATGAATAACCATAGTGTAATATATTATAATAATTTTATTATATAAATTTTATTTAATTATTCCATGAGTACTGTTAATAACTACCCCATATAATGAGGATATTATGAAATAAACCCAAACCAATTTCTTATATATTGAATCATATGCCCCATGAAATGAATAATTTTACTCCAAATTATTAACACTATTAATATAAATTAATTAGTGATATTAAATTCTGAAATGTGTACTATACACCCCAAAAAAAGAATTATGTGTTCAATATTGGGTTTGTCTCATAGAAGTATAAGTGAGCTAAGAAACACGTGCCTCACACAACATTTCAGTTGAACGTACATAAGAAACCTATATATTGTACTTAAAAACCTTATTACCTTACAAAAGAACTATATTTATTATTATATTATCATGTACGGTCCTTTTATTCTATTTTACCACTTGATCATTCATAATCATTAATTCATCTCATTATTTTAAGTGTTAATTATATTGTCTTATCGTTCATCATTTGTAAGGAATTATCTAATAGATGAAATTATTATATTGTACTATATTAACCGGATTAATTACCATTAAATAGTTTATATTTTAATAAAAAAATTAAAATTTTAAATATATCATTTAAATGTATATCAAAATTGAACTAGGATTTCTTAATTGAAATGATATGTAGTATCTTCACATGATTAATGTCTTCATTTTTCAAAGATCATAATATAACAACGTAATATAAATGTTTTTCATTAAAAAAAATTAATAATGTATTATATACTATATTGTTTCAATATTATTATATATTTAATTATCAGACACATGTAATGGTGATGAATTAGAGTCACATCCCATTATGAGGGAGGTAGTACACATGTAAACAATCGATGCTATCATTTTTCAATGTTATATTAAAAATAATTTATTACATTTTATGTATGATAAATATGTTATGAATATATTAATAATATAATATATATCACCTATATTCATTAAAATTTCCTTTTTTATCTCATAGGTAATGACTTAGTGAAAAAATGAACCACATCGCTTAACAAGGTGGCAGTTAGTGAAACAAATGATGAATGTTATTGCATCCCCGAAGGAATATAAATTAAAAATGGTAAATATGATAAAAGATAAAAGATTTATAATTATATTATAAATAGAATATCTGTTCATATGATCCATCATCATACCTTACATTTATTTATGGTATTTGAAAAATGGAATCAATTTCAAGGATGTATTCCACCATACAAACAAATGATGATTTGGTAACCAATTTTTTGAAAGTGGGTATGGCTGTAGGTAATGCCCTTATTGAAAAACAATCTCTGTATGTGGGAGATACTTATTTAATTACATCACCATGTTTTAATAATATCGTAATGTTTTTGAAATAGAAATATAATAAAAAACTAGTTGAATAATGTTACATCTTCATCGGGTATCCTCCTTAGGATTTCAACAAATCACTGTAGTGATAGATTTCTTACCAAAATCTGGCTTCCATGAATAGTTGATGGATGTTATTTGGGTTTTTATTATTCTAAAAACCAATTTTATTAAGTGAATAATACTAGATCATGGGGATTCCTATTATAAGTGACGTGACTAGTACACTTCAAAATTTTGGAATGAAAAATCCGAAAAAAAATTAATTCAATGAAACAAGGGTAAAAACTGATTATCCTTAATAATTATACATTAATGGGTCAAATAATGGCCAAAAAAATTGATTCTAAACATGATAAATGTCAATATAACTATTAACATTTATTTTTTACACCTTGGTATATTAATTTTTCCAAAACCATGGAAAATAATATTTATCACTTTACTTTTCATTCTGAAAAAAATGAATTTAACACATTAAAAAAATCTGGAAATTCATAATATAGACTCAGTTTTTCAAAAATAAAAAATCCAAACCACTTTTTTTTTAATTTTATATTATTCCCTTAGATAAGATAATAAATCTATTTTATGAATAGAAAATTTTAAAAATTTTACAAGGAATTTATGTGATTAAAATAAACAAAATTTTATTAAAATATATATATATAACCTATTAGTACATTAAACCAAATCCAAAATGATACGTATTGTTTTAAATAATTTAAATGAAAACCAAATTTTCAATTAAAATTATGTATTTTTTTTCAAATAATCCCAAAATGATACTTTTCATAAAAAATCCCTAAATTTATCCCTAATATAATTTTGACACTCTGATGTAAAAAATTATGATCACATTTTTGAGTAAATATTAAGTTTGATTGAAAATTAATTTCCTTTTTTGTGTCCATTTAATGAATAAATATTGTTTTTAGAAAAATATGACATTTCCATATAAAATATTTATTATTCATATTAGTGGTTCTTTTTTTAATTCTAATAAAAATATTAATATAATATTTATAGTCTAGTTAGAACTAATAACAACAACAAACTTATTGGAAATACTATAATAATATAATATATTTTGGTTCATTTCAACTCTAGGTCTCGTGCTCTTAAAACTATCAAAGATATATAATTTATTTTAGAATATATTTTTTCTAAAGAATCTGTTGTTACATTTTGATCTAAAATTGGAGTAATTAATCATAAATCATTTTAAAAACAATTATATACTATTAAAATATCAGGGTGTTACATGAGTATAGACCTAGTCCCACCCATGCTTCCATAGAATGATGATAGATTCAAGACTAATACAACTATTTTCAAGGTGATTACCAATATATGGGTATATAAAAGTGTCACATGCACTATATTTGGTTTCGATAGCGATGTATTTTATATTAATATAAATTACATTCAATTCAACAGAAAATATGATTGTTTTTTAATAATTCAATAGGGTTATTATTAAAATCATTTTGTTAAATATGGAATCAAAACAATATGAATGATAACAATGTTGATTTATAAATACAATGTAATTAATAGAAAAATATATTATAATTATTTCAATTTAATTTAATGCCCTATGAAAAAAGAAATAATTATTATATATAGAATGAGTTTTAATGATTTTAAAGTAGATAGAAACACCTATATATGAATTGGGTTGTGAATCAACATAAACCCATTTGGCAGATGGGATGAAAAATTATATTAAAATGGAATGAATAAATTTAGTTATGTTATACAACTACAAATAAAGTCAATATATATACCATAAAATGTAAATTGGGTTCACAATAGAAAAATTTCCTAAATAATCGAATTCAAGATCGAAACAAATACAAAGAAACCTATGAGTGAAGAAAACTATAATCATGTTGTTTAAAAATAAAACTCAAATAAAAATAACAATGAGGAACAATGATTCAAATATTTATTAACATTATGATAAAAACATCCAAAAATTTTAGTATAATTAAATTTATGTCTCATTATATTCATCTTTGATAAAGGCTCATACCTTTTTTCCTAAAATCCATTAACGTATTTTATCCCATTGTATGACAATCACATATGTCATAATCACAAAAATAAAAAAAATAAAACCTATTTGATTTCATATATAATAATATATATATATATATATATATATATTCTATCTCTAATTAAAATTATATTATCTAATTTTCCAAATTAGGTTTAAATAATTTTATTGTTAAAACTAGACTCCTAAAAGATGAATATTTATATATTATTATCCTAAATTACATTATTTCTATATAATACAATAATATTTAATAGATAACTTGAATATATTGATAATTTTATTATATCATTCCTTAATTATTTTCTTTAGTTGTTGTAAATGGGGAATAAGTGTTAGTTTATTTCATTAATTTCAAGGAATGAATATGAAAATATAAAATCAATTAAAATTATAATTATGCCATCATAGAATCAAAAAATAAATTTTATATTCTTATTAGCATATAATTTCATTTTTATTTATAATTTTTTTGTGATTATTTTCAGTGTTTTATAGAATCATACAAGTTGGTCTTTATAAATTTTCAATAATAAATAATATATAATTAATGAACCATTATAAAAATGAAGGTTCTTTACATTATACATAATATGATTATTATGGTTGAATAAAGATTTTTTTTGTAATAACATATAGGTGAATTATAATTAATAAGGAATTATAAATAATAAAAAAGATGAATGGAAAATATATACATCAATTCATGAGTGTAATTGTTCTCACACCACACACCTAACCTTTTTGTCTATATAAGAATGTGAGGAAAATAGCGTATATAAAATATTTTATATTCAATAGTAATAGTTATATCATAACTTTAAAATTTATTCATCATAAAAATCCTTAAAAATAACCTTTATATGATATTAAAATAAATAAATCAAATTTTTTTGGAGGTGGTATTTTGGGAAAAATCACTATTGATATTTGTATTTTTTTTCTTAATTGATGGAGAAGAAAATATAATTGGTATTCCATTCCTATAATAACATATAAGATTAATAATAATAATGATTTCATTAATTTTTTTATTTATATATGATGTTATGAATATGAATACTAAGATGGATAGATAATGAAGAAGCTAATACCTATATAAATGGATTGTGTTATCTCTCAGAAATATCCTTTTAAATTAAGGGCTCAAGGTAACTATTTGTGACCATAAACCTAAGTATTAAGTATAATTTTTTATAATGATTTTTTTTTGTAAAGAGTAAATCATATTTTGTCAGTTTGGAATCATATATATTAATTGAGTTCCTTTTCTAATTGAATAAAACGAAAATATTATGAATAATATTTACATTTCATTGAAATAATTACAAAATTTTGTTTCTATAAAATCAATTAGAATAAAAAATTATTTTTTAGGGTCTGAATTTATTTATAAATCAATATCCATGAATTTAAACAAATTTTCAATAAATATTTTTGTAACTAATTATTAAAATTCTATATTTTATCAAATTTCTTTGACATTTGTCTCATGTTTTGAACTAGTAATTTATATTTTATTATAAATACATGATAACTCATTATACTAATATATTATTTATAGAACATATATGTAGAATTTATTTAACCCATTTTAATATATAAATATAAAGATAAATAAATTTTCAAATAAAACAAAGTATTTATAACTAAAATATCTACTATAGAAAATCAAAGTATCCAGAGTCAATTATTATAATCAATATTTCATATTGATTAAAAAATATAATAATGTAAATATATTTATATGAAGATTAAAATATGATATAATAATTTTTATATATAAGTAAACCCAATATTTTGTTAGATAAATTTAGAAAAATATTAATATATAAGTTCTTTCTGAAAAACTCTTATACAATTATTACAATAATAATCTAAAATTTAGATAATCTAATTTTCAGTTATAAAAATAAATTTTTCAAATATTCATAATATGGGATTTCTAATTAAGATTTTTAAATAAAATTAGATATATTTAAATTATAAAACTAATATTATTTCATGTTAATTTTCTTTGTATAATGAATTAAAACAATAATTTTTTTTTGGAAATTGTGACTTAAGATTGAAAGTATATGTATTTTGTTTATCAATTATAAATAAACTTTATAAAATTATAATGATACATATAATTCATTCAATTGATAATAATAATGGTATTTCTTATTTTAAAGAACATTTACATCATAGGGATTTCATAAATGTAAATTTTTTAACAAAAAATGTTCTTCAATATTTTTCATTAAATCATTCCTTTAAGAAAAAAAGAAAAAACTACGTCATATACTATAATCATGATAATGTTTTGAAAAATGGAATTTATTTTGTAACATGAAATATTAATCATTTTGAAATTAAACATTTTTAATATACTAATAATTCATTTTCTTTAGAGTGTCCATTAGGTCATAATTTAGGATATTTTGTTATATTACTATATTATGGTCTTAGGTATTACATTTAATGTAAAAAATTTAATATAAAAATAAATCCAAAATCTATTATTTTTTTTAAAATAGTTTCTCTAGTAATTAAGTTTTTCATAATTCGTTACCTATAAATGGATGCCTAACCATATATAAATGTTCCAAAAGACTATTTACAATTTCTACCCAATTTATCATATTTTAATATCCATAGTACTATAATTTAACCTTTAAAGGGTAACATTATATTTACAGTAAAAATATATTATTATAAAAATTAAACAGTCAATTTGTTTTCATAATTTAATTATTAACTATTATAAATAAAATTAATGTTATTCAATAATTTTATAATGTAAATTTTTTTGAGATAAATAACCCTTCAATATTTATTAATTTAATAAAATAAATTGAAAAATAACAAATATTTATATTAAAATTATTTAAAAAAAAACCCCATTTGGATATTAATGGATTTTATCACACCAAACTAATACAAATTATTTATCCTCTTAAAAATTAATTTTAGTATTATATTTATATTTAAATTAATTTTAAAAAATTATAAAAAGTGAAAATAATTTTGTTTAATTAATAAGAATATTAAAAATAAATTAATTATTATGATATAAAAGGTATGAATTATAAAATATTTTAACTAAATATTATATTTTTATATCATATCATGATAATTTATTATGTACCATTTATATTATTTAAAATTGTATTAATATTAATTATCAAATTTCTATTTAAATATTGGATTCCAATATATACATTTACCATATATGAAATTACCATGAATTAGATTTCAACCCGTTAAGTGGCTATATTTCCAATGAATGTATATAAACTGATCATATTTCATTTAAATATATTTCCTCACACATGTCCCTAAAAATGTTCATCTTAGACACATACATCATTCTATATTTTTATTATATCATTATTGTTTATGTTATATTTGTAGTTATAAGATAATGTAAAAAAATAAATGAAATATAAAGAAGATAGATTCCCTTTTAATGTTCTTAAATTTTTTAAAAAAAATTATCCTTTATGATTTCATTAATGTTCATTCAAAATTATTTATTTTAATTTATTACATTTTATCAATCATTTTAAATACAAAAAATTATATCAATATAATTTTACCATTCTATATTTTGTTTCAAATTTACACTTAAATCAAATATATAGATCAATAAAAACATTATTCTCATAATGGAAGAATAAATATATTGGAATTTATCAAAATTAATTAACCAATACCGACCGAATAGTAAAATTACTATTAGAATAAAAGTATAAAATTTATGAATGGTAATATGGCAAAAAGAATAGTTACATCACATATGAATGTACAGATTATATTTTAATATTTTATAAATGGAAAATTTAATATATTTATATCATAGTGTAAGTAGAAAATATCTAAAAATCGATACATTAACTGTTGTTTTTTTAAATAATAATGTATTTAAAATTTTATAATCAATATATTTATTTAATATAAAATTTATATTTATAAAATATATTCTTAAATTAATATTTTTTTTCACTATTAGTATAAAATTATTTTATTTGAACTTAATGAACTTTTCATTGTATTATAATGTCAGTTATAGTATTAGAATCTGTATATTTTGAATAAATAATGATTTTTATTTAAAATAAATAAATTTCACATTTTTAGAAAATTAATTACATGTAAAAAATATATTTATGAAATATTAAAAATAAAATTATTAAGGTGAATCTTTAATATTTTTCTAAAATTAAGTATTTATTTCTGAATAGTGAAAAACTATAATTTATTATATATTCTAAATAGATGATTTATGACTCATGGATGATGTATTAATGAGATAATAACCCATTATTTCAAAAAAAAATCATAGTTTCTTAACTATATTTTATCCCAATATTGGCAAAAATTGACAGGTTTAAAAAAAACAAAAAATGAATAAAATAATAAAAAACATCTATCGTCTCCTATAAATTTCAACCATAATCACCAATTTCTTATATCCTCAAAATGATTTAATATTTTCAATATTCTACACAATTACCTTTTCAATCCTCTTACCTAAATAAAAGGGCTACTAGTATCAACATAATATCAAACCCATGTTTCATTTTATTATTCTGAGTGAGACATCATTCAAGAGGTAAAGTCCTAAATCTCTCTATTTTTATTTCATATACTTTTATAAAATCCATAAATGTCCAATAATATGTTTAATGATAACATTATTATAATATATATAATTTAATTTAATTATATTAGTGTAATATCTGTCAATAAATATTTTCTCCACTCAAATTTTTATTATAATTAAAACAACGGTAAAGATATGTCAATTCACCACCATTATGGATGTTGAGGATCTGTTTTCCATTACAATGTTAATGGAATGTAATAAAATCAATATTATAGTTAGAATATTTTTTTAGTGTGTTATAAATTTATATACATTCTAGGACTCTTTTAAAAAAATAATATTAAATAAATGTAAAAATGTTTGTGATGGCCACAAAACTAGCCCACACAAATTAATCATTTCTAATCTATGTTATATCTACAAAATCATCCTCTTGTAATTTTTTATAACTGAAAAATTATTATTTATGATTTATGAATATGTCACTTCATTCCACTTATGTATTATTTCTAACATTTGTGAAGATATCCTTGAATTTTAGTCAATGAAACAGACAACAAACTAGAAAAAGAAAACTCCCATAATGATGAAATTTAAATAAAAAAATAATCAACCTGCCCCTAAATAAACATAATAAAATTTAAATCAATCAAATAAATGAATACAAGGTTCTTTGGTTTTGTAACTAATGAATATACTTTGATTATTTTGGATGTTACATGTATATGTAGAATAAATATTGACATTAGGAATGTTGATTCTCAAACCCAACACGCTTTCATTGGGTTATACATAGGTGAATCCAAATTTCTAGGTGGATATTCCATTAATTCCCCTTATATATAATTTAATTTTATAACATCTTTAATCTTCAGTATACTCATGTTTCTAACCACATTTTATGACAAATGTAATGATTTTCAAAAATAACCCATTCATCTAATTCATATCATGACTCCCCATGAGATTATTTCTTCCTCACCCAAGTATGATGATTCTTATAACATATCTGTCTTTCCCATTATCATTTGGGATCAAAAATTTATTGTTTAGAATATATCATTTATTAAATTATCATCAAACATATTTTATTTCAATGGGATATTTTATGAATAATAATTATAATTAATTTTATGTGTAATGCATTATTATGTATATTTTATAATATGACTTCTATTAAAGAAAATATATAACCCTCCATTTCATTGAGTAATTTTATTTATCTGATGATACGATGTGTATTATGTTTTAACATAGTGATAGTATTTTATTAAAATATTATTTTTATGATTATTCACATATTTAATGTGTAAACCATATTTCTTCACTGTTAACAATTTTATATCTTAATTGAACACTAATACATGATGCTTTATTCTTATATATTTCCATATTCCATGAACTTATACATTGTTTCGATCGTTATGATTATAATGATCCTATAGTTATGTTTTCATGATGTCGGTAATTATTTCTCATCTTTTATTGATTCATAACCCATTTTCATCCTCTTATATGACTTTTAAATTTCTAGTCCTCTTTGATGTATATCACCAATTGAATATGTCTACTATGAAAAATGTGACATTTAAAGGGATAAATAATTTGATTTTAAATTAAATTTTATGGTTTAATATTGTGGAAGTTATGTTTGGCCTAATTATCCCATGAAAGTAGATATCTTGATCCTATTTTTGTAATTATACTATGTAATTTATATTTAAAAATATATATTATTAATACAGTTGAATGGTATAACAACTAAAATTGTTATTGGGGAATGATTTTATTAATTTATATAATAGTTTTAGTGAATTATAGTGAAAACCAATAGGATAAGAATTCGAATATGAAAAATTGATTTGAAAAAATAAATAACAAAGGAGTAACATAAGATATGGCATTATTGATAATTATGTTAATGGATAAATTATTCATGTTTTATTTACATATTATTTATATGATGATTTTATATTTTACAAACTATTTAGAATTTGGAGAACCCATACCAACAACCCATTAGATGGACAATGCAATGATTGTTTGGATGACATCCCCAATTCCATGGGAGGTGGAATTCAACTCTTCATGAAAATATTCTATAAGCTATATCACTAGGTG
This sequence comes from Viscum album, assembly GCA_963277665.1. Taxonomy (NCBI): domain Eukaryota; kingdom Viridiplantae; phylum Streptophyta; class Magnoliopsida; order Santalales; family Viscaceae; genus Viscum; species Viscum album. Next base: position 12,077,940 of record OY728151.1, on the reverse strand, counting down.
TATAGATACTTAAACCACATTGAATATCCCTCACCACCTATGAAGGATAAACAATCCATTGATTCATTTGTGAATAAATGACCATAAATGAGCAGTGTATCTTCTAATTCACGTATCACAGAATAGTGGGTTATCATAATAGAAAAGATAATTTCTATTATCCCTTCTTTGAAGAAGGGGAATATGATTCTAGTTGTCTATAATTTTGAACTAGTATCCATTTAATGGTTTGTAAATCAAATAAAACACAAATAATAGAGAATAAATGTAATATATGGTGTTCAAAGGTGATAAAAACATATTTGAATAAGTAATTTACCCAAACTATTTGATCAAGCATAGAGAGAAAATGTATATATTACATGAAAAAGGATTCTGAATATAACATAGATTATAAAAAAGAACAAATGTATTTCAAGATATTCTATAGGTTTTATTATCAATAATGATATATAAATAGATAGATTACTTGGGGGTTTAAAACTAGATTTTATTACATGCCCTATCCATATAGGACATTGGCAGTTATGAAGATATGCTGCATTGTGATTTCAAATTAGATATTTGGTTTGGGTAATGAAACCATATATATTGATAAAATTTATTAAGAATTTATATTTATTATATTGATTCAAATTAAAATGGAGGAATGTGCATCCAACATTATAGGTTTCAAAATTTTATAATGAAACAACATAGGAATTGAGTCACATGTATATATAAAATATTCAAGTGTGGGAGAGAAATCCATAATGCTCATGAATGTTGGATTATCATAATGAAGCTACCAAACATAATGGAGTAAGGGAGATAATCATCCATGGTTCAAATCTTCAACTATATAGAGAATGATAATTATAGAATAAAGTGAACTAAACAAAGATTTCTTGAGGGTAATATGATTTATAAGCAACCAATGAAAAAAGAATAATGGGTATTATTGTACCACCCATAAAACTGATGTGGAGTAATAAAATTACGTTATATAAGGTAGAAATTTTATTCAAAACATAATTAAAGAGGTCTTATTTGACTCTACTTCTAGAAATTCAATTATATCAGTTAATTGTTTTAGAAATGTTAAATTCAATACCGATTACCATGAAGTAGAGATATCCATAAGCAAACGTAAAAGTATGATCATCGTAACCCAAGTGTATATGGTAATATTATTCTATTGATTCCCATAATAATTTCCATAGAGTAATTTGATGCTATGATGCACATGGATGGGATCTTTTTATATAGATAACACATCAACTATCAGGAAAATTAAATATTTTTTATTGTATTTATTCATCCTTCGCTTCTTTAAAAATATAATGAATTCAATTAATATTCATTTAAAAATTCTCGAAAATGTGGGAGTTTAATTCCTATGATAACACATAACTCTGTAGAATGTTTGAGACAAAGTAAGTAATCAACATGGTGAAAATTTTAATAACCCGGACCATATCATCACAGATCTAGTTCCATGCATTATTACATTATCTTAATGTAATGATTAGAATCCAAAGGACCCATCATTTTATTAGATGTTGAATCAATATTAAATACAGGAATCTTATATTAAAATATAAAATATAATATACAATATAATTAATTAATTTTGAACACCATTATTCTCCTAGCTTATACCTATACCTAAATCCGAATATATATATCGACATCCAATGTAAAATTAATATAGAAGAATGGGATGATCTCATATTCTTGTTAAGGGAATTAATATAGTGAAATCTATAATAAATAAATATAAACAATAATTAAATATTAAATACTAATAACACCTAACATTAAAAAACTAAGCAAGATAATAATATGAATGGAATAAAAGATGATAAAAATAAAATATAAATAATTCACATGATATATAAAATTTAACCATGATTATTATACTACATAAATAATCAAATTTATTTTCAATAACTAATTTCAAAAAAAAGGGAATGCATAATTTAGGACATCTATAATATATCATCAATCCCTCAGATAACATGTGTATCTAAATGGGAATGTCTTGGGAAAAACACATTCAATATTCTCTCATGAGACAAACTGATGCATCAAAGGTATGTATTTATCTCCACATGAAATTAAATATGCTCAAAACATTCCATATATCTTAAGGGTAAACCACAATCAATATAAACATTATTATTTATAATATCATAAGAAATGTAAATTAATTTCTCATAATATAATAATAATCATAAATCGTGCAAACAAATATTTTCAAATGGTTTAAAAAATATATATCTTTAGTCAATATGAACCTAGACTATTTAATAAAAAATGATAAATAGTATGATAAGATATAATCCTTAATTCATTATAAGATTCCACAATATATATTGACATAGATAAGGGCTGTGATATATTAATGATGGAAAACCATTCAATCATTGAAGTTGCATATTTATTCAATGTTGTCCCATACAAAGGGAAAAATATTATTTGAAAATAAAATTGTAATATTTTAATGGAATTATTAAATATTAAAGAAACATGAAAGAGGAAAATCCAAATTATTCTTTTAAAAAATCAATCCTTTTGATTTTTACGAAATGTATTACTAGAAAACATAAATACACTTTTTTTCAAAAAACATTTAATGAAATTAAAAATATACATAAAATGTACATATTCCTAATTTTACAAAAATATACATATACACGTAAAATAATATAGAAAATATTGATATGGAGAAAATGATTAAGAAATTAAATAATTAAACATTCAAGGTGTCTCATACCAGATTGAACATTTAAATCAGAAGCCCCTTGAAATAATAAGTTTTTTTAAACATAAATAACATTAGAATAAATAATGCCATGATATTATAAATGAATGGTTATAAATATAATCCTCATAAAATATTGTGAGTATATAACCTCCAAATATTCCTATATGAATGAAGATTGAAACAGAATCCCTTGCCACTTTATAATTAGATGGAAAATCCTTTAAAAATCATTACTATAAAAATATTGATTTAATACCATCAAGATAAATATATTAATGATATGATATTGGTAAGGGAAGTGTGTATACCCCATAAAAAAGGAATAAGTGGTGGATAAGGAAAATCTTATATAATTATGCAAATTATTAACATATAACAGAGTTATATTAATATACATCAAATCATATATTACCCCCTTATACCGTTTTAAAACTCTTCTACTAATAATATTAATACAAATCACTGTTTCAGCCATCAAGTACATTGTTTATAATACTTTTTCTTTTGTAAAATATCGAGTTCTATTGCATAATGTATATATATAACAGTTAAAAAATAAAATTAATAGCATAAATATATAATTTATTCATTAAATAATAATTTAGAACCATTTTTTAGTTTTTATTATTGAAATTTTATAACAATTCTTCTTAGAGAATGCATGACGTATGATAGCACGTCCAATGAATTAATTTTTTAAATTATTGTTAAAAGAAATAATATTGTTGTTTTTTAATAAAAATAACACACACAATCATATATTATATTGGAATTATTATTTTAGAATTGAAAAACACATGAAAAAGACATAATAATAAAAATGAATTTAAATGAGTTCGTAAAAACAATTACAACTCATTAGACTTCAATTATATCTATTATATAGAGAAAAAGAGTTGGTGTTTCTCAAGAATCCAAACATCTAGGAATTTGATGTGTTTCATAGGAGAGAAAATATAGAGAGTGCAGTGGATATAGAAGTCTCATGGTGGTGAAATGAAATGAAGGAAGGTGAGTCCTTTTATAATTGAGTTGTGTGGCACCCTTAGAAATCCTAAAAATATTAAATTATATTAAACATATTTTCTATCTAAAAAAATAATAGTATTGAATTATAATTCGAGGTAAAGTTATTATATCACCATACTATAAATTTTTTTACTTGTTTTACTATGTTAAACATTTTCTTATGGGTTAAATTTAATTAACATAATTTTATTTTTATATGAAATAATTAATTTAATATAAAAATGTGGTAATATTTTCATAAAAAATATAAATTATACCATTAATGAATAATATATTACAATTTAGACTAAAATTAATCAATTATTATTTCTCAATAATTTAAATGATTTTGAAAAAATTTAATAAGTAAATATTTTGGAAAACATTTCATTATTTTTAATTTTAATGTTGTTAATTACCATGGCCTTAAGGATAATAATAGAGGAATAATCCTTAAGAACATAAATAAAATGATAATATGTCGTATTAATAAAAAAATTCATTGACAAAATTATTTTATTATATTAAATTTATATCAATATTTTAAAAATCATTTATTTGATTTTTTACATTAAAAAAATAATTGCAGCTTCATTAATGTTTAATTATTTAAGGTAAATATATCTACCCTAAAAATGTATAATAAAATACCATGATATATACATATAGATATTATTTCAAATAAATATTTATACATATTGATATCATTTTAATTACACTATAGTAAATTAAATATAGTTATTGTAATATGAAGGTCGCATATTTTATGTTTCTTTAATAAAATATTATATATACCATAACCGCATCATAATGGTTACTAAAAATAATAAATATATTTATATCATGAAATTATGTTTAATAAGATAAAAATGTAATATTACATTTGTTAGAAATACACATTTTTTCCCATGTGGACACATAATATATATATATATATATAATTCAAAGAAAGTGTCATTTTTTATTTTCATTACCATAAATAATATAAAAGTAATTCTCCTGGAAAATTTTCCAATAAAAAAATAAAATTATAAAATTTGATGTTTAGGGTAAAATATAAATCAATCAATAATATTTGGTTTTGTATTATATTAATTTTATATTCCTTATCATTTTATTTTTTTCCTAAAGTATCCAATATAAACATTATTATGGTAACCAAAATAACCAATAATTATATTAATATTAATAAAACATAAAATAAGAATATACAATAATTTAATTAATTACAAATCCAAATGTGACAAAAAATTAAATATTATAAACACATAAGTTTCAAAATGTAATTTAAAATTAATACTAAAAAATGAAATAAAGAAAATTTTTATAGAAAAATATATTTTTACGAAAACAAATTTACTTTTAAAAAAATAAGATACATGCCTGATTAAAATGTAAATGGTCAGATTATTTATAATTAATTATTTCTTAATTACCATTTATTTCAATTTGAAGTCATAAATTTTCTTTAACAAAATAAACTTTATAGTTTTATAAAATTGAGTTTTTCTCACTTTTCATTGAAAAATAAATATTCTCTATCAATTGTTGCAAATTCACCAAAATATAATTTTATATACTTATTTTACAAGTGAATTTTAGTTATTCAAATACAATTAATCCATGTATAATAATATATATTCAAAACCAGTGTTCCATTAAAAGAAAAAAAACTACGTCTAAACAATATTTCCTTTTATGTGTATAATTGGGTTGATTGTTATCATATGAATATGAGACATTGTCTGCTAATATCAAAATATTTGATTTAATATGTAATAGATAAATTCGATAATGTTTTAAATATTATTCCTTACTTATAACTTAACATCTAGAATATAACGGTCACATTTAAATTGTATATAATTTTTTTAAACTGCATGATTCATGCAAAACGATATATTAAAGATATTAAATTTGAACGAGTCAAAAACTAAAATATTGGAATTGTACATTATATCATCCTTAAATATATTTTTTCGTACAATTATCAATTTAACATCAAAAATTTAATTTTTTATACATGAAAATTCATTTATGGAAATATGATGACATAAAAAGAGTTTATAAATCATCCTCCTAAAAATAGGTAAAGATAACTGTGAATGTAACAAAAATAATGATTTAAAAATACAATAACCTTTGTGAAAAAAGGAAATGGAAGAGAAATAAAACAATCAAGTTTATATGAATGTTGATATAAATTATGGTCATCAGTTATTTAACCATCACATGTTCACAAATATGTAATCTGTTAACAACATATTGAATTTTGAGTAAGAAAAGATAATGAGTATCATTTTATTTCAAAAATAATTTTATTAGTGTTGTGTGGTTATATTATAATCTCGAAAATAAATTTAGATGAAAAAAATAATTATTTATTACTATGTAATAAGAAAAATATAATCCTTTCATATTCAACAAAATATTACCATTTCATTTCATATCCCTAGTTTTGGATATCTAAGTGAATTATTTTTAATGAATCACATTAATGAATCATATCATCAACATTTCATTATTATTCTTTTAAATTGACAATGGAATAGAAATAGATAGGACATTATATCTAGTATAATAAATCATACATTAACCTAAAACCATAATATATATTTTTCAAATTTATCCATTCCATAAGTAATTAATCTTATGATTCCCCAAAAATATGCCTATCAAAAAATGAAATTAATTTTTTTTAATAAATTTCACTAAATTAAAAATTCAACATATAATTTGATTCCCTCAAAAAATATGATAACTCATAATCTTAAATACATAAAATATGAATTTCATGATCTCCATAAATCATAAATAAAACATGAAATAATTCAAAAAAATCTTAGGCTATCAAAAATATTCCATAAGTCCAAATATATTTTAGTCGATAGAAATATAATATAAAATTAACAATTTTATGGTCACCGATAGTTACCCATAGATATACATTTATAATTATTATCTCAACTTCAAGCATGTGGTTAGGGTTATCATTCCAAAATCATGTGTTTTCCAATTTACAAAATTAAAACATAATAACTTCTAATTTTTACTTGTGTAATTTATGACATAATTCCAATTAATTAATGAAGAAGTATTGAAGTAAAATCCCAATATATCTCATTAGTCTTATAACAAGATCATTATTGATCAAATACTAAAAAATATTTTTTAAATCCATGAACAAGAATATTCACATTTCTTCTTCATTTGTAGTGGTATCATATACTTACCCATGATCTATTAGCCTCTTTTATGTTTGATTATTTTGACAATTGAGAGACTGAATTTAACCATGTAAAATCTCCTTTTAGTGGAAGAATTTCATATATAAATCATTATTATTACTCCTGAAATCAAAATAATCAGGTAACTTATCCCCATACATGTAAAAACAATAAATTATTTTAGGAATGTACTATGTAATCTATTTCAACAATTATGATACTATTGAAAATAATTCTTTATCTTCATTATTATATCCATACATTTCTTAGATTTACTATTGTTCATATTCATCCCTACAAATCCATAATACATAATTATTAGTTTTTTTCCCATTAGAAAATTATATAGTTTCCTCATATGATGAGATTGTTTAGGAGATTAGTTACCTTAGAAATATACACCTAAGATTATAAATGATATGATCCCTCTTAGTCATTAGATCCAGTATATTAATAAAGTCCCCATTCAATCTACTAATCACAATTTATAGATTATGGCATACACTATATTAGGTTATTCCACTATTTATAATTATAAAACTGGTGAAATACATTACATAAATTGTAATATTTTTTTTCTAATCTAATAAACATGGTTTGTTGGAATGTTATTATATAGTTAGACTCAATGTATAGCACATATTTATATTCATTAATATATTATTTAATAAATTTTGTTCTCAAGGAATCTACTAAACCATCTTTGATGCCAACTATAATGATGTTGACCATAGTAGTGTAGAGCTCTTACAAAACATTATTACATTATCATAAATAAAAGATTATAATCGTAATTGACTTATCAGTTTTTCAATTTTGGATACCAAATTACGTAGATGAATCTAACAATACAATTTTAAATAAAAAATACATCATTGTAAATACATAGAAAATACCATTACTCCCTATCATTAACCGTTTATGTAAATCATAAAATACATCTATTTATCATTTGTAAAAATTTAAAATAAGTTTTGATCAAATATTCTTACTATTTTTAGGTACATAATGAAAACTATCAAAAACTTATATTAAAAAATCATGGTGAATATCTAAAAATACATTACATTGAAAATTAAAAATCTAAATAAAAATATTGCAATAAGATATGATCAAAGAATACCATATAAATAATTAACATGGTATAGATAACTTATCAATGGATATTCATCAAATCAAATAATCACATGAATTATGAATGACTATTTTCATAATTAGGAATTACATAATATGGGATGTATAAAGAACACCAACAAGTATCCAACTATGATGTCTATTGAAATCTGTAACACATTGGCTATAATCAGGTCTCGTTCATCTCATGTGACCTACAGATGCATTTAGGGGATATAGTTATCCCTTCCAAACACATATTATGTCCAATTAATTCATATTTGAAAGGGGTAATATATAATTAACACAACCATTCATATATAAACTAGAAAACAAAATGAAAATAGTTTTCCATTGCAGAAATCATAATCATAATAGATTCTATGAAATATGTTGAATGTTGTATAAATAGTATGGCCCACAACAATATGATCATAAAATATTCTATAAAATATGGTAAACATATCATTAGAGATAAACCTCAATGAAGAATATTTTTCAATAAAGGATGATGGCATAGATAACATGTGTTGTTTTTTTGGAAAATATCCATTACAACTTTTAGATAACTTATTCATTAAAATATCTACAATAATAAAATAAAACAAAATTCATTGAAAATAACCTTGTAATATTGTAATTATATTTTATAAAATAAAAGATTAAAGAAATAGGTAAAACCCACTCATTATATTTTTCTAAAAAATTCTTTATCAATTTTAAAAAATGTTATGTATAATACCAGTAAAAAGAATCATTCAAAAAATAGTAAAATAATGTTGAAAATATTACTAATATGTGTTTTATAATAATTTTATATCCATCAAAATAAATATGCAAAATAATATAATGAATACATATATGGAGAAAAATATTTTGAAATTAAAACTCTAAACATTCAACGTGTCCCAAAACATTTTGAACACATATATCAAAAGCCTTGTGAAAGCATAAAATACTAAAAATTATTAAATAACATTTAATAAATAAATAAATGATATTATTAGCACATGGGTCTATATATACCCATCATAAATGAATTTTGGGTGTGTAACAACAAATTATTCCCCAATAAAAGTAGATTGAGACAAATACCCTTGTCACTTTGTAACCAATTGAACTATATTACCAATAAAATTAACTATAATAAAATGAAAATCATAATACTATGAAGAAAATTAGATTCAGGATTAGATATTTACATGGTTTTTATACATAAATCTCACCAAATAAATATGTGGTGGATAACACATATCTCACATAAAATACAAGTGTGATGAGAAAACATATCCCTCTTCTCTGATTTCCACTGTATCTCTCAGAACATACTATATAATGGTTTTAAATATATTATTAACTTTTAATATAATCATATTAATATTTATCATATCATGTAACATCCCATTATAATGTCTCACTACTTATTTGCACACAATATATAATCATTTCAATATTTCAGTCATTAATTACATTGTTTTTAATGCTTTTTATCGTAAAATTCATGATTCTAATTCATAGGGTATAGATAAAAAATTTATAGAACAAATTTATAGCCACTAATATCATATTTAATCATTAAATATAATTTTATTACTATTTTATATTATTGATCATAGAAATTGAATTACACCGCTAAATGCATATGGTAATCTATATGCACACATTTGTGGTTCTTTTATTTTCCATAAAAGGGTAAAAGGTAGAATAATTATTTTCCATAATCATAATAACATCATAGTACAATTATGGTATAATATTTATTAATTTATATGTAAAAAACACATGAAAAATAAGTTAAAGAGGAAATTTATTTGAAAGAGTTGGTAAAAGTGATTACATCTTCTTCGGTAGACTTTTTTTAGATATATTTTCAATGGATCTAGATATGATATTTATTGATTATATAGACCTACATAAATGGTATAATGATGTTTAGAGGATAAATAAAAATATTTTGGTTGATCTAGAGGGATCAATGTGGTGAAATGAAATGAAAGAAGAAGCACCATTTTATAATTGAGGTGAGGAGACCCATGTATATCCTCGAAATATTAAATGATAATAAATTATTTTCAATAAAAATATTATAATGTACAAGGAAAAAAATATAAGATGATATAATTTTGTAATCCAAACATCCAATAAAATTTTTACATGTTTTAGTATGACTTTTATCCTTATTATTTTGATTGACATTAGTATAAATAATTAAATTTTTAATTTGGTATCAAAATTATTTGATATTAAAATGTGATAATATTTATATTTATAATAACAATAATAAAATTATTGAATACATTATGATAGTTTAGAAACCAGAATTATCAATTTTTATATTAATTTTTATATTAATTTTTATATATTATTATATATTTAAAAAATAATAATTTGTGCCCATTTTGAAGAAATTCATTAAAATGAACTTAAAGAAAATAATAAGAAAATATAACATTGAACCATAATATTTAATGAACCCCAAATATGAAAAATTAATCAGGTAAATTCATGGTGTAGTTTAATTTAATAAAATTCTATTTTTTGTAATATTTTTCATATCATTTATTTGATTATTTATTTAATAAAATAGATATTGCATCATAATTTTATATTTTATTAAGGTATAATTTATATATATATTTTTAAAAAAATAAAGTTATATATATATAATATATCTAAATAGTAACTATGGTTGATGACATATTCTGAATAACACAATAGTAAAAATCATAATGATATTTAAATATGAATGGGATATTTTTTTCCTTTAATAACATATTATAAAAATCCCAACCACATCAAAATGGTTCCCATTTATCCTTAATAAAGTATTTCAGTAAGATATGTTTAGTTGTTCAAAAATGACACCTATATTCATTCAAAACATACCTTTATATTCACATGTACACATAAAAGATTTTTTAGACCAATAATGTGACATATATCAATTTATGTAATTTAAATAATATAAATGAAATTATCATGAAAAAATGACCACTAAATAAATAAAAATAAAAAATTTAATCTCTGAAGGACATATAAAATCATCAAATCATATTTTCGGAATGTTTTAGGAAAATTTAATATTCCATATGATTTTATTTTTATCTCAAAGTACCCAATTCACCCTTTTGTGGCAAAAAAATCACTAATGTTAGTATTCAAGTAAATCAAAACTAAAATATTGACATTAAATAATTTTTTATATTTTTAAATATAGTATTAAACTCGTTTATAAATTTTCATAACAATGGTTTCACATAATTTAATTTGAAATTTATCCAACAAAACCCAATGGAAAACAACTTTGTTGAAAATTTTATTTTTAAGACAAACAATATACATATACCAAAATAAGGTACATAGATTATTGAAATGAGTTAGATTAGTTTATTTATATATAAAAGATTCATATGTTCTATAGGTATAATATTAAAATCATAAATACTATCAAATAAAATCAAAAAGATATAATCGTATAAAATTATGTATTTTTACTATTCAGTTGAAAATATAAATTCTCTAAAAACTGCCTAAAAATAACCCTAATATAATTATGACCTTCCAATATTATATTTTAATGGCAGTTATTTCTAAAAGAATTTATAAAAGTGTCACAGTTATGAATAGAAATAAATGTTTCATTTATTGGCTGTATAACTCTCATTAGAAAAATATATCTTTTTATGTAAAATGTTTTGATTATTCTTATTAGAATCATATTAATTTAAACATGATGGATATAAAAATATTTGATAAAATATATTATATACAAATTTTAAAATGTTGTTAATACTATTTATTCATTCCAATTTAATGTCTCATTTATAATGGTCACATATTAAATAGTATTTCATGTTTTTAACCTCCATATTCCATGAAACATAATCTATCAATGATGATAAAATTAAAATATTCATTGAATATAATCTCAGAGTCTTACAGAGTTTCCCATAGTGAGGGAATACTAGGATGTATTTCCAAATTATTTACTTGGACTTCCGCCATATCGTGAGGTGTGTTAAACAATATAAATTTTAACCTATGTAACGCCAATATCTCGATGTATATAAACAATGGACCATATTGAACAAGAGGCGATAAAGAATAAAATACAATAGGGTTTGTGAAAAGGGATCATATTACCACCTAAATCACATTGTGGTGCCCTAATTTTTTTTACAAAGGAAAATCACGGATTAATGCGGATGTGTATCGATTAATGTGAGATAAATAAGATCAACATAAAGGAAAAGTATCCTCTATCAAATATTTATGGCTTGTTCAATCAACAATATGGAGCTCAATACTCATTAAATGATAATATTCATTATTTATATAATCAATTCATTGTGAATAAGTATGATATTCAGAATATTATATTTCATATATGATATAAGAACTATGATATTATATTTATTATTTTCAAACATACTAATGAAACTGATGTTTTCTATGATTTGGTTAATAGAGTCTAAAGACACTAATATGAATATTTTTTAATCATTTTATTGATGATATTCTCATGTACACTATTTCAAATGAGGATCATGATAAAAATTTAAGGAATATGATGGTAATATTAATGAAGGATAAATTGTACATCAACTACTAAAAGAGTGACTTATGGATGAAAGAAGCCACATTCTTGGGACTTGTGATCAGAAGTGAAGGAATTTCTATGGTCCTTTCAATAACAAAAAAATTTGAGGTATGTCGTAGACAAATTTGTGTAATGAAAATCCATTGTTTTATTAGATTATAAGTCCACTATTGATGTTTTCTATGAAATTTATCATTATTGTTTATCCCACTAACTATTTTAACAATGAAAGTGGTAATGTTTGAATAGGTAGAATAATTATAGGAATTATTCAGGTAGATAAAGAAGAGGATAATAACTCTACATACATTCACACTATGAATAATATGATAATTTTTATGATATACAATGATTATTTAAATAATGAATTGACTTTTTTACTCATTCATATGGATAATGTGATAAAATATGCCTGAATAAAGTTTATGATCCTTTATAAGATCTACTCAATTAATGACCTATACATGTAATTTATGATGATCCCTTGAAAATATGGAGGTACTACCTCTATAGGGATATGTGTGACATATATAATGATCTCACGTGTCTAAAATACATATTATCATAGATGAAAATAAAAATTCAACAAAATATGTGGTTATATCTAATCATGGACTATATTTTCTATATTAATTACCAAACCAATGAGACCAACAAGATAGATGATGCGCTTAGTAGAAAAAAACAAGATACTATATCCATTATTGGGATTTAAAAAGACCATAACATCTAGAATATTTGCGGGATTTATTTCTAAATTATGATGGTAGGGTACAAATCCTTCCTTGACCAAAATATTTAACAAGTTACTAAATTAGATAAATTAATGGATACCCATTTTGATGATCATGAGATAAAAAGGATGGTAAATATAGTAAAGTAAGAATGGATACATGAGTTACACATTGATGATGGTGGTGTGATTTAGTTAGGAACAAGAATGTGTGTTCCATTATCACATAAGATAAATAAGTAACTATTGGATAATTTATATAGGACATCATTCCCCATTAGTCCTGGAATTATAATGATGTACTACGATCATGTAGAAAACATTTAGTTGTATAATGTGAAGAAGGATATTTTGGACTATACCAAATGTTGATGGATATTTTAACATGTTAAAGAATAATAATAGAAGTCCAAGGATAATATGATAATATTTCTTATACAAATCTGGAAATTGGGGATTATCACTATGGATTTTTACAATGGTCTCCAAAAGAAATCTAATGGAAATAATTTGATATGTGTTGTGGTGTATCAACTAACCAAGACAACCAACATTATCTCTCTTCAAGGTTATTTCCCGCATTAAAAACATGCCAATATATATGTTAAGGATGTGGGGGGGGATGAATAGGTTTCCACAATCAATTAAATATAACTATTATCCAATGTTCATATAATAATTTTTGATAAGTAAACACCATGATTTATGTTTTGAATTTAAATTCATCATGACTTATCACCCAAAACTGATTTCCAATATGAATGTAATATTCGAATCCATGATAAAATAATAATATCATGCTCATTTGAATTCATAATAGGCCGGTATCTGTATCTCCCACTCATTGACATATCATATAACTAAATCATCCATACATTTATGAAAATATATCCTTATGAATCACTGTGTGTAAAGTGATGTAGAACTCAAAATTGATTTGATGAAGTTTGGGAAAAAATATTAGGACCTGATCACGATGAAGAGTTGACAAATAATGTTCAAGCCCTACTAAAATAAATAAACTATTCTATGATTTAGAAAAATATAAATACTGAAAAATGTAAAATATATTTGGATTTTCATGTTGCAAGAAAATTACTTCCTCTGAGTACCACCATTTCTGATAGTCACATGGTTTGAAAAGAAAGGGATGTATAGACTATGTTATATTGGACCCCTTGAGAACCTTGATTTCGTTGAATATGCTCTCATTATCTCACAATTTAAAAAATATGGACCACATTCATTATGTGTTACATCTATCTCTTCAATTAAAGTAAATACCTGACACCTTATATTTACAAAATCTGATGGTGGTGCAACTGTGGAACCACCTCTCATATAAAGAGCATCAAGTGAATGTCATGGATCTTGGTGAAATTTTTCAACACAACAATATGAATCATTTCATGAATGTTTTGTGGAGGAACCAAAAGTATATAGAGGAATGATATGATGGGGATAATGTAGTGAGGAGAAATACACTCATCTGGTTTCACCATAATATGAAAAATGATATATCGAGTGTGAAATATATGAAATAGGGAGCACTAAAATGGCCCAAAATATTTCAATATTTTTTTCCCTTTTAATAAAAATGTGATAAAAACATTCATAAAAAAGGTAACTAAATAAAAACATTATTATCATAATTTAATATTAAAATAACTATTACTTATAGAAAATAAAGAACCAATAATGATATAATACTAACCTTACATTTCCAATAGTAATATGGGGACAAGGAATATTAATCTAACCTTCTGAATAGTAACCACACTTATGATTTTATAAATAAAATTTATGTATCCAGTAATTGATATTGTGATATATTTTTATCATTTAATAAGAAAGAAAATATATTAAAAATGATAAATTAATTGTTCAAATATTTTTTAAAAGTATATGTTAATTTTAAATACTATAATTTATATTATTATTTAAAATAAAATTTATTTACATAATTTATATTCATATATTAATATTATGTTTTTTAATAATTATAATAACATTTAATTGGACTCTATGTAATTTTTCGATGTGTCCAAAAATTTGTGATAATATTGAAATTGATATTTCTTGAATAAATGGGGATTTTAATTAAAAATGAAATTTATCAGATTTATAAAATTATTTTCAAAAAAGTAGTTGATATTTTCAAAGATAAATTTTAAAAAATTAGTATGGTCAATCTTTGGGACATTTTGAGAAGATGTTTTTTTTGTGAATAGTGAGATATGATAATTTTTGGTATTAGCTATGTACATGGATTTCAATGTAATGTATGAAGAATAGAAGAGGTAATCACATGTTCTATAAAACTACACAAAAAATATTTACTTTAATTTTTCACATGAATCAGCACTATTCCAGCACTTGAGATATATTAGTAATAAAATTAAGAGAATAATTAAAAAACACCACCCTCTTCTACTATAAATACCACCCCTCACAAAATCATCTCTTCACACCTTTTTATCCATGTATCATGTATAAATGCTTCTCAATTCAATTCCAAAGACACTTACCCAATTTTAATGGATAATATTCAAAAAAATACCCAAACCAAGTGAATTAATAATTTTCTCAAGGAGGCAATAATAAATATGTGACCTCCTTGATACCTATGTTTTAATTTTTTTCCTTTTCTATATCTTTTCCTAACTACCCTATCCAATGTGGAATGATAAATCTAATATCTTATAGAGACTGGAATATCATTCTCTTTATTTCTAAAACCTGATCATATCATCTCTTTGTCCTTTTATTATAAAATTTCAAGTTTCGGTTGTGATGTGTAGATTAACTACCATCATGGATAAAATGTTTTCATTTTCATTTACCTGATTCAAGTATGGTTATAAAACTATTATTAATGATAAAAAATATTGTAATATATATATTACATCATTTTTGATGTACTAAAACTAATTTTTATATGTTATATTAAATAAAATTAATCTTGTAGGTGATGGTTGTTTTACCAACAAAATAAAATATACATTTAATCTAATTAATCATCGTAATATGAGAAATAGAAATGTTGTGTGGGATAATTTAATTTATATAATTATGTTAATACAATTTCACTCCACTTATGAAATTTTGCTTCCATTTTAAAATTAATCACATTATTATTGTCAATGGAAAGAACCATAAACCATGAAACATACAATCTAGAAATAAATAAATTTAAACCTTCTACTTTTCCAAATGTCCATAATTAAACATAAATATAATAAATATATAACAGGTTATGTATTTATTAATTATTGAAACTAATTTGAATATTTTGTATATTAAGTTCAATTTCATTGTGGATCCATTCATAAGGTAAGTGGATTCTCAAACCCAAATACCATACATTAGTTTATACATATTTAAATCCAAATTTCATTGTAAATATACCATTAACCATCCATAAATATAATTTCACTATTTTTACATTTTTTTTGATGATATACAAGATTCTGACGAATTTTTATGTCAAATATAATGATTTTCCAATTACCTTTATTTTCAATTCATATATTGACTCGTCACGAGATTGTTTCTTCCTCGTACTATAATTATGATTTATATTACACATATTTCCCATCCAAATTAGTAAACACAATTTTTTTAAGAGAATTTTATTTATAAAATAATCCTAAAATCCATATCATTTACTTATGTTATTTTATGAATAATATTGTCAAACGTTGTCTGTTTCATGCATTATTATATAAATTCAATGTTTTTATGGGTGGCCTCAGAATTTTATATCCCACTAATACATTGGTTAATGGGATTTATCTCATATTATTAGGTTTATTATGCATCAACATGATGCTAGTATATTCGACATTGATGTGTAATAAAATATGGAAATATGTTATCTGAGAAAATGATTCTAGCATTCAAACAACTGTGTCTGGTATTTGATTACCAAGACATTTAATTTCATTTTTCTAAATTTCCACATTCCATGCACTTAACTAATTTCCACCGATGATGTTGATGTAGATCCTATTATTATGCTACGATGATGATGATAATTCTCACTCATAATTCATTGATTTATTCTCCTTATTTATCCTCAAATTGGGATTTTTTCTCACCCCTTCTATTTGATGTATATCCTTAGATGACTTCTTGTACAAGAGAAAATGTGTGATTGAATGGGATATATAATTAAATTTTAAATAAATCATTATTTTTTATTATTGGGAATGTTATTCGTGAGCCTCATTTTATGATTAATCTAAAACATCAGATCATTTTATTGGAATGTTATTATGTTTTTTATCATGTATAATGATGTAATAGTTATATAGGAAAAATTAGGGTTTCCATATTCATTTAATATTTCATCCCTATAATATATATATATTAATTTCTTAATTTATGTGTCCAGTGTATGATATGTTATCAAAATCATTATATTGATGGGATACAAATATGAACATTTTGATGTATTATTATTTATCATAATTTTAACCCCCATGATGATATAAAATCCCTTCAGCATACTCCCATTATTAAAGATCCATTCTGATCAAATGAATGAATTTAATGAAGTGAGGTAACATTAAAAACCTATCAAATAAATTTATTGCAACATCATATCCACCATAATATTAATGTTAAATTTTATTGAAAAAATTATTTATTCCTATCCCCAACACCTGAATAAATTATGATAAATCTAATGGAATATGAAATAAAACATGGAACATGAAAACAAGCCTTTATTTTCTATTATAACAGTAATAGATTCATGATCTATGCAACTGAAAATGTTATTAATGGCCAAAAATACACTCTCTATTAGGGAAAATGTGAATTATCTGCACAATGATTTATTTTAATGGATAAGAATATAATATCAAGAGGAACAAAATTACAAACTATTTTTGAAACAAATATCCTCCCATAGAGCCACATTAGGAGTTGGTCAGTTTCTGAAAATCAATTAATAGAATTATTATAAAGGATATGGTCTAAAGAAATTAAAAAATAGTATCACCCAAATCATATCCCTCAACATATTTAACTAATTATAGATCAATTTTTATCTTAAAAAAACAACGAAATACCCCTTCAATATGAAAATGTATCATTGAATTATCCTTCATCACACTCCACATGTTTTCATCCACACAAACTACAAGCCGATGATCCATATCCCTCATTGTGTTAGATAAGACATTATCTGATCACATTTAATAGGAATTCACATTTTTATAATATTTTAAATACTATAACTACTCAATAATTTATATTTCAAGATAATTCAAATAGATTTTTGTAATTAAACTATTCTAATATTTGAATACCAATACTCATTCAATATGTTTTAAATGTTTATACAACATTATATAAATGTAGTCGTTGATATGATCGATATTTGGGGTATAATAGTTATATTTTTCCTTTTATTCTTACTATATCTCAAAAGGAATGAATTATTTATAATAAACATGATCAGATTACGCGTCAATAGAAGCCGAATGTAGAATTTCATTACTACTAAGTCCATCGAAATGAAATTGATCTATAAATACAATGACTAATATATCATTCATTAAATCAAAAGTATCCTTAAAATTTTTATATCTATTGAATTTCATATTTTTTATCATTAATGTTATAAAATGATATTAACATTGGTGGAAATATTTCATAAACATTCTGTAATTATCTACATGGCCACATAAACACGGACCCTTAAAAATATTTTTGAGATATATTCAAGAATATATGCCATAAATAATTAAATTATCTTAAAATAAATTTCAAGGGTATACTAAATTCCCCCTGATATTTAGTCTACCATATGAAAAAAATAATTTGAATATAAATAATATATCTGATAATACCTAATAAACTATATAGATATTCAATAAAACAATTTATTTACATCCAAAGACATCTAAATATAAAAATAATTATTTAATTAACACTATAAAAAAGTATATGAACTAGGGAATCATATTTTTCATCAACACCTAAAATAATGTGATTCATTAATTTTGTAGATGAGTAATAGATAATTATTTAATTTTCCTATGATGACAGTAAAATTATGAAACATCGATACCCTAGTCCATTTCAATCACCTAATGATTCATAATCCATAACTAACTTTCATATACACTATAGGTTTCTTAATATTTTAAAATAAACCATATATATAAGGTAGTTTAGAATAATTTTTCACAATCCTTTAATTCAGTTATGTAGTCTAATTTACTAATGTGTAATTTGATCTGATATTATTATTGATAAGACAAATGAACCCACAAGATAAAACAATTATTGAATAACTGTATTTTATAAGGGAATTCATCTTGATACACATTTTAAATAAATTACAAAAACCCATATATTATGGATAGGCATATATGATAGATTCACAAAGAACAAAATCTTCATCAAACAAGATTTCATATTGGGGGTTTTATCAAAAATTCCCCGTGGATGATATTAGGATAAACATTTAATTCATTCAAAATCACTACTGATAGATCTATTAATATTATCAAAAACATTAACTATGTTATATAATAAATGTTATTAATATTAATTTAATAAATTATTTGATCAATACCACATAAATCACCATATTTTCAATTGTCAACACCACAAAGTAGAATTACCATCCTGGATAAATTATAAATATATCATAGAATAATTATAATCAATTAATGATAAAACCCTAAATATATGTTATTATTTGAAAAAAAAAACATATCACATTGATAAATATTCAAAAATTTCATTGTAAAATCTAATGGTACAATAATCCACTCCAAATGAAGACTTATAGAATAGGATATTGTGTGATAAATATTGATTTATATATCACGTCTATCTTTAATTATACCCTATAATATTTGAAATATAATGTATGTCACACAATGTTCGTGATGTAATAATGTCATTACTATTGTTTATGAATAACACCTTATTTAATAAAATAACATAATTCTACTTCATTGTGTCAAATACCTCTTATAGACTTATATTTTTTCCATAAACATTACAATAATCACACTATTTTTAACATCCTATATCATATTAAATATGTTATACATATATTTTATAATCCTACTAGTGCTTTTAGTTACTCTTATAAATAACTATTGGAAAAGAGTTTGATGTGGATTTCTAACTCTCTACTAACAGTATTTAATTGATAAAATAATTATTATATTGGGTTCATGAAACACATAAAACTTTACACCCTTATGTAGTATTATTATAAGAATAATGTAATCTAGGATCATTGAATGGATATAACATATTCATTATTAATCTTACTTTTTTATGAAACATTGAATGATTTGAAAAATGAGAACATAGATCAATAGTTCTAATAATTATTGAGTTTTGGTGATTCCATTATCATTATTAAATATTATAATAAATAATTTTATAAATAACCATTGCCCTCTATAGTAGTAAAATAAATATTGGAAACATGAAATAACTAACCCATATCTACAAGACCAAATATATCACATCATCAAAATTACTTACTATTTCTTATTTAAAAATTAATTTTTTAATAAGGTGGGTAACTTAAAAATAAAATGTTAATCTTCAATAAAATGGAAATAAATAAGAATGGAGTATTTTTCTGACACATGTATTCCAAATAACTAGTTAAATAATGAAAAATATCTAGAAACTAATCTTTTTTCATCAACCTTGAATGTAATGACACATCAGTATCACATTTAAATATGGTCCAACTCTAATGGGTATCTCCATCAAATAAACCGATAGAAAATATAATAATATTTTAATTGTTATAAAATTTAAAATCGAAGGATATCTAATTCACATAAAACCATTTTCTTATCCACTGGTCAATGATAATTCATAGATACATTAATAACCACTAACTTTGTATCTAAAATAGTGTAGTCTTTGAAAATCATCCTCTATGTACTCTATCATTTAAAGATTTTCTTAGGAAGTATATTTTTCCTCGTCATCCCCAAATTCATAATAAAAACATTAAAGAGTATTATATTCTATATAGAATTCAATTGGTATAGTTATAGAGATAATTTTGAATTTTGATTGTTATTTTATGTCTACCTTTTTATGAGCTAAATTATTTAAATAATTCGACAAATTGACCAAACATGTATAATCAATGGACATTATTCTTTTATTATAACTTTCACAAAATATCATCACATTTTTTTCCTATAAATCATAATATTCATATGTATATATATAGGGGGAATTGGTAATCGGTGTATTAAATATTATTAATTTATAGTATCACATAAATGGATTGACAAATACTATTTTCATAGTAAATCCTTGAAGTTTTCATATGTTTATATCACCACACTCATTCTAAAATATCACCTAAGAATATGTATTCAAATTTTTTATGAATGAAAAAATTGATAAGCCTATCGGTTTGGCAATAAAAATTAACAGGAATATCAAATACCTCCTCAAATATGACTAGAGATGTTTGAAAAATAATGCTTGAAAACACAAATATATATATGAAATTATCACCATGAATAAAAAATGATCCTTAATCAAATAGTAAATAAAATTATCTAAATAATATATTATTATTTCAGGTTATATTATATAAGATAATTATGAAAATATTAATACCATGAGAAATAATTTAGAATAAACCACAGTATCATCTAATAATAATGATCCTAAATAAGATATTAATTCCATTATTGTTGTTGAAAACATTCATAAAGACACTAAAAAACAATAAAATTATAATTTTACATATTTAGGTCATAAAATAATTTTAAAAATATTATTATATTCTAAAAGAACATCTAATTGAAATGTACAAGAAAAAATATTTTATAAGGGGTTATAAATAGTAATACTAGGATGTTATCATTATCTGGTCAACAATTCGTACACATAATTTAAAATATATATTTAGGCAACATAATAAAAAAATTAATTATATATGGATGGTACCCTTCATAAAAATTCATAATAAACTAGTATCCCTCACCCTATAGTTGCACAGACTAATTTCACTATCCCTTCTATAATTGAAATCATATTTCTATTTCAAAACAATCACATCATCACAAGGAAAACCATAGTCAAACATCTGAACCATATACCCATTTTCATATAATAATTAATAATTCAGTCATAATCAATAAAATATCTATTATAAAAATTTTCTTCTGGAATATTGTATATATAAGTATATGATAATCATCTTCCATTATAGATCATATTATTACCATTCCAAAAACCATAAAAAGTCATATATTTGATTATATACATATTATGATATGCCTAATAAAGGGTGATGGTCATGATAGATTTAATTTCATCCATTAAACTCATGAATGATTTGGGGTGACATAGTGCTATTACATCCTTATATTAGTGTCATTATTATAATAGAACTGTTGATAAACTATATTATATATCAATCCAATAATGGATATTTTAATTAATGAAGTCAATTTATTTTTTTAAAAAAATATTTTAGGATTGATTAAGTTGATAAGATAACTCATGATAACACATCACCCCTCTATTAAGAACTATATACCCAATAATACTCTATAAACTATAAAAACATGCATTAATAAATATCTTTTATCATTTCATTTGTATGTTTTACGAAAAATTATTAATAATTTAAAATGATATTTTAAATTAATAATAATATAATTAATTTTATAATACGGTGTTTTTATTCAATATTACATTTTTAGTTTCAATAATCCACATACACTACTTTTTTAAAAATATAAACACCATTCTAGTTAATTGGTGTACTATTACACAAAAATAATAATTTCTAATATATAGTAAAAAAATAATAGATTTGAAATATACAACACATTATACATATTAGCACCACTACAACATCATTACAATATATATTCTTAGATTTACTCCTTATCATACAATAAATAACTTCAATTTCTCATAAAAACTATAAAAAAACAAAAATTCTATCTCTCTATTATTCAACATTACATTGAAAAAATTTAGTAAAAAACTAGAATATTATAGAATACAGTGAAAAATAAATTAAATATTCCAACAACAATGGATATATATTATCCTTATACTATAATTTAACTATTTAAAACAACCATATGATAAGACAAAATTAGGAAAAATAACCCAAAATGTAAATTCAAAAAGAGTTATATATTTTTTGTTTAAATTAATAAGTATCATCCTTTTGTAAATAGTATTATATTCACATGTAAATATAATATTTTACTACCTAATAACTTTATAAAACATCATATCAACATGATAAATTCATTCCAAAAACATATTAATCAATTCATCACTGAATTCAATCTATTCTCATATCCATATATAATATAATTTTTATTATGTCATAAATTAGTTATTTATCAAATTTTTTTCATCATAATAAAAAGATAATAATTATAATCCCAATATATAACATTAATAAAACTAAAAAAAATATCAAATTGAAACATCCTGAAATGAAAATTATCACATATGAAGTAACAACACATCCCCATTAAATTTCATCGATTTGGATTTATTTTCATCATGTAATAATTTAAAATATTCACCCATTAAATTAAATTATTATAATGTATTTATTTTCATGATAGGGTTTTGGGATAATACAACTACGTAACCCCCTATATTTTTTATATTCGTTTTTGTTTTAATTTATTCATTTTGATTCTTTTCTTTTTTCACATTATTTCAAATATATAATGTGTTATATAAAAAAATTTATATTTAGTTTCATTTATTGAAACATAAAATTTATATTACACCACATCCATCACATATATTAGCTTCTAGTACAAAAATTATATTTTTTATCTTTTGCTACTAGTAATGTTGATTTCTTTTGAAAACATGTGTTGAATAGAAGAAATAGTTAGACTAGAGTAAAATATAGAATTAATATTAATGGAAAATAATTTATTATATTTTTCTCCAACACTTTAAGATGGAAGTATTTATAATACTTTGTTTTAATCATGTGAAGAAAATGATCCTTTTTAGCAAGGAATGAACATTTGATATATTTCAAAACAATGAATTTTTTTTAAGGATTGAAATTTTCTTTGCACAAACACAATTTTATATCAATAAATTAATAAATATATATATGAATGATTTTATTATATTATATATTATATAAAAAAAATTTACACTCCTAAAATATATCTTATTTGTATAAGATTATAATAAATCCAATTTTATCAATATAAATATATATTTCTCAAAATTGTAATTTTACGTTCTTTTAATTCAGAACATATATAATATATGAATATTGAAACAGATATAATGTTTACATGAAAAAATAATGTAAATTTTTTATAGTGTAATATCATAATATTCGTTTAGAGGATTTATGGTATTTTTTGAGAAGAATCATTTTTTAATGAATATGGACAAACCCAGAATTTTTATTCAAATTTTTTTTTATATAATTTATTATAAGGATAAGTAATATTATTTATTTATTATAATGATTAAATATATAATTTATACAATAATTTTCCTAATCTGGGAAATTATAGTCAAGTTGACATTGATATTGGATAACAAAATTTAGGAAACTTTTGAAGGTTTTTACTTTAAAAACATGTATTGTCGTCCCGTCATTGGGATTAAATTTAAATTTGTTTCTACCACATATATTATGAGAATTTTGAAAATTTAATTACTTATTTTTAGGAAGAATAATTTAAAAATTCTAATTTGTTCTTCATAGTTTTTATTCAAAAAATGTTACTAAATGTAATTAAATTTAAGTATAGTTATTAATGTAAAACTATTCCTAATAAGAGATTAATCCTTTAATATAGGGCCAAATTGACCTTGAAACTTGTAAAAAATAAGATTTATGCCCACCCATTGTTATAATTGGATCCATTAAGGTATCCAATTTTTATTGGAAAGCGTTTGATGTAATCCCTTTTCAAAAATTTACATGAATACCACTCCTCCAATATAAAATGGCACTCAGCCCTCATATAGTTTCACATCTCTGATTAACGCCAGCTCACCAAAACTATAATAAAATAAGATCAACAAATAAATAATTTCTTCCCAAAATAGAACCATTAGTAATTAATTCATACAAGGAATCCCATTTTAGAAAGACAATTTGACTACCTAATGAAGATGTAATATCCTTCCTCAAACTCTTTTATTTATTTTCATTATCCACCCCCTCAACTCATATTATTCCATACTTATATAATATCATAATTATAATAAATAAATGATATGTTTATAGATTTAGTTTCTACCCAAACTCAATCACACATAACTATAATGTGTAACATACAAACATTTATTATTTATGGTGAAATACCGCCTCACAAAGTGATGTTTTTCAATTTTCCATTACTTCCTCTTATGGATGGGAATTGTGTTGTAAAATATATTTTTTTATTATATATATATATAAATGATATTAATGATTCATTTCATATTATTAAAATATTTTCTAAAACAAACCTTCATTATTTACATTTTTTTCAAATACAATAACATTTTTCGTGGACCTAGTGAATACACCCTCCTCAATGATATATATTCGTTTAATACATAGATGTAATTTATTAAGGATTTATTTAGAAAAATAATAATATTTATATATATTAAATAACAAATCTAATGTAATTATATATATATATTTAATTTACTTCCATTCCTATAATATGATAATAAAATAGAAACAACATTCTTGAATACATACGGCCTATTATATACATGAAATTTGTATTCCATTTCATAAATTTATATTTTATATGTTATTATAATTACAAATATATAGAATATATATGATATTTATATCCATTTTTATGTTATAGAAACTAATTAAAACATGATCTATGTGAGAGGCACAAGAATAACATGTCAAAACATGTATGACAAATAAGGTTGTAATCATCTGAAATGTTACATTTACATGGGGGGGAAAATTAAAGGGTAATATAAAGTCACAATTAAATAAAAATTTTTATAATATACATCAATTTTTTATGGATGTATTATAAACTTATTCTTATTATATAGTTCATTTTACTTATTGTGATGAGGGTAATGAAATAAATTAGAGTTTTCTTGTTTCACTTTTAATTTTCCTCATGAATAATCATGTTCACCTATTTTTTCATATATGTTTTATTATTAAATCCCATGTATGTATTATTTTATTTTTATTCATAAATATATTGTTATTTACATGTCTATTTTAGGATCTTTATTTCGTGGGGTTTCGGTTCCTAATGTTACCAAATGTGTAAAAAAATTTTTTAATAATTTATCTTCTTTAATAATCAATTTTTTTACGAAAAATATATTCTTTTATAAGGTGTATATAATACAATTGGAAATTTTATATAATTAATAAAATAAGTTCCATGAAATTATATGCTTTAGTTAATTTAAATTTCATAGATGGTGAGTATGGTTCAATGTTACAATGTGGTAAGAGATTACTGAATCAATCTCATCTCTTTGTTGAAATTGAATATGAATTTTATTCCGTTGATGAAATATTTTGATCTAGGTTTCAGAAAAAATCATTAATTTAATTATCATATTTTTATTCATGATATAATCAAACAATGGTATATTATTTATATTATTTTTTTCATAACATAATTTTGAATGTTTTATGAAAAATCAAACATTACTTATCACTCCATTCAGAAATATTTGTTATCTAAACTATTTTTTATAAAAATATTTTCAAAAAAAAATGTTTAAAATTGTATTAAATTTATTCATGACTCATTTACATTTTAAAATATAAATTATTTCAAAATTAAATCATGCTTCAATTTTATGTTGTCATGGTAAAAGATTTTGGAAATGTTTTTATTCTTATTTTATAAGTTTTCAATGTGTTTTTAATAATTATTTATACATTTTATATATATTATGAATGAAAATCTATTTGAAAATTTATTATAATCGTTCATTATAGGTTTTTTTGGTATTTTCAATGAAAATATTATAATTTTATTTATGATTTCATTATAAAATACCAAAATATTTTTCATGATAAATAATTTCAGAATCCTTTCAGGCCTTCTTTATAATTTATGTGGGTGTTTTAAATGAACTTGTATTAATTATCTTTTTAATATTTATTTATAATTTTCCAATTTATTTTCAATGAAATGGGCATTCAAAATTTTTTGAAGCCTTCTTGATATTTTTTCGATGTATTTTGGTATTATTGATTTCCCAAAGGATTTGATGAATCTTTTATAATTATTCATGGAAAAATGTTTTCATAAGTTATTCAAATCAAATATTCTATGTTTTAAAATATATTTTCAATGAAAATTATTTTAACCATTCATTCATGTTTGATTAATATATGTGGAAAAAATTCACAATTCTATTTTTCATAAAAATAATTTCTCAACGACTACTGGATATTTCCCTCAAGATCTAATTTTAATTCATTTTTCATAATTATATTTTGTATTTGATAACATGTGTGGGTGTTACTCAAGACATTATGATAAAATTATCCAATGTTTTCATTCATATTATTTCTCTTAATAATTTAGGAATTTATGGATTCAGGTTTATGAATCCCATTTATCTTTCATTGGGTATATGTTTATTAGTACCATATCACATTCATGGGTTATATTCTTATGAAACCCTCTTATTTTAAGGGGGTATGATTTGATGAAATTATTATGAATCTTATCCCATTTTGAATGTTTATTATATGATCACATATGTCTGATATCCATATAATTTCATGGGTTAGGATACGATTATATACTATCTTGTGGAAAACATATGTATTATTTCATTGTGATATTTTTAAAACCTATATCTACCCAGAATTCATTAGGAAAATAATAATATCAAATGATATAGGCATGGATGGAATGGCTAGTGAACACAGTTCAATAATGGACATTATCCATGAAAAATGGTATTAGGTGTGTACCTTGACTATTAAGTTTTTCATATGAGAGAATGACAACTACAAAGATGGTATTAAAAGTGACACCATACTACTATGATTTCCTTGGAAGATATTAAATGACTACTATGGATTTCATTTTATATTAGTTTTTTTCTACCAAAAATTATTTTACTTCTTCATATGTAATAGTCTCATCGTTGATTAGATTTATTCCCTTGTAATTAATTTATTCTAAAATACCAACATTTATTAAATGGAACATTTATATGATCATTGTTATGTAGGGTATGATCATAAATTAATGTATTCATGTTCTAAACCCATTATACACATGGTATCCTTATTTATGTCCTCTTTCTAAGACCACAATGACACAATGCTCAACCGTTTATTATATTTTTATTCATCGGGTTATGAAGAGAAGATTCATTTAGAAGTACAATAAGGGGATATATTTGTTGAATAATTGATGGGAATTCTCCATGTTAGATGATTTTGTTACATTTTTAAATGACATGAATCTATTACAGTTCTAGGTCATGTATTTTGGAAATCTGATGAATATTAATCTAAAATGATGTAAAATTCATGTATGATAATTCATGGTCACCATAGTTGGTATTAATGTAATGTTTTACTCAACATTTTGAAAATAGTTAATGAAAACTCTAGGGAAATAATTATGTATATTTATATACATATTTATAGGTATGTCTCTATGTATAATAATAAAGATGAGATAATGTATGGTAAAATTTCAATGAATTTTCATAAATGATAGAGTGACTGTTAGCCAATAAATATAACCCTTTTTATATAAAACTAATGTATGTGGATGTGTAACATACCTAAATAGGGTTATCAAAAAAAACACCGTATTGAGCTAGAATATATTGGGAAGTGGTGCACACCAATATGCCTCACATCACAATATATTCCACACTACTGAGGTATATGATTTAGAAATTAAGAAACAATTTTAGAAACATTATGAAATACATAAATATATGTTTACTATGAATAAACAAGGATAAAAGTAATGTTTCATATATTTAATATGACAATGTCATTACATAGACATATTATAAGTAACTGCTCATTATTATGTGGTTTTCTATTATGAAAAGTGTTTCTCAACCTATACATTATGGTTTTAGTCAGTAGAAAGAAATAAAAGGTACTGGGTAAAACCTAAATATTATAGATATAGAACCTAATGGCATGATGTAAGTCAATTTTCTAAATATATATATAATGAAGGTGATTATGAATGTCCATGAGAATTGATTATATTGTTGAGGATATAGAGAATGCAAAAAATATGTGAAATTTATGGGATATTCTTTTATTATTATTTACATTATATGTTTTATGAATCATTATATTGAGGTATAGGAACCAGAAGTCATTATTAATTTTTCATATTCTATGAAATGTTCATTATGGAATAATATGATGGGTCCTGAGTAGTAGTTTATGATGAAATTTGGATAATAGATGTGGGTATTAATAGGAATTCAATAATTATGTTATAATAATCATGAAGTATAAGTTTTCAATTTTAAATTTTCAATAAAATATATTAATTTTTTTAATGATCAAGATAATATCTTTAATATAAATGTGGTATATTGATTATAGGAAAGTAATACATAATGTGTCACTATCATTGAGAAAATTTTCATCATCTTAGATAATATTATGACTTATACTAAAAAATAAATATTTATAGTATTTGTTACCCTTTAACTGAGTATTTATTATAGGGAAATGAAGTTTATCTTAATATGGTTCATGTTTATGACATCATGTATTTATAGAATAAATCCAATAATCTTATGAATATGGAATCACGTGTGTTTCAAAAAATGATTTATTATAATTAATTTTATTACCATGATTGAAAGGAATATAAAATTTGGGAATTCAAATGTTTGAAATGTCACAACCAAAAGATAAATTGACTCATATGTGGGCACAATATTAATATATTGTTAGGAAAATATATCAATGGTTTGGTATTTATATCTTTTATAATATTTATTAGGTTATCTATATATGGAATGGTTTATATTAATCATTGGATAAATATTTAGGTATTAATATATAAAATAACCATATATGGATTTATGCATATTTAATACAATTTGATTTCATTTTTGTTGTGATTTATGGAAAGAACAATCATTCTATTTATTGATCTCATGACCTAATAATTCTTTAAGAATGAAAAATACAGCTTTAGTTCCAAAAATAATATATGAAGCGGAGAGATATCAAGGAACATCTAAGGGTGTTAATTTTTGAAATAATTAAAGAAAATATTTTCATAAAAACTATTCATATTTAAGAAAATGATCTAGAAATAATATGATGTCATAATTCCTTTTTTGGAATTAGTGTTCTTTTAAATAATAAAACATTTATGGGTATGAGGCCCTCAAAATTACATTAAACAATAACCCTTTTGTGATTTATGAAACTAACATAAATATAAAAATACTTATGATTTTCATCTAAGTCTATATTTTCATATACCACAAATGTTACCCTTTGTGGAAAACTAGATAGTAGTTATAATTAGTTTTTATTTTATGTCCAAAATCTCCATTTAAAAGAAATTTATTGTATTTATTTTTACAATTTTGGTTTCAATGAAATTAACATTCATTTTTTAAACTGTTGAAAACCTATAATAAATTTTGTGGGGAAATTCATTTTATGTGCGGTAGAATGTAACAACAATATATTTTATTAAATTCCTTAGAAAATTAATTTAATTAATTTAGTTTTTTTAAATTTCATGCAAATATTAAAATATATGGGTGATAAATCTAATATTTTTATAATTTTTAATATGTTTTCAATTTTTTTTTCATTTCATTTTATTTATTTGATCTCATTTGAATGAAATTTTGATTTAGGGTATGTTTTCGAAATAAATGCGATTTTTTTTAATTATGTGATTTTGATAAATTTTATTCACATTGATATTGTGATCATATTATATAAATTATTTAACCAATTAGATTGATAATTTTATTTATATATATTTGATATTTGGGATCTAACATCCTCTTATGTCCCTATATCTTATTCGATCATCCATAGTCCATAAAAATCATTAAATTTTAAAAAAATTTCCGGATGAAGAAGTGGACTCCACCTCAATAATTGAGTCATAAAATATGCTACACAACTCTATTTTTAACAATTCCATAAGTATTTGAAATATAATTAGATAGTGAATTCACAAATTAATGATAATAGTGGAATTCCATCATTAATATGGACATTTGGAATTTAGAACGGGGGAAATTTAGGAAACATTGGGTAGGAAAGTGTGTGACAAATTTCTTTTAACATAACATCCCCTATAAACATTCAATTACTTTTAAATTTTGAGTGTAAATATAAGACTTAGATTTAACCAATTTCATATAAGAAAAAAATTTCCCAAATGAAGTTATTAATGGGTAAAATGATGAGAAAACATTCAGTAGAATGAATCTAGAGAAGATATTTATAGGTTATTTGGAAGATCATGATTTTATATATCAAAGGATAGAACCCCCTTGGCTTATACATATATGAGTTCACATATATTGAAATTCACATACAGACTCCTAAAAAAGGGAAGCCAACCACGAGGAGACCATGATTCTATATTTACAAGGTTATTTTTATATCCCATCAATTATTTATTCATGTATTACATAAATTAGAATTATAATTATTTATATAGTTAAATAAATTAACCAATGAATGTTTTTAATTTTATTTCTATAATCCATCCACATCCTCTCTACTTCTATTGATTTATCATCTATTAGTTTTTATTTTTTATTATTATAGCAATTTTTGTTTATTTATTTTTTTTTTCATTCAAATCCATATTCATCATCCTTTTTATTTTTATAAATATATTTTTCTATATTATCTCTCTTGATCTCCAATATCCAAGATTCATTTTAGTTTAATACATTATTTCCTTCATCACCCAACATCTTATATATTTATATTATTATTATTATTATTAATTTATTTATTTCTCACTTTCAAATCTCCTATTCCACAATATGATCTCTTATGCTCTAAAATGTTCGGTTTTTTGGACTGATTTTCCAAGGGGAGATCACATTTTTCTTGAATTTTACATAATTATTATTTTATGTATATTTGTATATTTGAGTAGCATACATTGGTGATATAATATAGCTGATGTAGACTTCTCCAATGACATGAACCTAAATATATCTCTATTATTTTATTTAATCAATTTTCACTCTCTCCATTGATTAGTTATTGTCATAATTCTTTTTATAAAATTAAACGATGAAACATCATCAATATAGTATGTTCCCTGAAAATGGAACATCCTTTTCTAAGGTAACTAATCAAACATGTTTATAGGATGTTGTCGAATTGAAATTTATTATAAATTCCATGATTTCCAAAAAAATTAAATAAATTATAGTAGTACAAAAAAATATTTCAGGTTATTATTATCAAACGAAGATAATTCATATAGAGGAAAATAATTACAAACCCATAGTTGAACACAAAAACATATCATTTCCCTAATATGCAATTCAGTTTATAATTTCATTATAGTTTATTTAAAAATTTCAATTGACCATTTCATTTAATTCAAAATATGCAGAATGATATTATCGACTACTTTTATAAAATAATGAAACCAAAAAAATTGGTTTTGGAAATTTAGTATGCATAAGTGAATGAACAGAGTGTCTCCTCAAGTGAGATCATAATGGTCATCAATTGTGCTCGAATTGTAATATTATTTTATTTTTCCACTCTATGAATCTTGAATACCTCAATATTTTCATCATTTTTTGTTATCAAATAATTTATTGGTATATTATTTCTATTTTCAAATTATAGATATTTTTTATTTATTTTATTAAATTTCTAAAAAAATAAAGGATATTTTAAAATTATATTTTTTCAATTTATGGAAGAATCTATCTAAGGTGAAAGAAAACGTAATTAAAATTGTTGAAGTGGTGTCTCTCGTAAAAACTTTATATGAAAACTGACATGAAAGCCATATGATAAATTAACAAAAAACTTGGACTTCCTTTCATAAACTCGTATATATCATGGATAAAGTAAAAATGAATTATCAGAGAGTGGAGAACAACAATGAAGTTCCACTAAAGATATAAAATTTTACTAATTTCATTAACAAGGTATATGACAAGAAGGAGGAGTATCCACAACTTAAACTCCGAGGATACAATTGAAAAAGGACCCTGATGATCTAGATTGTTTTCATGATTATTAAAACATACGTTTTGAGCTAACTTGGTATATCAACAAGATATGGAAGCCTTAAGGAGTGAGTATGAGATACATATAGAACCCCATAATCCTTACCAAGTTGAATAGATAGTTTTATTTCACGTCACATTATCAATGGAGTAAGATGATTCCATCCTAATGATGAACTTTAAAGAATAGATGGAGGAACCTGACTACCTGCATCTAAGTGCCACCATCCAACCCAAATTGTCTCTCACCACTAAGGTAGTGATTGATTTAGAACCAAATAGGGATATTATATTTGTTTGAACTAATTATTTAAAATTTTATTCAATTTATGTAATATATTAAAAATTATTTCAATGAATTTTCGAAATTTTCAAATTATTTTCATTCCTCGGATAAAGATAATGATTATAGACTTGCACCTTCTATGGAACACATCAAGCTCCATGATTTTTTTGAACATTGATGTGGGGAATCCAATAATAAAATCCATGTTTCTATGCCTGATGAATGTATAATATAAGATCCTTTTTTTGAAATGGGAAATATATTATTAAAAATCATATAATATTTTATCCATGTAAAAATTCCTATTTACTTATCCTTGAAACATTACATTGATATTGCATATGTGATGCCTGCATTAAAAGAACATGAGAATATTACATGATTAGAAAACAAATAAAAGGATGATCTATACATCATCCTTACCCATCCATTAAAGATATATCTAATTGGAATGTGGGAGGATCTGGAGTTCCCTATCCATATGTCATTATTCAATTAAATAGATGATGGAAACGTCGGTAAAAGCCACATGTGGTGGTTTAAATCATATATGATTCATCCATGAACTGAACATGGATAAAAAAATTTTCTACCCTCAAGATGATGTAAATATGTAGGGCCTACATGGGGGATCATACCAAGACATATCCCTTTCTACTTGATTTTTAGGAATTTAATTTTATAATGAATTTATGGGATATAGTCTATAACTCATCCCACCCCCTGTATCATTTTGAGTACAAATTACATGTGGAATGTCATTAATTTATTGATTCATGTTTTTATGTTTATAAATGTATATTTAATCCCCAAATATAATTGAAAATATAGTATTAATATTAATGGGAATGGGAGTTTAATTTTAGCTTTTATAAGTAAAATACATATATTATTTTTATTGAAATTTTTTAAGAGATTTAAAGTATAATTTCTTTCACATTCATGGATTCATGATTTACATGACATGTCTAAGGGATATTAGTTACATAGGAATCATATGATTACTTGATTTAAATATCAATTTTAATGAAATCTAATGAGTAAAGCTGAAAAGTAGATTGTTAATTTAAATCTTGAATATTGAAATGAGGAATCATGGTTTGATGGAATTATTTGATTCATGTAATTAAAATTCCCCTAAAGTTTTTAAGGATTAAAATTTATGAAATTGAAGTGAATTTATTTGATATTATTAACCAATCATTGATTGATTATCAAAAACCATATATCATATTCCAAATAAAACTTATAGACTATGTAATCCTATTAATTCATGATAATAATTCTTGAGTGACCAAGGGACATGTCATCAGAAGGATAATTAATTTTAACTTCTCAAAAGTATGACTGTTCAAAAACACAAATAAAATTATTGATCCTATTTTGATAAACCACTTATCTGTATAAGGACATGCTTACCTCAATTATTCATTAGCTCATACAGACCATGAATGACCATCATTGTGATGATCCTATTTTAATACATTATCATCTAATGCAATACTAATCATTTTGTTATCCTTATATTTCAATTTTGAAGTGTGGGGGAAAATGGAATCATGTTTTAATGGATTATTTACATTATATGTATAATATTTTAGGTCATATTGTGGGAATAAATTAATGATGTCAATTAATTATTGATACTTCATTGTTTTCAACTCCTGAATTACAAAAAAATAATGTGATATTAAGAACCCAAAAACAATGAAAAATGGGATGTGATTTTGGAATAAAAAAACAACAACAATAGACCTATTATTTTTATCATTCATGATTTTCTGGATGATTATAAGTATATTATAGTCACAATGTTCTAATGAAGAAAAATATTGAATTGGTTTATTGAAAAATAAAAATAATTATAAAAGTAGAAAAAAATATTTAACATGGTGAAAAAATAATTCATTATAATTTATTTGATCTCAAAATTTACACATATTATTAGGGAATAAGATTTGGTACATTTAAGGGTAGAATTTTATTAATCCATTCATGTTTACATTATGCATTTCAATTAAGAGAAAAAACGATTCCTTGAGTAATTATTATTACATCTTTAAATCTTATCATCCCTAATCTGTAAATTCATTTACACCGTTATTTCTAGTTCTCATGATTTTATATGACTTCTGTAATTAAAAAGAGGACAATTTTTTTGCTTACAAAACTATAGATATAGAACATTAATTTTCTATTTGATAATTAATATTATCTAATTTAATTAGTAGTGATGACATAAAATAATCCATATTTGTTGTAGATCATGACATAGCATGTTTAATAATACTATATTATTGAACATTAATCAATGATAATTAATTTATTTAATTTTTCAAAGGTAAAAATAAAAATACATGAGATGATTTTATATTTGAAAATTATAATTTTGAATTGATATTTTATATGGAATATGAATGAGACAATTAATATTGATAAACCTATGAGTTTATTGCATTTTAATTTAAAATATTATAACATTGGTTACATAAAATTTCTGTGTTGAGATTTTAGGTTTGAAGAAAGAAATATATTATGTGTGTGGAATTGATAGAAATAATATTTTGAATATTTTTTTTATTTTTTCAGTGATTTAATCCCTACGAATTTATCTATTTGATCTTGTTTTAAATATGTATGGATTTATTATGTGTTTTATGCTAAAATAAAAAAATTAATTAAATATGGAGTTTTTAAAAATTTTAATCGCTTCTTTATTTTTATCACAACTTTTAAAATGTTGATCTAATTGAAGGGGATCTCTTTTAGTTATATTCCTTGATTAATGGGATTCAAAATATTAATCTAATATAGAACCTTGTTAAAAATTATAATGAAACAAAAAAATCATTCTATTTAAAAAATGTACTTGATGATAGTGTGGATCAAACCAATATAATTGAGTCATAACATATCATACACACCTCCAATTAAAGATAGTCCACATATATTTGATGATTACATAAATAGTTCATTCAAGAATTACTGATCATGTAGATATTCCATCATTAATACATCTATTAGAAACTTGAATTTGGTGGAATCATTATAAAATATTCAGTCAAAATGACTATGATATTTAAACTGTTCCATTACGTTTTCTATATAGATAAACATAAATTAAAATTTAGTGACTCAATTGAAAAAATAACATAGAGAATCATCAAATAAAAAATCATTCACCATTTCAATCATTAAATGGGTAAACCACAAGAACATTTATTTTGATAGAATATGGGAGAGATCATATAGGGGTATTTGTAAGATCACAATTTCCAACACTAAATTATGGTCCTACCACGGCCTTTACAATGAGTTGATCACCCATGGTGATGGAAATCATTCAAATCTCTAATTATGAATCCATCCAAGGAGGATTTTGGGTTGTTTTATGTCCTTATTTTCATTTTCATTTATATTATTTTAATTTTTATCTCAGGTTTTATTTAATGTGAATATTTTTAATTTCTCATTTAGTTAAAATAATTATTTAATGCATGTTTTTAATTAACATTCTATCATTTTTCTACATCATTTCATCAGCTTCTTCTAATTTCTATACTCTTATTATAGAAATTATTATTCGAACATTTTTATATTATGGATTTATTTTCTAATTCATTCATACCATCTTCATTATTAATGTTATTTTTATTATTAAAATTTATGGCATTATATCTTTCTATATAATACAATATAATTTTAATTTGGTTCTCTCCGTTCTATCATAACCCATTATTTTTTTATTTTAATTAGTATTTTAGTTTAATATATTATATTTTTTAAAGCATAACTCCACTATTATTCCACCATGTGATATATTACCATAAAATGGGGGTGACCCTAAGGCTTGGACTTCTTGAGGTCATGGTGTTATTTAATTTTCCATAAAGATTATTATAAGTATCTTGGTAAATTTGAGTAGCATGTATTGTTCAGGTAAATGTACCCACATGTGACTGGCCCAATGTTATATAATTAAATATATTTTTATTATTTTTATATATTTATTTTATCATTTTTAATCTATTTCCCTTCCCTGTATTATTTAGGTCATCATGCAATGGATTTTTGATAATTAGTATATTAAATGAAATCAAGGGAGTCAGGTATTTGAAAATTTTACATCCTAGAACAAGGTGTGTCCACAAACATGAATAATATTGGAGTTGGCATTGGGATTTCATAGATATTAAATGATTTCGAAAATTGAAATATATATAATATTAGTTATGACATGAGAATTCTTTATTGGATTATTAAACAGAAATAAAAAAAATGAAAAAATATAATTTTTCCCAAAACAAATTAATTTCTATTTTAAATCATTATGAATATAATTTAATGGTAGTTAAAATTACAATTCCTCTTATTCATTTCATATAAATAAAAAATACCAAAGAAACTCATATTTTATTTCACATTATAATAAACAATAGAATAAACATTTAGTTTTCAAATTTATAATAATTGTAATGACCGGAAAATTTTCGTGGAATAAATTTTTCCCCCAAACTTTCCAGGTCATTATAGTATTGATGTAATATATGTGTATGTAGTTTGTTTGTTAATATATTTTGTCTTTTTTTATTTTGATAGGGAAATAGATTTTTACTATATGTTAAGGGTCAATAAGCTTCATGAATCATGTTGGGTTCGTTAGTGATGTGAGACCGAACCCAGGGTTATAAACCAATAAGTCAAACCCTTATAACTGGTGAAGATGATTGGTAAACATTGGAATATGTGTATTGAGATAATAAATGGGAATTAAATA
The DNA here is from genome assembly GCA_963277665.1 of Viscum album. Classification (NCBI taxonomy): domain Eukaryota; kingdom Viridiplantae; phylum Streptophyta; class Magnoliopsida; order Santalales; family Viscaceae; genus Viscum; species Viscum album. The sequence goes on along the minus strand of OY728151.1, from coordinate 12,039,212 downwards.
TTTATTTGGAATCTAGTTATGGTTAATTGTAGACTAAAATAACATAACATTTTTTATTATAAATGAAAAAGTGGTTTTAAAGGGTTTTGATGGCATGTTTGCGAGCTTGACTGAGCTATAGATGTATTGATGATATGTTTTATCGTAAAATTGGGAAATATTTTTAAGGAGGTTGAAACATTAATGTGTTAAAAAAAATTGGGTTTTAATTAAATTTTAATTGATATTTGAAATATGGGTGAGGTTCCCTTCTTATGAAAATGGAATAATGGTAGTATTATATGGTTGAATTGTAAAAAAAAATCCTTAGAGCATGTTGTAGATTCAGTGTAGAATTTCAATGTTTTAAAGGTTGTTAAAATATGATTCCAATGAGTATTTAGAACAGTTATTATTTCCATGATATATTTTATAATGTTCTAATGCGACTAAGGTAATTGAAGGACGGATAAGGGTTACTGATATTGAACCCAGAAAAATTACATAAGCATGTTAGAAATATCATGACATGAATTTAGTATTGATTTATCTTAGTAAAGGATTCAACAAAAGAGGATTTTTGGAATTATATAAAAAAATAAATGGGATTACTGTGAATGTTTTTAAATGAATGTGAGTTTTACATTAATTGAATATGTGGAAAATACAGGGGAAATGATGAACTTGTTTTGCGTCTTAACATATGGGATGTTAAAATATGTTAATGGGTTATGTCATGGGAATTTATGAATATGCATAGTGAGTAAGGCATATGAACTTGGGATTATGCTAAATTAAAATTTAATTTAAATAACAATGTGCACATTAGTTATTTCATGATTTAGATTCCCTTTTGATTTTTATGTGTGTGTGTTAGATATTATTGTGAGATGTATTGAAAAAATGATATACTCTCATGTTTCATGTTAGACTAAGGATGTACACTCCACCAAAACCCACATGGGTTAGAGATGGAGACATTGGATATATACCGCTAATGGTTTCATTCCACCTGGCCTGCGGATTCATGGTGCATATGTGATATGTGTGTGGTGATTAGATAAATAATAACGGGAACATGGATTTATAGTTTGGGTTATTGAATAAGGTTCTATTCCCATGGGTCTAGTTAGACATAGTCTCTAAAAAATTCAAACAATTAAATGGGTTAGGGATGTGGAAGGGGATTTGTTCCCCTAACAAATTCATTTCACCTAGACGAAGGCTTCATGGTGAGGGTAATGTGTTATTGCGATGTGTTTAACCATAATGGGATTAAGACATGATTGAGCAATTATGAATGGTAAATTACTATTGTATTCTGATTTCTAGATGATGTAAATCCCAAACCCATAGAACACGATATGAGGATGAAATTATAAGTGAAGACATAAAAACTGATGGAATTGAAATTCTTAAGAATATATCTTATGTGAATTTTGTGGGTAATGGTAATTATTGATGTAGTGGTTAGTTAAATCCCTTATGGTTAAATTTATGGGTCACCATTTGTGCCTTGGATTAGAATTCAAGAAACACTTGGGTTATCGTTACTAATTGGTCTATATTAGAGAAAATAATGAGGAAATATATATTATATATTTAAATAAAATATTTCATTAATACAAGAGTATTTATATCCTTTCTTACCTACATACACATTATTATAGATTTGATATTTATTTATATATCATTGGTGGTGGCCTAATAATTAGAAATCACACCATGCTCGGGATGCCGTGGATCATGGGTTCTTGAGTAGATGCTTCCGGTTTCCTAGTATAGGTTCAAGGTGGGAATCTTGTTCTTGAATATTCATAGGATGAAATGTTGGATATTTGAGTAAAGGATTGGGTTGGAACATAGGGGCTAGTTAGAATCCTTAGCATTTTCCTTTGTTTATTGAGAAATACTGCTTGAAATGTGGATTGTCAACATTATTTTTTCTTATCAACTGTACTTGGTTGTTATTAATAATTATTGAAAATTTTCAATTAATTTATACTAATGGTTACTTTATATGTTTGGGTTACATTTATTTTGTCTTTACTCTAATAAGTGGGTATAGTCTCTATATGATTCTATTTAGACCCATGCTACTAGTTGGTGGCATCTAGAGTAAGGGGAGGCACGAATGAGGTCATGTGATGAGTAAGAACATGGAAGCCGTTATTGATTGTTTTGGGTTAGTGATGTTAAAATGTTGTATCATATTTTGTCATATGACTTAAAATATTGTTATTATAGATATCACACTATGACCATGTGGGGTAATGGTAATGAACATGTTCTTGGGTGCCTAAATCACCACATAAAATAGAAAATCCAGGTTTCCATGCATGGTAATTGATGTTCGATTTTATTACTTTTACCTTTTATTTTTATATCCTCATTGATTGGTTATCTTAGATTTGATTTTATTGATTTTTCAAGTTTCATCTCATAGTCTATTTTGACATGAGTGGGTGAGTGGGTACATTAATCATGTTCGGAACATAATATAGGTAGGATATCCATACCAAGAAAGGTGCGAGGGTCGGGCTATTCCCGGCCCCCCCAAATTTATTAGAAAGAAAAAAGCCACATAACAGACAAGGGAGGGGAGGGGTCGATCGACCCACACCCAAAATCCCCTTACAACCCACACCAAAAAAAGAAAAACATAGAAAGAAAAAGACTCAAAAACAAACACAGCAGCAGCAGCACATCACATCCAGTACCAGCATTCGGCAGCACCACAACCAAACATCACAGCTAACCAGCAGCATCCAACCATCCAAACCAGCCATCCCTAGCAACCAACAACACCTTCAAAATTCAAAAAATACCGCCAACGACGTCTCGAGCCACGCACCCCGTCACGCCTCGAGAAAAGTCCCCTATCACGTCTGACCAAACGCATCACCACAGCCCTTCTGTCATCTCGATCCACGTGCATGCCTCGAAGCGTACACCCATCGCATCAGACGCAGATCCAGCCGCCTCCCAAACGCCGGCGAGCCAACCTCTCTGTCAACACACCGGAGACAGCGATAACAATCACGCTGTCATCCCAAATCCAATTTCAGAACGACGTCGAGCCCATCCATCAGAGACCGTCGTCGCTGAACAAAAACCATCATCACCTTCTCCATCAACAACGAGTGCCGCAACCCAGCAGCCCAGAAACCGGTCGAAAACATCATTCCACAACAAAAATCAAACAGGACAATGAAAATCAGCGAAGAAACCCCACTTCATCCGCCGCAACCACCGAAGAAAGACCCCCGCAGACCCTCAGAGTATTCTTCCGCCACGAATCAGGGGAAAACTCCACATGCTGGGAGACCGCCGTAGGAGAACAACGCATAACCGGAATCAAACCCTGAACGGTCCGTAGAGTATGCCGTTGAACAAACCGGTCTTACGCCCACAGATCAGACCAGTAGCGTCGTAGAAGCCCGCAACGATCCGCTACAGCATGGAGGATGAGTCCCAAGATCGCCGCGTATAACACCCAAGTCATCCGAAGAGATCCACCACAGGGAGGCGACAGAGAAAAAACCTCAGCACGCCATCTTCAAGCGGAAATCGCTAAGAGAAAACCATCAACACTGCAAAAAAGAAATGAAAACAAGAAACGAGACCCCCCCCCTCCCCCGGCTACTCCAGACCTGTCGACCTCCATATATTTCATGTGTCGTGAATGACATGTTTCATAACCAAAAAGGTATGAATGTTGAACATAATAACAACATTAATGTTGAAATGTAAGGATAGTAAAAAGGGATTTAAATTAATAAATGTCCAGGCATGAAAATGAAGGCTCTTGGGAAGTTAAATTTTTTGTTTAAATTTTAAGATTACTACTGTGGATAAATGGTAGAATAATAGAACTATTTTGGGACACTAGTGTTGTCTACATCTTATGTTGTTTGTGGACCATGGTTATGTTTGGTTCATAAAGTGGGGGTGCCATATATTTGAGACCTTGTGAGTTTCCATGGACCCTAAAGTTGAAGTTTTGTTTTTGGATCCATTTAATGTGTTCATGTATCATGAGTGTGGGACATGGAGAAAATGGTTGATTGGTTATTTAGCCAAAATGTGTTTGGAGTTGGGATATGATGACCACGGTAAACAACATGTTGGTGGGTTTGTTATTTTCTTATAGAGATCCAATGACCCTTTCTTGGTAAGTCACAATTGTGGGAGTTGAAATCATTACATGTTTTGAGGATGAAATGTCATAGAGGTTGATAATGGTGTATATGCTTATGGGTGTGTGTTGAAGAGGAAGATGTGTTGAACATTATAAGTAGTACATAGGGAGTGTATCACATTAAATGATTAATTTAAAGGTCTAAGTTTAAATTTTAATGGTTTTAGAAGATGTATCATCTGTTGTAGAAATGGAATGAAAATCCTGGGATATTAAGAGTGGTTATGATGGAGGTTGGAACAATATTACAAGTGCATTGGAATGTGGAGTGGGATGGATGAATGAGTTGGGTGATATGGAGATGGATTTTTTTATAGGTCGTAGGAAAATACATATCCACGATGATTTCGATGTGTAATGGGGGTGGACACATATTAGTGATACATGATGTCATTTGGAGATATTACTAGGAAGGATGGGTGTAAGCGTATATGTTTCTAATTAACTCAAGATAGAGATGAACGGGTTATGAGAGAGGCCACATGGTATTGTCGAGTGGAGTTGATCATTGAGTACCTATTGTGGCTAGTGATACCACACCTGAATAACTCATGTTAGGTAATGTTAATGTTGCCAATGGGAAGTCTTGGTTACAACCTCTCATCAGAGAGTTGTGAGCTGAACGTGAGTTGGTTGGAAACTCATTTAGTGCCCTAGTGGTCTAGTGTTAATGTGAAATAGGTGGGTAGGGAAGGCCAAGAAATTCAGTAGGTTATGTTTCCATTTTTTAATAGTTTATAGTGACAACATTTGGTTTTGTTAGTGGTTGTCAAAAACTTAATTTCTTACTTTTAACTAGTGATGAACATGACCAATATAATGACATCACCCATTTATGCAGATATGTATTTGGTCATATTTCTAGTGGAATTATTTTGTTTTTTGAGGATATGGACATCTTGAAGGATATTCTTGGAGAGTATTTTGTGTGTATGGGAGTCATAGGGTGTGATAGCACACCGTCAACCTAGTACAAGTTGGGTCCTTAGAATTGACTGGATACCAAAACATGTAAAGGGTTCCATTATCAAAATATGGAAACATATTTTTTGGTGATTTTTTTTATAGTGGAAGGTGTATATTTGCATCCCACTCTTGGGGATCAGAATGTTTATCAGGCATGATATTTTTCCAGTTTAACAAATGATCAAGGAATGTGTTAATAATGATACTCCTTTGGTGGGGAGCATCATGATAAGTCACCGATGTGTGGAGAAATATACTAAGTTGATGTCATGGAATCAAAATTCCAAATGGGAAAACTGTTTGGTGAAGGTTAAGGTTATCCATGGATATGATGGCCAATTGGTCCTAGTGTTGGCTTTGTGATCGGGAAATTTTTAAACTCAATTGGAGAGAGTCGACCAGGGATGGCCAGACTCAGCTATTTGTAAGAGTAGTGGATGTTGTTTCTAGTGATCCCCCTATAGTTATTTTTTTAAGGGCATGAATGATTGGGTTATGGAAATGGGATATGATGATAAACCAAGGAACCCACAAATAAGTATGAAAAGAGGATGTGTGCAATTCATGTGGTTTAAATAGAAGGGAGGAATGATAATGTTGGATGATTCTATTGTGAAATTAAAATTGTGCTGACATGGAAAACAATAAAATTATATTGGTAAAGTCATGTTGATGTATCTTGGTATTCTATTTAATTATAAAAGTTCTTAGTAACAAAAAAAGGAGGATAAGAGGTTGAAGAATATGTGGGAATTGAAATAGAATAAAAGTAGTAAGTTAGTGGAGTATTTATTATTTGAGTTGGATGAACTCAAGTGGGATAAATCTTAGGGGTATAATTTTTTTGACATGTGTTGGCTCGAATACAGAACATTAGAGTACTTATACATGAATAGAATGTTGAGGATTTCCATTCTTGGATTTGAAACTAACTTAGGATTTTGGGAGTCAATTTGAAGGCCGGTGTAGGTATTAAAATTTAATTAAAAACCACGATTTTTCTTCTAGTGATGTCGCGATTTTATCACAATTAGTGCTTCGAATGAATTTGTTTGAGATGGAACCATGAAATTTTGGCCATGAATTGTTTGGTGTGTTGAACTGAGTCTGTTTTAGTTTGTCCTTATATGGTAATATAGTTCCTTGTTAGTATCGATTCATGCATTGGACTTGTGTATTTAACTATTTATTTCAATTTTTCTTGGTGTGGTAAATGATGAGTTGGGTAAATGGGTCCTCAAGGTGAGTCAGATAGTGATTTTTTAAGTGAAGAATTCAAGGGGTATGATAGTTTCATTTGTTCAAGTGTTCTGGTGGAATGGATATGTTCAGTGTAAATGAAAAATTGTGATTTTTTATCAGTGGGATTATGGTATAACCCTTTGGCCTAGTGTGGTTGGAAATTTATGGAAGTGTAGCTCAGAGAAACCCCAATATATGGTTGATAGGTTGTATGATCCTGACATTCAGTGAATGTATTTCCATGTTACAATTTTTAGATAAACTCTAGCTAGTGGGTAAACCATTCATTCATGGGTACATGGGGCATTTTATAAGTGTTTAGGGGTTCTGGAACATGAAAAGATGTGAAATGTCACCAAAAATCACATAGATCATGGTTTGTGAATTGTTAGTGTAAATTTTATTCTTGGATATAATATTATTCATCTTGCTTACAATTTTGGACATTGATGTATTTTATGGTTACCACATTTTTTATAAACAATGTTGGTATCTATAGGTAATCGTGTGACCCAACATTCTATATAGAATGTGTGGAACATCGTTTGTTCATAGTTTGGTAAACCATTGGGGTAAACCATACACCCTAATAAAAGTTGATAAATTTACAGCTTTTTTATATCACGAATTTTAGATCCCACCTTATTAATCTTCCCATTAAACCCACCATACCATAGGTGATGAAAATGAAACACCATCTCCTTCCATTAATTATTCATCATAATTATTTTGTTTTTTGAATGTGATTGTGTGTGAATCAAATATATGGGTGGGTCTAACACTTTTTTTTCTCCATTTTCTAGATTAGGGATAGTGGAATCTATTCTATTTTTCTAATGTTGAAAAACCATCACTTTTCCTGTCAAATATATTTCATGAATTAAGTAGGGGTTACAGTTTGAATCAATGTTTGAAAATAAAAAAACATTTTTCTATAAATATCATGTCAGTGTTACTTAAACATTGTCCCCAGTTCTTAACGTGATATATGTTTATGTAGTTTTTCTTTTTCACTATGTTGTTCTGTCTTGATTTCATAGGTTTCATATTGAGAAATGGGCCATATATTAAGTTGTTATAACATTAACAAACTCGTTTCGGTTCATTGAAAATGTGAGACCAAACCTAGATCAATAAATTGGTAAAAACAACCCTTGTAATTGGTTAAAAATATTGGAATAACATTAGATAGGTTTATTATGAGAGACAGTGGGTATTAAATATGTATTTTCAATTAGGGAGGTTTACTGGTCAGCTGAAACAACAAAGAGTTGGATTTTTCAAATTCTAAATATGGTTTAAAAGGGTTTTGATTTCATGATTTGGTGGTATACCCTATTTTAGATTTATGAATGATATGTGATATTTGAAAATGAGAGACATTTTTAAAAGCAGTGGTGAATTGAATGTGATTTCAAAATGGGGTTTTCTAAGGATATTTAAAATGATATTTGAAGGATGGGTGAGGATATTTTTTTTGAAAATGGATTACTGTTTGAATTGGATGGTTGAAATGTAAATGAATCATGTTGGGACTATTTTGTATTTATAATAATAATTTCTATGTATAAGGTTTTTTTCAAGGGGAATTCAAAAAATATTTAGAAATGTGATTATTTCTGAAATGTATTATATAGAGGTTTGATTGGACCATAGTAATTGATGGGGGAATGTGTTTGTGATATAGAACCCAAAAAAATTACATCCCCATGTTATCATGATCATGTGATGAACTAATTTTTGATAGATCATAGTAAATGAGATAAAATATGTGGGTGTCAAGAATAATGTAAAATAGGATATTTGTTATTTTTGGAATCCACACATTTAGATCTGCCCATAATGGGTGTAGATCTAAGAAAACAATAGATGATGAGAAGTAGATCTAAGTAGATTTAGAAAGAAAAAAAGAACGATCACTTACCTCAAGAATCCAGCTTCGATTTGTCAATCGAAGCCTTCATATCAGCTTTGGAACGATCAGAGAACCCTCTTTGACCTTAGGATAACCATAATCCCGAGATAGTGCTGCTTAGAAGGAAGAAAAATCTACTTATAGGCTAAAACATGTGAGATCCACTTTTATAGGATCTCGTTTAAGTGGCTCCATGGTTAGTTCGCACGGTTTGACACACCGTGTGCTAACCATGCATTAGATACTGCCTTAGCCACCCTTCTCACATGATTTTTCCTCACGGTAAGACAAACCGTGTGCCGCTCGTGTGAAATCTACTACCGCCAATACCAAATCCACAAAGTTTGGCCGCACGGTTTAGAAAAATCGGGCGCCGCCCGTGCGACTTCCCTTTTTTCCCAAAACATCATTCCGAGTTCTATTGACCCTACCATACATCCCCCTTAACGTTATAACCATTAAATGCATCAAAAAAGGGTTACATACCAGAATCCGATGGTACTGAATTCTACCCACCATTGGTCTTTTCGTCCTCGGAAAGTAGAAAACCTTCAGCTAGCTTAGAGAGTTTAGGCCACTGCTATTTCATTTCCCTTTCACGATCCCAAGTCTCTTCCTGAATCTGACCATGCTGGCATAAAACCGTCACTAGACCAATGCATTTTCCATGCACGACATTATCTTTCCTATCCACAATCCATATCAGGATATGTATCAATGAAGAATTTGACTCTAGGTCAACGCGATCCCATCTGATAACATGGTCAGTATTGGGCTGATACTTTTTCAACTGAGATACATGGGACACATTATTCATCGAACTAAACTGTGGTGGTAATGCCAACCGATATTCCACATCACCATCCCATTTCAGACTCCGAAAAGGGCCAATATATCTAGGAGATAACTTTCCCTGATACAAGAAACGATGATGTCCAAGCCTTGGAGTGATCTTCAAGAAGACATGATCACACACAACGAATGACAACGGTCTTCAACGGTGATCTGCATAAGATTTTTGATTACTCTTAGCTATCTCGGACCTCTTTCTAAGCAACTGGACCTTCTCTTTTGTCTCTTGTACATGGCTTGGTCCGACTAGTGATGTTTAAGCAGTTTCCACCTAGCATAGTGGAGAACGATAAGGATGCCCATACAATGCTTCAAATGGAGCCATGCGTATCAAGTATTGATATCTGTTATCGAATGAGAACACGACTAAGGGTATATGCTCATTCCATGAGCCACAAAAATCCATTACACAATACCACAACAAGTATTCCAACGTTTTTATCATCTGCTCAGATTTCCCATCCTTTTGAGGATGATACGCCGTGCTCATAGCCAACTGAGTCCCAAGGGATTGCTGTAATGATTTCCAGAAATGATATGTGAACCTCATATCTCTATCTGAGACTATAGAAACTGGTACACCATGCCTCTTAACCATTTATGAGATATATATTTTTGAAATATCTTCCACCGTATGAGTTTCATGAATAGGGGTGAAGTGGGCCGACTTGGTTAGATGATCCACTATCACCCAAATGGCATCGTGTTTCCAAACCATTCTTGGAAGACCTGTAACAAAATCCATTTATATTTGATCCCACTTCCACACTGGGATAGGTAATTATTGTAACATACCATCTGGTCTCTGATGCTCTACTTTATCTTGTGGACAAGTTAAGCACCAAGAGACGAACTCTGCCACCTTCCTTTTCATGCCGCTCCACCAAAGCAGCGCCTTTAATTCCTTATACATCTTATTTGTACCTAGATGTACATCCCATCTTGAATGGTGTTAAGATTGAAGGATTTGTTCCTGACAAATCATAGGTACAACCATCTCATCTCTAAAACACAAAATTGAACCCCCATCACGTTTCCAGCCATCAATGGTCTCCCCACCATTTATTTTTTAACTTACAACCAGTCATTCTACATCAGATGTTTGGGGTACTTTGATCATATTTACTAAATCCGGAACAAGGGTAGCTGAAAAGAAAATAGAAACATCACCTCAGTCTTCACATTCCACATGCATGTCTGCTAAGACCGACATCAACTGTCATTCATCTAAAGCTTATTTCACTAACTGAGAATATGATTTTATACTCAATGCATTCGCCACCAAATTTCCTTTTCCCGGTGTATACATCAAGTCAAAGTAAAACATTTAGAGATACTCCATCCACCTCTATTGCCTCAGATTCAACACTCTTTGTGAGAAAATGTGTTTCAAGCTTTTGCGATCCGTAAACACAGTAAATTTTTCACCAAAGAGATAATGTATCCATGCTTTCAATGTATGGACTACTGTATCCAACTCCAAATCATGTGTTGGGTAATTTTTTCCCATGAAACCTCAATTGCGTTGATCCATAAGCAACCACATGGTCTCCATGAATGGGGACACAACCCAACCTAGTTCCCGAATCATCACAATACATCAAATACCCCAGAACTGATTCTGGAAAGATCAAGATAGGTGCTGATGTAAGGAGGACCTTCAGTTCCGGGAAATAATTCTTACATTCTTCTGTTCGTTTTAATGGAGGATTATTCATTGTTAGAGCTATCATTAGTGACTCTAGTCGTGAGAAATATTGCAGAAAGTATCAGTAGTAACCAGCTAGACAAATAAAACGTCGTATCTCGAAAAGATTCTTTGGTTGTTTCCAGGAGATAACTGATTATCATTTTAGGATCAACAAAAATTCCTTTCTCAGAAATGACATGGCCATGGAAATGTACTTCCTGTATCCAAAAATCAGACATTGGTAATTTGGCATACAAACAATGATCTCTAATGATTTTTAACACTGTTTCCAGGTTCACCTCATGATCTGCACTTGTTTTTTAATTGTCCAAAATATCGTCCACAAACACCACAACAAAATAATACAGATATCTCTAAAACATGGGATTCATCAAAGCCATTAATCCCGCTGGTGAATTTTTTAAACCAAAAGGCATGACTACATATTCATAGTGGCCATATCTACTTCTGAAAGCTGTCTTTGGAACATCATCCTTCTGATCCCGCAATTGTTGATATCCATGTCACATGTCAATCTTGGAGAACCACAGAGCTCCCCTTAATTGATCAAATATATCATCAATGATTGGAAGTGGATATCTATTTTGTATCTTAACTTGGTTATGCTTATGATAATCAACACACATTCGAAGACTTCCACCTGCCTTCTTCACAAACAACACTGGTGCTGCCCATGGATAAGTACTTGGTCGAATGAAACCCTTTCATTCTAGTGCCTCTAACTACAATTTCAATTCTCATAACTCCGTTGCTGACATCCTATAAGATGTAAGGAAAATAGGACGGGTCCCCGGAAGGAGATCAATCATAAAATTCACATCCCATAGAGATGGTAACATAGAGAAGTTATTGGGAAAGGCATCTGGAAATTGATCCACCACAGCTGGAATGATATATCTCTCAATCACTTCCATTAATGCCAAAGTCATCATTGCCAGTTGTTAAGAGATCATTCCTACCATTGGTTCCTATAAGCTCGTTTCATATTTTTTTACCATCCTCTCTCCTCTAAACAAATGGTTCATGCCATCATCAGTCATGAAACTAACCGTTCTATAATAACAGTTGATGTGAGCCTTAACCATTGTCAACCAATCTGTACCCCTGATTATGTCAAAGACATCCATGTCCAACATTGAGAAGTTCCATTTTAACTCATCTCAATCATATATTATAGCATATTCTCAACACATAAAGGCTTGTCATTCTCTTTTACTAAGATGAGTTTTTAGTTTCAAAACAGAAGGATGATTTCCTGTTTTAAACATATGTGATCAACATCATGATAAGAAATGAAGGAATGTGATGCACTAGTATCAAACAACACTTGCACTAGGGTAGAATTCAAAAGAATCTTACCTCTCACCATAGATAGTCCAACCTGATCATTGACCATTATTTTCTCACCTGCATACAATTGCATCATCATAGAATTTTTCTCCATGATTCCTGGCAGAGATTGCCCCAATTGAAGAGTCGTGGTATTTTAAAAATCACCTTGGCTATATTTTTTATGCTGACGAGACTGATTCTGTGGTCCATGTACTCTTGAAGCATATTATGCTTGTGATGCTAGAGTAGTGTCCCGAGTACCCGACCTATGAGAAATGCGATAATAGCACTCTTGATGTCCCATATTGTTGTAATTATGAAATGCTCTAGGTTGCACCATACACTCTGACATTATGTGGTCAGTCGAAAAACATTGAAAGAAACCTGCTTTGCTCTAGGGTCGTGGAGGAAGGTTCACTGATCCTGTCGTCTGGTTCTGATTTCCAATTTCACCATGAAAATAGATGTCCCTTTTCCACTTGTTCCCAAGGGTTGAGTTCCCACTGTTTCCTATTGGTAGAATCTTGCCACATCCCATCAATACCTAGATATCATGCTCAGCGACAGTCACTCTATTCACCATCTCTGTATAATCTATAATACAGAGAACCACAATCTTCAATTGAATATCCTACGTTATCCCCGATTAGAAGATGTGTTCCTTCAACGACTCACTTGTGGTAACCTCTATTGCAAAACAGACAAAATTCAAAAATTTAGCAGCATACTCTGTGATTGAGAGACTCTCTTGTTTCAGGCTAAAGAAGTCTGTCGTTTTATGAATCTTGAACGTGTGTGGATAGAATTGTTTGTTGAACAATTATTCAAAATCCTCCCAGGTATGGCCTTCATCCAATTTATCATGCACTTCTTAAATACCACCATTTATGTGCAAGATCCTCGAGCATATATGTCGCTAACTTGACATTGTTCTCTAATGGTGTTTCGATGAAATCGAAGATAAAATCATCATACCTATCCACACCTCTTCTTTTTCGGGTTCAAAATCACCCCGAAAGCTCAGTGGATTCTATTTCAAGAACTAGATGGTATGACCCACATTTCTTGGTTCTTTCCTCCGGTTCCTCATATCCACAACATGAAAATCCTGGACAATACTCTGAACCAGCACTTGGTTCACATGTGATTCTGGTGCAACCACATTTTCCACAGCTTCTTCAAGTTGGTTCTGACGATACCTACAAGGTGCCATTTTCAAAACCAACAACAAACTCTGTCAATCTCACCCTATAAATACTGATGGATTAGTATTCAAATTATATCACATAATCTATCACGACATTGTTTTCAAAACAACCTTTTTACCATGGTCAAACATTTTTGAAATCATTCAGCATGCTTTTTGAAAATCAACCCAATTTCAACAAACATAAATTATCCTGTTTTCAAAATCATTCAATTGAAAAAAATTATACATTTTTTAAAAATAATAACCTTGCAAAAAGTCTTTACTCATTCCTCACAATGAGATATACAATCCTAGTGTGAAGTCATTCCTCTACAATTCATGTCATGCTAATCTCATTGGCTAAACCCATGACAATGAGATTTACAACATTCTAGAAGTGTATCCAAAATACTTATGTACCCAACACCCTGGTAACATTAAGATCAACATAAACAGTTTAGCTACGTCCTTTAATGCTATAAATTTCATGTTACGACAATCCTACTACTGTCTATGATTTCAACCCAAGGAATAGACAAGAATGAATTTCAACTCCAAGACCAAGAACATCGATAAAAAATTGTTAGGCATGCACCAAATGATCTGATACCATTTGTAATGACCCGCCAATTCTCATTGTCTTTAGAGTACAACAAGTCATTAATGGACCTTAAGTGACATCCCCAAGGTGCCAAAGGCTGACAATGAATGCCGAAGGGTTTCAATAAAGTGGGGGATGATTTAACCTTTCTGAAATAAACGAACCCAAACATCACTAACAACCATTATACGATGAATGTTAATGAAACAATCAACTAATACATTACCAAAAGAGAACTACACTATTCCATAAACCAATAAACAACTAACAAAACATTATATTACCAAGAGAAAGACAAAAAAAGACCCAACACAAGCCAGGACACACTCCATGGCTCCACACCGAGCTCCATGGACCAAGCACCACCACATCTCCCAAGCATCACCACGAACCTCTAGGAATGAGATACCTTACCATTACGTGTGTCTCAGAATAAGACATCTTCAAAAGCACCAAAGTTCCAAAGTAGGGTTGAGTATAAAAATTAGTAGGTCTTCCCCCAACGACGTCCTTACTCATTCCACAAGGATAGAAGAGTTAGCCACATTTATATAAAAACAGTTTATATAAAACATTTTCTCAAAAGAAGTTTATAACTAAATATAAACAAGTTTCCAAAACTATTAATAACCAAAGGCATTCCAAGAGGAATTTAAAACCAATTTTTTAGCACGTTATTTTTTCAGAAAAATAACCAAACATGCTTTAGAACCATTTCACAACATTCATTTTCGGTATACCCAACCATTTACAAAACCCGTGAAATCAACCATGATTGATATGTTATGGCAGTTCCATAATCATGAGAGGTTTCTTGTCAATATACCATGTCGTCAAAAGGTAATTGTTTCCCATGTCCCATTATCCCATTGGCACCGATCACAATGTCATCTTTCAAACAAGCCACATATTTCCATGTGCTATTATCCCTTTGGAACTGAGCACAAGGTCATCTTTCAACAAATCCCCATATATGAATTATGAACACATACCACATATTCCCAGAAATCAGGACAAGCCCATCCTTTCAAAAAAAGACCTTTTATTGAAAACAATTTCCATCAAAACAAAGTGTTTTCAACAAATTCAAACCATTACAATAAAACTGTGCTTCTATTGAAAACCGATGAATAAAACAATTCCAAAAAATCCATTTCAATACAAAACCATTTCCATAAAACACCTTTGTTATTGAAAACCCATCTTTCATAAGACCATTTACAATTCCAGTAATTATACAATTTAAAATCATCATTTTAAATTCATGAATCAAAATCACATTGCACAACACGTCACCAAGATTTCACAATTTCACTAAACCATAAATCATTTCTAAAGAAGATTTATTCCATGATTTTCACAATAAATTACATTCATATAACCCAATTTGAAACTAATAAAATCAATTCGAATAATTGGAGTCTAGAGAGAATCCTAATACCTCAAAGATTTTGATGAAAAATGTAACAAAAGGAGAACACACAAGACAACCAGGCCGATTCACCAAGGATCCTCTTTAGATCTCTTCTACTAACACAACCATGAAAAATACAAATCATGTATGGAATCCACACACTTAGATATACCCATAATGGGCGTAGATCTATGAATAATATGGAAGAGGAGATGTAGAGCTATGTGGATCTTAGAAAACAAACAATAACGATCACATACATCAAGAATCAGACATCAACTTGTTAAGAGAACACTTCATATCACCTCCGGAATGATGGAAGAACCCTCTTTGACCTTAGGAGAAGAAAAATCCATATTTAGGGCCGCATAGGAGAAAAAAAGAGCTAATTAGAGGGGAAAATGTGTTATATGCACTTTAATATGATCTTATTGAAGTGGCCACATGATTAGTTCACACGGTTTGACAGACCATGCGCTAACCGTGTGTTAGCTACTGTCTCCGCCACCATTCTCGCATGGTTTGGACGCACAGCTAGACAAACCGTGTGCCTCTCATGAAAATGATACTGGATCCAATACCAACTACGCATGGTTTGACCGCACGGTTTAGACAAACCGTGCGCCGCCCACACGACTTTTATTTTTTCCCCAAAACTTCATTCTGAGTTCTCCAAACTCTACCATACGTCACCCTAAACATTATAAACATTACAAGAATCAAGAAAGTGTTACATACCCGAAACCAGGGGTACTAGATCTATTATTATATGGTTATATCTATTTTATATTCCAATCATGGTTACATTTGTCCTTTTTATGATTGGGTAAGGGATCTATATCGAGTTTTTGGAGATTCTGTCTGGTTTTGTTGTTATTTCCATGACATTAATAATTTTTTCCCTAATTACACATTATGGTGGATTTACTCTAGACTAAATATATTATAACATGATGTAATAGTGTCAAAATATTTACATTTACTAGAAATATCTATTAAGTTTTTGTTCAAATGATGTTAAAATCAATTTTAGTGATGACTTGTGAATTTATTTGAAGTTGTCAAATTATTTTGGAAGGATATTTTTATATTTTAATGAATTGACATTATAATATGTAAATGATTGGTTTATTAAAATAAGAGTTATATGAAACCATATTCAAAAAATTTTGTTTTTGTGAAATGGAATAAAATGTTTATTTGGAATGTGCATGGAATACAAGGTTTGTGTGAGCTCATGATTTTGACAAGACCCTGAATAAGTGGTGTGTACCATTTGGGTAAAAATAGACATGAAATTAGAAAATGGGCATGTGGAATGGAAAAACGGTGATATTCCACTTTTTCAGGGCTTAATAGATGTATGAGAAATCAATCATGTCTATTTAACTTTCAAAGAAGCATGCACGTGTGGGTTTGTCTAATAATATTGAATGGTATGTGAAAAACTAATGTGAAATGTTTTAAATAAACGTATATTTTCAACATGGAAACATTTTTTTGTGAAACTATTTTAGTTTTTTATAGGTATTTTAATGGATTAAAATGGTTATATATATATATATTTCATATAAATTTTATAATTCTATTATCATATTTGTTTGAATATTGAATTCATTTCGGAAAACCTTATAAGTTTCAATAATCACCATGATTTTTTAATTCAAATCCTTTTGATATATTTTTTACTAAGACACATGTAAAGAGAATGAATTACATTTATTTAGTAGTTATTCATGATACTCCAGATGTTTTGTCGTATTGTAGTAGAAATAATGTTTCTAGCTATGGAGTTATGTATTTGGACTATTTGTGTTTTTTTATTGTCTTACAGTTTTTACTTGGATGTTAGTACTCGTCAATTTCGGTACTCTACAGTAGTTTTGTTTTGATATCAATTGTTGTACATTAATTTTTTACATATTTATCATTATTCATATAGTATTCATTTTTAACGATTGTATGTTTGGGTTGTATTATTTTCTCAAAGGTAAAATCATCCCACAAAATTTGTTGAATCAATTGGTATTCCATACTGGCCTTTGTCACCATAGGGATGTTTCTTAATTCCATGTCGCAATTTTACATCGACTCATGTCAATGAAGAGGGGTGTGATGTAACAAAATTGAATATTTCATTCATTCTAGATTGATAATATATGTGAAATCTAATCATTAAAGGGTAGATTTTAAGCGTAATATTATGAATGAATAATATTCTTTATATCATTCATGACATTCAATAATGATCATCAATCAAATTGAGATATACTATAAAATATATTATTATTATTGTATCCCTAATAGCATAATTATTGAATTGTAGACTATGAATATGATTAATCACATTATATAATATATAATTTCCAATCCAATAAAATTTAATTAGTTATTTCGTCCAAAAATATCACTAAATTTTCAGTAAAGTAATTTTAGACTTCAAAAATGAATTTTCATTTATAATGGTTTGTATTTCATTTTTTTGTGCATAAATTATAATTTGGTTATTCAAAATTTTAATTTTTTATACATTTTCCTTTATTTTTGGAAATTATAATATCAAAACTAACTTTCTGTGACTTTTGGGGATTTTTAAAATGATTTATTTTTCATTGTATTGTGAAAAATGTTGAGTTTTCAAAAACTGCCATTTATTTTCATATTTTTGAGTAATTTAAAATAACCAATATTATTCTTATTTTTAAAATAAACCATTACATTTTGAATAATAAAAATAATTAAATATTGATAATCCATAATATTTTTCTAGATAAAAGTTAATTTTTCTGTCTAAAACATATTTTTCTAAAAACTAGTTTTTTATTACATTTTTCAAATTTTTTAATTATTTCTACAAATTATATATACTAAATAATGAAAATGGATATCATATTTGTATTAATATGGACTATAATTTGTAAATACATAACTATAATTTATTTATTCATTAAGAATATGTAAAAGTTTAAATTTTTGTCACCTCAAAACAAGAAATGGTTAAAATATGGATAACCATATGGATAACGAATTGAATTTTCACTAGAAAATTAAATAATAAAATTTTATTAATTTATTTTGTCCATTTATATCAATTTCATTTATATATTTATTATTGATGATATATTTCATTTATAATTCACATTGTATTCATTCAGGAAAACAATAAATACAAGTTTCTCCCATATTTAATTAAATAACCAAAACATTTCATTATATTCTTTATAAAAGTACTATTATGTAACGACGTATTAGTTGAAAAAATGAATCTGATAAGTTATTTTTAAATTTAAATGATGATGTAACATACATAAGTGCTTATTAACATTGACACGCTGAATGTGAAGGTAGTAGAAAATTAATGTTATTTATTTCAAGAACTCTAAAATATATATATTTAGAAACTGTTGTAGGAAATAAAAATTTAATTAAAATTTTAAAATATTCGAAATTTTTGAATTGTTTCTTTTAGTTTTATTCAATTTATTTTTTTGAAATATATATTATATTAATTGGTAAAAAAATTACAATATAGATATTTTCAAATAAATAATATATCATTAAATAATAAAATAATAATAAAATACTATACCAAATTAAAATATTGGGATATGGTTCGTGAAATAATACAATGTCCATAATTTGGTATTTTCTACTTTTATTGTAATAGTATTGACACAAAAATTCTAGAAAAAACTAATATTGTGCTAATTGTCACATGTACTAATGTAGCACTGAAAATGAAATATATGGCTGAATGCTAAAAAATAAAATGTTAAAATTTTATTATAGGAAAATATTTCATCTAAATCAAACCGTATAATCTGATTATATCATTTATGATCCCTTGGGAAATAAAAAAAATTATATTATTTTGTTACCTTAATAAATTCCACGAATTCCATTCCGCTTCCTCAATGAAGGACATCGCTTCTCTCTTTTCATATTAAAAAATTGGACATTGAAAATTTAATAATGATTAACCAATTCCATCATAGTGTGCATTATATAATAATAACAAGTTTTGGTCATCTTAGAACACCATTCCAATGTTCATTAATAAGGGATGTAAAAGTGTTCTACTGAAGAATATGTAATCTTCAAATCAAAATTTTTCAATAAATTTCTTCCAATACATCCCAAAAATATTATTAAATGATAAAAATGTAATAACACTATCAAATTTATTATACATATTTTATATTTTGTTAATGTAAAAACATATATCCCTCTCATTATCCATCAAATGGGTTTCAAAACCACTTTATGTTTTTATAGTAGAATACCACCTTAGGAACCAATGAGTTTTTTCCATCATCACCTCACATGGACAACTATATGTATATATTAAATGTATATATATATTATTCAAAAAATAATTATAATTATATAATTTTTTTATACCATTAATTTTTATTACATGTATATTCATTGAAAAATGTTAATGAAATTTGTTTGTTTGTGTGGATTACTACAACCATAGATAATATACAATAATATATTTAGATTTATAATATTATATATAAAAAATATTATTCATTTTATAATGATATGGTAATACTCAACTTTTTTCCGTCAATATACTTGAAAAAAGAAAACATTAATCATTCATATATGTCCTATTATCTCTATGATTGAAATATTTTTCCAATTTCAGATGCAATGAAAATAGTTTATGGTAAAATTATAATTATTTATTCAAATGAATTATGTTATGATTAATATTTGGGAGAATATTGAGAGGTTCCCCACAAACACGATCAACACACTGAAGATATTTTTTAATTATGTGTTTAATATCCACAATACACCAGACCTTGAAATAACTTATTAATTAAATAAATATTTAATTAAACAAATAAAAATTAATTATTTAAAAATAACATATTAATTATGAAAATAATTTTTATTAAAATTTTATTTGTATATATATGTCGTATACTATTTAATGGAAATGCATTGCATGTATCCACTCAATTTAATGTGTTTTTTACTCATATATTCATTCATTAGGTTATAATCATACATTATATACTTTGTTCTAAAATTATTTTCTTAGTAATAATAATTTATAGTATTATGATTGATTTCCTAATTTTTTCAGTTAATTTATATTATTCATAAAAAACTATATCATCAATTAATTATAAAATCAATGATACAATCCCTGTAAGGGTTCAAGTAGAATTTTCATATTGAGATAAACATTAATTGACTCAATCTTGTGCTTTATATAATGAGCCTATAATATTACATATCTTGATAAAAATTAGATTCATTATATGTAATATTTCATTTGACTATATCTATTATATGGGGTCTGTTTCAAATGTTAACGAAGAGGTGACATTTTGTTTCACAATCTGAACACTATTTGGGATTTTTTATTTCAAAGTATCCACTAGTGTATTAGATTCTCTTTCTATTCGGAATCGAATATATTTATTTTTCTTATGGTTATATTTGGATATCTCACAATTTCATTTCATTTTTGTTAAATTATATACTCAAGAGACTAGTACAATATTTTAATGGTAAAGGAAAATCATTCCCCTCATTGGTAAAAAATAATATACTCCAATATCGATGTTTTATAGAAAAATAAATTTTTTATTACCCTATCCTAATATATTTTAAATTTGAACCATGATTGGTAAATTAATATAGTAGTGAAAAAAAATTTCCAAATTTGTTTTCTAAATAACGTTGTTTAAGATTTGTAAAAAACATGAATAATGAAATTCTTTTTTAACATACATGAAATAAATATAATTTATCTTTATCATTTTAGAAAATTTCATTAAATAATAATTTATATGTATCAAAATCCCTTTCAAATGAAAAAAATCAATAATATGAATAATTTATGTTGTTTTTAATATTTATAATTCTGAAATAACAACATATTTTCTATGATAAATATTCTATTGATCTGTTTACATTTTTTTAATCCATTTCACTTTTCATTAGAGAATAATAATGTGTACTAGTTTACACAATTTTAACAAAATATACAATATTACCCCCACGACATAGGATAATGTTATTATTATGGATTTCAGAGAACATTGATATTTAAGGTCATAGTTTCTCAATATAAATTTTTTTGTTGATTATACAATTAAATATTATTCCACACTTTCATATTATTAAATCATTGGAAATTATTTTTCAAGGGTGTGGCCATTTATTTTACAAGAATACATCAGTAGGTATCCTAGGAAAAATATGTTTGTGTATTTAGACGAGGTCTTAATACAATTATGTATTATGTATTATAATAATTCCTCCATGGTATATTTATTATTTTGGATGATATTCATTCAGTTAGTATGAAATAAAAAATTGAGGTCGATGAATTTATTTGAATTTTTATTATATATTAAAAACTGTATAGTTCACATGTTATAATTTATATGAAATTATTTGATCACTATATACTCCTTCCATATTTTACTTTGAGCTTCTATTGTTGATTAAATGGTATTGTAATTCATTTTTAACCATTCTATATTGATTATGAATTATTTATTTAAGTTATATGCTGATATAAATGTCCCCTACTTTGAATTTTTCTCACATATTTTCAATTTTTTACTTTGGATTCCAGGAAATGGTTTATGATTTATATGGAAGTATATTCTAGAGAGATTGGTGTTTTTTTAAAAGAATTTAAAATGCTATATTTTATTTATAAAAATAATTTTCCTTTATGAATCTAGATGACTATAAAATGTAAACTGTTGGGTATTTTCGGTTGTGATCACTTGAAACTAGTGGAAATATCATTACTATCTATCAAATCTGTGCTTCTAGTTTAACATTCATTACATATTATCTCTGATAAAGTTTGGCAGAATCCTTTGATGTAGATTTAGGAAATAATATATTATGGAACATAACTATAGGAATGTGCATATGGTATTAACTAATAATAGAATAATATCATTAATGTTTTACTAAGGTAATTATTAGGTGATTTCCAACAAAATATATCCTTGTATGGACAATACGGTGGATGTTGTTTTCTTTTCCGATAAACTAGATTTAATTATCAAAAAATTTATTTTTTTAGAATACCGCATCTATAATTCTATTGTGTTTTGAGTGTCTCCATAATGTTCACCTAGTTTAATATACCTCGTAGAAATGCTTGTATTAATTCTAAATCTCTGTATAAACATTTATGAAGGATAATATAATAGATCCTATAGAATAATAATTATATTTCACAGGGATATGTTATTAACATAATGTTCCATTGCTTCATATTTAAATGGGTGATCATTTATTTGATGGAAATGACTATTATTTTGAGGATTTATGTGACAAGTGTTTACCATGAAAAAATATATTTTGGTGGAATTTTTGGTGGTAAAACATATTTCTCAAATATATATTTTAGATAAATAGTTAATTTATGATAAATTATTTTACTGTTTTTTTAAATTTGTTTTACCTAATTTATAACCCTTAGTGTTATGGTGATCTTTGATGTTTCGAAAATTAAAAAAACTATAACATAACTGATACTATATGATTTGAAAAAATATTTACCATACAGATAACAATGAGATTATGATTTGGTGATATTGTATTAATTTTATTTGGAAGAAAATCACTATATTTCAATTTAATATTTTAGGATTAATATATATATATATATATAATATTAGTTTATACAATGTAATTTTATGAAATGAATGACTATTTAATTTTCATTTAGAATTATATATGATTTTAATTTTTCTTTATATTGATTTATTTTATTTGGGAAAAATATTGACATATTTTTTAGATTATATTCTTATGACATATATATTTTTAAATGACTTTTTGAGTGATGGTTTTTTATTAAATCCTAAATTTAAATTAATCCTTTAATAATATGTAATGAAATCTTTAAAAAATATTTATTTCAAACATGATATGTAATGTTTTTCAGAAATTAGTATTTATTTATTTATAAAATAATATATATTTATTAGTATGTGTTATTATTGGGTATTTTGATCAGAATTTTGTATTCATTCATATGATGGTTTGTTTAGTTTTGTTATTATCAAATGTAGTCCTAAATATATCAGTTTTTGTCAATATCAAGATTCATAATGAATTTAATGTTATCGTTTTTAGAATTACGTGATCCGTTCGAAGTTAAATTTAGTTATTTAGGTTTGAAAAAAGCCCTCATGAATGATAATATTTTTGACAATCATATTATATTGTGTTTTAAATTTATTAAAGGAGTAAATTATACATTCCATGTTAATATATTTCATTATTTTATATTTCTATAAATTAATGTTATTCTACGACTCTAGTAATTCGAATACGAAAAAAATTGACCCAAAAAAATATTTTATGATTAATCAATTGAATTTTTAAAATCTATTTAGTTTATGGTTTTTAGGTCATTATCATTATCAATATCATTAACTATATCTTGAACAATGATCTCTATCATTGTCCATCATTATTTGAAAATTTCATTAACTCCCTGTAAATATTTGTACTCCCCATGAATGGTCACCTATTTCCAAACATAGTGATGTGTTATTCAAGATCAACTTCATATTTTCCTTTCCCACTTCTCGCAATGATGTTTTATTATCTCTTAATGCAATGTGGGACTTCAATGAATAAATTTTTAAATATCATTCATGTTAATTATATAACCTGGACAAAATTAATAGGACTGGATTTTTTAGTTGATTTAGAATGAAACGCCATATGTTTTTAAAATAATACTATGCAATGTAGAATACATTACACAGTACTCCAGATATTAATCGAATTAGGATATACAATAAAATAACAATTATTATTATATATGATGCTTAAAACCAAGACATTGAATTATATGTAATGAATAATATTGACCACATTATAAAATATATATAATTTTCCTACTCAATATATATGTATTGACTAATTTTAATAAAATATGAACTCAATATTTTGGTAATGTATTTATATAATTCAGGATATCATTTTATATAAAAATATTATTTCACATATTGTTTGTAAATAAAAATTAATTTTTTTGACTTTCTTAAAATTTAATATATGAAATGAACATCATTTATATAGAATATAATATAAAAAATAACATTGTGAATTATATATATTTTTCGAATGATTGAATTTTTTGAGGATAATTGAAAATGATTTCAAAATATTGTCATTTGTTTTCATCCATTAAATATTTAGAAAGATTGCATTATATTTTTTATATCATCCATTCGGTTTACAGTAATATAATTAATTTACTTTTTAACATAACTGTTAATGGATTTTATGTATATTTTTTATAAATAAAAATTCATTTTTCTTAAAAAAACATTGTGTTTCAGAAATTTATATTGAAATTTATTATATATATATATAATTAAAATTGAAAAATGGATACCATATATTGAATTAAGAGGTTCAAATTTAGTAAATATGGAAAATTTGTTTATGTTCATTATTGTTAATAAACATATAAAATTTGGTGACCTTTCTAATGGTAAAATAGTTAATATATGCCTAACACATTTATATGTGGCATTTAAATATATATAAATATTCCATAATAAAAATTTATTAGTGGATTTTAGTAATATATGCCCATTTAATTAATATATAGACACTTGGAGAAATATTGAATAGAGTCTAACCATATATTGGTTTATGAAATTATAAAATATTAGTTGTCCCCTTATTGAATTTGGAAAATAATTTTTATTATTATAATGATAAAATTTATCCTTTTTCCATTATATAAAAACATTGATTTTTTTTAAACATAAAATTTTATTTTTTCAGTGAGGAAATAATATCCAAAAATTCTTATGCAATGCTAACATAATGCATATTATTTAAGTAGAAAGTACATGTAAATGTAATTAGAAATTCAAAACATTATATTTTGGGGTGATTAATTATATACCTTAAATTATTTATATAAAAATAATCTATTAAATATTTAATAATACTTTTTATTTTAATTCATTTTCTCTATTATTGTTTCAATGGTCCAATTAATATAATAGTTACAAAAATACCATAATGATATTTTATAAAAATTAAAATTTCCTTATACAATTTTATATTTTAAAATTTTTTGATGTCAAAAAAATAAATATGATATGGTTGAAATCATCATTCAGTGTAATGCCATGTCCCATCCTTATTGGATCAAGAAGGTTGTGATGTGTTACTAGGTCTTATGTGAGGTTCACAATGTTTTAAAGGCATCCAATAAGTGCCTAGGTCATTTAGAATAAATTTGGGAACCATTTTCCGTTGAGATAAACCAACCAAACAAATAATCAATTGCCCAAAAAACTACATGATACATGTAACATATTAAAATGAGTAATATATTACCAATATACCACCAGGATATTCCATAATAATTCAAAAAAGAAACCAATACAACCAAACCATAACAAATCTATACAAAATTACCAAGGAGAAAACTAAACAATATAACCCTAAGGAACTATGAAACCATCCATAGACCCAGACCGTGCTTCAAACTCCAACAACCAATACACTTCCAAATCATCATGAATAACCACTTGCAATATGAGATTCTTTACTCTAACCTATGTCCAAGAATATAACATCTACAGAAGAAACAAAGTACCAACGAAGTAGAAAGTAGTAATACTCAGTATGATTTCCCCAAATGACATCACTATAGATGCTAATAGTTAAGAACTGTTAGAATATTTATATAAAATTGTTTATGTAAGACATTAAATAGTTCAACAATTACAGATTAGAAAAACACACCCTTAACAAGACACCATTTCCCAAACCATGCATCCAATGGGAAATCCCAACAACCATGTTGTAAGACCTTTCACTATTTCACATTAGCAAAAAAAATTCATCATGGATAGAAACACACAACAAGGAAACAAACATAGTGGAGCTTCCCATCCAATCCTGTTTATTACTTACTCAATGAAGTGGTTATTCACACTCACTTAAACTTGATGGTGGCCCTTCCATCCACATTCCATCCATTTTTTAAAGCCATACACCCCACATACTTCACATCATTCCCATCATAATCATTACATCCCCAAGACCACAACTAATAATATAACACACGAAGAGCACCACAACATTCAAATAACAATTTCTTAATCAACCAATCACTAAATGCATCATCTATTCCATATCAAATTTCAATAAATCAAATAAATACAATTAAAAAACATTTGTTCAAACCATTTCCATTAAACCACCCATTTTACTAATTTTAAATTCATTATTTTAAAATACAAGAAAAATAAAATTTCACCCCAAAATCAATTTGTCACAAAAGAAAATACATATAGCATTTCAAAAGGTATATCTATCCAATTTCACACATTCGAATAGAAATATTTTTCAAAAAAAACCAATTAATTGGAACACGGAACATTTTTCTAACAAACTATATATTAGAGGGAAGAAACCAAATTTTTGGGTTCTGGTGAAATCAATCAACAAGAAACCACACCACAAACACATGAAAAAACACCACCAAAACAACTCCAAATCTCATTCCCTATAATTAAAAGACCTTATTATCATCACCTAAGTAAAAAATAAATCATAAATATGCATGAAAAAGATGTATATCAAGAAAATAGGGATATACAGAAGAGTAGATCTAGAGAATATCACAAGTAACCAAGAGGCGAGGCATAGCCTAGGCGAACTAGTTTAAAACCACCATGCAACCACTTTTAATTTTTTTTCCAAAATTGGTGAGAGAGCTCCTATATCTCTTGAGATCAATGACTCCCACTTAGGGTTCATATGGTATATGAAATGAGTGAGTTAGTGTAAATCACAATTAACTTAATTTAAAAACCCTACTATATTGGGTCATCTAGTTACATCACATAGTTTGAAAAAACGTGCACTAACTATATGGATTCTACTATTTGAATAGGGGAATATCAAACGGTTCTGTGGGATTCTTTCACGGTTTCCCCTAAAGATGCTCAAACTGTGCGTCCTTAAAAAGGCCTCCAAAATTTCAAAATCTTATCCAAACTCTCCCCAACAGTCACAAATATTACCAAAAAATGCAATATACATATAATAGTATAAAAAGGCCCCACAACACAAACCATGGGCTCCACATTCTCCCCACCATTGGACCTATGGTCTGTATAATGTTGAGAAACACCACTTTGCAGAAAGTGATCGGTCTATTTCAAAGACATCTCATTCTACCGCTCCAATGCCTCCTCTTAAATCAGAAAATGATTCCTCAAAATCCAAACTAGACAATTTCAATTCACATTCAAGACCTTCTCTTCCATATCCATAATCTACACTAGCACATGTACCAAAGAAGAGTCATGTCCATCTCAACATGATCCCATCAAATCACATTTTTACGATATGGATGATTCATTTCCAACTGTGAGACATGAAATACATTGGGTACCAAACTAAAATGTGCTGGAAAGAAAACTAATAAGACATCTCTCTTACCCACTCATGTATTTCAAAAGTCCCAAAAACCTCAGAGATATATTACCATGATTTCCAAACCGACGATGTACCAACCATGTATTTATTCCAAAAATCAAATGAGCACCAACCTCAAATGAAAATAGTCATCAACGATGGTCCTCATATAATTCTGATGACATTGCACCATCTCCATACTCTTCCAATAAGCTTTATTATTTCTACTGTCTCTTGTACAATACCTGGTCCAACCATCAATGTCTCACCCATTTTGTACCAACAAAGGTGAGAAAGACATAGACTCCCTTCCATGTATTCAAATGGATCCACACATACCTAGACTAGATAACAATTATTATATGAAAATTCTACTAATATAAAGTGATGCTCCCAATGAGAAACAAAATCAATAACCCAATCCCTAGCATTTCATCCATTGGTTGTATCTTCCTCTGAGATTGGAAATCTGTCTAATGATGATACACCTTACCCAATGTTAACTGTATGGAATGTATTACTACATGGATATCCAAAAATGAGATGTGAACCTAAGATATCTATTAGAGAGAATTTACTTGGAACACCATGCCTCTATACCACGTCAAATATTTAGATATTTTAATGATCCTCCACAGTGCTAGATTCACGAATCAGAATGAAATGGGACAAATTTGTGAGCCGATCCACTATTTCCCATATAGAGTCATGCCTCTAAACCATTTCTGAGAGGTATGAATTAGAATCCATCACTATATTACAACTTGTATAGTGGGATATATAAATATTAAAACATATATGTTATTCACAGATGCACTTATTTGACTTTATGACATGCTATGCATCTGGATACTAACTCAACCACATTCCTTTTCTTACCATCCCACAAAAACTATACTTTCTATGCATTATAAATTTTCTAGATTCTCAAATGGATAACCCACCTGGAATAATGATAATCCCTGATAGTTTTCCTCTAATAGGCCACTAGTTCCACCATCCGATTAAAAAAATAGTAAACTAAATTCTTATTCAGTTGGCATCCCTTAATGTTCTCCCAATCATTGTGTTTAGAATTCATTTCCAAGAACTAAAAATTAGATTCATGTGCATTTTTATCCATTCCAACCATGTCATAAACCAGCAAAACTAGAATGAAGACTGCCATGTCAACCAGGTTCTCACAGTACAACTGCCTGTCGGCTACATCCGACACTAACTTCCACAAATCCAATGCATGGTTCACCACCTGAGCATATGATTTCCTAGGTAATGGATATACCACCGAATTTACATAACATGGTGTGTACATTATGTCAAAATAAATCATCTATAAATATTACATCCATATCCATTTTCAGAAGTTCAAATATATTTGCATTAAAATATGTTTTAACCACTTATGATCGGAAAACACAAGGAATTTCTCAACAACGAGATAATGACACCACATTTTCAATTAATGAACCACTACTATCAATTTGAAATCATGTTTTGGGTATTATTTCTCATGAAAACTCAACTGTCGTGATCTATACACAACCAAATTACCCCCTACATGATAAAAAACCCTAACCATGATCCAGATGTGTTATAATACACCATGTACCCCTTCTCAGGTTCTTGATAAACCATGATCGTTTCTGATGTAATTCCACCCTTTTGATCATAAAAACATTTCTGACACTACTCATTCCATTTAAATGGAATATTATTTCTTGTCAAAGATTAATTAGTGAGGGAAATCCAGAGAAATCATTAAAAAAATATCAATAATAGCTAGATAGACAAATGAAGCTCTGTATCTCAAAAATATTATTTGTGGATTTCTAAGAGATAACAGTCTTTATTTTTTTAGGATCAACCGATAAAATTTTCTCATAATTAAAATGGATAAATATATGAACCTCATCTATCCAAAAGTACCACTTTGACAATTTGGAATAAAACCAATGATCCGCCCACATCCCAGAAATTTTCACCAAGTTCGTCTCGTGATCTACCCTTTTCCTTGAATACACGAATATATCATTAAAAAATTCCACCAAAAAATAATTTCCATGTATATGAAATATCTGATTCATCAATTCCATGAACTCCATTTGTGAAATAATTATACCAATGGGCATACCAACAAACTAATAATGGCCATACCTATTTATGAACACCTTTTTGGGAATATCATCCTTCCTCACTCGTAATAGATAATATCTTGACATCATGTAATTGTTGGATAACCATTGAGATCTCCTAATGGTGAATAAAATCACCAATTGAGTGGAAGTAAATATATGTTCATTATCATATCCTTATTAACATTATTGTAATCAATACATGTTTGTGGTGTTATATCCACCTTTATACAAACAAAACAGGTTCTGCCCACAGAGACATGCTAGGCTGGATGAACCCTTTTTTGACTGACTCATCCAACTGCACCTTCAATTCCCAAAATTTTCTAGGTTCCATCTTGTATGATATATTTTATATAGGAATAGTCCACAAAATGAAATAAATCTAAAACTAAGCTTCTCAAATGGGTGGAAATAATGAGAATTCGTTGGTAAAGTCATCCATAAAATGGTCCAAAACTACAAGAAGAAAACTATTCTCAACACCTTATATTGATTCCAATGAAAATGTCACTAACTGATATGATGTTGTGCCAACATATTGGCCAAAAAATAGTTTCATCTAGCTTAGCATTCCTCCTCCATATAAAGAGGTCGTCTATTCCACCATCCATCATAAAACTAACCATTCATGCATAGAAATTGATGTGGGAGTTAGACCTCACAAACCAATACATTCCCATGATTATATCATAATAATCCATATCAAGAACTATGGAATCTCATATCAATTTAATTTCATCTATAACTAATAATCATATTATGCATAAAAAGGCTTGACACTCACTTTTACCCAAAAGAGTTTGATGTTTTAAAACCAATGGCATCATTTCAACAGCTAATCCCAGTACATAAATTATAATATATGGAATAAAATAATTCCAAGATTCCATATCAAACATCACTTTCTTGAAGGTATAATTTAAAAGAATCATACCTTGCACTATGGATGGTCCAGAATAATCATCCATCATAACCTGCTCAGCTTGAACAACTGTTTTCTTTCCAAACTTTTCACTTTATTAACATACTAAGGAATATTGTTGTTTATAGAATAAACATGAATAAAATTTCTATACAGAAGACAATTATGTTAATTTTCTCATTTCACCATGTAATAGGATGCCAACAACCCTTAAGGAGCGTCACGATCACCTGAACTCAGTGCATTCCAACAATATCACTAATGATGTCCCCATAAACTTATAGATATGGCATGCTCATCGTTTTGTCTTAAAATCCCACTTGATGTGTCATGTTGATCCCCAATTAAAACATATCGTCTTACTCTGAGGCTTTAGAGGAAGATTCACTAAACCAGACATCATATTATTAGCCATTCGACCACCATGAAAATAAGCAGCCATCTTCTACTTGATCCCAGTATAATAGTTCACACTATTCCCTATGGGTTCCAACACACACCCCCCACCTATTGGCTCCAAAAGATCACACTCAACCACTAATGACCTATTAACCATTTCAATGTAATCAGTAATACATAGTACAAAAATTTTTAAAAAAATATCTTGCCATAACCTGATTTCAAGGATATGTTCCTTCAATGATGTATTACCCCCCTCCTCGGGTGCAAACCACACAATTTCCATGGACATAGACACATATTAAATTATTGATAGGTTCTATTGCTTCAATATAAATAAATTTTATGTTATCAGAATTATGAATGTTTGAGGGTAGAATTGTTTATTAAACAACTCTTTAAAACCCTATGATGAAAAACTTTAGTCTATCAAAGCATATACCGATAGCTCCCACCACAGAAGGGAAATATCATCCATAATTTAATTGGAATTGATAACTTTCATCTCCACTAGTGATCCTTATATTTTAAATATCAAATTAATTATATTAAACCATGATTTATCCCATTCCATCACCAAATCACCCCCAAAAATGGATTGATTCTTCTTTTGAAACATGTCTACCTGATCCAATTTCATTAGTTCTTCTACTTTATTCCCACTTTCTACAGCATGGAAATTGTGCCCTATACTATGCACTACCAGCGTGTTCAGCAGAAGCCGAAGTGCAATAAATTTTTTAGTAGCCTCCTTCGGTTGGACTCACGATTCATACTAGAAGCCATTTCTACCATCACAATAACAACCCTATGTCTCACACCCTTAAGAAGAAATGGATTATGATTCAAATTTAATTACATAATAACATTCACAAACATTATTTCCACATGTTTAGATTTTACATGATGAAATATTCTATAAAATCTTCCATGTTTTGAAAATCGACACATTATAAAACTACCACAACCATTCACATTTCTTATTTGCACATTTGAAATTACTTACTAATTTGACACACATCTATATATACATTCCCTAAAAAAAGACATTATACAAAATGAAATATTCATCATAGATGGATTTCATTTCTATCATGAATTCCATTATTATCTCATTGGATGTACCCAGGAGAATGAAATATCCCATGCCTATAAGTGTATGTAAAACACTTAGCAATGGAACTCCCTAATAACATTAAGTACAAAATAAAAGTGTCAGGTACTTACTTTGATGCTATAAATTACATTTTATGATAATTATACACCTTGATACCATCCTTACTCAATGAATGGACCAAGGAAAAATGTCAACACCAAGACCAATACTCAAACCCAAAGGACCAAAAAATGATAAGACTTGTAAGGCCCGACACCCTCCTCATTTTCCCGAAAAGACAGTGAGGTGTTAATTGGCCTTAGGAGTTGTTCCCAATTATACCATGGATGAAAATTATTGCTAAGTATTTCCATGATAAATTTTGGAATGATTATCCTTTAAGATAATCCTACAAAAATAAGCCATTACGAAAAACTACATGACACATGGAACATAGTAACTAGAGTCATATATTACCAATAGTCAAAAAATAAATTTCCTAACTATTCTAAAACAAAAACACAACCAAACCATACCAAACCAATATTAGAGTACCAAGAATAAGACTAAAAAATTATACCCCAAAGGACTATGGCACCACCCATAGCTCCACACCAAGATCCATGCTGCAAGTACCACAACACCGCTAATGAATCATGATGAACTACTTGCAAATTGACACACATTACAATTACCAATGTCCAGGAATACAACATATAAAAAACAATCAAATTGCAAAAGATGATGTTAATATTAATACTCAGAAGTAATGACCTAAATAACATCCCTACACACGCCACTAGGAATGAACATTTTCTAACATTTATATAAAATAGTTCATATAAAACATTAAATATTTCATCAATTAACGTTAATAATAACATAACCGTACAAAGACTCCATCATCTCAACCATAAAATCCAAAGAAATTCCAAACAAACATGTCAAAATCTAATTCACTATTTCACATTAGAAAACCTATTTTCATCTTTAACAATATAACAAAAAACGTCTAGAATCATGATTGAGCATCTCATCCAATCACATTAATTACATTCCCAATCAAGTTGTACCTCCAGCCAAATTATCCTTGATGGTTTCAATTAAATACACTCTCCACTCCTTCTTATAGGGGTTCTCCATGCCCACATCACATAATTATAATCAATGACACAACATTTCCCAGCCAATAACCAAGTATATAACACAACCTGGAAAAAAGACAATAACCATTTCATAATAAAAAAATAACTTGGAGTATCATCCATGCCATATCAGATTTCACAAAATCAACGCCTTATTTTTTAAAACCATTTTCTCAAATGACATCAATAAAACAACCCATGTTACCAATTTTAAAATAAACATTTTAAAAACCAACACGAAAAAAATTTCACTCTAAAAAACCTTTTTTCAAAAAAAATATAAAAGATTACATAATGGATTTCAATTTAACTTCACTCATCAAAATAACCAATAAATTCATGAAAAACCAATTAAATGGAACAATACATTTATTTTAAACAATATGTAGACATGAGAGAAGCATCATACCATTATGGTTCCAGAAAAATTGTCCCATAAGAAACCATACCGCCAATCTATGAAAAATAGAAACTAAAACCAATATATATATATATCCTTATATATCATAAACAAGGCGTAATATCATCACTTATGAAAACAACAACCCTTAATCTATAGGAAACAAATCTAGGTTTAGAAAACTGAGAGAGATAAAAAAGTATATCTTGAGAAAAACACATGAAACAAATATGGGAGGCACAATTGAGTTAAAACCCCTTAAAACCACCTAGAAACCCCTTAATTTTGCTCCCAAAATGGGTGGGAGAGCCCCTCAATCCCTAGAGATCAAGGAATACCACATAGGAATTGTATAGAAGATGAAATGAGTGGGATTGGGTAAATCATGACTATCCCCATATTAAAACCTAATTTATTTGGCCAGATGGTTAGCTCACATGGTATGAAAAACTGATCACTTACAATGGGGATTCTACTATACGAAGTGTGGAATATCACACTATTATCTAGTATTATTTTATAATATACCTTAACTATGATCAATTTGGGTATCCTCAAACAGGCCTCTAAAACATTCCAAAACAATTCAAAACTCTCCCAAACACTCCCAAATATTACCCACCAAAATTATATAAATAATAATGTATAAAAAATCTCTCATACCTCAAACTGGGGGTTATACAATCAAGATACATCTATAGTTCAATTATCATTTTTTATGTAGTCATCATTGACCCTTAATGGGTAGATAACCTTACTGTTTTAGTAATTTTTAAAAGTGTTTACAAGGGTGAATATTAAAATTTAATGGGGAAAATGTACAACATAATTGAAAATTTTAGATGATGTAATTATTTATTGTAATAAAAGATTATTATTTAATTATATCAATTATATTTTTTTAGGCAAACATATATTATATAATATTTTATTTTTCATTGAAATTCAAGGATTTCGCCTTATATACCTTATTTAATGCCTCCATTAATCACATTACATTTCACAATAATAGGTCATATATCATTGGAAGGATCCTCTAAAATTTTTCATAATCATCCCCATATTTTTTTATAAGGCCTTGTCATCTTAGAGTAGAAACCATACTTTCTTTAATACGTTTTTTGAAGAAGGAAGATCGATGCAGATTTATTTATCCAACCCAAATTCATTTAATGTACCTCATTTTCTATATCACTCAAATATTATTAAACAATGATGATACAAATATATTAAATATATTGTTATTTTAATATTTAAATTTCATTTCAAATATCCTTGTCAATATAAATACAACAACAAACCAATCCACCATTCAATGATCTGAAGACTACCACATATAGAAATTATGTGACTATTTTTCAACCACCTCATATCATTTATGATTATATTGATAGAGTAAATGAATATATATATAATATATATATATATATATATATTATTCTTGACTTAATTATAAGGATATAAATATTGGATATTACCTATTTTATTACTATCCCAACCATCGAATACATAAAAACTTTCTCATTGTACGAGTTGATTACCACCTCCATGAAGTGTTGCATGTATGTTTTTCATCACCAAATTAAGGTGATAATATATATAAATATTTTTCATGTAATATAATATAAATTATTTAATCATAATTCATGAAAAATAAAATAAATTATACAATATTTCCATCATGAATGTTGAGTAATAGAAACATTACTCTTGTGTACATATGTCCTACAGTATCCACGAGTGTAACATAGTACAAGTTCCATAACCATCACTAATGGTTGGTTGTAAAAATATAGTTAATGTGGAAAAATAATAAATATTGTGTAATTATTTTTATAAGATGATGATATAATTACCCATTTATAATTGTAAACACATTGAAGTAGTATTAGAATAATGAACAGATCTACAATAAAACATACAAAATGGACATAACATATTAATTATATAAATATGAAATTAAAATAAATGAAATATATGAACATCATATGTGGAATTAAATATTAATTTTTTTTCTCAAAAAAAAAATACAAGATATATATTTTATACATGAGAGAATAGTCAATTATGGAATGTATGGAATTAGTAATGTAATTCTTAAATCAATTTCCATTTATTGTGTTACACATATACTTCAATGATTGTATTTTCATTATTAAGTTTTAAATATAATATTTTATTATTATATTATATGTGCATTATTTACATTCATTTTTTCAAAGTAATAACTTCATTAATTAATTCCCATTTAAACTATAGTATCTCTATATGGGGTTCATATCTCACATTTTTTACTGTGATACATGTGACACATGTTTAATTAATATGTTATATATACTATTTCTATATCATGATTCTTATTAAATATATTTTTTGAAATGAATTATTAAAATATATTTCATTAATGTGGTTTATTATTCAAAACTAAATAAAGTAGAAACAATTTTTTTCACAAACATCTCACTATATCAGATTGTTTTTTTCAATTTAAAGAAAATGTAATTGAATAATATAGTTACATTAAATCCATTATTTTTCCTCATCTTTTTAGTATTTATGGAAATTTCTTGTTTTTTATTCGTTTTCCAATATTTATGTAGATATTATATTGATGGAACACATGCAAGGATAGGTGATTTTTTATTTCTATTCATTAAATATTCATTGTAATCCATATCAATGTTTTATTAAATATGTTTGATATAAATTTATCATATTATCATAATTTCGATTAAGTTTATTTTTTAACGTTATCTAAATTATTTATTAAATGTTAAAATTGAATAATAAATTCAATTTTTTAATTTTTTCAATTTGATATTTTACTAATAATGTAAAATTAAATTGTAATTTAACATTAAAAAATTAATAGATTTTACTATAATTATAATCAATCAATTAATTAAATCATACGTTACATATTTCCAAATATATGCCCAAATAATATTTTAATAATAAATTTTTACAATTTGATTAAGATTAGAATAACTAGTTCCAAAATACAATGGCTATTTTCATAATGAAATTTGTTTTGTGACATTATTAAAATATATTAATCATTTTCATACTATATTGTTTAAATATGATTTACTATGAATATAAAATATACATACATTTTTCTGTATTACACTAGGTTTTTTTGGTTAATGATATATTTAATGAATGTGTCAAATATTTACATTTTTGTGCTATTTGTTTAGTAATTTATATTATACCGATCCTGAGTTTAATTTATATTCGATCGATTCATGTGATTAACACATTAGACATAGTAATTAAAAGAAGGGGCCTTTTATAAGAACATGATGCATTAGTAGGTCTCATGAAAAAAAACCATTTTTCATTTACATGTAAGGACTTCCCTATTTATATAAAATTCCTTTCAAAATGAATTTGCAGTTGATTTTTGATTCCCCAAATAATCAATTTCCTAATTAAAAAATAATTAATTGAAAACTATGTGGTTACTTGAATAGTTAGGATGTTCAAGGATATGGTTCGTTCCCCTGTGATTGTTATCTGGAATTTATATATCCTAGTTTATTCATCCCATAATATTTCCATTTTCTATATTATTTAATTAAATTGAATATATTTTAAGTTATGAGGATTTATATATTGATTATATTATATAATTTAAGAAATAATTCATTATAAGTAAAAATTACTGAGAATTTTATACCACCATTGTTTTGAAAGATATCTTCAAGACTCTACGAAGATTACATTAATAGTTTCTAAAATATATTCTAAAGGGAAAATGATATTCCCAAAAAATATAGATTTTTTAATTTTTTATATTAAATTGTAATTTAATAATCATGTATTATTCTATATTACCAATATTTATAATCTATTTTCTCATGAGATGTGATTTATCATATGTAGTTTTAACATAATATTGTATCAACTGACTCTAGACCTCTATAGTATGGGTCATTAAAAATGAGTAGATATTTAATTATTGGTTAGATTATGTAGATAGATAGGGGGCCTTGAATAAACGATAACCATACCTTCAATGATGGTTTGATTTAGAAAATTACATGGAATATGGTTTCCCATGAAGTTGATGGCAGCTTCCATTCAGATAAATTCACAACTATTCTTCTCAAGGGATAAAAATATTATCATGCGTCATTGATTTGGTCATATCTCAAACATGCCTATGTGGGGATTATGCAGGATTAAAAATGGTTAGTAGGTAGGGACTCCACTCATAATTGTTGGAACACAATGTGGCTACCACATCCCCTTTATAAGATGAATGTTCCACCAGATGTATCCCCTTTGTCCATTTCGGGTTTCCATTCTAAAATGAACTCACATATATCTCACATTACTAATCATGTAGAGATTGAAATCAATAGATATTATTTTATGGATTGTGACACATTGATTTGGACTCATAGAAGAACATGGAAAATTTACTGTATGCATTTTATAGGATTCTAGGTGGGGGCCTAGTACTTCCACCTACATGGGTCATGATTTTCAGAGCATGATTTATACGGACTTCCAGATTACTTTAGATTTGGAGAATCTAGAAAAATAGAATTCCAACATTTGATCATCTCAAAGGAGATGGTATTCATATGGCATCTATGTGTTTCTTTTCCAGGCCGCTGAGGATTTTATTCAGCATGATTTCTTGGAATGTAGCTTGGCCAAGATGATATGGGCTTATACATTCTCTCTGATTGGGTTGGCCTTTGATACAAGAAGAACTCATGTTGACCTTCTGTCCGACCTGCCTCATGCTGAATGTTGTGAGCAAATTAATAACATGTTATTTGTTTATACTTTTTTTGTTATTCTAGCCATTTGGGAGGCCTGAAATGCAGTGACATTTTGTTGTTCACACTCCACCGTCTGGAAAGGTATGTTTTCTATCCACAAGGATGTATATGATGCTTCAATTTTTCAAGATAGTGCTATTTCAAACAATATTTCTAATTTAAAAACTCTTAGAATGCTTGGTATTCTGTGTTGACCATGCAAGCCTCGAATGCTGAATTATATACGATGGATATCACCCATTGTGACTTGTCTCAAGGTAATAATTGATGGAGATGCATCTAGTTCAGTAGGTCTGATGAGCTGTGGGGGACTATTCCCCACCAACCAGGTGTTTGTAAAGGGTTTATTCTATCACTTCATTGTATTTGGAAGTGCATGTGAAGCTGAAATATTTGAAATAATATATGCTATAAAGTACGATGTCTAGTTTAATTTGAAAAGTATATGGATTGAATATGATTCTCAGAGTGTGGTGCATGCTTTTAGAACCAAGACACATCATGTTCCTTTGTGTGTGCTTCATCAGTGGGTTGAATGTCTCTGGAAGCTCACTCAAAGTCATATGGTTTTTACATGTCTATCGGGAGGCCAATCAGGAGGTGGATGCATTGTCGAAAAGGGAACTCATTAATCTTGTTGAGATGTGGTATTTCATGACTCCAGATAACTACATCCCTTTGGGGGAGGTAGATATATGTGGTGGGATGCACACTCATTTATGTAATAACCCCTTTCATTCATTAATATCTACTTCATTATATTTATGTTTATAAGGGCCGACATCCACCAATTCCTAGTATTTTTTCTGTAGTGGTATTAATTAGTATTTAAATTATTTCTTTTGAGGGAATTTAAAAATTTGGATTTTTTGAGTTAATTCTTCTTTTATAAACGTTTTTATTTATTTTTTATATATTTTATGTTTTTTAATAATAAATATTAATATATCCTTGTTTTTTCAATATGGGTTGTTTTTTTCGAAATTTTGGTATATTTGATATTATGATATATCATATAAGAATAAATTTAATAATCATGCCATTTATATTGTTAGTTGATTGTTCAAAAATCATGCACTCTGTGTATATTATTAAAATATATATTTTATTTCTATCCATTGTTGTTAAATATGAATTAAATAATTACATACAACATTATATAATGATATGGGTGATGTTAAGGGTTTCATGGATAGGGAATATTACAATAATATTAAAATAATTTATTTAACAATTTATTTCTTGTTTATTTATTGTTTCTATATATGGAAATTCAGTGACACCACTCCCCCTAAATTTTACAATCTATATTTATTGTCATTAAATTTATTATTTTTATCACTATAATTCAATTAATAATATTTAATGATCTAAACCTAATACTTTTTTTATTTATTGATTAATAAATAATATTGTTTTAATGTTCTAAATATTTCATTTTTTAATTTTTCGAACAATTTTAGGAAGATACTGAAATGTTGAACTACGTAATTATTTCATGTGATGGGGAATTGAATTGATATTAATTGTGAGTAATATTCACTGATTATTTATGATTCCAATCCATTTCACTATAGTTTATCACAACATTTTCGAATGGGAATTTTAATAGTGATGCAATATTTAGTCCTATTTTTTACGATGAAATGTTTTCCAATAAATATATTAGTAGTATAATAATTGTGTTTTATAAAACTATTAATGGGTACATTATTATAAAAAAATACATTCCTGAACAATTTTTATTTTATAAATTATAATTCTACAACGAAAAAATGAAATCTGTAAAATAGATATTAGGAATTTGACAGATGTGTTACATGTATTTTGAGGGGGAAAAGAGGAATTCACCTGACATATCAAAAAATATAATATCGTTTTGATCAAAAATCCATTGTAGGTCACTATGTTTTTAAAATTTTATATGTAAATATAACAAGATAAATAATGCATTCTGATTGAAATTTTTTAATCTTATAATTTTAACCAAACAAGAGACCATTTTTAGGGTTTATTGTCATGTTAATTGTTTTAATAAATTCCTCCCTATAAAGTTGAAATTAATTATTCAAATCCTAAATAAGGACTCCATTGAAGAATGATAATATATAACATAATAAAATAAAAAAATGTATCAGTGGTTAAAAATTTAAATGATGGATGTGGTTGGGTTGTTGTAATTAATAAATTTGGTTATTGAAACACAATGTAATTAATGTGTGTTAAAGGAAATTATTCATAATATTCACTATAGAAAAAAGTGCCCACATATTGATAATTATATGAGAGCTTATTTTCCCTTAGAATGTTTCTAGATATTTCTTACTAATTTCCCATAC
The DNA here is from genome assembly GCA_963277665.1 of Viscum album. NCBI lineage: Eukaryota > Viridiplantae > Streptophyta > Magnoliopsida > Santalales > Viscaceae > Viscum > Viscum album. The sequence continues at coordinate 11,998,110 of OY728151.1, read as the reverse complement.
AAAATTATATGGGGAGAGAATCCATATTAAAAAATAGATTTTACATTAAAATTATTATTATATTTGAGGATAATATATATCCTTATTAAAAATAATAAAACAATGAATACATAATTTTTAGTCATAGTTCTATAAGTTATACCACAAATTGGATTTGTATGTCATACACCCTAAATATCCAATGTGGGTTTTCTTATATTAGTATTATTTTGAAAATTTATTTCTCATTTTGAGAAATGATTTATGGTTTATTGGTATGATATATTCACTAATATTATAATTTTGGATCTCAATGTTATTAATATATCTATATAAAATTATTAATTGTATTAAAAAGTATATGGATGATATAAATTAAGATAAATATTGATTTATTTTCTTGTATATGTTTTCGTAGCTACAATATTGTTATTGATAACTGTTATGTACTAACACAACCACAATAGTTGAGAATTTAAAGGGTTGCTTCTATCACTTCATTGTAGTTGGAAGTGCCTTTGAAGATGAAATATTGGAAATAATATATGCTATCAAGTACGATGTCAAGTTTAATTAGGACAGTATAAGGACTGAATATGATTCTCAGAGTGTGGTGCATGCTTTGAGAACCAAGACACATCATGTTCCTTTGTGTGTGCTTCATTAATGGGTTGAATGTCTCCAGAAGCTCACTCAAAGGCATATGGGTTTATTTCAAGTCTATCTGGAGGCCAATCAGGAGGCGGATGCATTGGAATAAAGGGAACTCATTAATCTTGAGGAGATGTGGTCTTACACGACTCCAGATAACTACATCCCTTTGGTGGAGGCAAATAGATGTGGTGGGATGTACACTCATTTATGTAATAACCCCTTTTATTCTTTAATATCTACTTCATTGTATTTATGTTTACTAGGGCCGACTTCTACTAATTCATAGTATTTTTTCTATATTGGTATTAATTAGTATTTAAATTTTTTCTTTTGAGGGAATTTAATATTTTGTAATTTTTAGAGTTAATTCTTCTTTTATAAACTTTTTTATTTATTGTTTTATAAATTGTATGTTTTTTAATAAATAATATCAATATTTCCATGTTTTTTTCGATATGGGTTGTTTTTTTCAAAATGTCGGTATATTTGATATTATGATATCTCGTATAAGAATAATATAAGAATCATGACATTTATATTTTTAGTTAATTGGTCTAAAATCATGAACTCTGTGTATATTATTAACATATATATTTTATTTCTAACCATTGTGGTTAAATTTGAATTACATAATTCCATAAAACATTTTATAATAATATGGGTGATGTTAAGGGTTTCATGGATAGGGCATATTTCAATAATATTAAAATAATATATTTAACAGTTTATTTCTTGTTTATTTATTGTTTCTATATTTAGAAATTCAGTGACAACAATCCCCCTAAATTTTACAATCTACATTTAATAACTACCAATTTATTATTTTTATCACTATACTTCAATTAATAATATTTAATGATCTAAACCTAATATTTTGTTATTTATTAATTATTAAATAATATTGTTTTAATGTTCTATATATTTAAATTTCTATTTTTTTCAATAATTTTATGAAGATACTGAAATGTTGAACTATGTAATGCTTTTATGTGGTGGGGAATTAAATTGATATTAATTGTGAGGAATATTCCCTGATTATTTATGATTCTAATCCATTTTAATAAATTTTTTCACAAAATTTTTTCATGGGAATTTTAATAGGGATGCAATATTTACTCTTATTTCATACAATGAATTGTTTTCCAATAAATATATTAGTCGCATATTAATTTTGTTTTATAAAACTATTAATGGGTACATTATTGTAAAAAAAATACATTCTTGAACTATTTGTATTTTATATATTATAATTCTAGAATGAAAAAATGAAATCTGTAAAATAGATATTAGGAATTTGACAGATGTATTACATGTATTTTGAGCGGAAAAAGTGGAATTCATCTGACATATCAAAAAATATAATACCTTTTTTATCAAAATTCTTTTGTATTTGACTATTTTTTTAAATTTTATAGGTAAATATCATGTTATAAATAATGCATTCTAATGGAAATTTTTTAATTTCATAATTTTACCCAAACAAGAGACCATTTTTAGGGTTGGCTGTCATGTTAATTGATTTAATAAATTCTTCTATGGAAAGTTGAAATTCATTATTCAAATCATAAATAAGGACTCCATTTAAGAATGATAATATATCCCATAAGAAAATAAAAAAAATGTATCAGTGGATTAAAAATTTAAACCATGAATGGGGTGGAGTTGTTATTAATAATAAATTGGGTGATTGAAATACAATATAATTAACGTGTGTTAAATGAAATTATTCAGAATATTCACTATAGAAAAAAGTGTCCACATATCGATAATTGTAAGAGAAATTATTTTCCCTTAGAATGTTTCTAGATATTTCTTATTAATTTCCGATTCAATTTTATATGGGATGAGAATCCATAGTAAAAAATTGATTTAACATTAATGTTATTAGTATATATGAGGATAATAAAAATCCTTGTTAAAAAAAATAAAACAATGAATACATAATTTTTAGTCACAGTTACATAAGTTATACCATTAATTGGATTTGATCTGTCAGACACCCTAAATATACAACATGGGTTGTATTATATTAGTATTAGTTTGAAAATTTATTTAAAATTTTCAGAAATTATTTATGGTAAATTGATATGATATATTCACTAATATTATAATTTTGGATCTCAATGTTGTTCATATATCTATATAAAATTATTAATTGTATTAAAAATTAAATGGACGATATAAATTTAGATAAATATTGATTTATTTTCTTGTACATTTCTTCGTAGGTACAATGTTGTTATTGATAACCATTATGTCCTAACACAACAACAATAATTGAGAATTTAATTCCAAAAATAACACATATATTGACTATAGAAGCCCTCCTATAGTAAGACACTTCTGGAGACAAAAATGTAGTATATAATTATTGTTTTATTAGATTAATTACCACATTAATCTTTAAAAAAGTCTTAGAAACCAAATTATAAACATTTGAATAAATATTGAATGAAAATACCAAAAAACATGAATATTTTATGTAGACCTTAAATAATATAGTGATAAAAATAATATATTTATAAGTCACCCAACAAGGAATGACCCATTGATTCATTAAACTTATTTTCCTTTTAAAAAAATCTAATGTATCCCACATAATATTTAACATCATTCCCTTATATTGTTTATATACATTCAACCTCATATTTAAAACCACTACATCGTAATAAACAAATGTAACAATACACAACATATCAAAATATAATTTTGTACATCATACACCTCAATTTAGGTTATCATTATCCCGAACAAGAGAGATCTCATTCCAACCCCTTATCACCCAAAAATCTATAAACTTATCACATAATCTACCAAATAATCAATCAATCACAATAATGTAACATTATTTATATTCTAATATCTAGATATCACTTATTATAAACTATAACCTCTGAACATTACAACTAACTCATGTATTGAACTAAGAAAAGTGAATTTTGATTAGTCATCCATCAGTTCCTTTTCCAGTATGGATGTTGATGAAAAAATGAAACCCTAAACCATTTATCAGCATTATGTATGACCATAAAATGTTGAAATGAATACGAAATATAAATGTGATGATTTTTCAATGGTATAGTTATCTAACATAAATGATGGTGAGTGTGAAATGGAAATAAAATATTTTATTTATCAAAGGATGACATACCACAAAACCATTATATATAAAAAATATCAGTACTACGAACTATATTTCTTTATAGAATCCATTTGAAAAATTTACACCTTCCATCAACACAAAAGAACCAACATCCCCTTATACCATTCATCTCAAATAGAAAGCAATATCCTCTTTTTATGTAAACATTTCATTTTCAATGTTCCAGATTAATCATTTTTACATCCATAGTATATTAATTATAGAAATATTTTGTCATCATTTAATTTTAAATAATTTTTTATCCGTAAAAAAATATATTTCTATGTAATATAAAACTCATTTAAATAACATTATTTTATTAGACAACTTAATTCTTATTAAATTTCTTCTCACGATCAATGATCAAATTTATTACTACCAAAAATTATTCAATGTCATCAGGAATTAATATCCCATCCACAATAAAAAAATATCAATGAATATATTATCCACATATTAACACATACAATGAACCACCCCCATAAACCTAAATTAAATTCTACTATACAAAAATTGTCATGATACATTTCTAAAATTCTTGTATAACATTATCCCAGAACACACACACTGAACACCATATCACCACAATCCATGTAAGGGAAAATATATTCAATACAAAAAAAAATATGAATTCAATGACCCCAATACTAGAAAAAAATACTGAAATAGGAAAATTCTCATTATTACATGGGAAATATAATCAGAAAAAAAATCCCAATACAAACCAATTCTAGAATTATATCATTCATATAAAAATTAACATTGGAAATATATGAATTTTTAAAATTCAATATACAGTGGATAAAAAATATTTTGAATTCCAAATCAGGATTATAATTTACAATAATCTAAAAGATAAATCTTTTATATAATATTATTCACATACATACACAATAGAAAACAATGACTCTAAAAAAATGAAGAAAATAATTTTCATAAACATATAAAATGATAAACAATTAATATATATCTAATATGATCCAACACTTCCCTAAAATAAATTCAGGATTTTTATTAATTACAATTTTTTTTATTTTCTTATAAACCATTCAATGAAAATATAAGAATATTTGTTACAGAATTTCATAAAAATGATATGTGGAGAATTTATGATTCATGAACCTCTCTTAGAGTATCAATAATTATTGTGAAATTATAATGATAGTGGTATGATAGAATATCTATTATCACATTATAGAAATATCAGAATCCTTGATCATGAAAAACATCAAAAAATGTTATAATGTTATTAACTCAAATTTTAAAATACATTTATGACTTATACCCAATGAACAATAATTAGAGAACCCAAACATAGGGAAGATAAACAAACATTGAATCAAAATATGGATTATTTCATGAAGTTAATATAAAATTATATTTAAGGTGAACAATTTTTTTATATGAATAATGGAATAGTGCCCAGGGTTTAAATAAAATAGGGAAATATCAGTGAATTTCATTTCATACAAAATTATCTTATAATCCACCAAATACTATTAATTTAAACGGTATGGTTCTTAGATATGAAGTAATAGAAAAATTTGAATTCATATATAATTATAATGTCATATTATCTATTATAATCCACTTTAATTTCATGGATATATAGACCTTTGTACATTAAACCAATGAGTCCATAGAGCATGCATTGCACTATACGATACTCAATTAAACATCATATCCTCAAAAAGGCCTGATGAAAACTGACCACTATAACGTAATGACATAAATAATACCAAAATCTTGAAATTAGCTACCTAGTGAATTATTTCACATTTCTTATGACCTCAAAATAATTTAAAAAATAAAAATTCAATAATATTCCCCAAGAATTATTATGACATCAATTCAGAAAAATATTTTTGGAGGAAATAATAAGTTTTAGTAATTAAAAACATCAAATACGCTAACATATCATAAATAAAAATGTCCGATATTACTCTCAATATATAAATTCTATTGGCCTAGATTATCGTATTATGTTACTATCTTGATGGAATGAAAAATCCAATATGATATTTCAATCCAATATACTCCCAAATAACAGTCATCATAACATAAAGAAAATCACATTGTGGATGAGCTATCAAGGTGTAATGACCTATTATAAAGAAATAATGTCACCCATCCATTTCATGATTTCTTATCACCCATTGATTTGAAGTATCTTGTATCTTCTTTTTTAAATCACATCGTTGGAAATTCAAGACATGAATAATACTTTTGTAGATATTTCAATAGTAGGAAAAAACTAATATATCTAAGATATATTACATTAATTAACTCTTAAATGGTTCTAGTCATAGATAATAAAAACCTATAATGAAGTAAAATCGAAACCAATGTATTTAAACATCCCATATGGACGACTCATTGGAAAAAATGATTTCATCCCCAATGCATAATAAAAAACTATAAATATATATCCTTAATCCAAAAAATATATCTATATTTTCTATAATAATAAAAACGAAGGATTAAAACAAATCAATATAATTATTAATCATAAATGAAACATAATTTCTAAAAAAATACTTTGATAATAAATTATATAACTGAACATAATCCAATTGAATAAATTATTTTCATTTCTTTTTCTCCCAATTCGATTAATTAAATAATATATCCATATATATTATCATGTTATCCACTATTTCATATAATCGACAATAATTTTACTGAAAAATTAAATATTGATATCAATGATGTTTAATAACATATAAAACACTATTTATGAGGATAAAAATGATAGGAAAACTCGCTAATATTATCTATCTCCTCAAAAATATAGAACATCAATAAATTAGGAATACTATCTCATCCATATCATCTCTTTCTAAAAGAATGGATACCCTAAGGAACTTGTGACATCAAATAAAAAAAATTAAATGTCCAATATCAATAATTATAATAAGGTTTTTTATGACAATTTTATTTCTCATTTCTCTCTAAAATCATTTGTATATCCTTTGTGATTCCCTATAACACGTATAATCTATGTACAAGTAGAATCATCATATATTTCTTTCAAAAATATATATCTGAATGAAAAACCATACAATTATTATAATTGATTCACAAAAATTGATATGGGAAAACTAATAATATATTAAACCATAACTAAGGGTATGTGCTACACGTATATCTATCCAAATCCAAAATTAAGGAATATAACATATCATATATCATCTTGATGGTCAACATTATCTTACCATCCATATATGTATGGAAGGTAGTGATAAAATGTATGTGAGATTTAAAATCACATTAAGTACCAATTAATATAGAAAATTTTCTATTATGATGTTGATCAAATATGAAGATAATGGAAACTAGGAAAATAATTATTTTCACATTCTTATTAATCCATTAGAATATATCCATAACACTGTACTCCTTAATAAATTCTATGTAAAAATGAATAATCATAAAATCCTTAAACAAATGAATGCATCATATCATCCCTGGACAAGAAAAAATTCTAATATATAAATCCATTGAAAATTTCTCACACTTACATTTGAATACATTCATTATTTATAACAACATATAATGGATACAATGAACTATATTCTCATAAAAAAATACGAAATGATATGTCATGATCTCTGTTGTGGGAAACAAAATTCTTATCCACCAAAAATAAATCCCCAAGGAATTATTCATCATGGATATATCAATATGAACGTCCATTGATATGTTATGAATATTTTGAGGAGCCTTGATATATAAGAATTGGAACAATAACCCTCTAAAGAATCAAATCTCAGGAATTTTCATCCAATTACTTCACCTTGTTGAATCAAAATGAATGACACAATCATGAATAATCTTTGTCTTTATGTGTCAACACAAGTAAAAATCAACATACTATATGATGGATTTTTTAAATATCATGATATTATAATAACATTCTCAACTATCCTCAAATATCGTGATACATATCTAGAATCTCAGCATTCACAATGAAATCAAATCTAGATTCTCAAAATCCATATCCTCAAAAAGTCATAATCATTGATTCAACATCTACATTACCTTTGTCATCGTTTTATGATATAATTTGTTTGTTTTCTTTCATTAAATCAAATTTATTTTCTTTTATAATTATTGAATCCCAATTGTGAGAATATATAACTCATGTTGTTATTATATGTAAATACCAATCAGAATTCATATTCAAAACAATCCCCACTACAAACCCCACAAGATCATCATTGTAAACCGATTTATCAACTTAAAATAACTATAACATCTGTAGAATTCATATTTTTAATTTTAAATAACTTTTATGTATTCAATTAGTTTCATTACACACAACATCAAGTGTCAATGAATAGTAACAAGCTATAGGATTTATAACAGACTAGTTTTTCTGAATAAATTGAATAAGATTAATAAAATTGTTTAATATACATATATATTCTATATTTTTAATAATTTGATTAAATATAATGAATTAACTATTAAAATTTAATAATATCATATCATGATTAGAAAAACATTCCATGTAAAAATGATTTTTTTAATTTAATTTGAATTTTTATATATGAAAATATGTTTATCATAATAGTAAAACGATATAAATGAATTTATTAGAAATTTATGATTAATAATTTGACCATTTGTTATATAATTATTAGCAATTAAAACAGAACCATTTGGACATAAATGTATTTTTTTCTTCAAATAAAACTATTTTCATGTGCATATATTGTTTTTATCAGAAATAATATTAAATATATCATTTATTATTAATGATGATAATGAAATATAATGAATTTATAATTAATAATACAATTTATCATCTATATAATAGTTTTTATAGTAATGAATTTTATGAAACTCATTTTTATTGAAAAAATATATATTTATATAAAAATTGTTCTCATTTGGTTTTCAAAAAATAGATTAAAATTCAATAAAATTTAACTTATATAAATATGAATTGATAAAATGTAATCATATAAGGAATTATTATTCCTATTTTTTCTTAATATTCCACTATAATGTTTGTCCAAAGTTAATATTCATACTATAAAAAATTTGTTATCATGATATATATTAACAATTTTTATTAGGTGTTACAATTATTAGTGAGGAAAACAAATTTACATAAGAATGATTATATATTATTAAAAAAATTTACTCTGAACTAATATTCACTTACCATTAAATTGTTGTCCTTGTGGTTCCACATAAAAATAATTATAAATAATATTAATTAAATCTATTCTTTAATTTTGTGACTATCCCTTCACTGGTCTATAAAAGTTTACCTATTCCACTCTACCATTCCAAAACAATGTCCACTCTGTATTAAGCATGGAAAATATTAAAACACTAATATAAGCATTCCATTTTTTATATTTCTTGTTGTATTCTCTTAAAACCATCACATTAAGGATTTAGTTTTTGATAATTGTTAACTCTTAAGGAATATGTAGTCATCATCTCCATAAAATTCAATTTTTATTTCATATTATACATCCTCTAAATATTTTGTATCAATAATAACAGAAAAAATAAAATACTAAAAATATAATGAAATGTTAGTATGACATTGGGATAATAAAATTCCAAATAATTTCCTTACAATTGGAAATGAAAATATCACTAACACACATGTCTGGAATACTACCTTCCAAATGTCATATGATTTATTTCAGATGACCTCTTCACAATGATTGATATAATGATTTACATAATGATTTACATAATATATATATATATATATATTATGATATATATATTTATATATTAATATTTAGTGATGAAATATTTTTTTTATTTCTTTGGTTTAAAATTTAAAACAACTTCCTTATGTATGAACCCACAACCATCTCCATGAATAGTATGAATATTTATTATATATTCCTTGTATTGACAGCTCTATATTAGTATGAAATGTAAATATATGATATTATTACTATTATTATTATCATCATTTTTTAGATTATGATCCACTAAAAATGTATCATGTACCATATCTGTAAAATCAATTACATTTATGAAAAATGAAATAGTAAACACAAAAAAAAATGATGAAAACAATGAATGTTGTTATTGAAAAATTGATAAATTTTTATAATTAAATAGTTTATTGTATAGTATATATGAATATATTTTTGATATATAGGTGTAAAAAAATTTAATTTTTTATACATCATTTTATATTAGTTTTGAGGTTAGTCGTATCTGATTTAAGGGTATCCCATCTGACTTCATTCCATGAGTCATATGCCACATTAACTACTTATTTATTTAATTTCATGTATATATAATCTTATTGATATCTTATATAATAAATTTAATTTAATAATGTTATTTAAAAATTTATTTCCATTAATTTATTGCAAGGGGGTTATGAAAGATTAATTACTTGTGGTGTATGTGTTTTATATTAAAATCTTATATATTTCATTAATTAGTTATTCATAAATATTATAGGATGAAATTATATGTGATATATATCATATTTAACATATTCTTATTTTAAATCATTTATTTTTGAATGAAACATTTTAATTTCAAATTTTCACTACATAATTACGCAATCATTAAAATTATCTATTTTATGTACTATCAAATTCGATTTTTTATTATATTGTGAATCATATTATTCAAAAACTATTGAATTTACAATTATTTTTGGGAGTTAATTACTAATCTCTGGTTATATATTAAAATTTTTTTCACTATGAATGATTATATATATATATATTCATATATGGATAATTCTTGATGTTTTCGGGTACTGGTAATTTTTACAAAGGGTATGAATAATATGATTTTTAAAATTTTAATCTTAATCAAAAAAAATTATAACAATAGTCACTAGAATTTTAATTGAATATTACAGTAAAATGTTCTATCAATTTATTCAGTGAGACTATTTGTATCATTAGTTTTTAAATTTTTAGATGTTAAATAATTAATATCAAAATGGAAAGAGTAATTTCTTCTTGAATTCATTTATCTATATTTTAACTGTATCATCATATAAAAACATTCTATAGTTTATTATATTATTATGGATGGATATCATCCAATGATATAATATATTTTTGTTTCATTGAATGGTTTATCATTATGTTGATGATATATTATTTAATCACTTAATTATACCATGTCTTTATCTATGATTTACATAAAACTATTTTCATGATATTATTAGGTAAATATTAATGGATTGTGGTTATTTTGTTGATGGGTGTATTATATTATTTAAATATACTGAGAAACGATTATTGTTTTATCAAATGAATGGCTTCATTATTGTTTAGACCAGTCACGAAATACGGTATATGGGTGGTAATCTAAATCCTAAAAGGGGGTACATGGGTGGTTATTTCAAGTCCAACAGTGGGACAATGGTGGTAATCCAAATAAAATTTTACGTCCCTAGTCAATCACTCTATCACATGTTAAAATAAGGTTTCTTGTGGGTCCTAAAGCTCACAAACATATATAATTGTTAATGTCTATTTTTATTTAGAGTGTTATGAGTATTTTATGGATATTATACCCCATCGTACAGATTTTCAATAAAAAAAATAAAAAATATGCACAGATATATGTAGAACATAAATAGTTTTAAATTTACAATATAAAAATAAGAAGTATAAGGATGAATCAATACCATATATTAAATAATCATGTAGTGAATATTAATAATCTATCAATATATGAAACTAAAATAAATACAAACAAAATAACAAGATGACAAAATGTAATTAAGAAGACCGCTTTATAAAATCCCTTTTTGGAACTGACTATATGATCAAAGAAATTCATCAATTTAGAATCAACTACAATGACCATTTCCCCTATCAAACCTTGCATCCACGTAATCTTCTTGGAATGAAATAGTGTCCTGAATACGGTGTGATTAAAACATAGTATGTTTACACAACCATTTGTAAAAAAATAAAATAATTGTAACTACTTAATATAATTTTATAAACTCATGTATTAAGAAATAAATTGAAACAATGTAAAATAAGACCAAATTTACTACCATTAATTAATACCATTGTACATAAATCCTGACCATTTCAACAATAACCAGAAGTATAGTGTATTGTAATACCCTGCAAATTTGAATATTATTTTGAATTAATTAAATATATTTAATATATTTAATTTCAAAAAACAATGAATATTGTTTAAAAATATCAAATCATTGTGTCTGTCTTATGTTTTACACAAAACCATGTTAACATTCACTATATGCATAATAACTTTTATCATTCTTAACATGAAACACCAAGGATATATTATGTTACACACAAGAATGACTCGCCTTGACCACTTCTGTAACGTGTACGACATAATGTTACCAGAAAATAATTTATTAATTAAATATTATTATTTAATAATATATAAAAAACATTAAATTTACATTTACCATATTAAAAATATTATATTTGAATTCAAATGTGAAATATTAATTATAAATTAATATGAAAACCACTTGTATATAATGAAAAATAATAATATTATTATGATCATGAAGCTATTTTACATTAATTAATTAAATTAATTACAATTAGGGAGTAAAATTAATGTAATATATTTTTTATATACAATCAAATATTTTTTACATTCATCAAGATTAATTTATATTTATATTATAATAAGAAAATAATTTAATGATTAAACCCCAAAATTCCTATTAATGAATTGTTGCCACCTTTTAATGGTAAAAATTTTTACCCTATTTTTATGATAATTTATAGATTTTATATGTGAAAATAGTCTTCATATCTGAATGTAGAATTTAATTATTAGTATAGGGTAATTTTTTGGTAAATTTATGTGAAGTTTCATTTTTTATTAATATAGAAAAATACAAAATTTAGTTCAAAATTTATTTTTCAACTAATTTATTAATAAATTTAAATTATATTTTTATTTTAATTAAATTTCTGATTACATAATATAAATATAAATATTCTAAATTAAGGCCATTTCAATAATGTTTTTTTTTAAATTATATATAAATATTTCCAAACCTTTTGAGAGTTTTTTCTTTAAAAACTTGCATTGTTGCCCAAACTATGAGATTTATTTCATATTAATATATTCCATTTATTTGAATGGAATTTGGAATAATGTACTCCATATTTGAAATAATTATAATTAAATATTTAAAATAATGTCAATTTAGTTTTTTTTTACAATAAATTGGAATTAATGTAATTAAAATTAATTTCGTAGATCAATGTAAAATTATACAGAACAAAGGACTAACCCTTAAATGTTAGGACCAAGATGGCCTAAAACATGTGAAAAATAAATTTTATGGGAATATTATGAAAATATTATCCCTTCTATATAAATTTTACTACTATTGGATTCACATTTCAAAAGAAAAATATGGGTGAAATTATCTTTACAAAAATTTACAAGAGTGCCACTCCTCCTCCACAATAAAAATTTCATCACTCCTCCGACTTCCTCACACATATCAAGCACATTGGATCCAACATTATATTCCAAAATAGATCATTAACATACATACCGTAACAATCCTCCATATGGAATAAATCAATTCAAGTATCCCTTTGGATAATACCAAAAGGAATTACACAAATAAGAGGTCACATTATTCATCAAGTAACATTATTTTATTTAAATTCTCTACCACCAAAACTCTTTTTAATTCATGAATTTATAGAAATAATAATATAATAATTATAATAGTATTTTTTAAGACATTTTCTGACCTAAACGTATACGCACTTCCATCTAATGTGTAATGAATATAATGTTTACTTGTAAGATGAACTACAACCTCATGAAATGCTGATTGTTTATTTTTCATTTACCACCTATATGGGTGATATTATGATGGAAAATATATTTATAGACATTATATATTATATTAATTATTTTTCAGGATGATTTAATCATTTTTCAACTCACATGCCTAAATATTTCATTTTTTGTAAATATGATAAATTTGATTGTGGAAGTCTGGACTACACACCCCTCAATGAGATGTGATTCTTTAACACAATACTTGGAGTGTATTAAGGATGCGTTTTTTGAAATATTATTATATATAGGATATAATATATCCAATCGTTTCATATTATATCAATATATATACATCATTATATATCATTCTAAAAATAAGGGAATAAAATTGAATCATCATTCATGCGTATATCTGACCTACCTTTTCCATAATGATGTATTCCATATCATGAATCATTATTATAAATATTATAATAATAAAAATATTATTAAAATAAATTATATTTATACAAAGATTTAAATGATATAAATCATTGAATGTTTATAAGGACAACATATATAATAAATTTAGATGAATACGATGAACAATGAAGATATAAACATTAAGTGAAACCATAACATAAAAATGTTCACATATTGGTAATATAATGGCGTATCACACCATATAAGGTTTTAGATATAATAATAAAGTTCTATTAAAAATTTATAATAAAATTATATTTATTATATATGAACTTTTGAAGTGTACAAAGAGAGTCACAAGACTGGGTCAGCGAATTTAACCTCAATTTTTTTATATGTTAGAATCATGTAATTATCATCACAATTTTTACTTTCATTTTTTTATACTAACCATAAATGTATTATATTATTATTATAATTAATGTTTTTTTCATTTTCATATCTTTTATACGATCATTATTTCATGGTGTTAAAGCTTCTATAGTTACCAAATCGATAGGAAGGTTTTGTCTCAATTTTACTTCTTTGAGACATATGTTTTGTTATGAAAAAATATTTTTTTGAGGTTAATATACATTGAATCCACATGATATGTCAAGAAGATACACATTTTAATTATATTTCATGCTTCATTTAATCTTATTTTCATACAGGTATCATATACTTCATTTTTACCAATTATTAAGTGTTTATTGAAACAATATCATCTACATTCATGATTATTTATGTTAATGATTCCCTTAACAAAATAATATAATCCAAATCTGAATAGACCTTTAATTTTTTTCCTCATGTTTTTTATGATATATTGTATTATTGGTACCTTATTTAAACAATTTGGTAAATAATCTAGTTATGAATGTATTTTTAAAAAAGCTAACGATTACCATATATTCATTCAGAAATACATGTTCCTTAAAATATCATAAATTGGGTTTGAAGAATATTTTATTATTCTAATATTAATATAAAATGAAATTTATTTAATTTTTTTACTTTTTATATTCTTACAATGTACTATTCATTGAGGTATATGAATATGGAATTTTCTAGCCTATTTATATTGAAAGAGGAATGTTCTTTTTAAATCCAATGACATATACAGACATAGCTATTATTATACTCCTTTTAAACATTTATTTTAGGCATAAAAGAATAAATTTTAATAAATTTTTTTTAAAAATTAATTATCAAGGAAATGTTTTTAAAATTGATTTCAAGATTTATTTATATTTTACAAAATGTATTTCTAAATTAATATTGTTTTTCACATGTTTTGTAATATTAATTTATAAATTTTCTCAAAAAAATAGTTTTCAAAATCTTTTCAAGATTCATTTATATGTTTTCAAGAAAATTGTTTTTAAAAATTCGTTTAGGTTGTTTTTATATTTTATAAAGTAAAATTGAAATCAAAATTATATCGAGCATCATTCATACTTTTTCTTATATAAATTTTTTCTAAATGACATCAATATTAAATCAAAACATTAAAATTTAAAGGTTTTGTAAGGAATTTTTTATATTTCTTTATATATTTAAAATGGATTTTTAATGAAAAATAAATTTTAAAAATTGTAAACCTTATTTTATAAGTTTTTTGAGAAAAATTATATCAAAATTGATTCATATTTCTTCTATAAGTTTTCAAAAAAAATATTTACTATTTTAAGAAATATTTCTATATTATCAACATATTTTAAAAGGAAAATTTAATCAAAATAATTTTTATTTGAAATTTATTTTTTCAAATATGTATGGATATTTTCCTCATGAAATGTTTTTGAAAGGTATTTACAAATTTATATTTTCATCTAAGAAGAAATATATTGGTGTTAATCATTCCTTTCTGGAGAAATGATTCAATGTTTCAATTCATATTTTTTTATGAATGGTTTATCTTTTTATGGAACCATGTTTTTAAAACCCATTTCTCCTTCACAAGTTATATGATTTAGAATCCTACTTTTTTTGGTGGTTATTCTTTTTTTCGAATGACTATCAAACATCATTGTTTTTACATATGTTATGATATGATTACATGTTTATTATTCCAATTTTTAATTAATGGTTATGTTATGATTGTTTATTAGTTTCTGTCTCATGTATGTACACTTTAAATATGATATGGGTGGGACCTATCTATCCCTAAAATGATTTGGTTAATGATTTATATATCAAGATATTGACTATGTTGGTCTAGTGAGTGAACCATGATAAATAATATGGTCATTGGAGTGAACCATGACTTCGATGATAATATTAAGCATGAAGTAAATCTTCTAAAACAGACATATGAGTGAACTATTGTACCACGAAGGTTTGTGGATTGAAGCCATGCAATTAATATGAGCTTAAAAAGAATATATTGTATTTGGTTTGCAAAAATTCCATGTATGATTCCTATGTTATGATTTCATAGACTACGTTCATTTTTTTAATATGATTCAATTCATTTGAACAACAAATATTTATTCCCTTAATCGTGTCTATGATCATTGAAATTCATGGGGTGATATTCTAAAGTTATGATAACATTCTCATTCCCTTATTATCTTGTGTATGAATAAATGTACCCATTTTTTAAACTTTGTATGAATATGATATCACTTATTTATTTGATTACATTATAATTTACTGATTAAATATTTTATCTATAATATGTTTAAGTTGGGTTCTAGTTTTTTAGAACCTATTGGGTGATAATGTAGCTCACTAATGTAGCATAATTTATATCTCCATGTTTCCAACTATATTAATTATTTCAAAAAATTTGGGTCCATTTGTAAAAAAAAATACATTCACAAAAAATTATGTAATGTATATGTATCGTATGACTAGACCATTAAAGATGGTATCATATGAATGTTTTAGTTAAAATTTGGATTCTAGGATGAGAAAATCTATGGGAGAACCCTAAATAATTATCTTATGATAAGTCTATGGTTATGGAAACGTATTTGATAATTTAGTAGAATGTTATTGAAGGAGAATATATGTGGTTTCATATAAATAAATCAATTTCTGGAAACTAAAATAGGGCATTGATCTAGCACTAATGCCCAAAGGGGTAACAACTATGAAAATTAATCACAGGACTAACTCGGGGAAATACATTGCATGGCAAAGGGCCATGTTTAACACCCGGTATGACACTCCTAGAGGATATGATTTGTAAATTAAAAATTGCATCATGATCCATCATAAATGATTGAAAAATTAATTGGATATAAATAAACGAGGACTAATGTAGTGTTTTATAATTTATGGAATGTGTCATAATGTAAAAATACTATATGAAATTCTTTTTCAAGAATAGATTGTTTTCCACTATGATATGTGTTCAAAAACATTTGATTTTTGTTTTCAGTAAATCGAGGAATCCTCAATGAACTCGGTTAATTTTGAATGTGATTAAAATTTTTGTGATGAGAATAAATATTGGATAATCATTGCAATGAATGATCTAGTTACTATGCTTATTTGGTTTTCAAAAAACAAGATTTTCAATGTGAACATTAACAAACTCTAGGACTCTATAATGAAGAGAATGAAGGATTTTAGTATGATATCATGTAAAAGGGACCATATAAGAAATATTATTCAGATTCCTTTGTGTCAATAATGTATAAATAATAACATAAATGAATGTATTATAGGATGGAGAAGGTGTGTTGACGATAGAAAAGATGAACATAACTCAAGTAGCTATAAGGATAAATTAATGTTCTAGTAAATGAAATAGAATGGATTAATTTCCTCCATAATACATAATCAACATTCAGATGTCCTAAATGTGTAATTAAATGTCATTATATAAATTGATATCCTATATTTAGTTCTCATGAAGAGAATCCATAAGTTGGTATGAAAAAATTTTATATTTCTTGTGACGATGAGACTACAGTTGAAATTTGAAATAAAATAGGTATTAAATAAGATAATTTGGTATCGTTTTCATTTGTTTTCGATGATGTGAAATAATTAAAGTATTTAAATATTTTGATTCAAGAATTATGTGATATTAATGGTGAAATATACTTCGAATTTATAGTTTATGTTTTTTATAAATTATTTATATGATATTGCTAAATGTTCTTAAAGGACTGGAAAAGAAATTTATTGAAAAGATGACATTTTGAATATGAGATGGTAACCATAAATATGTTCAAAATACATTTACAATTATGATTATATTTTTAAAGGTATTCTTTTTATTCGATAAAATAAATTGGATTTTACAAATTTACAAAAACCAATTATGTATTTTTTGAAAAATTGGTATATTTAATTATGGATGATGATGGAAACATCATAGATTTGTGGTATAGAAATAGTAATCATTGGAATATGGGAGAATTCATTCTTTTTGAAATGATCTATTGTAATTCAGTTTATTACGATGTTTCAAAAGAATTTAGGGTGAATGTATTCATATAATTTGAATGTGAATACTAGGGGATACATTGGGATATATGGGGGCCAAATTTAAGATGGTTTTGTTAAATTATATACAATGTTTTTGATTTTCATCTTAAAAGATATATATGGGAAAACAATAATGGGATTCTTATGTTAAACTCATGATTAATTTTCTGATATTAAAAATGATATCATGAAATGAGGATTTCTTCATATTGGAAAACATGATCTTTTTATTTTTTTATTGGTAACTGAAGTGATACGGGATGAATTATCCTCAATCTCATGACTTTTTATGTGCGTCAAGAATAAAAAATTAACATTCATTTTTGGATAAATATGTTATGTGTATATTTTAAGTGACCAAACAAATGGGTTAGATTTTAATTATGAAGGGGAATGAAATAATGTAAATATAACTTCTCATGAAATTTTTTTAACCATAGAAGAAAGGAAATTAATAATAAATGATTACCCTACTACCTTCTTTTTTGGTGACACAATTGGCCTCTTAAATAATCACATATTTATGGCATTATGGGTTTTAAAATTCTCTTGGACATGTTCTCTTTTACATTCCTCTACAACATGATAGTTATATTTAACATCTATATCCATGTTTTCACTTTCCATCCATATTCTCTTATGTGGAAAGCTAGATATGTGTTACTGTAGGTAACTATTATTATTCCATCATTTTTTTGTTAAAGTATGCTTTAGTGAAAAATTTTACCCGTGGGTTTATATTAATGTAACGTAAGTGTATAAAACCTCTGACCGAACTAATTAATTAGGAGGGTGAAATTAATTTTAATGGGATATAATGTAACCCCGAGAGATTTATTATATAATTATTATTAATTAACTTAATCATTTTTCTATTTTTCGTATCAGAAAACAGAGAAAATAGTTTATTTTATATTACATAACAATTTCACTATTGAGATATACACAATAACGACGCACATGTGTCACGTGGAATGAAAAAAAGTAATTATATATTTTCTAGTGCACCACAATTTTTTTCCACAATCATCTTTCTTGATGTTCCATCTCAATGTAGTTCAATTACATTATCTAATATAATGTCAGATATTTCATTTACTAAAATTTAATCATAACCATATTATTAAATGTAATATTATAGATGTTTTACAATTATTTATAATTTTATAATTTAATTTTTTGAGACATTTAATTTCAGTTAATGACAACAGAATGTGTGAAAATATTATTTCGGAAAAAAGGATTAACTAATTGTCATGACCCATCCCTCGGGGCCCGGGTCGTGACTACCCCAATCCCACCATCCATAGGCCAGAGGCTGGCGACCAGCACTAGAAAGGTGTATCCCTAAAACGGGAAGGCATTGCCGTTTTAACCTGTATAGACACACAGTCCAAGAGAAAGAAACGAAGCAACCACACAGAGTAGAACACAATGAGTATGTAACCACAATGTGACTAATATAGTGAAAAGAGTTCTGAATGTAATGGGGTCAGAAATAAAAGCCCAACTATAAAGAACAAGAACAACTGAAAGGTTCAAAAACAACTAAAAAGTTCAAAATAGCTCATGGATTGTCCACCGAGGATCCTACCTGAAGGGTAGGTATGGATCATTTCCACACTACTCCATGTCATCCAATATCCTCCATGTACCACCTAGTCTGGGCTCCCTCATGTCTTAGCCTTATTTCTAATCGCATGAACTAGGCACAACAAGGTATAGGTGAGACCCTTGTAGGGTTGTGTATAACAATACTTAGTACGGACCCTGAGATCCCCGAAGGTCTCCTAGAGTTCCACAAAAGAATGACCACAAATAAAGACATCAATAAAAAAAATACTGTCAACCACACTACATAGTTATATTCCCTTACACATACATATTTTATCATGATATACTCATCTAATTAATGAGTGAAGAATATCATAAAGGTAACACCACGAATGTAAAAGTTACACATTGGTATCACCATTTTTTCATTCAGAAATAAGTGTTCCTTATAAAATCATAAACAGAGATTAAATAATATTTTATTATTCTTATATAAACATTAAATTTAAGTTTTCTCATTTATTCCCTTTTTATATTCTTTCAATGTAACATTCATTGAGGTTTCCAAATAAGGCATTTTCTATCCTATTTATATTTAAGGATATATACTCTTTTTAACTCAAATGACATATATAGACATAACTATTATTATTTTTCTTTTAAATATCTCTTTTAGGTATAAAAGGTAAATTTTTAATATTTTTTTTAAATTATTTTTCAATTAAATGTTATTAAAATTGATTTCTATATTTAATTATATGTTATAAAATTTATTTATTAATTAATATTGTTATCCACATGGTGTGTAATCTTCTATTATAAAATTTCTTGAAAAATAGTTTTCAAAATCATTACAAGAATCATTTATATGTTTTAAAAAAAAATGTTTAAAAAAATGTTTTCATGTTCCTTTTTTATTTTATCAGGGAAAATGGTTTTCAAAATTATTTTATGATCATTCATATGTTTTCTCATATAAATTTTATTTAAATGAAATCAGTATTCATTCATAAATTTACAATTAAAAATATTTTCAATGAAATTTTGATATTTCATTATATATTTTAAATGGGTTTTTAATGAAAAATGAATTTAAAATATGTTAAACCTTATTTTATAAGTTTTTTCAAAAATAATTATAGTAAAATTGATTCATGTTTCTTTTATAAGTTTTCCACTAAAAAATTTAATTTAGGATTTTAAGAAATATTTCTATATTCTCAACATATTTGAAAAATAAAATATTTTCAAAATAAATTACATTTGAAATTTATTTTTTCAAATAAGTATGGATATTTCCTCAAGAAATGTTTTTGAAAGGTATTTAAAAATTATATTTTCATATAAAAAGAAATATATTTTTGTTAATCATTCCATTCTGGGGAAATGATTAAATGTTTCCGTTCATATTTTTCTATAAACGGTTTATCTTTTCATAGATCATTGTTTTTGAATACCATTTCTCTATCACGAGTTATATGATTTAAAAGCCTGCTTTTTTCAGGGGTTATTCTTTTTTTTAAATGACTATCAAACATCTATGTTTTTACATAGGTTAGGAAATGATTACATGTTTATTATTTAAGTGGTTATGTTATTATTTTTTATTAGTTTGGGTCCCATGAATGTATAATTTAAATATGAGATGGGTGGGTCCTATCTTACCCTAAAATGATTTGGTTAAGGATTTTATGTCATGATATTAACTAAGTTGGTCTTGTGAGTGAACCATGATAAATAATATGGCCATTAGAGTGAAACATGACTAAAAATATTATTTGAGGAGTGAAGTAATTATACTAAAATAGCCATGGAATTGAACTATTATTACCAATAAGGTTTGTGGAGGGATGCCATGATAATAAGATATCCTTAAAAATAATTCCATGGATCTTAAATAAATCTTTTTATATTGTTCTGGGTTTGCAAAAATTATATGTATGATTCCAGTGTTTAGATTTCAAGGACTATGTTCATTTTTTCCATATGATTCAATCCATTTTAACAGCAATGATTTGGTCCATTAATCATGTTTATGTTCTTTGAAATTCATTGTGTGATCTTATAATGTTACGATAACATTCTAATTACCCAATTATCATGTCTATGATTACATGTATCCATTGTTTTCCCTTTGTATGAATATTTAATCACTAATTTATTTGATTACATTATAATTTTATGAATAAATATTTTATCTATGATATGTCTAAGTTGGGTGCTAGTTTTTTAGAACCTATTTGGTGATAATGTAGCTCACTAATTTTCGCGAATTTATATCTCCATGATTCCAACTTCATTAATTATTTCTAAAATTTGGGGTTCATTTGTAAAAAAAATATGCATTCACAAAAAATTATGTAATTTCTATGTATGGATAGACCGGAACTTTAAAGATGGTATCATATGAATGTTTTAGGTTAAATTTGGATACTAGGATTAGAAAACCTATTTTAGAACCCTAAATAATTGTCTAACGATAAGTATAAGGATATGGAAACGTATAAGATAATTTAGTAAAATGTTGTTGAAGGAAAATACATGAGGTTTAGTAGAAATAAATCAACTTCTGGAAACTAAAATAAGACATTTCTCTGGAAAATATGTCCCAAGGGGTAACAACTATGAAAATTAATTATGGGCCACACTCGGGGAAATATATTACACAATAAATGTACATGTTTTACACATGGTATGACACTACCAGAGGATATGATTTTTGTATTCATAAATTCATCCTAAACACTCATGAATGATTGAAAAAAAATTGGATAAGAATAACTGAGGGTTAATGTATTTTTTAATAATTTATGGAATGTGTCATAATGAAAAACATACTCTGTGTAATTCTTTTTCAATAATACATTGTTTTCCATTGTGATATGTGTTTCACAACATTTGATTTTTGGTTTTAGTAAATGGAGGAATCCATAAGGAATTGAGTTAATTTTGAATGCGATTTAATTTTTTTTTTTGATGAGAAGTCAAATTGGATAATCATTTTAGTGAATGATCTAGTGACCATTCATATTTCGTTTTCAAAAAACAAGATTATCAATGTGCACATTAACAATATATAGGACTGTATATGGAATAGAATAATGTATTTCACTATGATATCATGTAACAAGGACCATATAAGAATGATTTTTCAGTTTCTTTTGTGACAATAATGTAAAAATAGTCACATAAATGAATGTATTATTGGAGGGAGAAAGAGTCTTGACTATTGAAAAGATGAACATAACTCAAGTAACTATAATGGATAAATTAAGTGTCTATTTAATGAAATATAAGGGATTAATTTCCAACATAATAAATCATTAGTGGTCAAATGTCTTAAATGTGTAATGAAATTTTCATTATAAAAATTGATATCCTAGGTTTAGTTCTCATGAAGAGAATCTGTATATTGGTACAAATAATTTTTATATTTCTTGTGACTATGAGAGTACAATTGAAATTTGAATGGAAAGATGTATTAAATAAGATGATTGGGTGTCATTATCATGGGTTGTGGATGATGTGGAATAATTATAGTATTTAAATATTTTGAATAATGAATTATGTTATATGAATGGTGAAATATAAATTGATTTTATAGTTTATGTTTTTCATTAAAGATTTATATGATAATGCTAAATGTTTTCGATGGACTAGAAAAGTAATTTATTGATAAGATTCAATTTTGATTATGAGAAGGTAACCATAAATATGTTGGAAATAAATTTATAGTTGTGATTATATTGGTTAAAGATATGCTTTTTGTTCGATAAAACAAACTGGATTTTAAAAAATTTACAAAGTACCAATTATGAATTTATTGAAAAATTGGTATAATTCATCACGGAAGAAGTTCATGACATTATATATTTGTGTTATACATAATGTATTTTTTGGAATTTGGATGAATTCCTGCTTTCGATAATGATACATTGTAATTATGTTTATTAACAAGCTTAACTAGGATTTAGGATGATTGTATTTATATGATATGAATGTGAAAACCAGGGGATACATTGGGATATATGGGGGAAAAATTTTATGATGGTTTTGTTATATTATATCCAATGTTTCGAATTTTCATCTTAAATGATAGATAATGGGAAAACAATTATGGGGTTCTTATGTAAAAATCTTGAGGATTTTTTTGATATTAAACAATTATCTCATGATATGAGGATTTCTACATATTGGAAAACAAGATATTGTTATTTTTTATTAGTAACTAAAGTGATACGGGATGAATTATCCTGGATCTCATGACTTTTTTGTGCATCATGAATGACAAATTAACATTCCTTTTTTGAGAAATATGTTTTTTAGAAATTTTAATAGACCTAAAAAATGTGTGAGATTTTAATTATGAAGGGGAATAAAATAATGTAAATATATATTCTCATGAAATTTATTCATCTATAGAAGAATGTATCTTAAAACCCAAATGATTACCCTACTACCTTTTTTTTTGGTGACACAATTAGACTCTTAGAGAATCACAGATTTATGGCATTTTGTTTTAAACATTATCTTGAACAAGTTCACTTTTACTATCCTCTAGAACATGATAGTTATATTTAACATCTATATCCATGTGTTCACTTTCCATATATGATATCCTATGTGGAAACCTAAATATATGTTACTTTAGTTAACTATTATGGTTACATCATTCTTTTGTTAAAATATTCATTAGCGCAAATTTTTATGATGTGGGTTTATCTTAATTTAACATAGGAGTATAAAACGTCTTTACACACTAATTAATTAGGAGGGTGAAATTAATTTTGAAAGGGTAGAATGTAACCCCGGGAGAGTTAGTATATAATCATTATGAATTATTTTAATATTTTTTCTATTTTTCATATAAAAAAACAACAAAAATAGTTTATTTTATATTACATCACTATTTATTTATTGAGTAATAAAAAATAAAGAAACACATGTGTCATAGGGAGTGGGCAAAAGCAATTATATTTTTTTCTCGTATACCACAATGGTTCAATAATATCATGAGTCATATGCCTCATTCATTAGTTATTTATGTAATTTCATGTATATATAAACTTATTGATATGATATATAATAAATTTATTTTAATAATGTTATTTAAAAATTTATTTCCTTAAATTTATTACAAGGGGTTATGACTGAATAATTACTTGTGGTATAAGTGTTTTATATTAAAATATCACATATTTATTTAATTAGTTATGTTTAAATAGTAGATGATGGAATTATATGTGATATATGTCAAAATTATTATTTTCTTAATTTCAAACATTTATTTTTGAGAAAAAAGTTTAATTTTAAATTTTATCTGCACAATTACTCAATCTTTTAAAATATCTATTTTATGTAATATCAAATATTATTTTTTATTCTATTATGAATCATATTATTCAATGACCATTGTAATTCCAATTATTTCTTGGCGTTAATTTCTATTCTCTGGTCATATATTAATATATTTTTTTAACAATTTTTGAATTTAAATATATTGGGATATATAGATCATTCATGAAATTTTCACGTAATGGTAATTTTTACCAAGGGTATGAATAATATGATTTTTTAAATTTTAACCTTATGAAATAAAAAATTATTACAATAGTGACTATAATTTTAATTGAATATTACAGTAAAATGTTCTATAAATTTATTGTGTGAGATTATTTATCTCATTAGTATTTAAATTTTTGGATGTTAATTAATTTATACCAAAATGAAAAGAGTAATCTGTTCTTGAATTTATTTATATATATTTTAATGTTATCATCAAAAAAAATTCTATAGTTTCTTTGTATTACTCTGGAGGGATAAGATCCAATGATATAATGTATTATTGTTTTATTGAATGTTTTAGCATTACGTTGATGAAATATTATTTAATCTCTTATATTTACCATGTTGTTATCTATGATTTAAATAAAACTATTTTTATGATATTATCATGAAAATATTAATGTATTAGGGTTCTTATATTAATGGGTGAATTATATTATTCAAATATATTGGGAAAAAATTATTTTTTATTAAATAGAAGGAAACATAGGTGTTTAGACCATTCCTGAAATATAGTATATGGGTGGTAATCTAAATCCTAAAATGTGGTACATGGGTGGTTATTTCAAGTCTAAAGTGGGGAATGGTGGTAATCCAAATGAAACATTTACTACCCTTGTCGATCAATCTACCACATAGAAAAATAAGGTTTCTTATTGGTCATAAAGCTCACATAAATATATAATAGTATATGTCAATTATTATCTATAGTGTCATGAGAATAGTATGGATACTATACCCCATCATACAGAGTGTCAATATAACAGAAATAAAAAATATAAACAGATATATGTAGAACATAAATAGTTGAAAAATGACAACGTAAAACTAAGAAGTATAAGGATGAATCAATATCCCATAATAAATAATCATGTAGTGAATATAAATAACGTATGAAAGTATGAAATTAAAATAAATAAAAACAAAATAACAAGATGAAATAATGTAATAAAGAAGACACCGTTCTAAAATCCCAACACAAAACTGACTGTTAGATCAATGATATTCATCAATGTATAATCAACTATAAGGACCCTTTCCTATATCAGACCATGCACCCATGTATACTTCTTGGAAAGAAATTGTGGCCGGAATAGGGTATGATTAAAACTCTGTAAGTTGACACAACCATTTGTAAAAAAAATAACATAATAGTAACTCCATAATATAATGTGATAAACACATGTATTATGTAATCAATTGTTACAATGTAAAATTAGACAGAATTTACTACCATGAATGAATACCACTGTACATGAATACTATCCATTTAAACTATAACCAGAAGTACAATGTATTGTAATACCCTGCGATTTTGAAATTCATTTTAAAATAATTAAATATTTTTCATAATTTTCTTTTACAAAAACATTTTATATTATTTAAAAATATCATATAATTATGTCTTTCTTCTATTATAAAAACCATTTTAACATTAACTATAAGAATAAAAAAATTTAGCATTCTTAAAATGAAACACTAAGGTTAGATTACTTTAAACGAAAGAAGGACTCTCCTTGACCACTTCTGTAACTTGTAAGATATAGTGTTACCAAGAAATAATTCATTATTTATATATTATTATTTAATAATATATAAAAAACATTAAATTTAGGACCATGATATTAAATATATTATATTTGAATTAAATGGCTACAAAATAATTATAAATTAATATGAAAATCAATTGAATATAATGAAAAATATTATTATTATTATTATCATGAAGTTATTTTACCATAATTAATTAAATTAATTACAATTAGGGAGTGAAATAAACGTAATATTTTCATTATATAGAATCAAAATAAATTATATTCATAATATTGAATTTATATTTATATGATAATAACATACATAATTTTATCATTAAAACCCTAAATTTCATATAATAAATTTTTTCCTCCTTTTTATGGTAACAAATTTTTTATACTATTTTTTGATAATTTATAGTTTTTATATGTGAAAATAATCTTCATATTTGAAAGCAGAATGTAAAAATTTGTGTAGGGTGAATTTTTAGTAATTTTATGTGAAGTTTAATTTTTTTATTAATACTGAAAAATACTGAATTATATTTCAAAATTGATTTTTCAACAAATTTATTAATAAATATAAATTATATTTTAACGTTCATTAAAATTTTTATTACATAATATAAATATAAATATTCTCAATTTAGGACATTTCAATCAATTTTTATTTTGAAATTATATATAAATATCTTGAAAACTATAAAGAGTTTTTCTATTTAAAAACATGCATTGTTGTCCAAATTAAGAGATTATATTCATATAAATCTATTCCACTTATTTGATTGGAATTTAGAGTAATGTATCCTCATTTTTAATAATTATCATCAAATATGTTGAATAATGTCCACTATGTTTTTGACAATAAATTGGAAATAATGTAATTAAAATTAATTACGCCGATCAATGTAAAATTAATCTAAAAAAGGACTAAACATTAAATTATAGGACCATGATGGCCTAAAAACATGTGAGAAATAAATTTTATGGGAATATAATGAAAGAATTATTATTTTTTGAAGTGCACTGTGTTGCATGTGTTGTCAATAAGGTATGTTGTTGATCAGAAGATGTCAAAGAATGAATGGATGTCAAGGAGAGTCAATATGTGAATGACAAAGGATGTGATGATGTTGGTGAGGAAAGGAGAATGGCCATGGTACTAAGATGCATGTCACTTAGTAGATTCACTAAGTGACATAGGATGTTGTGGTTGAAACATTCTCTATGAACATCTGACGATTGTTGAGCTGTTCTTAAAGTTCCAAGAACTTGTATCAACTGGATACAAAGTCACAACAAAGTTAGAAGACCATGCATTGTATTGACAATGTATGAGGAGATGAAGATGATCCATCCACAAGTTCTAAGTGGATGAAGTGGATTAAAGAAGTCCATGTGCTAACTCTTAGTGCATGTGAATTGGAAGTGATCCAACTTGATCTCTGATTAGATCAATGAAGCACATTGGAGAATTCATGTCGATTCAGGAGTTCGGTTGAAGATGAAGAACCTTCAAGAATTTCAATTCCTAATTGATGAATACATGTTGAATAGAATTGGAGGAATTCTAATGAAGAAGAAGAAATAAAGAAGAAGAAGAATGGCTTGTCATTTAGAATGGGCATTTTTGTTGATCAGAAGATGTCAAAGAATGAATGGATGTCAAGGAGAGTCAATATGTGAATGACAAAGGATGTGATGATGTTGGTGAGGAAAGGAGAATGGCCATGGTACTAAGATGCATGTCACTTAGTAGATTCACTAAGTGACATAGGATGTTGTGGTTGAAACATTCTCTATGAACATATGACGATTGTTGAGCTGTTCTTAAAGTTCCAAGAACTTGTATCAACTGGATACAAAGTCACAACAAAGTTAGAAGACCATGCATTTTATTGACAATGCATGAGGAGATGAAGATGATCCATCCACAAGTTCTAAGTGGATGAAGTGGATTAAAGAAGTCCATGTGCTAACTCTTAGTGCATGTGAATTGGAAGTGATCCAACTTGATCTCTGATTAGATCAATGAAGCACATTGGAGAATTCATGTTGATTCAGGAGTTCGGTTGAAGATGAAGAACCTTCAAGAATTTCCATTCCTAAGTGATGAATACATGTTGAATAGAATTGGAGGAATTCTAATGAAGAAGAATAAATAAAGAAGAAGAAGAATGGCTTGTCATTTAGAATGGGCATTTTTCATATGGAGTACTTTGTTTTTTGAAAAAGTAACATTCTTTGGCCTTAGCCAAAAAATAGGCCAGCCAAGGCCAGCCCACGAGTTCAACCCCACGGCTCATATGGGCACTAGGCGCCACGCCCATGGGGGATCCCATGGTGCAAGCACAAGGCGGCAGGGGGCCGTGTGTAAGCCCCCGAGGACACGCGGTGGTGAAACCCGCGCGCCCGGAGGATGCATAGTGGGCGCTAGGAGCGCGCCCGCAGGGAGCAGAGTGGGCGCGGAGCACGCCCGCAGAGAGAACCCGGTGCGGGGCGGCACCGGGAGGGGAGAAGTTCAACTGGCGAGTAGCGGGCAGTGCGAGGGTAATAAACCGTGGCAAAACCGCGAGGCGTTTCGATGTGGGACGCGCAAATTTCATCGGGAGCGAATCACAGCCGCTCATCTGATCTCGCGGACGATCGGCGCCGCTCATCTAATCCGCCGTGCCCCCGATCTGATCCAAGCCGTCGAAGCCTTTTTGATCACCGCATCCAACGGCCCAACGTCCGTCTCCTTCCTCGAGCTCAGCCGAAGGCCACCCGCGACATCGCCTGAACCAGAGGCCATCCGACCACCGAATTTCGAGTTCCCGGCCACCTCTGAAGGAAGTAAAGCGTCCTTGAGGATCGTCTGGCCACACTGAATACATCCATGCAATAAAATGGTCTTGCATGTAATGTATAGTGAATTTCGGTCGAGGCCGAGGCAAACGAAGTTGCCGAGGCATCGGAGTGTTCGTGTTTTGCATGGGATGGCCAAAACAGAGGCCGTGCATGCATTCTAAATCGCATGAACGAGGAAGAAAATAATAAAAGAACCCGCGTTTAAACAGAGGAATGAAAATAAAGATTTGAAAGATTTTTTAAAGATCCGAAACATTTGGGAACTTGAGTTATTATCACGCGGATGTTTAGAAGCATTCATCTGCCTATAAAAGGAGATCCTGAAGCACAGAGAGTTTTACTGAAGTTTTATTGAAAATCAGAAGACCCGTGAGTGCCTGTGCCTCGCGAAGTAGAAGCCCCGCGCAAAGAACTTGCGCGGCTGAAGGTTCCGGAGCCACCCGAGGCTTCGAAGGTCCCTTGCGCGCATTATTTGTGCGACAGGAAGAGCTCTCCCTGCCCACATACTTGCGCGGCAGTAGTAGCTTGCCCGCCCAAGGTTTCCTCACCCTTGTTGCTTGCGCGCCTCGTGGTGTTGCATCCTGCACACCCGAGTGCTTGTGCACCCCGCGGCATTTGCACCTTGCACCCGAGGAGATCACACCTTGCGCGCTCTATTTGAGGCAGAAGGTGTTGTGTGTTCAAAGGAGAAGGCCGAGTATTTTGTGTGCAAGAAAAAATAAAGGGCCGTGGCAGTGTGTGTGCAAGTGGGTGAAGTAAAGACCACACATTTGTGTGTGTGTGGTAAGTGGAGAAGGAAGACCCTACGGGTTATTTGCATTCAAGAGAACCCAAGGCCGTAGCCTTTGTGTGTGCAATGAGGGAAGAAGGCCGAGGATACCTTAGGTGTGTGCAAAGAAGAATAAAAGAATAAATCTTGTGTGCAAAGGAAGTGAAAGGCCGTAGCCTTGTGTGGGTGAAGTGAAGACCACACCTCATTTGAGTGTGTGTGTGTGTGAAAATTGAAGAGGAACACCCTACGGCCATTTAAGGGTGTGCAACAAGAAGTGTGAAGGCCAAGCTCAAGTGTGTTCCAAAGTGAAGAAGTTTTGTGTGCAAAGAGACAAGAAGGCCGAACCTAGGTGTGTGCACTAAGAAGTGTGTATACACTTAGAAGAAGAAAAGGGAGGACATCCACACAAAGAAGAACACACATTTATGTGTGTAGACAAATTGCATAAAGTGTGTGAAGTCTGAGAAGTAGGTGTGTGCTGAAAAGAATTACACCCTCTAAGGGTTTACTGCACCAAGAAGAGAAGAAGGGGAGTGCATGCATGCATGCATGCAAGTGCACACGTGAACAGTGCTAAATCAGTTTTGTGCATTTGAGTTGTCCAAGACTTGATGATCTTGAAGAAAATTTGAGAAGGCCATGAAGTCAGTGCATGAGGATTCAGAGTTGCCATGCACTCAGTGGATGAAGTTGAAGTGAACTGAGACTGGACCAGACTGAAGTTAAAGACATCATTTGTCTGAGTATTCAGTAGTTGGAGAGAAGCTAGGTCATCCTTAGAAAAAGGAGATAAATCCTGATCTAGACGAGAAGCCCTGATCAACCACAAGTGATCAGAAGAGAAGAGCAAGGCCAGCATCCTTTATCCCAGGATGCTGAAGTTACTTGAAGAACTTAAAGTGATGAAGAGCTACTCGTGTGACTCGAGGAGCCATGAGAAGACCCTGTGGGACTCAGGGAGAAGAAGTCTTCAGTGGGATTCTGGAGCAGGCCAGTGAGACTCGGGTAACACTGTGTGAAGCAGTATAAAGACCCTCCTGTGGGACTCAGGAGAGATACGGTGGGAAGCTGTATCGACCATTGTAATACTAACAGATTATAATGGGAGAATCCATGCTGGGAGAGCATGGCAAGGATGTAGGCCTTTGGTGACGAACCTTGTAAATCCTTGTGTCCTGTGCTTTTTCATTACTGCATCATTTGAGAAAGGTTGAGAGATACAAGAAGAGTGGATCGAGGCTTTAACCAACCATATAGGTTTAATTGATTAAGAATCAATTTGTAAAAAGTTTTAAGGGATCACTGATTCACCCCCTCCCCCTCTCAGGGATTCACACTGATCTGGGCACTTCAATTGGTATCAAAGGGAAGGTTACCTCTAAAAGATCCAAGGGAGTCTTTATGAAGTGCAGATTTGAGGAAACGAGCAACCAGCCTCAAATGGAGATATCTGCCAAGACTCAGAAAAATAGAAAGAAGAAACAGGCCAAGAAGATGAAGAAAGCCTGTCCTAGCTGTGATGAAGTTGAAACAATGAATGATCTTCAGAGTGCACTCAAATATCTCCAGAAGACAGTTCCCATGGAAGTGGAAAAGTGTATAGCTACAGGCATCCATGATCTTCATGAAGAAAAATAACAGTTAGAAGAAGAAGCCAATGCAATTGAAGATCAATTGGCTAAAAGGGTTGGCACAACCAACACTCTCAGAAAGCTGGTGAAGGCTAAAGATGAAACTGTTTCTCTTTGCAATGAATGATATGAAGACACTGCTGAAGAATTGCAAAGAAGCCTTTCTGAGAAAGAATTCTTTATGATATTAGTCAAAGATGTTTTCCATGCACTGGAAAAGAACCACAAAGTGTCAAAGGTTGTCAGAGATGCTCAACTTGAAGACAAAGTCAAAAGGGTGAAGGAGCTTGACAACTCATTGCTTGAAATGAAGCAGGTGCATGAAGACCAGATAAAACAGCTGGAAGAGAAATGGGAAGGAAGGCTAAGAACAATTGAGGATGAGAAGAACTCCCTCAACATGATGTGTTTAGAACTGGAGGTGATATTGAAACATCTGCAATCACCTAAAGCTGAATCGTCCCAGTCAGCTTCAAGAAGACATGTTGCTACTCAAGTATGCATTGAGAAGGATGATTCTAAAAGAAAGACATCCTCTAGTGAAAGTACAACAACTTCTAAAAAGAAGGTACCATCCATACCATCTTGTACTCATGTTTCTAAATGTGTTTCTACTAAAAGTGCAGGATGGAAGAATGAATCCAAACAAGTATGGATGAAGACAATGAAGAAAGAATGCTCTCCTGAAACAACACAGCAGTTCAAGAAAAGTACCCTACAATCAGAAGGACTGAAGAGGTCAAGATTTGTGGGTCAATGTTGGTGTTGTAATAAGTATGGGCACTGTGCAAAGGATTGTCGGTACAATCCACTGAATGTCAAAGCACAAAGGAAGCCCATGCCAAGGGGGAGCAAGCCAGAGGAAAAGAAGCAGCATCCACAGGTCCAGAGACATCTGTTTACTGCAAATAGATTTGGATTACTTGACAACATCTGGGATGATTGCAAAAGTGGTCAAAAAGATACATGTCAATCTCCAATTATATCCAGAGCTCAAAAGAAGAAAAGATCACAGAACCTGGCTCAGAAAGAATCCTTTGGAA
Source organism: Viscum album (assembly GCA_963277665.1). NCBI lineage: Eukaryota > Viridiplantae > Streptophyta > Magnoliopsida > Santalales > Viscaceae > Viscum > Viscum album. The sequence continues at coordinate 11,964,730 of OY728151.1, read as the reverse complement.
GCAAACATAAGAGAGGTGACAATGCTCCCAAGAATATTATGAAAAAGGAAAAGAAATCCTTGGAATCTAAATCCAAGAATGGTGATGCATCCAGAAGGACCACCAAGAAAACATGCTTCTACTGTGGAAAGAAAGGACACATCATGGACCTTTGTAAAGAATCCATGAAACTAAATAGAAGCAGACTGAACTCCAAAAGACAATCAATCCAAAAGAAGAAGGGATTGATTGAAAATAAGTTTCCTAAGAGAGGTAGCTTAGCAGCTTCCAAAGAACCATGTGAAACATCCAGAACTGGGGCCACTCTTCCAAATGATTTACTTGTCATATGGCCACATCAGTTGCAACTTGCCAGAGAACTACAAAGAGTTGAAGATGAAGCTCTATAAATTGCTAAAGAAAAAGGGAAGAAGAAGGTTTCACATGAAGATGTTTTGAGAACCACACCAGCACAATCATCAATGAAGATCAAATGTGCAAGTGTGAAGACTGGTGAAAATGGGACATCTCTGTTGAGAGAATCATCTCAACCTTGTTGTTCACATTAATGAACCAAGGAGGTTCCATCTTATTCCCTTATACTCTTGGTATTTACATGTGCTAACATTGCAGGGAATTGAAGATGATGATCATTCTCATCTGGAGGATGGTTTGGACAGAACGGAGTGCACCCCTTGAGGGGGAGAAAATCTGAAGAAGATGATGGTCTAAGATTTATATCATCTTAAGAAAATGGACGAAAGGGGGAGCTTTATCTTTGCACCTGAACATTCTAATGTGTTTTGTGGAGTGTGTGCAGGATTTAGAAAATTCATTGTTCTATCTGAAAAATTTCAAACCCCTTAGCATGATCTCACATGTTTACAGTGAATGTGGACAGCATTGAGTTCCTTGGTTACATCACTCTTGTTTTCTACACCGGGTTAGCCCAAGTAGACTTAGAGTTGATTTACTAAAGGTTCTTTGCTAAAGAGAACATGTGACATCATCCCTCTCTCAGTGTTTTTCACGAAAAAAAAACATTTCAAAGGGAGGAAGAGATTTTTGAAAGAGAACCACACCACACCTTTGCATTTGGTTGCCAATAAGGGGGAGAAATATTGGCACACATATTGACCCATTCATATGTGCTTTAGTGTATTGCCAACAAATACAAAGGGGGAGATTGAAGTGCACTGTGTTGCATGTGTTGTCAATAAGGTATGTTGTTGATCAGAAGATGTCAAAGAATGAATGGATTTCAAGGAGAGTCAATATGTGAATGACAAAGGATGTGATGATGTTGGTGAGGAAAGGAGAATGTCCATGGTACTAAGATGCATGTCACTTAGTAGATTCACTAAGTGAAATAGGATGTTGTGGTTGAAACATTCTCTATGAACATCTGACGATTGTTGAGCTGTTCTTAAAGTTCCAAGAACTTGTATCAACTGGATACAAAGTCACAACAAAGTTAGAAGACCATGCATTGTATTGACAATGCATGAGGAGATGAAGATGATCCATCCACAAGTTCTAAGTGGATGAAGTGGATTAAAGAAGTCCATGTGCTAACTCTTAGTGCATGTGAATTGGAAGTGATCCAACTTGATCTCTGATTAGATCAATGAAGCACATTGGAGAATTCATGTTGATTCAGGAGTTCGGTTGAAGATGAAGAACCTTCAAGAATGTCCATTCCTAAGTGATGAATACGTGTTGAATAGAATTGGAGGAATTCTAATGAAGAAGAAGAAATAAAGAAGAAGAAGAATGGCTTGTCATTTAGAATGGGCATTTTTCATATGGAGTACTTTGTTTTTTGACAAAGTAACATTCTTTGGCCTTAGCCAAAAAAATAGGCCAGCCAAGGCCAGCCCACGAGTTCAACCCCACGGCTCATATGGGCACTAGGCGCCACGCCCATGGGGGATCCCATGGTGCAAGCACAAGGCGGCAGGGGGCCGTGTGTAACCCCCCGAGGACACGCGGTGGTGAAACCCGCGCGCCCGGAGAATGCATAGTGGGCGCTAGGAGGGCGCCCGCAGGGAGCAGAGTGGGCGTGGAGCGCGCCCGCAGAGAGAACCCGGTGCGGGGCGGCACCGGGAGGGGAGAAGTTCAACTGGCGAGTAGCAGGCAGCGCCAGGGTAATAAACCGCGGCAAAATCGCGAGGTGTTTCTATGTGGGACGCGCAAATTTCATCGGGAGCGAATCCCAGCCGCTTATCTGATCTCGCGGACGATCGGCGCCGCTCATCTAATCCACCGCCCCCCCCGATCTGATCCAAGCCGTCGAAGCCTTTTTGATCACCGCATCCAACGGCCCAGCGTCCGTCTCCTTCCTCGAGCTCAGCCGAAGGCCACCCGCGACATCGCCTGAACTAGAGGCCTTCCGACCACCGGATTTCGAGTTCCCGGCCACCTCTAAAGGAAGTAAAGCGTCCTTGAGGATCGTCTGGCCACACTGAATACATCCATGCAATAAAATGGTCTTGCATGTAATGTATGGAGAATTTCGGTCAAGGCCGAGGCAAACGAAGTTGCCGAGGCATCGGAGTGTTCGTTTTTTGCATGGGATGGCCAAAACAGAGGTCGTGCATGCGTTCTAAATCGCATGCACGAGGAAGAAAATAATAAAAGAACCCGCGTTTAAACAGAGGAAAGAAAATAAAGATTTGAAAGATTTTTTAAAGATCCGAAACTTTCGGGAACTTGAGTTATTATCACGCCGATGTTTAGAAGCATTCCTCTGCCTATAAAAGGAGAGCCTGAAGCACAGAGAGTTTTGCTGAAGTTTTCTTGAAAATCAGAAGACCCGTGAGTGCCTGTGCCTCGCGAAGTAGAAGCCCCGCGCAAAGAACTTGCACGGCTGAAGGTTCCGGAGCCACCCGAGGCTTCGAAGGTCCCCTGCGCGCATTATTTGTGCGACAGGAAGAGCTCTCCCTGCCCGCATACTTGCGCGGCAGGAGTAGCTTGCGCGCCCAAGGTGTCCTCACCCTTGTGGCTTGCGCGCCTCGTGGTGTTGCATCCTGCACACCCGAGTGCTTGTGCACCCCGCGACATTTTCACCTTGCACCCAAGGAGATCACACCTTGCGCGCTCTGTTTGAGGTAGAAGGTGTTGTGTGTTCAAAGGAGAAGGCCGAGTATTTTGTGTGCAATAAAAAAGAAAGGGTCGTGGCAGTGTGTGTGCAATTGGGTGAAGTAAAGACCACACATTTGTGTGTGTGTGGTAAGTGGAGAAGGAAGACCCTACGGGTTATTTGCATTCAAGAGAACCCAAGGCCGTAGCCTTTGTGTGTGCAATGAGGGAAGAAGGCCGAGGATACCTTGGGTGTGTGCAAAGAAGAATAAAAGAATAAATCTTGTGTGCAAAGGAAGTGAAAGGCCGTAGCCTTGTGTGGGTGAAGTTAAGACCACACCTCATTTGAGTGTGTGTGTGTGAAAATTGAAGAGGAACACCCTACGGCCATTTAAGGGTGTGCAACAAGAAGTGTGAAGGCCAAGCTCAAGTGGGTGCCAAAGTGAAAAAGTTTTGTGTGCAAAGAGACAAGAAGGCCGAACCTAGGTGTGTGCACTAAAAATTGTGTATACACTTAGAAGAAGAAAAGGGAGGACATCCACACAAAGAAGAACACACATTTATGTGTGTAGACAAATTGCATAAAGTGTGTGAAGTCTGAGAAGTAGGTGTGTGCTGAAAACAATTACACCCTCTAAGGGTTTACTGCACCAAGAAGAGAAGAAGGGGAGTGCATGCATGCATGCATGCAAGTGCACACGTGAACAGTGCTAAATCAGTTGTGTGCATTTGAGTTGTCCAAGACTTGAAGATCTTGAAGAAAATTTGAGAAGGCCATGCAGTCAGTGCATGAGGATTCAGAGTTGCCATGCACTCAGTGCATGAAGTTGAAGTGAACTGAGACTGGACCAGACTGAAGTTAAAGACATCATTTGTCTGAGTATTCAGTAGTTAGAGAGAAGCCAGGTCATCCTTAGAAGAAGGAGATAAATCCTGAGCTAGACGAGAAGCCCTGATCAACCACAAGTGATCAGAAGAGAAGAGCAAGGCCAGCAGCCTTTATCCCAGGCTGCTGAAGTTACTTGAAGAACTTAAAGTGAATAAGAGCTACTCGTGTGACTCGAAGAGCCAGGAGAAGACCCTGTGGGACTCAGGGAGAAGAAGTCTTCAGTGGGATTCTGGAGCAGGCCAGTGGGACTCTGGTAACACTGTGTGAAGCAGTATAAAGACCCTCCAGTGGGACTCATGAGAGATACGGTGGGAAGCTGTATCGACCATTGTAATACTAACAGATTATAATGGGAGAATCCATGCTGGGAGAGCATGGCAAGGATGTAGGCCTTTGGTGCCGAACCTTGTAAATCCTTGTGTCCTGTGCTTTTTTATTACTGCATCATTCGGGAAAGGTTGAGAGATACAAGAAGAGTGGATCGAGGCTTTAACCAGCCATAGAGGTTTAATTGATTAAGAATCAATTTGTAAAAAGTTTTAAGGGATCACTGATTCACCCCCTCCCCCTCTCAGTGATTCACACTGATCTGGGCACTTCATTTTTATATAAATTTTACTACTATTGGATGCAAATTACAAAGGAAAACATGGGTGAAATTTTCTTTCCAAAACATTACAAGAGTACCACTCTTCCTCCAATATAAAAATCCCTTCAATCCTCCGACTTCATTATATATATCAATCACATTAGATCAAATATTATATTAAAAAATAGATAATTAACAACCATACCATAATAATAAACTCCTTCCTATGGAATAAATCAATCCGTGTATCCCTTTGGATAATACCAAAAGGAATTACACCAATAAGAGGTAACATTCATCATCATGTAAAATTATTTTACTTAACATAATTCACCAGATAAACTATTTTTATTTCATGAATTTATAGAAACTGTAATATAATCAATATACTAGAATTTTTTATGATATTTTCCGACCTAAACAAATACGCACTTCCATCTAATGTGTAATGAATATACAGTTTACGTGTACAATGAACTACAACCTCATGAAATGCTGATTGTTCATTTTTCATTTACTACCTATCAGGGTGATATTAAAGAGGAAGATATATTTAAAGACATTATATATTATATTAATTATTTATCAGGAATATTTAATCATTTTTCAGCTCATATCCTTAAATATTTCATTTTATGTAATTTGATAAATTTGACTGAGGATGTGTAGACTACATACCCCTCAATGTGATGTGATTCGTTAACACAATACATGGAGTGTATTAAGGATGTGTTTATAGAAATTTTATTATATATATGTTATATTATATCTAATTGATTCCTATTATATCGATATATATATACACTATTTTATATATTTGTCAAAATTGGGGAATAAAATTGAATCGTTGTTCATGCGTATATATGACCTACCTTTTCCATAAAGCTGTATTTCATCTCATGAATCATAATTATATAGATTATTATAAAAAAAATATTGTTAATATAAATGATATTTATATAATTATATAAACTCTATAAATCATTGAATACGTATAAGGACAATATATATAATAAATTTAGACGAATACAAATAAATAAGCAGATATAAACCTTAAGTGAAACCATAACATAAAAATGTTCACAAGTGGGCAATATAGTGTCATAATCACACCATATAAGGTTTTAGATATAATAATAATATACTATTAAAAATTTATAATAAACTTATATTTACTATACATGAAGATTTGATGTGTATAAAGAGAGTCAAGAGACTGGGAAAGGGAATTTAATCTCACTTTTTATATAGGTGATAATCATGTAATGGTCATCACTCATTTCATTTTCATGTTGTATATCCTAACCATGAATGTATTATATTATTATTATACTAAAATTTTTGTTTATTTTCATATTTATTATTTTATTTTTATTTTATGGGGTTAATTCTTCTAATGTTATCAAATCGATAAGAATGTTTTGTCTCAATTTTCCTTCTTTGAGACATCTATCTTGTTATGAAAAAACATTTTCTTGAGGTTAATATACTTTAAATCCACTTGATATATCAGGAAGATACATATTTTAATTATATTTCATGATTTATTTACGATTACTTTCTTATAGGTATCGTATGTTTCAATTTTACCAACTGATATGTGTTTATTGAAACAATCTCATCTCTATTCGAGATTATTTATTTTTAAGATTCCCTTAATGAAATAATATAATCCAAATCTAAATAAACCTCTAAATGTTTGTGCCATCATGTTTTTTATGATATATAGTATTATTGGTAGCACATTTACACTTTTTGGTAAGTAATCTAGTTATGAAAGAATTTTTAAAAAGCTGAATATTACCATATATTCATTAATAAATACGTGTTCCTTAAAAAAAATCATAAATGGTGTTCAAAGTATATTTTATTATTCTTACATAAAAATTAACTGTAAATTTTTTTCATTTTTTCCCTCTTTATTTTGATTCAATGTAATATTCTAGGAGGTTTCTGAATCAGGATGTTTCTAGCCTATTTACCTTTAAAGATGAATGCTAATTTGTAACTCAAATGGCATATACAGACATAGAAATAATTATTTTTCTTTTAAACATCTATTTTATGTATAAAAGATTACTTTTTATTATTTTTTGAATAAATAAATTTTCAATTAAATGTTTTTAAAATTTATTTCATGTTTTATTTATATGTTACAAAATGTATTTTCAAATTAATATTGTATTTTACATGATTTGTAATATTCGTTTATAAATTTTCTCGGAAACTAGTTTTCAAAATCATTCCAAGATTCATTTATATGTTTTCAATAAAATTGTTTTTAAAAATTCTTTTAGGTTCCTTTTATATTTTATCAGGGAAATTTTTTTTCAAAATTATTTCAATCATTATTCATATGTTTTCTGATATAAATGTTTTCTTAATGATATATATATTCATTCATAAATTTACAATTAAAAATATTTTCAAAGAATATTTGATATTTCATTATATATTTTAAATGACATTTTAATGAAAAATTAATTTAAAATATATTAAACCTTATTTTATAAGCATTTCATGAAATATTATAGCAAAATTGATTCATGGTTATTTTATAAGTTCTCAACTAAAAAATTTTATTTATGATTTCAAAAAAAAAATCTATATTATCAACATATTTTGTAATGAAAAATTAGTCAAAATTCTTTATATTTGAGATTTATTTTTTCAAATATGTATGGATATTTTCTTTAGGAAATGTTTCTGAAAGGCACTTAAAATTTTATATTTTCATCTAAGAAGAAATCTATTGGTGTTAATCATGGATTTATATGGAAATGATTCAATGTTTCAGTTAATGTTTTTCTATAAATGGTTTATCTTTTGATGGAATAACTTTTTTGAACCCCATTTCTCTTTCACGAGTAATATGATTTAGAAACCTAATAATTTTCAGGGGTTTTTCTTTTTTTTAAATGACTATCAAACAACTATGTTTTTACACAGGTTAGGATGTGATTACATGTTTATTAATCAAATTTATAATAAGTTGTTATGTTTTTATTTTATATTAGTTTGTGTCTCATGTATATACAATTTAAATATGAGATAGGTGGGACCGATCTCTACCACAAATGATTTAGTAAAGGATTTATATATTAAGATATTAATTAAGATGGTATTGTGAGTGAACCATGATAAATAATATGGCCATTGGAGTTAACCATGACTACAAATAATGTATTAAGAGTGATGTAATTCTACTAAAACAACAATGGGAGTGAACTATTACTACAAAAAAGGATTGGGGAGTGAATCTGAGCTAATAAGATGGCCTATAAATAATTCCATGGATATTAAATAAATCATTATATATTTTTATGGGTTTTCAAAAATCCATGTATGATTCCAATGTTATGATAGGAAGGACTACTTTCCTTTTTTCCACATGAATGGATCCATTTTAACAACAAAGATTTATTCCATTAATCATGTTTATGGACATTGAAATGTCGAGTGTGATCTTGTAATGTTATGATAACATTCTTATTCCCATATTATCATGTGTATCCTTACATGTATCCATTTTTTACACTTTTTAAGAATATAATATCACTAACTTATTTGATTACATTATAATTTTATGAATAAATATTATATCTATGATATGTCTATGTTGGGAGCTGGTTTTTTAGAAACTATTGAGTGATAATTTAGCTCACTAATGTACCATAATTTATATCTACATGTTTCCAACAACATTAATTATTTCAAAACATTGGAGACCATTTGTGTAAAAAATTATTCATCCACAAAAAATTATGTAATGTCTATGTATAGTAAGACTGGATCATTAAATATGGTATCATATGAATGTCTTAGTTAAAACTTAGATGCTAGGATGAGAGATCCTATGTGAGAACTATAAATAATTGTCTAACATTAAGTTTAAGGATATAGAAATGTATGAGAAAATTTAGTAGTATGTAGTTGAAGGACAATATATGTGGTTTCATAGAAATAAATCAATTTCTGGAAACTAATATAGGACGTTGCACAAGAACTTATGTCTCAATGGGTAAAAACTATGAAAATTAATCACGGACTTCACTCGGGGAAATTTGTTACATGAAAAAGGGCCATATTTTACACCCAGTATGAATCTTCTATATGATATAATTTGTTACCTCAAAAACTCATCATGAACCGTCATGAATTAGTGAGTAACAATTTTGATATGAATAACTGAGGATTAATGTACTGTTTTATAATTTATGGAATGTGATATAATGTAAAAATACTATATATAATTATTTTTCAAGATTAAACTGTTTTTAACTATGATATGAGTTTCACAACATTTGATTTTTGGTTTTAGTAAATGGAGGTATCCACAAAGAACAAGGTTAATTTTTAATGCGATTTAAATTTTTTTTATGGGATGTAAAATTGGATAATCATTGCAGAGAATGATCTATTGTCCATGCTTATTTTGTTTTCAAAAAAACCAGATTATTAATGTGCACACTGAAAAACTATTGGACTATATAAGGAAAATAATAAAGGATTTCACTAAGATATTATTTAATATGGACCATATAAGAATGATTCTTTGGTTTCCTTTTTGTCAATAATGTATAAATAATCACATAAATGAATGTATTATAGGATGTAAAAGGAGTCTTGAAAATTGAAAATATGAACATAACTCAAGTAACTATAAAGGATAAATTAACAGTTTAATTAATGAAACATAAGGGTTTATTTTCCATCATAATACATCATTAAATGTTAAATGTATTAAATGTGTATTTAAATTTCCTTATATAAATTGATATCCTATGTTTAGTTCTCATATAGAGAATCTATATGTTGGTACGAATACTTTTTATATTGTTTGTGACGATGAGACTACAATTGAAATTTGAAAGGAAATAGGTATTCAATAACATGATTAGGTATCATTGTCATGGGTTGTGGATGATGTGGAATAATTAATGTATACAAATATGTTGATTCATGAATTATGTTATATGAATGGTTAAATATACATCGATTTATAGTTTATGTTTTTCACTAATGATTTATATGATAATGCTAAATGTTTTAGATGGTCTAGAATATATATTTATTGACATGATGTCATTTTGATTATGAGAAGGTAAAAAAAAATATGTTCAAAATACATTTACAATTCCGATTATATTGGCTACAGATATAATTTTTTATCGATAAAATAAACTGGATTTTACAAATTTACAAAGAACCAATTATGAATTTTTTAAAAAATTGGTATAATTCATCATGGAAGACGTTCAAGACATTATAGATATATGGAATACATACAGTAATTGTTGGAATTTGGAAGAATTCATGATTTTCATAATGACCAATTGTAATTAATTTTATTAACATTTTTCAATTTGATTTAGGATAATTGTATTCATATAATTTGAATATGAAATCCAGGGGATATATTGGGATATATGGGGGATCAATTTTTAGATGGTATTGTGGAATTATATACAATTATTTTGGTTTTCAACTTAAAATATGGATATATGGGAAAACATTTATGGGATTCTTAAGTTAATCTGATGATGATTTTTCTGATATTAAAAGATTATCTCACGACATGAGGATTTCTTCATATTGGAAAACATGATCTTGTGATTTTTTTATTGGTAACTGATGTGATATGGGATGAATTATCTGGGATCTCATGGATTTTTTGTGCATCAATAATGGAAAAATTATTATACCTTTTTGGAGAAATATGTTCTCTGGAAGTATTAAGAGACCTAACAAATGATTGATATTTTAATTATAAAGGGGAATAAAATACTGTAAATATAACTTTTCAAGAAGTTACTTCATTTTTAGAAGAAAAGATCATAAAACCTAAATGATTACCCTACAACCTTCTTTTCTGATGACTCAATTGGACTCTTAGATAATAAAAGATTTATAACATTATGGTTTTTAACATTCTCTTTATCATGTTCCGTTTTACTGTCCTGTAGAACATGATAGTTATATTTAACATCTATATCCGTGTTTTCACTTTCCACAAATTTTATCCTATCTGAAAAACCTAGATATTTGTTACTTAAGGTAACTATTATGGTTCCATCATTCTTTTGTTAAAGTATGTTTTAGTGCAAATTTTTACGATGTGGGCTTATATTAATATAACATAAGAGTATAATACATATGACCACCCTAATTAATTAGGAGGGTGAAATTAAATTTAATAGGGTAGAATTTAACCATGAGAGAGTTAGTATATACTTATTATTAATTAATTTTATCTTTTTGATATTTTTTATATCATAAAACAATGAAATTAGTTTATTTCATATTACAACACTATTTCTTTATTGATTTATACACAATAACGACGAACATGTGTCGCATGGAATGGAAAAAATCAATTATATTTTTTCTAGTGCACAACAATGGCTGACAAGGGTCATCATTCTTGAGGTTCCATCTCAATGTAGTTTGATTACATTATTTAATTCACATATTCTATATTTTTTTGTTTTTTATATTCTTAAATGATTATGATGAAAATATATTTGGGATTTTGATTATTTAAAATAATGACATGTGAAGTAAGAATTATATATTTATACTTGGATTCATGTCTAAAAAAAGGATGTTATTATAAAAGGACTAGGTATTAGGGATTATCATATGGTTCAATCATTTTTCTCTATTATATGTTTCATTATAGTTTGATAACTCAAACATGACATATTATGATTGAATCACTATTCTATTATAGAATAGAAATTGCATGAGTCTTGTGACATTGGGGACCACCACCCAATCGAGGACATTCACCTCTACCAAGAATACAAGTCAACTCTATCCCAAATTCAGAATCAATTTTTAGGGAAAATCAAGAACTAATTGACCTCCCTCGGGCCATTTCATATAGTTTTCCTCTCATTTCCAAGAGTATGAGATCATATTGGTGGCTGGATGGGAGAAGAGAGAGAGAGGATAGAGAGAAATACTTAAATAGCTTATAAAGAATGTGAGAATAATAATAATAATAATAATTAATAATGTTCTTATTAATTTATAAAATAGTTTTTGAAATAGGAGACATAAAGCAACTAAAATAACATGATATTATGATTATGATATTATAAGTAATAATAATAATAATAATTATTTTTATTATTATAGTTTTAAATAATTATTATAATAATTATTTTTATTATATAATAAATTAAATGGTGGATACCAAAAAAATGAATGGATATTTTTAAAATAAATTCATATTATAATTTAAATTAAATCTACAATCCAACTAAAATAAAAATAAAATAAAAAGAATAAATATGGGAGGAAGAGACAAGAAACATCAGGTCATGACTCTATGGGATCCCTCATGGGTTGCGGGTGTCGTGATGATGATTTTGAAAGGAGGTGAGAGCCTCCGTTTATAGGAATACTTCATCTTCCATATGTTGGTGTTTTTTTGACACATTAATTGGACGATTAATGCATGTATCCATTAATTAGATAGTCGAAGATATATGTTTTGTCCGTTCACCATCCGAATTTCAACTCATTTGGCCACCAGATGTATGCGTTTTGAATTTTTCACTGAAATTTTCATTTTATGGATCAAGGTTCCAGGAAGCCTCCTGCAAAATTATAACATCCAACATCACCCTTATTGACTTCAAAACACATTAAAACTATATTTATAGGAACACTTATGTATCTTATTTCTATCCTAGGATGAATCAACATCATTGAAGGTGTGTAGTCTGAGATGTGGTTCTATTATAGTGGTGGGGTCCACACTGTCTGGCCTGAATGTTTTTCAAATGTATTTATTTGTTGAGGAATTTAGAAAAGAGAATAATCCCTTGGTCTAGATGAATATTTTGAATCAAATAAAATATAGATTTTAACAAAAAAAGAATCCTAAAATTTGGAATATTATTTTTCATTAAATGACCAAATACTCTTCTGGTAATAATATATTAATATTCTGAATTAAGAACATTCAACAATTTTGACCCTTTTCTTTATAAAATTAAAATTTACTGCTATTTTTATAAAATAATTACATACATGGACTGATCCTTGAAAAACATTAAAAAATTATCATTATTTTATTAATAATATACCCAAAAAATTTCTCTGTCAAAAACTACCGAACATCAACCATGCTTTTCCTCTAGCATAAAATGTCATCCTGAAAAGTTGAGGATCCCAATGTTATCAATATTCATATTTGAAAGCATTATATTAATAAAAATAAAATTTAAAATAAAATATTAAAAATACACCTAAAATATCATTTTTATTTCCTATTTTTCAATGAAACATCCATATAATTTATTTTACATTTTCTATTTGAAAATACATTGATGTTATCCTTTCATGCATTGATGATTCTTATTTTATTATTATTAAGAATTCCAAGCAATTATTTACCTCACTTTTTATTACATTCTCTCATCACTCATTAATTAATTCATTTTGAGTTATGCTAAAATCATGAGAACGTGATCATTATTCATAGGCTTATAAATGAACTACATTACCCACTTTGTAAAGTCAAAATACACAAAAAATCATGAATACTTTTTATAAAGGTTCAAATTTCTCTATGACATATGGATGGAAGTATTTTATGCATTAAAAATTAAGTCTCAAGTAAGAGGTATATCTCTTATGTATAATGTATGATATCGAAAAGTGTAATTAAAATATTACCTTAAATGAAGAAACCACAACTTCTCTAAAACTCAAAGTATGGTCATGAACAAATTATTCATAATGAATGATTTGTGCACCTTCGTGAATATATCTTTAATATTATGTTTGTTTTCATTTTCAATAGTTATTATTAGATCAATCCTCATATATATCTAATAACTACATTCGATAAGAATATTTTTCGTCTGAAAAATGGTGATTTTCTAATCTCCCAAATCAAAAACCATATCTATTTGATTTCATTTTTTTCATTATAATTTTTTATATTCAAGAGTGGAAAAACAATAGAGTACGATGAATAATCCCACAATGATATAGAATTCAAAAAATTTCCCCTTCAATATTTTTCCTTAAAACGTATATCATTTCGTCTACCACGAGTCCCTTTAACCCATAATTTAATATTAAAATTTCATAAAAATACTAAGAGGAGGGTAAGAGTGGATAAAAATGGATTAAAACATGGCCCATCCCAATAAATTCCATTCATGATATCGATGGGAAAAAACAAGGATTGATGTAAATGTGGTATTTTAAAGAAAAGTAGCTTTTCAAAGGATGACTCATTCATTTTAAATGTGATTTTGCACGGTCATTGCATTGACAAGTTCAATACAAGTTATTGTTAGTTACTTGTCCCAACATCAGTCATGAAATATGATCAAGAATGAATAGTTAGTACTTGGTATATAAATACTCATTGGAATGAGATATTTGATTTGGTATAATCACTCAAGACATGATTATCAATAATAAATTAATTCACGTGACTTCCGGAAATTCAATGCATGAATGATGGTTAGGGAATTTCCTTTATATGAATCAATTAATTCCTTAATATCATTGGCCATTATTTCAAAATCTATGGTGCATTATTAAAAATTAAATTCTTTATTTCAATCATTTAATCAAATCAACATTGAAATCTATGGAATGGAATCATTGGGTTCATAAAAACACATGTATCATAGATTAGTCAAGTAAATCATAATTCATATGGGGCCACTTAAATTTATATTTAAATTTCAAAACAAGATGTGGAAAAAAAATGTAGAGTGTTTAAAATGTAAAAAACTAAAGTGAACACAAATTTATAATAAAACATTGTCCCTCCTCTTTTATATCTAGGGTTTCCTTTTACCATTATTAACCTTTAAAATAAAAAAACCTAAGTTAAGCCTAGTGATCATGTCATTTAAGCTCAAAAATGATATTGGGAGTGGGATGAATGCTACACAACTTCTAGGAAAATAAATTGGCATCTAAATTATGGAAATAATGTAAAGGATAGGGCTTAGTTTGATACCATAAATGAACCCTAAATTATTACTGCCTCCTAAAGGAAGTACTAGCTATTATCTAATGTTAGATGGGGGATAAAGCTTTTTTTATTTGAACGACCACATCTGACATTTCCTAGCATGTACTTCATCCTTTTGGGTGAGTAATGATACATGTGTAATGTACACCATATCCTCCCACTTTACAATGATAAATACCTTGCATGGTGTTGGTAGGATGAGGTATGGTGTAACACCCAGAGTTTCCACGATACGCTTCTCTTTCAAAAATGCAATAGCTTGCATTGTACCCAAGTTCGAGATTCTAACACACTATGACCAATCAAAATAGCCATTATGAATAGTAATACCCACCTTTTGAAATTATATATATTTTATATTTCAAAATGGACTTCATTTTTGGATTCGGGATATCAGAATTAGCCTATGTTGAATTTTTGTTATTTTTCTGAGAACTTCCAATTTTTTATGAATAGTGAATAATACTTAAAAACAACTTTTTTAATAAAAATAATTTATAGTATTAAATTATACAATTTAGTTGTTTTAATGAATAATTCGAATATATTTTTACCATTTTTTCCAATGGTGGTAATTAAAATTAATTTCACTTTGAAATTTGACATAAACAATTGTCAATCTTTTGATATATATTGTTTCTTAAAAACACGCTATTTATTGCGACAATGGGAATTAATTATAAAATTAATTAATGAAACTTATATGTTCGGAATTTTTTAAAATATAAATCATTTTTGAATTTGGAATATCAATTATAGATTAGGGTGAAATTTTGGCATTGTTCTGAAAAACTTCAATTTTTGATGAATAGTGAAACCACTAAGTGGTAGTTAAAAAACAGATTTTTCGTTTAAATGAAACATTACCACTTATGTGATTTGATTTTCAAAAATCCAACATACATTGTTGTTATTAGGAAGTAAAATGTGGTTCAATGGAATTAAAATAATTTTTTGATGAATAGTAACTTTTATGTTTAATTAATCATGATTAAAGGTAATTAGTTAAATTTAAGGTAAAAATGATATTATAAAAATATGAAAATACCTTTACACTTGTCCTACCATTATTGGATGTGTCATGGCCGACCAAGAAAATCTATGGTTCAACTTGGGGACCCCATGGAGCCACATTGGTAGGAAAATTTCATAAATAACTTTTATTTAAAGTTAAAATAAAAATGTCACAAACATAAGTTGTTTTACTAAAACAATTTTTAAATGGGGTTATACAAGTCATATTTTTGACTATAAATATTCATTAGAAATATAAAAGGATTTCCTACATCATGATATTTGTTTTATAATTTTTATACATTAAATATATTAATTTATTTATGACACCATGATGATTCAATGATTACCTCATTAATTAACGATTTTAATAAAATGAAAGGATAATGTAAAATATAATACTTACACTTGTTCAAAGCCTATTGGATGAGTATATTTCGATCCCTTATCACCTTATCATCGAAATATATAATTGTGGGACCTTTAAAATCATAAATTCATTATATAATAAAGTATCATTTCATGACTTTCCAAGAGTTCCCCTCCTCTCCTCTTATAAAAGGCCCCCACCACTACCACCTTACTCACACCTTAAAAGCATTTTTTTCACAGCCAAACTCTACCCAAATACACTCTAAACTTCCCTATATTACTCCTAGAAGCCTAAATTTGGGCATAAGTCTTCCCAAGGAAGCCTTTGGCTCAAATCAAAATAGAGTTACCCGATTTTAAGGTAATGTCTTCTATTATGTTATTTTGTTTTATTTTTCTTCTCCAACCCCTTAAACACTTTTTATTCATTTATTTTGTAACAAAACCAGTATCTAAAATATAATAGGATGTTGTTATGAGAATTATTTTATTTACACTTACACACACCTTCGTCTAATGGTTAAAGAACATACTATTTAGTGGTTGGAATATTTCTACCTCACGAAACAATGATTGTTCAATCATCATTTAACACCTCTAATGGTGTCCATTATGATGAAACTATTTTTATATATGATATATATTATGTTTTTTTTTCTTATGATTCGGTATTTTTCATTTATGGAATACTATTACGATTTCCATTATGGGTAAACGCGATAATTTCATTTTAGGAAGTGCAGACTACCGCCCCCTCAAAGTTATTTGAATCGTTAATACCATATGTGGGTTGTATAAAGGAAGGAGTAAATGGTATTATACATTATATTATATTATATCTTTATATAATTATAACTTCATTCCATCAAATACGAAATATGAATGAAAGTAGTGTTCATGCGTACGTACGGCTTACCGTCTCCATGAACGGTGCATTTCATTTCTTACCTCTAAATGTAATGTAAAATTATAAATGAATGTATATACTGGATATATATGATATATATTATATCTACATCATGGATATAATTTTGGAGATAATGGATATTCTACCACATAAACAACTTGTAATTATATGAATTTTATTGTTGACTCAAGTACCAAAGATCGACAAACCGACCGTTATTAACATAAATGACTACATAATTTTCGTAAAATGGTAATAAGTGATATAAAAGGAATAATGAACCTGAAAAATGTTCTTATGAAAATAGAAATTAACTCTAGTTTATTATTCAAGAGATTAAATAATGATCGAGTCATGTCAGACATGAGGTAAAGGAACTTCTTAACCCAATTTTCGTTCTTTGGGTTATTCTCCTACTTTTAAATTATGTCATGATATTATTATGTCCTATCTTGTATTTATAGTTTATTTATGTGTACATATGGTGAATACACATAATATATCTTTTTCATTTAAAAAAATTATCTTTGTAAGGGACCTCGTCTCAATATCCTTTCATTGAGGCATATTTTGTTTTATACACAATTTTCTTTTATACAGTGTATAAAACACTTTGACTTTGACTTTTATTCAGAAATGAATCTTTTTATACAAATCGTTTTTACTAAGCGACAAAAGGAATGTTTATGTATGCGGTGACAATGACTTATCCACCGTCGTGACCATTATTTGAGTTTCGTCTTCCTCTACAAGCCATAACTTTTTTAAAATGAAAAATAAATACAAAGTTTTAATTTTATTTTATTTTGATATTGAAAATGGATTTGAGAGTGTTTTATTATATCAATGTGTTGTATTGATAACTTATGATTGAAATTTGGAAATGTTATGTTTCCTTTATGCATGTTTTATGTGATACGATTATTTTATGGTTTATGATATGATTAAACCTGTTCATATGAGGAATGCATTGGAATTAATAAGTGATGGGGGAGCCCGCTATAGATCCTCGATGAATCGGCAGGTCTCATGAGACAAACTAGTGTCTTGGCACGAGGCCGTGACAAAATCTTATTTGTAGTCTTAGCACGAGGCCATCGCTATGTGGTTATGATAGTGTGGCATTATGCATTCTATCATTATGAAAGTGGTTATTGATATTGCATGTGATTATTCGACCATTAGAATATCCATGTGAATAAGTAAATTGCATTATTTCATTTTAATTTTTCCATATTATGTTGAAGTTCATCTTTAAAAGGCTTCTGTTTTAGTTATACATTGCCTTAAATGTTTATATTTATTTATGAAAGCTTCCACTATATTTTTATCCTTACTAAGCATCTGAGCTCACCCATTTCAATGTTTTAATTTTTCCAGGATGTGATGAAGTATATTATGAATGACCTGCAGGGATAGTATGAGGGGATTTTAAGAAAAGATGTTTTTTTAGTTTTGTTTTACTTTATGATGTAATGTAAGATTTATTAATGTATCTAGTGTTTCAAAGACTACTAAACTAATCGGTCTTTTGAGACATGATCTTTTGTGATCATGAAAAAGTTACGAAGTAATGCACCAACTCTGGGGAGCTGGGTCGGGGCGTTACAGTTGGTATCAGAGGCAGTTTAGTATTAACCTTGCAAGATAGATTTAGTTAAACTTTGATTAGAGCACATATCCCTAAGATAGACTTTGAGGATTAATATAGAAGAACTTCCTAGAATTTTAGTATTATAGAGATTTTGTGAGTTTTTCGAGAAATACATCCCTATCTGGATACGAGCAGGTAGAGGCGGCTCTGGCACAGATGTACCTAGGGGTAAAACCTGAAAACATCGCTTTGAGTTAGACTCGAACGGGAACTGGTGCACGACAACGGGCCTTGGTGTACTCTTAGTTACGAAACTCCCAAGGGAAATGCTTAGGAAAATTCTCATTTTATTTACAAACCACTATGAAGGGTTATGAATATATACTTCCTCAAAGAAATTTTTTTTATGATAATGGATTATATCCATAAATAGTTCAATTAATGTTAAGTGTTTTAAAAGTATGTATTTATGTATATTGATTCAAAAACTAATCTAGTTTATGCCATTGTTTAGAAATGGCACCTAGTTTAAGGAATGGAAACTGTATCAATGCACGCACTCCGTGTAGGGATTGCCCTCCTGCTCAAAATAATTATTGTGGAGATGGAGATACAATTGTTGCAGATCAACTTATTACCATACTAGGAAAACTCACTCAGGTTATGAATAAAAACCTTACTCGTATAGAGCACCCTGATCTGTAATGTGGAGGATCAATGTTAGACCACTTCATGAGGAAAAAACCACCAACATTTAATGGGTGTACAAATACATTAGTAGCCGATAAATGGATAAACTCCTTAGAGAAAATATTCCATGCCATGGGGAGTAGCGAAAAGGAGAAGGTTTTCAGGGCAATCTACTGCCTCACTGGAGATGTCGATCAATGGTGGTCGCTGATTCAAAACACAAAGGAAGATGAAGACATATCAAGTATGGAATGGAGGGATTTTAAGGAAATTTTCTTAGAAAAATACATTCCACATGACCATAGAGAAGATATGGAAAGGAAATTTTTTGTCTGAGGCATAATGAGGAAGATAATGTCGCAAAGTATGAGGCCAACTTTACAAAGTTAGAATGACATGCTGCAGAATATATACGTAACCCAATAAGTAAGATTGATCGTTTCTTTGATGGGTTAAAAACATTTCTCCATCGAGATTTAGTATCATAATCTTTCTCAACATACGAAGATATAGTCTCATGTGCTATCAAGACAAGAATGTAATTCTCTAAATCTTATGACAAGAAAGTAATGAAAGAGAAGAAGAGAACGGTGGAACAAGAGACAGATAAAGGGAAAAAGGGAAAGAAGGATTATCCATTATGCGATAATTGTGGGAAGAATCACCCTGGTACTTTTCTAAAAGGAATGGGAGTTTCTTATAAATGTGGAGAAAAAGGTCACCAGGATCGTGATTGCAAGGGAAAGAAAGATGCTCTCAATGTTGAATGCTACAACTGTAGGGAAATGGGGAATTATGAAAATGAATGTCCTAAGCGTCAGGAAATCTTACCTCAGAAAAGGCTAAGGGATCAAGGACAATCTTATGCTATTACTACCGTTGAAGTGGAATAATTAATGTATTGGTGTTTTTGGACTCAAGAACTATATTATGGTTATAAGAATAATGTGATATATATAAGGATTGTATTGTAGTACTTGTTGTTTTCATTAAGGTTTTAATATGATTAAGGTAATCATATTTTTTATATGTGACAATAAGAGAAACTATACTTTGTTTGGGGAATCTGATGTTACAATTGATTTTGGAATTTAGAGGCCTTTTAGAGAAAGTATAGACAGATGTATTTTGGATAACTATAAAGGTTGGAATGTATTATGTTGAACTTTGGATTGTATTGTTTAAGGTTAAAACATTTCTGATGATTATTTTTTGGAATATTATAATACTATAGTTTTAGGAAAAGGGCAACTAGCAGGTTGGGGGATAACCCGTCGCATTTGACAAAGCTGCAGGAATCGAACCCACAACCACAGTTCCACAGTCCTTTACTACCTACCACTAGCCTACAGGAAGTCCCTGATTATTAAAATATAGTTTTCCTAATCTAAATGGTATGTGTTATAATTTGGAACCTTATTCAATTATAATAAATAGATTATTTTTTAGTTCTATTACCTTTTGATGTGAAAGATGGGTTCGTGGTAAAAATTCATTAAAGAATGAAAGAATACATGACAGGTAAGAATATTTCCTTATGTTCTTAGTAAATCTCTTAAATAAATTCCTCAACTTTATGAAAGGTAACATAAAACAAAAAACGTTGTCGGTTAACTTTTCCAACTTGGGATTCAGTGACCGTTTAACTAATCACAAGTTTGTGATTTTCTTGTAATTAAACTTTCTCCTAATCCTGTTTTCCACAAATCTCCATCAGACCTGGATGGTTTGTCTCTCCTCGATATCCATGTTTTCATAGAATCCTAGTATGGGCTATCTCGGGTGACCTTTGTTCTTATCTTTCTTTCATTTAATGTTATATTTTTATTAACCTTATTTCCGATGTGGGTTTTCCACCAAGGTGTTTTCTACTTTAAAACTTTTATTTTCAAAGAAAAATTTCAATTTTCGAGGACGCAATTTATTGAATGAGGGGAGAATGTAACACGCCGAGCTTCCACGATACGCTTCCCTTTCAATAATGCAACAGCTTGCATTGTATGGAAGTTCGTGATTCTAACACACTGCGACCAATCAAAATAGCCATTATGAATAGTAATACCCACTTATTGAAATTATATATATTTAATACTTCAAAATGGACTTCATTTTTGGATTCGGGATATCGAAATTAGCCTATGTTGAATTTTTGGTATTTTTCTGAGAACGTCCAATTTTTTATGAGTAGTGAATAATACTTAAAAAAACTATTTTAATTAAAATAATTTATAGTGATAAATTCTACAATTGAGTTGATTTAAATTATAATTTGAATATATTTTTACCATTTTATCTAATGGTGGTCATTATAATTAATTTCACTTTGAAATTGGACATAAACAATTGTCAATCTTTTGATAAATATTATTTCTTAAAAACATGCTATTTGTTGTGACAGAGGGAATTAATTATAAAATTAATTAATGAAACATATATGTTTGGAATTTTGTAAAATAGACATCATTTTTGAATTCGGAATATCAATTATAGCTTAGGGTGAATGTTTGGCATTGTTCTGAAAAACATCAATTTTTTATGAATAGTAAAACCACTAAATGGTAGTTAAAGAACATATTTTTCGTTTAAATGAAACATTACCACTTATGTGATTTGATTTTCAAAAATCAGAAATACATGGGTGTCATTAGGAAGTAAAAAGTGGTTCAATGGGATTAAAATAATTTTTTGGTGAATAGTAACTATTAAGTTTAATTAATCGTGATTAAAGGTAATTAGTGAAATTTAAGGTAAAAAGGATATTATAAAAATATGAAAATAGCTTTACACTTCTCCTACCCCTATTGGATGTGTAATGGCCGACCAAGAAAATCCATGGGTCAACTTGGGGACCCCATGGAGCCACTTTGGTAGGAAAATGACATAAATAGCTTTTATTTAATGTTAAAATAAAAATTTCACAAACATAAGTTGGTATACTAAAAAAAATTTTAAATGGGGTTATAAAAGTCATATTTTTGACTATAAATATTCATTATAAATATAAAAAGATTTCATACATCATGATATTTGTTTTATAATTTTTAGAAATTACATAAATTACATTATTTATGACACCATGATGATGCAACGATTACCTCATTAATTAACGATTTTAATAAAATGGAAGGATAATGTAAAATATAAAAATTAAACTTGTTCAAAGCCAATTGGTTGAGTATATTTCAAACCATTATCACCTTATCCTAGACATATATAAGTGTGGGACCTTTAAAATCCGAAACTCATTATATAATAAAGTAATAGTTCATGACTTTCCAGGAGTGCCCCTCCTATCCTCTTATAAAAGGCCACCACCACTACCACCTTACTCACACCATCAAAGCCTTTTGGCTCGGCCAACCTCTACCCAAATACTCTATCAACTTCCGTATCTTACTCCTAGAACCCTAACATTGGGTATAATTCTTCCCAAGGAAGCCTTTGACTCAAATCAAAAAAGAGTTTCCCGATTTTAAGGTAATGTCTTCTCTTATGTTATTTTGTTTTATTTTTCTTCTCCAACCCCTTAAACTCTTGTTATTACTTTATTTTGTAACAAAACCAGTATCTTAAATATACTATGATGTTTTTATGAGAAGTATTTTATTTACACTTACACAAACCTTCTTCTAATGGTTAAAGAACATACTGTTTTTGTGGTTGGCAAATTTCTGCCTCACGAAACGATGATTGTTCAGTCTTATTTTAACACCTCTAATGGTGGCCATTATGATGAAAATATTTTTATAAATGATATATATTATGTTTTTTCTTTTCTTATGATTCTGTATTTTTCATTCATGGAATACCTCGACGATTTCCATTATGGGTAAACGGGATAATTTCATTTTAGGAAGTGCGGACTACCACCCCCTCAAAGTGATTTGAATCGTTAATGACATATGTGGGATGTATAAAAGATCGAGTAAATGGTATAATACATTATATTATACTGGAATTATATTATACCTTTATATAATCATAACTTCATTACATTAAATACGAAATAGGAATGAAAGTAGCGTTCATGCGTACATACGACTTACCGTCTCCATGAACGGTGCATTTCATTTCTTACCTCTAAATGTTATGTAATATTATAAATGAATGTATATACTAGATATATATGATATATATGATATCTACATCTTTGATATAATTCAGGAGATAATGGATATTCTACCACATACACAACTTGTAATTATAATAAGTTTATTGTTGACTCATGTACCAAAGATCGACAAAATGACCGTTATTAACTTAAATGAATACATATTTTTTGTACCATGGTAATAAGAGATATAAAAGGAATAATGAACATGAAAAAGGTTATTAAGAAAATATAAATTAACTCTAGTTTATTATTCAGGATATTAAAGAATGATTGAGTCATGTCGGACATGAGGTAAGGGAACTTCTAAACCCAATTTTCATTCTTTGGGTTAATCTCCTACTTTCAAATTATGTCATGATATTAATATGTCCTATCTTGTATTTATAGTTTATTTATGTGTGCATATGTTGAATACACATAATATATCTTTTTCATTTAAAAACTGATATTGTAAGGGACTTCGTCTCAATCTCCTTTCATTGAGGCATATTTTGTTTTATACACAATTTTCCGTTATACGGTGTATAAAACCCTTTGACGTTGACTTTTATTCAAAAAGGAATATTTTTATATGAAGCGATTTTACTAAACGACAAAAGGAATGTTTTGTCTTGCGTATGCGGCGACAAGGACTTCTCCGCCATCGTGACCATTATTTGAGTTTCGGCTTCCTCTACAATCCATAACATTTTTTTAAATGAAAAATAAATACAAAGTTTTAATTTTCATTGATTTTGATATTGAAAATAGATTGGAGTGTGTTTTATTATATCAATGTGTTGTATTGATATCTTGTGATTGAAATGTAGAAATGTTATGTTTCTTTTATGCATGTTTTATGTGATACAATTATGTTATGGTTTATGATATGTTTAAACCTTTTCATATGAGGAATGCATTGGACTTAATAAGTGACGGGTGGATCCCGCTATAGCTCCTCGATGCATCGGAAAGTCTCATGAGACAAACTAGTGTCTTGGCACGAGGCCTTGACAAAATCTCATATGTAGTCTTGGCACGGGGCCTTGGCTACGTGGTTATGATAGTCTGGCATTATGCATTCCATCATTATGAAAGTGGTTATTGATATTTCATGTGATTATTCGACCAGTAGAATATCCATGTGAATAAGTAAATGGGATTATTTCATTTTAATTATTCCATATTATGTTGAAGTTCAAGTTTAAAAGTTTTCTATTTTAGTTATACATTGCCTTAAATGTTAATGTTTATTTATGAAAACATCCGCTATATTTTTATCCTTACTGAGCATCTGATCTCACCCCTTTCAAATTTTTTATTTTTCCAGGATGTGATGAAGTATATTATGAATGACCTGCAGGGATAGTATGAGGGGATATGAAGACAAGATGTTTTTTAGTATTGTTTTACTTTATGATGTAATGTAAGACATATTAATGTATCTAGTGTTTACAAGACTACTAAACTAATCGGTCTTTCGAGGATTGATCTTTTGTTATCATGACAATGTTACACAATAATCCACCGACTCTAGGTACCTGGGGTCGGGGTGTTTCATATGGTCCATCCTCTTCCTTATTTTCTATATATGAAACTGTCATCTCTTAATGTAATGGATTTATAAGTGTTGTATAAAGATAATCCTCTTGTCTGATTTCCTTAGGCTCTTATACCTGGATATCATTATGGGGTTCTGCCAATTCATGTTCATTGAAATCAGGGAGCTCCATGTGTTCCTCAATAGGTGCATGTCCAAATTATTCTTATTATTCCCCCAAGTCATAGAAATTAATTCTTGATTCTGTATAATCAAAACAAGAGGGAGTGATGTACAATTATGTATCAATAAATTCATATGAGATAGAGTAAATGAATGGTTTAACTCCCTCAGGATGTTCAGCATCAATCTTTTCCTTAGTGGTATGTGCCTCTAGGAGTAGAATCTCTGATGTCGGAGGCAGGTAGTCAGTCACCTCAATAATGACTTCACATTCAACCACTTGGGTTATTTCTTAATTCAGTGTACTTCGATCTTCTTATTTTTATTGTGTTGGGAGATAAGTCTATTCCTAAAAATTAATCAATAATTCATCCAATATTTTTTGATCTCGCACTTTTAGCTTAGTAGGAAACTCTTCCTCCTTTTCCACCTCTAGTTCTTATTCCTTCTTAGGGTTGGGTGACTCCATTTATACATCAACATACCCAAATTCTTTTTCATCCTTTATAATTATTTTTTCAACGCACTCTCTCTTTTCTATCAATTGATATCTTCATAAATATCTATACTATTCCTATTGGTGTTTCACCTGGGAGTAACTTATTCACGCATAATAATTGTAATTTGGATATATCATGGAAGTATTGTTTTCTTTTTTTAAAAGAAATGAAAAATATTTAATATTGGATGAAAAAAAATTAAAATAACTATTGATTAGCTCCATAGAAACGATGCCAGTTTTGACACACTCCTATCATTGTGAATGGAGAAAAGCAATTATATTTTTACAAGTTGGCACAATGGCTATCCAGGTTCATCTCTATTGAGGGTCCTTCTCGATGTATTTCAATTACATTATCTAATAAACCCATTATATATCATTGTGTGGTTTTTAAAAAAATAAAGTGATGATAGTATTTTTGGAAATTTGATTATTTTAAATAATGACATGTGAAGCATTAATTCTAAAATCGTACTAAGATTAATTTGTAATGAAAATCAAGATAGGAAGAAAGGACTTTGTTTTGGGGTTCATTCATGTGTTCAATCATCGTTCACCTTTATATGATTGTTTCTAGTTTGATAAATCAAACATGAAATCTCATGTTTGAATCACTATTCTTTTATAGAATAGAAATAGCTTGAGTCACACGTCGTTGGGTACCATCACCAAATCAGGGACTTTCACCTCACCCAATCATACTACCCATGTATATCACAAATTTGGAATTAATTTTATGGAAAATTAAAGAACACCTTGAACTACCTTGAGCAATGTTTTTTGGCCAGCCTCCAATTCCAGAGAGTTTGAGATTACAATGATGGTCAGATGGGAGGAAAAAGATAGTGGAGAGAGATAAGTATAAATAATTTATAAAGAATTGGACAATATTATTAATAATAATTTTTATTTTTTTTTATTTTTTTTATTATTATTTAAGAAAATATTTTTTGAAATCGGAGAGAGAAAAAAGGTAAAATAATTTGAAATTGAGATTCAATTATTATAAATAATAAGTATAAAAATAAAAATTTCAAAATATTATTATTATTATTATTATTATAGAATAATTTAAATGGTGGATATCAAAATAAAAATTCATGGATTTTTTTAAAATAAATTTAAACAACCATTTAATTTTAAACGAACAAAATCTAAAATGAAAATCAAATAAAAATAAGAGATGAGGGAGTACGAAAGGAGCAGTACTGCTCCATACTCAGGTGGGATCCCTTCTGGGTTGTGGGTATCGAGATGGTGATTTGGGAAGGAGTTGGGGTTCTCCTTTTATAGAGATAATTCTTCCTCTAAAAGATGGTGCATTTTTTACCCAATAATTGGCCAATTAACAAGTGGACCCCTTCATGAAAGTTGTTGATAAATGTGTTGGTCATTAACCCTCCAAATTTCAGCTCATTTGGCCACAAAATATACGTCTTATTATTATTTCATTGGAGGATTCATTTTATGTATAAAGGATCCATGAAGCATCCTCTAAAATTATAACTTTGCATGGAACCATTAACGGCTTCAAAACTAATTTAAAATACTATATAGAGGATCTCCTATGTATCCTAGTTCTATCCTAGGTTGAACCACCTTCATTAATGGTGTATAGGTCGGGATGTGGTTCTGTAACATAGGTGGGGTCCATGAAGTATGCCCAGAAAAATCACCAACTTCATTTATCATTAAGGTCGTTAAATGGAATAATCATCAACTGGTATAGAAGACAAATTATAAGGAAAGAAGATATGGATTTTGAAAAAATAAAATCAATAAATTTTATATTATGTTTTTCAAGAAATTTCCACAATACCATTAATGTAGAAATCATTTAAAAATCCATAATTATATACTTTCAACAATTTATACCATTTAAATTCAAAAATTCGAATTAGCCATTATTTTATATAATAACTAAATACATTTGTTTAAAAGTAAAGATAAATTAAAAAAATCCCCATTATTTGGTAAAAAAATATGCACATAAAATTTCTCTATCAAACCTCATGATAATAATTCTCTAAATACATCATAAATTTTTTTCTTTCTCTTTATTGAACTCCAAATTTAGCTTACATTACATGCAAGACTTACTATCCTCTATGGATTCAGTATCCCACAAGATCGAGTGTTACTAAACAATAAATCATTTTTAAAATATTATTATTGAATAAGATAAAACATAACTTATTTGATTAAAATTATGGTAATAATTATATTGTAGTTGATTCGTTGGATTCTAGTTAATTATAAATTTATATGAAAACATATTGAATATAATGGATGAAATATAATTTTTAGTGTCACAAAACAATTCTAGATTAATAAATTATATTAATTAAAATTTTTGAGTGATATTCATGTAATTTATATGTTATATATTTTATGAAATATTTTTGATATTAATAAAATATAATTGATTGAAATTTGATATGAAAAATAATAATTATATTTTTAATAACCTATATTTTTAAAAAATAATTTTTAAGGTTTTCAAATCGAGAACTTGTTTTAAACAAATTTGTTTTCTAGATTCATATATTTAAAATCTAGAAATAAAACTAATAAATTAAATAGGAAGATTATAATTCAGATATAATAATTTTTTATTATTATTGATTGAATTTTAATTTTTTTAATTGAACAATAAAATATATTTAGTTTTAGTTTAAATTTTCTTTTTAAGTTAATTTTTTGATAAGGGTAAAGTATATTTTAAATTTTATTTAAATTTTTAATGGGATCAACTTTTAATAATTCACCCCAATTTAATACATCTAAATCCATATTTTGTCGATTTTTAATAGAAAAAAATACAAACTTTTGAATTTTTTTACATTAAAAACATGCATTGTCAACCAGATTGTGGGATTGAAATGGAATTAATTTCTTCCACTTATATGATATAAATTATGAAAAATAGATTCTATATTCTGAATTATCATTATAGTTATTTTATAATAAGGACATATTTTTTTGAAACCAAAAATATTGTTCAATGTAATTAAAATTAATTATATTGATTAAGGGAAAATTAAGATTAATTAAGGACTCCACATTGAACATAAGGGTGTAAATAACCTATAAAATTGTGAAAAATAAATATTATGTATATATATGCCATATAATTACTTTTTTTCATATTAATGTTATGGGATCCACCTTCCATAGGTAAAACATGGGTGTATTTTTATTTCCTGAAATTAACAAGACCACAACTTCTCCTCCACTATATCATGAATCCTCTCCTCCAACATCATCACACCAATCATGATGAAGTGTCTCAAAAAATAACTTACAAAATATTTCATAAAACACCATTACTAGTACTAGAATTCTCTATTTGGGAACAAATAAAACCATGGATGTCATTTGGTTCAAACAAAGAAGAGTTACCATAATAAGAAGTAGTGTTATTCCTCAATTTCATTTAGATTATTTACATTATTCACACACTAAAGACATATTAATATATTAATTTTTTAAATAATGTATCATAAATAATGTGTCATATTTTTATAATGGGGGATGTACCTACACATACAAATACGTCTATCTAATAGAAAAAACATACTTTTTTACTTGTACGGTGAACTACCGCTTCACAAAACTATGAATGTTAATATTTTAATTACTAACTATCATTGTGGAAGTTATGATAGAAAATATATTTATATATCATATATATTATATATTATAATTATTTATAAATATTTTATTATTTTTAAACACGAATCTTTATACGTTATATTTGGTGTCAACACTAAAAGATCTCTTTAGGAAGTGAGAAATAACAACCCCTCAAAGAGATTTGATTCATTCACAAACTACATAGAATTATTTAAGGATGTTTATTGTAAAATTATTTGATATATATGACATGATAATGAAAATTTAAATATATTGTATTTATTTATAAATATATATCATTTTTATTTCTTTCGTTCTGTTAGATAATAAAATGGAAACAATCTTTATGCATATTACGGCCTATTATCTCCATTAATAGTGTATTTAATTTAATTCAAATATATTATATAAATTATTATAATATGCTTAATTTGAATATAAATAAAGTTTATATCATGTGTTAAATTCATTAAATAATTATATATGTATAAGAACCAATGATATAATAATTAAGACACATGCGAAGTACAAAGCAGATATTACATGAAGAAATTCCTTAACATATAATTGTTAATATGCTGATAACATAATGTTGTAAAAAATATATATGCTATTGGATATAATTACATAACTATGTTATATATTTATGAAAAATAAATATTTATTATAATGAATTTTTCAATGAGTACGATGATAGTTAACAAAAAAGGTACAACAATTTAATATATGTTTTATATCTATAAGATACATTAAATGTTGACCACCATTTTATTCTGTATTGTGTATATAATAACCAATAAATTATTATTAAATTTACTTTTATTTTAAAAATTCATTATATGATCAATATATCAGAGAGATAATGATATAATTGTTACCAAATTAGTGTGATAATTTTATCTAACTATAGCTTCTTTGAGACACATGTTTTGTTATGTAACAAAATTCATTTTCCAAATTTATTCACTTCAATTTTGACATGTTATATCATTAATATGTTTATTTTAATGACATTTTAATCTTTATTTAATATTATTTTCTTACATGTATTGTAAGATCCCAAGTTTCTAAGTGATAACAATTTTTTGGAACAATCTCCTTTCATTTCGAGATTATTTATATTTATTATTCCTTTAATAATATAGTATAATCCATATCACCAAAAAATCATTAAATTGATTATCATATTGTTATTATTGATATAATATTGCATTGTTATCATTTTTTCACTCATTGGTTCATAAAATTGTTAAATTTTATTTTTAAGAAATCTCAAATTACCATACTCTTTAATCATAAATTTGTGTTCCTTGAAAACTATGTTTTCAAAAAAGGTTTTTAATAATATGGTACTATTATGCTATTATATTTCAATTTAAATTTCTTTTCTTTACCTTATGTATTTTTTGAAAGGAATATTCTTATCACTTTCTGAACAGTGCCTTTTATGATTTGTATTGGGAAAAAGAAATATTCTTTATACCTCACATGTCATCTATGAATTACCCACAATCATTTATGGGAATCTTCCAGTGCATGTTTAAAATTTTAATTTTTAGTAAAATTTATCTAATATTTATCTTCTATGAGATTGATTCAATTTTTTTCATTATTTCATTATAATATTACTATGTATTTATCAATGAAAGTGTTTTTAAACTATTTTTACATTTCGTATATATATTTTTATGGAAAATTGATTTGAATTTTTTTTTGATTCTTTAATAAGTTTTCAAGGGATATTATTTTCACAATTTTTTCAATGTATATTTATATGTCTTCAATGAAAGTCGATTTCAAAAATATTCCATCAATGTTTTATATGATTTCAAGTAAAAATAATTTTCAATACTTTTAAAGATACATTCAAATGTTTTCAAATAAATATCAGTTAATGTCATTTTCAAGAATTATTTATATGTTTCAAATGTGTTATCGATGAAAAATATTAGTTTTTTTGAATCATTCATTATATTTTTTTTGCTGAATAATGGTTTTAAAAGGACTTCATTTTTTAGTTAAATGTTTATAACGAAATACGTTTTAAATATGAATTCATGAATTTTTTATATGTTTTGAATGTATTTTCAAAGGAAATGGGATTAAAAATGATTTATGTTTTATATGGAATATTTCAAATAATCTTTTATATTATCCTCAAGAAATGAATTAGATCTATATTTGAATATTATTTTATAGCATAGATGTCATATGTTGGGGTTCATCATTCCTTTTTGGAGAAATTATTAAATATTTCCATTTATACTCATTATTATAATGGTTTATTATTTGATGAAATGATATTTTTTATCCCATTTCTCAATAATGGGATATATGATTTTGAAACCTACTTATTAACATGGGTAATGATATTTAGGACATGATTATGAATCATGTACGTTTTCCCACAAGTTATGATTATCATACATGTTTATGATATCCATTTAATTTCATGGGTTATGATATCTGTTCTTTTGATTAGTTAGATCATGTATGTATGATTTAATTATGATATATGTGGAAATAATATCTCCCTTTTAATGAGTTGGTTGTGTCATTGTATCTCATGTGATAGACTACGATGTTATTGGGAGTGAAACATGACCACTATGATAGCCATGATGGCGAACCATGACATCCATGTTGGTATGATGAGTGAACTCGTGATATTAATATGGATATGGGATTTTACCCAGACAACCTTAATGGTATGGGACATAAACACACGTGACCTTCCAAACACGGATATCAATTGGTAGGTTCCATGATCTCGGTGGGCCACAAGTCCTCAAGTGCATCTCATCAAACCGTAGAGGTTGCCGACTAATAGCAATGTCCAAATGTATGTGTATGTAGAGATTATTCCCTCATTATCAATGTGTAGTGTAATGGTGTAAAAATAATCATATGTAAATAGTGTAAGCATTATATATAAACATAATGAACATTGGAAAAATTGGACAATAAAAACCATAACAATAACATATCAACTTGAATAGGATTTAACAAATTATAACATTTCATGTAACCAGAAAACTAGGAAACATTGATATAAGATATAATTACTAACATGGTTTTCATAATTATAAATGAAATCAAAGAATATCCCAAGAATCCCAACCTTCATCTCAGTCATCTGCAATCAAACTCTATCCTAAAAACTTGCAATCATGTATTTGAAGGTGTACCCTTCCCTTTATCAATCCATATAGTCATGAAATCTACATTCGGTACTAAACAGAACCCGAAGAGTGTGAGTGATAAATCACAATGGGCCACCACAAATGGTCTATATAACCTCCACCCCATGTAATTGAATGGTAAAAGTGTGAAAATATTCATATATAATGTAAATTGAATAAATGTAAAAAAATTAAACAAGTGCATTCTTCCACCCTCACTAGTTTTTGACTAGGTATCCAGTTCAATTAATTACAGAATTGACAATTTTATATTGATAGGTCTCATGTGGCATATCTAACAATGAAATTATATCCTGAAAATATAAATATTGAATGTTACAAGATGTAAATGGTTAACCATAATCAATGAAATTCAATAGTAAATACCAAAGGTAGAAAGAGGGTGACAAAGACCTCAAGGGTAACCAACTTAGTAATATTGTTATCTTTGCTTGAGGTATGAGTTTAATCCAAGGAGCATAGTCAAATGATTTCCACAGCAAGGTTCCCACTGAATCTAATGTGATCATCCTTGGTAAATCAGGTATAAGAAGAGATAGATCATGATGGGATTTAACCATCGAACTTAATTATCAATGAATGATCCAAGGAGTGTATCCAAGGTATCCTATAATGATAATAAAAGGATCATATGCTGTCATAACATGAATCCATTGACATACGTGGATTACTATCTATGTGGGTTTAGACCTAAGAATGTTTTTTTCTTGAATTAGAATGGGTTTCCCATGTTCCCATTGCATTTTTTGAACATAATACATGAACATATTGAGTTTCTTCATTCCCATTTTATTATGAAGTCATGTAATATCCTCTTTGGTTCAAGACATTCATTTCATTGTTTTGATAATGGAATTTAGTGTGGTACAATTTTATTATGTCATTTGGATCAAGATATACCATTCAGTTGTGTAACAAGGTCATGTAGCATAGAACCTGTAAATCCATTTAAGGTATAATCAATATCCAATGTTCATTTTTATACTGTTTATTTCAATGGTTAAGGGTTCTATTTATCATCCAAAAAAATAAATCTCTTTTAATATGAAATTTAAAGAACTTACCTTATGTTCTCCAAGTGGTGAGGACACCTGGAACATTCTATTATTCTTTTTTCAATAAAAATATTCTATTAATATAGAAATGAATACCCATAGAGTAGTCATGACAAGTTACACACTAACGATGGTGAAAACATTTCATATTACTAAACAATAATTATGGAATAACATTTTACATCGAAGGGACTAATTTGGGTTCATAACAACCAAAAATTAATCACTCATTTTGGATGACCATATCTATATTGTTTTATTCAGTATAATCATGGAATAAATATTTGACGAATGACACATGAGGAAATTGGTGGGACCCACAGGAAAAATCCAAAATCAAAGATCATTAGGGAAGTGTTAGAAACAACCCAAATGAGGATTGTAAAACTATCCTCTTCTGGTATTGGCCCTTGATTTTTATCAGATCAGAGTAGATCTAAGAGAAGGATAAAACTACTGACACCATGATTTCAAGTTCAAGTGAAAAGTGGGGTAGAAATTCATTAGCGAACATTAGTAAATACCTTTGGGTATCCAACGTCATGAGAAGATTCTCTATTGGATCTTGGAAGAAGGAGATGTCATTATTCTTACATTATATATTAAAAAGGGATCCAAAATGAGAGAAATCGAGGTAAATGCCACTGGAAATTGTATTATGGATGAATATGTGTCATACCAGACCATTAATGGAAAATTTGTAAAATTACCTAGAAAAATAACCTATAAAAATTTTGTCCCCATGGTTTGGTAAACGATGAACAAACCATAGATGATTTGATGGGTAAAATGGTCTTATTTTACGGTTAGGCTGTACAGTAATGTGAAAACAATGTTAACTGGTTCTGTCCAAAAATTTAAATTTATAAGGTTAGTCAATGTTGTCACTAACTGTATGCTAACGATGTGACCTACGAGTTTTCCCAACTAGATGGGTTCTCTGCTCCGAACATGCCCCAAACACCTAGGAGACCTTTACTAACTCAAAAGGCATCCATATTCGGTACAATGTATTGATTTAGACAAAAATTTAAGGGACCCATAACTTTTTGAAAGTCTATGTACTTATAGTATTCCACCCTTAAAAGAACTCATCACAATGTTCACCTTCCAATGGTGTTGAGAAAATTACATAGAACAAATATGGCCATTGGGAAGGTATTTTAGCTCCCCTCTCCACAATATATTCATATAATAGGCCTTGTTTTCATAGTACCCCTACTTGAAAGATATACTGGCCTCATAGATCCATCGTGCTATGGTAAATGATGTACACTAGATACTCCTCAATGGTATCATCATCATCTAACTCAACTACCTCCGGATCAAGTGTATGAGATGTATCAACATGGAAATGGCGATGATGTGAGATGTGGAAGACGTCATGTTTGACACAGTACCTCTGAGGTAGTGGAAACTGATATCTAATCGTCCCATATCTCTCTAAAATATCAGAGAACCCTACATAAAAAGGAGACAACATTCCACACTATTGTGACCATATATTCTCTATTCAGGATAATTCATGAAGGAAAACATGATCTCAATTCTCATACACTAGAGGTCATTGATAATGATATGCATACAATTTTTATCTAGACCAAGCAGTAGTCATACACTTTTTGATTAGGTAAAATTTCTCTAAATTCTCATGAATGAGATGACAACCTTCTATGTTGTTCTCGCCTGTCTCAGTTCATCACATGGGTGAACGACATGGCATATTAGATATAGCCCAAAAAGGATCGAACATATTTTTCTCTTAGAATCTGTTATTATAAGGGAACATGAAGAGGGTTATATGATTCTCCCATGAACATCCAAAATAATGAAAACATGATCGTAGAATATTACCTAGAACATATATTATATATTCCTATTATTTATATGTATGAGGGTGACAATATATTCCTAGAAGCACATGTGATCCCATTTACTTTTTCAATCCCAACCAGAACTGTGATGTGGTAGTAGATTCTCGATCTGATATTATTTTACTATTAACCATGTATTTTTATATGATCTTATGGACATACAGTTTTCATAACTCCTCAGCGGAGAATGTCTCCCGAATAGGAATGATTTGGGCAATTCTCTTCAGTATTTCATCAAAAATACATATGACGTCGCTACATCTATGTGACATATGTAAATCGATTATAAGTATTTAGAAATATATTCCCATTTCCATTCCAATACATAAAGCAGTTATAAACAACCTCCAGGTCTCTGGTGCTCCGACCTTAACTATGGATAGGAGGAACATATAGTGATAAATCTTGTTATCTAACATTTCATCCAAGGGAATCAATAGTGTTGTTTCATAACCAGATACCTCATGGATATTTCTTGATGAATAGAAAACTATGAAGTGTGTGGATCTTCCATCAATTCCACAATCATATCTATAGAATCCTCGATATTTCCACGTAGAAAAATGATTTTACCTTGGTTCACCGACCAATGCGGAGGTGGGTTATCTCCGAATATGCCCTCTTATAATACCAAATATTTTTTATTTAAAAAATATATACAATTCACCTCTCTAAGGAGGAAATCATTAACTATTATTAATGAGAGGTAAAAATTCTCTTGAATGTCACAAAAATTTAGATGAAGATCAAAAAAGATGTTCATTGACATCCACTCACCACTTGCTTCCCATACATTAAGTGCCTGAGTTTTATGACTCAGTGCATCACCAACCACATTTTACTTCCTAGGTGAATACGCAAGGTAAAAATAAATGTATTTTAGATATTCAACCTATCTCTACTGTATGAGTTTCAAGTCACCAAAATAATTTTTATATCTTATTCTTTTATAGTCTATGTACACCAAAAAGTGATCACCAAACAGATTGTGTCACCAGCAATGTAAGGAATGGGAAACGACATCTTGATAATGGTCATGTGTTGGGTAATTTCTATCATGAGGCATCAATTAACAAGATCAAAATGTGACAGCTCTATCATACTACATCATTACTACACCATGGATAATGCCTGATGATTCAGATAAAATGGTATAACCTATACCTAGAATGGGATTAATTAGAATTGGTTATGTGACAAGCCTTCCCTTCATATACTCATTGGGTTTATCACGTGATTCTACCATATGAACTTCACACACTTCTGGGTATGGCTTGTAAGATGTGATGAAAATTATTAAAGGTCTTGTATGATATTCAAGTAACATCTAGATATTCCAACGAGACTCCGTATTTCATACACATTATTTTAATGCTCTCAGGAAACTACATCACTATCATTATTGGGGTCAATAGATACAACTGATATCAATATTTTATGAACCACCAACTGAAATCAATCAATCTCGATGTGACACTAATCCTGATTTGTGTAAATGTAATTCTCTCTCAATAAACTAAGAATGATCTCATGATTATTGAAAGGTCTCTACAATTTATAAAATACACAAGGATTTCATTAATAAATAATACATCAAAATAATCTGTATAGGGTTCGAAAATCATATTCATCAGTTCAATGAAAACAATGGGTGTGTTCATAAGGCTAAATGGCATAACAAGGTATTCATACAGACCATACATTCTCTGAAAAATTTACGAGGAATCTTTGATGGACTAAATCACACCAGATGATATCTTGATCACATTTCGATCATAGAAAAGGTATTTTTCCATGGAATTGGTCGATGAGATCATCTATTTAATGAATTATATGCAATTTATTGATTATAAGATGGTTCGAATTTATATAATCCATTAATGGGCATACTGTTTCATCTTCTTTTTACATAAATTCATGGTTGAGTACCAAGAGTATGTACTGGGTAGAAATTAAACCATTGGCCTCTAACTCTTCTAAATACTTCTTTAATACCTATAACTATGTAGGTTCTATAAAAATAGTGATGAATGGAAACTAGATATACTCATTGAAATATATGAACGGTAAACATTACCTATCTATCATGAGAAAATACAATAAAATCATCGATAAAGTCATCCCTGAAACAATTCACTTACAGATGGAAGTTATCATGTCGTAAATCCTTATCCTTTCTGAATATATTCTCAATTAGCATGGTCACTCATACAAGCCCATAATTCTCTCGTACAACTCTTCCACTATGGAAATAAAACTCACCCTTAAGTTAGAATCAATGATAATATTCTGATTGAATATTGATTAATGTGTAGTCAGTTGAATTACATTTGCATGGATATTGATGGTAAACAGAAGACTATCCTCAAAGTGTCTACCACACGAAATCTCATCATCACCTAGAAGTATTAAAAATAGATATAACTTCATGAAATGCACTAAATACTCTATAACATTCCGCGAACCATATTCAAGATGTTGTAACTCACCATTTTTTTCATCTATCAGTTTTTGAGGAATGGACTAATCATAGTAGGTAGTATGGAAATAATCCCATTACATTCCATAATGATGACCATCATGTGTCGTGAAATCCCACCACCACTTGTCAGAGTCCTAATGAATGTATGCTGAAATCATGACCCTTAATTTCTATCGGCATCTCTAGATTCACAAATATAGACAGGGTGGAATCTATATATGACTTAGTACCCTACAGACCACCATCCCCTAAAAAGGTAAGAGGATTATGATGCTGAAACTCACGAGTTAGATAAGAAATCATAGGTGAAATCCATGTGGAACCATGCATGGACTGAATTAGTCTTAAGAAACAATCATGATCTTCAGAATCAGTTCAAAAATCAGGTACAACAGGTGTAACATCAAGTGGAACCCCTGGGTGAATGAGTGGTGGATTCGGGACCACCATGTCTGGAGAATAGTCATTTCCACCCTCCATGCATATGATGCGAGGATTTCATGTTGGTATTGGTCTAAAAATTCCAAGGAGACACCTCATAACATGATTAGGAAGAACAATTTATTCACTAAAATAAGATGAACTCAATTAAATTGACAACCCATTTAATAGTACCCAAACTACCCACATAGAAGACAAGGTACAATTATGTGATTAATTATTATTTTTATTTAGTTTTTTCAATAAATAAAATGGTTCAATCATTAACCATTCATTAACCTGATAAGGTGGTATAAGATAGTGAAACAAATTAATTGTTGGTTTCATGATGCACATTATAATTGAAAGACACTACTGATGAATCATTATCCATTCACCTATCAATAGAAAAGATGACCATTTGTTTATAGAATAATGGTTCTACTCAGTGAATTACCCATCCAAACCCATGAAGGCCCATACAAATCCTGATTTGATACACGAAACCACTTAATCTATCCCATAAGTAATACATATACACATCAACTACAACATAATCACTCAAAAATCACACCCATATCAAGAAATGAAAGGTAGTGAAATGGACCAATATGGCATGATAATATGCATGACATGTGAATTCTATATACCTATAATGATGCTTGTAATAATGCACTTTGAACTCATATAATCAGGACATAGATGAAAGAAAAAACTCAAATATAGTTATTATAAAAAACCCAACATAGCATGTCCATCTCCGAATTATTAATATTATCAACTAACAATTGTGTTTTTGTTAACCTAGACTTTACACCAAACATGGTTTTACAATGACCGAGAATGGATTATGACCTACTCCCAAACATTATTATTATATAATATTTTTTTTTCCAAATAGTAAATCATGAAAATAAAACCTTCTTTGATACCACTTGATGAAATCCCAGACTCTGATGCCACGTGATAGGTTCCCTTAGTCGAGTAGGCCACGTTTCATGAATATCATGCCCCCAAACGCCTAAGGTAGCCGGAAAGCTTTGAGGGACTATGTGGTGTTAGTGTGGAGACTATTCTATCACTACGAACAAGAAATACGATAGTATGAATGTATAAATCAGAAAATAGTTGAACAAATATATGTAAACGAAGTCACATTGGAATATAAGGTCAAAATAACAATAACTAAACAACCAGAATTTCATTCAATAACTAATGATATACCATCTTACCAGAAAATGGAAAACATCTATACATAGTCGTATTACTAACTGCTTCCAAATAATTATAAATGAAATCTAATCTTATCCCATGAATCCAATGAGTTCTCTCAGTCATCTGATATAAAACTCCATCCTAAACAGCAATAAATCATGTTTTTCAAGTTGGACCCTTTCGTTTTATCAACACCATCAATCATATAATCTACTCCACCTACTAAAAGAAACCAAGAGAGGGTGTGAGACAAATCTAAATGGAAAGCACCAAAAATGTCTATAACCTCCATCCCATGTAAGTGAAATGTATATATATAGATGCTAGCATATATAATGTGAAGTACTACAATGTATCAAAATAATCAAGTCCCTGCTTCTGCCCTCAGCTAGTGTTTGGCCTTGTATCCAATTCATTTAATTAATTAATTACCAATTTTATATTGATATATTTTGTGAGGAATTTAAAACACATACATGTCATGGTGATAGTAAAAATCATGAATGTCCTATGATGCTATAATACAACCATGATAAATGAAATTTAATAGTGCATTCCCCATGTAACAACCAATATGA
Source organism: Viscum album (assembly GCA_963277665.1). Lineage (NCBI taxonomy): Eukaryota > Viridiplantae > Streptophyta > Magnoliopsida > Santalales > Viscaceae > Viscum > Viscum album. The sequence continues at coordinate 11,924,819 of OY728151.1, read as the reverse complement.
TGTAGACCACAAGGATCACCAACTCCGTGATAACTATATCCTAGAATAGTTTAAGAGTGTAATCCATAGAATATTGTCCAAGTAAGTCCCCAATGATCCACCTACTATGTTCAAGGTGATCGACCATGGTAAAATAGCGCTATGGAGAGATAAGGCTTGATGGACTTTTACCATGGAAGTTACTTTTTACTGATGCATCCAAGGGGTGTATCCAAGGAATCCAATAATTATTATGAATAGATCATACAGTTTCATAACAAGAATCCATTAATAGAAAAGGATCAGTATCAAATTGGGTTTGTACCCAATAATTCCTAAACCTTGTATCCAAATTAATATCCATAGTTCTCATGGAATTATAAAATTAGAATCCTTGGTGAACTCCATACAAGAATTTCATATTTTATTATGTAGTCATTTAATGTCTACATAAGATCAAGTCTTTTCATTCATTAGTTTTATAATGTGATGCAGCGTGAGACCTTTTAATAAATTTATTTGATTTAATCCCGTCCTTTCATTAGATAGACAAGGATAGGTATCATGACACCATTTATTTATTTTAATGCATAATATGTATCCCAGGTACATAATACAACCTTCCAATAATATGGTAGGGTGCTAATGATATGTATCAAATTAATCATTCACATTTAATTATCTATTTGAATAACTTACCTTAGGTCTGTCTAGTATTGAGCACACACTGTACTTTCCATTAATATTTTCTCATTAAAAAATGTCATATAATATTGTAAATCATGCCGTTAGAGTGGTCAAGCCATGACACACTCTAACGGTGGTGAAAACGTGTCATAACACTAAGAAACAATTATGGAATAACCATTTACATGCAAAGGATTGAGTTTAGGTAATAACCACCAACAATTAATCACATATTGGGGATGATAAAATCCATACATTTCTAATTATTATAATAATGGTATATAAATTCAATGAATGGAACCTTGTTAAATTTTTTTGCACTACCAAAAAAATCCAAAATCAATTATCTTTGGGGATGAGTTAAAGAACACCCACTATTGTCTTGTATGACACTCCTCCTCTGGTATTGGCAACTTTTACTATCAGATCTTAGTAGATCGATGAAAAATAGAAAAATGATCAATCAATGATTTGAATGTCGTGAGAAAAATAAATATATAAAGGCTTAAAAATACTTGGGTACATACCATTACAAATCCAACGTAATGATCTAAACCTCAAACGGATCTCGGATGAAGATGATCTCTTAATTCTGTCCTAATATCATTAATCCTTCTCCAAAATGAGAACCATGGATCTATAACAAACTAAAAATCATATTATAGAATAAGATGTGTCTTAATGTATCATTAAGGGAATTTTTCAAAAATTATACATAAAAATGGCTTGTACATAGTTTCACTGCATGGTTTAACAAACCGTACCAAACTATATGAGGTTTTATAGTTAGAGGAGGAAAATATCAAGGTTTTGTTGCATGTCCATAATAAAACTATGAAAAGTTAATCATTCCAAAAATTCCAATTTGCATGGTTAGCCAAACTATAGGACAACTGTGCGCTAACCATGTAACCTCTCATGTTTTCCCAATGTGATGGGTTCTTGGATTTGAACATTACATGAACACCCTTGATACCATTAAATACTCAATATGAATCCAAATTAGTTCCAATGAAATTATTTAGTGAGAAATTTAAAGGACTCATACCGGAGTGACAATCGGGTTCCAACAACCCATGCAACTAACATGTCCTTTGAAGAAAAGCCTTCACTATTATGGAAATAATTTAATATTATATAGTGTTTGACACAATTCCTTTTCTTATTCATGTTATATATGTTCATATATTTTTTAATTTATTTACATATGATTCATGTCTTTTAAATTGAAAAAATTTTGGAAATGATTAATGTTTTTGATATTTTATATTAGTGGTGTGATATTATACAAGTCCGATCATTTTTCCATACTACTATGCCCAGGTTTATTCTTATAGGTCTCTATTTTATACTCTTACCGAGCATCTGAGAAGACTCTAATTAATGTTTACTTACCTATTTTATGAATATATATTTCAACTATGATATATCTAGGAGGTTATCTAGCCTTGGAATACCCAGTAGAAGATAATGTATCTCAATCATGTACTTGTGTTTACATCTCCATGATTCCAATGGTGGTAAACTAATAAAATATTTAGGGGTATTCTTGTATAATGATTTATGAATTCCAAATAAATTATATAATACTCTATGAGTTAGGATGGGGTAGTTATTTGTATAATCAATGAATTGAGAAATTCTCTGTCTATAATAATATCAGTATGAGGTACAATCCCTCTATATTATAACTTAAGAATGAATCTTTGAAAATAACTATATATAATCATTACAGAATATAACATTTCCAATCCAACTATATAATTCTAACTTCATGAATTTAGTCTAAAACTGTTATATAATAATTAAAGTATAAAAGTAGGGCATGACTGTAATATATGAATTGCAACATAAAAGTAATCCAATCACTCTATATAAGTATTAGGACATATTTTATAACAAATATAAACAAATGGATATCAAAATATGATATTATAATCTTTAATGGGATACTCTACTAATTACCATTAGTCTTTCAATTACACATTTAACTTATGGAGTAGTTCCTAAACAACTAACACTTCAGTGTTTACCTAAAAATATTATATAAAACAAAGGAAATTCAATATCAATATTACATTACAAATTTATTTCTCTATCTAGAAATCACAAAAAGTATACATTAATGATAATAAATCATTGAAATTTTTTTAAATTTATTATTATTTCAGGTTTGGAACACCAAGTGGGTAGCCTCAATCCAGTTCGAACCTTGTGGAGTCCAAATGGATCCAAAGAATAATCACATTCATGATTTTTCATCATTTAAAATTCAATTTATTAATTTTCATGTTGTATTAGTAAAATCAAACCACATAATATATATAAAAAAATTAATAAACCAAAGGGTATTGATTTAGAACACATACCAGTAATTAGAAATCAAGACAAGACTTCCAACAAGTAGCAAAAAAAGAAAGAAAGAGAATAATGTTTTAAGAAGAAACCCTATCTATAGGAGTTAAATATCAACATCCAAAACAACTAAAATCGATATATTACACCAATACATTAATGATTAATGAAATATTGAGTTAAAAATAAATATGCTCATAGGAGATTTCTCTATTGAATGAGACATATATAAGGGATGAGGAGACACTAAAATCAACTAAAAATATAATAGGATATATGGGTGGAGAGGATTCATATGGAGGGTATAAAATTATACACTAATAATTTCCTTATATCCAACCATCAAAGGTAATATATAATGTGTAATATTTGCAAAACATAAAAATCTTGATTTATAATATACTCCAAAAATGGGTCTCCATTTGAATTAATAAACCTTACTGAATATTATATGGCATGAACCATTTTCCAACTTTTCATTACATTCATATCATGAATTCATTAGATGAAATACCATTGATGGTAGTTACATGTGGGGTAATATATATGCAAACCATGCCAATTCTGTATAGGGATATTCAACCTCGGCTACATCAAAAATAGATAATCCTCCTCTAATTCCACCAAAACTCATGAAGAACCCTCATAATACAATATTATAAGGTTCCTCCTGAACTCCATTAATTAGTAAAATAGACATCCATGAACATTGTATAATTTTTCCCAAAAAAATCACCCCATCTATAAATGAGACAAAAAAATTGTCTAAGTAATAGGGATTTCCCAAACATAAGATGTATCTTGAAAATCATAATGTGGGATATAGTTATAAAAACAAATGATCATACCCCAAACAATTGATAAAATATTGGACAAAGATACATTATAATGTATTCTTATGAATATGATTATTCTCTACATTTTAAAACTATAACAATGACATGTAATCATTCTTATCATATGGTTTCGTTTCCCATTATATTTTATTCTTATATTATTCTTGTTTTATAGTAGTCTAAATTCATATATATCAATTATGATATATCAATTGAAGTGAATTTTTTTCCAAAATTTCATTCATAAAATCATACCACTATTCTAATTTTACTCATAGATAATATTTTTTGATGATATATCCTTTATTTACCATTATTGAATATTTTTTATCACTATTATTTTTATTACTTTTCCCATGTTGTGAATAATGTTTTAATGTTGGGAAATTCTAAAAATTGATTTATGTGATGAAAAAATTTACGGATATATTAATGATATTTTATTATATAAAATTCATTAGTATCAAGTATTCAATAAAAAGGAACAATTATGTTTTTCCTAGAGGTATCATAATGAAATTTAAGTAATATTTGTCTAATATGATGTAATTACAATGTATTCTATTCTCATATCATCATAGATAGTAATACCATATTGTTATTTTTTTCTATAATAAAATAAGAAAACATTAGAGTAAAACATTAAACTAATTAATATAAAAGGAAAATATTATAAATACTTTCTAGTGAATTGATAATGTGGATTTATTATAAAATACATACTAATATGGATTCCATAAATTGGATATTTATTTTTCAAATAATCCAACATGGGGTGAATAATTTAAATGTTATTTATTTGGTATTAACTCAATTTCTTATAGTTCACAGTCCTTGAGTGTAAGACAGAACACCTGACTAGATACTCTCAGGGAATTTTCTAATGTTATTAAAAATTTTAATTTTAATCCATATTGGTTATGTTTATGATAAAATCTATTAAAACCAATGATATTACCTATAGATATAAGATGAATGAAAAATATCATAAATTGAAATGATAATTTCATGAATTATAAATAAATAATGAAATAATTTTCCTGATCATATGATTAGTCATAATGAATGTTATTTCTCACAATATGATTTTTATTTGGTTCAATTAATAATTGATAGAAGAATAATTTATGTACTGAAGGTGATGGTAAATTAATTGACCATCATCCTGTGTATCTAAAAATATTGTGCAATGAATTAGAAAACATTTTAATTTTATAAGATATATATATTTCCTTATTAATAAAAAATTCATAATGGATATTCATAATATTATAAATCAATGGGGGAAAATAGTTTAATGAGAGATCATTTGATAATGGAAATAAATGAAAGAGGATTAATATTGTAATATATTGAAAATGTCAGAAGTCTAATTAAGGGAATGATATTGCTAGAATGTGAACATGGGTTATGTGCTAAAAAATGTTAATAAATTCAAATATTCATAAAGAAAATTTAATATTTCAATACAGCTAAAAATATTACAACCTAAAGAACAACTATTCATTTAATTTAATATTTGTGTTGATCATGGGCATTTTTTGGATCCATTCTAAAATATAGTCGTTGATTCCTATACCATGGATGTTTCTATTCAATGTCAATCATTGAAGTGAATCATTAAGGTTAAGGAATAAATCTAATTTATTCATTATATGGGTAACTGAAATTAATATTTATAATAATATTATGTAAAAAATACAAATATTATCTCTTTAATTAAATTGGGATGGATTTTAGGATTGGATTGGATCTATTTATATTGAAATCATTTCTAATTCCATAGAAGGGATATCAAATTTCATATTATGAATCAATATATGATCATTTATTATAATGAAAATGAATAATTTATTTTGATAATATATATACATCTTGAATTATTAGAGGGAAGCACAACATAAATGATATTAGTAAAATATGTGTTTTTTTGGATGTTCAGGACAGGTTTCATAGTCTTCTTCTAAATCATGATGTTGAGTTTTAAATATTTCATAGACCTAGTGTTTCACATATTTTCAAGTCTCAAAATATAATGAACATGATTAACTATTATGAAATTAATATGAATATCAAGATTTATCAATATTATGAATTAATTCAACCATGATCATCAATTAATTATGAGCATATAAACCTAATAAAGAATAATTGTGCTTTAATTAAACTGTCCATTGATCATTTGGAAAATAAATAAAACATTATCATGAACATTTCACCTCAATCTTATATTTATGATATTTTAGTAAATTATAAAATATATCAATATTTTTACAAGATTAAACATTATTCTTGATCATATCATTCAATCTTTATAACTGAATAGACACCTTCACACATTCATTTTGTTGTAAAAAAACTATTAATCTGTATTTATATCCTTTTAAATACTAATTCCCTTATTATGCTCACGGATTATATAATAGTGTATTGTTAGGTGACGTATATAATCATTTCAATGTAATTATATACAATATTTTAAAATATTTCAATATAAATGATGAAAATTATGATCAAATTATAATGGTGTTGATGACTCGAATGAAGGAGAAAATATGATCCAAGTTCTTTATGTGTGAGTTCTGTTCTGAAAAAGTATCATTATAGGGATACATGATTATATGAAAAAATATATATAATGATCATTCTATGAATGATGTAAAACAAAATTGTTTGAGATCAACCATCAGGTTTGAGATCCAAAATTTTCATGTATGTTTTACCACCAATTTATCTTATGTGTGGTATCCTTTTAATAATATTCAATTTCTTTTTATTATACACTACACACAACAAAAACCTTATAATAATTGTGATATACAATAAAATATTATTATTTTAATGTGAAAATTATAAAATAGAATATATATTAGAGGATCTGAATTAGATTAACTATATTATAAAATTACATTTATATATGTTTATAAAAGTAATTATTTGGTTATAAATTATCCAGAAATAAAATTTGAAACATATTCAACATAAAATATGTGTTTTATAAAACATATTTTTTATGCCCACAATGTCATTTTATCTTTTTAAATAGAAATATTCAAAATTATTGAAATATCGAATTCATTTTTTATGTCATTAATTAAAAAATATTTTTTAAATTCATTCAATATATTAGATAGTATTAAGATGATTATAAAAAAATTATTGTAAAAAACATATATATTTATAATAACATATTTTTCGCCTTTGGATGGTATAGTATTAAATATGAATTTTGACACTATTATAATTTCAATTATACAAAATGAAAATAATTTTTATTTAATTAAATAAAATTGTCATAGGGTAATTTTTTGTTATTTGTCCGATATGTTTCCTTTTATTCATGAATATTGAAAAAGACTACATTTTATTTAAAAAATGATATTTCATCTTAATTATTTTTTTGAAAATTAATTTTAAATTTGTTTTAAATTATAATATATTATATTATATGAAATTAAATCTAATTTTTTTTATTATAATAATTCTAATTTTAATTTTGATATAAAAACATTTTTATCATATGAACTTATCACCTTATAAACCTAATTTTTTCATTATGTAAGAAATAATAATATAAAATTTAATTTTGATAATTATTTCAATTTAATTTTTTCAAAATATATTATATATTTGGATTACGTACGTGAAATTAAAATTTTATGTTCATTTTCGTTTTTTGGAATAAAAAAATTAAAATTGTAAAAAAATTATTTATCGTGATATAGGTAAAAATTTAAATGTGTTAATGTTAAAATGTTATAGGCATAATGTAACTAAAAACAAAAAACATTAATGGTTTTTTGAGGTTTTTATATACCTTTTTCTAGCAATAAAAAAATTAATTTCCATAAAGACTCATTTAAATTGATTCCACCTCAATGTGGTAGGCATTAAATTTAAAATATTCATTATTTTAATCATTCATACCAACCTATCCTCAAATTAAAATATTACCCCACCAAACGCTAAATCAACACATAATAAATGTATCTCGTAAAATAAATAGAAAACCCATTTATCATCATTTTACATACTTATACGTAATTCTGGTCTCTCTAAAAAATCAGAAAAAATGGTCCTCAAGGGTCTCTCAAGGGAGTGATTTCAAGAGAACCATTTCTAAAAAATCATCTCTTACATTATTTTCATCATCTAAATTTTACACACCTTGTCCATCCATCAAGGAAAAATAATAGTAAAAATATTAAAAGAATGGAATTTCGTGATTCTCATGGAATATCTTCCATCTACATGTTTTATCAGCATCTATTATTCAATGTAACCATATATTGTCCAGGGTATTCCTATTAATCACCCCTATGAAAAATGTTTTTATTTTTATTGCATTACAAACCTAATGAATCATAATAAAAATAATATTCTGTTTAAATAATTTTAAAATAAATATATAATATCCTATTTAATTTAATGTTTTAATAATATTAATTAAAATGAAACCATAATGTAAGGTTCTACAAAAAAACCAAAATAAACTAAAAAATATCATTAATATTTCAGAAAATTATTCATCCTCCATTATTAAATAAAACTGATAAATGATATCATTTAAACATATTAAAGGTAATTAATAACATATCATTATACTTCTATAGTTTTATTTGTAATTGATAATAAAATCCATTATTATAGAAAAATTAATCGAATAAGAAATCATGAACCAAACACACCTGAAACCACAGAAATAATGAAATATTATTAATTGATTGGCCATAGGACTTTGTGATTTCACCACATAATTAATTAAAAATATTAATTAAATTCGATAATTTTTTAATATAATTCATTTAAACATTATACATGATGGTAAAAAACACTTAACTAAGGGAATGCATCATGAATGGATTTTCTCATTAAACTTTTAATTTTTCAAGATATATGATTTATTAAAAAAATTATCTTATTTATTGTATATGAGTACTTCCCATTTATACATAATATCATTAATATCATAATATTCATGGTATTAAATGATTCATTTTTCTATTATTAAATTTAATAGAAATACGATTCGACTAATGGTAAATTGTATGACATATTATAACAGAATTTCCATTCATTAGGTTAAACTTATATGACATTGATTAATTAACACTAAGTGTATGTGTGAAATATATATTTATCTTCTAATTTCTGAATTCATATTTTTCTATTCATTTATGGTGAATTTATAAAATATATTCCTTATTGAGTAATATTTTCCCAATCTCCTTTAATTGAGGAATATTTTGATATTATACATCATCCTACTTTTATGACAAATATATATAAAAAATTGATATATAATATAATAAATAACATTATAATCAAGGCATAAAAATGTTTCAAAGTGTTGTGGGACACATTAATATCTTATTAAATCCTTTATTTTATATATATTTAATGATTTATATAAAATAATCGGAGGGGGTTAAATGTCGAAAATTCCGTCATTGAAAAGGTAGTCTCATTAGACACATAATCTCACCATTATAAATTAGTCTAACCCAAAATGGTTAAAATGTATTTTGAAATATCATTACAGTATAATTTCATGTTCCTGATTCATTACATCAAATAAATAATCATTTCCTTAATTTAGTATCCAATTATTATTATTTAGGATATTTCCACAATGAAATAATATATGGGATAATATCATTCTTATTTTCATGATTAATTGGAATGAGTTTTTATTTATATTCCATTAAATTTTGATAATTATTAATGATTCACCGTTTCTTCCCCCAGACATAAAACATACAATGAAATTGATCTCACCAATATTTTTTCCCTTTAACAATGTTAAGAAGACAAGAATTTTGAATGAGTTCAGGGATGAAAATTACATACATTTTCTTGTTTGGGTTTTAATTGAAAATTTAATAATTGTAGAATGTATATATTTAATTATACTAGACTATTACACTATTAAATCATTTGGAATTTATATCATATATCTTTGATAATGTAAAAAAAATACATTGGATTCTGCCTTCCAGGGTTGGGATGTTTTTGTTCGTAGTGCATGATTGTAAGAAATCATGGATACAAGATATAGAAAAAATATATTGATGAAATAACCCATCAAAATGAAACTGGGGACATGTAAAATTATATTATAACATCCTATAAATTTTTATTATGACACTTTAAATATATTTTTTATCAAATGGACTCACAATTTATAAATAAGGATTCATGACATATAAATTATATGAGTAAACTTTTAGGATTTGTTGATATATCACTCTAATTATTTTGGTCTGATTCCAAAAAATCTATTTATGGTTATATTAAATTATAGAACCATAGGGAACTATATGAATATAAAATTTGTTGAAAAATATCTTTATTGGGGATATTTTCGTTTAAGAAATCAAATAATTTCTTATTAATTATGTTCTTCAGTATAATAGTTGTTGAAAGGTTCATGAGTTTATAAGTTATATGTTGATCAGATGTTTATTTTCTTAAACACGATTGTTTTCATTTAGTGATCGATTTTGAATTTTAGAGATTGGGAATTGAAGGCTAATCAACGTAGTTATAAAATAATTTAAGGATAATCAATTATATAGTTTCTATTTTAGAGAAATAATTTTAATTCTAACGTGTAACAAATCATTTAATTTTATGGGTTTTAATTTATATTGATTAAATATCATTCATATATATAATTAAGAAAGGATTTTACACAACATTTATATCCCCACGTGGTAATTTAGTCATTTGTATCCACGAAAGAGATTGTTAAAAATAACTTTAAATGTTATATAATCATCCAAATCACATGAAAGAATCTATTTGATTGATGAAATACATTTTCATTTTTTGAAAATGATAATGGGTCATGGATTATTTTTTATATAATTTTATAGTCTCAATATATCATCCCCATTCAACAATGTAAATTATACCATGCACTTCACTATTTATTTTCTAGATATATGGACATCGTAATGGAAGATAAAGGATACAACAACTGCATAATCGAAGACATTTATGGTTAGAGTTAAGGTGTAAATTATTTTCATATGATATCAGTGTGAAATATTTTGTGTGGATGAGTCATAATGATATATTTTATATCATTGGTGTATGGAGGTTTAAAACTACAAATAATGGTTAATAGATTATGTGGATGAGTAATTATAGGATATTTTATCATTAATATTCTATATAAATCATAAAGATCATGAGAATCGTGAAACAACAATAGTATAATATATAATAGGTTTTGTAATCATGATTTCAAAACATATGTTAGATGAAAAAAATAATGTTAAAAATTGGTGTAGTGTGTATGTGATAGTATTTGGTAGATCTTTATTGAGTCTTGATAAATGATTGAGGTGTGTGTAACACTTATGCTTAACTTGAGAAAACGAGTATTTTGAAGAAGAATGACATTAATTAATGTGGAAATACATTTAATGGTAAGGATAACCATTATGGTTTATATAATGTATTATCTTGTGGTAATCATTGGTTATTATATTTTTGGAATGCAAAATTAATAATTATATGTAGACGTGGATGTTAAAAAATTTCATTGATGAAAAATATATTATGTTTATTTTTTAAAAAAATATAATGATTTTTGGGAATTGTTTTTGCATTATATTAAAATAACTCTAGAAAATAAAACTCATATGTTGGGGGATTACTCAATGTGTATAAAAAGGTCATAGGGCCTGAACCCAAAATCAATGGGCGATAAGGGTGTGACACTGAACACTAACCCACTTGAATTCCCACTAAGTATAAAATATTCATTTTACAAAATGATATGCTTGATTTATGATATGTTTATTCCAGTAAATATATATGATTACGATAATTATAAATTTATGGAATTTTATTTCTATAATAATGGTTCAATTCCCTCTCGAGTAATATAATGATTTATTATAGATTCTTGGTGATTCGTGTTATTTAGGGAAGTAGATTATGTATAATGGAGATTATATGTTTTGGGAATGAGAATTTTTATAGATAAATACTAATTTTTCCTGGGACACTTTGTGGTCCAATAGTTTTAATTTTTTTATTCATTTGATATAATATGAATGTTTAAACTAACTTATTTTTATTTGTTAAATTAAAAATTATTAATATTTTTTATTGTTCTTCTATTTTTGGTGATTAATATATGTGTTTTTCATTTTAAGGTTATTATTTATTATCTTATCATATTAAAAAAATGTTTGATTAATTCAATATTTCATGGAAAAAATGTCTATTGCATATTATTTTTCATTAAATTTATTAAGCTATGATTTTAATTGAATCAATATTTTATACCACAATAAATAATATTATAATATATCAAAATAGTTCCAATGTTTAATATTGTGATTATGAAATTGAATGTAATCAATTATGTATATTTTTATAATTTTATAATTAAATAATAATTGAATCCACGAACCCCATGAATTATATTTTGAACAATAAACACTATATTTTTAATATTATTATCATGAATGAAAAGGACACTTTAAACAATAAAATGTTTAGGATTATTTGATGGTATATTTTTTAATAACCATGTACTATATAAGTGTCCATCAGAACATTATTTTTATATTTCACTCCAATATCATTCTTTTCACATCAAAATAAATTTATAATATTTGAAATAATATTTTTTTGGTAACATTCACAACTCCCTTTCCCTCTTATTAAGTGTTTGATTATTAAATCTAATTATTATTTGGGTTTCCCAAATAGGTCTTCTCAAATTTCAACATTTCAGTTTAAATGTTAAGTTTTAAATTGCGAGGATGAAGATATTGAGGGATTGATGAATGTAATGACCCATGGATTCACAGTGCGACTCTTCTAAAATAAATTTAATTTATTCTATACAATATATTGCATGCAACACCAATCTTCAATGAATGAGGATATAGTATTAAATATTATTATTTTAATGCATATATTATAATGTTACTATTATGTTAGTAGTTTTGGATAATATTAACTATGTTATTAAAATATATTTGACACATGTTTCAAAATGAATTCATTGGATACAAATTCACTATAAAAATAAATTAATACATGTTGAACATAAATGATGTGTTTTTATAAATTACAATTTTTCTTCCCATGAGGACATTTTATAATAATAAATTTAATCTATCATTATAATTGAAAATACAAAATTACATTAATATTTTATATATTGAATATTTTTTAAAATTTATCAAATAATTATGATCGACATAAGGTATGAAATAAACCAATTTTAGGAAAAAACGGTTACAGATTTTTAAAGGAATGTTTTCCTATTTTTACTGGCATGGATATTTTAAATATAAAGTTTCAAAATTTAATTAATTATTTTTGATAAAATAATCTAAATTTTTAAAAGTGGGATATTAGTTTTATGGTAGTGTAATTATTTGGTATTTTTTTGACAAGATTCATTTTATGATTAATAGTGAAAAAGACTATATTTTATTTGAAAAACTATTTTTTATATATTTAATTTAATTAATTAAATTATATTTTAATTTTTATTTAATGTATAATTAGATAAATAATAAATCATTAAATATAATTTATTTTATTTTAATAAACTTTACTTTGAAATTTTATATAAACGAATTTCTATGTTTTGAAATTTTCACATGTAAACCCATGTTTGCACTTGTGTCTGTGGGATTTATTTTAATACTATTTCATTAAATAACATGATTTAAATTTTCAAAAATTTCATTAAATATTTTGAATCATAAGGAAAAAAATAATTCAAATGGTCAATTATATTTGTAGGGATAAAAAAAGATACGATGATAAAAGAAATTATTTATCGATGTATATGAAAAAAATAAAATGGGTTAATGTTAAATGTATAAAGTCTTATAATACATATAAACTAAAAAAATTAATAGCATGATTATGTTTCTATCAACCATATAAAGACAAAAAAAGGTTCAATTTCCATCATAAGTCATTGACCCAAATTCCACCATAATGTGGTTGGCTTCAAATATAGAATATTCATTATTTTAATTACTCAAACCCACTAATCCCCAAGTATAATTTCCACCCATCACAGTCCCTTTTCGACCAATAAGGGAATTTATAACCAAAAAAAATCTAACCAAACATTCCTACCCAGTCTAATAATATCAATTTGATTAATTAAACATCAAAATACAAAATCCAACATCAGTAAGAGTTTATTAAGGATGTGATATTCAAGAGGTAATTTTCTTTAAACACCTCTCTTACATTTGTTTCATCTTCTTATTTACCCTCAGGTATTTTATAAATTGGGTAATTATAATCTCATAAATAATAAAAGATTGTAAATAGATTTTTAAAATATAATAACTTCTGTCCCCCCTTTTATTTTCTCCTACAATATAAGGAAACAAAATTGGTGTCCATGAATTGAGGTTAATTACCTCTAATAATATGATTTTTTCCATTACCATGTACATGGATGGTAATAAATATATTGAATTTGGAACATAATATTTTAATAATGATATTATATCCTATTTAGTGTTATGTAACTAATATAAAATCGTTATATTAAATTAAATTAAATTAGTTCCCGATCATTCAAAAACCTAACCAAAGTTATTAAAAATACTTTTATTCATGTTTTATCAAAACATTTTTCCTCATATATGAAATGAAATTGATAAATGGTAGCACTTTGGATTATAGAATATAATTAATTCAATTTTATTACACTTCTGTTATTTTATTTCGAATTGAAAATAAAATCTATTATTAGAAAAAAAAGGAACTGATTATTAAATAATGAATCAATGAAACCCAAAACCATAAAAAATGAAATATTATTAACTAATATGTCATAATATGTTATAAAAAATCATAAAGGGAATTAAAAATATGAATATAGTATTTTATTGGGAAAAAACATGATTTTAAAAATTTTATAGGTGGATAAAATGTTGGAAACGAAATAAAAGGATGAGTTATGGATATTCTTATCTCACATATACTTCTATGAGATACATGACATATTATCCACATTTTTATTATCTTTTTTCTATGTGTGCATCCTTTTGATATATAATGTTATGAAACATTTCTTAATAATTTTATTGAATAGTTAATTTTATAATTTTTACTTATATGGGCATACGATTCGATTGATTGATAGTAGTAAGCGGTTTTGAACTCGATATTAAATCATTGGAATAAAAAATTTTCATTGATAATGTCATTAATATTTTATTTTTGAACTGTATTTTTATTATCTAAAAAATTATACACTTATACTTTTTAACATTGACTACCCATAATATATTATTTTGTAAGTGTATTGTTTTTAATCACCATTCATTGAGCCATATTTGGTTGTTATGGACCCATATTATTTTATATGGTGTATATATAGATTCATTGATATATAAAATAATGAATATAGTTATCTTAACGGAATTAAAAAGTTTCAATGTTCTATATGACCCTTTTAAATTTTTAAAACATTTATTTGATAAATAAATAATTATTTGGATGCAAATAATGGGTGGGGCCCATTTAAAAAAAACCCATCAGTGTATGAGTAGTCTCATGAAATGAATAATGTATCCAAATTAAGATGGTTTCACTAAAAATGACTAAATTGTATTAATAATGGTCTTGAATGAGTTTGTTAATTTGATATATACATGATATCAAATAAATAATCATTTCTATCATTCAGTTTCAATTATTATTATTTGTTCTAATTTTATTATGACAAAATTTTGGATTAATTTAATTATCAAATTCATTATTTTATGGAATGTCATCTTAGTTATATAGCTTGACATGTTTATTTTTCGGATAGTTTCACCTTTTCATATATTGTACTTAACACATACTAAGCATTTGATCCCACCCTTACTTGTTTCCATTCAACTGTTTGTGAAGAAGATAATTTTTAATGAGTACGATGATGAAAATTTCATTCCATTTATTTGTTCTGTTTTAAATTAACTATGTAAATAGATAACCATTTCTGTATCGAGTTCTTCAATAATACGAATATATAATGTACAATGACTTTTGAATCTTGTATCTATTTTAATATAAAAAAATAAAGGCATCATTTATAGGTTTTTGGGGTTGGGTTCATTACAAATTATCTATTTATTATCGATTAGTTATGAATAATTTATCACTCCATTCAAATAATATATCTATGATAAGATATAATAAAATTAATTACCATTACATTGATGATTATGAAGGCAATTTCATGGTGCAATATAATATTCTTTTCAAGTAAATATTAATGATACAAAACAGTCATGTAAAATGTATTATTATCTGTATTGGTGAATCAATGAAGTGAATGGGATGTGTTTGTTTGAAATAAAACATTGTGATAGCATATCCCAATAATTAATTAAATTTACATGAATGGAATTACACTACCCATGAAATTTATTCCTAAAAGTTGATAATTCAATTAAATACATGGATGCATTATATTTAAATATAGTTGTGTATCATATATAGGGATTATAAAATATTAATTTATATATACATAAAGAAATTTTTGAATACAATCATGTGATGTTGGTAGGAGTTTATCAAATATTATGATTTTTAAATAAATTAAAACCCAATTAATAAAAACATGGTTTCATATTAATATAATTGAAATGATCATATTAAAATGTAGAAGTTGAGTATCACAAATGATTATCTATTTTCTGTTTCAATAATTAGGTAACTTGAAATATATATGGACAGGGTGAAATCATACCTTTCAAAAATGTGGGTTAAACTATATTTCCATGTAATGATTAATGTTGTTCTAAATTTATATGTAGATCCAAAAAACATAATATAGAATGTTCCTGAATTCAACATTAATGGTGTGGTGATGATAATGGTCAGGAACAAGGTAAGTAGCCCTATTATAAATATATTATATTTTTATATAATTTGTTTGATAAATTGAATGTAATTTTTTAAATCAATCATTCATTATTATATTGATTTTGTTGACTTTTAGAAAATGATTTACTTTTCTGTGAATAATTAATAATACAAGTTCTCATAAAAATTGTTATTTCATTACCTGTGAATAATCAATTACATTTTAAATTGGATCATAAATTTTCCATATTATCTATTAATTATAAAAAATTTAATAATAAACAATATAATCATCATTATTCTAAATATTTGTATGAGATAACTTTTTTGATTAAGAACACATATTTCTAAAGATTTGGTTTTATGAGCGTAACATTTTTTCTCAGCAAATAAATTCAATAAATATTCATTAATGTTATAATGGTAATATATATATTATATTTTAAATAAAATATATTTACATTAAATTTATGGGTTTTAGGTAGAAATTAACGTTTTGAAATTAATTATCGCACATAAGAATTTATTTTATAAAAAATGTGATCATATCGATATTAGTGGTTAATTAAAATTAAATACAAAAATATATATATAAATTAATATATTAAAATAGAATATATAATTATAACCCAAACAATTAATATATTTTGATAGGTTAACAATTATTTTATTATTTTCAAATAGTAAAAAGAAGTGAATTTTTTTTTCACACTACTTCAATGAAAATTGTTTTTACCAAGGGTTTTAATTCATGAGATATTGGATGTCTTATAACACAAACCTATAAAATTACATTTTTTTTTTATATAATTGAAACCATATATTGACGTAAAATTAAATGAAAATCCATTTTGAGAAACATTCATTTCGAAATGGAACTAATTATTTGAAATATATTAATAAATTACAATTGTGATCCTACCCAAATTAATTAAAATGAAATATTTATCATACCTAATTAAATTATTCACATATTATATATTATAAAATTTATAATAAAAATATTCCTTAAATAATTCTGTTCTAGTAAGAACATCTATTATTCTTTATAGACACATTGTTCATTTCATAATGAGTAATTCAATGGAGGTCTCTCCATGAAGAGGTATAGATCATATCAATGATCTCCCAATAATATATATAATTATAAATTGTATCAATAAATAATGATAAATATATTATAATAAATATATGATAATGTTATTATGAAAATTTAATAATCATCTACCTCCTCATATCTATCGAATGAGATTTGAAATGTTCTATCATATGTATGTGTGAACTATTACACCCACATAGCAATAAGACTCTTTTTCAAAAATATTATTAATTTGTTCATATTATGATAGATTAAATTCATTTATTTTTTCTTAAAATTATATTTATTATTCTGGGTATAATAATTAATATAAATCTCATTTGTTACATCAACTAAAAAATATTCACTCATTTATACTTGGGTATTACCAAATCTATAGAATAATTTAATTCATTTTTCATAGAAAATATATATATATATTTATAAATGTTAAAGAAAATTAATAGATGTGATATTTATTCCAATATTAAATATTTTTATACGAAATAATCATGTTAATTCTAACAAAACCATAACCAACACACCCAAACATGCATGGAAAATGAAGCAGTTCGCACATGATACCTTGATGATAATGAAGTATTTTTATTGAACGATATATAATATGTTATAAATAAAAAATTTATTGTATTATAGATATTATTTTCATTATATTATACAGTTATTATAAATAAAAAATTATTATATAGTAGGTTACAATGCTTATAAATAATGGTGTACATGAGTTGATGGATTTATTTGAAAAATCCATTTAAAAATATATTATATCTAAATAATTTTCCATATTTATAATTATATTTATATAATTATATATATAGAAATTATTATATACTTTATTAAAAAAAATTATTTATATTCATTTCATGTTTTATTTTTATTTTCCACTAATTATGTATTCACGATTATGAAATATAGATTTTTTTGGAAATCTGATAATTTTTATCTCTTTGTTCAAGAAATCATTTCATCAATGTCAAAACTTTCATTGAAAATATTTGAATAATTTTTTAACTATTTACGAAATATTTATTTATAAAATTTTAATACATGATATATATTAAATAAAAACAATTATGAATATTTTTTGTTACTTTTCGATGATGTTTATTTTATCCTTTTACCAACAATGTAAGAGGATATTTTTTTCTTGTTAAATGTACAATTTATGAATGAAATTATGTCCTATAATGAATATTATATTATATTATATGAATCATCTTTTAAATGTTTTTTTGGATTTATTTGAATAATTTTTTTCCTTAAAATGATTGATATTTTCATACTTTATAAAGTGATAAAAAATAAAAATGTTATTTTCTAAAAGAGATGTTCTACTTCTCTATAAATGGTTTAATTATCATTCATATCACCATTTCATTGTTCTTATGATTTAACGGGAATATTTTCAAATTTTAATATATTAATCCATTCTCTACGAGTATTACTATTTGGATGATGAATTTATTTTGAAACATTCATCCTTTCGATGGGATGTTATATAATGATATGATGACTATTATAAGATCTTGTGGCATAAATATATATGTTTAAATTTATGTTAGGGGTATGAATGGATGAATATATACCACTAATTCAATTGTAAAATAATGATATATTATGATATAATGAATACTAAAATGATGGTTGAACATAGTTTATTAACAAACCTCCACTAAAAAGACACTTTTGTTAGTGTTACCTTAATAATTAAACAATGGAAGAGGGATCATACCCAACACACTATGATAGTATTCATAGTCTTCCATTTATAAGGAAATGATTTTAAACACCTATATGCATGAAAATATATATTAAATTTTAATATGATTTTATTTCGTTGATCAATATTCAATATTGATGATTATTAACTCTTATGAATTCTTTCATTTGTTTAATAAACCCTTATTACTTATATAATAATTATGGAATTTTTTATGATTGAGTGTTATTAATTAATTGATCATGATATGAAGCTATTATTATTATCTTTTTCTAACTTGACTCTAAATATTTCTATCTATTATATTTACCAATGTGAATATTCTAAACTCGTAGATTCTTATGCTTCCCCTCCCAAAATTAGGAATATTGGTTTTCTATTTGATATGACAATTAGGGTGTTATTTTTTCATAACCTAAATAGGAATAATTTTTATATTATATGTATGTACTTTTATATATTGATTTTTACAATGAAACAAAATCTATAATATCCTTAGGGATGTTGTGTATATATATATATATTGAGATATCATTTAAATATATGAAATGATTATGTATGAAATGATTGTGTCAGTATGGGTGGTATATGAGGACTTCATTGTTAATAAATTAAATTATGATGTAAAATATTTAGTTTTGAACCATATAAATTCATAATCATAATACAGAATATTTATTTTATGTTAATGTATATATAATGAGGTTTTCATTAATATATATTACTCTTTGGATACTACATGTGGACATGTTTATAACACTGATGCATTTATATTTAGTAACACCAAAATTAGTTGGTCAATTATATCTCCATTTTCATTCAATTTTATAGCTGTTTTGAAATAACTATGAACCTTGAGTCCAACACCTGTAAGATAATATTTGGTTTATTCAAATATTATTTATGAATCATTATGAATAATTTGGGAAGATAATGGCCTTTAATAAATATATGTAATCCAAAGGTGACACAGATTATAATGAATATTCCATGTTACAAACATTATATTAATGATTTTTCATGACTCTAAGATCACTAATTATAATTTCTAACACATTACTTTTCATTTTGGATAATTATTAAAATATGAAGTAATCATGTTAACTCTTAATGTTATGAATGATTAAATTATTGTCCTCTTCAGAACCCAATTGAACGATAAGAAGGAATGATAAACATATCATTTCAACAATAACATATATTTCATTATCATATTAATGAATGAAAAAAATTCAGGTTATTTCTTAAAATAACATGTAATTGTGTATTGTATCATAATGATGATAGTAATGTAATATATATTCAACTTCTTATATATTGTGAATGTGGGAAGAGGTAAGTTGGGATTTATTAAAAAAAATTAGACTGTTTTTTGGTTTTTTAAATTGAAAAAATATACTATAAAATATCCTAGGATTGAGGAAATGTACAGTTAGTGAAATATAAGGTATTAATGGTCTCCATAACGTTCCATTGGTGGATAAATGTATTAAATCATGAATTATTGCTATTATCCAAATCAAAGATCTAAGGGGAGTGAAATAATAGATTATTAATGAGGTTACATGACTTATGGTTTTACCATTGGTGATAAATAGACTATGAATTAAATACGGTATATTTAAATTATCTTAACTATATTTCATATACTAATGTTAAGATGAATTATTATATTATTTCTGATTAATTTTAATTCATAGTTCATAATTCATATTGTATGATTGATGTATTATGGAATAAGATTACAAAGACTAGCTAATGGTCTATTAAGTAAGGAGAATTACTTATGTATTTATGAATTTAGATTCATGAATTATATTTACGAACTATTCTATAAATTATATAGTCATTTTTATAAATTTTATGTGAATTATTAATCATTTAAGGATTTATTTTTTGATGTTTTCATTTTGTTATTTTAATATACCTATTTTATGTTATAGATAACCTATGAGAGTTATTTTTGGTTAAGCCATATTTTCGGAAAATATATGATTTGGAATTAATAAAACATGATATGATATTGCTTATTATATTTCTATGTTTTTATTTTATATATAGATTAGTCATATATACAATGTTAATTGGATGGTATTCATGATATTTAAAGCAATTACCACATTGAGGAAATGTTTATTTATGATGGACTTGAAGATGTTAATAACATTTTAGGATCAATAGAATATATTCAATTGTATTAGATTTTATTTTTGGAATAATTATTGAATTAATTTTGGTGAAATAATATATATTATCATTAATTTTGTATGGGGATATAGTTTATTATAAATTTTCATGGAAAAATATGATCATGATTTTTAGATTGTTGTTGTGTGAGGTTAATATAAACATTATGTTTCATGCTGATTAATGTGAACTCCATTTTGAATTTTTTATTACCTTTTAAAAAAATTAATTTTACCTTTTGATATATATATATATTTCGGAGAACCATTAGTTTAAATATTCATTAAATTACTTAAAGTAAATGTTCGATTTTTTGGTTATAGGTATTAATATAGTATTTCATCATATGAATATATTTCTATATTAGATAAATTATCCATTCCATATTATTTTATATATATTTGGAGAGGAAATAAATTAGATCATATTATTTTATCAGTAGTAATATCTAGTAAACTTTATTTTTTTCCTCATTAACGAATACATAATGTTGAATATTAATTTACATATATAATATATAATATATACTTGAGAAATAAATGAATAAAGAAAAATTAATGAATTTATTTTTATATAAGGAAATTAATTATGAATATATTTGCATTATAAATGTTAAATTAATTATAAATTATTGTAAAAAATGTTCTAGGAAAAATATGTAAATTTTAATTCTATTTATTAAAATTTGATGGTCTTTTTTCACCACTCATCAATTTATGGTTTTGGATCAATAAATTTTCAGTTACTATGTTATCAATCCCCATATATTATTAATTTTACATTATAAATATATATAATGTCTATATTTCAACGTCCCATTAATATTATCCTTCTTCGGGAAAAAGATGATTTTGATATTTATGGTATCCTCTTTTTTTCACAGATCCCATTAATAGGGATGCTTTATTATTATCTTTCATGATTTCATTCTCAAAAAAATTTTCTGACAGATAAAAATATTGATTACCTAGTTAAAATTTATAATCATAAAAAAATTTATAGTTTGGATAATGTAACCCATGGTATTTTATAATATTTTTTAATGAATTTTACATCTTCAAGGAAATTATTTACACAAACATATTATCTATATAAACCATGATATAATTGTCATTATATGTTAGATATTAAATTATCATGAATTAATCATAATAAAAACATTTTAAAAAATATTTTCAATGGATTTTTTTGAAGAAAATTTATTTATTGTTATATGATAAATTAGTAATTAAATGTATCAATGTCATGTCACTCTTCAAATGTTTTTTCCAAATTTATTTTTTTTTCAATTTATTGTAAAATTAATTTAAAATCAATATCTAATGTATTTTGAAATTTTAAATTAAACAAATATATAAATTTTTTTCAAAAAATTATATTAATATTAACCTATGGTGAATATTTAGGTATATTAGAAAAATAATTTAATTTTCATTGAATAATATAAAATATAAATAATGGTAAAAAATATAATTTATTTTCAAATTAATGTACCATTTTAACATAAATTTTTCATTTTTTAATATATTTTTAAATTAATTAGAAATATTGTGTTTATTTACCTAGAAGTCATCATTATATATAATTTTATAAAATGATGATTTTTTCATACAATCTAATTTTTTGAAATCCAAATGGTATGACTGTATTATTCTATTATTTTATCAAATTAATTTAATCTCAATAGTATATCTATAAAAAACATATTTTTATATATTAAATTGAATAATATATTTAAATATTTTTTAATAGTTTTAAAATCAATGATATATATTTAAATTATGACTTATTTATAAAAAATTATTTTCTCAAAAAATTGTTTTTATGGATAGTGAACACCATTGAAATTATATTATTATTTAAATTTAAAAATAATATTTAAAAATTGTTTAAATGTTTTTAAAGACCATAATTAATATATTATAATATATTCATATTAATTTTATGTCATAGTGATTTGTAAAAATAATAATATTTTCATAGAACGATTAAGGATAAAATAAAATTACTATGGTGAAAAACAAGTGTTAATTATTGGGCATCCACCCAAGCATTTAAAATTCATTTATCAATAATTTAATTAAAATACAATATATGATACATTTCAATTCCTAGATATATTGGGAAACAATCTCATGAAATTCAAGATAAGTCATTTATATCATTTCAAAAATTGATTTATCCCTATCATCGATTCAAATATGATAGCAGTTATCATCCATTATTCAAACAATTTGATCATTATAGATTAAAAAAATACATTTCCCCAATATTTATTATAGTTCATACCTTACCTATAGTATGGTTTTTATCCTCTAATGATAAATCCATAATTACATAACATTTATAAAAATGGTTGTCTCCCAAAGATGATTATAGATCATAACAATGAAAATTCATTTGAATTTCATAATATAAATCATTTAAAATAGTTTTTTCTATTTTTATATTTATAATAAAGATTCATAAAAAATATAATGTTATAATTCTTATTTAAGAATAATTTACCTCCCCTTCATTGTGTAGTGGTATATTAAAGTATCACTTCTTTGTACTTGCGGACTATCATCTACACGTATCGATATGACTCATTTTCCAAAAATATCAATCCTGGTTATCTGTTATGATTTATTTAGTCTTAATAGGTTATATTTAATTTATTATAATTAAATGTAAAATATTTGTCAATCATTATACAACAATGTTGAGAACAAACATATAGATAATATCCTCTAAAAACTGAATAACTCTCTATGTCTGGATATCTGATTGAAGATGGTAGGTCATTCTCAAATAGACAAGAGATCCCAGTGTCTCCATAAGGAATCTTCAAATGTGAGTAGTAAACCTAGGATCCCTATTAGAAACTATAATAGTTGGACCTCAGTAAAATGTAAAATCCCCTACACCTATATTTCTCCCAACTCCTTAACTTTGGTTGTATAATTAATAAGTATGAAGTGAGTCGACTTGGTCAGACTATCAATCAAACCCATGTCACCTACTTTTTTCTCACGTTACGTGGCATCCCAACCACAATTTCCATTTATATTTCACCCCACTTCCAGGTAGGTACTATAAGTGTCTAATGTAATATTGTTGTTTTCTAATACTCATCATTCACTGACAGAAATGCATAGAAACTGGAGGGAAAATCAACAATACCATGTATTATATATTTCCACCATAAATACTAGTGCATATAATATAATTTATTAGTGTTTACATGGTGCAGATACCATTGGGGACTCTGAAATTCACCCATCACTCCCTTTATTTCCGATAACATCACAATATAGAGATTCTAATAACAAAGAACGAGCACATTTGAGAATGACCAGATGGAAACTATGTGCAAACCATAATGAGAAGCTCTAATGATACCAAATTCAATATCAAGCTATTCAACCTGATAAATCAACTTGAGAAGAGAGGATATCAATTTTATGTTGGAAAATGAAACCATATCCCATGATTCATAGACTCAATCATGGTACTATGAAAATAGATCCATCAAATTCCACTCTTCCAAATATTATTTCACTACATGCGATATTATTTTCTTACTCAATGCAAATTCACTAGAATTATCTTTCCTTAGAGTTTAGGCAATGTTAAAATCTAGGGATTTCATGTACTCCACACAATTCATCTCCCAAATTAATTAAATCATTTATAATAAAGATGCATCTCATGATTTTGTGTTATTAATATATAGTAATATTTTATCCAAAATCGTTGTATCGCTAACTCTTAAGTTTGTGAATCATAGTTTCAAGATGAAGTTCATGGGGTGGAATATTCTTCTCATTTAGTCTAATATGACATGATCTATATGAATTTACAATATCTTCATTCATAAGAATGCAACTCATGCCTAAACCTGATGAATCACAAAATACCATATAGCCCTTCCCACCCTCTAGAAGAGTTTATACCGTAGTAGTAGGCAACATAAATTATATCTCAAAAACACAGAACATGTCAATATAATTACATTTCACCCATGTTTACGTCAGATTAGTCATCATAGGAGAAACCCTTAAAAATCCCTTCACGAATTGATGACAATACCCATCAAAGCCCATGAATTCATGAACCATGAAAAAGTTACTTATTGTATCAAAATTCATAACATATTTTCCCTTATCAGGAAAATGTTTAATATCTATTTGAGTCACCACATTTCCCAACAATTTTACTCCCTAAATCCTTATATCACATTTGGAAATCATGGCATAAGGTCAATGATTTCATAGTAGAATCACAACTATTCCCCTATGATTTACTTGATTGTCCTCGATCATGGATTAAAGGATAATTTCATCCACAACGACATCCAAAAGAGAAATGAAACGTCTCATAGAAAATATTTTTCATAATGTACATGAAAAATTCATGGGAATTTATAAGACTAAAGGTAAAAACAAATAACTCATAATGGTTATAACTTCTCTAAAATGCAGTTTTTTGAAGTTATGTTTCATTTATAAATAATTGAACATAACAAAATTGATGGTCAATAATTTAAAACCACTTCATCCCATTCAACTATTCAAATAGATCATCAATTCATGGAAAAAGATAATTATTCTTCACTGTAACATGATTGATCTTTCTTTAATCCAGACAGAAGTATACAGAACCCTAAACATTCATAGAAAAGAGAACTGTATCCACCCAAGGTAACAAACTATGGTGTATAAATCCATTCGTTAGAATTTCGTACAAATGGGACATTACCACATTCATTTTAGATGGATCCTTTGGGTAGGAGGGAATTGAAACTGGTCGAATTCATTTTATTATTTAAATTAAAAACTCAACATCCCTTACTATTGGAAAAAAATATCAATCAAACAGAATCATGTCAAGAATATCAGTTATAACTGGAGGGATTTAACCATTTATTGAATAAAAATATATATCAAAATCAATCACAAATATCTCCTTCCTGAAATATGTATAAGAAGGTTCATATCTGGTCAACCATGGTTTTCCTTTTCCTTGAATGAAAAGATCACCACCACATGGGGTAGTAAGGTAGCCCAATCATGTTTAATATTTAATTAAAGGATTATTGTAAATGAACCAATCCATAATAGATATTGATTCAATAGATTTCATTTTGAGAACACAAAAACTCTGTGAAATCTGAAAATGGTATAGAGAGAAAAAACAAAAAGGTACACATAGATGCTATTCAATATTCATACCAAGGGGTGTTGTAATATCCATTTCACAAGATAAAATCTCCGTATAAATATTATGTAGATTAACAATATGGGTTGAAATAAATGAATGAGATGCACAAGTATAAAATTGAGTAGTCAATAATGATGAAGTTAGGGTAATGGTACCTCTCACAATACTCAGGCACATGTATTCCTCATCTAAATACTCATCAACTATTTGAAGTGGATTCGTTCTAGATTCCAGTGGTTGCAACCCTTTTATATGGGATGCATATGATTTCGATGTTGTTTTAGGAGGATCAGATTATCTTCTTTTACTATTGGTTGATAAAAAGTTATGGATGACTCTCCTTAATTCTATTGAATGTCCACATGAGCTATAGTTTTGTGGTTTCTCGATTATAACCACATTAATAATATACACAATTTATACACAATTAGAAAATCAAAGGGGATCCAATTAGAGTGGTAGGAGGTCTAGAGTTACCTTGTCCTGGAGACCTACCATGAGAATAATCACTCTTCTATTTTCCCATGAAGGAACTCACACAACGTCTATGTGTGAAAGTTACTCTTGATAATCTTTTCTTGCTATCTAGGTCCATTTCAACAATCATATCCCTATCCAATAGATCATCATAAATGGGAATCTTTAGCAAAAAATATCTCTGAATGTTTATCTATTAAATGTCCCAACTCGGACAGTTCCAAAACCATCTTCTCATTAGTTAAAATATCATGTGAAAACTCAATGGGATTAGTAAATTGATTTCAATACTCAGCCAGTATTCGGATGGAATTATCAATCTTGAAAAACCCAACATCCACGGACACCACCATAGACTATTGATAGAACTGGTCCGTGAAAATAACTTTGAAGTCCTTTCACTCAAATCCCACATGTTCCTTCACCACAACCATCAATTCCAACCATATTTTTCTAAATACATCATGTATTAAGGTGGAACATTTTACCATGATCTCATACCATGTTTCTAGGAACTAAAAAACGATCAATTTTTTCAAAAAACTATTCATCATATTTTGGGTTAGTTGTGCTTTTAGAAAATGGTTCCTTATGGTTAATTAAATATTGATTATTTTATCAAGGAATATCTCCCATAGGTTCTATAGGTGGGCCCTGAATTGTAATAGGAGTTTGTGCATATCCCAATGCTTTGACAATGTGTAAAATCACCTAAAATAGATTTTGGTCCACTGAAGGATTCACTCAATGTGGTTCAATAGAAGCTTCCTCTTGTATCTGATTTGGATATCTTCTCAAATTCAGGATTCTGAGTAACATCATTAGAAAAAAAGGAAGACTTCAGAACTACACTAAAACTAAGAAATAAGAGAAATTATTCCCAATAGTGGGAAAAAAGTTGAATTTCACTCGATCTAAATAACAATATGGAAAATTACTAGAAATTATTTAGAAGAAATCCTTACATAACCACCCCTAGATATTTAAGGTTCATTGTTTTGAGAATTGGCTATTAAACCAATTACAACTACCCCATATGTCACAAAAAAATTTAAATTTACTATTTATATTATGACAAAAGTTGACGAGTCTCCCATTGATATCATTTTACCACCAACCATGAAGGGTACCTTGGTAACCAAATAACTGATATATCCTTTACATAGCCCAAAGGGAATACTAGATCCCAATAGGTCTGTGACTAGAACGTCATTTCATACTATTGAATGTGGGATTGTTTTTTTCACAAGCATTACAAATGTAAAAAACAGACAAATTAGTATGAATAACAAAATGAACTCCTCTAGGAGTAAAGTACTAGAATTAAAAAAGATTTGAAATCACAATGTACTACAACCCAGGTAACAAAATATAAGAAAACACCCAAAATAATAAAGGGAACAACTCAGCACATCAAATGTTCAACATCTAGATCTACCTATAATAGATCATACTCCATTGATCAAACCTCCATGTTGATAATATACAAAAAAACTCAAAGGCACAAATCAAAAGTTAGATAAAAATCCTATTAGGGTCTCTCCAAGGCTTCTATAACATTTTTCAATAAAATATTATCTAATATAATTCTCTCATTTTTTAAAATATATTGGCATGTAATTTCAAATAATATTTAAATAATCCATTCTATAAAGATAAAATGATGGGAAAAGACATTATAATAAGGCTTTACTTGTGATCAAATATTTATAAAACAATGACTTAAATAAAACATTTATATAAAACTATCTATATAAATTAAAAATTCATGTAAATAATTTTTAAATCATTGCAATATATTTATATCTCAAATAAAACTCAATTGTCCAACATGGAAGAGAGCCAAATAGGTACGAATGTTTCATGATATATGATTCCACACTCTCTAAGTTATGTCAACTATATGTGTATACCCATATAAGGACCCAGCCTTAAAACATTACATAATCTGGAATTAAATGAATAATTCACATTGAGGAGCTTTTCTGGTTTAGAGTTTTAGAGAATTGGGTCATAACTATTACATCTAAAATATTACAAAGTAGACAAATCTTCTCAGTTTCTATTTTTTTCAAAAAATAAATACTCTTGAACAAAAGATTCATGTCTATTTCACTGTTATAGATAGCCTAACATGTCTTTAATCCCATCCTTGACCCTATTACACTTTATGTCCTATGCAATAAAATTTATAAACATGGGATGAGCAAAAAAATCTCATTAAGGGTTATACCAATAAGGAAGGAAAACATTAGACCATGAATACATAAAAATCAATGAATTCATACATTACTCATAAAACACAAGCACATTAACATACCTCATTAAATCATAAGATTTATGAATAACTCATAGAAATCATTAGACATAAGGGTAACTTGAGGCTTTCATAAAATTATTATGTAGGGAGTAACCCTCATGGTTACGTTTGGAATACCCATGTCAGTATATTCCCTAAATCTCATTGGAGAAACCTTATCATTTAACCCCTTCGCATTACCCAATGCATTGGAGAGCTATCTCGAGCTCCCCCGCCCTTAGTTTATCACGGAACCACACGATTTCATAAACAATGCCCAAGAACCGTAACATAAACATATCACATAAAACATGGAGGAATGAACATCAAATTTCAACATTTCAATCACAATAGATCACATCATGATATTAACATAAGTAAAAACAACTACTAAAATCATTAAAACTCTATGAGAGAAATATCATTGTATACTTTGAAAATATTAAAAGAAGACATTTAAAAGAGATTTTAGAATCTAAGTGTCCCATACCACAACAAAACTTTTGAAAAGGTTTTCAAACATTCATCTCTATATAAATAAATCCTTAAAACAATTTTTAAATCATCGACATGGATGATAAATTTTTAAGAGAATAAATTTTAAAAACCATTTAAAACAATTTTTTAATAAAAGAGTCCTTTTTCATTTTGAACATTTAAAATATAAACCACATGAAAGTAGACCATTTTCAAAACTTTTAAATGACTTGAGTATAGACATAATATGGATATGAAATATCAAAGGAGCTGTATATAAAATTTTAAAATAATAAAAGTGAATATCATCAAGATGTGTCTCAAGGGAGAGAAATTGAGACGTAATCCAATTCAAAGATCATCTAATTAGTGCAAGGATAAATCAATGAAATAATTATGTGCCACAAGTATAAATAAACCCAATATAAGTGGATATAAACTGTAAAACAATCCCAGGTCATTCACGAATACTCTTGAAAAACAAAACCAATGACATAGATATTTAACTCAATGAAATGAGATTGTGTGATGATTTCCCATACAAGTTCGAATAAATGATGTACGAATTTATCAGTGAGATTATTATGTGTAGAAATAGTATATCCACACAATGGTTTGTGGAAATTACAACATAGAGATTCCATGCATAATCTTGGCATAATAAATTCAAAATTTAGAGGTTTAACCCAAAGATTTGAATCTGGGTTAGGAAGTTCCCTTACAAAAATTCGACAGCCTAACGGCATCACTTTGGAATTTATAAAATCAGATGATGAGAGATAAAAAGGGGTATCTCATCACTAGGACATAACATTTATAGAAATATGGATATATAAGAACATATCCCAACATAATATGATTAAGAGACCTAACAAAAAGAAGTCTTTTAGAATGAGGATGGTGAAAGGTTCCCATACAGATTTGGGTAACTTTCGAAATGTACACCTCATCGAAGAACAGTCATACAATGAAGCTGTAAATACCCATAAATTAAATTATATTACATAAATAGTAGAATAATGTGAATTACATATACCAATCAAAGTAAATAGTGGCAAATGTAGCATAAATCTCACGGGAATAAAAGTGAGATGAAAATTCCCTTACGAAGAATCGGCAGCCAAACAACGCCACTTAAAAATTCGTAAAATGAATTTAGGAGAGTAAAAAGGTGTATATAATAAAATGAAAATAAAAATTAAAGTGTGTTTAATATAAAAGAACATCCTACAACATAATAACATGGAGCATAAAATAAATGACATAAAAGAGATTACTTGAAAAGAATGAGAGAGGTAGGATCCCTTACCTCATGTCCGACTTGACTCGATCATTATTTAATCTCCTGAATAATAAACTAGAGTTAATTTATACTTTCTTAAGAACCTCTTTTATGATCATTATTCCTTTTATATCATTTATTACCATCTTATAAACATCATGTAATAACAGACGTTTTGTCGATCATTGGTACTTGAGTCAAAAAGAAAACTACTTATAATTACAAGTTGTTCATGTTGTAAAATATCCATTATATCCAAAAATATATTCATGATTTAGATATCATATATATCATATATATATATCCAGTATATAAATGCATTTATAATATTACATAACATTTAGCGGTATGAAATGAAATGCACCGTTCATGGAGACGGTAAGTCGTACGTATGCATGAACGCTACATTAACATCTATTTCATATTTAATGGAATGAAAGCATAATGATATAAATATTATAACTCCATTATAATATAATATATATAATATCATTAACCCCATCATTTATACATCCCACATATGGAATTATCTAATAAAATGGCTTTGAGGGGGCGGTAGTCCGCACTTCCTAAAGTGAAGATATCACGTTTACCCATAATGGAAACCATAAAGGTATGACATAAATAAAAAATACAGAAGAATATTGGAAACATAAACATATTATATATCATATATAAAAATATTGGAATCTTAATTTCCACCATGAAAGGTGTTAGAAGAATATTGAACAATAATCATTTCGTGAGGCAGAAATTCACCATCCACAGAAACGGTATGTTCTTTAACCATTAGACGGATGTTTTTGTAAGTTTAGCTCAAATATATCTCATTAAAACATCCTATTATATTGAAGATACTGGGTTTCCATAAAATAAAGTAATAAAAAGAGTTTAGGGGGTTGGAGAAGCAATATAATACAAAAGAACATAAGAGAAGACATTACCTTTAAATCGGGTAACTCTTCTTGGTTTGAACCAAAACGATTTCTTGAAGAGATTTATGCCTAAGGTAAGGCATATATGATGAATAGAGGGGTTTGGAGAGATTAAAAGAGAATATTTTTTCCAATCCAATGGTTTTAGAGGTGTGGGAATGGTGGTATAGGTGGGATCATTTTATAACATGGGGGAGGGGCACTCTTGGAATGTATTGAAAAGATACTTTATTATAAAATTATTTTAGGATATTAAAGGTCCTAAAATTATATAATTCAAGTTTATGGTGATAAGGGTTCTAAATACACCCATCCAAGAGGGTTTTGAAAAGTTTAAGTATTAGATTTTACCTTAGCTTCTCATTTTATTTAAATCATTCATTAATGAGGCAATCACTACATCATCACTATGTCACAAATTTTTTTTTATAGAATGTCTAAAAATTATTAAAAAAATATAATGATTTAGGAAATATTTTTATATTTATAATGAATATTTATAGTAAAAAATATGACTTGTATAACCAATTGTAAAAATTGTTTTAGTAAAACAATACATGTTTGTGACATTTTTATTTTAACTTTAAATAAAACATTATTAATGTCATTTTCTTACCCAAGTGGACCCATGGGGTCCCGAAGATGATCCATGGATTATTTCGTTCGTACATGACTTATAAAACAAATTTAGGACAAGTTTAAAGATAATTTTATATTATTATATCATTATATTTACCTTAAATTACACTAATTACCTTTAATCGCGATTAATAAAACTTAAAAGTTATTATTCACAAAAAAATATAATTTTAATCCCATTGAACAACATTTTACTTCCTAATAACAACCATGTATGATAGATTTTTTAAATTCAAAATACAGTGGTGGTAAAATTTCATTTAAACAAAAAAAAATCATTTTTATAACTACCACTTAGCAGTTTCACTATTCATAAAAAATCGATGTTTTTCCGAAAAGTACCAAAAATTCATCATAGGATATATTTGATATTTCAAATTCAAAAATGATGTCCATTTTAGAAAATTCATAGTAAAAAGGTCCATTAGTTATATTTTATAATTAATTCCCGCTGTCAAAACAAATAGTGTGTATTTAAGAAACAATATCTATTAAAATATTGACACTAGTTTAAGTCCAATTTCAAAGTGAAATTAATTACAATGACCACCTTTGGATTAAATGATAAAAAATATATATTAATTACACTTTAAACCCAATTAAAAATATAATATATCCATATAAATAAATTAGATTAAAAGTCAATTTGAATTAAAATACAGTATTTTCACTATTCATTAAAAATGAACTTTATCAGAAAAATAACAATAATTTACCCAGAGTAAATTTTTATGTCTTGATAATAAAGAAGGATTTTATTTTTTCAAATATAACATATAATATTTTCAAAAAGTGGATTTAAAAATTGTTCGCCATCAAAAGGCAGTTAATCGACCTTTTAAAGAATATTAGAATATTTACGCTTAAAATTGGATTCATTCGCATATTAAGCATCTAACATTTTTTTAGATAAAAGTAAAAATATTTGACAAACATATATAATAATTTTGTAGTTAGTTCTGTTCATTCCCACCATTACAATGTCTAGGCGTTAATAACCATTGAAAATAATATTATTATATTAATATGGTGCAACATTAGATTTCAAAGAAACTCATTGTTGCGTGTTGGGTACGCCATCGAACATAGATTCCCCTTTAAATAAATATTGATATTTTATTCAAAAATATTAATTAATATGAAAATTATCTATTCTTTATCTTGAATGTTACATCCTTCCACCCTTTTGAGAATCGTGTTCTCAAAATTTTAAAATTGGGTTCGGAAACTTTATTGAATGCCCCACATCGGAATAAGAGTCAGTAAAACTGTCACATTGAAATAAAGAAAGAGAAGTACAAAGGTCCCCCAAGTTAACCCATAAAAGGATTATATGTATGAAAACATGGACATGGAAGAGAAAACAAAGGTTCATGTTCTGATGGAGAGTGATAGAAAACATGTTTAAGAGAAAGTTAACCAGCTGAAAATCACAAACTTGTGATGGGTTAAACGATATTTGATTTCCCAGTATGAGAAGTATACAGACAAATTTTTTTATTTAAGTTACTTTTCATTGAGGAATTTATCTATGATATTATCTAAAACATAAGGAAAACATACTTACATGTCATGTTGAATTTCATCTTTTACTAGATTTCATAAACAAACTCATATCTTCTCCAAAGACGAGTATTTAGGAAGACTTGTTCACATTATGAGTACTATAATCAAATTCTTGAGAATCACTTATTCCACAAAAGAGAACTATATATTTCTCATGTATTTAGACCTTAACTAAAACCAAAATCAAAATGTTTAGTACAAGATCAGATAATCTCAAAAATGGATAATCATTTTAAAAAAAACATCTATTCTTAATCTCCAAAATTTAAAAAACAAAACCGAAAGTTCAACAAAGACCATTCAATAAACAACTATCCATAAAATTATTCAATTTAATCAAAACTAATATTGAAACCCAAATCTCCGAATGATTTAAGCACATAGTCTTCCAAGATAAATCTTATCATTTATCTCCAAATAACACCAGCTTATCTTAAAGTCTCGTATTAAAAATACATTAGCCTAATCACATATCCTCCATGATAGGTTAATAATTTCCATAGATAACCCAAAATAAACTTACCCTAGATTCATAAAATCAACTATATAAAACGAATTAGTCAAAATAACTAGGGACTTCATGTAGTATAGTGGTAGGCGATAAATACCAGTTGCACTTTGGTTGTGGGTTTGATTCCCACAGCAATGTCTGTTGTGATGGGTTGTCACACGGTCTGTGTGTTGTCCTTTTTCCAAAACTATATAATTCTTTAAACATTCCCCAAAAAGAGATAAATCATCAAAATAACCATTTCATAATTTATCCTAAAGTTTATATCATTCCTTTCATTTTCTATCATACCATATAGTAACCCGTAAATACCTCAAAAGTAAGGATTATATAAACCTTAATGGTTACCTTTATAATTATTACATAAACATCCAAATCGAGTTGGTTATCTCATACATTATGAATTAGAGAACTCAACAAGGTTCATGTGGTTATTTATGACTCCTTGATAGATTGTTTAGAATAACCACAAGATTCCTCATTGAATCCCCCATTTTATCTTGTCATTTAATCAGAGAACCACCACAGTTTCCTTCAATCCCATTGTCACTTTCGTGCCTCTTAGATCCATCAATTTACTAAAACCAAAAATATCAGTGTGAGTATATCAAAAAAATAATCATGTACTAATGAGGAAGATAAAAACTAAGATATATTTATCCAAGTTATCTCAAACTCATTATATATTTCAAAAAAATGACTCCATTTAATAAACTACCCATTGTGGTTATACACAACTTGTCACTTATGATTAAACAACACTCTAACATCTAATGTTATCTAAACTGACCATTGATACCAACTATAAGAACCCTGTCTTAAAACACTCATAATCTTGAATAAAATGAGTAATTCACATTGAGGTTATTTTTTGGTTTAGAGTTTTAGAGAATTGGGTCATAACTATTACATCTCAAATATTACAAAGTAGACACATCTACTCAGTTTCCATTTTTTTCACAAAATAAAAACTCTTGAAAAAAAATATTCATCTCTAGTTCCTTATTTTAGATAGCCTAACATTTCCTTGATCCCATACTTGACCCTATTCCAGTTTATGACCTCTGATGAACATTTCAAAAACTTGGCATGAGAAAAAAAAACCTCATTAAGGGTTATAACAATACGGAACGAAAAAATTAGACCATGCATACACAATAAGCAATGAATTAATACTTTACTCATAAAACATAAGAACTTTAATATACCTCATTCAATCATAAGATTAATGAAATACTCATAGAAATAATAAGACAGAAAGGTAACTTGAGACATTCATACCATTATTACGTAGGGAGTAACCCTCATGGTTATGTTTGGAATACACATCATAGTATATTCTCTAAATCTATTCAGATAAACCTTAGCGTTTAACCCCTTCGCATTACCCAATGCATTAGAGAGCTATCTTGGTCTCACCCACCATTAGTTTATCATGGAACCCCCGATTTCATAAACAATTCCCAAAAACCATAACATATACATATCACATAAAACCTGCATAAATATACATTAAATTTCTACATTCTAATCACAATAGATCCCATCATGATATTAACAAAAATAAAAACATCTACTAAAATCATTAAAACTCTATGAGAGAAATATCCCTTTATACTTTGAAAATATTTAAAGAAGACATTTAAAAGATATTTTTGAATCAAAGTGTCCCATACCACTTCAGAACATTTAAAAAGGTTTTCAAACATTCATTTCCATATAAATGAATCCTTAATAAAAATTTAAAGCATTGGCCTGGATGATAAATTTTTAAGAGAATAAATATTCAAAACCATTTAAAACAATGTTTTAATAAAAGGGTCCTTTTCAATTTTGAACATTTAAATTATAAGCCACATGAAAGTAGGCCATTTTTAATACATTTAAATGACCTGAGTATTGACATAATATGGATATGGAATGTCAAAGGGGATGTATATACACTTTAAAAATAATAAAAGTTCATATCATCAAGAAGTGTCGCAAGGATAAGAAATTGAGACGTAATCCCATTCAAAGGTCATGTCATTAGTGAAAAGATAAATCAATGACATAATAACGTGTGAGAAGTATAAATACACCAAATATAAGTGGATATAAAGTTTAAAACAATCAGATGTCATTCACAATTACTATTTAAAAAACAAAACCAATGACATAGATAATTAACATAATGAAATGAGACTGAGTTATGATTTCCCATACAATTCGTATAAATGATGTAAGAATTTATCAATGAGATAATTATGTGTATAAATAGTATATAAAAAAAGTGGTTTGTGGATATTACAACATATACATTCCACACAGAATCTTGGCATAATAAAATCATGAAGTAGAGGTTTAACCAAAATAATTGAAAGTGGGTTATGAAGTTCCCTTACAGAAATTCAACAGCCTAACGACGTCACTTTGGAATTCATAAAATGAGATGATGGGAGATAAAAAGTGGTATCTCATCACTTGGACATAAAATTTATATCAATAAGGATATATAAAAAAAATATCCCATCATAATAAGATTAAAATAATTAACAAAAGGAACTCTTTTAGAATGAGAAGGGTGAAAGGTTCCCTTACTGATTTGGGTAACTTTCAAAACGTACACCCCATGGATGAAGGGTCATACAATGAAGATGTAAATACCCATAAATTAAAATATATTACATAAATAGTAGAATAATGGGAAGTACACATACCACTGAAAGTAAACATTGGAAAATGTAGCATAAATCTCACTGGAATAAAAGTGAGATGAAAATTCCCTTACGAAGACTCGACAGCCTAACAACAGCACTTAAAAATTCTTAAAATGAATTGATGAGAGTAAGAGGGGGTATCTAATCATATGAAAATACAAATTACAGAATGGTGAACATAAAAGAACATCCTCCAACATAATAACCTGGAGAATAAAAGAAATGACATATATATTATATATATTATGTGTTTCCCATGTCATTGTTGTTTCAATGAAACATATTTTATATTATCACCTTAATTCATTAACGTACTATATATACATCCCTATTGATAATATCTATTAAGATTGTATTTTTCTATATGTATTATACTATCTCATTTTATGTTACTTATTAAATGACTTAATGATTCATATGTTACCAAGATTTTTTGGATTTTATGTCACCAATAAATTTTTTACAAGGATTGATTATACATAAATTTCAAATGATTATTTCATATGATATACGTATTAAATATATTAAGTACCTTCTTCTCGTATGGCTATAAATGTATGTTATATGTTTTTGACATTCATCTTTTTCTCTATGTACTAAATAATAAAAAATTTATTTTAATGGAACCAATAATTTTTTTATTCAACAATCAATTTCTTACATGACTGTATTTATTTAAAATAATTCCAGTAATGATTTTAATCATATATAATGATTGATAACATCCATTTTTATCTTTTTTCCCAAATAAATATTTTTTTAAAAGTAACCGTCTTTATTTTTTCAAATCAATGAAGTTTTTATCTATGGTAAAATAGGAATATTGGATTTATTGTGTACCATAATAAGGAATTTTCCAATAGTCTTGGTATTTTTTACAAAAAACAAATTCTAGTGATATTTTAATTTAATCTTCATATATAATGAAACAAATCTATTTATTATGCCACATATGATATATTACCTATTGAGAACAACATTATACATTCACTAAATTTTTTATGATTATTGTGATTAAATATTTGATAATCATGTTTTACTTTCTAAATGTTTTAATTGGAATAAAAGATAAATTTTTTTGATATATTTTATCACACATATAAATGAATTATGATTATGATATGGGACGTTCTGTTATTTCCATGTGTGTAATTGTTTAATTAATGATGTTTTGGGATCTTAATTAGTGCACATGTTTTTATCCACTTCTCTATAGACGAAACAAGAGAGATTATCATAAATAATAAGAAATTGTAAAATGGATTTTAATTTAATCCCAAATATGATAACATGATGTTTTTCCAAATCCTATCATGTAATGACTGATGTGATTGATATACATGATAAATGATTTCTATTATCATGAATATGCCTCATATTTTACACCATTCTCTATGAAATGTTCTTATGCATAAAAAATTATATCATGTATGAAAATCATTAATTATCTTATGATTCAGTTATTGGGATTACAAAAGACTTCTTCCATAATGTGGATATATGAATGGATTTGTATAAATTTAAATTGATAACAACATATTCTAATTACTTTATTATCATGTAATGAATACATATGATTATTAACTGATATAAATAATGTTAATCCATACTAAGAATATGATATCACTCATTCTCATTTTTCTGTTCCATAGGTTATAAGGGGTGGTTCTATGTATGGGATGTGTATGATGTTTACTAAATAAGAAAATCATTGTGGAAGATATTGATGATCATTAATATTATAATATGATAGAATATATATTTTATAATACATTAAACTTTTATATTCATCAGTTATGTATTACATGTAAATGTTTATAAAATTTATCCAATATGATGTAATAACTATTTATGTAACACTAGCTCACCAAAATTGCATCTGAGAATAATGGCATATATTATTCATTGGTTATATCAATAATTATCCGGAAGCGATATGGGATGCATCATTTAAAACACCATGCATACTCCATTCCTCTTAAAATCAAATAACAATATCACCGATGAACATCACCATCAAGATATCCAATGCCAAA
Source organism: Viscum album (assembly GCA_963277665.1). Taxonomy (NCBI): domain Eukaryota; kingdom Viridiplantae; phylum Streptophyta; class Magnoliopsida; order Santalales; family Viscaceae; genus Viscum; species Viscum album. The sequence goes on along the minus strand of OY728151.1, from coordinate 11,884,966 downwards.
TAAAATAGATTAATCCACATAACGTTTGGTACAATACGCATAAATCCATCCAATGTTGATATAATTTGATATATATAAGTGAAAAAATTCAAAAATATGATAAATAAAACAAGATAAAAGTCATCACTAGAAAAAACCATAGATTGTTCTATATAACATCAGTTTCAAAAAAATCAATGTTATCACAACTATTTATATAAAATAAAACACATTCAAAAGAAAATACTTCTATGAAATTCACATCATTTTCATGTGAAACCTATGAATAAGTTATATTAAATATGTAATTATAAAAAATATATAATATGTTAATCACGATCTAAATATAACATGCACGACCCCATTATTGTTTTTATTAAAACTACAATTAACAAATACCAACAATCTTAAATTATGTACTTCAGAGCACCCATTACCATTATTATAATATTTATTACACCAAACAGTATATCTCGGAATATAGTGGCATATTAATGAAATTGGAACAAAGTCTTCAGGTTATCCAACCCATTACATTAATTTAATGAACAATATGGATAAATATGATCCATAAGAACAAGATTTATACCTTTTAATATTTGATAAATTCACTAATTCTTGTATGGAGATAATGGATCATGACCATCACTAGATTAAATCATTATTGGTAAATGAAAAAAACTCCTAAATAAATTTTATTTTCTATGAAAAAAATATCATACTAGAATAAAAATATACATGTATATATTTAACCCTATTTCAATTATTTGTTCAATCTAAAACATCATCTACCATGACCTATAATGTTCTATTAAATATGGTGACAATAAAATTTTTTGTTCTATTGGATAAAAATATATATCAAACTCTATATTACAATAAGGGGTACCATCACATTTTCAAAAGGAGAAACATAAAGACACATAATGAAAACTATAGTAACAAGACCAAATGTGTCCCTATTGAATTAAATAAAGAGAATTCTATTTTAAAATATTATATCATCAAATCCATATGTCAAATCAGACGATTATTTTCCCAAAAGTGAACAAAAAATTTTTGTTTAAGATAATTAAACATATATTTCCCATGGAATAAATTTATTGAAACAAAAAATATAATACAAAATATACATTCTAATGATGATATAATATATTTTTACAATAATAAAATCAATCTTCCCAATAAATCATGGCCACATTGTAAGCTTACATACTCAATAAAACACATTAAAATAAGATCATTCTTCATCTTGAACTATGAATTTCAATGGTACATGAAAATTCTCCATCGTGTTCCCCAATATATTGACATTGGAATTTAAAATAGTTTAATGTCAAACATTGTATATAAATATATTTTTTTTCATTAATTAACGTTTTTTATTCACATAATAATGATAAAAACCTATACATAAATACATGATAGGTTTATATGTATCCAAAATTCATTTTTTTATTGTCCATTACATTCCTAATGATCAATTTTAACTTTTATTGATTTAGGTATAAATTTTCCAATTAATTATTTATTAATTTTTTTAATTTATTTTAGACTAGACAAGAAATATAAATATTTTTTCTATCATGATATTGGTAAAAACTAATTTTTTTATAAATTATAATAGTATTTTTATCATATTGTGTTCTTACAATTTTTCATCCCCTAATGGGATTGAAATAATGGTTATTTTGTATTCTTATGGTGGGTAAAATTATATAATATATGATGGTGAATTGAATATGATTCAATTTATTTATTGAGGTGGAGATACATAATTCGTGATGGTTTAGTAGGATAAATTTATATAAATATTTTTTATTAAAGAATCTAAAATAATAGGAAAATTCATGTTCTATTGTGGTATTATTAATTGTATAGAACAAATCACTTTTATATACAGAATGATGTGGTTTTAAAAAATATGGATCTGTTCCAATTCATGAGGAATGATTAATCTATTATTGTTGATAATTATTTGATTTTGGAGTCGAAATAAATTTTTATTTTGAGGATGTATGATTAAAATTTACTTAATTATTTGGTTGTGGTCATAGAATGTGGGGTAGCTATATATTGTAATTATTTTCGATATTGGGTGTTTTTATGATGATACTAATAATTATTATACTAAAAAATTATTTATATCAATGAATTAGCCCATATCCTATGATTTTGTGTTACTCGTTATATTGTGTATTTTAAATTATTTTTTATGCACAAACACAATATGTGGGTAAATATAACAACACACATATCGTGTTTTAGGTTCAATTTTCATTTCCCATCTTCTGTGATAGATATTTCAGGGATGGACAACCACACACTATTCATGTAATCCCATTCATGAATAGTAAAGGTTGTGTGGACTATGATTTATATTGTATTTATTTTAGGGACTTTTGGTGGAATATATAGAATTATTTGGGAATGAGGGTTATTTAATCCAATGTTACATACAATATAATGTTGTGTAATGATATTCTAGTAGTATATAGCTATGATAAGAATTAAATGTATGAGGATATATGGTTAGTGTTGTGATACAAATTTTGGGTTATATGTTATGTTGTGATGTGGTTATAAAAGTATGGTTTGTTACAAGATTATAGTCATTATGGAGTGATAAAAACTAGTATAAGGGGAAGTTGTTATGAGGATACCTTAATATATATTAACAGTATAATTAAATTTTTATATTTCTATATTTATTTTCAGAGTGAACTACATTCCATATTTCATTATTATGGATCTTTTATACATAAAATGTTTGGTTATTATTTATTTATGGAGTCATTAGTATTATTCTTTCATATTTTCAAAATATGGATTTTGATACATGTTGATAAATTCTTTTAGTTTAGTTGTAACCGATAAAATCACAATTTAACCATTTGAATTTATCAAATACAAACAAAAATACAATAATTAAATAAAAGTACACATTTCACATTTAAATGGATTAAAATCGAGGCTCATAATGCCCAATGGTGATATGTTTTTCAAAGGCCCAGTATGAATAAGGGAACAATTACAAAGGATTATTTGTTTACCACCAAACAATATTTATTGATCCACCACTAAAAATAGTCACATATTTATTTATCATCATAGATTATAATGGAGACATATCAACCAATAATCAATAATGAGCACTAGAGAGAAGAAAAATAAAACCCTAAATTCGAAAACCACCACCATGGAAAATAAATTACATTGATATTAAGTCACCGGTGGTGATGTAACACCTGTGACTCTCATCAAAACTCAAATCTATTGAGACATTTAATTAAACCTGATTGGACAAAATAAAATTTAATTTTTTTCATTCATAATGACTCATACGAAACACATCACCTTGAAAAAAATACTTTTAATTTTGTAAATATGATTGAGCCATAACATCAATCCATAGTTTCAAATTCACAATTTATTCATCCTTCTTCTTAAGATCCCACCCTGATGCTGATAACAGTCAAAACCCCTAATGGGACGATTAAAAATTTAATTTTTTTAAAAACATTGAGAAATATTTATGAAAAACCAATCAAAAATGAATCACAATTAAGAATAATCAAACCCACACTCTTAATACAGAAGGATAAAAATAATTACCATCACATCACAAAAAAAATTTAGATAGACTAACACAACTCTATGGTATAAGAAATGTGTCAATACTAATATGGATTATTAGTTATAGGAAATTAGATGATCCATCAAGAAAACCATAATTAGAAAATGAAATTCTACTAAATATAAAATATGAACCCTTAATAAGAATGGTTCACAATATCGAACCCTGTAGAAAAATGAGGCATAAATAATGACAAATAGTATATACCCTAATGAAATTAGTGGAGAAAAAGGAATCAATTTCCAAAAAAACAAATTAATTAAAATGGTAAATGTTATTGAAACATTAATTAATCATGGGAAGGATAAAAATAATATTAGTATAGGAAAGGAAGAATATATGGGAGTCATCATGGATGACAAATGATGATATCCCCTCTCCACGCTACTACCAAGAGAGAACCCTACTATAGATAGAGTGGATGTGTGGAGGAGTGTTTCTGATGGATCATATTTAATATATATTTATTAATTTAACTATGTTATAAATAATATATTACTATAAATTATCATGTTTTCATAAAAAATTATGATATAATTTACAATCTTGTAATATGGAGCTTCATTTATTCATAGATTATCTACGATATTGTTTTATGAGAATTTTTTTTAAGACATGTTCTTATTAGAAATTTATTTAATTTTTGTATTTCTTTTATTTTATATAATATAGTGAGTAAAATTTTCTGTTCATTTTTCAGTTTTTAGATTTTATCTTCTAAATTATTCCTTTTATTTTTATTTTATGACTATATTGGTAGCCCTTAACTCACGGCCTATTAGAAGAAGTATTTGAAGGTAACCCATACGTTCAATACTTACCAAATAATGTTTATAGGGGTTAAATGTCATAAAACGCTATATCTAGATATAATTTTATTAGTACTTATTAAAATTAATGTCATTATATACTCATGGTTTACTATAATTTATATTAGTTCTACATTTTAAATTAGAATACCATTTAGATGGTTCGGAAATTATCCTTTCCCAAACATTACATATCCTTTAAAAATAATTTAATAAATTGGAAGATACATAAGGTACCCTCGAATAGTGAAGTAAATATTATTCTTATGTCCATAAATTATAAAATGTCAAACAAATGAACAAATATACTTAATAATGTAATGAAAAATAAAATGATAAATCAAAACAGGATTTGAAGCTATCAATGTTGATATCTACTTCAACAAATTTTTATTTTAATTTTACCTAACAAAATTATGTTACCCATTTCATATATCTAATGTAATATTCCTTTGTTCAAAGACTATTTATAAACAATCATTCCATTTATATTTTATTCTTCATGATTGTTGTAAAAAATAATTAATTAATGTTCATAATATAAATAAATACTCTATTCATGCACTCTTAAAATTAATAGTACATAATTGGTTTTTATCCACAGTAAATGATAATATATATATAGTTATAATCATAAATAGAAGATTCTAAATATTCATATTAAATAGATTACAATGACAAAACTCATATTCAATTATGTCTATCACTAATAATAACTTTCATAATTAATGAAACTATATCCCTTATGCAATATTCCATTTAATTATTAATTATAATTATTATTAATTATATTTACTTATTGAATATTAAGTTTAATTATTATATAAAAAAATTTAATTACATTTTATAGGGTTCATGTATAATAATTCTTCATCCACTAGTCAGTTAGAAAAAATGATTTCTTTTTTCCCTTCTATATGTTTCTTAGCCTCATTGGCTTAAGAAAACAATACTATTTGAGTACATGAAATCTCCAAATTCATTATTATATCCTCAAATGTTTCTTTAATAAATTTTTCATCGATAATACATAACAAAATAATGACTTAATATTCTGTGATAAGATTCATTTGATCAACCTGATAGATTTATCATTCAGTATTTATTTATTAACATGATTCAGATAACTTCTTGATTGAATAATGTTTCTATATCGATACTCCATTTTTAATTTAAAATATCCTCTTTATTTATTAGAATGATCATACATTAAATCAATAAGAATATAACGTAGATTTTTTCCGCATTTATATTCACAACTGGTTTAGTTTCTTAATAATTCTTCTCATTTAAAAGTTTTCCATTATTCATTGTATAAATTAAAGCAATATAACAAATAATATTATCATTATATACAATGTGCTCTATATCATTCAATTATATAAAAATTAGGACATTCAAAGGAAAAATATTTGATTTTCTTATATATTTGATTTAGTTACTTTAATCATCAATTACATATATTATTCTCTGGTGATTATTCACAAAAATTATTTTATTTAAATTACTTTCTAGATGTTTAATCCTTATTGTTATCTAATAGATAGTTAACCTACCCAAAATAAAAATTCTCAATAAATTTATTATGAAATAATTATTTCAAAATATATAGAAAACAAATTGTAAATATATTAGAAAACATCACCCTATGTATTATAATAAATGATGAAGGATTTTGATTATACCCTTTTCCCATGATATGAGGGAAGTAGTTCACATGTTTCCTCATTCCAGTGAAAATAAATATATCAAGAATATGAGTAAAAGTTAACAGTAATTCAACCCTACAAAAATAAACTATTAAGGGTTATTTTTTACATAATTAGAGAAATATTATATAAAATAAATTAATATCTCAGTTTATTGAAAAATGATTCTTTCCATATCCCTTAAAATTTTAGGTCAATAAATATCGATTTTTAATAATACTATATATATCACATATGATGTGATCCATATTTATATAACGGTAAAATTATCATTTTATAATATGTGGTCTATCTGTAAAATTATATGAATCTTGAGAAAAAATTATATAAGATCATTAGTTTTATTTTAAAGTACATTATTTATTTGATATGTTTATTTTTCAAATAATGATATAAATTATAAAAATTATCATAAAATATAATTGAATCATAGTGGGGATTATTTAAATTCTATAGGTTAGGATGTAAAACCCATTCCGTGATCCATAAATGGGGAGTGTAGTGTCGTGTCTCTTGATATAATTTTGGGTATTAAGAAATTCAGATATAAGGAATGATTGATTTTTATTTATGTGAATAGGGTTTTCATTGTATTATCTATATTATAATGTTCTTTTATTTATAAAATGAAATTTTTATAAATATTTTATTTTTTGTTAAAACATTAATTTAACTATTTTTGAATAATCTATTCAAGAAGTGTAGAAAATAATATATTTTAGAAAATAGGGTAATTTTATCTAATCATTACATAATGTATTGTGTTTTATTCTATTCGTTATATGTATAGTAATAAATAAATGGATTTTGACCATTATAATTATATTTTTATAAAAATTATTGATTTATGACTGATTTATTATTTTTAATGGCTTATAACCATGAATAATAATCCTTATTCAGTTAATATATATACTTAATCATTTAACATATTTGTTGTAGTGTGAACCCTAAATAATTGTAATATTAATGATTTTATGCATTGATTATTATCCAAATATCATGATAGTGTTTTAAATTTTATAAAAATTTCATTGATATATAATTGTATAAGTACTATCAATATTTTAATAAATAATAAAATAGATAAGAATATATAATAACAATAATGGGAAATAATGTACTGTGTGAAATAAAATCTGAATATTTTACTAATAATTTCACAAAAAATATAAAGATATAAATATTGTTCGAGGAATGACAACAAAGATTGATTAATTTTGCTTTTATTTGAATAATACTTGTAAAACTTTATATATTCACATTGATTATAATCTATTATTTTTTATGGAATATTACTTAAATATGATATATATATATATATGTGTGATTATTTGTTACATAAATGTTATTTTACAATACATTAACATAAATAGTCATTTAAAAAATTGTTGATAGTTAAATTTATATATGAAAACATATTGACAAATATGAACCTCCCTATAATATATTTATTATTATATTGCGTTATGGAAGCATATATTAGATGATATTATTGCTCATATAAATTAAAATCTATAAAAAATCATTTATAATTCATTCTTGAATATTTTTGTAAAATTTTTCTATTATGGATAGTTATAAAACATTTACAAGTTTCGCAAGCTTATCAAATTGAATAAGATTTTGTTTTTATAGATTATGTTGCAACAAATATCTATATATTAGAAAACTAAAATTCTAAAATTTTGACATATAATTAGTCCAACATGAAAATTTTCTACATATAATCAATTGGTCTCAAATAATTCTTTCTTCGTGATGAAATTACTAATGGGAATCATCAAGCCATCATATATTATAGATATATAACATTGTTTATAATGATTAAATATTTATATTTCAAAAATAATTATCTAAATTTCATGAATCCCCAAAATCCCATTTATTATAACACAAATATTCAACCAATATATTTATCATTCATATAGATAAAAATTAGGATTCACATTTAATAGGAAACAAAAATACCCCACCACTACATTGTGATGACTTATATTATCATTAAAATTGTCCCATTAAAATTAAATATACACTACATTTCAATGGTTGGGACATGTATGGGTAGGGAATAATTGTGATTTAGACCATTCGCCAGCAATTTTACCCTCATCCAACACATCTAAACCGAAATATAGTTCTAACATGAATGTGATCATAAATATAATCCCATTTTCAATTTCTTTAATATTTAGAGTGTAATTGAATTTATTTAGTTTGTTTGTATTTATATGATAGTATTTTTCAAATATTAATCAATTATAAATAAATAACAATTAATTTTTCAATATTTAGGATATATTCAACCATTATTAACTCTACCCTACCAAATGAATCCCTATTCACTACATTGGATTGCATTAATTATATAAATAAAAAATTTGTAAGACATGAAAAATAATTTTATTATTTTAATTAAATAATAATAAATTTAGAACCACTATTTTTGGAACATCAAATTATTTACAAAAATAATTATTATTTTCTAAATTTGATAAATATTATTGATTTTTTGGATTCCATAGTGATCAATATTGTATTATCAATCAAACACTATGTTTTATCATAGTCACGAAATTATTCAATACAATAATAAGAAGATATAAATTAATAATATAATTTAAATCCCATATCTCATCAGATTAGTGGATTTCGATAATCAAGTGTAAAGAGGTAAATGTCTATCATGTTTTCAACAACTAAAACATTATTTTTTACATGTTGTATTTATATACGATATTTTAAAAAATATAAATTTTTTCCATTCATATCTATGATAAATTAGTCTTACACTATATAATTTGACACCAAATTTACATTATATTGAATGAAACCATTATTATTATAAACATAAAATAGTATAAAAAATTAATTTTGTATTATTATTTGATGTGATAAAATTTTCCAAAATATTTCATTCTATGTAATGTTATTTTTTAGATTATACTATTTATAATTATTTTCCACTCAAATCTCCTCTTTTCATGTTTCCTTAAAATACTTTTTTATCCATTTATATGAAAACACTCTTGATATGTTGTAGACAAATGATCCGAATCAATATGAATGGGTGGAAAAGTGTTTAAAAATGAGAAATTAACTATTTAACAACTACTCCCTTATCAATCCTAAATATCATTCCATAAAATATTCTTTCTTGATAGATTTGGGGAATTTTAGAATTTATCATTATTTCTTATTCCAAGTTAAATTATTTATTGTGTTATATTTTATATATGGAAGTTTTCTTTTCTTCTCTTTCACTATAACAATCATATTGAATAAAAATAATATCTATTCCCTATCGAATCAAATTCTTTTCTCGACTTTTAAATTTTATTTTCAAAACATAAAATAAACCTCTAACAAGAAATATCAATATATGAAAAATATTTGGACTCCAAAATATGTAACATATATTAAAATTATTTAGATATGTTGTCACTCAGGACTACCATTATATTAATATATATTATCATGGAAATAAATTGTGAATAATTAATCAATATCAAATTACTACAACTGAATTTGATTATTTTCCATTGTATATCAAATAAACATAGCATGAATACCGTATTAATTTATAATTATCTATAATAAACAACCTAAAAAATTTCTACACCCTTCTAGTTCAGGTCTCATAAAAAAAGATGATGTTTTATATTTTATAACCATGATATGACACAATTTTTTTTAGTAATGGCCTCATATAACATAATGAATTCCCCTTTTATATCAATTTTATTACTATATACTAGTAATGACATCTACTATCAACCATTGGTGGTTTTAATTTTGTCCAGAAAATATTTCAACAATTTTCAACTTTTCAGTTTATAAAATTAAAAATATGATCTATACATATATATATGAAATTAAAAAATTAAATGGAATAGTCATTCATTAATTTTGATTTTGATTTAAATGATATTATTTAAGTTTAACATAGTATTTAATTAATAATTTTTTAATTTAATCTTTCAATGAAGTAATGAAACTAATGAATTAAAAGATGATCATTTTTATGATGAAGTCAATGTAATATATAAAATCTCTTGTTTTATATCATTGAATAATTCAAACTTTTATAAAAATAATATAATATTTGGGACACAATTAATAATTACCAATAAGGATGGGAATTACATAAAAATTTCAATATATAAAATAAAGACTAATAATTGTTATTTATTAGTATTTAATATATATGGATGTAACTAAAATATATTCAATATATTCACCCCTTAATGTTTTAGAAATTTTGTATAAATCATTTTTTTATGATCAGCGCCATTAAATTAATTATTTGCATGATCCTTGGAAGATATGAGTTTTTGGGCTTCTAATTCAATATAATTCCCCTTAAGAATATTAAATTTATTAGAATAATATTCTAATTGGGTGGAAATAATAACTATAATATGAAATGTGGATATTATATGGACAAACAATTCTCATGTTCGAACCATACAGTTATATACATACTCATCCTTTGGAAATTTCATTCTATAATGGTCCCCTAATATGAGGTATATTTTGAAGATATTGTGTTGAAAATGAATTATCCAAACCACTAACTAAAATAGACCAATAAATTATTAATTCAATTATTTATAAATAATTAGGGATAATACTCTAAAACTAATGGAGAGAAAATATTGGTTGGTTAAAAAAACAATCCCATCAACAAGTAAATACTAAAAAATAAAAAAAAAATTCTATTTCATTATTATTTTTAGAGATAAATATAAATGTACTCCAAAATCATTTTTTCATGTGAAGTCCACCCCAAATGTAATTATACTTCTATAAAATTCCCCTCTTAAGCATAAAAATATCCACGTGAAAATAAAATTTTCTAAAATGAATAAATTATGTGATCCTTTGAATCAAATTATACATATTATGTTTTATAAAATAATAATATCTATAATGAAATAACTTAAAAGTGATCATGATATATAATTTATTAATAAAAATAAAAACACATCAAGTTATTAATTAATATCATAATCATGTGAACCAAATAACTCAACATGGGATTTCATATAAGGAAATGGTTCCCACAATAGCCATATTCGATATGATAAACCATATGGAAGAAATTTATTAAAATTCATTCAATATAAATAACCAAATAAATGAAATAATAAATGAACCACATGATGTTCAATTAACTCAATGTTAGGGTTATATTAATAATTTGATTCCTAATATGAGTTCTTATATAAATATGATTCCTAACTCTTTTTTCTCTAAATTTTATTCCAAACAATTTTTGACTGTTGGAATTATTTTTCAATTAATGATTTGGGGAACAACACATTTATAAGTTTATAATAAAATTTCTAAACAGTGGTAATTATTTGGTATTCCATTTTTTATAAAATAAAATGATAAATGATAAAATAAATTTTTTTTCACATCAACGATTATGAGTATGTAGTTTTAAAAAAATGAAAACATTAAATAATAAACATTATATTCTATATTTAGTTTCAAGGATTAAAATTTTATTATTTATGTTATACATAACAACACCGTGATAGAGAAATAATATATATTATAATCATCATTAAATAAAATATTCATTAAAAATAATATAAATAATTCTAGAATTCTAGAAGACAAATTTCCCTAACATTCATTGAGATGGTAGAGAAGAATCTATAATATCTAAAATTATAAATTTGGGGAGAGATATTGTTTATTGTTAGAACCATGTATAAATTACTATAAGGATTATTTTAATGATGAAAAAGGAATAATTTTATATTATTTTATAGTGATATTTATGATACATTGACTATATATATTTTTAAATATAATATAAAATACTCCTTACAAATGATATGTAAGTGTAAAATCACTTAATTTATATGTGTGCAATAAAATTTGATTAACTATAGATGGTGAATTTTATGTAATTTGTTTTTTAATGTGTTTATGGTGATGATATTATTAGATATAAAACTATATCATGGAATAATATATTGATGTTTTTTAAATTTTCCCAAATAATTAATGTATATTATACAGTAGGCATATGTATTTCCATAATGATAATCATTATTTATAATTATCATACAATTATAGATAAAAGAAATTTCAACATTATCCATAAATATTTTAAATTAAATGTGATCCAAGTGTTTGTAATTGTTTTTCATATATCCATATTTATTTAATTTTTTGACAGTTGGGTGTTATTAGTAGTGTTTTCATTCGAGGTTTTAATTGATATATGATTATTTTGGTGTATTTTAATCTCAATTTTTTGTATAAAGATAACATAGTATCATTATAGTACATTATTTTAACAATATCTGTTAATGATGAATATCCTTATCTATTTGGATACATCCTCATACCAAACAAGTCATACTAAAGAATTTGGTACATCGAATTTGAATGATATTACCTATAATTGTGAATTTAATGAGTTATATTGAGACATTTTTTATCAATATCCTTTTTGGATAATGTTAAAAAGTAATAATCCTTAACAATTATATAATTTTGAATATAAATATGTTAATATCATTAGTTATAATGGATATTTCAATTGTTTTTTTTTCATGTGGTTAAGTTTAAAATGAATGGAATGAATTTTGTAAAGATATTGAAATCAAATTTTCTAATATAATGGTATTTTAATATTTTGATTATGGGTTCAAGGATGTATTAAATTAAGGTAGAAGAATTATTATTGTGGAATAAGAAAACACTAATGATTTTGTGAATCTAAAGAACCTATAATGAGGCTTATATCTTCTAATAGATAATGAATTATTTGGTTGATATGATAAATCACACTAATATTTATATGAAGAATATATTAATGAGTAATGTATTTATATTGTGGAAATTATTTTATTTTATTATATTTTAATGTTAGATGATTAATGATCACATAAATTGAATTTCAATTATTTAATGATAGGTTGGATAGTTTGTGGTTATCAGTAGAATTATATTATAGTAAATGTTGTAACTCTCATCACTCACTAAATATGTTTCAGTTTTTGGCCATGTATTTTTATAGTGAAGTGAAAATATTTATACTATTTCATATATATTTTATATCATGTAATTAAAAGGGTAATTTATAAAAATAAAATTGACGAATTTATAGAAATCACATATACTGTTAAGGGTAGAGGGAATCCCATATAATGGTATAATTAGAATAATGGAAAATGAAAGGAGATGATAGATAAGAAAAAATTTCATTTATGGTGTCTATATACATAAAAATTCTATTTATAACAGAATTTGAGTTAATTTTATAATGAATGAGGGGTTTTTTTGGAGACTAGACATTGTATTTTTCATTACCAAATATTATATGAGAAGTAATTAGTGTTCATATTATTATACATATAAGATCACTTCTGTCATTTCATTTATGTTATAGGGAATAACATTATTAAGCACATATTAGGAAATGTATTAGTGAAATTATTTATACATGTTATATGAAATGGAACCTTCTAGTTGGTGGTTTTCCATGATATTTAGAAAGTGATGTTTTTATTTTTGTCTATTGAATGAATGATTGATAGTATATTAGAAACTGTGAGGAATGTTGTTGTTTTTTGGATGAATTCAATTTACATTTTAAATCTACATGATTCAAGCTTTTATAAAACCACTATATATGGTTCATGTAAAATATATAGGAATCCATTTTTCTACAATGTATTATATGAATAAACATTTTACCAAACATGATGTTTGGGATGGTAGATTCGTGCCAATATAATAAGTTCCTAACTCTTATTGGTTGATCATACATTGATTTTATGTTGGAAAAGGAAGAAAATATATAATTTTAATGGAATATAGAACATAATATTTATGTAGAATAGATAATGAAACTAATTAACCATTAAAAAAATGGATTCTATCATTACTATTAAATAGTAGAAAATGATGGGCTCATGAAACATATATTTTTCAGTATATATTTTTGGGGGTTTTGTTTTTCTCATTTTCATAACAGATCATGGCATTATGTTTCCCACAACATGGATTTGATAGTAAAGGTGTTTGAAATGACCCCTCCCTACAAGGTGTACCCCTCATGGGCCAAAAATGTGAGAATGGAGATAGTGGAACCCTGAGGCCCGCCTTTAGTAGACCTCAGGTTGGCGGCTGGAATCAATGGTATAATAAAAACACAAATGGGAGGCATTTTCCTCTAAGGTAATACATGAATAATAGAGAAATATGAAAAACTCAACCAACTCCAACTCAAAATAAAATAAAAATGAAATACCATGTACAGATACACGATGTCCAAAAAAACTACTACAAGATGAAGGGAAAACTGCAAGTACCAAAAGAATGTAAAACTGGAAGCAACCATGAAGCCAGAACAAATCCTACAACACCAAGAAAATATTATCCTGGATAATCTCTAACCTGCTTCACGTGACCTAAAAAATACCTTTATATATACATAGGGTTAGTATTACAATATACATAGTATGATATTTCCAGAACCCTCTCATTCCAAAATAATAGAAGCATGATAAAGCACAGTGAACCACAATGGTTTGATGCTTTTCCCCAATGTCACACGTTCTAAACATCTCTCTCCAATAATAATTTCTCATAGACACCTTGGTGAACCACAAAAATATACACCATGTGCAACACAACCACTAAATCCACATAAAGAAATTAACCAGGTAATTTCTAGGAGACACCACAAATGGTATAATGTTTATCAAAGGTCAGGTATTAAACCTCAAGACATTATAGCCCATACACTATGTAAGGATCCTCAATCCATTGCAGCCTATACATTTTTTACCTATAATAGATTATACGATACTATATCAGTAATATATGAGGGTTAATTACCAAAACCCATTAAATCCCTCAACAAAAATATACAGGTAAAACTAACCATTGTGCCTACTAGAACTAGTAACTACCAAGGTAAGAGAGCTGGGAAAAAGGAGGTAGTCATCCATCCATCATCCTATTAGAATTTTGGGGGAAATAAACCTCATCAAGGTTCAAAATCTTCTGGGTGTCTGTTTTTCTAACTTATGGGGTGGATTAGAGTATAAAAACACAAAAAGTACGGAATATAATATTCTCACAACCACTCTACACGAATATCCAATTCTTAGACTCAATTGTAGGTAATGTCTCTCGGACTCCTGGCTACCACTACTAAGACTTGGAATCCTATAAGGACACAACCATTTAAATATTTTTATTACATTACATCATTCATTTTTTTTATCATTTTCATTTTTTTTAATTATTTCATTATTCATTAATTAAACATTAACAATTTCACATTATATTTCATTATCGTCACACCCAATTTACACTATTCTTTTAAATTGTAACCTTTTCATTGCATTACACCATGGTCCAACCCAATGGGTTAATATCATTTACTCAATAATTTATTAATAACATTATTATTTTCTCATATTCCCATGAATTATAGAAAAACATTTTTTGCTGTTATACATAATTAGGCTCAACACGGTGAGTGGATGAACTACTAACGAATTCCATTCCCCATTTGATAGGATAGAAGACCCATCCATCCATTAGAATATAAGTAAAGAAAGAACATGTCATACCTTATGCGACTTCACATCTTTTGGAAGGATGGTAAGAAAGACTATATTCCTTAAGGAGTGTGGGAAAGAAAGAAGATAAACAACCAACCATATCCATCATGTTTCCAATCATTCACATCAAACTTGTTTGATCATATCCAGTGTCCTCTCTGACACCATCATGTATAAACTGATGTATATTACCACTATAGGTATCAATTACTACTAGAACCAAGTGGCCTCCTCCCCCCCCCCCCCATATCACAACAACTTTCCAGGATCATATCATAGCATAAGAACCATGAATCAACAACATATAAACATGGATCATGGCCTTTAAACAAGGCATCCAACATTTATTCACAATGATCACTCATGGATCCAAATCACAATGCATTGGTCCTTAGAAGAAAGAGGGTACCTAAGACCCCAATCATGCATTTTATTTTATCAAACAACCAGTTTTTTAGTCTATCTTGAATTAACCAGTTCATTATTAGTAGGTTTTATCTATGGGATGCCATGAAAGAAAGCTACCACAGTTATCCCAATAACCAATCATGCATACTTCATCAATTTGAATATCATTAGATAACAAAAAACCATATTCATTTTTCTATGTCATTATCTATGGTAAAATAATTATCAATTAATTATGCCTTTATTGTCTTTAAAACATTCATCAAGAAAAACATGATAACAAAAAAATCATAAATATCACACTATCTAGAAAATAAAGAGGAAAATTGTTATAACCGTGAGAAAAAAAACTTGTGATCATATGAATTATTTTAATCATGTTAAATTATTTAGTTAGGTAAATTCAATTATGATACTAAGGCCTAAAGCATGATAACTCTACAATTGCACATATAATTGTATGGAAGTAATGATTCCCATACCTCAAAAGGTTTCTTACGTTTTTGCTCAATAAAAGATAAATCTAAAGGATCAAGATCACCATACCCACCACAGGAGAATCCACCTGAGGATGTTGGACACAACCACATCAACACCAATGAAAATAAACTTCCCTAGACACATAGAGATCAACCATTATTGCATGGAAATGAGAAACATGGGAAAATAGGTCGAAGAATACCATATAAAGGACATAGATCCTACCTCGGATTGATGAAAAATTGAAGAAGGAAATAGTGAACTTCTCTATTATAAAGTAATCCCAAAATATTGATGAGGGAGCCACTTGATTCAATTGTTGTCTAATTGGGTTGCGCTCAGTCCACACGGTTTGAAAAAATATAGTGGTTGGTTGTCTTTAGAGCACCTAATGGCAGGGCAGTACATGACTAGTACCTCCTCGTCAGACCGTGCACCATCTCAAGGTGAAATACGTCAAAAAAGGCATTGCCTCATTTATTGGTTTTTTTAATCTCAAATGGTACTCATCGTCTTCCCCATGGTTACATTGTGTAGCCCCCCTATTTTCATATTCTCGTGATTAAACTCCACCATGTTTCCTCCCAGCCTTATCTGAGAACCTTGGTCTTCAAAAAAATGCACAGGGTTGATCCATACTGATCAATCCCATGTCAGTGGGAGATTTATTACTGAGGTGGTAGTTTGATATACTCAAAACAATATTCTAATTTCTAGATATGGATAAAAAAGATAATGAATGTATATTGAGATGATTTAAGGGTAATAATTATTTAGCATATTAATGATTTTATTTTTTTATGTTCTAATCATTGAATTTGATAAATTTATTAGGAAAATAAGAAATATTGTAAAAATTGGAATATCAGAGAGGATAAATAAGTTACTTGTAGAGGAGTATATATGAATGATCATTCATGATTGCATTCATATTTATTTTTTGATTAAAGATCTGTGTTTTAAACCCCAAATGGAATATATAGATCCATTGACATTGAGGGAGTATAATAATTCAATAGAATGTTGGATTGGAAGAATGATACAATCTAGCAATATCAGTGTCATTTTCATAGTCCCCATTGCCCATGTTAATTCCATAGAAATGGAAGATTTATAAACCATGTACTCTACATGAAAAAAATGAAATATAAAAATATGACATTATATATATTATGAGTATTATTATATTATATATTATTCAAAAAATAATGAATATATACATTAGAATATTGATAATTTGAAAAAACCAAAACTAAGTAGATTTTGATGGTGTGTTAACTATTTTTTCTAGAGATATCATAAGATATTTGGTATGTCTAAAATATATAGTAACCTAGATTTATTTGCGTAATACATCATTATTGAATTCCCCAAAATTTCATGTTAGTTTAGGCGATAAAAATATTATTATATATACTCCATGAAGTGTTGTTTCTAATGAGATTATAGACTATGAATTATTTTTGGATGTCATGTAAATTTTTTACAAAGATTTATATAATAAAATCATATGATATAGTGATATATTAGGTTATGAAGATATGTTAAAAAATATAAAATTGATGTCTATTATATTCCTCATATAGATGATGGAGGTCTGGATATCCATGTGAAGAATGAATATATGAATTATTCATATAAGTTAGTGCAATATCTTTCCACTATCTTATTTTATAGTGAAGAGGAAGAGGGTCATAATAGCCTTAAGTGATATCCTGATGATGCCAAAGTATATAAATGAGTGTGATGGGATTCCAAAAACATTGGGGGATGGTTTACCCTTTAAAAATAAAAAACTCAAAAAATGATATGAATCTAAACACACAACAATATGATGGATGAGATGAATGAATTAATATATAAAAGAAACCAAATGAAATTCTAATACAAACAACACTATGAGTCACAGTGGAAACCAAAACAAATATCATATTTAAATGCAGAAACAGAACCCAAAAAAACTCAAAGTCTCTAAAGACACCAATTCAAAATATCCTAGATTGATTCAATATCCCACACAATAAGGAAATATCTTGTATTAATTATGAATAAATATATAAATGAGATTCTTTTCCTTTACTTGTGTCTTAATATATCACATCTAAAAATGAATCGATGTTCCCATATAGGTGGTGAGTAAAAAACATAGTAGTATTTCCCCAATGAATTCAAAACACATGATACTAAGAAAGAACATGTTATAAAATTTATATAAATCAATTTAAAACAATTTAAAATATTTTTATCAAAAACAAAATAATTTGAACACCAAAATTCTTTTGTAAACTAAAAATATTTTTCATTGAAAGAACCCAATCATGTATTTCAAATGATTAGTCAAATCTGTTTTGAATGACTGATTACATTCTAAATAGTCACACATTAATTCCCAAGTGATAGTTAAATAAAAATTATAGGTCCCCTATCAATCTATGAATCCATTTATACTTAACCATAGAACATGTTCTTCAATGGAACACACCCCATAGATGGATCCACATCAATGAGATTAAATATGTACCTGTAATTCATGAAGAATACAATTTCCAACTAATTTTTCTAAAAAAAAATCTAATTTTTTTTTATTAAAATAACAACTTAATTAATAAACCATATTATAAAATCCCCATGAAAATATTATTTTACAAATCATGTTGCACAAAACAAAAAATGTTCACTACTTCTATAACAATAACTAAGATGGTTTTCCATCATGTTTTTCAACTCAATTTCTCCATTAAATTATTGAAATTTGAGAATTTGAAACCAAGAATTCTTTTTCGAATAATATGGAGTTGATAATGATGTAACCTTATTCTCAAACAAAAGAGTGGAATGAGAATGGAACATAACTCTAAAAAATGTCTTCAAAATCCATGAAGCATCCTCCGATCTTCTTCCCATTACCAAAACAGCCATATGTCAAAATTATTATGATCAATAAATAAGAATATAAAACACAATATACTAGATTCATGAATCCTGGACTTGTTAAAAGTATAAAAATATGGAAAATAAAAAATGTAATAAGAGACTATGGAAATATAGTGTCCATCACACATTGATTCTCTAATGGATTGCTACCAAATTAAGTGAAAACGTATCTACAACCATTGCATGTAGTGAAAATTTTCATAGGGTAGGTTGAGGGGGGAAAATTAATTTATGATGTATTCCTAGTTACATCCACAAAATACGGATCATTTTTTTAGTTTTTCAAGTATAAGGTTCATGGTTAGGAAATCCTTGTGCTAACCATACACTAGCCGCTTCCAGCGAACACCACTCATGTGATTAGATAAAATAGTTTGGAAAACTATGTTACAACACTAATAAGCCCCTCTATACCACATCACATGGTTTTTCATGGGTGGGTGAATGGTTTACCCAAACCACGAACATAACCATCAACCTACCGTGTGCCCACTATTTCAGTTACAAGATTTCCTAGGAGGTGTTTAACGTTTTATACACAACATGACCAAATTTTTAATCTAAAAAAAGTCCGAAAAAACATAAAAAACACTTCCAAGACACTCCAATATTAACCGAATTAAATATTATAAATAAAATAAAAACAATTATTGGACAATTATGTACAACTATGGGTACAAAATTCTCCAAAACATTGGTATTTCCATCAATAGAATGTTTAAAACCACCATTGGACTCAAATAGTTTCGGTCATTTATCAACCATATCCTTCTCATGCTCCCATGTTTTTCCTAAAATTGTTTTCTCTTCAATTAATAATATATTACACCAATTTTTTTGTTTAATGGTATTCCCTTTCAAATCCAAAATTCATACTATTACATAAAGCACTGTAGAATATGACTATAGGTCATCATAAAATCATCAAATTTCATATTTTGGATCACATTTATACATATTTAAAAAAGATATGTAATGAAACGTATCCACTAAACATAACCATGGTGTAAATTCCAACTGATATTACACCTCACCAAATTATTAATTATTCTTAGAATGATATATGTGTAAAATAGATAATTTTCCCATTCTTCCCAAAGAAACTATTCGCAACCCTTGGAGGTATTCTCATGAAAAATTTGTTACTAACTGTTATGAAATTTGTCAATCGATGATGATCCCAAAATGATTTTGGATAACATAGTGTAGTCACTATTATCTTTATAATAAACTGAATCTTCTATGTTTTCTCTTGAGAATGGAGTGGTCTAACCAGTGATATATCACCATCTTCCACCATTTTTTTGAATGATATGAATTACAATACAATGGATCACTATGAGAGATATGTATCATTATTTGATAACATTTTTAATAGAACTCCACAAACTATATGTTATGCTTTAATTAGCCATAAAAATACATTACACAATCCCTAATCATGTCTAACCTTGTTTTGAATCACCGATCCTGTTTTTCCTACATTTCTGTATTATTGGACGTGCTTATAGTCAACTGAGTCAATATGGATGGTCGTATATATTTCTAATAATGAGACATAAACCTTGGATATCAATTCTATAGCATCATAATTGGAATTCCATTCTACTTTACCACATCAATGATATACATTTTTTACATTTCCTTCAATGTATTGGATTTTCAAATAGGGATACAATGAATTTTTTTTTGAGATGATCCACTATCACCCATGTAACATTATGTTTATGAAAATTCCATGGAAGACCTGTTATAATATCCATAGCTATATTCTCCCATTTCCAACTAGTAATATGTAATTACTGTAACATAACCACAGAAATCTAGTTCTCAAAATTAAAATACTAATATGTTAGTTGTATCACAACAACATAGAAACTTTTCTTCTAATTACATATAATGAATATTGTGATTTCTGTGCCTTTTTCATTATTCATATTTGAGGATAAAAATTCAATTTCATTATGGCAGTAACCATAAATATGTTCCTCTTATAATGTTTTTGTTATGACCATATGATCATAGAAACACAACATTGATCCACTATCAAGCATTCATCCCTCAATTGTCTCCCCTTAATTGAGTTCTGAGCACATTAGAACAAATTTAGAATTATATTTTTGTTCCTATAAAACACTATGGTATATTAAGTATTAGAAGAAACTATAAAGAAAATTGTAATAGTATAATCATATTCATAATCCATGTCATGTTCAGATACTATTGACATCAACTAAAATTGATATAAATTTACTTTTTCTAACTATTTATACAATTTCATACTTAATGTACCCCCACTGAATTTTTTTTACACAATTATACATTATGTGAATATCTATCGTTGGAAGATAATCTATGTATCTTATATATCAAATATTCTATTCTATTTTTGGGAAAATTAATTACCACATATTTTGATATACAAACCCCTTAAATTTCCAAAAAATTTGGAATGTTGAAAATTCATAAAATTCTAGACTATAACATGTAATTAAAATTATTGTGTTTGGTATTTTATTTCATTAAACAATTACTATTGTGATCTATATGAAAAAATATGATTTATATTGAGGATAACACCCCCAAACATAGATCCGGAAGCATCGAAATACACCACATAACCATGTTTAGATTCTAGAAATATCAATAATAATAATATTATGGGGTGACTTATAATATCGTAAAGAGCCATTTTACATTAATAATTCCTTTGGAATATAATTTTTTCCACTTCAATGTATTCACTGGTGACACGTTTCATGAATATTCATGAACAAAACATCAGTTATAACTGGTCATGCTAAAGAAACTATGTTTCAAAAAGACATGTTATATTACATTCTCTTATATCATTGACTCTTTATTTTCTATATTTAATAAAAACATAATTTTCATTTATTAACGATCTAAAAAAACATACCTCTTAAATACAACAATATTTTTTGGTGTTTCTGGCATACAAACAGTGAACCTACATGATACCCAACAATATTTACATGTTTTTCTTGTGATCATACCCTATCTATGAATACACTAATAAGTCATCCAAAAAACCACCACAAAGGAATCTATATACAAATTAAATATATACTTCATCTATTACATAATATTATCTATATAATTTGTAAATCGCTAATCCATAACCACATACAGATAATGGCTATATCAACTCCTAAAATATTTCATCAGAATACCCTCCTTACGATCCTAGGGTTGGTGATATCATAAACCGAAGTGAATTTTTGAGATATAATTCTCTCTCTTTATTTTATTCAATAATTCATCAACATATAGAGAATAATAAAGATTCATTATTTTACCTTCAATAATTTTATGATAAATACACATATCCCATGTGATCTGTTATCTATTTTGATAAAATAAAAATAGTGCTTCCCAGGATGAAGAAGTTGGCCAAATGAACCTTTAATTTCCAAAATTTCCAACATAACACTCTATTAACTTAATTATTTTACATATATGCATTAATATATTATTTTTATAGGACTGTTACTGAAAAAGAGATCATTCGTAAAATTTCATTCAATTATGGGTAGAAACTAAGAGAATTTATTGGAAAAAATGATTATACAGATAATTGTATTATGACAACCACATATTCTCAATCGCATAAAATGATTACAATGTCAATGATACCATAAATAATTATTTAGTTTCAACCACAGGTTCCATAATTCATGTTCCAAGTAACAATACATTATGGTCAACAAGAAAAATATGACTGATACCTTCACTTGATGTAAAATAAACCCTTGGTTATAATAGCCAACGTGAGTTGTGATCATTGTCATCTACCATACCAAGGACTAACTCCTATACATCCATATTATGTATTGGGAAATTATAGAAATATTCCTCCCCACCAATAGTTTTAGTAATTTGATTACATAAAATGGATCTACATTATCTTTTTAAAAAAGTTTTTTAATGTTTAAAAATTGTAGGTGTAAACCACACATGAAAACCTTGAAGATAAATATCAGAGGTGGTAATAAATAAATGGGATTCACACATATCAAAAAAATTATTCATAGGGGTTTTATTTAAATGTGTGATACAAAAAAATTTCAACGTTCTTGATTTCCTATCCATTATCTATAGCTCTAATATACACAACTTCATAATTAGTGAACTCTGATCATTATGTGATTAATGGGATTCAAAGAATCATTTATGATTAAACATTTCCACTGCTAAAAATTATTCGATTTCCATCATTTTATTGAAGCATATAATTTCATCAAAATGTGATAAAAATTTCTAGCACATAACCATTGAGAACTATGAAAATAGTGATGAATATGTCCAACCTTGTTGAAATTGGGAAATTCTCTAGGTGGTGATGAATAATATCTATTTGTGTGATAATAATAACATCTTTTAATGGATACATTATTACTCTATTTTAATGTTGGAATGTTCGTCGTATATGTCCATCTGTTTTTGTATCCTACCAGTACCTGGGAAATTGGTGTCGCTCATTCTCTCATTCCAAACATTATAGTTCCCACCATCTATTATTGGTGTCTACATACATCATCGCCCCATTCTATCGATGATTTCATTTCCCTAAACCTTTTCTCTATTGATCATATAAATAAAATAAAATAAATTATTCATGAAATTATTTGAGATATTTTATATACTCAGTGATAATTTAAAAAATGAATATCATGATGCATGAATATGTGGAAAAGTTTTTTGAAAAACTAGATGTATTCATGAATATATATATATGTGCACTCATTCCTTGGGAGGTTTTCCAAGTTCAATATGAAAAATTATGTTATTCCAGAAATCATGAATTTTAGATGATAGAATATTTATGGAAAAATTCTATTAAAATCATCCATTGAATTGGTTTGGTCTAATATATTCTATATAGTTAAATATTACCAAAATTATGCTACATCCCTAAACATGATTGTATCCAAATTGAAAATATGATTAGCTAGTGTGCATAAGATATTAAGTAATTAATTCATCAAATTCATCCATACATATTCTTTTTCAAATTCTGAATAACCCTAAATGATGGGTGGATTATACATTTGGTCTTGAATGGAATTTTCCACATCCCGTGTTTTATCCCATTTATTCTCTATATAAACTACATGAAAATAATGGAAAATAATCTGAACCAACATTTGCTTCAACTATGGCTATATTGTGACAATATTTCTAGCATACTATTTTTATTGTTTTCTATGAAGACTACCCTATTCCATTCATGAAAAGAAAAATAATACAAGATTTAGTCTCATTTACTATTAAATGAAGGATTTTGAATTTCAACATAATAAAATCAAACATATAAAAACAATTATTTCCAATATTCTTCCATATTCATTTTTGTAATATTATGCCATGATTTTCAATGTAAATCAATTTAATTTTATTTTAACAAATCAAGACCTCTTCACAAAGTAACAAATCAATAATCATAATGATGTACACATTCGTAGTGGGATTTAATTTGTATCAATGTACGTCATTCTCTTATCATTGGATAAACACTTAAAGATGATTGTGCATCACCTAGTAGTGGATATAAACACAAGTGTATCCAAAATCCATATTAAAATAAATTTCATCAATAACTAGAGAACTATTCCTATTTAATCCGTACAATTCTAGTATCGAGGATCATATCTTCTTACAAACATCCTAACTCAAGGACTGGACCAAATTGATTTATTTATTCTACGACCAAAAAAATGCTTACATTTGTAACGTCACACCCATCACCCATTGTCTTGGGAATAGGTGGATGGTTTACATGATTTTGGGGATATCCCAAATACACTAATGAAAATATATAAATAAATAGGTATTAAATAAAAATTATTTGATGATTTACCATTTTAAAAAAGAAAATAAAAAAATATGGATACAATATATCACTATATGATGTATAGAAAAAGTAATTACAAGTCAATGGAAACAAAAAAAACTATTATAATATTTTATCACAGTATAAAGAAGAATCAAAATCCAATATTTGAGTAAAATGTTTAATCAAAACCCAAATCACCATAAATCCCATGAAACCATATTAGAATCTCCAAACATGATCCACGATATCAATCTATAGGACATGATCATGGTATCATGATACATCACCAAATAAATTAGATACCATGATTGTTCGTGTGCCCCAATATATCACATCTTTTAATGCTCCAGTGTTCCCTAGAAAGGGATGAGTATAAAACATATAAGGATTTCACTAATGACTTCACAACTATAACCAATGGATGTATCATGATACCAAATTTATATAAAAAAGTATAAAACAACATATATATTATTATATCAATGATATAGTAATTTTTTTAAAAAAATATGTCAACTAAAATAGTTTTCCATATAAGGATACCAAACAAATCATCCCATGTATATCTGAAATCCATTTGGTATAACACATTCTATTCCACAAAACTAATCATGAATTCACAGAAGACAGTTCCATACAAATGATTGTTCCTTCTTAGATCAACCAATCCATTACAAGGAAAACATATATCATGCTCCCTTATTTCCCACTCCCCACTCAAAGGATCAAATCAATGAAAATTAAAACATACTAATCGTTAATGCCAAAACCAATGTAGAACCAATCTTGCCAATCCATTTTAATATATGAATTATTTTATTCAAAATATTTCCACAAACCATTTTCTTCAAATAAAAACACAATTTATCAAAATCACAATTTCAAAATCTAGAAAAAATAAAATTCCACAAAATAACTAATTTTTAATATTTCATAAATTATCGCTAAAGAGGGATTCCATTAATATTTTCACATCCATATCACACTCGATTTATTGAATTTAATAAATTTAATGTCAATAATTCTAGTTCTAATTAGTATGAGACAAAAGGGAATACACCTACTTCTCAAACATATAAAAATAGGAGGGAAACACATATATATAAAAAGGTCGACCTAGAACTCATGGAAACATTCTTATATCCTGTTCAAATTACAAAAAATAACCATATATCACCATTTTTTTAACAGAAAACATTTCTAAATCTTAAACGAACTACATTCTGCCATCCAATATATGTATAAAAAAAAGAAATGTAAGAAAAATACCACAACAAGGGAACTTACAAAGGAACCTACGTGTTTTATGAACTTAGATTCACCAATATATTTCCACTAGATGAAGAGAAAATGTCTTTTAAGTAAATGGATGGAGTGGAATTGATGTTATTTCTATATTAGGGTAAATGGAATCATCATTATTGTAATCTGGATCAAATCCCAAAAATTTATATATTTTTGAAATGGTGCATGGTTAGGGCAACCATTTTTGGAAACTATGTACTCACCTTGAACTATCCACTTCCACTAAAAACCCATCGTATGGTTGGATCACATGTTTAGTGAAAATGGGTTCTAATTATTCTAAACCCATGTTTGCAACATCAAATTGATTCTCATTAGTGGATACACTGTTTGAAAAAAAATTGAACCTTACTATGACCCTACCAAATAACCAATGTTTTTTATTCAGAATTTCCTTAGACATGTTTCACAGTTTCGACTAATTGTGATCAAAATATGGACCGTCATAAAATTGTAAAAAAACATTCCAAAACTCTGAAAACACCCCAAAAGATGTAACAAAAATTTCAAATACATAAAATACATAACTATTTTTTTAATTAACTAAAATTTGCGGTGGTAAATTTGTGGTTAGTTGTGAGGTATAAAATTGATTATGTTAAACTATAAGGTTAATATTTTTGGAAAATATTTTTTTCTAGTAGTTAAATAGTATAATATATTTAGGATGTAACATATTATTTCCATGGATGCATTATGTTTATAATTGATTTATTTGATGGACACATTTAATCATAAATGTTTTGTTGAAGAAATTACAGTGATCCTATAGACGATTTTGTGGATAAATTGAACAATAATATTTCATGTATTATGAAATGTATCTATTACAGTTATAAGTATGATAAATGGATATGAAACCATATATTATATTCATTTATGGAAATATTATATATTCCACAATAATAATTTTGATATTTTTTTAATAGTTCTCCATTGATGTAGTATTATCGCGTTAAATCAATAAATTAATTGTTTTTTTATACTGGTCCATAAATGCATGGGAAGATGGTTTCAGGGTTATATTTAGTAATTTTGTTATATTAATAATATCATAAGTAATTTAAATTAATAAAGGTGCATCTAATTCACCAAGACTGCATTAATAATATTTAACGACGTACTTGTATGATAAATATATAACAAATATTTACTCACAAGGCTCATTATTTCAATATAAAAATTGGAATTAACAAACAATATATGTATAGGTTGGGTTCATGAAGTATTCCATTTTTCATTATTAGTAATAATCTTAAAATAGTCTTTATTTTTCAGTTAACTATGAATTAACCACACCGTGTGAGTGGTTAGATATATATTTTAATATTCTAAAGTAGTTATATTGGATGTGATTATTTGGATCATTTTATGACACCCATGTTTCTATAATATTGGGTAAACACGATAATCCCGAACTATATCCTATTACACATTATCTTATATCACTATAATTAAGAGTAAAAACACACAAATCCAGATTATATTTATAAGATGATTTTGTCAACATTATAATTCATATTACATAATAAATTTTTAATTTTTTAATTATAAATTTCAAATATATCAAAATCTTTTTAAGATTTATATAACATTTGATTTCAATGTTAATTGTGAAAATTTCTGATTTTATAATAAATATATTTAAATTAACATTATTATTTTATAAATATGATATGATTTTTTTGAAAACTTTTTTATTTATTTTTTTAAATGAAATCATGCATTTAAAAATATTATATATAATTTTCAAACCAATTATTCATATATAAAACCTATCTATTGTATTATTTATATAAATAATTATTATAAATCATTAATAAATGTAAAATTTTAAAAAATTTACATTCTATTTTGATTAGTTTATAAATTTACTAAAACACAATTTATCATTTATAAACAAGTATGTTTCATTAAAATAATTTCATGTATTATTTTGTTAAAAAAATATTTCTTATATTTAAAACAACATTTTTCAAAATCATATTTCCCTTATGTTTTGCGTAATTACATTAATATGAATTTTTAACAAATATAAGATTAGTTTCTCATAATATTTATCATATGTTTTTATAAATATTTTTATATTATTAAATTGGTCCCAGAAGATTTTTATCCATAAAAAATATTTAAAATGAAAACAATCATGTCACCGATAATAGGGTAAAATAGTTTAATGAAGGGTTAATGAAACAACCCGTACTTTTTAAATGGGTATTATTTTCCTGTATAAATGTATGTTTCATATTATATAATATTTTATAAATAAAAAATTATGATAATAAAATAAAATTTCATCACTTTTACAATGATAATTACATTACTCAACTATAAAACCAATTAAAAATCAAATCATTACAAGTAGAAAAAAATTTCAAATATAACTACTAAAACATGAATGTATGGATTAACCAATCTACAGGAGTCATCAACCCAAATAAGAATTCTATAGAAATGAAAATAATATTACTAATCTAATAAACATATTATGGAAATTATAAAATAACATTAATAGAAATTATAGTTAATTTTGATTGAAATAATGATGTTTTAATTATATGGTATAAATGGAAACGTGACCATTGGAATTTCAACATTATATAGATCTTATTAAATTTGAAAATTGGTCAATATGATAGTTAGTTAATACAACATTTTGAAACTATACTATTGGATGAAAAATTTACAATCATTATTATTAATTTATGTATTAATGAAAAATTATAATTAATAGATAATGGATAATTGATGGCCTTCACTAGTGGAGTCGTTCCCTTGAAAGCCCAATTTCAAGAAATTTGGAGGCATGTATAGTCAATAGTAATTTCCCTTGACCTATCCCAATATGAGCTTCAATAGGTGAATGTTGATCAAAATTTCCTACAATAGAAATCATATTAGAATAGATTACCACTAAGTCAATGTTTGTCAAGTCACCCAACGAAACTACCATCATTAAACATCATAAAATTATGGTGTATATGGGATTAATTAGTGGGTACATGTCCATATATTAGTTATTTAATTTGAAAATTAATATTTATTAATAAAATCATTCTCTCATCAATTCTTCTTAATAATTATTTTCTTAATCAAATATCATTTTAATGGAGCTGAATTTGATCATTTGATTTTTGGATGAAAATAAATCAAATATATATTTTTACAGAATAAAACTTTCTATAATAAAATTAAGTATTCCTTATTAACTTTTTTAATATAATTATATTTTAAAAAATATAACATAAATATATTTTATAAAATAATATTATAACGGTCTATGAAATTTTTGATATATTTTAGATATTTTACTAAACTATAACGTCGCATATGTTTTAATTAAATATGTATTTTTATATATAAGGTAAAAATTATCATATTTAAAAAAAATATGTTAAAATACATTACATATTTTAATTATTCATGTTTAAAGTATGTAGGGAAGATATATGAGAACTTTCTAAAATAAATTATTTTTTATGATTAATAAAAATACAGATTTTGGGTTTCATTATATATTATGGACTTATATTTATGTCATAATTATGCTAAAACTAATTAAATATAATCTATGAAATAAATTAATTTTTTATTATTATAATGTATTTTAATATATTTTATCAATTTTTAAAACTATACGTGACTTTCCAAAGTCCCAAAATGAAACATTTATTATTGAAAACATTATATTTTGAAAACTATTACTTTACATGCTGAAAAAATTAATAAATATGATTATATACTCTAATGAGTTAAAAAATCATATAATGTTACCCAAAATTCTAGGACCATGGGAAAAAACCCATGGGTAAGCCCACAAATATTCATTTCCCAAAAACCAAATATCCAAGGCCAATATTTAAAAATTATTAATCAATTCCTCCACATCTTCTATAAATATTGTTTATGACTCTTTCATCGGGGTGCGCACATCCGTCTGTGGGGAGGATGCGCTGCTTGTTGCCCCGCATTCCCGCTTTCCAAAGGCGGGTTTCATCTGTTCCTTGTTCAGGGACGTCGGCTCCTTCATTGAAACCATGATGATGGGATGTCGGTTCTTCTTCCCGTGGATTCCTCTTCAGAGCTCATTACCTAGTCTGGGTCTCCCTCATAGATTTAAGACGGATTCGTGAAGCTCATTCCTCGTTCCATATCTACATGGACGCTAGTTAATTATGCTGCTTCCGTCAAGACGCTCCAAGGGGTCTTTTCGGGGCAGTATCCCTTGGTGAGGAGAATGGTCACGTTGGGGCGTCATCGACATGTCTGTCTTTGGTCCCTCATCACAGGGCTTCTTGAGGGTGTGGAAGCCCAAGGCATCCCACATCGAACGCGGGAAATATGTACCATCTGAGATTTTACTCAGCTTACCATGTTTAACACGGGGTATGCCGCGAGTTTAACATCTTGCAGAGACAGATCGGGTTGAAGGATCCCTAGGGGGGAACACCGATGTTGGGGCCAGCACATGGGCGGCTTCCCATATATCAAGGAGTGGGATGTGGTGGAATGATCTCAACAGGATGTGGCGGCCCGGGTATGGATCAGGATGGATGGTGGAGTAAAACATGGGACTTACGTTCTAAGACATCCCAAGAGGGGGAATACAATTTAACGTAATGTGGGACGGAATACAGTTTAACTTCATGTGGGACGGAATGCAGTTTAACGTCATGCAGGACGCGATACAGTTTAACGTCATGCGGGACAGAATACAGTTTAACTTCATGCGGGACGCGATACAGTTTAACGTCATGCAGGACGGAATACAGTTTAACGTCATTCGGGATGCAATACAGTTTAAGGTCATGCGGGACAAAATACAGTTTAACGTCATGCGGGACGAAATACAGTTTATCGTCATGCGGGACGAAATACATTTTAACGTCATGCAAGACAGAATACAGTTTAACGTCATGCGGGACGAGGGGTTTGGGGATTACGCTCTGAGGCGGCCCAAGGTGGTCAGGGAACCAACATTGAGAGGTCGGGTCGACCGGGTGGGGGGCTTGAACCTCGTGGAGGCTTCCTACGTACCGTGCGTTAGCACGGATCAAAGTCCACGTATTTCGCTGGGATGGGGATTACGCTCTAGGGTGGCCCATAAGAGGATGTAATGGTCGATGAACACTCTAATCCCACGTGAGTCATGCTCAGTGTGAGAAACAAGAGGCAACAGGGACCAGACGATCACGTCGCAAAGGGTGCATCCGTGAGAAGTGGAATGGGGCTTACGTGTTGAGTAGCCCAAAGAGAAACAGGGGCTTACGCATGGTTAGCGGCCCTTGGTGTCGGGGCTTACTCCTAGGTGGAGGCCCGTGGTGCGACAAAGCGCAGTGGGAAAAGGACTCCATTGGCCTTGGCAGGGGGGAAGTACAGAGATGCATGGGTGCAATCATCCGCAAGAAAGGCTAGGGGCTTACTCTCTGAGGCAGCCCTTCCCCTGCGGAAAAACGCCACTCCAACAAGTAGGATCACATTCCATGTGAGGAAGAGTCAATTCTCGTGGAGACGAGTTGCGTAAAAAATGTCCGAGCTGGGGGGACCCTGTGTGCGAAGCATGGGGTCGGACCACAATTTAACGTCTTGTGTTAAGGACGAGGTGCTTAGCAGTTTAATGTCCTACAGCTTGGACGAGGTGGGTTCGCTCCACACACCTAGGGCTTACATGCCGAACGCCCTCTACCCCTTTTGGAAGGGAAGTAATCAGCAAGGCCATGATGAAGGGGTGTCGCAGGGCGAACCACCGGGGGGGGGGGGGGTCCACGTTAGCGTGGCTATGTGAAGAAGAAATATTTGTTAGCGTGCCTATGCGGAGAAGCATAAGGCAAAGCAAAGCAATGGGAAACATGGCCCAAGGGACCTTGAGGTTACTTCGCACGAGCCTGGGTGGCCGTACGGGAAAACAACGCATGGCGCGCATGCCCGGTAGGGGAGACATCAGGTGCTGGTGCATGGGGCAGCCAAGGGGCATCAAGGTGAGGAGTCCTCGGCTTTGCACGCAAAAGGTAAGGTTTGCGCGCAAAACTCCAGGACGGCGCGCAATTGGAAAAATGGAATTGTGCGTTGAGAGGGAACTATGCACAGGGTTTTGCGCGCACGGCGGCCTATTGCGCGCACGAGACACGCATTGCGCGCAAGGCTGGAACACTGGGGAGGGGGAAAATTCACTGAAGCCGGTGGAGTTGCGCGCAAAGGCGAACTCCGTGGCAAGGTTGCGCGAGATGAGGGTTTTACCTAGAAGTCATCTTGCGCGTGGGGGGAGCCTAATTGCGCGCACGGGAGTTGCTTCGGATTCCTCAACCCCCAAACCATTCGGGGTCACCTTCTATTTATAGGTGACCTCCGGCGCGGAATCTATATGGCACGTGAAATTCTTCACGCCCGGGCACAGCCGGCGCGCAAAAAGCTCGCCGCGCAGAACAGCGGTGTGCAAATATTGTGCGCCTCAACGGATAAATTGCGCGAAACCCAGTGATTCTACGCACGCTTAACAATTTTTCACGGGGAGCCTCCTTTATTTCGTGCACCACATCCCTGGCCTCCTGATCGGGCCTCTGATTCCGAATATGACTTCGCTCCGTCATTCCGAAACTTCTTCCAAGAGCTACGGACATTTTTCGGCGTCAACAAATTCCCCCCCTTGGAATTGGATCGGTGAGAGGTCGCAACGATCAGATTCCAAGGGAAACGCCGAAACACCATAAAGCTAGGTCTCTTGATCAAGTTGCTCGCAAAATTCCGATGGGCGCGCAAAACATAGGGACGCATGCGAAATCATCTTTCTATGCGGCGCGGAACCCTGGCCTCTCCTATAAAAAGGGGCACTAGGTCCCAAATTCGTACTTCTGCTTTTTCAGTGCGATAAGCTTATCGCTCTCGTGCACGAAATTGCTTCCTCTATTGTGCGTAATAACGCTCTGGAAGCGCAGAATTCCATCCAAATTTTTGCCGTAATTTCCCGCCTGTTCGGGATATTCCGTGCTTCGCGTGCCGATTGCGCGCTCATCTCCAGGATTTCGCGCAACTCATCTTGATTTCACGCAGAACTCTCCGATTCCACGCACTACGTCCTGATTTATTCTAACTCACGAAAAATTCGAGATAGCTACAAACCGAGTTGATGAGGGGGAAGCCGCTGCCCATAGGACAGAAATGGCGGCAAACGAAGAGGTTTATGGGGCCAAGGTGATTGTCTCCAACAATCTGACATTGTTCAACCGGCTAACTCTGGCCCAGAAGGCATATCCCTTGTCGGAAAACCACTCGCTCTGGAATTTTGGCATCCTAGAGGATGTGCCGCTACCGGGCTTCTAGGTGGACACGCCGCGGTCTTGGGTAACTCGGGAGGACGAACTTCCTCGCTACAACATCACCAAAAACGGCCATCCTGCCAGGGAAACTAGACATATGGACATTTATTTCCTGAACCAGAGGACTAGAACCATTACTGGGGACGAGCCTGTGGCGGAGGATTCTCCGGCCGTCTACGCGAGCACGTTCAATCAAAGAATCACGGATGACATGAAGGGAAGGCTGAAGGATTGGGACCTGCGGTCCGGGGGTAACTTCACCCGCGAATGGGCCTGGGCGTTCTGGGTTCGCCTTACCTGTGACCAGTTCGGGGACGAACTGCGGTATATTGGCCTGTTCGAGGCGGTATGGACATCACAGTTCCATTTCCACCGCGAGCCTGAACTCGGACCGGAGCTATTCACCTGATGGTCTCCTGACACCAATGTGTTCCACATTCATCATGGGGAATTCGACATCAGTCTCTGGGACGTTCACTGCATCGAAGGTATCCCACTGGAGGGTTACCAATATGACGAGTTCGTTCCTCCAAATAACACCTGGGGAGACAGGTCGCGGATGCCTATGTTGACGTGGCACCTGCTGCAACTGGCCAAGGAGAGGCTAGGGGTCAAGGACCTCTTGGAGGACATCGCCAACAAGGGCTGGTTCAACCTCTTCTTTGAGAGGGATCCCGACGTCAAGATGCCGGGACGGGGCAAACGGTTCCCAACCGCGACTTAGAGGAGCAAGTACAGGTCCTATTGGAAGACCCTGGAGGTGGGGAAATACCAATCATGGGGTTACCGTGTCATTGAGCACCGAGACCCAAACATCTGGTATGCCGGGTTCCTTGCCGCCTTCTTGACTGGGTGGCTCTTGCCGGTGCAGGACGTGAGGATGGGCGTCCATCCAATGACTTTGGTGATGGCGGGCTCCATGGCCGCCAACAAACTGTTCAACTTGGGCATCCCCGTGCAGGCCAAGCTGTATACTATCCTGGGGCGCATCTCATGAGGGGGGTCACCTCGGAGAGTCGGTGGTCCCTTCCAGATCTTCCATGGCTGGGTGGTGGCACATCTCGGCGGGTATACTTTCCCAAACGTCGTCCGTCCTCCGGGAAATGGTCTGCGACCATCCTTGCTAAACATCGCAGGGGTGGCGCCGATGACGCTCAATGAGGAGGGCGTGAGGATCCGCATCGGCAACCATGCCAACTTCAACTTCAGCCCGTTCCCCACCCCAGTCGGCCAACTAGTGGACAACAGGGGAGGCTCTCTGGAACAGCAGGAATACTTCCAGAGCATTCAGGGCGGGGTGCTCGTGGCTCGGATCGACGGGAAGGTGATCTGCGAGCCTTACGTGCCATCCCGATTCGCCAGGAAATTCGGGTGCCTCCAATGAATGCCGAAGAAGGTGTTCACGGCTGTCTGGCAATAGAAGAATTCATGCTTCCTACGCCAGATGTGGTTTATGTTTACCACTTTCGGCTCTGGAGGCGTCGTTACTCTTCCTCCCACCGGGGTCGATGCCGACCTAGCAACCGAATATGCCGAAAACTGGACCATTGCGTACCCTGAGGGGCTATTACGCAAGCGCGTCCGGAAACTCGAGGTTACTCGTGCGGAAACCGGGTGACAGGAAAGAAGGCACGGTGCCGTCGGAAGGGGGGAACCAAGGGCACGTCAGGCAGCGAGGCCTGCGCAGGCCGGGACTTCGGCAGCGGGAACATCACATGGTGCTGCCACGTCCTCATTACCCACAGGGGGGTCACATGAGGCGGCCAGGGAACTACATGGGAAGCCGGTAAGATATCTACTCAAACCTTCCCAAGACGCAATTCTCCCGGCACTGTGGTCGGCTTGGATGACCCTGTGACAATCGCTGAGCGTCGAAGCCATCTGGAAGAAGATAATGCAAAACGGTATCCAACTGTCAGAGGTCGGGCTCGTCCGAATTACCGACCGAGTGAACTTCCATCGGCGGCATTGTTACTTGATGGCCATGGATGCATATGCACACCAATGGGGGCAGCGTGCGGAGCCAACTTTCCTAGTGAAAGTGATGCTCGGCCAGGAGCATGATCCGAATGCGATGCCGCCGGGAGAAGGCGACAGTGACGAGGAGCCAGAGGGGGAGGAGGAAACCGGAGAGGACGAAGGCGAGGGAGAAGACGAAGAAGAGGAGAACTAAGGTGAGGGGTCGCAAGGGGCGACCTACCAAGGGAGTCTCTGAGAGAGTGGAGAGATTGCCGACTCTAATCTCGACATAACCGAGATTCTCGAGGTTTGTCTCTGTCTTCATTCATTTCACTCATTCATACATTCTACTTTCCAACTTCTAACTCACTTCCCCATCCTACTCAGGAGCACTTGAGCGATGGATGGGCGTCCCCACCAGAGGAGGGCGGAGAGGATCTAGTGGGACATGATGGGGATCCGACACCCATCATCGAATTAACCAGCGCAGAGGGGTCTCCCCTTATGGCGGCTCCTACAGCGGCTGAAACACTGGGGACCGACGCTCTGGATTTTTGTAATTCTCCCACTTCACTACTGGTACTTGGTGTCGAAAGATCCCGTCTGACCAGTGTATGCCTCACACAGTGATCTCAACACTGGAGGCACATCAGGCTACGGAGCCCAGGACATCCGTGATTGGACCAGCGGCGGACATACCACCTCGCTCGGAACATGCTCTCTGCACTGAGTCGGCCCCTATAATTGTTGATCAGGGGGCGGCGGACATCAGTGTCACTGTTCATGAAACGCGGTCGGAAGCTGGTGGAGGCGTCATTGCTGCTGGGGCGAGAGAAGGTTTCCCAAGCGTCGAGGATTCTATTCCTCACGAAGACAACCCTGGGGTGGATCCTGCTGCCGATCTTTTGGCGGTCTTCCCAATATACCGACCCACTGACCCTAAGGAGATAGATGACTCAGACTCAGAGGCCGTCGAGGAGAGCCAGATGAAGAGCAGTCGGCGCACCGACATTTCCCAGTGCCGGGAAGGATCGGCGAGCACTGCTGAGGGCGGAGCAGGAAGTCCGACACCTTGAAGGGCAGGCGGAAGATAAGGGGGCCTTCACCTCAGCATACTCTGAGCTCGTGGAGTAACTGACGGCCCAGTTGTCTGATGCGCAGGATCAACTGGTGGAGGCGAGTCACCAGATGACCGTACTTCAAACCGAGCTGGTGCAGGAACAAGATAGGGCTGGTGAGCTACGCTCTATGGTGGCCAACGAGGAGAGAGTCTTCAAAGAGTGAGAAGCGGTCCAGGAGGCTACCAGACAGAGGGTAGCAGCGCTGGAAAGATCACTTCAGCACGCTAATCCCTAAGGGATTTGTTTTTTCCATCTCATGAACATTTTGCTTCTACTAGTCATCGTCTCAATCAGATATGTGGTCAAATCCACTCATTTGTTCCCTCAGTTTCATGCACTCAACCATAGTTCCGAAACGAATAAGAACTCATCCCTAAGCTCCTGTGGGTCGTGCCCAACGCAAGAAGAATAAGATGCTCGTACCATCATTTCGTTCAACTGTGGGGAATTGACCAAGCTTCAGGCGTCCAAAATTGGGAATGGACTTCTGAGGAGACCACTGAGCCGATTGATGTGTCGAATTATCAATGTGATCTTACACACAAGAGGGGAAATGCCGGGGGCATTGAAATCCATCCGAACACAGGAGAATGGAGAGGAAGGGTGAATCACGCTGCCCAAATTCGGAACCCAATGGGGAACAACCATGAAGGATAACTGTCAACCGTGGCAGAAAAACATCATCCACATCACGTTGTCCTGGAATGGGGGGACAATAAATGAGGTCTGACCACTGACCATGTTCGCAACACGGGCCCTAACACAAATATCGTTGGTCAGTTTTCCGGAATGTTGGCCCATGACAGTAGGCGGACCATAGGTCGAGCATCCATACTATTAGGGGGTCCCGTCAAACATTGCCAGTTCTCCGGAACGTTGGCCCAGGATAGTAGGCGGACCATAGGTTGATCATCCATACTGGTAGGGGGTCCCGTCAACCATGACCAGTTCTCTGGAACATTGGCCCAGGACAGTAGGCGGACCATAGGTCGAGAATCCATACCGTTAGGGGGTCCCATCAACCAAGAAAGGAAATGAGGATCTGAATAAGGGGGGACACAAGGCGTGGAAGGTGGAGTGGTGGTTCGTTCGAACAGAGTCCAACACTCCCGAAATTGTGCCACCATGGCGATGGCGCATTCGGAAGACGTACCAGCCTGATCACGGGTCGTCCCAATTTCCAGGCAGGACCTCTTTGGTGAGAGAACTGCCACTTCCCATTATTACCATGGGGCATCCTGAACATGCTCGGGGTAGATATCCCGATTACACCACTTCCCATGATGTCAGGCCGAGCGGCCGACAATAAGGAAGGACAAGGTTTAGTAATACCTGGGGCTGGACCCATGACGAAACGTCCGGGCGGTCCTACGTATTTCATAAGGATGAGAATCTAGCCACACGTAGTTCTTGATAATACAGTTTAACGTCATGCGGGACGGAATACAGTTTAACGTCATGCGGGACGAAATACAGTTTAACGTCATGCAGGATGGAATAAGGATCTTAGTTTTAGGTCTTAGAGCTCGGACCGTGAGGATCTTAGTTTTAGGTATTTGATCTCGGACCATGAGGATCTTAGTTTTAGGTCTTAGAGATCAGACCAAGAGGAAAGGGGAGAAACAGTCACACTTCAAGGCGGTTACAAAACCCGACGTGAATGAGGACCTAAGCCCCACTTACCATGTGATCTCTGGAGAAATGCTCGAGTCGAGGGACCGAACACGAAGGTAGGCTGGACCAGCGGGGAAGTTCCCCATGCATTCCTACATATCTCATAAGGATGAGAATCATGCCACACGTAGTTCCGGAAGGTGACATGGTATGATACCAGTGCCAAAGGAAAAGGGGAGTGTGGGCGTGGCCCCTAAACTAAATGAAGTGGAATTTGATAAATCTTGTTTGTCCTTTAAGGTGAGTGGTTTTTTTTGTGAACAACAGTCCTAGAGTAGTAGGTCGTGGTGTCGCCACAAGCATCAATCCATGATAGGAATTGACAAATGGCATGGCAAAAGACCAATACTCAACGTGATGTCCTCTACAATGAAGTCACCACAATGCAGTGCCATTTTTCGTCGTACAACCAGGATGATAATGTCAGAGTTTAAGGTCATATGGACCAGAAACACAATTTAAGGTCATATGGTTTGGACCAATATCACAGTTTAAGGTCATATGGTTTGGACCAACAAAACAGTTTAAGGTCATATGGCTTGGACCAAAAACACAGTTTAAGGTCATATGGTTTGGACCAACAACACAGTTTCAGGTCATATGTTTTGGACCAACAACAAAGTTTAAGGTCCTACGGTTTGGACCAACAACACAGTTTAAGGTCGTATGGTTTGGACCAACAACACAGTATAAGGTCCTATGGTTTGGACCAACAACACAGTTTAAGGTCTTATGGTTTGGACCAACAACACAGTTTAAGGTCATATGGTTTGGACGAACAACACGGTTTAAGGTCATATGGATTGGACCAACAACACCGTTTAAGGTCATATGGTTTGGACAAACAACACAGTTTAAGGCCATATGGTTTGGACCAACAACACAGTTTAAGGTCATATGGTTTGGAATGACAACACAGTTTATGGTCATATGGTTTGGACCAACAACAAAGTTTAAGGTCATTTGGTTTGGACCGACAACACATTTTAAGGTCATATGGTTTGGACCCACAACACAGTTTAAGGTCATATGGTTTGGACCAACAACACAGTTTAAGTTTATATGGTTTGGACCAACAACACAGTTTAAGGTCATATAGTTTGGACCAACAACACAGTTTAAGGTCATATCGTTTGGACCAACAACACAGTTTAAGGTCATATGGTTTGGACCAACAAAATAGTTTAAGGTCATGTGTTTTGGACCAAAAACAAAGTATAAGGTCATATGGTTTGGACGGACAACACAGTTTAAGGTCATATGGTTTGGACCGACAACACAGTTTAAGGTCATATGGTTTGGACCAGCCGAGAGAGGATCCTCGGGCACAGGGGCCTATGAGGGTTCAACAATCAGGGAGGGGCAGCAGATGCTAGCTCCCAGCTATGCTGAGCCCGAAACGCAATGTCTGGGCGACTCCTCACTCCCCAAGGGGATGAAGGTCAAGCCACACGCAACCCGTAAAGAAGAGACCCAAGCACATACTCTAGCGCTCAGATCGCGGGAGCCCCGAGATACACTGTTACGCAGCTCGGTCTGTATGATGTGTGGGGTTGTACTGAGGGTTAGTACAAGGAGTGTCGAGATTCCACCTTGACACAGTGGGGTGGAACATGACATGAACCATGCCACCAACATTTACGGCCTGGGGAAGCCGGCGTGACGACTGAGGATTACTGCTGACCATGTTCACAACGCAGCATCCTGTCATGTTAGCCACGAGGACAAACAAATGAGCATCAACCACTGACCATGTTCGCAACACGGGATTTGTATCAATTTGTTGTCTGAAACCCTCGGGGGCGTTTTCCCAAGACCGTAGGAGAGACCTTGGGCGTTGTATCCATGCCGTTCTTGGGGGTCTCTCCGGGTATGAAGGATGACGGGGGCTCGAATGAAGGGGAACACGAAGCTTGGAAAGTGGATGGAACGTGCCTAAGTCGAGTCTGGCACTCCAAGTTCTAGACCAGAGTGCCTTGAGCACATCAGCAGACCACTGGAAAGGGTCAGAGGGCTCAGTCCAAGAGCATCCAAAAGTTGGCTAATCCCTGGGCAAAAGAGGGGGCGTAATGCCAAACACCCTG
Organism: Viscum album; assembly: GCA_963277665.1. NCBI lineage: Eukaryota > Viridiplantae > Streptophyta > Magnoliopsida > Santalales > Viscaceae > Viscum > Viscum album. The sequence continues at coordinate 11,844,092 of OY728151.1, read as the reverse complement.
GGCACCGGGAGATCGTGGGATCTCCTAAGAGATGGGGCTGGAGCTGACATCAAGGTGTTCAGGTGGTCCTACGTATCCCATAAGTATGGGAATCAAGCCACACGTAGTTCCTGATATGCGTCTTTAAATTCCATCGGATAGAGGAGGGTTAAACCCTGAGAACAGGGTGCGGGTGGTGCAGCCATTGCAACCCCGACGTGAATGGGGACATAATCTCGCACCACGCCACACGACCCTGTGGTCGAAGTCCCAAAGGCGAAACAGACGCGACAGCGGACCTCAAGCTGGACCCAAAGACGAATGGTCTGGGCGTTACTACGTACTCCATTAGGATGGGAATCAATCTAGACGTATTTCTGGAAATATAGTTTAATGTCATGTTGGATGAAATATGGATCTTAGTTTTAGGTCATAGAGCTCAGACCGAGAGGATCTTAGTTTTAGGTCATAGATCTCGGACCATGACAAGGGAAGAACCAAAAGAGGATCTTAGTTTTAGGTCTTAGAGCTCGGATCATGGATCCCAGATGTAGGGAAGAGTGTAGTTTAAGGTCGTGCTGGACCATACAATTTAAGGTCATTCAGGACCATACAGTTTAAGGTCATGCAGGACCATACAGTTTAAGGTCATACAGGACCATAGATTTTAAGGTCATGCAGGACCATACAGTTTAAGGTCACGCAGGACCATACAGTTTAAGGTCATGCAAGACCATATAGTTTAGGCAAAGTACTTCTTGAGGAACATGGCGTTGGTGGGAGGAGTGATACTCTCACCATCCATAGTCACCAGGGAGTACTCTCCATTGGGATAGACCTTATGGACAATAAAAGGCCCCTACCACTTGGGTTCCAAATTGGGTGGTTTCCTGCCAGGAATCATTGACACCCTAAGAGCCAGCACCATGTCACCTTGCAGGAAGGAGCAGAAGCGAACCTTCTTATCGAAAGCTCGAGCCATCCTGCTCTGATGCCTTTCCATGTTATGTAAAGCGTGAAGCCTACTTCTGTTCAGCGCTTCCAATTAGGCTAGATGGATCTCGACAACTCTGTCCGATGCATGCTGGTCGTAGACTGCCGTGCACAATGAGGGAAGCTAGACCTCGATGGGAAGTACGACCTCAGCTCCGTATACCAGGGAATACGGGGTCACCTGGGTGGAATTGCGATTCGTTGTCTTATAAGCCCAGAGGGTGTTGGGGAGCTTGTCCGGCCAACTTTTCTTGTTCTGACCAACCATTTTTTGAAGACTGTTAGAGAGGGTTTTGTTAAATGACTCAATCTGTCAATTCTCCTGCGCATGATAGCGGGAGGTGTGGTTAGAGAGAATGTTTTACTTGGCGTACAATCTTTTCATCTCAGCCGCTCGGAAGTTGGTTCCGTTATCCGTGAGGAAAGTGTGAGGTATTCCAAACCGGTGAATGAGATTGGAACTCACGAAGTCGGCGATTGAACCAGCCTTGACTTCCCTAAGTGGGGCTTCCTCTTCCCACATTGAGAAGAAATCTGTAGCGGTTAAGATGAACTGGCACTAGCGGGCCATCGCCGGCGGGTAAGGCCCTACGACATCCAACCCCCAGACTACAAAGGGCCAAGAATACTTAGTAGTATGGAGAGGCTTCGGTGGCCGATGCACAATGTTATCATAAACTTGGCACGCATGACACCTCTTGGCGTAATCGATGCAGTCGTGGATCATGGAGGACCAGAAGTATCCCAGTCTCCAAATATGTTGGGACAACTTCGACCCGGCCTGGTGGGTGCCATAGGAGCCAGCGTGCACTTCCTGCATGACCCGTGGGATCTCCACTCCTTGAAGACAACAGAGGAGAACATCATGAAACACACGCCTGTAAAGGAGCTGCTCACGGCTGGGACCGCTTTAAAGGGTGAACTGCGGCGTGCGGTGACGGATTCATTCCCGCTATGCTCGGTCTATCGGAAGACTGTCGTGCCAGAGATATTCAACCAAGGGTGTTTTCCAGTTAGGAACTGTCTCCATCACCACGCCTGAAGCCCCGAGGGGTCCTGACGCGGGGGCACCAGCGGTGAGATGGTTTACTCACGGGCCACGATCGCCCTCTGGGATAACAAGAGCAATGGATCTTCTGTGCACCACGTGGATGATTATGTCATCATGTTCCGGCTCCGCGAGTGATGCGGCCAGGCTGGACAATGCATTTGCACGACTGTTCTGCGACCGGGGAATGTGAACGACATCTGGTCGGGAGGGGAAGTTATCCATTAGATGGAGAGTGAATTCCAGCAACGACATGAGTTCCAGATTCCTGACAGCGTAGTCACCGTTAACCTGCTTGATGACTAGCTCAGAGTCCCCTTTGACATACAGGTGGGGTACGTTAACCTCCAGATCCAACTCGAGACCAGTAATGAGGGCATGATATTCTGCCTCATTGTTGGTGCAGCCTTCTGACAACAAAAAGAATATAGAATAACGGCTTGCTCCGGGGTGATAAAGACGATACCCAATCCCACTCTATTAAGCCTAGGATGGTTGAGCCTTCCACCAGTAGGGATTCGGGAGGCGCCATCAAAGTGCATCTGCCAGCATGGGGTGGCGTGATTGACTGAGAGGATTGCCTCATCGGGAAAGCCCAAATCCAGTGGCTGGTCTGCGGAGGTTGGGTGGGCAACTAAGAAGTCTTCCAACACATGTCCTTTGATAGCCTTCTTAGGTACAAACCTAATATTGAACTGATGGAGGATCACCGCCCAGCGTGCCAATCGGCCGGTAAACATAGTCCTGTTCAGAATGTATTTCAACGGGTCTACCCGAGAGACCAGTTGTACCTCGTAGTGCTGCAAGTAATGCCACAATTTTTGTATGGATAATACGAGCGCCAGGAAGCTCTTCTCGATGGAAGAGTATCTAACTTCCGCGTCGAGGAGCATGCGGTTGAGGTAGTAGCGTCTATTCTCCATTCCCTCATTGTTCTTCTGGGCGAGAAAGGCGCCGTGGGATCACTCCAGGGAGGTCACGTAAAGGACCAGCGGCTTTCTGGGAACGGGTGGCATCATGACCGGAGGTTGAAGCAGATACTACTTGATTTCCTCAAAAGCGGTCTGACACTCTTCATCCCACCCATAGGTTGTGCCTTTCTTCATGAGCCGAGAAAAGGGATTACACTTGCTGGCCAGATTCGCGATGAATCGGCGTATATAGGCTAAGTGGCCTTGGAGGCCCCGAAGCTCCCGAATATTTCTCGGGGGAGGCATCGGAATGATGACCTTGATCTCCTCAGGGTCGATCTTGATACCTCGATACAAGATGATGAAGCCAAGAAACTTTCTGGAGGTTACCCCAAAGGCACACTTCAATGGGTTCATCTTCAAGTGGCGAGAACGGAGCAAACCGAACACTTTCTCTAGGTCTTTGAGATGGTCCTGGCGCTGAAGAGATTTAACCACCAGGTCATATACATAGCACTCCACCAGCATCTTGAGGATCGTCTTGAATATGTTGTGCATTGCTCGTTGATAGGTGGCACTCGCGTTCTTCAAGCCGAAGTGCATAACCCGATAGCAAAAAGTGCCCTGGAGGGCCCTGAAGGCAGTGTACTCTTCATCCTCGGGGGCCATCTAGATCTGATTGTACCCTGAGTACCCATCCATGAAAGAGAGGGCTTGGAACCCGGTCGTTGCATTGATCAACAGCTCTGTCACAGGAAGGGGAAAGTCATCCTTCAGACAGTGGCGATTAAGATCGCGGAAGTCGATGCAGACCCTGATCTTCCCGTTCTTCTTCAAGATGCGAACAATGTTGGCTAGCCACATGGGGTACTGGACTTCCCCGACGAAGTTGGACTTAATGAGCTTATCAACTTCGGCCTCAACCATGGCACCATGAAAGGGGTGCATTTTTCTGGGAGGCTGCTTGAACCCGCGATGGTTTGCTGGGAGGCTTAGGCAGTTGACGGCTACCTGGGGATCTAGTCCTGGAATCTCATCATAACTCCAGGAAAACACATCACGATGCTGTCTAAGGAAGCCTATGTACTGTTGTCGTTCCTCGGGAGGCATAGCAGCACTGACCAATGTTGTTCTTGGGTCCGCCTCACTACCGAGGTTCACCTGTACTAACTCATCGACCGTGGAATAAACACCCTCCTCAAAGGAAGGAGGAGCATCTTCCATGTCTTCTTCCCCTCTTGTGGAAGGATCATCCACAGGGGGAGTCGTTTCGGGGCTGCTCGACCCTGATGGGAACCTAGCACCGGCTTGGGCAGCAGAGATCATCACGACGGGAGACTCATACACCGTGGAGACCATGGCGACGATGGTGGTTGATCCAATCCCATCCGGCCTATGGCCTAAGGGGCCACGCTTTACAACATCGAAGCAGTGGTGATGTGTTGGCTTGAGCCGGTCGATCCTGGCTCAGTGAAACAGGCACGTATGACGTACTGCCGTTTCCATGAGCCCAACGTCCTGATATCGTACGGGGGTAGGAGGCTCGGCGATCACCCAGGCCTAGTTGGTGTAAGAGTAAGAGGTAATTTCACATCATCACTTAGACCCGGAAATATGCATTCCTCTGGTACCAGAGACAACAAAGCACCCTCCCATATCGGGAGTCGTGGCCTCCAACCGATGGGTTGGGAATACATATGCGTCATCCAAACCTACCCAGGGATCACCCGCGACAGCGGTGGGCTCAACCTCACATGATAGGATTTGCTTGTCCTTGCTCTTGTAATAGTCAGCACCCAAGTAACAAGCTTCACAAGAGGAAAACGGAGACGCATATCCTTGGAGAACACCCACTCGACCCTTAAGGGAGTATTTGAGGCACTGATGGTATGATGAGGGAACCGCTGTGTGAAGATGGAGCCGCGGCCAGCCCATCAATGCGTTGTAGGCAGTGTCCTGAGAGAAAACCATTAATTCTGTATCGGCAATTAAGTCTCCCAACTGGGTCTTCAGACGAATCTTGTCGAGTGGAGTTTTCTCGGTCCTGTCATACCCCTGGATTCTGAGGTCAGATGGAGTTAAATCATCCTCAGACAACCCCAGTTTTCGCAGTGTCCGAGTTGGGATCATGTTAATCCCAAAACCCGTGTCGACAAGATAGCGAAGGACCTCCATGCCATTGAACTGGCTTGTGATGTACATCGGGCGGATGTTCCCCTGTATGGGACGATCTTCATCTTCACCGGAGAATGAGATAACCTCCTAACATTCAGCATCCTCAATAACCTCGGTGGGGAAGTCTTCTGCGGTCGCGACCTCCGCTTCAAACTGGAGGGGGCTCCTTAGAGCCTCGGCGAGTGCCTCACACATTTCAGACGATAGGAAGAGGGCCTCAAGGATGGAAAACCTTTCCCGAATTCCAGCCAGATACTTCAGGACATCATAATTTCGTGCCAAACATGAGCTTCTGCTTACAGGAGGTCGCTCAGTGATTGGGGGCATGACGGGCCCTGCTGGCGGGACCAGTGACTGACTGGTACTAGGCACGTCCCGCTGTTCACCGGCTAAAGCCCGGGAGGAGGCTGCCATGCTAGGACTGGAAGGCCTTAGTCGCCCAGTGGAAGGGCTGCGATGGTTGCGACGTGGGAAAGGTGATTCCTCCTGATCCAGCAACACAAATGGTGGTTGAAGCGAACCTGTTGTCAACGGGTGAGGGAGCCGCGAGTGCATCTCTCTATTCTGGGCCTGCTTCCTGGTCTCGGTAGCGTGCACGTTCTGAATGGAGGTGACGGCCGCTGTGCCCCGGAGATTCACGTAGCCACGGCTCCGTCGACGTTGGGGACGGTTGGGGACATTGGGAAGCTCCACCTGGCACTCCTCACCGTCGGGAGCCACAAAGGGATTTACCAACTCTACGGTGTTAACCGAAGCATACCCCGGGCTCTCGGGGAGGTCCACCTGGCGATCCTCGTCGCCAGGACCCACAAAGGGATTTACCAACTCTATGGTGTTAACCAAAGCATACCCCGGGCTCTCGGGAAGGTCCACCTGGTGCTCTTCGTCATCGGGAGACACAAAGAGATTACCAAATCTATGGTGTTAACCGAAGCGTACGCTAGGCTCTCGAGGAGGTCCACCTGGCGCTCCTCGTCGTCAGGAGACACAAAGGGATTTACCAACTCTACGGTGTTAACCGAAGCATACCACGGGCTCTCGATCGAGGAGTCATCCATTAACGGTTAGGGTCTCGGATGGATCCCCATTTCTGGGGCATGAAATCGCCAAGCGTGCGAGAAGATGACGAAAATGGAAGGGCACATTCTTTCTTCTTGCGCCGCCTCCTGCTCTTCTAGGATGAAGTAGGCTGGAACGACGATGCCGAAGCGGCGCTCGTAGATTCTGAGGGCTCTGGCTGATCCAGGCGGGCACGGATGATGCCATCGGCACGAGTGACCGTCCTGCGGGCCATCCAGTCGTTATACTTTCAGGACCCACAGTCGGAAACTTGTTCCCACCCATCCTCGTTGTCACTACTGCCATCTGATCCCACGAAGACACCTGCAACCTATGGTGGGGTTGGTCCCATCCTGAATATGTTGTTTTCAATCTGGTCTTGGAGCTAGTCCTTGAACACATATCATTGCTGGATGGTGTGTCACAAGAACCAGTGATAAGGGCAGTAGTTAGGGCGATCCGCAAGACACGCCTCTTCTGGCTTCCGGCACTCAGGCAGTCGCACGATTCTCTGCTCTAAGGCGCTACGGAAATAACCGGGGACCTGGGCCTCACCAAATGAGTAAGCCTGATTCCTTCTGTCTGGAAAGGGGACTCTTGGGGGCTAACCGTGGCCTGGGGCCGGAGGTGCAGGCCGAGGAGGCGGAGCCGGATAACCTCGCCTAGGCGGTGGCGGTGCGTTACGCGGAGGCGCCTGCCGATTTTGAGGCAGTCGCTGCTGGGCCGAAGGCTGTGGGGGTGGACCCCTATGAGCCTGCTGAGTTGGCCTCATCGGCAGTGACTCTAGCTGTCTGGGGGCCTCTATCTGAACCACAGCAGCGGGCTCGGCTCTGGAGGCTCTCTTTGCAGAGATTAAAGGAGGCAGTGGGCGTGCCTGACTGGCCTGTTGCAGGGCTTCTTCGAGGCGCTGAGCCTTTTCCGAGAAGTCCCGGAACCCTCCAGGGTAATTCTGCGCGATCAGGGAAAGAACCAACTCCGCCTTGACGTTCCCCACACACATCGTCAGTAATTTCTCCTGAGTCAGTGGCATGTCAAGGGAGTATGTGAGCCCCTTCCACCGGGAGAAGAAGTCCGCAACTCGCTCGTTGGGCCTTTTCTTGCACCTAAAGAGGTCTACAATGTTCGTTTTTAGGGTTGTGGAACTGAACTAGTAGAGGAATTGTCGGCGAAGGTCCTCCCAGCTAGTCACAAATCCAACAGGGAGCTGGCTGTACCAGACGAACGCTGGTCCTTCCAGTGTTTGAACGAAGCACCGGAGCTTGGCAGCCTCCTGCTGTGCCGGAGTCCCTAACATATTCCCCCACCTCTAGTTTATGTGGGGAAAGTGTTGGGGCAGGTCTCTGGTCCTGTTAAAGGGGGAAAAGTTGGGTTCCCAAATCCCGGAGGGGCCGGCATGTCATCCACCCATGCGGGGTACGACTTTCCATCCGGTGGGATCGCCACCTGCCGAGTTTCCAGGGCCTCCAAGCGAGCGATGAGTACTTCCATCAGATCATCCAGATGTAGATTCCTATCCTGACGGGGATCTCTAACCATAAGCGCATTTCCTGGCTCTTCGATACGATATTCGCACTTAGAGGCTCGGGGGGTAGCTGGTGGAGCGACTCTCGGAGCCGCGGGAGGAAATCGAGCAGGGTCCCCCAGGTTGTCTCGCCGCTCGGGAGGGTTCGGCGAAACCTTCCGTGCCCTCTTGCCATGAGCTCTAGTGTCCTCCCTTTCGGTGAACACGACACGGTCACTGTTGCCCGGGGGATCTCAGTAAGGGGTAGATGCTCCTGCCCCTACTGTCCTGGTCTAGGGTTACCATAGTCAGGCCGCCACTATGCAATGTGTTCCGCCAGTAGCTCATCAACCGGCCTATTTTGCTCGGCTAGCTGTTGGAACAGCGTGACCTTCTCGGGATCTTCCTCTACCTTCTGCACTGAGGCAGACGGGTCGGCGAGTTTGACAGAACCAACAGTCTCTTTAACCTTGCTGAAGTTTCGGCCCAGCGCCAGTGCCTCCATGGGTACAGGAAGGCCTAGGAGGCTCCTCTGTTGGTGAGTAATCCTCCCAGATGGGTCCAGTAGTGGCCTGTCCTCGGGGGATGAGTCTCCGTAAAGGGGATTTACAATGTTTTCCTCATCTGAAGGTGCATCCATGATGACTGCTACTTCCCTTCGCGACGTTCCCTCAGGGCCGCTCAGTGGATCGGGCTGCCGGTGGATCGAACAGAAGAGGAGAGTAGAGTACTTCCCCCACCGCGGACGTGTGCTTCGGGGGTGGCCTCCTCAATAACTCTATAGAGTACTTGAAAACTATGGATGCATTGTTGCTGAAGGGCCTCATTGTGGTCCAGCGACTTGGGGTGCCAGACCGCAGGGAGTGATGCTAGGTCGACCCGGAGGCACTGCTCACCAATCTCCTCGAGATGCGCTTGGCTCCCAGGATAAGGCACTAGCTGATGGCAGAGGCGGGAGTGAGTCACCCGAAGAATCTGGCGGAATCATTCAAACTCTCTCGGGGTGAGTGACTCTGGAACATCAAAACCCGATTCTGCGACCGGCCAAAACTTCTCAGGGAAGTGGCCCGCTGCAAGAACGGTCCAGAAGCTCCACGGCTCCGGTTTGGGGTCCGGGACTTGCCTCCCCTACTCTTCAACTGAGGAAAGTTGGGGAATAGGCAATGGCGCTAAGGCAGGCCGTCGAGGCGGTGGGCTGGCCGGCGGGGAATACGGCGAACAGGCCGATTGGCCGCCGATCCCTGGCTCATCCTCCAGGGGTTGCAGTGCCCTGGATGCCACGTCGTGATAGGATGGGCTGGTGGATGGGCCTCATGTCACAACATCAATTCTCGCTGAGGGTGTGTCGCCTCGCGATTCTTCCGTCGGTCCGTAGAAAAGTTCCTCACCCTCCCTAACAGGGGCGGGAGGTGCTTCCGAGGAGGTCAGCGGCAACTGCGGGCTTGATCCCTGGCGGTATGCTAAGTCCTCGTCCTTCGTGATATACCTTCGAAGGGAGGAGGGAATCATACAGATCTCGCATTCGGAGAGTACGAGACTGACGCGCCACGTCCCCACCTTTTCCCTCAACTCGAAGGGTTGGGGGGAGGTTCCATCGTCGAGTCGTACTCTACCTCCGAATCTGAGAAACATACCGGTCTGATTCCCGTCCTGACTCCCCTGACATTCCTCCTACGGTGACGACGCTCGGCCTTCCTTCCCCTGGGTAGCTCCTCAGGGTAAGGACGACTACTGTCATGGGGTCCCTCGGACACAATAGAGCTGGGGCAGAGGGGACCGAAGGCCGGGGTGCGAGAAGCACAGAGACAGATGTCGAAAGGGACATGGGGAGGGCTTCCATGTGAGTGAGAGACTGGATACACAACAGCTCCATTCTTGTGATCGGCAGTAGGGGGAGGGACCTCATACCCCATGCAGTGGGAGCTGGAAGGAGTCATGCCTAGAGCATAGCCGTCGCGAAGAAGCTTTCTTCTTCCCAGGTCGGTGGCATAGAATGAGCCCTCATGGTGAGCGGCACTACCACAGATTAGTCCGCATTGGCCATTTCCAATGTCCGCGACCGGGAGATTCGACCAAACCTCCCTGCAGGGCGGTCGGGGTTTCGATCCATGTCGGGAACGCGGCTTCCCCTACTCAACATGCGCAGGGATCTGGTAACAGGAGTTAGCAGTGGCTCGGGCCATAGTGGTTGCTGATTCTGGTGCCCCAAGATGGGCATTCTATCCCACTCACGCCCGACACTGGTGTCGAGTCAGATGTGACGGAACCGGTGGTGCAGGCATGAAGATTGCCTGCTACTCGGCTTGGGGAGTCGGGCGGTGGCGTCGACACAGCCTAGTGGGGGTTCTTGCTGTTAACCCCTCGGATGGATCGCCGATCAGGTGGACTCGAACATCCCCCACCTCATTGGCGTAGGGTAGGGATGTGTCAAAGCTCTCAGAGGATAGGTTCCCAAAGCGGTTGAACGCCGGCGTGGGGAGCGGCGGCTCCCTGTGCGGCCCTCGAGGGCGGCGATGGTGGTGAGGCGCGACCGCCTCTAGATCCAAGCGGGCCATGCACTGGTGGGGATGACCCCTTCCTCATCATACCTACAAACCAAGTTATTGATCACCCTCGGTTGGATGATTTCTGACGGGGAGAGGGGGCGCAAGCGTCTGGCTGCTACGACGGTCGAAGCTGGAGCGGCCGCCGAATAGGTGGGACCACGCGGGGTAGCCGCGTCGGTACTGCCCCTACCCTTGCGCCGGTGGGCAGGTGGCGATCGAGCTTCGAATGCAGTGATCTGATTCATGGAAACAGGGAGATGAACCCATTAGTATCAATAGGAAAGGAGATCAACAACCAAGGCCCAACGTCATTCTGTCTTCCATGGTCGGCAAGAGGGATCCACGCTAACGATGTCACAGAATGGAGTAGTCAACGTCCTGACCACCTCGACCCCTGGAGAGTTCGTTCATGTCCCGGTGAGGGTTACCCCGACCTGGTGACATGTTGTTCTTCTGATGCCCCAATGGCTTCCATTCCTCGTGTTGATGAGAAGAGCTTCACGTCGGGTTCACCATTTTTTGTTTCCGACGCTTTCGCCGGGGCGCTCGCATCCGTCTGTGGGGAAGACGTGCTGCTTGTTGCCCCTCATTCCCGCTTTCCAAAGGCGGGCGACATCCATTCCTTGTTTAGGGATGTCTACTCCTTGATCGAAACCGGGATGATGGGATGTCGGTTCTTCCTTCCGTGGATTCCTCCTCGGAGCTCATTACCTAGTCCGGGTCTCCCTCATAGATTTAAGAAGGGTTCGTGAAGCTCATTCCCGGTGCCATATCTACATGGACGCCAGTTAATTACGCTGCTTCCGTCAAGATGCTCCAAGGGGTCTTGTCGGGGCAGCAACCTTCAGTGAGGAGAATGGTCACGTTGGGGAGTCATCGGCATGTCTGTCTTTGGTCCCTCATCACAGGGCTTCTCGAGGGCATGGAAACCCGAGGCATCCCACATCGAACGCGGGGAATATGTACCATCTGAGGTTTTCCTCAGCTTCCCATGTTTAACACAGGGTATGTCGCGATTTTAATGTCTTGCGGAGACGGATCGGGTTGAAGTATCCCTAGGGGGGAACACCGATGTTCGGGCCAGCACGTGGGCGGCTTCCCATATATCATGGAGTGGGATGGGGTGGCATGATCTCACCGGGATGTGGTGGCCCGGGTAAGGATCAGGATGGATGGTGGAGTGAAACATGGGACATACATTCTGAGACGGCCCAAGCGGGGGAATACAGTTTAACGTCATGCGGGACGGAATACAGTTTAACATCATGCGGGACAAAATACAGTTTAACGTCATGCGGGATGCGATACAGTTTAACGTCATGCGGGACGGAATACAGTTTAACGTCATGCGGGACGCGATACAGTTTAACGTCATGCAGGACGGAATACAGTTTAACGTCATGCGGGATGAAATACAATTAAGGTCATGCGGGAAGAAATACCGTTTAAAGTTATGCGGGACGAAATACAGTTTAACGTCATGCGGGACGAAATACAGTTTAAGTTCATGCGGGACGAAATACAGTTTAACGTCATGCGGGACGAGGGGTTTGGGGCTTATGCTCTGAGGCGGCCCTAGGTGGTCAGGGAACCGACATGGAGAGGTCGGGACGACCGGGTGGTGGGCTTGAACCTCGTGGAGGCTTCCTACGTACCATGTGTTAGCACGGATCAAAGTCCACGTAGTTCGCTGGGATGGGGCTTACGCTCGGGGTGGCCCATAAGAGGATTTCAGGGACGATGTGCACTCTAAGCCCACGTGAGTCATGCTCAGTGTGAGAAACAAGAGGCAACAGGGACCAGACAATCATGTCGCAAAGGGTGCATCCGTGTGAAGCAGAATGGGGCTTACGCGTTGAGTGGCCCAAAGAGAAAATAGGGGCTTATGCATGGTTAGCGGCCCTTGGTGTCGGGGATTAATCCAGGGTGGAGGCCCGTGGTGCGACAAAGCATAGTGGGAAAAGGACTCCAATGGCCTTGGCAGGGGGGATGTACGGAGAAGAATGGGTGCAATCATCCGCATGAAAGGCTAGGGGCTTACGCTCTGAGGCAGCCCTTCCCCCGCGGGCAAACGCCACGCTGACATGAAGGATCTCATTCCATGTGAGGATGAGTCCACTCCCGTGGAGACGAGTGGCGTAAAAAATTTCCGAGCTGGGGGGGACCCTGCATGCGAAGCACGGGATCAGACCACAGTTTAACTTCTTGTGTTAAGGATGAGGTGCTTAGTAGTTTAACGTCCTGCAGCTTGGACGAGGTGGGTTCTCTCCACACCCCTAGGGCTTACATTCCCAATGCCCTCTACCCCTTGTGGAAGGGAAGGAATCGACAAGGCCATGATGAAGGAGGGCCGCTGGGCGAACCACCGGGGGGTCCACGTTAGCGTGGCTATACGAAGAAGCAATAGCCGTTAGCGTGCCTATGGAGAGAAGCATAAGGCAAAGCAACGCAACGGGAAACACGGCCCAAGGGACCTTGAGGTTATTTTGGACAAGCCTGGGAGGCCATACTGGAAAACAACGCATGGCACGCATGCCCGACAGGGGAGATATCAGGTGCCGGTGTAGGGGGCAGCCAAGGGGCGTCAAGGTGAGGAGTCCTGGGATTTGCACGCAAAAGGGAAGGTTTGCCTGCAAAACTCTGGGATGACGCACAATTGGAGCAATGGAATTGCGCGCGGAGAGGGAACTACACGCAGGGTTTTGCATGCACGGCGGCCTATTGCGTGCTCGAGACATGCATTGCGCGCAAGGATGGAACACTAGGGAGGGGAAAATTCACTGAAGCCGGTGGAGTTGCGCGCAAAGGCGAACTCCGGTGCAAGGTTGCGTGAATTGAGGGTTTTACCTGGAAGTCATCTTGTGCGCGGGTGGAGCTGAATTGCGCGCACGGGAGTCTCTTCGGATTCCTCAACCCCCAAACCATTTGGGGTCACCTTTTATTTATAGGCGACCTCCGGCGCGGAATCCAGGCGGCACATGAAATTCTTCGCGCACGAGCACAGCCGGCGTGCAAAAATCTCGCCGCGCAGAACTGGGGCGCGCAAATATTGCGCGCCTCAATGTCTCAATTCCGCGAAACCCGATGATTCTATGCGCGCAGAACAATTTTTCACGTGGATCCTCCTTTATTTCGCGCACCACAACTCGTGCCTCCGGATCGGGCCTCTGATTCCGAATATGACTTCGCTCTGTCATTCTGAAACTTCTTCTGAGAGCTACAAACTTTTTTCGGCATCAACAAATACCCACTCATTTCTCAAATTATAATTCACTTCGAATACATCATCCACTAAGATTAGGTAACATTCTCTCCCAAATGGAGTCCCCTAATGGTGTCCCAAATCACCCATGGTTGTATCTTATTGTATTAGGAACAAATCTTAATGGTAATGGAAGTAATCACATCCATTTACAATTCAATATCCCTCATCATATCTTATATCTTCTATTTTCCAAAATAATTTATTTTGCCACATTTTTTTATTCCATAACGATAATTAAATTCTTTTGTTAATTGCAATCACATATCCCCTAATATTTAACCTATTTATAAAACCATGTTTTGTATCCATCATGTTTTCTAATATTAATCTCAAATTTCCATATTTTAAATAGAAATTTTCTTTTCTATTTAATGTGATTATGAAACCCACTTTTCTCTGTAATGGGTATTTAAATAGATTTAAAAATTTCATTATTGATTCGGGTATTTACATATATGACAAAAATATGTCCTTTCATTGGTTTAAAATTTTATAATGATCATGTCGTTATGCTATTTTGTATGAAAATATTTTGATATGAAATTTGGTCATTATATTCCATAGGTTATTAATGAATAAAATTATTATGATCAATGTGTCACAAATCAAAATAAAAAATATGAATGGGGTTCCTTAATATGGATCCAATGCATAGTTAACATAATTTTATATATGTAGATGAATTTATTAATATACTATAGTGAATAAGAATTTCAATTTTAATATATGAAACCATGGAAATAAACATTGGTTACATGATTATGAATGTTTCATATAAATGTTTTATCCACATTTCTATTATATGATATATTTCAACATTATAATTATTTTATTCTTTCTCATTACATATCTTTATGACTCATGTTCTTATTATCATGTATCATGACCGCATGCTATATGTCTCTATTTCTTTTTCCCTTATCGGGATTCATTATCACCCATTTCCTTTTATTAGTGTCCCTCGAATATCAGATGATGTAAATGTAACCTACAGTGAACCCATGAAGATGTATTTTACGTTTTTTTTAATAATAGTTTATACTTTTTTATAATATTTTTCCTTTTTTAGAAGAAAATAAATTTGAAAAGATCCTCTATTTTATGACATATAATAAAAAGTTACGTAATAAATTTGGTGGATTCTAGAGTTGTATAAATGGTAGGATTAATAATTTGAGTAAATTATCTCATTTAAATAATTTTATAAACCCTATGTAATAATATATATTTGAAAATAAATCGTTCTACTCTAGTAATTATTATGTACTTTTTTTTTCAAAAAAATAAATCTATTCTTATATAAAACAATCTGTTGTGGTTATATAATAGTTGTAGCGAGACATAAAATGTGAACAAAAAACTCTGAGGAAGACTACAATGTGAACTAGTTCATAAAAAACATATTGAGGCCCTCCAGGATTGAAAATCTATATGGATATGTTTGGTTAATGACAAGATTTTTATGAACAATTATTAAGGATATATAGATACTGTTGTTGTTATTAGAATATATTAATTACACATATAAGAATTTTTTTTAAGATGTAAAAATTTATTAGATTTATAATATTCAAAAAAGTAAAACACTTTTCACCATGTTAATAATATTTCAGTAAAAAATGGGAAATATGAAAACCCATGTAAATGAATAGTGCAATGAATGACACATTGACAACATTGCAGTAGAAACTACAATAGAAAAATTCATGAGGATGAAGAATCAACTGACTCAAGTTATGAAAAATAACCTCAATCTAGTGGATAGACCATATTCACTTCAAAGGAAATTTTTTTAATTTTTTACTTTATACGACAACATCCTCCTTTTTTAGTATGTATACCAACCCATTTATTATAAAAATGTATTTAAGGATTTATTGAAATGATCAATATTTTACTTTTTTCGATATAGGGAAAGTAATCATTGCAACATACTACATAGAAAGAGAAGCTCATCAGTGGGGACTTAGATAAAAACATGAATTGATGAAGGGAGATAGATTATACGATGTTGGAAGATTTGAAGGGAATATTTAAAATATAAACATCCTCCATTTTATAGTAATGATAATTGAGTATAAATGCGTAGAACTAATTTAGAAGAAAAACGAATTAGTGGGAAGCTATGAGATTATTGTTACAAGATATTCTGGATACAGCTATATCTTTATTAAGGATTTATAGGAAATGTTTAATAGAATAAATAGTGTAACTAGGCCCTATACATTTAGTAATATTTTAAAAAAGACAACGTAATATGTGAGATGATATTGAGGAGTACTCTGATGGTTGAATTTGATTTTGGAGAGATCTGGGGGTCACATAAATCAAATAAATAGATTCGATTCGAGGATCAAATATCAGGGAGGAACACTCATCATTGAAGATGTTGAAAGAAAGTGAAACATACCACTTGTGAACACTGTTGTAAGAATCATTTAGGCACATGTTTTATTGTGAGGGGAAGGTGATATGTATGTGGAAGATATTTCCATATTGATTAGGCTAATCATAGTGATTTTAAGCTTCATCTTCTCTACAATAATGAAAAATGGATGATGTTAGAAATCCAATAAAATGATCAATCATTCATGTGTGTATAGCTTCGGCATGTTTCCATTCAATTTACAAATTAGAATATAATTGATTGAAATCACCATCAGCCTTAGGAAAATTTAAGGGAGAAGGTTTTGGAATTTTCAATCCTGACAGCTGAAGTTCAGAATCCAAATAATGTGATGGAAGGTTTAACCACTGTTCACTAAAATAAATAATGTACCTTTTTTTATTATCGTTCTACCGATTCATTAATTTCACTCCATGCTTTCAATAATTATAGAAACAACCCTTTAACAAATAGTATAATTGTTATCAGTACATACTCTTGGGGAAATTATCCTAGCATCAACAGTGTATAGAAACTCTAGTATTAACATTGGTGAGTAATATCAGAACAAAAGTATTGTAGTCATTCCCATGGTGTAACTAGACACTATAATAGTGAAATTATGGATGTCAAATTACCATTATAGTACCAACTATAGGTAAAATTATATTTTAGTGGTTTCGAATACACAACCAATATTCATTTTCAAATGAGAGATATCTGGACCTGATTATTTCATAGAACCACCTCTCATAGATTTCATTAAATTGATGATTGGTGAATATGTATAATGAAATGAATATAAAAATATAAAGAATGTATCCATCAACATTGAATATGTTGTTGTATTTCCAAATGACTTATTGTGTCCTCCACTATATTGAATGGTTGAGTTATCCATTGAACACATAACAACATCCATAATGATATAAAATATTCCATAAATATTGTAAAATATGGAATTATAGAAATTAATATATCTAATTTAAGATATTCTATAAAATGGATTTACCCGTTCAATTGAGTCTATATTAAAATCCATTTTCACATTGTGAAGAATATGGATCATTCAATGCAGTTATTAATTGAACATAGATAATATAATGAGATCACATCTGAGAAAAACAACTATTTGTTAAGGATTGAAGATTTCTGTAGCCAGCTCAATGGGGATCAATTCATTTCATGATTGATATCTGATCTAGGTATCATCAATTGAGGGATAATAATTATGATATTTCATATACATCCTTCAGAAAAAGATATGGGCATTATGAGTTTTTTGTTATGGAATCCATTTTATCTATTTTTCCATATATATTTATGGATTTGATGAATATAGTTTGTAAATACTACCTTGAAACATTCCTCATAGTTTTTAAAAATTATTTTCTAATATATATAAAAATTTGTAGGAGCATTTGGATCATCTATGTGTTATATTTGGAAACTTGAGGAAGGTGTTGCCTTTTGTAACTTTTATAAAAGTTGAATTCCTATTACAACATGTTTAATTCTTGGAGAACATTGAATCTAATGTATTAATATATATTTACCCTAAATAAAATTTCATTTTTTATGTCCTCATCCTAAAAAAGTAAGATTTAGATTTTCATTGTTTTAGTTGGATATTATCATAAGTTTGGGGGAAAATAATTTTATTCTAATAAAAATCCTAATGTAACATTAAAGGGTATAAGTTAATCATGAAAAAAGAGTGTGAAGAAGGTTTCCCTGAACTGAAGAACATATTTTTTACCTCACATTTTTTAATTATATCATCTTTTAGTAAGGTTTTCTTATTTTTAATGATGCATATAGGGATGTTATTCGGTGCAACCTCGTGAAAATTGAAATGTTTGATTCTCATGAGTCTCTATAGTTAATTCCTCATGAGAAATATTATCATACACCTGAAATGGAATTTTTTGTAATTAATTATTCTATAAAAATATGGAGTCAAATAATTATGTGGATAAATATGTTAAATGACAGTCCAATTATGATTTAATTATATATTTACAAAAAATGATTTGAACATTATACAAAGCCTCTATTTGGAACTTCTTGAAGACTATGATAATTCAATTTTATAACTCCTTTTATGTGAAAGGAAATTCATTGAATCATTGAGTATGAAAAACCATGATGTATTGGAAACAAAATGGATTCAAATAGATCCATTTATACATCACCTAGTAATACTAGATATTGGAATTTTTTACATGGGTATCATCAAGACTATCACAAATAATTTCTTAACCATAATTAATTGATATGTTCTAGAAATATTGAATCATGATAAATGAATATAGAGACTATAAGGAGTGGGTGGTTTCCTGTTTCAATATTAATAATTATTGTATACCGTAATTTCATATAAGGCTATATGTACCATCTATCCCAGAGATAATGAAATAGCTAATGGATGAAGCTCATAACTCTACATTCTATGTAAATACATGAACAACTAAAATTTATAGGGACCATTGTGTCTATTATTGTAGAGATAATATGATAATGTATTTTTTTACTACAGTGTAAGGGGCTTAGTGCTTCAGCAAGTGAAGGTAGTGAAATAACTACTTTATAGTTTATTGAAAACACTACCCATACTAGAATGGATATGAAAAAATATCAATATATACATCATCCATGGTATCCCAAGTACATATCAAGGAAAAAAATTTTGTATGTGTTATAGTGGACTTTCTCACCACAAAAGGACATTTTATTAGTAATCTGGAGAAGTTATCTATCGAAAAATGTGTGAAGATATTAATAAATGATGTTGTGTCATCTCATGGGGGTCCAAATTCAAATACATTTTTATCATGAACCAATGTTAACATCTAATATATGATTTTTTATCCAACATGCTCTGAAAAATGTTTGAATCTTTTTAGTGCATATCACCCCCAAAATGATGGGTTATCAGAATGAACTATTATAACACACGAGGGGGTGATGAGAACATGATCAATGTAATTTTTTGATGGATGGGATCAAAACCATATAATGTTGTAGATCTCATACAAAAACACCTTCCACTCAAGTATTAAAATTTCACCGCATGAATATCTATATAAAAATTGTTTTCGAACTCCTACATGTTATCCTGAATTTTTCTAGTAGAGACATCTTGGGACTGATCATTTGAAAGAGATTACATAGAATGTTCATTCCATCCAATAACATAAAAATGAATCCCTATGATGGAAGAAGATATGTGATAAAAATCATATAAGGGACTCATATTTTGATGTTTGGGAAAAAAATTCCATTTAGTATCACCATGGAAGAGATTCATAATATTTAGAAAGAAATATAATCTTATCCCAAATCACATTTTACCCTTTGAAATCATTGATTTCATAAAAGTAGTGAACTATCATATACATCATCCAACAAATTTTTTTGTTGTTCATTATGTATTACACATATTCCACTAAATAATGTTCTTACATGATCCCTCACATGTACTTCATCCATAGCTGGTACTACTCGAACGCGACCTCTCTTATGAGGTGCATCGAGTAGAGACCTTGGACCATAAAGAAAATTATATTTGAAAAATTATTATAAACATATATAAGGTGTATTATACGAACAATATATATGATGCCGTGACATGGGAACCAAATAAAGAAATATCTCATAAATACCCTCAAAATATCCTATGTATAAAAAAAGTTTGAATTTTTTGGGCTGATATTTCTAAATGAAAGATGAATGTAATGACACAATGTTTTTAAATGTTATTTTCTTCATGAATTTATGTTTATTACTTATTATATATTCTCATAAATGTACAAAATAATGATAAAACATAAATAAGTTATCTACTTAACAAATAACATTAAATTTGAAATATATGAAATCGACTAAACATCCAAACAATATAATTGAATAAAAAATATAAAATAGTATAGCTAAAATGGGAAATTTTTGATTTATCCTATCTAATAGATTCATCATCCAAAAAAAATTCTATAGAAAAGAACCAAATTATTATAAAACGAATTATCATATTATGGAAGTCAATATATAACACAGATAATTTTTTCTGTAAATTTATAACGCTTGAATGAAGTGGAATTTATATGGTATAATGGTAAATGTGACCATTTGAATTCTTCTATTATATGATCACTGGTCAATATATGAATCAAAAAAGTAAATGTTTTACATTAAAATCATTGTGTTTTGTAAACATTAATGATTCCTTACAAAACAAGTTAGAAAAATGATGATTGGATCAGGGGGATAAGATAACATAAAATGTGATCAATTCTTAAAATTCAATGTTCCAGAATAATGGGTAATACACTAGTTTTTCATTGTCTAAAACATAGACTTCCTAGAACTATTTTATGAAATTATTAAAAAAATTCCCCCACATCTCCTATAAACACCAACCCATTTAAAAAAAATTAATTATTAGTCAATCCAGCATCCACTAAATTTTGGTTATTTTTTTCTAATGAGCTCCAGAATGTTTCCTCAAACCCCTATTGTTCTATCCTCATGATTTAGTGACAACTCCTTAGGGTAAGATAAATATATAGTTATAAATTTTATTCATGTTATATTTTCAGGCGGTCTCCCTTATAATTTTCAATCTAACTTCATGTTTACAATATCTATTATACAATTACTACAGGGAGAGTCTTTATAAATGGTATGCCCAAATACCCTCTTATTTTACCATCTCTAAAACAATTTTTATCCCCATCATTCACTAGAATTTACATACCATGTTTCATTATTTTACATCAGATATTATTTTCTCTTATTTTTTTAATAACCCAAACTACATTACTTTTAAATGTGAATTTAACTAAATTTACAAAATATGTTCTAATTTAGTTAATTTTTCCTATGGATCCCTCATTTCCTTGTGTGGGTTCAAATTGATGTAATGATCATGTTTTTAAGCTTCTTTTTAAGCTATGATTTTGATAAAACCCCACTAATTATTCATCAAATGTTACTGATTAAATGATTAATTATTATATATATGGATAAAATGAAGTTAAATAAAATTAATAGTTCAACCTAAAAGCACTCCAATACATTTTTTAATGAATTTAATCTATAGAGATGACATGTGTTTCAATACCATAGTGGATAAACTTCATCATTTTAATTAATATCCCTATAATGATAAACTCTAATTATATTAGTATGAATGTATCATTAAAATATCACAGAAAATTTTATATATTATGAAAATTATTGTTATTATTATGGTGTTCATCTTTTTTATCCACATTTTTATTCCACATGATCTTATTTATACATTACAAGATCACATGCAATATGTTTGTCGTGATGATTACCTTATTGAGATACCTAATCACCCCATTCCATTAATGTGTGTTCCTAGTATAAGATTTGTAGTAAATATAACAAAGAATAAAACAATTAACATGTTTTTCTTGTTTTTTTAGAATAATTTTTTTTCATTTAATATAAACAGTATTTGCATGACATTAAAAGAGAAAAGATCCTCTATTTTATACCTTTTATAAAAATAATTTAATCAAAATATAATATTTAATAGATAATCTAAGTGATATGAATTAAATTATCCATAATACGTAAATTAGTAATATTGATAGTATTTTGTTTTTACCCAAATTATGATATATTTTAATCATTTTCCATTAAATTCATCACTCCGCTGAATAATGATTAATGTTTTTAGAATAATTCCACTCCCCTAAATTATTAAATGTCACCTCAATAACTAATTTTGTGGCACATTATATTACATTAACATGACCATTATCTATTTAGATATCCTCTGAAATTCCATATCCTTGATATGAAGGTTCTATTCTTATGACAATATCTTTATAGGAATCATTATGAACATTTTTATAAAAAATTTCCCATGGAAGAAGAATGTATCCTTATAGAGATTTTTCATGTTTCAGTTTACATATAAACATCATAACTATGATATATTTATTAAAAAATATTAATGTTATTATTTTTTTAAATAATTATTATGTATATAGTAAAAATAAATTTTATTCCAATTCCATCTAATAGAAACTTTAATATATATATATATATATATATATATTCATATGTGTTGACTTCCTCCTCCATGAAGTGATGTAAATATTTCTTAATCACCACCTCTTAAGAATCGTTTATTTGATATATCTGATGAATATTTATGATATATGTACTGATAATTAAAATTTTAATATAATCATGAATTTTAACCAATATTCATTCTTTTCATTTGATTAATTATTACAACATCACTCAAGGATACATGGAGAATACTGCCTCCTCGAAGAGACATGTTCCATTATTATTACTAACATAAATTGATACTTTTATATTTTCATTTCCTATATAAATTTGATATATAATTCATGTATAGAATTGTATAGGTTGTAAAACAATGACCCTGGGGAATATATTGAAAATACATGTCCATAAATCTGAATACATTGAATGTTATATCAATGAAGATAAAAAATTACGAGTAAATTGTTAAAAATAGTTTTGAATAAATGATATACATCATGAAAGAATTATATATGAATTAAAAATATATAATTATTTTTATATTATTGATAAGTTATGTGATTGAATGGATAAGACAATGAAGGAATCTAAAGAATTTTTTAGTTTTCGACCTCATTTTTTAAATGAATTTTTTTATTAAATCATTATTTTGTGAATTATAAGATATTTATATCTTAAAAAATATTTTATAATTTATTCTATATATTTCTATAGATTAAAATAATTCATTTAATTTATCCTCTAGTTTATAGTTTTAACATCTAAAATTATATTATTAATAAAAATTAATAATATTTTATCCTTTAATGTAAATAATCTTAGTCCTCATTATAAATAATCCTTTTTTTATTAATAAAATTTTTATATTTACATGTGTTATTTTAAAGGTTCAATTTTTTTAGATTTTACTTTATATTCAAAAAATTAAATGTATTAATTTTATACATTATTATATAAAGAATTTGTATTTCTTTTCACAAAAAATGTGAAAAAATCAGCAATTTTTACTTCCCTAATATTCATTTTAATTATAGGTAGTATTTAATATCTATAAAATTTTAAATGATTCATTAGTGATAAAAAGTAATATAATACTTTAAATTTATCATTCTTATCAACTAGAAATGAGTAATTTATTTTCCAAAGAATTGTAAAATTAATTTTTTTATTCAAGTATTTTTTTAATACTAAATATTATTATACATAATGATTATTCATTTTAAAAAATTTATTTCATTAAATTATTTTAGAAATGTTTTATAAAAAAATATTTTTATCTTTTTTATATATATTTGTGAAAATTTTCATATCATATTTTATATGAATTTGTAATACTTTTTTAATAAAAAATTAATTATCCTATTCTATTTGATACTAAAACTAGAAAAAAAAATTGGGATAATATTTATCCTTTATATCAAATGAATCAATTATATAATTTCATCCATTGTTTATTTATATTTTATAACTCACATTTTATTAGACAATTATTATCTATTCGTTATGATTATGTTATCTATCTATCTATTTATTATATTCAAATTCAGTTTTTTCCTTAATTCACATGTTATTCACTATCATGATTTCATTTTGTTATCTATATATGATTTATTTTTTAAAGTGTTATGTAAGAACCCAGATATCCTTTTTCTGGTATGTATATTTATTTCAGAATGTTTTAGTGAATAATGAAGAAATGATGTTTTCCTAATCACACATTGTCTACTTTTTTTTATATGCCATGTTCCCAGTTTCCCTGGGTAACCATGTACTGGCCATGTAACGACTGAGTATTTGGCAGTGTGTGTGACCTGGAAGACTGCATAATGCACGGGCTGGTTGATGCTAGTACCCTGTCTGTACATTAAATCAACATGTCATGTACTTTTCTATTTATTTTTTATATTCATGTGGGATCATGTCCCATGTCCAGAAACACATTATTCTCCCCATGTCATATATATGAGAGTGACGTATGACTAAAGATCATCGAGCTCCTTGCAATCCTCCATCCAAGCTCGGATTGAGACACCACTGGGTGTGTTGGATTCCCACTAGTGAGGTATGTCTTCCCCTAGAGCCTCTCTTCTTGATTTGACCCCGCTCATGTGTTATTCAATGTTGAATGGTTTTTATCTTTTTGTAGATTGAAAACGTTCTAGGACTATTCAAGGGACGAAGTTCACGAGTGTTCATCATACCACATTGATTTACGTGGTTTGTTCCTTACATTGGTTGTCTTTGTATGATATATTTTAAAAGTTCTAAATAAACATGTTTAGGGTATTGAGTGCTTTGGAATATTAATTTTTTAATGATTGTTATGGGTTGTCTGATTGATGATGGGTTATTTTTTATGCATATGGTATTTTTTTTGGATTATAGGTGTGTTCCCCATATTGGATTGATTATGATCATTGGGTATAAAAAGAAATTTCGGATTACTTTTTTTTAATTCCTTGTGTTCCTAGGATGTAGTTTCTATTTACATGAGATGCATATTATTATTAATGTGAATGAGTGACCTAGTAGAATTGACTGTTAGAGATTCCTGAGGTAGGGTCATTTAAATTTTGAAATTTTATAATTATTGACCACATGTATTGACTGTGAGAGATACTGTGGGGTCATTGACTAGAGGGGTTAAAAAATGATATATACCTAAAGGGGCCTTGATAAATGAATATAGGAACATATTTCATTTACTGTGAGATATGACCAAGGGCCATTATAAATTATTGTTTCTTTGATGACTAAGGGGAATTCATCGTGAGAGCTTCTCAGGTGATCAATGTACTTAATTAGTGTTATATGGTACCAATGGGGTTACACAATGTGAGCATTCCCATAGGATTATTATATTATATTGATTTAATGATATTTTAAACCAGAAGGGATTATACTATGAGTAAATTACCATAAGGATCCTTGTGAATAATTGAATTTTTATGATGACTCTTCCAAAACAAAGCACAAGCTTGGACTCTAACTTAATTGGTTTTTAGATGATCTACTGAGATGTATTTTGTTACTGTTTTATAAGGGGATACAAAGCATATGCATGATTATAAGGTTGAATTATTCAATGGATTGAATTATTAATAAATTTAAATGAATATAATTTAAAACTGTAGGATTGTTTACTATTTAGTACATCCTATTTGGTAGGTTTATTTCTTTCTATTACCTAATATATATATTCCCATATGTTGAGGAAGAGATCTTTTGGTAGTATCCTAATGGGATATGTCTCACACTATATTTAGGAATTGATTTTGGATCCAAAATATTTATACGGATGTTGGTATAGATAAGGTAATGTTCCCTTCTTCGTAATGTACGTGAGTGCTATTGGGGATTGAGAGTATGAGCCCAAGCTGAGGCTTGCGATACTACTGGAGTTTATTATTTTTAGTACTTTGGTTTTAGTTTTTTATTTCCATAATGGTGACTTGTTTTTCTGAATTATTAGATTATTGTGACATGAATCATTATATATAAATATATATGGTAGATGTTTATACTTTCATTCTTCAGTTTTTTACTTTTCTGTTTGGTATTACTACTTCTTCTATTGTTTATAATTGTTAATCAGATTCTTATACTATTCCAATGGGGTAATAGCTTCCCAAATATCAGAGGGTGGCCCCCTCTACTAGTTTTTAGGCTCTGTCATTTGGGGAAACACATGTGAGGTTATCTTACCAACAGAGTTCAGGGAACTTCATAGGCGGAACCTAGAACCAGGATATTACAAAGTGATATCATAGTATGTATTCCCAACTTTTCCATACTATTTGAAGCCTATAGTTTGGGATAGAAAAACATGTATTTTTTTTAATATGTTTTGCCTATGAGTAACTAACATGCATATAGGAAAAATCCAATTAAGATCAAATATATTAATTTTCATTCGTTTTTCAATTGTTTTAGTTGATTTGATTTCCCTGTATAGTGACACACTTAATTTTTGTGGTTATTATTAATTTCATTTTGGTTCAATTCTTGTTGAAACATGATGAGATATGGTCATTCCATCTCATGCATTATATAGAAACTTTCAAGAGATCACATGTCATGCATTCTTGTAATTCAATTTAGATTGCATTAAAAATTTTATGCTATTGTGATAGATGTTGTGCTATATATGCATACCTTTATGACATATTCCTTCATTGAATACCGACTATTTTGATAGGGTATTGCATATATGTAATTTGTAATTTGGATAAACACCAATCACTAGTCCCTGAGGTGTTATGGGCCATCATAGATCAGAATTTGGTGGAACATGTTTGAAAAATAAATGAATTTTTCCTTGTTATGATGTAATGTAGGATACAATACTTTGATTTGTGAGAGTATGGGTTCCTATGGGTCCTAATTTTTCATTACTTGGAAATAATTTATCGTTTTAATGGTTCCAAAGATGTTAAAATAATCCAACAATCCTGAAACCTAGACATCATGTTGTGTGATGTTTTGAACACACACCAT
The DNA here is from genome assembly GCA_963277665.1 of Viscum album. NCBI lineage: Eukaryota > Viridiplantae > Streptophyta > Magnoliopsida > Santalales > Viscaceae > Viscum > Viscum album. Next base: position 11,817,681 of record OY728151.1, on the reverse strand, counting down.
GTGTTCTTCCTTTCTAGTAGAAACCACTTTTTTTCTTATGTACATGTTTTGTACTTGGGGGACATGCTGTGTAGTACTTGATTGTTTGACTGAATATTTGAGAATATGAATAGGGTTGCGATATTTATGGTAGAACACACCATGTCTATCTCAAAAACGCCGTGTAGGGTGGACCATGTATTCGACTGTGTGTTAGACCTTGTGACTAACGACATGGGTGGTTGGAACTTATCTTGTACATGTAGTGTCGTGGTTGAACACACCGTATTGTATTATTCTAATATACCACTTATTGTTTTTTCATGTAGAAATACTAGTGATGGAGTTAAAATTCATGTACACTCAGTGTCTAAGGAGGAACACGCCTTGTGAAGGGGAGTTACACGACCAAGATAGGCACAGGTACACTCCATTTTAGCATATTACAGGAACACATCGTGTATAGAGTTTACACACTATGTAATCCTTTTTGTAAAACTTGAAAGATTTCCTTCTCATGTTCCACTTTTTTACATAAAAGTTGTTGTCCTTGATAATATTGTAATGATGTGCACACTTTACCTCGCAGATTCATGCCACCAAGACATCCTTCATTTGTACTCTATGATCAGGGTGACTTCTAGACACCTAATTAGATAGATCAAGGACAACTAGAAGATTCACTTGTAGTGCTCGTATTGGCACCATATATTATAGAAGATGCAGATTCTGATGTATAGTTTTGTGAATGTGTACTGAGGATGTTACAGACCCTTTAGGGAGCACTGCATCCTACCCCATCTATGGATATGATATCATTGGTGTTTCCATAGAATCATCCTCCCATTTTTTCAATGGATGGAGAACCTGAAACTATAGATTCATGATTGGAGGCAGTGCATGATTCAATTGAGGATCTAGAGATGCATCAGGAGGGGAGGTTAAATCTCATGGCATACATATTACATCATTAATACAAGATATGGGGGGATATTATCTCACAGGTGGGATTTCATTAGGATATATCATGGTTGCTGTTTCATAGGACCTTCAATAATTAATTTTATCCTAATACATTGATGGAAAATCGAGACTGAGAGTTCTTACACTTGGAGTATGTATATTTTTCATTGATGGGCTACTCTTCTCATTTTACATAGCTTTAGTGCTTCAAACCTGTTCTGGGAGGTGATGAGTGGTCTTCGGCTTAGCAGTTTTTGGATGGTCTCAGGTATGAAATCCGATTGAATGTTATTGTCTTAATGCTGACTTCTGTGACAATAATAGTGAACCAGGTACTGATTACCAAGGGAAAGGTGAGGAGTTGGGAGTTGTGAGACAGTGTGGTTCGGTATCCAGGTCTAGTTCTCCTTTGAAAGATAGTAGGAATCTCTGTAGGGAGAATTCACATGATGCTTCTTCAGGTATCCAAGATGTATGCTACCAGTGGAGGAAGAGCGGGTACACAAGACCTTAGTTCCCAAGATATCCTTTGGAGTGCCGGTATTATGGAATGATTTCCCATCATCGTCATTTTTGTAGGATTTCCTCACCAGCATCTGGAGTTATGTGATTAGGTGTCACTCCACATTCAAGAGGGGGACCCCCAATTTCTCAGTAGTCATGAAACTGGAGTTCGTATGACCATTCAGTCAGAGGAGAATGTCATGTATGTGGTATCCAGTCAACAATATTTTAGCGAAAACATGGTGGATCAGATGATGGTAGTTAGGTATGGTCATAGGGATCTGGTATAGGTTATACTGTTGTAATGGAGCAGACCTAGCAGAAGAAGGATCTCGGACCCACTATGGTTGGAGTTACAATTATTGTTTCCTCTTTTTTTTATCTTTTTCTCATTTAGATATAAGGGAATCACAAATTTTCATATTTTATGATGTTGTGGTGACCATTGGGCCCTGTATCATTAAATATGAGGATGTTATGATACTAGACACTAAGTTAGAGATTAGAACATCTATTGTATGTCAATGCAAGGAGTGACCTCTTGATGTTGGTGGGTGTCACTTCTTATGGGACCTCTATTTCTTAGAGATGACATGATTTGTTTTCATTCTCAGAATGGATTAGTTAGTAGCATTTGATGGATTTATTGACTGCTATCATCACAGTGTGAGGATTGAATCACCTATTGGTGGTTATTTTTCTATATAAGGGTGAGTGGGATGTCTAGGCGAGAAGAGTGAGACCTGAGCATCATGGTTTTGGGGGATTTATATCCCAAATTGCATTATAATATTTGGATGACTAGGGGACTCCACAGATGGACATTCCTCCAGTGGTGGAATATTTTTTCGGTGTATTTCCTAATGAATTTTCAGGATTACCTCTAGAGAGAGAATAGATCATACTACTAAACATGTTCCAGACGCATTTCTTGTGTCCGTTCCTCCTTATAAGATCGAAATACCATAGTTACAATAGATCAAGATGCATTTAGTATAGTTATAGGAAAAGAGATTCATCCAAAATAGTACTTCTCCTTGCAGTTCTCCTTATATTTTTGCGAAGAAGTTGGATAGTAACCTTATAAATTGTGTAGATTATCAAATTACAAACTTGTTGATGGTAAAAACCCAATATCCCCTTATAAGGATTTATGATTTCTATGATCATCTTTGAGGAGACTGGGTGTTCTGGATGATTGGGTTAAGATCCAGTTACCAACATTTGCAAGTTTGACCATCAAATATACCTCTTAAAATAATTAGATGAAGGTATAGTCTATATGAGTATATTGTTATGTTTTTCCATCTCACAACTGAACTAGTATTTTTCCTGGAACTAATTAACTAATTGTTACATATTTACTTGTATCCAGTTGTTGTTGTCTTCGTGGACAATATCTTTGTGTACTCTCACACTCGACAAGACTAGACCAAAAATCTTGATAGTATACTATGGGAGCTTCAGAGTGTTTGTTATGATCTCAAAATTACACTTTTTGTTGGATTAGATTCACTTCATGGGTAATGTTATCTCAGATAAATGAGTATTAGTAAAACCAATGACAGTAAGTGTTGTAGTTTCTTGGGAAAACCCGATAAATTTTATTGAGGTATATAGTTTTCTATGGATGAATGGTTACTACAACCTCATTATATAGGATTTTTCCCTCCTTGCAGCCACACAGAAGGACCATACTATGATGGATCCAAAGTACATGTGAACATATTCTTGTGATTCAACATTTTTGGGTCTGACGGGGAGGTTGACTTTAGAAAAAATACTGAATTTTCCAGAACCTGTCCAAAGCTACACAATTTACTACATTTCATCATGTATTGTGATGGGAGAATTGATTATGCAAGAGGAAGGGTTTTTTGTGTATGTATCTTGGTAGTTGATGCCACATGAGAGGAATTACCTGATGGAAAATCTCGAGTTAACTGTATGTGTGAATGCATTATGGTATTGGATACATTATCTTTTGGGGGATCATTTGATGGTATATAGTGACTACAAAAGTATCAAGTATATCTTCAGAAACCATGATATGAGTTTGATACTGTGATGTTTGGTTGAGAAACATCAAACTTTTGACATTGAGTTTTCCTACAAGCCTAGGAAAGGAAATGTAGTGGCCGATGCATTGAGTAGGTGGACTCAGATATATGTAGTTCAATAGTATAGATGTGAGTTTCATCTTATTTCTCTATTCTATATGTCACACCTGTTTTTATTTTACTTTATTTATTTTATTTATCTTAACGTCGGGCGTTTTTGCTTTTGTGCGGGCGAGTCCGGTCTAAAATTTTAATGTTTGGATGAGTTTATGGTTTGGGATAAAGCGCGAACACCACACGGTTGTGTTGCGCAGCCCGTTTGCAGTCCACTTGGGTACCGTACGGTGCGCGCGTACCCCGCGGTCATTCAGTTTTAAAGTTATTAAATTCGTTTGTTGAGTAGATTAATATATATATATATATATATGATTATATAGGTGTATAAATAAGTATATGAGTATATATGTTTATACATTATTATCATTATTATTATTATTATTATTATTATTATTATTATTATTATTATTTTTAACTTAGTGTGCATATATGTATGTTTATATGTGTAAATATACCTGTATGCCGATAAATATATATTTTCTTAACATTATATGTTTATGCGTAAATGTGTTTATACATATGATTATATATGTCTATAAGTTGTAATTTGTTATGTATGTTCATATGTGTATGTTTATAATTTTGTTTATATAAGTTTATCTATATATGTTTATATACACACACACACACACACACATATATATATATATGTGCATCTATGTTTGTAATTATAATAATAATAATTATTATTAATATTATTATTATTATCAACCTCTTTTTATTAACTATCTTATTCTATTTTAGTTTATTTGATTTATTTATTTTACTTTACTTTATTTTATTTATTTCTTCTTTTATTTCATTTTATTTACCCTTTTTTTATTCTTTATTATTATTATTATTACTTTTATTTTTATTATTTTTTTTATTATTTTCATTTCTTTTTCTCTATTCTCACTCTCTCCTCCGTAACCCTAAGCGTCGCCACCGTTTTTTTTCTTCATTTCATTTTTCTTTTTCTCTTTATCTCTTCCCTCTTTCTTTCATTCTTCTTCCTCCGCGCAAACTGCTCCCTCTCTGCCCTCCTGCACTTTCTGGTCGTGCCTCCTCCCTCCGCCTCCCGTCCGGCTTCCCTTCTCCGGCGGTGTTCCCTCCAGCCGCGCCTCCTTCTTCCCTCGCTGTGCGCGACCCGGCCCCCTCCTTTCCCTACCGCCGGCCGCCGCACCTCCTCCCTCCTCCGGCCTCCTCCGGTGTTCCGGCCTCCACCCGTCGACCGCCATCCGACCTCCACCTCCATGTCCGCGCGCCCTCCTGCAGCTCCCCACACCGCGCATCCCGGCCGGCCATCCAGTGACGCAACAACCTCCCCCGCCCCTGTCTCCCTTGCTGGACCGCTCCCTCCTCCGGCCGAAAACCCCTTCCATCTTTTCCCTACAAACTGCCCCCTGGCCAACCTCCGGCGCCCGACCATCTCCGGTAGCACCACCTGACTCCTGCCCGCTGCGGTCGCGCACCCTCCGGCCAGCTCGTCCCGGTCGCGCCGCCTCCGGCCAGCCGCCTTCGGCCGCGCCGCACTCGCCCTGCCCTTCTCGCCACACCCATCACATTCGCTTTGACCCGTAGGCCTCCCGCAGCGTCCACGTGCTACACTGTCTGGCACCACTGCTCCTGTTCATGTGACTAGCCGCACGCGTCGTTCCTTCTAGGTGTGCACCGAACGCTTTCCGCCAAAGGCGTGTGTTTTGGGATCACCCGTTTCACCTGCTCTGGCGTCGAGGTGTGGTTTTCTTTGATTTTACATGGATTATTTTATGTCAATGTTTATATATTTATTAGTTATTTTTTCGTTCCTGATTCGTATAAATTATTTTAAGTCAGCGTTTTTGTGTTTTAGTTGTTTTGCATTTGTTGCAGCGTGATTGGTGAGGTTAGTGTTTTTTCTTCATTTGGATAGTTAATTTGGAATAATTGTGATTAATGTGTTTGATGTGATGTTTAAATTTTTTTTAGTGTACTTAGTTTTGGTTTTATACCTTATAACACATTCATGTGAATTAAGACGCATTTTTATGGAAACTGGTCATGAGTTGTTTATTTGTTTTTTTTTATTACATAAATTGTGCAATTGGTTTATCTAACCGTGAAAGTGGTGAGTTTTTGTTTCAGTGGGACTTAAGGTGCGTGTTTGATCAAAAGTGTGTTTTTGAGTGAGTTAGTTTGTGTATGGTTGCAAGTTACTTTTTGAATTTTATTTCATAATTTTTAAAGTGGTTTAGTAATAGTGTGGATGATGCGAAGAAGGTTTTGTTTTTTTTGTCCAGGTGGTTCTTTTGCGTGGTTTGTCTGCTTGTATTGTTTAAGTCAAATAGTTTTGTGTTTTTAGTTGCGGTGCGTTTATTGCAGCGTGTTGGCTAGGTGACTCCGCGACACCACAGTCATCGACTTCCTCGTACATGTACGTCTGTGTGAGGCGTGTCCCGTCGCCGTGTTCGAGCTGCGAGTTGAGGTAGGTCCCCACTGCACTTGCCTTTAAATTAAGAATTTATTTATTTCATGTCATTTATTTAATTTTCATCAAATTGTAAGAAGTGTAAAAGTATTATACGTAGAGTAGTTTTCTGTTGAATTGGAACTGCTTCTAGGTTTTCATTGCACTAAAAACCTTTTACTGATTTGTTGTTGTGGAATAGGGGAAATGCCCCTTTGGCCCTTATAATTGCGCTTCGGAATTGAAATGGTGTTTTGGATTTCCTAAAAGAGATTTTAAAAGTGTTTTCTGGTTTTAAGTACGAGGACGTCTGATCCTCTTTTCAAAATTGATTTGGTATTAAATAAGTGGATGAGGCCCGTTTGGTACTTTCAATGAAATTAATGTGTGAGAAGTATCTTTGGTGTGATCTTTTGTGTGTTGATTTGGGGTGAGCTGAATATGTGTTGTTTGTGCATCTTGACCGGTTTTATACTGTTGACTCACCCCAGATTCTTATACATATTGACATGGGAACCTGGCATATTGAGTGAATTTTCTATGAACGATTGCTGCACAAGTTTAGATCACGCACTGGCTAGTGGCCCCATAACAGGGGAATACTGAGTTATTGCTGCTATGGGGATTGGGCCTCTCGGTTAGGCCATGCAGGGCTATGTCGGGCGTTAGGGCGTTATAACGTCATTGAGATAGGGCATGCCTTCAGGATGAGTCACATGTATAGTACGTTCTGGTTTGTTCACGATCTCCTAGGTTCGACCCATGTCTCTTTTAGTGTTTATTTGTATATGGCAGACGATTGAGAGGTCAAGTGTGGATGCTGACCCTTGTGTGCCACTTTTTCCCGTTGCCCTTAGTGTGTGTTGTGTGTGATTTTATTTTTGACTAACAACTAAAGTTTGGTTTTCTAATTGTTCGCAAAATGTTTTAAAATGAAATTCACCTGTTCCTTTCAACATTAAACTTCTTCTAAATTAAAAAGGGCAATGGACTGTTACTTGTTTTCAAAATGGAAAGTGTGTGTGTATGAAAACCTATATATTCTATAATGTAGTTCAAACTAGAAGTTGGTAAATTCTTCTTTTAATGGTAGTGCTTTGGGAATAGATTTATCGGGCTAGCCTACTGAGTTTTAATACTCACGCCTATAGTGTTTTCTTGTTATTAGTTTCTGTCGCAAGTTTGACTCGAGCTTGCTCGTCGTGGACGAGAGTTGGTGGTAGTTTGACGATCGACTCTCGGGGTCGCGATGAGTTGGGTTCGTGGTCAGGTTATTTATGTTTTTGGCTGTTTTATATTATTTTCGTTTGTTTATTTCTGCTTCTTAGTAAATTTTTATTGGGCGAAATCGTTCCCACGTGTACTCTGTGATGCCCTGGCGCTTGTCGCCAGCCCGGGAGGATCGGGAACGCCTCTCGGGCCATGTCGCGGACCGACTTGGGTGACCGGTTCAGGGTCGACCCGGGTTGGTTCGTGACAAAATGGTATCAGAGGAGGTCGGTTCCTGAGTAGACCTTGTTTTTCAGAATGCCCATTGCTATTTGGAGTTGTCATTGTAAAGGGAGTAAAGTTGATCGGACTCGAGGCGGGGGAACGGGAAGGACGTCATGAACCCTTGCTTGTTCTAAACCTCGAGTTACCATGAGATGTCCGGGTTGTTAGTGCCTTTTGGGTCTTCTGGATTGTTTTATGTTGGGAAATGAAAAGGGAGTTGGGAAAGTAGCTTCGTGAGCTCACAGGTCCTGGCAAGCCTTGTGGAGCCGGAGATTTCACCCTACAATGCTCTCAGTGATGATGGTATGGCTGACGTATGGCCGCCAACCATATGGTCGAGTCACCCATCATTACTAGTTTCCCCTTTAGTGAATGGGGTTTTAATTCATTTTGAAACTCATTGAGTAATGTTGAATTTCAAATGGTATTGGTTATGTTTTGATCAAGTTCCTCGTTTCTTTGTTTCGTAGTGTTCGCCCCTACGAAGGCTTGATGGATGCTCAATGTGCTGCATCAGGTGGTGCATCCTCAGTTAATCCTTCAGTTGGTCAGATCATCGATTATGTTTTGGAGTTCCTGAAGTTGAACCCTCCTCTCTTTTATGGACAAGAAGGGCCTCTTGAGGCAGAGGAGTGGTTGCAGAAGATTGAAAGGAAGTTCAGTTCTATTGGTCTACCTGAGTCATTAAAGGTGAAGTTGGCTACCTTCATGCTTGAAGGTCCAACCTGGATAAGGTGGAAGTCCATGTCTCGGAACAAGCCTAGGGAAGATTTGACATGGGAGTTTTTCAAGTCATCGTTCATCCAACAACACTTCTTTGAGTTGACGAAGCTGAGGAAGAGGATGGAGTTGTGTTGTCTCCAGCAGGGCGTTGAATCGGTACTGGAGTTCTATCGACATTTTGTAGACCTAGTTCCGTATGATCAATGGTTTGTTGCGAATGATCCCGGGAAGGCTCGACAAATTGGGTTTGGACTCCTACCTGAGCTGCAATCGAGAGTGGAAGAGCTCAACGTAACCACCTTCTCGGATGTTGTCTAGCAAGACTTTCTTGATGAATCTGAACTAGTAGGAGGACTTGAGGTGGCGAATCCTCCAGCTTTGGGAAGCATTTCAGATGATGCTAGTAAGAAGAGTAAGAAGAGACCTGACGCTGGTGGTGCTGGTAGAGGAATCAAGAGGCCTTCAGACCATCAGTCATCTTCTTCACAGTGCAATGTTGTGATCTGTCACCAGTGTGGTAGGCAGGGTCACAAAAGGCCGACATGTCCAAGTGCTCCAAGACCCTGCCACACCTGTGGACGTATGGGTCACTTGAAGCGATTTTGCCGAGGTGTTTCCAAGAAGCGCGCTAAAGCCAGACCTGGATCGTCGAAGGTCACTTCAGCCCATCAAAAGGAGTAGGGAGATGTTGGTGGATGAGCTTGATGTTTTCCTTTTTCGTGATGCTTCACGGATGTAGTAGTCATTACCTGTACTGTTTTGTGGTGTTCTTTTCTTTCAGTCGAAAGAATGGTTGTGGATGAACTCTTTTAAACCTTTGATCTTATGGATGTGTGATTGTTAAAAATTATGGTTCCTGTGTCATGCTTTTGGGGTTTCATAAACCTGACTGCGAAGCCGGAAGATGCTTCATTCATCAGAACTCTAGCCATAGGCCTCGGAGTGAAGCTAGCACGTAGTCGGGGGAACTCCAACGAAAGGTGAAGTCTTGTGGTAGGGTGTTGTTCTCAGTAAGTGCGCGCAGTTAGAATCTTTTTTTCCTCATTATGCCTAGTTTATGTGTAATAACTTCCTGGTCATGTCGTTGCTCTCATTTATTAAGATCTGTTCGCTTTATGCTTTTCGCGTGAGGGTGGTGTGTTGGACAGGGGCCCCCCCTCCCACCCGTGGGCAGTGATGGCTGGTGATAATGCTGGGAGGTCCTCCTATTCTTCTCTTCTCGAAATCTTTATGGTGGGGAGTCCATTCGACCTCCCCATGTTGAAAATTCTTATGATCATGAATTTTGTCTCAAGTGATGGCGTTCTGGTCCTATTCTGGGAACTGACTTGACACTTGTGGTGGAAATAACCGTCACGGGTCTCGCCAAATTCAATTTAACTTGTTTCTTATGGTGGGGAGTCCGTTCGGACTTCCCATGTCAATCTCCCGGTTTTGTTCTAGGTTTTGGTTGGGTTGTGGTTGGTCTTATATGGAACCACAAAAAAATTCTATATTCATCTTTTGGTAAGGAGTTGTGGTGTGAGAGTTCCAGTATCAGATTGGAGTAAGGTTTTAAGAGATACGCATTGGATGTGGATCTGACTTGTTTTTTAGTTTCAAAAGAGTCGTCGTGTTTTTATTGGCGTTGTACCAGATGTTGTGTTTTAAGGTTTAATTGAAGATGGAGAATGGGTTGAGTTCTGTTGAATGGTGTTAAGGTGGGTGTATGTTGGGCCTGGATCTTCTATTGTTAAAGTTCTTTGTCCTTTGAAGCGATCAACTGGAGGTGGTCACACTTTTGGGGGCGGGTGACACTTAGCGGGTAATTAGTTCATATTATATGAGTTCTATTGGATTATCGCTCCCCTTTTAGGGAGTGTTTTATAATCTCTTTGCTGTCGCTCTTTAGATATTTCTTTAAATTGTAAAGTAATGTCAGTTTTCGTTTGGGGTTTTGATCTTGTTATGGCTTTCCGGGGGCGGAAAGCTTTATGGTGGGGAGAATTGTCACACCTGTTTTTATTTTACTTTATTTATTTTATTTATCATAACATCGGGCATTTTTGCTTGTGTGCGGGCGAGTCCGGTCTAAAATTTTAATGTTTGGATGAGTTTATGGTTTGCGATAAAGCGCGAACACCACACGGTTGTGTTGCGCAGCCCGTTTGCAGTCCACTTGGGTACCGTACGGTGCGCGCGTACCCCGCGGTCATTCAGTTTTAACGTTATTAAATTCATTTGTTGAGTAGATTAATATATATATATATATATGATTATATAGGTGTATAAATAGGTATATGAGTATATATGTTTATTCATTATTATCATTATTATTATTATTACTATTATTATTATTATTATTATTATTAATATTATTTTTAACGTAATGTGCATATATGTATGTTTATATGTGTATATATACCCGTATGCCGATAAATATATATTTTCTTAACATTATATGTTTATGCGTAAATGTGTTTATACATATGATTATATATGTCTATAAGTTGTAATTTGTTATGTATGTTCATATGTGTATGTTTATAAATTTGTTTATATAAGTTTATCTATATATGTTTATATACACACACATATATATATATATATATGTGTGCATATATGTTTGTAATTATAATAATAATAATAATTATTAATATTATTATTATTATCAACCTCTTTTTATTAACTATATTATTCTATTTTATTCTATTTTATTTATTTATTTTACTTTTATTTATTTTATTTATTTCTTATTTTATTTCATTTTATTTACCCTTTTTTTATTCTTTATTATTATTATTATTACTTTTATTTTTATTATTTTTTATAATTATTTTCTTTTCTTTTTCTCTATTCTCACTCTCTCTTCCGTAACCCTAAGCACCGCCACCGTTTTCTTTTCTTCATTTCTTTTTTCTTTTTCTCTTTCTCCCTTCCCTCTTTCTTTCTTTCTTCTTCCTCCGCGCAAACTGCTCCCTCTCTTCCCTCCTGCGCTTTCCGGTCGTGCCTCCTCCATCCACCTCCCGTCCGGCTTCCCTTCTCCAGCGGCGTTCCCTCCGGCCGTGCCCCCTCCTTCCCTCGCTATGTGCGACCCGGCCCCCTCCTTTCCCTGTCGCCGGCCGCCACACCTCCTCCCTCCTCCGGCCTCCTCCGGTGTTCCGGCCTCCACCCGTCGACCGCCATCCGACCTCCACCTCCCTGTCTGCGCGCCCTCCTGCAGCTCCACGCACCGCGCGTCCTGGCCGGGCATCCAGTGACGCAACAACCTCCCCCGCCCCTGTCTCCCTTGCCGAACCGCTCCCTCCTCCGGCCGAAAACCCCTGCCATCTTTGCCCTACAAACTGCCCCCTGGCCAACCTCCGGCGCCCGACCATCTCCGGTAGCACCACCTGACTCCTGCCCGCTGCGGTCGCGCAGCCTCCGGCCAGCTCGTCCCGGTCGCGCCGCCTCCGGCCAGCCGTATCCGGCCGCGCCGCACTCGCCCTGCCCTGCTCGCCGCACCCGTCACTTTCGATTTGACCCGTAGGCCTCCCGCAGCATCCACGTGCTGCCCGGCTAGCCACTCGTAGCGCCGCTACACTGTCTGGCACAACTTCTCCTGTTCATGTGACTAGTCGCACGCCTCGTTCCTTCTAGGTGTGCACCGAACGCTTTCCGCCAAAGGCGTGCGTTTTGGGATCACCCGTTTCACCTGCTCTGGCGTCGAGGTGTGGTTTTCTTTGATTTTACATGGATTATTTTATGTCAATGTTTATATATTTATTAGTTATTTTTGCATTCCTGATTCATATAAATTATTTTAAGTCAGCATTTTTGTGTTTTAGTTGTTTTGCATTTGTTGCACCGTGATTGGTGAGGTTAGTGTTTTTTCTTCATTTGGATAGTTAATTTGGAATAATTGTGATTAATGTGTTTGATGTGAAGTTTAAATTTTTTTTATTGTACTTAGTTTTTGTTTTATACCTTATAACACATTCATGTGAATTAAGACGCATTTTTATGGAAACTGGTCATGAGTTGTTTATTTGTTTTTTTATTATATAAATTGTGCAATTGGTTTACCTAACCGTGCAAGTGGTGCGTTTTTGTTTCAGTGGGACTTATGGTGCGTGTTTGATAAAAAGTGTGTTTTTGAGTGAGTTAGTTTGTGTATGGTTGCAAGTTACTTTTTGAATTTTATTTCATAATTTTTAGAGTGGTTTAGTAATAGTGTGGATGATGTAAAGAAGGTTTTTTTTGTCCAGGTGGTGCTTTTGCGTGGGTTGTCTGCTTGTATTGTTTAAGTCAAACGGTTTTGTGTTTTTAGTTGCGGTGCGTTTATTGCAGCGTGTTGGCTAGGTGACTCCGCGACACCACAGTCATCGACTTGCTCGTACTTGTACGTCTATGTGAGGCGTGTCGCGTCGCCGTGTTCGAGCTGCGAGTTGTGGTAGGTCCCCACTGCACATGCCTTTAAATTAATAATTTATTAATTTCATGTCATTTATTTAATTTTCATCAAATTGGAAGAAGTGTTAAAGTATTATACGTAGAGTAGTTTTCTGTTGAATTGGAACTGCTTCTAGGTTTTCATTGCACTAAAAACCTCTTACTGATTTGTTGTTGTGGAATAGGGGAAATGCCCCTTTGGCCCTCATAATTGCGCTTCGGAATTGAAATGGTGTTTTGGATTTCCTAAAAGATATTTTAAAAGTTTTTTCTGGTTTTAAGTACGAGGATGTCTGATCCTCTTTTCAAAATTGATTTGGTATTAAATAAGTGGATGAGGCCCGTTTGGTACTTTCAATGAAATTAATGTGTGAGAAGTATCTTTGGTGTGATCTTTTGTGTGTTGATTTGGGGTGAGCTGAATATGTGTTGTTTGTGCATCGTGACTGGTTTTATATTGTTGACTCACCCCTGATTCTTATACGTATTGACATGGGAACCTGGCATATTGAGTGAATTTTCTAAGAATGATTGTTGCAGTAGTTTAGATCACGCACTGGCTAGTGGCCCCATAGCAGGGGAATACTGAGTTATTGCTGCTATGGGTATTGGGCCCCTCGGTTAGGTCATGCAGGGCTATGCCAGGCGTTAGGGCGTTATAACGTCACTGAGTTAGGGCATGCCTTCAGGATGAGTCACATGTATAGTACGTTCTGGTTTGTTCACGATCTCCTAGGTTCGACCCATGTCTCTTTTAGTGTTTATTTGTATATGGTAGACGATTGAGAGGTCGAGTTTGGATGCCGACCCTTGTGTGCCACTTTTTCCCGTTGCCCTTAGTGTGTGTTGTGTGTGATTTTATTTTTGACTAACAACTAAAGTTTGGTTTTCTAATTGTTCGCAAAATGTTTTAAAATTCAATTCACCTATTCCTTTCAACATTAAACTTCTTCTAAGTTAAAAAGGGAAATGGACTGTTACTTGTTTTCAAAATGGAAAGTGTGTGTGTATGAAAACCTATATTTTCTATAATGTAGTTCAAACTAGAAGTTGGTAAATTCTTATTTTAATGGTAGTGCTTTGGGAATAGATTTATCGGGCTAGCCTACTGAGTTTTAATACTCACGCCTATAGTGTTTTCTTGTTTTTAGTTTCTGTCGCAGGTTTGACTCGAGCTTGCTCGTCGTGGACGAGAGTTGGTGGTAGTTTGACGATCGACTCTCGGGGTCGCGAGGAGTTGGGTTCGTGGTCAGGTTAGTTATGTTTTTGGCTATTTTATTTAATTGTCGTTTGTTTATTTCTGCTTCTTAGTAAATTTTTATTGGGAGAAATCATTCCCAAGTGTACTCTTTGATGCCCTGGCACTTGTCGCCAGCCCTGGAGGATCGGGAATGCCTCTCGGGCCATGTCGCGGACCGACTTGGGTGACTGGTTCGGTGTCGACCCGGGTTGGTTTGTGACAAAATGGTATCAGAGGAGGTCGGCTCCTGAGCAGACCTTGTTTTTCAGAATTCCCATTGCTATTTGGAGTTTTCATTGTAAAGGGTGTAATGTTTCTCGGACTCGCGGCAGGGGAACGGGAAGGACGTCATGAACCCTTGCTCGTTCTAAACCTCGAGTTACCATGAGATGTCCGGGTTGTTAGTGTCTTTTGGGTCATCTGGATTGTTTTATGTTGGGAAATGAAAAGGGAGTTGGGAAAGTATCTTCGTGAGCTCACAGGGCCTGGCAAGCCTTCTGGAGCCGGAGATTTCACCCTACAATGCTCTCATTGATGATGGTATGGCTGACGTATGGCCGCCAACCATATGGTCGAGTCACCCATCATTACTAGTTTCCCCTTTAGTGAATGGGGTTTCCTTCATTTTGAAACTCATTGAGTAATGTTGAATTTCAAATGGTATTGGTTATGTTTTGATCAAGTTCCTCGTTTCTTTATTTCGTAGTGTTCGCCCCCACGAAGGCTTGATGGATGCTCAATGTGCAGCTTCAGGTGGTGCATCCTCAGTTAATCCTTCAATTGGTCAGCTCATCGATTATGTTTTGGAGTTCCGGAAGTTGAAACCTCCTCTCTTTTATGGACAAGAAGGGCCTCTTGAGGCAGAGGAGTGGTTGCAGAAGATTTAAAGGAAGTTCAGTTCCATTGGTCTACCTGAGTCATTAAAGGTGAAGTTGGCTACCTTCATGCTTGAAGGTCCAACCTGGAAATGGTGGAAGTCCATGTCTCGGAACAAGCCTAGGGAAGATTTGACATGGGAGTTTTTCAAGTCATCGTTCATCCAACAACACTTCTCTGAGTTGACGAAGCTGAGGAAGAGGATGGAGTTGTGTTGTCTCCAGCAGGGCGTTGAATCGGTACTGGAGTTCTATCGACATGTTGTAGACCTAGTTCTGTATGATCAGTGGTTTGTTGCGAATGATCCCGGGAAGGCTCGACAATTTGAGTATGGACTCCGACCTGAGCTGCAATCGAGAGTGGAAGAGCTCAACTTAACCAACTTCTCGGATGTTGTCGAGCAATCCTTTCTTGTTGAAGCTGAACTAGTAGGAGGACATGAGGTGGCGAATCCTCCAGCTTTGGGAAGCATTTCAGATGATGCTAGTAAGAAGAGTAAGAAGCGACCTGACGCTGGTGGTGCTGGTAGAGGAATCAAGAGGCCTTCAGACCATCAGTCATCTTCTTCAAAGTGCAATGTTGTGATCTGTCACCAGTGTGGTAGGCTGGGTCACAAAAGCCCGACATGTCCAAGTGCTCCAAGACCCTTCCACACCTGTGGACGTATGGGTCACTTGAAGCGATTTTGCCGAGGTGTTTCCAAGAAGCGCGCTAAAGCCAGACCTAGATCGTCAAATGTCACTTCAGCCCATCAGCAGGAGTATGGAGATGTTGGTGGATGAGCTTGATGTTTTCCTTTTTCGTGATGCTTCACGGATGTAGTAGTCATTACCTGTACTATTTTGTGGTGTTCTTTTCTTTCAGTCGAAAGAATGGTTGTGGCTGAACTCTTTTAAACCTTTGATCTTATGGATGTGTGATTGTTAAAAATTATGGTTCATGTGTCATGCTTTTGGGGTTTCATAAACCTGACTGCGAACCCGGAAGATGCTTCATTCATCAGAACTCCAGCCATAGGCCTCGGAGTGAAGCTAGCACGTAGTCGGGGGAACTCCAACGAAAGGTGAAGTCTTGTGGCAGGGTGTTGTTCTCAGTAAGTGCGCGCAGTTAGAATATTTTTTTCCTCATTATTCCTAGTTTATGTGTAATAACTGCATGGTTATGTCGTTGCTCTCATTTATTAAGAGCTTCCTGCTTTATGCTTTTCACGTGAGGGTGGTGTGTTGGACAGGGGCCCCCTCCCACCCGTGGGCAGTGATGGCTGGTGATAATGCTGGGAGGTCTTCCTATTCTTCTCTTCCCGAAATATTTATGGTGGGGAGTCCATTCGACCTCCCCATGTTGAAAATTCTTATGATCATGAATTTTGTCTCAAGTGATGGCATTCTGGTCCTATTCCGGGAACTGACATGACACTTGTGGTGGAAATAACCTTCACGGGTCTCTCCAAATTCAATTTAACTTGTTTCTTATGGTGGGGAGTCCGTTCGGACTTCCCATGTCAATCTCCCAGTTTTTTCTAGGTTTTGGTTGGGTTGTGGTTGGTCTTATATGGAAGCACAAAAAAATTCTATATTCATCTTTTGGTAAGGAGTTGTGGTGTGAGAGTTCCAGTGTCAGATTGGAGTAAGGTTTTAAGAGATACGCGTTGGATGTGGATCTGACTTGTTTGTTAGTTTCAAAAGAGTCGTCGTGTTTTAATTGGCATTGTACCGGATGTTGTGTTTTAAGGTTAAATTGAAGATGGAGAATGGGTTGAGTTCTGTTGAATGGTGTTAAGGTGGGTGTATGTTGGGCCTGGATCTTCTATTGTTAAAGTTCTTTGTCCTTTGAAGTGATCAACTGGAGGTGGTCACACTTTTGGGGGCGGGTGACACTTATCGGGTAATTCGTTCATATTATATGAGTTTTTTTGGATTATCGCTCCCCTTTTAGGGAGTGTTTTAGAATCTCTTTGCTGTCGCTCTTTAGATATTTCATTAAATTGTAAAGTAATGTCGGTTTTCGTTTGGGGTATTGATCTTGTTATGGATTTCCGGGGGCGGAAAGCTTTATGGTGGGGAGAATTGTCACACCTGTTTTTATTTTACTTTATTTATTTTATTTATCTTAACGTCGGGCGTTTTTGCTTGTGTGCGGGCGAGTCCGGTCTAAAATTTTAATGTTTGGATGAGTTTATGGTTTGGGATAAAGCGCGAACACCACATCGTTGTGTTGCACAACCTGTTTGCAGTCCACTTGGGTACCGTACGGTGCGCGCGTACCACGCGGTCATTCAGTTTTAACGTTATTAAATTCGTTTGTTAGCAGATTAATATATATATATATATATATATGATTATATAGGTGTATAAATAGGTATATGAGTATATATGTTTATACATTATTATCATTATTATTATTATTACTATTATTATTATTATTATTATTAATATTATTTTTAATGTAATGTGCATATATGTATGTTTATATGTGTATATATACCCGTATGCCGATAAATATATATTTTCTTAACATTATATGTTTATGCGTAAATGTGTTTATACATATGATTATATATGTCTATAAGTTGTAATTTGTTATGTATGTTCATATGTGTATGTTTATAAATTTGTTTATATAAGTTTATATATATATGTTTACACACACACACACATATATATATATATATGTGTGTGCATATATGTTTGTAATTATAAAAAATAATAATAATTATTATTATTATTATCAACCTCTTTTTATTAACTATCTTATTCTATTTTATTTTATTTGATTTATGTATTTTACTTTAGTTTATTTTATTTATTTCTTATTTTATTTCATTTTATTTACCCTTTTTTTATTCATTATTCTTATTATTATTACTTTTATTTTTATTATTATTTTTTATTATTTTCTTTTCTTTTTCTCTATTCTCACTCTCTCCTCCGTAACCCTAAGCTCCTCCACCATTTTTTTCTTCTTTTCTTTTTTCTTTTTCTCTTTCTCTCTTCCCTCTTTCTTTCATTCTTCTTCCTCCGTGCGAACTGCTCGCTCTCTACCCTCCTGCGCTTTCCGGCCGTGCCTCCTCCCTCTGCCTCCCGTCCGGCTTCCCTTCTCCGGCGGCGTTCCCTCTGGCCGCGCCTCCTCCTTCCCTCGCTGTGCGCAACCCGGCCCCCTCCTTTCCCTGCCGCCGGCCGCCGCACCTCCTCCCTCCTCCAGCCTCCTCCGGTGTTCCGGCCTCCACCCGTCGACCGCCATCCGACCTCCACCTCCCTGTCCGCGCGCCCTCCTGCAGCTCCCCGCACCGCGCATCCCGGCCGGCCATCCAG
Organism: Viscum album; assembly: GCA_963277665.1. NCBI lineage: Eukaryota > Viridiplantae > Streptophyta > Magnoliopsida > Santalales > Viscaceae > Viscum > Viscum album. The sequence continues at coordinate 11,799,576 of OY728151.1, read as the reverse complement.
TGACGCAACAACCTCCCCCGCCCATGTCTCCCTTGCCGGACCGCTCCCTCCTCCGGCCGAAAACCCCTGCCAGCTTTGCCCTACAAACTGCCCCTGGCCAACCTCCGGCGCCCGACCATCTCCGGTAGCACCTCCTTACTCCTGCCCGCTGCGGTCGCACAGCCTCCGGCCGTCTCGTCCCGGTCGCGCCGCCTCCGGCCAGCCGCCTTCGGCCGCGCCGCACTCGCCCTGCCCAGCTCGCCGCACCCGTCACTTTCGCATTGACCCGTAGGCCTCCCGCAACGTCCACGTGCTGCCCGGCTAGCCACTCGTAGCGCCGCTACACTGTCTGGCACCACTGCTCCTGTTCATGTGACTAGCTGCACGCCTCGTTCCTTCTAGGTGTGCACCGAACACTTTCCGCCAAAGGCGTGCGTTTTGGGATCACCCGTTTCACCTGCTCTGGCGTCGACGTGTGGTTTTCTTTGATTTTACATGGATTATTTTATGTCAATGTTTATATATTTATTAGTTATTTTTGCGTTCCAGATTCGTATAAATTATTTTAAGTCAGCGTTTTTGTGTTTTAGTTGTTTTGCATTTGTTGCAGCGTGATTGGTGAGGTTAGTGTTTTTTCTTCATTTGGATAGTTAATTTGGAATAATTGTGATTAATGTGTTTGATGTGAAGTTTAAATTTTTTTTAGTGTACTTAGTTTTGGTTTTATACCTTATAACACATTCATGTGAATTAAGACGCATTTTTATGGAAACTGGTCATGAGTTGTTTATTTGTTTTTTTTATTATATAAATTGTGCAATTGGTTTATCTAACCGTGCAAGTGGTGCGTTTTTGTTTCAGTGGGACTTAAGGTGCGTGTTTGATCAAAAGCGTGTTTTTGAGTGAGTTATTTTGTGTATGGTTGTAAGTTACTTTTTGAATTTTATTTCATAATTTTTAGAGTGGTTTAGTAATAGTGTGGATGATGCGAAGAAGGTTTTGTTTTTTTTGTCCAGGTGGTTCTTTTGCGTGGGTTGTCTGCCTGTATTGTTTATGTCAAATGGTTTTGTGTTTTCAGTTGCGGTGTGTTTATTGAAGCGTGTTGGCTAGGTGACTCCGCGACACCACAGTCATCGACTTGCTCGTACTTGTACGTCTGTGCGAGGCGTGTCGCGTCGCCGTGTTCGAGCTGCGAGTTGAGGTAGGTCCCCACTGCCCTTGCCTTTAAATTAAGAATTTATTTATTTCATGTCATTTATTTAATTTTCATCAAATTGGAAGAAGTGTTAAAGTATTATACGTAGAGTAGTTTTCTGTTGAATTGGAAGTGCTTCTAGGTTTTCATTGCACTAAAAACATTTTACTGATTTGTTGTTGTGGAATAGCGGAAATGCCCCTTTGGCCCCTATAATTGCGCTTCGGAATTGAAATGGTGTTTTGGATTTCCTAAAAGAGATTTTAAAAGTGTTTTCTAGTTTTAAGTACGAGGACGTCTGATCCTCTTTTCAAAATTGATTTGGTATTAAATAAGTGGATGAGCCCGTTTGGTACTTTCAATGAAATTAATGTGTGAGAAGTATCTTTGGTGTGATCTTTTGTGTGTTGATTTGGGGTTAGCTGAATATGTGTTGTTTGTGCATCGTGACCAGTTTTATATTGTTGACTCACCCCTGATTCTTATACGTATTGACATGGGAACCTGGCATATTGAGTGAATTTTCTAAGAACGATTGCTTCACTAGTTTAGATCACGCACTGGCTAGTGGCCCCATAGCAGGGGAATACTGAGTTATTGCTGCTATGGGGATTGGGCCCCTTGGTTAGGCCATGCAGGGCTATGCCGGGCGTTAGGGCGTTATGACGTCATTGAGTTAGGGCATGCCTTCAGGATGAGTCACATGTATAGTACGTTCTGGTTTGTTCACAATCTCCTAGGTTCGACCCATGTCTCTTTTAGTGTTTATTTGTATATGGCAGACGATTGAGAGGTCGAGTTTGGATGCAGACCCTTGTGTTCCACTTTTTCCCGTTTCCCTTAGTGTGTGTTGTGTGTGATTTTATTCTTGACTAACAACTAAAGTTTGGTTTTCTAATTGTTCGCAAAATGTTTTAAAATGCAATTCACCTGTTCCTTTCAACATTAAATTTCTTCTAAATTAAAAAGGGCAATGGACTGTTACTTGTTTTCAAAATGGAAAGTGTGTGTGTATGAAAACCTGTATTTTCTATAATGTAGTTCTAACTAGAAGTTGGTAAATTATTCTTTTAATGGTAGTGCTTTGGGAATAGATTTATCGGGCTAGCCTACTGAGTTTTAATACTCACACCTATAGTGTTTTCTTGTTTTTAGTTTCTGTCGCAGGTTTGACTCGAGCTTGCTCGTCGTGGACGAGAGTTGGTGGTAGTTTGACGATCGACTCTCGGGTTCGCGAGGATTTGAGTTCGTGGTCAGGTTAGTTATGTTTTTGGCTGTTTTATTTTATTGTCGTTTGTTTATTTCGGCTTCTTAGTAAATTTTTATTGGGCGAAATCATTCCCACGTGTACTTTGTGATGCCCTGGCGCTTGTCGCCAGCCCGGGAGGATCGGGAACGCCTCTCGGGCCATGTCGCGGACCGACTTGGGTGACCGGTTCGGGGTCGACCCGGGTTGGTTCGTGACACTATAAGATTAATTTGGAGGTGCTGACAGAATTGGGAGGTATTTCATTAACTATAGTTGTAACATCTACTTTACTATATTGAGTGACAATGAGGTAGCTATCAGATTATGAAGGCCTTGACTTACAGGATAGTTTTCCAAGAGGGGACCCTGCTCCTCTGTTGACCGTATAAGTGGATGAGATTTTGTTTTTTCATGGGTGTGTATGGGTCTGAGAATATATACCCAAGGAGATGATGGGAGTTTAAAATTCTGCAATTTGTGACGTTCATCATGGTTTCACGAAGATGTATCGAGATCTACACCATCTGTATTTGTGGTCATGTATAAAGAGTGATGTTGCTAGTTTTTTTTTGAGATGTTCCACCTATCAGCAGGTGACAGTGGAGCATCTGCGGCTATCATGGATTATACTGTTGTTACCTATTACTTAGTGGATGTGGAATGTTGTCACAATAGATTTTTTTATTGGATAACCATGGTCACCCAGAGGGAAATATGCAGTTTGGGTTGTCATTAACAGACTCATGAAGGATTCACACATCCTACACATCAAGGGAACCATTATTGTTGATGAGATTGAAAGTATTTACATCTGAGATATTGTAAATTTTCATGGGGTTCCACAGTGCACAAATTCATCATTTCTGGTAGGGACTACAAAGGGCATTGTATACACCGGTACTTCTGAGTACAGATTACAATCCCGAGATATATGGCTAGTCCACTTGCATGATTCAAAGGTTGGAGGAAATCCATCAACAATTCATTAATGATTTTAGGTGTTCCTGGGAGAGGTCCATACCCCTATTATAGTTTTCCTAAAATAACATTTTTCATTCGATGAATCAGATGAAACCCTATGTGGCTTTTTATACGGTTGGCCATGTTGATCACACTTGTGTTGGCTGGAGATAGGAAATGAAGTAATGTTGGGACATCATCTTGTCTATGAGACCATTGAGCAGGTGGAGTTGATTCGGAAAATGATTAATACTACACAGTCTCGGTAGAATTCTTATACTGATCGACGGAGAAGACTTCTTTTTTTCTGATGTTGAAGATCAGGTTTTCTTTCATGTCACACCGAGGATGTGACACAAGAGGATTACGATATTTGGGGAGCATTCATTGAGATAAATCGGTCCGTTTGAGGTTGTGGAGGGTGTCGAGGCTGTTACCAATCGATTTTATTTAAAATATAGGTATCGGGCTATGCGTGACGTCTTTTATGTTTCTCAGAAAAGGTGTTACTCTTCAGACCCATCTCATCTTTTTCAACCAGCGGATGATGAGATAGAGTTGGGTGAATCTGATGAGGAGAACCATATTCAGATTCTAGATCATATCATGAAGATCCTCCGTGGATGGTTTATTCCATAGGTATGGGTGTGATGGTAGAACGAGCAAGTACATGATAAGACATTGGAGAGGGAGGCTGACATATGATCATTGTGGCAAGAGTTGTTTGATGTTTTTTTCTTTTCCACCCATAGAAGGAAAATTTAGGGATGAATTTCCTTAAAGGGGGTTGTTTTTAAGAACCCGGTTATCTATTTTCAAGTATGAATATCTATTTCGGGCTATTTTTTAAGAAAAAAGATGAAATGGTGTTTTTATAAGTACACACTATTTACTCTTTAATACATTCCATGTACCCGGTTTCTAAAGTTAATGGTGCACTGACCATGTAACAGGAGATTACATGGCATTGTGGGTGAAATAGAAGGCTGCCAAATATAGGGACCGGTTGAGGCTTCCTTTTTATTTCCTAAAATGGTGTGGGATTGCGTCCCACACCCAGAAACATTTTATTCACCTCGTGTTTCATACAAGAGAGATATGTACATCTGATGTTCTTTGAGATCCTATCATTCCTCCATATGGGCTTCTATTGAGATGTCTCTAGGTGCGTTGGATTGCCTCTGGTGAGTTCCATCTTCCCATATAGACTATCTTCCAAATTTCACCTCTCTTTTATGTTATTAAGGGTTAAAGTATTTTGATCTTTTTGTATATGTACGACATTCTAAGCTAATTCAGGGATGGTGATTGAGAGTGTCACAGTACCAAATCTAGGTAGGTTGTTTGTGATTTTCTTTTGTTGAATTTGGATTATATATGTTAAAACTGCCCAATACCCTTGTATATGGAATTGCGTGTTTTAAAATTTAACCACGTTTTATGACTGCTATGGGTTGTTTGATTGAGAAATGATTATTGATTATGAATAAGGATATTTTTCATGATTATGGGTGTGTTAACCATGTCTAATTGATTATTGATGTTGGTCTAGAATGAATTATAATCTTGATTTGTTTTTAATGCATAATGTTGTAAGGATTGAGTTTGTCTTTATTTTAGATGCATGTAATTCAAGATGATAAAGTGTGACTAAGGATAATTGATAGTGAGGGCCTCATAAGGTAGGATCTTTTAAAATATGATTTGTTTTAAAATTTGAATAGAGGAATTTACTGTGGGAGATGTCATGGGGTCATTGACCAAAAGAGATAGACTATGAGAGCTTCCCAAAGGGTCATTATTATATCAATGTTGGACCATAGGGCATTGACTGTGAGATCTACCTAGGTGGTCATTATATTTAATTAGTGTTATATGGAACAAAGGATATAGACTGTGTGAACATTCCCATATGTTCATTATTATTTATTAATTTTTTTATCTTTAAAACCAAAGGGGATTATAGTGTGAGAAATTTCTTTGAGGGTATATTGTGGATAATTTAATATTTTTGACGAGTCTTCCAAGACAAAGCAAAAGCCTAGACTAGGTATTTCATGGAAATTTAGATGATCTTTTGAGAAGTATGTAGATATTTTTATTCAAGGGGATGCATATCATATACTATATTCTACGGTTGAATTATTCTATGGATTAAATAATTAATAAATAAAAATTAATGTAATTGTAAACTATAGGATTGTTTACTTTTGAGTACTTCCTATTTTGTTTCTTCATTTCTTCATGTTACCTACTATATATATTCACTATGAGTGACGCACAGATCATTTGGTGGTTACCTACAAGGATTCGTATCACACTATGTTTGTGTCAGGATTTTGGACCCAATCATATTATATGGTTTTATGTATAGATAAGGGAAAATTCCCTTTTTAATCATTTTCATGACTGTTGATGGAGTTGGAGAGCATGGGACCAACCTAAGGCATGTGATGTTGTTGGAGTTTAATATTAATAAAATTTTATTCTAGTATTATAATTCAATCATTATGACTTTTTTGGCTTCATTCGTAGATAAATGTGACATGCATCATTATTTATCTATATGTGTTGCAGTTGTTATAATTTTTGTCTTTAGTTGTTTATGTTATTGTGTTGTATTACTGCTTCTGATGTTATTTATTATTGTTATATTGATGAGTATACTCTGCCAATGAGGTTATTGTTTCACAACTATCAAAACTTGGCCCTCACTGCTAGTTGGTCGCCTCTGGATTTGGTGAAAATTTCTTGAGGTTACGTGACCAACTGGGACCAAGGCACTGTTGGGCATCACACAATACCGGGATGTTACATGTTAACCGCTAAATTTGACTGATATACTACTGGGTACTTTTACTAAGATAAGTAAATCAATTATTCATTATGATAAATAGATATTTCATATAATAATATATTATTTATATAATGGATGGAATTGAAATATTTATTATATTGTCCATCCAATATTTTTGGAATATACTAGAGGTTTTGAACTATCTATATAGATCCTTAGTCAAGGAACCTGATCCAATATGCACCAACAAGTTATTGCTGGTATAACATAATTGAGTTCTGTTCTTAATAAAAATAATTATTTTAATAAATCAATCTTTTTTATAATAAATTTGAGAAAAAACCTTTTCAATTCAAGTGTTTTTTATTAATTTATTACATAGAGTCCAAATCGTTTGACTAAAAATTATTAAATAATTCTCCACTTTTTCAAATACAAATCCAAACAATATATTAACTTCATTAAAAACACAATTATCAATAATTTCTTCACCACCCCTCTCGAAATTGCTCATATTGTTTTCATCACCTATTATGAATCCCCTCATCAGATTTTTGATGAAAACTCATATGGTATATGATTATATACTTTTTAATTTTAGAATAGTTTTTTATTTACACATAAGGTTTGTATATAAAATTATTAATGATATATATTATTTTTACATATTCTATTACTATAATTTTGGTTTCAATATAATTAAAGAGAAACTTTGAATCTAATTTATTCATTCAATGAAACTATATAAATTCCCAATACATTTTCAAAATTATCTCACAACCTTACCAAAATTTTACCTTTACAATACACATCCTCATTTATACTCAACAGTATTCTATATGTTGTAAAAATCATTTATAGATTGTGGATGTCTATTATTGATATCCAAAATGTGTAATTATGTGATTAGAAATTATGAAATATTTTTTATGTTGTCTGATTAATTTTTCAAAAAATAAATGTACATAATATTATTGTATGGGAGACCCTACAATTATATAGCTCTATATTTGATTGGGTAAAAATTTATTCTCTAGAGATATCTATTATACAGAATTTATATGTATTGATCGAAAAATATGATTGTATTTATTATTTCTTAACATTGACGTTTTCTATTGATGTATTTATTTATTTAGTTTCAATATTCCAATGATTCTTTGATGATAACATATTTTTCAATGCCCTAACATTCATGATTATAATTATTATATTTTTATTATTCATCTATACTAACAATAAATTATATTATTCCTAAATTTATTTCATTATTTCTATATAAGTATTTATAGATAGCCCCATTTCTATGTATATTCATAGGTGATCCTTTGATATTTCATAAGATCTGTAGAATTTTAGGGGGATGTTATAGAGATCGATATAATATTGTTGAATAAATGATTATTATAATTTAGATACATGTCTAGTTATTCAATAAAACAATGAATCTCAATAATATTTCATATTATGTATCATATTGGTAAATATACACTCAGATTTTATTGCATAGTATGGTTTTCTTTGGATTTAGGAAATTCTAAGAAATTCTGAAATTTTTAGGAACTGTGCTTGGAGTTGGAAAATGAAAACCAATCACTTAATGAATCATGTATGAATTATGTTAATTAATTATGGGATATTTTATGACAGCAATCAATGAAATTAAACACTAAAGATGTTAAATTATATTCATGTTGTATAATTGGAATTATAGATTTCATATTATGGAATCATATTTTTTTGTATTGCATCAGTGCATTGATTTCATATAATAAAATATTAGTTAAAACTATGAAGTTAAGTTTTATATAAAATAAAATGTGTTAATTACCATAATTGTTTCTCATATTATTTCCCACTATCTCCAATGATTCCTATAACTTCCTTACACTAATTTTGGATAATATATCTATTATTAGATTCTCAAATTAGTGATATTACTTTTTAGAAGTTTTTTTCTCCACAGTCGGCATGATTAACCATTATCAATGAATTTTAATTGACTATATAGGAATTGGATTTGATTTTTGGGTTTTAGGGATACGTTATCATTCGATGATCCTTCACCAATTAGTTCTATATTTTTTGTGTGTGTGTCTTCTGAAATCCAACTATCATAGTTTTTGTGTGGTTCCTTGAATTCCGTAGGTATTTGATGATCTAATCTCCCTAAAACAATTTTTAATTATGGATGTAGATTATATGATATAGGAATTGATGTTGGGGAATCTGATTATATCTTTGGTATTCTATTACTTTTCCTCATTTTGTGGATCCAATTTTGGAAATTTACAACTAGTACTCAATGTAGGTGGTTCTAACGAAATCATTTTTATACGAACAAATGAATCACCAAATTTAAAAAAATATATAAATTAAATTAAATGGCTATATATTACTTACTATCTATGGTCTTTATGAGAGGAGTGGGATTTCCGACACATTTTTATATAACATGTTTTTATGTGCATCCGGTATTAGATTGGAAATTTTATTTCAAATTATTTTATTAATGATTAAATAGTATTTATGAAATTATATTGAAATTATAATACCCTTTTTAAAATTTTCATTTATACGATACATGTGTTAATATGGAACTTAGGTGGAATGTGTTGTATCGGGCCTTATGCATTGGTATTCTTTGTGGTTTCAATTGTTTTGATTCTCCATCTTTCTGAAGACATAGATACATTACATATATGAGGTTATTAATATTGTAGGTGGTTTAAACCATACTATGTTCCATTATTCACTATACATATAGGTTTGGGATCTATGGACTTTTTTTCATTGTATTAATTGGGTGAGATTCATGAATTTGTAATGTTGTTATCATAACATTATGATATCCTTTAAATTATTTCCTTTGTGTATTTGCTTATACACTGTTGATTATATTTGACATGACATGTGAATTGAATGATTAAATTTGATATTATAATTTTTCAATGAATCTATGTTATTGTGTTTTTTGACTGATTTGGAAAAGTGTTATTATTCATCATTATTTTTATACTAGACCATTTAACATATTATTAGGATTGGTTTTTAAAATTTTAGAATATTTAATTTTTTCCCCAAATTGACATGGAACATCTGGGTGGTATTCTACTAATCGTACATATCATGTATAATATATACTACCATTATAGTGTGAAAAATATATTTTATTAGATGATGGAAGTGGAAATATGAAAAAATAAGGTAGTGAGGTCTGTCTCAGTTCTGTATGGTTATATTATAGTGTGATGGGGGTATGTGGCCAACATATTATATGGAGTAGTTGTTAATGATTTCGGTTTTTCATTTTCATTTTATAGTCGAGTATTTATTTTAAGAATTTCTCAAATTTTATTCCATGTGTCTCAGTTTATGTTTGTAAAAATCATTCCAATAATTTGTTTCTTGATTTTATTGTGAATGTGGTCAGCCCATGTGGACCAATAATGACATTCATGTCTTTTCTAAATTTATTTATGATACAAATCATAATTATTTATAATGTCATTTTATGAAAAAATTTCTCAATAGATGTATAGGTCTAGTATTGGTATAATTGAAGATAAGAGATAAGATTTATTTTAATTATGTGGTACATTTTAGTGTGTTCAATAATGTATTTTAACATAAATAGAAATACACCACAATGGGATTAGGGGATGTCTGTCTATTATGTTTCACTTTTACCATGTTCTCAATTTTTTCATTAATCGTTCTAATTTATATAGATTACCCAGTTATATGATTATGGTATTTATCTTATAGTGAACACTAAAATTCCTCTGAGACAATTACCCTGAGTTCTATAGAATGGTGTAGTGAGATATTCTCTTGAATCTAATACTCTATTAGATAAAAATATATATAAGGATATAATACATGGGCCACGTTATGATGACTAGAATGTTCCATGAGATTATAATAAATCATTTGCAGAGAAACCCAGATCTCATGAAGAAATGAATCATGGCCAGTAGGTATTGTGTGATAAAACCATTTACATTAAATGGATTAATGAACTTCAATTCGAGGAGGAATTGATATAATTAGAGAATACTGATTTTGATTTACATAATTCATATTAGATTATCTGGGTTTATCATTAAATTTTTTTAGTGCTCAGAGAAAATAATATTTTTTCTGATACAATGATACTAAATAACTAAAAAATGATAACGTATTAGATGTATTTTCAGATAATTTTCAATCAGATGATTTTTAGAGACATTGATGATAGATATTGCTCAAAATTTCCCATAATTACATCAATTAGAGAACTATGTATTAGATTAAACCTTCATTTTGGTATAGATTTTTTTGCCTAAAATTTGGTGACTAATGATCTTTTGAAATCAAGAAATTTAAATAATGGATTTTGAACCAAAAAATTATCATAGTAATACATGATAAAGATTTCCAACGAGATTGACACAATTTATCGGTATTTGATAATTAGAATGGATATGTAAATATAGGTTGTATATAGTTGATCTTCTATTCATAGGATTGGTCGATTCCATGGTACACATGGTTACGTAATTTAAATATATATAGAGGTTTTTCAGAATTTATCAATTTTAGAAATTGAGTGGTTTTTTTTGTTTTGATTTTTATGATGTGAATTAAAGACATGTTATAAATTTTAATTAAGGTAGAAATCCTTGTAATAATTGTACATGAATAAAGATGGAGTGAATAAGACAATATAGTAGTGAATCCAAATTTTTAATGCATGTTGGATGCGATTTGTACTAGTAATGGTGGTAATTAAGAAATAATGTATTGTATGTGTTTTGTTATGGAACAATGCTTCTCCAACATTGTCTTAAAAATTGGCGTTACATGAAATTCCACAATGAGATGATGATTTTCAAATGCATTGTATTGTGAATGGGTTCAATTAAGGGGTGGATTCCCATTTTAGTGATGGAGAACATAAATTATTATAGATTGTACTCTAATGACATGAAACTCTCTGATTTCCTTATTGTATATTTTTTAGGGGTGTTTTGGAGGTTCAGATTAATATGATTAATTTATTTATTCATTTTAGGTGGGAATCATAGTGTCATTTTGGATGGTGATATTTGAAAATTGGTTCAAGGATGGATTGCCCATTACTAGTTTCTAAAAAAAATTCTCTAGGGGTGAGTTATTGTGATGTTATTCATTTAATATGTGAGATAGCATGGGATTGATAAGAAGAAGGATCCATTGAGTTATTTTTCTAGATTATATAATAAATCCTGAGGGTAATGTTTGATGGTTTATTCATGTGAACCAATATTAATTTTATGGAATGAATTACGGAATAATTTTAGTATTTCTATTAGTGGATAAAATAGTGTAATCTTTAGAGATACAAATTATATAGAGGGAAATTGTTTGTATGATTCTGAATAGTGTTTTTTGGTGTTTTACATAACCTAATCAGGAAAGGTTAATGGATTTTGAATTTACCTACATAGGATAAATATATATGTTAAGAGTAACTACTTCCATTAATACAGGGAGTTGGTTAGGCATGTGTCCATTTATTCTCTCTCATTATTGAGTAATACAATAGTGCATTGTTTATAGAAGTTATCCATCAAAATTGTGTAGTGAAAGTGTAATTCCTCTCTAACTGATTTATTATTATTTTTCTTTCTTCCAAGTTTCTATGATATGGACTCTGGTCTAGGGAACTAGATTTTAACCTATTTGGTTGTTTCCCAATAGAGTGCGTTCTCTTGGATGTACCATCATGAATATTAGATTTTTTTTATGGAGTGTATCCCAAATATGGATTCCATCTATGATGGAAAATCAAATGGTGTGTTTTATCCTAATTTTTTTATAAATAGGGAATCTAGTTTAATCATATATTTATATATGATTTCAGGTCCTCATGAGATAGGAGTATGAGACGAGTATATCATTGTGAATAAGGGATACCTAATGGGCTTGCACATGAACCTGTTGACACACCATGTGAACTAAGATGACAAGTCATATGTATTCGAGTATGGATTGAGATCTAGTTTCTCTCTAGATTAGGTTCCATCTGTCTAGGTCGAGTGATCTTCTACATTTTAGTTTCTCCCATTTCAATTGTGTTTTTGGAATGCCTAATGATTATTTTTATACGAAACACTATATGTGTTTTTCACCCATGTGTTTTGTCTTTTTCATACCACAAGACTTTCAATGTATCCCCTATAGGACCCATGAAAGGAAAATCATATTGTTCATGATATACTAAGGTTTTTACCAGAGCTAGACCGAGGCGAATTATGGATGTTTCATTTGACATTGATCCACTCCTTTAATGTAGGTTTGATTATTTTATAGTGTATAGTGGGAAATTTTCTTCCTTATTCACTTTAGTACTTTAGTTGTACTCTAATTTGGGATGGATATATGCATTAAGTTTATTTTCCATCATCTAATAACTCTACACGATAACGTGTATGTGTTTGTGGGATCATGTACACATGTAATTTAAGTAATGTCCTCCCATATATGTGAAATAACTGATTGGATGTCTATAACATCCCATGTACTATCTGACCAAGACATTGGGAGTTACCAACTAGCCCTCACTGTTTCAAGTCATGAAATTGCCTTCTGGATATAGACTTCCATTTTATTACCCTTGTTGTGGGAGGTATGTTTTGTATTATTTTAGGATAGTTTATTGTTTTTTTCCATCTTTTCATAATTTCATGAAATGTTTTTATCCCAATGACATTGTTTGATATCACCATTGGATTTTGTGATAATTTCACATGATAAATATAGAAAATGGTAAAAAAAAATTGAGTTTCATTGTGTCTTTTCGCTATGATATCTTGGAATAGTGGTTATAGGGTTTTCATCAATATATTGAACAATCTACATCACCATATTAATTCTTATTTGGTTCTTAACCAAATTAAATGAAATTCTAGTGTCATAGATTAACATGTGGTAGGATTTATTTTATTTATTATTTATGTTCATGGGGTATATGGCCTCACCAGTTTTAAACAATATTCCATGGATTATAAAAAAAATAATTTCCTATAACTCCCATGAGGTGAATGATGTTTCCTATGAAATAATGGTCCCTTCAAATCTATCATGATGCCTTAGATAGTGATGGATATTATAATCCACATAATATATTCAATGTGATATGCAGACACTATTGGGACTAAATTTGTTAAATAAATAGGGTAGACCTTTATATTTGTGCCTTTAGATCCCTCCATGTTTTGGTGTCTATTAGGTTTATAGATGATGGATTACGAAAAATCTTTATGGAAGTATCGGGTTATTCAGAGCCTCTTGGAAATAAACACCATGGGATGAGACAATGTACCTCATGTATAATGTTTTTTTCTATAGGGGATAATATAGTAGAGATTTAAATATATAGTATGTTATGGAACATAAATAGTTTAACCCTATTAGTATGATTGGAATTATTTCATATCCCTACTATGATTAATATGTAGTCTCTCATCAGGACTGATTAAACCATGATGCGGTCCTAGTTTTGTTGAGGAATTGTATTCCCACTTAGTGATGTGTTTCTTTAATAGAGTTTGAATGAGGAATATGAGTATATGTGGTATTACAAAATAGTGGTATGTATTCAGGGACAAAAGAGGGTTCCCAAGACTTTTATTATCTTCGTAAAGCATTTGTGTGATATGGAATATATAGTTGTATCATCAGATGAATGCAATTATGGATATAGATTATGTGATTGAGTGGTTAATAGATGAATTTTTTGTTATGTTATGGTGTGTGTCAGACCATTTAGTTTTTTATATATGATATATGTTTATTGGGAGATTGTATTCTAATAATTATATAATATATGGATATCATTTCATTAACGTAAACTATTATTAATTATTATTGGATTTATTTTTCTAGAAAGGGGACTGATTCCCCAAATAATATAGAGAGTTATTCGAGGGTGAGGAGTTTTTCATGCCAATGTTAAGATTTTTTATTCCAAAGAGGGGAGTTAATTTCCCCAAATGATATATGGACTCTTTCAATTTATGGTGGTTATTCCCACATTACAATGTGATATATTGATTATTTTTCATTGGAGGGGTATTATTCTATAGTAATTATATATAGACTCTTTAAATACAAGGGTTTTTTTACATTGATGATATATATATTTGTTTCATTTAGTGGTGAAATTCCAATCGGGGTATATATATTGTGTCTAGAAAGCGATGTTATTCCACCTAATGATATATAGTTAAGCATTGGCAGTGTCATTCCCCATTATGGTGGTGTATCATTCTCAAAGACATAAACAATTATCGATGTATGTATGGTCAATATCTATTTTTACTTTTCGACCTAGGGATATAGAATGACTTATTTATTTATATTTATACATTTTATTTTCACTTATATAAATCACATTTTCAATACACATCTTATACAAGATTATTCAAGGAAATAGTTATCGTTCTATATTCATTTTATCTCACACCCTTCAAGAGATATCCAATTATATTGGTAATTAGGTAGTCCTCAACATCCAAATTATAGGTATGGGAGAGTTATAGCGATGGATGGATGAACATAATACATTATATATTGTGAGGATTTCTGAATCGGTTGGAACTCACAATTAGGTGATAATTGCATCATTTTAATTTATTATTTTCAAGTATTTATTTGATATGCCTATAAGAGATCTTGTTGATATCTTCTAGAATTGTGGATCATTTTAACATTTCCATTTGTTATAGAATGCGTTATATTCTATATTTATAGTGTCCTTGGTCATGATGCAATATATTAATTCAGTATCATGTTAAATAATAGTATAAACTTTTTTCATGATTTATTAATCTAATAGGAATATATGTTCTCCGTAAATAAATGTAAAATACAGTTTCTTCTACTCAACATCATCGGCTATACAAGGAGCATCAATTATGGTAGTATAACTCCCTCATATGGTTAGTAAATAGTGATCACGAATGTGGATTTTATAATTCAGTTAAATTAATTATTTTATAATAAAATAATGATTTAGACTTTTGATATTGTCAATCTGGATATCCAAAATATTAAATTCATTTTTGAAAATATAAATTTCAATTTCAAAAAAATTATTTTAATTTCAAGTTAATTAATGATGTATTAAAATGATTAATATTAAAATGTTTATTTGTAAATTATTATCCAAGTCAATTGTATATTTTATTTACTAGAGAACCCTAAATGTAATGCTAATTTTTTTGATAAATAATAAATAAATATATATATATATATATTTAAATTAATATATTGAATGGTTGATATTTTTATATTTCTGTAAAATATGTCACCTATGCATTTAAAAGAGTAGAGTTTCCAAGAATGAATATATAATATTATTATAATACTTTAGACATTAAATAGATTATTAGATGAAATAAGATTTTACAAAAAACTCATCAATATAACTACAATATTTAACCATTTATTAAATCATATTATTCACACAATATTTTATATGATGTTAACAATTATAAAAATATTTTATATGCTCTTAAATTAAAATTACAATACATTTAAAACTTGCATAGAGTTCTGTTATGAATTATAATTCAATTACATTACCATAATTAAAATTTCCATATGATAATTGACAAATTAATATTGTTTATATATTTACTAATGAATTTTTTTAAAATTAATAATGATTATATAAAAGATATTTATAAAAACATTTTGAACTATTATAAATATTTCATAAAATATTAGTTTAAAATATTTGGTAGAAATTATTTATTTTATCTATAGGCATGACTCAATAAAAAATTTCAATGACTTCCAAATTTATCTACATTACATAAGTGAACATTTATTTATGGGAAATCAATTATATTATAGAAAGATCCTCATTCTTCATCATAATATCCATTATCACAAGATTCTCCATATTCAATTTTTATAACATATTATTTTATAATCATTAAATAAACCATTTCCACATGATAAATATATATTTGTAATGATATTTTATGAAGAGTTTTATAAGCTGAAACTAAATGATGCATTTTATATTTTATGGATTTTTTAGAAAACAGTTATTTAATTGTGACGTTTTTTTAAAATAGGTATTCATTTTATGGGATATTGTTTTGTGGAATTTTTTATTTTATGGTGTATTTATAGTTATTTTTTTGACATATTTATTTTTGAAAATATTTTGAAATTAAATTATATATATATTACTTGATATTATATACCATGTTGGCTGACTCATTCCACCAAAAAGAGTTTATAATGTAATAGTAAATTATATAAAGATATATATATAAATATATTAATAATTAAATAAATGTTAATAAATAATTCTTATTTATAATTTATTAAAAAGTAAAATTATATAAATTGTCATGAATCGTCCCCCAAGGGTCCATGTAGTGACTACCCCAAGCCTGCCTTCCATAGTCCAGGGGTAGGCGACTTGCACCTGAAAGGAATTTCCCTTAAAAGGGAAGCCATTACCTCAAAAACCTATACCCAGATGGAAAGTGCACACCACACACAAGTAAACACAACAGAAGAAGAAATATACAACCCAAACTAAAAATCATCATTGATTTTAAAAGAGAGCACTGAAAGAAAATGGTCTAGAATACCATACCAACTGAAATAAAAGTACAACAATAAGGGAAAACAACACATGAGGTCAACCGTAAAGGATCCTACCTGAAGGGTAGGTACAACTCATCACTGCAAATCTCCACGTCTACCTGTCATCTCCCCACGCTTTCTATCAATCACCTCCGAGCACTGTCATACCCTAACTCTTCAATAATCAGTCTAGATGTCCTTCATCTTCACAAGACACAAAAAGGTCCAAGAAAAACCCGTGTAGTCATGAGTATAACAATACCCATTAGGGACCTTGAGAGACCCGATGGTCTCCTAGAATTCCATAATGGATAAACTACAAAACATGATCCCAACCAAAAAGAACTAGTAAATACTCAACTCAAACCAGGTGTATACCTTAAAGAATAGGAATAAAGATGATTATTCATAAAGCTATATCATCTTATTATATCGAGAGTTTTTTGCTGCTAGAACACACAATGTCACTAGAGATACTGACCCATAGTGGATCGCCAAGTGTTGACCCACATAGGATCGATAGGTGTTGAACCACATAAGATAGCAATGTGATGACCCTAGAGGATCACTAGGGGATATCAACCACATGATTTCTACGTGCTGACCCACATAGGATTGCTAGATGCTGACCCACATTGGATCTCTAGGTGTTGACCCACAGAGGATCACTATTCTTTCTTCATGTCATAGCCAACCACTGGATTCCAACACAATGCTCACATGATTCTGGGAAGATCTTCTTCTCAAGCCATTGGTCCTCTTTCAAGCATAACGATGACCCACGATGTTGTATCCCAATGAACAAAAATTTCATAAGGGTTCCAATGCAAAAAATTTTGTGTCAACTAAATGATCGCCATGTAAGTTATATGCATTTTTTTCTGAGGGCCCGGTTGGATTCGAGTTCGATCCAAGACATCCATACTATTACATTATCCAAAACTCATGTGGAGTATCTCAAATGTACCAACTTGGAATAAGGGTTCTGGTTCCATATAGGGTTCAACAAAAATACATCTGGATTAACAGATATTATAATTTATGAATCATTGGGCCAAAAGGGGTCTAGATATGGTCTGACCCAACCTTCTTGGCCAACCTAAAGGGGTTTCACACAATCCTTTTTGGCTGGTCCTGGTCTGGACCGCTGGCCATAGTCAATGACCACTGGGCTGCAAAATTGGCCAACCCCATCCAGTTGGGTGTGGCCCGGTGGGCGTGGTGGTCCGCTCCCTTCCCGAACGTTCGAGCTCTTATGGTCTTCAATGTAGCAGTGATATATGGTTCCAAACCACCTGAATGGTCCATGTCGACCAGCCTTCTGCGGATCCAATAGAACGCAGTTCGTCCCTCCACCGTAGCTCGAAGCCGCAGACCTCCTCAGTGGAGCATCACCCGGATCCAACGTGGACGAAAATGGAAAATTGCCCCTTGTCCACTGTGATAACTTCTGTAGTTGTAGTCTGTTCTCCATCGACACGTGTCAGCTACATCCTTCCCCAGTCATCGGTGCCGCCAGTCCAGTGCAGATTCTACGGGACACCAGTGAAGCTCTGGTGGTCTGATTTGATTCAATATATGCCTTAAGGATTTCAAAGACTGTGCATACACTACGCGACCCTTGGATCCACCTTGCAGCCATATCTTATGGTGTCCCACAATGAATGAAACAAATACTGATATCAGTGGAGGGTACATGCCTTGTTCGTTTGGTCTACACCCTCCACGTTAACATAAAAAATGGAAGCAATTCATGAATGAAAAACTCTTTGTAAAACTACGAAACAACATACCTCCAGTTCATTGGATGTCAATATAGATTAGGATGGAGTGTCGCAATTCAAAGGTATTGTGGACGAATGAGATGGTTCAAATCCTTTAGGTATCATCATCGAATCCTACAAATGTCGTCGATCCTCCATTCTATGTTAGTGGAAGACATCAGTGGAAATTCATCATAGGGTACCCTATTCAATACCAAAAACACATGCCCGAACATTGTTTAAAATGAATAAAATAGGTGATCAACCCACCAAACAATTAATGAGGTTCATTAACAAATTTAATTAATGAATCAATTAATTTACCAATGGTGCGGTTATACTACCATGTCTAACAAGTAATTAAATGATCAGACAACCCATCAGTCCCTCAACCTCCTATCAGTATTTTCAAAGAATGAAATAATATAACATTTTTAGTTATTTTATTATTTTTTATGAAGTCAAAAATTATCATTTTAGTCCAATGAATACCAGTAAAGGATATGCTTCCCTTAAGTGAATCCCGGAGTAGCAGAATCAACGGCACCCTTAGATATTTTTCTATGAACTCGTTCAAAAGTTATAAATAACCTCCCGCACATTTACTGATTGTACCTTAATAATGTTTAAATAAATTATTCTTGGGCTCTTGGGGACTCAGAAAAACTTTTCACCAATTTTCACAGGCTCTAAATTGTTGTATTTAGTTAAAAAAAATTAAATGTTATTTCTGGGTCTTTACATTCTCCCCGCCGTAGGGATTTTAATCCCCAAAAGCTAAATCAAAAGATAGGACAAAATGGGGGTTCTATGAACATATCTAACCCTTCTGATCCCAGCTGCAATCCCAGAGGTTCCCTTACTACCACCAAACTTCACCTAGAGGAATTGACAGCCCATGAAGGACCTGCTTCTATCGATCCTATATCTTTACTAGGAACTGTGGAAACATCTCTCCATCGTCATTTTCTAGCTCTCCCCAGTAGATAAGTTGTGAAGGATCATGCACGTACTTCCACAGTTGTGAAACTTTGAAAACATTATTCAGGCAGTGCATCTGTGGGGGAAGATCTATATGGTACGACACCTATCCTACTCTGCTGAGTATATGGAAAGGTTAGATGATGCTAAAATATAGCTGGCCTCCATATCCATATCATTATAATCCTCATCATGTTGAGACCTTTAAGAAGTCATGATCTCCCTCCATGAACTCCATGGGTCTTTGTCTCCTGTCGGCATAAGACATTTTCCAGCTAAGTGCAGTCTTCATCCACTCCTGAATGATATTCACCTTTTTAGTGGTATCCCATACAAACTCTGAGCCCATAACTGTTGACTCCCTTGTCTCATTCCAGCATAAAAGTGATATATATGGTTTCTTCTAATTGTTTTCCAAACAGACCCATTCTAATGGTGGATTGATAAATATTTTTTTCTGTCGCTGTACAATCACCTGCAAGTATAGGAATCTCAATCCCTATACTAATCCCTACTCTCGGATTGGTAGGAAGTGGGTGAACTGGGTGATTCGGTTAATGATCACCCAAATGGAATTGTGGCCCCTATTAATATTTGGTAGACCTTTCATGAAGTCTTGAAATATTCCACCCCACTTCCATTCAAGAATCTCATATGGCTATGCTTAGCCTAATGGTTCTCGATGCTCGGCCTTCACATGATTACAATTGAGGAATCGTGAAATGAAGTCTTCCTTTTCTTTCTTCATCCTTGGCCACAAGTACAAATTCTAACGATCCTCGTATAACTTCAACACACTCTGATGTACCTCCCATGGGGATGTGTGGACTACCTCAACACGTACTCTAGTGTCATCATAGTACCATAGTGAATCCTCTTAAGAGGATGACATGCCCCCCACCGTAATAAAAACCTTCAAGATCTTGTCATGAGGATATCATAGTATGTCCGGCCTCAAAGACCAGATCCCCAAGCATTGCCTCCCAAAATTGCTGAAGTAGTGTGGGAGTTGCAGTCATAGACTATAGGTATGCTGGTCCATCGTTATCCATGATGTATATATGAAATGCGCCTAGATTTATTTTTTCCTCAAGAAATAACTATAGACCAGACCGCCTATTGTGTTCATCTGCTACTACTTTCCCCTTCCCAGGAGTGTAGACTATCTCTAATTAATAGTCCTAGAGAAACTCTAGTCATCGTCATTGTGTCATGTTCAGGTCCATATGTGAGATTATATACATGAGACGTTTTTGATCAAAGTTGACAATAAACCATTCACCCATCAAGTAGTGTCGCCACATCTTCATGGAAAAGGCCACGACTGCTAAATCTATGTCATGCGTAGTGAATTTCATCTCATGATGTCTCATCTATCCTGATTCATAGGCGATCACCACACACTCCAGCATTAGGAGACATCCTAGTATGGTCCCAGATGTGTGGAAGTTGACTACATACCCATTTCCCTCTTTTGGTAGCCTCAAGATGGGATCACTCTTCAGCCTCTGTCTCGGATCCAGGAAACTCTGTTAGCAGTTCTTCGTCTACAGGAATGTTTTTCCCCTCTTCACCAAAGATGACAAGGGTTTGGCTTCCCTAGAAAAGACATGTAAATATATTCGTTATTACCCCACCAATCCCATGAAACTGTGCATCTCGGTCATACTTGTAGGTGGCTCCCATGAAATCCCTAACACATTCTTCACTATATCACCAACAACTCCAGCCATCGAGACGATGTGTCCCAGATAGTGGAACCCCCATATCAAATTTAAATACCCTTAAAATTCAGGGGAAATTTTTTCTTAATTTTCTTTGTAATTTTAAAAGAACGTGGTTTCTGACGGCACTTCATTCTGAGGCCCAGAGTGCCCAAAATCAATTTCCGAAGTTTGGCTCGGGTACGTTCAGTGAACGAACGAGCGGGTTTTCCTATCTTTTGAACCGGTGCTCGAAATTGATGTCTGATGGCACGGATGAACTCGCAACGCCGGTAATCGCTCAAGGGAACCTTTACCGTAGTTTCGTATGTGCGGATGAAGATGTTAATTAATGGGGTTTAATTAAGAAGTAAATAAAATTGTTGGATCAATTTTATATCAAGGTGGTTAATTTCACCCATGGGAAGTTGGTGGTGGGGCCCACATCCACCCAACTTCCCATGTGTGGATAATTGAAAGGGTGGGGCCCACACGAGCACCAACTTTTCACCTTCCCCCTTTAAACTCCTTAACCCCCCCATTTATGTTTTGCCAACTTAACTCCTCATTTATTTTTACAACTCATGTTAATAACTTGAGTGAGATAAGTGTGGGTTTTTATTTTCAAACTCTTAAATTTTCAAAAGCCTTTTTATGATAATAAAATAAGTTGGGAACATATTTTATTTGGGTTATTTTTGGGTTGTTCGAGAGCTTTTGGAGAAAAAGCTAAAGGAAGTCTTCTTCTTCTTCAACTTCGACGAAGAACGCGAAGAACACCACTCTTCAACGAAGAACATCTCCGCCGAAGTAAGCGACGTCAACTTCCAACGACGTTTCCTCTTCGAATGCACCTCGACGACAACGGAATCGACGTTTGTTTCCCGCAACGCCCGACCTCCGCAACGCTCGTCTTCCGCGGCTCGATTGATGTGCACCGTTCCTGAACCGAGGTAGGGGTTTGAATCTTTTTAAGTTGGTGATTTCTTTCCTTAGAATAAGAAAGATAAATCTGACGGCCATATTCCAATTATTATTTAAATTAAAAACTGTGAAGGTTAAATGTTTTACATTTCGTCCAACTGCTATCGAGATAACGGGAGGGGATCGGTCAGCACAAACATGGACGATACCCCTCCCCCCTTTTTTGCTATTCTTCGTTTTGATTAGCGAAGACGGTAATGCATCGTTTCACCGCGCTTGAGAGAAAGGAAACATGAACGATGTGGCCCACGACGAAGAAACGCGACGCCGTCGTGCTGCGTCAAGGGTACGAACGAGGCTGCGGCCGGAGTCGGACCGCGGTGGAAGGACGCGGCATCGTCACGCCGCGCCGGAAGAATTTGCAGCCATCTTGGATGTAGCGGCCAGAAAAAACACCCACTAGAGAATTCGTAGAAGGTGACAGGAACTCCGGCCGCCGGAACCGAAAGGCGCGGGGCCACGGGGTCCTGCGGCGAGAAACCAGCAGGCCCTGCGCTGGCCGGCCGTTACAGGGGAAAAGCCGGGGGGTTACACCCCCCGGGTTGCATACATGGCACAACCACTTAAATGGGGCCGCCATTTTGAAATAAAAGAGAGGCGTAGCCCCTCCCTTGGGCGCGCTCGCGCAGCCCGGTAGCCACGCTGGCCATGCCGCCACGCCGGGTCGTCGGGCAGGGTCGCCGCCCAGGCCGGGCTAACCCGGTTCGACCGATTCAGGGGGTACTGGGTCGGGCCGGGCCCAGACCCCCTAATTTCGGACTACTTTCGGTCAAATGCCCATATCATGGGCTACGGACCTCCGATCGGCGCACCGTCAGTTGCGTAGTGATCCTTGGAATGAGACGGTCGTTTAGGTATATCGAACTCAAGGTTTCGGAATACTTTCCGTTCGGCCGGGTTGGTTCGTACGCAAAACCAACCGGGCCCTCGCAGTAGAAACGCTCATATCTTGAGCTTCAGACGTCCGAACGACGTGTCGTCGACTTCGTTGAATTCCTATAACTGAGATGGAACTATTGGCATACTCCGCCCGAAGTTTGGATCCTGGTGGAGTACGGTCGGGTTGGTTTTGCCTTAAAAATCAACCGAGCCCCTGGGACGAAAAAGCCAATAACTCTCAGACCATGCGTCTGATTGACGCGCCGTCTGCGACGTTGAGTTCCTATTGACGATACGAAAATTTTGGATACATCAACTATGGACATTGTGTCAGTTGATGTATCAGCCTCTCGGCTCGTGGAGCGGACCCTCTCGAACGAGCTTGTTGTGTGCGGGAACCCTAGTTCTGGTTGTGACTTCGACGGCGACGACTGTGCAGAGATCCTCAGTGGATTGGGACGATGAAGAGTGTTGGTCTTGTATCCTATGTGGGTCCCAGCTGTGCTGGTCTTATGTCCTATGTGGGTCCCATCTTAGATGATTCAGTGTTGGTCTTGTATCCTTTGTGGGTCCCAGCTTAGATGAATCAATGAAGAGTGCTGGTCTTGTATCCTATGTGGGTCCCAGCCGTGCTGGACATGTATCCTATGTGGGTCCCAGCTTAGATGATTCAGTGTTGGTCTTGTATCCTATCTGGGTCCCAGCATAGATGAATCAATGAAGAGTGCTGGTCTTGTATCCTATGTGGGTCCCAACTATGTTGGTCTTGTATCCTATGTGGGTCCCAGCTTAGATGAATCACTGCTCGTCTTGTATCCTATGTGGGTCCCAGCAGAGATGAATCAATGAAGACAACTGGTCTTGTATCCTCAGTGGGTCCCATCTTAGACGATTCAGTATCTATATTTGATCATCCCATTCACCTTTTCGACGAAGTATACCTGTGTGAGCTGAATCATGTGTTACTCTCCTTTGTGGATTGTGTTGAACTATCTTATGTGGATTTACTGTTTACTCTCCTTTGTGGATTGTGTTGAACTATACTGTGTGGACTTACTGTTTACTTTCCTTTGTGGATTGTGTTGAGCTATCCTTTTTGGATTACATTTTCTCTCCTTCATGGATTGTGTTGTGCTATTTTGTGTGAGTATACGTTTTGCTTTCCTGTGTGGACTGGGTTGTGCTTGGGCTCGGATGTTGGAGCCGAACGGGAATTGATGACTTAGGTATATGCATGGACATATATCTAAGCAGTGTCGGTTGTTACTTCGTGATTATATCTTTCCTTTGTGGTTTATCCTTTGTGGATTTCAGGAGACCTTCGGGGGTCTCGGGGTCCCTACTGAGTAGCTTATACTCACCCCTGCACGGGCTATGCCCGCACTTCGTTGTGTTGGTTGCAAAAGACGGACATCGCTGATTGTGGTGGAGGCTTGCGGAGCAGGACAGTACTTGGAGGTGGACCACTGGGCGGGACGAACTCGGAGCGGACGGCCGGACCGAGGAGCTGTGGAGGCTATCTGTGCTCGCCATTCAGGTGGGACTTCCAGAGGACGGCTCGACGCTGCAGCTTTTATTTTCACTTTCTTTTTTCCCCTTTTAGTTGTACTTTACAGTTGGGCTTGTATTTCCGGCCCCTTTTACTTTTAGCACAACTTGTTACAGTTTTTACTTAGTGTTTACTCTTTCTGCTTGCTTACTCTGTGATGGGGTTTTACTTTACAAAGGCAATGCCTTCCCTGTTTATCGGGATTTACGCCTTGGTGATAGTCGCCAGCCCCTGGCCTATGGAAGGCGGGCTTGGGGTAGTCACGACACAGTCCCCGAGGACGGGTCATGACAAATTGGTATCAGAGGAGTTTGGTTCTACCGCAGACTATGATCTTTTTTCTGTGTGAAGCAATAGTGTTCAGCGTATTGGGTGTGGTTATCAGTACAGGGAGTCCAGTGTTGGTGCGGCGGACGACGTATCCATACACCATAACCCTGACTTCTGATTTCCGACTTAATGCTCGAAAACACTGATTGCATGTGTGTTCATGTTTTCTTTGTGATTACTTGTTTCATCTCACCAGGTATACTGTTCTGACCGTGGCGCACCTGTTTACTTTTCAGGATGGCCCCATGACGGCAGCCAGCTAGGGTTCCGAGAGTCGAGCGTGACAACAGTCCACCGAGCGACCAGGCCTCGGTGCAGGGACCTTTGTCAGCAGTGGCACCGGCGGTAGGTCTACCCGCTGAGCCACCGATGCTTCCAGCACCCGCAGCTGACGATGCAACTCGCCTCAGTGCACTGCATGAGTTCCAGCGCCAGCGACCGCCCAGGTTCCGTGGGGAGACGGACCCCCAGGCAGTTGAGGACTGGCTGGAGGCAGTAGTGAGAGTTTTTCGATTAGTGAGGACACCAGCAGACCTCACGGTGATCCTCACAGTGAGTCTACTGCACGCGGCAGTGGGCCGATGGTGGAGCTTGATGCTCTAGGTGCACGATGAGACATCTCTACTCTGGACAGACTTTGAGTGCCTCTTCCGCTCAGAGTTTTTCTCAGCCACCCTCCGTGCGGTGCGCATCCAAGAGCGGCTACAGCTACAACAAGGAAGCATGACAGTGGCCCAGTACTCAGCGAGATTTACTGATCTCTCACGCTACTCCACAAATATGGTACGTGGCCTGTTCTTCCGGGCCCAGACCTTCGAGCAGGGACTGAGGAACGAGATCAGGGCATCGATGATATCCCTCAACATTCTGACACAGGCAGAGGTGTTGGAGAGAGACATTCTAGTGGATAGTTTTCTCGCTGAGCAGGCTCCAGTGACAGGGCACTCCGCAGGATGGCCCATAGCAGGGTCTTCTGCGGCTGGCAGTAGACAGGTGATGTAGAGGTCCAAACGGGCAATACCATCATATGGGCAGTCTCAGGATGAAGATTCGGTTGTGCGGGGCACCCGAAGGAGAGCCAGCTACACGAGGGGAAAACATTGCTACGCATGCAGTTAGCGAGGTCACATGGATCGAGACTACCCAACTCGTCTTACAGATGAGTGGTAGGTGGTAGAGGGACCTCCTAGACAGAGTTTCGGCCACGGTGGTCAGCAGGGTGCAGACGGATGAGGTAGAGGAGCTGGCCGAGTAGCAGATGGTGGGAGACACTTCGAGGTGTTACCACCACCACCACCAGGAGGTCCACCCCGACCGCAGGGAGTTAGTGGACATGCGAGAGCTCAGCTTCAGGCAGCTGAGGCCTTCGATCATGGAGCTCTCTGAGCAGATGGACAGGAGCAGAACTAGTGGATATGTCTTTTGTACTTCTAGTTCCTTGTTGTTGTTGTGTAGTGTCTTTGTATTATGAGCTGCAATAGTAAAAGACGCTTACCTTTGTGATGTTTTCATTCCTGTCCTCTTTTGTGTTGTTACTAAGAGGTTCCAGTTTAGACTGTTGACTTGACCCTCACTTGTGAGACATCTACTGGAGGAGACCCATTTACAACACACTGATGCCGACAGTGTGACTCAAACCTTGGAGGCGAGAGTAACGGTTTGATCTCTTGGGAGTAGCGTCGAGCCCTTATGACGTCATCTTTGGTATGGATTAGTAACATCAATGTCGGGATTGACTGTATTAGGCAATGGAAGTGGTTCTTCTAGGGAATGAGACCAGATTTATCTTATCAGAAAAGAAGAAATCGTAGCAGTTCTTATGGGATCAGAGAAGGTCCAGGTCATCCAGGAGCAGATGACGATAGCTCAGAGCCAGCAGAAGTGATACGCCGATAGGAGGCGGAGGCCACTAGAGTTCGAGGATGGCGACCACGTCTTCTTGCGTGTCTCACCTCGATGTGGATTACAGATATTTGGCCGAGGCAGAAAGTTATCTCCGCACTTCATCAGACCTTCCAGGTCCTCAGCAGGATTGGCGAGGTGGCTTATCGTCTGGCTCTACCACCTCAGTTGCACCGGGTGCGCGACGTCTTCCACGTATCCTAGCTGAGGGGATACGTGCACGACCCGACGCATATCATTGACCATGAGGAGGTTGACGTCGATTATGGGGAGACTTTTGCTAATGTCCAAGTGGAGATCGAGGATTGACATGAGTGGGTCCTACGTGGACGGTCGATTCCTCTAGTGCGCATTAGATGGAAGCACGAAAACCTCCAGGAGAGCACTTGGGAGCGGGAGGCTCAGATGCATGCTCAGTACCCTCATTTGTATCCCTAGTTTTGATGTATCTTTACAGGGACGTAAATCCCTGAGGTGGGAGTAATGTAAAGACCCGTAAAATTTAAGGGAAATTTTTTCTTAATTTTCTTTGGATTTTACAAGAACGCGGTTTCTGACAGAAGTTGATTCCGAGGCCCGGAGTGCCTGGAATCAATTTCCATAGTTTGGCTCGGTTACGTTCAGTGAACGAATGAGCGGGTTTTCCTATCTTTTGAACCGGTGCTCGGAATTGAAATCTGATGGCACCGATGAACTCGCAACGCCGGTAATCGCTTAAGGGAACCTTTACCGTAGTTTCGTATGTGCGGAATAAGATGTTAGTTAATGGGGTTTAATTAAGAAGTAAATAAAATTGTTGGATCAATTTTATGTCAAGGTGGTTAATTTCTCCCATGGAAAGTTGGTGGTGGGGCCCACATCCACCCAACTTCCAATGTGTGGATAATTTAAAGGGTGGGGCCCACGCGAGCCCCAACCTTTCACCTTCCCCCTTTAAACTCCATAACCCCCATTTAAGTCATCCCAACTTAACTCCTCATTTATTTTTACAACTCATGTTAATAACATTAGTGAATTAAGTGTGGGTTTTTATTTTCAAACTCTTAAATTTTAAAAATATTTTTTGTGATACTAAAATAAGTTGGGAACTTATTTTATTTGGGTTAGTTTTGGGTTGTTTGAGAGATTTTGGAGATAAAGCTAAAGGAAGTCTTCTTCTTCTTCAACTTCGACGAAGAACGCGAAGAACACCGCTCTTCAACAAAGAACATCTCCGCCAAAGAACGCGATGTCTACTTCCAACGATGTTTCATCTTCGAACGCACCTCGACGACAACGGAATCGACGTTTGTTTCCCGCGACGCCCAACCTCCGCGATGCTTGTCTTCCATGGCTCGATTTACGTGCACCGTTCCTAAACCGAGGTAGGGATTTGAATCTTTTTATGTTGGTGATTTCTTTCCTTCGAATAAGAAAGATAAATCTAACGGCCATGTTCCAATTTTTATTTAAATTAAAAATTGTGAAGGTCAAATTTTTTACGTTTTTTCCAATTGCTATCGAGATAACGGGAGGGGATCGGTCCGCACAAACACGGCCGATACCCCTCCCCCCCTTTTTTCTATTCTTCGTTTTGATTATCGAAGACGGTAATGCATCGTTGCACCGCGCTTGAGCGAAAGGAGACGTGAACGATGCGACCCACGACGAAGAAACGCGACGCCGTCGCGCTGCGTCAAGGGTACGAATGAAGCCGCGGCCGGAGTCGGACCGCGGCTGAAGGACGTGGCACCGTCACACTGCGCCGGACAAATTTGCAGCCATCCTGGAAGTAGCGGCCGGAAAAACCACCCACTGGAGAATTCGAAGAAGGCGGCCAGATCTCCGGCTGTCGGCATAGAAAGGCACGGGGCCACGGGGTCCCACGGTGAGAAACCGGCCGACCCTGCGCTGTCCGGCCTTTACAGGGGAAAAGCTAGGGGGTTACACCCCCCCGGGTTGCACACATGGAGCGACCCCTTAAAGGGGCAGCCGTTTTGAAATAAAAGAGGGGGTAGCCCCTCCCTTGGGCGCGCTCGCGCGGCCCGCTGGCCGCGCTGGCCGCGCCGGTCGCGCCACCGCGCCGGGCCGGGCTGGGTCGTCGGTCCGGATCGCCGCCCGGGCCGGGCTAACCCGGTTCGACCGACCCAGGGGGTACTGGTTCGGGTCGGGCCGGGCCCAGACCCCCTAATTTCAGACTACTTTCGGTCAAATGCCCATATCTTGGGCTACGGACCTCCGATCGACGCACCGTTAGTTGCGTAGCGATACATGGAATGATACGGTCGTTTTGGTATATCGCACTCAATGTTTCGGAATACTTTGAGTTTAGCCGGGTTGGTTCGTACACGAAACCAATCGGGCCCTCGGAGCAGAAACGCTCATATCTTGAGCTTTGGACGTCTGAACGACGTGCCCTCGACTTCGTTGAATTCCTCTAAGTGAGATGGAACTTTTGGAATTCTTCGCCCAAGGTTTGGAGCATGTGGAGTATGGTCGGGTTGGTTTTTCCTTAAAAACTAATCGGGCCCCTAGGACGAAAAAGCCAATAACTCTCAGACCAGGCATCCGATTGACGCTCCGTCTACGACGTTGAGTTCCTGTTGAGGATACGAAACTTTTGGATACATCAACTCTGGATTTTGTGTCAGTTGATGTATCAGCCTCTCGGCTCATGGAGCGGACCCTCCCGAACGAGCTTGTTGTGTGCGGGAACCCAAGTGCTGGCTGCGACTTCAACGACGACGACTGTGCAGAGATCCTCAGTGGAATGCAACAATGAAGAGTGATGGTCTTGTATCCTATGTGGGTCCCAGCTATGCTGGTCTTGTATCCTATGTGGGTCCCAGCTTAGATAATTTAGTGCTGGTCTTGTATCCTATGTGGGTCCCAGCATAGATGAATCAATGAAGAGTGCTGGTCTTGTATCCTATGTGGGTCCCAGCCGTGATGGTATTGTATCCCATGTGGGTCCCAGCTTAGATGATTCAGTGCTGGTCTTGTATCCTATGTGGGTCCCAGCATAGATGAATCAATGAAGGGTGCTGGTCTTGTATCATATGTGGGTCCCAGCTGTGCTGGTCTTGTATCCTATGTGGGTCCAAGCTTAGATGATTCAATGCTGGTCTTGTATCCTATGTGGGTCCCATCATAGATGAATCAATGAAGAGAGCTGGTCTTGTATCCTCAGTGGGTCCCAGCTTATATGATTCAGTATCTATATCTGATCATGCCTTTCACCTTTTCGACGAAGTATACCTGTGTGAGCTGAATCCTGTGTTACTCTCCTGTGTGGATTGTGTTGAACTATCCTATGTGGATTTACTGTTTACTCTACTTTGTGGATTGTGTTGAACTATCCTGGGTGGATTTACTGTTTACATTCCTTTGTGGATTGTGTTGATCTATCCTTTGTGGATTAGTTTTTCTCTCCTTCATGGATTGTGTTGTGCTATTCTGTGTGAGTATACGTTTTGCTTTCCTATGTGGACTGGGTTGTGCATGGGCTCGGATGTTGGAGCCAAACGGTAATTGATGACTTAGGTATATGTATGGACATATACCTAAGCAGTGTCGGTTGTTACTTCGTGATTGTATCTTTCCTTTGTGGTTTATCCTTTGTGGATTTCGGGATACCTTCGGGGGTCTCGGGGTCCCTACTGAGTAGCTTATACTCACCCCTGCACGGGCTATGCCCACACATCGTTGTGTTGGTTGAAGACGATGGACATGTTTATCGTGGTGGAGGCTTGCGGAGCAGGACGTTACTTGGAGGTGGACCACTGGGCGGGACGTACTCGGAGCGGACGGCTAGACCGAGGAGCTGTGGAGGGTATCTTTGCTCACCCTTCAGGTGGGACTTCCAGAGGACGGCTCAACGTTGTGGCTTTTCTTTTCAGTTTTTGTTTTCCCCTTTCAGTTTTACATTACAGTTGGGCTTGTATTTCTGGCCCCTTTTACATTCAGCACATCTTGTTACAGTTTTTACTTAGTGTTTACTCTTTCCGCTTACTTACTCTGTGATGGTTGTTTACTTTACAAAGGCAATGCCTTCCCTGTTTATCAGGATTTACGCCTTGGTTCTAGTCTCCAACCCCTGGCCTATGGAAGGAAGGCTTGGGGTAGTCATGAAACGGGACCCAAGGACGGGTCGTGACATCAAAAACTGGCACATCTAGAAATTTTCATAGATTTGGTGCTCTCAAAGCATATCCTAAACTATCAGCCGGTGTGTAGCGTCCTCCTCCTCCAATTATGATCATATCAAGATTTCTTCAATGAAGGCCTCAATGAAGACATCAAGTTATAGCAAGATGATATTATTCTTGAGTCCCATGAACATAGTCAGAACACATGTTACACCGAAAAGCATCCCCATGAACCCATAAAGGACATACTGACATTTGATGTCTGTCTTCGGTATGTCCACATATTGTACCCTGATGTTTTGTATCTTAATATGATTCCTATCTTCAAAAACCATTGTGATCCATTCAGATGGTCGAAGAGATCATCAATCCTCGGCAAAGGATAAATTTTCATCACGGTCACCTAATTCAGGCATCGATAGTCTATACCATGGATCATAATACCATCTACCTTCTATTTGAAAAAAGTCTTTTCTACCCATGTAGAAACACTGGGTCTTACAAACCCCTTTCTCTATTTGTCTTCCAACTGTACCCTCAACTCACGATGTTCCATTTGTTCTATCTGATATGATGGTGTGTATATCGGCGTCATCTTGGGGTATAAGTTGATGTAAAACTCTACATCCCAATGAGGAGGTAGTCCAGGATCCTCATTAAGGAATTCATCTTCATAATAGTCCACTACAATAGGATAGATCAGAATCCACATTTCCACAACACTGAAGGTGAGGCTAGCCAACTAATGAGTGATCGGTTGCACCCTTCTTTGAGAAATCTCATCCTATGCTGTAGATGTTTCTTTCTCACTATTGAAAGAAATCCCATTTTAATCCTCACGGACACAACACTCTCTATGCCTAAAATAGTCGATTTGATAATGGACTATAGATAACCAGTCCATACCCAATATTAAATTGTATGGTCATGACGCCATTACTAAGAGATCCCAGCCGATACTCTCCCCTCCTAGAGTGACCTCACACCGCCTTCACGAATGAGTAATCATTGAATCCATTACTATGGTAGTACATAATATTTATGATCCATCTAATGGATCCATAATAATACATGAGCTCCAAAGGACTGCAATGGTAATTAAATAGAGGCTAGAACATCTGTATATAAGTACTGTAGTTATGGTGGAGTAGACCCAATTCATACCTCTAATCATCTCTGGAGGGCTGTGGTCAAATTCTACTACTGCCTGAAGCTGAGCTCACCCCAAACCACCAAATCCATGTTGTCAAGGTGGACCTATGGGAGGTGTTGGTGGTAGAACCTCAATCTTCCATCCACCTCCTGCTTCACACCCCCTCCCATCTACCATATATGATGCTATGAAAACCTCCTTGCTCGAACTATTGCCATTGTATCGGTGGTCCCTCGACCATATTCTAATCATCCACTTGAGGAGTCTGACAGTCGTGAGAAATATTTCTAAATTCGCCACAAGGGAAACTCACTCTAGTCTCTAGATGACCTCCTCTACCTCCAAATCTCTGCACCACTGACCCTACGTCTGGTGGTCGTCCTCCGGATTGTCTGGACTACATGGTCCACTACATCATCTGCCTACATCCTACAATATATTACTTGGTAGCCTATCGTCTGGTGGATGCTCTCACCATCGGTTCCTACTTAACTAGGATGTTCTCCACCATTAATTCTCACATGATTAGTCCATCCTGCATCAGGATATTGAGTGATTTTGTTGATGTTATGATCTCACGTTAGAGACCATGCTCAAAGTTATGGGTCCTAATGAATGTGTCTTGTACAATGTAGGTGGAGTAGTGAGATAGGGAAGTGAAGCTCTACAAGTAATGGTCCACTATCACGATGCCCTCTTGTATGTGAAGTATCTCATAGATACTCATTTTGCGTAATGTCGCTGGTATGAACTCCACCCAGAAGACTGTCATGATGTTGGACTAGGAGAGTGTTGCCTTTTCCTGCATCTGGAGAATTCGGCTCCACCATATCGATGTTTTTTCATGGAAGAGGCTTGTAGCTAAGATCACCATCTGATCTACTGGTTTATATTCTATGCGATAAACGAATGACATAGCCTTCCACCTTTCATCAGCCACCTAAATGTATATCTCATCTAGAAACCTCGGAGGCCCCTATCTCAAGAACGAGTGCAATATGCTCATTCGGAATGCAGAGTCTACTAGTGGGGCTATTGTAAAATACTTCCCTATGGGTAGTGGTTATCCCAGTACAACACCCGAAGGTACCATTTCCATTTGAGGTTCCTGCATTGAAGCCTCATCTCTCAGTGGGCCATCATCGTGTACTCTCTCTGTATTCCTGGTTGGATGTCTACGCGGAGACATCTTGAAAGAGACTGGTGTTCCATGATCAATAAGTTATACAGGGTGAGATGAATCAATCAGATCAAAAAGAAGACATCATTTTCAAAACACACAAAACTCATTTTTTTGTGCACCAAGTCGAAAATCAGAATTCAGGGTCCTGGTGTATGGATACGTCAGCTGCTGCACCAACACTAGACTCCCCAAACTGAAAACTGATATCATGACACTTAACACTATTGATCTATTTCAAACATATAAAATTAGTTCTTCTAGTAAAATGGACCCCTTAGATACCACTTTTTCACAATCTATCCCTCGAGGCCCATGAACTGACTAAACCATTCCCACCTTCCCTAGGCTAGGGTTTGTTGACTAGCACCGTAAAAACATGTCCCTAAAATTGGAATACGATGTCTCAATAACCTATATACACATAGACATGGAACAAAACACACAAGTAAACACAAAAGAATGAGAAATGTACAACCACAACTAAAATCCACCACTGAGTTCCAAAGTGAATACCAAATGTAAAGGGGCCGGAATACATATCCAACTGTAATGGATGTACATCAAAAGGGAAAACATCTACATAGGTCATCTACCAAGGTTCCTACCTGAAATGTATGCATATCTCGTCACCGCAACTCCCCACATCTAACGATCACCTCAGTACACAATCTGTCAATCACCATTGAGCACTGTCATACCCTAACTATTCAAGACTCAGTATAACTATCCATCATCTGGACAAGATAGACAAAGGTGCAGGAAAAGCCCATGAAGGGGTGAATACACATAGTAGGGACCCTGAGACCATGGAAGGTCTCCCATAATTCCCCAGATGTAAAACCATGATGCATGATCCCAATAAAAAATTGCAAGTATAGACCTTTCTCAAACCATCTATATAACTTATAGGAAAATAATAATGATGATTATACATAACTGTAGATTTTCTTATTATGTTGAGAGTCTTTTTCTACTAGACCACACAAGGTTACCAGAGGTGTTGACCCATAGAGGATCGCTGGGTGCTGACCCACATATGATAGCTAGGTGATGACCCTCACATGATCACTATGTGATGAACCCCGGAGGATCACTAGGTGATAACCCATACATGATCTCTAGGTGCTGCCGTACAAAGGATGGATAGGTTTTGACACACTGGATCGCAAGGTGCTGACCTACAGAGGATCGGTATTCATTCTTCACGTCATAGCTATCCAATATATTTGAGTAAAACATACTATTGATTCTGAAAGGATCATATCCTCAAGTCATCAGTCGTATATCAATTGGAACTAAGTCCCATGAATAAGAAACTGAATGAACCAAAATTTCATACGGATTCCAACACAACATATGGCACGTCAACCAGACACCAAGTGTTTAATTTATTGGCATTTTAGTGCCAAAGCCCCATTTGGATTCTGGATCGATCCCAGATGGTTGTATTCCAAACAATCCCTAAAACTCAAGTGCAGTATCTCAAAATAACCCCCTCTTTCTATGGGTTATAGAAATGCAGACGGTTTATCAAAAAGACATCCGGTTTAATACATATGCCCATTTAAGTGTAAATGGACCCAAAGTGGTCTAGGTCTAGACCGAAGCGGTCAGACCGACCCAACCCAACCTATTGGGCTTGAAAAAATAGAGCTAGGCTCAACCTAGTTTTTCTGGGATGGGTCTAATCTATCGGGCCGTAGGATCAACCTACTTGTAGTGGGCTAGGCTAGCTAGGCCCCAGGTTCGACCCGACCAAAATGGTTGGGCGTGTAATGGTTCGGATGTCACTGATCCATTTTTTGCGAAAATATAGTGTTTGAGGTTTTCTAGGAGGTCAAGGTGACTTATCCCCAACACGTTGCTATGTTTCAAATTCAGTGAATAGTTTCAATGGTAGCCTTGTGAACAGTTGCAACGGTTGACCACTGTGAACATTGTCATTGGTAAACCTATGTGAACAGTGCAATGGTGACCTTATGTGAACAAGGTCATTGGTAGCCTTCTGTGAATAGTGCAACGATGACCTTTTGGGAACAATGTCTTAGGTAACCTTAGGTGAACAGTGCAATGGTAACCATATGAGAATAGTGTAATCAGTAGCCTTAGGTGAACAGTGCAACATTGACCTTTTCTGAATTGTGTCATCGGTTACCATAGCTGAACAGTGCAACGGTGAGGTTCCAAGAGAAAGGTTCCAATGCTGACCTCTATCATTTTCCAAATTTTGAGTTCAGGAAGAGTGATTTCAGAATGGCAAGGTTCCAAAAGTGGCCTCTTTCCTTTGAAAAATTTTGAGTTCATGAACATTGTTTCTAGAATGGTGATGTTTCAATGGTGACCTATTTCCTTTGCAAAACATTGACATCATGAATAGTGTTTCCATAACAGTGAGGTTCCAATGGTGGCCTCTTTCCTTTTCCAAATTTTGAGTTCGGGAGAACTGTTTCCATAATAGTGAGGTCAATCTATAAAATATATTTTCTTTTCCAAATTTTGACTTCATTAATAGTGTTTCATGTATGGTGAGGTTCCAACACTTAACTCATTACATTTCTAAATTTTGAGTTCTTGAACAATGTTTCCAGAATGGTGAGGTTCCCAAGGTGACCTCTTTCATTTGTCAAATTTTGATTTTGTGAAAAGTGTTTGCAAAATGGTGAGGCCCATTAGTAACCTCTATTTCCTTTTCCAAATTTTGGGTTTGTGAAAAGAGTTTTCAAAACTGTGAGGTCCCCCGGTAACCTCAATTTCCTTTTCCAAATTTTGGGTTCTTGAACAGTGTTTCCAGAACTGTGAGTTCCATTGGTAACCTCTATTTCCATTTCCAAATTTTGGGTTCATGAACAGTGTTTCTAGAATGGGGAGGTCCATCAATAACATCTATTTCCTTTTCCAAATTTTGGGATAATTAATATTGTTTCTATCTTCCTATAGTTTCACCACTTTGACGTTTTTGATGACGTAAAATACTTTGAAATCCTTGTATTAGGGTGTTTAATACCGATTCAAAGGAAATAACTCCTATTTTGATTTCTCTAAGTCTCGAGATACATTTTCTTGGTCAAACCACCTAGTTTAATGCGATCCTCATTTAATCGAAAATCTAGTTTATCTTAAACCACTACTCAATTAAATCTTCTAAAGGGATGATATATCTTCCTCAACAGTTCTTCCTCCTTGTTCTTGGATATGAGATGCTCAAACCGTTTATTACATATCATATAAGATGGAAATTTAAAATTCCTTTTCTGTCTTCGTACCCCACTATTTCAAATGCAGTTACAGAAGGCTGGTTGGAGGTGGTTGAGATAGGCATCAGTTCGATCCAAGATCGGAAGGAGAACTGGGTTTCCTTGGTTGTGATGATTCTACATGAGGCAGCGAGGTATTGGGGGTTCTTGTTCCCCAGGGATCTCGAGGAGTCATCAATCGCATTGGAGGAGTTTTTAGAAAATTTTAGAGTCGAGTTTCTTTCTACGACACCAAAGGCGTCCAGTCCCCAGGATCTTCTAACACTTCGATAGTGGAGCTCCAGTGTGCGTGATTTTGGAATCTATTCTAGGAACATTTTACGATATGCTTTAGACTAGTTTCCAGATGATGAGGCCAGAAAAGGCATTTCTAGGGGGCCATGCATCCGTAGATCTATAGACATGTCAACCAATTTCTATTGAAAACATATCATGAAGTGCTGGAGAGGGAAGAGGTTGTCGATATTACATTGGCTAGAACACCTTCATCAAGATAGGGGAGTCTTCATGATTCCTCACAAAGCAGAGTTGTGATATGGGGTTCCTGGTTTTCAGGGTAGAAGAGTTTCCCTTCGGTCAGGGGTAGGTCCCAACCCTCAACATCTCGTCTCTCAGGGGGAAAAAATCTATTATGGATTTGAGAAGGGATTATGTTCTTGTTTTTCTTCTGGATGTCAAGATCATCATAAGTGAGGGTTCCAAAAAATTCAATGCAGTCATCATGCACTAGTTGTTCATCTCTAGGATCCCCCGTTGAGGCAGTTTTAGCAGAGGCAGTAACAGCATGTTAAACCAGCTTTAGATCAGAAGAGGGTAGATGAGTTGGCATAGGACAACCACGTGATGCTCCCCATCAGTAGTAAGCATAGAGATGCTATGGTGGTGGTCGTCAGCAAGACCGGAGAAGCCATATAGGTGGTCGTTGAGAGATTCATTATTTATAATTCCCAACTCTATGCGATCCAAACGTCATTCGAGGTAACCCATGCTTGTGGTCTACCTTGGTATATGCATTGATTCACTCAAGATAGACACACTACTTAATATCACCTACCCTTTTCCATGCATTGGTAAAATAGGTAGAGTGGCTTCTTGTGCCCATAGCGCTGACTACACCAGATGGAGGCTAAGTTAACTTGTTTGAAGTATGTTGATATTGTGAGATTGTGTTGGGGTAGCACCTCTCTATGGGATATTACTTATGTTTACGAGTACAAAAATATGATTTCATCCCTGGAATTTATTGGTTGTATTTAGTATTGGCTATTGTAGATATATAATGGAGGCATGTTGTGTTCTTTGATGAGTATGGAGAGTCGGTGGTGTTCGTTGCCGAGCGAGACCCTCAGATGGGTTAGAGGCATGTCTCATCATTATCGTCCAATATTTATTAGAATATGTTTAGTTCCTCATAGGTTCAGTAGTTGTCATTTCCTAGGGTTGTAGAAGATTACAATGATGTCTTTCCAGAAGAGGTTGTAGAATTACCCCCCTACCCAGACGGGAGATCGAGCTACAACCAGGAGCATCTCCATTATCTATGACACCATATTATATGGACCATTCTGAGTTATGTGAGCTTTGTATATAGATTGATGGTCATTTAAAGTGATGTTTCTGTCTGCCGAGTGTGTCACCGTGGGGTGCACTAGTTTTTTTGTCATGAAGGCTGACGACAGTATGTGGTTGTGTGTTAATTATTGTGGAATAAAAAAAGTGACCTTGAAGAATCTCTATACTCTTCTAGATATTGATGATTTATTCAATTAAATGAAGGTTGCATGTTTCTTCTCAATAATCAACTTGTGGTCACGATATCATCACATGAATGTGAAGGATGAGGATATCCCGAATACTTCATTCTGTTGACATTATGGGAATTATCAGTTCATTTTAATGCATTTTTGTGTGATGAATTCTTCATATGTGTTCATGGGACTGAAGAAAACTGTGTTCCGTGAGTTCCGGGACATGTTCTTGGTAGTTTCAATCCATGAGATCCTTGTATAATCCATGTCCGAGGAGGAACATACAGAGCATATACACTCTTCTTTGGGAGATATTCATCAACATCAACTATTAGTTATGTTTTCAAAGTGTGAGTTTAGGGATCAAGAAGCCCATTTCATGGGGCATGTTTTTTCTTAGTGGGGAGTAATTGTGGATACATTCTATATTAAAGAAGTTGTGTCTTGGGAAGAACCATGATAGTGTCAGAGGTGTGATGTTTCCTTGGTATCATAGGCTATTACAGGAGGTTCAATGCCAATTTGTCTTGACTTGTGACTCCTTTGATAGCTTTGACTTGGAAAGATCAGGAATTCATATGGATTGATCAGTGTCCTGAAGCTATCAAGTATTTGAATGAGAATATTTTAAGTGCTCCAGTTCACTATTATCCAGCTGAGGGTGTTCAGTTTGATGTTTTATACGATGCTTTGCAACTTGATTTAGGTTGTGCTCTGATGCAGCAAATATCAGTTTTTTCTTAATGGGTCTTGGTAGTTGAAATCCCTTGAATGTAACTATGTCACACATGATATTGAGTTAGAATCCATGGTGTTTTCTCTGATGTTTCGGAGAGAATACATCATTGGCGAGTGCTTTGTAGTTTTCACTTTTTATAGGAGCCTGGGGTATGTGTTCTCTTAGCATGTCTTAAACACAGGACATCGTCGGTGGATGGAGTTCTTATAGAAATATGAGATTTAAATATCGCATAGACCTAGAAATGGGAATGTTGTAGCTGATCCACTAAGTCATAACTAATGTATCGATGTATTGCAAGAATCTGGGGACTCATCAAGAGTAATGGAAGATTTGTCAGCATTATGGCTTGATATGGGATAAGTTGGGGGAAGATGTTGTCTTTTTCAGTTGATGGTGTGGTCATCTCTGGTACAACAGTGTTGTATCAAGGAAAGATATTAGTTCCTTGGATGAAGCGTGAGAAAATTCTCAAAGAGTTTCATAGATTTCCTTTAGCTATGCATCTTAGTGATACAATGTTGTACTGAGCCTTGAGGAGCCAATTTTTGTTAACTGGGATGAAGTGTGCAGTTGTGGAGTTTGTGTCTCCATGTATTGTCTACTAGAAGGTGAAGGTCGAACACCGTGTTACTGGAGGTCTACTCCATCAGTTAGATGTTTTTTAGTGGATATGGGAGGACATCTCATTAGACTATGTTACTGGTATAATTTTATCTTATAGGGGAAATGATGCTATTTGGGTGGTAGTGGACCATTTGATGAAATCATCACACATTATAGAAATCATGGAGTCATGCATAGTGGATGTTTTTGTGAGGCAGTATCTGGAGGAGGTGGTGAGACTCCATGGATTCCCAGGGATGATCATTCCTGATCGAGATCTTCGTTTTACCTCTAGGTTGTGGAGATGTCTCCAAGATGATTTTGGTTCTCTGCTATTCCTTATCACAAATATTCATCCTTAGATGAACTGTTAGATAGAGTTGACTATTCAGACTCTTGAAGACATGTAAGGCACTTGTGTCCCAGATTTTAGAGTTTGATAGATGAGGAAATTTCCCTTGGTGGAGTTCTCTAACAATAATAATATATCCTCCACCATCGGTATGGCACTGTTTGAAGCCTTGTATGGCTGGATATTCCATTCTCCGTTGTGCTGGACTGGGGTCAGAGAGTCAGCAATTCTCAAACTGGAACTAGTGAAGAATAAAACAGAGATGGTTTAGGTGATTCATGGGAGGATGAAGATAGTGTGTGATCATCAGAATTCATATGTCGATTAAAGGAGGAGACCCTTAGAGATTGATGTTGGGGATCACGTTTCTTTGAAGGTGACTCCCTATCATGGGTATCGGTGGTTTGGTCCCGGGATTATGATTTCCCCTCGGTTTGTTGGTCCTTTTACGGTTTTATCTCATTTTTTAGTTGTGGCATTTCAAGTATCACTTCCCCTGTAGAGGAGTCATGTACATGATGTTTTTCATGTATCACAACAACGTCGTTATCTTCATGATGACATCCACATCATCGAATGGACAAAGATCGATTTTGATGATGATGTTGACATTGCGGAGAAACTTGTGGGGATCCAAGACCTCAATTATAAGGTGTTGTGAGGGTGTTCTATCCCCTTGGTTCATTTCTTTTGGTGATAGAGAGCAAGGAGGAGAGTACCTGAGAAAGTGAGTCACAGATACATGCTCAGTACCCACAGATGGTTGATGTTTAACACTTTTCATGTAACGATATCCCCTTGTGGCTTTATCTCTTTTGAGAGGTATCTAGATGGGTGGTTTTTTAGATTTCTATTTTGTTCCCTTTAAATTTGTTTTTTAATTCTAGAGGATGTGAATGTTTTGGGAGTTATCTGAGGTAATATCTCAGACCTCTCTGGTCCATTCTTTTACAAAAATCAGGTGGCTAAGGTGTTTTGGGCGGGCAATGTTACTTATCCACACACATTACCAAATTTCAAATTTAGTGAACATATCCATTGGTTCCCTTGTTAACAGTTCCAACGGTAGACCACTATGAATCGTGCCATCGGTAACCATATGTGAATGGTTCAATGTTGACCATATATGAATAGTTTCATCAGTAGCCTTATGTGAACAGTGCAATGGTAACCTTATGTGAACAATCTCATCGGTTTCCTTAGGTGAACAAAGAAAATGTGACCTCATGTGAACTATTTCGTCAGTAATCGTAGGTGAACTGTGCAACGGTAACCTTATGTGACCACTGTCATCGATAGCCTTTGGTGAAGAGTGCAACAATGACCTTATGTGAACAGTGTCATTGGTAACATTAGGTAAATAGTGCAATGGTGAGGTTCTAGTGGTGAAGTTCCAACAGTGTCCTCATTCCATTACCCAGTTATGAGTTCATGAACAGTCTTCCAGAACTGTGCGGTTCCAACATTGACCTCTTTCCTATGACAAATTTTGAGTTCATGAATAGTGTTTCTAGAACATTGAGGTTCCAATGTTGACGTCTTTCCTTTTACAAATTTTGAGTTTGTGAACAGGGTTTTAAGAATGTTGAGGTTCCAACGGTGACATATTTTCTTTTCCAAATATTGAGTTCTTGAATAGTGTATCCAGAACCGTGAGGTCCATCGTCGACCTCTATTTCCTTTGCCTAATTTTGAGTTCGTGAATAGTGATTCCATAATGGTGAGGTCACTCAATAACCTCTATTTTGATTTCAAAATTTTGAGTTCATGAACAGTTCTTTCAAAATGGGGAGGTTCCAATGGTAAACACTTTCCTTTGAAAAATTTTGAGTTCTTGAATAGTGTTTCCAGAACGGTGAGGTTCCAAGGGTTACCTATTTCTTTTTCCAAAATTTGAGTTCGTGAATAGTGATTATTAAACTATGAGTACCATTGGTAGCCACTATTTCCATTTCCAAATTACGGGTTCATGAACAGAGTTTCATGAATGATGGGGTCCATTGGTAGCATCTATTTTCCTTACCAAATTTTTTGTTCATGAATAGTGCTTCCTGAAAGGTGTGGTCCTTCAGTAAACTCTATTTCCTTTTCCAATTTTTGGTTCCTTAATAGTGTTTCTAGCTTCATACATATTCACACCATTTATAATTCCATTGACATAAAGTTCTTTCAAAGCATTGTTTTATGGACTTTAATGATGATTCAAAGGACATTACTCCTATATTAATTTCTCTTGGGCTCAAGATAATTTTAAATAGTAAATCAGGTAGTTTAATTCAATTATTATTTAATGGAAAATGTAGCATATCATAAACCACTTATCTATTAAATCATTTAAAGGGATGATATATCTTCCTCTCTACTTCTTTCTCATTATTGTCGGCTATGAGATGCTTGGA
Organism: Viscum album; assembly: GCA_963277665.1. NCBI lineage: Eukaryota > Viridiplantae > Streptophyta > Magnoliopsida > Santalales > Viscaceae > Viscum > Viscum album. Next base: position 11,757,109 of record OY728151.1, on the reverse strand, counting down.
ACATTCATTCCATCTCGTAGAAGATGAAAAATACAACTGCTTTCCTTGGATTGGTTCCCCTCTGATTTGATGCAACCAAGCTGTATTGATCAATCTTGGATATAAGTTATGTTCTATCATCATTCGTTTAGGTTAATATCCTTTTGTTTTCCCTCTCCTTTTATGGAATTCTATATCCATGTTCTTAATGGTCTTTTCTTGGGTGTTGATTGGTGTTTCTATGTCTCTACATCCTCAGGTGGATATAGTTGTCATGGGGGGAGGATATGTTAACCCGTTCTGTGGCCCGTTCTCATTAAAGAACATAAATGACTATTTTTGGTAAGGAATTCATTTATTATTATTTACTTGACATGTAAATATATATTTATTATGTTTTATCCCACTCAGTTATAATGGAATTTACATAATAAATATTTGAACCTGATAAATAAATTTTATCGATCATTTGTTAACACCTCTTATTTTTCAAGATTCTGTGATATCTAGGCTGGCTTTGTTTATCTCTTCTTTCATGATGGAAATAGGTAAATAACATATAGCTGGAATTAATCAATAAATGTTTGGATAAAGATAAAGAGGCTTGTAAATGAATATGGTTGTTCTTATTGAAATTTTACATTAATAAAATTTTTGCAGTAAGAATGTTCAATTAGTTATGATCGTTTACCGGTTAGGTTTCCGGAATTTGGAAATTATGAATAATAAATCAATTAATCAAAGATGAATTAAAAATAGTTTTTTTATAAAAGATAATTCCTTGTAGGGTTGTGAGCTACCCTCTTTCATGTTTAAGGGCCAAGAGCCCAATGGTTATGATGTTTATTTCCAACTTCTTGTGTTGTTATGTGATCCTGGATGGTTGTTGTGATATGTGGGGGCATGGAGGCCTACTGTTTATGGCATCAGTTTATGCCTACTATGACGAGAAGCAACAGTTTTTGCATGTGGGTTTCAGGGAGGACAACTGGGATTATGAAATGGGATGGATGTGAATGGTTGGATACTTGCTGAAACTTATTGGTTGTTTATCAACATTACATTTCCCAATGATCCGGGAAGATGGTTTTTCATACCGTTCTTATGAAAGGGGCGAGGAAGTTGTGGGATTCCATGTGCTTTCCATGTTTAGCATCTCAAGGTAGGATGGTTCTACACTCTTTCTACAGGGGGAGAGGTTCGACGTTTAGTTCATCTACTCATCGAGTTGAGCCCCCTTGTGTTTACAAGTATTGAATGTTTTTCTAGAATGCCTGTAATTTTTAGAATGTAATGTTGTAAATAAATAATTGAATATATGATGTTAATCAATTGGGTTGGATCTTGATTGAACACAATGCTGCAGATACTATTTCAAAGGAAAGTGGACTTTGAGTGCGATGCTAAAGAAATATACTGCGGAAATTTAAAATGGTTAATCAGTGATTAAATAATTAATTAGCATAAAGTGAAACTAATATAAATGGAATAATGTAATGTAATAAAGATCTTAAAATGGTTGTGTGATTATAGGATACCTTATCTTAGATGTGGCACAGGGAGTTCGAGAGACGTTTGCTATAGTTGGGTCTAAGACTATGTTATGCATATTATGTGGTTTTGAGATATAGTACATTGTTTATTTTTTGTGATTATATATGCTACACCAACATGTATGTTAGGGTTTCTGATGCGCTAGGGATTTTGAGCCCTATGGGGGTGTTTTCCCTAACATTTCAGTGGGTAGAAGGATGGATGAATACCCCCATTGGCCTTGCTCTCTTCTCATGGTAGTTATTTATGATGGTAGTAAAAATGTTAGTATACCCCATATATGTGTCTAGAGGGATGTAATGAAATGTGACCATTCACACACATATATTCTGGATATAGTATCCTATGGATTATTTTAGGCTTAACATGCATAGGTTGAGAGGGATTGAGGATTCTTACTTGTTGTGTGGTTTGTAATGGAATTAGTTATAATGAATGACGTGTGATACACTTTATGTGAGCTGTAGTGGCTCCTAGAAACTACCAGATTACTTTCATGTGTGGATGTGGTGTTTTTTTGCATGAGGTTCTTGTTGTAGTGCATCACCCAGGTGTCTACGAGAATTCCTTTTTGGAGATAGATGCTTAGGACATGTGATGTTAGTGAAAAGCGACAAACTAGTGGGGAAGTAGTACGGGGGTAACTTTGATAATCTTTATTATATAATATACTCTTTTATATGTTACTTGGTAAGAGTAGACATGGTGAGGCATGGAAAATAGAATACCTGTTTAAGTGACGAGCTAGTTTCACTTGTTGTTCACTGTGCTTTAGCATGCTTTCGTTACTTTTGCTTGAGAGACATTAGGGAGGATCCTACTGAGTATACTTTTATAATCACCCTATGTATATATAAACTATATTTAAGGTCACTTGGAGAGGTTTGGAGATCAAGATTCTTTATACTATCTTGGGGTTGCATTAGTTGTTAAGTCTTGTGGTTGCTGCTGTTTTTACTATTTTTCGGGTTATTCGAACATTTTTACCCTTTAGTTGAATTAGTTTACATAAATTACATATTTTTACAATGTATTTCTTATATATTGTTTTTTGATTTATTGTTAGTTGGTTTTGATATTATCTCTCACTTTTTCATGTCTTTCTCATAGAGGGTAATGACTCCCATTTGTGGGTTAATATACCCGAGGTGCAAGTTGACAACCTGGGGCCTACAGAAGGTGGGACTCAAGGGGTCATTATCTTTCATATCGCATTGGAGGCCTAAGAGGGGTGTAGATTGGGGGGAGGGGGTCGTGACCGGGCGTAGCACACTGGGCCATAGAACAGCTCGACCGTAGAACTGTCTGGCTCACTGGATGGATGTGGGTGGTCAGCTCCACTCTTGAATGGTAGATCTTTTCGGGTCTTCAATCCCGAGATGTTGGATGGCGCCACACTACCTGGTTGGTCTGTGTGGACTGTCCGTCTGTAGATCCCACGGTCCACAGTTCCACCCTCCTCTGAAGCTCGAATCCACAGACATCCTTTGTGGGGAACCAACACAACACACCTCTTGACATGAATGATACTGGAAAAGCCATACCACCCCTTGTCCTCCATTACACCTTCGGGCGCCACCGCGTTCCTCAGAATCTGGCACCGCCGTGCTGGCAGAGCTTCTGCTGGCCACCAGTGAGGCTCTGGTGGTCCGATTTTATTTCTGGATATGCCTACAGGCTTCACGAGACGGTTCCAATGCTACAAGATACTTGGATTCACATTGACTATATATAATCCAATTTCCCATGAAGAACACAAAAAATACTGAGATATGAGGAGGGCTCAGTCCTTTTTAGTGTGGTCCTCACACTCCATGTTAGCATAAAAACAAGGGAATCATTTCAAGAATTAACAACTCTTATTTAAACAATGCAACCCCCTACCTCAAGTTCATTGGAAATTGTTGTAGATGGGGAAGGTGTGTCATCATTATAGGGTGTTTCCGATGAAGGAGAAGGTTGGCTACCTTTGGTGCTCATCATCGAATCCTCCAATGGATGTTGAAACTATGTACTACGTTGGTGGAAGACGTTGTCAACACTTCTTCAAAGGTTCCAGTATTCATTATAAAAAATTCATGCCCGAGATTTGTTTAAAAAGAATAAAAGAGGATATCATCCCACTACACAATTAATGATGTTTATTAAAAAATTTAATTAATGAGCATAAAAATTATCCTAATGGTGCAGTTAGACAACCAAGTGTAACCAACCATTAAATGGTATGAAAAACCGAGTAGTCTTGCAACTGCCACTCAACAGTTACAATGAAATAAATAAAATTACTTGTTGAGTTATATTAATTTTTTTATAGTCCGAAAATTAATTTTTTCATATGTCCCTTTTCCCTCAGAAAAAAAATTCCCTTAAGCGAATCCCAACGTTTCAGACACAATGGTGCCTTCAGATATTTAGTCGGAGAACATGTTTAAAAGATAGAAATCGATGCCCACATGTTTACTCGATGTACCTTAAACAAGTTCCAAAAAAAATTCAGGGTTCTTCGAGATTCAGAATCACGTGCTGTCAATTTTTGTTGTCTCGTAATAATTCATTTTAATTAAAAAAATTATATTGAATTTATAGGTCTTTAAATAAATAGAAAATATTTTTAATAAGTTTTATTAAAAATTAGTTACGATTTTCTATTAAATATATCCTAATAATTACTAAATAAATAAGGTTTACAAAAATATTAATTTGAAAATAACAATATAGTAAATACTATTTGATGGTTAATATTAATATCTAAGGGATTTTTATATAATTATATACAAATATATATATATATATATATTGAATATAAAATTTTAAATACATGTAAATAGATAAAAAAAATAAAATCTATACATTTATATAATTACAATTAAATATATAATTAGATATTAATATATAATATTATATAAATACATATAGAAATATATATAATTGTATAATTTCATAATATTCTATTTAAATAACTATATATAAAATAGAAATAATAAATATATTTGTAAAGGAAATTATATGCAAGTATATATATATAATTATTTTTTTCTGATTATATTTGTTTATATATATTTTTAATTTGTATTAATTTTATATACATTATTATATTTATATATTATTATAAAAATTTATATATAATAATTTTCATTTGCATTTTTCATAAAAAATTACATACTTTTACATATTTAAATTTATTTCTTCATTGCTCGTTTATCATCACATGCCACCGAACATCGTTAAAGTCTGTCTGATATTAAGAAAATGATTCTTGAAAAATGGGAGATTGATTCAGACATTATTACATAATTGGGAAATGGTTTTTTCATATTGCCTTTCCTTGTTCTCCTATAAAATCCAAGGAATGTTGGTTTTTCTTGGTAACCTTGACGCCTAGTTTCATCACAATACAAGAATATGATCCCCCATTAAATATATTAACTTTGAAAAACATTCTTACTAAAATTTGGGTATGTAATCATGGTCTAACATACTTTTTATGGTTCCCTTATATTTTATGGGAAATTGTCTTATCCATTGGTTTTCAAATTAAGATGGATTGGGAGACCGAGAAGGAATTGTAATGATATTTTTTCATTTTCTTATGGTGTTTAAACTATCCTTTCATATGATTAAATCATTTGTTCTTTCAGATGATGATTTATGAGATGATTTTAATATTGACTATGAAACAGGTCCTAATGATTGTATAGGCTATAAAAATATTAGGCAAACATTTGACTTGGGCATAAGAAGACTTGTTTGTAGCCCATGTCAGGTGAAATGTCATTCATCTGTTACTTTCAGGTGTACTCAGGTCAATGGATCCTAATCAATTGATAAGGATCACAATGATGTTTTCTGAAAACAATGTAATCTGGATCCTAGCATTCTGTTCCACGCTCAACCAGTGGATGCTAATAAGTAATCTTCTGATATCCTAGAAATGTACTTTTACAAAAATGTTTTCAAAGAAGGATATATAATAGATCACAATATTGATATTAATGAGGGTGATCATTCTGATCACCCTATTTTATTGGGCCAAGTAAAAATAGTGGTTGCTGACGATCATTTAAATTGACCTGTTAAAAAAATATCATGGTCAAATATCATTGCTGGTAATAAGCATATTATAGTTCAGGGTAGTTTTCTTGAATAAGTAGATCAAAAATCAACTGAGACTAGTAACATGATACATTCATTACCTATCTTGGATTTAATAGAGATAATTTAACATGATATTGGGATGAATGCTTTTAGTAGCAGAAGCATCATGAGTCATTAATGAATCTATCGAGCAACCTCTAACTCTTTTTGAATGAGATGGAGACTATAAGAATATGATGATTTGGAAAAGAGGGTGGAATTTTACAAATTGTGGCTGAGTACGTGGAATATAAGATAAGGCTACACATGGGAAATGGATAGTCTATCAAGTCCTCCTATACTAATTTGACTCTAGAGCAGGTCAAACTCATGGAAAGGAACATTGTTCTTTCCAATCAATTGAATTCGTAGTCATAATTGGAATCTACTAATGATATTGTTGATCAATATTATGATGATGATCTTGGTTCTACCCACTTATAACATTCTTTTCTAAATGAGGGGTTCTCTATTGTTGATCATATCCTCTATCCTCATTATACACTATCATTATTTTTCAATATGTTTTGGTAGGGGCTGGTTCGTTGGATTCAAAAACCTTTTAGACCAATATATTTATTTATGTTTTTATGTCTTAATATATATTAATGTATATTTACATAATTTTTTTTATATATTTAAATATTTATATACATTTAAATATATTTTTACATATTTAAATATGTAATCATATATATTTCCATTTACATGAGTGAATTTTTACATTTATACATACATTCATCTCACTCTATCTACACAGATATAAGTTCAATTTTACATTTGTATAAATATATATATAGATAAATGCTTGTATAATTTAATATTGTTGAAAAATTTTATATATAAACATATATTTATATATGTTTATATTTAATTATATATATATATGTGTGTGTGTGTGTTTCTTATTAATTTTATTTATAATTTTTTACCGTTATATTTTTAAATATATAGTTTTTTCATTATGTTGATGCATGTATAAATTATTTATTCAGAAGAGTATATATTTATTTTAATGTATATAAAATATACATATGAAGAATAATAATAATATTTGTTTGATTGTAAATGGAGGACTTGGTGTATTTCAATAAGTTTTTAGAATAACAAAGATTTATGAGGTTCAAATCCTTTTACAGAAATATTTACGATGAATTCTATGGGATAGTTATTTCAATGTTGGTCATGTGGTGAAATGAAAATAGTTGTGTGGGAGGGTCGAGTATATTGAGTGGCCTAAATATAGAGGGGTTGGAGGGCATGATGGTAACAAAAAATAAAATAAAAAAATTTGTATTTATAAATTATTTATATAATAATTTAACCCATAATATTAGCGGAAGTTGAAACTATAGTGAAATACGAAACATATGTTGAAAAATGATCATGAATTTTTTTTGATACTTTAAAATTTACATATTAGATAAAAAATATTGTGAATAATTTTTCAGTAGTTTAATTATTTAATAATCAAAAAATACTCTCAAGTCAATTATGCTATAGAATATTGAATTTTAAACACAGTGATAAAAGGTTGATTGTCTAACATTAATTAATCTTGTTCTATGAAACTATTTTGATAGTGGTTGTAGGTTCATCAATGTATTATAGAAGAATACTGTCAACAAATATAAAGAAATCATACCACATTTATATTATTTATACATGGAATACTATTTTATAGGATAAAATAATATAGATAATGATGATATGGGAAAACAAAATACATTCCCTCAAAATGGTATTCAATCCAAATGATTTTAAGAAGACCCCCTAATATTCTAATAATGATTTATATTTTTCAAGTTGTTTTATATATTTATTATATTCAAGAATTATATGACCATTTCTTCGTAGGGTTTATTTCTATTGGACCTTATTGATCTCCACTTCCCAAAATTATTATCCATAGTCAATCACGATAACTGAATGGAATTAATTGCAATGAATATGTGAATGGATATTTATTAGATGGTTTTAATGAAATATGGGATTATATTACTAGTACATAAAATTATATATAATAATAATGAAGGAATTTTATATACATTATCATATGAGTATTCTTATTCCTCATTACAGTAATCATGTTATGTAACTGTTATCTTATTTCACTATATTACCTCAAAAACTATGTCAACATCCCCTCCCCTCAAAAAATAATAACATAAGGTAATATTTTTTTTATTAAAATGTAATTAGGTTTATTCAATGTTATAAATGAAACACTATTGGATGAGTAAATAAAATTATGTAAATTCTAGATATAAGTCCTAAAAGAAACCTGATACCAATAGAATTCTTCAATAAAATGGGGTATTGATTATAATATCCTTGGGATGTCATTCTAAATATAAATAATATCCCAAATTACCATTTGATAATAATATGTTCTCATGGTATCCCACATGTTCCACGTTTTTTGGAGTTATATACCATGAAGAACATTATTAAGTATCCTCAATCATTTACCAAGATCTCAATAATTTAAAAATTTTCACATGACAGTGGACCATCACTATAACATCCAATATCAAATCTTGTCTATTAGTGATCTATAATTTCACCTATTTTTTTAAATTAAAAACTCCTAACCCACATTGATAATTTATTTTACACGGTATATGGGTAGTTCATCATCCAGGTCATGGAATATATGGTAAAGAGTCCAATTACATCATTAACATATGGAATGATAACGTGATCATGAATATTATCAGAAAATAACTTCAACTATCCTTTTGGATGATCATCTAAGGGAACACATGATGAAATTGGACGTTGGGTTTTAAGAAAAAATATGATAAACAACAATGATGGGAGAAAAATAATATATTGTAAAGATCTAATTTAACTCCATTGTGAATGTTATTAAATATTACTCTCAAAAAATACATTATACAAGTGATATCCTCATTACAATTATTCTAATTGTAAGTAATATTTATACTTATTTCATCATATGGAATATATTCAAAAGACGATTGGTATCCTAACAAACTAACATATTCTTTTGACTCAATTTATACTAGTTGTGTACTATTTGTCCACTAGTAATATTCATGAACATTCAGAACAGTCTATAGTGATGATTTTATGATGAGTACTAAAGTACATATCCTCTATGTAATGTAATATTCTAACCATAACAATATTAATATAGAAACATATCTATTTTTAAAATTCATCTACATGTATGATACAAAGAACATGATAAAATATTCCTAATTCTAGTACCATATTTTATTTTATGATTTTTACAAGACATTAAATTTATAGTGGTTGAAACCTAGTTGTCATCCATATACACATGAAACATTCAATTTAATTATTTTATATAGGAACAATGAAATATATGATTGGTTTGTGAAATATTTTTCACTATAAATAAGCCAATTTCTAATTTTTTTACGAGGATGGAATAGAAATGAGAATGAATGATCTATTAAATATGAAAGGTCACATACATATGTGATAAATATCCACACACAATATATTGAAAATTTAAAAAATTATATATCAAAAAAATAATTGGAAAAAAATCGAATCATTTCAATTGAGAGTCTTTTTCATTTCCAATTACTTCTTCCTTTTTCATCGGACCATCCCAAAATTTAAATTAACATATTTTTTAGAAGGATAAGTGATCATCATAAAAATAATATCACCTTATTTAAAGTAATATTTCATCACTTAGTAATGTGATTATACCTCAATGATTTTTTTTTGAATTAGAAAATATCATGTCACTAATACTATATCAATGTTCTTTTAATTTTAACCAATTTTCCAAAATAATAATTACTATTTAAATTATTCCCGCCCATGTATTTATTTAAAAATATAAATATTTCCTTCAATACACTCACCAATTTCCTCTAACACAATTATTTTTCTTCTAGTCAATGGTATCCTCTTTCTGGTTCCACAATCTACTCATATCTATCTCAAAGGAATTGAGGTTCAGTTTGGGATACCTTTATGAGTATCATCTACCGTAAATAAATTTGTATAAATTTCCAAAACCATGGGGTTTTTAATAACTCTAGTTCATGAAGTAGGTAATTCAAACCCATATAAATATTATTATAATTTTTTTATACATTCAGGTGGTATTTAAAAATTACCATGTGGAATATTTCACCCCCATAACATAAATTATCTTAGAATTTTACTTATATTTTTTTTCTATATTAATTTTTTTTAAATTTTTGATTGATTTAAAATTATATTATACAGACCAAATATGGTTTAAAACGTATGACCCATTTCTTTTAATAAGCACAAATTTTAAAAAAATTATCTATAATATTATTTTTCAAGCATGTTCTAAAAACCAATACCTTATATATTCATGATTAGTATAAAAAATTGAAACACTGAATTAATGTGTTAAAATTCCATTTAAAATTATTTTTGGTTTTATTTTGTAATTCATGATTTATTGGAACCCCCTTAAAGACTCTATCCCAATAACATTTAAGCTATTTCATACTATGGAATCTATGATTTCATTTCATGGAATTATACAATTAGTTGGTCCTTGAAGGGCTACATCCTATATCACTGAAATTTTCAGGATGATGGTGTAATTCTCCATAATAATAAAAGGATTCAAATATTACAATTTTTGTAAAAACTTACTCCAATCTAATATTACAAACATCATAGAAAAAACAGATAAATAAAATAACACCACATGAATGGAATTTTATTAAAATTTAAAACATTTTCAACCTTGATACCACTTAAATTCAAAGAATTTTAATTAATTATGTGTATGTAATATGTAACTAATTTATATTTCACAATCCTTTGTCACATTAATCTCAAAAGTGAAGATATCATCCAAATTTAATATAACTAAATATAAAATTTTTAACATATACATATATATTTATGTTACAGATATATCCCATATAACATTAAAATTGAGTTCTTTCTCACGTGCATATAATCTATTGATCATCTATTAATGATAAAAAACATTATGTGTAACATTGTATGGATTAATTTTTAGACCATCATTTAGCACCTCTATAAACTATTGATAACAAAATATTTATTACATGATATCAATAAAATTATATCTTCCATAGAAATTATAATTTTATTGTTACTAACATCTTAACTTAAATAAAAAAATTGTATACATTCATTTATATTATATTTGTTGCATAAAAATTGCAATTAACTAATATAAACTATTGTAAAATCATAAAGGATTACATATTCATGTATTAAATCTCTAAATGAGTCTCAAACAAGACAATATGATCATTTTTTGGATGATAATACCTTTCGTTCTCACATTATTCAAACGTATAATCCCATGATAGTAATATTTCCATTGGATGAAGATATTAAAGGGGGGATGAAAATGTTGAAAAATTAAATTTTAACATATTAAAAAATAAACGATTCTTTAAATTTGACAATAACAAATATTAGACCACATGTTACACTAATAACACCTTCAATTGTTCAAGGACATGTAATATTTTCAATGACAGTATATGAAAAATGAGATTAGTTATGCTATAACAACCTAAAATATATATGAAACTATAATACACAGTATAAGAATCATAAAACAACAACATATAATTAATAAATGTGGAATATAACTGTTTTGTGTATGAGATAATTATAATCTAGTAAAGTACCATAAAATAAAACCACTACATATAACATGTATAAATGGAAAAACTATTACAAAAAATAGTAACATGGTATATGAAAAACATATCATAAATGACTCATAGGAATAGATCACAAAACATCAACTACTGAAATCTAACATCACTAGTTATACCTTACATCATCTTTTCTTAAATTTCACAAAATCTATATTTACCAATATTTTCAATTGATTGTCCATTGTATATAAACACCCAAAAATGTGGGATAAACATAAATGTAAATGTATTTATTAATTAACAATTATGGAAACCTCAAAATAAATATTTAAAACAAAATAGGTCTTATAAATATGTTATAATAAGAGGGAAATGTAAAATAACTCTTATAAGATAAACACACATGAGACCCAAATACATATGGACTTTACATTTATCAATGCATATCTACAAAAAAATAATGACTGAGGTCTATATAGTATTGAAATTTTAAACCAAAAAATATGATTTGATTTTTTAGTGAACTATATGCTTTATATTTATCATCTCTTTTTAATTAAAATCCTAATTTTAATCAAAAAAATCTGATACTATAAAAATAGAATATACCAATCTTCTCTACCTTAACAACCTCCATACCACCTCTTGATATCTATAGATAATGACCATCAATTAATAAATATAAATGATGAAAAAGGGATAATTTACCACTATAGAGTAATTCATAATAATTATCTTTGTATTATTGACTCAGTGTATAGTGTACAACTTTAAAAAATAAGGGGTCATATACCAAGCATTATTTTAAATGATCACAAAAAACATATTAGTAATTTTACAATTTCAAATAATGTAATTTAAATATTTTTTTGTGGATTTAAGGTTTTCAATAAAACCAAAAAATCCATGGAATTTATTTTGAAGTGAAAAATAGAATACCCTCATAGTACAACAAAATTGGAAAGCCAAATAGTATCCATAGTCTGGTTGGTGGCATAGTCAATTACCCAAATCCATTTCTAGGACCACTATATACCCTATGGAGGACCTATTTCTAATGTAGTGCAAAAAAAGATATACATTAGTGAAATGTCCACTAATTAGTCTATTTCACCTTAATGGTGAGTATATTAATGGAAATTGAAAACAATTATTCATCTATCTTTAAATTCCATTATTCTATTATTGTTCATTCATAAGAGGTGTTCATAATGTTACACATTTTCTATACTATTATTTCTACATATATTTTCTCATATACTATAGTAATTATTATTGATAAATAATTCCCTTCATAAAGAAAGGTTTCCTCTATGAAAAAATCTTTATTATCATCTTAATATTTTGGGTTATATAACATGTTAATGTAATTATATTTATTTTCTTCATAATAAATTATAAAATCATTTGTCTCCCATTAGTATTGGGATTCATTCTATTTCAATTAAAAACATGTTTTTTATTTCTATATAAATTCAATAAAAAATATAATTATGAAAATTCAATACAAACATTCTTCTTTCATGAGATTCCATTGTTCTAATATTTTTCATTCCTAAAAGATATCCAGTATGTTAAGACTTTTATATATTATTATTTCGTCACACATTGTCTTATATATTGTAATCATTCTTATTGAGAGTTAATTATCATATTGAAATGGGTTTCCTCTATAGAAACCTTCTCAAAATCATCTTCATATCATGGGATATATAAGTTTTAATGTGACAACATTTATTTCCTTCGTAATAAAATATAAAAATAATTGGACTCTTCATCGTTTAGGATTCATTCTATGTCAATTAAAAATATATGTATTCATTATATGATACCATTGATACCACTATTGATAGGGGTGTTATTATTGGATTCCATGACTACTGTTAAGTATAATAGAGTATTCTAAATCCTATAATTCTATTATCAGATCATACATATGTACTCTTTATGAGTTTTTTTTATCCCTTTTATATACAATTTCCATTTTCATTTTAATTTTCATTTCACCTAATATTTTGACTAATATATATATATATAATACATAATTTTCCAATTTCAACATATATAATTATTCCATAATTGTTACAATTTACTTATATTTAAATTTTTAATGAAACTTTATATAAGGACCTGGCCGTAAAACATTACATAACCATGAATTAAATGAATAATTCACATTGAGGATATTTTTAGGTTTTGTTTTTTATATAATTAGGACATAACGATTAAATCTCAATGATTAAAAAGTAGACACATCTACTCAGTTTACATTTTTTCACAAAATAAAAACTCTTGAACAAAATAGTCATGTCTAGTTCCATGTTTTAAACAACATGACATTTCCGTTATCCCATCCTTGACCCTATTCCACTTTATGTCCTATGAAAAACATTTCAAAAACATGAGATGGCTATAAAATTCTCAGTAAGGGTTATAAAATAATGAAAGGAATCATTAACCCATCAATAAATACAAATAAATGAAACCATAATTTTCAATCATAACATACCTTCTGAAATAATAATATTTATGAATGACACATAGTAATAACAAATCATAAAGGTAACTTATGATGTACATAACATACTTACATTGTATCTATCACAACTACATAGGGAGTAAAATTTGGAATAGCCACCACAGCATATTCCCTAAATCTATTAGGAGAAACATTATAGTTTACTTCCGTCATGTTACCCAATGAATTGGAGAGCTATCTCGAGCTCTCACGCACTAGGTTTATCACAGAACCACCCGTATACAAAACAATGGGAAAGAACCATAACATAATCATAACACATAACTTAATCATAATGGAATGATAATGTTCCCACATTGATATAACAATATAAAATTAAATGATATTTGAAATAATAAATCCATTAAAACCCATTTTCAATACAAAAATATGTAAAATGAGTATATTGTATGTATTTTTATTTTGAAAACATTATAGGTTGTAAAGGAATCCATATATCAAATAATACTCATGGCGGAGGAAACAGTCGTTGTCACCGCTTACTTTAAAAAAGAAACATTAATTTTTGTTGTTTAGTAAAAAAAATTGTATTTAAAAGATTCCATTTTAATGAAATGAAAAGTCAAAATTGTTTTATACAGAGTATAAAATAAATCCATGTAGAAATCAAAATATGCCTTAATGCAAGGAGATTGAGACGAAGTCCCGTACAAAGACGGTTTCCTAAGATAAAAGATAAATAAATTACATTATTATGTGTGACAAATATAAATAAAACCAATATAAGTGGATATTAAGTGTAAAAAAATCAGAGTTCATCCACACATATTCACAGTATGACATTATCAAGAAGTTGAGGTTTAACCCAAATTATTGAAATTGTATTAAGATGTTCTCTTACAGAAATTCGACAGCCTAACAACGTCTATTTAAAATTCAAAAAAATAAGTTGATGATAGATAAAAAGTGTATCTAATAAAATGGACATAAAATTATAGCAATAAGTATATATAAGAACATATCCCAACATAAGAAGTTGTAAATTAAAAGACCTAACAAAAGGAAGTCTTTTAAAAAGAGGAGGGTGAAAGGTTCCATTACTGATTTGGGTAACATTCAAAACGTACACCCCATGAAAGAAGGACTATAATATGTTGATGTAAACAAACATAAAATAAAGTATATTACAAAAATATTAGAATAATGGGCAGTACATAAACCACTCAATGGATATAGTGACAAATATTTAATGAATCTCATGGGAAGAAATAGTGAGATTAATACCCCTTACCTCATTGTAATAAATTGAGTCATATAACCATAATAAAATAAGAACCAAATGAAACACATAATAACATGAATATAAATATAATAATGATAATATTTATCAAATGGAATTACACAATACAGCACATGCAACAAATAATTGGTGAACAATGGAAATATCAAGGAATTAAAAGTGAGATAATAAATCCCCTTACCTCAAGCCTGACATGTCTTGTTTATTTCTTTATATTATAGAATAATAAACTTTGGCCAATTTATAATTTATTAAGGAATTATTTTAAATTTTATTATTCAATTCATATCACATATTATCATGTCATAATAATTTGTTTATTTTGTGAGTTCATATCAGTAATTTTCTTGATGTTCGGTACATGAGTCAACAATGAACTTTTATGAAGATAAATGTCCATGTAGTTATAAGTAAATCAACTAAAGAATGGAATAAATGATTTAAATATCATATATATCCATAATATATTCAGTTTAAACTATTACATAACTTTTGGAGATAAAAAATGAAATGCACCGTTCATGGAGACAGTAGGTCGTACGTACTCATGAACACTACTTTCATTTCATTTTCATATTAAAAAAATAAAACATAATGAGAAATATATATATATATATTATAATTATTTTATAATATATATGTTATATAGGTTACATAATTTCATTAATTTCATTTTTTATAAATTCCATGTTTGGCATGAACGAGTCACATCACTTGAGGGGGTGGTGGTCCACACTTACTTAGATGAAATTATCACAGTTCCACATCAAGAAAAGCATAACTATGTGACTTTAAAAATAAATTAATAAGAATATAGAAAAAATAAATACCATATATATCATATATAAATACAGTGACATCATAATGGCCACCATGATAGGTGTTAAAAGATGATTGAACAATCATCGTTTCGTGAGGCAGGAATTCTCCACCCACAGAAATAGTATGTTATTTAACCATTAAACGGAGGTGTGTGTAAGTGTAGGAAGAATAATTATCATAAAAAAATACTAGAATATTGAGTATACTTGAGTTATATGGTATAAAATAAAAAGAATATAGTGGTGAGTGATGAAGGAAAATAAAAGAATGAAACTCGAGAGAAGACATTACCTCTATATCGGGTAACTCTTTTTGATTTGAGCCCAAGGCTTCCTTGGAAAGACTTATGCCCAAAGAGATGATTCTACGATTAATATAGATATGTGGATAGATAATATGAGCATATTTTTGGTGAGAAAAGGCCTTGACAGGTGTGGGAAAGGGGGTAGAGTTGGGGAACTTTTATAAGTGGGAGGAGGGTCACTTTTGGAATGTCTTGAAATGTAACATTATTATAAAATGGTTTTTGGATATTAAAAGAACCCAAAATGATATATTTTGAGAATAAGGTGATAAGGGTTTTAAATACACCCATCCAATATGTTTTCGACAAATGTAATTATTAGAGTTTACCTTATCTTTTCATTTTATTTAATTCATTTATTAATGAAGTAATCACTTCATCATCAAGGTGTCATAAATAAATTTATTTATTTAATGTCTAAAAATTATAAAAAAATATATACCATGATGTAATAAATCCTTTTATATTTACAATTACTATCTATAGCCCAAGAAAAAAATTATTTATACAAAATTAAAATTATTTTACATAGGATATACAACCCTTTGTTATATTTTTCTTCTTTTTAAAAAATAATGTCATAAATGTAACAATTTCACCCATGTGACTCCATGGGACCCCATGTTCGGTAAATATCTTACCATGGTCAGAAATTACTCTCAAAAAGGATTTGGACACAATTTGTGGTCATTTTTTATTATTATGATATTATTTTATTATCCTTAACTTCCAGATTACTAATTAATCAAGATAATTAAAGATAATTGACGTCATTAATATTCATAATTACCTAATACAAAAGAGGATTAATTAAATAATTTGGGCCTTATGATTCAAAATATGAAATCCATTTACCAGATTCCAAACATAGAAATTTCATTTATTAATTTAAAAATAATTGTCGTTGTCAAAACAAAAAACCGGGTTTTAATATGTGAAACATATAAAAAGATTGACTTGTTTTTACATCCAATTGAAAACTGAAAATATTTCCAATGATGAACATTGCATTAAGTGATAAAATAATAATTCAATTATCCTTTAAAACAAATTGAAATTAAAATATAACTATATAATTATATTAGATGAAAAAGCAGTTTTGAAGTAAATTGCAGTATTTTTCTCTATTCATTAATAATGAACATTTTTCAGAAAAATATAAAAAATTTATCCAAAGTAAAATTGATATTCCAAATGCCAAAATTATGTTCATTTTAAAAAATTAAAAACATAGTAATTTCACCAATTAATTTTAGAATTAATTCCCACAGTCCTGACAAATAATGTGTTTTTAAGAAACAATATCTATCTAAAGATTGACACTTGTTTATGTCAAATTTCAAAGTGAAATTAATTACAATGAACACCATTTGATTTAATGGTAAAAATATATTTTAACTAAACCTTAAACCCAATTAAAAATAGAATCTAACCATATAAATAAATTGCATTAAAAGGATGTTTTGAATTGAAATACAAGAGTTGCAGTATTCATTAGAAATGAACTTTGTCGGAAAAATACCAAAAATATACATAAAGCTAATTTTTATGTCCACATTCTAAAGAATGATTATATATTGTCAAATATAACATATAAAATTGTCAAAAAGTATATTTAAAATGTTTTCTCCATCAAAAGGTGGTTAATCGACCTTTTAATGAATATTAGAATATTTATGCTTAAAATTGGATTGATTCGCATTTTAAGCCCCAATCATTTATTGAATAATTGTTAAAATATTTAACAAACATATATAGTAACTTTTTATTTACTTTTTTTCATTCCATCCATTACAACAGGTATGCGTTAACTAAAATTTAAAATAATATTATTATATTATTAGTGTGCAACATAAGATTTCCATGAAACATGTTGTTGCGTATTGGGTACGCCATCGAACATAGAATTCCCATTAAAGTAATACTATAATTTTATTCAAAAATATTAATAAATATTAAATTTTCGTATTCTTTATTGACCTGGGATGTTACATCCTTCCCCCCTTTTGGTATTTTTATCCTCACAATTTTAAAATTGGGCTCGGAAGGTTCATTGAAATCCCCACATCAGAAAAGGTGTAAATTAAACTATCACATTAAAAGAAAAAAAATAAAAATAAAAAAGGTCACCCAAGACAATAGAAAATCGAATTACATGAAAGAATAGATATGGAGGAGAAAAAAATCCATGAATTTCTGATGGAGATTGATATAAAATTTGTCTAGGAGAAAGATAACCACCAGAAATTCACAAACTTGTGATGTGTTAAATGATATTTGATTCCCCAGTTGGAATGTTTAACAGACAACATTTTTGTTTTAAGTTACTTTTCATTTATGAATTTTTTTTGATCTCAACTAGATCATAAGGAAACATACATTCATTTCATGTATACTTTCATCTCTTATTAGATTTCTTTCAAAAACTCATTTTTTCTCCAAAAGATGAGTATTTAGGATGACTTGTTCGCATTAAGAGCACTAAAACCCACTTTGAGAGAATCACATAATCTACACAAGATGATCTATATATTTCTCTTGTATTTTAGACCTTAAACAAAACCAAAATGGTTAGTACAATATTAGATAATCCCCAAAAAGGATAATCTTTAACAAATAGAAAAACTACTCCTAATATCCAAAAATTTTCCCACAAAACCCAATGTTTATCAAATACCATTCAATAAATAGATATCCATAAAATTATTCATAGTAATCCAAACTAATATCAAATTACAAATCTCTGAAGGATTTAATGAAATAGTCTTACAAGGTAAATATTATCATTTATCTCTAAATAACATCAGTTACTCTTAAAGTCTCATGTTGAAAAATAATTAACCTAATCACATATCCTCCATGATAGGTTAATCATTTTCATAGATAACCCAAAATCAACGTATTCTTGATTCATAGGATCCTCTAACTAAATATAGTTAGTCATATAAACTAGGTACTTCACGTAGTCCAGTGGTATGTGCTAAATACCAGTCGTAATTTGGTTGTGTGTTCGATTCCTGTAGCTTCGTCCGACGCGATTGGTTGTCACACGGTTTGTGTGTTTTCCCTTCTCAAAATATACATAATTTTATAACTTTCCAAAAAAGAGAAAAATTCATCAAAAATAATCATAACATATTTTATCAACAAAGGTTATCTAATAAATTTCGTTTTGCATCCCAAAATGTATTAACTGGTAATTACCAAAAATTAAAGGAACATATAAACCGAGATGGTTCTTTATAACTATAACCAAAACAGAAAATATAATTATTCCTTGAATAAAATTTTCATATATCAAACATCAGGGTTACACATACTATAAAAATTCTTCTAATTTAATCTCATCATCAAAATAGCCTTGATAATTTTAAGAATATCACAATCCTAAAATCTGTCATAACTCTTGAATCCCATATATGTTTAATTCTTACTCATTAAACATTCGTATTGATCCATTAACCATTCATTTCCAACTTATTCTGAAATACTTATTTCCTACAAACAAAATATTGAATAATATCCTAAGATTCAATAATAGGAAAACATTTGTTAAGAAATAATCCACACTTTTCATTGGACATTGTCAGTTTTTCATCCTCAATCAGAATGGAATTAGGTATTGGTAAATGAATATTTGTATGATCTTGTTGACACCATTACTTAAACTTCTTCGTAGGACACACATTTTCATAATGAACATTCACACCACATTTAAAACATTCAATTGATCCTTCAGAAATATCATCATTCCCTTTCCTAGATTCAACGAGATGCTTCCTTTTTCCATGGCATGTTCTTTCTTTATGACCTTAATTTCCAACTCTATAACATCTTTTTGTCCCTATGAAGCATTTTCTTATGTGTTTCGTTCCACATCGTGGACAATTAGGTTCTTTAACATACATACCATTATGATTATTACCTGAAATTCCGTAGGTATTTGTTTTTTGCATATATGATTCCTTATAAAAATCAATAAGGTTTATGTGGTCAATCATGACTCTAGATAGTTGGTTGAGAGTAACCACAAGTGTTCTCACTAAATCCCCATATCATTATGTTGATCATTCAGAGAACTGTCACATTTTTCTTCACATCCACTGTTGCTTTGGTGCCTGCTAGATCTAGCCATTTACTAAAACCAAATACGTCAGTCTGATTATATCAGTAAAATCATCACATAATAATAAGATATAATTATACATGTTATCTGAATATCAATCACTTTATCTAAAAACCAAAAATTCTTTCTGAAATCCTAACCATTATGTTAATTTCACTTATTCTTAAATAATACCCTAACCTCTAATGTTATCTAAACCGACCATTGATACAAACTATTAGTACCCAACAGTAAAACAGTACATGACCATGAATTAAATTAATAATTCACATTGAGGATCTTTTCAGGTTTACAGTTTTAGAGAATTTGGACATAACTATTACATCTAAATGATTACAAGGTATACACATCTCCTCAGTTTCATTTTTTCACAAAATATAAAATCATGAACAAAAGATTCATGTCTAGTTCCATGTTTTAGACAACATGGAATTTCCTTGATCCCATCCTTGGCCCTATTCCACTATATGTCCCTGAAAAACATTTCAAAAATGTGGGATGATCATAAAAAGATCAGTAAGGGTTATTAAATATTGAAAGGAAACATTAACCCATCAATACATACGAACAAAATAAAACCATAATTTTCAATCATAACATACCTTCTGAAATCATAATGTCTGTGAATGACACATAATAATCTCAATTCATATAGGTAACATAAGATGTACATAACAAGCATACATTATAGCTATCACAACTACATAGGGTGTCACATTTGGAATACCCATCATAGTATATTCCCTAAATCTATTAAGAGAAACATTAATGTTTACCATCATCACGTTACCCAATGCATTGGAGAGCCATCTCGGGCTGACCCGCCCTAGGATTATCATGGAACCACTGGTATATGTAACAATGTCCATGAAACATACGATAATCATAAAACATTACATAAGCATAAAGGAAAGATAATGTACAAACATTGCATTAACAATATAAAATTTTATGATATTGAAATAAAAAATCCATTCAAAAAACCATTTTCAATACCTAAATAAATAAAAATAGTATATGGTATTTATTTTAATATTGAAAACATTATGACTTGTTAAGGAAGCCATATATCAAATAATACTCATGGCGGCGGAAAACGACGTTGTCACCGATTACGTTGACAACGAATCATTTCTTTTTGTCGTTTAGTAAAATTCTTAGTATAGAAAAGATTCCCTTTGAATGAAATGAAAAGTCAAAAAAGTTTCATACACCGTATGAAATAAAGTAGTGTAGAAATAAAAATATTTCATGATGAAAGAAGATTGAGATGAAGTCCCGTACAAAGACATTATCCTTAGATTAAGGATAAATCAAATACATAATTTTGTTGGACAAATATAAATACACCCAATATAAGTGTATATTAAGTGTAAAACAATCATAGGTCATCCACACTTATTCATATTATGACATAATCTATAAGTAGAGGTTTAACCCAAAGAATTGAAATTTGATTAAGATGTTCTCTTATAGAAATTCGACAGTCTAACAATGTCATTTTAAAATTCATAAAATGAGTTAATGAGAGATAAATAGGGTATCTCATCACTTGGACATAAAATTTAAAGTAATATGGATAGATAAGAAAATATCCCAACATAATAAGAGATAAATTAAAAGACCTAACATAAGGAAGTATTTTATAAATAGGAGGGTGAAAGGTTCCCTTACCGATTTGGGTAACTTTCGAAACGTACACACCATGATTGAAGGACTAAAAAATGTTGATGTAAATACAAATAAATTAATGTTTATTACACAAATATTACAATAATGGTCAGTACATACACCACTCAAAGAAGATAATGACAAATATAGCATGAATCTCATGGGAATAAATAGTGAGTTAAGAACCCCTTACCTCATTGTAATAAATCAAGTCATTTGACCAAAAGATAATAAGAATCAAATGAATCACATAATACATTGAATATAAATAGAATCATGATAATATATATATCAAATGTAAGTACACCATACATCAAATGCAATAAATAATTTTCAAAAATTGGAAATCTAATGAAATTAAAAGTGCAATAAGAAATCCCCTTACCTCAAGTCTGAATTATCTTCTTTGTTTCTTTATATTACTGAATAATAAATATTTTTTAATTTATAATTTCATAAATAATTTCCTTAATGTTTACCAATAAATTCATATAACATATTATCATGTAATAATAATTAGTTAATTAAGTGTGTTCATAGAATACTTTTTTCGATGTTCGGTACATGAGTCAACAATGAATGTGTTTGAAGAGAACTGTCCATGTAGTTATAAGTACATCATCTCTAAATGGTATTAATGATTTAAATATCATATATATCCTGTATATATTCATTTTATACTATTCCATAACATTTTTAGAAAAAAAATGAAATGCATTGTTCATGAAGACGGTAGGCCGTACGTACGCATGAATGCTACTTTCATTTCTTTTTCATATTAAAGGAATGAAAACTAAACGAGACATGTATATATTATAATTCATTATAATATATATTTTATATGGGTAACATAATATCATTAATTACATTCTTTATAAATTACATGTTTGGCATGAACGAGTCACATCACTTGAGGGGGCAGTAGTCCACACTTCCTCAGATGAAATTATTGTAGTTTCACATCATGAAATGCATAACGACTTGATTTAAAAATTAAATTCAGAATAATGTAGAAAAAATAAATAACATATATATCATATATAAATATATTGACATCATAATGGCCACCATGAGAGGTGATAAAAAATAATGAACAATCATCGTTTCGTGAGGTAGTAATTCGCCACCCACAGATACAGTATATTCCTTAACCATTAAATGAAGGTGTGTGTAAGTGTATGTATAATATTTATCATAAAAAAATCAAAGTATATTGAGTATACTGGTGTTTTTATGGGATCAAATAACAAGAATATAGTGGAGTGTGAAGAAGTAAAATAAAAGAAAGAAACTCAAAAGAAGACACTACCTCTAAATCGGGTAACACTTTTTGATATGAGCCAAAGGCTTCCTTGGAAAGACTTCATATCAATGCGAGGCTTCTATGAGTAAGAGAGGGATGTGGAGAGATAATATGAGAATATTTTGTACGATCCAAGGGTTTGAGAGGTGTGGGTAAGGGTGTAGAGTTGGGGGCCTTTTATAAGAGGGAGGAGGGTCACTTTTGGAATATCTTGATATGTAACATTATTATAAAATAGTTTTCAGATTTTAAAGGCCCCACAATGATATAATTTGAGGATAAGGTAATAAGTCTTATAAATCCACCCATACAATAGGTTTTAGACAAGTTTATGTCTTAGATTTTACCTTATCATTTCATTTTATTTAAATCTTTAATTAATGAGGTAATCACTGCATCATCATGGTGTCATAAATAAATTTATATATTTAATGTCTAAAAATTATAAAAATATTCCATGATGTAGGAAATAATTTTATCTTTCCAATGTCTATATATAGTCTTATATATCATTTATTTAAACAAAATTAATTTTTTTTACTTAGGATATACAAACCTTTGTTATATTTTTCTTCTTTTTAAAAAATAATGTCATAAATGTCACTATTACACCCATGTGACTCCATGGGCCTTCAATTTCAGTAAAATGCTTCCCAAGGTTGTACATGACTCAAAAACGTTTATGTGCACACAATTTGGAGTCATTTTATATTATTATGATATTATTTTATTACCTTTAACTACCCTATTACTAATTAATCATGATAATTAAATATAATTGATGTCATTATTATTCATAATGTCCAAAAACAAAGGAGTATTAATTATATAATATGGACCTCATGGTTAAATATATGGAATCCATTTTACCAAATTCCAAAAACAGAAATTTCAGTAATTAATTTAAAAATAATTCCCTATGTCAAAATTAAAGATATGTTTTTTAAGATGTAAAATTTATCAAAATATTGACTTTTTATTACATGTAAATGAATAGTGAAATTACATCCAATATAAAAATTGAATTAATTGATAAAAACATAATTCAATAACACTTTAAAAAAAATTAAAATTTCAATAAAAAAATATAATTAATTTAGATGAAAAAATAGTTTTGAAGTAAAATGCTGAATTTTCTACTATTCATTAAAACTGAACAATTGTCAGAAAAATACCAAATATTTATCCAATGTAAATTTGATATTCCAAATTCAAAAATTATTTCCATTTTACCTAATTCATAACATAGTAGTTTCATTAATTAATTTTATAATTAATTCTCGTTGTCAAGACAAATTGCGTGTTTTTATGAAACAATATCTATCATAAGATTGACACTTTTTTATGTCCAATTATAAAGTGAAATTAATTAAAATGACCAACATTGGATTAATATGAAAAAATATATTTTAACTACACTTTAAACACAATTAAAAAGATAATATAACCATATAAATAAATTAGAATAAAATGAGGTTTTGAATTAAAATACAGCATTTTCACTATTCATATATAATTTAACTTTATCGGAAAAATAACAAAAATTTACACCAAGTAAATTTTTCTGTCCTTATTATACATAAGGATTTTATTTTTTCAAATATAAAATATATGATTTTTAAAAAGTAGATTTAAAAAGTTTTCTCCATCAAAAGGTGGTTAACCGACCATTTAAATAATATTAAAATATTTATGATTAAAATTGGATTCATTCGCATTTTAAGCCCTTTTAATTTATTGGGAAATTGTTAAAATATTTAACAATCATATTTAATAATTTTTTAGTTATTTATGTTCATTACCACCATTACAATGGCTAGGCGTTAACTACAATTTAAAATATTATTATTATATTATTAGTGTGCAACGTAATATTTTAAAGAAACTCATTGTTGTATATTGGGTATTCCATCGAACATATAAACACCTTTAAAGTAATATTAACATTTTATTCAAAAATATTAATAAATATGAAAATGTCACATTCTTTATTTACATGGGATGTTATATCTTACCCTCGTATTATATCTTACTCCAACCAATTTTTCTTTCGACATTGGCCATGTTATCCAAAATGATATTTAAAATATGGATATTAGCAATAACTATAATGATAAACCCAAATTAATCTACTACTGTCATGTAAATTTATTTTGTTTAGAATCATATAATTATTGGACTACTCACATGTCTATGATTTTTGGACGTGTATGTTATCCCATTTGGAATAACTTCCATGCATGTTTAAACACCCTCTAGAGAATTAAATAAAAAAATGGAATCTGAATGATATTAATTCTTTTTAAAATGTGGGAAAGTACATTAATTTACATGAATTTTTTAGATAATATTGAATTTAATTATTTTAACAAATTTAATACTATTTTGGAAATTTATAATTTCATGAATTAACATATGTAAGAACCAATGATTTCAGAGATACAATTCCTTGTAAGTATCATAATGATTTTTAATGATTAATTATGTATCATGATGAATATATTTTTATTTTTTACTCTATTTACTGAAATTATCATCAGAATAATATTTCAAGGTGACAAACATTTCATATAATCCTTTCAAATTTAATACCCTTTAGTTTTTATAAAATATTGTCAATCTCAGGTAATTGAGATTCCAGATTTATGAGATGTAAATAAAATGTCAATTGGAGATAAATTGTAACACTTTGGAACATTGAGATTACAATAAGATAGAAATCACAAAATTATTCTAATGTTGGACATGGAAATATGACAATTAAAATTAATTTTAAAAATTATGATGTGTGTGATTGGTATAATATTTTATAAATATGTTCCATGAAGATGAAACATTAACGATAATAAAAAAATATTTGTATTATACCAAAAAAGTAAATTAATGAGATGTGTTAAAGGATACACACCTCAAATTAATAAATAAGCTACACATACTGATGATGTGTCCAATATTAAAATAGATAATGTAAAATAATGAAGAAATAAATAAAATTTTTATGGATTCCACATTGACATCCATAAAAGATTCCATCTGACCCAAAAAATCAAGTGGTAAAGAGGAAAAACTTTACTTCTCAAATATTGAGGTACTTAATTACGAAAATTATAATTTACCCCCTTTTTATTAAATTTATTAACATTGTATAGAATTAAAAAATCATAAAATTTGATTAGATATATTAGTTGTTGAATTTTTTCATCTCACATAAAATTAAAAAAACTGAAAAATTATATATAATCACATAGTTTTTAAATGATATAATCTCTCAATGAAGATTCAGTAAATATCCCTGAAATTAAAGGAGTAACCAAATAATGAAAAATTATAATATATACTTGAGTAGAGTTAAACATTTATTTAAATTTATACCCATGGTGAAATAAAATCAAATAATACATTGGATTTTTTAATTTATGAAATAAACAATATTGATTTTGATTTCTTTATATAAACATATTAACTCTAAAAATATATTTTTTTATGGGATACCATAAGAATAAATAATAAATATATCATCGTATAACTATATATCTCATTTTTTATTTTTATATTAACCATTTTCCATAGTTATGACCTAAAAGTATTTATCGCGTATATAATACAACATTAATAATATCTTATTGAAAATTTTGTTCCAAATTATCTTTTATCTAATACATGTGGTTGAAAATTTATCATAAAAAAGTGTTTACTTTCATGAAGAATTTCCAAGGAAATCATTATTAAATCCTTGGACCTATATGCTACATCACCTATAGGATCTGTATGAAAATGTGTAATGACTACACAGATTTGAACCATATTAAAAATCTTGATATTGGATTCACATATTTTTTTGAAATAATATTTACTAATAAAATTATTATAGGTACCAATGGTTTTTCAAACTCATCAATTATTAAATATGTATTATATTTTATTGGGTTAAAAAATAATTTTATACATATTACACTATTATTTGATTTTCCTTTTCATGCCTATTCTAATAAATAATTATAATTTAATTGATTCCATTGAGATATTTTTCACATCAACTACTTGTTGATAATTTTTTTATTTTAATGATTTAAAAAAAATTCTATTGTAAATCTTAAATTCATGGCTAGAAATGAAAATGAGCCATTTTTATGCTTTAGATATCCTTTTCAATATGCTACATAGAAAATAATTAAACATAACTAAAAAAATTCTAGTTCCTTATTTACCAAAACTATAATTCATTAATGGAGTTTTATAAGAACCTATATAATAAAGAATGAAAACCCAAAATTCTCTTAAATATTATTGTGATATATCCATCTATAATTCCATTAATATTAGTAATCTTGATATTACTATTCTAATAAATTGTATAATTATTAGAGGAAAATACAATATTATTTCACTTTTCAATGATTAAATAATATTTACACGTGTGTATTTTATATCTCATAAAAATTATTATTATAATGAATTAATATAATATACCATGTGGGTAAATATATGTAAATTGAAAAAATATCATCTCTATTTATAGACATCATTAGTGAGAATATGAGTATATATATTTTAATGAAAATTGAAATTTAATATGATATAATAAATTTTTTCTCCCCCATAATTGTACAAACAATGGAGTTGTGTAATGATAAAATCAATATCTTATATAGATTTCCATAAATCTATTAGATAGACATAAAATCCTTTATTACATTTGGTTTTAGGAGGATAACATCACTTCCATTACCTTAAACTATATTCTCATAATTCACTTTATAAAAATAACCCATTTACAAATCATAAATTTATAATTAAATATTTTTTCAATTTTGAGATATTTTGAAGAAAATTATATATTATTAACAATAAATAATATCCATTAACGGTTGACCAGAAATTCAATAAAGTAAATTTTCATCGGTAGTCAAACTGAGGTAGGGGAAATCGATTCATAAATAATTTGTAAATGCACATATAATAATTTATTAAATTTATATTAGATTTTATGTCTTGTAAACCATGTACTAAAATTGATTTTGTTGAGGTCAGACTACAATATCTTTCATTAAATAATCATTCTACCATTAAATTAATTTTTTAATGAAGGAATAAAATATACACCTTTACCAATAGCATGGGTGAAATATAATGGCCATCCCTTAAAAATATTATTTTTCATTTTCATTGTTGGTATCACTATTAGAAGCTCAGTTTTAAATGGGGATGAACATATAACTTCTCTTTCATTCCTAGAAGAACTAATTTATTATGGCATTAATAATTTGAATTGGGTACTTATAATATATGTTGAATTGAACAAATTTAAAATGAATAATGACTTTAAACATGGTTAAATTCCCAATGGTCATCTTATTATTGGGTAAAAAATAACTTTAAACAATGTTACACTAGAAATGGGGAATCACTCAATAAAAAATGGACTTCTATTCATAGCATATAAAAAATAAGAAAGTGATTGTTACACTATTAATTTTATCTCCATTAATTTATATAATTCACTATAATATTATATTAATTCTTTTCACAATTAAATATTACTCATTCTCTTGTAAATACGAAAATTAATTTTAGAATGGTTAATTATAGAAGATATTTATAATGAAAACTCACCAATTTTTTTATTATCCAAAATTTAAAAATAACATTACTATGTCAAGAAATTATACTTATTGTTTCATCTAACACCCTTTATCATTCTATGAAAACATAAGTAAATTTATTCTATAAAATGATATTACAATGCTAATTGATGAATGTATATTTTTTGAATGTAATATATAACCCATTAGAATAATATCAGATTTAATTTTAAGGAAATAATACATATATTATTTATGGATTATGGTGGGAAATATCAAAATAAAACTATCCAAATAATCCTATGTATTTTATAATATCAATATAATTTGGTAAATTTTTGATTATGTGATCTTTTAGAAAAATACTTCCTAGATCTTATACATGAATATGGATATTAGAGTGGAACAAATTCTTCAATGTCTGAAAATACTTCTTTGATCATTAACTCAAACATCACATTGATGCTTGATGAGTGATAATATGAATGCACATTGTGAGGGATAAACCCGAAGAATATTTATTGGTCTATATAATTCATTTTAATAACCAATAAGAATGATTTTAAAATCTTCTTAACTAATTTTGTTAGAGAACCTACTAATAAATTACCACCAATGACCATAGATTGAAAAATTATTAGTTATATGATTATATTATTCTATAGAATGTGATGAAAAGAATATATAATTGAAGAAAAATTCTTATTGATATTTTTATATACATGTTTTTATAATATATATTCAATCTTGGACATTGTACTTTATTGAAACATGATCATAATTATTGAGGAGAGAATATGATACCTATAAATTTTTATCTTATAATTGACTATGGGAGGAAACCATGATAGTTTTGAATTTTCATGTATGCCAGCTATGATTTTAAAAAGGTAGATTTTGTGTCTTACCAATAGTTGTGTGGTATAAATCAAAGAGGAAATTATTTATTGTTAATTTTTTCTATTCTATTTAGTGAAAAAATAATTATCAATTTAATTTTGTTATATTTTACATTTTATTGGGGATATTTTGAAATATATAAGGATTATTCATATTTAGTTTTACATTAAATGTATGTAAACAGAAATTAAATTGTGTAAATATACTATAATATTTATTTTATGATAAGGTTAAATTAATGGGGCTAAATGTTGGAGAAAATATGATTGATGTATTTATATATATCATGTTTAAAAAAATTGACTTTTATATTATAACCAGTGGTTTTCTGAAGTATTAATTATTATGGTAATCAGTAACCTTTGGATTGATAATTGATTTTAGATATTTTGGGATATTTTTAACTAATCATTGGGATTATGATATATACTGACTATTTTGTTTTCTTTTCAACTAGATTATAGTAACATTTATGGTTCATATATATAGTTTATTTCTTGGGAAATAGTTAATCTCTTTATGGTATAATGCCATGAATATTGAAATAGGTTTTGGGAAAGGTATGCTTTTCAAGGAAAATGATATTATGAATGAAAACTGTTTTCTAAGGAGGGATTCGTCCAATTTTTGAAGAAAAATAATTAATGATAATTTTGAATGTTATTATCATTTGAGATCTCTATTTTTAGTAATATGGTAATATTCAGGAGAAAAATATACACATATTGTTATAGGATTAACCATGAATGATAATGTCAAACTGATATTGGTATAGGTTGAATCGTCCCTTGTTTATATTGTGTTGTATGATCTATTTCAAAATATGATAGTATTATACATTAGGAAATTTTTAGGTTATATTTTTCTACACAAATTTATGATAATTCACATATACCATTCATTAGTCTTATTTAAACTTTTTTAGTAATGGATCAAAGTAAAAGGAAACATGTGTATGGGGAACAATGTGGAGATTCCACAATGAACACCCCATCCGATCCAAGGATGATGTGAGAATAATTATGATTATATAAAACTATATATAATTATATATATTTAAAAATTTCAACATAGATATTGTCCCAAACACAATGATGTATAAAATGATTTTTGTCATGAAATATTTTTGGACAAAATTCCTTAATGAAACAAGAATTAATTTCACAAATGTCACTACAGTTGAATGAAGAGTGGGGAAATATATTAAGTGTGGAATGTGAATTCTATAATTATAGCGAACAATGTTATCACCGTCACAATATCAAGGTAAACAAAAAATCTAAAAAATATATTGCTATAATTTTAAGAGATATGTTATTTACACAAATACATTTCCTAATACATGGACCAATGATAGCAATTTCCCCAATATACATGAAAGGATGGGAATGCCTATGAATCTACAACTAATAAGTATTATAGTGAGTTTTAAATCTATATTTACTGGATTCCTATGTGATGTATGATTTAACAACTATTTTATATTGAAATATAAATAAAAAACCATAGATATATGAGTATCATTAATTAAAATTGTTCATTTAAAAGATGTAATTCCTTATTGATCTAGATCTTCTTCCCAAAGAATTATTTTAATGGGAAATTGTTAGTTTTTCGATTTAATAATAATTCACTAATTATAATATTTCATATAGTTATATCTACATTTTTATCTTAAATAAAACAATGATCTAGTATTATTTTATGAATTAGTTTTGGGTTCCCTATATAAATTACTATCTATTACCTTTTTGGGAAATTAATTTTTTTAATATGATACAATGTATTTGACCAAAAAATTAATATATAATTATCATCAAATAATTCAGTTTTTTTTCTAGATCATTCCACATGAATCATCAACCATAAAATAATTAATGAAATGTGTCATTAAAAAACAACATATGTATAATTTTTTTAAAACAACTATTCAGAATGAAGGAATATGGTTAAAACAACTCCGCAATTTTATACTTATATAATAAAGGAAACTTTTAAATTGAATGAAAATCAATCCATTTACCTCAAATTTATAACAATAAATGATAATTTATAATAATGTATTTTCTTTAAAAAATGTCTATTATTTAGTATAATTTTATATTTAAAGAATAATATGATTAATAATAAACTATATATGATATTAATAATTTCTAACTATAATTAGGATGTTATATATAATCAAATCATATTCATTTTAATTTATATTTAAAAATATCAATTTCTAATTAATATGGGATTTAAATTACATTTTAAAATTTAATTAAAATACTAAACGTATATATTTTATAAATTTAATTTAATAAAAATGAACATTATTTTCTAATTCCTAATTTAAAATGTTTCCAATTAGGGTTTTTTGATATTATTCTGAAAATTTTGGGGTTTAAATTAAAAATAAGGTTTTCAATAATCTTATATTTTGAGTGACATTATCATTTTAAATAAACTGAATAAAAAATTTTAATATATATTTTGTGTTTAGATATTAATTTTTGGTATACATTAATTCATTTTTTAAAATTAAAAAAAAACTGATGGTAATTGAATTACAACTAATTAAAATTTAATTTAAATATAAATTCTGTTTAGTCATTTATTTTAATATTTTATTTTTCAAGTGATATTCATTTTTCCATGACATGGAAGACTAAAATCCTGTAGATTATTTATAAAAATTCACCTAATTTATATATAATCAATATTCATGTTAATTTGAACATATATATAAATTTAAATCAAAAAAATATTATTTCTCTAAACACGGTTTTACGTGTCTAATTGTCTATATATCAAAATGAAAATTTCATCCCTATATATATTTTATATGATAATATTTTTTTCAAAATTGAAATTTGGTGGTTGAAATTTGTGAATCATGGAATTTATTTTCTCATTAAAATTAATTATAATGTATGAATATAAAATACCTTGACAAAAATGAAAAAATTGTTAAAAGAATTTTACATAGGGGAAAATATAAAAAATCATAATACATGTTCCCCAATAGATGGTTAAAGTTATTCATGACCG
Source organism: Viscum album (assembly GCA_963277665.1). NCBI lineage: Eukaryota > Viridiplantae > Streptophyta > Magnoliopsida > Santalales > Viscaceae > Viscum > Viscum album. The sequence goes on along the minus strand of OY728151.1, from coordinate 11,724,283 downwards.
AAACTAACACCATTTATTTTTCCCTTTTTAATCCCTAGTTATTTATTTAGTGAAATTAAAATATTTAAAATCAATACATAATTCATAATCTACAATTCTATTTACTAATAAATGTCTAACGTCTTCTACCCCTCAAGACTCACATTTGATTTAAATTTTTCACTGAAAATATTAAATTTTTCTCTTTAAAGAGACCCTTATATAATTATAATTATTCTACTCAACATTATTTATCATATGTCCTTCCTTTCCAAATAGGAATCCATGGAAAATTCGAGCCCCAGATTTAAATATAATATCCATCAAATTTTTTATTAATACTCATACTCTTATAAATAGTTTATAAAATTACTTACATTATAAATTCATTATTATTTCTAGTAATATAAGATGTTATATTAAAGTTACAACTCTTATTACTCAATTCTATAAACTTTCGAAATCAATATAATGTCTATAATGATTGTTCGCAGACTAGCGTCTCATTGAAAAATTATTTTTTTCATATAATTAATAATTTTTTTATCAAAATAAGATAATATAGGATTAAACATTAGAAATTAAAAATTATCTTTATAAATATTTTATAGGTATATTATTAAAAAATAATCACATTATATACCATATTAACCCATCAAGATAAATAGTTTTCATGATTAGATCAGTTTAACAACATACATGAATGATACATTAAAATATGATCATAAAGGAAAACGAGATACTAAATATTGATGATACTATATAATAATAAATAAATTAGTATCATATTATTATTGTCATAATTATTATATTTTTTTTTAAATTTTTTATTCATAAATCCTCTTCAACAACTAATATTAACAAAAATGGGTATTATCGATTCTGTTCTCACATTACATTTATGAATCTCCCTTGGAATGAAATAATAAAATTCAAAATGAATATATGTTAAAAACTAAATATTCATTAAATTTATATTACTAATTAACATGCTCTAAAATCATGGTTAATATCATCAAAATTATTATACATGTGAAAATTAGTAAATGTTATTAACAAACGATACTCATAATGCATGAAAACTAATTAATAAACTCTTGATAAAAAATAATATGTATAAATATAAAATTATTTTATATAAGTTTAAGGTTGCGAAATTTTATATTATGTATTTTATGTTTTCCTTAAAAGAGTATTGTTCATGGTCAATTAATCTTGTTAACAATGTAAGTGATTTCAAATAAAATTCCTCTATTACAAATAAATTTGATATTATGCACCTAATTTGATTTATATGGAATATATAATACCTCTGTGTGATGTCATATCATGAAATATATTCCAATCAATGTATTTTATGTTAAATTATAATCCATCTCTTTTATTGGGTTTTGAATAAAATGTTACTACATATGGAAAAATTCATTATGCCTCAAATATAATGATTTAAGACATGTTACACGATAAGCACCATGTTTTCATTGAATAAAGTTATCACAATAATTGGATATGTATTGTATCATATGTAATTAAATAGGTATAATTTAGTTACCCATGAAACCAAAAATGAAAAAAATTGTTACCAAAAGTGGATAAATGCCTAAATTGATAATAATTGATAGTTCGGGTTTTTATAAAAAATCGACATCTTTAAACCATTAATTCAATTAGGGAGTAATTTTAACACATGAAACTTATTATCCCATCATAATAAAAATAAATAATTACCAGATTGCCTTTTTCACTACTCATAAATGGGACATCTCCCCACCCAATCAAGTCCAACTAAAAATCTAAATGTACTATTAAAAATAAAGAATCTTCTCAAACAATATTATTTTATTTCCCTTCATTACGATTATAAGAAAAAAAATATTTTCTATGTTTTTCAATTCTGTGGAATCCTACAATGAAAGCTCAAATATCACAAAATTAGTACTAAATTTTCTCTAATGTCATTTATTTTTTACCCTTACCAATAAATTACATTCTTTACAATGTTATATGTTTAGGAATTAATTTTATACTAAATATATTTATATTTTACAAAAAAAACACTACATTTTACTGTTCCCTTTAATGAAAAAAAACGATATTATATCATATGTGCATACTATCTCCTCCCAAAAGGTCCATGTTTCACATTCATTTACCTCAAAATATATATTATCCTAATGACTGTTTTAAAATATTTAATATTATATTCAAATCATGTTTTTTCTAATCTAAGAAATAATATTATATATTTGTCCCACTTAATGGAAGATTAAATTATTATCCATGCATATATATGGACTACCACCTCTAATATATGGTGCCTTCCACATTTCATCTAAAACCATCATGGATACCCCTTATACATTTTAAATGGAAAATTTTTATTTTTCCAAATTTATTATGATTTCGTATTGGTATATTTGACTATATATTAAAAAATGATGAGAAAAATATATTTGAATGTCATTTTTATAGAATATTCAAACAAGGATAGAAAAAATGTAGTCTTATATGAAAATAGTATAATATGAATAACATATTCATATAATTCTCTTAAATTATATTTTTTATCTTTTATAAAATAGAAAATGATATAATTTCTTTATGTTGAATAATTATACTATTTAGAAATATGTTTATAATTATTGCCTAATTATTTTATGTTAATGATATTGATAGTGTTTCCACCTACCGAATGAAAATAGGTATATCCACAAAGGAAAAATCATATAGAAATAGATATTGATTCCCCCTAAAAAAAGGAAAACAAGTTGCAGAGACTTGGGGAATGCATAATCCAGAAAGAGACACATGATCATGTGACTATAATAATTCATTACAATGAACCATGTACAGGTCATAACCGGTAAAAGAACCCTTGATGCCCCATTTAAATGTACTTGTATTCTCCTAAATACTCCTCAGTAAACTAGTGATCACACATTATCATCTGAATGAGCTCACACAGGATATGATATTTTCAACCAGATGTCACCTAGAATCCCATAGAGAAATCATTTGATAAGATTAGGAGTGTGTCGAAAATGTGGAGGTTTATTATAGTGGTAAAACTAACATATTGTATCTCCTATAGGGATAGTTTTACTCCCAAAAAAAATAAAACACATTTGGACTTTGGAATTTGTAATCTAAACAATTTAAATAAAAATGGATGATTTGAGAGATAATAGATGCTATAAACTCCATGAAATGAACCCCTAGAGATCTATAAGGGTGACTAATGTCCTTGATAACATGTTTGCCTCACCTCATGAATGTTTTTACGAATGTCATCCCCATTATTTGAAGAGCCTTATTTATTTCCAAGAGACCTCAAACTACCCCATTAGCTCCTCAATGAAAATGGGATGCAGTTTTCCATTAAATCATGACATATCTACATAGAAAAATTATTGGTTATGTGACACGGCACCAAGAGGTAGGGTATTTTTATTAGAAATGACTCATGAATTATCACATGACTCATGAAGTTTGAAAAATATTCAGTGGAAATAAAAAAGGATGTGGTGGGAGCCTCTCACGGTAGTTAAACATTTTTGTTGGGCTAAGCCCATACACACCATTATATCACAAGAACCCTTAAAAAGATGGCCTGATGTCATCAATGCCCATTAAATGTCTATATTGTTTTGTGGAAAGTCCCAGAAAAGTCACATAAGATTATGATAATTCTTTATAATAGGATCATTGATCATTTTTATGCCCTTAGACATGTAAATATGACAACGTATATGATCATTGTAATTCCTATATGACTCTAAAAACCCCAATAATTGAATATAATCCAATAAGTGAGGTTATGATGGAATGGGATTGTGAACAATGAAAATCAAGTAATTCCCTTTGACAGATCTAGGATAGAGACATGCAATTATGTGTGATGTTGAATCCCGTCAAATACACCATCCTGGATTCATGTGATGTGCACTATATAAATCAGTAAAGAATCTCTGTGGTGAGGCTAATAAATCTCCCCCCCCCACATCATGATAACATGATCTCTACCCCCCACAAAAGAAGGAGCACTATGAATATCTGGATGAGATGTTTCCCCATTTTTATCGAGAAAATTGAGAGTATTTCTTAGAGTGGTGGATCTTGCAACAGGTACATTTAATGTTATGTATGATAAATATGATTAATTAGTTTGATCATGTGAATGTGGTAAACCAGTTCATGTGAAACTCATAGATTCATAAAAGGAAACCTCAAATGGAACGTGAAGAACATCCCACATAGAAGACATATTAAGTGAGACTTAATACATGATCAGTCTAAAAATTTAGATGGAATTATTTATATAAATCCTAGAAAAAAGATTAATTATGTGATATGTAGGAAATGAAAATATATGATGACCCTCATGAACTTCATGTGAACTACATAAGACATGTGACAAAAAAAGACATGTTCCCCTGATCACATAAAATTCTTTTGACATACTTTTTGAGTCACATTATGTACTCATGAAATATCTAAAAAAGTAAAAGGGTTCCATCAATAATTACACCAATGTATCATGAAATCCAATAATTTCTAAATTCAAGCAATGTGATATCCATCAGACATGTCTTCAGACTCATATTGAAGCACCAGTTAATGACATTGTAGTCTCATTGTATCACATGGGCTTGTCGACAAGCTCTCACGATGCCCACTAGGAACATCAGCCTTGTCTCATTATTCCCTCTAGAAATTTAATCTAGGACTTACATAAAATCTGACACATGAAACATTGACTCTTGCAACACCCTCTATGTGTATTTTCAATCTCTCAAGATGACACATGTGTGTGTCATCTGGATGATGAGGAACCATATTGAAAATTCAAAATAGGTCATGTCATGGTCTTAAGGATCAACCATATTGGTCTTGTGATTACCTGTAGAAAATATTACTTTGATCCTGTGGAAACCATCATGATTTACTTACAGATTATGCAAAGGCCCCAGAAAAATTCTAATCGATCATTCAATTGACATTGACCATGTCTAGAAGTCAAAATATGACTTGGAGAGTAAGAAATATAGGCATGTTGAGTGCATGATCTGTGTATGTTAGGAATGAAAATAATCCAAAACCATGGGAATATTATGAATTTAATAAATTTAACATTCTCAATGTGTAACTCTTGATTATAATGGAAATATCTATGTGTAATCCCTGGAAAAGGTAATAATGAATAATCTGATTCCATCTATAACCGGGAAATGTAAAGAAAAATCCATGTGTTTTAGAACTAAATTATTTCTCGATGGGAAGTCCCATGAAATAATTCCCACATACATATTCCTCAACATTAATTATTTTACATCCCATGTTTTTCACAATGAGAACAACTCATGTGGTCATATGAAATTATAGTAATAATATATTCTACAATATAAACCTCAAACAATACATGGGAGAAGATAGTGTGTAATCCTTAATCAATTGATCAATGATGAATCTGATTTCATCCATAATCTGGAAATGTATGATGACATTCAAGGTCCCATCCATATCACAAATGGGAATCCACCTCACAGTAGTTTCCTCCATGTCTCAGATATTTCATCCATCCGGACTCAATCAATACTATATGGTGGTCACTCTACCAGATCCCTAAGTTTACTATGAAACTGATTAAACAAAAATGACTTTGTTCCCTTCTACAACCAAGATATACATAATGCCTCTTCATGGAAGGTTCTCTATATTACATCCATTGGGATGTTCTTGTGCCTTTTTACTACATATTTATGCATTGATAATGATTATTTTTATCCCTTTCTTAACACATGGAGTAAATGTCATGTGGGATTCGAGAGTTTCAATATTCATTACATTGATATAAAAAATCCCTTCATTTAATGTTATTTCATCCTCTAAAACTTGTATAGTGGAATGATATAAAACTCCATCATATGAGGAAATCTTCCTTAGTGTACGTCCCATGTGAGTTCTTAAGCTATGAGAACTCTCATTCTATCCATTACTAGGATATATAGAATTCCATTCTAAGGAAAAATCTCAAACTGGTTACCAATTAAGTGTAAAACATTCCATGTATTTGAAATATCATCAATCGAGACACATTCATTATTTTCATGCGGTTGGAGTTGGCGAGAGCCATATGCCACCATGTGATCATCCTACATAAGAACACACCCAATACATTTAACTAATGAATCACAAGACACCACATACCCCATTACATCCTATGGAAAAATTTAGACTATGGAGCTAGTCAAACTTTTCTTCATCTCCTCAAAGGATGTCTTCCATTCTTGGCCCCATACAAACATCACAACCTTTCGGGTGAGCTCAGTCATCAGGGAAGAAAGCATAGTGAAATCTTGAACGAATCACTTATAATATCCTTCCAGGACATGGAAACCCTTGATCTCGAAAAAATTATTCATTTTCTCCAATGACATGACTTTACTGATCTTATCGGGGTCCACTGAAACCCTCTGATCTGAGATCACATGCCCTAGAAATTTCACCTCCCTGATAGAGAAAGTGAATTTTTACATCTTCAAATAGAGGCATTTATCCCACAATGTTCCCCAAAACATCCACATCTGATAGTCATGTTCGTACATAGATTCAGAATAAACAAGTATTTCATCCACAAATTGGTCAAAAAAATAGAGATACTGGTGGAACACCCTAATCATGAGTTCCATATAGACTTCTGGAGAATTGTTCAATCCAAAGGGCATGACAAAAAACACAATGTGGTTGTACCTTCTTCTGAACGCAGTATTCATGATATTTTCCTCTCTCACCCTATGTTGATGGTATCCCAGATGCAAATCAATATTTGAGAGCCACTATTCCCATTCAAATGATTGAACAAATTTTCAGGTTTGGGAAAAGGTCATTTTTTTCTAAATTGTGACCTTATTCAGCTCTTGGTATTCAATGCACAACCATAGGGATCCATACACATTTTTCCTGAACAACACAGGATTAGACCAAGGAGAGACGCTCTATCGAATGAATCATCTGTATTCCAAGTCACCCAGATGTATCTTAAATTCTTTCATGAAACTCATTCACTACAACAGGTAGTTCAACTTTAAGTGATAAAATAGTATCCTCTAGAACGTAATGAAAAATTAAAAATTATACTTCTCAACTCTAGTATTGGAGGCCTAGCACGACCTGACCGAGGATCCCATTCTCCTTGAAAAACCTGATGACTCCCATCATGTGCTGTGAAACTCACTTTTCACCTATAGCATTCAACGTGTTCCTAGAATTGTAAAATCCAATCCATTCCATGTATCATGTCAAAAATATCCCTATTTTGGCCAAACGTTCCCACTCCATCTCAATCCATGACCAAGACAACACCCATGATGGGCACCAATGACCATGTTCCTTATCCTTTCCTAGTGTCATAACCAACTCCATCGCAAAAGAAAAAAACTCATTTGGGAAATTCATCATGTCCACAATAATTGCAGAAATGAATGAAACAGAGGAACTGGTATCAAAATGTGAAACAACTATGGAAGATGTGATCCGAATGGTACCTCAAATAGTCGACGGTCCCGCCTCCAACCCTGATGGTGCCTAATCCACTACAAAGAGATGTCAAGTATCTACCTAAGGAAGACTTCTAGTTTGTGGATGTTCCATAAACTAGATCTTCCAAAAATATTACCCATCCCAATCACCATGGCCACTAAAACGATATCCCCCAATCCTTGACGGCTCAGACTGAGATGGCCCCCCTCTTCAAGCCACTGACCCTGCCCCACTCAGAAGTGGACGTGCCGCCCTGAAGAAAACTACAAATTCCCAACACCTCCACACTAGTAACAAGGCTTCCGAGGAAGTGAGAATTCTGGTATGATTTTCCCACGAATCCCACAGTAGTGGAACATGACCGATATCGCATTAGAATTCGCAGACAAAAACTACCTGGAAGAGTGGGCTAAACTACCACCTCCCTTCATCATGTGTTCCACCATCATCCTTTATTTTTTTGATGATCTTCCACTTCCCACTACTAAAAATAACCTCGAGAAAAATCCCTTCTTCTCTGGTTAATCGCCAGCAAGCACGCCCAATCAACCACCTTAGAATAAGTCCTCAGCATAAAAAAGATCATGTTGTAGTATATCTGTAGTCGCAAGCCTTTCTAAATCCTATGGGACTTAACTATCTCATTAGAGATGATTTAATGGATATACCAAAATATTTTAGAAAAATGGTTGGCATATAACATCAATGATAGATTCCACTAAAAATTGTCAATGGGATATCGGACCCCAGCATATTCAAAGACCTTGAGGAAGTATTACTTATTGAATATATCCTTGAAATCTCCCCAGCGCATCTGCTCATTCTTACATGCATATAGTTCTGATTCCCACCTAATGTGGCTGGGAACCTCCAACTAAAATGAGGCACATTTCACCTGGACCACCTATGGTGTATCCAAGAACTCAGACATGCTCTCGATCTTCTCAATCAATTCCTCGGCTTCAAGAGTTCTCTAGTGCATCGAAAAGTTGGAGGCAAATCTTCCAGGAACTCTTGGCCATTATCCTTTCTAGGAATAGTCTCATCCTATCTAACATGATTTGGAATTTGTGTTCGTCCCTATTCTAGAGCTTGGAATTCCCAGTCCTTGACCTCGAATAGATTATGATTAATTGCTGCAGTATCACTCTATATAGATTTTTCCCATGGTCGCAAGCGATCTTTCAAGGGAGGTATGTCGCTAAAACATGAAATATTCACACAAAAATATTCTATAGAAAACTTCTATAAATTTCAATCCGGTAAATAAAATATAAATAATATAGACACATAAATATAAAAAAGGAAACAACTACTCCACCACGGCACAATGTCCACGTGTGGTCTGCAGCCCACACGTCTCACCTGGAAGTGAAGTCTATCAATCAATTATAATGTCCCATGGTGAATCAAGGTCGGCCATGAGTGGTGTGGACTAAGCACCCTACTCATGGCCAAAACCCCGTGCCCTGATAGTTCTTCCTCTTATTTTTCCTGAATCATTGTAAAATAGTAATATAACAAAAAAATAATGGGCACCTCTGATACCATTTTGTAATGAAACAAATTTTGTCGCCATTAATACCAGCACCAAATCAAGCGCATGAAATGACCTGAAGGCTTTTACCAATCCCCAAGGGATGGAATAAGTTCTTGGGTAACATTAAATTAAGTTTGGTATGTATTCACTTGTGTATGAAAGCAGAAACCAATACAAACTATCAATAATATGAACCTGAAATTTTCACGCCGATCAATTCATAAGAAAATCATAGAAATGAATACATGTTTTTAGATATAGTAAAATAGGTCCCAACATAAATAAAAAAGTATCAAAACATCCACAAAGACTCCAAAAAACAATGCGGAATCACCCCATGCCATATCGACAACACAACACCAGAGGAGGGGACTGACAACCAGAACCATCTTCACTTGAGGCTTTACCTTTACTTGTCTCAATCATGATAACGTATACTTACACCCAAGGGGTGGATGTATGGTGTGAGACTAATCTAAATAGTGTACCACCCAAATATTCAACTGTGTAATAAGTACAAGGTGAATAGCATGCAATTTTAATACGTAAGGAATAAACGGTGATAAATTCCATGTAATGCATCTTTCAAATGAAAAACATTTTCAACCTAAAACATCTAGATTGATAATAGATTTAAATAATCTATGATAGATATAGTAATTTACATCTGAAAACACCCAATGAAAATGATAACTACCAAAAATTCCATGAGCACCAAAACTGGGAACACCCCATGGAAATAGATAGTCTCTGGCCCTATGTACCTAATACCTAGCTGAAAAGTATACAAGGAAAATTCCATTCCAATGAATGATACACTAGTAGGGAACATACCGATAACAAACTGGTCCCCATTCATCATCCAAATAGTTTTATATAGATTCCTTTATCCATTTTCTCATTGAAATAGGGACAAAATCCATCTGCATCATAGGTCGTAGTAGTATATATCTGCCCACATAGGTACCCGTACATTCCCCTTTGGGATCAACAATTTCACCATACAATACACATCCTTTTTCACATTAAAACACCACGTTAGGTATCATACAAACATTATAGTATCTATAAACACATTATACATCTTAAAACACAATGAAAACATTTGGATTTTCAGTAAAACGTCTTCTAAAAATCTTGAATTGTTTTTCACACAAAACTTTTTCAAATATCAAATTCGCACACTTTGTGCACACTTGTAAGTCACCTAACAAAAAATGGCATATCGATACAATTCAATGATATGAAAAAATCAGTTATAAGGAAGCCCCATATGAACCGACATGTGATATCTTTATAAAACATCCATATTCACAAAAACATGGAACTTAAAAATTCATATGTTTCGCAGGCACAATCAATAAATGTTTTCACAAAAACAACCAATGGACATAAACAATAAAAACATTATTTACATCCCTACTACATTTTAATAAAATCCACTATATTATTAAAGGGCTTCTCCAAATTATCCAAAAATAGATTTCTAGGAAAACCCCCAAATTTCTCGTAATAAAGGAACTAAAAATTCATTTTCATTATAAATAGCACCAAAACCAATTATTGAAGAAATAATAAAATTTTATAATCATGAAAATAATATAAAAACATCAAGATAAATCACAAGTATTGCATAAACATTAGGATCACCTACCATATTAGTTAAAACCATGAATCCTTTATGTGAATACAAAATCACACCTCCACCGCACCTCAAGGAAGGTAGATTATGACATAAAAAATATTGGGCTAAGAACACACATAGTTATACCCTAGGTTCAAAACCATATCCTTTGGTAATTTTGTAACTCATGAAAAAATGGAAGAAAATGCATGGAAAGGGGATCAACTAGGATGGATAGACTCTTTCTTTAAGTTGTGTTATGTTCCTCCACCTAATCTCCCTTCAAAATGGAGTTCAAATGAAGGTTTGATGTTTTTGGAAGGCTACCATGTATGAAATGGTTGAATTGGGGAAGAGAGGGTAAATTTTATATAATTCCCATTAATGAAAAGAATCAATTTTTATATGATTATAATTACCGGGACATGGGGGTGAATTTTGAGTCCATGGTTGGAAAACAGTGCAGCATAACTATGTACCATCTATTCACCCCTCAAAACATATTCAAAAGCCAATAGAATTTTTGGTTATTAGGGGGGGTTTTATGGTGGATTTTTGTTTACAAATATAAAATATATAAATAACTTTATGAAGAAGTTTTTCATGATAGTGATTCATAGTCCAGTCAAAATTCGTGATTCAATAGTTGTAATAATTTAAACCTTTTACCAATACAAATATCATTACGAAAAGCCCTATTGGGTCATTATAACCCCACCGTAACAATTCCATAAATCAATATTAACAAAAACTTTCTTCCTAATATATTAAATACTTTAATTATAGAATTCAACATCTTACACTTCTATAATTGGGTGGAAGAGAAAATGTCTAAAATAATGTATTTCTAATCCCTACATAGCCCGCTTCTAGACCTTAGAAAATATATATGAAACTTCATACAATGTCCTATACTGTATAATACCATATTCCACATAAAAAATGGGAACTCTATCCCATAATAATGTTTCTCATTCATTCTATAAATTTTTTATAGAATAAATAATCATTGTATGGGAACATTCCATCATAAATATATAAGAAAAAAATAAGAATAAAAATTTAATTAAAATTTAAATTCACACCTAACAATAAATTATTCCATTAATAGATAAATCCAATGGAATTTCATGTTTAACATAACAAAACTACATCATCACATAGAGAATTTTTAGTGGTAATACATATCTAAACTAGTCAATTAAGTACATACCTACTCAAAATAGCTAAATTAATCTGATTATTGAAAAAAACTATGAAATTGAAATATAAAAAATATAATTAAACTCTCTAATATCAATTTTACAAATCAATTAATCATTTATCATTTTGAAACAGAAACTGAGTAATCATAAATTCACTAACTATATATGATCATTCTAATCAATGATTTCTGAACCTTCTTATTTTATATATAAAATTCACAATATCGTGGTCTCATATTAAAATGATGATATAGAAAACCAAATTTATATTCACTGATACAAAAATATATAAATTTTTTATTAGTTTCTTAAATAATTCATAACAAATTCTAAATGCATTTTACTAAAGATGAATCAGGGTTTCATTATTCATTTTTTCCAAAAATAAAATATTAAATCAAATAGGATCTAATATTGATATTTGGGTTAAAATTAATTTAGTAATTTTAAACACAATGGAGAATAATAGTGTATTTATAGAGATGAAAAATGATAAAATATATGGGGAGGGGACAAGGGTTTTGGTATTGTTATAATGGATCGGGTTTATGGTTTTAATAAAATTTAAAATATATAAATACTTTTATTTAAAATTTGAATATTCTCTTAGGGAACTACAAAAAATTTATGGGTCCCTGAAAATTATATTTTAGACCACCATGATATGGATGTCCTTATACTATTTTCTAGGATTGATCATTGATGTTTTAAATTTCATTGCGTTTTTTCTTTCAATTGCCGAAAAACTGAATCCCCATTATAAATCCATTTTAGTAATTATTTTATTACTAATCACTCTAATTTAATACTATAAATATCACATATTTATTACACCAATAAAAAATTTCTTTATATCTCAATAAATATAGAACTCCATTGAGGTTTGAAATTGTTTATAATTCTCTCAACATAAAATGATATATGTTATTATTAAACCCTTAATATATGAGTTATCATCTGTAAAAAAAATTTTCAAAGTAATCCAATATTCATATTCTCTCATTAGAATCAATCCCTTCAACATTGTTCAAATTATATACTAAATTTCTATTATATCACTCATGAAATTGATTTATTGTGGATGAATTTTGGTATAGAAAACATTCTGGTCATTTAGATTCGAATATGATCTTGTGTGAAAAAGATGAGTTGGTCCTCTTTTGATGAATCTGAAAAACATCCATGTCTCACTGATTATAGTAATAAATAATAATTATTTTTTGTTATAATACATTTAAAAAAATAGACCCCATAATGGTTATAACACAAATTAATCATAAAAGCCAACATAGATTAATAATTTAATCTATTAGTTACTATTAATAAAATATTATCTATTGATCTTCCAAAAAATATAGTTTGTGTAACGCACTATCTCTATCAGGTATCTACAGATGACAGATCACTCCATCAATTTACCTTGAAATATATCCTTCCTATAATAATTATATTCATGTTATTTCCCAAATGACAATATATTACACTATTTCTAATATCCCATTAGGATCCATATATACCTTCCGTGATAAGATCATCCCACATTAAATCCACTATATCATTAGGAATCCAAATACAACAAAGAGAAATAATAATTAAAATCCATTATTATTACCAAATTAATAATAATAAACATAATAACTCAATAATAGGAACATTCCATTTCACTAAAAAAATGTATGATTATGTTTTTCTAATTCTTATAAAATATCATTAATGTTTATCTATTCATCTACAGTATTAAACACCATCAGTTTATGAAACCATTTATGCTTTTACATAGGTTTTTATTATTGAAACACATCAAAATATGTATCCTTTTTGGAAATGGAGCTCATGAACAATTATATTGATTAACTGTATCCCCACCACCACAATGATTATCATTCTACCACTACTCCTGAGTTAGAATAATGTTTTATCAAAAATATAAATTATGGTATGGTAATATATACTTATACCATTAATACATTCGCAACTACCATAGAGTTGTGGTCCAAGAATAATGAGGACACACGAAATAATAATTATTACGTGATTCCATTACTAATCTATAATGATTTTAAAAATTCATGATATTTTTTTTATTAAATAAAATATAATATCTATAGAAATTTTGTTGTATAATCCTTTACAATTTTTCAATAGTACTTCATCTACAAAATTTATAAAATAATATTCGGTGAATAATCATAATGAAGGATTTATCCTTAAATATTTAGAAAAAATGAATCAACCATATACCATCATAATCTACCATTATTCCAAAAATAACTCACTTATTCTTATAATTAACACCTCATTTCTAATGTGGCCATCAATAATATAATATATATTAGAGTAATAATAAATTCATAAAATAATGTGATATTATCAGTCAAATCCTTCACTTGTTGGTATGTTATATATTAATAAAATATTACTATAGACTTCTCATGAAACACATTAATGGATTCATTAATTGTAATTTATCAATAATGGGGGTTATTTTAAATTGATTCTTGGTCTTGCAATAGAAAATTAACAAAGAGAAACCCCGCCAAGGTTTCAATTACAAAAGAATCCACTATCATAATTATTCAATGTTATTGTAATCCGTTTCAAACATCAAATTTTTTATGAAATTTTAATTTAAATGTAAATATAATGTCTATTGAGATCAATAGATTTTAATAAAAAATGGAATTAAATTTTTATCATTCACTATCATCACATAATACATAAACCCCCTGGATAATCAAGTTCCATTTATTTTCAGAAGAACATATTCCATAAATGAATCCAAAAAAAAACAAACCACTTCAAATAGATATTGGTACCTTGCAAGATAGTGATAACCAATGAGTTATCATCATATTAACTGATAGAAAACTCATTCTTTGATCATATGTAATACGATTAACCACATATATGGTAATAGGGAATAATATAATCATATTACTAACTGGACTCAGACTATATAGAGTGATTATATACCATCCCAAATCAATTACATATTATATATTGTCCCACATAAGGGTTTTCAGTCAAATAATGCCTAATATAGCAATAAAAAATCCATAACCCAGACGAACATCCCCTATATAATACTACACAGAACACACAAATCCCCCATCCATTCCCATTACATGGATATCATCTTACAGATATGTTTAACTCTGATATTTGAATATCATGGAAATAAATCCAATGAATTCCAAGTTTTTATTTGGATTATATAGTATTCAACCTCTAGGTAAATGATAAAACCAAAAAATAATTTATTGATTGGAATTTAAATTAATAAAATAACCTTTTTATTACATTTACTTCATAAAAAAGCACTTTTTGAATCAATTTTCCACTATGATTTCCAATTTTTTCACATAATAAATTATATCTCAAATATTATCAAGATATTCTGACACAATAAAACAAATTCTTTCTTCCCCTTGATGAAACAATAATAATATATATATATATATATATATAATTAAAAATCAACATATAAAATTATTGAACATATATCCCAATAATACCATTGATAATCCCTAACAATGGATCCATTACAGAAAAAATTATACTCTCAGTATATTGGTTTTCATGAAGAAATATAATTTGTTCCAAAAATACGTTCTACTACTACTATATCAATAAAATTATTCATAATGTGTATGAAAAAAATGTTAAATATATATTATATCATTTTGTAACACCTTATCTTATCTCACACAAATAATGAAATATAGTATCACTATATGAACTCATGTGTGCCTCCCCACATGAAAGAAGTTTCCAACTAATGGATAGAATCGGTAACCATTAATGGGGAGACTATAATATATGTATAAAAAGATTTATAATAAAAAAACCATCTTTTAATAAATATATATCATACAATTTAATGATAGATATAATATAACCACGATACAAAATAAACATCTTTATTTTTAATAAAATTAAACATGTATTATTCTTTATAAATACATTAGAAGTTATTACCAATTTTATAAATCCTGTAAATTAGTAGACAAAATACATTCATTGAATGGTTAAATAAATAATATTACAGTTCCATAATTGGGCACATTTCCACTGCAAGTCATGCGAGATGAATCTTATACCATGTACATCATGTAAATTTTTTGTTAAAACAATGGTAATTTGTCACTTCCATAAGAGTGAAATTTAATGTTCTCATCATAAAAATGTGTAGGAAACCACCAAATGGGGAACCAGTACATCGCACTAAATCTCAATATTATGTTTATTTAAAAAACTACATAAATAAATTTAATGTTGAATAAATAATTATATTTTTCTATTATGTGATAATGAGTCCACTACAGTTCCCAATCATAAAATTATTGACTTTAACTACAGATGAATCAATATTATAATAATATGAAATCTTTGGAAATATTATGGTTTCATAGTTTATGCAAAGTATTATCAATTCATGTAAAATCAATGTTTCCAAGTCTATAATGGTAATAAACAGTGAACACTACAGATATATATACAAAAATTGATCATTTCATATTAAATATCATAAAGTATATTCATGTGGATATAATAATAAAAATCCATATAAAATGAAAATAATGCTTCCATAATATCAATCAAGAAATATCATCATATCATTCATATATAAGTAGTGGACATGGATTGATATTATAGGAAAGTAAATTTATAAAATGGGTGGATCATGAAACATCCCACTTCGGAATTAATATATATCTTATTGATAATGATACACATATAAAAAATCTTACATAACTATTTCATACATCATGAAATACCACACATTGAAAAAACTATCAAAATGAATAAAATGGCTGAGACAAAAATTCCATTATAATAATAGTATTGTGAAGTTCATGTAGATAATGATTAAGTAATATCCTATAAATAATCTTAAAAAATTATACGAACATCGAGTATATCCCCCGTGTTCTAAATTTTTAGTATCCGTCTATACCAAAATATTATATCATAATCATACATAATAAAAATATTCCTGGTTGAAAATATATCTATCAATATAGAAATAGCATATATCAAAGCTCTAAATTATTAAAAAAACATTATCCACACCTCTATTGAATGATATAATATGAATTAATCAATATCTAATTTCACATTACCCTCTAAAAACATACATATAATTTACCATCTCCATAACAAGAATATCTAATAACATTCAACAAAATAGTCCATAGTGTATTATTTTTTATTGATTCAATAGCCATGTCAAGATGAATGGATCTAATATACTATTATTTAAGTGAAAACACTCTTATTGGTCTTGAGGATGTCATCTAAAACATTTCATAAATGATTAATTTTGTGTTGTTTCCATCATAGGGATTGTTATATTTACATGAAATTTATTAATATCAAACGTCACATTATACTAGTAGATGAGTCTAATGTAAAATCAATTCTATTTATATACCTTACTCAAATACATCATCTCACTAACAACCAATATATATTACCTATAAAATTTCATATACATAGGATAAAATAAGCCATATAAAATATCTCATATATATCTCATCAATTATTATAATATTCCCAGTAATGAGAATTTTATTGACTAGAATTCCCATTTATGCACATAGCATAAAGATTTTATTTTAATAGGTTCATTAGCATATTCCTCAGGTACATCCCATGATACTCATTGATTTTGGAGTATTGAATAATATCATCTATAATGATAAATATATTTTTTTTGAGGCAATAATGAAAGACTATTTATCCAGTCCATCCTAATTTATTGAGAATTATTGAGTCTGAATTTAATTTATTTGATCATATAATTATCATCCCAGGTTTTCAATCATGTCTTGGGGATATCCAATTTAAATACCCAATCTTGGAAATACCCCAACCTTATATCCCACTGGGATAATTATTTTGATCCATGTAGCTAATCAAAAATCTCATCTACTAGTGGAAGAGGATACTTTTTCTTTATCATGATCTGTTTTATATCCTGATAACAAATGAAAAGGTTCATTGACCCATCATATTTCTTGATTATGAGGATTGTTGTGCCCCATGTTGAAGCACATGGTCTTATTAACCCTTCAACATTATTCAACATTAGTATATTCATCTGCTCCTCATGTTCCACAACATCCATTATATATGGATTCTTAGATAATTGTAATGCCCCAAATATATGATCGATTTGAAATTCAACCACATGGGTATGGGGATGACCATAAAATTTTTTGGGAAAATCATTAGCGTATTCCCCCCAATGGGAATGTATTCAATTGTGATATTTCTTAAAGCTCAATAATTTGAGCTATATACGATTTCTCATATAAAAATAAAACCCACTCTTGATATATTGGTACTAAAAAAATTCATCAATCACCATGTATTTGTATAGAATCGAGGGATGATTCATGATACTTAATAGTTACTTAATTCACTGGGATATTTATATAGTCTCTCTATTGTGAAATTCAATCGATAAGCAACATGTCATACAATTTTACGTAGGGTGTGTCACATGGTTCTACGGGATATTCATTTAAAATTAATAATAGAGGACCATTTATAAACATGGGATACAATAATTGACATGTTTTTAATGTTCACCTATAGAACTATTCCCCTAAATTGTTTTGGTGTTTCAATAATTCAATTAAAACATTAGGATATGAAGGAATAAGTAAAACTAGAGTCAAAATATAAATTCTCTATTCCAAAATAATGAAAAATTGTATATAACACTACTATGTTTTCAAGATAGACCTAAGGGTTTGTTATGTCATAAGATCCACCATGATATCATGGAGAATACTAGTTGTCAACAAAAATAGTTTCCTTAATGGATTGGTTTTCAATGTGTAATGGATCCTTGTAGTCCAATCAATGAACAATGCACTGAGGTTTAATTGGATAATTCCTATCAATCATCACATTAGTTGATTTATCTCATCATAAATCACTATATATGATTCCTTCTACCTAATACCTACCTTAAACATTAATATATTTTATTAATCAGTTGAAACTCAAAAATTTGATTGGTGGTCCTAAAATAATGAGCCTTAGATCATCACCATGTGAAAAAATAACACATTCTGTGGGAAGGGGCCTAAGGGTAT
Source organism: Viscum album (assembly GCA_963277665.1). Lineage (NCBI taxonomy): Eukaryota > Viridiplantae > Streptophyta > Magnoliopsida > Santalales > Viscaceae > Viscum > Viscum album. The sequence goes on along the minus strand of OY728151.1, from coordinate 11,705,287 downwards.
TATTAATGATACAATAACTGATAGGGGTTCACCAAGAGACCAGGACATTCCCAACCATATTACACTATCACAATGTCTGGGTTTTAGAAAAGTGACTGGAAGAATATTTCTAGATCTATATGAATGATATGTGATAGCCTATAGAATTTAGGTGTCCACTGTGATGCCTCTATGAAGAATTGATTAATCCATTTCCTCCCCAACAAGTGGTGTAACATTGAAAAAACATAAATCAAGTCCCTTTAGATTATACAATGCATCATTTACAAGAGAATCACCATGAATAAGATAATAAATGAATTCAATGATGAAAAATCCATCATGGTTGTGAAAAACACATTTACCCCACAATTTTTATCGGTCTATGACCCATAAATGATCATTTTGAGACTGCAACCTAGAGGGATCAAATTAATACATTTTCACTCTTGTGTAACAAAAAATTGAAATATGTATTGTGAAATGATTTTGACATTTTGTTCTTTATTCCACTATGTATTAATTGTGTTTATTTTTAATAAGGAAATGTAAATCCCTTCCCATTTTATGTCTCAATGTGTTAGGAAAATATTTCCCCAAAAAGAAGTTTCCATTATTCTTTTATGTCTGACATTTAGAAATAATCCATCTAATTTTTATTTATGATTAATATCCACTAATGATCATATTATCAGAATATATGATAAAATAGATATTATAACCCTCTTCTGATAATTGAATTTAAGGATGAAGAAGATCATTTCAATATAGTTTATCCATTGTTCCTACATTTATTTATGTGATGATCAATTTAATTGTGGAAAATTTCATAAAGGATCTCAATTACAACTTGTTATTTTTATGGTGATTTCGAGATTCCTCCCAATAAAGGTTTCTATCTTGAAAATGAGGTATTAAAGACAATATTGTCACATTGTCTTTGATTTATCCTTCCATTAGGTTGGGATAATCATTTTTGAATTCCTCACATTACCGTTTATATTTATTAATTATATATATTCTCATATTTATATCCATCAAATATAATAAAGTGAATATTATGGTTGATTAATTTTAAACTGTTAATAACATAAATGTGGATCCAATGAAACTATATTTTTATTTTATAAATAATTTTTATTTCATGAAGATATGAATTTATAGGCTTCAATCTATGTTTTTCATTAACTATTTTAAAAAATAGAATATTATTCATATTTTTGATCCCTTAATAATTGTTTCTTATGAATTTTTGGATTTTATAAATCAAATCATCTTGGAGTGACAAACTATTTGTGTTGATAAGATCTTTCTCATGCACTTATTCCAGGTTGATTCTTTCTCAATTCTATGTTTGTTAGGTTTTACCCTAGTATACATATATTCTAATGAGAAATCCACTTACAGTATCCGGACCTAAATTTATTTTCATTCAGATTACTTAATCAATACATTACATGAATTTATGTATGTATTCTTATTTTTAGTGTTATCCTTTAGTATTTTTAAATATTTTTCTAAAACTAATCTAAAAAATATCAATGGTTTACTTTTATACTAACTGAGATAACCATTGTCTTTTTTTAAAATTATTTCATAATTTTTAGATAATATTACACATAATACATCCTAGAAGATTTATTAGTATAGTGTATTTTGTAATTGGATTCATTTCAAAGAAATAATATATCTTGGAATATTTCTATGTTGTTAAAAACATCATTAATATGCTCATAATATTCTATCGTACTCAATACCACATGATATCACTTAAGGACATACATTAGAAAGGGATGGGAAGTGAAGCATAGTATGTGAATAAACATTGAATAATATTAATATATTTCCAAATGATAAAATAAATATGTATTAAAATTAGACATAAAAGTGGGTAGAATCAAAAACAAAAAAACCGTGGCATGATATAACATGATACAAGAAATCAAATATGGGAAATATAGAAACAAAATTAAACATTGAATCATAAATACAAGTCAAGGATAACCAGTAATAAATCATTTTTATATATTTAAAATGATATATTAGGATCACTCCATAATAACATGAAATAAATATCTGGAGAGAAATACATAAAAAATTAATTGTATACCTATAGAATTCAATGAGCACCTATCACATTCATTCCATTCTATTTCATTAGTGTTCCATACAGATCAAAATACAAGGATTAATTTATCAAGACATTTTATTCTAAAAAAATTATTTAGAAAAAACATATAAGTATTTTTTCAAAAAGGTGGACACACATTATTTAAAATTGGTATGGGTATTCACTACACATTTGTTTGGAATGGAAAATCATAGTGAAATATAGGCAGAAAAACATTGTAATACTAATGCGTAAGGGAGGGATTAATGAGTGATATAGGATTATATGATTTTTTTAATTATAATGGATTTATAGAGGATATTTATGAACATATCGAAATTTTATGATTTGTAAATAATACTCATAATATAATGATGATGCTTAAATAAGGAGGTGACAGAAAAGATCCCTTACATTGAGAGTTTCATTCCAAAATCATTTGAGGATATTCATGAGGTATTGGGGAAAATATAGAAGATTATATATATGGTAGAGAATATTTAATAACAACTATATGGTTTTAGAGTAATGAGAAATGGGATAATGGGTTTTTTATATAGTAAAAGAGAGGTGTATTTCCCAATATTAGGTTTCAGACTCTATATAATAGAATATTAAAATAAACAAACATTGACTTAGTTTTTACAAGATTTTCTTCCATGGTGGAGTGTATATAATTTCTTATAAGTATGTGGGATTAAATTATTAAACTTTTTCCCTAGGTTAGGTGTAAGGGAACCATGTCCTTAATTAAATGATTTTAAAAGCATAAAATATATTAGATATTTTGGATGTTTCATGAATGATGTATAAAATAATTTAACTAAACACAAAATAACATTATCATAAATGTGTAACGTATATTGGGTCTTGGATACTGATTTTTGTATTTATTACAATATATTGTGTTTATAATGATGTCATAAAACACAATATTTAAACCAAATATAATCTTTTTCGGAAAATTAGATTATCTCATAAAATTATAAAAAATTCACCATTGAATAATTTCAAAATGATGATTCAATAAATATTATGCATTTTAGAAAAATAATTTTTTATATATACAATGATTCACTTTTTGAATTTGATATACATTTATTATGAATTATTGGGTTCAATAATAGTTTTCAAACTATTATGAAAATTACATTTGATGTCACAAAAATTATATGATCATTTATTTATAATAAATATTATATAATCGTAATTTTTTATTTAAAAAAACATTTATTTATTTAATCCATTAATTCAAAAAAATGTATTTAATGTAAATTAAATTTACATTTGGTGTATTATTGTATAAAAAATCCTTTATATATTAATGATATGACGTAAATATAACAATTACTCTATTAAAAATATAATATAAATATTCTTATTTTTATGATATTGATGCATATCCAATAAATTAAAAAAGTAAATTTTTTAATGGTAAGGTTTTTGTTGGTGAGATATTTACAGGGTGGTTCAACTTAAATGGTTTGGCCAATGATCCCAACCAGATTGTACTTCTCTCGTAAATGGATTCACTCATGTTTTTTTGGTATCTCATCTTCATATCGGTCATAAAAAAATACATTTAATGTTATCTTTCTAAAAGGCTCTAATAAATGGGCTTCATAGGGTACGATCAAACATATTCATGTCATCACATACCTTATCTAGGTCAATTTGATTTTCTAAAACCCTATACTTATACAAATAATGTGATCATTTATTAATCGGTATACTATATATGGTAACGATCTATAAATGAATTTTTAATTCCAAATGATATAATAAAACTAATTAAGTGCATGTGTTTTCTATTACCATTATATGTAATACATCATTTTGATAAATCATATAGGGAATTTTATTTATAATAGTTCAGGATATTAAAAAATTGTTATTTTTGATAACCATGACTTATTTGCCCCTCAATTTTATAAAATTCACTTTTTTATTTATAAATGTATTCATACTATTTAGTAAAAAATATAGGATACAATACTAAGAAATTCGGGAATAATGCATGAACCTATAATCATGAATTAATATTAAACTTTATAAAATATGTATTTTTAATTGATTAATAACTCAAGGATTATAAATAAAATGATTAAATGGCCTAATTTTAGGAGAATGATAAAACAGGTAAAACATGGAATCAATTATTTGAACTTATTAAAGCATGTACATTAATTTCTGTATATCATGTTTATTTATAAATTAATTGTTTATCCATTTCAATGAAGGTTTATATATATAGGTATGTCCATTGGTTGGTAAAATATTAATTATTTGTCATTTTTTGTTTGCCTCAATTGTTTTTCATGAATCAATATTCATTGAGTAATTTTATTAACTTGATATATTTTGAAATATCTATATAATGGTTTCTCAAACACTAAGTTGCATAATTTAGGATCTAGAACACAATATGTATAGTGGTCTAGTGTTTTCTGCAATGAGAATATTATTGGGTTGGAATGAGTGGGGTAAGATACTTGTAACTTGTTACATGATTGACATATTAGGATGATTCATGTTTGTCCATTTATTTTTTGGGATGTATTTGGATTTTTTAACTTCTTCACTGGGAAATTGTTTGCTATGAATTGGATCTTTTAGTATTAGGAAATAGATATGTCTATTTTAGATGTTATTTGTTCTTTCCAAGCTATAAGAATTGATTTTATGTTTAATGACTATCATATATGAAATATGTTTAGTTTAATAATATATATTAATTCATTGATGTGAGGAATGATACTTTGATAAATATAAGGATCCTTGTAGAAAATTAATTAGATATATCCTCCAAATGAAATAGGTATTTGTATTGAAGTATTAGAATACATTTAAAAGATTTGATTAATAATTATGATCCATTCCAAATGATATAATACATAAATGTTAATAAATGAAATATTAATGATAAAAATGGATCCATATTTTCAATGTGTTAAAATTGAAATTAAAAGTTTTACAAATGACTAAAATAATTAATAATGGCATCCCCAATTGGTTTTGATGTATGTGGATTCTTGAACTAATAATGGTTGAGTATGCTATGTTTAAACATATATATTAAAATAGTGTTCTCATTTTATGATAACTATATATATGTATATATTTATCATTACATAACTACCATGAAATTTTTATATTTAAATCTACTTGGGAACATTTACATGGTTTTTATTATACATTTATCTCTATTCAAAATTATTAAGTCTATATGACATAGTTTTATTTAGATATGATTAGTGACGGGAAAATCATGATGTGATGGTTGCCTGTGGTTAATGATGATGTTTCTTTTATTTTATTGTTTCACGGGGTGCATGATATAAGGATTATTTTGTAGACATGTGTTTTATATTTTTATTTTAAATATGTCGGAATGATATGTTGGTGAAGGGAACTCATAATGTATATATATCAATTTGAGATTGTATGGACATATTTCATAGGTAAGTGTATCCAGAGTTATAATTTCATGCACCGTTACATTGTTTATCTAAAGTTCATTTTTTTCCAAATCATTGAACATCATATTTTCTTTTTATTAAGGTGGTAGTGGGAAAGGTTGTAATAGGTGGAAATTTTATTTTATTTTGAAATGTGGGATAGAACACATGATTATGATATACATAAATATTAAATCTATATGTGATTTGATATTTTCATGTGATATGGAGATTCCATGGGATGTGACTAATGTTGTACCGTGATTTTATATTTAGATAATTCTAATTTTCATTATTTATGTCACAAAATTTTCATACATATTCATTTTATATGTTTCTTCAACATCAAATTGGTTTCAATAAATAATTTTTTTCTTTTAAACTAATCACACATACTATGAACAAGTGGCCACCAATCTAACGTGTGTTCATGAACAATGGTAGGATAGACCAAAAATGATTGGACTATAACTATTGATGTAGTTGCGGTGGTTCATACGATCATGAATGTATCATAAGATTGTGGTTTTTCATTTTACAAGTTGTAATTATTTCTATATCTTGTTTTGTAACATGATACTATGTTATGATAATTTTTAATTTTCGTTATGAATGATTTTATAGGTGGATTTTATATCCCATACCAGGTTATAACTAAGTGGTATGTCACGACCCGACCCAACGGGGCTCGAGCTGTGACTCCCAAATCCATCCTTCATTAGGCCAGGGGTTGCAACTAGCACCAAGTAGGCTATCACACCCATGGGAGGCATTAGCCTAAGGTAACTATACACACGCACCCACATACACCTCCAAGAATCAGTGAGGAGATATATAAAACATAAATGTAAATGCATGCATACAACTAACCCAAACAAGAGTGCAACAGAAGTACAAAAATGGAAAAACAGGTCCCACTAGACGAAAAGTACAAAGTCGTCCAACCTGCTCTTAAAAAGGGGGTATGTTGCTAAAAGCAACACAGGAAAGCTCCTCAGCATAGCTCTGGAAAGACCCCACGGTCAATCTTTCTCACTCAGCTCTGCCTTCTCTGGGTCCTCCTGGGACACCGTTTAAAGGCATGTGGTATGTACAAGACTCAAACATGTGCGGGAAAAGCCTGTGAAGGGGTGAGTAAGACAATACTCAGTAGGAACCCCAATAACCCAAAACAAAAGAGAGCAACTGAAAGGAAAATTTCCGCTAATCCTAGCCAGAGGGAACACAGACTAGGTAGAAACTTCATCTCATGACCATCATCAGCTAAACACATAAAGTCAGCTCCAACCATGTTTATGCCCATATATACACCTTACAAATTTCTCACGTATACCCCCCAAAAATATCTAGAACATTTTCCCAGGTATACGCCCATACCTATACAATGAACATCCACTCAAGAATATGTTCTTACGTATACCAAAAAAATCCAGATATACTCAGCTCACGCACCAAGCAACAAGATATTCATGCCTCATTACCAGCAACGTTTCACAACCAGGAGAGAACACTCCACGATCACTATCATATCAAATTACACTTTTCTGAGAGATACAATCCATCGGGTCCCACACAAACATCTCAGACGCTCACCCGATAGATCATCCTTGTCAGATAACGTCACTGAGGAAACCTTGCTGAAACTACAAAAACACCAAACTCTTAGGATTGGGGATCACTCCTAAGGTCCGTTAGGGTATACCAGAACCCACATCGATATAGGAAGATCTCACAGATATCAGATCACTCCCAGGATCCACTGGGGGATAACTCAACCCGATCTGGAATTCGTAGACCTCATATATTGGGGATCACTCCCGAGATCTTCTGGGGGATACCACAACCCGATCTGGGTCTCGACAGAAACACATCAATCATATATAGCATAGTCACCCATTTCATTATGTTCATGACGATACTGAAACCCAAAATGGTACATCTCGCGTTGTAGGGGATCGAACTGACGATGTCGCAACCCTATAGAATCCACATGCTGAGAAGGGGATCGTATAACCAATGATAACAGAACCCTACTATAATCCTCATGTTGATTAGGGGATCATATAACCACTGATGCCCCAACCCTACTGAGAATGGCCCACGATGTAGGGGATCACATTCTTGATGATGCCACAAACCCTACGGGGTTAACCTGCTAGATAGGGGATCCCCGCCCATGGATAACCAATCACATTGATACCAGGAACCCGATATAGGGAAACGATGCTTGAGGATCCCACTCTAGGCCCATCGGAGGGATGCCACAAGTCTAACAGATGAAACATCCCATCGAGAGCATCACTGACTTATAGTAAGGTTGTGATGCCGCGCAAACCCTCTTACGAACGAACCAAGGGAGTACCCTCTACCACTACTGGTCCAAAGATTTCTAACCCGAGCGACCTACCACAATACCACGCCGCTCACCTCCAAGGCTGATACTGAGGCCACAATCGCGATCCACATGGAAAAACATGCAGGATAGGCTGTTTACTCACCTAAAATGGACAACCGAGAAAAAATCCACTATTTACCATAGCTAGCCTAGGTGGGGTCTAGACTACCATCTTGAAACTCATCATGTGGATCATACCACTACAATCCCCTTGAAAAAACACACAGGATCGACAACTTGATCATCCGTTGTTGTACCAGCTTCGTCTCCTAGTATGCTGCCCTAAGAACATCCAATCTCAAGATGTTGCCGCAAACAAGGAGTCCTATCAATCGGCTCCCTCTCAGCTGCATGACGGGTCAGACATTCTCTAGCTAGTTGTCCCCGAAAATCGCAAGAATTACACCACCACTCCTGCGGATGGCCAAAACTGGCCCACGAGCCCCGTGAGCCCTGAGCCTCAGATCTTCTTTCCTGGGGTCGCATTCTGAAACGTCGGCCACACCTAGACCCTTTCACCTACCACCGCCTACAAGTTTTCAACGTCTCAATTTCCACGCACCCAACACTAACGGGTTGAATATTCTCTTCCAAAAATATCTCCACCACTATGGCTCGCTCCAGCACTCCAACATAGGTGGACAGACACAAGGAAACCACTCCTGCCCGGATGTCTCTGTGTAGGCCATGATCGATAGTCCGAGACATAAATAATGGGTATCGAACCATATCAGTGGATTAGTGAGACATGTCTGTAATCCTCGCTGAGTACTCTGGCACAGTCATGCCCTACTTCCCAAGCAATAGAATCTCATGAATCCACACTTACCTCAGCATCACCGAATAGAACTCTTCCCTGAAGAGATGCTCAAAGTCTTCCCATATGAGGGTCTCCTCATCGTTGGACTATGTCAAAAAACTCCACCATCGCCCGGTTGATCCATGCAGAAGGATCATATCTAAAACCCCCATTTGATCTGGTGGTGTCCTCACCAGGCGGAAAACTCGGGTGATTGATTTGTGCCAGTCATCAGCTGGCTGAGGGTCTGGATCACCCTAGAACCTCAAAGGTCACTGCCTCTGGAACTTGTACAACACGATTAGACTACGCACAACCTCATCATGCACTAATGGCACAACCAGCTTCTCATTAGGTGGTTGATCAACTGGTGGACCATCTGGAGGTGCGTCCTCAAAACCTGCGCCCTGGTCTACGATCACTACACGAGGCAGATCGTCACTACAATCCTGTTGCAGAACCCTTGATGGCTGTCGTCATGGAGGCATCCTGAAATACAATCATGACGCTCCATAGTCAAAGATTATATCTGGAGTGATGACTCAAGAAGAACAAGGGAAACCCCCAATCAGTGTCCTATATGATGCATGTATCGTTATATCCATGCGACTAGTCTCTAAATGTCCCGAGTCGAAAGGCAGGTTATCAGAGTCCTAGTGAATTTATTGTCGGCCACTGCACCAACACTGGAGTACCTGTTCTGAATGCTGAAATCAGAACATATTGACACTAGTGCTATGAAACCCAAACCAAACCCACAACTAGACCAGCTACGCTCTTAGATCCCATTGGAAGATCCTCCTCTGATACCACACTGTCATGACCCGACCTAACATGGCTCGAGCCAAGACACTCCAATATGACCTCTTATAGGCCAGGGGTTAGCGACTAGTGCCAAGTAGGATATCACACACAAGGGGGGAATTATCCTAATATATATGTACACATTAACCCAAATACACCACCATGAAATAATGTAGAGAAATATTAAACAGAAATGTAAATGCATGCATACAACTAACCCAAAATTTTGAGCAACACCAGTACAAAAAGGAAAAATAGGGCCGACCAAAGGAAAACTAAAATGGAATCCAACCTTCTTATAAGAAGGGGTTACACTACCAAATTTTCCACCGAAAAGCTCTTTGGCACAGCTCCGATAAGACCCCACAGTCAATCCTGCTCACTCAGCTCTGCCTGCTCTGGGTCCCCCAGGGACTTCGTCAAAAGGCACATGGTTTGCACAAGACAGAAACCTGTGCGGGAAAAGACCATGTAGGGGTGAGTATAACAATAATCAGTATGAACTAGAAAAAATACATAACAAAAGAGAGAAACTAAAAGGAAATAGTCTGCTCATCTCTGCCAGAGGGAACCCAGATGAGAGAGAAACTCCATCTCGTGACCATCCTCAGCTATACTAAAATACTCAGCTCAAACCAGGTGTATGCCCTAACATACACCTTGAACATACGCTCAGGTATACGCCCAAAAATATATCTCTAACAGCTTCCCAGATTTACGCCCATACATAAACCTTGAACATCTGCTCTTATTTACATTTGTATGTATACCAAAAAAATTTAGATGTACTTAGCTCCCGCACAATGCCACATGAGGTACAGACCTCTTTACCAGCAATGGTTCACAACTAGGAGAGCACACTCCATGATCACTATCATCCCAGATGACACTGGTCTGAATGATACTCTCCATCAGGTCCCACACAAACATCTCAGATGCTCACCTGAGAGATCATGCTTGTCAGATATCGTCACTGAAGAGACCTCACTGAAACAAAATAAACACCAAATTCCTCAGATAAGGGATCACTCCATGGGTCCTCAAGAGGATAACAGAAACCACATCGGTATAGGAATATCTCACAGTTAAGGGTTCACTCTCGGGATCTGCTGGGGGATAAAACAACCCGATAAGGCGATTGACAGAAACACGTCACTCAGATAGTGGATCGTCACCTGTGTCATGTTGGTAATGAAAATACAAAAACCCTATCTAGTACATCTCGCTCTATAGGGGATCGAACTAATGATGCCACAACCCTAAAGAATCCACGTGCTGAGTAGGGGATCGTATAACCAATGATACCCCAACCCTACTATAATCCTCATGCTGAGTATGGTATCATATAACTGACGATGCCAGAAACCCTACGGGGTTAACCTTCTCGGTAGGCTATTGTTGCCCATGGATAAGTGGTCATAGTGATACCAAGAACCCGATCTCGGAAACATTGCTAGAGGATCATGCTCTAAGCCCACTAGGGGGATACCACAACTCTAACAGATTAAACATCCAATCGAGAGGATCAAAAACCTATGTTAATATTGTGATGTCGCGTGAAGCCTCATAGGAATGAACCAATGGAGTACCCTCAGCAACTACTGGTCCAAACGTTGCTAACCGGAGCGACCTACCACAACATCACGCCATGCACCTCCAAGACCAAATACCAAGGCCACCATCGTGATCCATGTTAAATAACACGCATGTTAGGCTGTTTACTCGACTGAAACAGACAACTAGTGAAAAGGTCACTATTCACCGTAGATAGCCAGTGTGGGGTCCACACTATGATCATGAAACTCATCAAGCAGAACATACCACTGCGATCCCCTCTGAAATACACATGGGGTCGACAACTAAATCGTCCAAAATGGACACCCCGGTGGAAAAGTTGTGTTTCTCCAAAAATGCCAAAATCCAGCCTCATGGGGCCCACACCATATACTAGGTCAAAAGAACTAATAACTTTCAATTAAATTCCACCATACCATCAGGGTCTCGATGCCTCTAATGACATGTCAATCGGATGCTCCGGGTAGATGATACAATGGCCCAAAGTCGAATTGTAATGAAATATCATTAATTTATTCGACGTTTCAAGCACCTGGGCCAAGATCCTAAACATTGAAACCCCCTGAACCCACTCCAAAGGGTTCACCTGTTCACTAGGGTCGCTTCTCCATAGAATACACTCGATTCTGACCTCCCGGGAAAAAGTTACGTGAGATTTAAAACCCGTGTGTGCACCACTGCCCACCCGCCCCCCTGTAGGGGTCGCCGGTGACTGAAGGCCGGACCGCCACGGTGTGGCAGTCCATGTCGACTCTCGTGGCCCGCCGCTGTGGGCCGCCACCACAGGGGGTCCAAACGTGCTTTCGAATACATATTCACGCCCCTTGGGACAAGATCTATTCTTCTTCAGACTCAAAACTGTGAAAAATAAAACCAATCGGGATCCGAGATTTCAAAACTGAAAACGCATACTTGTTGGTGGATTGTCGAAGCTTCAGGTGCAGAACGATGCCCGTGATGCCCCGAAATGTGATCCGCTGATGATAGGCTCTGCAAATGGTCATCCACGACTCGATTTGGAAAAGAACGGAGGCATGGGAAGGGTTTTGTCATGCGCAAAGGAGAGGCAATTGGGAGGAGGGGACTGATTATTATTATTATTATTAAATAAGAAGATCCTTTTGATTCCTCGCTAGCATACCTTCGAACCGACACCCAGCACCAATTAAAATTATGTCGCGCATTGGGTAGACATGGCGTTATGAATGAAACAGTGTTATTAGATTTTCTATCAGAGACTTGGTTCATATGTTATTCGAGCTGACGCTCAAAAATAAACATTTACATTTATTTACGAAAACTCCCCCGGTGGCTTTTCTCAGAGTAGGCATGCGCCCGTCATGTTTACACCCTACCTAGGTTAAACAACACACATTGAATGCAACCATAATCTCAGATTCATATTCTATGCAACCGTATAGGAGTTAACTCATTCTCTCTCTTGAATAGTATAATAATACATAACATTTTTTATAAAATTTATTCCAACAACATCAGGCCTCATACTCACACGCAGTCTTTGCGCCTATCTCTCGAAGTTTTCATAGGAATATTCCAAAGTATAACAATGCCAAAACTTGAGTCTCTATAGGGTAATATCTCATATAATTTAATAGGACACCCTCAATTGTAGACTTCACTATGTGGCACATTATAGGTGAGTTTCAGGAATAATCCATGGAATTAGTATCATCCCAACTGGTGTGCTATCAGTGGGGGTTCATGAAAGAATGGTATTAGAGATAATGTTATATAGACATGATAGTGTATGAATCTATAAAAAAGTGATGATTTAATGGATCTATTTTTTATACATTTTAATCAATACAATTAATGTGATATTGGAAGGATATACATGGTAGAGAATGTGTATTTAGGGCCCCCATGTGATCCTATGTAATGACCATGTTGTCATACTAAACATTTTAGAATGAAATTTTATAATTATCAATTAAAAATTTAATATGGGATCATGAATAATTCTAATATCATGCATTATAAGTAAGGGATAACATGTTATTATTTATTATGTCATATTTATTTATGTTATATTTTTTTAATGTGCCTAAACACTTAAAATAATGTTATCTTCCATTTTATGTTCTTTTCAATGTTTTTCTAATCATTAATTATAATATTTCTTATAAATAAATGGAACCTTATTTTACATACCCTTCAATGATTAGTTATTTCTAAAAATGTCATGTTTCAAAATTTATAAATTTATTGAAAAATACTTGGAATTAAAGATAATCATTTACTAATAATTTTGAATAGTGGGATAATATATTATTAATCATAATGATGAATGATTTATAATTTCACCATCTAGTTTTATATATTTCTAGATCATTCCCATTACTCGAGTCATGTTTTTTTGTAGAATAATGTATAATTAATTTTAAGTAACCTGTAAATATATTATTTGAATTAAACAAAAAATGTACTCATATTTAATTTAAATATGCGAGGTATCGTTATATTTTAAAAAACATTATCTTTCAATTTAAATTGATAGATGGGTTTTTTCTCTATAAATAAAGAAATTTGATGTTAATTATCAGTTAGTATTAAAATTTTTCTACCAATAGAGTTTCAGAATCATGTTTTATATTTTTACCACTCATATAATAATGATTTACACCACATTTTAACCCTTGCTCATGAACAATGCTGTTAAAGAAATGATATTTTATGAATTGTTTTCATTAATTATAGATAATTTTAGGGATATTAATTTTTTTGTTTCATAATTTAATCAAATGTTGAATGAGTACATACTACATTATGATTTTATAATAATATAATGTCACATAATTTAACTAAGAAATAATTTATTTTTTGGAAACAATTTAAGTTGGACGATATTCTTATGATTCACAGGACATAGAGGTAATAAAATAATTATGGGATATATTCAATATTAGTTATTTTCCAATATTTACAAAAAATGATGGGCTAAAAATAGTTGTTTAATTAACATGAAATGATTTATTATATAATAAATTCGTAATGTTATTATCTATATTATTTATGGAATTATATATTATTTCTATGTTCTTTATATAAATGTGCACAAAATCATATAAGGATGTAAATATTCATTTTTTAAATAACATTGATATAAATATTGTGTAAAATTAACATGATTCATGTAAATTGAATATCTCTTCATAAGTGAAATAGATATGAATATTCTGTTTGTGAACATTTGAATTCAATGCTTCTTTGGTGGATTAAATCATGTGTGGTATAATTGTTTTTGGAAATTAATGTATTTTCTATAATGATTGAGCTTAAATTTGTTTTTTTGTGGAATGGTATTGTCATCATATTATTGATAAAACAGAATCTATTTCAGAAGGCTATAGTGGTCTAGGTTCTATTGATATCATAGATTATTTAAATATAGGGAAAGGACTTAGGAATACAACTTGGTGGATGGAATAATTGTGGTTTTTGATTGTTTATTTTATAGTTTCATTGTTACTATTTATAAAATATTTTTTTTAATATGATCCTTTCTTATTTTGTGGTTTTTTAGCCTTTGGATATTTTTACCAAACATCATATAATTTTCTATATATGTTTACTAACGAAGTAATAAGATTTAAATGAGGAAATTTCATAAAAAAAATTTATCCATATTTTTTGAGGAAATAAAAAATGGGAATCTTAGTATGATAACGTGACATATTTAAATGGAAATAAGTCTATAAATTAATTTTTTATGATTCTAATGATGAGCCGAATGAATATCTAGTACATGGTGATTTTTCTATTCTATTGGTAATGACAATAGATCTGTTTTATGTCAAACTACATGATGTATTAAGTCTAATGGAGTCTCGAATTTTGTGGGAGGGGATGTTAGGAATTATATATAAGATTACTTCACGAAATGATCATTAATGATTCCATTTCTCACCTAATAATTACAATTTTCATTATGGAGATTTAGGATGTATTATAGGATAATGATATGATCAATAGTTTTTTAATCATTATATGTCATTATTATTGATTTTTATCATTTTCTATAAAATACAGTTGATTAGTTCTTGTACTATATAACCTCATTGCATCAATAAATAAAGTGATATTTCATTACCCTTCAATTAAAGAATTGTAAATAATAATGGGATTGACAAAATGATAAAAATAGCTACCTACCCTTAATATATTAATTTTGGAAATTCAATTAAATATAAATTTGAAGGACATGGTGAATTTATTAATTGGTGAATGTTAAGTCCCTTGGGAAAAGTGAATGTGGTGATCCTCCATAATTTGAGAATGGGTTCAAGCCTTGGGAATGAGCATCTGTATGTGTCCTATATTTGGAGATATTATCGATCCTGGTTATAATGAATTATTTTATTTCTTTTAAAACATTCTGAATACATATCATGCCTCTCAATCCTCAATATGAATTATGATTTTTTGGAGGTAATGTATATTCTATGTACGAACTAAAGTGTTTCCATACGGGTTGATATATATCTCCCATGTAAATAATTCTTTTATCATCAGTAGTTCATTTATTGTAATTCCCGCAATATAAAACCTTATGTTAGAATATTTTTTATGGTTTAACAATTTATTTATTTTCCAAATAATAATTTTTGTTCCCATTTATTTTTTTTCATTCAAAAATATAATAATATTATGATAGATATATGATATAACGGCCCATAGTATTCTCAATCCATTTTATAATTTAATTACATGATGTTGGAGTACATGATGAATGACTTTATTAATCATTAGGTGGTATGAGGTTTGTTTCAATTTATTGTTTTAAGAAAATTGGATTAAAAAATTTTACTAAATTTAATTTTAACATGTTAAAATTTATTTAATGAAAATTTGATTTTATCTATGGATTTTTAATGTGATTGAAAGACATTTTTATATTAACTTATATTTTTTGTTTTACTCCTTTATTAAACAATATAATTTTATAAATTTTATTATTATTTTTGAAAAATATGTTTTTAATTATACATAAATGTATTTATAGTATCTTTATTGGAAAATATCCAATAGATACTGTTATTATGAATCCTAAGAACACTATATATGTACATCATATTTTTAAAACTCATCTGATTTCTTCTCCTGGATTCACTAAATTTTCAGAGGTGGATCCGCACTTCTAGTCAAAGTCTAAATAACTACATCATTAGCAATGGTCTTCTGATACAAATCATTAAAAACAACCATCATGATAATAATTGGAAAATAAAATCATGTGATACATTACAAAAATATGAAACTCAATGTAAATATAATAATATTATATTGAATATATAGTGTTATGTTGTAACAAAATTCTATATGACTAAGAGGAGGTGGTAAATATGGCATCAATGTATCACTTCTACCTTCAATCCAAGGAGGACTCTTCTGATCGCGTCTTTTATGAAAGGGATTGATAATGTACTATATTAGTGGATGTGAGGTCAATGATGGGATTGTAACATATGAACCATCTCACTCCTGGTTCTTCTAATAATATATTTCTAATATGTTGAGTAAAAAATATGATAGGAAAGGAACAGATATCTTCCTTTCACTAGGTTACTTGTTAATTTAGAATTCTATAAATAATGCATAAATTGATAATATTACCACCTCCTAGTTTTTTAATTAGATCCATTCATACAATAATTGTGGAAAACATGGTTCTCTTTTTATTGACTAGGTATGTCTTCCATCTATGAGGTTCTTGATAGAGATGAAACAAATAATAGTTTTAAGTGAGATAACATCGTCTTAGGGGATATTTTTTTATTGAATTTCTCCTTCAAGAGTGATCCAACTCAGCCCTTAATAATTCTATATACATGGTCTTCTGTATAGTGGAGGGCCATTTCATATCCCAAATATGTCTATTGTTGATTCTCTCAGCATATTATACGTGTATAGTGACTCTCAAATCAGTAAATCAAAATCATTTATTAGTGGTCTTGAGAAATAACAACTCTTTTAATAGTTTCATCTGAATTTGAAATGAATAATATGTATTCTTAACTCAATCCAATATAGAATTACCCCTCTATAGATGATTTATTATAAAATTCATTGATATAGAATAAAATCATGCACACTTTTTATGATGGTAATATGTATACAAACTTGTTTCATTAATTGGGATAATAAGACAGTATTCATATGGGTTTCTCTACCATTGGTTCCCTCCCAATCAGGTGTTCAAATATTTTTCCAAGAATCTTGTGTGGTCTTTACTAATTATGACCATATTAATCATTTTCTGATTTAGTTTTCCATAATAATAATTCATAATCTGGAGTTGGAGTTTCACAAAAGGGAAAGCCAACAACTTCTATATGTGTTACGTTACATCCCAAATGCATGAATATATCTAGATAATATATTGGTAGTTATCTCATTCGTGGGTGTATTTTTATCATCTATTAGGGTAGAAGATTGATGTTACAATGGAATCAATTTAATGATATGGTGATGAACATTGTAGGAAGGTGATATTACGTATGGGTGAACTAACACGTTGTATCATTGTATTTGTTATTGATGGAGAATTTTATATTGAACTACCATTACCCAACACATTTCAATCAATCTATTATATAGTTTATATAATAAATATTAATTTTATTATTCCAAAAATAACCAAACATATACACTTATTCACATTTATGTGATATTTATTTTATGCAAAATATTTTTTTCCAAAATTTATTAACAATGAAACATGTTTATATATTTAAAATAAATAATTATAGAAATAATCGAGTTAATATATATTATTAATGAATTTTAATCAAATAAACTATAAAAATATTTGATTTAAATGGTCTAATCATTCAAATTTCATTTATTTGGATAACATATGTACGTTTTGATAATTACATTAGAATTTTTAGAAATGTGATTTTTATTTTTATTGAAAAAACAAAATATTATCCATCTTCATAGTTTATTAAAATTTCTCAATATTTTAATAGATAATATTTAATATTTTATTTATATATGTATTCTATAAAAATCATCATACGTTAAATGTGACATATATATTGGAATCATAGACTACCTCTTTTATTGTATGGATCATCTAGCAGGTAATTCAAAAATCCTTACTTTTTTTATTGAATTATTTAAGATAATTGTATATTAATGATCATCCATTGAATGGGTGAATGTAATCATTATATAATTGATGGAGTTACTATTAATTAAAATTTTTGGATTTTTGTTTTATATTTCAGTCATGAATATGATGTTACAGGATGATTGATCATAATGTATATCTTTATGTTCTTAAGATTTGATACATTTATCAAATAGTTTTTTAGATTGATTTACTTATTAGATTTATATAATTCCAAAATTTAAAATTAATTGTGTTTGAAATGATATGTAATTATCTCTGACACTAGGTTGAGCCATAATTCAAAAATTTATTAGATTTTTTAACTCAATTATTATAACTATAGTTTTAGTTCATTAATTTCTAAAACAATTACGTGAATTCATATTTTTTTCAAGAATTTTCTAGAATAACACCCACATTGTTATTTCATGAAACTATTTTGTTACATATATTCATCCACTGATTACCCACACACACTATGATTACATAACTAATAAAAAGTACTTTTTCCCCTGGCTTGGTTCAGTAAAGATATGTCACACAATTATGGTCTCTATGATAGTATACATTCAAATCAATCGCTATATTTTCTTTTCCCCATTGTTTTAATGATATTATAAAAGGGTGGGGGTAATTAAAATCATATATATCGATGGTTATCTCTGGATTATTGTGGTGGAGTTTTTATTTGATGGAATTTTCCTTTTACTGTTTCTGTACTACCTATTATTATATTATCACATTCCTGGTATTGTGGATGTTTTCATTTGGAGAGATGTAGTTATATACGTTTTCAGATTGTTGACTCATTTATTATTATATTTTATATGTATTTTTTTAATATATTTATCTAGTATTATTTAGAATATATATATATATGGTTTCATTGAATGATAACTTTTATCATTCGTATAAAGTGTAATGAAATAGTTACAATAGATAAAAATTATAGATGACTATATTTATTTTAATTTCATATGTTCTATTATTTCTACCAATAAACTACATATTTCCTATAAATAATTTAATATAATTAATTTTAAATATTTGGAAAATGGATGATCTATTAATTTTGAATCAATACAAAAATTTATTAATCATTTTTTTAATGGATAATTGAATATGATAATTGAACAAAACATGAAAACTACATAATATTTTTATTATGATAAAATGTTGAAAACCAAGAATTTATGGTAAGGATGAATAAATTTTTTCTTCTAATTTTTTATATATTTCTTTAGAATGAAATTATTAAATTATTGTCTACTTGATGTGTGAGTCCTTGTGGTATTTTCTTATGTTTGATTACGATTAGAGGTTTCACCTATATTATATCACTCAATGGATTTGAATGATATGTGAATATACTATTTTAATTTTGTTATGTTATATCATTATTTTATTTCTACTTAAATTATAATTGTCCCTCAAACCATGTGATTATGAAGATAAAATCAAGCTATATTTGGGAATGGTGGTCTAGCGATTCCATCATAGTGAGTACATCAAGGATTAAATGGTTAGGGTAAAAATTATGTAAAAAATGAATGTAGTTTTATTTTTCATTGTTGGGTGATATATGGTTTTATGAGATAATTAATTATACCATTAGGTAATGGAATAATATGTTTTCTTAATAATATTGGTATAAGGATAATAATGAATTTTGTTGGTGTTTGATAATAGTGAGTCTATAAGTTTCTTTTAATCACTGTATATAAGGGAGGATGTTTAGTATGGATGTATATACTTTTTCCTCACCAATGATTGATTCTTTAATTAATATAATTATCCTAAAAAATTAATAGATACATACTCAACATAATTTTTTTTTTGTATAGATCGATGTTTTGTATTATAATTAGAGAATAGATTAAATAAATATATTACATTGTACATTTTTCATAACAAATAAGAAAATAATTTTTATTATAATGTTTGAGTTGGGAATAGATTACTAATGTGTATAATATTAGAATTGATTTTATTACACTAGGTTGAAAATTATTAATAATGATATCACTTAATGATTTATGTGTTGGATGATTTGTAACCCAATGATGGGTGGGACTCTTTTTAAAAAAAATCAGACATATATAGTTTTTTCTAACTATGATACTTGCTTATATATATATATATATATGTTTATATTAACATTAATTCCTAAAAATATAATATTTGATACTAAATTGTACTCCATTTCATCTTGTGGTGATTTTAAGTCAAATACATTATAAGTTTTCATGAACATATGATACCACCAAAATCGAGTATAATGAAACCATATTATAGTATATCAATATAGAAAAATCGTTAAATTGGTGAATTAAAAATTAATAAATTCATTTGAAAACTCTTTATATGTTTTAGATAAATAAAATATATTTATAAATCTATACACAATATATCGTTGTCTATTTATATGGTTCTAAAATATTTCTCCCCACATAAATAGTTTTTTTTTTGAGAAAATGACGTAAATAATTTTTTCCCCGTCTAGAATATTTAATTTATTAGAGAAATATATTTTTAAATTTAATAATTTCCTAACTTTTTAAGGATTATTTTTTATATTTTAAAAAATATATAATTTTCATTGAATAGTTAAAATAATATTTCTTTTACGGACTTCTCGTTTCAAGCGTATAAAAATTTAAATATTTTATAGTATTTCTAAAAAAAATAAAATTATATATACTAAATTATAAATAATACAATTATGGCCTTTATAATTTATATTATTTTTTATTTTTTCATAAAAATTTATTATATATAATGAAAAAAATTGAATTTTTTTTTCCTTGTCAAGTTTCTCATGTTTAATAAAATATTATATAATTCCATTTATATGAATTGAATTTTATAAAATGTATTTTATACTTAGAATAAAAATTTCTTATTTTTTATCCCACATTCATTTATTCTTAATGAATAATAATAACCTCATTTATTTTACAGAATGGATAAATTTGAAATGATCTTACCTTAGGTTAAACTAATATATGCAGCTATGTGTTACAATTAAACATGTGTATGGCATACTAAAAAAATATTTAACAAAAATAATATCCTTCCTTCTATCTATTTTGATTTATGTTTATTGGTTATGATGTAATATTATTTTAATATTTTATAAAATTATCTATTTTTCCACCCATCCTCTTAAAAAGTGTACCCCATACATTAACATCTCTACACCACGTTGATAAATTTATCTTGACTAACTACTTCCCAATTAAATTACGAAATTCTATAAACATGGATTCTAGGTGATGGTTTTCCTAAAATACTATACTAGTTATCCTTCATGAATGTCTTAATTGATGTAAACCAAATGATAGGTAATCATCTTACCCAGCCTATTTCTAATCATTTATTATTATTTATCCGATAATAACTTGTATTCATCATAATATAATAAAATCAATATACTAAATATATTAAAATCTTTTTAATATTATGTTACCCCAATTATTCAACCTCTATCCATTATTCTTTTCATATAATTTTTCCATAACCTTTTTAAAATTTATACCTTATATTAACTTTATTCTTATTTTATTTAGTCATTTTCCATTCGAAATATTCAAAGAGATCATTTAATTGAATTTTAATTTAGGATAGCATACATTTATATTACTTATTCATTACATGAAATCTATTTCATGTATACAATCCCAAATATTACATCAAATGGTTTATAGTTGTAATGAAAATATGTTTATGAAGACTGTTTATTTTTAATGTGGTACCAAACACATCAAATTTCTACTTGTTATGATATATGATGAATTTTTTACTATATTATGGTAATAAATAAATATATTATGATTGTCTGAATGATGATCGTATAATAATATATCCTTCAATGAAATTGTTAATTATGGATATCTCGTTAAAAAATGGGGTCTTTAATGGGTATTAATCCAATATAAATAGGGGACTCCAACCAATGTTATAATAATAAGAGTGAACCCAAACTAAGGATATTAGAGAACATGGGGTGAATCAAATAGAATATGATAATATATGTAGTGAACATTGACTTAGTAAATTATTTTCTATAATTCACAGAATGGAACAATATTCTATCTTATATCAATGTTATGATATCACAGATCATGTTATTTGATTACTTTATGATTCAAATATTATAATACTATATGATAAATTCATTGAATCCATATTTTTATTTATTATTTGTTAATAATGGTATTAAATTTTTAGGTTCATGTTAACATAACATTAGGTTGATGTTATTCTTATGTGAATATTAATATATACCTTGATTACCCTTTCTAATCATATAATATCAGCTTATCATATGTTTCCATTCCATATGAGGTGAAGAATGGTTTTATGAACGATATTTAATATAATTTTAATAGTTATAAATAATGTAGTGGGAGATTACATATATTTTAAGGAAACACTATTTTTTAATTCAATGTTCCATTGATACTAAACTTATATGATTATTTAATGTTTAATAATGATATATATTCGAATATTCAGTTAATAATATTTAAAAATTTTGATTAAATATTATGGATATCTAGATTTCTTACTCATGTATGGTTTCATTTCCATAAAAAATTTGGAATATAAAACTTTTATGAGAACCCTTGGGGTAATCAAATGCATAAGCTAATTTCGTATCACCATTTAAATAAAGTAATGTTGTTTTACAAGATTAAAATTGATGTTTGGATACTATAAGTGGATGTGTTTTGATGAAAATAAAAATAAGATAAATAACAATAAAATTAGTTTATCGTGTATATTTTAGCCATAATTCCAGTGTATGGTGAGTTTGCACTTATTGCAGACTTGTTTGGACACTCATTGGGTATATGATGCGGATATTTTACATAATTATTTCAATACCATTTTGACGTATATGAATAAATAATGATCTTGTAATACCTTGTTTAAAGATAATGTGTCATATTTTGAAAATATGGTTTCAATATTTAAAAATCCAATAATTTTTTTTTCATGATTATGTGGCTTCCCACTATAGTAATGTTTTCTCAAAAATTGTATTTATTTTTTGATATGGTATTGATGTAGGAATGATGAAAATGATGTGGTAATATATATGATAAAATATATATGTACCTACATGATTTTAGTTTTATAAATTAATGTATATCTTGAAATGAATTATTTAATGTAAACTCATATCAATAATGATAATATATTGGACTAGTAGTAAAAACCCCTAATGTAATAATGAAAAAAGTTGATGAATATGTCACTTCTATTATTAATATTTCTTGAAATAAATTTATGGAGAGTATAATTTTTCTACCTATATTTGAATATGAATTTGTAATAGGTATTTCCTATATTTCATAAAAATATCATATCAATTTCTATTGAAGGTATGTTTTCATTTTATATTTTGATCCAATAATTTATCATATAACAGTGTGATCATTAATACGAAAACCTCATCAAATTTATTAGTATTGAAACATAATAAAAACTAGTTTTTATGTCATTTGATTTGGGATAATCTCATCATTGAAGATAATACTATTATACAGCCGAGTTTTAAATATTTTCTTGTAGATAATCGATGTCTTTCATCGAATCATCAAGTAATGTTTTCTATAGAAATAATAAATATTATAAAACATATTGAATTACTCAATATTGAATTTCCAAATAAGATTAATTAATTGAATTAGTTCATCAATTAGAATTATGACAATAAATTCTTTCATAATAGACTGTCAGTTTTCAATGCAACTGTTATGTTTCTTAATAATAAATAAGGATCAATGTAAATCTATCTCTATTATCATAAACATAAAAAAGTTTATCATAAATAATAAGTTCTTAATTCAATGTATTAATGATTTTTTTGATAAATATATGGGAGCCCAATATTTTTACTTCATTTTTCACCAACAGTGTAATTTTCATCTGTGGTTAAAAATCCATGTAATACCAAATAAATCCTTCCATAAATGGTATAAATAATATGAATTTATTGTGATTCAATTTGGACTTTTTATTACCCATATATTATTTAATCTAATTATTTTAGTCCTTATATATTATATTCATTTGTCTGGGGAAGTTTTTATATATGATATTTTTATAAACATCAATATAATATAATATCATAATGATCTGTTGAGTATTGTACTAGATGTAATACATAAGGATAATATATATGAAAATTTTATTTTTAATTACTCATATATATCATTTCATTTCTGAGATATATAATATTATGTGAAGGTATATGAGTGGATCAATTAATGATTTATGTTATTGATAATTGCCCCATAAAAACTATTATGTCCGATATATATAGTGTTCTTAGTTTGGATGTATTTTTATATGATTGTTGTTTAATTTCACATGTATCCCTGATCCTATAATTATGTTAACATATATGGATGAATTTTCTATCGGAAATTTCAATATTAGTATAATTTCATGGATATAAACAGATGGTTACTCCAAAAAGAATTTCCTCCACTAACTTGAAGTGGAGAAGGATTCAGGATTTCTATTCATGCAACGATAAAGGGAACATGAATCACTCCAATATAGAATGATATCATGATATTTTATACGTCATGATATTTAATGTTTACTAATAAAATGAACATAAATCATGATCTGGGGGTCAATATGGTAATTATTTAATAAATTATAAGGGGAAATATCTTGTTATAGAAATTGTGTACCACACATACCGATCCTATAATCTTATTGAATATTTTCTCTCAAAAATAGCAAAATATTTTCCAATGATGATGGGTTTGGTTGATTAAGGATTATGAAAACTCAATAAATTACAATTATTGGAGATAAAAAATTGTGTCATAATATATGAGTCATATGGTTTATGGAAACATATGTATGATGAATATCACAAGAAATCCATAATTATTGTATTTGTAAAATATATACCTTGAAATAATAGATGAAGGGGATTAATCTTATCTGTATAAAATCATTAACTAAATATATAACCATTTGAAGATTAAATTGAAATAGAAAAATGACTTTTAGATAAAAAACAAAGTTATTAGTGTTCATGTGTTCAGTATTGTTTGTGATGTAATGATAAGTTCCAGTAACCTCTTATGAGTTCTAACCATAATAGATTAGAAGACTGATATATTTGACAAATATCATTTTTCATCATTCTATATTTATCAAGGAATATAAACATGTGTAGAGATATGAATGATAATTATATATGGGGGACCATGAAGAGAGATGTATTAGAGTATTTATCATTGAATATGGTATTTTAGCTTGTTATGAAATAGATATTGATTTATTTGAAGATATTATATCCATTAAATATAAAATAATGTAAATAGGAAATCATCCGTATATATTTTTTCATCACACTCCCCAAAATGAATAAAGGGTATCATTGTATATGTATTTTATTCGTCTCCTTATAATGTAATCAAAATATATTGATATTAGATTATATTTAAATTTTTACAAGTATATTTAGAATTTATATTATGTAAGGGGTATGGTTTCTTGTAGTACACCATTCCATTTTTTTATTGGGATATGGTGATTAACTCAATGTATAAAAGAATCATTCATCATGCTCTTGTTAAAGAGTTTAGTTTTAGAACATATTAATATCCTATGATAGTTTTTATGTTTAAAGAAACCATCATGGACTGGATGATATTCTATTGTATATTTCAGTTAATTTCATGGGTTTTTCAGATCAACACCTTCACCTATTAATCTTTTATTAAACCTGTAGCTTTTACTTAGTCATTTAGATGGGTCCTTATGAATACATAAATATAAGGATGCATGGAACTCAAATATGTCTAAATTATGTTATATAACAAAATATATTTTGTCTTTCATATTCTCTGTTAATTTCTATGAATGTTACTACCATTTAGCAGTGCATCATGTCATCTCATTATTGATGTATATTTTATGATTAAATCATCAATGAAATCTTAAATTTGATGTTGGAGAGAAATTATTACTATTAATTTATCTCTTAATGAAGGTTACATGATTAATCATGTATGGAATCAAATTCCATTAATATAATTAATTTTTTATGATTCTCAATTGAGTATAAATGTTATTTGTAGATTTGTTATTCAATCAAACATGTATCATGTTCGAGATGTGTTCAATGTATCTATCCTGGAAAAATAAATACATGATCTAAAACATCTACTAAACAATGTGGTATTACCATTGGATCTTGATCATTAAAATGATGATAAACTTCATGAAATGACCAATCATAGTGATACAGATCTATAGAAGAAGACTACTCACCTGGATATGGTTCCCTAGATGAAACAAAAGTTTTATGAAAATACATGAAAACTCGAGGATGTGATAAAAATTGATATAATCTTTTTTTGAATCACATTTAAAAAATTTAAATTGGGGGATTTCGTTGAAGGTGGCTAAAATGTAACAATTTAATATTTAATGATCGATTTTTCAAACTAAAATGAATTTCATTAACGGCATTAAATACATGAAAATCTCAATTAAAAATAATATACAATATAGTATACCATTATAATCTACACATTAAATTAGTAAAGTGAATATGAATAAACCCA
This sequence comes from Viscum album, assembly GCA_963277665.1. Taxonomy (NCBI): domain Eukaryota; kingdom Viridiplantae; phylum Streptophyta; class Magnoliopsida; order Santalales; family Viscaceae; genus Viscum; species Viscum album. Next base: position 11,678,423 of record OY728151.1, on the reverse strand, counting down.
TTATTACTATTATCTAAAATGGTTTTAGATATATAAATATATTTATGAATAAAAATACATATTTAGTAAATTATTTATTTGATTCAATAATACATTTTTCACATAAATGTTTTCCATTTCTTTTTTAATATAGTAAAATTAATTTTTTCTAAATTAGGAAAAATTATTTAATAAAATTATGTTTAATTCTTAAATATAATATCAGCATATTCTTACATTTATTTTTTTATAATTTTATTAAAATATTTATTTTTCATCGAATACAGAATAATAGAATTTTTTTTGAAAATTTTCTTTTTATCCAATTATATACACTGTTCCATTTTAATTTAAAATGTTTTAAAAACTAAAATATTTTACTAATATAAATAATATTCAATTTCAAGTTATTATAATTGATTTTATGTTTTATTTTGGTAAAAAAAATCATACATATAAAACAATTTTTATAAACAAGACATGTATTCATCAAATTTTTCATGAGTATTTATAAATTAAATTTTGTCACATCTGTGAATTTAATTTTAAAAATATGATCTCCATTTTTGGAATCAATATTTTAGTAAAATATAATGAGGCAATATTAATTTTTTTTAATAAATAGTAAAAATATTTTGTCCACGTAAATTTTAAGACACATTTACTAGTGGTTTAAACAAAATATAAAATGCTAACCTAGATAACTAGAATTTTCAAAAACATATTGTCTTGAAATAAATATACCCCATCCGATTCAAAATTAAAATTTATATCAATTTGTAATTATTTTTCATTATTTTGAAATAATTATATTATAATTAGTTATGATATTAAAAGTGTAAATTCTCCCAAACTTATAATATGACACCCATTTGTTAGAAAATTTAAACCACATTAAGATATATATCCCACAAAACATAACGAATTATGTTTGAAACATCATTTTCTATGAATTAATGTAAATTTTAGTTTTAGTATACGCCTATAATGATCCATTTGGAAGGGTCTATAAGAGGCCAATAGAATGGGAGTTTTTCATCTTTAATGAAATCATTAAAATAATTTCGTATTCTACTTATGATAAATATTTTAAATTCTTAAATATATTATATGATAAGTTTCCTAGAAAAATATAATTTTTATTATGATTATTTTACCCCATTTCTTCACCCTATTTTCTATAAAATGGAATGTGAATGCATCATTCTTCCATACTTTTAGACTACCACCTCTATATATGGTTATAATTCATTTTCCATCACCATATTCCATGGATGGGTTTTATGATGGGATTAATTTGTATATATTATAATGATGAAATAATTATTCTGATATATTTATAATACTATAAATTACTTCTAACCTTATCTATATGGGAAAATTATTGTGTCACTCATGCATACGTGTGCACTACCACTGCTTCAAACTGATTTGACTAATATTTCATTTACACTATTTATATATGGTAATAATGATAGATTTTTAAAATATATGTTATATATACTATATAATTTTAATTATTCATAGGTGAATTATTTTTAATTACTTTTTCATTTCGTCAATAGAAATTTGAGAACAACAATCATGCATACATACCACAAAAGAATATCGATAAACATTGTAAATAATTATTTTATATCAAAATTCTATTGATTATTTTATAAATGTAATGTATATATATTATATTTATATCAATATTAAAATTAATTTCAGGATATATCCATGATCAATGTACCTTGATCATAACTACAAAACTAAAATTTTAATTAAAAAATGAAACCACTAACACCCCAAAAACAATGATTTTGCAAAATTATTTTAAATAAATGCAGTATAAATGGTTTATATGAATACCATAAGATATTTTGTTTATATATATGATTATTTTAAAAAATATTTTTTATGTTTTAATTTAGTATACTTGATGATAGAGCTCTATCGACTAAAATGTAATTAGATTTATTGAATGTTCGTCTCACATTTATTTGATTGAGACACATTCCACATTCACCAAATGATTCTTTTACATTGTGTAAATAATTGCCACTAACATGATTTAATATGATTCACATGATAATATTATAAATATATATATATCCATATAAGGATCTTTATTTCTACTATGTTTGTTTCAAAAGTTACCAAATATTTATTGAATTTATATTAAAATATATTTTTTTATATATATTAATTATGATTTAAATTATCTTGATGAAATTTTATAAACTATATATAAAGAATAAAATGAATTTTATTATATTATTTTTATTTATATTGATTACAATTTTACTTTATTTTTTATAACCTAAAAACTCAATTGAATGGAATATTATTTATATGGAAAATAGACATTCCTTCTCTCTTTTCTCAAGAATACATTATATTATTTATCCATGATTTCAAAAAAATTTATACAAATCTCTTATTAAATCCTTATATAATATTTTACTGAGGTTATAATTTTTTAAAAATGTTTGAAATGAATTATTTATGAAATTTTTCAATCGTGTTACTATTGACTTTTTACTGAAAATGTGGAAAGATTATTTTTTTCACAGAATACAAGAATAGAATTTTTGAGTTTTTTGACAAATAAATTATACCTATAATTCATTAAAAATTTTAAATGTTTCCAATGAATAAATTTTGTATAATTTTTTTGAAAATTAAATATTTTCAATAATTATTTAAAAAATAAAGTTTGTGTTTTCCTCAAAAATATTTAAAGGGAAATTTTCAAATAAATATGATATATATTAACATCCATTGATGATACTAGGAATTTATTGGGTATATTAGTTGAGGTTATAATCGTTTTTATTTTCCAAGATGGATAATTATTATAAGGAATTAAAGACTACGAAACCGTTTTATTTTTCATTATTTATGGTATGATGATATCATGAAATGCCTATGAAACTGCTTTCCATTTCCCATATTATTATATAAGAGGAAAATTTTATTTTGATTTTCCATTTATATGAATGTATTATGATATTTAATGGGTTGGTATGGAATAATATAATTCTCCAATGCATTGGGTAAAGTCAGAAAGCAAATGAGATAGTAAGGACGAGATTAGGAAGTTAACCGATTTAATTAAGGGACCATGTCTCCTAATATATTCATGTATGTGAAACATTACTTAGTATATTATGAAATGGGTAAAAACAAAAATATTATATGATTTTATATGATGTGATTTTTTATTATGGTAATGATTCTATAAAATTATTTGTATGACTGAAACGTCCATCTTATACCAATGTCTTCACTAATTGATCATGATCATTGATTCCACTATGATTCATGTATTATGAAATATAAATAATTATTACATTACTAAAGAGTATTATATATTATATGTTGTGTGTGGTTTTAAAATCATATTCTATACATCACAAACAATTATCCTCATGTTCGGTTTATGTGAACATTGATACCTACCTTGTTTAAACATACTAAGCATCTCAACATATCCTCGCATTTATTTAATTTTCAGTCATTATGATGAAAGGGTTAATATATGATATGTCTATGAAGGTTTTTAGATATGAGAAACATAGTGGGGGTATTATGTAGATCTATAATTAACATTTTAAATGTGTATCTATGTTTTGAAGAAATCTAGACCTATAGAAAATTTTGTATGGAACCAAATGATAAGAATATTAATATTAATATAATATTATTTAATATATATATACACACACACATATGAATACTCAATATATTTAAATTATTGGTAATGTAATAAATGGTTTTCAATTTGTTATAATCAATATAATTCACTTTTAGGTTCATATGACTAGGTGGTATTTAGATTTGATCGTGGTTGGGAAGATGATGTGGTGATGGTGGGAAGGGGATTGGAGTAATGACATTGTTACGTGATTTGAAAATCTTGTGAATGATCTATGTATTAGTTGATTTATTGGTGTTTTATGATTTTTCTTTTCATTATTCATCACATATTGTTTATTTAGTGGCGGAAATCCCAATATAAAAAAACAATATTGAGATGGATTTTCAATATTTGATAGAAATTAAAAAATTATTTATAATTTTTGGGTTCTTTTAATATTGTTATATAATTTTAGTTTTTCATATTACTTTGATAAATTTATAATAATTTAAATGGGATTTTTACAGGGATGGTTTTAAATAGAATAAATTAAAATTCTGGTTTGTGATATGGGACATCGAATTTCAATAATATTGTCTAAATTGGAAAATTTATTTTAGAAATGATCTTATATAGTGATACAATATTTTTATATTATGCCCCTAAAATTATTGGATGGGTTTATTTTCGAAAATATTTCATTTAGAAAAGTTTTCCTTTCTATAAATTTCGTACATATTTTTATTATACACATCCTTCTAAGATCATTGATTTAATATTATAATTTTTTTAGTTTAATAATGATCCTTAAATTAATGAACAAATTATCACCCCTCTATAATTATTTTATATATTTTCAAAGATGAAACATGGGAGATCTAGAAACCTATAGTTTGGGTACATGATATTGTTCATTGGAGTTATGATTGAAATTAAGGGATAACTCTTTCATTCCATTTGTTATTATTTTTTCTACATTATGTAATATTAGTATGAAGTGAGGAATATTAAATATTAAATATGTATATGGTGGATTTTATTGTTGGATCATATCTCACAACCGTAATTATAGTTCTGAAGTTAATTTCTCATATAAATTTCCATTATACCCCCAATTTTAATCGACACCTCATAGCTAAATAAAGTTGGTAATTTGGAGTCATATTTTTTTTACTATTAGTAATGTTTATTAATAGTTGATTGGTGGTTGTGGGACATAATATATTTTCTAAATAATTTGAAATAAAAAAAATTATTCACACTAAATTTTTAAATATTAACTAATATAACCCAAATTTAAATTTTACTAATATATTAATTTAGAATGATTTATTTCATTTGAATGACAAATTTATTTGTTATTTATGTATAATTATTTTAATTTTGTGGATTCGGGGTAGAAAAATAATGTAAATATTCAATATCGCCAAAGTAGTTTTTAAAAATATAATTTTATAAGTTCAACTAATTTATAAAATATTGTCCATATAATTATGTAATCATTGAAATTTTTAATCAATTTAAAATATAAAAAAATACATATGTTTTCTTCCTCAGGATCTCTAAAACGACTATGTGTATACCTATTAAAATCAGAAAATATTAAAAAAATTATCTCAAGATCAAGTAGATTTTATAAGACCATATTTTTCTAGATTTATGAACAAGAAAATTTAGGTGATGGTAATTATATTGGTATATATTTTTGTATCGTGATGTTTTTTACATTTAAAACCTTTAATAACTAATTGTTTTTAGTTTCTATAATTATAGAATAGGTCCATGGATTGATAGTTCAGGTATAAAATGATTCTTTTCATTTTTAATACTCTTATGCCACAATATAACATCATCTACTATATCATTAAAACATTTAAAAGTTATTATTATTATTATTAAATATAATATAATATATTCTTTCAATTTTAATTTCATAAAAGTAGTGTTATTAATAAAAACTATTTGTTATCTTAAAATATAAAATAAAATATTTCTTGAAAAAATTATGAAATAAATACTAATTTTTTTTTATTCATTTAATATTCTTTAATATTGAAATTAGAATTGTATCAAATGTGTCTACATCATTGAATACTATGATCTGGAATTTTTTATTACCATTGAATATAGAAGAACCTATAACGAATTCATTATAATATTTAATATTTCATAGATCACCATTCATATAGGTTATGTATCCATTATCTATATAGCTTGTGTTTATGAATAATTTATTTAGTATTTCTTAAAACTAATGTAGAAATAATATATATTTGTACATATTCTGTCTTGGGTCTTATTGGATAACTAAATGTGTTATTAGCTACCCAAATAGATTTCATACATTTATTAATGAGTAAAATTCATTATGAATTATTTGTAAAAAAGATTCAGTTTAACCTTTATATAGATTAAATCTAAAAATTTAGTAATTAACATAATCAACCATCATATAAAATAAAAAACTACTAACTATTTATTCATGACCATTTATACATTTAGTAAAAAATTTCATATATTATATATATTATTATTTCCAAAAATTATTTTAGGATTATATGGTTTTTTCATAATCATTTTCTAATCATACATACCATTACGATGATAAAACTATGATAAATATTCATTTTAACTAAGAAATTTTTTTATATTTTTATTCTTTGTCTGGGATTATTTTAATTCACAATAAATCTTTTCTCAAGATGATAAGAAGTATTTATAAATATATTAACTCCATTATTACTCCATTCAAATTTTTTTTTCTTCTATAGTCATATCATTTATTAGATAATTGTATTTTTTTCCCCATTTCTTATTAATTGAAGGAAAATCATTAATACTAGAATTTTCAAATATAAATATAATCATTATTTTAATTAATTTTTCATTTTATACATCTAGATTGATATTTTTTGGTTCATCACATAATTTCTAATTATAACTTGACTCAATGATTTTATGATTTCAATAATATGGAATCAATTTCTCTTTTTATTTATTATTTTACTGATATTATACTTCTAATTAATCATATAATTCATCCACACCTAGGTTATATTTCAGTAATATCTTATTTTCATTCGATATATTTTTTAAAAATGAATCTTTAAAGACTATTTAAATATGTGAAAAAAATATAATCAATAATAACCTCACATATATTTATGTCTATTAAGAATAGTTAATATAATGTCTTATATTCAGAATAAATTCATCAGTATTATTCTTTTTTAAAAATCCCTCTGGTCATTATTGATTACCTTTATATCATTTTATAATTAATTAATTTCATAATTTGATTTTCATCAAGAAAATATAACATAAATATAACATTTCCATCGACTAATTAAAAATTATTTCTAAATAGTAATTAGTTTTATTTGTAACTGTTATTTTTTCCATTTTATCATTCCTTTAAAGCATCCTCTTGTTATATTTATAATTTTTAATTTGGATGTGAATAACCGTGGTCAATTTATCAATCTAAATATTTTAACTAATCCTTATGTTATAATCAAAAAGAATTGTTTGACAGATTTATAATATATTTAAACTCGATCATCATAGAATTTTTATTATCTAAAATTTTATTTTGATCTATTTCATACTAAACTTGTGATCCAATGAGTTGATAAAAATTATACCCCAAAAATTTCTTGTTCTCATTTATTTTAATCTGTGTTTCATTATTTTTTTTATAAAGACGCAGTAACACCTCTTTATTTGTTGTACTATTTTCAAAATCGTAACCATGTACATTCATACCATTTATGATGATCATAAATCTGAGAAAACATTGTTTTTATGGTTTATCTTCAACTATTATATTATCATTGTATTCTATAAATTCCATAAATATTATTTCACTTTTATGATAACCCAATACATAGTGTGAAACATGTACCCTTTAATTGTTGTAGTATTTTCAAAATCTTAACGATGTTCATTCAAATAATTTATTATGCTCATAAATCTCAGAATTTTTTTTTCTAATTTATCTTCAATAATTATTTGATCTCATAATTCAATAAGTTCCATAAATATTATTTCTCTTTTATAATTATCCAATACATGGTGTGAAACGTTTTATCTTCCATACATGACATATTTTTTATTTCATGATGAGATATGGAGAACTCTTATCAAAAAAATAGAAATGTTTAATATATTCATTACTTCTTAATTGAAAAATTACATTAACACATTATTCTGCATTAGTGAATTAGGATTGACTCAAGATGGTTGTATAGTTTCAATTTTATCATCTACTAGTTTATACCAAGCAATTTTATGTATACCTCCAATGATGCTTTCTAATAAATGTAATATTTTTATTGAAATATTTTTCTCTTTGGGAATCCATAAATCATTTAAATGAATTATTTTCATCGAAAAACATATCTTCTTACCTTATATTAATATTTTTAGAGTACACATGTTATACAAATAGAAATATAATAAATAACCCATATATCAAAGAGTTATTAGATTTGATACAAAATATTATCCATTGATGAGATATGTAAAATAATATAGAGGGTGAATATAAATTCATTAAAATTTATTAATAACAAATAAAAAGTGATCAATATCAATGTATAATCACATGAAAATTTAGATTCTATCGTTTAAAGAATTCATCATAATTTAATAATTTTCTAATTCCTTTATGTTTTGGAAATATAAAAATATTGAACACCATGTTTTAAATATAGACATATTAGAATGATCAAATATTTATTATTCACTTTAATATTCTTCTAGAGAGAAATAATACTCTCTAGAACCCATAATATAGAAAGGATGTTATATCCATTTATAATGTCAAGTCTTTTTCTCCACATGAAGAACAAGGATGAAAAAAAGATAACACTATTTGGATATAAGAACAAAAATTATTATATAACCTTTCAATACAGTCGCATCATGTTTGGTTTATCTTCCGTGAATGAGTTAATAAAAAAACTATTAGTTCTTCTTATTTTGAGAATCCCAAATTAGTGAATTCAAAAAAATGATAATGAAATTAATATAGAAAATAAATCATGGTCAGAAATGGATAACCGAATTTCATTAATAATGACTCAAAATTTATCATTGAGAAATTTATTAATATAGATATACAAGGTTTATTACTGATAATGTTGTCAATATTATTGATACATATGTCATGGTATCAAATAGAATATTTATTAGACTGAAAATTCATATGTCAAATTTTTTATAGGTTTTCTCATATATTATATCACTTCTAAATATATTTATTCATTTTTCAAAATTTTACCATTAAAAAATTTAATAAAAAATACTACCCACTTCAATATATTTTAGATATTATTCATCATTTTATTTTTCGAAAATATAATCATAGTATTACAAACCTGAAATAATAGTATTATATAATAATATCATTAAATATTTGAGAGTATATAATACATACCATGAAAACTATTCCACACATAAATAATCATTGAATAATTATAAAATATTATTATTTAATTATTTGTTTAATACATATATTAAAAATTATTATGGTGGATTAATTGATCTGAATAATCTTGAAGATGAGACATTTCAACCCATATTCCTCATTATGGTTCCTTGAGCCACTTGGACACAAATCCTAAAGTGGTCATCCCTATATTCTATTGATTTAGGGCTACCAATGATGTTCAATAATATGGAAGAGGGAGTGAATATATCTGTATTTATAATGACCCAACAAGTGTGAAACATTCCAATACCCCAAGTTGGTTAGCAACATTACCTCATGTTTGCCTCCCCCTATACTACAGACTACCGACTAGTTAAAAGATTCTAATATATTTCCCAAGGAGACTATTCCATCTTCATCAATGTCTAAAAACTAGAGAAATAAGTAAACAATATCCCTATGAATGAACAAATAACCATAAAAATACTATTATGACTTGATGAATAAAATAGTAATACAATATCCTAAAAATAGTAAATATGTCATGCCCTATAGAAGTCATGTGTCAAAGGTAAAAATAATAATGACACTGAAATGTCCCAAGATTGTACCGATACCAATTCTCGATAAAAAATCCACACTCTATCAAAAATTAGTAATCTTACATTTGACAGTTACCATTATCCTATCTTGTAAACCTGAAGTCTATTAGGGTACTCATCTAGATGATAGAGTATGGTTTGAGTACAACATATTAGATCATAAGGGGAAATTATATATACATTTTTCTACCAGTTTTTTAAGTATTATTCATAGTTCATCACAATTACTCATCAAGTATGTGTTGTTTATTACATGATATAACTATTTATGGTTTCAAATAAAAAACTAGATAAATAGGCCTAAAACAAACATTACATGTAATGAAACTCCATTATATAATGTGCAGATGATTTTCAATTAATAATGGAATGTTGTGATGGATGATATGAAGAGTTCTTGTTGTCATGACATTAACAATGTTATTCAACAATACACTCCATTTAACATTTGAATTCAATTACCGCGTGATAGATAAAGACTTGAGGAAGAGTCATATAGTGTTTGTGACATATACACATTGTGAAATGAGTCATTGATTCAAATCTCTAAATTAGTTTCACATAAGATTCTTATATAATCAAAATTCATGGAAGTTAACTCAATACGGAATTACACAACATGAAATAGCATTAAATATTGTGTAATTTCATGAATACTTACCTACATTAGGTGGACCACTGGTATAAGGTAGGGAAAACATTATATTTTAAATGGTTTTCCCTCATTCCCACTTGATTTTCCTTCCAATCATTCTCCCACGACACTATGTTCATCGGGTTTATTCATTTTTTTATTACCAATTTCCCAATCATTGATTTTAGAAGTTTTAGCCATGTTTATTGCATCACCAATACCATGCTATGCTAATTCGTCAAGTTGAACTCCAATCTATGTGAAAATTTACAATGCATGTTCTTGTTCATATTTTTATGTAAAAATATTATTTTATTATACTTGATTCAATGATTAAATTTCATATTCTCAATTTCATATATGTTAATAATTTAATGAAAACCCTTACATGTTTTTAATCAATTAATTTCAATCTTTGGTCACACATTAACTATTTTTCAAATTTCTTATATAGTTGTGATCGATTCTACCAATAGTATCCAAACTGGGTACAGTAACGATCGAGAGTAAGGGAATTGAATCTAATTAATCTATAATTTCTTACATGTTAATGGTAAAGAATTGTAATCATATTATATAAAAATTTTCAATACAAAAAATTTATGCGACCTTGACAATGTGATATTTGAAAGAATGACCCTATTATTGTTGGAGTAGAATGGGCCATGTCCACTAGCCTATGATACATTATATTTTGGATGCCAGTATTAATGCATCAGTGTTAGAGCTATTATTGGAGAAATTAATATGTTTCTCTGGGAATGATCTGGTTAGATTGACCATATCCAACTAGTGACCTCTACCTGTTTCACAGCCTAGAAATTATTATCGTACCATGTTAGAATTAAAGATCAACATGTCTCTAGAAACCTGAAATTTTTCCTGATCTTCTTTTTATCTATTATATTTATCCATTAATCTCATATATTTTTAATTTTCCAAAAATCAACCATCATGAAAGTCTCATACCCAATAGGTTTCTAAGCGTAGTTCCTACTAGCCAATCCATGATACTTACAGGAATGAATTGACACAACCACTATACTATCAAATTATTGATATGTAGTTTGGGAAAAATAAATTTATTTTGACTGATGTCTTAGAAAATTAAACAATGCATGTAGGGACATCCAATTTTTAGGCCACTACTGGGTACTAAAAATAATAATTCTTACAAATAAAATCCACATCAAATATTGTGTGATTACCTCACCCTTTACCCATTAAACATTAATTTTAAATTACATTTTCATTTAAACATTATTATTCCATTATTCTCATTGAAATTTAGTGCATGATTCAGGGCCCCCTTACTCAACAATGGATCCTAAACATAGACAAATATCTATCATTAGAGCTTGAAATTAGTTGGAATATCTTTGAACTCCATCATTCAAAATTGAAATATTGCAGCAATCCTCTAGGTCTAAATCAAACAAACCCACAAATAATGAAACCTACCATTAATGGATTGTATCATGGGATTTAATATTGAATAATCATGTATTACTGATATCCATAAATCCATGGTTCTATCCCAAGTATTTTACTCCCCCTTTATAGGAACATACTTATGAAATCAAGGTCGGACTCATACATATTATCTATATTATGGACCAATTTAATGAGTTTCAAAATGAAGACCACGAGAAGAATATTTCGATCATAATGGATGTTTACGAACCCATTCGCAACTCCAGAGTATCTTCTAATTCTATTTAATCTCGAGTATTCCCATTTTACCTATGGTATTGAGCCATTGATTAGAAGATAAACCAATCTTTGGAGTCCATCACTACATGGGATGATTTTGCTAGTAAAATTATAGATAAGTAATTCCTGCCAATCTATACGTGGAAATTGCATAATGAGATCCATAATTTCATTCAGACATATAGAGAATCATAATGGGAAGCATTTGATTATTTAACACAAGTTACCTTAAATTTCTGGCTTCATGGAATTGGTAAATGGATTTGACTATAGAAAAATTATCAAGGCCTAAAAGTATACTATATCACTGTTATTTATATAGTCACTGATGGAGGGTTAATTGTCAAAATGATCAGGGAATTTCAAGTAATTGTTGATGAAGAATCTTAAAATGATGGTTGGTGGAGGGGTGTTCATGAAGAACCAAATAATGGGACCCATAAAGTTGAATAGAACCCTTGTCTAGCATAATATGTTAATTCCATGACCATGTAGATGAAATAATTCTAACTACTAATTGTATCACTGACCCCTCCTTCTCCATCCATGGAAATTAATTCATCATAAATGTGTGATGGCCAACACATTTTTCACAAATTTATTTTTTGTGTAGACAAAAAAATCTAATATTGTAATTATGTTAATTATAATAAAAAAAACTATTTCGATTTCCACAATAATAATTCCCACAATGTCTTGTTCAAAAAACCAATAAAAATGATGGTTATTTCCAAACAAGATGGGGTCAAGAACCATTTAGATATTTAGGAAAACTAATATATATTGATGAATCTTATTCCAAGACCACTATAGCAAGAAACCCTACAAACATTCCCTCGTAGAAGAAAAAAAATTTAACCAGTCCCACCAATACCTCCACAACTAACATACATCTTCAATCACAATTTTAACATATACTGTCATTATTTCATAAAATGGAAGATCAGAGGATGACCACTCATGAGACGAAAATGAAAAATAAAAAGTCAGCACTATGTAACCATGAGAATAAAATGGGATAGATCTAAATTACCTTGTGAGAAATAATCTTAGGATCTATAGATGGTGACATAGAGAATCACCCAACAAGAGAGGAAAGTAAAGTAGTTCTGAGAAGTTAAAAATTACTAGATTTTCAACAACTATATGTTTGAGAAAGATAAAAGATGAGAAACCAATAAGGTAGACGATGATAATAGATGAATAAATGATGATAAAAAATAAATCACACCAAGAAACTCCTTAGGATGTTCCACATTCAACTAGATACTTTAGAAGAGAGAGTCCCAAGGAAAAGACTATATAGCTCCACCACCCTATAAGACTCCTCTCCATTTTCAAAAAAGATGAAGGAAAGTAAAAATCGAGCAGTAATAGAAGAAATTATTGGAAATGATCATGTAACTACACATCAACATTCCTTTTGTGGAATAATTCGCTCAAATTTTTACATTTGAAATTTTGTTAAATAACTAATATGAATCAAATGAAAAAATGAAGACCACAGAGTAATCTCATTGAATAAAGTTTCTCTACTATTGATCAAAATAAAAATCAAAAAAACATTGATACCGTGAGATTTTTTCAATCACATGGACCATAGGGGAATGTAACATTGGAAGAGAATTTTGTGATTTAAAATCCAACATCAACCTCATGCAAATAATGTATTCCAAAAGATGGGACTCTAAGAACTAAATACAACCAGTGTATCACTCGAATTGGACAACCGATTAGAAAAATACCCCTGAAAATTCATGAGGTTATCTTAGTTGAAGTCGACAAGTTTATTTTCCCATATAAGATTCATATTTTTGATATGTAAGATGAAGGATATGGTCTTATCATCTTAGTGAAACCATTACAAGATTCTTGAAATGAATTGAATTGTGTAAATAATGTAAGTCAACAACATTATGTAGGTGACGAACAAGTCATGTTTGACTATGAAAATGCATCTAAATAACTATATTATTGTTTTAACTGCCATTCAATCATTTTCACAGATAAAATGGAAGGGTACATAATTACTAATGAGGTGAATGATGAAATGTTAACTGAAAGTGATAGTGAATGTGTCTTTGATGAATTAAACTAAATATAACCTTCTATAAGGGACAACATACATCCTTTCATACCCTCAATTTTTCTGAAATTGAATCTAGAACGAAACCCCCCCCAGTACACTCATGTATTTTTTTAGGGAGATAACTAAATCAGTACCAGTTCACATTAAATTTGATCTATCCCAATCATAGGAAAAAAATTTGATGATGTCATAAAAATCTATATGTAATAATTTTAAATTGTATTAGTTAACATTAACCTAATAATCACATAATTATTCACCCATAAAATATCATTTGAGGAAGGAGAAAAACCAAAATTTCAACTATTGGGGCCACTCACATCACCAATGATTGAAATTGTTAAGAAGTACTAAAAATTCTAGATATTAAAATATTTTTTAAATTAAGGATACTGAGAGGGTGAGCTCATAATAGGTAGTTCTTATGAAATTTGGCCTCATTGTAGAAATGGATGATGGATATTAATTGATCTCAATGTTCTCCATTACTGGTTAGAGTGCACGAGTGGACTAAATAAATCAAAATGTTGAATACATGAAAAAACATTAACAGTTGACTTTCATGGGTTATATATTGGAGAGACTGGAAAGAAATGAATTTTATTGTTTCCTGGATGGATATTTAGGATTCAATCAAATAACGGTTAACCTATATGATTATTCAAAAAAAAAATTCACATGACAATTTGGTACATTATCCTACAGGTTCATGGTGTTCAGTATGTGTAATTCACAAATGATAATTCCATGGTTCTTGAAACATATATTACATGACATTATATAATATTTCGTAGAACCTTTCATGGAAGAATTTTCCAAATATGGATGATATTTAGAGATATACAAAAGAAATATTGAGATAGTCCTACAATAATTTAAATATAATTTTTTTTAAATCAGTAGAAACGCTACATTAGAGTTCAATGAGACATATTGATCACACATAAAATTCCAATGGATGTTATGGAATTTTATCCTACCAAAATAAATGAGATATATGATTTACCTATCCACAAAATATTTAATAGAATAAAAATGATTTTTAGGACAATCTGGCTTATATCAGTGATTAATCATTAAATTTGTTATATTTTCTCCCATCTTCATCACCTTTTATCCTGGTAATCTCATTTTTAGTGGAATAAATAATTTTATACAGAATTCAACATATTAAAGAATGTCCTAGGGGTGTCTCTAATAATCATTTCATGTGATATGAGAAAAAATTGATTTGATGTTCAATTCCAAATACATTATTGATGGAAATGTCTTAGGATAGTGAGTAGGTCACATATTATATACCATATACTATGATAGTCACACACATATAGTTCCAAACATGGGAATTATTCAAACAAAGAGAAATATATTTTATCATTAAAATATTGTTTTGATAAGTTTTTCTTCTATATGGATTTCTCCAAAGTGGATTTTCACACTAGTTATGGTGCCTTATAATATTTAATGAGGAAAATGATACAAATCAAAGATTAATATGGTTGACCCTATTAATTCATGTGTTATTCATTTTCATCAAATATAATAGGAGAATAAAAATATTTTTTTCCCATCATTTATCTCAACTACCACTGCCACATATTAGAGTTGATGAAGATCCCAACATTGAAGTGGAATTTACTGATGAAAACCATTCATCTTAAATACGAAATCCTAGATGTGGTATTATTATTCTAAATGTATTATATGTATTAGTAACCTAGACCATACATTTATTACCAGCAATGGAGAATATTACCAGCCTAACATTCACACTAAAAATTTTGATAAACCACTAATTTTCAAGCAAAGATATGGTGGTTTATTATATCTCTTCTTTCCTGAGTAAGAAATTAGAAATGTATTAAATAGGTATCATACATCTACAATAGGAGTAAATCATGTACATGATTATAACATGGTGAAAATTCTTCTATGTGGATTTACCTCTCCAATTATCCACCCATTTTCTAGACATTATAGTCTTCATTTTTAGTAATAGAAACGAACATGCAACATAATGAAGGGAATGAAATAACTCAATGAACTATAATTAGAATTAAAATATTCAATGAATGGGAGATATAATACATGGTTCCATTTCCTAATTAACATTGAAAAACAAATATCTTGGTTGATGTTTAATATGTTTTCAAATAAAAAGAAGTTGAATCTATAACCACTGACACCACAGAGGTGGTCCACAATGTCTTATAGAAAATTGATTTTTAAGGACTCTATTTTCCTAGACTAATCATTATATAATAAGGAAAAAATTTCATTAATTATTATTTCAAATGATTTCAAAAAAATAGTATTCATTATAACATAAGAACTCCATTCCACCCTTACTAATGAAATAATTTGAATTGTCAAATTGTGAAATAAAAAAAACATCAACATAGGTCGACATGAAAGTTTTATGAAATTAAATGATTTAATAAGGGTACATTGAACTGAATAAAAAATAGTAATTAGAACCAAAACATTCTATTTGATATATGGGAAGCCCGGTCATTTTCATGTAGAACTATAGAATCACTCGTATTGGGAAATTAAAAAAAAATCAATATAGCTTTTCAAATTGTTGGTGAAGCAAGGATGCTGCGATTGAATGAATTATATGATATTATAAAGGATGATTATGGAAATTTAATGATATTTAATAAAAATAATATAAATGTAATGACTAACACATTGCGAGACACAAATTTATTATAGTGATTAAGGAATTTTTTACCTAACACCACCATAATATTTTTCCCTGGGAAGCTCAAATCAATATAGTCAATACAGTTTATAGTCGTTCAAGTATTTTCCTAGAGGATGATTGAGATTCAAAGAGCAGTAAAACCAACATAAAATGTCATTTAAAAAGGGTAACAAATATTTCATGAAACCCTCAATGAGTAGTCTGTCAATATTTTGAAATATATATAAGAATCAAAGCATAAATCTCACATTGGTAAATTGAGACCTAAATGTAAGACGACCAAAATTAAGAAACTGTAGTCCATAATAGAATATAATAATCTTTAGGATAGATTATTACTTATCAAGTGGAAAAGATTAGGTTTTGGTCTTAATATGGGAAGTAAAATCAAATTAGATCTCATATAACAATAACTGAAAATGTGTATTCTAATGATAAAAAATTCCCTGAAATTTTCCAATACATTATATGAAACGTATTTACACGTCAGGTATTTCGCAAATAAATGTTTTATAAATTGTTTGTGAACCTAGTTTTCATTAAAATTATCCCCTTCCTTCCTTGACATGCACATATGACCACCTCCCTGTTTAAAAAAACTTCTCCCTCACCCGAACCTCCCTCTCCCTCATACTCCTATTTATACCCCTCAATTCATTTAACCATTTTCCTACAAGAAAATGTAATGATAGTGAAACATTCACCTCTTTATTCCATGACCATGTGTTATGAACCATGTTAGTTTATGTTAACACGAGGTTGTTCAACTCCAGTACCGAGACCACCTTAAGAAGATTCACCCTCCATTTCCTTTGTATCCCCCAATGACGTCACTTCTCTAGATGAGACCGAAAATTCCTGTAATGAGTTTTATGATGATAGAAACCATCATCTTCACTATATAGTCAAATTTTTAAACCCACAACATCATGGGGAACTCAACCATTTATAAGTGAATCCAATTCTATCCAATATAACCATCGATATGTCCATCCATGTGTGCCTATATATCTGGAAAGAGGTCATACAAATATGTGAGAAGCTCGATATTTCATCCACAATTTCGGTACAAGAGGAAACATATTGGGGGATATTTCTAGAGTTTATTTCAACATTTTCAAATTTAGTAGTTTACATCCTTTTTAGATTATTCATACCACCTCATTAGCTTTCCTTTGTGAAATCCTTCATTGGCCTTATGATTTATACAGAGGATTTTTCCATATCACATGTATTCCCAACACTAAAGATTAATCTCATGAAGTCTGATTCAATGAGGATATGGTATATCTTTTCTCATGACTCCAATCACGAACCTAGGATAACTAATTTCCCCTATCCATGAGGCCCATAATTCTGTATCCTACACAATTCCATAGAAACTGCCTGGTTAGCCCGAACTGACTCTCAAATTTGATTTAGTTAGTTGGATTTACATGAACTTCTGTCATCAATAATTCTCCCAACTATCAACATGGAATCTAAGTTTTCATTTTATTATGTATACCATACTCATAGGATATGATTAAAATTTATGGGGAGATGTTTCCTTAAACATCTAGCCCATTATGTCAGCATTTTGGACACCACCCTACCACTCACCACTCTAATTCACATGGAGTCCAATGACATTAATATGCTACACAGTATGATACTACTTATCAAAGATGATGATACCTACTGATGGGAACCTAATGTCACTGAGTCTTTTCATGAATATTTTGGAGAATATGAAGTATACACCTCACCACTTGAAGTCCCCACCTCCACCCCAGGATCCATATCATCATCCCCACCACGACCCATCCCCATTTTCCTCCCTCTATAATAACCTATCCTACTAATTCTTCTACACCATAATATTCATTTAATATCTAGTGAATGAACCACTACATCTAGGTTAATATTCTCAAGATCACCCAACACCAACTTATCCATTTCACCTAGTATTCCTAGTTCACTACCCCTTCATAACCATCCCCATTTTTTTGATGGACCCACTTTATCTACCACTCCTTCCACATCCACCACCTTGACCAATTTCCTATCAATGCCAACAGATATTTCTACCATGCATGAATATCATGAGGATATTACTTTTATGGTCATGTGATATGCATCCACCCAATCCCCTAAGGTATCATTCTTTGATCCACCCACTAGACCCATGACCACACTATTTATTGATACCTCCCCACCACCCACCACTCAAATATGCAACATATAATGACCCGAACATTTGAATAAATCTGGTTTCCTAATTTTGTGTGTTATTTTATACACAAAAAAACTATTTCATTTGATAACATGAGTATAATTAAAATGAGACTATTGGGTTTTGACTGTTATATGATCGTTGGTCAATATGACCACTGGAAACTAAATTTTTTATTATTGTCTCTAAATACAAGTGATCATGGTTAATTAATATAGAAATGAGATTTCATGGCCTCACCCAATAGTCTTGGACCGATCGAAGCCCATCTAGCAGAACATGGGAAGGAGGTAGCACCACTGGGCTTTGCTCTGGACCAAACCCAAGCCAAACTTCATCATGTGAAGCTAGAACGGAATCGCCTTCTCGAGAAGTTCAAACGGATAGAAATTACTACTCGTGGGATGTTGGCCGAGCCACCCTCATATTATCGCATCTTAGCACACCCTACACTTAGGTCCTATACTGGTGTGATAAGGGCTTATGTAAGGAAACCGTAACTGCCTTTTGTAATCCTTTGTTTTAAATAAAAAATTTGATTTCATCTTATGATGGATTTTATGGATTTTCAAATGACTGAATATATATAGTATACATATTTTTGATAAATTTTAGAAAAAGGATATTTTAAAAATGTTTATGTAACCTCAAATAATTAAAAAAAATTGTAATGATTTTCTAAAAATGGTCTTCTATAATTATGTTCAGTAAGAAATGTAGAGTCTAATAAGCTTAATATAATTTTTTATGAATAGTAAATTATGAATACTGATTTTATGTTTATGATTAGTAACGTGGCCAAATGGGTTAGCAATCTCACTTAAAGAAATTATTAATATATTCTAGCCACCTTGATTAAGTAATGAACTTCAATAAAATGGTTAAATAACGGTTTCATAAATTATTAGTCAAGTATTAGTTTTTCAGGTGAATAATGTTTTTTAATTAAAAACTAAATTAAAAATATTTAGAAAAATATTTTTATAAAATGGATTTCATTTTTTAACTCAGATCATCGTCATTATGCTAAGGTAATTTTTTGGAGATTTTTCGAAAAAAATGAAATTTCGGTGAATAGAGTATTTATTTAAAAATTAAATTAAATTTTTTTAGAAATTTATTTTTATAAAATGGAGTTCATTTTTAAAAGCATAGCATTGATGTTTTGTTAAGGTGAAATTTTGGGATTTTTCTGAGAAAAAGTTGAATTTTCAATGAATAGTAAAAATGCAGTTTTAGGGTTTCGATATGTTTAATGACATCGTAACTGTTTCATGATGATGCCATGAGATATTTTAAGGGTTTTGCGACCAAAGGTGATGCCTTATTGTATGGGGGACCCCATGTGGCCTAACTCCATTGAAAATACTATGGGAGAGCCCATGGTTTTGAGAAAACAACTTGTGAGGTGTCCATTGGCCATTGATGCCTTGTCCCCTCACATTCCCTATAAATACCCACCCTTTAATCCTTTATTTTCCACTCCCAACTCTCCCCCAACAAAGATATGGTCTCATTACCTCCCAAGGATTCCTCTCAAGATTCCCTCAAGCCCTCAAGGTCCTAACATTTGAGTTTTAAGAGTTACGTTTTAAGGTAAGGGATCCTACCTCTCTCTTTCTTTTCAAGTAATCTATTTTATGTCATTTCTTTTATGCTCCATGATCCTATGTTGGAGGATGTTCTTTTATATTCCTCTAACTGAACTTTTCATTTTCATATGATGATATACCCCGTCTTTCTCTCATCATTTCATTTTATGAATGTTAAAGTGGCGCCGTTAGGCTGCTGAATTTTTAAGGGACATTTTCACCCTTCTCGTTTTTAAGATCAATTTTCATGTCAATAATTTCTTGTTCCTTTTTATTATGTTGGGGTATGATCTATAAATCTATCATAATGATATTTTATGTTCATATGATGAGATACCCTACTTTATCTCTTAAATTCAGTATTTTGATGTTTTAAGTGGTGCCGTTGGGCTGCTGAATTTTTAAGGGATTCTTTCACCCTTCTCATTTTAAGGTTCTACTTTCATGTCAAGTCTTTGATGTTCCTTTTTATTATGTTGGGGTATGATCTCTAAATCTATAATACTAATCAATTATGGTTATATGATGAGAGACCCTATTTTATCTCGTCAATTCATTTTTTTTGCAGTTTAAGTGACGTCGTTAGGCTGTTGAATTTTTATAAGAGAAATATTATTTTTGTCTTCCTTTCATGTTCTTCATTTCAAATGATATGTCTTTAAAATTTCATTACAATGTTCTTAAATCCTATATATTCTGTTACTCTACTGTTTTATGGGTCATTTATGAATGTTTGGCTCATTTCCCCTCTCTTTTCAATGTTTTATAAAACCCTGAAACATAGCCGTTATGCTTCAGAATTTCTGTCTCAAAATGTCTCTCTCTTTTTCTAATGTTCTTTTATTTTATTAACTGAATACTAAAATCCCTATATTTTATAGGTGTATTCACATATATAACAAGTTGTTCTATTTTAAATTCTGGGATTTACATACATGAGACCTGATTTCCCTTTCCGTGGGTTTAAAGTGACATAAAGATCATGTCTTTAAAGCAGTTTTTAAAACGTTATGATTATGAAATGAAACCCATTCCTTTTATGATATATGGGTTTTTTTATGAAATTATTGATGAGGATATATGTGGATCATATGATAATAAATACATTTCAAGGGTGCGCCCTGATAGCGCTCCAATGCATTGGGTAAAGACTTAATCTCTATAGATGACCTTTAAAACTGATACCTTGGTGAATAACCATGGTAATTTTTAATGACACCTTGGGGATGGACCTTGGTGAAACGAAATGATTGTCAATATTAAATGTTGTAGCAAATAATTAAGTTATGAAATAAGTTATTTTTATTATGATATGCCTCATGATTTCTTTATCATACCTTAAAGTTCTTTTTCATGACATTATTAATGTATCTCATGTTCACATGTTAAATGTTTCCCTTGTTTCCATTACTGGGCCTTTTGCTCACCCTTTCCATTGATTTATGCCCCCAGGTTATGAGATGCTGTAATGAACCTAGGATGAACAAATGAAGAATCCTTTCAAGTGTTTAAGAAGAATGTTTTTTTCTCATGTAATAAGTTCCTGGTTTCCAAGACACTAAATCTTAAAGATCCTCGATTTTGTAAAATGTAATGAAATGTTATGTTATAAAAAGGCGGGTTGCTATAGTAGGTATCAAAGGATGGTTTAGTTATTTGTGGAAATTATGATATGAAAACATTAGGAATAAGCCTATAGAAAAGTTTATATATAGGAAATATTCCCGGTATTTTGGTGAGTATTGAGTGAGGGGTTGCCAAGAAAATACATCCCTATCTGGATACGCGCAGGTAGAGGCGGCTCTGGAACAGATGTACATAGGGTTTAAACCTGAAAACTCTTCTTTGAACTAGACTCAAATAGGATCTGGTACACGACAATGGGCCTTGCTGCACTCTTGGTTATGACACTCCCGGGGGATATGGTTTGGTAAATTCATAAGATTAGTATGAACCATTATTAAAGGAACAAAGATAAAATAAAATAAAGATTCACATAAGAATATATGATCATGGATAACCTAGATTGGAACCTAGGGGATCACATGTTTGGGTATACTTTCCTTCTACAAGTTTATCCATCTATGCTTAAAGTTTCCTTTTATTGATTATTGGGTAAGTTTTCATGCCCCTAATTGTACTTTCTTTTCATAGTTAATGGCGGGAAATGGAAGAACATGTCCCAACAACAAATGTGATAAGAAATGTGAGGATTCCCATATTAATATGATAGAGATGATTAGGGGATTAAATGATTATTATTATTTTGGAAGACTTTCACTATTCTGGGAACCATATTTGATCAAGTTAAATAGATTACTACGGTATTTTCTTTGAGGAGTAAAGGTTCACTTATATTTTGATGAATCGATGAATTTAAGGTGGACTTATAGTAATTTAGGTTACTTATGGAAATGATTAACCTATCTAGGGGAAAATTGTTTAGGTTACCTTCTTTTGTTATAAGGTGTTAGGATTGATTGATGTTGTTTGGAGATGAACGATGAAGTTTATTTTGGAAGACTATGTTATCAAATCCTTCTTGTATTTGGGTTTCAATCTTAGTTTGGTTTATTTTGAGGAATTCTAAGGACAATTACTCATGGAAAGGTCTATGATAAACATTGGGAAGTATAGTGGAATTATGAAGATTTAAAGAAGTTTCCCTTCCTATGGGATTCTTTCTTTTTGAATAGTTGTTTTATGTTACCCTTTCTATTTTTTGGGATAATAGAAGAAATAGATAGTTATTATTTGGTGGATTATGTGATTTTCTAGAAGAAGATTCTTGTGCTTTGATGAGACCAAGTAGGTTTGAATGCTCATCGTTTTGAGAAAAGATTAATTGTGGTAGAAACTTATTAAAGGATGAAACTCTAATTTACGGTAGGTATATTTCCTTATGTTTTTATTCTATGTAGTAAATAAATTCATAAAAATTATTAAAAGGAATGTAAAACAAAAATGTTGTTGGTTTATGTTTCCTAATGGGTAATCAAAGACCGTTTACACACATCATAATTTTGTGATTTTCTTGTGGTTATGTTTCTCCAAATAATGTATTCTATAGCTCTCCCTCATAACTTGACCCATTGTTTTTTCATCCATGTCCATGTTTTCCTACATGGAATCCTTGTATGGGTAAACTCGGGTGGCCTTTGTACTTCCTTTTCATTCTTTTAAAGTAATAGTGTTACAGACTCTTTTTCTGATGTGGTACATTCAATGAAATTTCAAAACCAAATTTTAAAAAATTGTGAGGATGCAATTTCATAAGGGGGAAGATTGTAACGACCTGAACATTTGAATAAATCTTGTTTCCTAATTTTGAGTGTTATTTTATACTCAACAAAATTGTTTCATTTGATAACATGAGTGTAATATAAACGAGACTGTTGGGTTTTGACTGTTATATGATCATTGGTCAATATGACCACTGGAAACTAAACATTTTCATTTTTGTCTCTAAATCCAAGAGATTTTGGTTAATTAATATAGAAATAAGATTCCATGGCCTCACCCAGTAGTCTTGGACCGATCGAAGCCTATCTAACAGAACTTGGGAAGGAGGTAGCAACACTAGGCTTTGCTCTGAACCAAACCCAAGCCGAACTTCATCATGTGAAGATAGAACAGAATCTCCTTCGTGAGAAGTTCAAACTGATAGAAATTACTACTCGTGCAATGTTGGCCGATCCACCCTCAGATTCTCTCACATTAGCGCACCTTACACTTAGGTCCTATGATGGTGTGATAAGGGTATATGTAAGGAGACTGTAACTGCCTTGTGTACTCATTTGTTTTAAATAAATATTTTGATTTCATCTTATGATGATGTTTACGAATATTCAAATGACCGGATATATATAGTATGCATATTTTTGATGAATTTTAGAAAAATTATATTTTAATAATGTTTATGTAAGTCTTAAATAATTAAAAATGTGTAATGATGTTCATAAAATGGTCTTTTACAATTATGTTCACTACGAAATTTAGAGTCTAATAAGATTAACATAATTTTTGATGAATAGTAATTTATGAATAGTGATTTTATGTTTAGGATTAGTAATGTGAACAAATGGATTAATAATCTCACTTAAAGAAAGTATTAATATAATCTAGGCATCTTGATTAAGTAATGTGATTCAATAAAATCGTTAAATGACGGTTTCATAAATTATTAGTCAAGTATTAGTTTTTCAGGTGAATAGTGTTTTTTAATTAAAAACTAAATTAAAAATATTTAGAAAATTATTTTTATAAAATTGATTTCAATTTTTAACTCAGAGCATAAATATTATGGTAAGGTAATTTTTGGAAATTTTTCTGAAAAAAATGAATTTTCGATGAATAGTGTATTTATTTAAAAATTAAATTAAAAATATTTAGAAAATTATTTTTATAAAATGGTGTACATTTTTGAAATCAGAGCATTGATATTTGGTTAAGGTGAAATTTTGGGTTTTTTCTGAGAAAGTTGAATTTTCAGTGAATAGTAAAAATGCAGTTTTAGTGTTTCAGTATGTTTAATGACATCATAACTGTTTCATGATTATTTCATGAGATATTTAAAGTTTTGGACGACCAAAGGTGATGTAGTATTGTATGGGGTCCCCATGTGGCCTAACTCCATCGAAAATACCATGGGATACCCATGGTTTTGAGAAAACCACGTGTGTGGTGTCCCTTGGCCATTAATGCCTTGTCCCCTCACATTACCCATAAATACCCACCCTATACTCCTTTAGTTTTCACTCCCAACTCTCACCCAACGAAGCTCTGGTCTCATTAATTCCCAAGGAGTCCTTTCAAGGTGACCTCAAGCCCTCAAGGTCCAAACCATTGAGTTTTAAGAGTTGCGTTTTAAGGTAAGGGATCCTACCTCTCTCTTTCTTTTCAAGTAATCTCTTTTATGTCATTTCATTTATGCTCCATGATCATATGTTGGAGTATGTCCTTTTATATTCCTCTTACTGAACTTTGCATGTTCATATTATGAGAAACCCCCTCTTTCTCTCATCATTTCATTTTAAGAATGTTCAAGTGGCGCCGTTAGGCAGCAGAATTGTTAAAGGAATCTTTCACCCTTCTCGTTTTCAAGATCTATTTTCATGTGAAGTCATTATTGTTCATTTTTATTATGTTGGTTTATGAACTCTAAATGTATAATAATTATCTTATACGTTCATATGTTGATAGATCCTATTTTATCTCTTCAGTTCAGTATTTTGATATTTTAAGTGGCGCCATTAGGCTGCTGAATTTTTAAGGGATTCTTTCACCCTTCTCATTTTCAAGTTCTACTTTCATGTCAAGTCTTTCAAGTTCCTTTTTATTATGTTGGGGTATGATATATAAATCTATCATACTGATATTTTATGTTCATATGATGAGAGAACCTATTTGATCTCGTCAATTCATTTTTGTTGAAGTTTAAGTGATGTCGTTAGGCTGCCGAATTTTCATAAGAGAAATATTACTTTTGTCTTCCTTTCATGTTCTTCATTTCATATGGTATGTCTTTAAAATTTCATTACCATGTTCTTAAATCATTTATATTCTGTTCCTCTACTGTTTTATGGGTCATTTAGGAATGTTTTACCCATGTCCCCTCTCTTTTCAATGTTTTCTAAAACCCCGATACATAGCTGTTATGCTGCAGAATTTCCGTCTCAAAACGTCTCTCTCTTTTTCTTATGTTATTTTATTTTATTACGTGAATACTAATATACCTCTCTTATATAGAGGTATTCACATATATACCAAGTTGTTCTATTTTAAATTCTGGGATTTACATACATGAGACCCGCTTTCCCTTTCCATGGGTTTAAAGTGACATAATGATCATGTGTTTAATGAAGTTTTTAAAACGTTATGATTATTAAATGAAACCCATTCTTTTTATGCTATATGTGTTGTTTATGAAATGATTGATGAGGATATATGTGGCTCATATGATAATAAAGACATGTCAAGGGTGCGCCCTGATAGCGCTCCAATGCATTGGGTAAAGACTTAATCTCTAGAGATGGCCTTTTAGACTAATACCTTGGTGAATAGACATGGTAATTTTTAATGACACCTTGGGGATGGACATTGGTGAAATGGAATTATTGTCAATATTAAATGTCGTAGCCACATCATCATGTTATGAAATACGTTATTTTTATTATGATACACCTCATGATTTCTTTCTCATGCCTTAATGTTCTTTTTCATGACTTTATTGATGTATCTCATATTCACATGTTAAATGTTACACTTGTTTCCCTTACTGGGCCTTTTGCTCACCCTTTCCTTTGATGTATTCTCCCAGGTTATGAGATGCTTTAATGAACCTAGGATAAACAAATAAAGATTCCTTTAAAGTGTTTAAGAATAATTTTTTTTTCTCATGTAATAAGTTCCTGGTTTCCAAGACACTAAACCTTAATGATCCTAAGTTTTGTAAAATGTAAAGAAATGTTATGTTATAAAAATGAGGGATTCTATACACCAACCCCATGAAACCATCATTCATATATAGCTAATCATCCAACCCTATCATCCATTATAATCGTTGAACTGGTAGGGAATTAATAGCCACAATCTATCAAGAGTTGAATTTAAATAAATTTATTTTTAATATTTTTTTTCCTTTTATAATACTATTACCTCCCCATATTTTTGTATACTACTAGGCCAATAATAATTTTTTACAATAATTATTTCCATATATGATTTTACCCTTGAAAATTTCATATATATTGGAGTATTTGTATTTTATATTGTACATGTAATATTTCTATATTATTTACACTTTTATAGTACTGATGTCTATCCCTAATCTTTCATATATGGTTATTGATGCACATATGCCAACAACTGTCCTTGATTGATGAATGAATCAGCACATGGTCGAGGATAAGTGCCATATTTAGGATAATTAACATGAGTTTTGGTCTAGTACCCAACCATAATATAATATTTTCATTAATAACCCTCCCACAGTACAACCACGGGAAGTGTAGATACTATCACATTATATGTCTGGGGGAGTTTTTCTTTAGTGTCGAATTCAATACACTAGATTTTATTCATGTTCCCATTTATCTATGAAAAATATTTCATTTTTAAACATGTTTTATACATGAAAATCATTATACCCAATTAAATAAATTTAAAAATTATTTTGGGAATGGTTTGAAATCCATATTTTTCCCCAGTTTAGATTTTTATAATGATTGCTAAATTTAGTAATTTAATTCAAATTTATTATTTTTGAAATTACACATAATTTAATTTTCACTTAGTTTAATACCTTTACTGATTTCCAATTTTCATTATGTACTTCAAATATAAATATGATTATGAGAATATAATTACATATTCTTTTCTCTACATATTTCTTTAGTGACACGTCAGACAAGTAAACCTATCAAAACATGCATTGAGTTATTATTGAAAAAATGACAAATAATTACAATATTAATTAAATTAATTAAAAATTTATTAAGCTACGGTATCATGATACCCACAATATATCATTTCTTTAGTAATTATAACGTTGACATGAATAACAACTTAGGATGTAGTTATTCATAATTGATAAGATCTTGACACCCATCTATTTTTATAATGCATGACATTAATTTAAATAGGTGTGGGGGATTTTACTATCCAATAGACATGGAATGATTCTAATATGAAGATTTATTATGTTTATTATCAAATTATTTAGTTTTGGGTCCATGTGTTTTTTGTGGTATTTATCATCCATCATTTTCCTCGAAAAAAATTAAACTAAAAGAATAGAATGATTGGGTTAGTTATTAGGAATTTTAAAAAACACAATTTCATGGCCAATGAATCCCCTAAATGATCAAATATGTTTAGGGGATGGATGTGAGATCTGGAATAGATATAAATTTTGAAAAAAAATAATGGAGCATATTATATTTTTGAACTCTAATGATATATATATGGACCAAACATTAGTTTTTTTGGAGAATAAACTTCTTTATATTTGGTTGATTCATTTAATTGACCTTCTTATGAAATTAATGCAATATAAATTAGGTATCACCCTCATTTTTATCTTTTATTTCACTATTTAAAAAAACTAAATATATCCTCAAAGGAATTAGAATCTAATTGATGATTCCCTGAGGAGTTATTTTGTAATTTTCCATATGACATAGAGATGAAAAAACAAATGAAATCATATTGTTTGGAACATATACTCAAGGTATGTGCATAAATATATTTTTGGTTTTATATGAATGATGAAAAAAATTCTCATTTGGAGTTAAATTGGAAATGGGTATATAATTCAATAAACAATTAATAAATTTTAAATAAAATACTATGAATTTTTTAATGAACATAGCTATGGGGAACGACTAATTTTCAATGAAGGGGTGATTTTGGATACTGATTTTTTTGACTTGATATTAATTTTATTTACATAAATATATTTAAAATCTCCATTTTTAAAAATATCATACCATTTAAAATCCATTCTATTATATTTTTTTCTTGAGGATAGTGAATTGTTAATGTGTGGAGTAATTTGATAAGATGAAATAATATCGACATATTTCTAGCATTCTGTATATGTATTTCCATTTTTGTACACAATATGTCACTATTTAAGTGTTGTTTAATTTATGAAATAGGTTTTCAATGTTTCAAATAAAAAAATATGTAAAATTACCATAAATTCCCATTATATATCGTGAAACCCCATTAGATGATGTCTAGATAATTTACATAGCATAAGGACAAGCCATGAAGGATGTTTTGAAGGCTTTTATGTAATGAAGCCATTACCCAAAGTGATTCTAAACTAAAAATCATGTACGATTTTAATTCAATTTATTATTTCATGACAAAGCCCATAAGAAGATACACATCTTGAGTTCCAAAAAAATGTCGTGAAAGGAGCCAATGTTCAAAATCTCTAAACAAGATTATCATGATATTCATGTATATTGGAAAATATCAAAAGTAATATCAATCCATAATTAAAAGAATTGAAACAACATTACACATCGTGTAATATACCAATTATTTACCTACTAGTATGTGGACCACATGTTGAAGGTAGACATAACATTTTATTATCACTTATTTTCTGTCATTTCCCTCGATTTTAGGTCGTCTAATTTTCTAAAACATCAATATAAATAAGGTTTATTGATTATTTTATGATTAACAGGTCCCTGATCATCAAATCTTGATTCATTATTAAACCTTTTAGAATCTCTATCATCATTATTTTTTCATTTTTCATTAGGTTTATCAATGATCTTCGAAATCATAATGCACTTGTTATCGGTATTATTTTAAATTATTCATTTGATTGGATTTTGTTTGATTAAATAATCATATTTCATAATCACAATTACATGTCCATTATTCACTAAATCCCAATTAGTTAGATTTTTTAATCATTCAATATCATTAACTTTTAGAGTGATAATTGTGTTTTCAATTTATTATATATTTTTGATCGATTCAACCATGAGTGGCTAAACATCATAGATTAGGGATCGAGAGAAAAATTTCATCACTATAATTAATATTTAATTCTAAACTATGTAATATTATGGTATATTATTTATATTAAATAAGAAAATTCACTCAAATTATTTTATGGGAATGTTTTCCATTGTATATTTGAATGAATTACCCTAATGTGACTGGTGTATAATTGGAAATTTCCAGAATCTTATGATATATTCTTTTTTTGAATCCATGATTAGTGCATCCCTGTTGAAACAATCCCTGGACCAAGGAACAACTGTCTCTTGGATAGGTGAATTTGTCTTGACCAATGCTAACTAGAATCCTCTACTTGAATCGTATCCTAGACCATAGGAACATACTAAGATAAAATAAAATATCATTATTTCTTCGAAAACCCATTATTGATCTTGATAATAATATTATTACTAATTAATATCCTTAAAACTCATAGATTTATCCCATTTCTAAAACCAAACCATCGTGAGAGGAAACATACCCAAAATGGTTATAATCAAAGTTCATAATAGCCAATACAAGATCCTCAATCAAGCAACCTCATACTACGACTATACTATTCCCTAGTAGAAAGTGTAGTTTGGGGAAAATATATCTTATATGACCATATCCCAGACTTATTAAACATTATGTTTTGTAATGTCATTAGGATACCACCAATAGTGTCTAAAAAATTACAATCAATAACAGAGTATGGAATTGAATATTTAATTAAATACAAGTGAGAAAATAATATGTTTTCTAATTCAGTTGTTCATTATAGAAAAATATAAAACCACAGGTTCTCTAGGACACATGAATGATCATTTACCGATTTTTCTTATATCATAGTTTAAACTATACACATGGGATATCACGTGGAGAATAAAAATTTATTATTTCCCATCAATTTCAATTATCAATAATTTAATTTAAATTGATATTATATCCACATGGAACTATAGTCCAATGATTAAATTTTGTTCCTAAAACTCTATGGATAGGACCCCATGGGTAATTTAAGCGTCAGGTAGTGTCATATAACATGTTTATCAATAAATCATACATTGTATTTTAATGAACTAGTATATTCCCCACAATTATTTATCACATTAAGGTATTTGGGATGGGACTTACATGTCTATCACCCCATGGGGATTTTAAGTATTAGTCCTTCTCTTATAACCAATTTATCAATGAATCAAAATAAATCAAAAATATCACATTTTACAAGGATATTCAACATTATCCATATTATTAAAATTTATCATCATGATATATAATTTCAACTATCAATTAAAAGGTGGATCATCAAATTAGTAACATAAAAAAATATGAAAATTCAAAAGTAATAAATTTATAAACATTTAATCATTTTAATTATTAAATGTTTATGATTAATAAACCTATCCCATAATTCCAATTATTTAACCAATTTAATTTCTATTAAATCATATACTTCAAAAATTCAATCAGTTAAACAAATTTAATCTCCCACATTCAGCAGATTTCATTATCACATGGAGATTTAATCAATCAGTTTTGGGTTTCGATTATTTAGTTAAAAATATATTTAGTAATATTAATGATTCTATTTACAATCGTGTAAATTGAAATTTAAAAATATGTACATGAATTTATATTTCATAACTATGCGATTTTAAATTTAGACATCATACCTCAAGATTGTTGATGAGTTTTTTCAAAATTTATATTCATTAATTGATATTGAAGGATTGAGAACACGATGAATGTAGAGGTATAGAACCAAAATACTACAATAAATATAAATAATATTATCATAAAAAAAAATTACACGTTTTAATGGAGGAAAATCAACATTCCAATGGATGAGAGAAATATGGGACAGGTGAAGGAAACAAATCTCGAATAGGTCACTTACTGGAAGTGGTTTAGATCAGTCATTGAAATATATTATTCTATGATATTTTTGTTCACAATGAAATTGTTTGTATTTTGGAGGACCATAAATAAATGGAAAAAAATTAGGGTTGATTCAATCGAATCTGGGTGAAAACCAGGGGGTTTAGAGTTATAAAATGTTTTCTCTGGGGATTAATTAATATTTTCATGGTTTCATTGTATGGGGGCGTGTTTTTAAAATAATTCCTTCTAACATTGTACCTCATGTAAGGGAATCAAATTTTCTACTAAGATGTCACATGGTTTGAAAAACCATGCTCCTACTATTAAATCTTCCTCTATCATTGTTTTGATGGTTTTATAGGGAATAACACATAGTTTTGGTAAACCGTGAACTAACTATGAAATACCCAAAACCGTCAAAAACATAAAAAATTCTCTTAAACACACCCACATAAAAAACAATGAATATATAAAAAATTAAGTAAAATGAGTACGTATAATAGATCTCAATACATCATCATAAAAGGTTGTGAACTTACAATCTCCGCACCTTATAATAGCTCATCCTCAACATATAATCCATTACATCTCAAAGAATACATTCTAATAAGATCATGCCGCTGATACAATATATTTTTTCCCTCTCCCATGTTTTCTTTTTAATATATCCATTATTCCACAATATATCATCACAACTATTTACCTCATATCATTATCATTTCAATCCATAACATGTATCAGATGCTCCAAAAAGGTTTCATCTATATTAATATCAACATATTCATCATAAATCTCAATTCAAGGGTTTTTAAATACAACCATTGTGGTGAAATAATGAAAATATCATTCATGGAATTGTTCCCATGTAGAAGTTCTAATCCAAATGCCATCAGCCCAATTCCCTCCAAAACCTCAAAAGGCACATCAATCCTGATCTCCAATATTCGTGTACCTCCAAATCCTAGGGTGAATCAATATTTGGGAAAATTGAAGGAAAACATGATCATCCACTATAGAACCAAGGATTCATCGATATCTATTACCATATGTCTTCGGTTTGTTCTGATCCATTTCCATAAATTTCTAAATTCGGTAAACATATTCCAATGTATCCAGGAAGAGACTTAGTCACAATATCTCTATGTCACCTTCTTTAATCCAATATAGAGGTGATATGAAATACCTACCATATAGTGCCTCATAGTGTTAGATTTGAATAGTTTCCTAAAACCCATTGTTATAGGAGAACTCGGAGAGTGCTATGTTATTTTCCTAAGAGCCACCAAATTCCACTACACATGCTTGTATAGTATCCTCAAGAATCTATATTGTACATTCTAACCTCACATAATTTAGTGGGTGGAATATCATACCCAACAAAACCTACTTAACAAGCACCTTATGTAGTTCAATAAAAATGTGTGATGTATGGCCTGATTCATGGTCTCAAAATTTATCTTGTGGGGCAACATTCAGATGGAATGTCACTGGATCATTCAAGTCTCCCAACTAATCCACTGATAATGTCTCCTTCATATTCTATAAATTAGCTACATTTAGGAGTTGATCTACCACCACCCAAATAGTAGAATTATTCCATTCATCATTGGGAGACCCACCATAAAATACATGGTCTGATTGTCCAACATCCATTCTATAATGGGAAATAGATTTAGTAAAATAGTGGGTCATTGATTATTTCACATCACTTGTTGAATGGTGTACCATTGTTTCATGTAATCTTTTATCTCCATTTTCATTCTGGCAACCAATATTGTCGTTGTAGGTCACAATACATTTCGGTCAAAACTAGATACACCTCCCACTACACTGCATGAAACATTTTGGTCATCTACTATCCAATACATGTATTCACAATAACTTGATTTATAACATAGGTGATATCATCTCCATCATGTCCTATTTTAGAAGGCTACTCCCCGCCTTCATGGAATTCTGTCAAAGCTAACCACTATGGAATCGTATAATACCATTCCCTGATTCATGTCCAATTTGAAGACTCTACTGAGAATAATATGAGAATCATCAATTACTAGCCCCGAATAACAACAAAATCCATATTATATAGAAAATTAATCATCATCAACTCATTAATAGACTTATAAACATTTAGTGTCAGGATTTTCATAATCAAATAATTGAAAAAAAGTTGCCATTATCAGGAATATATGCTAGTTCAAAATCAAATGACTGCATATACTCAATCAATATCAACTTCTGTATATTCATATCTCATTGTGAGAGGATATATATTATGATCATGTGATATCTATAGTTAGTAAAACATTCAACCAATAGATAATTACTCCAAATCATTAAATCATAAACTGATTTTGATATTTTGAGGTTAGGTGTAGTGTAGTTTCATTCATGTGACCTCAACTACAATAAACTATACACCACAATTCAATCTCCATAATTCAAAACATCTCGAATCATGATACCAGATGTGTCACAATAAACTATATAGTCCTTGCATATATCTGAAAGGATAAAACACGATGTATTAGCCACACTATACTCCAACTCATGGAATGAATTCTCACATGATAAAAAACATTCATACATTATTAACATCATGTTTAATATCAAAAGGGGTACTTCCATGTGAAAGAAATCCATGATAGACCATAGAAAATATCCATCAAATCCTAGAAAAATATGTATACTGGAATCATTCTTTGGTTGATCCCAATGACCCACTTCATGAACCTTCTATTTTTGAACTAAAACACATTCCTCTGAGATGATTAAAGCTAATAAGTGTACCTTATAGATCTGTAATAGACACTGAGATAACATGTAACATGTCTGCTACTCTCTTAATTTACTCAGTATGATGCCATATTTTGGTCAAGATCGTCATGAATCATAGAGTGTTCCATGATTTCATCCACAAATATTACCAAAAAACTAATCATTTTATAATGACCTATACTTTACATACATTTTTATTACTTAAAAATTGAAGAACACTTATTACAACATATAACAAAACCATGAGAGGACCGTATAGGTATAGTGTCTTTTGAAACTGGGAAACATAAACAACTGGTTCATAAAGCATCTACACTGTCTCCAATTTATTTCATCATATCTATAGTCCCTTTTGTCATATCTTACTTAATAACCTTATTCCTGACCTGTGGAAAGAAAACATACAAAAGGCTGAGTTCAAATTCTCAGTAAGGGTCAACAAAAGAAATATAAATCACATCATATTCATAAGAACATAACATTTTGGAAATCGTACCCTACAAAAGAGATCAAAATTACATCACATGGGATAAATCCTGGTAGTGAAATGTAATAACATTAATCATAACATAAAACATTAATAATTGTGTCATACACTCATAATCATATAGAATCATTTCTTATTAGTCAATAATCATTTCCAAGACTATATTAGTGGACAATGTCCATTTCTGAACCGAGTTCATTCCTCGTTTCACCACTGTTTCACTGAACCGGTTTAACATGCCGTTCCAGCAATGTTTATCTCATGAGATATAAAATCATTACCCAATGCATTGGAGGGTGATATAGGTCCCACCCATCTCATAATGATACCATTATTATGTGTGCAACAAAATCATAAACCATACATCATAGCATAACCCATGTAATAAAAATGGGATTCTTAAACATCATGACATCATAAAACAATTAATATAAGGTAAAGGAATTCATAAAAATAATTCCATCACAACATAACAAAATCAATGTAATAATTGGGATATAAACCTAACCCTTTATTATCTTAGATGGAAAATAATTTTGATAAAACACTTGAACTCCATTCCTGAGTAAAATATCCTCTCTACATCAAAAACACTTTTACTTTCTTAACATGTAATACAATTCTAAACTAAAAGAAGTTGATAAAAAAAACATGAAAACTAGTAAAGGAATATTCTTGGAAATAATTTTTTAAAAATTCATTCATTTCATTTAAGTTAAAAAAACATTCTTCACGTACTTTTGTTGGAAAAGTCAAAATGTACCTCGTACAAAAAACGACAAAAGATTCATTTCATATATTTTACTAAAAGCTCACCGAAGGGTAAAATTGGATTTAAACAATTGTAGGTGGATGGAAATACTATTACATATTGAGTAAACATGGATGTGGATGATAAAATACACCCCAGTAAATTCCAAAGTATAAACAATCTTGGATAAAAATGAGATTGTGATATTTCCCTTACCTTATGTCTGATTTGCTTCGTAAGTGTCCGAACCTCCTGTATAAAAATTTAAATAATGTCATTGACTTATTTAAGAATCATACTAATTGTTATGATATCATATATGGTCATATTATTAGATTATTATTAGTAATATTTCATTGTTACTTGTTATTCGGGTGTTTATTACTTTTTGTTCTTATGCGTGTTTTGTTGAATAAATTCTTATTCTACACTTTAGTTTATAGATAACTCATATACATAGTGTTATTAGTGTAATATATATCATATTAATTCATTAAATTAATTTTTATAATCATTATACAATGAAGATCATGTATAACGAGTTGCATCACATCGTGGAGACTGTATTCCGTACGCATGCATGAGCGATGATATCATTCCCATGATCGTGGAATTGTATTGGAGTGTATGTATACTATTTCAGAAAAAATATCAAATTACAATAATCATATATATTTAATATTTACACCATTATACCCATCCAAATAAGGTGGTGGTGGAAAATTGATTACACCACAGCGTGGAGACGGTATTCCGTATGTACGCACGCGGGGTGATTTCATTTTCCATAGGATCGATAGATGATGAAATAGGGTTGTTTCATACTTATAATAACATATAACTATATTATTGATACTGATGTTATTAATTAATAATTAAACAACTAAAGAAGAAGAATTGGAAAAAGAAATAAATTTGAAAGAATCGGTAACGAATATTACCTCTTCTTTGAAGCGCCTCTTGAGACCTCCTTTTAGGGCACTAAAATTGGCCTTTGAAGAAGACCATGACCTCCAAGATGTTTCTAGGGAATTGGAGAGGATATATTGGAAGGTTTTGTCTGAGCATTAAGGCTCAAAGTTGTGTGAGGATGAGAGGGAGGAGGTTCCCTTTTATAAGGGAGGAGAGGGGCACCTTTGGAAAAACTAAAAATATTATTTTATTATAAAGCCATATTCGGTTTTAAATAGCTCCAAATTAATTTATTTCGAAGATAAGGTGGGTATGGGTCGAAATCCTCTCATCCAGTAAAATTTTTACAAGTTTAGTTTACTATTTTAACCTTATCATTTAGATTTAACTTTATGTTAGATAATTTTACTTTTACCGTGTCTTTTTGTCTTCTTACATTATAAGGTTAATAAACTTACCATAACAAGCCAAACGAACCCCACATTGTTTATTATTAATATATAAAACTTTATCTAAGTCATTTGGCTGAACCATATATTTTTTAGGAATAAAATATCAATTAATAATATAATATTTGTTTTAAAAACTATTATATGTCAATTTTGACACTATTTGGTAATTGATTTTTGTGAAAATCATAGCATAATTATTAGTTCTAAAAAAGTTAATTTAATCCATACTAACATGTCATATTAACATATAAAGTTATTGGAATTCATAAAAAGTCTCAAATTACATTTATTTGGGTATTTATAACATCAATTATGTCAATATTTAATTAATAAGATAATTATTGCATCATCATTGTGTCATAAATAAATTAAATTATTTAAAGTCTAAAAATTATAAATAAAATATAATTATGTAGGATATCGTTTTATCTTTATAATTAATGTTTATTGTCGAATTTATCTTATGTATAAAACTATATTAAAAATTATTTACTTATTAAACTTTGATTCTAACTATTTTAACCCTTCTTTAAATAAATTAATAATAAATGTCCTAATCTAATAAATGGGGCCCTAAGTGGTCATATATTATTACTAAGGTTGTTTTTGGTCGAATTATACTTATCCAATTGAATTAGTACATGTGTTAGGGTAATTATAATATTATTTTACCCTTAGATACCCTATTTACTTTTAACTGTGGTAAAAAAACTAAAAGGTTACTATTCACCAAAATTTATTTTCATCTCATTGAACCACATTTTAGCCCTTGATATTACCCGTGTGTCTTAGATTTTTGAAATTCCACTCATAGAAGCGGTAAAATTAAGTTTTATGTAAATTTGAAAATTCTCCTATGAGGTGGGTAAAAGATGGTCAAAAGTTCAATAAAATTTTCATATATCTATAATTATTATAAAATGACTCTAATGAATTAATTTGAACTTATAAATATATTCTGTATCAATTTTGACCTACAATAAATTTAAATAAAATAAATAATTATTTAAATAAAAAGTCGGTTTTTAAATAGTAACAGAGCGTTTTAACTATTCATCAAAAATTGAAAGTTTTCAGAAAAATACCAAAATTTCACCCAAGGCTAATTTAGATATTACGAATTCAAAAATGAAGTCCATTTTGAAAAATAAAATTTACAAAATTTCAAAAAGTTGGTATTACTATTCATAACGGCTAGTTTTAATAATATTTTAATAGCATATCATTTCTTAGTGAAACTCAGTATTGCGTACGACGCAATCTATCGAGGAAGGTCGCAATTGCGTGTAAAGAAAGCCAAGCTAGTGTTTTGTGTAGTGAAAGATTCCTTTGATGATTTATATAACATAAAAACAAAATATTTCTCATAAATGTCTCGGGTGTTACATTCTAGCCCCCTTGAAATGAATTTCGCCCTTGAAATTCATCACTTGTAACAAACATATGAGGATACCTCTCCCTCATCATATCCACAAGATCCCATGTATCTTCTTATAATTTGTGGTTCCTCCATAAAAATTTCACCAACCGAGTGGTCTTGTTCCGTAGGACTTTTTCACTACGATCGAGAATCCTTATTGGTTGTTCTTCATAAGAAAGATCTTATTCCAGCGGTACAACTTCTGAGCTGAGTACATGTGAAGGATCAGGTATGTACATTCTCAGGAGAGATACATGGAACACATCGTGAACTTCAGAGAGATTTGGTGGAAGTTCCAATCGGTAAGCAACCTTCCCAACACGATCCAGTATTTCGAAAAGACCAATATATCTAGGGCTTAACTTTCCCTTCTTTCCAAATCTCATGACCCTCTTCCAGGGAGATATTCGTAAGAACACTTTATCACCCACTTCAAACTCTAGGTCTTTTCTTCAATTGTTGACATAACTTTTTTGTCAACTCTGAGCTGCTCTTATTTGTTGTTGAATAGATCTGACCTTTTCTGCCATCTCATCAACAAGATCAGGTCCTAATAGCTTTCTTTCCCCATGTTCATCCCAACAAGTTGGAGTCCTGTATTTCTTTCAATAGAGAGGTTCATAAGGAGCCATCTGAATACTAGAGTGAAAGCTATTATTATAAGAAATTTCCACCAAAGGTAGGTGTTGATCCCAACCACCTTTTAAATCCATAGAGCAAGATCTCAACATATCTTTTATAGTTTGAATTGTCCTCTTAGACTGACCGTCTGTATCAGGATGATAAGCAGAGCTGAAACTCAACTCTGTATCCAGAATATGCTGAAGACTTCGCCAGAACATCGAGGTAAATCTCAGATCCCGATCAGATATAATGGAATGTGGTACTCTATGCAATCTTACCACTTCCTCTACATATATCCTGGCAAGATGATCTAGAGAGAAATCCTCTCCAATAATAATGAAGTGTGCAAACTTGGTAAGACGATCAACAATGGCCTAGATAGCATTATTGCCTTTGAATGTTTTAGGAAGTCTAGTGACAATGTCCATAGTGATGTTTTCCCATTTCCATTCGAGTATGGGTAATGGTTGCAACATCTCCTTAGACTTCTATCTCTATGCTATAACTTGCTGACAAACCAAGAATTGAGAGACATATTCAACAACATCTCTTTTCATGCCATCCCAACAGAAGTACTCTTTCAGGTCCCTATGCATCTTCATGCTTCCAGGATGAATAGAGAATGAAGAACTATGATCCTCATCCAGCAGCTCCTTCTTTAATTCTGGGATGGGAGAAACACAAACCTGATTTTTGAACAGTATTATCCCATCACAATCAAGTTTGAATTCTGGAATATTTCTCACCTTCTTTTGTAACTCTATATCTTCTTTCGGTGACTCTTTAATCTTCACATGTATAGATGGTTTAACATTCATTTGAGAAAGATATGATTCCCCCTTCCATTATAATTCCAAGATCCATTCTTTGTAAATCCATAAATATTAGATCATTTGTGATTCTCATGATGGATAAGGTAGCGTGGTCTTGTCGACTTAATGCATCTGACACCATGTATGCTTTCCCAGGGTGGTAATTAATTGAGCAGTCGTAATCCTAAATCAGCTCTAACCATCTTCATTGGCGCATGTTCAGCTCGTTTTCTATGAAAATATACTTTAAAATTTTATGATCAGTATAAATATCACACCTTTCTCCATAAAGATAATGCCTCCAAATATTTAATGCAACGATTACCGCAGCTAACTCCAAATCATGAGTTGGTTAATTTTTCTCATGGATTTTCAACTGTCATGAGGCATAAGCTATCACCATATCATTCTGCATAAGAACACACCCCATCCCCTTCTTGGATGCATCACTGTATATCCCAAACCTTTTTCCACTACAAGGAAGTGTGAGTACAGGTGCGCTGCATAACCTTCTTTTCAACTCCTTGAAATTTTATTCACATTCCTCGGTCCAAAAAAACATAACTCCTTTCCGAGTCAACCTGGTGAGTGGATTAGATAATCTTGAAAAATCTTTCACAAAACGTCGATAATATCCAGCCAAACCAAGAAAACTTCGGATCTCAGTTACTGTTGTTGGTCTTGACCATTTTTCGATAACCTCTGTTCTTTCTGGATCCACATATATCCCCACTTTTGAGATTATGTGACCCAAAAATGCAACTTTTTTAAGACAAAATCCACACTTGGTAAATTTGGCATAAAGCTTCTCCTTTATTATGGTCTTCAATATAATTCTCAAGTGATCTTCATGTTCTTCCTTGATCTTTGAATATACAAGAATATAGTCTATAAAGACTACCACAAACTGATCAAGATAGTCTCTAAAGACTCTATTCATCAGATCCATGAAGATAGAAGGGGAATTATTAAGAACAAATGGAATCACTATAAATTCATAGTGTCCATACCTTGTACGGAAAGTCGTATTTGGTATATCCTCCCTTTTATCCCTTAATTGATGATACCTTGAACGAAGATCAATCTTGGAAAAGTATTGAGCTCCGCGTAGTTAGTCATATAAGTCATCAATGCACGGGAGAGGATATTTGTTCTTGATAGTGATCTTGTTATGTTCTCGATAATCAATGTAGAGTCTCATTGATCCATAATTTTTCTTAACAAACAGAGCAGTTGCTCCCCAAGGTGATGCACTAGGGCGTACGAATCCCTTATCAAGATTCTCTTGGAGTTGCTTCTTCAATTCCTGAAACTCAATTGGGTCCATTCAATAAGGTGTCTTTGATATATGCCAAGCACCAGGTATGAGTTCTATAGAAAACTCAACTTCACAATTTGATGGAAGTCCCAGCATTTCCTCCAGAAAGACATCATCAAACTCCCGTACAATGGGAATATTCTTAATCGTGAGTTTCCCAACAACCATTTGAGATAAATAACCTTAATTTAGTGGAATCAAGACCCATAAGACGGAAGAAATTTCTACTTGAAGGTTATGCTCATCCTTGCATCGATAGAACATCAAAGATTGATCTGGAATATGAAATGTGACTTCCATTCATTGGAAATTGATATGATCTCCATATAGATAAAGCCAATCCATGACAAGAATCACATAAAATTCCACTATAGGGAGGATCAAATGATTTTCAGGAAGCACATTCCCACAAACATCAATCAGAGAAGAATTATATACTTTTGATGCGACTGTTGTGCCATTAGGGGTTGTCACAGCTAACTCAATATCCAATTGTTGAGGTAATACAGTGATACCCATAAAAAATTATTCAGAAATAAAAGAGTGGGTGGATCCAGAATCAAATAAAAACATTTGATACTTTAGAGTGGATGGTAAGTGTACCTTCCACCACTTCATTATCGTACTCCAAATCGCTGATAGAAATTGCATGTGACTTTCCTTTGTCTTTATCCTTAAGAGTTTGTTGACGTCGACCATCATCATCAACCCTTGGATTTGGGCATTGATTGGAATAATTCCCCATCTCCTTGAACATGAAACATTAAAGTGTAGTAGGTTCATTAGGTGTATCCCTTCCTTTGTTTGCATCATTAGACATATTCTTCCCATTATTGCGGCATTCAAATGCCCGATGACCTTCCTCTCCACATTTGAAACATTTACTTGTCCCTTTAAGACAACTCCCTCCATGTTTCTTTCCACACATTGAGCATGAAGAAAAGATCATCTCCTTTTCAGTGTGCTCTTTAGATTTTCCTTT
The DNA here is from genome assembly GCA_963277665.1 of Viscum album. Classification (NCBI taxonomy): domain Eukaryota; kingdom Viridiplantae; phylum Streptophyta; class Magnoliopsida; order Santalales; family Viscaceae; genus Viscum; species Viscum album. The sequence continues at coordinate 11,635,900 of OY728151.1, read as the reverse complement.
GAATTACATTTTCATCTTCTCATCAAACCCATATGACTGATGGGTTACTCCAATCTCTATCTCAACTTTGAGAGCACATCAAACGATTTCCTCGTAGCTATTGGAGTCCCTTATGTCTAACGCCCTTCGAAGACTTGGTTTTAAGCCACTAAAGAATTGATCGACCTTACTCATAGGTTGGATAATAATACCAGAAGCATACCTAGAAAGTCTTGTAAAATTTTCTTCATAGGTACCAACAGATTCATAATCCTTTTGCATTATTTTAAGAAACTCATTCTCCATCTTTGTTCAGAGAATACGAGGGAAGTACTTATTGAAAAATAAGTTCTTGAACTCGTCCAATTCCATGGACTCAATTTCATATCATGGCCTCGTATTCTTGATAAGATTCCACCATTGATAAGCATCACCTTCCAAACGATACACTACTAAGATGACAATATCATGTTTAGAACATTGAGGAACTGAAAATATCTTTTCAGTAGTACTGATGCATTGTTCAGTAACTAATGGATCAGTAGACTCGCTGAATGAAGGTGGACGCTGTCTCATGAAGGATTCAATAGAATGTTGCTCCTTCCTTTGCTCATTTGGAAGTCCTGCATGATTTATATCTTGAGAAAGTTGTGTGAGCATGGCTACAGGATTTTTCATTCCATGTCCCATACCGTTTGGTTGCTCAGGGGGACAATCATTGCATTGCCTGTCGCATTCTGCATTAACACGGTTCCTTCAGGTTCCATCCATTGACTAAAACCAAGAAGAATAGTGTGAGAAACACTAATTATAATAGAAAAAACACATAATCAAGAATAAAATTTCACACTTAAGGTCTTATCATAGGTTTTTTATGGACATATTTAAAACACTACGATCGTGTTCTATGCTTATACTTAACCTTGGGGTTCTTACTAAGGCTTTCACATCCTAGTTTCCAAAGGATGACTATACCTTTCCTCTGATACCAACTATAACAACCGATACATTACATACATTTTTAGTACTCCAAAATTGAAGTACACTTATTACGACGTATAATAAAACCATGAAAGGACCGTATAGGTATAGTGTCATTAGAAACTGGGAAACATAAACAACCGGTTCATAAAGCGTCTGCACTGTCTCCCATTTATTTCATCATATTTATAGTCCCTTTTGGCATATCTTACTCAATAACCTTCATACTCACCTAGGGAAAGAAAACATACAAAAGGGTGAGATCAAATTCTCAATAAGGGTATACAAAAGAAATATCAATCACATCATGTTCATAAGAACATATCATTTTGGAAATCTGACCCTGCAAAAGAGATCAAAATTTCATAACATGGGATAAAGCAAGGCAGTGAAATGTAATCACAATAATCATAAATTAAAACATAAATATTTGTGGAATACACACATAATCATATAGAATCATTTATTATTAGTCAAGACTCATTTCCAACACTATCTTAGTGGAAAAAGTCCATTTCTGAACCGAGTTCATTCCTCATTTCAGTCCTGTTTCACTGAACTGGTTTAACCTGCCGTTCCAGCCATGTATATCTCATGAGATATAAAATCTTTACCCAATTCATTGGAGGGAGATATAGGTCCCACCCATATCATAATGATACCAATCTTATGTGTGCCACAAAATCATAAACCATACATCATAGCATAACCCATGTAATAAAAATGGGATTCTTAAACATCGTGACATCATAAAACAATTCATATAAGATAAAGGAATTCATAAAAATAATTCCATCAAAACATAATCAAATCAATTAATTAATATAGATAGAAACATAACCCTTTATTATCTTCGATGTAAAATAATTTATATAGAACACTTGAACTCCATTCTTGAGGAAAATATCCACTCTACTTCAAAAACACTTTTCCTTTCTTAACATGCCATACAATTCTAAAGTAAAAGATGTTGATTAAAAATAAACTTTAAAACATTTAATGGAAGCTTCATGGAAATAATGTTTTAAAAATCCATTCATTCCTTATAAGTTAAAAAACATTCTTCTCGTACTTTGGTCGAAAAAGTCAAAAAGTACCTCGTACGAAAAACGACAAAAGATTCCTTTCATATCTGTTACTAAAAACTCACCGAAGGGTAAAATTGGATTTAAAAAATCGTAGGTGGATGTAAATAATATTAAATATTGAGTAAACATGGATTTTGATGATAAAATAAACCATAGTAAATTCCAAAAGTATAAACAATCTCGGATAAAAATGAGATTGTGATATTTCCCTTACCTTAGGTCTGATTTGCTTCGTAAGTGTCCGAACCTTCTGTATAATGATTTCAATAATTTTATTGACTTATTCCAGAATCATAATCATTTTTATGATATCATATATGGTCATATTCTTAGTTTATTACTAGTAATATTTCATTGCTACTTGTTATTCGGGTGTTTATTACTTTTTGTTCTTATGTGTGTTTTGTCGAATAAATTCTTATTCTTCTCTTTAGGTTATAGATACCTCATTTCTAGAATGGTATTAGTGTAATATATATAATATTAATTAATTCAATTATTTTATATAATCATTTTTCAATGAATATCATGTATAACGAGTCGCATCACATCGTGGAGACGGTATTCCGTACGTACGCATGAGCGATGATATCATTCCCATGATCGTGGAATTGTATGGGAGTGTATGTATACTATTTCAGAATCAATATAACATTATAGTAATCATATATATTGATTATTTACACTATTATACCCATCTAAGTAAGGTGGTGGTGGAAAATAGATTACACCACGGCGTGGAGACGGTATTCTGTACGTACGCACGTGCAGTGATTTCATTTTCCGTAGGATGGATAGATGGTGAAATAGGGTTTTTTAATACTTATAATAACATATAATAATATTAGTGATACTGATGTTATTAATTAATAATGAAACAACTAAATAAGAAGAAGTTTAAGAAGAAATAAATTTGAAAGAATCAGTAACAGACATTAACTCTTCTTTGAAGTTCCCCTTTGAGACCTCCTTTTAGGGCACTAAAATAGGTCTCCGAAGAAGACCAAGACCTCTAGGATGTTTATAGGGAAGTGGAGAGGAGATATTGTCAGGGGTTGTCTGAGTTTCAAGGCTCAATGTGGTGTGAGGAAGAGATGGAGGAGGTGCCCTTTTATAAGGGAGGAGAGGGGCACCTTTGGAAAAACTAAAAATATTATTTTATTATAAAGCCATATTCGGTTTTAAATAGCTCCAAATTGAGTTATTTGGATGATAAGGTGGGGATGGGTCGAAATACTCTCATCCAATATAATTTGGACAATTTTAGTTTACTATTTTAACCTTATCATTTAGATTTAACTTTATGTTCGATAATTTTACTTTTACCGTGTGTTTTTGTGTTCTTACACTATAAGGTTAATAAAAATACCATAACAAGCCAAACGAAATCCAAGTTGTTTATTATTAATATATATATCCTTATCTATGTCATTTGGGCGAACCATAGATTTTTAGGAATAAATTATCAATTAATAATATAATATTTGTTTTAAAAACTATTTTATGTCAATTTTGACACTATTTGGTAATTGATATTTTTGAAAATCATAATAGAAGGATTAGTTAGAAAAACGTTAATTAAATCAACACTAACATGTCATATTAACATATAAAATTATCATAATTCATATAAAGTCTCATATTACATTTATTTGGGAATTTATAACATCAATTATGTCAATATTTCCTTAATAAGATAATTACTGCATCATCATTGTGTCATAAATAAATTAACTTATTTAAAGTCTAAAAATTATAAATAAAATATCATTATGTATGAAATCTTCTTAGATTTATAATTAATATTTATAGTCGAATTTATCTTATGTATAATCCTATATTAAAAATTATGTACTTATGAAACTTTGATTTTAACTATTTTAACACTTCTTTAAATAAATTAATAATAAATGTCCTAATCTAATCCATGTGGGCCTAAATGTTCATATATTAGTCCTAAGGTTGTTTTTTGTCTAATTATACTTATCCAATAGAATTAGGACATGTGTTAGGGTAATAATAATATCATTTTTACACTAAGTTACCCTATTTACTTTTAACTGCAGTAAAAAAAGTAAAAAGTTACTATTCACAAAAAATTATTTTCATCTCATTGAACCACATTTTAGTCCTTGATATTAACTGTGTCTCTCGGATTTTCTAAATTCCACTCATAGAAGAGGTAAAATTATGTTTTATATAAATTTGCAAATTCTCCTAGGTGGTGGATAAAAGACGGTCAAAAGTTAAATAAAATTTTTATATATCCAAAAATATTATAAAATGACTCCAATAAATTACTTTGAACATATAAAGGTATTATTTATCAATTTTTTCCTATGATAAATTTAAATAAAATAATTAATTATTTAAATAAAATGCCGGTTTTTAAATAGTAACCCTGTGTTTTCACAATTCATCAAAAATTGAATGTTTTCAGAAAAATACCAAAATTTCACCCTAGGATAATTTCGATATTCCTAATCCAAAAATGAAGTCCATTTTGAAAAATAAAATTTACAAAATTTCAAAAAGTGGGTATTACTATTCATAACGGCTAGTTTTAATAATATTTTTATAGCATATCGTTGCTTAGTGAAACTCGATATTCCGTCCGACGCAAGCTATCGAGGAAGGTAGCAATTGCGTGTAAAGAAAGACAAGATAGTGTTGTGTGTAGTGAAAGATTCCTTTGATGATTTATATAACAGAAAGAAAATATTTCTCATAAAAGTATCGGGTGTTACATTCTACCCCCCTTAAATTGAATTTCGCCCTCGAAATTCGTCACTTGTAATAAACAGATGAAAATCCCTCTCCCTCATCTTATACTCAAGCTCCCATGTAGCTTATTCTAATTGGTGGTTCCTCCATAAAACTTTCACCAAGCTATCGGTCTTTTTCCATAGGACTTTTTCACCTTGATCGAGAATCTCTATCGACTGTTCTTCATAAGAATGATCTTGTTCCAGCGGTACAACTTCTAAGCTGAGTACATATGAAGGATCAGGTATGTACTTTCTCAGGAGAGATACATGGAATACATCGTGAACTTGAGAGGGATTTGGTGGAAGTGACAATCTGTAAGCAACCTTCCCAACACGATCCAGTATTTCGAAAGGACCGATATATATAGGGCTCAACATTCCCTTCTTTACAAATATCATGACCCTCTTCCAGGGAGATATTTGTATGAACAATTTATCACCCACTTCAAACTCTAGGTCTTTTCTTCGGTTGTCGGCATAACTTTTTTGTCGACTCTGAGCTGATCTTATGTGTTGTTGAATAGATCTGACCTTTTCTACCATCTCATCAACAAGATCAGGTACTAATAGCATTCTTTCCCCAACTTCATCCCAACAAGTTGGAGTCCTGAATTTCGTTCCATAGAGAGCTTCATAAAGAGCCAGCTGAATAATGGAGTGAAAGCTATTAATATAACAAAATTATACCAAAGGTAGGTGTTGATCCCAACCACCTTTGAAATCCATAGAGAAAGCCCTCAACATATCTTCTAGAGTTTTAATTGTCCTCTCAGACTGACCGTCTGTCTGAGGAAGATAAGCAGTGCTGAAACTCAACTCTGTATCCAGAGTATGCTGAAGACTTCGCCAGAACTTCGAGGTAAATCTTGGATCCCATCGGATATAATGGAAAGTGGTACTCCATGAAATATTACAACTTCCTTTACATATATCCTGGCAAGATGATCTAGGGATAAATCCACTCTAATAGAAATGAAGTGTGCAGACATTATAAGATGATCAACTATGAATGAGATAGAATTATTGCCTTTGAATGTTTTACGAAGTCCAGTGACAAAGTCCATAGTGATGTTTTCCCATTTCCATTAGGGTATGGGTAATGGTTGTAACATCCCCTTAGACTTCTGTCTCTCTGTTTTAACTTGCTGAAAAACCAAGCATCGAGAGACAAATTCAGCAACATCTCTTTTCATGCCATCCAACTAGAAGTACTCTTTCAGGTCCCTATATATCTTCGTGCTTCCAGGATGAATAGAGAATGGAGAACTATGAGCCTCATCTAGAAGCTCCTTCTCTAATTCAGGGATGGGAGGAACACAAACCAGAATCCTGAACATTATTATCCCATCACAATCAAGGTTGAATTCAGGAATATTTCTCACCATCATTTGTAACTCTACATTTTCTTTCTGTGCCTCTTTAATCTTCACATTTATAGATGGTTGATCATTCATTTGAGAAAGATAATATTTTCCCCTTCGATTATAATTCCAAGATCCATCCTTTGTAAATCCATAAATATTAGATCTTTTGTGATTCTCTTCATGGATAAGGTAGCATTGTCTTGTCGACTTAATGCATCTTCCACCTTGTCTGCTTTCCCAGGGTGGTAATGAATTGAGCAGTCGTAATCCTCAATCAGCTCCAACCATCTTATTTGGCACATATTCAGCTCGTTTTGTGTGAAAATATACTTTCAACTTTTATGATCAGTATAAATATCACACCTTTCTCCATAAAGATAATGCCTCGAGATATTTAATGCAAAGATTACCACAGCTAACTCCAAATCATGAGTTGGGTAATTTTGCTCATGGATTTTCAACTGTCGTGAGTCAGAAGATATCACCATATCATTCTGCATAAGAACACACCCCATCCCCTTCTCATATGCATCACTGTAGATCACAAACCTTTCTCCACTACAATGAAGTGTGAGTACAGGTGCGATGGATAACCTTCTTTTCAACTCCTTGAAATTATCTTCACATTCCTCTCTCCAAACAAACTTAACTCCTTTTCGAGTCCACCTGGTGAGTGGATTAGATAATCATGAAAAATATTTCACAAAACGTCGATAATATCCATCCAACCCAGGAAAACATCGGATCATGGTTACTGTTGTTGGTCTTGACCATTTTTCGATAACCCTTATTTTTGATGGATCCACAGATATCCCCACATTTGAGATTATGTGACCCAAAATGCAACTTTTTGAAGCCAAAATTCACACTTGGTAAATTTGGCATAAAGCTTCTCCTTTCTTGGGGTCCTAAATATAATTCTCAAGTGATCTTCATGTTCTTCCTTGCTCTTTGAATATACAAGAATATCATTTATAAAGACTACCAAAAACTGATCAAGATAGTCTCTAAAGACTATATTCATCAGATCCATAAAGATAGCAGGGGCATTAGTAAGACCAAATGGCATCACTATAAAGTCATAGTGTCCATACCTTATACGGAAAGTCGCCTTTGGTAAATCCTCCCTTTTGTCCCTTAATTGATGATACCTAGAATGAAAATCAATCTTGGAAAAGTATTGAGCTCCACGTAGTTGGTAAAATAAGTCATCCATGCATGGGAGAGGATATTTGTTCTTGATAGTGATCTTTTTAAGTTCTCGATAATCAATGCAGAGTCTCATTGATCCATATTTATTCGTAACAAACAGAACAGGTGCTCCCCAAGATGATGCACTAGGGAATATGAATCCCTTATCAAGATTCTCCTGGAGTTGCTTCTTCAATTCTTGCAACTCAATTGGTGCCATTCTATAAGGAGTCTTTGAAATAGGCAAAGCACCCGGTACGAGTTCTATTGAAAACTCAACTTCACGATTTGGAGGAAGACCCGGAAATTCCTCCGGAAAGACATCATCAAACTCTCGTACAATGGGAATATTCTTAATAATGAGTCTATCACAAACCATTTGAGATAAATAACCTTCATTTAGTGGAATCAAGACCCATAAGATAGAAGAAATTTCCACTGGAAGGTTATTCTCATCCTTACATCGATAGAAGATCAAATATTGATATGGAAAATGAAATGTGAATTCCCTTCTTTGGAAATTGATATGAGCTCCATATAGAGAAAGCCAATCTGTTCCATGAATCACATCAAATTCTACTACAGGGAGGATCACAAGATTTGTAGGAATAACTTTCCCACAAACTTCAATCAGAGAAAAATTATAAACTTTTGGTGCGACTATTGTTCCATTAGGGGTTTTCACAGCTAACTCAACATCTAATTGTTGAGGTAATACAGTGATACCCTTAGAAAATTCTTCAGAAATAAAAGAGTGGGTGGATCCAGAATCAAATAAAACATTTTCTACTTTAGAGTGGATGGTAAGTGTACCTTTCACCATTTCGTAATCGTACTCCACATAACTAATAGAAACATCATGTGACATTCCTTTTTCTTTAGCCTTAAGAGTTTGTTAAAGTCGACCATCATCATCAACCCTTGGATTTGGGCATTGATTGGCATAATTCCTCATCTCCTTTCACTTGAAACATTGAAGTGTAGTAGGTTCATTCTATGTATCCCTTCCTCTATTTGCATCATTAGACATATTCTTCCCATTATTGTGGCATTCAAATGTCCGATGACCTTCCTTTCCACATTTTAATCATTTACTTGTCCCTTTAAGACAACTCCCTCCATGATTCTTTCCACACTTTGATCATAAAGGAAAGATCATCTTCTTTTCATTGTGCTCTTTATATTTTCCTTTGAATTCCATTTTCCTCTTCTTATAAAACCCATATGACTGATGGGTTACTCCAATATCCATCTCAACTTTGAGAGAACATCAAACGATTTCCTCGTAGCTATTGAAGTCCCTTATGGATAACGCCCTTTGAAGACTTGGTTTTAAGCCACTGAAGAATTGATCTATCTTACTCCCAGGTTGGATAATAATACTAGAAGCATACCTTTCAAGTCTTTTAAAATTTTCTTCATAGGTACCAACAGATTCATCATCCTTTTGCTTTAGTTCAAGAAACTCCTTCTCCATCTTTGTTCAGAGAATATGAGGGAAGTACTTATTGAAAAAGAAGTTCTTGAACTCTTCCCATTCCATGGACTCAATTTCATCTCATGGCCTCGTATTCTAGATAATATTCCACCATTGATAAGCATCACCTTCCAAACGATAAACTGCTATGATTACATTATCATGTTCAGAACATTGAAGAACTGAAAATAGCTTTTCAGTAGTACTGATCCTTTTTTCAGCAACTAAAGGATCAGTAGACCGACTGAATGAAGGTGGACGCTGTCTCATGAAGGATTCAACAGAATGTTGCTCCTTCCTTTGATCGTTTGGAAGACCTGAATGATTCATTGCTTGAGAATGTTGTGTGAGCATGTCTACAATATTTTGCATTCCAGCTCCTATAACATTTGGTTTCTCAGGGGAACAATCATTGCATTGCCTGTCGCATTCCGCATTAACACGGTTCCTTCATGTTCCAGCCATTGACTAAAACCAAGAAGAATAGTGTGAGCAACACTAATTATAATAGGAAAAACATATAATCAAGAATAAAATTTCACACTTAAGGTCTTATCATAGGTTGTTCATGGCCATTTTTAAAATACTAAGATCGTGTTCTATGCTTAGACTTATCCTTACGGTTCTTACTAAGGCTTTCACATCCTAGTTTCCAAAGGTTAACTATACCTTTCCTCTGATACCAAATACAACAACCCATACTTTACATACATTTTTAGTACTTCAAAATTGAAGTACACTTATTACAACATATAACAAAACCATCAAAGGACCGTATATGTATAGTGTCTTTAGAAACTGTGAAACATAAACAACCAGTTCATAAAGCATCAACACTGTCTCCCATTTATTTCATCATATCTATAGTACCTTTTGGTATATCTTACTTAATAACCTTCTTCCTGACCTGGGGAAAGAAAACATACAAAAGGGTGAGATCAAATGCTCAGTAAGGGTAAATAAAAGAAATATCAATCACATCATATTCATAAGAACATAATATTTTAGAAATCTTACCATGAAAAATAGATCAAAATTTCATAACATGGGATAAATCATGGCAGTGAAATGTAATCACAATAATCATAAAATAAAACATGATTCTTTGTGGAATACACACATAATCATAGAGAATCATTTCTTATTAGTCAAGACTCATTTCCATCACTATCATAGTGGACAATGACCATTTCTGAACTGCGTTCATTCCTCATTTCAGTCCTGTTTCACTGAACCGGTTTAACCTGCCATTCCAGCCATGTCTATCTCATGAGATATAAAATATTTACCCAAATCATTGGAGGGAGATATAGGTCCAACCCATCTCATAATGATACCATTATTATGTGTTCCACAAAATCATAAACCATACATCATATCATAACCCATGTAATAAAAATGGGATTCTTAAACATCGTGACATCATAATACAATTTATATAAGATAAAGTAATTCATAAAAATAATTCCATCACAACATAATCAAATCAATGTAATAATAGATATAGAAACAGAACGCATTATTGTCTTAGATGGGAAATAATTTAGATAAAACACTTGTACTCCATTCTTGATGAAAATATCCTTTCTACTTCAAAAACACTTTTCCTATCTTACCATGTCATACAATTCTAAACTAAAAGAAGTTGATGAAAAATAAACATGAAAAATTGTAAAGGAATCTTCTTTGAAATAATTTTTTAAATATATATTCATGCTGTATAAGTTAGAAAAATCATTCTTCTCGTACTTTTGTCGGATAAGTCAAAAAGTACCTCATATGGAAAACGAAAAAATATTCCTTTCATATCTGTTACTAAAAACTCCCCGAAGGGTAAAATTGGATTTAAACAATTGTATGTGGATGCAAATAATATTACATATTGAGGAAACATGGATGTGGATGATAAGGTACACCCCAGTAAATTCCAAAGTATAAACAATCTCGGATAAAAATGAGATTGTGATATTTCCCTTACCTTAGGTCCGATTTGCTTTGTAAGTGTCCGAACCTTCTGTATAATGATTTATATAATGTCATTGACTTATTACAGAATCATAATCATTGTTATGATATCAAATATGGTCATATTCTTAGCTTATTATTTGTAATATTTCATTGCAACTTGTTATTCAGGTGTTTATTACTTTTTGTTCTTATGTGCGTTTTGTCGAATAAATTATTATTCTTCTCTTTAGGTTATAGATACCTCATTTCCATAATGGTATTTGTTTAATACATATCATATTAATTAATTCAATTAATTTATATAATCATTATTCAATGAAGATCATGTATAACGAGTTGAATCACATCGTGGAGATTGTATTCTTTACGTACGCATGAGCGATGATATCGTTCCCATGATCATGGAATTGTATTAGAGTGTATGTATACTATTTCAGAATCAATATCACTTTACAATATTCATATATATTTATTATTTACACCATTATTCCCATCCAAGTAAGGTGGTGGTGGAAAATAGATTACACCACGGCGTGGAGACAGTATTCCGTACGTACGCACGCGCGGTGATTTCGTTTTCCGTAGGATGGATAGATGGTGAAATAGGGTTGTTTCATACTTATAATAACATATCAGTATATGAGTGATACTGATGTTATTAATTCATTTTGAAACAACTAAAGACGAAGAAGTGGAAGAAGAAATAAATTTGAAAGAATCGGTAACAGACATTACCTCTTCTTTGAAGCGCCCCTTTGAGACCTCCTTTTAGGGCACTAAAATTGGTATTTGAAGAATTCCAGGACCCCTAGGATGTTTCTATGGAAGGGGAGAGGAGATATTGGCAGGTTTTGGCAGATCTTGAAGGCTCAAAGTGGTGTGATTAATAGAGGGAGGAGGTTCCCTATTATAAGGGAAGAGAGGGGCACCTTTGGAAAAACTAAAAATAATATTTTATTATAAAGCCATATTAGATTTTAAATAGCTCCAAATTGATTTATTTCAAAGATAATGTGGGGATGGGTCTAAATAATCCCATCCAATATAATTTGGACAAGTTTAGTTTACTATTTTAACCTTATCATTTAGATTTAACTTTATGTTAGATAATTTTACTTTTACCGTGTCTTTTTGTGTTCTTACACTATAAGGTTAATAAAATTACCATAAAAAACCAAAAGAAACCCAAGATGTTTATTATTAATATATAAATCCTTTTCTAAGTCATTTGGCCGAACCTTAGATTTTTAGGACTAAAATATCAATTAATAATATAATATTTGTTTTAAAAACTATTTTATGTCAATTTTGACACTATTTATTTATTGATTTTTGTGAAAATCATAACAGAATTACTAGTTCTAGAAAAGATAATTAAACAAATACTAACATTTCATATAAACATATAAAATTATTGGAATTCATAAAAAGTCTAAAATTACATTTATTTGGGTATTTATAACATCAAATATGTCAATATTACATTAATAAGATAATTACTGCATCATCGTTGTGTCATAAATATATTAAATTATTTAAATTCTAAAAATTATAAATAAAATATCATTATGTTGGAAATCTTTTTATATTTCTAATGAATATTTATAGTCGAATTTATCTTATGTATAATCCTATATTAAAAATTATTTACTTATTAAACATCGATTTTAACTATTTTGACCCTTCTTTAAATAAATTAATAATAAATGACCTAATCTAATCCATGTGGCCCTAAATGGTCATATATTATTACTAACGTTGTTTTTGGTCGAATATACTTATCCAATAGAATTAGTAAATGTGTTAGCGTAATAATAATATCATTTTTACCCTTAGCCTATTTACTTTTAACCGTGGTAAAAAAAGTAAAAAGTTACTATTCAAAAAAAATTATTTTCATCTCATTGAACCACATTTTAGTCCTTGATATTAACTGTGTCTCTCTGATTTTCAAAATTCCACTCATAGAAGCGGTAAAATTATGTTTTATGTAAATTTTAAAATTCTCCTAGGAGGTGGGTAAAAGACGGTCAAAAGATCAATAAAATTTTTATATATTTAAAATTATTATAAAATGACACCAATGAATTACTTTGAACTTATAATGGTATTATGTATCAATTTTGTCATAAGATAAATTTAAATAAAATAAATAATTATTTAAATAAAAAGTCGGTTTTTAAATAGTAACCTAGTGTTTTCACTATTCATCAAAAATTGAATGTTTTCATAAAAATACCAAAATTTCACCCTAGGCTATTTTCGATATTCCGAATCCAAAAATAAAGTCCATTTTGAGAAATAAAATTTAAAAAATTTCAAAAAGTGGGTATTACAATCCATAACGGCTAGTTTTAAGAATATTTGAATAGCATATCGTTGCTTAGTGAAACTCCGTATTGCGTACGACGCAAGCTATCGAGGAAGGCCGAAATTGCGTGTAAAGAAATCCAAGCTAGTGTTGTGTGTAGTGAAAGATTCCTTTGATGATTTATATAACATAAAAACAAAATATTTCTCATAAAATTCCCAGGCGTTACATTCAACCCCTCTTAAAATGAATTTTTCCCTCGAAATTCGTCACTTGTAACAAACAGATGAGGATACCTCTCCCACATTATATCCTAAAGCTCCCCTGTAGCTTTTTCTAATTGATGGTTCCTCCATAAAACCTTCACCAAGCGAGTGGTCTTGTTCTGTAGTACTTTTTCACTACGATCGAGAATCTCTATCGGTTGTTCTTTATAAGAAAGATATTATTCCTGCGGTAAAACATCTGAGCTGAGTACATGTGAAGGATCAGGTATGTACTTTTTCATGAGAGATACATGGAACACATCGTGAACATGAGAGAGATTTGGTGGAAGTTCCAATCGGTAAGCAACCATCCCAACACAATCCAGTATTTCGAAAGGACCGATATATCTAGGGCTCAACTTTCCCTTCTTTCCAAATCTCATGACCCTCTTTCAGGGAGATATTCAAAAAAACACTTTATCACCCACTTCAAACTATAGGTCTTTTATTCGGTTGTCGGCATAACTTTTTTGTCGACTCTGAGCTGCTCTTATGTGTTGTTGAATAGATCTGACCTTTTCTTCCATCTCATCAACAAGATCAGGTCCTTATAGCTTTCTTTCCCCAACTTCATCCCAGCAAGTTCGAGTCCTGAATTTATTTCCATAGAGAGCTTCATAAAGAGCCATCTGAATACTGGAGTGAAAGATATTGTTATAATAAAATTCCACCAAATGTAGGTGTTGATCCCAACCACCATTGAAATCCATAGAGAAAACTCTCAACATATCTTCTAGAGTTTTAATTGTCCTCTCAGACTGACCATCTGTTTAAGGATGATAAGCAGTGCTGAAACTCAACTCTGTATCCAGAGTATGCTGAAGACTTCGCCAGAACATCGAGGTAAATCTCGGATCCCGATCAGATATAATGGAAAGTGGTACTCCATGAAATCTTACTACTTTTTTTACATATATCCGAGCAAACTAATCTAGAGAGAAATCTTCTCTAATAGCAATGAAGTGTGCAGACATTGTAAGACGATCAAATATGACCCAGATAGAATTATAACCTTTGGATGTTTTAAGAAGTCCAGTGACAAAGTCCATAGTGATGTTTTCCTATTTCCATTCGGGTATGGGTAATGGTTGTAACATCCCCTTACACTTCTGTCTCTCTGCTTTAACTTGATTAAAATACAAGCATCGAGAGACATTTTCAGCAACAACTAATTTCATTCCATCCAACTAGAAGTACTCTTTTAGGTCCCTATACATCTTTTTGCTTTCAGGATGAATATAGAATGAAGAACTATGAGCCTCATCCAGCATCTCCTTCATTAATTCTGGGATGGGAGGAACACAAACCCGATTCCTGATCTTTATTATCCCATTACAATCAAGGTTGAATTCAGGAATATTTCTCACCTTCTTTTGTAACTCTACATCTTCTTTCTGTTCCTCTATAATCTTAACATGTATAGATGGTTGAACATTCATTTGAAAAAGATACTATTTTCCCCATCCATTATAATTCCAAGATCCATCCTTTGTAAATCCATAAATATTATATCTTTTTTGATTCTCATCATGGATAAGGTAGCATGGTCTTGTCTACTTAATGCATCTTCCACCTTGTTTTCTTTCCCAGGGTGGTAATGAATTGAGCAGCCGTAATCCTCAATCAGCTCCAACCATCTTCTTTGGTGAAAATTCAGCCCATTTTGTGTGAAAATATACATTAAACTTTTATGATCAGTATAAATATCACACCATTCTCCATAAAGATAATGCCTCTAAATCATTAATGGAACGATTACCGCAACTAACTCCAAATCATGAGTTGGGTAATTTTGCTCATGGATTTTCAACTATAGTGAGGCATAATCTTTCACCATATCATTCTGTATAAGAACACACCCCAGCCCCTTCTTGGATGCATCACTATAGATCAAAAACCTTTCTCCACTACAAGGAAGTTTGAGTACAGTTCCACTGGATAACCTTATTTTCAACTCTTTGAAATTCTCTTCACATTCCTCTATCCAAACAAACTTAAATCCTTTCAGAGTCAACCTGGTGAGGTTATTAGATAATCGTGAAAAATCATTCACGAAACTTCGATAATATCCAGACAAACCAAATAAACTTTGGATCTCAGTTAATGTTGTTGGTCTTGACCATTTTTCAATAACCGATGTTTTTGCTAGATCCACAGATATCCCCTCTTTTGAGATTATGTGACCCAAAAATGCAACTTTTTGAAGCCAAAATTCTCACTTGGTAATTTGGAATAATGCTTCTCCTTTCTTAGGGTCTTCAATATAATTCTCAAGTGATCTTCATGTTCTTCCTTGCTCTATGAAGATACAAGAATATCGTCTATAAAGACTACCACAAACTGATCAAGATAGTCTCTAAAGACTCTATTAATCAGATCCATGAAGATAGTAGAGGAATTAGTAAGACCAAATGGAATAAATATAAATTCATAGTGTCCATACCTTGTACGGAAAGCCGTCTTTGGTATATCCTCCCTTTTTACCGTTAATTAATGATACCTTGAACGATGATCAATCTTGGAAAAGTATTTAGCTCCACGTAGTTGGTCAAATAAGTCATCAGTGTGAGGGAGATGATATTTGTTCTTGATAGTGATCTTGTTAAGTTCTCGATAATCAATGTATCGTGTCATTGATCAATATTTTTTCTAAACAAATAGAACAGGTTCTCCCCAAGGTGATGCACTAGGGAATATGAATCCCTTATCAAGATTCTCTTGGAGTGGCTTCTTCAATTCCTGCAACTCAATTGGGGCCATTCTATAAGGTGTCTTTGAAATAGGCAAAGCACCCGGTATGAGTTCTATTGAAAACTCTACTTCACGATTTGGTGGAATACCCAGAAATTCCTCCGGAAAGACATCATCAAACTCACATGCAATGGGAATATTCTTAACCATGAGTTTCTCACTAACCATTTGAGATAAATAACCCTCATTTAGTGGAATCAAGACCCATAAGATGGAAGAAATTTCCACTGGAAGGTTATGCCCATCCTTGCATTGATAGAAGATCAAATATTGATCTGGAATATGAAATGTTACTTCCCTTCTTTGAAATTGATATGAGCTCCATATAGAGAAAGCCAATCCATACCAAGAATCACATCAAATTCCACTATAGGGAGGATAACAAGATTTGCAGGAATCACTTTCCCACAAACTTCAATGGGAGAAGAATTATAATATTTTGATGCGACTGTTGTGCCATTAGGGGTTGTCATAGCTAACTCAACATCTAATTGTTGAGGTAATACAGTGATGCCCATAGAAAATTCATCAAAAATAAAAGAGTGGGTGGATCCAAAATCAAATAAAACATTTTCTACTTTATAGTGGATGGTAAGTGTACCTTTCACCACTTCGTTATCGTAATCCACATTGCTGATAGAAATTGCATGTGACTTTCCATTGTCTTTAGCCTTAAGAGTTTGTTGTCGTTGACCATCATCATCAACCCTTGGATTTGGGCATTGATTGGAAAAATTCCCCCTCTCCTTGCACTTGAAACATTGAAGTGTAGTAGGTTCATTATGTGTATCCCTTCCTTTTTTTCATCATTAGACATCTGCTTCTCATTATTGCGGCATTAAAATGCCCGATGACATTCCTTTCCACATTTGAAACGTTTAATTGTCCCTTTAAGACAACTCCCTCCATGTTTCTTTCCACACATTGAGCATAAAGGAATTCTCATCTTCTTTTTAGTGTGCTCTTTAGATTTTCATTTGAATTCCATTTTCCTATACTTATCAAACACATATGACTGATGGGTTACTCAAATCTCCATCTCAACTTTGAGAGCACATCAAACGATTTCCTCGTAGCTATTGAAGTCCCTTATGGCTAATTCCCTTCAAAGACTTGGTTTTATGCCACTAAAGAATCGATCGATCTTACTCTAAGGTTGGATAATAATACCAGAAGAATACCTTGCAAGTCTTGTAAAATTTTCTTAATAGGTACCAACAGATTCATCATCCTTTTGATTTAGTTCAAGAAACTCCCTCACTATCTTTGTTCAGAGAATACGAGGGTATTAGTTATTGAAAAATAAGTTCTTGAACTCGTCCCACTCCATGGACTCAATTTCATCTCTTGGCCTCGTATTCTTGATAAGATTACAACATTGATCAACATCACCATCCAAACGATACACTGCTAAGATGACTTTATCATGTTCAGAACAATGAAGAACTGAAAATATCTTTTCAGTAGTACTGATCCCTTGTTCAGTATCTAATGGATCAGTATACCCGCTAAATGAAGGTGGACGCTGTCTCATGAAGGATTCAACGGAATGTTTCTCCTTCCATTGCACGTTTGGAAGTCCTGCATGATTCAAAGCCTGAGAAAGTTGTGTGAGCATGGCTAAAAGAATTTTCATTCCAGATCCCATAACTTTTTGTTGCTCAAGGGGACAATCATTGCATTTCCCGTCGGATTCCGCATTAACACAGTTCCTTCGGGTTCCAGCCATTGACTTAAACCAAGAAGAATAGTGTGAGAAACACTAATTATAAAAGGGAAAACACATAATCAAGAATAAAATTTCACACTTAAGGTCTTATCAAAGGTTGTTCTGCTTCTATCTCTATTATTACATTGAGTTTATTATGTTGTGATGGAATTATTTTTATGAATTTTTTTATCTTATATGAATTTTTTTTATGATGTCAAGATGTTTAAGAATCCCATTTTTATTACATGGGTTATGCTATGATGTATGGTTTATGATTTTACGGCACACATAAGAATGGTATCATTATGAGATGGGTGGGACCTATATCTCCCTCCAATGCATTGGGTAATGATTTTATATCTCATGAGATAGACATGGCTAGAAGTACAGGTTAAACCAGTTCAGTGAAACAGGACTGAAACGAGGAATGAACTGAGTTCAAAAATGGACTTTGTCCACTAAGATAGTGTTGGCAGTGAGTCTTGACTAATAAGAAATGATTCTCTATGATTATGTGTGTATGAAACAAAGATTCTTGTTTTATGTTATGATTATTGTGATTACATTTCACTACCATGATTTATCCCATGTTATGAAATTTTGATCTCTTTTGTAGGGTAAGATTTCCAAAATGTTATGTTTTATGAATATGATGTGATTGATATTTCTTTTGTTTACCCTTACTGACCATTTGAGATCACCCTTTTGTATGTTTTCTTTCCCCTGGTCAGGAAGAAGGTTATTAAGTAAGATATGCCAAAAGGGACTATAGATATGATGAAATAAATGGGAGACAGTGTAGACTCTTTATGAACCAGTTGTTTATGTTTCCTAGTTTCTAAAGACACTATACCTATACGGTCCTTTCATGGTTTTGTTATATGTTATAATAAGTGTACTTCAATTTTGAAGTACTAAAGATGTATGTAAAGTATGGGTTGTTATAGTTGGTATCAGGGGAAAGGTATAGTCAACCTTTGGAAACTTGGATGTGAATGCCTTAGTAAGAACCCTAAAGTTAAGTCTAAGCATAGAACATGATCTTAGTGTTTTAAAAATGGACATGAACAACCTATGATAAGACCTTAAGTGTGAAATTTTATTCATGATTATGTGTTTTTCCTATTATAATTAGTGTTCCTCGCACTATTCTTCTTGGTTTCAGTTAATGGCTGGAACCCGAAGGAACCGTGTTAATGCGGAATGCGATAGGCAATGCAATGATTGTCCCCCTGAGCAACCAAACGTTTTGGGAGCTGGAATGAAAAATATTTTAACCATTATCACACAACTTTCTCAAGCTATGAATCCTGCAGGACTTCCAAACGAGCAAAGGAAGGAGTAACATTCTGTTGAATCCTTCATGAGACAGCGTCCACCTTCATTCAGCGGGTCTACTGGTCCATTAGTTGCTGAACAATGGATCAGTACTACTGAAAATATATTTTCAGTTCTTCAATGTTCTGAACATGATAAAGTCATCATAGCGGTGTATCATTTGGATGGTGATGCTGATCAATTGGGGAATATTATCCAGAATATGAGGCCAAGAGATGAAATTGAGTCCATGGAATGGGATGAGTTCAAGAACTTATTTTTCAATAATTACTTCCCCCGTATTCTCTGAACAAAGATGGAGAAGGAGTTTCTTGAACTAATGAAAAAGGATGATGAATCTGTTGGTACCTGTGAAGAAAATTTTACAAGACGTGCAAGCTATGATTATGGTATTATTATCCAACCTGAGAGTAAGATCGATCGATTCTTTAGTGGCTTAAAACAAAGTCTTCGAGGGCATTAACCATAAGGGACTTCAACACGTTGAAGGGGGTCCCAATTATTCACTATCACCCAGTTCATATTCTCATAATATTCACATAAGTGTGACATCATGTGTTCCTTATTTAAAAATAATACTAGTGAACCCCTAGATGAAGTACATATATAGATACATTCCTAAAACAATAACTATTATATTTATTTCTTGTAGTCGTGAAGCTATTTTGGAGTTACAATATATGGGGGAATATAAATATTCATTGGTACCTGCATAAGAACCATTTTAAACACAAAATATCTCTTCATTGTAACCCCTATGATATCTTCATGAAGCACAACCTAAAACCGGTCCACTATCAGTTGAAATATATCATTCCATACACACAAAAATCAAGAAATATATATGAATCATGGGTGGTAATCCCCTTATATTCATGTGAACGGTCTCTCTTAGCATCCCTAGAGATCCCACACTCAACGATTAACATAAATATCACCCTAAATGTCACATTAACTCTATAAAAAACTATGTGGACAATGTATCCCTCGAAATACCATATAATCCTAGGGTTCAAACATGCTAAACCTATAATTTGATATTTAAATGTAAAAGTATATGAATTGAATTACAGGGGATTTTTACAAATATGAGAGTTCACCACTACCCTTATGTGTTCCTACACAAGAAGGGAATAATGGTCGGGTATCCTGAAAGACCACATGGTACTCATCTTCATAATTGTTATCTTCAAAAACACACCATCAACCTGGTTGGCCTCCCAGTACCCATGGTACAATGCAGGGTTATGGAACATTATAAGATCGATATATCCAAAAAAATAAAGGAGGTTATTCCATGAATATTCCTAGTTGTCAACATGATGGAATTGACATCAATCTCGGTGTCATATTCAAGCCAAATAACCTTCCAATTCTGATAGACATCATACTTTACATCATATATAATATCCCATAATCAATATTTATAATAATTTCATTTCATAATAAAATTATATATGAATCATTTGAAAAAACCACTATTTTTGTGAAAAACACCACTACGTCCTGATAATCCTGACATTCTAAATGTAGCTATATCAACATTAACATTAAAACATTCCCAGTTATGAGGTATCTATCAGTTGTTTTTGAACCTGAGGGTTTTGCACAATCTAAATTAGACTCCCAATTGTCGTAGGGAGGTGATATCATCCATGCTGTTGTCCATAAATTCAATTTTATTTGCTATAACATCATGAATTTCCCAATGTACCTGCAAATTTTCTGCAAAGAACAAGGTCTCTTTTCCTTTAACCATGGTCATGTTTTTGGTTGCCCATATGATATGATAGATAGCATGTGATTCTATTAATAGTTGTTTGTCAAGCTATTCACCTAAGCCACTCATCATAGTGTACAATATCAGGTCAAAAATGGACTTATAGATACTCTAATCAAAATCATAAATTGATCCATAGTTTCACCATAGGTTCTATGAAATATTATAGTGAAAAAAACATGATACTATGTCGTACATCCCCATGAACATATGTGGAAGTCTTATAAAATACTTTTTATAGAACTAATCATATTATCGTAGATGGTAAATGATTCTTCTATAGCTTCCATAGTTGAAGGAAACCATGAAGGGGAAAAATATACCTTCAAACTGAGGATCCATGTGGGTATCTGGGTGTGTCCATCAATTGGAAGATTATAAAAATCCTCCTTGTTGTGTAATCCATTTCATCATGGAGTCCATATCATATTATCAAATTCCATTAAAGGATATTTTGTATTTCATAACAAAACTGAAGAGCGATAATATTATCCATAGTTCCATGGTGAATCAATTATTCTAAAATTGCCATGTCATATTTTCTTGGAGGGAAACTTCCAATGTTAAGAGGGCATTCCAACAAAGCAGAATTCCAACATTTTATGGCAAACGAACTATTAATAAACATTTTTAGTTTCGCATGATATTAGTGATTGGGTTCATAAGGGGATTCAAAAAAGAGTAGTTGAGGTATCGAGGATAACCATTAAGAAAATTTATTGTGAATTGGAATAATACGAAATACAAAGAAGAATAATTGGATATAGGGAAATCCATGTGAATTTATTAAGGAGTGCATCATTGAAAGCTCTGAGATCCCTGATACATTGACATTGATTCTCTATAGGTTTATTTCAATAGTTAAATGAAACTATGTTCAACATTATTATATTCACCTATTGTAACCAGATGAAATTTATCATCCTGATTTGGATATCATAAAGAAGATCTCTTGGACACCTGAAGAGATAAATAGAGTACACCTTTATCATGTAATTAGTGAGTTAATGGGATAGACTATCTAGGCCGAATACAACACATTCCCTATTCATTGTTCCATTAGATAAATAACTCCATAATGTATATCCTTAATATATTTTCTGTGGACCATTCTATAAAACAATGGAACCTCAAGTTAAATAAAGGGAAAAGAGTCCTTCCTAACACCAAGATTAATGATGAATCTATTTTTTCATTCCAATAGTTAAGCCATATCTAAATAAAATGAAATAATTTTTTTCCATCTATTAGATTGACCATAAACTACTTAATACTTTCAAAAAATGAATTTCATCTCAGAGATAGAAACCCTATAGGAGTTCCCAAAATGAAGGATGCCATCAGTGTATAAAACCTATGATGGGATAAGGATGTACCTACATAAATTAATCTATTTATAAATACAAATCATGGGTAGCACATAAAGCCATATTATAATATACTCCTCAACATTGGAAAATATAATTCCAGAGAGAGGGTATCCCTATCTGACACCTCTCTTACACAGAATGTATCCTCTGGGAGATCCATTAATTTGAATGGATGACATTGTAGAAATGATAATACATGTCACAATTTTTAAAAAATAATTATAAAATAAAACCTTCTAATAATATCAATATAGAATCTTCACTTAAATGTTTCCAATTCCATTGAAATATTAATTTTGAGGTCCATGTTCCCGTGCTTGGAATTATTTCTGAATAGATTAACACTCTCCAATGCAGTGAAAAGAAAATTATGAATGGATCTCCTGGGTACAATGCCAAATTGATTTGAGGAGAATGTCTTAGTAATGAAATCTCTTAGTATTTTTATCATAAATCTGGAACTGAATTTTGGTATGGTATTCCAAATACCCACCAGAATAAAATCATTAATGTAAAAATAAATCTCATTCTTTGGGATCAAGGAAATGAAATTTAAATTCATCCCACAAGGAATGTGAGCATGAGTGAAAAATCAATTCTCTAAATTAATGAAATCATCAGACAAGATATCCCAATAATACATGATGAAATTGTTTCAAAATCCATTAGGACCAGCTGTACATTAAATGTTAATGGAAAAAAGGCTTTCTTGTTTTCCTCCTTCAAATGTGTATTTATAAGGGCCTCATTATGATCAGCATCAATGCAAGGAGATATATTATTAACCTGATTGTGATAACTATATTGTCCTTGTCTAGTGTAAAGACAAAAAATATAACTAATATCTTCATTTAAAATCTCACATTCAATGTTGTATTGACATCCCTCAATATTAGTGGCCTTTATTATGGCCCTGGTCCTTTTCTCCATGAGTCTTCTATGAAAAATATTTTTGGGTATATCTCTATATTCTATACATTTAACTTTTAAATTACTTATATTATGTCCTTATTTGACAGTGAGGAGATCATCCAACCTTGTGACATCGTGAATTTCATATCTTAGAGGGTTATTCAGGTACTGGTCTCTTATATCGAACCAAGAAAAATTTTCATTGCAGCCTTATTATCATGGTCATGAATTGAAAATGACCTTTTTATCCAATCCCTCAATACCCTTTTAACATTATTTAGAAGTTAAAAATTCATGCAATGGACTACCTTGAATATTTATCCTCACATCCCTTGCAATGACTTCCTTACATCCAAGAATAACAGTACATCAATTGTTAAAATGTAAAGGAAGAGGATAATACATGGTCATATGAGGGAAAAGGCCCATCATGCTAGGGTTGTGATCTAAATTATTTATTGGAAGAGTTTTATAAAAATGGAAAATACCAATCCATCATCATCCATATAAACAAAAAATCAATCAAGTTTACTTAACTGCCTTCCATAAAAGGTTTACCTAATACTCATAAAAGAAGAACCTGGTATGGTATATTCAGATAGGTGACATTGATAAATAAAAATGGTAAATTATGTAGATACAACTTGATTAAAATTATCCCAAATATTCTATTTCGGTCTGAGGATGGTATCGAATCTCCAATTACCACCCGTTTGGGATTAAAATAAATAGATTAAAAAAATCAATCTCTAATGATCCCAACGTGTAATGGAAGAGGTGTATCTATAGATAATGGATATATCAAAACTATATACCTGATCAATACAAGAGTCATAGATTAATTGTGATTTTTTTGTGCCAGAGGTTGTTTGAATGCTCTTAGGACATAGAACCCAAAGATGTTCAATATTTTTTCACTCATGTTTTGATATACTAATCATTACCAAAGGGAATTTGATTTGAAATATCTGCAATTTCCAAAGGTCATTTTTTGATTTTCGGTTCCAAACAAAGAGGACATATAGGCCAAAATTTAGTGTCTCAGGCATTTTTTCATGGGAGAATTCACATGACCTAGGAATTTCCAACTAAATACCTTTATTGGGTAAAGATGTGAATCCTTATCAGGGGCCCATCATTTATTCAATAATTATTTGGCATTTGACCATCATTCATTTAACCTTCTCTTTTCCGATATAGTATTTATAACTAAATGAACATTGGATTCAACATATTCAGGTTAAGGTTCTATAGTAGTAGATCCCATTTCCTCAGTAGTAGGGAATTATTTTTTCTCCTTAGGTGAATCATGAGCAGTAATTTGTGAGAAATTCACTACATCATACCTAAATATTACATTAATAGGTGTAAATTTATTCCCAAATGAATTTCTCATTGACTATATATAAGAGCCAGGATCTTATATTTAGGTATGAATCATGTTTTCATGTTTTTTTGAGAAAAATAAGAGTTCTTTTGAAATTTAAGGAGTACACATATTGCATGCGGTTTCCCTGGATGAATGTGTACTGGTCGTGTAACGGCTGAGTACATGGTAGTGTGGGGTGACCAGGACACCGCCTAAAGTGGGGGACAGTTAAGGTAAGAACACACCATCTATATTTAAAGAACACACTATGTACTTTTTGTTATAATCGTAAAATTAGACCGGGGTTGTTTCTTTTTGGAATAAATGACTTCTTCAAGGTTCGTCTCATCTAGGAGTGATAGATACTAACGAATTTTCTCTGAACCCCCAACCTTCCATCCAATCTCTGAATCGACCATCATCGATTGTGTTCGAATAACCATGATGATCAGTTTATTCATGTAGATCCTCGTTCCTTTATTTTACTCATTTCATGAGATATCCTTGGTTGAACATCGTAGATATTTATTTAGATCTTCCATGTTCTAAAAAAATTCAGATGTTGTGGATCAGGTATATCGATTGTACAACGCCGAGATAGGTGGTTTGTGCCTTTCTATTGTTAGTCATTGAATATTATCTGGAAAAGTTACCAATACACTAGAATGTGGAATTGTGTGTCTAGGGATTTTAGCACTGTTAATTCTTATTAGGCCTTGTGTGCCTATGTAGTTGTTGTTTTCTTGTGAATAGGTTTATTTTCCATGTTAAGGATGTTTTTCCCAAGCTTTTTCTGATATTTAATGTTGGGTCAAACCTTTTCTATTAGGGTGCATTTTTCCATGCGTAGTGTGGTTGGATGGAGTGATTTTGATCTACAGTTGTGATGTTCTTTTAATCTGTTTAACCAAGTAGATCATGAGGTTTATGATGAATGTTGAACATCATTTGTGCACGATTTACTTACACAGGGTTGTTGGAACCTCGTGTAGTTAGACCATAGAGTAAATGGATGTTCAGGGCTTTCCCAAAGTGTTTTTTTACGTTCACATTGCAAGGACATAAGAGGTATTGACATGAGTGCTCCCATAGAGTGTCTGTAGTTCCACATTGAGAGACCAAATAGTGAATTGGACATTGTGTGCTTTCACAAGGTGTCTATAGTTTACATATAAAAGGCCACATGGGTAATTGATGGAGAGTGCTTCCTCCAAGAGTCATTGTTTTTATAATTTAAACTAGAGGTTTATGCTAGGAGAATATACACAGAGGGTTACATGACATTGTATGACTAGTTGAACTAGAGGGGATAAGCTGTGAGCACTTACCATAGGGTTACTTGTTTTTGATTAACTGTTTACTTTATATATGATTAATTTTTCTATTGAAACTGTACGATTTTTTTACATTTGAGTACTTCCTTGTTTACTAATTCATTTTGGATATTGCTTTCCATATATATTCACTAATTTCTAGGCACATTTCATTGGGTTTTTGCCTAATGGGTTTCTTCTCAAAACCTGTTTGGGTTATGATTTTATTCCCAAATAGATTATATTGATTCTGGTATAGATTAATGAAATCTCCATTCTACATTAGGAACCAGATTGATGTGGAGTTGGTGAGAGTGAGATCAAGATGAGGCTTGAGATTCTGCTGGTGTTTCTTTGATTTCACTGTACATTGGATTAGTATTTTATTCCATCATTGTGAATATTTTGGATTCTTTCCTAGACATATGTATAATGCATCATTTATATATATGCTCTAGTTGTTTATTACATTCAGTCTTCCATTTTTTATTTAATTCATGTTATTATTTCTTTCACTATAATTATCATCTTATTTATACTACATTAATATGACAATTAGGGAATAGTTTCCACACTATCACAACAAAGGCCCTCACTTATAGTTGGTAGCCTTTGGGGATAGGGAAAATGTGATGGATTCCATGTGACCAATCTGGTATGGGGCACGTCTGGGCGGCACCTGGACCAAGGATGCCACAAAGTGGTATGATAGGGATTAATTTCATATTGACATTCTGTTTGGAGCCTATAGCAAGGGATTAGAATAAATTAGTAGTTCGTAATATGTTCGGACTGAGAGTAGCTAACCAGTGTACATTGAAATGCTAATTTACATAGATTATTGATTTTTTTGGTTTTTCTATTGTTATAGTTGATTTGATTTCATCGTTTGGTGATTAATTATTTTGAGCTATTAACATTTATAATATTGGGGATTTATTTCTATTAAAACTTGATGAGATGAGGGTATGTGATCTCATGCATCATATAGGTACTTTCTAGAAATCACATGTCCGACATTCTTATCATTCCATTAAGGTTACATTATAGATTGCATGTGTTTTGTGAAAGACGTTGTGCCAAATATGATTTATTTTGTGATAGATACCTTGATAGAATACATACAATCTGATATGGTATTGATTTGTGTAATTTTTGTTTGGATGAACATCAAAATATGGTTATTATGGTCTTATGGGCCCTCACGGATCAGAATTTGGACAATCATTACACTCTTATGCTTGTATATGACATGTATAAGATTCCAAACATTGATGCTCAAGGAGTATGTGTTGTCACATATCAAAATTTGGCACATTAAGGTTCTTTTTAGAGGTTTTCTAGGTTCCAGATCTGTTTCTAAGGCCTACTATTACAAAATACACATAATTCATGCTGTGTAATGATAAATGAATTCCATTTATCCTTTTGTTTGGGAAGAAACTATTTCTTCATTAGTACACAGCTTATACTTTATGTACATGTTGTGTAGTCTTTAATTGTGTCACTGGCTGTGTGGGAAGAGACGTCGGGTTGGGAAATCCTTAGTGGAACACGCCGTGTAACGGATGTAAACAACGTGTGTATAAATGATGTGTCTAGACTTGTGACCAACAACACAGATGGATTATGGGATGTTTTTACATTGCATGTGTGGAACCAACAAGTTGTGTCATGTATGTCGTGTAACCAGCTGCATGCCTAACAACACGGGTCAGTGAAATCCTTCTAGTATATGCAGTCTCGAACAAACACGTCATGTGTATGGGGTGTTACAAGACATGGTTTGGTTGGAGTAAACACACATGTGAATGCTTAATGGAACATGTTGTGTAGTGGCCATACACGTTGTGTATCCCTATTTTGGAAAATTTAAATTCATCCCTTATCATATTCCATTTTTACACTTCTATGTTTGAGACCCTGATAATATTGAACAAAGGTGCATGTTTTACCATGAAGAGTCATTCCACAGAGAATTACGTCCATTATACGCCAGTTACAGGGTAGTGACCAAACAATGGACACGGCAGATTAGGATTTACATACATACCCTCTCGTCGTTCCTATCATAGAACAAGCATTCATTATAGATAAATGTGTCGATGCACTGTTTTGAGAAGGCTTCATGTGTTTTATGCATAACATTTGTGGAGTACCACCTACTACCCCATCCGAGGATGAATTGATGTATGGTTTTCAGCAGAAACATTCTCTCACTTCCACATGGGATGGAGGACCTCAGGCTGCAGAATCATTGTGTGATTCCATGTCACACCTGTAATTCGAAAATAATATTGTTTTGTTATTTTATCATACATTGAAACATTCTATCGATATGTGAGCCAATGATTATTTTAAATTTTTTATTTTTATTGATGAATTAATGAATTTCCATTGACAACTTCCGGTTCATGGGTAGGGCGTGTTCGAAGCTATGTAGCTCTGCTCGGGTCACTGTGCGACATGCCTCTTGGTCACGACAAATAAATTAAATTGAGTTTTAATGAGTTATTTAAAAAATTTTAATAATCGTAATTATTATTATTATTATGTTCACAATGTTTATTAATATATGGTTATTATTATTAAGTTATTATTATGAAAATTCAATTTATTTTGTTAAGTATTTTAGGTTTATTAATATCATATTATGTTTATTATATTCTATAATATGATAATTATTATAAATATTAGTATTGATCTTATTAATCTATTTCCAATTACTTGTATCTTATTATTATTATTATTATCATTAATAAAATTATAATTATCAAGTTTGTTAAAATTATTATTATGTTATTATGAATAATAATATTATCAATATTTAATAAATTTTTGTTTATTTTATTTTATTTTATTTTATTCCATTATTTTTTCCCTTTATTCTCCCCCTCTTGCTCAACTTCCATGGGCGTCGTGCATCATATCCCTCCCACTGAAACCCTATTTGCGCGGCCTCCCCTTTATTCGGCTTCTCTTCCTCACACGGCCTCCCTCCGGCGAGCCACCACTGGCGGACCACTCTCCCTCTCTCTCAGACCAGCACACCCCCCCCCCTCTTTCTGAGTTGTTTCTTCTCGCATTGATGCATCCAAATCTCCCATTCTGGTCTGCCTTAGGTGAACACAAATCCCCCTATCCGGTGGTTTTCCGACACGACACACCTCTGGTTTCCCACATTCTTGCTTGGTTGGCCTCCCACAACCCATATTCTTGTGCATTCTACGTCGAATAATTGATTATTCGATTGGATTGAATTTAAGATTATTGTTTTGTGTGGTATTTGGTTTGGTTTGTATCTTTTTGATTTGATGTATTGATTTTAGGGGTCTATGGGTAATGTCAAGGTCAGTTCACGCCACTACCATCAAGGGCAGGGATATAGCCATGGTTTTCAAGTAAGGATTTTCAAATTTGAACATTGTGTATTAATTGATATTTAGGGGTTTTATGAATTTTTGAGATCTCATCAACGTATATTGGGTGAGAAATATGTTTTGGTAGTTTATTAACTTGTGTGTGATTTTAATATGGTATTCTTGTGAGAAATGTGGTGCGTTTTGTATATAAATCCATTTGGCATTGAGTGGTTGAATTTTATAACTTGTGAATATGATTTAATAGATCCAGCTATGTCTGTATGTGATATTTTAACATGGTGTTGTTGTGCTTAGGTTCACCATCAATGTTTTGTGGTAATGTGTTCTATTCATTTTGTTGTTTCGCATCTCTATTATTAGTGTTTATAAATATTTTTTAAATATTTTAAATTAATCGGTAGGGTGTTGGGCGGTGCTGTGTGATTTTGGGGGGTAGATTCCACTCAAGGAGTCATTTGAATCATATTTTTTGGTTCCATAACATCTTAATTTGGGTCTTTATTTTATTTAAGGATTATAATATATTTGGTGTATCATGTTTATCTCTGCTTTATAGTTTCACGTTGGGGGGTCTCAAGAACACCTACATGTTCATGCATATGGTAAAGAATATATATATATATGCCCCCTTTTTACATATTCCTTCATTTAAAGGGGAATGTGTTCAATTCCGATATGGGTATATATATATGTGTGTATAAATTCATGTACAAGGAAGTGCACAAGGTCAGTTCGAGTTGTCCTCGACAAATAGCAACATGTTTGAGGTAGGTCCCCCTCTACACTTGCCACTAAATTTAGAGTTTATTAATTTCATTATTTTTTAATAATTTTAATAAAAGAGAAATAGTATTAGATAATTTAATTTTTCAATAATTGCTCGATGTAGAAAGATATGTTTATTTTATACAAGTCAGTTGAAATATTTTCACTGTGAATTAACACACATTAGTGAAATAATGCATGTTTGTCCACTAAACATAATTCACAAAATTTCAAGTGTAGTTATGCTTTGATGATAAATGATTTCTTTTATAACCTGAGAAATAGTTTTGGTTCTCTAAAGAAATAAGGATTATATTTAATGTTTGTTAATGCCCGTTTGGCACTTTGATAAAATAAATTATTTTGGAAAAACAATCATTGAGGTGACTCAGGGGTGGTCCTTTTGTGTACTTTGGTTGTATGAGTTGATGTTTGTTATTTTTACATCGTGACTAGTTGATTGAGATTGTTGACTCACCCCTTTTTTATTAGATGCATTGACATGGGAACCTGGCATAATAATTGAATCTTTTGAGAACTATTTTCACACTAGTTTAGATTACACATAGGATAATGGCCCATAGTAGAGAGATGTTTTGTTATTAATAATGCTATTGGACTGGGCCTCTCAATCTAGCCAGGTAGGACGACGATCAGGCATTAGGGCATTATGATTTCCTCGAGAGTAGGAATTCCTTTAGGATGAGTCAATTGTACATTACGTTCTGGATTGTTCATTAGATCTATGGTTCGACCCATGTAGTGTTTAGTGTTTATTTGTATGTGGTGGATGATGGAGAGGAATAGTTCGGTTGTTTTCCCCTATGTGCTACTTTTTTCCTCTACCCTTAGAGTGTGTTGTGTGTTTTTTGTGGGTTTCCTTTTGACTAACAACTAAAATTTTGATTTCTAAATTGTTCACAAAAAAATTCTTTAAAATGAAATGCACATGTTCCTTTCGAAAGTTATATTTAATTTTAAATTAAAACGAGAAATTAATTGTTAATTATTTTAGAAATGAAAATGTGTGTATAGAAACCCATATTTTATATTATTTAGTTCAAACCTGGAATTAATGAATTCTATATTTAATTATAGTTTATTGGGAATAGTTTTTTGGGAATGCCTGTTGATTTTTAAAAATCACGCCTACAGTCTTTTCTTATATTTCGATTTTGTTACATGTTTGACTTGAGCGTGCTCGAAATGGGCGATAGTTGGTTGTGAATTGGTGAGTGATCCTCAGAGTCAGGATGATTTTTTGTCTTTGGAAGGTTAGTTGTTCATTGTTGGTCGTTCTTTATTTTTGTTTTGTTTATTTACTTTCTGTTATTATACTTTTTTCACTACATTATTTATTTTTTCACTAGGCGAAATCATTCACAATTGTATTCTATTGATTCCCTCGCACTTGTCACTAGCCTACGAGGATTGGGAATGCCTGTTGGGCCATGTCACGGACTGGCTTGGGTGACCTGTTCAAGGTCAACAAGGGTTGGTTTGTGACAAAATGGAATCCAAGGAGGATCTTATTATTTGGGGAGTTTTGTAGCTTGGTGATTAGGTGTGTCAGGACTTGAGAGGTAGGTGCAGGAAGGACATCATAAACCCCTGCCCGTCCTGAGACTCATGTTTCAATGGGTAGTCTAGGATTTGTGTCATTCTATTTCTTAGTCTGTGTGGATGAGAGATGACAAAGGAAGTGATCTGAAATTACGCGATGAGCTTGCACAATGTAGCAACCCCTATACGACCCGAGTGCACAGTTAAAGATACTTTATGTGGTGGATGCTCGCTCGGAGTCTAAAAAGACTAAGAGGGGATGTGGTTTGGAGTGGAAAATTTGTTTTCAAATGGAAATTGTATAATTTTAATAGAATGTAATGTTTCAAAAGAAAAAGAATGGGTTGTTTTTTTGGATGTAGTCCAAGAGGATTCTAGTGAGTCTCTTCTATTTGTTGGTTCTACCCAAAATCATAGCAGAGTGGAGGAATTCAATTCTTTTCAGTTGTTATCCATATTCTGTGGTGATTGTGATATGTCTATGATAGGGGACTGGCTTGGTGAAATCATTGGTGTTTTCAGGTTATTGGAAACTTCCAAAGCTCTGTGAGTCTGTGCTGGATTGATTTAATTTGAGGGTTCAACATTGGATTGGTGTGGGAGATAATTCCAGTGTTGCTACATGATGGGATGTCTTGGAAGGTGTTTAATACCACCTATGTCTGATGTATTATACCTATGGAGGCGAAAGAAAGGAAATTTTCATAGCTCGTGAGTGTCCAACGAGGCCAAAGGATTGTCAAGGCTTGCATCAGGCATTTTTAGGGGTTGATTCCCTTCTATCTGAAGGTTGCATCGGGAAATTTATTAAAGTTTCTCTTGTTTTGGGGTTTTCATCTACGGTTCAAGGACTGATTGTTTTAGTTGTTAGGTATGGTTTCACATTTGGTGAGAGCGAACGAAAGGAACTATTATTGAACAATATTTATTCTAAATTTCATCTACTATTAGTCGGGATACTCTCATGTTCTCTTTTGGTGTGTTATTTTTGGGTACTTTATTTATCTTTGTCATCATCCTTCGAAGACATGCCATCAGTGTGGACTTTTGGGAAACTTAGAGTGGTTCTTCTATTTCATTGTTAGAAGGAGTATCGACCAGAGGATGTTAGCTCTTGACTGCGGGGTAGTAGATGCTTCGAGACATCATTGCTCTAACCAAAAGTCTCTGAGTGAATCTTTTCACGCAGTGAGGAGTCATTGGGAGTGGGGAACCGTGGTCTAACTTTCGTCTTTAGTGCAATAATAGGGATGATTTGAATAACACTTTTGAATCTTCCTCATCTATGAAGGATCTATTTTGCTGAAAGAGGCACAAGGGTCAAATTTTCACATTGTGGTCCTTATTCTATGAATACCCCTCCTCGGTTGTAAAAATGAGTGGTGATCATGTTTTCTCATAATTCCAGTAGTTGTGCCTCCTAAAATATGGGCATTGAATTTTGTTTCTTTTTGGTTGTGAGTCTCAAGATGATTGTATCCCTTGTGTGGCTAGCTCCATTGGTGATCTATTCTAGTATTTTGTTGTGATCGTTTTGGAGACACATGCATCATGGAAATAATGAATAAGGGTATATTTTGTTATTCGGTATGGGGTAATTCATTAAGGACCCCATGTCAGGGGTGGGGGTGTCTGGTTTATGCGAAGAGTTTGGGAGTTGGTTGGTTCTAGATTTCTCATTTCAGTATGTGATAATTTGTTTAAGCTTGTCAGTTTTTAAATGGTGGGGAGGCCCACAATGAATCTCGTTGTGTATTCTTCAAGGATTGGTGTATGTGGCAGTTTCCTCTTCGATAATGTTAGCAGTTCAAGAGTTAGCTCATGCTGAGAGTCTAAATATTGGGAGTTCTAGTCAGGTTATTGTTTTGGGTAAACCCTCCTCATTTCATGATGGAACTTCATTTTTCAGTTTCCCATAGAATTGGTCCGGTGTGACAGATGGAGTGAAAATTTACACCAAGTTAGCCTTTTTGTAGGCCTCGTTCATTTTCAAAATCTATATTGTTTCCTCATTTGGATGGGTGACTTTATGTGGGCATAAATATTTTATGGTGGGAAAAATTTTCAGACACGGACATTTAAAATAATATTAATTTATTATTTTATCCGACATTGAATCCTTCTATCGAGATGCGGGCCAAAGGATTTTGATTTTTTTTCATTTTATTAATGAATGAATTCTTTTCCCTTGATAGTGTCTAGTGCATTGGCATGACATTTTCAAATCCACGCACCTTTGCCTGGGTCACTGTGCGGCCAACCTCAACTTCAAGGAAAATTTATAAAATGAGTTTTAATGAGTTATTTTAATAATTATAATAATTGTAATTATTATTATTATTATTGTTATGTTCACCATGTTAAATAATAAAGGGTTATTATTATTAAGTTATTTTTATTTTAATTATATTGATTTTGTTACGTATATTAGGTTTATTAATATCATATTAAATTTATGATAATAAATATTAGGATTATTATTAATAATATCAATATTGATCTTATTAATCAATTTTAATTTATTTTTATCTTATTATTATTATTATTGTAATTATTCTTATAGTTAATAATATTATTATTATCAGGTTTTTTTAAATTATTATTATGTTAATAAGAATATTAATATAATCATTATTTATTAAATTTTCTTATATTTTATACTATTTTCTTTAATTCCATTATTTTTCCTCCCTTTTTTCTCCCCTTCTTTCTCTTCTTCCATGTGCACCATGTGACATATCCATCCCCCTGAAACCCTATTTGTGCGAAGTCCCCTTTACTTGGCCGCTCCCCCTCTCATGCCCTCCAAATGGCGAGCCACTGCTGATTCCCCAATCTCTCTCTCTCTCTCGAACCCATGAACCCCCTCCACCTGTCCAAGTCATTTATGCTCCTACCACTACATCCCGAGCTCCATTTCCAGTGCACCTTGGGAAATCCCAACTACCCCTGTCTAGTGGTTTTCTGACACGACACACCCCTGGTAGCACAACTTCTTACTCAGTTTACCTCCCACAACCTATTTTAAGGAGTGTTCTACTTCAAATATTTTTTCCTTCTATTCAATAGACTTTCAGATTATGGTTTCTTGTTGTGATTGATTTGATTTGGATGTTTTTGGTTTGATGTATTGATTTTAGGTGTCACCGGGTTCCATTGAGGTTGGTTATAGCCACTTCTTTCAAGAGTTGTGGGTTTAGCAGGGTTTTTAGGTAAGGATTTTTGAATTTCATCATTGTGGCTTCATTGAGATTTAGGGGTTTTATGATTTTGGAGTTTTCATCAACTTATTTTGGGTGCTATTGATGTTTTGTCAGTATATTAACAGGTTTTTTATTCTAATATGGTATTATTGTGTGATATATGGTGTGTTTTGAATTTAAATCCATTTTTATTGTATGGATATATTTTAAACCTTGTGCAATAGATTTAATAGATCATGCCAGGGATGTAAATTATATTTTAGTTTGGTTTCAGTGTGTATCAGTTCGCTGTCAATGTATTTGGGAAATGTGTTCCTTTAGTTTTGTTGTTTTAAACCTCTATTATTAGCATTTATGGATGTTCTCTACTTATTTTTAATTAATTATTACCGTGTTGGAAAATCCCATGTGATTTTGGGGTGTCATTTCCATTCAAGGTGAGGTTTTAATATTTTATTTTGGTTTCATAACATCTTAATTAGGGCCTTTATTTTTTTGAGGTTTATATTATTTTTGGAGTACCATGTTGAACTCGTCTTTATGGTTTCAAGTTGCGGGTGTCAAGAACACATACATGTGAATGAATAAGGTAAGGAATATATATATGTATATATATATATATATATTCCATCTTTGTACATATTTTCTCATTGCATGGAGAATGTGTGCAATGCAGCAAGAGGTATTTATATATTTATTTATTTATGCATGTTCATGGAAGTGTGCAGGGTCGGTTCAAGTGGTCATCGACAAATAGAGACATGTTTGATGTAGGTCCTCCACTACGCTTGACATTAACTTTAGAATTTATTATTTTCTTGATATTTTATTAATATTAACAATAGATAATTAGTATTAGATAATATAATTTTTTAATAATTACTCAATGTAAAAAAAGTGATTTTTATTTTATACAAGTCACATGAAATATTTTTCATGGTGACTTGACTCACATTAGTGAAAGAATGCATGTTTGGCCTTTCAACATAATTCATGGAATTTTATGTGTAGTTTTGGTTTGATGATTAATGATTTCTTTTAATGCATGATCAAGTGTTTTGGTTCTCTTGAGAAATAAGGTTTTTCATTAAAGTTTGTTAAAGACCGTTTGGAACATTAATAAAATTAATTCTTTTGGGAAATCAATTTATTAGGTGACTCATTGGTGATCAGTTTTTGTACATTGGTTTCATGAGTTGTGTGTGATGTTTGAGCATCGTGAATGGTTGATTAACATTTTTGACTCACCCCTGTTTTATTTCATGCATTGTCATGGGAACCAGACATTGTAAGTGAATCTTCTCAGAATGATTGTTTCACTAATTTAGATTATGCACTAGCTTGAGGGACATAACTGAGAGATGTTTTGTTAATATTAATTCTTCAGGATTGGGCCCCTCAATCAGGACAGGTAGGGAGACAATAATGTTTTAGGGAATTATTACATCATCAAGAGTAGGCATACCTTCCGGATGAGTCACATGTATTATACGTTCTGGACTGTTCATGTGCTCCTATGTTCGATAATGATGTCTTTTGTGTTTATTAATATGTGGAAGATGATGGAGTAGTCAACTTCGGTTGATGTCCCATGTGTGCTACAATTTTCCATTTCCCTTAGTGTGTGTTGGGTGTTGTGTGTGGTTCTCCTTTTGACTAACAACAAAAATGTATATTTCTAAATTGTTCGCAAAAAATTTTTTAAAGTCAAATTCACCTATTTCATTCATGAAATATTTTTTAAAATTAAAAAGGTCAATGTACTGTTACTTGTTTTGGAAATGAATGTGTGTGTGTAGAAACCCATATTTTATCTTATTTTGTTCAAACATGAAATTCGAAATTTTTTTATTTAAGGGTAGTGCATTGGGAATAGTTTTTTTGGGAATGCCTACTGAGTTTTAATACTCACACCTATAGTGTTTTACTATTTTTAGTTAATGTTGCATTTTTGACTTTATCTTTCTCTCCATGGGCAATAGTTGGTTGTGGATTGGGGAGCAACTCTCGGAGGCGCAAGGAGTTTCAGTCGTGGGCAGGTTAGTTGGTTGTTGTTAGTCGTTTATTCCTTTCGTGTAGATTATTTACATTGTGTTATTCAAATTTTTCTGGAGCATTATTTATTTTCACTACGAAATATCATTACCAATTGATCTATATTGATGCCCTGGCTCTTGTCGCCAGCCGGGGAGGATCAAGAATGCCTCTCGAGCAATGTCGCGGACCAACTCAGGTGAAAAATTCAAGGTTGACTTGGGTTTGTTCCTGAAAAAATGATATCAGCCGAGGCCATTTTTATTGGCGGATTAAGGTATCTTGGTGATTAGGTGTGTCGAGACTCGAGAGGTCGGTGCAAGAAGGATTTCATGAGCCATTTCCCGTCCCGAGACTTGAGATTCGAGGGATAATTGGGAATTTGAGTTTTTTTTTCATAGTCTGTGTAGATGAGGGATGAAAAATGAAGTGATCTAGTGTTATGTGATGATCTTTCATAGAGTAGTGACCCATGTACAACATGAGTTCATGGTTCAAGAAACTTCCAGTTGTGGATGCTTTCTTGGTGCATGGTCTGCTAAGCCATGTTACCGGGTTGGCATTTCCACTATTCCCTTATTTTTGGATGTTTTGATGGGAGTTATGTTTTGGATTAGTTTTTACTAACTTGAGTGAATTTAAAAGGTCCAAGTGGTTCATATAAAAAACGTTTTTCAAATAGTGAATGAGGTTTTGGAGTGGAATAAGTGGTTTAAAAATGGAAATTGTTTTCTTTTAATGGAATGTGCAGTTTCACTGGAAAAAATTGGAGGTGTTTTGGAAGTTGTTTTCGGATATCATGAACACATTTTGGAATGTGAATAAGAAATTTTTTTGCAATCTAGAAACGTATTTCATTAATGATAAGTGACTTTTTTAAAATGGATTCGAATTTGTGCTTTTTTCTAAATGATATATTTTGAAAATGAGATGTGTCCCGAATGGACCCTCGGTATTCCTATGAGGGATAACATACATAGTGGAGCGCATGTGGCACATGGATGATTGGTGGTATGTGTGGATTGGTGCATGAGCTATCACAATGATTATTTCTACCCAGAGACTTTGAGGACCAATATAGACTGAGAGTTAAGGAGTGTAGATCATGGTACACTTTCCTTCATGGAGTATTCGTATTGTATCACAGATTTGTAGTGCTTCTAAACCATCCAAGGAGGTGATGAATTATTTTGGGTGAGGGAGATTGAGGATGGTCTAAAGAATGACATCTGATCTCAGGTTAACATATTTAGGTTGACATGCATCACCTCTATAGTCAACCAGGTTATAATCACAGAGCACAATCTGAGGGATTCTATTGTTGTGATTCAGGGCGTTTCGGTATCCATATTTTGTATCCCACTGAGTGACAGTAAGTATCACCACAGGGAGACTATGTGAGGGGATCCAAGGAAGTGATATAATTCTTATGGTAGCCGTGTGGTTTGTTACTAGTGCAGGAAGAGGGGGTATACAGGGCTACATTTCCCGAGAGACCTAGTGGAGTTCCGATCTTCCGGAAATATGGGTCATCTTTAGCTATCCTATCAATTTTTCTCACTGACAGCTGGTGATAGAGGTTTTGTTAAACTCCTCATACCAGAGAAGGACCACCAGTTTCACATCAGTCTGGGAAGTGGAGTTTTCTAGCTATTCTGTCCGAGGTGGAGGTTACGACCATTGTATCTAGTCAGCATGCATTCAATGACAACATGGTGGATCAACTCAAGGTGGTTATATAGCTTCACTGGCCAGCGGTGTAGGCCGGAAATTTTCTTTGCGTTAGACCCAGTAGGAGAAGGTTCTAGGGACCTCTACATTTCAAGGTAAGATTCTATATGCCTCAGTTCTTTCTTTCCCACTTTTCGATAAAATGGATTCTTATAGTTTCATATTTGTTGATGATGTGGAGAGAATTAGGCTTTGCATCTTTTCTTATGTTGATGTCTCGGAATTGGACACTCAGTTGGGTACAATAATGGAAACTGAATGTCGCTGCAAGGAGTCTCCATTTGAGGTTAGTTGGTGTCCCTTCTTATGAGATCTCTATTTACTAGAGATGACCTGCTATGATTTCATTCTCAAAATGGACTAGTTAGTTTCCTTCTAGGTTATTCTTGATTTCCTTCATCGTAGGGTGAGTTTCAAGTTCTCAGAGGGAAGATCCTATATACATAAGGATGAATGGGATGTCTAGGAGAGCATTGCATGACCCAAGAATCATGGGTTCGGAGGAGTTACAATCCAGGTTTTTAGTATATACCTATATGACATGAGGACTTCACATTTGGAATTCCCTCTAATAGTTTATCATTTCAAGGATTTATTTCCATAGGACATTTTAGTTTTTCCACTAGAGCGGCAGATATACCTTTCTATTGAGAATGTGCTAGAAGTAGCATCAGTGTCCATTCCTCTTTATATGATGGCTTCACCAGTGTTACAGGAGTTCATGAAACAGTTAGAAGAGTTCTAGGATAAGTATTGCATCCGACATAGTACTTCTCAATGGGGTTCTCCTATCATTTAGTGAAGATCGAGGATTGTACCCTCCAAATTTATGTGGATTGTCAGAATATGAACCAATTGACATTCATGAACCGATATCCCTTTCCAATGATTGATGATCTCACTGATCACCTTCAAGGATCCCGGGTTTTCTCAAAGATTAACATTAGATACAATTAACATCATTTTTGGGGTAGAACATCTGATATACCTGATACAGGAATTCAGAGTATGTATGTTCTATATGAGTATGTGGTTATGTCTTTTTACCCCACTAACTCACCTAAAATTTTCATGGATATACTGAACCAAGTGTTTAATACATACTTGGGTTATTTTGTGGTTGTCTTTGTGGATGATATCTTGGTGTACTCTCACTCTCAACACGACCATGCCACACATATTGAGATAAATTTGAGTACACTGAGAGAGAATTAGTTATATGATTGGTTCTCAAAATTCCACTTTTGTATGGACTAAATTCACTACATGTCTCATGTTACCTCAGAGACAAGAGTATTAGTTGATGTAGAGAATGTGAGAGAAGTGGTTTCCTGGAGGAATTTGAAGAATGTATTTGAGGTATGATGTTTTATAGGGTTTTCTGGATACTATATACATTTCATACTAGACGTTTTATTCTTAGAAGCCCACTGATAGGCCGGAATATGAAGGGTGTGAAATAATGGTGGTCAGATTATATTGAGTTAGCATTTCAAGAGCTAAATGAGAGGTGGAATCAACACTAATACTTGTTTTGTCAATTCCATGAATGAGTAATACTATTTACTATGATGCATCAGGTATCGAGATAGAAAAGGTTAATATGGATTTGGAAAAAGTCATTGCGTACATGTATTAGTAGTTGAGGTCACATGGGAGGAATTACCTGACACACGATCTCATGTTGGATGCAGTTGTTCAGGCACTATACTGTTGGAGACATTATCTTCTATGAGGGAATTTTGTGGTTTTCACTAATCAAAAAATTCTTATGTATATCATTACATAAAGTGATCTAAATTTGGGACAATTGAGGTTGGTTGATTATCTTCAGTCCATTGATTTTGAAAATGCAATCACACTTGGAAAAGGCAACCCAGTATATGATTCGTTGAGAAGGAGAACTCAGTTACATAAAGTTCTTGATGCCTTCAGTGAGTGGCTACTTACTGCTCCATTATCTGAGATGCATTTGGAGGTTCATTTCTGATAGGGATATATGTTTATTTCTTCTCTAGTTTTCACCACTACTCTTCTTGAGCGATTGTGAATTTAGAAGCTATTAGATGTAGAAGGCCTTGTTCTATTTGAGAGTGTTTTAAGAGAGGAACCAATTCATAGATGGACCTTATGATGGGTTGAGATTGTGCGCTTCCATGGACATGTATGGGTGTCAGGAGACATATGTGAGGAGCTGATGCGGGACATTCATTCCCTAGTTTGGGAAATTCATCTTGGTGTCACCACGATGTATTTTTTTTTACCCCATCAGTACTGGTGGCAACGTATGAATAGAGATTCTGTTGGGTTTTTCATAAGGTGTTTCATATTTCAAAGGGTGATTGTGGATCATCAGCGACCAGTAGGGATTTGTTTAGCAGTGACCCATTCGTCGGTAGAAGTGTATCGATGACACCATGTATATTGTGACAAGTTTTCCGAGGTCTACTTGGTGGAATGAAGCTGTTTTTGTTGTCATTGAAAGTCTCACAAGGGTTTCTCACTTCTTTTCCATCAGGAATTTTTTCAGGTATGATGAGATTGGAAGGCAGAACATCTAATAGATTGTATGTTTATTTTGGTGAAAGTGGAAAATCATCGAGCATGCATCCTAAATTTTTGAGGTTCTTGTGAGAAGCACCTACCGCTTGAAGATTTTTCCTATAATAATAGTTTTCCAGAATCTATACAAATGTCACCTTATGAGGCTTTCTACAATAGGCCATTACTATCACCCTTATGTTGGTTGGAGGCAGGAAAGTAAACTATGCAGTGATGTCGACATATTCAGGAGACCACAAAGTGGGTGGAGTTGATTTACTAGAGGATAGATATTGCATAGTCATGGAAGAAGTTTTATGCTGATCGGCGAAGACAGCCTCTAGAGATTGATATTGGAAATTAGATTTTTTAGCATGTCACAACAAGGTTGGGACAAAGGAGGATTAGGACACATGTCAAACATTCATTGAGATATTTTTTACCTTTTGAGGTTTTGGAGAGTGTCGGGCCGGTTTCCAATTGGTTGTAGTTAACTTAGAGATATCAGGATGCACATGATGTCTTCTAGGTTTCTTATCTACGGTGTTACATTTTGGACTTGTTTCATGTTTTCCAACCTAAGGAGGTTGTGCTGGAAGAGGACACATCCTTCGAGGGGCATCCAATCCAGATAGTTGATCGCTGGGCAAAATTTCTTCATGTCCATTATGTTGCTCAGGTACAAGTTCTATGGCAGCACAGGTGTAACACCCCAAGATTCCATCATACATTTCTCATTGAATAATTCAATAGCATGCACAATATGTAACTTTTAGTTTTAGCATACCATGACCAATTAAACTAATCGTAATGAATAATAATACCCACTTTTTAAAATTTACAAAATTTTATTTTTCAAAATGGAATTCATCTATGTATTCTGAATATCAAAATTATCTTCGAGTAAATTTTTGGTATTTTTCTGAAAACATTCATTTTTTGATGAATATTAAAAAAAAATTTATTATTGTTTCATTATCTACTTTTTATTTAAATAATTTTTTAATTTATTTAAATTTATTTCTGGTCAAAATATATACATAATACATATATGTGTTCAATTTAATCCATTGGAGTCATTTTAATATAAGATTAGATATAAGAAAATATATTGAACTTTTTACGTCTTTTACCCCCCATTTGGGCACATTTTCAAATTTGCATAAAAGGTAATTTTACCACTTTTGTGAATTAAATTTTAAAAATGAAAGAGACATAGTTGAAATCAATATGTAAAATGTGGTTCAGTTGGATGAATATAATTTTTTTTTATGAGTAACTTTTAAATTGTATTAACCACTATTAAAAGTAAGCAGGGGAATTACAGGTAAAAAAGATATTATAATTACCATAAGACACATACTAACACTATTGGATAAGTTTATTTTGACCAAAATCAACCTTATAAATAAAATATTAACCTTTTGGTCCACATGTATTATATTAGTACAATTATTATTATTTTCATTAAAGAATATTTAAAAGTGTTAAATTCAATTGTTAATAAGTAAACAATTTTTTATATATTATTAT
This sequence comes from Viscum album, assembly GCA_963277665.1. Classification (NCBI taxonomy): domain Eukaryota; kingdom Viridiplantae; phylum Streptophyta; class Magnoliopsida; order Santalales; family Viscaceae; genus Viscum; species Viscum album. The sequence goes on along the minus strand of OY728151.1, from coordinate 11,593,210 downwards.
ACATAAAATAAACTCAACTATAAATATTCATTAGAAAGATAAAAAGATTTACTATGTAATTGTATTTTATTTAAAATTTTTAGAAAAAATATAATTGAATTTATTTATGACACAATGATGATGTGTTAATTAACTTATTTTTGAATGTTTAAAATAATTGATATTATTAATATTAATATAATTGTAAATTGATAGATTTGAAGTATTATACGAATTTTCAAGGTTAATATGAAATTTTATGGTTGATTAAATAATGTTTTTCGAAGTGATAATGTTTTCATGACTTTACATAACCAATTACTCAATAGTGGTGGAATTGACATAAAAGAGTTTTTAAAACGAATACTATATTTTTAATTGATATAATAATTCCGTAAAATGTAAGGTTCAGTAAAAAGACATATATATTGTTATATATATCAATTTTGAACCACATGTGGTTCTTATGTATTTTTATAGTATGTGTATTATCCCATTATAATAATAATACAACAATACATGAAAAAAGTAAAACTATTTAACTAAGAGTTAAATCTAAACGATAAGGTTAATAAGGTGACCAAAACCTGTATAAAACCTATATATTGTGAGGTTTTCGACCCATCCCTACCTTATCCTCGAAATAAATTCTATTTTTAGCACATTTAATCTTAATGTGAGTTTATAATAAAATAATATTTCAAAATGTTCCTAAAATAACCCTCAACTCTCTTATGAAAGGGTATTTCCCCTTCTCTCAAAACCATGTCTCCAAAGCCTTTTGGCTCAGACACACCCTTCCAAACTATGTTGAAAACTACCCTCAAATAACCTTATAGGCCTTAAATTGATCATAAACCAATCCTATGGATCCCTTTAGATCAAATAAAAAAGAAATACCCGAGGAAGATGAAATAATTTTATCACCTCTTTCAAAGTTCTTTTCGTCTTCCACTTCCTCTTTCTTTGTTCTTCTTCACAAAAAAATATTAAATTTAGTACTGTCTTCATACCATGATATTATTATAAATATGGACAACCATATTCATTATTCTATCCATCCGATTAATGACAAAGTCACCATACGTTTGTACATACGGCTTACCATCTCAATGTCGTGGTGTATTTTGTTATTCAACCCCTCATTATTTGGATGGGTATAAAAATGAGTATATTTGATGTTAATAATAAATAAAACATGTTAATTATTCTGATTATGTGATACACCATCAAATTACATATGATTTTACCATTAAAATAATCATATTATCACTCGTGTATACGTTCTCATTACTGTGTCCACGAATGCAATAAGATTCATTCCCCATTATAACCATTCAATAATAATTTTCATTCTATGAATAAATATAATTTTTAAAAACATAATATCATTCTGGATATGAATAATATATATCTTATCCATAACAAAAATGACATAAATAACAAAACATAAAATGAAAAAAGAATAAGTTAACACTTGAAACGATGATACTACTGAAATATCAGTAACAATGAAATATTATAAGATCCTATATAATATCATATTTTTGTATACGGTTCTTGTATAATTTAATAAAAATGATTTAACTAATATACCGGATGATAACCTACCCTCAAAAAATAAAATGTACTAGGTAAGGGTTAATTTTACAGTCTCATTATTTATCTAAGGTTTTAAATACGTAAGTATCTACTGGGACTTCATTTTCATCCCCATACGTGTTATATAAAAATAAATTTCAAAACATTTTTACAATTTCCTATAATATTTCTAATGTCAATTATAATCTTTTTTGACCTTTTATAATTTTTTTTGAAAGGAATCTTTCTATTGTTTTCGAAACAAGGTACTTTATGACCTTTTCGACGAATTAATGTAAGAATGTTTTTAAACTGATATGACAAGTGATTCTATTTTATGTCATTATAACACCTTAGAAGCATCCCTTACAAGAATATGATATTATTTTAAAAATAATTATTTTATTTTATAATTTTTTTAATTTTAAATTATTTCAAAATAGAAATAGATATTTCTTCAAATAGTTTTTATTTCATCTATGTCAACATCCTTTGATAGATTTTACACTAGTTGGATTATTTTTTATTATGATAAAATCCTCCAAATTTTATTGAAGGGTTTCTGATATGTTTGTATTTGGATGTGTTGTTTTTATACCATTCATGGTTTATTGTTAATGTATTAACATTTTGTATGATTGATTTAATATGAATTTTTCTGTTATGTTTCAACATTTTCATATGAGGAATGCATTGGACGTAATAATTGATGGATGGATCTCACTCTAGATCCTTGAGGCGTCAATAGGTCTCATGAAACAATCTAGTTTCTTTACATAATTCCTTGACAAAATCTTATTTTTAGTCTTGGCATGAGGACTTGACTATGTGGTTCTAATGTCCAATATTATGCATTCCATCATTACAAAATTAGCTATTGATATGGCATGTGATTATTGAAATTGTAGAACATCCATGTGAATATGTAAATGGAATTATTAGATTTATCTATTCCATATTATATTGATGCTTATGTTTAAATGGCTTGTGTTGTAGTCGAATACATTGACTTAAATGTTTATGTTTATTTATGAAACGTTCAGCTATATATTTATCCTTACTGAGAAACTGAACTCACCCCATTCTGCCGATGAATTATCCCAGGATGTGATGAATTATATCAGGATTAACTAGTACTGATAGGACAAGGGATATGAGTGTGTTCAAAGTGGACGCAATGTTGTTGTATATTCTTTTCAAAATGTCATGTTAATATTTTTTATGTATCTTGTACTTCCAAGGCTACAAATCTAATCGGTGTTTTGAGACATGATCTCTGATGATCATGCCAATTTTATGTAATAATGCACCGAATCTGGGTGACTAGGTTCAGGGTGTTAAATCAATCGGGTATAGGATGAGACCTGGGAGAGGGAGACTGATGTACGATCATAGTGGCCAGAGCTGTTTGAAATTTTTTATTCTACGCCGGATTGCTTGGGAAATTCATGGACTAATTTATTTAAGGGGGGGTGGGTGTTTGTAAGAACTAGGATCTTCTTTTCAGGTATGAATCTTATTTTCTAGATTTTTTTGATGGAAATATGAGTTTTTTGGAATTTAAGGAGTACACACCATATACATTGAAGTACATGTCAGGTATCTGGTTGTAAGAGGTGCTAATGTACTGGTCATGTGGGGAGACCTAGAGACCTCCAAATGTGGGGTCTGGTTAAGGAAAGTACACACCAAGTATCATTAAAGAACACACCATGTACTTTTCTTTTTAATTGATAAATCAGACTAGGGTCGTGTCTTTTTTGGAAGAAACAACTCTTTCATGGTTCGTCTCATCCAAGAGAAAAGGATACTGATGAATCTTCTATGAGCCCCCAACTCGCCGTCCATTCTCCAAATCGATTACATTGTAATTGCCACGGGTGGATCTTCCTTATCATAGATCATCGTTCCCTGATTTCTCTCCATCTAGGAGATATCCTTGGATGAATGATTTAGAGGTTTTTGTAGATCTACATCAGTCTAGATCGATTTGGAGGCTGAGGATCAAGTATATCCATCGTTCAATTATGATATAGGTTGTTTGTGCCTTTTCATAGTTATTAGTTGAATATTATGTGAAAATGGTCCCAATACCCTTGAATGGGGTATTGGATGTTTAGGTATTTTTTCCATGTTAATGCCTTTAATTACTTGTATTCCTGAGTAGTGGTTGTTTTCTATTGATTAGGGTTATTTTCTATGTTATGGATGTGTTTCAAAAGCATGTTTTGTTATTGAATGTTTTTTCTAGCCTTTCCTATTAGGCTACTTTCATTCCATGCCTAGTGTTGTTAGTATTGAGCGATTTTTATCTATTTTTGTTATCACTTTGTAGTTTTTTAGTGAAGTGGTTTGTGAGGGTTTTATTGGCTTCTGAACATCATTTTTGCACGACTGACATACATAGTACCGTGGAAAGCTTGTATAGTTAGACCATAGGGGAAATGGGTGCTGAGGGCTTTTCCAAAGTGTCTTTTGTTACATTCACGTTTTGACACCATAGGGGGATTAATGTGAGTGCTCACTCAGAGTGTCTTTTGTTCCATGTTGCAAGACCAAACATGGAATTGGTTGTTGAGTTCCTACCCATAGTGTCTGTAGTTACCAATAAAATACCACATGGGGAATTGACAGTGAGTGCTTCCGTAGAGGGTACTTGATTGCATATGTCAAACCAGAGGGGTTAGGCTATGGGAATATAACTAGAGGGTTACATGACTTTTTTAATTGTTTTAGCCTGATGGGATATGTTTTGAGTACTTCCTGGTAGGTTACTTGTTTTTTAGTAGCTTTTTACATGATATATTAAAATGAATGCAATTGAAACTGTAGGATTTGTTTACTTTTGAGTAGTTCCTTGTTTACTATTTCATTTTTCTTTTTCCCTACGATATATATTCTCTGACTATTAGGCAGAAATCATTGGGTGGTTGCCTAACAGGATTCGTCTCACAACTGTTTGGGTTATGCTTTTGGGATCAAATGATTATATTACTCCATTTATATATAAGGTAAAACACCCTTCTATTTATGATACCTGATTGATGAGGAGTTGAAGAGCATGATGCCAAGTTGAGGCTTATGATGCTGCTGGTTTTTATTTAATTTTTGTGTACCTTATATTAGTACTATATTCAAGTATTGTGTCTTGTTTAAATGATTTCATAGATATATGTATGATGCGTCATTTATATATGTGCTCCAGTTCTTTATTACTTTTAGTCTTCCATTGTTTACTTATTTCATGTTATTACTTATTTTGTTATTTTTTTCAATTTATTTGTACAACATTACCCTAAAATGAGGGAATAGTTTCTCAACTATCACAGTCAAGGGCCTCGATGCTATTTGGAAGCCTCTAGTGTTTGTGGAAATGCACTTGAGGCCATGTGACCAACCGGGTATGGGGAATCTCTGGGCGGCACCCGAAACCAAGACGTTAAATTTTATTTCATTTTTTCCTTCCTCTGAGTTTCTTTGTATTTGTGGGACTATTTAAATGTTCCACCTAAATCAAGCCCATGTTGAGCTTGTTCAGAGTTATCCCCACTGTCCATAGAAGTTGTGGCCATCACAATATCTAACATACGGGAAATAGAATCCATCACACCTAAAACCTACCAAGACTGTGTTGTATCTCTACATGTGATATCATCATACAAAACATCTTGGTCCTTCAATTCATCATCCGGATAATTTTTTATGCTTCATGTACATGCTTCACTGTCCAAAGTTTCATCAAGAAAAATGGTTCCTTGTGGTCTTTGTGAATAATGTATTCATCCTTCCAGGTACCCCCATTCACTCAATCTAATATTAGATGGGTTCTCCCTACATTTGATCATGGTTTATCATGAAGATTCACTTGGGTAAGATTCTTAGATAAAGCCACATCCTCATCAATGTTATGTGCATCCGAATGAATATCATTCTTTCAACTATTCTTTTGATCAGCATACACAATTTGGGTCTTTCCTCGTCACCCTTTGAGGTATCAACATGCATTAAGACACGATTCACAAATTTCATCTTCCCTTTACTCCTTCTACATGAGGATACATCATGCCCTTTCTTATTCCAAACACTATGTTCCTTATCCCTAATACATTGAGAATCCATATGGCCAAAAAATACAATTATACTTGATTTTTTTATTCATATTGAATCTCACGAAACATAATTTCATCCTTTATTTTTAGAAAAACCACACAAACTATTGTATTATACATATCCACCTCCATACAAACAGGTTCATAATTCCCAAAACAAGGATTGTCAGTTGTCTCATACATGCGAATTGGATTTCCCACAGAAGATGATATGTCCCACTGTATCCTTTGATTCAAATATAGCTAGTTCATTTTCCATATTGGGATCCATACATCTACATGTGTGTTTTTAAAATTTTTGTGGTTGAATTTTCTATCTCATTCATATAATCATAAAATCCCAGTATTGAGAGAGATATAATCCATGACCTTTTCCTATCAATTATTCTCATTAGAATGAATCAAAATATATTTGTATCCTCTATCGATTGATTTCTTGTTCCAATATTCAAATCCACAAACATCCAAAATTCATTATTGCAGATCACTAAAATTGCACATTTTCTGTCATTTTATGACCAAGACTAATGTTATGATAAAGTACATACAGTGGCTTTTACATTACATAACATCCTCTTGAATCTCCGAATTTTGAGTGAATCTATATTTACTAATGACACAATCAGGTAGAGGTGAGTCAAAATCCGAGAAGTCGATCGCAATGTCCACCTTCACATCTTCCATGAAATTTTTCGTTCGTGGTACATTGACATCCAAAGGGGATAATCAACTTTTTACATTATAATCACTTCAGAAAAATAATATTGAAACCTTAAATATATGTAATGCTGATATCCCATAGAAAATTAAAATCACCGCAATTGAAACATCAGCTCATTTATAAAATGATGTCTCTTGAGAACATACACAAAAGTGTATTGATCATCATAACCCATGTCACGACGCGTCCCAGTGGGGCCCTACCCGTGAATCCTAAAGCCCACCTCTAATAGGCCCGGGGAAGATTACTAGCACCGAGTAGGCATATCACTAACATGGGAGGCATTGCCTATGTACCTGTACACAAGCACACATCTCCAATCCCACAAAATGATAAAATGTAAAAACCACTAAGGAATAGAATGCATGCATACAACTAAACCCAAACAAAAGAGTACGACGAAAGGTAGAGTGCTGTAAAAGTAAAATGGGCCAGAATACAAACCCGCCAAAAACATGTGTCTGCAAACTGGAAAGTCCAACGTGTAAGTAGAAAGAGGTATTGGGACTGTCGCTCATAGCCATAAGAACGCCTCGGCCTATAGGGAAATCAGAAAGCTCAGTCCTGCCCTGGTCCACCCTGTACTGTGTAAAAAGGTTTCTCGTCTATACAAGCCACCAGACTTGCGGGAAAAGCCTGTGCATGGGTGAGTATAACAATACTCAGTAGAGGACCCCGAAAACCACAAAGCAGTACACAAAGTAAAGGTAAAGTCACCTATGAACAATATATGTCTACAAAAAACATAGAACAAACCAGATATACTCAAAACCCTGACCCATTGTCCAGTGACAAGTCACACAAACAAATACCCCCGCAAGGGATTCTATTCGAAGATTCCATGATGCACTCGTTCTGGGAGAAAACACTCAACGAGTATTATAGCTCTGATGATGTCCGTCTGAGAAGTTCTATTCATCTAGAACTGTCACAAGATATAGCTACACTCATTACGGGAGACACACTCTTAAGTGGAAAGGTTATGGTAGATAGAAGAACTCATTATGGGAGACACACTCCTGAGTGAGAAGATCTCGATACACATATGAGGATCACTGCCAGGGAAATGGAGGATCCCGCGACTCATCCATAATTCAACTTCTAGGTAAGGGATCAACGCCTGGTAGAGTCGGTCTCGTCGATGCTTGACTCTACCTAGGGTTTGGAATGGATATAGGATCTCGATCCGGGCCTCTCGGATGGATGCCTAACTCTATCACAGAAAGTCCTGCTGAAAGGATCATAATACTGTGTGAGGGAATGGCGCCTAACCTTCAGGGGAACAAGAAGAAGAACAACTAACCCAAACGAAAGATGTTCAAGGAACGGTGAACAAAAGGAACAAGCCATTTTCCTAAAAGTACATGACGTGTAGAAATGATACACGTCGTGTTGTCTGACGCCGGGTTCAGCCCATGTTCAACGGCCCGTGTCGGGAGGCTAGTAGTATAGAAAAACTTATTACGCGGTGTGTGGTATGGAGTACATGCCGTGTCTGGGTAACTGGTGTTTGCTCTGTGTACTCTGTCCATGTTCCCGTACACGGTCACCAACAAATATAATTCGACTTGTGTAATCTGCACACGGGGTGACCCGCGCTGCTGGCCTCGCTTGGCCGTGGGATGGAGTACAGAGTCATGTACTCCATCCCATGTTCGTGTATCCCCAGGATACACGCCAAGATCCGTGTAGCCGCCTCTTCCAATCTATACACGTCGTGCCTCCTGATGCCATGTAGATCATCATGTGTCCGTGTACTACCCAAAGTACACGCCGAGCTTCGGGGAAGGTCCAACACGCTGTGTGACCAGGGTCACACGCTGTGTGATTCTTATATAACCCCGAAACCCAAGCCTCCACCTCCATTACTACACGACTTGTTCTTCGGAAGTACACGCCGTATATTCTGGAAATTTCCAGAAACGACGCCCTTCACCGGCGCGCCTCCCGTGCTGCTCTGATCATCATTTTGGTCGTCTGATCACCGTAAAACTTCCATGTTCTGGTCGTCTTGACACCACGAAGCCACTTCAGTCGTTTTTGGTCCTCTAATAGTCTCTGAAAATGTGTTCTGATCTTCCCGCACAAAGAACGAACGAAGAACGCTCATTCTGATCTGGTCCAATTTGTCATCTTCCATCGTCGCCGCACCTCCACAAGGTCGTTGCGATGTCGAATCTTTGATTTGGGATCGTCGCGTCACAGAATGGATTCACAACGATCCGTTGTTCGTCACCCTGCGAAGAATGCGAAGATCGCACGGGGAAAAAGGAGGAAGAAATCAGAATAACAAATTGTGGAACGAACCTCTGTCATCGTTCATCACGGCATTGATCATATCCCGTTAATAGGCTTAAACGTAGAAATCATCATCAACAACATAATGCATGGATCAATTCCACATATTCTTCCTAGAGAAAACCTCTCCCACAACAATGAACAAATCTGAGGATGAACTTGTTCGTGGTTGATCCGCGTTCGTCATTTAAACTCAAATACATGGAAAAGAAATCGAAAATCACAACGCCTACCTTTCGAAAGGATCGATCATTGATGATGGCTTTGTGCTACTGTTGTCGTTGAGATCCTTCAATGTTGGCACACTGATCCTTGGTTTCGATCTTTTGTCATTCGTCATCGATAATTTTCTCTAACGCACCACGGATTCTGCAGAGGTTCCTCTCTCTACGTTTCCAACGAAGTACAATTGCTTAACCTATTAAAAGGGGAAATATGTTTTCATTTTACTACGCGACAGTATTAATGGCGTTGAATTACCATTTATAAGTCAGTAAGACATGCCATTAATTTAGGAAACAGATGCGCTGTTTCCGCGCTGTAGTGGATGTTTCCTTAACTGAAATAAAATAAACCTGTTAATTTATTTTTATTTTATTTTAATTAAAAAATCCGAAAATTAACTTTCCATCAACTCGCACCGGTCGAGGTTTGCCTCATTCTTAGGTAAATTTGTTGTCCTGGACACAACGGTGCGCTCAGATTTTTAATCTGGGCATCCATTTGGAAACTCCCATAACCCCGCACAGGTGCCAACTAACTTAACTAAATAAAATTCAAACCACCATTTCTGGCTCAGTGGACCTCATAATGATGTTCCGTCTATGTTCCCTGTCTCAAATTATTTCCATATAACATATAAAATAATAAACGGAAAAATCCTAGACATTACATTCTCCCCACCTTGGGGCTTTACATCCCCAAAAAGCCAAAACGAGTGCTACTCAAAAAGATGAGGGTACTGGGCACGAATCTGAGCCTCCCGCTCCCACGTGCTCTCCTGAATATTCTCGTGCTACCACCAGACGCGCACCAAGTTAATCAATCACCCATTAAGGATCCTTTCCTAACGATCCTTGATCTACACTGGGTACTCAGCAAAGGTCACTCCATCCTCGATGTCCAGCTCGCCACAGTTGATGAATCGTGATGGTTCATGCACGTACCTTCTCAGCTGAGACACGTGGAAGACATCATGTACCCGATGCAACTATGGTGGTAGAGCTAGGCGGTATGCCACCTCGCCAAATATTCCCAGAATCTGGAAAGGTTCGATGAACCTCAGAGATAGCTTGCTGCCTCGACCAAATCTCCAAAACCCTTGTAGAGGTGAGACTGAAGAAAGACATGGTCACCCTCTTCGAACTCCAGAGGTCTCCTTCGTCTGTCTGCATAAGACTTCTGTTGGCTCTGTGTAGTCTTCATCCACTCCCGGATGATCTGCACCTTCTCTGGGGTCGCTCATACTTACTCTGGACCCATGAGTGCGTACTCTCTGGGGTCGGTCCAGCAAAGCAGTGACCGAAAGGGTCTCCCGTACAAGGCCTCAAATGGTTCCATACCGATGGTGGAGTGGTAGTCGTTGTTGTACGCAAACTACACTAGTGGTAGGTGGTCCTCCCAACTACAACCAAAGTCCAAGACGCAGGCTCGTAACATATCCTCCGGAACCTGAATGGTCCTCTCCGTCTGACCATCCTTCTGGGGATGAAATGATGTACTCAAGCGTAGATGAGTCCCAAAATCCTCCTGAAATCCCTTCCACAACCGGGATGTGAAGCGGGCATCTCAGTCTAACACTATAGTTGAGGGGATTCCATGATTCCAAATGATCTCCTGAATGTAGAGGCATCCCAAGCTCTCCACGGAACTCTGCTCCATGATATCTAGGAAGTGGGCTGACATGGTGAGTCAATCAACGATCACCCAGATGGAATCATGTCCCTTGGACGTCCTTGGTAAACCCGTCACGAATTCCCTCGATATTCCATCCCACTTACACTCTGGAACTTCCAGGTGGTGAGATAACCTTGCTGGAACCTGGTGCTCAGCCTTCACCTGCTGGCATGTGAGGCATTAAGAAAGGAACACTACTACTGCCTTCTTCATGCCTGACCAACAGAACTGTCATGGAGATCCTGGTACTTCATTGCCACTCCAGGATGTACCTCCAAAGGGGATGTATGAAACTCCCTCCGGACCTCCTCCTGGAATGCCACTGGTACAATAGTGTGTCCTCTGAAAAGAAGTATGTGCTCCCCACCTTGCGAATATACATCAGGAGCATGTCCTGTGGATAACCGAGCTTGTAAAGCCACACAATCGACATCCCCAGGATGTGCCTCCCTAACTCACTGTAAGAGTGGAGGGGTGGAACAATTTACTGTAGGTATGTTGTATCCTCTACATCCATAAAGGATAATTATAACACGACTAACTGATGTGTCGCCTCACTCAACAGCTGTGAGCTCGACCTTCTGCTGAGGGCATCTGGCACCTTGTTCCCCTTTCCAGGAGTATAGATAATATCAAAATCATAGTCCTAATGTAACTCTAGACAATTCCTCTACCTCATATTTAGATCCTTTTATGAGAAGATTTACTTGAGGCTCTTGTGGTCAGAGTAGACAATGAACCGCTCACCCATAAGGTAGTGTCGCCACATCTTCAATGCGAAGACTACTGCTGAAAAATCGAGATCATGGGTCACATAGTTCTTCCCATGTGGCATAAGTTGGCGCGAACCATTAGAAATCACTACATGCTGCTGCATAAGGACACAACCATGCCCGGTCCCTGATGTGTCGCAAAAAACTATGTACTCGACACCCACCTTCGGCAATCTCAAGACTAGGGAGCTCTTCAAACTTCGTCTCAGATACTCAAAACCCTACTGGCAAATTTCTATCCAAACGAAGGGTTTCCCTTTCCTGGTTAATGCCTTCATAGGTGCTGATATCCAGGAGAAATCATGAATGAATATCCGATAATATCCTGCCAACCCATGAATGCTCCGCACCTCCGTCACACTCCGAGGTGGCACCCATGCTAACACAGACTCCACCTTGGATGGGTCCACAACAACTCCATCTGCTAAGATGAAATGTCCCAGAAAGTGGACCTCCTGAATCTAGAGTTGAAACTATGAGAGATTTCCATATAGCTGGTGCTCCCGGAGTACGTCCAGAACCATCCGCTGGTATCTCGCATGCTCTTCCTCTGATTCCAAGTACACAAGGATGTCGTCGATGATGACCACTACGAACCGGTTCATGTACGACTGGAAGATCCGGTTCATCAGCCCCATGAACATTACAGTGGAGTTCGTCACACCAAAAGGCATCACCAAGTACTCATAGTGACCGTAGCGACATTTGAAAGTCATCTTCATTATATACACATCCATCACTCATAGCTGGTGATAGCTTGATCGATGGTCAACCTTCGAGAACCACCGTTCCCCTCTTAGCTGATCGAAGAGGTCATAATTTCTCGGTTGTGGATACCTATACTTCACCGTCACCTGGTTCAAGTGCAGGTAATCCACGCACAGTCTCGAACTCCCGTTGGCCTTTTTGGAAAACAAGACCGGGGCCGCCCAGGGTGAAATGCTGGGTCTCAGGAAACCCTTGCTCCTCAAATCCTCCAAATACTCCCTCAGCTCGCGAAGCTCTGCGGGAGCCATCCGATAAGCTAGTGAGGAAATCAGTGTCGTCCCAAGGTGTAAGTCGATGCAGAAGTCGATTTCTCGGCGGGGAGGTAACCCTGGAACAACTTCTGGAAAGACATCCTCATACATCGCCACAACTTCTGGGAAATGAGAGATCACAATATCTACTGCTCTAAGGGTAAGGCTAGCTAACTCATGATTGATTGGCTGCACCCTCCTATGCATGATCCTATTTTGTGCATCCTGGGATTCCTTTTCTCCGAAAAAGGAAAACCTTGTTCCATCACGGCGGACACACCCCACCCTTCGTCTAAAATAGTCAATCTGGGCATGGACCGAAGATAAAAAATCCATACTGAGAATGAAGTTGTAAGGCCTTGATGCTACCACCAAGAGGTTCCAACCGAAACTCTCACCTCCATGGGTAAGATCACACTACCTACAAAGGTGTGTGATCGTCGAGTCTCCTCTTGTAGGTGTCTCCAAACGTAAGGATTGAGTCAACGGTTCTATCGGAATCTTGAGGTTTTCTACAAGACATGTGGCTATAAGGGAATTACTAGCACCTGTGTCTAGGAGTTTGGCAACTAATGTAGAAAAGCCATAGATTTTACCTCGAATAATCCATAGAGCCCCTGAGATGTATGCCTCGACCGCATGCAGTTGTCCTCGTCCTTGTCCCCCAGCTCCCTGAGCCTAGAGAGGACCTCTTGGGGGTGGTGGTGGAAGTATGTTGAAGCGTCTGCCACCACCCGCAGCTCTCCCAGCTCCTCTTCCATGTCTGCCACCAGACGGGTCTTCCTGTTCCGCTCTCTACCTCTACCTCGGTGGTCCATCCTCCACTTCCCTGTCAGCAGCTCGACGGGTCGGGAAATCTCTAGCGAGATGCCCCTACCCTCGCTTGCATAGCATCACTTCTCCCTAGGCTGACTGGATCCAGCCTGAGTGCCCTGGACTGTCGATCGCCTGTCCTGGGTCCTCCTATGACGTCTCCCACATCCAGATCCCTGTTCCTGACATCGGCTCCCCTCTACTGGGGTCTTCGCACCCGTCTGCCTACTACTGACTGCCATCGGCTGTCTCTGCTCCCCCAATAAGCTATCGATCACCAAGTCCCGCTTGAGCACTCCATCATAAGTCGATATGAATATAAGCACGACGCTAGCTTTGATGTCTCATTGTAAACCCCGCTCGATGGTCTGAGCTTTGAAGTACTGATCCCTGACTATATCCATCGAGTACCTGGAGAGGTTAGTGAACCTCGATGAATAGTCAACCACTGTCATTCTTCCCTGATGGAGATGAAGAATCTTCTGGATTCGCACAGCTCTCAGCGTAACTGGAGAGAAATCCTTCCTAAAGAGTCGCTCAAACTCTGTCTATTAAAGAGTCTCCTCGTGGTGAGTTTGTGTGGTCAGACTCCACCATCGTCCCGCCGAACCCTAAAGAAGGCTTGCTCCTAGGACCACCATATGGTCTGCTGGTGTCCTCACTAGAAGAAAAACTCTGGTCACTGCCTCAAGACAGTCCTCAGCCAACTGAGGGTCGGGCTCACCTCAGAACCTGAGGGGCCTCTTTCTCTGAAAATAATGGAGCATGCTGATCCTATGCTCCTCGACGGTCGGTATCGCGGGTAGCACTGGCTGCTCCACTAGTGGTGGTATAGCAGGTGCACCACCTGGTGGAAATTCCTGGGGAGCTGGTCCATGTATCGAAGCCTAATCACTGAGGGGGTCATCCTCATGATCGTGCAGCTGAATCCTAATGGGTATGTGTAGCTGATGCTCCCTGTAAACAAACAAGATGTACCATGGTCGATGATTATATATTGATAGCTTACACAAAGGACATGGAAAACACAACCCATTACTATATTATGCATGTACATTTTATTTCCCTGCAACCAGTGTTTTCGTGAACTTAGTCAAAAAGAAGGTTATCAGAGTCTTGGAGTATGGATACGTCGGCCGCTGCACCAACACTGGGGTCCTTGGCCTGAAATCCGAAACTGAAACACTCAACACTGTTCCCCCAAACCAAACTCACAGACTCTTGGTCCTAAGGTAGAACCGACCACCTCTGATACCACTATGTCATGACCCGTCCCAGTGGGGACTTCACCGTGACTCCCCAAGCCCTTCTCCAATAGGCCAGGGGATGGTGTCTCGCATCGAATAGGCATATCACTAACATGGGAGGCATTCCCTAAGTACCTGTACACATGCACCCATCTCCAATCCCACAAAATACTGAAATGTATAAACCACTAAGGAAAGGAATGCATGCATACAACTAAACCCAACCAACAGAGTACGACGAAAGGTAGAGTGCTATAAAAGTAAACTGGGCCAGAATACAAGCCCGCAAAAAACAAGAGCCTGAAAACTGCAAAGTCCAACCTATAAGCAAAAAAAGGTACTGGGAAAGCTGCTCGTAGACGTAGGAACGCCTCAACCTGTAGGGATCTCAGCAAGATTAGTCTTTCCCTGGTCCGCCCTGGACTCTGTCAAAAGACTGCTTGTCTACACAAGACACCAGACGTGTGGGCAAAGCCCGTGCAGGGGTGAGTATAAAAATACTCAGTAGAGGACCCCAGAAACCACAATGCAATACCAAAAGTAAAGTTACAGTCATCTATGCATAGTATATGACTAAAGAACACATAGAAAAAACCAAATATACTCAAAACCTAGACCTGTGGTCGAGAGACAAGTCACACAACCGCATACCCCCACATGGGATTCTATTCGAAGATTCTGTGATGAACTCATTCCGGGAGAACACACTCCACGAGTCTTATAGCTCTGATGACGTCCATTCGAGAAGTGTTGTTTTTCAGGAACCGTCACGAGAGATAGCTACACTCATTACGGGAGACACACTCTAGAGCGGAAATGTTATGGTAGATATAAGAACTCATTATGGGAGACACATTCATGTGTGGGACGATCTCGATACAAAGATGAGGATCACTTCCAGGGCCATGGAGGATATTAGGACTCCTCAAGAATTCACCTTCTAGGTAGAGGATTAACTCTCGGTAGAGTTGGTCACGTTGATGCCTGAATCAACCTAGGGTCTGGAATGGATAGAGGATCTCGATCTGGGCCTCTCGAATGGATGCCTGACTCTATCACAGAAAGTTCTACTGAAGGGATCATAATCCTGAATGAGGGAATGCTGCCTAAACTTCAGGGGAACATGAATAAGGGGCACTAACAAAAAAGAAATATGTTCAAGGAACGATGAACAAAAGGACCAAGCTGTTTTCCAAAAAGTACACGGCGTGTAGAAATGATACACGTCGTGTTGTCTGACCCCGGGTACTGCCCGTGTACAACGGCCTATGTCATGAGGCTGGTCGTGTAGAAAAAATTAGTACACGGCGTGTAGTACGGAGTACAAGCCGTGTCTGGGTAACTGGGGTTGGCTCCATGTACTCTGGCCATGTGCCCGTACACGGTCACCAACCCATGTACTCCAACCTATGTAATATGCACATGGGGTGACCCGCACAGCTGGCCTTGCCTGGCCGTGTGATGGAGTACATGATCGTGTGCTCCATTTTATGTCCGTGTGTCCCCAGGATACACGCCGAGCTCCATGTAGCCGCCTCTTCCAAGCTGTACACGTCGTTCCTCCTAAAGCCGTGTAGATCATCTCGTGTCTGTGTACTACCCAAAGTACATGCCGAGCTTCGGGGAAGGTCCAACACTCCGTGTGATTCTTCTCAGACCCCAAACCCTAGCTTCCACCTCCAGTACTACACATCATGTTCTTCATAAGTACATGCCTTGTATTCTGGAAATTTCCAGAAACAACGCTCTTAGCCGGCGCGCATCCTGTGCTGCTCCGATCATCAATTCAGCTGTCTAATCATCGCAAAACATCCAGGTTCTGTTCATCCTGACACCAAGAAGCCTCTTCCTTTGTTTTCAGGCCTTCGATCGACTCCGATAACGTGTTTCGATCTTCTCGCATGAAGAACACTCGAAGAACTCTCTTTCTGATCTGGTCCGATTCGTTGTCCCCCATCATCGTCATAGCTCCACAATGTTGTTGCGATGTTGAACCTTCGATTTGGGATCTTGGAATCACAGAACAGATGGGAAACGATCCATTGTTCGTCGCCCCATGAAGAACTCGAAGAACGCGCGGGGAAAAAGGAGGAAGAAATCCAAATAACAAATTGAGGAACTAAACTCCACCATCGTTCATCACAACATTGATCCGCTACCGTTAATAGGCTTAAATGAAGAAAGAATCAACAACAACATAAAGTATGGATCAATTCCTCATAATCTTCCCAAATAAAATCTCTCCCACAAGAATGCACAAATCAGCAGATCAACTTGTTCATGGTTGATCGGCGTTCTTCGTTTAAACTCAAATACGGGGAAAATAAATCAAAAATAACAACCCCTACCTTTCAAAAGGATCGATCGTTGACGAAGGAGTCGTGCTGCCATTGTCGCCGAGATCCATCAACATCGGTGCAATGATCCTTGGTTTCGATCTATTGTCGTTCTTCATCGATAATTTTCTCCAACGTGCCTTGGATTCTGCAGAGGTTCCTCTCTCTACGTTGCCAACGATGTACAATTGTTTAACCCATTAAAAGGGGAATCATGTTGGCATTTAATTATGCGGCAGTATTAATGGCGTTGACATTCCATTTTGAAGTCATTAAGATGCTCCATAAATTTGGGAAATAGATGTGCCGTTGCCACGCTGCAGCGGATGTTTCCATAAATGAAATAAAATAAACATGTTAATTTAATTTATTTTATTTTACATAAAACGTCCGAAAATTAACTTTTTCTCTTGGTTCACGCCAGTCGAGGTTAGCGTCATTCTTAGGTAAAGTCACTGACCCGAACACAATAGTGCACTGATATTTTTAATCTAGGCATCCGTTTGGAAACTGCCACTACCACCCACAAATGACGAAATACTTAACTAAAAAACGTTCAAACCACCATTCTGGGCTCCCCAGACCTCGGAATGATGTGCCATCATTGCGTCTGGTCTCGAATTAATTCCATATAATATTTAAAATAATAAATGGAAAAATCCGAGACATAACAACCCCACTCAGAAACTCCTATGCTAGAATCAAAACATTAAAATGTTGGGAAGACACAAACGAATTATAAGAATAGCTATCAGATAATGGAACTAGAATGTGTACAAGATTTATGAATTGTTTCACTAACTATCAATGGACCTTCCTCACTACCCACAAGGGTAGATTTAACTATATGAAATTTCCCTTCACCTCTTAAATATGATTCAATACAAGTCCAAAAGAGTTTCACAACTCTTCTTAAAAGTGATAAATTTCAAATAATTACCTCACTCTCTTTCTTAACCACCACATCCAGCAAATATCCTACTGCCGTACAAATATGTGGAAATGGATCCCCTTTTTCAATGTAATTTTAGATGTTTCCACAATCACTACACATCATTCCGGAGTAATTGTAGAAATTTGGTTGAGGTCCCATACTTTTGAATGTTCATCATTATAATTGTGTTTATGGAAAATATATAAAAATATGACCCATCATACTACACTGATGAATGATCATTCAAGAATTATCCTATGTAATTAACCCATCACCACATTATAATCTTCATTCCATTCCATGAGTCAATATTTTCATAGCTATGCCTCCAACTCTCAGAATATGTACCACTTAGACATCTAGAAGTATTTATATTACGTCCATAAGAAGCCTTCTTCAAGTCATCCTCAGGTATGGGATCTTGATATTACACTTTGAAAAATTTCAGCAGGCTAAAGATATTAACATGGGGCATAATTTCAATTTCAACTCCATCTTAAAGTATCTTCTAAATAGTCTCCTCCTTTCCATACAATTTTGGAATAAAATGCATTAAATATTTATTGTGAGAAAAATATTACACCATAGAAATATCCATATATTCATCCTCAAAAACTCTTCTACTCTCCCCTTCCTATATGTCTCTTGGTAAATGTTCCCCAAGAACATCTCATAAATTTTCTTCTACTATATATTTTAAAAATATCTAACATTAGGATTTCAAATAATTGCTTCACATGACCTAATTAAATATAAGAAAACAGATTTAATCTATTATATTAAAGAGTATATATGTTCCTAAGTATCATCTTGAGTGACTCAATCTATAACTCAGCAACATTAGTTCGAACTTCTCTATTCAATGTTGGAGGTAGTTTAAACTGGATCTCTTGTACCAAGTCATTCGTACACATTATAGTATTTCCTACTAATTCTTTTCTATAAAAATAAATAGTTGAGAAATTTTATCATGGTACTACTCTAGATTCATAACTTGGAACTATTGGATCATCTGGTTCCACAACTAGAGGCTTATCTATAGACATTATCTCATATCATTTTCGCATGAAGTGTTATCATGGTGGCATATCACTAAAATTCCAAAAAAAAATACGATACAATTTTTTTATAATGATATAAAATAATGGTTTCACATAAATAAAAATCATGTAAACCCTCATACCATACCACATATTCAGAAATGAGGTGATATCACTACCCATATTAATACCTCATCCATGCGTATGTTAACAATGTTTGAACACATTATCATCATTCAAATTTATCATTGGAAATTATTTTATCCATTTTCAACATCATGAATCATTTATAATTTTCAATAACATATTATTCACCATTAACACTTAATTATACAATCCAAAAAATCAATTTTATTTAACACATTTACAATATCCATAATTTGTTAAGGCCTACTAAAATGATTCATGTCACATAATAATGTTGAGTTCCTAGAATGATTCTTTCATACTAAATTTTTTCCACTCTAGACCATGAATAAAATCATAGAATATATCAGAAATAAAAATTTCATCATAAAAAATTGTATCACTCATTGGTAAATAACATCAAATAGAAACCAAAAACCATTAATAATAGCAAACCCCATCATAGTTATAAGGTTTTTACCCCTCCACATGTGTAATATACTATCATGCATGAAATCTTATCCAAGGCCCAACTCAATAATTTCTCTTTTTTACCATTCCCAAATATTATGAAAAATGTATGGAAAATACATCCCCATTTGATAGAACATTATGAAGTCCAAACCCAGATTCCACATGACGAGGTCTCAAGTCAGTTTTCCACATGACCTCATGCACGCCTCCCCGTACAGTAGAGGATGTTGACTACCACCAAGGTTATACTATATTTTATGGTGATATTATACCGTCCTTATCAGATTAACATAACAACGGATGTAAATAAACCATAACCAAATTATATAAGAAGTACCAGAAAAACAAGAGTATCCCTTGATGAACACAATAAGAATAAAATATCCAAAACCTATTGTAAATATTTCAGGCCATATATGGTCAAGATTATAATGTTAAACCAAAATAACAAAATAAAAAACTTCCATGTGTATCCAAAAACCATGTCTTCTTCCACCATCAATCCCCCATCCCAAATAGTCTATCTTATATATGGATATTACCCTTATCCTATCCTAAAAACATGATTCATATTTGGATACCAATCTTCCAGCATGGGTAATATATGTGTAAAACATAGTATGCCACCACCAATAGAATCTAAAACAATACCCAACCAATAATAGTTTATATAGTTTTATAAATAATGAATTATGAGTGAAAAATTAAATATTTTACATATTCAATTATTATTTATTTAACCACATAAATCTCTAGGTTCTTGAGGAAACAACAATCATCAATACCTACTTCTTCCCATTATGATGTCTAACATACCAACAATGGATATCACATTGAGAAAAAAAAATTCCTATGACATGGGTTTCATTTAACAAAAATTTAATTACAATTTGTATTATAGAAACATGTAACTATAGTTCAATGCCAATATTTTCAGCCTAAAACACCATGGCTATTAACCCATAAGTATTGATATCATTAGTACATGTACCATAAACCATTTATCATTCAATCACAAGTGTTACATTGAATCATAAATATATGCTCCAAATTATATTATCATATACATGTATTAGTGTCTAGAAAAGCATGTCTATAACCCCAAGGGTATTTGATGCATCATTATCTTCCCCATAACTCATTTATAAGTCAAAAAAAATATATCTAACCTATAAAACTAAAAATTCTTTTCAATATTAAACTTACTATTAAATTTTGATATAATGGAATTTCATTTCTACAATCAATCCAATAATGGTACGACACTTTAGTCACACTAAATAATATGAAATTTCACCATCTTTACATTCATCAACATTTAATGAAATATTCTATAAACCCAATTAATGTTAATAAAATTATCCCATTATCCCAATTATCTAATAATCTCAATAATACATAAGTCACCCAAATAAATATTTCAATAAATTGACCATAATTAGTCTCCCATATTCAACCCATTTAGTTGCCACACTGAAAATATATTAATCAATTTTAGTTCTCCATTAATTAAATAAACAAAAATTTATCTATTTATAGATAAAATTTTTATGCCTAGAATTTTAAATTCATAAATTTTTACACAAATATATGCCATGACTAGGGTATTTAAAAATAGTACCACCGACCTCAATATCATTGAAAAGCATTACCCAATGAGAAATTAACTAATTTTATAATATCGATCAAGGGCACAAAGAAGAATTACACCATGATCATAATCATAGAAACAATATCATACATGATAATATATATCAAAAACTAGATCTAACCTTTTGAACTAAATGGAAATAATAACATCAAAGGGGGAAAGAAAGGAGAGAGAGAGAGAGAGAGATGAAACTAATTGAGAATAGTTCACATATCCAAAGAGGTGAAGATCTATCTATCAGATCATTGACTCCTCGTAAACAGTGTTCAAAAGGCCTTTGAAACCTTCAAAGAGGTTCCAAAATTAGAGCAATAATGTTATGGTCGAATAGGGTTGAAAAGGGGTTACATTGTGGTTCTTGTATTTTTAAAATAAATTTTAAGGGGATTATTTTTATCATAAATAGTTTCATGTGATGGGGAATAGATTTTTCTAATATTTACTCCTCACATATGGGTCACAATGATTTTACTCAGATGGTAGACATTTTTTAAAATCATTCTCTAACAATGATAACACCCTTTGTCAAGGTTTTCTTGCTTTTATGGCACATGGACCATAGTTTTCAAATAATGCACCAATGGTGACCTTCCTAAAACTCAACCAATAATATAACAAATTCAATTTTGAACACTGATAATAAATGGGAAACCCAATACATGGTAAATTTTTTCCAAAAAACTATAAGGATACATATCTAAAAAAGGTTGGGATCTTATAGTAGTAAATAATAATATCAAAAACTTTAAAAAAATATCATATAATGGAATTTAAATTTGTAAACATAGTCCTACATAATAATTATTGTTCGAAAAATTTTTATCATGTGAAAAAATATT
Source organism: Viscum album (assembly GCA_963277665.1). Taxonomy (NCBI): domain Eukaryota; kingdom Viridiplantae; phylum Streptophyta; class Magnoliopsida; order Santalales; family Viscaceae; genus Viscum; species Viscum album. The sequence goes on along the minus strand of OY728151.1, from coordinate 11,571,374 downwards.
CATATTTTTGTTTAGAAATTATTTAATTTTTGGTGGGAATAATTTAAATGTAAACATTGTTTCTATGTAATTATTATTCATGTTAAATCATTATATTAATACATCTAATAAATAATGATTTAAGTATATATAAAATTCAATTGAATTTTATATAAACATCATTTATGTAACCCCATAATCTGAATTCATATGAAATGTAATTTTCATTAAGTCACCTAACAATTTGATATATAAGACTTCAATGATTAATTTTACATCATGAATGATTTCATTAATATATTAAAAATAAATATAAATACACGATAATTAAATAATTAGTTTTTAAGATTTCATAAGGAATTGAATTTTTAATATACTGCTAAAATATTCATAATTTATTAAAAAATTTTCTCATAGATCATAAAAAACAAATTTTAATATCATTCAAACCCACATTGTATAAAACTAAAACATAATTACAAATTTCATTTAAATAGAACAATATAAAAAAATTACATAATAAAACATATATATTTTGAAATACTGTGAGAGAATATATTAGCTAAATATTAAAAATTTATATATTTTTAAATAATTTAGGTTTTTAGTAATATTCAAAAAATAAATAAATAAAATTAGCAATAATATCATCTTCAGTAAGACATTGTCTTCCACATAAAAATCATATCACATATATTTATATGTATCACATTTCATAGAAATCATTTGAACCCATCAAATATTAACAATGTTTTCCTTTCATGTACACAACCTATGCTATCACTATTACTTAATAGGTTCTATTCCTCCTCTAAGAGTTGATGATGAATGATACCATTAAATACCCCAATCTTGTGGCACTCCAAATCTATACTCCTGAGTCTAATTCTAAAAACAAATCATTAGAACAATTATAATTGATGATATGGGGGTAGTATATGATCAACATTCAAAAACAAAAAATTAGTATTACATATTTTGATAACCACACACAACATAGGGAACCTTTTTGTTTAGTGTCTATAAGGTCTAGATACAAAATCCATTTACTCTAAAAACATATGTGACTATTTATCCATCATCAAACTACAATATATTATATTAAATACATATAATATGTTATTCTTATCTTTATAACCCATGGAATAGAAACATAATAATGGTGTGTGATCAATCACTCATAAATGGGAATCTAATAAATATCTTAACAATGAATAGAAAATAATAAAATGAATGATCATTAGTATTTGAAAAATTTCTTATTAAAAAAATATAATAATCATAGTTGTATATTATTAATAAATAATATGTATTCCCAAATGAACTAACATATACAATTGAAAAATCTATGTAATCATGAGATAATATACAAAATCAAGGGAGCATAAAAAGTGTAATACGACATGGAGATACTGTATAAAAGTAACACATAAAAACAGAGAAAATTTGAATTTAATTGCCATATAAGAATTTTATCATTGTGGTCAAATTAAAAAAATTCATATGCATTATATTTTGAATAAGAAAAATGTTCCTGCATCATGTTATAAATTTATAAAACTCACATGATTCATATTGTGAAAATAATATCTATACTTAAAATCCTTAAACCTCAAGATACAAACATAAACTAATGGATTTTATGTATTTAATAGACCCATGTTACCATATGGATTTATTGTAAATAAATTAAATCAGGTATTTACTGGACACAAAATGCATCATTTTTTATCATCCCCAAACCAATATTGGGATTTATCTATCCCAAGAAATTTATGGTATTTATAATATCCTTACAATCTAAAAGACATATCAGACACAAATTATATTAGTTATTTGTTAGTTCGAAAACATTTGAAGGCTTTATCAGACCCGAACAATCTCAATGATTCATTACACCCAAATCATTATGTAATTAAAACTAATACACATGTGTACCATAAAAATATAAATGAAATATCATAATTATAATAACATGTGGAATAATGAAGGTTTTAATATCATTATCAAATGGTATCACAAATGATTTCCTAAAAAAAAAAAATAGTAATACCGAAAATGAATTCCCCACAAATTATTATTTTATAGGATCATTTTGAGATTTATTAATGAATAGACTTTCTATATAAATATATCCATTAGATATAACAATTAAATGGTAGATTAATGAATATTTGTTTTATAAAATTCTTTTATATTGGGAATAAAATATAATTCGAATAGAAATTAAAAATAAAAAGAAAATCTTCAGTGGATTTTTTTTTGAAATAGAATTATTTTTCAAAAAAAACAATCACTAGTACTACCTAATTAAATTTATAATTTTTTTCAAATGTGAAGTAATATTACATATAAAAATAAATACTTTTGAAATGAATCATTACATGAATATAATTCATAATACACAATGGTTGTAAATGATTCATTTAAACATGATAATCAATGAATTTATTTTTGAATGGATATGAAACAATTTTAATATTTTTAAATAACATTATTAAAAAAAGAATCATAAAATGAGGTAGTAAAAATACATTTTAAATGAATTAAAGGGATATATTATGGTCAAAATAGTAATAAAATCAATATGATTTGTGTAAAATGTAAACAAATTTTTGTAAATAATGAACATGAAAATGTAGTGAAAACCATATTTAAATGAGGTGAATTTTTTGTTATACTAATAATGTTTTTGTAGAAATAAATTAATCATGAATGATATGTTGATTTAATAAAATAATTTTATGTAATAAAATATGGTAAATATCATATGATGTAATAAACAGAGTTATTTATTTGAAAATAAAGAATGATGCTCTTGGAATAAAATTTCAAATATACAAAATGAAATGTAGTTAACCAAATCCATTATTAATACTATGTTTCATTATATAATATTAATTTTTAAAGGGTATTATTTGGAAGGAATGTAAATCAATTTTCAAAAAATGTAATGTACAAAAAATAAAATAAAGGAGTGATGTTTTTTAATTAAAATAGTTCCAAAATGATCTAACACAACTCAATAAAAGGGAATTTTGTTCCTAACAACAATTATAGTAATGGAAATGTTAGATTAAGTATGTTAAAATGTATTTTACATTAAAATATAATTAATATAATTATATAATTAATACTTAATGATAATATGATAGTTAATAACACATGTAAGAGAATTTATGGTTTTTTGTATTAAAAAATCTATATAGATTTGTAAATGAGAAATAGAATCCCTTATATTAATCATCGACTACCAATAAAATGAATTAATCTCATAGTGACCTTGAAAATTATATAAAACATTTCCTTATAAATTACTATCTTATGTAAACTAAATGAGGACTGACGACAATGAATATGTGATGGATTTAGAGTAGGGAAAAATTGTTATATTTTAAGAGGTAATATTATTGAAATTATTGTTCAATGATATGGTGGATGTGTTTCCCACATGTAAGTGAAGAAAAATGAAATTTTCTGAACTACTATTATTTTTTAATAACAAAATTTAACAATTCATGGGTAACATGCTATAAAAGAGAGAAATAATGATCGATGAGAGAGATAAGGTAACAATAATATCTAACTATCATTTTAACATATCTTTAAATAATGTATCAATTCCTTTACAATTATGTTTCTACATTATAATGTTTTAATTTTTACATTGGGAACTAGTTTTCAACTATGAAATTAATGATTTAATAAAACATTATGTAATTAAAACTAATAAATTTGTATCTTCTAAACCTTTATTTAATATATATTTAATAAAATTCAATTTAGATATAAAAAATAAAATTATTTATAAATTAAAACATTTAAAACGTATAATAAATATTTTAGAAAAAGATAACATTAATTTTTATTAATCTAATATAATATTGATTCTCAATTGAATTATTATTTTTTTATTTGTGTTTTTTCAAAATATTATTATATATTACTTTTAGACAAGGGAATAATTAAATTATATTAATAAAATAACACAATAAAAATAAAACTATTATTTGAAAATAATAGTTTAACGATTATCATGTTCATTATCAATTATTTTAGTTATCATAAATTTAGGCTAATAAATGAAAGATAACAAATTAAAAGTAATTGAACATGTTGATAAAAAATTTGAAATAAATTTTATAAGATTTTGGTTCTATATTTGATGGTGAATATTTTTAAGTAATTTTAATAAATAAATTTTCATTGTTAAATATTACTTATGTATATAAAACGTTAGATAAGTATTTTATAAATTACACATAGTGTTTTTAATTGAGTTATATTACCTTATATAATTATATTTTATATTAAAAAGTTGTAAAATAATTTAAATTCAATATTTTTTTGATAATGACATAATATTGTGGGAATTAGAAAAATATGTTTTTTTCACTTTATCATAAAATAAATTTTTTCTGAAAATTAAAAAAATAACCTTATTCTAATTAGGATATTCGAAACTCCCTAATGAAGTTAAATTTTAGAAATATGACTCTCAATTTATAAATTTCTCTTCAAAAATGAAAATTCAACGTTTATAATGAAATATTACCTTTATTTAAGAAATACATTTTAATACATTATGTGTCATTAATCATATATTATATGAATTTTTATATTTATTACAGATCATATATCTAATAGTGGTTTTTTGTTAAGAAATTTTCTAAATTAAAAAATATTTCGTACAATATTTTTGTATCTTGGTGAATAATAAGAAATATATAAAAAATTGTCTTAATTTATGAATAAAATTTATTCTAAAATCTTGGGGGTAATATATTCATTAATTAATTTATTATTTTATCACAATTTTAATGATCAGAAATACATTAAAGGAATCCATTAGATAGACATGACACTATATATAATTTCAATTTTGATATCATTAATCATATGAAGTATACTTTTCCACTAAAGATAGTTCATTCGTAATATTGAGTGTGTATATAATAATTTTTTATAAGAATCTCACGTGATTAGGTATCATAAAAATTATATTAGAATTAATACTAAATTATAGATCATACTCTCACATAAATAGATAGATAGTCATAATTTGGTGAGAAATATCACATGTGATTTCCTTATTTTAAAAATTACTATCATATCATTACAGAGATAGTAAAAAAATTTCCTAAATGATAGATAATTCATGTAATAGCGTGATAATAACACATTCGTGAAACATATTTTATAATCCAGGACCTGGGGTAATGTAATAAAAAACTCTTTATAATATCATACCATTGCGGTGTGGATTTGAATATTATAGAAACATTCTATGCCAAAAAGGGTGGATACAACTTGAATGCAACTAAATATCCAAAAATCATGAGTGAAGGGTGAATTTAATTTTCACCATTAATTTTCGTGCCCTACTTTTAGTAGTATAGACCACATATTAATTCCCATGTTCCCATGGAATAGGATGTCATTATGTTTATTATCCAAGAATTTAAATGGGATAGAGAATCATTTTCATAATTTCAAAACACTTAATTTATTATGCATTATAATTCTTTAACCTTAATTGTATTTATTGGATTATTTATTTCAAATCAAATTTCCTGATCTTGATGTAAAATTCATTAACACATGGAAAATAAGTCACACTAATCCATTCTCAAGGGTGAGTATAAATTTTTTAATATTTAGGATGCTAAATCATTACACTTTCTTCATCATCACCTCTTGAAGTACTATAAATATATATCATTCACATATTTTTTAAGGAATTTGTAAAGACTTGGGGTTTTAATCATAACTCAATATTGTTCAGTGAGAATAATTATAATATTTTAAATATTAAATTGTATCATATTTGGATTATAATTGTATATAATATTTCATTAAGTCTCATGCCCATTATCAACATGGATTCCACTAGATATATACATTTATAAAATAAATATAGTAGTTATGGGTGGTTAATAGTATAATCACATGGGATCTACTATAAATAACCCCATGAATATTAATTATCATGAATTAATACATTATAAAACTATAATGTTATTGGATATTTATTTTTAATCAACCTGGATCACTCATTATTTATCCTATATTTATTTATGTTATTTTATCATTTAATTCCTTTCATAATTCCATATCACAATTAATCATTTAAAATGGGTTATAATGAATATTTGTTTAACTAATGAATATTCATTTGGAGTGTTAATTTTTTTTGGGTATTATCCTCTTTTTCATACCACTTGATATGATCGCTTTAATAACCAATCAACTCTTTTCAGGTTTATTAATCCTACATATGGATAATATAAGTCCTATATCTAGTCATACTATATTGATATTGATGTAATATCATGTATAACCACAAGTTATCTAATTTAAATATAGTAGTATGTTATATTATACATTGTTATATCCCTTAGACTTTATATATGGTATTCATTAATGATATCTAATCCAAAATAAAAAAAAAACCGTAATAAATATCAAAAACAACTAAACAAAAATTTCTTACAGAATAAATAACCATACACATGAATTACCATGTTAGGCTCAAAAACATTTTTAAAAAATTATCATTTAAAAAAATGATAAGATCAATGTTAAACTTTTCGAAATATTGCATTAATGTTGCATCTCTTAAAAATCTCACACAACATTGAGAACCATTTAGTTTAGTTTATTGTGGGGCTAAATATAAGAGGAATTTATATTTATCACATGTTAAAATTTTTATATAATTTAACTCAACTACAATCCCTTATATAATTCACATAGGATATTATAATTATCCTAATCAAGGAATATAAATCATATTAATGGGGTGACCAAAAATGCTTATTACTAGAAAAATAATCAATATTTAATTAGAGGATAAAAAATAATCTTCTCAGAAATCAAGGTTATGGAAAAAAATTATTTTCAAATACAGAATAGGATAATAATATTTTTATGTGAACCATCAAATAATGAAATTTATTCTAAAATGATAAATACAATATTATGGAATGATAGTGTTGAATTAAGAGATGATAAATAAGAACCATGGTGCGGAGTCATAGTAATATGAAATGTGAATACACAAATACCTTGAAACATTACATAACTAATAAATTTCATATTAACATTATTATAGTCATATTACAACATTTAAAACAAATTCAATCATGTTCACACATTAATTTTACCTGAAAAAAAATCTATTTACATCATGTTCGTAATAAAAAAATGTAAAATATTATTCTAGTGAAAAAACAACATTTTTATCTAAACAATATTATTTCATGAAATATAAATTCTTAACACAAAATTTGTGGGATTTAATTGAACCTATCAATCTTATGGTATTTATTAGAACCAAACAGTCTTATGGATGTAACATACCTATGCCATAAATGGTATTTAAGTGTCATATACCTTCTTAGGCATTTATCAGAACAAAACCATCTCATGGTTTTTTCATACACAAATCATTTCAAGGTATTATACATTCCAATCATCTATATGGATGTATCTCTGCCAAAAATTATCATGGATTTATCATTTTGAAACCATATTAGGGATTTATTGAACCCAAACTATCTTCGTTCGTTTTTATTCACAACCCATCTTTTTTCATAATTGAATAAAAACTGCATGTTAATAAAAATACATATATATGTGTTTTATAGAAAAAATAAATCAAATAGTGCATCCTAAAGTGTTAATTTTAATCAAATATGTTTCATTTTGTTAACAATTGGTCAATCACTAATTTAAAAAAAATAAAATATATTGGATACCATAAATCCAATCAACACAAAAGAGTATTTTATATGAACATTTAAAGGGAGAATGTTGAAGAATAATTTACAATGATATAATTAAATTAGATATTAAGATTAAATCTTCTCCAATCACAAAATTATTTATTATAACACATATATATTTGGTAAACAATATTATGTTTGACTCACATTGAAATGTAATTTTTTAAATGGATTCCAAAAAAAATTGTGAAGAAAATTTCATTTAAATGAATCCTTATATATAAAAGTCTTCAAAAAAATATAATGGTCTAAAAACTGATATTTCAAAATACACAGATAATTTTAAATTTTAACATTATATATCAATAATGGTCTGTCAAAAGGCACAATGATAATCAAAATGAATCTTGGAGTGTAAGATAAATCATTTTCTTTTGACATTATATGAACCATATTGAATAATTTTAAATACTATTTTGAAAACACACATGTAAATTGAATATCAATTATTTTAAATGTTGTGATAGGAGATATTGAGCTCACATGGGAAAACAAATATATTTAATTCAAAATAAAAATTTTATTTTTTTGAGGACTAAAAAACATTGAAATGAAGGATAACTATATTTAAATGTTTCTATATTATTTTATCTATATTATTTCAATTATATATGATGTAATTGCATTGATAATGATTCATTTAGTTAAAAATATAATTTCCCCTAGAGATAAAAGTTACAATTACATTTGAACAAGGAAAATTAATAATCTATCAATAATAGATTGATTATTCTCCAAGAAAATAACTTTATATCACGGAACAAATATTTGAGTAAACAAATTCCATTACTAATACCATAATTCTTGAAGCAATAGATATTAAAAAATGGGTTAATGTGGGATAAATGTTAATTCCATGAAAAAAATAAAATAAAACAATCAAAATAAAGATAAAAACATTCAAAATATTTATGTTTTATGATCAAGAAAACTATATTAACTTAATGAATGAATATTGAGTTCCTAAAAACCTTTAAACTAACAGTAATATTTGAATTAAAGGCATAACGTGAAATTTACTTTCAAATAAATTGAATCCAAAAATATTAATTATATGTTAATGAAATAGGGTATGTAATACCACATATATAAATAATTATTAGAATGAATCTAAAACATTTATCATATATTTTAATATAAGACAAATAACCACGTCTTAAAGTCTAATTATCCACTATTGTCGTTGAAACTCATTGGGAACTTGACCATAATCTTTAAATTGTTCTTCAATGTTAAGGGAATAAGATAAATAATATTGAATAGAAAATTTCTTAAATGAACTAGGATCTAAGAGGAGAAAAACATATAATTTTAAGGATGAAATTTGAATGAATAAGTGTGGCATGAAATGGAGAAACTATTACCAACTAATGAAGGATGAAAACGAGTCATTTATGACCACACCATATTATTAAACAATAGAATGAAACTATGTATTTTAATAATGGAAAAATGGAAATAATGGTTATTCAAGTCACATAAGGTCAATGAATCATTTACCTATCATTTTAACACAATTTTTTGTCATTTTTATCAAATTTTTCATTATGTTTTTATAATATTCAATATGTCATTTAAATTAGGTTACTACTTTTAAAAAATTAATCATTTTTAATTAATAATATAATATTATACATATTACCAGATTTTGAATGATGAACATAAATTTAAAATATATTAAATTAATTAACATTTCTACGAATGAAAAGAACTAATCATTAAATTAGAAGAATATATATATAGAAAATCATTTTATATAGAATGTAATTAATATTTACTATTCTTAATGAAAATTAGTATAGATTACAAAATAATTGAGTGAAATAATATGAATATATAGGATTAAAATAGATAATTAGAACATTTTATAGGATATTAATTTATTTGATTTCATAAATATTTCTTATTATTAAATAACCACTTATATGAAAATAATAGTTTTACCATTATTAAAGTCATTAACAATATATATATTACGAATAGTTTTATACACAAAAAAGAAATTGAACTTATTAAATAATTTGATAAGGTTGATATAATATATGATACTAATGTTTAGTTTTATTTTCAACTTTTCATGAAACAAAATTTTGAATGAAAATGAATAATTTTTTTTATGAAAATATTAATAATGATTCCAAATAAATAAAGATGGATCTTATAAGTTCAAATAATTTTTTAAAATTATTTATTTTTTATTTTAAATGTTCATTTTTATATAAAAATCGGTTTCACTTAAATTTCATATATTCATTTACTTTTAAAATTTCATAAATGAAATGGAATTGGAAAATAATTTATTTTACAATCCACCATAAAATCAATTATTTTTTAAAATTATCAAAACATCGGTTTAAGAAAATTTTGATATTTAGATCTAAAAAATTAAATTCAAATTATAAAAATAAAAAACTAAAATTTAAATATATATCCTTTCAATAAAAATTCAATTTAAATAAGGATTAATTTTGTAAAATTCCTTTTAAAACCATTGTGATCTATTAATCATAAATTATTGTAATTTTTTATCCTATTTTAAATATTGTTTAGTTAATATAAAATTTCTTATTAATTATAATTATTAATGTTAAATATGAAGGGGATTATATTTTTTTGTTTTTTTCTCCTGTATGATATCAAAGTGATTATTTATATTTAAAACTATATATTCAAAATTATTGGGGAGTTACATCTCTATGTTAGGCAGGAACACTTATGTACTATCAAAGGTCAAATTTTTTATATCACAACTCTAACACCCCACATGGGATACTCTTCCTCATCCTCATGACTATGTCCAACTCACATCACTCAAAGGTAATAACATCCTTTATCATCACCACATGATTTCAGGACCTCATAGGTTTCATATAATGATTTTCACTTGAATACCCCACAATATATTGACTAAATTATATCTAATATATCATTTCATCTTTGGTTGTTTCACTCACTCGACCTATAATAAATCCTACCTAGGGTATATTCACTTTGATAATTAATCAATAGTGGCAAAAGGTAACTGGGAAAAACTTCCAGTTGACTAGAGCATTGACAATAAAGAATATCAATGTTCTAAAATGGCCTAATCTAGGTTACTATGATGATTATTTGATTTTCCATGAATAATAAATCATAGGTCCAAAATCAAAAGAGATATGTGATCATATCCCTATACCAACTATCTTAATCCTTTTCAATTAATATATACACTTGAGGGTCTATACATATAAATTAATTTATATTTAGATCCATACCTTGGACATTGGTGGAGGATGCACCAATATTGTGCTTAGGGGTTGGGCATGGCCGTGAGAACATTAATATATCGATAGTTATTTTATTTCATTGAATAAATATGTACCAATTAAAAGTGGATTCCCATTAGAGAGACCACATATAACATGAATATAAACATAAATCATACACTATATGGTGTTTTTTGGGGAAGAAATTTCATATATCGAGTTATTACATTGATAAAATACAATCTACTCATAATCAATATCTTCAAAGAAATATATTTTTAGTATTATAACCTATACACTGATAAACTCCATAATCAAACACATGACCAAACACACCAATAAGGATTGTAGTGTACTATCAGAAACATCACATGAAATAACCCTTCACCCAAATACATGAATCACATTCACTAATACTCCTAGTACATTATCTATCATCCAAGAATAACACCCCATCATAATAGGTTATTTACACTATCCTCTAATGAAAATATTAACCAAATACTGTTTGTAACACCCGAGACTATTATGAGAAATATTTTGTTTTTATCATCAAAGGAATATTTCACTACACACAACACTATCTTTTCTTGCTTTACACGCAACCACGGCCTTCCTCGATAGCTTGTGTCGTACGCAATACCTGAGTTTCACTAAACAACGATATGCTATTAAAATATTATTAAAACTAGCCGTTATGAATAGTAATAACCTCTATTTTTAATTTTTAATTTTTTTTTCAAAATGGACTTCATTTTTGGATTAATAATATCGAAATTAGCTTAGAGTAAAATTTTGGTACTTTTCGGATAACTTTCATATTCTGATGAATAGTGAAAATTATTAAATTTTAATTAAAAACAACTTTTTTAGTCGAAATAATTAATAGTGATAAATTATTAATTTGAGTGGTTTTAAAGTATATTTATAATATATTTTTACAATATAATACAATGTTTTTCATTGGATGTAATTTCACATTTAAACCAGACATAAACAAGTGTCAATCTTTTGATAGTTAGTATCTCTTAAAAACACGCTATTTCTCTTGACGACCGAAAATAATTTTTAAATTAGTTAATGTAACTGATATGTTTTGAATTTTGTAAAATAAAAAACATTTTTGAATTCATAATATCAAATATAGTTTAGGCCTAATTTTTGGTATTTTTCTGGAAACTTTCATTTTTTGATGAATAGTGAAACAACTAAGTGGTAGTTAAAAAACTGAATTTTTTCATAAAACATAATTTTACCGCTTCTGTGAGTGGAATTTCGAAAATCCGAGAGAAACGGTTAAAATCAAGAACTAAAATGTAGATCAATGAGATGAAAATAATTTTTGGTGAATAGTAATTTTTTACTTTTTTTTACCACGGTTAAAAGTAAATAGGGTAGTTAAGAGAAAAATGATATTATTATTACCCTAACACATGTCCTAATTCTATTGGATAAATGTAAATTGACCAAAAACAACCTTAGGAATAAGATATTACCATTAGGCCCACTTGGATTAGATTAGGACATTTATTATCAATTTTTTTAAAGAAAGGTTAAAATAGTTAAAAACAACGTTTAATAACTAAATCATTTTTAATATAGGGTTATACATAATATAAATTCGACTATAAATATTACTTAGAAAGATAAAATTATTTCCTACATAATTGTATTTTATTTATAATTTTTAGACATTAAATAATTTCATTTATTTATGACACAATGATGATGCAGTAACTATCTTATTAATGAAATATTGAAATAATTGATGTTATAAATAACCAAATAAATGTAATTTGAGACTTTTTATGAATTCAAATAAGTTTTTTTTTATTATGACATGTTATTATTGATCTAATTAAATTTATTTGAACTAATCATTCTGTTATAATTTTTAAAAAAATCAATTACCAAATAGTGTCAAAATTGACATAAAATTGTTTTTAAAACAAATATTATATTAATAATTGTTATTTTATTCCTAAAAATCTAAGGTTTGGCAAAATTACTTAGATAAGGTTATATATATTAATAATAAACAACTTTGGGTTCGTTCGGCATGATATAGTACATTTATTAACCTTATAGTGTAAGAAAACAAGAAGACGCGGTAAAAGTTAAATTATCTAACTTAAAGTTAAATCTAAATGATATGGTTAAAATTGATACATAAACGTGTCTAAATTCTATTGGATGAGAGGATTTCAACCGATTTCCACCTTATCTTATAAATATATCAATTTAAAGCTATTAAAAACCGAATTTAACTTTATAATAAAATAATGTTTTTAGTTATTCCAAAGGTGCCCCTCTCCTCCCTTATAAAAGGGCACCTCCTCCCTCTCCTCCTCACACCAATTTGAGCCTTCAAGCTCGGCCAAACCCTTCCCATTTCACTTCCCCGCTTCCCTAGAAAAATCCTAGAGGTTATGGTCTTCTTCAAAGAACAATGTTTTAGTGCCCTAAGAGGAGGTCTCAAAGAGGCGCTTCAAAGAAGAGGTAATACCCGTTACCGATTCTTTCATCTTTATTTATTCTTCCACTTATTCTTCTTTAGTTGTTTAATTATGAAGTAATAACCTCAGTATCATTAATATACTGATATGTTATTATAAGTATGAAACAACCATATTTCACCATCTATCCATCCTATGGAAAACGAAATCACCACGCGTGCGTACGTACGGAATACCGTCTCCACGCCGTGGTGTAATCTATTTTCTGCCACCACCTTACTCGGATGGATATAATGTTGTAAATAATAACTATATATGATTATTGTAAAGTGATATTGATTCTGAAATAGTATACATACACTCCAATACAATTCCACGATCAAGGGAATGATATCATCGCTCGTGCGTACGTACGGAATACCGTCTCCACGATGTGATGCAACTCGTTATACATGATATTCATTGATTAATTATTATATAAATGAATTGAATGAATGACTATAACATATATTACACTAATAACATTCTGTAAATGAGGTATCTATAACCTAAAAAGAAAAATAAGAATTTATTCGACAAAACACACATAAGAACAAAAAGTAATAAACACTTGAATAACGAGTTGTAATGAAATATTACTAATAAAAACCTAATAATATGACCATATATGATATCATAAAAATATGTATGATTTTGGAATAAGTCAATAACATTATTTAAATCATTATACATGAGGTTTGGGCACTTAAGATGCAAATCGGACCTAAGGTAAGGGAAAATATCACAATCTCATTTTTATCCGAGATTGTTTATACTTTGGTATTTACTGGGGTGTATTTTATCAACCAAATCCTTGTTTCCTCAATATTTAAAATTATTTCCATCAACCTAAAATTGTTTAAATCCAATTTTACCCTTTGGTGAGTTTTTCGTAAAAGATATGAAAGGAATCGTTTGTCGTTTTTCATACGAGGTACTTTTTGACTTTTCCAACAAAAGTACGAGAAGAATGTTTTTTAACTTATACTGCATGAATAGATTTTTAAAACATTACTTCAAAGAAACATCCTATACAAGTTTTCAAGTTTATTTTTAATCAACTTCATTTAGTTTAAAATTGTATTACATGTTAAGAAATGAAAATGTTTTTGCAGTTAAAAGGATATTTTCCTCAAGAATGGAGTTCAAGTGTTTTATCAAAATTATTTTCCATCTAAGATAATATAGGGTTCTGTTTCTATCCCTATTGTTACATTGATTTGATTATGTTGTGATGGAATTATTTTTATGAATTCCTTTATCTCATATGAATTGTTTTAGGATGTCATGTTGTTTAAGAATCCCATTTTTATTACATGGGTTATTCAATGATGTATGATTTATGACTTTGTGGCACACATAAGAATGGTATCATTATGAGATGGGTGGGACCTATATCTCCCTCCAATGCATTGGGTAATGATTTTTTATCTCATGAGATAGACATGGCTGGAACGGCAGGTTAAACTGGTTCAATGAAACAGGACTAAAATGAGGAGTGAACTCAGTTCAGAAATGGACTTTGTCCACTATGATAGTCTTGGAAATGAGTCTTGAATAATAAGAAATGATTCTCTATGATTATGTGTGTATGCCACAAAGTTTCATGTTTTATGTTTTGATTATTGGGATTTCATTTCACTATTATGATTTATCCCATGTTATGAAAGTATGCTCTCTTTTGTAGGTTAAGATTTCCAAAATGTTATGTTCTTATGAATATGATGTGATTGATATTTCTTTTTTTTACCCTTACTTATCATTTGAGCTCACCCTTTTGTATGTTTTCTTTCCCCAGGTCAGGAAGATGGTTATTAAGTAAGATATTCCAAAAGGGGCTATAGATATGATGAAATAAATGGGAGACAGTGTAGGTTCTTTATGAACCAGTTATTTATGTTCCCATGTTTCTAAAGACACTATACTGATATGGTCCTTTCACGGTTTTGTTATATGTTGTAATATGTGTGCTTCAATTTTGAAATAATAATAATGTATGTAAAGTATGGGTCGTTATAGTTGGTATCAGAGGAAAGGTATAGTCAACCTTTGGAAACTAGGATGTGAAAGCCTTAGTAAAAACCCTAAGGATAAGTCTAAACATAAAACACAATCTTAGTGTTTTAGAAATGATGATGAATAACCTAGGATAAGACCTTAAGTGTGAAATTTTATTCTTTATTATGTGGTTTCCTATTATAACTAGTGTTGCTCACACTATTCTTCTTGGTTTTAGTCAATGGATGGAACCCGAAGGAACCATGTTAATGCGGAATGTGACAGGCAATGCAATGATTGTCCCCCTGAGCAACCAAACGTTATGGGAGCTGGAATGAAAAATCATGTAGCCATGCTCACACAACTTACTCAAGCTATGAATCATGCAGGACTTCCAAACGAGCAAAGGAAAGAGAAACATTATGTTGAATCCTTCATGAGGCAGCGTCCACCTTCCATCAGTGGGTCTACTGGCCCATTAGTTGCTAAACAATGGATTAGTACTACTGAAAAGATATTTTCAGTTCTACAATGTTCTGAACATGATAAAGTCATCCTAGCAGTGTATCGTTTGGAAGGATATGTTGATCAATGGTGGAATCTTATTAAGAATACGAGTCAAAGGGATGGAATTGTGTCCATGGAATGGGACGAGGTCAAGAACTTATTTTTCAATTAGTACTTCCCTTGTATTCTCCGAACAAAGATGGAGAAAGTGTTTTTTGAACTGAAGAAAAAGGATGATGAATCTGTTGGTAGTCATGAAGAAAATTTTACAATACATGCAAGGTACGCTTCTGGTATTATTATCCAACCTGAGAGTAAGATCGATCGATTCTTTAGTGGCGTAAAACCAAGTCTTCGATGGGCCTTAGCCATAAGGGACTTCAATAGCTACGAGGAAATCGTTCGATGTGCTCCCAAAGTTGAGATGGAGATTAAAGTAACCCATCAGTCATATGGGATTGATAAGAGGAGGAAAATGGAATTCAAATGAAAATATAAAGAGCACACTGAATAGAAGATGAGCTTTCCCTTATGCTCAAAGTGTGTAAAGAAACATGGATGGAGTTGTCTTAAAGGGACAAGTAAATGTTTCAAATGTGGAATGGAAGGTCATCGGGCATTTAAATGCCACAATGATGGGAAGAAGATGTCTAATGATGCAAACAAAGGAAGGTAAACACATAATGAACCTAATACACTTCAATGTTTCAACTTCAAGGATATGGGGAATTATGCCAATCAATGCCGAAATCCAAGGGTTAATGATGATGGTCGACGTCAACAAATTCTTAAGGCTAAAGACAAAGGAAATTCACATGCAATTTCGATCAGCGATGTAGAGTACGATAACGATGAGGTGAAAGGTAGAATTACCATCCACTCCAAAGTAGATAATGTTATATTTGATTCTGGATCCACCCACTCTTTTATTTATGATGAATTTTCTAAGAGTATCACCGTATTACCTCATCAATTAGATGTTGAGTTAGCTGTGACAACCCCTAATGGAACTACAGTCATATCAAAACATTATAATTCTTCCTCGATCGAATTTTGTGGGAATTTACTTCCTGAAAATATTGTGATCCTTCCTATAGTGGAATTTGATGTGATTATTGGCATGGATTGGATTTCTTTATATGGATCTCATGTCAATTGCCAATGAAGGGAAGTCACATATTATATTCTAGATCAATCTATGATCGTCTATCGATGTAAGGATGAACATAACCTTCTAGTGGAAATTTCTTCCATCTTATGCGTCTTGATTCCACTGAATGAAAGATATTTATCTAAAATGGTTGTTGAGAAAATCACAATTAAGAATATGCCCATTTTACGGGAGTATGATGAGGTCTTTCCATAGGAATTGTCGGGTCTTCCACAAAATCGTGAAGTTGAGTTTTCAAAAGAACTCGTACCGGGTGCTTTGCATATTTCAAGGACACCTTATAGAATAGCCCCAATTGAGTTGCAGGAATTGAAGAAGTAACTCCAAGATAATCTTGATAAGGGATTCATACGCCCTAGTGCGTCACCTTGGGGAGCACCAGTTCTATTTGATAAGAATAATGATGGATCAATGATACACTACATTAATTATCGAGAACTTAACAAGATCAATATCAAGAACAAATATCCTCTCCCACACATTGATGACATATTTGACCAACTACGCGGAGCTCAATACTTTTCCAAGATTTATCTTCGTTCAGGGTATCATCAATTAAGGGTCAAAAGGAAGGATATACCAAATATGACATTCCATACAAGGTATGGACACTATGAACTTATAGTGATTCCATTTGGACTTACTAATTCCCCTGCTATCTTCATGGATCTGATGAATAGAGTCTTTAGAGACTATCTTGATCAATTTGTGGTAGTCTTTATAGACGATATTCTTGTCTATTCAAAGAGAAAGGAAGAACATGAAGATCACTTGAGAATTATATTGATGACCCTGAGAAAGGAGAAGCTTTATGCCAAATTTACCAAGTGTGAATTTTGGTTTAAAAAATTTTCATTTTTGGCTCACATAATCTCAAAAGAGGGGATATCTGTGGATCCCGGAAAAACAGAGGTTATCAAAAGATGGTAGAGACCAACAACAATTACAAAGATCTGATGTTTTCTTGGTTTGGCTGGATATTATCTACGTTTTGTGAATGATTTTTTATGATTATATAGTCCACTCACCGGGTTGACTCAGAAAGGAGTTAATTTTGTTTGGACAGAGGAATGTGAAGATAATTTCAAGGAGTTGAAAAGAAGCTCATCCAGTGCACATGTGCTCACACTTCCTTGTAGTGGAGAATGGTTTGTGATCTACAGTGATGCATCCAAGAAGGGGTTGGGGTGTGTTCTTTTGCAAAATGATATGTTGATAGCATATGCCTCATGGCAGTTGAAAATCCATGAGAAAAATTACCCAACACATGATTTGGAGTTAGCTGCGGTAATCATTGCATTAAAGATTTGGAGGCATTATCTTTATGGAGAATGGTGTGATATTTATACTGATCATAAAATTTTAAATTATATTTTCACACAAAAGGAGCTGAATATGTGCCAAAAAATATGGTTAGAGCTGATTAAGGATTACGACTACACAATTCATTACCACCCTGGGAAATCAAACAGGGTGGCAGATGCATTAAGTCGACAAGACCATGATAGTTTATCCATGATGAGGATCACAAAAGTTCCAATATTTATAGATTTACAAAGGATGGATCTTGGAATTATAGTGGAAGGGGGAAAATTGTATCTTTCTCAAATGAATTTTCGACCATATATACATGTGAAGATTAAAGAGGAGCATAAAGAATATGTAGAGTTACAAAAGAAGGTGAGAAATATTCCTGAATTCAACCTTGATTGTGAGGGGATAATAAAGTACAGGAATCTGGTTTGTGTTCCTCCCATCCCCGAATTAAAGAAGGAGCTGCGGGATGAGGGTCATAGTTCTTCGTTCTCTATTCATCTGGGAAGCACGAAGATGTATAGGGACCTGAAAGAGTACTTCTGGTGGGATGGCATGAAAAGAGATATTGCTGAATATGTATCTCGATGCGTGTTTTGTCAGCAAGTTAAAGCTGAGAGACTAAAGTCTAAGGGGATGTTGCAACCATTACCCATACCCGAATGGAAATAGGAAAACATCACTATGGACTTTTTCATAGGACTTCCTAAAACATCCAAAGGCAATAATGCTATCTGGGTCATAGTTGATCGTCTTACAAAGTCTGCACACTTCATTGTTATTAGAGAGGATTTCTCTCAGGATCAGCTTGCCAGGATATATGTAAAGGAAGTTGTAAGATTGCATGGAGTACCACTTTCTATTATATCTGATCGGGATCTGAGATTTACCTTGTAGTTCTAGTGAAGTCTTCAGCATACTCAGGATACAGAGTTTAGTTTCAGCACTGCTTATCATCCTCAGACAGACAGTCAGTCTGAGAGAACAATTCAAACTCTAGAAGATATGTTGAAAGCTTTCTCAATGGATTTAAAAGGTGGTTTGGGATCAACACCTAACTTTGGTGGAATTTTCTTATAATAATTGCTTTTACTCCAGTATTCAGATGGCTCCTTGTGAAGCTCTCTATGGAAAGAAATGCAGGACTCCAACATGCTAGGACGAAGTTGGGGAAAGAAATCTATTAGGACATGATCTTGTTGATGAGATGGCAGAAAAGGTCCGATCTATTCAACAACACATAAGAGAATCTCAGAGTCGACAGAAAAGTTATATTGACAACCGAAGAAAATACCTAGAGTTTGAGGTGGGTGATATAGCGTTCTTACAAATATATCCCTGGAAGAGGGTCATGAGATTTGCAAAGAAGGGGAAGTTGGGCCCTAGATATATCGGTCCTTTCGAAATACTGGATCGTGTTAGAAAGTTAGCTAAATGATCGGTGCATCCACCAAATCTCTCTCAAGTTCACGATATGATTCATTTATCTCTCATAAGAAAGTGCATACCTGATCCTTCACATGTACTCACCTCAGAAGTTATATAGCTGGAGCAAGATCTTTCTTATGAAGAACAGCCGATAGAGATTCTGGATCATAGTGAAAAAGTCCTACGGAACAAGACCACTCTCTTGGTGAATGTTTTATGGAGGAACCACCAATTAGAAGAAGCTACATGGGATCTTGAGAATATGATGAGGGAGAGTTAGCCACATATTTTTGTTACAAAGTGATGAATTTCGAGGGCGAAATTCATTTTAAGGGGGGTAGAATGTAACACCCATGACTTTTATGAGAAGTATTTTGTTTTTATCATCAAAGGAATCTTTCACTACACAAAACACTATCTTGGCTTTCTTTACACGCAACCGCAGATTTCCTTGATAGCTTGTGTCGTACGCAATACCGAGTTTCACTAAACAACGATATGCTATTAAAATATTATTAAAACTAGCCGTTATGTATAGTAATAACCACTTTTTGAAATTTTGTAAAATTTATTTTTCAAAATGGACTTCATTTTTGGATTCGGAATATCGAAATTAGCTTAGATTGAAATTTTGGTACTTTTCGGATAACTTTCATATTATGATGAATACTGAAAATTCTTAAATTTTAATTAATTTTTTTTTTAATCGAAATAATTAATAGTGATAAATTATTAATTTGAGTGGTTTTAAAGTATATTTAGAATATATTTTTACAATTTAATACAATGTTGTTCATTGGATGTAATTTCACATTTAACCCAGACATAAACAAGTGTCAATCGTTTGATAGTTATTATCTCTTAAAAACAGGCTATTTGTCTTGACGACGAAAATTAATTTTTAAACTAGTAAATGTAACTGATATGTTTTGAATTTGGTAAAATAAAAATCATTTGTTAATTCTTTATATCAAATATAGCTTAGGCCTAATTTTTTGTATTTTTCTAGAAACTTTCATTTTTTGATGAATAGTGAAACCACTAAGTGATGGTTAAAAAACTGAATTTTTTCATAAAACATAATTTTAACGCTTTTGTGAGTGGAATTTTAAAAATCCGAGAGACACGGTTAATATCAAGGACTAAAATTTGGTTCAATGAGATGAAAATAATTTTTGGTGAATAGTAACGTTTTACTTTTTTTTACCACGGTTAAAAGTAAATAGGGTAGTTAAGGGTAAAAATGATATTATTATTACCCTAACACATGTCCTAATTCTATTGGATAAGTGTAATTCGACCAAAAAAAACCTTAGGAATAAAATATGACCATTTAGGCCCACTTGGATTAGATTAGGGCATTTATTATCAATTTATTTAAAGAAGGGTTAAAATAGTCAAAATCAATGTTTAATAACTAAAGCATTTATAATATGGGGTTATACATAAGATAAATTAGGATATAAATATTTATTAGAAAGATAAAACGATTTCCTACGTAATGATATTTTATTTGTTATTTTTAGAGATTAAATAATTTAATTTATTTATGACACAATGATGATGCCGTAATTATCTTATTAATGAAATATTGAAAATAATTGATGTTATAAATACCGAAATAAATGTAATTTGAGACTTTTTATGAATTAAATAAAATTTTTTGTTAATATGAAATGTTATTATTGATCTAATTAATTTTTTTCTAACTAATCATTCTGTTATAATTTTCACAAAAATCAATTACCAAATAGTGTCAAAATTGACATAAAATTGTTTTTAAAACAAATATTATATTATTAATTGTTATTTTATTCCTAAAAATCAACGGTTCTCCCAAATTACTTAGATAAGTTTATATATATTAATAATGAACTACTTGGGGTTCGTTTGGCTTGATATAGTATGTTTATTAACCATATAGTGTAAGAAAACAAGAAGACACAGTAAAAGTTAAATTATCTATCTTAAAGTTATATCTAAATGATATTTTTAAAATTGATACCTAAACTTGTCTAAATTCTATTGGATGAGAGGATTTTGACCCCTCCCCTCTTTATCTTCAAAATATATAAATTTGGGGCTATTAAAAACCGAATTTGACTTTATTATAAAATAATATTTTTAGTTATTCCAAAGGTGCCCCTCTCCTCCCTTATAAAAAGGGACCTCCTCCCTCTCCTCCTCACACCAATTTGAGCCTTCATGCCCGGACAACCCCTGCCCATTTCACTTCCCCACTTCCCTAGAAACATCCTAGTGGTTATGTTCTTTTTCAAAGACCCATTTTAGTTCCCTAATAGGAGGTCTCAAATAGGTGCTTCAATGAAGAGGTAATACCCGTTACCGATTCTTTCATCTTTATTTCTTCTTCCACTTCTTCTTCTTTAGTTTTTTCATTATAAAGTAATAACATCAGTATCATTAATATACTGATATGTTATTATATGTATTAAACAACCCTATTTCACCATCTATCCATCCTAGGGAAAACGAAATCACCACGCATTCGTACGTACGGAATACCGTCTCTACACCGTGGTGTAATCTATTTTCCACCACCACCATACTTGGATGGGTATAATGGTGTAAATAATAACTATATATTATTATTGTAAAGTGATATTGATTCTGAAATAGTATACATACACTCCAATACAATTCCACGATCATGGGAACAATATCATCGCTCGTGCATACGTACGGAATACTGTCTCCACGATGTGATGTGACTTGTTATACATGATCTTCATTGAATAATGATTATATAAAAGAATTTAATGAATGAATATGATATATATTACACTAATACCATTATAGAAATGAGGTATCTATAACCTAAAAATAAAAATAAGAATTTATTCGACAAAACACACGTAAGAACAAAAAGTAATAAACACCTGAATAACAAGTAGTAATGAAATATTACTAATAAGAAGCCAAGAATATGACCATATATGATATAATAAAAATAAGTATGATCTGGAATAAGTCAATAACATTATTTAAATCATTATACTGGAGGTTTGGGCACTTACGAAGCAAATCGGACCTAAGGTAAGGGAAAATATCAAAATCTCATTTTTATCCGAGATTGTTTATACTTTGGTATTTACTGGGGTGTATTTTATAATCCACATCCATTTTTCCTCAATATGTAAAATTATTTCCATCCACCTACAATTGTTTAAATCCAATTTTACCCTTCGGTGAGTTTTTAGTAAAAGATATGAATGGAATCTTTTGTCGTTTTTCGTACGAGGTACTTTTTGACTTTTCCAACAAAAGTACGAGAAGAATGTTTTTTAACTTATACGACATGAATGGATTTTTAAAACATTATTTCCAAGAATTTTCCTTTACAAGTTTTCATGTTTATATTTAATCAAATTCTTTTAGTTTAAAATTGTATGACACGTTATGAAAGGAAAATGTTTTTGAAGTTGAAAGGATATTTTCCTCAAGAATGGAGTTCAAGTGTTTTATCAAAATTATTTTACATCTAAGAGAATATAGGGTTCTGTTTCTATCCCTATTATTACATTGATTTGATTATGTTGTGATGGAACTATTTTTATGAATTCCTTTATCTTATACGAATTGTTTTATGATGTCATGTTGATTAAGAATCCCATTTTTATTACATGGGTTATGCAATGGTGTATGATTTATGATTTTGTGGCACAGATAAGAATGGTATCATTATGAGATGGGTGGGACCTATATCTCCCTCCAATGCATTGGTTAAATATTTTATATCTCATGATATAGACATGGCTGGAACAGCAGGTTAAACCAGTTCAGTGAAACATGACTTAAATGAGGAGTGAACACGGTTCAGAAATGGACTTTGTCCACTAAGATAGTCTTGGAAATGAGTCTTGACTAATAAGAAATTATTCTCTATGATTATGTGTGTATGCCACAATGTTTCATGTTTTATGTTATGATTATTGGGATTTCATTTCGCTACTATGATTTATCCCATGTTATGAAATTATGCTCCCTTTTTCAGGTTATGATTTTCGAAATGTTATGTTCTTATGAATATGATGTGATTGATATTTCTTTTGTTTACCCTTAATGAGCATTTGATCTCACCTTTTTGTATGTTTTCTTTCCCCAGTTCAGGAAGAAGGTTATTAATTAAGATATGCCAAAAGGGACTATAGATATGATGAAATAAATGGGAGACAATGTAGAGGCTTTATGAACCAGTTATTTATGTTCCCCAGTTTCTAAAGACACTATACCTATACGGTCCTTTCATGGTTTTGTTATATATTGTAATAAGTGTGCTTCAATATTGAAGTAATAACAATGTATGTAAGTTATGGGTCGTTATACCATTAATACATAAAAACTACATAAAAACAGACACCATTTATATGGTTATCCATAGTACAAAAGTAGATATTATATAATGTTGTTTGTTTTTATATGAGGGGTAAAAGGGTAGGGGCATTAATAACAGAGGGGTAAAATGTGGAATTTAACACTTTATACTAATTTTCCCCCTAATTACCACATTATCAATACAATCATGAGTAGATAATGAATATTTCATTTTCATGGCACGCTACCACACATATATTGACCCAAATGGTTTCACATACCATCCAACAACCATTTGGTGTGCTTTGAATAATTTTTATGAGCATTCATATTATTCCCCTACAACATTATCTATAACATTATAAGATTTTTACACCTCATACTCAATGAAAAAAACCCCCCAAATTATTTCCACTAAGATAGACATCGTTTTCCAAAACAATATACTAGCCTTGATCATGGTGAAAACCATCAATAAAATTCGAAACTGTATCAAAATATTTTATACGTCCCTAAAAATTTGAATTATCATTCGGGAAACTTTTAATATCTAAAATTGTCTCATTAAAATGGTACAAAGAAAATAATTCTAATACGAAGCACAATTCTCAAAACAACCCCATATTTTTAAAAGAAATTATAATTCCCTGTGAAATTTGTAAACCATAAAAATAAAATTCATTAAAAAAAGACCACAAAACATAATATTCCATTGAAATATCAGTTTCAATTTAACCATAGAGACTAATTTACAATATAATTTAATTTATGTTCCACATGTAACATCTTATCATGAAACAATTAATTAGTATCTATTTCATAACCCAAAATTAAATCAAGAAAAACTATTAATTGAAACAAGAGATACCTACACATAACCATCACCGATACAAAGTTACTTATCGGCCACATTCATTTAACTCTAGACACCAGGGGGTCACCATCCAATTAAATATTTTCTTCCCATAATATGAATTACTAATTGATATTAATTATGAGTAATCTCGAAAACATATAAATGTGGTTTCCACCACATCACATGTACTATTATATTAAAAACAATCATATCTTTGTAGGATGAATGTTTTTGAAGTCAATCCATCTCACTGATCAATGTGTTGTCTCATACCCATGTCAGAATGATAAAATCCTCAATGGGAGTCACAAAATCTTCCAATTGACTAAAAGTTATTCAAAATCTATCTCATGTTTTAATAAAATAGTGGCATCATTGACCAACTATATCAATTTTCATACTACACTCATGATCACCGAGACATCTCAAATCTATCTCACGTTATGATTACTTCCAAATCATCATGATCCCAATGATCATTATATAACTTTATCAATAGAACTATTTATGTCCAAAATCATGTATTCAAAATGTGAGTTTTTTATCAGGTCCAATCTCATACCAATACTCATATTTTATATCAACCATAAATTATATTTTCTCTTAGAACCCATAAACTCTCAAACATGTAGTTTACACATCCAAGATGCATGATCATAACACTACCATATATATTTACAGTACTTAGTCATCAAAATCATATATAGTCTCTAATAAAAACCACAAAATTATACCAATTATTAGTTCACCATGAACATCATCCTCATAATTATTCGAATATAAATCCATAATGTTGGTCACACACTCTAGTAGACTATAGTGGCCTATATTCAACATGTGTTCCCTAAAATTACTACCAATAAACAATAAAAAATATGTTTCAATATCAAACATGTGAAACTATTCTATATTCGAGATATCACATCTTAAAAATCATAGAGACCACTCATCCATGATGTCATTATATTTCAATTGAAGTGAAAATCCACATACATGAATCAAAACCCCTTGAATGAAATCTTGTGATAATTTCATTAATATGATTTATCAAAAATAATTTCTTCCTGCACTCACCCTTACTAAACTAGTATTTTCCAAATTTAAAACCAAAATATTCGTTATCATATACTATGATATAACGATAAACAAATAAACCCTCTTAGAGGCACTTATCTACTATCAATATTGGCATCAACCAAACTCAGTGGATGTATTCTCCATTCCAATAGAATTTTGAAACATGAATCATGCTATACGGATTTTCACGTGATAAAAACTATTCTCACATAACAAAAAATGGACACTCTCTTCTACGTTTCAATTCCATATACTTGTTATTATCTTCAAATTATTCTAGAATCCAACTCCTATTAAAATTTTACATGGTTATCATTTTTGGTTTTGATTAATCTATAAAGACAAGGTAAATATATATTTTATCCTACGTGGATAATTTATTTCTATAGAATTTTATTCTAGCTCTTCCATTGTGATCAAGTCTTCTTGAATACTAATTGTTAAAAAAAATGAGTTAGTGGTAAAAATTTATTAAAGAATTAAACTCTAAATAAAAATTAAGTATATCTATTTATGTTCTTAGTCAATATAAGAAATGAATTCCACGTCCTTATGTACTATAACTTAAATTTTTTTTCCCATTTACTTTTCTACTGGGAGACTAATGACCGTTTGTCCCAACACAAGTTTCTGATTTTCTTATTGTTAACATTCTAATGATCATGTTTTCTATCCCTCTCAATCAGAACAAAATACTTAGTTTATCGTCTATATCCATGTTTTCCTACATGGAATCCTAGTATGGGTTATGTCGGGTGACCTTTGTACTTCTCTTTCTTTCTTTTAAAGTGATAGTTTTATTGAATCTTTTTCCGAAGTGGATCTTTCCATTATATTCCCAAACCCAATTTTAAAAATTCTGAGGATGCAATTTAGTGAAGGAGTGGAGAATGTAACACCGCAAGCTTCCACGGTACGCTTCTCTCTGAATAATACAGTAGTGTGTATTGTACGCAACTTCAAGTTCTGACACACCAAAACCAATCAAACTGTCTATTATGAATAGTAATACCTACATTTTAAAATTTTATCAATTTTATCTTTCAAAATGGACTTAATTGTTTGATTCATAATATCGAAATTTTCCTAGGGTGAAATTTTGGTACTTTTCATATAACTTTCATATTTTGATGAATAGTGAAAATTACTAAATTTTAATTAAAAACAACATTTTTAATCAAAATAATTAATAGTGATAAATTATTAATTTGAGTGGTTTTAAAGTATATTTAGAATAAACTTTTACCATTTAATACAATGTTGGTCATTGGATGTAATTTCACATTTAAACCAGACATAAATAATTGTCAATGTTTTGATAGTTATTATCTCTTAAAAACATGGTATTTGATTCGACGCTGGGAATTAATTATTAAATTAACTAATGCAAATAATATGTTTTGAATTTGGTAAAATAGACATCATTTTTGAATTCATAATATAAAATATATCTTAGGCCTAATTTTTGGTATTTTTCTGGAAACATTCATTTTTGATGAATTCTGAAACCACTAAGTGGTAGTTAAAAAACTGAATTTTTCATAAAACATAATTTTACCGCTTTTGTGAGTGGAATTTAGAAAATTTGAGAGACACGGTTAATATCAATGAGTAAAATGTGGTTCAATTAGAGAAAAATATTTTTTGGTGAATAATAACTTTTTACTTTTATTTACCACGGTTAAAAGTAAATAGGGTAATTAAGGGTAAAAATGATATTAATATTACCCTAACACATGTCCTTATTCTATTGGACAATTGTATTTGACAAAAAAAACCTTAGGAGTAAAATATTATCATTTAGTTCCACTTATATTAGATTAGGACATTTATTATTATTTAATTCAAATAAGAGTTAAAAGAGTTAAAATCAATGTTTATTTACTAAAACATTTTTAATATAGGTTTATACATAAGATAAATTCGATTGTAAATATTCATTATAAAGATAAAAAGCGTTCCTACGTAATAGTAGTTTATTTATAATTGTTAGACATTAAATAAATTAATTTATTTATGACACAATGGTGATGCATTAATTACCTAATTAATGAAATTTTAAAATAATTGATATTATAAATATCAAAATAAATGTAATTTGAGACTTTTTAGGATTTAAACTAATTTTATAGGTTAATATGACATATTATGAATGATTATATAAATTAATTTCGATGTAATAATGATGTTATGAATTTATGAAAAACAAAATACCCAATAGTGTCAAAATTGACATAAAGGAGTTTTTAAAACAAATATTATACTATTAATTTATATTCAATTCCTAAAAATCTATGTATCGTCCAAGAGACATATCATGATAGGTGTATCATTAAAGGACCACTTGGTGGTCTCTTGGATGTATATAGTAAGTTTATGAACCATATAATATAAAAATACAAAGAGACATTGTAAAAGTGAAACTAATTAACTAAGAGTTAATACTTAAAGATAAGGTTAATATAATGACTCAAATATGTCTAAATTATATTTTTTGGGTGTTTTTAGACCCATACCAACCTTAAAATATAAATAATCCACTTTGGATCCATTAGAAACCGAATATGAAATTATTATAAAACAATATTTTTATATTTTTCAAAGGTGCCACTCACCCCTCTTATAAAAGGGCACTCCCCCTTCTCACTAATTCACACATTAAATGCCTTTTGGATCGTCCAAACCCTGCCTAAATACTCTCTCAACTTCCCTCACTAAAAATTAGAGGCCTTAGTTTGTTCAGAAATCCAACCTATGGATCCCTTATTATCAAATCAAAATGAAGAACCCGAAGAAGAGGTAATGTTTTCACCACCCTCTTTCAAGTTCCTTTCTTCTTCAACTTCTTCTTTCATTGTTATTTATATTCTAAAATAATAAATCGAGTATCTTTTATATACTTTTATGTTATTATAAATATGGTACAACCATATTCAGTGTTCTATCCATCCTTTGAATGGCATGTCACCATACATGTGTACGTATGGCTTACCGTCTCCACATCGTGGTGTAATTGTCATTCAATAAATTATTATTTGGATGGGTATAATAATGATGTGTAATTCATGTAAATAATAAATATAACATTATAATTATTCTATCTATATGATATACCATCCAATTATATATTATTTTAACATCAAAAGAATGATATTGTCGCTCGTGCGTACGTACGGACTACCGTCTCCACAAACGCGATTAGATTCTTGCTCCATCGTATCCATTCATGTATAATTCTCCTTTTATGATTAAAAAATAATGTTTAAGGACTTGATATAATTCTGGATATGAATAAGATACAATCTATCCATAAAAAACACGGCTTACATAACAATGAATATAATGGAAATCGACTAAGTTAACTGCCGAAATGACGATAATACTAAGATATTATTAACAAATCAATTTTAAAATATCATATATGATATCATATTAATGTAAATTATTCTTGTATAATTCAATAAAAATTATTTCACCATTATAAAGGAGGTTAACCTATCGTCTATCAAGGAAAAAGTACAAAGTAAGGGGTTTCTTATCTCACTCTTAATTTCGTGAGAATTCCATTGTTCACCACTTATTTATTAAATGTGGTGTATGTGTATTTCCCATGATTGTATTAATTGTGTAATATACATTAAATTATGGTTATTTACATCATAATTTTATGATCTCCATTTCATGGTTATATGTTTCTTATGTTACCAAATCGATAAGGGAATTTGAAATTTCAATTTCCACTCATTCGGCTTTACGCATACTTCACTGATTATTTTACTCCAATATTATGTGTATAATCACTATTAATTTGATTATGTCATTATTTCCACTCCCCATTATGTGGATATACTTTTGGTACAAATAATCACACCATTGATAAATCTCATGTCATCGATTTGAACTTGATAAGTGTAATTTTATGTCAATCTCCATTTGTTGAGTTAAATATCCAATTAATTGGTGTTGTTTTTAAAAGAATATGTGTGAATTTACTCTGATTTATTTACACTGAATATCTAATCATATTGAGTGTATTTATATTTAGCACACATAATTATGTCGTTGTTTTATCTTTAACCGAAAGATATGGTCTTTATAAGAGAATTCATCTCAATTTACATTCCATTGAGACTTCTTTGTTGTTATACACCAAATCACATTTATGTGGTGTATATAATGTACTTTGACATAATATATCATGAATACCTTTATTGTCATGATATTACAAATTTTTGATTACCTCAATTATTTTTATTCTAGTGTCTCTCTTTTGGTAAGTAACTCTAACTAAAATACCATTTTTAAATGATTTAATGACTTATTCTTCTAAATCTTTCTCACTAATGTCCATGTTTTAAAAATGGTTTTAAGGATTTATTTATATGGAAATTATTGTTTTAAAATTAAAATTCATCTTTAATATTTCAATGTGGTATGGGACACTTTGATTCAAAAATACATTTAAAATGGTTTCTGGATAAATAGTTATACTTTTAATTGTTTTCAAGAAAAAGGGTGATATTTCTCTCAAATAGTTTTGATGATTGTTTTCATCTATTTCAACATCCTTCATTATTATCAATTGTGTTTAATCTGATACAATAAAATATTCCATATTGTATCAAATGAGTTATTTTTTACTGTGGATGTGCTATTTTTATACCATTCAGGGTTTGTGGATAATGTATTGACATTTCGTATGCTAGTTTTAATACGAATGTTTATGTTATGTTTCAAAATTTTCATATGAGGAATGCATTGGACATAGTAAGTGACGGATGGAGCCCACTATAGCTCCTCAATACATCAGTAGTTCTCATGAGAAAAACTAGTGTCTTGGCACGAGTCCTAGACAAAATCTTATTTGTATTCTTGGCACGAGGCCTTAGCTATGTGGATATGATAATCTGGAATTATGCATTCCATCATTATGAAAGTGGTTATTGATATTTCATGTGATTATTCGACTAGAAGAATATCCATGCGAGTATGTAAATGTTTATGCTTATCTATGAAAGCTTCCGCTATATTGTTATCCTTATTGGGCATCTGAGCTCACCCCTTTGTATTCTTTTAAAAGGATTTTGGTTTAGTCATACATTGAATTAAGTGTTTATGCTTATCTAGGAATGCTTCTTCTATATTTTTATCCTTATTGAGAATCTGATCTCACCCCTTTCAATGTTTTATTTTTTGAAAGATGTGAAGAACTAATTTATGAATGACCTGCAGGGATAGTATGAGGGGATATGAAGACAAATGTTGTTGTAGTTTTTTTACCTTATGATATAATGTATGACTTATGAATATATCTACTGTTTCCAAGGCTACTAAACTAATCGGTCTTTCAAGACTTGATAATTCTTGTGATCATGCCAATTTTATGTAATAATGCACCGAATCTGGGTATCTAGGGTCTGGGCGTTATACCAGGGGCTGGCAACTTGAACCAAAGGCGTAAATCCCTAAACTGGGAAGGAATTGCCTTTGTAAACTGAACACACACAATAGAGTATGCAACTTGAAGTAAACACTAATTAAAACTGTAAATAAAATAGAGTGCAGAAAGTAATGGGGGTCTGAAATACAAGCCCAACAGTACAGTAAAAATAAACAGAAATGTATAAGTACAACTGAAAGAAGAAAAGTAATGCAGCCATTGGGTTGTCCTCCGGGGTACCTACATGAAGGGTATGTATAGATGGCCTTCTAGGCACTCCATGTCTGTCCACCCACTCCATCTGTCGTCTCACCGAGTGGTCCACCTCCGGGTACCATCTAGTCCTGCAACCCTGTGTATCAGTCAGCGCTGTCCGTAATCTACAACCAAAACAACCAGGTGCGGCCATAACCCTTGTAGGGGTGAGTATAACGATAATCAATTGGGACCCCGAGACCCTCAAGGTCTCACAAAATCCAACAAGGATAAACAACAAGGTATGAAATCAACAGATAACCATTACATAGGTATATGACCATACATATACCTAAATTATGTAGTAACCCATCTCAATCATGAGGAAAACATTAATGTCATTGACTCAGCTCAAGCCAGGATTTCAATATAGGGGTGGTATCAGGTAGAACTCCCCAATCACATTGTCTGAACCATGGATGATAGTGTACTCCTCCTTGATCGAGTACAGTGGGCCAGCCGCGTCACACAGAGGTACTTCCCATTATCCTTGGACTACTGAGGTACCCCTTCTATCGATTACCATGGGTCTACTACGTCACACAGTAGCGCTCCCCACCACGATATTGTCGCGCTCACACAGAGTCGCTCCCCCTCGTAGCCTGCTGAGATACTTCTCCTGTCAAGTACCATGGTCCTGGAACGTCACTTAGAGGTGATCCCCACTGTGGGACTTCAACGTCACACAGAGTAGATTCCAACTAGGCAAGTCAAAACACTCCGAGTCGAAAGGTCAGCAGTCGTCAGGTCTCAGCCAGCTACTGGTTCTCTGTATTCCCCTTGCTCGTCTTTGGGAGGATCCTCTCTACGAGCTATTTTTTGATTCTCCAACTGTCATTAATTCCTATATACAAGTATCTAAAAGGTCCACCTCATCATAGGGATCTCAACTCAATAGACGATGTGTCAATCAGATGCCTGATCTATGAGTTATTGGGATTTCCATTCCAAAGGCCCGGTTGGGTTTTATGTTCTAACCAACCAAACCTTATCCCAAATTTCTCCAAATCTCAAGTAGGTTATTCTGAAAGAAGCGTCTTGATCCATGTATTCCATCACCGCAGGAGGATCTTCAATCAAACACCCATATCCTATAATATGGGCACAAAAGAGTAAACATTCCAAAGCGGGTCGGGTTCGGTCAGACTCAGTCAGGTTGACCCAGCCTGACCCGGTATCGTACCAGGGTCCAACTCGGTCCGCGGGTCCGACCAGGATCGAGGGCGGCCCAAACCGAGTGAGCGGACCGGCCCGTGGGGCTGGCCCGACCAGGCAGGCCGGCGGCCCGCATGGCCCGTCTGGCTTGCTGCCCGTGTGGCCCAGCTGGCAACCCACATGGCCTGGCTGGCAGGACCGTGTGGCCCGGCAGACCACACATGGTGGGGTTCTGCGTCCCCCCTACTGGTCAAACGAAACCTTCTATATGCACCGTTTCAGGAGCCTCGAGACACAGGTGGGTCCCACATTGTCTGGCTGGTCGAGCGGCTAGCCAGTTCCGCACCGCCAGTGGCTGACCCGAGACAGGTCGTTCCTTCTCCTCCTCCGCGGCCCGCCCTTTCTACGGCTCACCTCTACCACGCGACCTGGCGGCGCCACGCCCCCTTCGCCACAGACCCTTCGGGACACATTCCATTGATCATCCACGCAACACTACCACTCTCCTCCCTACTGGTGTCCCGGCGGCCTTGCGTCGTCGGTTCCTTCGCAGCTGGATTTCATCGCGGCAGGTATCCTTTTCGGTCTGCCCAACGCCAGTTGCCGCTGCTCTGACTCCGACATCAACAAGTGAGAACAACAATGGGGAGTTTTAGGATATTTTCTTGTGGTCTGAGCCCTCCTCTTTATGGTGATAATAATTGGAAATTCTAAATCCATAAATTGAACGACGTAGAACTGGAATAAATTCAACTCAAACCCCAACCTTGTTTGTCGATGGTCATTGACGAAGTAGCGGGAAAAGGGGGCGTCGATTCATCAATTTTGGAAAAGGAAGAGGATGTCCATCGTTGTCGGATTAGATTTCAGAGGTGATGAAGTCGAAAAGAGCGTTCTTCGTGATCGTCTCCTTATCTTTTGGCACAGTTGAAGATCATTCTTTGTTAGCGGAAGAGGCGATCTTCGGGGGCTACAGTTCTTCGTTGGAGAGTTCTTTTCCTCCCCAAGCTCCACCAAAATGCTAAACCAAAAATAATAGTGGAATCATATATTATTTGTAGGCACAAAAACACAAATAGTTGTGTGAAATTAAATGAGACAACTCATTTAATTAATGGTGTGGAATTGATTAAGATTCAAAAATTGGGGAGGTGTAGAGTTTCAATTAAATTAAGAGAGGTGTTCATATAATTAATGGGGTGTTAAAGGGGGTTTAAAAACATGTTTGGTCCCCACCAAGGATATCCTCCCAAGAGAGGTTATGTCCGGGTGGGCCCCACTACCATAACCTCCCAAGAGAGATTAGTGTGTGGTGGCCCCCGCCTCATGGTGGATTTAACCACCTTAAAAAAAATAAGCTAACACTTATTTTTATTTAACATTATTAAAAACCCCAAAATCTAACTTCCATTCTAAATCATCTATCGTCTAGGAGAATGACCTATTAAGTGAATAACGGCATTGCGAAATCAACGGTGCCCTCAGATTTCAATTCCATGCACCGGTTCAAAAGATATAAAATCTCGCTCGTACGTTTATTGATCGTACTCAAAAATAACTTCTAAAATTTATTTCAGGCACACCGGCCATCATAATCAAGCGCTGTAAATTTTCGCGGACTCATAAAAATACAATGTATTTATGAAACAAAATTCCATGGAATTTATGGGTCTTTACACATGAGTTAAGGTGATACCATCTTAGTGTATCAAGGAAATAATCCAACAATAATAATTATAAGAAAAAAATTATTATTATTATTATTATTAGAAAAATATCTTATTTATAATATTTTTATTTGAATTATATTTTATTTAATGAAATTTCATTAGATGAAACGTTTCACTATCATCTCTAATGGAAAAAATGTCTCATTCTTGGGTTTAAAAAAGGCATTCCCAAAAAATGAAAAAAACACTAAATTCCATATAATGTTTTTGTTCTCTTCAAATCACTGGATGTTATATGCTTCCCTCCCTAGAAATAATCTTCACCTAAAAGAATATGAGAACAAAATAAACATCACCCAACATACAAGGCTAATGATTTATCTCAGAAATGGTCTTGTTTCGTCTCCAAACGTCCACCACACAATCTATCATTCCTTCAAACATAAGGAACTTAAGCCATCAATGCTCGAGTGAGTTCTTATTCTCTAAATGAAACATGAAGATGGTCCTTAACAGAGAAGATTGAGTTAGAAAAATGATCACTTCAGAATTGTCTTACAAGAATGCATATGTTAGTTTTAAATATAATCCTGACATGATTTTGAAATATTCAAATGGACAATCTCCAATCAAACTCATTTAGATAGGTATTTCTGACATATCATGAATGTCCAGGTCTGACACATCCTAAAATCATCTTCACTCAATGACATGCATATAAATGGCTCTTCACAAACCATTACATCATGAAAATGAAAGACAAGTCGAGCCACTATGGATGATCATTCACGAATATGATCATCTTGGACCACTAATGTTTTACAAGATGATCTATGATTACTCCCCTGAAGGAATCTCCCTTTCAAATTGAACACCTCCACTGATGTACATACCCTACTTCTAGTGATGTTCATGAACAAACCATGATGGAAACCACACATACATTGTGCAAAATCAAAGGATAACAACAAAACAAGCTCAAAAACAATAATTCATTACATTGGGGTGTGACTACGGTTATCATAGTGTATGCAGGATAAGTTTAATATAGGATACATTATTTTATCTCATCATAATGCACTATGTGGGGTCCGATATTTACCAAAAAGACATGAGACACTCTTGTTATAT
This sequence comes from Viscum album, assembly GCA_963277665.1. Taxonomy (NCBI): domain Eukaryota; kingdom Viridiplantae; phylum Streptophyta; class Magnoliopsida; order Santalales; family Viscaceae; genus Viscum; species Viscum album. The sequence continues at coordinate 11,535,528 of OY728151.1, read as the reverse complement.
CAGGATGCAATTAATGATATGATTCTAAACCAACATACCCTAAGTCATGAAATTAATGGTCAAAACATTAATGGTTCAATACATTAGGATGAATCTCGGATTCACTTGTCAATTAACAATTACTAACCAATCACAATGCCTTTACCACCTAAGGCACCATATAATCTATTAAGGTTAACCACTAAAGTCAACCACAACAAATAGTTCTTGTCAAGGGTTGTGTAAACCACCAACCAAATCAATTTCAAGCTTCATAGTAAACACTAAAATGATTCAAAACCCTAAACATGTAAAATAAATCAGTAAAGACCACCCTTTTAACAGTGGTCCAATTTTTTTCTTCACCTATTACTTAGAATGCGACATATATCATATTCGATAAAATGCTCCCAACCAATGAGTGTAATAGATATAGAAACATGAGAGAGAGAGAGAGATAGACACACCGATCAAAATGAGCACTAAGTTTATATTCAATGTAGACACTTATTTTACACTCCTTGATCCTCTGTCACAAATATCATAGAAACTAGTATAAAGCCCAAACCAACCTGATCGGTGTGTAAAAAACCAAATCTCAAAGAAGACATCACGCACATTGAGAGGATATTGATTAACATTAACTCCCATGTCACTCTATGTAAGAGATGACCCGAAACTGCACATGATAGTACAAGGATAAACCATTACAGTGAAATCAAGAAGTTTGTCACAACATTATATAAGTCGATGGTTACCGCATATACCAATGCATACTAACATGAGATTTCACGAGAAACTGACACTTCCTGATTACAATCCATAGGTATTACACCCTATTAATTAAAGTATCAGATAGTCTATAGAAGAGTCTTAACCCATAGTCGTGTTTCCCTATATGACCATTAACATGGATGATGCCATATCCCTTTTCCATCACTAAGGAAATTAAAGGGTTGATCGACCCAGAAATTGGTTGACTCGGCCTAATGAATATCTAACCATTAATAAATGAACAATAATCAATGCATACATCCATATCAAAAAAAAGAAAAAAATATCCACTCATATGAAAAGGGTATCCATTTTATGAAATTGGATTTGATTAGGGAGAATGACAGGAAAACAAAACCAAAATAATGAAAACTCACAACATTAGTAGGACTTTCAGGTTTAATGGGTGCTACCTACTACATGTTATTGCCTTATAAAGAACAAGAGTTGACCCTAAAACTAGGTAATGATAAATGAAATCACTAGGATAAACATATTATCATCTAATCCATTCTTAAATGGAATAGGCACTTCAGAAAATTCTCAGTCATCCATTCCATGGGCACTTACTAAATATTTATCTACCTATACACAAGTGTCTAAAATCTAGGACACCACTACATGTTCCATTTCTATTTACAATACATTTATATCCATTTCATAATACAACATGCATATGTTCAATAATAAATTTATATGGGATGCCATCTACTAATCCATAAAGTGATCATACACTTTATATATTGAATTTGGATCCCATTGAATTGGGAAAAATCTATTTTTCCCATTCAAAAAATTACATAAAAAAACAAAGTTCCATTTCATCACAAGAAAATAACAGATGTAAAAAATGATATTGGAACAAAAGAATAGAATATTGAAACCTAGGAGGATTATACAAATTGGCCTCATAATAATAATAACAATATTAGATGGAAGTCAAGAAACTTGACCATATCAGTAGGTAAAATATGAATCCTTTGACATTGAGTGGAATATGAATGACATATGAATCCCACTGTGCCTATTATGATGCATGGAATGCTTCATACTTTCCCTAATATGACATGGGTAATATTAAATAATTTCTATAAATATATAAGCTATATAAATTACACATATAACTCGAGTTGAAATAATATCAACATAATATTGAAAAGAATGCACATCAATTCCAAACCCTACCTAGTAGTTCATCACATGTATATGGGGGGACCAGTCCAAGGAAAAACTATAAACCATGACCTTCCACATTCCTAGTATGTTTTCTACCAACCAAAAATTGTATGAAAAAATTTGAAAAACCATCCTATTATACCACATTGTAACTTCGAGGCCCATCTGTCCTTTAAGATAGTGGCTGGACTGGTAGATCACATGACCTATAGTGAATCTCCTAGAAATTTAGAGGCTACCAACTAGCATTGAGGGAAAAGGGTGTATTCGTTGGTAAAATATCCCCAATAGAGTAGAGTATGCACAATTATTAACAATCTATAATAGATAGAGCTAGCATAAAAAGAATAGGCAATTGAAAAAATACTAAAAAATAACTGGTAAGGAAGTGGAAAAAATAATTTAAAATTTAATTGACATGTTCATTTCCATTTTATACAAGCATGCATGATGGGTGATGATACATTACTGAATGCATAAAACAATACAACATGTATTTCAATTCAGATCAAGAAGACAGAAAATACCCTAAAGCCTCAAAGGTGATCTCTACAAGAATCCTGAGGTACACCTCAGTCCGCTGATCCTAAAATCAAGGTTAAAATAGAAGAACATATTAAATAAATCATGTTCTATTTTACTATGAACTAGAAAGGTCTACTCAGGTACACCTTTTCAATGGAATCTTTAGAATGGTGTGAGATATAAATTTCAATAGGTTGGAACCACCTGTGTAAATCACATATTAGTCAATTAATTATAAACTTATAAGTGTTCCATATAACTATTAAATGAATAAAGATGAAAAATTAAATAATAGGATAATGGTTTGGGTTCTTAAATGGACACACATCCCACACCACTTGCTTCGTCCTAATACATGTGTCTAAATGTATAGTTACAGTAAGGAGGATTATATAAAAATTGTCAATAGTAAAATTGAAAAACCAAGAAGGAATATCAGTATGTTTATAATTTAACATGGGGTATATATCTCATGTCATCACATAAGTAATCTATTAATGTGATGGAAACATCCCTAGTAAAATATCAACATATAATAATAAATAAAGATGAATCTCAAGCAATTAAATGAAAAATCATCATCTTCAGAGGTGGTGTATGAGCTAGTACCTATGGTATCACAATAGTACATACTTAAAAAATACCCAATGCCATTGAGCCCATCCAAGGTGATCCTTTAAAATGTCTAAAAATCAATCATGCTATGGTAACTATGAGTTTTTCTTGAGTATCACATATAAGGGACATAATGTCAAACAAGGCTTTGTGTAGTCATCTTTCCCATGGTTCCTCCCGCGGATACCCCTTTGGGAACAGGTATCACCAAATAGTATAACAAAAATATTGGGGGGATTCCTTTGATGGAGATCTTAAAGCATCGCTTCTCGGGTGCGTCATTTTGAAAACTATCGCTTACAGAGAGTCAAATTTTGGGTTCTTAATAGAGGACCCAAGTCATTTCACTACACCGATATCATTTAAATCATAAAAAGAGGCATATATCATAGAGGAATAAATGTATGGGGATTAAGATACAAGGAATAAGCCTTAAAAAATTCATGTCCACACATGATACTCAATTTCACAATATTTCTTGGTTACCAAGGCATTTCATATATTTCAATCCACTAATAAGGGTATAACCAACAATGTGACATGCATAATCATGTTTTTAAAAACAAGGAATTTGGATTCAACGTGCTTCTTACCAATATTTAAATAATTAAATATCATCATATCAATATATATATCATTATCAACATTCACAATCACTCCAAACAATTTATATCGGTCTAGCACGAAGCACTAAAGAATGGATTAGGAGCTTATTAATATGAAAGGTACCCATTTCACTCGAAACATTATAATTTGTATGTAAGACATATTTCATTCAAATAAACCACTTTTATGCCATAAGTTGGTGGCCCCACACATGGGATAAAATATTGTGTCTTATCTTAGAAATTATCATGAGGGACCCAATTCCTAATACCTTAAAAAAATCATTTTAAGGAATTACTAAGGTTACATGCATAACCATTGAAAATTTTACACAATTTATACAAATGAATCTTAGTCCATTTCGTATGGATCACTAAAAGGGTGACGGAGAGGCTATTAAAACACCCAAAATGGGTTTCTCTATAAGAGAAGTTTACAACGAACATGATAGAAAAACTAAAAAATTTAATTAGAGTCATCAAGGCATCTTTATTTTGTTTCAGCGTGAGGAATATTAGTGAGAAATGAAATAAGTGATGAATAAAAATACAATGAGGGTAGATGACCTACACTAATAATTATTATTAAAAAGTGTCCCACAAACTTATGAGGTTCCATGGATCATCTATCATTTTTAATGGGAGAGAAAACATTTAGAAATAACCGGGAAGGGGCATGTACCAACATTCTGTTTAACAATTATTATTTCTAGAATAAATAGACACCATGTCATTATAGTAGACAGTTATAAAAGTGTATCATTAAATTTTTATCTTGAAGGAAGAGAACCTCCTTCAGGGGGGTTTAAAAAACATTACATTATTTAACAAACAATAAATTATCACCATTGAGAATTTAAATGACATATTCAATGGAATAATTTAGTCAAAATGAAGATATATTAATTAAAAACTATAACGGGTAGTCAATTTATTAACGAACTAAAATGATTTGGGATAAATGGATCATACTAAAAATGGACCAAGCCAATCTCTTTGCACATGTCATATTTATCGACGACCACCTAGTACTACTCCGCACTATCATGCATATAACATCATATATTTATTTATATATATCCCATAATTCTATTCATGTGTTCCATACCCCATGAGAGAACGCGTACATTGAAGATATATGTATATATGTTTGTGTATGTGTGTGATTGTGTGTGTGTTCATACAAAAGTATGTGCCTGTGAAACCTGAAAATTGGTTAAAACCCACTTCACATATTAATAAGAAAAAAACATTAATGTGGAAATGACCACTGAACATAAAAATTTAACTATTAGGGACTCAAAGACACATTGAGACCCTCAAACAAAGGGTGTGAAATGAAATACTGGGTTTATATACTTTACCAAAATGAATAAAACAAGGAATGTCAGAAGTAGATAGCTCTACTTCTTTGCAAGATATTTGGACATGAACAATAGAGTCCCGATGGGAGATTCTAATACACTGACTCCCGACGAAAACCCATAAATTGTATTACCCTTAAATACTAGGTTGTAATAACTTGTGTTGGGTGATAGAGGTTGAGGAAAACAACTATTCAAAGGAGGACAATGGTGCTAGATTCCTTTCCATGAATATATGATGGATAAAAAACATGAAACCAAGGAAAAATTAACATAGAAGGAAGTTCTTCCTAGTGGGGGTCGCGTACCATGTTTATTTACATCTTAGGGTAGTCCTGTGATGCAAGAAGGTGTGGCCGATGGGGGTCATGCACAGTTGGAAGGTTTGGCCGTGGGGGTTCATTGCCATATGGGGCAGAGGTGGGTACTCTCACATGCACTATATACTGAGTGGGTTTTAGGTGACACAAGGTTGAGGGAGACCCACTTAGGATCTCCTAAAAAATTACCCTAAACAAATAATTACAATAAAAGAAAAAATATATTAATAATATTATAAATTATTATTATTATTATATTATTATTACTATTAGAACATTCCCTTATTTAATTTATTTCAAATCATATTTTAATTATTTTTAACAAGTTTCATTAAAATTCACATAGAAGTGTCAACTCTTGATAAAAAATGTTTCAATGCTCAATTTTAAAAATAGAATTCCAAGAAAAGAGAAAAACATTCTCGTAATTTTTTTTGTATGATTCAAAACACAAGATGTTAAATGCATTCTCTGAGAAAAAAATCCATAAAATATTTATTCCAATGAATTATCAAATTTTAGTGGCATACTATATATAATTTTTATTACCATTCATCATGTGACCTTTACATTTCCCTATAACCATTTAATATTCATGAATCATTGTCTTAATACCAACCAACTTCACATAGTTTCCCCTGACCAACGCACATATTTCCCTGACTTTGTGGGAACCATGAATAGTGTAAAAAGAATTCAAATTTTTTATACACCAACACAAATATAGTAGCCTACACCCATTATCTAGAGACCTATATCCAAATTTTATCAACATCCAATAATATATACTAGAGGCATTATAAATAATTGTCATTCTATCTAAAAAAATTATTAGAATGAATTTAGATCTAGTAATAAAAAATTATATTCTCCATGAATTTAATGACCCATTAAAATATGAGTCATTATGGAGGTAAAGATGAATCTAATTTTTGGGTCGATAATAGTTGTCCTAAGGCCAAAAGATTTCACTTCTATATACAAAAATCACTTATTATGTCTTGGACTTGTCTATCTAAACATCCTCAATCCAAATCAACACATTTCCACTAGAATTATTTTCAGGACATCCTTAAATATCAATGTAGTCCACTCGCTAACTGACAAGATGATTGAACCAATCTAATAATGAGACACATCTAGTTAAATATAATTCACAAGTCAATCATCAAGAATCAATATGATCGAGGTTTTACAAAAATAATCGCACATCAATATCTTTACATCTTTCGTTTTAGTAAAGTTGATGTATTAAATAAAATTAATTACATGACACAATGATTATAAATGAATTGTGAAATATTTAATATTTTATAACCAATAAATTAGATGGATCAAAATTAATATGGTTATCTATGTTATGATATATATATATAAATATTTTCTTTAATTAAAATATATTATATAGTTTGCATCAAATAATATTTTTTTAAAAATAAAAAATTTCATTTCAAAATCCCTATATTCTCTGGAATTGTATTAATACAGTTTTATCTACATGCTACTAACAATGATAAAATAAACAGATAGTAAATAGAGTACTTTTTTAGTAAAATATTTACTATGATCCATGTGTTTTAACTATAATAAATAAAAAATATTGATATTGATTAATGAATCTATTGAAATTTTAATGTTATAAAAGAAAAAAAGTATTCAATATTTATATATTTGATATTATTATTCATCTAATATATGTTAATTTAGTTACTTATTAAATATGATTTTTCCTAAAAATTGGTTTCCTTCCATTTTGCACAAATAATTATAATATAGTTTCGCAATAATAAATAATGTTTACTATATAAAATGGTTTCACCATTTTTAATTTGAGAAAAAAATTTCTAATGTGTAATATTTTAATACTGTTCATAATTAATAGGATAATCTCAAATAATGTTAACCATGGTTAGGGATAAACTGGGTTTATAGAGGGGTAAAACTAAGAGATAATGTTAAAATGCCACATGAAAATTCCTAATTTTTTTAAACAGTTATAAAACATATGATATATTATATTATATCATAAATAAATTTTTTAGAATCTTCACTAATATTATGAATATATTATCTAAATATTTTTTCAAATTCCATTTCCGTAAATCTGCTCACTTATTAAAGGTGAAATATTATCCACCCATATTCAAAACAATTTAGCATTATATCCCAAAAAATACCTACTAAAAATCCATTTTATATATGTTAAATTTATTCATGTTATAATGGTTTCCTCCTAATATCATTCTAGTATGGAAGAAGTACTAATCCAATAGAGGTATACCTATTAGGAAGAGGATAAGTTACATGACAAGGAACTAAGACTATTGGTATTGGTTTTGTGTTTCAATTTGAATATTCACCCAGAAATCTTATACATAAATTAATTACGATAAAATAACGTGACCTATCATAGGAATTGTTTTTTACCATTTGGTTAATTTATTAGATTTTTTGATTCTGGTTTTCTCTCTCTTTGTTTTCAAAATCCTGAAAGTTTGTTTTTAGGGAATACCAAATTTATTTATCTGTTATGTAGGGAATAATATTATTCCTTGATAAATTTTCATGAAAATATTTTGAATATTGTATTATTTATTCTTTAATGATTTATTCATCTTTTTTTTACCTTGTTTGAACTTCTATAAAAAATTCTTATAAGGAATATTCATATCATTTCTCTAATAAGGTATTTGTTCAATGGTGGGAATAGAATTCATGTTTCAACTAATACTTCATTAGAAAAATTTCCCACTATCACCGCATATCATTTCACTAAATATCCCATTAATTGTTTCCAATATTATTTTGAAATAAAAATCTGTCATTATTATTCTATAAATTTATAAATTTTAAATAATTCATTTCAAAATTAAAATTATATATTCTGTAAATATTATTCTACTGATATTTTTATGGTATAAGTATCTATGAAAATTATTTTTATGATACTTTTGTTTCATAAGGAACATGATCATATTATACAATACTGATTCTCTCTCTATAAGGACATTTATTTGGATATTGAAATCTGGATGAAACTTATTTTTTCCCATGGGATGAGATATAAAAAAAATGATTAATTTTTTCCCAATATTGTGTAATAAATATGAATGAAATGTGATTATTTTATGAGTGGGTTTTTATATCCCTATGATTTTTTGGATAATTACTATTCTTTTATGAAGATAAATTAAACACAAATGGCTAGCCCAATCCTAGAAGAGGGTGAATAGTTGGTTTTCCAAAATTTATAGTAGGTACACTTGTTGTTATACCAATCCTAACATGTGGTGAATGTCTTGGTGACATACATAAGATATAAATTATATTATTATGATTATCCCACATATTTTATGCCTCTTATATTGAATTGTATTCTCCCTGTGATGTGATCTTGTTGCTCATGATCGTTGAATATTATATTAATCATGTCTTATGACCTGTTAAATCCTAATGATGTAACTATGATCCATTAGTTGGCATGTATGTTATTAAAATTTTATTCTCACTTTCTCATACCCTCATAATCAGGTTATGCATACATATGATCAATGATTGATATATTCCCTTTCAACTTTTACTGAGCATTCGAGCTCACCCTATCTTTTGTTTCTTTTCCTAGTATTTTGAAGAATTATTTCATATTGGGAATATCTATTAATCCTATAATGTGAGATGAAATTGTAGGGATATATTTAATTTTAGTCATGGAATAATATGATTATATATATATTAGAAAAGGAAACTAAACTAGTGGGATCATAAAATTATAATAAATAATAAAACTGGGGTTGTAAACAATAGTTTTTAATTTGTTAAAATTAATCATACCAATAACATATCAATACGAAGGAATATTTGACATACATTTATACATGTATTTTTAATAAATTTCATTATAATAATCAAATAAATTCTACTAAATTTAAAAAATCATAAAAAAACTCTATTAATATTTCATAAAAATTATGAAAAAGGGATATAACTAAAATCAAAGATCGTCTTTTGTTTTGTTTTATACATTCTCTAAATGTGATAATGATGCTTGTAGAACTGAATTTAGGTTTCCAAAATAATAAACCAATAAAAATTTATATCATATAAACCATGTAAGTCATTTGTTATAAATATTTGACAAAACACAATCATCCAATCAATGGGATCTTCTAATCCACTTGATTAGGAATATCACTCTTACTATCGTTGTGATGAATCAATCAAAAATATTAGAAAGAAAAAAATTAAAATTAAAAAATTGTTAATTTATAATAAATACCTCACAAATTTTAATTTCTGATAAAAAATTATTAATTATTAAAAATTTAGGTTTACTATAATAAAACAATGACTTTTTTTGAAAGGAATATTCTTATGGTATCTATTCATTCATGTTATTCTACATGATGTATTTTCTTATTTATAGTCATTTTTTTTAAAACTAAATGTTTTCAGATTCTATATTTCTAGGGATTAGAAGTTGTTAAATTTCATCCATAATCACTATATTCTGGTGGAATGATCACATGATCAATTTATCAGATCCTCTCCTATTATAAATCCATTATGATATATTTAATAGAATTATATATAATTTTTTGAATATTTATGTTCTTGATAAATAAATATTATTCTTAATCAAATATTGTTTTCCCATCTTCATCTAATACAATTTTTAAATATCAAACTAATATTTAATATATGTTGATCATATATTTTTCTGTTATTCTATGTAATATAAAATGTCTATTTCGGTTTGATTGACTTTTTATAATCCAATCATATATACATTATATGTTTTTATTATATAATCATTGTATGTATCTATTCGATAAAATTTAATTTCTCTATTCTCTAAAACTCAAATCAATGTAACACTAATATTCCAATAGTAAAATATATGTTGGAATAAATAAATGTTGAAAAAATTATAATAGTAAATTATTATTTTCAAAATAATATAAGAATGACATCATTTGATATAAAAAACAACTTCATTCTAAAACTACCAAAAATCATCATTAAGATATATTTCATATAAAACCATTAATTCATAATCCCTATTGTATAATTATGTCTCTACAATTGTAAATTTCTCTCCATTTGTGATTTTATAAGAGAAGAATTAATTGATATATTTTTTATCAGATGACATCCTAAAATCATAGAAAATACACTAAACAATTTCATATAAATACATTTAAAATTTTAAATATTATAATCTATTTATATAAATCTATTAATATTGTAGTTTAAAAATAGAATAATAAAGTTTGATAATGACATAAATGTATAACATGAATTATCTAACCCTCAATTATTATTTTCTGACAAATTTATTACTTTTTTGAAAAATATTTCTATAACTTTTCAATATTCACATCCACATATTACTATATTTTAATTTTTTACTAAGGTGATTTTAATGTTTTTATTCATTGGGATATTTCAAATTCATGTGGAATATAAAAACACTTTTGATCATAAATATATCTTGAACATTATCTCACTTAATAATTTATTCTATTAGTAATCATAACAACATATTTTTTTCTCTTTTAATTTCATTAATATTCCCATTAAATATCATTACATATTAATCTCTTTGATTAATATACATGATAATGTGTTGAAACATTCAAATATGACCTGAGAAAATTAGTGTATAATCCATTAAAGATAATTCATCATCCTTAAACGTCTCTAAAATATTATATGAATTTTTTTGAAATTTATAAATCACATTTTATTTTGTAAAATCATTGGAAGTATTTTTAGTAAATGGGTAGAAAATACATTTTTATTCTTTTTTTTGGCGAAACCTCATGAAATTCCATACCCATTAAAACAACATCACGTTTTTTTTCATAAAGAAATATTATGAAATTTTATCATTATTTCCCATAATAGATTATATATATATATATTCTATTTTAATTATTCAATAAATTCTTCCATCAAGCATTTAGATTTACCATGTTAAAGGGTAAAACTAGTATCACCATCATTATTTTCATTTTTTATTTTCATCAATTATATTAATGGGTATTAATGTATGGTGTTAACATTGTTTAATGGTAATTAAATATATTTTTTAGTATATTTAAGAGAATTTATTTTCCCAATTACATTCTTTTTCAATTATTTAATTTATTATATTGATGAAAAATGGGTCTAACTATCTATAAATATAATCTTTTAGGGAAGTAAACGATTCTAAATTTATAAATACTTTTATATAAAAATGTAAAATTCATTTTGTATTTCTAGAGTAGAATCATTCATTATCATTTCAAATCCCATAAACATAATAATAACTTTACATTGAAACATTAGGTAAAATAAAATCTTCAAATTCATTCCCTAGGATAAATTTCTTCAATATTGTTCAAAAAAACTTTATAAGGAAAAACATCCACAAAAAATAATGATATACAGAAAAATAGGTATGCAAAAAATTTATAGTTTATCATAACCATTTTAATTAAAGTATGTAAAATTTAATCCAATGACACATAATCCATTGATCATAAAATAAGATTCACATATTTTCAGATTCTCAATAACAAATAATATTTTTCATTCAATGTGCTCTTGTATAAGAACCCACCGACTCTATAATTTTATTTCTAAATAATTATTTGTCTTCATATATCCAGATTCTAACTACTTCAACCATCCAATTGAAATTGACCTTATGAGTTTTTGATATAGACTAAATAAAACATTATTCAAGCCATCTACCTCCTTGAAAATAGAAACAATATACACCACTATATTAATTTTAGTGTAATGAAAATCATTTTCATCTCCAATAATATAGTGCCTTTGAAAACACTAGAAATGTGTTGTGGGTTTTTTTGGAAAAACCTTTACCTTAATGAAAATTATCTATAAATAATTATTCCCCCTATAATATCATTAACAAACATATACATATTAGAGGACCTGAAAGAATAAATGAAAACATAAAAGAGTGTTAAGAAAACCATAATAATAATTAAACATTTTATATTAATTGTGTAATGAAATATTCACTTACTGAATTGATAAGGAAATGAAGATGAACCAGGAATCCAATATATATATACAAATAGCAAGGACTCGACTTCAATATGATATGACAAATAAGATTAAATATTTAATGAAATTCCTTAAAAATTATTTATGAAAGAATTTATTCATAACTATTTATGATTGACATAATATTTATTTTAATGATTTTAGTTACATGAAATATTTCATTTTAATAGATCATAAAAAAATAAAACATGTATGTTATATAATATCAACCATAATTTATTTAACAATGTAACTAAGATTACAATTTAAAACATGAATATATAAAATTTTAGTTAAATAGTACTATTCTGATGAAAAATTTTATAGTACTCATGGCTATAAGATTCTTATATTTCTAAAATTCACTATCAAAATATTTGAACAATAATTTAGAAACATAAATATTAAATGTGAATAAAATTTATAAACATATATTATTTCAACCCATTTTTTAGAAGTTTTTCACTATGGATAAATAGCTATAAAATATCTATATTATTTATTAAAGAATACTGATCTAAGGAATATTATATTTAATATATAAAAATCTATTATAATTTATAGATTTAAAAACAAAATCATTATGTTTTCCTTCTATTATGATGAATTGAAAAATAATATCTCTTTTTCTACAATATCATGATTAAAATAGTGTCTTGTATAAATGTTTTTTCATTATTTATGTGCTAGGATAGATAATAAATAAATGTCTCTTAAGGTATCACGCAAAATTGTATATGTAGAAAAATTGATGCCATAGTCAGTGTGTTTGTGTTATATCCACAATAATTGGGGGAAATATCCTCCAACTACAATATAGTATGCACCAACATTAGAAAGTGCTACTAATTTTAATGTCATTCATAACTAAGATACTGATAAATCCCCATAAGAAGATACTTTTCCCAAGTTTACTTTCAATATACATTTTATATCATGAAATGTCATCATTGGAAAATTAGTAGGTTTAAATTAAAATCTCAGAGAATAAGTTTTACAATGTTATAAAATACCTATAACATAAATAATATATTATTTTATTCCTCTAAAATGGAATTATTTTATATTTTATAAAAATCTCAGACATAATTGTATAGAGATCATTAAATATAAAATACAATTTTTATGAAATAATAAAATTATAATAATTCCAATAATTTTTTTTGAGAAATAGATTTTGAGTTTTGATCATAATGTTGATTTTTTTTAATTTCTATTTTTTTTAATATTTCTATTTGAATTTTCAAAACCATAACTTTAGATTAAATATTTGGTATAATTAGTTTGAGATAAATAATTTACTTCTATTTATTGAGATATTTTACAACCATGTAATAATAGTGAGTTCACCCATCACTCTCATTACAAATTAACCTAAAATTAGTTTTAAAAAAATATTTGTTTTGATATTTTGGAGGGGAACAAAATATAAAGTCATAGATATGAATATAAATAGATAATCTATCTTTAAATTCATATTTTATAAAAAATAAGATACATTCAACCATAAAAAACTATTTTGATAATAAAAAATTCGGGGTGTTTATCAACTGACCTCCTTGATCTTTCTTAAGTTGTTATATTTTCATAGTATTCTTGAATATATGATCCCTGAATAGAGTACATTCCAGAAAATGTGGTTTCTATATATAAATATACTCGTCTAAATATCCAATAAGAAAATAAAAATTCACCATTAATTTATAATGATTTATATATAGATATTATACAAAGGAAGTAGTTATATAGATACATTAATCTCTAAAAACAAGTGTGATATTTCCATCACAATATATTCCTTCTTGTCGTTCATAATATTTTTATACAACCCTTTACTTTTTTTTCAAAAAATTATTTTATTTTTATCATGTATAATTTGATAAATCTATTTAACTATGAACACATAATGACCATTATGTTGTTCTAAAAATTTTAAAGCATTAATACTCCAAAATTGATTGAGTTAAAATAATATTTATCATAGCTATTATTCATAAAATGAAGAATCATAAGCTGTTTCATATTCACATAGAGATAAGAATTCGTAATATGTATATATATTTCATATATAACAATAATCATTGACGAGATTATCTAAATCTCGAATTATAAAATCAGTTCGTTGACTCTTTATGATCCACTGATTTAAAGGATAAGTAAAATTTAATTCATAAAAATAGAATCAAAATCATTAAAATATGGTTATTTAAAAATAATTTCCCATATTGATATTCTGTATGAATATTTTTTAACAGCCATTGAGATGGGTAATAAAATCATCTTCTACAGTCATTTTGATTTTGATTATTATGAAAAAAAGCATCAATTCCAACAATCGCAACATATACTATTTCATCAATATTATTTGTTCAATTATTTAAAACACAATATTCCATAAATGATGTAGAATAACCAATTATTATTTCCATCTTATATTTTAGAACAATTATAAAAAAATTATAGTTACTATTTTGATTGAACAATATTTATCAAAATATACTAAACATCGATAGTTTTATATTTATTGTAGTGGAACAATCGTATGGATTATTATAATGAAAAATGTTAAGTAATAATAAATTAATAATACAAAATTCATTACTAATTGATAAAAAAATTATCAATTGAGAAGTTATTCAACATGTTCATTGTGATATTCAGATGATTTCAATTTCTCAATTCAGAAATTCTATATTTTTGAGAAGTTTGTTGTGAGGAGATATTGTCTTTTATGATTATTTTATATGAAAATGTAGAAAACAATCTTGAAGATAATTTTTATTATCATATTTAATAGTAACATATGGTTGGTTTTCTTTATTTTTATACATCATTGAACTATTTTATAACATAAATAGATAGTAATTTATTTAAAATAAAATATACAAATGTATATATAGTTTATAAATAATTGAAAGAATATACATAGTGATTTCATCCAATATATCTAATTAATTTTGGACTAAATGAATTAATTTTCACTAACAATGGAGTATCATAAGTATATATTTAAATAATATATTTAAAACAATTTTTAATTTTATTAACATATTGACAATGATCTTCTACTTTTGATAAGTTAAATGTATACTCTAGTAGATTTCTGAAAATACATACCATTAAATGTTTAGTAAAATTTATAACATTATAGTGTCCTAAGGTTCTATTAAAAAACCAATATTGATCTTCTATATCACATTGTGTTTTTTAGATCTTGGATTCGATTTTCCTCAGAGATTATTTAGTAAATATTCTCATGATTATCATTTGAATGATAAATGTTACTGTAAAAATGTAGAATAACACATTTCTTATATATAACGTTTAATAGGTAACATTAATAAAATAAATACCTTATACTAATAAGGTATTTCTTAATTACAACAATATATAAAACAATATTAATTAAAAATTACAACGAAATTATACATCGCCAATTTTTATGATTTCTCCTCAAGCATTTCCTTCAATACTCGATTTTCAATGTTCCAACTTCATCATATTCAAGAAGAAATTTTTTATCCATATCATATTCATCAACAATCAACTTTCCATATGACATATATTTATAATACTTGTTCTCATCCTTTCTTTGAGAAATAAAAATTCTATTTTTAGCAATTATTTCTTGGGACAATAAATATTATAAAATAATACACATGGAATATAAATATTCCCAAAATTAGTCAATTTAATATTTTCAATCCCTTTATAAATATATCCAATACAAAATATATGATTGAAAAACATTACATGAATTATTTTCCAATTTACATTTTTAAAAATTTGATGAAAAAATTAATTTTTAAAATTATCTAGTTTGACTAAAATTTGACTTTTTAGAGGAAAAACATATTTCAAAATTTTCTATATATCATAAAAATTATCTATAATTAATATCAAGATGTTACATCACATAATTTATCTTAAACATGTGTATTCTAATAATATGATTTCCATAATTGAGTTTTACAAAAAAAAAATCTAATAGGCATGAGTTTATATTAATTCTATTATTAATCATTCATTGATATAATTTTGGAATCATTGTAATTTAGTTTTGAAATTTTAGTATTGAATTTATCAAGATATATCTTAGTGAAAACATATACCACCATAACAGAAATTATCTTTTCCCCTTTAAAGATACATATTTATCCATTTCATCAAATGTTGTTTTTTATCTTATATTTAATTGTAAAAATATATTATTATTAAAAAGAAGTTGAAATATATAATTTATCAAATGTGTTAAAATATTTTCAAATTAATTTTATGTTTTTAGAGAATCAATTGACTCTGTAGCCCAAAATAATTGATTGATCATTTGAATATGAGCATAAAATCTCATAACTTTTTGACAGTCACTACATAAACCAAAATTCCTTTACAAAGATGATTCTTCCCTTACATTACTTTTTTTCACGAAAATTAATTATTTTCTCAATAATTTCAATATAATAATTTTTTAGGTTTTCACTTATCTAAAATATTGTAAAAACATGAATGATTTTCCTTGGTTTATTACATGAACAATAGGTCATCTCAAAATTTTCCTTCTTCTCACTACTATATTTATAATTTTCCTTATACTTGTAAAATTATATCTTACCTACAATCTTTTACATCTTCTCAGATAGAAAATATAAGACTCTTCAACATTCCAATGATGAACAAAAAATCCAATTAAACATTAACATTTATTTTTGGAATAAAATATTTTCAAAACATTTTAACTCGGCATATCCATTATAAATTTAATTATTGTGAAAGAAGATTAAAAATAATCTTTTTCCCATATTTTCATTCTCAACATATCCTTAAAATATACAATTTTACATCAGGGGAGTTACAAAAATATCATATATTCGTGTAATTTTTATATGTATGGTTCCATATATTTTTCCCTATATATTCTCACTCATTATGTATATTGTCAATGGATTTACCAATAATATATTCTTCTAATAACTCTTTTCAACCATTCAAAATTAAAATATTAACACCAGACATTATACTAAGACACATCTTTGAACTGGATTTGACTTGTAAGAAAACAAAAGAAATATATTTTTCATGAAACATTTTAATTATACTATATAAAAATTCATATGTTCCAAAATGAGTACCACAAACATCCTACAGATATTATTGGAGATGAGATAATTATATATCTAACTCTTATAATTCCATATTACTACAAACAATAATGTTTTTGATATTAAATATTTTAAATTATATTATATATTTTCAATCCATGAAACTATTTTCATTATCTTATTAGAAATCATATATTTACCCATCATAATGATGAAATTATCAACTTTAGTTATAATCATAATATAATTAATGTGAACACTTATAAATTTATATTTATCATCATAAATAATTTGAGAAATAAAATTATTCAAATTCAATAATTTAAATATATAAAATCCATCCATAAAAAATAATTTCATCTATAAACACGATTAGTGTCATAAAATATATATACAGACATATCCAATAAAAAATGTAGGATTGTTATATTATAGTTAATATCAATAGGTTAAATTTTTTGTTTATTAAAAATAAATTTCCCAGCATTCCAAAACCATTTTTACACAAATGTTTATCTGATAAATATTTATTCTGATATTATTTTTAACTATCATATTAAAAAATTGAAAAAAATAATTAATAATAAATTTATACAAAATGTTTAGTGAGCATATTATTTATATTTAAAAAATTGGATATAAATAATTATATAGAACATCCCCTATATGAAGTCTTAACTTTCACCCTAATTGATAAAGAATTATATGTTATCAATGTTTGGAATCTGTAATGTTTATCCGATTGGATGATCTACCATCAAAACGTTTGGAGCTGTCAATCGTCACGATTATATATAGCACTCTCTATTTTGACAAATTTTCCAATGATCAAATGGATCCAAAAATCCATTATCTCTATATACGTGGTATCCCTCGTTTAACATGATTAAAGAAAAAAAATTAAATTAGAAAAATATTGAATTTACACAAAAAACCTCTTGTAATGTATTCTATATGAATACCTCTCTAAATTGGAAAAATAAATCATTATGAAAAAAATTTCATAAACATTGAATGTAAGATTCATTTATCTTTCACTGAATTTTTCCATTCTCCTCAAATTTGGGGTCTTATGTATAGTTGTTTAATTAAAACCATAGGTGGTCATTGTCTTCACATATTAGGATTAGTTTCAATTCTATCATATATTGAAACATATCCTTTTGAGGGACTCAACACTATATCACTTTCTTGGATGGTCTTTATCGAAAATAGAATTTCAATTCATGTAATAAAGAACTGTATAAAATGAATTGTATATCACATTAAAGCAGACTTCTTAAAACACCATCTAGATGAATGTGAATATGTACATCCGATATAATATATATATATTTATCCAATATAATTTTTATATTTCTTAGATCTTAATAATTTTATTTCCATCGTATTTACATTTTATATATCCATATAGTACACATTTTATAATTTTATATGATAAAATCAATATATTTCCATTCAATATTCATTTTACATATCCAACTAATATAATGAAATATCTCTATAAGAATAAATAGGAAATATTGTAACAATAATAATTCTGTAAATTCTTCAAATATATAAACTAATGGTTTTTATAATATTTAAAAGATACAACTGTAATTTTCAAATTTTTTATTTGTATAAAAATATCAAATTCAACTACACCTTTATGGTTTATGGGTTCTATTATTATAGTATGAATATAATAATTATATAAATTTATGTATTTTTTATTTATGTATTTATGTGTGCACATCAATAGGTATCATATAAAAGTTTATATATTTTTAGAAACAGTGAGTAAAAACCCTTATTGGGAGGCCTTAGGATAATAGTATCAACAAAAGGAAATCAATATATATTCTATACTATTGAGGGTGGTAATCGATGAAAATGGATTAATTTATAAATACTATCAATTAGATGATTTTACAAAATATATTCATGTATGGGTTATAACATTGAAATTGGTATATTATGTATTTACATGAATGTCACTTGTGAATAATTAGTGGTGATATGAAATCATGCCTGGAAGAAAACTATTCAGATTTATGACATGGTGAATTAAATTATTCATTATGAACTATTTTGAATGATTTAAAAAGTAATGACCATTGCTGGGAATGAATTATACAGGGTTATTTTATTTTAAAAAAAAATTGTCACAATTTAAATATCCTTTGAATGTTTTTTCATGAATATATTACTTCTTACTTTTATTATTATTTCTCACACTATTTTTTTATAAAATCTATATCATTAGGTAGAATCACGATAGTTCTTAATGTGATGAACAATGAAATGAATATACTCATGTAAAACGAAATGACATGTGATATATAATTGTAAAACATTTCATTAAGCAATGTGATCTCTCTATATATTTGCTAATATCCAAAAATATTATGATTTTATAATATTAGAAATAATTTAACAATTGAGTTTCTTGCGAGTTTAGATGAAAATGGAAATGGTAGAGATAAGATTAATCTTTCTATAACTTATGAATATAGGAAGAATCAGTAAATGAAATATCTCAACATAATTATTTGATGTTTTATGTGTCTTAAAGAATGTAATAAATAAATTATTCTCTAATGGAAAATGAATAATTCAATAGAGGGAAATGAATTTCATCCTATAGAACCACAAATAGATTAATGTATTCTATATAGGGGAAATTATCATAATCTGAGTAAATTATATATTCCAATGGCCAACTCATGTGCCATGGAATAGTCATGAATATATCATCCAATAAAGTGGTTCATGATAGGTAATGAACACTTACCCTACCCTCAGGTGTTGGGGACATCCTGTTTTAGTTATTTATATTCTTCAGAAAAACATATAATCACCCATTATTGGATTTTCATGTCATTTTTATCATTAAAAAGATATATCTAAAGAGATTAAAATTACATAATAGAATAGAAATTATATTTTAATTTATAAGGAATTTTATGATCATTTATTGATAAAATGATGAATAAGATGTTCATTTGAATATTTCATCAATTTTATGGGTCTCCATTCCTATTTATAAATCGTGTAATTAACATATGTTTGGGTATAAATTTAAAATCACATATATGGATATTCTACAATATTTTCTGGATGTATTTCTAGAATATTTTTCCCAATCTTCCTCTAAATAATGTAGTGAAATTTTAATTATATATCATAAAAGATTTAATAAAAAATTTAACACTCTATATAGAGTTTCCCTAATAGAGATTAATAAATCAATGATGAAAAAATCATGATAATAATGATAGGGTATTTATTTGGATATGTGCATCACAAGGTAGTGCTCCTATTATTTTTTGTAAAATGAATAATAGATCAATGTAACAGTAAAGTTTTTTGAACATAACAACATCAAAATCATAAATAATGCTCAAATTCCCCATATTGATGAGATAAATGATTCTTAATTTATGACCTACATTATAGATAATATCAATTAATTGTCAAATTTTGATACATAACGATGAAATTATTCTCTATAAGTTATGAACAATATAAATGTTTTGTGATTCAGTATGTTCTTAACAATCCCTTTGCAATATTAATGGAATTAATTTCAAAACTCATTAGACCTTAAATAAATCAATTTTTTGTATTAATTATATTGTAACCCCTTATATACATAATGATAAATTATGTCCATGAAGATCACATGAGAAATATTGAAAATGACCCAAAGTAATGGAAAAAAATATTTTATGGTAAAAAATTGTTAACATTTTTTATATACTATACAATTATTGGTAAATGTCATAAAATGTGATTGTAATGAGTCTATCCTGTAATATGGACTACATCAAACTCTAGAATAAAAACAATATTGCATTGAAATTGTTAGTTTTCATGGATTGGAAAAATATTAGCAATGCATTTTGAATAATTTATCACGTATATATAATATAATCACCATGATAAGAAATAGTAGATCCAAGATCTATTTCACTAATTATTGTTGAGAACCATTCAAGGAACTAAAGAGAATGTTTATCATAAAACCAATACAGACACTTCCCCATAGTTAATGATGTTTTTTTAATATATATATATATATATATTCACATATTAAATAAGGGTCACGAATATTTTATTCTGTATAATGAAATGTTAACAGTAAATGAATCTCATAATTAAATGATTAATCAGCATAATTTTTTGACCCATGAGTTAGTGTTAGCAGTGATAATTGTTTCATTTAGGATATGGAGTGATCATATTTTTAGATGAAGTTATAAAATATCTAAATATCATAATTTTTTTATATAGAATCTATTGGGATGAGTTGAATATATTCTAGAGAATATGACTTGATTTTATTGTTGATTATGACAACTCATTACCATAAATCCATATTAAAAAGAACTAGGTGGTCAATACAAATAGTTAAAAGGAACATGATTGCATAATAATGATATTGATCAAAAAAAATAACATATTAATCGACTTTCGAAAGATGGTCCTTCAAATAATAAGATTAATAAAGAAAGATTATATTTCTAAAATTTGTATTAGACCATTTCTCTATGTGTTTATTAATTTAAAATATAATGAAGATGTAATGGTGTTAAAGAAAGTTAGAAATGTTGTTATGTTCTACTATACTTATGATTGAATAATATTGTTCATAAATCATTATGTGTATTTTTTATACCTAAAATGATAAGTGGTTTATTGGATGACTGTCATATCTTATCGATATCTATTTATAATATAATAACATAAAATCATAAGGAACCTATGTATAATTTTTACTGGGATTCGTGAATAGATATAATGTGTAATTTATATCAATAATCATTTTTTTGTATAATTTATTCATGATAGGTAGAATTCAATTTGGACTCTACCATTATTACCCATAATTATATGAAAATAGAAAAATATATAAAAAATACCGTCATATGACTCCACAAGGATTCTAAATGAAATAATCATATTTGGGTTATATTCAATTTCATAAAAAAATTGTAATTGATTCTAAACTAGATATAATGTTTAACATGATGTTCTGTATAATTCTTCATCAGGAGATGGTTATGGAGCCTGATTTCAGAACATAATACCATTCATAGATAGAGGTTTAGACTAGGAGAACTATTAAATCCATCAAGGTGGTTCTAATTTTGAATTTAAAATATCTCGAAGGTGATTGGATCAACAGCTTCAAATTTTTATATTCAATTTTAATAAAAACCTTAACTTTATCATTCATATGGATAAAATTAGTGAACCATATTGAAATTAGTAAATAATTATAATATATTGGGATGAATCTTAGGAATGAAACATGTTGAGAACTATTCCAACTTGGGAAATAGAAGAAATAGTTAGTGCCATTCAGCTACTCATCAGCATAATGTAAAAAAAATTATATTTAAAATCAATGATGATTTATATAATTCATTTTTTGCGAATGTATTCCTTGTAACATAACTCTGGAATAATTTTAAGTGGTTTTTAAATATATGAATGAATAACCTCTTCAATATTTTTCTTTCATGCTTTTCTAGTAGATTGAGATGGTTTCATATAACAAATTGCTCTGAATAAACCTATCATATTTTCTTGATGGGTTATATTTATCCCTTTCTAATTTAAATAACTAACTAATCACATTTACAAGACATTCATTTTGAAACAATTATATATGATCATTAAAATGAATAATAAATTAGGGAAATATTGTATAATATAGAAAATATTTTGTGAAGTTAGGCTACATACCATATAAATGTAATTTAATGTAATTATAAATTCAATGAAGCTATATAGAATAAAAGGATTTGTTTAATTATAAGTATGATATTTTTTCCATCATTTTCATAGAATATTGAGGAGAAATTAACATTAAGGATTTATTTTTTTAACCCACGTGATGTTACATTTGTAATTAGAGAACAAGTTATGCAGTCGATTAGTAGATTTACATGAAACAATTATCCAAAATATAAAATAATATTGTATTACCTTTTTAACGTAGATACTGGATTGATTTTTGTGAATATGATTAACCATATTATGAAATTTAGTGAGATATATTTTATTTAATTAATTTTTTTTGATTAATACCTAAGAAAGATTAATTATATTTTAAATAAAATCAATTCATTTATTGAGGTCCAATTTATAGTATATTTATTTATAAATTGGTAACCTAATAATTAGGAATGAACATAAAACAACTTGAAATTAATATGTTTTATTTTTCACAAAACAATTTTTGTGTGACTAATGATTATTTATTACAATTTTTTCCAATTTTTTTTATGATTCTATTTGAAAATATTAATTCTGTATTCAATAAGATATTTTTATTATCATGCCTCTTTTTGTGAATCAAATAGACGTAATGTCGTATTTTTCATAAAAATTCAATTTTATAAATTTATATTGAACAAATTTGTAAAAATTAATTTAATGTTATTATTTTCTATTTATTGTATTTAATTTGAATAAAATTGTTTTTTTATTTTCAATCACCGTATATAAATTTTATATTAAGTCCAAATTAATTATTTTGAAAATAAATAAGAAAAACACAAAACATTTTTTCCATGGTTGGCATTGAAATGAGCTAATGAAAGGGTTTAACTAAGTGATATGGGAAATAATTATATAAAACATAGATAAATATTATTGGTTTTAGGAGTTGCAGACATAAATTATATTACATTATTTTTACAAGGAATTTGGTTCTATGCTCAAAAGAAGCTAAATTTTTTTATTTAAATTTTTTATATAATTCAATGTTTTTAATCCACACAATTTTTAGGGGAACTACTATTCTAACATTATTTTAAATAATTTAGCATTATAGGTTCAAAAATCCATCTTACACGCCAAACAATAATGAAATATTTGTTTAGTCAAGCTAGTTTAATATTGTTTTTGTTTTGATTCACAACCAATACAATATTAATTTTCAGTTACATGAAACCAAGTTTTTTTACTTCTATTAAATGCTACATTAATATTTGGTTACATTAAAAGCAAAGATATGTTTAAATGAGACATGATATATTCTTAAAATATTTTTATTTAATATGATGATATTCGCCTAGATTTTGGAGTGGTAGTTATGAATATGATTAATTAAAAAAATAATATATGAATTATATATGAAAATAAAATTAATTATTTAGTGACGAATTAATTATTAATAAAATGAATACCCTTTTTAAAATCAAATAAAAGCGTTCACTGAAAAAATTATTTTTATTGGAAAAAGTGTGTTTGATTGGAATAAATTAACCAAATAAATTTTGGTAAATGATGTAAAAAATTTATATATATTATTTATTCTATTAAATATTTTACAATAATTTAATATTTTTTTAGTATAAGAAAAACAAATAAATACAATTATTTTGAAAACTATTATTTTTCTAAAAGTGTACTTTTCCCAAATTTTAGAGTAGTTATAATTAAATTATATTTTAAAACTCCCCAGAATTCAATTTTACTAAAAAAAAGTAAAATATATATTTAAATATTTATCAGAGTGAAAATATGGAATTTTTTTAGAAATGAATATATTTTATATGAAAATTGAAAAATAATAAATTTCAATTCAAAACTATCATTTAAAATAAATTTGCAATAACATAAAATTATTTATTTAATTTGTTTTAAAGTAATATTATATAAATTTTATATATTTTAATTCAATTAATTTGTATATAATAAGTTTCAAATTTAATTTTAATATAAAAACATTTCATGCTTCAGATATTTTTCTCTTAAAAACACGCTTCTGCTAGCATTTACGGTATTAGTTTAAAATTAAATCATCCCATGTCATTGAATAAACTATAATAAAAATGTATTCCACTATTTTAATCATAATAGTTAAAAAATAATATTATGATCAACTTTATTTATACCATAAATAATAGTGAATGCGTAAAATATTAAATATTGTTGTTAATGTACATATGAGTTTATTAGGGGTAAAAATGGTAAGGGTAAAAATAATCTATAATTTTGTCTAAAATATATTTTCGAGGAGTAATAAGATCATTAAACATGTAGGATCTATAATGGTCTAGTTTTTTAAAAAATATATATATGAAAAACTGAGGAGAACTCAATTATTTTGAAAAATACTATATGTGCCACGTCAACCACCTAAAAAAGGGTAACTACAATTATCTCTTCATAACACCTTCAAACCAATATGTATCAACCATTTTCTATAAATATGAAATCAAATATTCCATCCCAACATCTTATATTCGTTATTTTTTTACCTAAATCCATCATATAAAATATTTTTTTGCAATCGTAAGGCCTATACCTGAGGAATATGTAATGTTCATCAATGACTGTTTTTTATTTCTTTTTTTACCAGTCCAATTATAAGTATACCAATACTATAAAATTTACATATTATATTCCATATGATAAAAAATATATTTTAATTTAATGAACCAAATAAATCATTACATCTATCAAATTGGTTATAATATCATCATTCATATATAATGAATATTTTTGCCTCCTTAACCAATGTCATTCATATTTCTTTTACCACATCCATAATTTATAAATAATGATGGATATTTTTATAATGTATAATATATGTGATTTATTTTTCTTATTTCATTATTGTATAACACAAAACATCATGATTTTTATTTAGTTTGAGTATAATAATGTCACTCTTGTGTTCAACGGAGTATTGCCTCGCGAAGCGATGTGATTCATTCATAATATAAATATAATTTATTAAGGATTTTTTTAATGATCATATTTGATATATTACACATAAAAAATTATTTTTTACAGATAATATATTATTAACATTAATTTTTTTAGATCCAAAATGTTAATTGAAACAACGTTTCTGCATATGTTTGACATACTCTCTACATGAATAGTGTATTTCATTTCCAATAACTAAATACTATAAATTACTATAATTAAAATATATTTTATATGGATTATATATATATCATGATTTTATTTTACTATATGAGGAAATTATTATCAATTTCAAAATAAATAAATTAATAGTCAAAATATACTCGAAGTGAAAAGCAGTTATTGCTCGAGATGTGACGTTAACATGAAATTGTAAATTAATGGGTAATAAAAGGCCATAAAAATTAATATATTATATGATATATATAAATATGGTTCATTAGTAGATTTAAATATATATATATATAATTTCTAAATGATTACGATAGATGTCATTACTTATAGTATGGTGTGTTCTCGCACCTCATAAATTTTATGGACAGTAATGTGACATTCAACACTCCTATATTTTTTATTGTGTACATACTAAAATAAGATATTATATATATTTATTTTACCTCATTTTGAAATAATTTTTTATCTATCTATGTTATTCACTCATTGTAAAAAAGATAAAAAATTTACTCATGTAGTAAGGGGGTTTCCCACAAATTTCTTTCCATATGATGTATGTTATGTTAAAAACATATGTTATTTCAGAATGGGAATATAAATCCCTATTTATGTGTAATATAATTATTATATTATCCTAATGATATTTTATATTATATTTTATGTTATTTCTTTATGGGGATTATGATTCAATGTTATCAAATAGGTAATTTTATTGTATTGATATCCCATAGTTTACCAGGATTGTATATTACTATATTTTCGATGATAAAGTATTATGACCCATCTCTCAAGAAACTCATTATTTATATTAATCTCAAGGTATTCATAATATATTTATTTAATTGTATCATTTTATCATTCATTGGTACTTATGATAATTGATAAAATGTTTTTATGAAAACCTTAATTTATTTCTCTCTAATGTTGGAATCTCGTATTAATACAAAAATGGTCATCAACATATGTTTAAAAAATATTTTATTTTTAATCTATTAATTTTGAATGGAAATTCTAAAAAAATAATTTTTTAAAAAACAAATAGATGAATATTTGTAGTATTTTCCAAAAAAAATTATCATTTGGATTTTAATAAACGTGTGAATGTAATATTTGTTTTTAAAATGAACAAGATTCATAAGATTTCCAGCTATTGTGACCACTCAGTTATTCCATGTATTTCATCAATTTTTTAAAAGTTATTTTAAAAAAGAAAATGACTTAATATTTGGATATTTTTTAGTTTTAGAAAAATTATTTCAAAAGGAAATGATTCTGAGGTTTTTTAATTTTTAAAAAATATTTTAAAAGTTGAAAGTATATTTTCATCTAAAAAAGACTCAAATTATTTTAAAAATAAACATTAAAATATATGAATATTTTTAAGAATGAAAGTATTTTAAAATGATTTTCGTATAAATTCTTTTTAAGAGAATATTTATTTTTACTCAAAGTAATCATCCATGCGATCTTTCAAAATTATTTTCCATCAACGATGACAACATTTAATGTTATTTATGATTTATTGGGGTTCTGATATAAAAATTAACATATTATTATTTCTAGGAATGGATTATTCATTTTATGGTGATATTTTTGTGAATCTTATTTCTCATCAATGGGTTATATAATATTATAATGATCAGGAGACCCGCTTATTTTTTCATGGATTATAATTTGAAAAAATGATAAATAATTTTAAAAATGGTTAATATTCCTCAAGTTATGTTATAATGAAATTTTTTTGAAACCCTTGTTATTTTATGGGGTCAAATATAATTAATATTTTATGATCTTGTGTCACACAATTTTATGATTTCCATAATGTTATGGGGGTTTTGTTATAAATAAGGAATGTGGTTAAGTCATAACCAAAAATAGTAGTTATATTGTATCCAAGGACATGTAAAGACTATATCTCCCAACAATTCACTAGGTAAAGATATATATATCATTTGGTAGATTAGACTATAATGGGTATTGATCTAGGATTAGTATCATTGGACTATAATGAGTATTGAACTTGGTACATTAAAATATGAATGGAAATGGCTGGGAAATCAGTTCACATAGAGAATTTCTCAACACTAATGGCATTTAGAGTGAACCTTGGCTAATATCATTGTTTGTAGAGTGAACCGATTACACTATGATGAAATGGATTCTACAGGGCATGAAAAAAATCTCCCACCCCTAATGTATATATGTGGAAATACAAGGTACACAAGTGTTGAGGCCATGCTGAAAGAATGTACTATTGTGGTTATCATGGGCCTAAAATGATATAAATTTGTTGGTGGGTAGCACTAAAATAATATTTTTATGCTTTCATGTATTCCAAAAATCTATTTCTTACTCCAATATTTTACTCTTACACATCATGTTCATTGATTACATTATTACACATGTCTTATGAACTACCAAATTTTATGCCATGACTCATGTTTATGATATATGATATTTAAGATATCAACATTTTATGTTTTTTTTCTTTATTAGGTAACCATATACTTAACATATGCTTTCATATGATTAAATATTGATATCTTTTATGTTTCCCATATTGAGTATATTAAATCATATTTACATTATTTATATTCCCTTTTTATATAGAATTGTTTTACATATGATACGTCTATGACAAGTACAAAATGGGAATATATTTTTCCAAATAAATGAATAATATTCATTATGTTATAAAAATATATCTAAATTTCAAAATAAATTACTGAATTATGGTCCTCATGCATATTTTTTTAATGTAATGAATATTTATATATGATGATATAATATGCATTAATGATAAGTCTATGTATCTATAATATGAATTAGTTGAAAGGGTAGTAAACCATCTGAAACTATATTAATAAATCATTACATGGATCCCTTTTGATATTTATGTGGATATGTATAGGGATGTCTCCAAGGAATTTTTTATGGATGATACAAAGTTTAAGTAATTTTCCTTAAACTTTTTTAATGTATAGAGTTAGTGGTTAATATGAAATTCCATCGATATCTAGATAAAGAAATAGAATGTACCTATAGAACCTATACACCTAGTACAAAAACCTCCCAAAAAAAATTCTATTAGGATATACTAGATCTGGATATTTTGCATGACAAGAACCCTTACTACACACCTAGTTTTACACTCTCAATGGATAAGATTTATAAATTTACAGACTATATCTAAACCATCCTTTTGGATTTACGAAGATGATAAATATAAAGGACATAATGATAATCCAATATTTTAATAGACTAAAAATGATGTTTCATAATATAGAACTCCTAAATTACTTTTCAGACTATGTGACTTTCCATTACGATTAGAGTTTCTCACATAATTATTTATAGTATTAGTTAGTGGTGGGAAATAGAATGAGCTGAAATATCAATAATGGAGATGGTTGTTTTTTTTATGAGATTCCAAATGGGATGATGACATGATTAATTGATGATTTTCCAAATCAATTTTCATGGAACATTATTACTAATTATTACCTTAAAAAACTCTCAGACTCACGAAATAATAGATGTTATGTTGTCAATAGGATAACTAGTGATGGTAACCATGGTTATATTGATAATACATTCCATAGATATCGAGAATTTGGAATGTAGCACCAGAGTTAATTCCTTATAAGAAGATGAATATTTTTTACCATAGAGAATAAGGAAGAATGATTGTAATAGCGAATGAAAAATGAAAAGTTCAATTAACTTAATGGATGAGAATAATTTTCACAGTAATATTTCATCAAATGATAACTTCTATAAACCTCGAATGATTGGGAATTATGAAAATTGATGACATAAGAGAAATATTGTAATTAAAATATAATGATTTTATGAGTAATTGTTATGTTTATTATTATAATGATACTATATATTACATGTGGATGGAAATAGGTTTATGTGATATGATTGTTAACGCAATAAAATTTATTCTAACATAATTTAGAAGAATTATGTTTTTATGTGTTGGAATTAAAATATTATGTCTTATTTATAATGAAATTTATAAGTACTTTTTGTATTTTTTATTAATGATTTGATTGAATATGTAGAATAAAATAGATGGACAAATAACTTCTTAAACATATAGGTGATATTATAATGATTATGAATAATATGTTCTTGATATTGAGACAATGTTGTTTGTATAAAAAGATATAGGATAAGTATATGTAAATTATATATAACTGATTACATAATTAATGATTAGTGACTAGTGTTTTTATAATAGAATCATTATCAAAAATAAGAGACACATTTATTGAATAAAAACACGATTAGATATGAATGATATATATTTTTTACATTATTTGTTCTCCCCCAAAGAGAAACGATCATTAGAAACATTATTTCTCTATATCAGGCATAATAAATCTTGTTCTGAAAACCATTGCCCATTTTTTTACATTATATTTTACAACACCATAATAAAAATATTTTCATTGAATTATCCCATTGGATGCATGTTCCCAAACAATAGTTTCATCACCTTTCAGGAAACAATAGTTTTAAACCAACTCCACGATATCAAAAGGGAGAACATACATGTACATTTAAAATTGAACAAGATGTATTATAATAGTTAATAAAATTTAGAAGGGGAGTACATGTACAATTTTAAAAACAAAAACTGAAGGATGAATTCACAGTTTCAAAACAATATCAATTAACATTGATATTGGAAAAACTGTTCCCGATATTTGGATCAATAGAGGATTCTAAATAATTCATTATCTTATCCTTGTTATTGTTAATGAATCTTGATCTCATAAAATCTATGGTCTATGACATATCATTATTAAGTATCCACATTATATTATCTTGTATATCATTGGAAAATTTGTATATATTTTAATTCCAATATAACCCAAATCAATTGTCTTATAAAACTAATTCCATGGAGTTATCAAAAATTTTCATTGAATAACAATTCTACTCCAAAATCAATATTTATAGAGGGATTAATTTTACAGATTTTTCTGTTATCACATTTGTTGAATATAATAATATCACCACCATAAAAAAAGTGTGTGAGGGAGAAAGTGTCTCTTTAAAAATGATATAATTGAGTATATTATCCGTAAAAAATTGGAGAAATATCATGATTAAGTAATGTTCATCAATGGTGAAATTGATGGATGATAGAGGATCACCTTGCAAGAAACATCTAGTATAAGTGAAATCGTCATCATGTGAGCCATTAAAATGTATTGAAATATGTGTTGATCCTATGAAAGTATGAAGCTAATTTATAATTCTTCCTTCAAATTATATGTTCCTAAAGTTCATTTTGATGGTACTTTTATATAAAGTCTCATAAGATTTTTTTATATAATGTCTGATGGAAATTTTACATCATTTGGTAAATTAGATGATTATATTGATGAATTTAGAATATGTAAACAAGGAATTATATATAAATCTATAATTAATGAAGAAAAAATGATTTGGATACCCAATTATCCTCAAAATAATATAAATCATGATGGAAATAATTTTACCATTTTTTATATAAATAATTTTAACATGTTCCATATGTCAAAAAATTTTAATCTCATTATCAATGTTCACATTAAGAATGAGTGCCATAAATTGAACATTAATTCTCTTTGATAAAATTCCACCATTGAAAAAATATATTACAACCTTATTAAATCAGAATAAATAATCTTCGAACATGATTGAAAAAATGTTTTTTGGATCCTATATATCCCAATAGATCTTCCATAGTTTAATCCAAAAATATAATCCTTAATCATAAATTCAATGGGAAATGATATAAGGATTTAATTTTCCTTATAATTGAGAAATATATGAATAATACCATTAAGTTTATCAATAATTGAAATTTTAAAATCAAATAGATTCAACTAGAAAAAAACAACATTAGCATCATGTCCTCTTTTATATCAATAAATAACCTTGTATCATTGAGAAGAGTAATAATTTTGTCGAGATTCATGAGTCGTTTAATAATGTTAATTCCAATCAAATTATACGAAACATTTTATTATGGTATCCACTAAATGTATACATTCATTGAAATGCAAAACATTGTTGACATCATGTATAACCTTGAACCAATAGTCAATATTTATTGAAAAATAATCATTAGTATCATTCTCCTTAATGATATAAAGAAAATACTCATGAATATAAACATTATCCTCCAAATAAATAATGTGATCAAGAATCCGAATATTCCATCATTTCCTAATACAAGGAATTTATCAACTATTCAATGTTTTATTTATAAAATGAATAAGATTTTACCTTTCCAATAATCCATTTTGTTTTTTTTAGTTTTAAGAAAATACAATATGAGGGTATTAACATGTAGGATATGTGAAAATTATGTCTTATTTCATGTTTAATGGTAAAATTGATATGTTTATTTTGGATATTTTTTAAACTTAACTCTAATTTATTCAATTTAAATCAATCATATGGGCCATAGGGCAATCACTTTATGATATTTTTTACATTAAAATAATATTTTGTTTTTAGAGATGAATGTATTATCTCTCCATTTGATGATTTATGAATATTAGAGAATAATTTCAATACATTATTTTGATGATAATTAATGATAGAAGGAATTAATTATCATTCCATCTATATATTTTATTATGAACTAGTGATTCTCACATAAACAATTTAACAATTCATTCTTATAGAATGAGATGAATAGGATATTGATCATTGAGATTCCAAAAAGTGATATTGTTATTATGAAATGAAAACAAACCACATAAGAGTATCATCTCGTAAAAATTATTCAAATCATGGGAAGGTATCTTGAGATAAAATGTTGTCATTCTATAACCATTTTTATGTTACCAAATTCCATTTTCATGGCACATTGGTCTATCATTTTAGGGTCACCATCCTTTTATGGAACATATTCTTTCTGAGGATCAATGATGTTTAACAATCCCTAATAGTATACACTTTTCTTCATTGTCCAAATCTTCACTTCTCAACTATGTTCTCCGATGATTAAATTTAGTTGGGAGTACATTTAGGTAATATTTATTTTTAAATAATTGCATTTTTATGAGAAGTATTGTGATTAATTTTAAGATGCTGGTTTCAATGAATAATTTTCAAATGATATATCATTTTTTATTGTGTTTAATTTTTTGGGAGAAATTCATGTAATGGGGGATTAATGTAACACACCACGATGTAATGATTTTTTTTAAAAATTTTTCCAAATTTTTGATAATTGTTTGCTACATGGAATTTTACTTTCAATTGTGTTTCAAAAAACTTGTCGTTTCTTTTTTCTAACATACAACACCGACCATAAAATACATTACATGCAACTATGTGTGTAAATTAAAATTGACATACTATTAAAATATTATTATTTAATATGATAATTTTCACCAAGGAATAGGAATGGTCATTATGTATAAGATTAAATAAATTATAAAAATATTTATAACACATCTATATAAAATCAATTACATGGTGACTATGTAATTAAAAATTAAAATTAATCTATTTTTAAATTATAAGTAAATCATTATATAAGAAATATTTTTTTTGTCTAGAAGAATCTTTTATATCATTAAATCAGACAATAAATTTTAAATACTAAATTTAATAAATTTTTAAATTTATATATCTATTAAAAAGTTGAAGATTCAACATATATGTTTTCTTGATAACATTTAAGAATAAATCCAATTTTATGCTAAAAATTATATTTTTCAAAACAAAAATATAATCTTCTTGATGTGAATATATAATAATATCAATTTGTTAAATACTTTTAATAAATTATTTATAGAAGAAAATAATTAAATACTAAAATACCAAAATTATCACAGGATTAATATTTTGGGCTTTTTCTGAAAAGTTTCATGTTTTATAAATAGTGAAAAAATTGAAATATAATTCAAAACATCATTTTCATTTAAATTGTTTACAATGATACATTATTTCATGAAGTGGTTTTAATATAAAATGATATAATATTTTTTTATATTAATCTATATTAGTTTATTAGAAAAAATGTCAATTTAAATTTCATATAAAATCATTTAAAATTTTGAAATAATTCTTCTTTAAAACCGAAATTTCTCATTACATCTGCAAGGATACATTCAAATTAATATTTTCCACATCCAAGAATGAAATTTGAAAAAATATATTTCATAATTAAAATAATCACAATTTTTAATTTCTAATAAATTCAAAATATTTTTTAACAAAACTTAATATTTAATGTAGTGAAAATTAATTACCAGGGATTAGATAGTAATTTTTTTTACATGTGTTAAACTAAAAATATTCAAGTAAAAATCACCAATAAATGTCCCAAAAAATATTCTTAAAGGAATATTTATACAATTAAACCTCTAAGGATTTAAAATAATTCTTATTTTACCCTTGTTACATATGAATAGAATTCAAGAACTCAATTTATTTCAAAAATACCATGGGTGTCCTCCCCCCTCTTATAAAATGTCTTACCCTCTGCTCTCTTACTCACACCTTAATAATTATTTGGTTCTGCTGATAGATACCTAAATCAATTCAGATGATCCATATCTACATGTTAGAATCGTTATTTTTGTAATAAATTCATCCTATGATGGAATTTTTTTTAAACATTAACTGGATCCCTAATGAAAAGGCAACATTCATCAATGATCAATTTTTTTTGATTATTCCAACAAACTTTATATTTTATTATACAATGGTTATATAATATACTCAGTTTCATCATTTTTTTTAAAATAATGTAATTACCTAAAATCATACCAACATCCATTTAATGGTTTATGAAATCAACATTCCTTAGTATGGAGGACTACCAACTCAAAAACTGATATCATTCATTTTTCCAATACCACCCCTCACAATTTGACGTGATGGTATATTTTTTTATTTATAATATTTATGATATTTTTATTCTACTTATATTATTATAAAACAAATGAAATAATTTACTTAATTTTCGTGGATTACAATAATGTATGTCATGTCTGCCATAGAGTACATCTTTATTAAGCAATGTGATTCATTCTCTGTATACATGGAATGTATAATGTGTAGTTTTAATAAAAATATCAGATATATTTGTTATACAAATGATTCTATAATAAAAATATATTATTTATTTTCAATTCCATTAATCCCACAAAAAAAATTGATTCATTATTGATCGGTACGCACAGCTTACCAACTCCATAAACAATGTATTTCATTTCCAATCAAAATATTTTATGGATTTAAATAAATAAATAAATAATGAATATATATTATTATTATATGATCATTTAAATTATTTATTTTATTAATGAATGATAAAATTAATGTACCCAAAATAACATGTCAATTAATATTCTAAAAACATAGTATTTATTTGTTCGAAAAATGACTCTAACAATAAATTGTAACTAAAATGGTAATTAATAGCCGTAAAAATAATATATGGTCTGATATATATAAATATTTTTCATAAACATGTTTATAATAAATATATTTTTATTTTTTAGTATTATTGAATGAGTATGGTGGAATTCAAGACATTAGGCAAGGGTATTTCGTGAATCACATGTATTTTTGAGAGACCTAATCCATATTCTCCATTAATTTTGTATTATGATATATATAATAAGCATTGAAATGATATATCATGAATCAACTTAATCTCATGATAATTAAAATTTTAATTCTTGTTATTCATTCATGGGGTTATGATTGAAAAATTCCTCAAGCAGTAAGGGGGGTTTTCTCAATATTCCCTCTATGGGATAGACTTTATGTTATGCACCTAAATTATTTCGTGAGTTGAACATATATCCCATTTTAAAATTAATTTAATTAATTTATTATCCAAATGATATTTTAAATACCATTTTATTTTATTCTATCATATAGATTATAAATCAAGGTTATCTATGTTGTAATGATTTTATATTACAATCTCACCATTTAGTAAGATTGTTTTTTATTATGTTACAGATGAAAACATCTTATGATCCATGTGTAATGAAAATAATGAATATTATTTTCCTATGTAAATTCGATATATTTCAATGGAGTACTTCCATTTTCCACTCTTTTTTAATTATGATAATCGAAAAAATTATTTTACGAAAACAAAACTTTATTTGTATCAGCGGTAAAAAATCCGTTAATTACAAAAAAATATTTTCCAAAAATGAATAAATTTTTATTATTATTATAAATTGATTTTTAAATGATTTATTTTCATAAATATTTATTTATATAAATAAGTAAATGGAATCATCATGTCGTTGTATAGTAAATAAGATGTTTTACATATCATGAAAATATTTAAAGAATATATTTTTATCGTGAATAGAATCTATTATATTTCGCTATATCATGACCACTCAATCATTTAAATACACAATTACAATACATCATTTTTATTTTTAATTGATAATATTTCTTTAATGTTTGTGGAATTTTCAAATTTTAAATAAAGAATTCAGAAATGTAACAATTTTCTAAAAGTTTTTTGTTTTTTAAATTGGTTTTGGAAATTGAATATTTTATTTTTCTTAAGAAAATAAATAATTCTCTTTTAGGTAATCATATATAATATTTCAATGTTATTTTCAAAGAAAATTATTTCAAAATGTTTTTATGTTTTAAATATTTAATTCATTGGAAAATTTATTTTTCATCAATAAAATGTTCCATGAAATAATTCAAAATCATTTTCCATCAATGATGAAATCAATTGGTGTTACGTATGATTTTCAGTGGTTATAATTGAAGTATACAATCCATATTTATTTATTTAATTTATTATTTTTATGATTAAATTTTTTTCATGAAATCTATTCCTCATTGACATGTTTTACCAATAAATAATTCTAATGAAACTCAAATCTTTTTTCACGGATTATGTATTTATGAAATGATGCAATAATTAGGAAACCATTTTAATTTCCATATTTGTAGTTTTTATGAAAATATTATTAAAGTAATTTAATTTTTTGGGTTGGGATGTGATGAATATTTTATGTTATTTTTCTACAATAATGTTTTGTTTTCATTATGTGACAGAGGTTACTTAATTACTAAGGAAAATGGTTTTATTATAACCATGGATAGTGGTTGCATTATAAAAAAAGGTATGTTGGACCTTTATCTCCATCAAATTTATTGGATGATAATTTATATCGTAGGATATATACTTGATTTAGATAGGGAGTAAACATTGTTCAATATGACTAGTTATGAATGGGGAGTGGACCCAATTCAGTAAGATAGGATTGTAACAATGAGTGAACTCAGTTATGTGTGTAAATATTTACACTATGATATTCATGAGAATGAACCTTTACCGGCATGATTTTTTGGTCAGTGAACCCAATCTAGTATGAGGAATTGTCTTCCACACGGGATATTGGTGTGTCCCTTCTATAAGGTGTATCTTACAAAAATTATTTTACACTAGAGGTCACCCAAACCTCAAAGAGCGTAAGTTGGGGTTTATCCCAAGACTAACATATTTTTTATGACATTTAAGGTTTCCTTAACATAATATTTTATAATATTATTTCTATCCAAAAAATATGTGAATTATTATAATGTTATTCCCTAATAGATCTTGTTATTTGATTCACTTATGATTCATGGATTATAACCTGCAAATAATTATTCCATGACTCGTCTATATAATTTATAATAGGTTAGGTATAAAAATAATAAGTTAATTCATTATCATGTATACTTAAAATTATTTTTCATTAATATAAACATAGAGTTATATATCTTATGTTTATATTTACCCATCATTTGAGCTCAACCATTCATATGTTTCATTTCCCCAATATATAAAGAAATGTTTTATATTTTTTATGTCTATAAAGAGTAATAAATGGGAATATATTTGTGGGAAACATTGACTATATTTAACCTTATTATAAAATGCTATTTCATGTTCCCAATGTAAAAAAAATATTTAATTCATTATCCATGTGATTGTGTAATTTAAAAAATAGTCTTCTAAAAATATTCAATTTCTAGGCACGAGAATCATTGTTAGCCGTAAGACCTACCCAAAAACCATTAAAAAATCATTAACATAATTATAGTTATTATATCATTCATCTATAATGATCCAATGAAGGATTAAGATTTAATGAAATGTTATTATCTCATTGAATAATATAAAATAGAATTTACCAAGAATGTTTCAATTAAGGTTATTATTTTGTAATAAATTCTCACATTTCTAATGTATTTATTATTCTTAAATTAATCTATAGGAAAATATATTAACGATTTCAAAAAAAACATACGTATATTATTCTATTATATCCATTTCTTAAAAATACATGTTTTCCATCCATTCCATTCCATTTAACTACTAAAATATATGAAATAATATATTTATGAAAAATCAAAATTACTTCTCCCATGTGATGTGAATAATATGTATTCATGTTTATATTTTCAATAAAATGAATTTAAAATTTATTATAATATTTTATAGTTACTAAATAATTAAATTTTTTTAAATAGATTAAAGAGAATATTTTCATCATTTTCAAAACAAGTTTCATTTTAAAAAATGTGTGAAAAAAATATTTGTATTAATATAAAATAGAGGAATATATTATCCAGGTTTCATGAAAACGCAATTAATTGAACATTCTCTTATATGTTCTAATATAACATCTCAATGAAAAGATATTCACATTTATTGTTGGTATTTATTTATGGATATTAATTTATGCCAAAATAAATATTGTACTTTCCCCATGATATTATAAATTTGCCTATTATGTCAACCTCTATGTCTTATATGTAATGAAATTTGAGAATATTCATCTATTTTTAATTTTTAAAAGAATTTTTTATTTTATTTTTTTTAATTTACGAAAAAAATAAATTACATGGTCTATACACAATTATGATTTACCAAGTACTAACTTATAAAATGGTTTTATTGCATCATATGTAAACATTAACTATTTATGAATGAGCATTATAACCATGTTATATACCATTAAAAACGTGTGGGTGAATGGTTTTTTATCAAATGGTTTTCCTGTTGAATTAGAAATGTTTTAATAATCCTGGAGCCATACCTATATTACTATGTGGGTTTTTCACTTAATAGAAGTGGTTACCATAAGTTTAGTGAATGGGTTTCAAAAATGTGTAGTCTAATAGTTCTCCAACTATAGGTTTCTAAAATTTAATATTGACATTGATTCTCTCAGTTTTATTGCTTAATCCTCTCCTAAAACTTTTTTTAATAGACATAACATGTCTTAGATTCTCTTGAGGTTTCTCTCCATCCATTATAGGTGTTTTTCCTTTGATATTTGTGGATGTAATGAATAAACGTTCCATTATTTCTCTTATATCTACTCTACATTGTAAACATATACTTGAAAGAATATTCCTTTATTTCATTAGAAATAGATTGGTTTTATTTCATTACCATGATGTTTTGATTGGAAATGATTTATTTTTCTTATATATCTAGTCATGGGTGACATTTCTCCTCTTTTCCAATCTCCATTCTCGAAGGAATCTATTATCCATACATTGAAAATTTAAGTGTCATTTTATAATGGTTCCAAAAATTGAATTACTTATTTTTCATATATTTATATGTTGTTATTTATAAATAATTAAGGATTCTATATGAAATATAGTTTTTTAAAATACTTCTTGGGTGTCATGGAAAAAAAATTTATTATTGTTTTTATTAAAAAATGTAATGATGCATGTTAGGTGCATGATGAAATATTAAAATAAATAATTAGACTATTAAATTGATTTTTATTCTTAGTATCGGTGATGATTATATATAGAAATATTGTAAAATTATGATTATTTTTTATCAAATTCATTATAACACAATAAGAATTGAGATCATTAGTTATGTCAGCTTTTGTATATTTTTTTGACATTAGTGAGTGTGGAAGTAGTATGATTTATTATTATGATATCTATAGACAATCTCTATATTAGAAATTTAAATGATTCATGGTATATTTGTCTTACTGTTTCTTCTTGTTTCCATGTATGCATTCTCCTTGGCTAGATCCCACATGTGAATGGTTTCAAATAAGATTGTGGTATATTTTTCCTAGATTTATCACATTCATATTCTCTAACATTCCTAAGGATAAATCTATTTAATAATTACTCTTAAATTTATTGTACCTTTCAAATTCATAGTTTGTGTTAATATAAAATGATTTAATGCAAAAAAATAGTTTGTACTAAAAAAATATTTTTCTATTGGAAATATATATATAAACATGTATTGTTATAATGTTATATTTAATGGTTTCATATTGATATACTTTGAATATATTTATACCGGTATTGTAAATTAATTTTTACCCACAGGCATTATATTTATTATAGAATAAAAATATTTATTTTTATTTGAAACATGTAATGTAATGTTCATCATATAATTTTTTGGAAAATGTTTTATTTTTTCTCTTATAATAAAGGCTATTATGGTGGTGATATATTTCCAAATAAGGAATTTGAATTTATATTATCATGTTTTATTTTCTCATTTATCCTATTATTTTTTACAGTTTATATCTCATTGATGTGTAGTGTCTTTTCATGTTGTGAATTTTATATCTTATCTCTCTGTGGTTGTACATGAAACATGATTTAGATTAAATGTTGATAATGAAATTGGTGTGGTTAATCTTGGCTGAAATTTCGTGTTAACATATATTACATCACATCCAAACTAATTGTTTTGTGAAGTAATAGGGTTCCACTAACCGTTAATGTCATTACCAAAACACAAAAGGAATGATAAAAATACAAAGGGCTTTAGAAAAATGATGGTAGAAAATTTTAAGATTAATTATTAAAAATCCATTTAATGTATAAAAATAGTCATCAAATTCTCATATATTGTGCATGAAAAAATATACTAAAACCTAAAGTAAAAAACAAAAAATATAATAATACCAGAGGGAAAATTAAAACAATGAAAAAAACTGAGAAGGTGTTAATGTTGAGAATCTATATAGACACCCATTTGGTATACTCACATTTAAATTTCAAACTAGTTCAAAGACGTAAAATCAGATTCTTTACCAATATATCAATGTCCAATCCAAGATAAACATAACACCTTTTATTTTACTATTTCTTAATAGATTTTTTTTTATATTTTCATTGTGTTGATGAATGGGGTGAGTGTAAAATCAATAGATATTCCCCAAAGATATCCCAAAACATTCCAAATTTACAAAATTGTGAAAGAGGTTCTTAAAAAAAATTTAGAATTACATTTAATTGTATATATCAAACAAAAAAATAATTACACGGAATATAATAAATAAATTATTGAAAACATTTTATAAAATATGGAACACCCATTCCCATCATTCCACACACATAAACCCGTGAATGTCGTGTGAAGCACTCATACTCTTGACAAGTTTCTCATTAATCTACCATGTCATCATAATTTTTATATTTGTGAAGAAAACCAATGGTATACACTACTTTTCCAAGGTCACATATATGAATTTCAATCATCCCAACCATGTATTCCAAATCCCATGACAAGAAATCATAATAAACACTTCTATATTGGAAATAATTCATAAAAAACTCAAATAGAATCAGAATGAAACAAATATTTTGAAATATCATTTTAAAATTATAAAAAACGATGTTTTATAAATTAAATTAAATTTTTTACTATTTTTTAAATTTAAATGAAAAATGTCTTCTCTTTATTAATCACAGACGGATTTCATAATAATTTCAAGTAAAATAATTAAATAGAACTAAGGGTTGATGTAATATAATGGTTATATGATATAAACTACCCTACCAATCAATGGTTGAAAAGAATTAATGAGCAACATATATAACATCAATATATGAGATCAGGATGCAATTACATCACAATAACCAACATTGTCTCACAACGATTCATTAGGAAACATATATATATATACATAATGGACAAGATCTGTCATCCTATGATGGATAATAGAATGGTATATAATATGATAAATGAATAGGATGGATAATAATTAGTTATAAATAATTTTTAATATCTATCACTCTTTCATTCAACTAACAATTGCATCTAGATTTAAAAAAATTATCTCTCAGGACATTAATGGGAGTGGTGTTTGGGATATTATAAGATTAGTGGAATAATAAATCCCATAATTTTTAATTTATATTATAAACTAAAAAATTCATGTTGAAAACTATACATCACATGGTTACATCTCATGGATGGTAAAAAAATATGGAAACCATTAATGTGATATAGAACTAGTTTTAGATAACTACACTGCTAGGTATCACAGTTTGGAAAAATTGTCTTACTACCATGAAGTGATAATATCTCATGAAAAATGTATTATATTGTATCCATTTATAACACAGAAGGTCAATGTAATTGTTCCCAAACTATTTTCCTACCTAGTGTCCCTCAAATAATGTTTTAGGGTATCTTATATGTGGTTAAAGATTCATAGTAAATCTACATAGGTTTCTCCCCTCTAGGAACAGTTATTAAACACACCAAAAACTCCCATAAAATCTTGAAACATTTCCCAAGAATCATATAAGTTAAATTTAAATAAAAAAGGGAAATTTAATTGATTCCAAATTTATTAAAATATCATATACATTTTTGTCTATATATTTATAAATTAGTTTTCATGTTATCTTTTGAAGGGAATAGACTATTTATTGAAAATTTTATTTTAACACTCCCCTGATACTTCTAAAAAATGACATTG
Organism: Viscum album; assembly: GCA_963277665.1. Classification (NCBI taxonomy): domain Eukaryota; kingdom Viridiplantae; phylum Streptophyta; class Magnoliopsida; order Santalales; family Viscaceae; genus Viscum; species Viscum album. The sequence goes on along the minus strand of OY728151.1, from coordinate 11,492,339 downwards.
ACAATAGAAAAAAAATACTAAACTAAGGAATTTTTAATGAATGATAGTCTCATTCCAATCCATAATCTATACTGAAACATGAATAAATATAATATATGGTTTAAGATTAAGATATAAAAAATCAATGAAATGGAAATGGTTTGGTTGAAACTTCAATTTAGATATATGAAAATGATTGTTCAAATTACAAAATCACAATGCTAAAGACAATAGATAAACCAAATAAACAACATCATCACGTATCTCAAATGAGAAAAAAATACCATGGAGATAATATTTCATGTCTACCAAATCAATGATTTATTAGTTTATAGAGATAATAAATAAATAATGATGATCTATCTCAAATGAAAATTGTTTTTAATATGGATTTTGTATTCTAAATTTTTATAATCCATTTCCATTATCTTTTTGTTAAATTTATTGTTCTCTATATTTGGCTATACAATTCTTTGTCTATTAAGGGATGTACCAAATATTGCAGAAAAAAATGTATAGAATGACATGTAATAAAATAGAATTATTCAAAAGGATCCATATGTATTGATGGAGGGTAACTAAATGTATGACAACACCTCTAATAATAAATTTTTCTCCCATGAGAATAAAAAATCGATCACACAATCCCAAATCATGACTTCTATATATTTGAGGATTATATGTTGTCCATATAGACTATTTTTTCACAAGGGTTTCTATAATGTTTTTTATAACAATGACATAAACATGGAATCTTATACAGACACTAATGAAAGTGAAACCAAATTATTCTTTTTCACTTATTGAATGTAGAGTATGGAAAAATACATTAACCTATATTATTCTTGAATAATGATTAATCGAGACAAAATAATGAGTTACTCCATAATCATACATATAAAATCATGTTTTCAAACCATTAATGGTAGAAATATCTTAAAATATATATTCATATGTTCCCATTTCCATAGTGGAATCATTAAATGTGAAACAAACTAGATGGTCTTTGGTGATATCCATGTCCAATTGAAATGTGGGGCTTCATATGAAATTCTCTTCAACATTCCTCTTCATTCTTCCTAAAATAATTATTCCCCCATTGTTTTATATTTATTTTATATTATGTTATGGTCTTAGAAAACCAAATGGTGGTTGGAAGAAATAATATGTTCCCCAAATATAAAAGGAATATAATCTGATCTCTAAACTATATCACATATATACCAATAATATTCATTCCCTAAATGGCCTCCCCACAATTATGTTATGACCTCAATGCCAATCATTTTAAATTGTATGTATGAGCATATTTCAAATGCTCTGTAAAATTAGGAACATAAAATAATTGAAAAAAAATTAAAAATCACCTTTCTCAACACACTCTAGATGCATATCATCTATTGCTAACATAAAAAACCATTAATCAAGGAATATTTTTCCATATTATTATATTAATATCCACTTAATTAATATACCATATAGTTCCCTCTATTTAGTGGATACATCAATTGAAATTCAAATAATTAGAGATATTTCATCATTCTACATTGTCCAATATTGAAATCCCTTAATGAGATAATGTGTTATAAACTATTTTTATCTAAAAACACCATAATGGTCACTCCAAAATGATAATTATCTGATACCAACATATAATGGAATATATTGGATAATTCCAAATCATGTGTTGGGTGGTTCTCTTATAACCATACCCATCATAACACATAATCGACAACATAATCTCTTTATACGAGAATACAGCCCAACCTGACTCCAAATGCAAAAACAAAATTGACCACATAACCCTACCTAATTCATGAAATATATGTATTTGACCTGATTCTACCGAAACCATGTGATGTTTGATTTTTTTTGGAATTTATAACTTCATTGTAAGGGAACCCCATTCCTTTTAAATTTCTTCATTCATCAAGATATACATGAAAAAAAACATAGATATTTTACTACTAATCTGAGGGACCAATGTATTTTAAAAACATTATTTTGTGGTCTCTGTGATATAATAAGTAATACATTTTTACTATTGACAAAATATCGACATTAGGAAAAGACATGAATAATAAAATATACATCATTTATACCAAAATCATACTATTAAATATTAGAGTAATGTCATTGCTACAATATGTTAAAAACACAATAGATAAGTGTTTATAATGGTCTTACATACTCATAGAATGCTCTATTATATCATCAAAAAGAACCACTACAATGAAAATGATATACATTTAAAAAAATCAATTACTAATTAATATAATAATGTATGGTTCTCCTGTAAGACCAAAGGTCTATAACCCATATTCATAGTTACCATAATAGATCTTAATTTTTTTTTCAATGTATCATCACTCCTATCCTGTAGTTGTTAATATCACAATCATAAATAAATTTTGGACAACCACTGGGCTTCACTCAATTAAACAAAAAGTAATTAATTCATGGAATATGAAAATGATTCATTATCAAAACATGTTTATGCCTATGATTTTCCATAAATTATTATTTTATTCCATTTAACATCAATATAAAAATAATTGGTACCACCCTTGATGATGATCCTGGTCGAATTAATCCCATTATTTCCAACAATTCCAACAAGATTATTAATTCCCACACCTCTTCCACTCCCATCCTCTATATTGTTACTAAAATCAAACTAGTCCCTACTATGAAATCAATCATGAAGTCCATATATATTGTTTGTGTAAAACTAGACAAAATATAATTAATGACATTCAATAATTTGGTTAATGTTAGTAGGGAAATATCTATTTCTAATTTCATCCATATATTATCTCATAAATACAACTAATTGATATGATATAATTATATATATATTTATCAATGTTGTATTCCTATTTATATTTATATCCCAATATCCATTAGATTTTTAACACCATTAGGATATTTTAATTTGAATTTTCAATCAAAACAACATATATAGGCCTAATATTAATTCAGTCAATCCACCACTAAAAGTTGGTCTAATATAACCAACTCTAAAATTGATAAATCCAAAAAAAATCTTCCCTGTGATTATTCCTCATACATTCTCCATGAATAATATATTTACAATCCCATTATATGGGTGGTGACTCCGCTTTCAAAATAGAAATTATAATCTAAACATGGGAAAATAATATTAACAACGTGAAAAAGAAATAAAAGTGTGGAAAAGGTCAAATTAAGGTCTATATAAGGTTATAATTCACAATAATAATACATAGCTCTATACAATGAATATATTGGTCATCATTGGTCCCCTTCTAGGAACAATACAGTTTCTCATTCATTGAAACTTTTCATTTGTTTCCCTATAATGATTACATAGAATGAGGACTCATGATTTTGAAAGAATCACCATAAAACAATCATTTATATAGATGATAGATTTTACGTTGACATATCATATAAAATTCACAACATTTTTGTGAGATATATGATGAATTTATAGCTTTAGTATTTGGATCACTAGGAAAATAATGTACATGATTTTTCAAAAAATTATAGTTATAAAATGGCATTGGTTGTATCTTTCTGTATCACATGATATTCTCAATTGAAACACATTGAAAGAATCCTTGTTTTCAACTAGTATAGGGATAATACATGAATAATCAGATTATAAGATTCTATGATATAATATAAATTTTTATGTGGGTATCACTCTTCCTCTTATTCGTAGCATTGGAGTTCCCACTGGTTCATGTCGGTATAAACAAGCACACTCCAGGAGTATTTCTACAGATATCGCTTTCTTCAACATTAAATCTATTTTAAATATATATAGTTTTTAGTATAATTTATATAAATCCTTGAGGGGATTTTAAGTTCCAAAAATGACTCAAAAAGGTGTTCCTTCATGGATACACAAGTGGCTACTTCTGGTGCAGCGGGACATAAGATCTTAAATTTTTTTGTATTGAATATCACACATAGATTATAATTATTTATATTGTATAAATATGTTGTTTTATAAATATCAATTATATGAGGATATAATTTATTTTTGAATAATTTATCAAAGCCCTCAAACTTAATTCCTTGTTCAACATTATATTTACCAGCTTACTTCCACCATATGAAAAATGGATCCTAGAGAATGCACATTTTCAAAATTACATTCAACTTAATTGATGTTATAATTGAATTAAAAATTGAATCATCATATTCATCAAAACCTCTAACTTTTTAGATAATGAATTCCCTCAAAAGATTGGTGAATTCTATTTTTGAAATTGGATTGAGTGATCCAGTTGGCGTGGTTCATCATTATAGTTTGCTAGAATAATAGATTAAATGAAACTTGAAAATGAATTGAAAAAGATTTTGTTCACCTTTTACTCAAGTGATACAACATATTATAATAACTAATCTAGTTTTTTATAATGGAATCAATATACATCAACTATCTACAACTATAATAAAATAAATTTAATTTAACTCCCTAGTAACAAACGAATTATAAATTTTTCACAAATCACTAATACATTAATATTTACAAAAAAATTATAATATAATATATGTTTACTATTTACATAAATCTTTATAATTTAAATTAATGGTTTATTCATATTGGCAGGTCTTCTTATTAATTAATTAATTACAAAAGACATCGGTTAAACCTGTGATAATGAGACTGAAATTATCCTTGGAGTTTGTTAGCAAAAAATTATATGTTTAAACCATGGTTCTTGATGTTGAATATAAAAATCCTAATTATATCATTTTATAATACACAATAAAATTTATGAAATTCCTATATCTATTACACTATCCCAATTTGATAATTGGATCATTCAAGATTAATACCATTTGAAACATGTTTCCCCCCATATTTCATTCAATAAGTGACTGGGTTCCACTACCATTGGGTAACATTCCAAAGACACAAAAGGCTGAAAGTAAATCCCATGGTCATAGGAAAAAATTAATTGGAATATTTCCACTTAAATAATAATTTAAACTATAAAAAAGGAATAATAAATATGAATTCAAACTATATGATCCATGAGTAAATGTTCAAAAACCCAAAGTAAAAAACAAAAAAACTAACAATATTTTATTCTAAATGATTAAAAATTATTTTAACTAATAATTAATTAAATATTTAGACACCCATGGAAACCCATATAGTATCCTATAAAAATAATTTTTTGAATATGAATCATTATCAAATGCTCCATTCTAACCAATGTAACATGGTGAAACACCAGATAAGTTTGAGGAATTTATATTTTTATCTAGATAGACAAAATCTTAAAATACAATGAGTTTCCCATTTATAAAGGGAGTATAAATTATGTAATATTTCCCAATAGTCTTCTCACTACTCTCTACTAGAAAAAAACATGTAATGAAATTTATAAAAAATTGTTTTGAATTAGTTAAATCTGTTTATAACCAAAACCAATACCATTTCAATAGTGAACAATTAAAAATGTCTAGAAAACATTTCTCATCATAAAGAATACCCATTTAATTTTTCCCTTATAAGAAAACCAACTCATGTTTCATGGTAGTTCAACATTTCAGAGTGTATTCCAAAAAATTCTCTAATAAGTCAATGGGTGACCATTATCTTCGTGCCCCAATGGAACACACCCCATATCCCGGGGAATATCGGTGAAATGAACTCGTTCCAACAATTTATTCTAACTCCCATTGCAAAAAAATTTAAAATAATAAACTATGTCTTGTAAATATTTATTAAATGATATTTCATTCCTTAAAATGATAATTTTAAAAATAAAATTTTATTTTTATATATCAAGGGGGTTTCCGTAAGAAATACAGTTTTTTCTTAATTTCAAACAAATAATTACATATGAATTCCATTAAAGAATCACAAATGTTTTACAAAATAAATTCAAAATGTATTTATTAAAATCGAAGGATTAATTATCTATAATGGATTAGATAGGAAATAATCAACACACCTTCTAATTTATAGTTAAACTAAATAATGACACTTAAAACGTGTAGATTCAAGAACGCCACACCATTCTTTCAATATATCTCACATGACCTCATCATGATTTACGTCAAAACACACAAACACACACACACACACAAACATATATATATATATATATATATATATATATATATATATATCAAAAACCAATTATTTAGATGATCTCAATAGATAGATAGCGAGTATAAGTGGTATAATGATGAAAAAGTAAGAATATATTGAAAGAGGTATTAATAATGATAAAAAATCTTCCACACACATTTATTCATTGAAAATAAAATTTTAGATCAAAATAAATTTTATATAAATAATTGTGTATTGGGAATATATATACAAGTAAATTAAGATATTAATGAGTCTTTCATTACTTCATTAGGATTAATATTAGAAATATCGAGGTGACAACTACACATCATATGGTTATGTAAAATAGTTTGTAAATCCATCATCTAATCATGGATGTTCTATTTGACATGGTGTAGAATCTAGGACTATCTGGCCACAAGGATTGGATACTAATGCCCAAACCATGTGGATATACTTCCTCAATGATAAATTCTCACATGGATTCTCCTAGGGACATTTATGGTACAGTCTATCTATGTACCAATATATCTCAAACCTAGTGAACCTAGAACTTTTTAATCCATTTCCGAGATTTGTTGCTTGTTTTTTACATACTATGGATATACCATAAACCTTCGCAAACACATATTAACATCAGAAACCCCTCCCCTAACTCCAAAAACATATCCGAGACATTATCGAAACTCAAAACACATAAAATAATATATATGTACATAAAACTAGGGGTTCCAAAACCACTAATTATTTATTAAAAAAGTATGTTTGATCTATTATATTTATAGTAGTATGATGTATTTTCTTATTATCTGTTCAATTTATATATTAGGGAGAATTTATTAATTTATAAATTATGTCCATAAGGTTTCATGGGTAGCTTACTTTCAATTACAAAGTCATCTAACTATTATTGGTTTGAGATTTTTATCAATATTGAGATTACTTTTGAGGTATATTAAAGGAAAATTATATATAGTTTATTTAAGATAAAATATTCAATTCCAATTAGGTATTTAATCATTCATTGAATACATTTGTATTTTTTCAATGTTTCGATATTGATTCTTGAATATAACATTTTAATCTATGATTTTATATTAACATGATTGGATATTGTCTTTTATGTTTATTTGAAAATTTATATTTTAGAGCTCTTTAAAATCCATGAGATTCTATAAAAAATGTTCTATTCCTGAACCCTATGGTAATACAATAATTAGTTGAGGAAGGGTATCATAAAATTAAAACTATGTTTCATGAATCTGTTGGTAAATAGGGATGAGTGGTGGTTCATGGATCTAAATTTACCAAGAATGAAAATCAATATTTTGTTTAAAAACTGACCATTGAAATCTATAGGGAGACTTTAATGGATAAAGGGAGAGTTTTATTTCCTAATAACTCTATCAGAATCTCCATTGGATATTTCTAAAAATACACATGAAAAATGGGAAAAATTTGAGTGGTTGTATCATGGAATCTATTTTACATGAGGATCTTAACAAGAGTAATTATAAGATGATAGTAATCCAAAATATCTATCATAATACATTTTACAAGGTGAAGTATTAATAATTTATAACCTTGGATAAATTTGAGTGTTCATTCATGGAATATGTTACATGTTTCAATGAGTTCTTCCTCCTAAGATCCAATATTTCTCTAATTATTATATTAAATCTTGGAGTTTTTGGATGGTTTTGAGTGTTGATATTTGATCAATAAAATTTACAGTCTTCATATTATTTATGGACTTGGAATATATTTGATAATTTTTTCTCGTGGATTATTAGTTATAGGAGTTGGTAGCTAGTATATTTCATAGAGCTAAAAAGTAATGTGTATGATTTCTCAGTTTTAATTGGGGCGTGTTTCAACATATTGTACAAGATTGAATCAATTATTCTTCTATTAGATTGTATTTAATGTCCATACAAATACCAAATGTATGTAAACACAATTTACATTGAATTGTTTTTTCCAATAGAATTATGTTAAGCATTTTTGTGGTTGATTTTCACATATAAGTGTATATAGCTCAAATATCACAAAAATTTATCAGACTAATTTTAATGTTCCAAAATGATTCACGGTATCATTCACATTCCATTAGGGATACTCATGAACTAAATATGTCCCATGGAGGACATGATTAAAAATGTATTTATTCATTATAGTATGAACCATATGAATCATATGCAACATTAACTAATATGATTGGTGCAATGTTCGTTTCATCATGAATGATTCTTTGTTTTCTTATATAGGTGGAACATAATGATTCATATCATCTATAATTATTAATGTGTATTTATTACAATGAGAACTCATATCGTTCATTTGATATCATTCTATTAAATTTTTAAATAGAAAAATACATTTTCTCGAAGTCCTAAGTCTTTGTTGATGATTTTGAATTTTTTTTCTTAGTTCATGATATAAGTATAATAGAATTTATTATTGAAATATCATTTATTATTGGAATGATGTAATATATTTATTTTCATAGTCATCGTGTTCAAAAACTCTCTTAAATTTGAGTCTCTCATGTCCTTCAGGGTGACTATGAATCTAGATTAAGGAGAGTGAGATATGTTTTTTATTATAATATAATGATATAATTATAGTCGATGGTAATTATTCCTTTTAATAAAGATTTTCAATTTATAATTAAGTTTCATTTGGTGGGGATTACGTTCCCAAATTCCACTACTTATTATTTTCATTTCATTTCATCACGAGATTGGCAATTTCATTATTGACCACTCTACATGATCGATGCCAATTTATTTTTTCCATAAAAATATATTTAACATGATATGATAAATGATATTAATGATCATCAAAATGGTCTTGAGGATAATAGATTTATTCTTCCATGTTTTTCTATAAGGGTTTCTCGTTTTTCTTTTTAATGATGGAAATATAAGCCACAATCATTGTGATGATTACCAAACACATAATCATGTGAAAATTAAGAAAAAATAAACATTTATAGGTTATAATAACACCTTAAAAATATCAGATAAGAATTATTGTTTTCTAATAGTAGTCTACATTAAATGTTTCATTACATGGCAGTCCAATAAGAGGATATCACAATGATAGTTTGTAACACCACGAAATTATAAAATTATAATACTGTATTTGATATCATGTGTGACATGCAATACCATGATTATAATGGAATATAATATATGTAAAATTTATAAACTATCAATTGCTTAAAATAAAATTAATCCATGATATATGTTGAAATTAACATGATAGTGAGTCATCCAAGGTCACACGCAACAACGATATTCCTCAATAACTTATGTTACATGCAAGATTATGTTTTTCTTAACAACAATATATTATTCAAAATAGTATTATCTAATATACTAATATATATCCTATAAGCTAAATTAGTGGTATTGAAACTTATTAACTAACTTATGATAAAATATGGTTTGATCCATGAGGTAAAAATTATTTAGAAATGAATTTATGATCTAATTAAATATAAAGGGAACCTTTTTATAAAATACAATTTTTATCCTCAAAATTCTATTTTTTCCAAATAAATTATATATATTTCAATTAGTTAGTGATATAAATTTAATATATATGATATATATTTAATTAAATAATTTTGAATCTCATCAAATATATTTTATAATCCTGAGATAAGAACAATCCCAATATTTCACATTTAAATCTATATTTTCTGAATGGTTGTTTTTCATACTTTTAATATAAAACATAATTTAATTAAAATATATTAAATTTTAAATATTATTATATTGTAATTAATTAATAATCTTTGAATTTGTTTCATATATATTAACATACCTTGAATTTTTTATATTTTTCCATGAATTTTCATTATCTAGAGAAAAATAAAAAATATCGACATCTTATTTAAAACAACATTTTTATATAATTTATTTATAATTGTATATATATTTTTAAAATTATTTTAAAATTTTAATTGGATAAATATTTATTAACTAATCCAATTTAGTTCATTTTAGTCAAATTTTCTTTGAAATTGGAAAAAAAACTAGAAAAACTTTGGATCGTTTTATATTAAAAACTTGCATTCTCATCCATTCTATTGGATTAAATGTGAATTAATATCAACCACTTATTGGATTAAAATTAATAATAATGTTATCAATGTTTGGAATAATTAAAAATTATAATTTATGATATAGTAAATTGTTTTTTTAAATCGTAGTGAATGTTTTTAAAATAAATTTACAATAATTAAGAGAATAATTCGCCTAAAAAAGGACTAAACATTAATCTTTATAGCCAAAATTACATAGAAAATTGTTCAAAATTATATTTTTTGTCTTATTATAAACCTGTAATACATTATATTGGGATTGTTTTATTTTTTGGATCCACCTATAAGAGGAAAAATGTATGTTTAATTCCATTATAAAAACATTACATGAATGTTAATCATCCTACACTATAAAAACGAACTCAAACCTCCCACTTATTAAAAAATTTAAATAAACTTTTTTCTCACCACTATCATCCAAAATAGATTATAAAAATCCATCCCTTATTCTTATATGCCTTAACTTGGGCCTAAATCGATCAATGGAATCCCATTGGTGGAATCTAGTAGAAGTTACATGAATAAGTGGTATCATCCTTCCAAAACCTCTTTAGATTTATTTTGAATCTCAACCCACATAAACTCTTATATATTTATTATTATATAATATGAATATTATCTGATATATATTGATGTTTTTTTATTTTTTGGGTTCTAAATAAACATACACACACTACCATCTAATGCACAATGAATTTACCATGTACGTGTGCTGTGAACTACCTCTTCATTATAACAATGTCATTCATTTGTCCTTTTCCACCTCTAAAGGTTGGGAATTATGATTGAAATTATATTTATATATTAAATATATAATATTTATATATTTTTTTGTATTTAAATTTTTTTATATAAAACATACCTCTATTCTGTCTGTTTTGTCTAATTACAATGACATCGTTGGAGGAAGTGTGGACTACCACTTTATTAATGAGATGTGATTCATTCATTCTATACATGAAATTCATAAATAATGTTTTTAATAAAAATTTATAACATATAAGAAATATATAAGATAATGTAATTTTTACGTACATATATTCCATTTAATTCTCATTATTTTAAATACAGCAAGGAAATGAAAGTATTGTTCATGTGTACATATGGCCTACCATCTCAATGAAATGTGCATTCCATTTTTATCTCCCAATAGAATGTATTTCTAAATTAAATATATAATTAATATATATGAGAATTAAATCATGTTTCTCGTCCTAAAGATTATGAAATAATGATTTTCCAAAGATAATAATAACTAGCAAGTTAAAACATTCTTGATAAATAAAGAAATTAATAAATCGAATAGTCAATATAATGAATAATGTGTAACAAAAAGGTAATAATATATTATAATAATATCATATATGATATAATAAATATTAATATGGTTTTTAATTATTTAATTACTTTTTTAAAAACATTATACATTAATTTATATTACGTTCAACCAAAAGGAAATTTAATGTACCCGATTCTTATCCCACATTTAATTTTTTGAAGTAGACAACATAATACAAAATTATTACTTTGGGTGGTGTATCTACATAAATTTTTTATATATTATATCATTATTTATTTTATATTCTTGGTATATTCATTTTCAATTATAATTATTTAATAGTATGTAATATGAAATTAAAATTACCATGTTGTATTGAAATTTCATACCCTCGATTTTTTATTTCGGTTATACTACCTCCTAATTATTGTTAATATTATATAATTATGTGGTTAACTAATTTTATAAATATAGTTATTTATTTCATGTTTTTTTGTTTGGATTTAAATTTTAAAAACATAATCTAGTAATTTATTGGTCCTCGCTTCAATGTTATGTTATTTTTAAGGGTTTACTTTAGAACATCTATTTTTTATGATTGATTACACTTTAAATTACATCAGATGAAATTATTTGTTAATTTCATATAATAACCATAAATTATTTTTATCATTTGTATATTCATAACATTTTACGAGTAATATTACCATTTCTGATAAATGTTTTTAAGAAAACGTAGCCGTATTTTTTCTCTATAGTCGGAGAACTAGAATTATTCTAAAAACAATTTTTTAAAACAAGGTTTTAATTTATTTACATTTATAATATGATTTAATTAAAAAATCATTTATTTTCTTTTAAAAATATCTTCAAATTAATCTTCTGGTCTCATTAGGAAGAAGTTAATTTTAACTTTTTTACAATGAAAAGGGAATTTTATTTTTATCTTATAAGGCATGTATGGATTTAACCATCATTATTTCATCAAATAATATATTTCATTATTATAATGTTTCATTTTAATCAAAATGTTTTCAAAATTTATTTTCAATGAAAATTATTTTATGAACGTTTTTCAAAATAAATATAAGAATTTTGATAAGAATTTTTTTAAAAAAAATTATTGGTTTTCTATTCAATAATGTCTACAACCACTTAATTTTACTCCCCTTTTGGTACTTTCTATTAATTCTATCCTTATTATTCATCAAAACATTTTTTGATTTATTTGACCATGAATAATCTTGAAATTAACTTCCTGGATGTCTTTTTTTGTCCCCTTAAAATATTAAATATCTTCTGATTTGTTGAAATTTAATTTCCCCTAATTATCAATTTCATTTATCATTTATGTATTTATTTTATAAACAAATTATCATTTTTATATATAGTGTTTACATCGACATATTAAACCATGAATATCCTTATTATCATGTTATTGTATGATTATTTTAATTCAATTTGAATCATGATTCAAATGTTTTAAGGTGATATTTTTCACATTGGAGTGTGTGAAGATTAACTTTTCAATTAATGTTTTAATAGTCTTAAAATGCTACATAAGTTCAGTAACATCAAAAAAATTAATTATCTTGAATTGGGGAAAAGTTTATAAATCTATATCATCTAAAATATAAAGATATTTGTAATGGAAGATTATTAAACCAATTATATGATTTGTGAGGAATTATTTGGAGATATTTGACATAGGTGGTTCCATATTTTTGTTATTCCCTCAATTCATTGGTAGTCGCCTGGGAAAAATAGTTGGATAGTCATAGAGGGGATTTTATACAATAGGAAAAAGTATCATGTGAATTGTATTGATGGTAAATGTACCATGTACCATTGAATCTGTGTGTGAAGTAATTAATAAATTCATTCATTTGGATTAACTTATTATTCAAAATTGAGATATTTCATCCACAAATATATGATTTCCTTTCATTCTCATTTCATTGATTTATTTCCTTGTGTTTCAGAAATTTACATTGTCAAATTGATTATTCATTACACTATTATTTTAGTGGCATGTGTTTTTAGTTATTAACATCTTATATTGTTTATCCCATAATTTTATTCATTTATTGTATGTAATGTTCATTTTATGCCTAGAAATATATATTTTTCTCAATTATTTATTATTTATTACACTATAATTATTATATACTTATAATATGAGCTCACCATTATTTGGTTTTCATTATCCATGAATCCAAGAAGTTTCCAATATTGATAATGAAGGAAATTATATATGGATTGAAGTTATAATTATCATAAATGGGAAAAACATCAATTCAAATTATTGTGTTAATATTTAATATAATAGTCATGTATGTATCTCATTTACTAGGAATGATAAACTGATAGGTCCTTCAGTTTGAAATCCCTTGTAATCCAGTCAATATCATGGTAGTAGACACCAACATCGGGCTTACTAGGGTCGGTTCACTATAGTCAGTATCAAAGGATTTTTAATATAATCCATGGGCACTAGATTTAAAAAAATATAGATTAGAGAATATATATCAATTGTAAATATTTAGGAATGGTATTATAGAATATACTAGAAATTTTGTATTATAAATATTACATGGGAATTCATATAAATAAATTCATATCTAGATTTTATTAGGTTTTTTGGTTCTTGGATAGATCTACCTATGGGTAAAAACTTTGAAATGCTATGTTATTCCTTAATCCTCATAACTGGGTACAAATAAATATTTCTTACTACTACTCTATTTTGACACTCCCATGGGATATAGTTAGGGTAATATAAATTTTATTAAAAAATACTTATGATGGATTTAAATATATAATTAAAAAGAATTCCTTATTTTAACTCTTAGAATAAGGAATTATCTATTTTAAAATAAAATTGATAAAGTATTTCTGTATTGGGATGCCATTGAAAAACATATACAAAAGGATACATAGTAATTAACATGGTTTTATGTGTTTGTAGCAGATTTATTTTATATATTATATTATTATGGTCATAGAAAACTAAATCATTTATAGTAGGGGAAACCCATAACTTCTAGAAAGGTCATGGGACTTGAACCATGGCCAAAGGATGATTAGGGTTTCATTCCTACCACAAGCCAACACTATGTCCTGGTTAATAATTCATTTTCACTAGATGAACAATTAAATGAATAAATATTAATAATGAACTAATATTATCACAATTATGTTTACTTATTAATTTATTAATTACATATTCTTTGTAGAATAATTTGAGGCAAATAGTTAGAAATGTTACTCTTGTATGGGCCTTACGATCTGTTAAAAGTTTATTTTAGATTTTAGGAATCAATTTTCATTTTGGATATCCATTATTTTATGTAACAGTAAAATTATAAATTTATCAAAGAAAAAAACAAGGATGAATCTTTTTAATTAAGTATATATCTTTATATTCATAGTTATTTATATAAATCCTCATAATTTGGAAAACTATATTAAATACAATTTTTTCCTAATATAAAACTTTTTCCATCCAATGGTCTTTTGAATCGTGATGGATTTATGGCCTTGAGGCTCCCAATATTCAATTGATCATTCACTTGATTGTGATTTATTACCTCAATCAGTCCCTATAAATATTTACTTTTTCCCTCTATGTATGTATTTATAATTTCCACTACTATTATCCTACTTTGAGAACTTGTTATTTGTTACTCCATGCGAAATTTGTACCTATAATTGAATCTTTTCTAGTGTTTTTTATCAAACCCTTCTCATGATATGGTATTCAGAAATAATAAATATCATAAAATCTATTACTAATATAAATTTTAAATATTGGGGATAAAAATTAAATTATGTTGTAGATAATATAATTCTATAAAATTATAATATAAGAATATTTTATTCGATTGAATGTATGAAATACAACCCCAAGGAAAAAAAAGAAATATAATATCACTTGTTTTGATAATTTATTTATCATTTTAAATATAAATAATCCATGATATTCTGAAATTCATATGATACTGACTTAGTGTGCTTCACACACAATAATGAGTTCTCAAACGATAATGAATGTGACTCAACCACCATCATTAAATCTCTTAATAAATGGAATTTGACATCTTACTTGGCCCCATACAACACGACAGATGGATTACACTCTTTATATTATTGAGATCAACAACATTATAACACATACATTTCATGAATCGAACATGGTTTATAATGGAATTTCAAATAAGGTACTAAACTATGAAATCAATAGTTTAGAAGAACATCGTTTGTATTTTCTCCTACTTCAATTATATATTATAAAAATACCCATATTTCATACTTCTATAATCCTTTATTTCTTTAATTAATGTGCCTTGTTTTTTATCAAACAGACTCCTATTTAACAAAATAAGGTTTAACCAATACATTAAGATTTCTATTAAGAATATAATTATATAGATAATTACATTTTATGTTTTAATTCAATTTTTATGAAAAAATTAAAAATTAATTTAAGAACCAATTGCATGTGAAGGTAATGTTTTTATTAAATATTATTTTTTGTCAAAAAACTGTTTTATCATAATAAATTAAATTAATAAAAAATATCGAGTGATATTACGTTTATAAATATGATATATATTAAATAAAATAATTTTTACATTCATTCAACAGAATTGATATACATATCATAAGGAAAACCAAAATATTATGTTTAAAAATGAATATTTTTATAAAGGGTCTTTTGATCCATTTTAATTAATATTATGTTTTAATTATAATTATTGGGAATTTTTTATATCATATATGTAAATATGAATATATTTTGTGAATGATAAAAAAAACATATCTCAGGGTGAATTTTTGGTATTTTTTGTGATTTTGTTTTTGATAAATAGTGAAAATAAAAAATTTTAATTCAAAACTACATTTTAGTATAAATTATTTATAAGAATAATTTATATTTTACATTTTATTAAGGATAAATAAAATAAAATTTTATTATTTAATTCTATGATAATGTGGGAATAAATTTCACTCTGATATTGAATATTAATATAGAGAATATATTTGGACATTTTACTTTAAACCCTCTCATTGTGATCTCATTCTTGGGATCAAATTTAAATTAATTAACTCCACTTATCAGATTAGAATTTGGAAAAATGGAATCATTATTTTGATGTATAATAATTAATAATGAATTAAATTTTCAATATTGTTTATTACAAAAAAAAATACTTTGGTTGGTGATTTAAATTAATTAATTTGATTACTATATAAATTAAATTAATAAGGGACACAACATTAATCATAAAGGAAAAAAATCACTAAAAACATTTATAAAATCCATTTTTTCCCATAATTTAAGACATATATTATCATTTCAAATCATGGCTTAATTTTGGATCAATATTTCAGTGAACAATTGTGGGTGGAATTTCCTTTTGACTAATTTGAAGGAATTCCACTACTCATTCTCTAAGAAAAGACAATTACCCCTCCAAAATTCTCATACCTCTCAAGATACGTCAGATAAAACAATATCATTCTAAATAGACCCTAAAAATCCATCCTCATATCATAGAAGGATACTCATTGAATAAATCCATCCATGGATGCCAGTTGGTGCAAAATAGAAAAAGATACATGAATGAGATATAACATCATTCCTCAATATATTCACTACATTTCTCATTCTCAATCCTAAAAAATATTCTTATTTAATGTTTATATGTTAAAAAATTATCCTAAATATAGTAATATTATTTTATTATAATATTTATATCATTAATTACAAAAACATCCCTTTAATGGTCTGCAAAATTAGAATTTTTCAGTGTGACGTACTACAATCTAAAAAAATGATGTTAATGGTTTGTCTATTACAACCACTGATGGTTCCGAATTATGATTCAAAAACTTTTTAAACATGATATATATGATATTTATAATTTATTTATGTGTATTTATATTTTAAATAACTAATACCCTTATACTTAAAATTCGGTGTAAATAAGATAACATAATTTCTGAACTGGTGGACTACCACCTTCTAAAAGCAATATGTTTCATTCACACTATACATGGAATAAATAAATGATTGTATTAAAAAAATATGTGAAATATATGAAATATATTTTATACTATTTTTCTAATATAATTATATTTCATTTAAAATATATTTTTTATATTTAAATTATATGAATGTTGCATTCATGCGTACATATGACAATCTAACCCCATAAATGTTGAAATTCATTTCATATCTCTAAATATTATGGATTATTATAAATAGATAAACAATGATTTTTTATGATAATAAAATAATATTTTTATTCCTTTATATAATTATATTTTTATTTACATAATAATAACAAGAATAATGATTTGAATGATACTTAATAAACAAGGCAATAAACACCATAAATAGTAAAAATAATGAATGCTTACTAAAAAATGAGTAATATGATATTATTATAATATAATATATTATCTCATTAATATTAAAATGGTATTTTTATAAGTTATTAACATTTTTGAAACCATTATACAAGAATTTAATTGACATTCCCATTAAATGATACAAAAGATAAGGGATTCTTGTCCCATTTTTACCTTCATGAGGATCAAATCCTAATCACCACATATTTAATTTCTTTGGAGTATCAACAACACATTTTGATAGAATATGTCCTAAATTATTTTATAGTAATTATAAATTTTTTTCAAATTTTAAATATTTCATCAATAAGAATATGAAATTAAAACTACCATGTTGTAAAGAAATTCTATAACACAATTCTTTTCGTTGGGTTATACTAATTTTTCATTGTTATTAATAATATACGATTATGAGTATTATTAATTTTTAATATATATCGATATAGTTAAACTTTTGTTTTGTTTATTTATATTTGATTCACATAATATATTCATGTATTGATTCTCATGTCAACATTTTGTTCTTTTCAATGGTTTATTCTACATTCTCATTTCATTCAAGAGAGTTTATAAATTAATTACCCAAAAATTACATAATTTTAACAATGTATAATAAACCATTAAAATATATTATTCAACAGTAATTTGTGACCATTTCCATGTAATAGTACCATTTCCACTCTTTTTTAGTTAAAAAATATCAATAATGATTTTATGAGAAACTATGATTATTTTCATCTTTAGTTAGAGGAATTTTTTTTAGAAAACAATTTATTTTAAAATTGATTTAAAAAATGTTTTTATTCTGATAAAACCGAATTATTAATGATATTATTGACTAATTTTCCTTTTAAATATATTTTCAAATAATTATTCTTATAAAAATCTATAGAAATAATTATTCAAACACTTTTAAAATTTAAAAGGAGGCTCATTTTTAACTTTTATATATTGTTAGGATTTACCCACCATCATTTTTTCAAATAATAATTTTCATGTTTAAAAAGGATTATTTTTAAAGATAAAGTTTTTATAAGATATTTTCAAAGAAAAAGATAATAATAATAATAATAAAATAAAATAATTTCTGTAGAAAATATTTTAAAAATAATTATATATATATTCTATTCAACAATGAAAACAATCCATTAATTTTACTCTAAAATGGATTCTATTTATTTTTAAAATATTTATTATTCTACTCGGAGGGTTTATATTTTTACGAATGATGATAGAATTGAAATTCACATCGATGAATCCTTTATTAGTACAAATAAGATATTCAATTTCAAATTATTATATGATATATATTTTATATATTTATCCATATCATTTATCATGTATATGTTTATGGGCCATGTCATATATCATTTTAAAAAATAATGTTCATTTGAAATTTTATATCATGAATTTCATTATTGTCAGGATATTTTAGGTTTTTTATTCATGGATTATTCTGATTAAAATGTTTGAAAGTGGATTGGGAAGCCATTGGGTGTTTAAATATTATTTTCATAAATATTTGTTAATTATATTTCAAAGATACATCCATTTATCATTGTCAAAAACCCCTTGTTCATAGATTTCCTCTTCGTGGGTACTATTTTTAAATATATATCTTCTACTCCAAAATGAATTTTGTTACAACACATTTTTAAATAAATTATTTGAAATATATTAAATGCATTATAGGTATCACATGTGTGAGGAACAATTATATATTTATATCCCCTCATTGATTCAGTTGTTCAATTGGATGAGACAGTTAGCTAGACTTAGATATTTTTACACAATATTCTATACAGTCTTGTGAATGTTCAAGATTCTAAAAGAACTAGGTAACATGGAAATATGGAATTAATGAATTAATAATTTACCACATTTATATTCTCTTATTATTTATCAACGGTATTTATCATCAACAAATATATTGATGAATTTTTTTCTCAGTTCTTTCAGTTTATCAAATGTTTTTAAAAAATTTATATTACCATACTTATTATAAAATGTCTATTTATATGAGTTATATGTGTTATGTTTTATTACAATTGCATATTTGTTGCTTTTTTTATTGTATGGAATATACATTCAGTTTTTTTATTTCCATATTTAGTATGATCATTTATTTGTTATTACTTATACTATATATAACCCTTAATAATCATTTGATATCACCCTTTTTGATTCCATTCTCTAAGAATCTATAATGTGTAATTAAAAATATATTCCAAATTTATATTGATAGAATAAAGTAAGAATCATTTAATGAAAAAATATTTTATAATTAGTGTATTCATTATTACTACAAGACTCATGTATGTATCCTGTTTTCCGAGACTAATAAATTGATCGGTCCATCGTTTTTTATTTCTTTATAATCATTCTAATTAAATTGTATATGAAACCAAATTTTAGCTTACTATGGTTGGGTCTCTATATAGTGATTATGATATGGTGTATGAATTTTTAGATTCTAATAATTCCACCCAGAGAAATTGATGATACTTCATAATTTATGGAATTGTTGACCTGAATCATTCATCAGTTCATGGAATCCTTCATTGTATTCTTTGTTTATGAATTTTTTAATCTATTTTGGAAGTATAACATAGGGATCATCTTAATATTATCCTTATAATCATGGTGGAAAATCTTATATCTGGTAAAACATGTAAATAATAATTTAATATTCATGAATTGATGTTTTGGGGCCATGTTATATCTTATAGAGGAAATTATATATTGTAAAATGAATTAGATTTATCTTTTATTAGAGAAACCAATTATTTTGTTTGGGATTTTAATATTAAAAGGTAATATTGGTTATTATAGTTTTTTGGTTTTTTATTTCTCCATGATTTCATCTTCATAGATAACATTGACCTATATAGGTTTTAATTTTGATGGGAAGGCTAAATTTTAATGCTATTTTCAGGATTTTAATGTTATACTAACTTCAACTCAAGCATGAATTCATCTGGAACCATATTTGGAATATGATGTTCTCTATGATGCCCTAGATATGAAATTTTGATGTGTTTTGATGAAGAAGAAATTGTAGTTGTCCTGGGGTTCTCACCAATTTTACCTAATGATAATAAATATCGTACCCATAACTTTTGTTAGCATGATTTATGAACAATATTGAAACATAGAACTAATGTATCTATGAAGTACAATTTATTTGGTATTTAGATCACGCAAGCATAACAATTATTTTCACATAATATAATTTCAACATGACACATGGATAATGGGTTAGTTATATGTAAATATTGTATTCTTATATAATATATTAATATATAAAATAGAATGTGGTGACCAATGTATTGAGGCTGAAGTTACCAACTCAACCCAAGAAGGACTCAATGGAGGAATTATCTCAGATTCGATTGTTTTTTGAGATAACCATTGATGTTTATATAGTTTTTTGATAGGGTTACTTAGCTTTTTTAAAGTCTTACTCATTATTTGGGAGGTATATTCATTTAAAATAAATAATATATATTTATTTACTTCATTTTAGTAAAATCTATATTGATTTGGAGGACTCTAGTGTCTGTTCTTGGTCTCCTATTGATACATTATATTCCATGTATCTTTGGTCATTCTAATAGATTTATGGTAGGAATTGATGAAATTTTGGAAACTAGACATATTTTTTCTTACATTCTAGGACTAATATGATATATCATGATCAAATATTTCAATATCGGTAGTCAGGGAACATGTAGTCGATTAGATAATTAATAAAATGATGCCTTAATTACCAAAAGATTAAAGTATATCAATATAAGATATCTAGTTTGAGTCATCCAAAAACCATTATATATTTGAAATGGGGAATGTTATTTATTTAATTATTAATAAGTTTACCATGGAATCCATGTATAAAAGATTCAATTTGGGTGGCCACCAATTAACATAAAAATTCGTCTATTTTTTTATAAAAGATAGGATGAATGTGGTGGAACTTTGGAAATTATATATTAGATAAATATAGAATATTTATATATTTCCTTATCAATATATACTTTATATTGAATGAGTCTTTAAAATATGTTTTCAAAACATTTACAAGAGGAATGATTATGAAGTTGATATTATGAAGGAAATGTCACCCTTATATTAATTAACCAAATGAGTTTCCTATTACGATTTCAGAGGATATACATCAGTCACACATTATTGACTTTATTATTTCATGGGTAATAAATATATCATTTATTGAATTTAATTAAAACAATAGTTATTAAGATTCTTTTAAAAACCTCCATTCAACTAATTTATTGGCAGGTTATGTATATCTCAATTAAGTTAGAAAGAAATGGTAAAAAGACTATAAATGCGCCAATAATTATTTTTTAGATGAATTAATATTTTATCGATCGTAATATTGTAAAAAAAATTCAATGTCTTCATAATTACAATTTGGAATGATGTCATCAGACATCAGAGATTTTGGTAGGTGACTGATTTTAACTTATAGATTCAACTGACTAGGGACATCAATGAATGGGTAATCTTGCTATGTTGGTACATAGGATTGTTTACATTTATTAAATAATTTATCATTATGATTTCGTGTCTTGATGGTTGTACATTTTACCTCTCTGTATGTTGCTTCCTGACGTGTTTAATGTTTCAAAAATGAAGAGGTTTCAACTGAAACCATTTATTGTTATTAAATTAGAAGTTGTTTTTATGAAGATCAAAATTATATTCATTGAATAATTGGTTCATATTAAGAATATAATACAATAGGTTTTCTGGGTAAAATTAATCCCATGGTATATTAACTATGGAATTAGAGATATGATTTTCATTAGATGTGGGAGTTCGAAATGTTTTTGGGATAGTAGTATAATTACCTTTTTGCAATACTTTAATCAAGTTATCATTTTGGGGAAATAAATATTCCTTGTGGGTTTAATTTTTATTCAATCCATGTCATAGGTGTGTTTAATTATTATATTAGTTCATATATTTTTATTATTATAAATAATATTGGGAGATAGTGGTTGAAAATATATAGATTTGAAGAAAATGGTTTAGGTTAATGGTGTATTAATTGCTAGGAGTAGCTATGTGGTAACTACAAAAAAAAACACTATCAGTTCTAGTGGTAATTATTTATAGATACCAATATGAAGTTCTATCCAAATTAATAACAGACCAGACCATTTCCGTGGCCCAAAGGGCACTTTTGATTAACTTGGGCAGGAAACTAGTGTATAGGTATTAAATTAAGACATTGGGAATAATTTTATCTTATTTCATAACAACAAATAACCTACAATAAGAAACATGATTTTCTAAAAAACCCAACACAATAATGGTACTGAAAAATTCACATTCAATGTTTTATAATATTTAAAAACAAAAATAAGGATATGAAAAAACAAATCATCCCATAATCCTCTGTACAATATGAGGGGAATCAACCTAAATCTAAGACCACAAACACATGCAATAAGGAGCACTAGTAACTCGATCCACCAACATCATCACTAAAAATCATTCTGGTATATAGATCAATAAAATCAATGTATACATAACTTACATGGTGTATATAGGGTGTGAGATAAAAAACAATTAAGATTACACCCAAAAAGAATAGTTACATGCTATAACATTAATACAAAAAATTTCATGGCCATTTGTACATGATACTTAGAAACATTTTAAAGAATGTTTTTAAGATAATCCATTTTTATGGGAAAAATCAAGGAATTATATTTCATAATAGAATTTCATAAATGAAAAAATTAATTTACTCAACCTATGATGAATACTGATTGATGAAATCACATCATATAGGACACATGTCACAAGTGATAAATGTGTGTAGCTCCCTCTGGTAATCTCGCATGAGTGAGACACTAAAACATGAAACCTAAATTAAAGGTTGTATAGTAACAAAATCCATCATAATTCTTATAAGTCCATAGCCTTAAACCTTACTTAATCTTGAGTTATTACAAGATTAAACATTGAGGATCTTTTCAGGTTTAGAGTTTTAGAGAATTAAATCATGAAACTTGCATTACATTCCACATTTAAACAAAGTGGTTACATAAAAGACAATATTCATTCTTCCCATCAACGGAATCATATTGAAAATAAAACATGGACTCTTTCTTGACACATCCTTGACACTATCACCACATCATGTACCATTCCCTTGACCTGTGAAAAACATTTCAATAACGTGGGATGAGCATAAAAAGCTCAGTAAGGGTTATAAAAATATGGAAAGGAAACATGAGTTCATATATACATAAGAATGAAATCATACATTACCCATAAAACATAGGTACTTTAACATACCTCATCAAACCATGAATAAATCATAGAAATCATAAGACATTAATGGTAACTTGAGGCATTCATAACATTCTTACGTAGGGAGTAACCCTCTTGGTTATGTTTGGAATACCCATCCCAGTATATTCCCTAAATCTCTTCGGAGAAACCATAACATTTCACTCCTTCGCGTTACCCAATGCATTGGAGAGCTATATCGGGATCACCCGCCCTTAGTTTATCACGGAACCACCAGTTTTCATAACAATGCCCAAGAACAATAACATAATCTCATCACATAAAACATGAATAAAGGAAACATAACATTTCCAAATTTCAACCACAATATAAAATTTTAGGATATTGAAATAATGAATCCATTTAAAGACCATTTTCAAAACCATTTAAAACATTTAATAAAGAGATTTTTGAATCAAAGTGTCCCATACCACCTTGAAGCTTTTAACATTTTAAACCATTAATATCCATATAAATAAATCCTTAAAACCATTTTGAAAACATAGATATTAATAAGAACAAATAATATAAACATTTAAAGTGATATTTTGGTTAATGGGGTTTTACCAAAATTAGAGACACTTGAATACCATAATTGAAGAATAAAATTTAATCAGAACTTTATAATATCATGAGAATAAATGAATTCATGATAAAATTTTCCAAAGGACAGTATATACACCATATATGAGTGAATTGGTTCATAACAACAATGAAGTCTCAATAGAGATGTAAAATGTGATGAAATCCCTTAAAAAGAAGGTATCCTTAATTTAAGGACAAATCAATCTCAAAAATATGTGTGAAAAATATAAGTACACCCAATATAAGTGGATATTAAGTGTTAAACAATAAAAGTTCATTCACACATATTCAATGGATGACATATTCAATGACTACATGTTGAACCCAAAGAAATCGAAATTTGGTTAAAAAGTTCCCTTGACAGCCTAACGGCATCACATCAGAATGAGTTGATGAGAGATAAAAAGTGTATCTCAACACATGGACATACAATTTACATAAATAAGGATATATGTGAACATATCCCAACATAAAAATATGTAAATTAAAAGACCCAACAAAAGAAGTCTTTTAAAAAAGAGGAGGGTGAAAGGTTCCATTACCGACTTGGGTATCTTTCAAAACATACACCCCATGAAAGAAGGACAATAGATCATTGATGTAAATACTCATAAACTAAAGTATATTAAAAAAAGAGTAGAATAATGGGCATTACATACACCACTCAATGGAATTTGTGGCAAATGTAGCATAAATCTCACGGGAATAAAAGTGAGATGAAAAATCCCTTACGAAAACTCGGCAGCCTAACGGCACCACATAAAACTTCTGAATATGGATTGATGAGATCAAATAGGGTATCTCATCAAATTAGAATAAAATGTACAGCAAGAGGAATATAAAAGAACACCCCCAAACATTACAAAGAGGAGCTTAAAAGAAGTGACATAAAGGAGAGTACTAAAAAAGAAAGAGAGAGGTTAGATCTCTTACGAAAGTTCGGCAGCCTAACGGCGCCACTCAAAACTTCCAAAATGGATTGATGAGATAGAATAGGGTCTCTCATCACATGAACATAAAAATTAAAGTATGTGTAATATAAAAGAACATCCCAATAACAAGAAATATGAGCTTTAAAATGAATGACATAAAAGTGTGTAATTAAAAAGAAAGAGAGGAGTAGGATCCCTTACCTTGTGTCCGACTTGACTCGATCATTCTTTAATCTCCGGAATAATAAACTTGAGTTAATTTATACTTCCTTAAGAACCTTTTTCAAGTTCATTATTCATTTTATATTACTTATTACCATGTCATAAACATTATGTAATCATTTAAGTTAATAATATTTGTTTTGCCGATATTTGGTTCTTAAGTTGAAAGTGGACTTCTTACAATTACATGTTGTTCGTGTGGCCAAATGTTTATTATATACATAATTTTATTCATGATTTAGATATCATATATGTCATATATATCCAGTACATTCATTCATTTATAACATTATATAATCATTTAGAGGTAAGAAATTAAATGCACTGTTCATGGAGACGGTAAGCCGTACGTACGCATGAACGCTACTTTCATTTCTATTTCGTATTTTATAGAGTGGAATAATAATGATATAAAGGTATATTATAATTCCAGTATAATATCATATATAATATCATAGTTCCATCCTTTATACGTCCCTCATATGGTATTTAACGAATCAAATCACTTTGAGGGGGCGGTAGTCCGCACTTCCTTAAATAAAGATATCGCGTTTACCCATAATGGAAACCATAAAGGTATGCCCAAAATGAAAAAAACATAAGATTAAGGAAAACATAAACATATTATATATCATATATAAAAATAGTGACATCATTATGTCCACCTTTGAATGTGTTAAATGAGTATTGAACAATCATCGTTTCGGGAGGAAGAATTTCTCCATCCACGGAAACTGTATGTTCTTTAACCATTTGATGTAGTTGTGTGAGAGTGTAGCTCAATTAAATCTTATAACAACATCCTAGTATATTTAAGATACTGTTTTTGTTACAAAAGAAGTAAATAAAAAGAGTTTATGGGGTTGGAGAAGCAAAATAAAACAAATGAACATGAGGGAATGAATTACCTTTAAAAGTGTAACTCCTTTTGATTTGAGCCTAATGGCTTCCTTTGAAAGGATTCTGCCCAAATGAAATCCTCTATGATGAGGAGAGGGATGTGGAGATAGTAAAGTTTCAAGGTTTGACCGATCCAAAGGCTTGAGGAGTATGTGAAATGAGGTAGAGGTGGGGGCCTTTTATAAGAGGAGAGGAGGGGCACTTTTGGAAAGTAAGAAATTTTAATTTATTTGAAAATGTGTTTCGGTTTTAAAAGGTCCCACATTGATATAATTCGTGTATAAGTAGATAAGGCTTCTAAATCCACCCATCCAATAAGTTTTTTACAAGTGTAGGTCATAAATTTTACATTATCTTCTCATTTTATTTAAATCGTCAGATAATGATGCCATCGCTGCATCCTTATGATGTCATAAATAATTTACATTATATAATGTATAAAAATTATAAAAAAATTACTATGATGTAGGAAATCTTTTTATCTTTCCAATAACAATTTATAATAAAAAATCTGACTTGTATAACCCCAATTAAAAATTGTTTTAGTAAAACATATCATGTTTGTGTCATTTTTTACTTTTACATTAAATAAAAAGTTATTTATGTCATTTCCCAACCAAAGTGGCTCCATGGGGTCCCCATGTTGACCCATGGCTTTTATTGGTCGGCCATTACACATCCAATGAGGTTAGGACATGTGTCAAGTTCATTTCATATTATTAAAACATTAATTTTTACCTTAAACTACACTAATTACCCCTAATCGCGATTAAGAACTTAATAAGTTACTATTCCCCCAAAAATTATTTTTATCTCATTGAACAACATTTTAATTCTTATTTACAACCATGTATGTCGGATTTTTGAAATTCCAAACACAAAGATGTCAAAATTTCATTTAAACGGAAAAATCAGTTTTTATAAGTACCACTTAGTGGTTTCACTATTCATCAAAAATTGATGTTTTTCAGAAAAATCCAAAAAATTCACCCTAAGCTATATTTGATATTATGAATTCAAAAATGAAGTATATTTTACAAAATTCAAAACATGTAAGTCACATTAATTAATTTAATAATTAATTCCCGCTGTCATAGCAAATAGCGTGTTTTTCTGAAACAATAAGTATCAAAAGATTGACACTAGTTTAAGTCTGATTTCAAAGTGAAATTAATTCCAACGACCACTATTGGATTTAATGGTAAAAATATATTCTAATTTCACTTTAAAACCAATTCAAAAGATAATCTAATCATATAAATAAATTATATTAAAAAGAGGTTTTGAATTAAAATACAACATTTTACACTATTCATTAAAAAAATGAACTTTATCGGAAAGATACCAAAAATTTACACAAAGTAAATTTTGATGTCCCGATTCATAATAAGAGTTTTATTTGGTCCAAAAGAATGTTTAAGAGTGAACAAAACTATATTTAATGATGTTTCAGCATCAAAAGGTGATAACTGAACCTTTAGTGAAAACTAGGGCATATACGCCTAAAATTGAATTCTTTCCGTATTTTAAGCCTCTATCCTTTATTGGATAAATGTAAAAACATTAAAAAACATATATAATCATATTTTAGTTATTTCTATCCATTCCTTCCATTACAACGGCTACATGTTAGCTACCATTTAAAATAATATTATTTTATTATTAGAGTGCAACATAAGATTCCCAAGAAACTCGTTGTTGCGTGTTGGGTACACCATCGAGCATAGCGTCCCCTTTAAAGTCATATAAATATTTTATTCACAAATATGTATATGAAAATTTCATATTATTTATTTACCTGGGGTGTTAAAATTCTCATGCTAGAGACACTAGAAGGGTACACTCTAATTTCTTAGTGGTCTCCAATCATCAAACATGTTTATTTAGTGTCGTAATCAGAAATCATGATAATTACAACCATGAGTAGCCACTTCAGTATCTCTAGAGTAGTAGATATATGCAACCAACATATATAAATCATATTTTTTTATTCTCAATCCCTCATTTCCCATTTTATGGAAAAAATTATTTTGTTTTATATGTACATCCCAAACATTATAAATACACTGTGAAATTACAATTTTCCATAAACCAAACCACTTCCCATTTTTTTCACACCAAAAAAACGTTCATATAGGTTTACCACCAATTATTAAATTCATAAATCCTCAATTGAAAAAAATATAATAAAATCACCCAATTTATAAAACAATTCCATGAACTATGACACTTTCAAATCCACCCAATAATGATTTTTATTTTCTAAATAAGCATACCAACATTTAAAAAATTCTCAGTTTATACTAAAGGTGTGAAACAATGAAAACAATATGAAACAATTAATATTTCTTATATAAAACACATTCTGGAATTTATATTCATTGAAATCCCACTTATTAGTTTCTAAAACATGAATAAAACCATTTTTATGAAAATAACAATTTAAAAAATGTATAACCAAAAACATTACAAAAAAGAATCCACTTTCATCACAATTACATTCCAAGTCACTTGAAAATTTAATTTTTCACCATGATATTGAATTAATAAACATATCTAAATACAAAAAACAATAATAAAAAAATAATATATCACTCTTAGTTGAGGGAACCACCTACCAAATGCTTGGAAGCGTCAAAATATTGGTTAAAAATTGCAATATAACCCATCACAGGACCCTTAAAAGGAATGATTGATAACTAAACATAAATATTGAACCCTAATAAATGAGAATCCACACTAAACATACCACCCAGCCTTCTGGAGAAACAAGACACCATATAAAAAGAGGAAAACCCAAGAGAGTAGGAGAAGTCGAGGAGGAGAACCACTTATTTGATTTTTTCTATGATAAATCCACAAAACAACAACCAAAGGAAGAGATATAAAGGGATAAAATATGAGGGGATAGTGGATTCTTGGGTGAGCTAGTCTGAATGGGTCATAAAGGTGAGGTCAAATAATGAGAGTATACATATGGTATATTAAAAAAATTATGACGTGGACAATCCACACAGTTTGTGTTCATAGTTTAAATAACATAGTGATAAATGTGCCCCCTTCAGTATCCAATTAGTACATGTTGTATAGTTATATCACGGAATCTACAAACCATGCACAAACCATCCATTTCAACATTATAACAAAAATGAAACATAACAACATGATTTCCTGGGAAAGGATCGTTGTTTCCCCTAACTGTGTTCCAACCATGAGCATCAATCTTTTAACACAAAAACATTCATTTTTCCACAAAACTATTTTTTGGATAACTCAAGGATATACAATAGGATAAAAATGAAAAAAGAAGTTGTCGCAGTCATAACTCTAGTGAGAAACTAAGATATCAACCAAACTATGCCAAGTTAAGAAAACACAAATCCAGGTGTCATAATTATCCCCATTATAAAGTCATTATTCCCTAATAAATTCATTCAAAGGCTTGATTCAAACATAAAATCTGATACTCCTCTAAAACCCAAGGAAATTCGTATCTAACAAAAAATAAGGAGAATAAGATAATAAAATGAAGGTAAATAGTGATTTAAAAGATTTAATTATCAAGGCCTAAATGGGTTGCGTTCTTGTCCATGGAGTGTCACAGCACCAACACTTGATCAATCAAAAGAAATGTAATTCTCACTAACGCATAATAAAACCTCTCAATCCAAGAACATTGTAATCATTACAAAACTAAACTATTATTAATACCTTAAATAAGAAAACCAACCCAAAATCCTTCTTCATGTTCCTCATAAAACATGAACAAAATATTTTACAAATATCGATTCATACAATATGATTGGGAACACTTAAAATATCCCAAAACTTACTTGAAATTAGAATTCAAAGTCAACATTTCCATATAAAACTTCTCAATTAAAAGCAACACTACACAATAAAAATTGGAGATACGAATGAGATCCTTTTCATCAAAA
This sequence comes from Viscum album, assembly GCA_963277665.1. Taxonomy (NCBI): domain Eukaryota; kingdom Viridiplantae; phylum Streptophyta; class Magnoliopsida; order Santalales; family Viscaceae; genus Viscum; species Viscum album. The sequence continues at coordinate 11,461,567 of OY728151.1, read as the reverse complement.
TACCAACTACCTAACCACTACTAAAATAAACCATAACGAGACCTGTTTTGGGTCCCCCATACCCATTTAGGAACTGAAAATCTTAAAATGATAATCTAAACTTGACTTAGGATCACATGGAACTATCTATAGAGGCCATAAAACTGGTACTAAAATGAAAATAAGTTAGATGAGGAGAAAACCAAACTAATAAATTGGATAATACCAAAACTAAGTAATGATGCTTATCTAAACAATAGAAACCATTTAAAATCCTACTTCTAAAAAGACACTCCCCTATAATTCTATAAAAAGTGAACCACCACACCTCATCACAACCAGAGAGGAACTACTCAATTCACCAGGGTTTCAATAATGAAATGTTGTCTTTACAACCATTTCCAAAAAAATCTTTAAATAGGAGGAATAACCCATAGTAGGGCTTAAATATTCCCCATTTTGGCATGGATTACACAAGCTAGTCCACAGTACCATGCAACCGTTGTTTCCTAACAAAATGCCAGCTTCACTCCAAGGCTAATGGATAGAGACCTGATGCATAATGAATTTATTACCTCATAGTCTGCAGCTAAAAATATTTGGTCACATATCCTTCTATCCACCGAAATAGGGATTCAGAAGACACAAACTCATCTTTCCAATTCACATTATATTAGAAATGAAAGATACAAGACACTCGAAAATAACGCTCCAATTTTAAAATTGTATGAATCTTAATATTCCACATGGAATACATACTTCCAAAAAAAAGTAATATGACAATATATTCACAAAATGGAAATTTAATATTAATGGAGAAAACAACAAATCAAGACACCAATGAGCTGATCCATTACATTAAAAAAATCATCCACAAATGTGGTCTGTTTTTAGTGAATTCGAACATGATGACTCCTTTTTACTAGGGCCATCAAACTAATTTCATAGAATGTTCATATTCTTTAAATAAGATAAAAAGTTTTCAAATGGAATTTCTAATTCTACGATCATCACCAATAGCTACGACCCTATGTCCATCACTATAATTCTATTCACCACTTCTAGGAAAAACCTCCAGGAATATAAGTGTAAAACTACACCATTAACAACTCAGGAAACTCATAAAAAATTGTTTTCATCCAATTATATCTGAATCCCATATTCAAATGTAATAGGATCGCCTAAACCAAAATGTATATGTGGATTCAGTTTTCTAAAATCAAGAATAAAGTCCTTATATTGATAAATAGGAGGGTTGGCCGATAGTGAACCACACATGCACATAATTACAATATCCATAAATTGTTAGGTGGGTCATATAATAGAAAACAAGGAAACAATGAACCCAATCAAACTACTATTTTGGCCAAAACATTCCCATGAAACCATGAACACACCATGTGAACAAATTCAAGGGATTCCCTAAAAAATTTTCAAAATAATTCACCATCTATTATCTCTAACACCACTCATAGTCATAATTTAAACATGAAATACCATTAAAGAACGAAGAATTCTCAAACATGTAACACCCTAAAAGTAATATTAACAAATCAAAATATGATAAAACACAAATTTACTAGTTATCAAGAAATAAAACCTCCTCATAAAATAATTTTGGAAAAGAAAAAAGGTCTGGTAGGTTCCACATTGACAAATTTTATTACATGCATCCCCAAAAATGCATATTGTCTTTAAAACTGGGAACCCAGCACCTAATCCCATCAACCATAGATATATCCATACATTTCCATGAATTTAGTTGATCATGGAAACACCATTGGTCAAAATAAAACATTTCCAAATTTCAAAATTAATCATGAAACCCACTCATTAATATTTTACAATTTCTTATCCAATTTCAAAAATTTATAAAAAAATATAAAATTTCATTTCCCACATTGATTATAAGGCCCCATCCATAACCATTACTTATTCTTGAGATATTTCATGAATACACATTGATCATATTTTCAGGTTTAGATTTTTAGATAATTGGATGATAAATCAGGCATCACATCCAACATTTAAACATGGTGATCACATAAAAAACAATATTCACTTTTTCTATCAAAGGAATCATATTTAAAATAAAACATGGATTCTTTATTGACACTTCCTCGACACTATCATCACATCAAGTACATTTCCCTTGACTTGTGAAAAACATTTCAAAAACATGGGATGAGCATAAAAAGCTCAGCAAGTTATATAAAAATACGGAAAGAAAACCTTAGTCCATGTATACATAAAAAAATGAAATCATACATTAATAATAAAAAATAATCACTTTAACATACCTCATGAAATTATAAGATTCATGAATAACCCATATAAATCATAAGACATAATGGTAATTTGAGGCATTCATAACATTCTTACATAGGGAGTATCCCTCATGGTTACATTTGGAATACCCACTATAATATATTCCCTAAATAACTTCATTGAATCCTTAGAGTTCAACCCCTTCACATTTCCCAATGCATTGGAGATATATATGGGGCTCACCCGCCCTTAGTTTATCACAAAACCACTCGTCTTCATAAACAATGCCCAAGAACCATGACATAATTGTATCACATAAAACATTCATAAAGGAAACATAATATTTACACATTTCAATCACAAGATATCAATACAAAACATTTATATAATAAAAATATTATCAAAACCATTTTCAATACCAATATAAATGAAAAGTAAAATGTGGTATTTATTTTACATTTAAAAAAAGTTTTGTCTTATAGAGGAAGCTGAAACTCAAATAATGGTCATAGCGGCGGAAAGGTCGTTGTCGCCGTATACATATGACAAAAACATTCCATTTTGTCGTTTAGTAAGACGCTTCATATAAAATGATTCCTTATAAATAAAATTAAAACTAAAAGTGTTTTATACATCGTATAAAAGGAAGTTGTTTATAAAACAAAATATGCCTCAATGAAAGGAGATTGAGACGAAGTCCCATACCTCATGTCCAAATTGACTTGATTGTTTTTTAATCTCCTAATTAATAAACTTGAGATAATTTCTACTTTCTTAATAACATTTTCAAAGTTCATTATTCCTTTTATATCACTTATTACCATGTTATGAAAACTATGTAATTATTTATGTTAATAACGGTCATTTTTTCGATCATTGGTACATGAGCCAAAAATAAAATTCTTATAATTACATGTTGTTGATGTGGTCAAAGTATCATTATATAAAGAATGATAATCATGATTTAGATATCATATATATCATATATATCCAGTTCATAAATTCATTTATAAAATTACATAACATTTAGAGTATGAAATTAAATGCACCTTTCATGGATACGGTAAGCCGTACGTACGCATGAATGCTACTTCCATTTCTATTTCATATTTGATGGAATTTAAACATAATGATACATAGTAGTATTATAATTCCAGTATTTAATCGTATATAATATCAGTAAATATATCTTTTATATGTACCACATATGGTATGAACGATTCAAATAACTTTGAGGGGGCGGTAGTCCGCACTTCCAAAAATGAAATTACCGCGTTTATCCATAATGGAAACCATAAAGGTATGAAATAATTGATAAATAAGGAAGAATAAGGGAAAAATAAACATATTATATATCATATATAAATATAGTGACATCTTAATGTCCACCTTTAAATCTGTTAAATGAATATTGAACAATCACCGTTTCATGAGGCAGTAATTCGCCATCCACAGAAACAGTATATTCTTTAACCATTAGACAGAGGTGTGGGAAGGTGTAGCTCAAATCCTACTTATAAAAACATACTAGTATATTTAATATACTAGTTTTGTTAAAAAATAAAGGAATAAAAATAGTTTAGGGTTTTGGAGAAGGAAAATAAAACAAAAAAACATTAGAGTAGACTTTACCTTTAAATTGGGTAACTTCCCTTGAATTGAACCAAGATGGTTTCCTGAAGAGCTTCCTTGCTAAGGTAAGGATTATATGATGAATATAGGTATGTTGAGAGAATAAATGAGTAGAGTTTGGCTGATTCAATGGCATGAGAGGTATCGAAAAGGTGGTAGGGGTTGGGGGCTTTTATAAGAAAGAGGAGGGGCACTCATGGAAATTCTTGAAATGTTACTTTATTTTATAATGAGTTTCGGATTTTAAAGGTCCCACATTGATATATTTCGAGGATAATGTGATAAGGGTTATAAATATACTCATTAAATAGGTTTGTTAAAAGTTTATCTCTTAGATTTTACATTATCTGTTCATTTTATTTAAATCGTTAATTAATGAGGTAATCGCTCCATCATTTTGGTGTCATAAATAAATAAATTTATTTAATGTCTACAAAATATTAACAAAATACTATGATTTAGGAATTATTTTTAGACTTAAAATGATTATATATAGTCTAAGAGAGAATTTATATAAAAAGCTAATTTTTTTTACTTAGGATTTACATACTTTTGTGATATTCTCCTTTCTTTAAAAATAAAATGATAAAGTGTCACTATCAACCAAAAGTGATTCCATGGGGTCCCTATGATTGGAACAAGGCTTACCATGAACGTCCATGAAAAAACTAGTAGAATTAAGACAAATGTTGTGGTCATTTTATATTATAATGATATTATTTTATTACCCTTAACTACCCGATTACTAATTAATCACAATTATTAAAGATAATTACCGCCATTATTATTCATAATGTCCAAAAACAAAAGAGTCTTAATTAAATAATTTGGTTCTTAAGATTAAAAATATGGAATCCATTTTACCAAAATCCAATGATAGAAATTGCAGAAATTAATTTAAAAATAATTCACGTTCTCAAAACAAATAGTTGGTTTTTTTGAAACAATATCTATGAAAAGTTTGGAACTTGCTTATGCCCAATTCCAAAGTAAAATTAATTATAATGACCAAAATTGGATTAAATGGTAAAAATATATTCTAATTACACTTTATAATCAATTATAAAGATAACTTATCCATATAATTAAATTAGATGAAAAAGCAGTTTTGAAGTAAAATGCATTATTTTTCACTATTCATTAAAAAAAAAATTGACAGAAAAATACCAAAAATTTATACAAAGTAAATTTAAATGTCCCAATCCCAAAGAATATGTTTATTTTGAAAAATAGAGCTTATAAAAGTGACAAAATATTGATTTAAAATTTCATTTCTATCAAAAGGCAGTAAAACAATCTTTTAAAAAATATTAGTGTATTCCATGATTAAGATTGGATTTTTTCTCATTTTAATACTCTAAAACACAATCTAATTCATAAGTACACAGTGATAAGAAAATCCATATTTGATTAATTACTTGTGATGTTACGTCCTTCCCCTTTAGAAAATTGTGTCCCCACATTTTATTTACTTATCAAATAAGTGGGGGTATTTATCCCTCATTGCATTTTCAGATTCCCATGTTACCTATTCAATCATGTGGTTTTTCCACAAAACCTTAAATTCATGAATCACCTTATTCCGCAACACTAGCTGCCTGTGGTCAAGAATCTGGGATGTTTGTTCCTCATAAGATAGATTATATTCCAACTGAACTACCTCTAAACTCAAAACATGAGATAGATCTGGCATGTACTTCCTTAACATTGATACATGAAAAACATTTTGTACCTAAGATAAACTCGGAGGTAAATCCACTCGATATGCAACTGATCAAACTCTCTCTAGAATTTGATATTCTCCAATGAACCTTGGACTCAACATTCATTTCTTACCAAATTGTATCACACTCTTCCATGGTGATATTTTGAGAAAAACATGATCACCTACCTCAAAAGAGAGATCCTTCCTCCTGTTGTCTGCATAACTTTTCTGCCTGCTCTGATCTATTCTCATGTGTTTCTGTATCAGCTAAAATTATTCTGCCAACTCTTTTACCAATTTTGATCCCATCAACTACCTTTCACCCACTTCATCCCAAAAATATAGAGTTCGACATCACTTCCCATATAATGCCTCAAATGTTGACATCTGTATACTGGAATTAAAATTGTTCCTCCGATGGCCCGAAGGCCTTCATTTTTTATTGATTTTTGATAATCCACCTTTCAAGGAGTGAGGTGGAACCCTCAAAAGGCCCGTAGGAATAAGTATTACATGGCCCATAGGCCTTAGAAGAATTCATTGCCCGTAGGCTTCAATAATTACATACTACCACACTAACTAATTGGAACTGTTCCTCCCCAGCATCTTCACCGTGAAATCATCTCTCCACATTCGCATGGTTGTTCTGCTAGAAATTCCCGTGCATGCACAGGCTTGTCCTGATGGAAGGTTCCATAGCCTCTCATTCTTGCAATCCATTTAGCTTTTGTTGTGGTGAAATATCCTTTCTCGTCCTCCTTATAGATCTTCTTCCTTGTAGGTTGTCTGGTTTGCATCTACACTAAGGTGGCCTAAAGGCCTTGAGGTGGCCCAAAGGCCTTACTGACCCGAAGTCCTGGGTGGCCCGAAGGCCTTACAGGACTCAGGGACCAAATCAGTGGCTCGAAGGCCTAAACAGGGACAAATTTCCGATTGATACAGTGCCAAACAATGCCTGCTACAATTCCAGCTCCGACAACTTCTACAGTACTGCACATTTCCTGCTACAGTAACTGTTATTATAAGAAAACTCCACCAAAAAATGATGTTGGTCCCAAATACCCTGATAATCCCTCAAACAAGCACATAGCATATCCTCTAACATCTGAATTGTTCGTTATGAATGCCCATCTGATTGAGGATGAAAAGCTATAATAAAATTTAATTCAGTACCCAATGATTTCTGATGGCCATTCTAAAAGTTAGAAATAATCTAGGGATCATGATCAGATACAATGGAGAGGGGAACTCCATGTAACCTGACTATCTCATTAACATACAAACGAGAAAGTTGATCCAGGGATAATGTATCTCATATAGAAAAGAAATGAGAATATTTAGTAAAGTGGTCAATAATAACCCAAATTTCATTGTTAACATGAGGTGTCTTCGGCAATCCCACAACGAAGTCCATGGATATATTCTTCCACTTCCACTCTGGCACTGGTAAAGGCTGCTACATCCCTTTCAATAGCTGTCGCTCTGCTTTAACATGTTTACTTGTCGAACACTTCACAGTAAAATTACAAATATCTCTTTTCTTTCCGTCCCACAAGTAATACTCTTGAAGATCTCTATACTTCATAGTACTGCCAGGATTAACTGAAAATGGAGAACTATGAGCTTCACAGAACAACTCTCTCTTCAACTGTGAATCGCAAGGCACACACAATCTCTTCCCAAATCTCAATAAACAATCATTATCAATGTTGAATTCAGGAAACTAACCCTTCTAAACCAGCTCTACCTTTTTCTGCAACTGACTATCTTGCTTATGTGCTTGCAAAATTCTATATGATATAGAAGATTTCGCTGATACCAGAATCAAAATAGAAGAACGTCTCGCACCAACAACGTCTATGGAAATGTTCATCAAATCCTTAACCAAAGGATAACATTCCAAACACAACATTGTTAATGAAGCATTACTTTTTCGACTCAAAGCATGAGCCACTATATTTTCGTTTCCTGGATGGTAATTAATTGTACAATCATAATCCATGATTAATTATAGCCATCTCCTCTGTCTCATGTTCAATTTTTTCTGAGTGAATATATACTTTAAAATTTTGTGATCGGTATATATTTCACACTTTACTCCATACAAATGATGCCTCCAAATTTTTAAAGCGAAAACACCAGCAGCTAATTCCAAATCATTTGTAGGGTAATTATCCTCATGAGTTTTCGACTGACGTGAAGCATAAGAAATTACCTAATAATTCTGCATTAGGACGCAACCAAGTCCTTTCAATGAAGTATCACTGTAGATAACAAACTCCCCATTCCTGGATGGTAGTTCCAAAAATGGAGCAATCACCAATCTTCTTTTCATTTCTTAAAAACAATCATCACATTATTTTGTCTGGATAAACTTAACACCCTTCCGAGTTAGCTCAATCATTGGACTAGATAACCATGAATTTTTTTTAACAAACCTTCGGTAATAGCCTACCAAACCAAGAAAACTAAAAATATCGGTTACATTTGTGGGTCTTGGATATTCTTTAGCAACCTTTATTTTTGAAGGATCAATAGTTATCCCATCATTGGAAACAATGTGACCAAGGAAAGAAATTTATTGCCACCAAAACTCACACATGTTAAAATTACCATACAATTTGTTTTCTTTTAAGGTTTGCAAAATTACTCTTAAATAAATTTTATGCTCCTATTTACTTTTAGAAAACACCAAAATATAATCAATGAAAACAACCACAAACTTTTCCAAGAACTCATGGAAAATAATATTCATAAGGTCCATGAATACATAAAGTGCATTGGTTATCCCAAAAGTCATAACTACAAATTCATAATGGCCATATCTTGTATGAAATGCGGTCTTCGGAATATATTCTTCCTTTACCTTCAACTGATGGTACCCCGATATCAGGTCAATATTTGAAAAATACTGAGCTCCCTGTAGCTGATAAAAAAAATCATTGATATGAGGCAAAGGATATTTGTTCTTAACAATGATGTTGTTCAAGGCACTATAATCAATGCAATGTCTCATAGAACCATATTTATTTTTAACAAATAAGATAGGAGAACATTGTAGTGATGTGCTATGTCGAATGAAACCTTTTTCTAATAAATCTTAAAATTTCTCCTTAAACTCTAAAAGATCAATTTTAGCCATTCCATAAGGGGGTTTTGAAATTGGCTTAGCATCAGGAACTAATTCAACACTAGATTAAACATCCCAATCTAGTATTATTCCAGGCAACTCATCAGGAAAAACATCAGGATACTCATTTACCACTGGCACATCATTAATCTGGATAGTTACTTTGTTTTCAACAATATGTGCAAGGTAACATTCATTTCCATATTTTTCGAGTTTCTCAGCCTCTTGATATGTTATCAACAGTAAGGGTTAATTCTTGTACACAAATTAATAGTCCTCCTGAAAATAAACTTCTTTTTCTCTACAGGCATTCTTAGTATGGTAAACAGAGAGCCAATCCATACCCAGGATAACATCAAACTCTACTAGATGTAAAACAAAAATGTTTTCAAGTATGTTCTTTCCACGGAAAAGGATATGAAGATTCTTATAAATTCTCTTTGCCTCAAAATTTCTCCTAGGTGTTTTTACCCCATGTTCTGGATTCATTTTATGAGATGGTATTCCCAATTTACTATAAAATTTTTCAGATATGAAAGAATGTGTAGACCCTGAATCAAACAACACACTGGCATAATCTAAAAAAACAAAGTACCTAATACCACATTATTGGATGTCCCAACATCTACAGAAGTAAATTCAAAGGATTTCACCACCCCTTTCTACTTGTAGTCTGACTGCTTCCCATCACTCGAGATCTTTGTTAGACACTCATTTTCATAATGACTGATCTCATTTCACATGAAGCACTTCACTAATTATAAATAAAATTTGGTCTCACCATCACCCTGATCTTTTCCTGTGTAATCACGAGCCTTATGTCCCATCTTACCACATCTGTAACACTTTACATATTTAAAAATACATTCCCTAGCATGATTTTTACCACATTTATCTCAAACTAAAAACTTAGTTTTCTTACCCTCAGATCTTTTTGAAGAATTATTCCCTTTCTCCTGCCACCTCAGTCTCTTCTTCTGTTGGTTGTTATAGAACACTTGATAATCAGAAAACTCCATTTCCACCTTCTTAGAAAATAGAACAAGCTTTTTAAAACTTTTTAACTCATGAAAAGCTAATGCCATTCGATATTTTGGCATTAATTTTGAGAAAAAAAGATTTATTTTACTATCATGGTCTCAGATAAAATTTGAATCATACCTTCCCAATCGAGTGAACCTTTCATTATAAACATCCATTGAGTCGTCCTCTTGCATCAATTAAAATAAATTTTTTTCCATCCTAAGTCAAACAACCTTAGGAAAATATTTCTCGAAAAACATACCATTTAATTCATCCCAGTCAAGAGCATCAATCTCATCGGTGTCCCTGATATTTTTAACCATCAACCACCACTAATATGCTTCACCCTCCAAACCGTAAATACCAAGACTAACCTTTTGATTGTCTGAACACCCCATGACATCGAAAATCTTCTCAAGTTCTTTAATCCACCCTTCAGCTAACACGGGGTCAGATGATCCTCTGAATGATGGGGGATTTTTCCTTATGAAATGTTCCACCACTGACATTTTCCTTTGCGGTTGACCTGGCTGATCTCGTGCCTGGATACCACCACCATTTATCACTTGATTCAACTATGCCATTACTACAAAAAACTGTTCCGTTCCAATTCCAACCATCTCAGGATTCTGATTTGGAAGGTAATTTCCTTTGGTATACCTTCCTAGCACTGCATCCCTATATCCTCAGTGAAAAAACAATATGAACAAACATGTCTTAGATGAAGAAATATGATAATCTTCAAATGCTATATCATTTTCAATTTGACCATAAAAAATATTTTTGGATAATCATTTAATAGAATTCTAACTCCTAATGTTATCTATACCGACCTCTGATACCCACTATAAGGCCCCCACCTTAAACATTAATTAATATTGAGATATTTCAAGAATACACATTGAAGATCTTTTTAGGTTTAGAGTTTTAGAGAATTAGATCATAAGTCATGCATTACATCCCACATTTAAACAAGGTGGTTACATCAAAGAAAATATTCACACATCCCATCAAAGGAAAAAAATTTAAAACAAAACATGGATTCTTTATTGACACATCCTTAACACTATCATCACATCAAGTGCATTTCCCTTGAGTTGTGAAAAACATTTCAAAAACATCGGATGAGCATAAAAAGTTCAGTAAGGGATATAAAAACACAGAAACAAAACCTTAATCCATGTTTACATAAGATTCAATGAAATAATAATTTACTCTTAAAACATAAGCACTTAAACATTCCTCATGAAATCATAATATTCATGAATAACCCATAGAAATCACAAGAAAAAAGGTATCTTGAGGCATTCATAACATTCTTAGGTAGGGAGTAACCCTCATGGTTATGTTTGGAATACCCATCATAGTATATTCCATAAATCTCTTCGGAGAAACCTTAGTGTTTAACCCCTTCATATTACCCAATGCATTGGAGAGAAATATCAGGATCACCCGCCCTTAGTTTATCATGGAACCACCCATCTTCATAATCAATGCACAACAACCATAACATAATAGTATCACATAAAACATGCATAATGGAAACATCACATATCCAAATTTCAATCACAAGATATTAATACAATACGTTGATATAATAAAAACATTATCAAAACCATTTTCCATACCAAAATAAAAGAAAATTAAAACATTGTATTTATTTTTCATTTAAAAAAAGTTATGGCTTGTATAGGTAGCCGAAACTCAAATAATGGTCACGACGGTGGAGAATTCGTTGTCGCCGTATACATACGACAAAAACATTTCATTTTGTCATTTAGTAAAATTCATCATATAAAATGATTCCTTTTGAATAAAAGTAAAAGTAAAAGGTTTTTATACACCGTATAAAAGGATGTTGTGTATAAAACAATCTATGATTCAATGAATGGAGATTGAGACGAAGTCCCATAACTCGTGTCTGACATGACTTGATCGTTCTTTAATATCCTGAATGATAAAATAGAGTTAATTTCTACTTTCTTAAGAACATTTTCCATGTTCATTATTCTTTTTATATCACTTATTACCATGTTATGAACACTATGTAATTATTTATGTTAATAACAGTCGTTTTAGTCGATCTTTGGTACATAAGCCAAAAATGGACTTCTGATAATTACATGTTGTTCATGTGGTCAAAGGGTCATTATATCCATAATTATATTCATCATGTATATACCATATATATCATATATAACCAGTATATACATGCATTTATAATATTACCTAATATTTAGATGTAATAAATGAAATGCACCGTACATGGAGACGGTAAGCCGTACGTAAGCATGCATGCTACATCCGTTTCTATTTCATTTTTAATGGAATTAAAACATAATTATAAAAAGTAGAATTATAATTACAGTATGGTATCATATATAATATCATAAAATCTATCCTTTATACTTACCACATATGTTATGAACGATTCAATACACTTTGAGGGGGTCGTAGTCCGCACTTCCCAAAATGAAATTATCACGTTTATCCATAATGGAAACCATAAAGGTATGCCATAAATGAAAAATACAGAAGCATAAGAAAAACATAAACATATAATATATCATATATAAATATATTTACATATTAATGGCCTCATATAACGTTGTTTAATGAATATTCAACAATCATAGTTTCGTGAGGTAGTAATTAGCCATCCACAGAAACAGTATGTTCTGTAACCATTAGACGGAGGTGTGTGTAGGTGTAGCTTTAATAATTCTTATAAAAACATACTAGTATATTTAAGATACTGTTTTTGTTAAAAAATAAAAGAATAAAAATAGTTTAGGGGGTTGTAGAAGCAAAATAAAACAAAAGAACATTACAGAAGACTTTACCATTAAATCTGGTAAGTCCCCATGGATTGAAACAAAATGGTTTATTGAAGAGCTTCCATCCTAAGGTAAGGCTTCTATGATGAAGAGAGGGATGTGGAGAGATTAAATTATTAGAGTTTGTCTAAGCCAATGGATTTATTGTTGTGGGTAAGGTGGTAGAGGTGGGGGCCTTTTATAAGTGAAAGGAGGGGCACTCTTGGAAATTATTGAAATATTACTTTATATTAAAATGAGTTTCTGATTTTAAAGGTGATAAATTGATATATTTCGAGGTTAAGGTGATAAGGATTAGAAATATAATCATTAAATTGGTTTTTGACAAGTGAATATATTATATTTTACATTATATGTTCATTTTATTTAAATTGTTCATTAATGAGGCAATTGCTGCATCATCAAGGTGTCATAAATAAATAAATTTATTTAATGTATAAAAAATATAAAAAAACTATGATATAGGAAATATTTTTAGATTTTAAAAGATTATTTATAGTCTAAGATCGAAATTACATAGACAAAACTTAAATTTTTTTACTTAGGAGTTACATACTTTTGTGATATTCTTCATTCTTTAAAAATAAAATGATAAAGTGTCACTATCACCCAAAAGTGATTCCATGGGGCCCCTATGCTTGGAACAAGGAATCCCATGGTCGGCCATGACACAACCAAAATAATTAGGACACATTTTGGGGTCATTTTTTATTGTCATGGTATTATTCTATTACCTTTAACTACCTGATTACTAATTAATCACAATTAGTAATGATAATTACTAGTGTTACTATTCATAATGTCCAAAAACAAGAGTCATAATTACATAATTTGGAACTTATGATTCCAAATATGGTATAAATTTTACCAAATTACAAACACAGAAATTGCAGTAATTAATTTAAAAATTATTCCCATTGTCAAAACAATTTGCGGTTTTTTAAACAATATCTATGAAAAGTTTGGCGCTTTTTTTTGCCCAATTCAAAAGTAAAATTAATTATAATTTCCACCATTGGATTAAATGGTAAAAATGAATTATAATTAAACTTTAAACCCAATTATAAATATAATCTAACCATATAATTAAATTAGATCAAAAAGAAATTTTGAAGTAAAATGCAGCAATTTTCACTATTCATTAAAAATGAACACTTTCAGAAAAATACCAAAAATTTATCCAAAGTAAATTTCAATGTACCAATACTAAATAATAATTTTATTTTAACAATTAGTGCTTATAAAATTGTCAAAAGTTTTATTAAAAAATGGATTTCCATCAAAAGGCAGTAAAACAATCGTTTAAAAAATATTAGTGTATTCCATGCTTAAGATTGGATTTATTCTCATTTTAAGCCTCTAAAACACTATCTAATTCATAAATAGACATAGATAAGAAAATCCACAATTCATTACTTACATGGGATGTTACATTGATATTCCCATTTTACCCAAAATATCATTCAATAAAAAATAAATTTCTCTAATGTATTTCTCAATGTTAATTCTGAAAACTCTATATTCCCATTTCCAAAAATCATATCATTACCACAGAAAATCTAATTTTTCACTCTTCCAAAATTGATTTTTTCAGATTATTTTTCAGAATAAAGAAGAAGCCGAATAAAATCAGAATAAAAAAAATAATATCGGTGGGAAAATGGTCATATGGGTGGAGGCTAAACACTAATCCCACAACTATCACAAAGTGTATTAATGAACCATTCCCCTAGTTTCACATGGCATGCTAGTCCCTACGTGCTCATTGAGAACTTTAGTCCAACTCTATTTCCATTTAAACAAACAAAACAACCATAAATAAAAAAAGAAATAGAAAAAAAATCCTAGGGTAACTATTGTCTGGTACCATGTTATGGTGGCCGTGAAACCTACATTCAAGTAGAAGATCTTTTCATGAAATTCCATGCCCCAGTCTATCCCAAAACTTCCCTAAACGAAATGACCCGAAAATAGAAGTATTTTTCACTCCTACCATGTTTTCACTAACCAAGGATTTGTTCCATCCAACACATCACATTAAATAGCTTATTTTTTTGGAACAATTGGAATTTCCCATCCCTAGGGGATTTCCACAAATGCTTGGGTTTCATCATAATAAATTGGGAATAATTTTACATGATTTGATAAACCAGAATAACCAATGATAGGAAACATGAAATACCCAATAAAGAATTATTAAATGGTAAAAAACCATATAGTATAAATTTTTTAAATCATTAAAAATACTAGAATACTACACGAAAAGGAAAACAAAAAACCTCCATAAGAACATCAGGATACATGAGGGGCATCACCCTCGAAATACCACCCCCAGCACCTACAATATATAACACTAGAAACCTAATCCACAAATATCATTACGAAATGGATTTCCATTACATAGGTCATACAAAACGAAGTCTATAGACACCAAAAAATTGTGTGTTGGGTTTTATACATAACCCTATGATATTTGAAAAAAAGGAATGATACCATGATAAAAGAATAATTGAATTATTTTAATAATCATTTTTACAATAGCCTTTGAATAATTAAGAAGAACTTTTTTTATGAAAATTAACTTTTATGGGAATAAATTAAAGGAAAATAATTTCTTAGTATAAATTAATAAATGTAATATTTAATCTACACATTGTCCATAATATAGTAATTGATGTAACCACATTATATAAGCCAAATGTTACAAGTGTGCACCATTAGTAAATCCCTAGCGAAATCTAGCTCCAGTGCAACACAAGAACCTGATTCCTTGAGGAAAGGTTATACAGTAACCTCTTACCTTAGATTTTATGTTCACAAACCACATGGAGGGGTCACTCCATTACCCATGTGCCCCCCTGTCATCACACGTGTTTAGTTAGTGATTTTTTTTCATTCCGAACAAATTAGATGATGACGAGAAACATCCATATAATATGTGTATATGATCTAGTAAGCCCACCTATATATCTTATATTCTCTTCTTCTAAATTCATAACTTGACATTTCACATAAATACCCTTTTTTATATACATGTTCCAAGAATTATTAATTCAAACGAAATTCTCTATTTTCTATAAACCAATTAACATTCTCATTTACACATACCAAAACCACATTCAAATACACATACAACCACTTATTTTATTCATAAATCCCTATTTGAAAAAAACCACGAGAATATAACACAATTTAATAGCCAATTTCATATTCTAAGACACATTCAAATCCCCAAAATAACCAAATACATTTTTAAAACATGATTCCCCTCATTTTAAAAAAAATAAATTAATACTAAAGGTTCACAAAATGAAAAATAATACAAAAGAATCATATTTAGTCAATAAATATCATTAAAATCATTAAATCCCTTTGAAATCCAATTTATATGTTTCTACAACAACCACATAAGCATTTTTACGAAAAATATCACAATTAAAAATGAACAACATAACCTTTCCCTTTATAAAATCCACTTTCATCATAATTTAATATAAAAATAGTTCAAAAATATATTTCTCACTATATAATTGAATTATTAAACATGTCTTAATACACAGTCAATCATAAAAGATCATGTAATAATGTTATGGATTGGAATCACCTACCACAATGTTGGAAGAATCATGAAATTGGTTCGAAACCACAATACAACAACCACCAGATCCTAAAATGTCTTGATAAACAATAAGAAAATCATTTTCGGACCCTAAAGAGTAAGATTCAATGATAAATAAAATACCCAATGAAAATGATATACATAAACCCTAAGAAGAAGTGGAAGAACACTAGAGAATAATAGAAGTCATGTATGGGATCCACATACTAGATTTTCCCTGAAAAAATATCCACTAAATCCACCCAAGGAGAGCGGTAGAAGAGAGCCCAACTGAGGAGATGAAGGAAACTAGGTCTAAGGAGGCTGAATGGGTTGAGAAAGGGTGTTTGGAGTAAAATTCTGACATGAAACATCTTCTACTTTAAAATTTATATATCACATGAAATTGTCAGAAAGTTTTCCCACACGGTTTTCCAACCTTTGTGGAAGCCATGCCCCCTTCATTGTTCATGTAATACAAGCCACACAATTATCTTTTAATGTCTTCAAATAATGTGAAATTTTTAGTTTCACATTTTTTACAAAATGAACCTTTTCCATACTGTTTCATGATAAATCTACCCAATTTCTCCAAACAATGCGACAACCATGTGAATCATGTGTTTAACTTCAAACAGTAATTTTTCGTATAAAAGATCTAATTAAATCTCTGGGATATATACTAGGATTAATATGATAAGAGAAATACCTAGAAATTCAAACTCTTCAAACACAAAACTCAAGATAGAAATAGTGATCCATGAAAAACTATGTCAAATAACAAAGTAAGAAATCTTGGTGTGAATATTGTCAAAATTTAAAAAAAAAATTCAAACATATAATATTTAGTAAATTTTTTTAGTGAATTAGATTTTTTTTATTGTATATCTCATAGATTCAGATCTATTTCAATGGATAATTATTATTATACTATTGGTTCTATCAGAACTCTCTGATTAATGGGGTTATTAATAATGCTTTCTGAGCTAAAAGGATACACTGGTGTTTATTCAATTCCCAAATAAAGGTTCATGGTAGGATAGACCATGCATGAAGCTGATATATAGATGGTTAATGAAATCTTAACATGTGGTAAATTTCTAGGTGGGTTTTAACGACATAGGATTTATATGATTATGATTAATCCACACATTTATGACATTATATATAATATGTTCTTATCATTATGACATGATGTCATTAATCATGATTACTTAATAGTTTTTTTACTTATGCCTTTTGAATATTCAAATCCCTATTCTATGACTTTTATTTATGAATTTTAATTAAATAATTTATAACATTATTCTCATATTATATTATCATTATAATAATGTTGGACATTATTATGGTCATTAAATAATATTATAATTATTAATTTATATTGATCATCTTATCTCACACATTCTAATGTTTCCTTTCCCAAGGTTGTGATAAAATTATTTAAGATTATTATTTCTCTGATGTGATTAATGTTAAAAGAAAAATGTGAGGTATTCTAATTATTTTCAATGAAATAAGATGATTATATATATTGTCCCAATATTTATTTAAACATAGATGTTCTTAGATATCTACTATTGTGATATATATTCAATACTCAACTAAAAATGATGTATTATTTATTTTTTTACTATATTGTTAATCTATGAAACCACATTATATGAAAACATAATATATAAAAAACTAATATCAAACACAAAAAAAATCATCAACACACAATTCAATGAACCTCTTCCAAAAAACTCTAGGCCAATGTTATCACACAAACACCACGTTCTACAAGTCCCAATCCATTATAGAAAACAATAATTAAAAATTAACTATAGTTAATATAACCTTAGATGGATGAAAACATATAATATATTGGGAGATAAAATAAAAATACAAACCAAGAACTTCCAACTAATAAAAAATATAGGCAACCCCAAAACGAAATGACCCACATAAACCACCACCAAAATACACATGCCCTCCAATTCATCAGAGAACTCAAACAACAATAAAACAGACCAAATATGGGGTCCTGTATATTTTTTCATGTGAAAATAATATATGTAATAAAATAATAGATGGAAACATCTATAACATAATGTGATTTTATGATATATCTCTCCATAAATAATATTTATGTCACAGAAATCCAATTTTACATGAAACACCATAATTAAATGACTTATGATACAACAATTTTTATATAAATGTGATTTTTATATCATATTAATTAAATTTAAATGTATTTATTGAAATAAATATATTATTAATGTTATCGTAGTGGTTTCATACAAGGAAAATACCTTAATTAATGAATAATAATCATTACCCAAATTCCAATAGTCATTTTATTCTTTAAAAATATATTTCATGAAAAATCATTATGATTTCTTTTTGTGTTGTGATATTATAAATAATTTATAAAACATTTATATTTTTTATAAAATTTATATCATTTTTTAAATATGTATATCAATATTATCATAATGTTCCTTTTTGGGATTTTTCAGAAACATTGATTTTTCTATAAATACTGTAAAATATTTATATTTTTATCAAACTCCTTAATTTTCATTAATATCATCACAAAAGGATTTGTATTTGATACTATTTTAACATAATTCCTTTTTATATTGAAATAATAATATTAATTATGATAGAATAATCATTATAATTGACTTCATTACATTAACATTCATGGGAAGAATATTATTTTTTCTAATTTTTTCCCTTTTTATTGGGAAATTATAATAAAATTATTTTATGGAAACTATAAAAATTGAATCCATTCAAATGTATTCAATATTTGGAATCAGTATAATTAATATAATGTAATAGGTTCAATATAATTTTTTTTATTCTTACTGAAACACCATGAGATTATAAAATGAATAAAAATTTAGTTGATAGTGTACATGACCAGAAGCACAATGATTTTTTGAGAATATAAAAATCTCATGATTTATTATATATTTATTTTTAATTAAATTCGATCTATTTTATAGCATGTGGAGAAAAACACCCTGATTTGATATGTATGGTAATATAGTATATATTTATAACTTAATTATTAAATTAGTGGGTTCTAATAATTCCATATAAATTATGAAAAATATATGGTTAAAAAATTTATAAACCAAATCACTGGTTATTAATTTATTAGCAGTAAAATATGTATCCTTTGATAGAGTATGAAATTTTTATTAAAACTATATTTTTATAAAATTTTGTTTATTTCCCATGTGCACACATATTCTAAAATTAAATAATTTCTAATTTCTAATTTTTTTTTGAATAAAATTCTTTTCTTGATAATAATAGGCCTAATTTCATAATTTTGAATTTTTAAGAAATTTCAAAAGGATTAATTGTTCGACGAAAAGTGATAATTAATATTTTTTGAATATTAATTATCATTTAAATTATTTAATAAGTTTTATTTTAATTATTAAAATGGTTCTAATGTAAAAATAGTTCAATAATACTATAATTTCAGAAATTTAGGCCATTTTAATCCATTGCATATAAATTTTTTTGATAAATTTTGGTAATACATTTAAATATTTATCTTTGGAAGAATATTTTTTTATGATTCATTATGTTTAATAATAAAATGAAATCATAATATTGGGTGAGTTGTTTTTATATATATAGATTTCATATTTCTAATCTTGATAATATATAGTTTCTAATATGTGAAACATTTTTTTACTAATATAATTTATAAAATTATTAAAAATATATCACGGTAAAGGTTAAAACCACCTTACCTAGTGTAAATCATAGAATTTTATGGTACAAGATGACCTAATACATTTTCAAAATTCATCTAATGGCCTTATTTATTCATTAAAACGTCAAATGTTTGTGATGGATACTTTTTATTAAGGCTTCCTCATGATAAAGATATTCGTGTCATTTTTAATTTTTAAATGTTCCAAGTGGGTCCTTTCCACCACTTATAAATTTTAACCCAATATCCTCTCCACTTCACAAATCAAAAATTCTATGTATTGGATAATTTCTGTTAAAATATATTTATTTCATCCCTAACCAAATCCTAGAGTTATTAGTATGATTATTAATCCCTCTCAAGAAGTAATTTTCTATTAAACTGAAGTTCCACTCCAATGAATCCACATAATTATTAAAGATTGGTATTTGATTTATTTCGTCTTAAAAAAACAATAAAATAACATTCATATATGATAATATAATAAATACATAATAACCAATAAACCAATATTTTATTATTTTAATGGCATAAAATAGTTTTATCTTCACGTCAATCAAATTATAAATGGATCATTTATTGTTTCGATGATGAAGAACCGCCTCGGGATGAAATAAATTATTTTTTTCAAAAACATACATTAATTGATAGATATAATAATATATTGAAAATATTTAACTAAAATTGCAGAAATTTTTTAACTGCTATATTTTTTATATCCCAAATACTTTATTACTTTCTATTCTGCGGGGGGTATGACAATGTCACTAATGTGCATGGCGGACGACCACCTCCTAGTGCGAGGTTATTATTTATTTACAAATGATTTTAATTGATGTTGGTAAGGATAATTAAAATTAATATATCTTATTATAAATAACTGAACGTAATTATTTAAATAAAATTTTATATATAACTTCTTACCTTTTGATCGATTAGAAAGTAATAATGCATCTTTTGTATATGCGTGGACTATCACATCCACATAGGGACATGAGAAGTAATTCATTTTATTTTTTACATTGATTGTGATAAGGATATAATTTAGTAATATTAATTATAAATATTACATAATTATAATTTTGGATTGTTTATTTAATATATATTTTCCATTATATAAATTATTCATGAAAAATGGAAATTATGATTATGTGTTCATAAAACCTATCATGTCTGGGAATCCCATGATCCACATTATATCTCAATCTAATATAAAATATTCTAAATACATATATTATGAATATATATTATAATTATATCATTTTTAATATTCATTAAATGATGTAATGATTATCTATAAAAAGTTACTAAAATTTATGAACTAAAAGATAAATGAAATATGAAGCATGTATCACAAATAACCGTGCTTTTCAGAAATAATTGATAATAAATATGTTATAAAATACTATAATTAAATCATATATCATATAAAACATAAATTTTTTGTTAATTAATATATATATACTAAAATAATTTTTAATATACTAGAGGTTTTCAAAAATATGAAGGAAATACTACATGAGGTAAGGGTTCGTCATTTCATGTTTACATCCATGAAATGAATTCCATATTAATAACACAATTATTTTGATTATATCACTCCCATTTTATATATTGTATAAAAAATAACATAATATTAATATAATTTAATTTTATATTAAATGTTATTTTTTTCATGGGGATAATGATTTAAATGTTTCCAAATTGATAATGGATTATTTTACAATCTCATCATTTGTCTGTGTTTTTTATTAAATTTATCATGATGAAGTAAGAGAATATATTTCTCCAGAAAATCATGAAAATTATTCTAATTTTTTTATTCATTATTTTTTCATGTAATTTAAATTAAATTCCTAAATAATTTCACTAAAATTCTAGAGAAAATTATTTTTTTAAAATCCATATTTATTTAAATATTTAGTTGAATAAAATTATTCCTCTAAAACAATTTTTTCTAAAAATGTTTTCAATTTTTTTTAAAATGTAAAAAAATTATTTTTTAATGATTTATTCCCACATATTTATATTTTAAAAAATAATATCAATGAATTATTTATCTCAATTCCAAAATATGACTTGTTTCGATTTTATAAAAAAAATTCAAATGAACATATCTTTGAATTTGCGTGGAATATATACAATTTCACACCATCATGACCTCTCAATTATTAAAACAATGCATTATATGTTTTGATGGTTATATTATATGAAAAAATAATATTTTTAGTTTTAATATATGTTTTTGAAAAATGAAAAAGTTATTATTCTCAGTGAATTTTTAGTGAAAATTTTATGATATTTCTATTCATCTAGTGAACAAACATGATTTTAACTTATTCTTTATTGTCTATATGTGGTAAGGATAGCATACTAATTATATTTCTAGTTTTTTTTATGATTTTTATGAAAAATGAATTTGTTGAAATTCTCTTTCATAAATATTTTTTTGGACATTCAATTTCACATCAAATATTAAATATCATGTTTTCATGAGAGAGTATATTTATCCTAAAAATCCATATTATTATTCATGGATATAATTATTACATTAATAATATATCATTTCAATAAAATTTGATTTGCAT
The DNA here is from genome assembly GCA_963277665.1 of Viscum album. Classification (NCBI taxonomy): domain Eukaryota; kingdom Viridiplantae; phylum Streptophyta; class Magnoliopsida; order Santalales; family Viscaceae; genus Viscum; species Viscum album. The sequence goes on along the minus strand of OY728151.1, from coordinate 11,439,080 downwards.
TGAATAATATATGATTTACTGGGGACATTATTCTTAATCTTTATTTCGTAGTCAATATGTAAATTATTTGATAGGGAATATTTTTAAGAATATTTCAATCATTTTATATATAAGGAATGAATGAAAATATAGATACAGGTGGTACGATGATCTATATAACTGCATTATGTAATTGTAGGATCATGATACAATAATTTGGATATGATTATTTTATTTTATTTTTCTATGTTCTAACGATAAATCAATTATAAAATATCTTTTTAAGGTTCTTTATTGTAGAGGTTTCATGATTCATGAGATTATAAAATACATAACTATGAATTTACACCATTAAGAATACATATATAATTATACATGACCTTTTTAGATTGATATTATCTTTGGATTCATTTAGTTATATGGTTATGGATAAAATGTAATGTTCTTTTAATTAAATATTTTTCCATATTGATTATATCTAATCAAACCATGATAGTCATGTTAATGTTCAAATGGATTGTGTGATAAAAAATTTAACATCCCGTAGAGATTATTCCTTATTGATAACTCTTTTATTACATTGGATAGTTTCCACTATATGTAATCCTTAATTTGAAATTTCTATCACTATTATTTCCGAATTCTAATTAATCATGGTAGTTTACTATGAATAATTTGAAAATATATTCTACAGTGACAAAAAATAATATTAAAAAAAATTAGTTTTTAATTTTTGTATTCAAGTGTAATACATGAATAGTTTATGTATCTAGTCTACTAAGATTAATAAACTGTTAGGATATTCAATAATTGATTCCTTGTATATTATGACAATGTAATAAAATATGCAACAGATTCATGATACATGGAGTAGGGCCTTTACAGTTTTTATAAGTGTAAGTTTATTAGAAACATTATGTACTACATTTATTAAAACACAAATTAAGGAACATAACCCTATGATATAAATTGATTATATGAATATAATAACATTCAAATGTTTTTTCAATGTATATATTATGTTGTTTTCCTAAAAATACATTCATTTCCATCATACTAGATGTTGACATAGTACTGAAATAGATATACATAGGTTTGATTACATCAATAAAATTCAGGTCAAGTGTGACAAGATTGTTACATAGTTCACGACAATGAATCCTATATATCACATAATTTCACATTCTGTATTGATATGATTTACATAATTAAAATTTTCATTATATACATTTCAAATGGATTTGAATATATAATAAAAATGAATGACATAGGTTAAACATATGGTTTCGTAGATTGAAATGAATTTGTCTTGATTTAGACATCATATAAATGATTATATTGTTTTCCCACGGAGATAATTTTTTCTCACACTATGATTTTTTAAGTCACTATATATAATAGGAAGAAATAATGATTAATGTTAACATGAATGACATAGTGGTGAATTTGAATGACCAAATCAGATGATTATAAGAGTTCAAGTTATCATTAATTTTCATAATATGTTAACCCAAAATATGATTAAAATTTAATACCTCAACCAAAACCCAAACTCACCAAGAAAGATAATGATATAGTTATTTAATATAACATGTGTTGGAGACAATGGAGTATAAAAATCACAATTTCATTCTTGTATTAATTATGGAAAGAGGTCCCTATTATGTTCTCTTAGAGTAATTGTAAATTTTTTTCCTTTGTTGAAATAAAGGGGATAATGTCATGAATTTATGAGTAAATTTGAAAAGTAAGAATGAAGGAAACGAATTTCATTATAAGGATCAAATTATAATTAATTTTCATCAATGTGGTGAACCATTGAATTATCTGAGTTAATTACCTTTCCTAAAGGACAAACCTTAGAAGAAATAAGGTCTTTATTACAAACAAAAAAATTAATTATTTATTTACTCATGTCAATAATTAAATTATTAACATATTTTATAATAAGGTTATATTATTTATACCAATAATAAATCATTTCGGGATTGTGTTAAATTTAAGAATAATATATATCATCATTTACATAATTGTTATCGATACCATTATTAGTTTATGATTTTATATTTGAACATATGTTCATAATCTTAATCACCAATTTTTAGTAATAAATTTATAGGAAATTTACACGATTAACTAATATTTTTGAAAAAAAATTATGGTAATATAACAAACTGGTCTAGTTTTTAAATTAATTATTTGAGTAAAAATTCCATTATTTTTTATTTATTATGATAAATATTATCTGTAACCGTTGATGTTTATATTATATTTTATGTTTTATTAATTACGGGACATCTGGTTTAGGGAATGTTATATAAATTATATTAATATAGTTTTGGAAAATGAAAAACCTCATGATGGGTGAAACATATTGAACATGGAGAATGAAACAGATAATGAATCCTCAACAAAAAGAATATCTTGTTTTATCACCTACCAATGTTCTATGTTATGTATATTTTAATTTGTTATAATTCTAACATAAATGACTTGATGTATAAATATTAATGATGAAATAGTTGTATAAATGTTGAGGATTGGAGATTAATGTTTTAAATTGTATAACCTATTCTTAGAATATTTTATTTTTTAAATGTTTTAAAATATTATGAAAGTCACATAACTATTTAATGAATATTACAATCAATTATGAGTTAATTTTAGTGGTTCAGTTATAAAATTTTAATTTTTTATTCATTTCATGGATTGAGAGATGATGTAAAAATTGAATGATTCATACAAAAAAGTTAAAATTATTCCATTGAAACAAAAATATATCATGTATAATTCCTTATATTCTTAGATAGTGAATGAATTTCTCCAAGATAAGTGAAATATATAGGAATAAAAAATTTATCCTATTACATTGATATTTAATGAATGAATAATATTTTTACTCATAATAAATATATTGTAGTTTGGATATATACATTCTATGTTACATTCACATTATTATGGTCAATAACCTCTGTCACCATCCATCATTGTTTTACATTACAATTTTCATTGATGTAAATATCTACAATTCTAAACATTATTCTCTTATATGGATTGCTACACCATAAGATTTTGAGAAAAAATAAAAAAAAATTAATATATTTAATAATTATTGTTACGCTCAACATATAGTTCATGTTTCCGTAAACACAATATTGTGTGTATCTTGTGTCACACGCAAAAATAAATTCAAATGAAATGTTTCATATTATTAAAAAAAATTATAATATGATAGTTATCACATAGACATTGAAATAGAGGATATGATTGGGATTAACTATATTATTTGAATATATGGTTTAAACGTATATATATATATATATAATGATTTCAATGATGAAAATGAATTAGAACAGACTAAATATTATTCTAATAAAAAGGATATATTTTTTGAAAAAAAAATTATACACAAAAATGAGTTTTAAAACAATTAATAAAAAAGTTACATTTGTTGAATCATTTTAATTAAATTTAATTATTATACAATCTATAATAATTTTTTCATTGATCATATTTTCATTGAAATAAATTTACAATAATAAATCATATTTTATACTATGACCCCTAATTTTTCTAAAAAGTAGTGTTATTATCTTTTTAAAAAATATTAAAATTAATTTTTTTCAGTTTTTAGGAATATATTTTGAAACGAAGAATCATTTTATACATAATCTTCAAAAAAATTGTTTTTGGGGGAATTTATTATAATTAAAAAAAAACTATTATTAATAGTGAATTTTGTTGGGAATAACTACAAACTATATTTTCAATTAGTGAATTAAAAAAATTATTTAGATATTTTTAAATATTATTGTAGCATCCCTCCCCCATCATATTTCGTTAGAAATATTTGGTTTTTTACCAGTGTTTAGTGACATCCCTAAGGAACTAAAGGATACCAATAAATTCCAAAGGCCCCAAGAACTTTAGGAAAAGATTTTTCATTTAAAAGAAAAATATAAAACCATGAGAAATTAAAAAATAGTACTATATATTATAAGTGGCTATGAAATACAACTCAAACATAAGGAGGATATAAACCATATCAGAGTAATAGAATATACCTAATGACATAAGAAAAATAATCACTACAAAAAACTACCAAAATACACCCAACACATCAAACCAGAAACTCCTAATTTAATCAAAGATCTAAATAACCTAGACACCCTAATATATAGATATTAATCCATTAATAAATAAGGCCTCATGAATTTCCATGTGTCGTGATAGTTGAAATCTGAAAAAAACCTATTGTGCCCAAGATGGGGGTGAGTCAATGTATCATCCCAAGTATTGATAGAATTAGTAATTTTAATTTATTATTATTTTCACGAATTATATATTGATTTTATATAAAATTTTACTGTATTTTAAATATCATACATGAAATCCAATAATGATTTCCTAAAAAATATTCTGTTGCACACAAAAATGAGTCGTACAAAACATAAAAGTCATTTTAATAATATTATTTTAAATGGAATATATCACGAGTTCATTATAAATGAGGTTAGGAATAGTAATAAATATATTTTGTTTATAAATATTTATAAAATGTTTTTATATTCATCAAATTGATTATATGTGTATAAGATAAGAATAAATATAATTTTACACTTAAAAATAATATTCTTATAGAAAATAATATTATGAACATTTAATGGTGGAATTATTTTTAAACTAAATTTCAATAAATTCATTGTATTTATATGAAAAAGTAAAAAAAATCTATCAGATATGTATAAAAAAGATTACATCAGGTTAATTTTTGGTACTTTTTTGTTAACTTTTAAATATTTTTGAACAGTAAATATAACTAACATATAATTAAAAACTTATATTTCATCTAAATAATTTATATTTTTAAATTATATTTTTAATTTTCTCTAATGTATAAATATATATATTTTCCCATTAAAACAATTGAGTTCATTTAAATCATTTCACATTTAATATATATATATATATAAATAAATGTAGAATGATTTTGAACATAATCATATTAAAATCCTGATTTGTCCTCTCATCTACGAGATTAATTTCAATGGAATTTATGCCAAAAATTTGATTATAATGCATAAAAATTGTCTATGTTATTTTAGAAATTGATATTTACAATTTATAATATTGTTAATGTTGTTTTTGATGAAAAATATTGCTGAAATTAGTTGAAATTAATGACAGATATTGAGGTAAAATTTGTAAACATAGCGCTTAAACATTACTCTTAAGCGGAAAAATGAGATATAAGAATATAAAAATCATATTGAGATCTAATTGTTATAAAGTCAAATACCTTTTATAGAATATGGTTTATTATTTTGTGACATTATTAAAGGGGTACTTCTCAATACTAATTACCATTTTATATTTACAAGATTATCAATCATCCAATATAAAAGGGCACTCACCCACTACACTTCTTCACATTAATTAAGCCATTAAAGTCATCCCAGACCTACCCAAATAGCTTCATAACATACCTAACCACGTCCTAGAGGCCTCAAATTGGGATGTAATCCAACAATATAACCCCTATGTTCTAAACAAAAATGAGTTACCCAAAAAGAGGTAATGTTTTTCAATGTGCATATAAATTTTTTTTCTTTCTCTACCAACTCAACTATTTATATTATATATTTATATAATAAAATATTTATCCTAAATATATTGATATTTTTTTATAGGGATTCTACTTACATAAACAATCATCCATCTATTGGGTCACGAGCATACCATTCGTGCATACAATGGACAACCACCTCGTGAAACATTATCATTCGTATTACCTTTAACAAGTATAATGGATGAGAGTTATCTTCTAATTAACTTTTTTATGTTAAATATTATAATTATAATTTATTCACACTTGTTTTATAATTATTTCACATATACCTTTATTCTCTCCATTTTGGGAGAATATGATAATATCATTTGTGGTCTTTTGGACTACCGCCTCCTCAAAGCGATTGATTCATTCATCCTCTATAAGTAATTTTTTATGTGTTAGTTAAAGATAAAAATAATGAATACAAAATATATATATTATAATAATGAAAAAATGTTCTTTTTTAATTATAATCTATCACATAACTATTACCTTTTAAAACACTAAAAAATAGACTACGTCATTCTTTAACATGGGGACTACTGCATCCTCGATGAAATGAGAATAATTAAACATCACAATTTTTTAATATATAACTATAAATAATTAAATAAAATATTACTTTCTATAAAATATTAATTTTTAATGATATATTTGACTTACATTATTTCCTTAATTGTAATTAAAAAATTTGAATGTTAATCATGTGTACATACAACCTACAATCTATATGATTCTATCTTTGAAACATTATTCATAATAAAATTTCATGATTGGTTTTAAATGTATATTTTTTTTTTAATATAATAATCATTACATGATTATTACTATGGATATTTTTAATTGATACCCCTTGACCTTATTTGACCTACCGATGTGACTTTTGAAACGCAAAATGAATATGGCCAGAATAGTAGACATAAATATTATTCTTTAGGATGTTTTATAAAATAATTTTAAAAGGTAAATAATAGTAATGATAAAAATTAAAAAAATTATAAATAAAGTAAATAATTAACATATATTTATTATTATTTTAGCTAAATAAATTTTTGATAAATCAAACTCAATGTAAGGGACTTCTTTTCAATTTCATTTCATTGAGGAAATTCTTGGTTATGGAACTTTATTATTTTCAGAGGTGCATCTAAATATCAATTTAAATATCATATCATATGTTTATTTATTCTTGTTTTATTTAATATTTTTTAAAATGATATTCATAAATTGGGATTTTGATTCAAATGTTTAATTTTTTATGGGACACTTTGATTTAAAAAATATCTTTTTATATTTAAATATTTATTTCTAAATATTTTTTCCAAAGCTATTATTAAATTTATTTGTTTATATTGAATTATTATAGGGTACATATTATATCTATTTATAATTTCATTCATATAAAATCACCAAATGAATATTTTTATGTTTTTAATACTTAATTCATCAACATATGACAAAAGGAATTGTTTATTCTTAACATACATAGAAATAATGAATTTTATACCTATGTGGCCATTATTTTATAATTGGATTTCATTACAAAATATAATGATTACTTAAATAAAAACCCTCCCTACTTATATTGTGTATTTTGGTATTGAGAATGGGTTTAAAATAAAAATTGTATTTTGTGTTAAATATTTTAATTTTAATGAAAATGGTATATAAATATTAGAATGTGGGTTGCTTATAAGTTTTAAAGGGTTCTTAAAATGATGAAATATTTTATTTCTTTTTTCGAGATCATTAGAATTACAAATTTTATGTTATTAAAAATAGGAAAAACTGTTTATATTATAGCATAAAATATGGGTTCTCCTCAATTTAAGTATAATGCATTGGATAATTATTATTATCTCCAGATAGTTATAGTATATATATAAGGGTATTATGTGTTTTCTAATGAGTTTTCATGGGGATAATTTTCTTTCAAAAGGTTATATAAATGATTTTTTTAGGAATGTTATTTCCATTTTCTGGAAAAAAAATTATGTTTTCAGTAATGTGTTATTAATGATTTTTAATTTATATCAAGGGAAAAATGATTTCCTTATTTTTATATACATAATTTATATTTTTATGATTATTCAAAATTATTAATTGTATTTTAAGGGAATCATCAATGTGTAAGGGATTTTAATATGTAATGTTAAAAGTTGTAAATATTATTCCAGAAGGTGATCATTTATTATTTTAAGATTTCTACATTTTAGGAAAAAAGGATACTAATATGAATAGTCCAATTTTTATTTTATGTTTCTTATATGTATGGATTATGGACTATTTCTCAAAAAATGTAATCCTGAAATGATCCTCAATGTAAAAAAATGTAATACCTTGACTAAATAAATAGATTATATAATTTTCAATCATAGAACTTTATAGTTTGAATCAATGGTAGGTTTGAATAATTGTATGTTAGTGTAATAATAGTAACTTTACCGTGAATGATTTAACCATATGGTCAAGATAAAATTCTATATTATTTGGTGATTACCTTGTTTCTTTAACTAAGATATCTTTATTCATAATGTGGTCCAAATAGGATAGAGTTTAGATGTTGTGGTAAAAGAGAAGAAGAAGATATCCTTCAAAATATGCCTCTTGATATGGTTTTAATCATAATAGAATTGTTTGTTACATTAAAGGTAAGCTTAAATTATGAGATAAATTTAAATGCTATTTATATTATAGAGTAACATGATCTTCCAGGGTAGAATATTTATTTTAGGGAGATTTATATTATACATCATCCCCTGGAATGTAAAGGATTATTAGGCATGATGTAGCCAAAGGTTGGATATATTATGAGGAAAAGAAATTTGATTCAATGTGATGGTTAGAATATGAAAAGTTAATGGTTCTTATTTTTCATTTTAATGTCAAAGTTGATCTATATTGTTCATATGTTAAGAATCATAGAGATAATTTTGACATTGATGCAATGGAGTGTGAAACATTTAAGGATATTTTTCCTAGGGATTTTTTTCGTTTTTCAAATCATAATAGAAAAAAATTCCTAAAATTAAAGGAAAATATTGATGATTTGGTATCTAAATAAGAATTATGCTTCACATGAATTTCCATATATGTTCTAGATTTTATTTTAGATACAAGTATAAAAATTAATCAGTTTTTCTCTGTATTGATGCCATGTTTATAAATATCATTTTCCATGGGAGAATTTAAAATCTTTCAAAAAGTTTTTATATATTCAAATTATTTTAAGATGGAGTTTTCTGACACTTTTTTTCTTCATGGTGATGAAAGTTAGATGTGATGAGGATTATATGTGATAGGTAAATGTAAATAAATAATTATATATGTATGGAGAAAATTTTACAATCTTGTTGTAAGTGTGGTATAAAACACCGTGGATAATTTGTTATGATCGCAGGGATGTGTTATTGATGTATATTGGTTGCCACAAGACTTGATAATATAAGTAATATAATACCATGGAATCAAATATTTTGGTAACTAATACACATGTGATGGTAATATGTTTCATCTAAAAGTATATGGGTAATTATTCTAATTAATTCATGAATTTGTTTTCATTTGATAGAAATAATTATGATTGGAAAAATGAAATGTTTAGTGAGTTAATTTTCTATTACAATAGATTCTATTGGGAAATAAAATTATATGGTGATATGTATGTAACTTTTGTATTCAAATTATTCCTATACCATGTTTGACTCTATATATTTTCATTCTTTGATTTATAATATATTTTCAATTATATTTGGAATATGAGCTAATTAAATTATAATATAAATTTGGGTGAAAACTATAGGTTGATGTACTAAAAGAACCAATTTTATATGTTCTTTATTATTATCATAAGTGGGACAGACTTTATGTAAAAATTGATAAACATCTCGTATTAGATTTTTAATTCATTTTTATTATTAATTGGAGTTCATCATACCATTAAAAGATATATTATATTTCTAAGATAGTTGTGTTTATTGATTTCATGCCTTTAGAAATTTACCAAGAAGATGTGAAATTTATTTGATATGTAGTTTTGTTGAAAATTAATAAAATATTCAAATAATTTATGGGTTTGTAATAAATTATTCAATTTAGATATTTCTGTATGATTTTTGTGCTGGTATTATTGATTGAGTGGTTTAGTTTACTATTATATTTATATCCATTGGTAGCAAATTTCAAAAACCCCTCATTGAATGGATTATTTGGAACTTTTATAATTGAATGGAAATTTTAGGAGTTCTTTAATAATGCTTCATCTAACCCATCACTTCACCATGAGGTTCTCCAATTTTTTTTATTAAAAAGAAATATGGATTAATGATCACTTTTATTTACTACAAATCCCTAAATAATAGCATAGTAAATAACTTGTTTCCTTTTCCTCATATTGATGATTTGACTAATCAGATCTAGAGAGAATGTTATTGTTTGAAGGTTGATGTGAGGTTAGATTACCATCAATTTAATGTGAAGGATAAAAACATTCCAAATACCTAATTTTAAGCTACATATGGACACTATGAATTTGTAGTTATTCCATTTGGGATATATAATGCACCAACTATATCAATGGATCATATGACTATAAATCTTCCATTATTCATGGATATTTTATTTTTTGCGATTATTTATTTAATATTGTTATATATTGATAGTCAATAGGAATAAGAAATGTATCTAAGGGTTTTTTTCCAACCATAAAAGGAAATTAACTATATAAAAATATAAAAACTGTGAATTATTATTGTTTAAAATATAATTCATGGGACATATTTTATATAAATATGGAATAAATATGGAACATTCTAGAAATATTTATTGAATAGTGTCAAAGATATTCCAATTTCACATGGAGTTACTATTTTCCTAGTCTATCAGGTTATTATAGATTTTTTTTAAAACATTACCCTCTTTTATATCCCAAAAAATATATTATAATTAGTGAGAGTAAAGATTATCTAAATAGGATATGTTGTTGTTTGTTTTCAATAACTGTAAAAGAGATTATCCAATGCCTTAATTTTGGATTTTCCTTCTAGAAATGGTGGTTTTGAAATCGTAATTATTTTTTGAAGAGTAGACTGAAATGTGTCCAAATGAAGATTGTTTAGGTAATTTCTCCTGCTTCACATCTATTGAAACATCATGAGTTTTATTACACAAGAAAATATTTGTAATTATATAATATTAATTTTTTATTAAACATTTTGAGATGTCATTTATATGGAATAAATCATGAAATATATATTGATCAAAAAAAATTAAATATATATTCACTAGAAAAAAATTTAAAAATATGTGCAGAATATGGATGGAACTAATCATGATTCGTGATTACTTGATTCATTATCATTGAGTAAAATAAAACATGGTGGAAGATTTGTTGAGTAAAATTACATATTCTAGGCTAACCATGTTACATTTCAAATTTTACCATTTGGTCAATGATTTGATGAATTTGGTAATTGATGTTGTGGATGTAAGGAATTCCTATTTTCTATTTTTAGTTTCAATGATATCCACTTTTTCATAACGAATAATGGTTACTTAGAAGGAGGATCGGTATTTGTATGAAATGATAGAATCTATTAAGAAATGATAAATTTGGGATTACAATGTTGATGAAGAAAATATTTTATGATTTGGAAAAAGATTATGTTTTCCTTTTTATTCATATTTTTGGAAAAAAATATTTAATTGATGCTCCTAGTTATATATTTTCCATTCATCTGGGTAGAACTATTATGTAAAATGGTGGTCAGGAAAATTACTATGTGGATGGAATGAAAAGGGATATTGATAAATTTACCATGCTAGTTTCTATAAATAGTTAAAGGACAGTGATTGTTATCGAATAGAATGCTTCAAGTATTTCCAGTATTAGAGAGGAAATGGTAAAACATTTACAGGTTTATTTATGTTTTAAATGACATTTGACTGTAATAATGTGATATAGGTTATTATTTATCAATTAACTAAATCATCACATTTACTTAAATTTTTTGATATAATGTATTTAGAGATGATTTATAGAATATATATAATAGATTTTATCAGGATAAATATAGTTATTTTGTTAAATATATCAAACCAAAATCCAAGGTTCATGTTAAATATTTGGAAAGGACTATAGAATTCATTCTGTATAGAATTAAATTACAATACAACTTTTTATCCTCAATATGATTGATAAATAGAGATATATATTAATATATTTAAGGATATTCTTCATTAATTATCAAGGTATTAAAAACCCTAATTTAACATTATTAGATGAATTATTTATCCTATAATATTATTTTCTATCACAATATACAGATGGAACATTTTGAGGAATTTTATCGAAAGTGGTTTTAAGAACAAAATTTTTATGATGATATGGATGAATGTATGTTGATCTGAAATGAGTTTTTATAAGAAACATTATATAATTTTATGTTGATGAAGAAACATATGAGGGAATGTCCTTGAATTCAAAAAATATATGTCGATCACTCGAGGAAATATTATTCAATAAATTGAGGTGATTATATCTTTTTAAAAGTATACACTTTGAATAGTGTGATGTGTTTTTGTAATATAGACAAGATGATTATATTATTCAATGGACCATATGAGATTCTTGAGAATGTAGGAGGAGTTTCCTTATGAGGGGATTTGCATACAAATTTATCCTTGGTACAAAACACGTTTCATGAATTATTTTTAATGATATTTTCAATGAATTCATATCATTGTTTGATCACTGATGTACTTCGAATTGAAGAGAATATTTCTTATATTGAATAGATTTTATAGGTTCTATAACAAAGAGAGTGTGTTTTGTGAAAAAATTTGATTAATAATTTAATTGTTTTCATTAAAACCTATATTTGATGATGTTGAAGCATGGGAATCTGAAAATTCTATGCGGTATAAATGTCCCCGCATATTTAATAAGTAAATAAAATTACAGGGTAGGAATATTGAATAGGGGATAATTTGACATCACAAGTTATGATATAATCAGTTATATTCTTATGTACTATTATTCATTAATTACATTGTAAAGTCTAATGTTTTAGTAAATAATATATTATCACATGTACATTTTTTTGATGAAAATATTTTACATTCTACCCTTGTCACTCACTAAATAAAAATTAAATTTACATATTTTTATATGGGAGACATAATTTTGTATTAAAATGTTATTTTATAATTAAAAAATTTATAGTAAGTTTCTTAGGTAAAATTGAATGTATATATTTAAAATATATTTATGTTAAGAAGCTTACATGAAAACAGGATAATTTGTAAAATGTTTATTATAAGAAAATTAAATTACACAGTACATTATTTTTATAAATTTTTTAATAACCAAAATAGAATTTATTGGAGAAAAAATATATAATTTTATAATATATATAGTTATAATATTAATTATAATAGTAACAATAATTACAATAATAATAATTAATACTAATTAATAGTATTATATATAAAATTTTTATTATATAAATATTATGAAATTTGAGTATTTATTTTAATAATAATATTTTTTTAGGTATAAATTTAGAAAAATTTAGGTTTCATTAATCAATATATATATATATATATGAACTAATCATATTTTTATATAATTTTTTTATAAAATTAATATGAAACTATAAAATATGCGATGAAAAAATAATGGGAAATATGTATTGTTAAAAAATTAAAACAAGATTAATTATGAACGAATGAGAAAACAAAAAAAATAGAAATTGTGATAAGGAACGAAAAACATGGAATCCTGTTAAGGTGGTACTGAATCCGAGACCCCCCCCACATCTTCATCCATTTTGAGAAACTGACAAACCATATAGAATACATATTCCCTAGCTGGAGCGGTGTCCTATGAATGTGTTCGGAAATGATTCCCACACTTCCCTGATGCCTCATACGGTTTTTGAAATGACATCTTTGGGAATCTTGTCAATTGACTGTAGGTTGTGGATGAAGCTGGCGCATATCGTACTAATGGTAGACATGAAATCCTCTACATAGATCTATTACACTTCCTACTATCACCTTCATAATGGAATCATCCAACATTGAATCCTACATGGCAGTGGAGAGATGGTTTTTTTGGAAATCGATGATAATTTGAGTTGATGATTTTAATTTTTCATTAATGTTTAGGATCCTTGAAAACCTGAATAAGGGATTTATTATAATATGATCTTGGGTCATCATGTTGGGGTGATAATGTGTGTTTAGATTTAAATTTTTATTGTCAATGTCTAGTGTTTGGGTATAAAATAGTTCGACATTGGAACGATGTCAAGATGAGAGTTTTCTGTTATGCTCATCTTTTTTTAGTATTTCATCATATTATATTTTCCATCATCGATGATCATTTACAGTAGATAAATTTCATGAATGTGTTAGTATTATAAGTTTTCATAAATGGTAATGAGATTCTTTATTTTATAAACTTCTTCACTTATTTTCAAATTGAATCAATGTTTATTAGTAGTAATTAACCTATTTCACTGTGCAATTATTTCCCCCATTACAAAATTGTGGAATCATTCGTAAGGAAAGAGGTCCTAGTTATGATTCTATTTATAATCAATTATCTCACTTCAAAAATATTTTATTCAATGAATATTTAAGATTGAATGTTTTTTTACAAATATATTCACAAAGTATTTAATTGGTTTCTATGTTTTGAATGTTATATGTCAATTTTGATAATATCATTTAGTTGAACTTATTTTCTAAATAATTATGTATTTTTTATATTTATGGTAATAAGGTACAAATAAAGATATATAGTACTTATTAATATTTCAAAAAAAATTATAAGATATTTTCAATTCATGGTTACAAGTATATGAATTTTAAGTTAAACTTTATTTCATTAAATTATGATTGTGTGTTTTATTTGGTGCATTATCCTATAACTCTAAATTTTCTTTTTTTTCAATTACAAAAGTAGATCTATAAACATATATATTAATATTAATTTCATGTTTTTAAACACATATATTTATTATATTCATGTACATGATTTTCAAATCTGTCATGTTCATGTTTTAGAATTTAAATCTATTATATATATATATATAAATTTAAATGCATGTAATTTTATTTTTGTCAACCAAATATATGTAAGTATTCATTATAATATTCTTTATGTTATATAATTATATTTTATATTCATGTTTAAGAAATAAAGTTGTGCATGAGATACATTATTTTCAATATTGTCGTTATTTATATTCATTATATACATATACATATTTATGTATATATATATATATATATATATATTAATTGTAAGAATCAAGGTTATTATGATATTCCATATCCTACAAGTGTTTTAATCAGAAATGAATATTATTTAAATTCAAATAAATGGTTTCTTTCATTATATATTTATATATATATCATTGCATACAAAAATATTTTTTTAATACTAATACATATATATATATACCATTTAATGTTTATATATTTTTATATGTGAATATATGTTTGTATGTATTCTTATGTTAAAGTGGTATAATTTTTAACAGATATATTTATATTCACATGTATAAAATCATGTTTTATTCAAAGCTCAATATTTTTGTAAATAAATGAATATATATGTATCTTTTATTAAAACATTGTTACAAATATAAATATATTAAATCATGAGTATGTATTTTGACCATGATGCACATATAATAAGGAATAACTTTTTTGGAAGTGGTTAGTATCATGAAACATCGTGCTGGGATTGTGTATTTAGTTGATTCCTCAATGGGGAATTTATTCATATTATACAAACGGGGAACCCTGATAGAACTTTGATGCACTAGTTAATGCGTTAATATCATGACATGTCAAGTATGGTGCATGAGAGGATTATCCCAAGCACATCACAACGCATAAGAGGTTTATCCAAATCATATCATAGATTTTTTTGTGGTTTAGCCACAGAACATTATGGTATTAAGGAGTGAAACTAATCCATCATCAGACTATGTTCGCTATGTCTCATGAGTTAACTTGAAATTCATCATATGATGCAAGTCTCCCTTAAAAAATTATTTTTAATTTTATAAGGTTCTCAATTGTAATTACTAATACAATATGAATGGTCGAAGAATATTTTTCGAATATTGCATATATAAATTGAAATCAGGTTTCGCTGAAATTATTATTATTTGACGGTACATGTGATTTTGTAAGATAGAATTGATAAAATTTATAATATGTATTAATTTTTATTTTGAATTTCATAACACTATTTTGGAATAACTTTGTTTTAAAACACCCTTATTAAGCCATTTTCAGTCACCCTATATTTTCAAAATCTATTTTCACAGGGCATTAGGACACATAGAAGCAATATAGAGGTCGAGGATCCACTAAGATGCTTAACCCCTTCAAATTAGAGTTTGGGAATTCCTTTTAAATGATGTGTATTTATAATTATCAAAAGAATATATACTCTATAAAATTCTATACCTTTTCAATCTGAGGTTGTGTTTAAATTAAATCAATAAATTTTTTTTATAAAAAAAGGATCATATTTTTTGGTCACTGTATATATTTTTTATACATTAAAATTGAAGATATTTCGAATAATATAAATAAAATTGATAAATTATTTTTTGTAAAATATTGTGTTGTATGAAAACTGAGTTATATCCAACATAAATATAAAGTTAATACAACAATTTTAATAGGATGTTATCACATATTTGGAGTATATGTGGGTATGAATAGAACTAAGTAATTCTTTTTTAAAACCATATATAAAATTATTTATAAGTTATCAAATATATTTTAGGGTATATGATAAAAATAAATGTAGTTTTATGTATTAAAATATAAATGTTTTCTAAAAAGTTGAGTAACAACCTTTTAATTGAACAAAAATTTCAAAACTATATATTTTAATGTTTTTAATTTTTGTATGGAAAAGTAAAAATCTATTTTCAAATCATAATATTAAATTTTACATTGTGATAATTTTTTTTATATTCATAAGTGATTTCATATTTTGATAAATAGTAAACAATAGTGAATTTTAATTGAAAACTATTTTCTGTATAAATACAATATAATTATAAATTATATTACTAAAAGTTTTTAATGTATAATTAGATTGATTCTATATCATTGAATCCACTTTATTCCATTTAAAAATTTTCCAATATAATTAATATCAAAAAACATTTCAATGATTTCAAAAAAATTACTTTAAACACCCGCTTTTCCATCCCATCTATGGGGTTATTATTACATTAATTCCTCCACTTTTGTTATTTTAACATTGAAAATATAGTATTTGGAATATGAGTAATATATAAACTGTATAAGGTCAGTTTAGTTTTTTTTACCAAAATCATTTGAGAAATCAATTAAAATTAGTTACAATGATTACATAAAAAAATGTGTTTACATAGTGTTTAAGCATTAATATCATATTGGGAAATTTACATCACACATATCCAAAAACCATTTGTTTTATATTATTTGAAAAAAATATCCCCTGGATGAATAATTTTCCATTATTTTTAATTATTATTGAATGGATACATTTTAATAGTGTCGATATTTTTATATTTAAAAGAATGACACTTTAAATCACTATAAAAGGGAAATAACAGCACCCCAAATTCTACAAACATCTCAAGTCCTTTGGATCATCTAAAACCTAAAAAATTTAATTAAAAAAATCTCTCAACTCATAAAATAATTCAATCATTTTTAATAATGGAATCCAAATCTCCCATGTTCTACAAACCAAAAAGTGTAACCCGAAAAAGAAGTAATGTTCTCCAACATTATTTTCTATTATGAATAATTCAATACCAATTCAATTATTATTATTTCATGATTATATAGTAAAATAATTATTCTATATATACTGATATTATTATTTTTATTTGGGTTTAATCTAAACTTACATCCACTCCCATGAGATTGATAATAAATATACCGTCCATGTGTATATCAGACTACCACCTCCCAAAATGATGTAGTTTTTTTCCATTAAAAACTATCATGGATCATAATTATGATCAAGATAATATTTTTATATTATAAATATGAGATTTATAATTTTATAATGATTCTGAAATTTATATATAACACATACCTTCATGTGTTCCATTTTTTGGGTTTATGATAACATCATTTATGGAAATCGAGACTATAGCCTCCTCAAATCATTGTGATTTGTTCACAATTTACATGGAATGTATTCAGAAAAAACTAATAATAATATTTAATATAAATAAAATCTATATTTAATTGATGAAATAATTACCAATATAAAAATATAATATATAGTTTTCATTATTACATACTCACACATTGAAAAGGTTATAATGCCATTAATGGATGTGTCCACTACCACCTCCTCGAAGCGATGCGATTACATATACATCATAAGAAGTATATTTATAAGTTTTTATAATTTAATAACATAGTATTTATTATATAATTGTAATTATTGAAATATATTTTTTACATACCTTCTTTCCATAATGATCTTTGTAAAATTGGAATGTTAGTCTTGCATATGTACAACCTATAGTATTCTTTATTTTAATTCTTATTAATTTTTCATAAATATATTTCATCATTTGTTTTAAAAGAATATTTTATGAATATATATGATAATTATTTAGTGATTAAAATTATTTAGTTGTTTTAATAATGACCCCTTCAACTGAATTTGACTTACCAATGTTGTTTTTGACAAACCAAACGAATACGGTCGAAACGTCCAATGTATACTTAATTGATTATGTAGTTGAATAAAAAAGTATAATAAGTAAAATGAAAAATGAAAAAAATAAAAATTTATCTTTAAAAATAAATAATTTACATAGGATTATTATTCCGGATGATAAATACCCACAATACAAGTCTAACACAATGTATGTGACATCATCTCAATTTTCATTCATTGAGAATATTAATTATTTTTTCACATTCATATGTTTTTTATTGGTATATATGAATCCATTGATTATGGTATCATTAATTTATTAATTCAATATATTTTTAAATATTTTTTAATTTTATTCCTTCATGGGTATTGTGACTCAATACTTTCATGTTCTATAAGAAGAATTGATTTAACGAATGTATTTTTTATTTTTAAGGATTTAATTTCCAATATTTTCCACTATTGAATTATTACATATGTTTATTTATAAAAAATTATTATATGGGAAATATTATCTATATTTTAAATTATATTAAAAAAATTATAAAAATAAATATTTCTACATGTTTTATACAGAACATCTTGACAAATAAAAAAATGAATGTTCTATTCTTACAGTACACAATGATAAAGAGTTTTCCACCACTTTGGAAATTGGTTTATTTTTTCATATATTTCAAGATATCATGTCTCCATTAATTAATTACGTACATTTTTTTTGGGTAATTTTGGTTTGAAAATGGTTTATCAAATAAAATGAATATATTTCTCCTGAAAATGGGATTTTTAATGAAAATGGTATTTTTAATATCTATTTCTGATTTTTGTAGACTTTAGAATATTTTTTAAAAAATTGAAATTTTTTATTTCATATTAAGATTCGTATGATTTATAAATGATAGGTTCACATAGAAAACACTTGATGACCATGTTATAGAAAAATGACGTGTTCACCATGATAAACCTAAAATGTATTGGGTAATGATTAAATTCTATAGATATTTATTTTGTAATGTTGTTGTATGGTTATTATAATATGTTAGGGTTCAATGTGATGATTTCAAAATATTCCTAGATTAAATATCAATGTTTTCTAATGATTTTTCATGGAAATAATTTATTTTCAAAATAATATACTAATGATTTTTTCAAAATGAAAATAAATTTCACTTTTTGGGAAAAATTGTTATGTTATCAAGAAATGCATTTTCATGAGTTTTGATGTTAATCAATTAACTGATAGTGTCCTTATTTTTGTTACAATTACCAATATTATAATGACCATAGCATATATTTAAAATCTTTACAGCATTTAAAGTAGTGTAATGGATTGGAAGTGGTCATGCTAAATGTTATGAAGAGATTTCCAAAATTATATCAGGATTTATTTAAAATATTCAATATTACGGGAATAATGAATAACAATTGGAAGGGTATGCTTTTTATTTTAGGGTTTCATTATGTATGAGTTATATCCCAATTAACTAAATATATAAACATGAATTGATCCTAAATGAAAAATAAATTGTATATTGCATAAAAAACGATTATGTATTGTTAATGGTTGTGGATATATAGTCTAATCACAGTAGGATTTCCCCCAATGACTTTTTGAATCAATCCTGTATGAAAATAACCTATCAGAAAAATTTATATAACATAAATTAACATAGTTAAATAGTTCATATAAAAGAAATAATATTTTCACATGTTATGAAATAAAACACCATATTTAAAAAATTCTTCATTTCGATTTAGAATAACCATTACTTGATTCTACACATACACAAATCCACACATGTATTCTTATATGATAAATGTATAATCATCAAAGGAATCTCATAGATCAACCAATTCATCAATGCATAACCAATATCTAGATCCCAAATGGAACTTTCCCCTTCTAAAGGGTCACTTATAATGAAAATGAATACACATCACCCATGTATGAAATAATATATTCCATGAAATTTTCTAAATACAATTAATTTTTTGAGTAATATTAACATCTATTTACATTTATCAAATTAAAATCATAATTTTAATATGGCCATTCATAAATTACAATTCAACAGTATTTCTCAGAAAACCATCCAATTTTAACAATTTATAAAAAACCATAACTAAAGAAGTTTCCAATAACAATTTCAAATAATTTTCCTAATGATTTCATGAAAAAAAGTATTTCAAACAAAAATTAGTTGTTTTGATAATTTTTATTCATGATTGAAGCCACATACATCAAAAATACTTGTGAAGATTGTGAGTGGAATAATGAATCTCTTGATACAATCATGGAAAACCTTTTTTTAGTTGACGCAACAATGATTCATCATGATATCATCATGAATCCATCAATGAATATGGGTATATAATTATAGAATGAGGTCTTTAATTACCAATAATAGAAGAGAATATATCTATGTATAAAGGAAGATTATAGAGAGATGGAATCAAATTTGGATCTCCAATGATATTTTACTTGCATAAAACATTCCCTTAGTTAAAAGGAGATGGCCTCTAAAGCCTTATGAGAATAAGGGTTTTGAGAGTATGAATAATTATCAAAATTAAAGTGCTCATGGGACTTAGTATGAGATAGAATGAAAAATAAAAGATATAAAACTGAACAATGCTTCGTTTTGCCACACAATTTTGATTATTATGTTTCAATAGTGTGGTGTTACATCCTTTATAAATCCCCATTGAAAAGTTGGATAATAGTGTTCGAAAACATGGGCAACAACCATGCTTTTCCCCTCTATCTAGACATGCACAGATTCAATTGGGCACTAGAATGGGTTGGACAAACCATGAATAACCATGTTGAGATATTGACCATCTTTACACAAGCATCTCAATTTCCTAAATGGAATGCATGGTATATAATAATATTGTTCACACCAAGAACCACCATTAAAGCATATGAATGTGGAAAAAACCACTCCAAACATCCTGAAACATAAAAAAATAAATAAATATACATTAAATTCATAAATAATGGGTAATTTAGAAAAATCCATGTCTGATACATTTACCCCATATTTAGTATTTCCATTCACAGAATGTATAAATTTTGAGTTTTCCAAGATTTTTTTCGTACATTTTCCCACCATTTCCATCCAACACTCCAATGTTTCCTCCTGATTTGAACATATTTTCATAATACCCACATGTTATTGATTTATTTCATATGAATAATCATCAATTTACTATCTAAAACTATTATAATCACATGAATTAATGCATCCTATAGTATTTGGTCATCATGAACTCATTCAATCACTTGGACACAAACATTTTAACACTTATACAATAGAGATGTGTGAATCGTGTTATGCACTTTACTAATCATTGGAATCAAATAAAACCAGTACTCCACCTAACCAAATAATTAATACATATGAAAATTTAATATAGAAAAAATATATAAGATTACATACTTACCAAAATAACGGTACCCAACCCTTAGTGAGATTATTAATAAAATATTATCACTCACGTTAAATGAAAAAGTTATTTAAAATGATCATCAAATTATTTTTTTACAAATATAAGCTATCTCCATTATATTTTTGATCAAATAAATCATTTATGTATTCTCATTCACAAGGTTGGGTCCAACCAATGATGTCTCATCAGAATCCACCTATAAATTTTGATAACGATAGGGGTTCCCATATAATTCCTCAAATATAATCCATGTATATTGATCCATGATAAAAATGTTATGTATAACACTACTATTGGTTTATACTCTTACTATGAGTCACTGAAATTCATTTAACAAAATTGTGATTTTTATTTAATAATTACATCGTATTTTATAGGTTGTCTACAAATTTAGGAATAGTCCATCACAAAATTTTTATCATGAACAAGGATAAAATGAGATAAACGTTTTATTAAATTTAATATAACCCATATGGAATTGTGTTATATAACCTTAATTATTAAACATGTAAAAAAATACTAGCTTATACCCCTATTTTTACATGGGAATAAATCATGATAATGACATGTCTTCTGGTCATCGGTGTTAAACCATTACATACTGAATGGTTGAGAATCTCTAAAATAACTCCACAATTTCTCTTATTATTCCATCCAAACCAAACTATGATTTGAAGTTTTTAAGATTTTATCAAATACATGGTAGAACGAGAAATCATGGATAATGTTAGGTTCTATGAATTTTTTTCGAACAATCCAAAGGTAGCAATATCTGATATATGAAACATAACACCAAACAAGGATCCAACATCCATTACTCAATGGTCTCCCCACTATTATATTTTGAACTCAAAGAAACAGAAGTTGTATTTGATATCAAAACCAATTTCAAATATTCAAAAAAATCAATAAAAATGAAACTAATAAGAATACTAAATCCTTACCCTGGTTGATATAATCTAGGTTCATTTCTTCTATCTTGGATATCAACTTCCATTGATCTAAAGCTTCATTATAAAATTGATTATATAATTTCTTGGTTAATACCTCCTCCAATGAATTTCCATTAACCAGTGTATATATCATTTTTATTTTGATCATTTTATGATTTTATATCTATCTTAAATTCCATAGATTCAAATATCATGGTGATAAAGTGTGATTCAATCTATTATGTTCTGTAAACAGCTTAAATTTATCATAATAATGTTAATTATTCTAGGTATTCTATTCACGGACTAAATAATCCAATTCAAGATCATGTGATCATTTATTCTTCTCATCAAATCATATGTATCATGAACCATAACAAACAATATGGTCTCATTTCATTATAATATATCCCTTACTAGATACTAATAATCAGAAAATACATCGTAGGCATAAAAAAATTCTTATAATGAATCTATTGATACGAATGTAGTCTGATCCTTATGATATAGAAATGATTTTGTAAATTAATCATTTTATTCTAAAGTAATTCATTTCCCCATTAAATATCTCATTGGGAATTACAAAGATTAATAATCACGTTCAATTTTTTTTCCCCACTGCTCCTAGGAAATTATGCATCAAAAGTTCATTCTTCAATTGCTTTCTTGTGATAGTAGCTTATAAAAAATACAAATAAACAAATACTCAGTTTTCATATATTAAATTTTAATGGAATCATACAACATGTATCCGGAAATCACACTTATATTAATTGGAATACAAATGAATCTCCCAAATGATTTAAAAAAATAGATAATTATTTTTAGGGATCCTGATTTTTCAATGAATAAACCACTATATCATCCAAAACCGAAAAATGGATTCAAAATAAAATTAAAATAAACAATTCATCAATTCTATAACAATTAATGGAATATTATTAATAAAAAATTCATCTTATCAAACTCGTAATGTCCATTTATTCTTATGAAATATGGATTTAGAATATCATCCTTTATAACACATAGTAGGTAATACATTAAAACTGAATTCAATATAGAATAATCATAGGGTTCTACTGAATTTGATTAAATATTAAATCATTGTATTAAAGAGTATATTTATACATTATACTTATTGGTATAACAATTTGAAAATCTAGATAAATCATAAGATTTCTATACACCTTTTTCCCAAATATTATCTTTTCCAACCAATGAATACATACTCCGTTGGATGGACACCTTACATTGAAAATCATCCGAATGAATCTTCAATTACCTAAACTCTATTGGATCTATTTAATATGCCTGATGGGAAATTCTACTGGTTCCTAGTAGGAGGTAAATTAAAAAAATTCAACTATCCTTTGGTGGAAACCAATATAATTTTTTAGTAACATTTTTCTGAAACTACACCACTAATTTTATAAAATCTATATTTGCGATCTCATCTTTAGATACTAAAACAATAGTTTTTAAATTGTATGATATAGTTCAAAATGCATGCACTAAGGTTCATTATTTTCTTTCATTCATTATATGATATTTTTTGAAAACATTCATGAGTCCATTAGATGATTTGAAACTCACCAACCATATATAATAATAGATATGTTCTTCAGA
Source organism: Viscum album (assembly GCA_963277665.1). NCBI lineage: Eukaryota > Viridiplantae > Streptophyta > Magnoliopsida > Santalales > Viscaceae > Viscum > Viscum album. Next base: position 11,414,770 of record OY728151.1, on the reverse strand, counting down.
GTTTTATTTCAAATCCATTCTTGGAATCTAGTATTTCATATCATTATATATCATAGGAAAACACAATAACAAATTCACCCCATTAGTTGTAATTGAAAATGATACCTATTTAATGTATCGACACTCTCATTATCCCCTAGGAGGTTGTATTTTCCATATATGTGGAATAAATATAGCATAAAAACCAAACAAATCAATGAAATAAGATGAAATTAATGAATGGAATGTTCCCATATAAAAAATACATTAATAATTGTTGACTTCAAAATAATGACACCTCTCTCTAACAATATTCTAAATTGACTATCCATTATAACATGCCCTACTACAATCAATTGCATACATGGGGAACCATGATCATTATTTCCCTATTTAAATATCATAGTTTGAAGTGTTATGTTTCTTCTATAATATGAATTTCATGTTTGGTTTTTCTGGTGTGATCTATTCTTCTAAACTCATCCCATGGGTGTATATGATTTCTGGGAAACATGTTATGTGTCCATATCATCAGACCATGTAGAACTATGATATTATCACTCATGAATTCCCACCATTACGTAATTGTGACATGTTACATGTTTAGTCATTCAATATCGATAAATATTCTAAAAAAACAAAAAAAATGAACTAGTATTACTCTTCCATTGAGGAGGAAATGTGGGAGATCCAACAGTAAGATTCCAATATATCCAACCACATTAGAATTGTTGTCCCTTTTAATTTAATTTCAATCATTACAGTACCTACATTTTCTAATTGGAATAAAAAAAATCCTCATATTGTGTTTCCTGATACATATTATTCTACCACCATAACTCAATTTACCACATCTGTATAATCATTAAAATAGAGGATGAAAATCATTGTGGGAATTTTTGTTATCAACCCCAAATCAAAAAATATTGTTTTAAGGATGCAGTTACAATACGATCTATGGAAAAATCATACTAAATTCATAAATTTTCAACATTCTCTAACACCGAGAGATTAACCAACATCAATCGGGTGATTTTTTCTCCTCTCAAAATATTGAATTTGTGTGGATATAATTCTTTATTAAAAAATACATTAATATACTACCATTCCATGCCTGGGTCTGGTTTATCATGAAATTATAAATCACATAACAGGCATGTTTCATCCTCTAGAATAAACGTCACCCGCATAACATTTACCACATATTGTGTCCAAAGAAAATTAAATATTCAATTCATCATATTCAACCAAACAATTTGTTTTTTTGGATTGGAATCCCAAAAAATATGGTGGGATTGTACTTTTGGAAGTGAATAAAATAGTCCACATATTAAGGTTTATAATTTTTCCTTTATTTTTATCATGAAAATGTAGAAATTATGTTGGAACAACTTTTGGTTCATTAATGGTTCAGTAAAAAATACATTCTCAGCATCCAATTCTGGAAGATTCTTACATTGTCTACCCAGATATATTATTTATAACAAAGACTAACTATATTATGTCTCATTATTTAACAACTGAAGGAAAATATATTTATAATTTCCATATAAAAAAGCTACACACTATGGTTTATCTATAATGAAAATTTTCGGAATAAAACAATGATGAATTTTTGAAAATATTATAATATGAAAACAGTTTAACAAATTTGAAGAATAATTACTTCTTACAACATCCATAAATTATTATCTCAATAATGAATTAATTATTCATAGTCGGATTCATACATCCAATTCATATCAAGATACAATACTCATATAAACCTATGAAAATTAGGTGAAATATTGAATAGATTTTTATTGAAACACAATATAACTTACTCCCAAATAACATTAATTTCAATATAAAGTGAATAGTTATGCATGTTTTCCACTTTTTTTAGGTTCTATAAATCATATATTCATTCTACAATCTCATCAAAATGATGAAGATATCAATATGGATATAATTTAGAACATAAAAACTAATCACATCTAATAACCAAGTATTTTAAAAAATGATATCAATTATAACACCCCCACACTTCACTCGTTTTCATTAGAATGGGTGGAGGTCTTTATGGCCTTAGGTAACATCCCCAAGATTCCAATGTTATTAAATAAATTAAAAGGATCAGAAGAACATTTTAGGGTTTAAATTCCCATTAAAATATAAATATGAAAACCATTAGGAAAAAACTCAATATAGTTCTGGATTTACAATATACATATCAAATATAACTATTCCACTATCCATATTAGAGTAATATTTTAAAACTTATTCCATAACCAATGGAATCATAATATAACAAAACCTAAATATAATAAATACATAAAAACAACAATTCCAAACATTACCAAGCTTCAACTGGACAATCCACACATACATAATCAAGAAGCATCCCTAAATGAAATAGAAAAAACAACATCTAACATGTATCGACTTATAAAATATACAAATATAAAATATTGGCCAAAAACTATGTGAGTCAAAACTAAATTTAATTCTCTAATGACTTTCCATATCATGCTAGTAGGACATCAAGAAGATATAAAAATTGAAAGAAGAAAAGTAATAATATTAAAAATATTTTATATCATTTCCAATAAATATTATATGGAATTAAATAAAATGAACCCTTTAAAACATTCAAAATTCCATTTGAGAAACATATCCCATAATTCCACACATCCAAACATTCATTCATTGAGTTATACCTACTTGTGTATCTACGTGAATGTTCTATACTCAGGATTAGTCTCTCTTTTATCAACCATGTCAATATTTGGTAAATAATACTAGGTTTAATAAGAATAACATTCCCTTCAATAGGGTCATATATAATGAAACATAACCCTCACCAACCATGTATTCTTAAATCCATTCAAATGTATTTCACAAAAAATATTTATTTATTTTAAAATTTTAATAAAATTTTTTTTATTAAAAAAAATTATTTCGAAATCTCTATCTTATAATTATCAACCGTGAGGAATTTCCATAAATCATTCAATTTAAATTTTTTTCAAAACCATCACTAAATAGGTTTCTAACCAGGGTCACAAATTAATTCTATATTAATTTATAGGAAAAAATTTTATTCAGGGTAATACATATATTTCTAATCATATGTGATCGATAAGGAATCTTACTATCTCTCAAAAACTAGATCCATTGAGGATAAACCATAATCTAGTTAATAAGAAATTACAGAATATGGATATATACCTATTTCATAAGGTCTAAAGATCCAGTAATGTTGAGTATAATAGAAGTAAAATAACTACCAATAATAGAGACGCATCAATGAATCGAGAACTAGAACTAGTAAATAATTTCCCAAGACGTACATATAGTAAATATGGGAATTTCAACCATGAATTAATAGAAAATGATGTTTTGGAGTATTAAATATTGGAAAATAATAGGAGTATTGTGAATTACTACGAGTTAGAAGAAAAAAAATGGATCTATAATAGAGTGTCATATGGTTATGTCACCAGGTTATCTATAATGTAGACCCACTATTCAGTGATATAGGCTTAAGCCAACCCCTCGCATGGTTAGAAAAAATATTCACCAACCATGCTCTTCCACTAAGTCTAGACATGAAAGGATTCCCCTAGACATCTATACGGTTTGGAAAAAACAATGTTCCAAGAATGTATAGAAATAATTCCTCCTTCCAAAATCTATATTGTTTTCTATATTTGGTTCATGGATTGTGTTGACCAAAAACAAACCATTCACCATTAGAAAACCATTCACAGCATTAAAAAACTCCTCTAAACCTCAATTAAATTAACCCGATCAATATATTTATATATATATACTTAATATACATAAATAAATGTTAATGATCCACAAAATGGGGTAACTATAAATTTTTTTCTCAAATATATATACATATATATATATATATTAATCCAATTGATGTTATTTTAAAACATTTCATATTGAAATCCCACCCACGAGAACTTTTTAAAATTTTGAATGTTTCCACTTTGGAAAAAAAATCAATCACATGTACAGGTTTAATATTAAATAAATTTTTTTAACATAATCGAATGTAATTTTGAAAAATGTATTCCATAATTGGAATCATAATAATTTATAGAATCTATCAATTTGAACTTATTTTTTCACCACTATCAATAGTAAAAACTATAAAAAATAACTAAAATGGTAATTATAAAAATGGTTTATAGTGGGACAAGATTAAAGATAAAGGTTAAAAATAACTGAAAGACTTCTAACAACAATTAGTGTCTATATATAGGCCTTATACATTTTAGTTTAAATAACGGCCTATTTTGGATGATTTTTCATGTGAAAAACACAACTATGCCTAATTTTTTACCATTATTACATTTGGGGAAATGACTTGACTATTAAATGGACTCATGAATTCCTCTCTTATGCTCAAAAAAAATTCATTCAGTGAAATACATCTAAATGAATTCTTCAATTCCCTCCCCTCATCTTAAAATCCTTATTTTTATCACCAATCCTTTATATTAATTTTTTAGAGAAAACAAAAATGGTTTTTTCCAATGAAAGGTAATGTCCCTAAATGATAAATTTATTTATTTTCTTCCTCCACAAATTAGAAATGGAAATTATATAATAACAAAATCATCTCCCATATACCTAACTGTTTTTATGATATTTTTCGTTAAAATATTTCTCTACACTTCTCAAAATGGGATATGAAATATTCATTCGTGTATACGATGAACTACAGCCTCACAAATCGATTTGATGTGTTTTTTAATTTGCATTTAAATTGGATGGTAATAAAGAGATATTAAACTAAAATATTTGATGTTTTATAATTTATTATACCCTTGTAATTATCATATGACATATACCAGCTTACACTCAATTCTAAGGGGTATAAATTACATCTTTGGTGGGTATGGTGGACTACCACCTTGTGATGCCATGTGATTTTTGGACTACTTCCATTCATATAAGGTAATTAGGGTAAAGTTAATGGATATATGTTATATATATGACAAAAAATTTATTATATAAAGATTAAATATTATTTACCTTTTATTCATTTAATCTTCTACGAAAATGGAATCTGTGTTCATGTGTACGTACGGGCTACCATCTCCATGAATAGTGTATTACATTTTAAATCCCTAAAAATTATATATTACTATAAACACATATATAATTAATATATATCACATTCATATCACTTTTATAATTATTCATATGATAGAACCATGATATCATTTTCATGATAAAAAATACCGTAACAAATCATACATAAAAAACAACACAACTATTATAAGAAACATGCCATATATTTTTTAATAATCATGTAATAAATGGTTATATATAATTAAAATATTGTATGATATATAAAATTATGTTAATTAAATCTATTAATAATAAAGAAAATTATTATACATGAGGTTCTATGGTTTACAATAGAATTCGAGAGAAAAGGATAGGGATATCGGTCCCACTTTTAGATTTTGTGAGACACATGCCATAGTCACCATATGTTTTATGTGGTTTATATATTTTTCTAGAATGTATATAATGATTATTCTCATGAAATTTTTTTATTTAAATATAAATTTCAGTATCCCCTCGTCATTTTTTTATAGTTTAAAAGTTACTAGAGTTCTACGTGACTTCCAATCACTATTTTATTTTCGGTAGACATTTCTCAGATTAATATGTCATTTAATTTTTGAAGCGTATATACTACTCCATTGACAGGTTATGTAATGAGTACATTTATTGATGATATATACAGTATATTTTGAAGATATTTTTTAATGTGAGTTATGATTGAAAATAATATTAAATTTGTTGGGTATTTTATTTTTCTATTTAAATTTTTGAGAAATATGTTATTTTATGCACTTATATTAATTTTATCAGGTTTAGATATATCACATCTGAAATTAATTTCATGAATTAATTTTTTTATCGATAATTAATATTTCATTTAATTTATTAAATAAGGAATGTATGATTCCATGTTTCCAATATCGTGAGTGTTTTAGGACAAAATCATTATATTTATTATGATTATTTATGCTTATGCTTCGATTTATCAAACATTATCATAGATCTATCAATAAATTCATGAAATTTATTCAGCTATGGTTAATCCTAGATTATATATATTTTCCCTCTATTTTAAATTATTTATTTACTTAATAATTAAAAAGAAGTTTTTAAGAATAATCCACTTTATTTAACATTTTAGATGAAAAATAATTTTGCTAAAAAAAATTTTTTTTTCTAAAATTGTATTCATTTTTTTAAACAAAATCCCAAAATTATTTAGTAATAAAAATATTACTCTTGTTTATTTTTGTTTATAATGTCATGGAATCATGAGGTCATTTACCTAATAAATCACATTTGTCATCCCTGAAAAATGTAAAGAAACCAATGTTTGAATGTGAATGTAATTTATGGAATTTCCTTCCATCATAACCACTCAATATTTTTAAAACATCACATATAATTTTATTTTATTATTTCTAGTTAATAATTTTTCAAAATTATATTATTATCATTTTTATATGACAATCGATGAAATTTAATCTTTTAAACGAAAATTTTTTATATGTTTTTATTTCTTCCAGTATTTGTTTCAATGATTATTTTTAGAGAAATTTATTTTCACATTTCATTATGATTTAATAAAATGTTATTATATAGTTGATATAGTTTCCCAAACATTACAAAAATTGAAATGTTATCATTTTAAATGAATATTTAGAGAATTATAAAATGAAATATCTAATGACTATAATCATTTAGTCTCTTTAGAAACAAATAACATAATATTCTAACATGGTGACATATCTTAAATATTTCCCACAAAGATATTACCATTTAGTGCTACCCATATGATTATCATATGGGAAACATTTATTATATCTTGGGGAATAAAATATTAGAAAGGGTGGTCTTGGATTATCATAGTGGTTAAACATAAGTGACATAAATATATACACATTTGTAAGTATAGGATAATCATTAGGGTATGTTCATATGAATCAAAATATTCAATGTTCATAGCCTACATCTAAAAATCATAAACAGTTGTCTGTCCATTAAAAATTAGAAATTTATAAAACAAGATCTATAAGGATACAAAACCATCACAAATTAATCATTTACCATATGTTCACATCAAAATAGTTTCGTATAGTCATATAAATAAATAAATATATATATATATATATAACAATTTCATTTTTCCTAGTTAACCTCGAAGAACATCAACATAGTGAATTAGGGCATAGTTTTTCACATAATGAATCTAGACACATGTGTTTTATATTGGGGATCATGACACACCAGATTGTAATTGTGGATCAGGATGCACCTGTTTACCATTATGGATCAGGCTGCACCCATTTTTTACTTTTGATCAATATGCACTAGTTTCGCATTATGGATATTGTGTGTCGACTTGTTTTCCATCATTATCCAAGGAGACATAAATCATTAACCAATATATTAGAGGGGATATAGGTTCAAATCATCACGAAATGAAATCATACATATGTGTTCTAAATGGATAACAATAATTCATCATATATATCCATATAAAGTATATGTGTTTCATTATCCTAATAGAATATACTATTAAAATAATCTAGCATCATTGTAATTTATTCTTATTATTTATTATGAATACGAAATGAGTTTCCATAAACATCATGACAACATAAAATAATACTTTAATATAAAAATTTTGAATGGTATACTTGTATTATATGTAACACCTGAATCTTCCATGGTACACTCCTCTTTGAATAATAGAGCAGCGTGTGTTGTACGCAACCTCGAGTTCTAACACACCACGACCAATAAAAGTAGCAGTTATGAATAGTAATACCCACATTTTGAAATAATATAAATTTTTTATTTCAAAATGGACTTCATTTTTGGATTCGGAATATCAAAATTAGCCTATGTTGAATTTTTTGTATTTTTTTGAGAACTTCCAATTTTTGATGAATAGTGAAAAATACTTAAAAACATCTTTTTTAATAAAAATAATTTATAGTGATATGTTATACAATTTAGTGGTTATAAAGTTTAATTAGAATATATTTTTACCATTTTATCCAATGGTGGTAATTAGAATTAATTTCACTTTGAAATTGGACATAAACAATTGTCAATCTTTTGATTGACATTCTTTCTTAAAAAGACGATATTTGTTGTGAAAGTGGGAAGTAATAATTAAATTAATTAATTAAACTTATATGTTTTTTATTTTGTAAAATAGACTTCATTTATGAATTAGTAATATCAAATATATCTTAGGGTTAATTTTTGTTGTTGTTCTGAAAAACTTCTATTTTTGATGAATAGTGAAACCACAAAGTGGTAGTTAAAAAAATGATTTTTCATTTAAATGAACTTTTACCACCTCTATGATTTTAACTTCCAAAATCCAACATACATCATTGTCATTAGGAATTAAAATGTTGTTCAATGGGATTAAAATAATTTTTGGTGAATAGTAACTTTTAAGTTCTATTAATCACGATTAAAGGTAATTAGTGTAACTTAAGGTAAAAATAATGTTATAATAATATGAAATTACCTTTACACTTGTCCTACCATTATTGGGTGAGTCATTTCCGACCATGAAAATCCATGGGTAAACTTGGGGTCCCCATGGAGCCACTTGGGTAAGAAAATCACATTAATAACTTTTTATTGAAAGTAAAAATAAAATTATCACAAACATGTGTCGGTTAACTAAACCAATTATTTCATGGGGTTATATAAGATAAAATTTTTACTATAAATATTAATTGGAAAGATAAAAATATTTCCTACATCATAGTATTTTTTTATAATTTTTATACATTAAATAAATTAAATTTTGTATGAAACCATGATGATGCAGCGATTACCTCATTAATTAATGATTTAAATAAAATGAAAAGATAATGTAAAATATAAAATTTACACTTGTCAAAAGCCTATAGGATGGGTAGATTTAGAAACATTATCACCTTATAATAGAAATATATAATTTTGGGACCTTTTAAATCTGAAAATCATTTCATAATAATGTAACATTTCATGACTTTATAATAGGGACCCTCTTATCCTCTTATAAATGGCCCCCACCACTACCACCTTATTCACACCATCATGCCATTTTTATCAGCCAAAATCTTCCCAAAAACTCTCTCAACTTCCCTATATAAATCCTATAAGCCTCACTTTTGGCAGAATCCTTCCCAAGGAAGCCTTTGTCTCAAATTAAAAAAGAGTTACCAGATTTTAAGGTAATCTCTTCTTTTGTGTTATTATGTTTTATTTTGTTTTTCCAACCCCTTAAACTATTTTTATTCCTTTATTTTGTAACAAAAATAGTATCATAAATATACTAGGATGTTTTTATTATAAGAAGTTTATTTACAATTACCCACACCTCCGTCTAATTGTTAAAGAACATACTATTTCTGTGGGTGGCGAAATACAGCTTCATGAAATGATGATTGTTCAATATTCTTTTAACACCTATAATAGTGGCCATTAAGATGACACTATTTCTATATATGATATATATTATGTTTATGTTTTCCTTATGCATCTTTATTTACCATTTATGGAATACCTTTATGATGGGTAAATGTGATAATTTCATTTTAGGAAGTGCGGACTACCGCCCCCTCAACGTGATTTGAATCGTTAATGCCATATCTGGGACGTATAAAGGATGGATTAAATGTATAATATATTATATTATACTAGAATTACAATAAACCTTTATATCATTATTATTTCATTCAATTAAATACGAAATAGAAATGAATGTAGCGTTCATGCGTACGTACGGCTTACCATATCCATGAACGGTGCATTTCATTTCTTACCTCTAAATGTTACGTAATATTATGAATGAATGTATATACTGGATATATATGATATCTACATCATGAATATAATTCTGGATATAATGGATATTTTACCACATGAACAACTTGTAATTATAAGAAGTTTATTTTTGACTCAAGTACCAAAGATCGACAAAACGACCGTTATTAACATAAATAATTACATAATGTTGCTAACATGGTAATAAGTTATATTAACGGAATAATAAACTTGGAAAAAGTTCATAAGCAATTATAAATTAACTCACGTTTATTATTCAGGAGGTTAAAGAACAGTCGAGTCATGTCGGACACGAGGTAAGGGAACTTCTTAACCCAATTTCTATTCTTTGGGTTAATCTCCTACTTTCAAATTATGTCATGATATTATTATGTCCTATCTTGTATTTGTACTTTCTATATGTGAAAGTATTGTCAATACACAGAATATATTTATTTTATTTTAAAAAATTGATCTTTGTAAGGGACTTCGTCTCAATCTCCTTTCATTGAGGAATATTTTGTTCTATAAACAGCTTTCTTTTATATGGTGTATAAACTCCTTTGACTTTTACTTTTATTCAAAAGGAATATTTTTTTACAAAGAAATTTACAAAACGACAAATTGATTGTTTTTGTCTTACGTATGCTGCTACAATGACTTCTCTGCCGCCGTGGCCATTATTTTTATTTCCGCTTCCTCTACAAGTTATAACTTTTTTAAATGAAAAATAAATACTAAGTTTTAATTTTCATTTATTTTGATTTTGAAAATGAGTTTGATAATGTTTTTATTATATCAATGTGTTGTATGGATATCATCTGATTGAAATGTGGAAATGTTATGTTTTTATTCATGTTTTATGTGATACAATTATGTTATGGTTTATGTTATGTTTAAACCTATTCATACGAGTAATGCATTGGACATAATAAGTGATTGGTGGAGCCCTCTATATCTCCTCGATGAATTGGTAGGTCTCCTGAGACAAAATAGTGTCTTGGCATGAGGCCTTGACAAAATATTATTTGTAGTCTTGGCACGAGGCCTTGGATACATGGTTATAATAGTCTGGCATTCTGTATTCCATCATTATGAAAGTGGTTATTGATATTGCATGTGATTATTCAACTAGTATAATATCAATGTGAATAAGTAAATTGCATTATTTCATTTTATTTTTTCCATATTATGCTGTAGTAAAAGTTTAAAAGGATTTTGTTTTATTTATAAATTGCCTTAAATGTTAATGTTTATTTATGAAAGCTTCTGCTATATTGTTATCCTTATTAAGCATCTGAGCTCATCCCTTTCATTATTTTAATTTTTCTAGGATGTGAAGAAGTATTTTAGGAATGACCTGCAGGGATAGTCCGAAAGGGATATGACTGTGGAAAATGGAGACTATATTATTGCAGTTTTTCCCTTTATGATGTAATGAAAAATCTATGAATGTATCTAGTGTTTCCAAGGTTACTAAACTAATCGGTATTTCGAGACTTGATCTTCGGTGATCATGCCAATGTTACGTAATAATGCACTGACTCCGGGTAACTGGGGTCGGGGCGTTACAGTTGGTATCAAAGGTAGTTTAGTACAAACCTTGGATGCTAGATTTAGATAAACTCAGATTAGAGCACATAGACCTAAGATAAAATTTGAGGATTAGTATAGAATAACATCCTAGAATTTTGGTATTATTGAGATTTTGTGAGTTTTTGAAGGAATACATCCTTGTCTGGATACGAGCATGTAGAGGTGGCTCTGGCACAGATGTACCTAGGGGTAAAACCCGAAAACACTGCTTTGAGCTAGAATCGAACGGGAATTGGTGCATGACAACGGGCCTTGATGCACTCTTAGTTACGACACTCCTGGGGGATAGCTTAGGATAATTCTCATTTTATTTACAATCCATTATGAATGGATTATGAGTATGTACTTCCTCAGTCAATTTTTTTTATGATTATGGATTATATCCATAAATTGTTCAATTTATGTTATGAGTTTTTCAAGTTTGTTATTATGTATTTTGATTCATAAAAAATATAATTTATTCCATTTTTTAGAAATGGCGCCTAATGGAAGGAATGGAAACCATATCAATGAACGCACTCCATGTAGGGATTTCCCTCCTACTTAAGATAATTATAGTGGAGATGGAGATACAACTGGGGCTGATCAACTTATCTCCATACTAGGATAACTCACTCAGGTTATGAATAGTAACCTTACTTGTATGGAGCACCCTGTTCCACAGCGTGGAGGATCAATATTAGACCGCTTCATGAGGAAACAACCACCAACATTTAATGGGGTTACAAATCCTTTAGTAGCTAAGCAATGGATAAAATTCATAGAGAAAATATACCACGCCTTGGGGAGTTGTGAAAGGGAAAAGTTGTCATGGCAGTTTATCGCCTCACTAGAGATGTCGATCAATGGGGGTCGCTGATTCAAAACACACAGGATGATGAAGAAGTATCATGTATGGAATTGAGGGATTTTAAGGAAATATTATTAGAAAAATAATTTCCACACGACCATCGAACAGATATGGAAAGGCAATTTCTGATTCTAAGGAAGAAGGAGGATGAAAATGTCACAAAGTATGAGGCCATCATTACATGGTTATCAAGACATGGTGCAGATTATATATGTAAGCCAAGAAGTAAGATTGATCGTTTCTTTGATGGGTTAAAACCATTTCTCTGTTGAGCATGAGTCTCACAATCATTCTCATCGTACGAAGATATTGTCTCGTGTGCTATCAAGACAAAAAAATAATTCTCTACGTCTTATGACAACAAAGTAAAGCAAGAGAAGAAGAGAACGGTGGAACAAGAGATAGATAAAGGGAAAAAGGTAAAGAAAGATTTTCCATTATGCGATAATTGTGGGTAGAATCACCCCAGTACGTGCCTAAAAGGAATGTGGGTTTGTTATAAATTTGAAGAAAAATGTCACCAGTCTCGTGATTGCAAGGGAAAGAAAGAGGCTATCAATGTTGAATTTTATAATTGTCGGGAAATGGGGAATTATTACAATGAATGTCCTAATCGTCAGGGAATATTACCATAGAAAAGTACAAGGTATCAAGTCCAATCTTATGATGTTACTACAGTTGAAGTGGAATAATTAATGTATTGGTGCTTTTGGACTCAAGGATTATATTCTGGTTATAAGAATAATGTGATATATATAAGGATTGTACTGCAGTACTTGTTGTTTTCATTAAGGTTTTATTATGATGAAGGTAATCATATTTTTATATGTGACAATAAGAGTAACTTTACATTGTTTGAGAAATATGATGATACAATTGATTTTTGAATTTATAGACTTTCTAGAGAAAGTCTGGATGGAGGTATTTTGGATAACTATAAAGGTTGGAATGGATTAAGTTGAACATTAGATAGTATTGTTTAAGGATAAAACATTTATGATGATTATTTTTGGAATATTATAACAGTATAGTTTTAGTAAAAGGACAACCTGCAGGTTGGGGGATAACTCGTCGCATCAGAAAATGCTATAGGAATCGAATGCACAACCATAGTGTGACAGGCCTTTATTACATACCACTATCCTGCAGGAAGTCCCTAGTTATTACAAAATAGTTTTCCTAATCTAAATGGTATGTGTTAATATTGTAACCTTAAATAATTTTGAGAAATAGAATATTTTTGAGTTCTATTACCTTTTGGAGTGAAAGATGGGTTTGTGGAAAAAATTTATTAAAGAATAAAAGTCTACATGACACGTAAGTATATTTCCTTACGTTCTTATTAAATCTCCTAAATAAATGCTTCAACTTTATGAAATGTAACTTAAAACAAAAATATTGTCAATTAACTTTTCCAATTGGGGAATCAATGACCATTTAACCAATCACATGTTTGTTATTTTTTTGTAGTTAAAATTCTCCTAATCCTATTTTATACAACTCTCCATCAGACCTTGATGGTTTGTTTTTCCTCCATATCCATATTTTTATAGAATCCTAGAATGGGCTATCTCAGGTGACCATTTTTCTTCTCTTTCTTTCTTTTAAAGTTATATTTTTAATAACCTTATTTCCAATGTGGGTTTTACAAAAAGGTATTTTCTATTATCAACCTTTTATTTTCAAATAAAAAATTTTAAATTGTGAGGACAAAATTTATTGAAGGAAGAGAGAATGTAACACCCCATGCTTCCATGGTACGCTCCTCTTGGCATAATAGAGCAGCGTGTGTTGTACGAAACCTCGAGTTCTAACACACCGCGACCAATAAAAGTAGCAGTTATGAATAGTAATACCCACGTTTTGAAATTATATAGAATTTATATTTCAAAATGGAGTTCATTTTTTGATTCGGAATATCGAAATTAGCCTATTTTGATGTTTTGGTATTTTTCTGAGAACTTGCAATTTTTTATGAATAGTGAAAAATACTTAAAAACAATTTTTTTAATCAAAATAATTAATAGTGATAAATTATACAATTGAGTGGTTCTAAATTTTAATTAGAATATATTTTTAAAAGTTTATCTGATAGTGGTCATTATAATTAATTTTCCTTTGAAATTGGACATAAAAATTTGCCAATCTTTCGATTGATATTCTTTCTCAAAAACACGCTATTTTTTGTGACTACGGAAATTAATTATTAAATTAATTAATTCAACTTATATGTTTTGAATTTTTTAAAATAGGAGTCATTTTCTAATTAGTAATATCAAATATATCTTAGGGTTAATTTTTTGTGATGTTTTGAAAAACATCGATTTTTGATGAATAGTGAAACAACTAAGTGGTAGTTAAAAAAACTGATTTTTCGTTTAAATGAAATTTTACCACCTCTGTGATTTGAATTTCCAAAATCCAACATATATAATTGTCATTATGATGTAAAATGTGGTTCATTGGGATTAAAATAAATTTTTGTGAATAGTAACTTTTATGTTCTATTAATCGCGATTAAAGGTAATTAGTGTAACTTAAGGTAAAAATAATGTAATAATAATATGAAAATACATTTACACTTGTCCTACCATTATTGGGTGTGTCATGGCCGACCAAGACAATCCATGGGTCAAATTGGTGACCCCATGGAGCCAATTGGGTAAGAAAATTACATTAATAACTTTTTATTTAAAGTTAAAATAAAATTGTCAAAAACATGTGTTGTTTTACTAAATCAATTATTACATGGGGTTATATATGTTACCTTTTTGACTATAAATATTAATTGGAATGCTAAAAATATTTCATACATCATAGTATGTGTTTTATAATTTTTATACATTAAATAAATTAAATTTTGTATTACACCATGATGATGCAGTGATTACCTCATTAATTAAATATTTAAATAAAATGAAACAGTAATGTAATGTAATTTCCCGGACCTCTCCGGTCCATTTCTTTGTAAAAAAATTTGATGTGGTCAAACACGACACGTGTTGTAATAATAATTTTTTATAATAATAATTGATAATGGTGGCGTGAAAATATTTGGTGTTAATTAGATAAAATGGTTTTAATTTAATCATTGTAAAATATAATAAATTTAATAAAATGATGGGAGGCGCATGGAATAAGTTATAAAGGAATAAATTACAATAAATGAGGCTCATGTAATAAATTATAATGGAATGAAATGCATGGGGTGCATGGGTGTGACCTTGTACAGGAGGCGTTGTGCGGTTCTCCACAATTAAAGTTGGAATTGTGTTAATAACATTAAAAGGGTATTATTATATAATAATTCGTTATAATAATAATAACGTGAAGAGGCACGTGAATGGGGTTCCCAACCATTCGTGAATATAATGTTATGGGATATATGGAGTAATTATATGAAAATAATGGGTGTCAATAATAATAATAATTATTAATGTTAATGATGGGGACCCGTTGATGAAATTAAAAGAGGATTTATTACTATTGAATTAAATAATAATGATAAAGGTGACAGAAATATGTGTGTGTTTGGTAAATTAAATTAAATGGGTTTAATTTTTGGTTAGTAAATTAAATTATTTGATTTTAATTAAATGGAATGGTTTTAACTTAATAACCATGGTAAACTAATTTAATGGGATTAAATTAGTACATTAATTATGGTTGTTATTATTATTAATTTTATTAAATAATAAAGTTGAAGTGAGAATGGAGTTTGGGGCGTTCCACATGGAGTAAAACACATGGGAGGCGCCACTTTTGGTGGTGGGAGAGAATCATGAAAGAAAAAAACAATATATTAGAGAGAGAAACAAAAAATAATAATAAGAGAAATAAAATTAAAAGACAAATAAATGAAAAAGGAGGAATTGGTGCTTAATTATAGCACCCATGAAGACTCTAAAACGTGATTGCTTTTGGAGTTATGAAAAATAAATAAATAATTGATTAATAATAATAATAAAATATTGTTATTATTAATTTTGTTGATAAAACACCTTTTTGTCCGAAACTTTTTCGTGCGACCTCGGTTTCATGAACCGTCAGTGGCAGTGTGACCCTGACTACGAGACGAAAAATATGAGTCCAATATTGGATGTCTTTTTCGGGTTTTCGGATTGGGTACCTGAAACTTTCATGAATTAATAGATTTAATATTGTTATTATTACGGGATCTTGTATCCAACATATCTCCCTCATACGGTATCGGATTGACGATCCGTCAGCGACAGCGTAACCCTGAAGTTATGACGGTCATCTTAAGACCATTAATGAGCTACTTTTATGACTCATGCCTCGGGTCAACGAAACACCACATATTGATAGAATTATCATTATTATTAAAACGCGTGGAAACCGCGTGACGTGTTAACCAATCAAAACATGTAACGTATGTATGGTCACATCGTGTATTCATTAATGCACGCTGAATACGGATTTACCTATTCGTTGCCTATATATGAACGAGGTCATGTTTTATCTTCCATATCGATCGCTTCTTTGCCGCACGACGACGCTCTTGGACAATCGAGAAGTATTTCCTCCTCTAACTTCTTTGTCCGAGCTCTGAATTACGATCCGTCAGCGGCCACAGGATCGTAGCGACGAGACGAAGCTTCTAAGCCCGGACTTTTCACCTTTCCTTCTAGCCTTCCTTCTCCAGCTTCCATCCTAGGAGGCGTTTGTCGGGTTTGGTGAAGGCGGAGGACACAGAAGGACGTCGTCGGATGCGACGTGATAAGGACCTTTTGAGGTAGGGGTTTAACTTCGTCTCTCTATTTGGTGCAACATGCGGGGTGGGATATTTTTCTTTTATTCCATGGGATGCAGTTGAACTGTAAATAAAGATAATAACCGGATAAAGAAGGGTTTGGGCTTTTGTGCTGTTTCTATTGCCTTCCAGTTTCATTATCTTCTGATTGCGAATTTGGATTGAAAGGCCTTTGCCTACTGAAAATCAAGGCCGTTGGTGGCCTTTGCGTGCGAAATTGATATATGAATTGTTTGTGGTTGGTTTTGTTAAAACATGGAAAATGGATAAGCACGTAAAGGCTGGCTGATTAAATGAGAATGAAAACCTTGTGTGATCACCCAGATTGAACAATGTTGGAACAATGAACATGTTGGTGTTTTGGTTGTTTTGTGGAAAATGCCTTTATTTATGAAAAGTGTTTTGATTATGAAAAGTGTTTAGAAGTAAAAGGTGTTTTCAAATGCGGAAATGTTTTGTGTGTGGAAAGGGTTTTATGTGTGGAACTTTGAAATAAATGAATGATGGAATGTTGTATGGTGGTGATAATCTCTTGTAAATGAAATGGCATGTGGTTTCTTGCGTTTTACCTAACCTTGGTTGTGGATGGCAGGGATATGTTTGTGAAAGGTTTTGTCTGGATGTTAGTTTCCCAGTAGTAATAATTTGTTAAACCATTGCAAGAAACATGAAAACCTAAATGGGGTTGGGGGATGATTGTTTGGTTGTTGATGCATGCTTCGTGGTAGCAGTGCCGAGGCACATGCTCAGTTTCTCTTTTTAAGAATCCATAGGTTGGGATGTGTGTTTGGTATATGTATATATATAATTGTATCTTTGTGTTTTGTCACACCATACCCATGTCAATCACCTAGTGCCGAACACTCCCATTTTATGGGAGAGGGTGTTCCCCCTTAGTTACTAGCTCCTTCATGCTCCTTCTTCCATAGGCTATGATGGCTTGAGGTGACCTTACACCCAAGACTCTTAGGGTAGGTCTCGGAGGCTGTGATGTCTTAAGGCAACCTTTAGCCCAAGACTCTTCGGGCAGGATTACCGTTCCCAAGAACCTTCGGGATGAGGCCCAGGTGTCTGCGGGCGGGTTAGTGGTTGTGGCCTAGGTGTGTGCGGGCGAGATGTGTGGTTGTGAGGCCCAGGTGTGTGCGGGCGTGATGCGTGGTTTGGCCCAGGTGTGTGCGGGCGGGAAGAGTGTGGTAGAGTCAGGACGTTTGCCGTTAGGAAGAGCAACATCTAATTAAGTGGGAAATGGTGCGGGGTACCCAATACTTTTATTCTATATATATATACTAAACTTGTTTGTGTTACTTGGTGAGTGTGACCAGTGAGGCTGGGTGGATAGTTTTTCCTTGTTAGTTTCTTGTTCTTCTGTTTTCTCACAAGACCTTAGGGTGTCTCCCCACTTCTGCATGAGAGCTTTAGGTTTCCCTACTTAGTATACTTGTATGCTCACGCTACGTTTACTTTCAGGTTTCCAGGAGGACTACCAGGGCCATGCGGGACCCTACTTGTCGGGAATTTGAGTTGTTGTAGTTGTTGTTCTCTTGTTTTCTTTGGCATTTTACTTTTGAGCTTCCTTTTACTTGAACCTTGTTATAAAAATTGTTTAAACATGCATGTGGGCTTGGTTTCGGTTTATTTATATACACTTGTTCTTTTCCCTTTTTGGTGGTTGACTTGTCCTGTTTCCCGATCCAAAATAATAAAAAGGGTAATGCCTCCCATATTTGTGTAAACTCATACCCTTGGTGCTAGTCGCCACCCCGGGGCCTACTGGAGGCGGGACTCGGGGGGTCATTATCTCCCTTTCACCATTGCCAGCTCAGGAGGGGCATCTTTGATGGAATGGGGTCGTGACAGAATGGTATCAGAGGTGATGGTTGAGAGATAGGATGGAGTCTGGAGTTAGGCATAGTGAGGATTTCATGGGATGGTAGGGCAACAGTGTTCGTTAATCTTGGTGTGTGACATAGGCCAGGGAAGACCGGCTAGGACACGGGATTTTAGGGCCCCCCGTGATCCGATGCAAGGACTCTGAGCCTACCGAACGACCAAGTGAGACTATATTGATTGCAGGGTAGAGACCCTAGGGAAGGTACATGCATCATAATGTTTGTGTTTTACATGATTTGGGGGTTCTGGGAAAGAAATTGAAATAAAATGATAAATTAAAACTTTGATTTTTTCATTACTACTTGGGCTTAGGCGTTCCCTGTTTACCGAACAACTATGGCACCTAGACGTCAAAAGAACGGCAGAGGAGTGGGACACAGATAGTTTCATGCAATAGAAGTGGCAACCCTAGCAAGGCCAGAGATCAAGAGAGATGTTTCCGGTTTTACTTAAATTCTCTCATTTATGTTTTGTTTAAATTCAAGATCATCACACTCCTTTGTTGAAACTCATTCTCGCCCATGCTTTGGGCCGTGAACTTTTTTTTTCATGAATTTATAATGCTAAGTTGTTCCCTCTTTCCTTTAAAGGTGTGTGAAGAGTCATAACATGTGGGGAGAGGAGGACCAAATCCCTAATCAAGACGCATTAATGTGGATGCGATTAAACCCGTGCAGGAGAGTCAGTGCCGCCTAAAGCGGATAATATCTCGACATGGGAGAAGGAATTTCTCAAGCCATGTGTTCGGGAAATTTATTGATGTTTTGTATGGTGTTGAGGGGCGGTGTAAGTTGGAAAATCCTAATATATAGAAGTGGGAAGGCTCAGTCCTTAATCGAGAGGCATTAATGCGGATGCGATTAAACCCATGCAGGCGAGTCAGTGCCGCCTAAAGCGGATAATATCTCGACATAGGAGAGGGAATTCCTAACTCACATAATTAGGGTTGTCGGTTGTTTCTTGTTATGACAAGAAGCCTGAGAGGTATCTTGAGGGGTGGTTGTCCGGACCTTTCCCCCTTTTTTGGGTTGGTTTTAATTCTTGAGGACGAGAATGTTTTGAGAGGTATCTGGTGTAATGGCCTGGACCTCTCCGGTCCATTTCTTTGTAAAAAAATTTGATGTGGTCAAACACAACACGTGTTGTAATAATAATTTTTTATAATAATAATTGATAATGGTGGTGTGAAAATATTTGGTGTTAATTAGATAAAATGGATTTAATTTAATCATTCTAAAATATAATAAATTTAATAAAATGATGGGAGGCGCATGGAATAAGTTATAAAGGAATAAATTACAATAAATGAGGATAATGTAATAAATTATAAAGGAATGAAATGCATGGGGTGCATGGGTGTGACCTTGTACAGGAGGCGTTGTGCGGTTCTCCACAATTAAAGTTGGAATTGTGTTAAAAACATTAAATGGGTTTTATTATATAATAATTTGTTATAATAATAATAACGTGAAGAGGCACGTTAATGGGGTTCCCAACTATGCGTGAATATAATGTTATGGGATATATGGAGTAATTATATGAAAATAATGGGCGTCAATAATAATAATAATAATTAATGTTAATGATGGGGACCCGTCGATGAAATTGAAAGAGGATTTATTACTATTGAATTTAATAATAATGATAAAGGTGACAGAAATATGTGTGTGATTGGTAAATTAAATTAAATGGGTTTAATTTTTGGTTAGTAAATTAAATTATTTGATTTAAATTAAATGGAATGGTTTTAACTTAATAACCATGGTAAACTAATTTAATGGGATTAAATTAGTACATTAATTATGGGTGTTATTATTATTAATTTTATTAAATAATAAAGTTGAAGTGAGAATGGATTTTGGGGCGTTCCACATGGAGTAAAAGAAATGGGAGGCGCCACTTTTGGTGGTGGGAGAGAATCATGAAAGAAAAAAAATATATTGGAGAGAGAAACAAAAAATAATAATAAGAGAAATAAAATTAAAAGACAAATAAATGAAAAAGGAGGAATTGGTGCTTAATTATAGCGCCCATGAAGACTTCAAAACGTGATTGCTTTTGGAGTTATGAAAAATAAATAAATAATTGATTAATAATAATAATAAAATATTGTTATTATTAATTTTGTTGATAAAACACCTTTTTGTCCGTAACTTCTTCGTGCGACCTCGGTTTCATGAACTGTTAGTGGCAGTGCGACCCAGACTACGAGACGAAAATTATGAGTCCAATATTGGATGTCTTTTTCGGGTTTTCGGATTGGGTACCCGAAATGCTCATGAATTAATAGATTTAATATTGTTATTATTACGGGATCTTGTATCCAATGTATCTCCCACATACAGTATCGGATTGACGATCCGTCAGCGACAGCGTAACCCTGAAGTTATGATGGTCATTTTAGGACCATTAATGAGATACTTTTATGACTCATGCCTCGGGTCAACGAAACACCACATATTGATAGAATTATCATTATTATTAAAATGCGTGGAAACCGCGTGACGTGTTAACCAATCAAAACATGTAACGTATGTACGGTCACATCGTGTATTCATTAATGCACGCTGATTACGGATTTAACTATTCGATGGCTATATAAGAACGAGGTCATGTTTTATCTTCCATATCGATCGCTTCTTTGTCGCACGACGACGCTCTTGGACAATCGAGAAGTATTTCCTCCTCTAACTTCTTTGTCCGAGCTCCGAATTACGATCCGTCAGCGACCACAGGATCGTAGCGATGAGACGAAGCTTCTAAGCCCGGACTTGTCACCTTTACTTCCGACCTTCCTTCTCCAGCTTCCGTCCTAGGAGGTGTTTGTCGGGTTTGGAGAAGGCGGAGGACACCGAAGGACATCGTCGGAAGCGACGTGATTAGGACCTTTTGAGGTAGGGGTTTACCTTCGTCTCTCTATTTGTTGCAACATGCGGGGTGGGATATTTTTCTTTTGTTCCATGGGATGCAGTTGAACATTAAATAAAGATAATAACCGGATAAAGAAGGGTTTTGGGTTTTGTGCTATTTCTATTGCCTTCCAGTTTCATTATCTTCTGATTGCGATTTTGGATTGAAAGGCCTTTGCCTACTGAAAATCAAGGTCGTTGGTGGCCATTGCGTGCGCAATTGATATCTGAATTGTTTGTGGTTGGTTTTGTTAAAACATGGAAAATGGATAAGCACGTAAATAATGGCTGATTAAATGAGAATGAAAACCTTGTGTGATCACCCCGATTGAACAAAGTTAGAATAATGAACATGTTGGTGGTTTGGTTGTTTTGTGGAAAATGCCTTTATTTATGAAAAGTGTTTTGATTATGAAAAGTGTTTTGAAGTAAAAGGTGTTTTCAAATACGGAAATGTTTTGTGTGTGGAAAGGGCTTTATGTGTGTAACATTGAAATAAATGAATGATGGAATGTTGTATGGTGGTGATAATCTCTTGTAAATGAAATGGCATGTGGTTGCTTGCGTTTTACCTAACCTTGGTTGTGGATGGCAGGGATATGTTTGTGAAAGGTTTTGTCTGGATGTTAGTTGCCCAGTAGTAATAATTTGTTAAACCATTGCATGAAACATGAAAACCTAAATGGGGTTGGGGGATGATTGTTTGGTTGTTGATGCATGCTTCGTGGTAGCAGTGCCGAGGAACATGCTCAGTTTCTCTTTTTATGAAGCCATAGGCTGGGCTGTGTGTTTGGTATATGTATATATATAATTGTATCTTTGTGTTTTGTCGCACCACACCCATGTAAAGCACCTAGTTCCGAACACTCCCATTTTATGGGAGTGGGTGTTCCCCCTTAGTTACTGGCTCCTTCCTGCTCCTTCTTCCATAGGCTATGATGGCTTGAGGTGACCTTACACCCAAGACTCTTCGGGTATGTCTCGGAGGTTGTGATGGCTTCAGGCGACCTGTATCCCAAGACTCTTCGGGCAGGCTTACCGTTCCCAAGAACCTTCGGGATGAAGCCCAGGTGTCTGCGGGTGGGTTAGTGGTTGTGGCCCAGGTGTGTGCGGGCGAGATGTGTGGTTGTGAGGCCCAGGTGTGTGCGGGCAGGATGTGTGGTTTGGCCCAGGTGTGTGTGGGCGGGAAGAGTGTGGTAGCGTCAGGACGTTTTCCGTTAGGAAGAGCATCATCTAATTAAGTGGGAAATGGTGCGGGGTACCCAATACTTTTGTTATATATATATATATACTAAACTTGTTTGTGTTACTTGGTGAGTGTGACCAGTGAGGCTGGGTGGATAGTTTTTCCTTGTTAGTTTCTGGTTCTTTTGTTTTCTCACGGGACCTTAGGGTGTCTCCCCACTTGTGCACGAGAGCTTTAGGTTTCCCTACTGAGTATACTTGTATGATTACCCTACGTTTACTTTCAGGTTTCCAGGAGGACTACCAGGGCCGTGCGGGACCCTACTAGTCGGGCAGTTGGAGTTGTTGCAGTTGTTATTCTCTTGTTTTCTTTGGCATTGTACTTTTGAGCTTCCTTGTACTTGTACCTTGTTATAAAAATTGTTTAAACATGCATGTGGGCTTGGTTTGGTTTTATTTATATACACTTGTTCTTTTCCCTTTTTGGTGGTTGACTTGTCCAATTTCCCGATCCAAAATAATTAAAAGGGTAATGCCTCCCATATTTGTGTAAACTCATACCCTTGGTGCTAGTCGCCACCCCGGGGCCTACTGGAGGCGGGACTCGGGGGTCATTATTTCCCTTTCACCATTGCCAGCTCAGGAGGGGCATCTTTGATGGAAGGGGGTTGTGACATGTAAAATATAAGCTTTACACTTGTCAAAAACCTATTGGATGGGTAGATTTCAAACCCTTATCACCTTATCCTAGAATATATAATTTTTGGACCTTGTTAATCCGAAAATCATTTTATAATAAAGTAACATTTTATGACTTTCAAATAGTGCCCCTCTTCTCCTCTTATAAAAGGCCCCGCCACTACCACATTATTCACACCATTAATCGATTTGGAATGACCAAACTCTTCCCAAATACTCTTTAAACTTCCCTCTCCTACTCATAGAAGCCTCAATTTGGGAATAATTCTCCTCGAGGAAGCCTTTGTCTCAAATCAAAAAATAGTTACCCGATTTTAAGGTTATGTCTTCTCTTATGTTATTTTGATTCTCCAACCCCTTAAACTCTTTTTATTCCTTTATTTTGTAACAAAATTAGTATCTCCAATATAGTAGGATGTTTTTATGAGATTGATTTTATTTAAACTTACACACACCTCCGTCTAATGGTTAAAGAAAATACTGTTTCTGTGGGTGGGGAAATACTACCTCACGAAATGATGATTGTTCAATATTCTTTTAACACCTCTAATGGTGTCCATTAAGATGAAACTATCTATATATATGATATATATTATGTTTAGGTTTTCCATATGCTTCTGTATTTTCTATTTATGGCATACCTTTATGATTTCCATTATGGGTAAACACGATAATTTCATTTTAGGAAGTGCGGACTACCACCCCCTCAAAGTGATTTGAATCGTTAATGCCATATGTGGGACGTATAAAGGATTGAGTAAATGATATTATATATGATATTATATTGTAATTATAGTACACCTTTATATAATTATGATTTCATTCAATTAAATACGAAATATAAATGAAAGTAGCGTTCATGCGTACGTACGACTTACCGTCTCCATGAACGGTGCATTTGATTTCATACCTCTAAATGATACTTAATATTATTAATTAATGTATACACTACATATATATGATATATAAATAATTAATATAATTCTGGATATAATAGATATTTCACCACATGATCAAGTTGTAATTATAAGAAGTTTGTTTTTGCCTCAAGTACAAAAGATCGACAAAACGACCATTATTAACATAAATAATTACATATTGTTCAGAACATGGTAATATGTGATATTAAAGGAATAATAATCTTGAAAAAAGTTTTTAAGAAATTATTAATTAACTCCAGTTTATTATTTAGGAGGTTAATGAAAGGTCGAGTCAAGTCGGACACGAGGTAAGGGAACTTCTTAACCCAATTTCTATTCTTTGGGTTAATCTACTACTTTCAAATTAATGTCATGATATTATTATGTCCTATCTTGTCTTTGTACATTATTTATGTGTAATTATAGTTAATAAACATAATAGATTTGGTTTTTTAAAAAAAATGATCTTTGTAAGGGACTTCATCTCAATCTCCTTTCATTGAGGCATATTTTGTTTTATACACAACATTCTTTTATACGGTGTATAAACCCCTTTGACTTTGACTTTTATTCAAAAGGAATATTTTTTACAAAGTGTTTTACTAAATGAAAAAAGGAATGTTTTTGTCTTACGTATGCGGTAACAATGACTTCTCCGTTACCGTGACCATTATTTGTGTTTCGGTAACCTCTACAAGCTATAACTTTTTTTAAATGAAAAATAAATAACACCATTTAATTTTCTTTAATTTTGGTATTGAAAATGGTTTTGATAATGTTAATATTATATAAATGTGTTGAATTGATATCTGTGATTGAAATGTGGAAATTTTATGTTTCCTTTATTCATGTTCTATGTGATACGATTATGTTATGGTTTATGATATTTTTAAACATGTTTATATGAGGAATGCATTGGACTTAATAAGTGAAAGGTGGATCCATCTATAGATTCTCGATGCATCGGTAGGTCTCATGAGACAAACTAGTGTCTTGGCCTGAGGCCTTGAAAAATTATTATTTGTAGTCTTGGCAAGAGGCCTTGGCTACGTAGTTATGATAGTCTGGAATTATGCATTCCATCATTATGAAAGTGGTTATTGATATTTCATGTGATTATTCGACTATTATAATATGCATGTGAATAAGTAAATGGCATTATTTTATTTTATTTTTTCCATGTTATGATAAATTTCATGTTTAAAAGTCTTTTTTTAGTTATACATTGACTTAAATGTTAATGTTTATTTATGAAAGCTTCCACTATATTGTTATCATTACTGTGCATCTGAGCTCACCCCTTTCAATGTTTTAATTTTTCCAGGATGTGAAGAAGTATTTTAGGAATGACCTGTAGGGATATTCTGAAGGGGATATGAGTGTGGAAAATGGAGACTATGTCATTTCAGTTTTTCACATTATGATGTAATGTAATATTTATGAATGTATCTAGTGTTTCTAAGGCTACTAAACTAATCAGTCTTTCGAGACTTGATATTTTGTGATCATGCCAATGTTACGTATTAATTCACCGACTTTGGGGAACTGGGGTCGGGGTGTTACATTATAATCATAGTAAGGAATATGTGACATCAATATATTTTAACATAGATATAAAATATTTTGGAAATACTATTTATAAAAATTCTTCACAAAGATATCATTTTCACTTCAAAAAAACTATTTTTAAAGCATATAACATTTCTGAAAAAAAAATTCGATAAAAAAATGGAAACTAGTAATGGTATCATTGAAAAAAATTTAATAAATTTTATAAAAAATAATTTAAAAATTCATTTTCCTTGAAAGTTAACTTAAATGATATTTTAAAATCATTTTTTAATTTTTTTACAAGAAATGGTTTTTAGTAAAAAAGTATTTCTGACCGAAGAGAGATATAGGGTTATTTTTCCATAAAAACACTTTGATAATTATATTTAGTACAAATGTGTAGTAAAATGGTAAAATTACATTATTATATCATGAATAGACAGTGGATAAAATATTTCATGAGAATTATTGAGTGACATATCTAAATATTTCATCAGTGGAATCAAATTCATAAATAATATTGATAAACAATGAGATTTTAGAAATATACTTCTTCCACTTTTGCAACATTGAATTATAATGACAATGAAAGTAAAATATTACATGAATATTATAATATAATGAATAAATTTAAATTAAACATATATAATTTTTTGTGGGATGTATATAATCCATTATAAATAGTATAGGATTATAACATCACATGACTCTCGAAAAAAGAAAATTTTGAAAAAAATCCCATTCCTATTTGTTAACTTTTGAATAGTAAAAACCATGATAGAGAGGTCCTAAAATGGATACATAAATAAAAATAATTCTATGTATAACAATCATGAAATATATTTATTTAATATATAGATAGACCATAAATGAATTATTATTGGAATAAAACATATGTCTCATGGAACTAAAAATTGTGTGATAAATCAATTACTGCATATGTAAATAATGAATCATGATCCATGTGATGCAATTTTTTCCATATTTTAATATAATTAATCAACAAAATTTTAATATATAAAATTTAATATGCTATTTTATACACCACCCAAAATAAATGTGAGGTTAATATGGAATCATTCTCAATAAAATTAAAGCGAGACGAGAAATCCACATAAAATAATACATGAATTCCATAGAAAATATTCATACCTATTATAAAATTTATTTAAATTTATTTACAATCAACATAATATCAGTATTCATATATGTATTACCATATATTACATGATTATGAAATTATATTACATGTTTGTTACCAAATCCATGTTAATGATATGCTTCAAGTAATAACTTCTTTGTATTTCATATATATTGGCCTAATAATTTATTTCTCTTACTATGATCATGGTTTCCTAATTCAAAAAAATTAATCATGATATAAAAATTATAAAAATTCATTATATATATATATATATTTATTAAAATCTATTAATTATATTAATATGATATTAAATACACCATTCATGGAGAAGGTATGTTGTACGTACGAATGAATATTGTTTTCATTTTATTAGAGTGTTGAATGAATGAAAATAAAATAAAATATGTATATATATATATCCCTCAGATAGAATTATAATTTCATATATATCAAATATTTATATTAAACATGTCCTTAATATGATCCATGTAATGCGTTAATGAATGAAATCACCTTGTAAAGTTGTAGTATGTCGTACTCACACACAACGTTATCATATTCTCTAAAAATTGGATGAATGAAGTTGTGGATTATATAATAATTCCACCAGCATAAATAAATCATAAATATCACATATATAATATATAAACAATAAATCAATCACTATTCTCAACCATGCAATGTGGTAATGGATGAACGAACGAAATCCATTTGTGAGGCGGTAGTACGTCATACACTCAAAATATGAGTGCATATATCATTTGATAGAATTGTGTGATTTTTTAGGTCATATGAATAATATAAAATTTATAATAATATTGTGGATACTATGATATTAATATAATAATTGTTTAATAATAATTTAATGGTGTGTAGAAGGAAACAAGTCAAAATTTCATTTACATTATCATTACTTATTCCTCAAGTAACACCTTTTGGTTTGCACCACGGGATATACATGGATAGATTTTTTCTCAAAATTTGTCTTATAGGTTATTTTTAAGGATATTGGGATTATATTTTGATATTTATTTGTCGATCAAAATGGCTTTAGAGGTGTGAATATGTGGGAAGACTGAATTAAATTATATAATAGATGATGAGTGGAATTCATGTAAATACATAACAGAAACAAATATTGGGAATTATGGTTTTCATAATGTGACTCCAATAATGAACCATTTTCAATAAATGCGGTTTTATGGTTAAAATATTTCCGTAAAAGTGTTTTTGGAAATATTTTTAGGTCATTTTGACACATTTATTTAACGTTTATTCCCTTCGTAAACTTGTTTTTCTATTAATTTTCATAATTTATCTAGACTTTTTCCACAAATAAATATAATAGAAAACTTCTTTCAAATATTATAAATTATAAGTTATTATGATTCCAAAATTGGATTCCATTTTTAGTCAATCTAGTAAAATAATTGGAAAAAATAAATTAAAATTAATCCCACGTATAGAATAAGAAGACATAATTTTAAAATGAAAATGTTTAATAGAAATAAATGTTTTTATATACATATTCAATTTGAAATTAATTCCAATATCATAAATTTTATTTGTTGATATATAATTAAACATTTTATATATAAAAACATATTAAAAATATATTTTAAAATATAAATAAATAATATGAATATGTATCTTCAAATTGAAACTCAGTATTTTTCATTACTCATCATATGATAAAAATTCTCAGAAAAATATGCCCTAAGGTAATTTTTTATTCCAATTTAAAAAATTAATTTTTTATTATCAGATTAGTGTTTTACACTATTCAAAATAACCAGGATAAATGTGTCATCGATCAAAATGAGACATAACTACATTTTATAAAAATAAATTCTTTTATGCATAAATTTAGATTTATTCTTATCTCTTCTCAATGATACAGATAGTTTAACATGCTAACCTATGAAGTAAAACTAGTTCCCCTGGCCGGTATGCTATATGACCTCAAGAATGCCTCCCCATAACCCATCTAATACCAAATAGTGGAGAGTGTTTAATGTCATCATGAGGGGACTATACCCTCTTTATAAGTGTAATGAACTAGAAGAAAATATATAATAATAACCATATAATAGTATCTCAAATTGAAATTACAATGATCAAAATATGACCAAAACAATAATTTCAATATCAAATCATACAGTATATATTCCATGTTAGAATATGTGCTAGGTGTCAAAATAAATACACATAAATAATGACATTGGAAACTCCCAAGTAGGTTTAGAACCGAATCTGGTTCCATAATTCTATACCCAACCAAAATCATCCATCTAACACAGGGACTATTCCTTTATCATGTCTTAAAAACATGAAATCTAATCATGTAATGGTCAGGAATATTCATTAGGTTGTTAGTACAACATAATAGGCCACCACCAATAACATCTAAAACAATATCAAGTGAATTAAATGTTTATGTAATTGAATAAAATATAAATAAAAGAAATGATGTAAATTTATTGTGTTTATTTAATTAATCTTCATTTTACTACATGGCAACCAGGATCAAGAGGAATCCTGAACTCTCAAAACCATGTTCATTCTATGACGGAGTATAAACAATCCCCATGGGATATCATATTTTTTAATTTGATAATTACCATTAATTATCACAATTCAAATAGAAAATCTATTTTCAACATTCGTTATCAAATTTTACATATGAATTTCATTGTAAAAAATCATTTTTAAAAACATTTATTCCCTTATTTCACATATGAATTCCATTTTTACTATTAATCATTCTATTCCCACTTTGTGGTTTTTATATAGAAATAATTTTCTAACACACGATTATTAAATATGATTTCCATTATTACCATTTCTCATATCTTACAACAATATGGGATTTTGATGTAGTAGACCATATCCCACATAAATAATCACATTAATTAATTCAATAATTTATTACAAAAATCAACAATTCCATATACACAACAATCAATTATTTTTTGTAATAATTAATCAATATTATCAATTGAATTAATTAATATATAATTTAACCACATTATGTCAATTCGTTAAATCAATTGTTAATTAATCAAATTAATATATCAAAATCTAATAATTAATTCAACAATTAATTATTAATATATCACGATATCAATATCCAATAAATATTAAAACAATTAGTCATTAATATTCATGATCTGAATATCTCATAGTTAATTCATTAATTAATTTTTAAAATACACAATCTCAATATCTCATAATTAATTCAATAATTATTTATTATGATTCACAATCTTAATATCCCAATTTCACATTATTTAAATTCAAAATGCAAAATATTAATTAATTAAAAATTTTAATTAATTCAATGAAGAACATAATTTCTAATAATCTATTATAAAATATACAATTTCATACAAATAATTTAAATCAATACATTTTGATTTTAATTATATACCACCTACCTATAAATTGATGAAGAACAATTGCCAATGAAAATCCCAAATTTTCACAAACAAACTATGTGGAATGAGATCTTCATAAAAAACCCAAATACATGATCAAAAAATCGAGAAAAACAAAATTAGATCAATATATTAAAATAATATATCTATATCCAATAAGAAAAAAGGTACATAACTTATAAAATAATAGTGATAGATGGGATGGAAACATAAAATTTCATAGGATAATATCCTCATTCATATATGGGATTATATCTTCAATTCATAGATTGAATCATGATGAATGGAGATAATGCAGGCATAGAATCTATAGTGAAGGCTCCAAAATTGTGAAAGATAGATTAGGGTCAATCTAGGTACCCATGGGGGTAATCATGTGGGGTTCATAAATTTTATAGATTAATTTACGGATTAATTATATTCCATTGATTGTTTTCTAGGAAGGGAAACATGATTTCACCTATCCATGTGCCTTAACAGTACACCACATCTAGGGGGATTCACTATTTCTCCTAAGATGTTACACATTTTGAAGTCGAACGATTCGTCCATATGTATGCCCTAGGTCTGTCTTTGTATATTTTTTTGGGATGGGGCACATGTTTTGGGTAAACCATTCATAAACCATAAACATTTCACCATCCTTCAAAATTCACAAATTTTCACCCAATGACACACCATGTTAAAACACAATAAAAAAAGTTATAATAATGAGAAAATGTAATTAATGTCAATGAGGTTGCGAAATCTCCATAAAATATTAGGGTTCTACATTATTCCCACCATATAGTACCTCACCATCTATTTTTACTCCAAAGAATATCTATGTTACTATATCAATATTATCATGCCACTAATGTTGCATATCATCTTCTCTCTCCCAAGTTTATTCCTAAATATGTACATGTTTCTAAAATACACAATCTATCAGCACAGTCTTTCTATTCAAAACTTTCTCACTCCTCTCCAGCACACGTATCATGTGGTACCCAAAGGAAGAATCTATATCAATCTCAACGTCACCATTATCAATCACATGAGAATTTTAACACTCCAAGATTTCATAGTATGTTATATCATTAATGTAATTCAATAGCTTCTGCTACACGCAAAACCGAGTCCGAGCGCACCACAACTTACCAAACTAACCATTCAAAAAATAGTTCTAAATATTATTAACTACATTATGAATCTTATATACTCTATATAATTTTAACATCCATATTATTCACTTCTTAGACCTAATATACGGACAAATTCGTTTTTTCAGATAAATGAATATTTCCCAAAAAATGTGATTTTACCTCCTTATAATGGTGAACCCTTTTTAAAACCATTATTTGACCCAATTATATATTTAATTTAATGAAATTAAATTCTTCATTATAAGAGAGACAAAAAATATTAGTTCGGATAAATTTTGGGTACTATTCTGATAACATTCATATTTTTTACGTATAGTGAAAAATATAATGTTTTAATAGAAAACAACTTTTTTAATCGAAATAATTTATAGTCTTAAATTATGAATTTGAAATTTTTTTAAGTATAATTAGATTATATTTTTAATATTTGATACAATTTAGGTCATTATAACTAATTTCACAATTAAATTTGACAAAAACACTTGTCAATATTTTGATAGATTTTACTTTTTAAAACCCCACTTTTTGGTTTTGAAAATGATAAATAAGTTTTAATTAATAAATTCTTGTTCAATATTTTGAATTTTGTAAAATAGACTTCATTTTTGAATTCGGAATTTCAAAATTAGCCTAGGGTTGATTTTGGGTATTTTTTAAAAAATATTAAATTTTTTATGAATAGTGAGAAACACTACGTTATTATTTAAAACGGACTTTTTTATTTAAATAATTATTCATTTTATTTAAATATATTTTAAGTCAAAATATTTATATGTAACCTATAAATGTACAATGTAATTCATTAGATTATTTTTATAATAAAACTAGAAGTATACATTTTTATTGATCTTTTTAATGTTTTTTACCCACCTTCTAAAAGCATTTGAAAATTTAAATAAAAATTAATGTTAATGCTTATATGAGTTTAATTTCAAAAATCCGAGATACATGGTTGACATTAGTACGTAAATTGTTTTTCAAGAAGATGATAATAATTTTTTCTTAATGTAGCTTTTTAATTTTATTTAACACGGTTAAAAGTAAATCAGGTAATTAACGGTAAAAATGATATTATAATTACCATGACACATGTACTAATTCTATTAGATAAGTGTAGTTTGACAAAAATACCTTAAAAAAATATATGATCCTCTATGGTACACTTGGATTTGATTAGAATATTTTTTTTAAAGAAGTGTTACAAGTGTTAAATTCAATGTTTAATAACTAAACTATTTTCAATATAGGGTTATACATAAGATATATTCGACTCTAAAGATTGATAAGAAATATAAAAATATTTCCTACAAAATGGTATTTTAATTATAACTTTTAGACATTAAATACTATAATTTATTTATAAAAAAATAGGGATGTATTAATTACCTTATTAATAAAATATTAAAATATATAATATTATAAATATCCAAATAAATGAAATTTGAGACTTTTGATAAATTACACTAATTTTATAGGATAATATAACAAGTTACGGTTGATTAAATAATTGTATCCAATGTAATAATGTAGTTATGATTTTCAAAATAACCAAATACTAAATAGTGTCAAAATTTACATACTTTAGTTTTTAAAACAAATACTATATTATTAATTGATATAATATTCCTATAAATACAATGATCATCAAAATAACATAGATAACGTTTTATATATTAATAATGAAAAATGTGGGGTTCTTTTGGCTTGTTATAGCATGTTTATTAACCATCTAAAATAAAAATGCTAAGAGACATGGTAAATGAAAAACTATTTAACTAATAGTTAAAACTATAAGATAAGGTTAATGTGGTGACCAAAACCTGTCTATAAACCTATTGGTTTAGAGTTTTGCGACACATCCCCACATTATCCTCTAAATAAATTATTTTTGATCCACTAAAAAATGAAAATGATTTTATTATAAAATAATATTTCATGTTTTCCATAAATTGATCATCGCCTATCTTATAAATCCGACCTATGGACCCCTTTTATCAACTCAAAAAGAAACACCCGAAGAAGATGTAATAATTTCACCAACCTCTTTCAAATTATTTCCAACTTTCACTTCCACTTTATTTTTTGTTTCCATACCGAAATAATAAGTCCAGTGCCTCCTACATACTGTGATGTTATTATAAATATGGCACAACCATATTCGTTATTGTATCCATCCTCTAAATGTCATAGTCACCCTAAGTGCGTACGTACAACTTACCGTCTCCACATCTTGGTTTGGTTTGTAATTCTAACACATCATTATTTTGATGTGTATAATAATCAGTATATCTGATTTAAATAATCAATATAACATGAAAATGATTCTTTATATATGATATACCATCCAATCAAAACTATTTCACCCTCAAAATAACAGTATTGTCATTCCTACGTTTATACGGATTACTATCTCCATAACGCGATGAGATTCATTCTCATGTTCACCATTTAAAATTGATTATAAAAATTTATATTATAAATAAGTACATAATATATGACATAATAATTCAACTGGAGATATATATATATATATATACTTACATATATCTTATTCAATTCATTCTATTCAATAGCATATTAAAACGAAAACCATGTTAATGTGTACGTACGACCAACCATCTCCCATAAACAGTGCCTTCCATTTCATATATCTATATTTTATAAATATTATTATTCTAAATATATATGATATATAAATCAAGGTTTATATTTTGGAAGTACTTATATCATGATCTTAATGATATAATCAAGAATAACAAGTAAAAACATGCACGAAAAGAAAGTGATTATTACCCAAAATGTTAATTTAACATGGAAATCATTATTCAATGGGTAATATAAAGTCATAAATGAATCATGTATGATATAATAAATATGAATATGGTTCTGGTATAATTTAATAACATACTATGGTCATTTTAAAAAAGGTTAATTGTACCCTCGACCAAAGGAAAGGGCAAGGTAAGGGTTAATTCTATAATCTCTTTACTTATCTAATGTTGTTTTTACATAAGTATCTAATGGTACAAATTTATTATCAATGTCCATGTATCATAAAAGTGTTTTCAAAGGGATTTTAATAAGTTTATTTTTACAAAAACATCATTTTAAATTTTTAAAAGTTTTATACATCTAATCCTTTCTCATTAATGACCATGTTTTCAAAATGGTTTTAAAAATTTATTTATATAGAAATTAATGTTTTAAAATGTTAATTCATTTAAAATTATTCAAAGTAGTATGTGACACATTGATTCAAAAATATAATTTAAGTGACTTCCTTTGTATTACTTTTAAATTTTTTCATGTAAAATAGGATATTTCTCTCAATGATTTTTACTAATCATTTTCAACAATGTTAACTTCCATATTGAGATATTATTCTATATCGAGGTTGATTTATTATGATACAACTGTTCCATTTTGTATTGAAGGTTTTGTGATATGGTTGACTGTGGATGTGTTATTTATATACCATTCCTTGTTTATGGATAATGTATTGACATTTCATATGTTAGTTTTAATACGAATTTTTATGTTATGTTTAATCCTTTTCATATAATAAATGCACTAGATTTAGTAAGTGATGGGTGGAGCCTTTTTTAGCTCATTGATGCATCTGTTGGTATCATGATACAAACTAGTTCCTTGGAACAAGGCTTTGACAAAATCTTATTAGTAGTCTTGGAACAAGGCCTTCACTATGTGGTTATCAAGTTTGGAATTATTCATTACATCATTATAAAATTAGCTACTGATATTACATGTGATTATTCGACTATTAGAATATACATGTGAATAATTAAATGTAATTTTTTGATTTATCTTTGCCATATTATGTTTATGTTTATGTTTAAAAGGATTTTATTTTAGTATTATGCATTGTATTAGCTATTCATGTATATTTATGAATTTTTTCACTATGTTTTTATCCCTACAGAGCATCTCAGCTCACCCCTTTCTATGTTTTATTTTTCCCAGGATGCAAAGAAGTATATTATGAATAAACTACAGTGATATGCTAAGGGATATTAATGTTGCCAATGGAGTCAATGTGGCTTTTTTTCATTTTATAATGTAATGTAATCATCAAGTATGTAATTTATTTTCCAATACTTCTAAACTGATCGGTCCTTTTGGACTTGATTCCTTGTAATCATGCCAATGTATTAGAATAATGCACCGATTCTGGGTAACTAAGGTTTAGGCATTAAAATTGGTATCAGAAGAAGTTTAGAATAAACATTTGAAATAAATGTAAAAAAATATTAATTTGTAACATTACCCTATGATTTACATTGAGGATTAATATATAATAACTTCCTAGAATTTTGTTAATTAAGAGATTTTGTGAATTTTCTAAACACTACAACCCTATATGGATATGTCCATGAAGAGGCGGCTCTGGAAAGGATGTACCTAGTTGTGAAAACTCCGACATGGAGTTTGGGGCATGGCCCTTGGTGTCCTAGTACACAATAGAAAGCCTTGATACTCTCTTGGTTATGACACCCACTGAGGATATGATTAGAATAATTCACATTTTCATTACAAGTCATTATGAAGGATTTATAAGTAAATACTTCATAAAATAAAACATTTTATGATTATATATTTTATGAAAAATAATTTCAATTTATTTTAGGTATTTTACAATCTTTGAATTATGCATTGCGATTCATAAACTACCCCAGAGTATGCCATTGTTTTGAAATGGAACCTAGTAGAAGGAATGAGAAATCCAGAAATACACATGATCCATAGATTAAGAAGGATCATATATTTCATGGTATGAATCCAACATTTAGAAGAGAAATAAACTCACATGTATTCACTTCATATGATAAAAGAGTATCATCTGGTAATAACATAAGTAAATAATTCACTATGAACTATGTCTTTGAGAGGATGCAAGTGGATAAAAAGATAGAAGTGGGAATGATGGATAAAGGGAAGAGGGGAATGAAGGCTTTTCCCATATGTGATACCTATTGTAATAATCACCTTGGTAATTTATTGAAGTGAATGAGAGTTTGTTATAAGTGTGGAAAAAAGGACACCAAGTACGTGATTGCAATGGATAAGAAAATGGTTTCATTTGTACATTGCTTCATCAGCATGGAGTTCAGACAGTATGTGAATCAATGTCCAAATCATTAGAGTATAACCCAAATGTTGCTATTATATAATAATAATGTTATGATACTACCAAAGATGAAGGGGAGTAATTAGATTACTTATGTTGTTTTTAAAGATTTGTGTCATAGGGTAATGTATTAATGATGTACCTGTTATAATAATTATAGAGAATATAAGGATTTTACTGCAGTACTACTTCATAAAAGACTTGAGATTATGTGGAACCAAGAAAAGTGACTCAATAAAATGTTATATTTTTAGTAAAATATATTTTTAAGAGAATGATAAACCATAATATAGTTTTGATACTGAGTTAGTGATTTTTGAATAATATATGACTGATTTAGATAAATTATATTGGATATTCTTGACTTCCTTGAAACTGATTAATGATTTTTTTATTCCCTCATTTATGGAGTTTACATCATTTTTGGATAGAATGAGTATATCCAGTATTCTATATTTAATAAGTGTGAATGAATGTAATCAATAAGGTTTTAATGTAATTTAGGTTGTTAGAGTGGTTAAAAATAATAAATGATTAAGGTATTCACATGTAATTACATCGAAAAAGTTCATTATTTTGTTTACCTTCCTTATAAATTTTGGAGTGTCAGTTTGGACAGTCGTATTTTGGACTAGTCTAATGGTTGGAATCGATTATGTTAGTCATTGGATACTATTGTTAAGGTTAAACGATTTTTAGAGACTATTTTTGTATTGTCATAAAAAGGACAACATGATGGTCGGGTGACAACCCGTCACGTCTATCAATGCCGCAAGACATGAACCCGCAATCAAAGGGCCACGAGGGTGGATCAACTATCACTGTCATATGTGATTTCCTGGTTTGTATAATGTTTTTTTTAAATAGTATTACAAATGAATTATAATTTCATTATTTTTTTGAACCCTATATGATAATGATAAATAGAATATTTTTGAATTATATTATCTTTTGGAGTGAAAGATGAGTTTGTGGTATAATTAGTTGAAGGGTGAAACTCTAATTGTCAATTATATTTTTTTCTTCTTATTCTATGAATAAATTAAATCCTAAACATTAGGGAAGATGTCTTAAAACAAAAAATCTGTTATCCTAATACTTTATGATTTGTTGAAGTAACAATATTTTAAATTATCATAGATTAATGTATTTGAGGCCCTAAATTTCTCAATTATTTGTGATCGATGACCTTAATCACTCCATATAACTATTTAGATTTATTCTCAAATTATGTGTCTCTAATTTCCACCAATTTTTTCATAATATTGATCATAATTTGGTTATAAATTTTTCAATCCATTTCCCTCTTATAAAGACCAAATCTTCTTAAACCAATTTCTGATGTGGGTTTTCCATAATGGTACTTTTCTATTTTTATGATTCTATATTTGAAATGCAATTTTATATTATGAGGGTAAAATTTAATTTAGGAGGGGATAATGTAACACTCGATGATTTCACAGTATGTAATCTCTTTAAAGTAATTTAATAGCTTGCGCAACATGCAACACCGAGTTCGAGTGCACCCAGACATACCAAACTATCCATTCAAAAAGAAGTTATGAATATTATTAACTAAATTTTGAATCTTATATACTCTTTATAATTTTAACATCCATATTATGAGTTTATTATAGATAATATACAATCAAATTCATTTTTTCTGATAAAATAACGGTTTAAAAAAATACAATTTTACCGCCTTTTAATTGTGAACCCTTTTTATATATAGTATTTGAGATATTTATATATTAAATTTAATGAAATTAAACTCTTACTTAAAAGTGGAACATACAAATTTAGTTTGGATATAATTTGGGTACTTTTCTGATAACTTTCACATTTTGACGAATAGTAATACATACTATGTTTTAATTGAAAACTATTTTTTAATTGAAATAATTTGTAGTGTTAAATTATGATTTTGGAAGGTTTTAAAGAATAATTATATTATATTTTTATAGATTAATAAAATTTAGGTCATTTAAATAAATTTAACATTTAAATTTGACAGAAACACATGTTAATCTTTTGATAATTTTTACTTTTTTGAAAACCCGCTTTTTTGTTTTGACAACGAGAATGGATTTTAAATTAATAAATGCAACTTATATGTTTTCAATTTGATAAAATATAATTAATTTTTGAATTTGGAATATCAAAATTAGCATAGGGATGTTTCTTGGTATATATATATATACTCAATAAGGCTTTATTCTCACCATGTGTCACCTTCTCTGCAATTCATTAAAATAATCCATCTTCCCCATATTTTACTGCCAAGACCTGCACTCTCTATATTTCATGATTTTATTCTCCAAATCCTAGGGTTTCTGCCTCATATCCACTGATGCCACCAACACTCCATCTATGGACACCATCCTTCGGCTCCCCGTATCCAACAATTCTGGATCCTCATCTTCATCTCTTCCTACTACCCATTTCTAGCACTAATCTCCTCATCGTCTCCATATTCCCTCTCCATACGATTTCACTCCTTCATATATATCCTCTCTAACTTGTGATTTACCTCTCCTTGTCTTAAGATTTCTACCTAGTCTCTGCTCCCACCTCTGCCACACCGTCTATGGATACCACTCTTCTGCTACCCATCTCCAACACTCTTGGATCCTCAACTCTGACTCCTCCTACTCCCTGTTTTCGATAGTCCTCATCTCCTTGTCTCCACATCTCATTCACCGTTCACAGTAATCTGACTCGCTGACTCCATCACTCAATCCCATAAAATGGGCTCTATGTTCACCGCTACAGCCTCCAACACTCCATACTCGCAACCTTTATTCCTTGAACATTATCTCCCTTCTTACATTCACATTCCTGCTCATTGTTCCACTGCATAAGGTCTTTTCATCTTTAAGCATTCTGTAGTTTTTTATAAATTTAGATAATTTTTCAGTACTTCTATTTGATTATTAATTTTTATTGTGTCATTATAGTGAAACTATTATTCCAATTTACTAATTACCAAAACTATTTCAGTCAATGAGAATATTTATTCACATAATATTTTTGTAGGGTTCTCATTTTTTGTTAAAGCATATCTAAACGTGTTGTAGTTTAGGTATGTCTAGCTGGATTTATTAACTTGATTGAATATACAAAAATATTTATGATCCTCATTTCAATAATGTGTATATTCGTGAGTTATTATTTTAATAATAAATTTTCATACATGTGTAATATAATTTATGTTTTCTATTTCAAATAAATTATTTTCTCCACTCATCAGTTTAGAAATTCTCTCAGTTTTTCAAAAAAAAAATGTTCACTGCTTTCTTGTACATCTGATATGGTAAATCCTAAATCAACCACTACCAACTTCTCATCCATTTTTCTCTTAAATACACACTCTTCTACTCAACAAGTTCACTCAGGTTCTACTTGGTTTATCTCTTTGTTATTTATTTACAAATTTTGTACAATAAATTATTCCTTTATGTTCAATTGTGATTTATGTCTCCATTTTTCTATTCTATTTAAATAGTGACATCGAAATGATTGAATTTTTATTCATATTATTTTTTATCTGATTTAAGAATTAGTTTAGATTTTTTATTCTTATGGAAGTGTTTTTTATTCTCCAGGTACATGATATTGCATCCTGATTACCAAAGAATCTATAACTGGCGTGATAGATAAATTTCCAATTCTATTTCAAAAGTTGATCTGTAATATAAAACTACATGAAACTTTTGAACAAAACTTATCTCAAGGTTATATAGGAACCGTTATTTCATCTAAATTCATTTCAAGACACACATGTTCTTTATCCTACTATCATTCAAATGATTGTGATAAATTTATAATGTGAAAGAGAATGGAAGCACCAAGAACGACCAAAACCGCGTTGTAAATCAATTTTTCAGGGTTGATGAAAAGGTGTGTAATAGATGGCTTTCAATATTGTTTTTATATTGGATATTTTATGTCTGTATTGAATTTCATGTTCAATCATCCCTTCCTAAGTAAAATTCTCTTACATGACTCCATTTTAATCTATATTTATGGATTATAAAGAAAATATCATTAAACAATTTAAGAGTAGCAGTTAGTGAAGATATTAACAACCATGTGATCTTGTGAGTTATTGGATTATCTAATGTATCATATTGGTGTCAAAATTTATTTATTCAGGTATTGTAATTGAACACCATATAGTACGCATTTTGACATTGATTTTTGATAATATCAAACTTTTACTATTCCGAAATATTGTCTCTCCCACTTCTTAGACGACACAAAGTGTGTTGCATCAAGCTTAGGACATCTACCACTACCCACTTGGTTATATTTTTAAACATTTTATTAGTTAAAGGTTTTTTAACCTTAAGTATTAATTTATATAACATATTACTTTATTATAATTACTACATTATTCTTAATAATAATTAATAATTTTATGGCATCATATTTTTTTTATCTTTGATTGTGTTCCGGTCATTATTTGATGATGTTAGGGGGAAAGACATTCCCTGTTGCAAGTGGAGAGGCATTTGGGGCCTACTAATGATCATTAAATAAAAAACTGTGGTCGGAATTCATCCCACCACTTATGATTACGTGGTATATAAATCCTTAGAAATTGTGTGAAATTTCACTTTTCAAAAGTTCGCATTTCATATAGTTTTTTCATAATTTCATGACCTATTTCAAGATACACTTTAAAACTACAAATATCAATGAATTGAATTTGAACAATATGACAAAGCCATGTATGGATGAAGAAGGTATGGGTCAGTTTCTCAACACATTCTGAATAATGCTTATAGAACTTATTCCTATTTGTATTTTTAATGTATGTTTCCTGCCCAAAATATAATTTCTTACTAAATTTGTTATGGTAATATGAAGTGTGCTCTGTGTGAAATGATGTGTCCTCTGTGTGATGCCTATGAAGCATATAACATTGAAAAATGAGGGGAAAGATCTTTTGGGCTTCATTTTTTCCACCTAAAGTAGCATGGGAAGTGTCCTGGCAATAGATTGGGTGATGTGATTGACAATAAGTTAGACACATCAATTGGTACATATACATTTTCATTTTTTATTCATTTTAATTATCCATATTGTTGTTAAACTTTTTTTTATTCAATTATTGTTCTAAATCACATAGAGTTAACTGTATTTTCAGGTGTTTAGGATCATTGGTTCACGCCTAATAATTTATATTTTTAATATTTTCTTCCACTTTCATTATTATTTGAATTTATATGTTATTTAGAGGGGATTCAAGTTATTGTTTCATGTTATTGTATCCCATGAAATATTTGAACCACTTATTAGTGGATATGTGCTCAGTACTTCTAATTATCAGTACAACCTAATATTGAGTGCATTGCAGGTATATATTCCCTATGTCATCTATGTATTCTCCCTCTTGTCCTCTATGATTAGATTTAAATGGAAAATGATTTACTGAAGCATTTATAGTATATATCTCCTATTATGGTGCCCCATTTCACTCTACCCCTAATCTGCTCGGCTATTGTTTCTCCAAAAATTGTTCTTAGCAGGGTTTTTATTTATTTCTTCATTGCATCAATGCCTTCCTTATTGTTGGGTAGGTCAATATTATTCCATTCATATTTTTTATTACATGTTACATTACTGTATATTTAATATATATTTCATTTGTGTACTTATATTGGTCAAATATTACATGCAAAGTAGACATATTATTTTGGTTTCGAATATATATTATATGTACTCTAA
This sequence comes from Viscum album, assembly GCA_963277665.1. NCBI lineage: Eukaryota > Viridiplantae > Streptophyta > Magnoliopsida > Santalales > Viscaceae > Viscum > Viscum album. Next base: position 11,371,936 of record OY728151.1, on the reverse strand, counting down.
TCATAGTATATCATAACATTATTATGTTAAACTCCTTGAAAATTAAATAAAAATAAAATCAATAAAAACATGAAATCACCATTTACATGTACTAAGGTAAGGATACAAAGAAGACAACTCAAAAAATAATGAAAAACATGTTGTGTTATTTCAATTTTATAATCTTAAACTATTCTGTTATTTTTCATTCTACAACTGTAAATATTCATTATAATTTTAATTTTACTGCATTAAATTGTCTTCAAAATATTAATCCATCTAAACCAACATCTACAGTAAGCACGCTAAGAGGATCCCATATGTCATTGTCACCTAATTCCAGTGATTGTAACATCAATTAACAATGTTGACTACATTTTTTACTCTGTTAAGAACATAAATTTTTTTAAACCATCATTGTATGATGAAATTTATCCATATCTAATTTAGGGGTATGTTCTGTACATTTTGATTGTTTCCCCATAACCAAACAACACTATGTTTTGCAGCACTTTCTTAATTTTCAGTTGTAACCAAGGTACAAGGGATGTATCCCATATAAGAGAATCAAATTAGATCATTGATTCCAGATAAAACATATAAAAAGAAATACTTGATTATCGATGACCACACCTTGGAGCCTGACCTCTTTGATAGAATTGAGTATATAAAGTGAGAGGAAACATAAAGGCACAAAACAATACATTATTTTAGTACATAACATATATAAATTAATATTTATTCTTATCACTTTTCTATCATTTGAACATTCAATTCAGATACTTCATTTTTTTAAATTATATATTGTAAATTTTAAACATTTTTTTATTGGAAGATATATATGTTGGAAGATTTTATATGTGGTGAGATGCTGAATTAGTACATATTAATCAGAAATTAAATTCCAGGTAAAACAAGAGATATATTTTCTTGAACTGTTTTTAGTTTGATCTTAATGACTTTTACAACCATATGTCACACGTAATTATTAATGTCTATACAGAATTTTTAAAAAACATATACGGCACAAATGGACCCTTTCTGACTGCACATGTTCTACGGTTTTCCTTCTTTAGATATTTTATATACAGGATGCAGATTATTGGGAATTTTTTGGTTTCCATTTGATTCTATAACGATCTTCCTGCATCAATGTAAAGTTTTATGAACATTGTGACTATTTCCCCTTATCCAAACTATTCTATGTTCTGCAATACCTTTTTAATGGGGAATTTATGGGATATTTATAGTTTAAGTCATGTGGCCATGGATGTGGGTGAGTATAACAAATTTCATTATCCATTAAAAAAGTGACCATCTCATGAATGTCTCATGTTTTGGGAATATTTACATATGTCCTATGATTATTCATATTTAATTCCTTAGTCTGTTTCAATTGTTTAAAATTATTAATTTTCATCCTTCTCCATATAAACATGTTTAATTATAAAATAATTATGAGATGGAAAAAATATTTTTTCACTATATTAGTTCAGTAGTGCATAGTTTTCATCATTTTTCGGGAATATAAAAGCATTAAATCCAATGTGTAAGTGGTATTTTGATGTGAAACACTCCATATGTATGAACATCCAATAAGACTATTTCTGTATTCTTCTGGTCATATAGACATATACATACATACATACATATATATATATATATTCAAATAATGTTCAAATTTCATATGAAGGTAAATCAATGGTGTTACAATATTTTCATCATAAAGTGTAATTTATTTATGATGATGATAAGTTAAAAATATGAACTCACAACTATATTAACTTTCAATGAAACCAGACTGAACGAAAGCATGATTCTCACTAATCCTCAGCCCAACATCTTCTGAAGCCCGTCAACTCCGTTAAAAATCCAGAAAACATTAATCTATCTCTAGGATGCCTTCCACCATTTATCACAATCTCTCCTCTTTCCTACAACTTTTCCATCACCTCCACCTTTTTTATCTATGTCTCTTATCTCTATCTCTTCCATTCCATCGTGTTCTATCTTTATCACAATTAGTCCTGAGTTCATTTCATCATGTCACGGGAAACCCCATTCACTTCATTATCATCCTTTTATTCTAAAAATTATATTGAGTACAAAGACATTAATTTTTTTATATAATGCAGAACCAGATGATATGAAAAAATATTTAATAGTCTTGTGCATTTTCACGGGCGGAGTACTAGTTTTTCTAAAAACATTCTATTTCTGATGAATAGTGAAAGACACTACATAGTAAATTGCAACCGACTTTTTTATTCAAATAATTATTTTTTTAATTTAAATTTATTTTATGTAAAAATATATATATAATACTTATATAAGTTATATTTTGTTTATTGGAGTCGTTTTATAATAAAATTAGATATATAAAATTTTGTTGAACATTTTCGTATTTTTTACCCACCATCTATGAGAATTTGCAAATTTTTATAAAACAGAATTTTACCGCTACTTTGAGTTGAATTTAAAAAATACAAGAGACATGGTTGACATCCTTATGTAAAATGTGGTCCACTATGATAAGAATAATTTTTTGTGAATAGTAAATTTTGACTTCTATTTACTGCGGTTAAAGGTAAATAGGGTAATTATTGGTAAAAATGATATTATAATTATCCTAAAACATGTCCTAATTCTATTTGATAAGTTTAATTTAAAAAAAAACATACTTATGAATAAATTATGATCCTTTCTGGTCCACATGGATTACATTATAATATTTATTGTTATTTTATTTAATGAAGAGTAAAAAGTGTTAAATTCAATGTTCAATAACAAAACCATTTTTATTATAGGGATTTATAGAAGTTAAATTCAACTGTAAATATTAATTATAAATATAAACAGAGTTCCAAAATAATGGTTTTTTATTTATATTTTTAAATTAAATAATTTAATTTATTTATGAAATAATGATGATGCACTAATTACCTTAGTAATTAAATATTAAAATATTGGATATTATAAATATGAAAATAAATGTAAATTGAGTCTTTTGATAAATTTAACTTATTTTAGTGGTTAATATGACCTTTTATCATTGAATAAAAAAATTCGATGTAATCATCCAGTTATGATTTTCCCAATAACCAAATACTAAATAGTGTTAAAATTGACAAAACTGTGTTTTTAAAACAAATATTATATTATTAATTGATATAATATTCATAAAAATATAAGGATTGGCCATAGGACTTATCTAAGGTTATATATATTAATAATGAACCACTTGGTTTCTCTTGTCTTGTTTTGTTATGTTTATTAACCATATAATATAAAAATACAAAGAGACAAGGTAAATGAAAAACTTTTTAACTAAGAGTTAAATATAATATATAATGTTAAAATGGTGACCTAAACATGTTTAAAACCTATTGGATGAGAGGATTTTGACTCATCCGCACCTTATCCTATAAATAATTCATTTTTGAGACATTATAAACCTAAAATTATTTTATTAAAAAAACAATTTCAAGCTTTTCCTAAAGTGACCTTAACCACTATTATAAAAGGATAATCCATCTTCTCTTAATTTCACACCTCCAAATCCATTTTTCTCAGACATAACCTACCCAAATATCCTCCCAACATCCCTCACATAATCTTAGAGTCCATACTTCGATCATAAATCTAGCCTATGGTTCCTTTTTTATCAACTAAAAATGAAAAACTTGAAAAGATGTAATAATTTCACCACCAACTTTCATGTTCTTTTCATCTTCCACTTCCACTTTCTTTATTGATTCCATACCAAAATAATAACTCCAGTATCTCCTACATACATTAATGTTATTATAAATATGGTACAACTATATTATTTATTCTATCCATCCTCTTAATGACAAACTCATCCTACGTGTGTATGTACAACTTACCGTCTCCACGTCATGGTGTAGTTTGTTATTAAAATAGTTAGTTATTTGGAAGGGTATAATAATGATTATAAATGATGTAAATAATAAATATAACATGTTAATAGTTATGTATTTATGATATACCATCCAATAAAAATGATTTCACCGTCAATATAATGATATTGTCGTTCGTGTGTACGTAGGGATTATCGTCTCCACGATGCGATGAGATTCATTCCCACATTCACCATTCAACGATGATTATAAAAATATATATTATTAATAATTATTAATAAATGACATAATAAGGCTACTATATATATTTATTTAATTATTTATGTATTTACTTACATATATCTTATTCACATACTTCCATTCAATAAAATATGAATATAGAAACACCGTTTATGCATATGTACGTCCTATCGTCTCCCTAAATGGTTCCTTCCATTAAATATATATATATATTACAAATATTTATTTTCTAAATATATATGATATATAAATCAATACTTATATTTTTTAAGTATTTAAATCATGGTCTAAATTATACGTTCAAGAATAACAAGTTAAAACATGTACGATAAAGAAAATGATTATAACACAAAATGTTAATTTAACAAGGAATTAATTATAAAATGGGTAATATAAATTCATAAATGAATCGTGTATGAAATAATAAATATTAATATGGTTGTGTTATAAATTAATAACATACAATTTTCATTATATAGGACTTTAAATGTACCCTCTACTGAAGTAAAGTACAAGTTAAGGGATAATTTTACAATCTCTTTACTTATCTAAGTTTGTATTTACATAAGTATCTACGAGGAAATATTTATTATCTAGGTCCATGTTTCATAAATTTTTTTTCAAAGGTATTATTTTTAAATTAATTTTTATTAAAAAATCATTTTAAATGTTTTAATGATTTATTCTTCTAATCATTTCTCATTAATGTCTATGTTTTCAAAATGGTTTTAGGGATTTATTTATGTGGACATGAATGTTTTAAAATGATAATTCCATTAAAATGTTTCAATGTGTTATGGGACACATTGATTCAAACATATCTTTTAAATGACATCATTTTTATGAATTTTAATTGATTTCATGAAAATAAGATATATCTCTCAATGATTTTTAATGACCATTTTCAATTATGTCAACATCCATTGTGAGAAATTTACTTGATCAAGGTTGATTTATTATGATACAAATCTTCCATATTGTATTAAAGTTTTTGCGATAAGTTTGACTATGGATGTGTTTTTTATTCCATTCATGCATTATTGATAAACTATTTACATTTTTTATGCTATTTTTAATACGAATGTATTTGTTATGTTTAAACCATATCATATGAGGAATTCATTGGACTTAGTATGTAATGGGTGGATCCCACTATAACTCCTTGATGCATCAGTATGTCTCATGATACAAACTAGTGTCTTGGCACAAGGCCTCAACAAAATCTTATTTCTAGTCTAGGAACAAGCCCTAGACTATGTGGTTATGAAGTCTGGCATTATGCGTTCCATCATTAAGAAGTAAGCTATTGATATTACATGTGATTATTTGAATAGTAGAATATATATGTGAATAAGTAAATGGAATTATTTGATTTATCTTTTCCATATTATGATGAAGTTTAAGTTTATAAGGATTTTGTTTTAGTTTTACTCTTTTCCTTAAACATTTATTATTATTTATGAATGTTTTCACTATTTTGTTATCCTTACTGAGCATTTAAGATCACCCCTTTCTATGTTTTATTTTACCCAGGATGCAATGAACTATATTATGAATGACCTATATGTATTGTCTAAGTAATATGAATGTGTTCAATTGAGATAATGTTGTTATTTTTTTCATTTTATAAGGTATTGTAATGTTCATGTATGTAATCTATTTTCAAAGACTGCTTAACGGATCGGTCCTTCGGGACGTGATTCCTTGTAATCATGCCAATGTATTAAAACAATGCACTGACTCTGGGTAACTGGTGTAGGTGCGTTACAATAAAGGGATGGGTGAAACCTCCAATGCCGAGACACATGAAAAATGTAATTCCTAACTTATTATCTATATGGAAGATCCAATTGGTACCCCACTAGCATGATTCTCTCTGCTTCCTTAAACATTCAATCAAACATTGGTGCCAACATAACCTATCTATATACACTATGGTGACCCAATATAGGTGACACCCAAATGAATAATTGATAACCCTTCATAAAATCAATGGGTTATCAACATCTATCATCATAATACTTATGTATTCTTTGATCCCTGGTAATACATTTCCAAATTAGCTACACCTTCCCTGACATATCATTCAAGATACTTGTTCTGAATATCTGTAACTCAGCTTAGTCTATCATTCAAAGAGGTTATCTACATAGACTACCATATAGAGCCTCATATTATTCCTTCAATATAGATTCCTGGTATATGTTTTCTATTCCAATTCCTCTAAATACATTTATTTCTACAAAGACCCACTGAATTCAAGATCATTTTCATCCATCATATCCAAAATTGTCGTTATAATACACTTTTACTACCGATATGAATGTTGGTGGTAATCTATACTCTATAAAATTTTCATACCATATCCCATATGTAAAATCTTACATATGCATGACGTAAAACATCAGTCACTATTAAATATAATAGACCATGTCACCCCATGCGGACAGACTATCTCTTAAACATACAATACTCCCAACTACTTCATTGGTATGGTATCCCATGCTCGTAAGAATGAATATACCTTTTCCAAATGGTCCACGGTTATAGAAATTGATTCATTCATTTCAGTTATCCATCATAGTATCAAAAGTATTTTTTAGGTCACATCATCCCAAAAAATTCTGGAATGGGAAATAGTTTTAGAAATCCACCATATCATTGATTCTTGTCCTTCACCAACTAATAGGTGTAGCATCCTTTCAAGAGCTCTTCACTATCCTTTTTCATTTCTAGCAGCCAACACTTTCGATGTATTTCACAGTTCATTTCATTCACCCATAGATTTAGTTCTCACTTCAATTCACGCAACTCACACATCAAATACTACCAAATTCTCAAGGAAAAATACCATATTCTGGATATCGATTATATAGTCCTCATCTATAGTCAAACCGGAAGGTGACATCCGACATTTAATGCTTTCCTGTGAGGTCAAACCCTTAAAATCCTAATACTATCTGTATATGAACCATAATTAAGGTGTATAATATACTAATACTAATATGATAAATTCCTTATTCAAACTATACTAAACAAAAACATGAATCACATCATGTATAGTCATTATATTACACATGTTACTAAACTCTTGAAGAGATAGGGTATGAGTTTTCCTAATTATGGAATCTGAAGCACTATTCCCATTCTCAGGATTATATGAATGAAAAAAATTGACCAAAATCATATACATTACCAGCCTCTAGTACCATGGATTTAAATATCTTTTGGAAAAGATATAACATAATATAATTTGATTACTTTAAATATTGATCTTCTGAGAAAAAAATAATTTCACCACCACATTAAATCATAAACAAGAGCGTCCAACTCAATATCATTTTATGGTAGTGTCGTTTTTGTGGAATCAACTGTAGAGACATATAATCTACAACATGAACTCAATACATCAATGAAAATCTAAGCCCAAGGCCAGATTCATCACAAAATATTATATACATCTCAAGTAGATCATATATGATCATGATTGGGGTCTATGTCAACTATTTCACCAACTCATCAAAGGAATTCTTGTATTCTTCTGACTGGTCAAACATTGTTCACCTTTTGGTCAATGATGAAATCAATACATTCAATCAAGAAGAGTACTAAATGAGTTTCAGATAATTTCCATCCAACCCCATAATTCTACAAATAAAGAAATCATTCTTGGATTGATCGCTACAAAATATTTCAGGATCCTTATATAGGTTCATAGACACAACTTCCTCTAACATGATGTGGCAAAAAATTGTAATTTAAAAATCCAAAACCGGAACATAGATAAAATAGAATATAGATCATTCTCTCTCAATGTACTCAGGATGATGTCACAATGCTAATCATGATCCTCAAGAATATTAGAGTACAACAAAATTTTATAGGCAAAACCTACCACAAACTAATCCTGGTTTGAATGGAATCTCTGGTTCACCATTTCCATAAACACTTATAGTGCAGTCGTCAACCCAAAAAAACATTACGATTAAATCATATATTCCCTATCATATTTTGAATGAATTCTTAATTATATCAGATGGTCTAATATTAAAATGAGGATACCATGACATCTGATCAATCCTTGAGAAAATAGAAGCCCCTATAATTTGGTACAATAGAACATCAATTGGTGGAATGGGAAATTCGTTCATCACTCTCATCGAGTTCAAATTCCATTAATTTACACACAATCATAGTGTACCATAATACTTCTTAGAAAACAACATTTTATAAACCTAATGTGATGTATTAAAATAGGTAAAATCTTTATTCATTAACACTTCTACATGATTATTGGGGCATAAAGCACTGTTGTTAACGAAATTAAGGTATAATATAAATTGGATCAGGCATATAAATGTGCTGAATTTTTTATTTAATGACTATATCATGTGGAGCCCTAATAAATATTCAGTAAACAAATCCTAAATCTTGTCAACAACTAATGGGAATAAATATTTATTTACACCTTCCTCATCCAATAACATACTAGAAAACATGAAGGTATAATCCCCCAATTTATTTGTAATATGACCTGCATGACACACTTGGATGTCCCATTCTTCATGATGAATATATTTTTCACACCAAGGATAAATAAAATTCACTCTCCTATGATTATAGTCTATGTTAAATTATTATTATACAATCTAGTCAATTTTAATAATTTGGTTGATGCCTAACATGTTAACGATATAAATATCCCAAATAAAGTGATACTCAAAATCAAATAATTCATTCCAAAATTAATTATTCATTTACACAATATCAATATCTCATATTTTATTCAATAATTAATTTTTCAAATTCACAATCTCAAAATTTCTTAATTGAATCCATAATTAATTTTTCAAACTCACAATATCCAAATCTTAATTTCACACTATTCAAATTAAAATTTACCTCAATTAATTAAGTAAAATAATTAAATCAATCAATCAAGAACAAAATTTCTAATGATATGATATAAATTCAAAAATTACATACACATAATTAATATAAATCCCCTAGGATTCGAATTATTGACCATATACCCCATGATGAGTGAAGAACGCTTCCTAATGAAAAATCCCAGTTTTAGTCGAACAATGATGTGGAATGATATTTTGATTAGAAAACCCAATTAAGGATGAAAAAAATTGGCACCCCCAATTCTATATATATATCCTAAAAATGATGATCAAGGTAAACCAAGAAATACGATATAATCCCCATAAATGGTGATGGGGAGATATGAGAGACATAATAAATTTCACGGGATAAGACCACTCACTGAGAGGGGTGATGATAATCAATATGGATAGTGAATCATGGTTAACTGAGATCTATAAGGCTTATAATTTGTCCAAAATACTCAAAATCATGAACGAGAGAGTATGTTCAAAATTATAATTATTAGGGATTAATATGGGTAATTTCAAAACATTTTCAACTAATATTCTTGTATATTTTAGTGAGGCACACAGTTTTCTAAGAAGGTGTGCACAATTTCATTAATTGTGTGCCATAACCATGCACCTCTTCTAGGGTTTCAGGGTCTCTTCTAAGAGGTCTCTTTATTTGAAAGTCCTTACGTCGACTATGAGAATCTACTCTATTTGGGTTCACATTGTTTGCAGTGATGTGGAACATGGGTTGGAAAATCCACATTCCAACCTTGCACATAAAGTATTCCTTAAAAAATTCCCAAATATTCTCCAAAATATAGACCAAGGTAATACCTAATGGAAATGTACTAAACACAAGGAAAAAAGAGTACATATAAAATTGACTATGACATATCCATAATTGGTCAACATAAGAGACATTGGATGATTAGTATATATATCTAATTGAAATAATACTATATTAATTTAATTAAAAAAGTCACTAAAAGTATTTTAATGAATTTAAAAAACATTCTCCTTCAAAATTATTTTTTTAAATGGTTTTTTTCCATTTCTCATTTATTGGTAAGAAAAAAGTTCAACTTATTTATATGTATAGCCCATATTTCTTAATTTTATAAATTATATTCTTACCCGTTATTCCAATGGGTAGATGACAATTAAAATAATAAATAATAACATTTTAGTAATATTCTAGGTTTCATTTCAACCCAATGATCAATATACCTAAATATAAACATAGTGTTGTGTGTAGAATAGGCGAAGACATAAGTGCTTATGGTACACGGATAACGTTTTGTTTCATGTAGTGAAATATTAACAAAATGGTTTCATATAGTGCATGAAAAACATACTTCACTCAAATAACCCAAGATATATTCATATTTTCCTGAAATTTAAAATATCAATAAGATAAAACTAATTTATAAATATATATATATATATGTATTACAGTAAATCCCAGTGTAATAAATTCTCTACCCCCCTAAATATTTATTTATCCCTTGAAATATGGTTTTTCATCAATGGTTTAATACTTAAAACTTCATTTCATAGAAACCATATCATAAAAATTAACAATTAGACATATTTTAAAAATGAAATGGTTGAAAATAAGGGATACCCTATGTAAATCCTAACTAGATTTCAACATAGGACAAAATATGTGGGATGTGAGGATATAGACACAAAATACAGTCATAAATCATTAAAAATATTGATAAATATCACTAACCATAATAAATTTGGTGGTTTAGAGGTGGTTGGTGACAATAAAACCATAACTGAAATAGGTGTTAAATCCTAATTGATATCGTAAAAATTGAAATTAATAGGACATAATTTTATTTTGTGACACTATTCTTAATTAATAATAATTATCACAAAAAAATATAACTAATGATTTCATTCTATAAGAACAATATCATCTACTACTTCTCCATGATATTTTATCACATAATCATTAACTCCCAGAAAAAAAGGTGAATTTTTTGTTTATGAAGAAAAAATATATCATAAGATCCATAAATGGAATGATAAGTCCTCTCATATACCATTAGTTATCATAATAAAAAAATTGGTTAGCACAAGTTTTTCCATATGAATAAATCATTATATATTCAAAAAAATAAAATTTAAATCATCATTCAATGTTAAACAAATTCATAAATTGGAATCCTTTGGGACAATCCAAATGTTAACAATTAGATACATTAGAATGGGGGAAACTAAATATCTTTAATTCATTTAATTATTAACACACCATATATCATAGAGGATCTGATGATTGTCACAGACCAATAAATAGAATAGCTTCATCGTGTATTCTCATGAAAAATAGAAAAAAACCTATATTTCCATAAAAACTTATGGAAAATTTTCAGGATTCATCATTACATAAATAAAATTATATTATTTTAAATGATAAATTGATAACAAAAATTCATTAAACATCATTCTTGTTAAATAAACATTTTTTTTAAATGAATCCTTTTCAGTTATGATGTAATTGATACTGTCCACATTACATTATCAAAATCAATCATCTATTTTTTCAAACTAATCACCATTTTATTAGAATTCAAAAAATATTAATTGTTACCTTCCCAATATTAAAAATAGCATTTACCTTAAATAACTTTTCAATTACATCATCATCATTCAACATATTCTATCAAGTCCAAAATGAAAAAAAATATTAATCAATACATATATATTTCATAATTCATAATCCTTGAATCCAAATACAGATATAATTCATTCCATCCATATCAATAACAGTCATTTTATATGTAATTACATGGTGTAGATGTAAATTCATGGTTCTAGGAATTGATTTGGGTAGTACCCATGTTCTCCTTAGATTAGACATTTAATTCATTGAAAACGTTTTCCTCTATGACCCTTCTCCCACATAGAATACATCTACCACTCCATTTGATATATTGATTGTGGTTTTTCTTCCAATCATCTTGACATATAATAATATATGTCTATTTTTCTCTATGTGCATTACCAAATTGGAATCCATAAAATTCCATCTTCCACTTCATTAATGTGATATGAATGTCACTAATTTCAAAATTTTTAATCATATATCATGGTAGATGATTAGGTATAATCCTAAAATCGTTTTATCTATTCATCATCCAATTTTGTTTCTCATTATCACTGAATTTTCAATTATATTCCATGATATAATGATTATTTCTATTTCATTCAATTTACTAAAACAAAAAACATAGTGTGAGAAACACTAGTCATAGTGGAATACCATATAACAAAGAATATTTACTTATTTTATATAAAAATATGAAAAACTTATTATTTAATATATGAGACCTGATGTTAATACTAGGTTATTCATAGTCGTATTATATTTAAACAATATAGGATGGTTGGTAAATAATTTATGAATTTCCAATCCATATCCCTCAGGAGTGTCAAACTAGGTGTGCATAAAGGAAACGTTTTGTGCACCAGTTCCAGATTGAGTGTAAGACAACATAGTGTATTCAAGGTTGTTACCCATTGGTATATCAATTCCAAATTCACATTGACAAACAGTATCCAAATGTGGATTTCATTCTCAGAATAACCTCTCCCGATCCTTCCACAAAATTCCTGGACATCTTTTTATATTTAACTCATCCATAAATTTATTATTAATGTAATCCATAGAAATATCATTGAAAATATAATGAGAGATATAACTAAATTTTTATAATCCTAGTTTCAAATAAAAAATAATCCTTCCTATTGATACAAACTATTGTGACCCATGTTTAACATACATGAATATTACGTCATTTAACATGATTATTATGCACAATACAAAACTATATGCAAAAGTATAGTAATAGATTGCAATATTTGGAAACATAGAACATAATAATATTACTTGTTGAATGATATTAAATGTTTCCAAAATGATCATACAATTTAGTATGTGAAGACCTAGATTTTCCATTTAATTTTTTAATTCTATGGAATTATTAAAAGTCTACAAAAATTTAAATTACGTCATTCTAATGCTTGATGTTCCTGGAATTAATTTATGTATTATTTTTAAGGTACACTACATAAACACGTGATCATATTTTGTAAAATTTAAACTTGTGGTTGGAATAAAAATTGGAGATCACCATTGAATCTGCAATGCCGAGATTCACATAGAGGAGGCATCGATTCAACTGCATCATGTAGGGAGAAAAAGTTATATTTTTGAAATTTACAAGGTTAATAAAATAATAATGTTATTTTATATTTATTTTTATTTTCCTCCAATGTACATGTGGCAGTAGCGGGACCAATGATGTTTCAATCCATTAATTAGATTGACTCCTCAATATTTTTAACAACACCATTGATATTTTAGAGGTGCATTCATTAAATGAAACTCATAAATTCCAAACGGCTTTACTCACCCTCCCCTATACTAATTATATGGAGCTTGGTGGTATTGGGATGGCTTCAACATGTGATGAAGCTCTAGTAATATACCGCAATGCCAACAACTTGGAGGACGGGACCAGTACCAGCTTGCGGTGACGAGCGCCACTAAAAAAAGAATGATGAACACCAACTGTACCTCAATTGCAGACATTCCCCATTGATATTCTGTTATGGTTTATTTCTTTTCATATTCAAGAGTTATTGAATCACTACACTACCATCTTGCTATCATGATAACATAGGGGGCATAGGAAACATGAACAAGGCCCGAACCCTCCACCATTTGTTGAAATATATGTGTTCTTCCTGATCAGTTTATTCGGGTTGGATGAAACCCATAACAGTGGGATTAGTGGAAAAGAGGGTGTCACACGGAGTTCTTTGGCACCTTCGGATAGAGTAACGAGCCACCGAAGCACACCCATTGACCCAATAAAGACCACCAGCAACCGGTGCCAGTGGAAGAGGTGATGGGGTCGGCCGTCACCGGCCAGTGGAGTAGGTGACGTCGGCAACCGTCACCGACGACCACATAAGAGATAGAGGCAAACTGTCAGATGTCATTGTTGGAGAAATCCGCGGATGAAGTTTTGGTGTGTTGAGATGGCGGTCGGCTCGGTCTGACCATAGAAAAAGTGGCGGTGCTTGAGCACTTCCGGAGAGGGTGGTAAAATCTCATCAACTATGGTGGAAGCAAGGAGTGACATGCACTAGTTGTTAGAAGGATATAGAGTGGCACACAATGGCACACCACTGGAGAGGCTGGCTGAGTCTTAACGCCGCGGTAGTAGAGACCCTCTCCTTGCAAGTACCACGGGAAACCAGGCGACGCCCCGTGGCGAAGCTGCATACACCGAATGGATAAGACCATTCTATAAAACTAAGGTTCCACTCCCCCCATCCCAACTAGGGCGGGGCCCGTTATTTTGGATCGTGCCTCCAGCGGGATTCATCCCTTCACAGACCCGGCTACACTGGACAAACGTGCCACCCCTAATGTAGGTCGGGCCACATGGGCCCAGTGGACGGGGCCCCTCGGTGTGTTGGGATGCACTGACTGTGGCATGTGTGGGCCAGGCTTGGATAGACCCTAGACCAGGTCGGGTAGAACCGAACCGGGTCAAGTCGGTTCACACGGGTCGGGCAAGGTCGGTTGGACCGGTTCAGACCAGAACCGGACCCTTCCAGGCCCATTTTCACTCTATGAGCCATAAAAAGTTATCCAAGGGTCCTTTTGAAAATCCTTATGTGGAGCTAGGATCCTTGAACTGATACAGAACATTTGGTATACTCCACATGAGTTAATGCCGACAAATGGCCAGGTTGGATCGAACTCGAATCCAACAGGGCTCTCAGTACTAAAATTATTATAGGTCACAGACCGGGCGTCTGATTGATGCATTGTTTGTGGCATTGGAACCCTTGTGAAATTGTGGACCTTTGGGATACAACTTCATGGATCTTTGAGGTGGTTGACATATTAATTATGTCTTGATGAGCAGATCTTCTCGGAAACAAGCGTTCATTGTGCAGGAAACACGTGGTTGGATGTAACATGATGAAAGAACATCAATCCTAGGTGGGTCTGCATCTATCAATATTGTGTGGGTCAGCGCTTAGCGAATTTTTGTGGGTCAGCATATATCGATCTTGTTTGGGTAAGTGCATGTAAATCTTATATGGGTCAGTAGTAGTGCCTCTCGACAGAATAAGATGATCTATATTTATGACTAATTATTTGTAAATATTTTCATGAGTTATATACCTGGTCTATGCTGAGTATTTACCTTTGTGTTACTTTTACCTTCATGGTGTTACTTTGTGGTAAATTTACCTTCATGTTGTTACCATGGTTGTATTATTTCCTAGTGGATCAGTTTTGTTAATGGCTTAATAGTTGGAGCCTTATGTTTCCTCATGTATGAGAGGAGTATATCATGATTACTTATGTATTAGTATGGGCATATAACTAAGTAGAGTTGATGTCTGCTTAGTGATTTCTGATGGAGTTATTTCATTGTAGTTTATCATTTGTGGAAATCATGGAGACCATCGGGGGTCGTGGGGTCTCTACTTAGTATTTTTATACACACCCTGCATGAGATACGTCCGCACCTTGCTATTTCTTGTACCAACAATGGTCATCGTTGATCGGGGATGAGGTAGACAAGACTAGATGTTTCTCAAGGGTGGACCATTTGATGTGGTGTTCTGTAGTAAATACTGATCATGAGTTGAACCTACCCTTCAGGTAGGATCCACGGTGGATGATCAAGGAGTTGTTTTCTCTTTTCAGTTGTACTTGTACATTTCAGTGGGCTGGTATTCTACCCCCATTACATTCCATATGAATTTTACTATAGCAGTTTACATCGTGTCTCTCTCTTGTTGTGTTTTTGGATTTTGTGTTTGTAAATTTTTAAAGGAAATGCATTCCAATTATATTTAAATGCATTTTTTGTTCTATTCACCAGCCCCTGGACAATGGAATGTGGACATGGGGTAGTCACAACACGGGCCCCATGTGGTGGGTGGTGACAAAGTGGTATCAAAGGAGTCGGTTCTACTGAAGAACTATGACTCTGATATTTTCAAGTTGGAAATAGTGTTATATGTTATGAGTGTGGTTTTCAGTTTATAGAATCTATTTTCGGTGTAGCAGCCAACATATCTATACACAAAGAATTATAATTTTGATTTCTAACATAGTGCACAAAACATTGATTGAGTGTGTTGTGGAAATATTTTAATTTTGCTCACCTTAGTTAGATAAACAAGAAATACTTATTGACCATGGCTCACCTATTTTCATTCATGATCCTGCCATGTAGAAATCCATCCAGGATTCCTGAATGAGTACCCAATGATGGCCCACTGAGCAATGTGGCATTTTTATAAGGCCCTCTTATAGTATTAGCAACTACGGGTGGTTTACCAGCAACACCATTACCCGTTGGTAAGCCATTACCACCAGCACCACCAAATGTGGGTTCATGTCAACTGTGCGTGTTTCATGTGTTTCAGTGGAATAGGCCTCTGAGGTTCCAAGATGAGATGGATCTACAGGTGTTTGAGGACTAGCTTGAAGCTGTGGCCAGAGTTTTTCGATAATTTAGGACACCAACTGATCTGATGGTGATCCTAGCTGCTAGTCTCTTCTAGTGACTAGCTGGGATATGGTGCATTCTAACACTCCAGTTACATAACTAGGTGGCCCTCACATGGGCAAGAATCATGGGCCTTTTCAGGTCAACGATCATCACCGCATCCCTATGCTCAGTGCATATATAAGTCATGCAACACTTACAGTTGGGCAGCATGATCGTGGCCTAGTACTCGACGAGGTTCGTTAATCTCTCATTCTACTCCAATGACATGGTATGTGACCCTTTCTTCTAGGCTTGGACATTTGACCAGGGTCTCAGATAGGATATCAGAGCATTGAGGATATCGTTCAGAAATCTAATGCAGGATATAAATCTAGAGTGAGCGCTTTTAGTGGAGGGCTTTCTAGCTGAGAATGAACGGACAACGAGAGTCACTATCAGACATCATACAACAGAGTCATCTGCATTAGGTAGTAGACGGATGATGCAGGGGCCTAAGCAGGCCAGGAATTTTGGAGGATGACCTCATGATAAAAGTTTAGTGGTGAGGGGATCACGAGATGAAGGAGGAAATATGAGGAGCAGGCAGTACTACCCTTATCGCAGGTAGGGTCACTTGGCTTGGGACATCCCGACCAGCCATATGAATGACTAGAACACAGTCGAGAGACCACTGAGTAAGAGGTAGAGGTTTGTGAAATGAGTTATGCAGGGAAGTGGGCATGGAAGAATATATTTCGATGTAGAATGCAGTGGGTGGCGATTCAAGGATCTACCACCACCACCTCTAGGTGGTCCACCCAGACCAGAGGGAGTAGGTGGACAGGGTCGAGCTCAGCTTCAGGCAGCCGAGACCTATGACCACAATGCTCCAGAAATGATTTTTGGTGTGATCTGTGTCTACTCCACCTTAGCTACAATACATATATACACAAGTTCAAGTGACTCTATCATTTCCACAATAATCATTCAGAGCTTGGAGATTCTAATGGAGCCATTGGCTCGATCCTTACAGCTAGAGACTTTTACAGGTGGGGATTGGAAAATTATACACTGGTGTCGGTAGTGTGATATTACTATAAGAGATAAGAGCTTTGGGTGGGATCTTCTATAAGCATCATCGAAGCCTTACGATGTCATATTTGGAATGGATTGTTTATCCACTGTCTATGCTCGGATTGAATATATTAGGCGTAAAGAGTAGTATGTCTGTAAAGATGGGTCTAAGTATTCCTTCACCAGTGACAAGGGAACCTTTATAGCATAGGATGGACTTACCTGGAGAAGGGTGCAGTCTATCGCAGATCAGTTGGAAAGCATTACCCTCAGAACAGTTGATGTTGAGACTCTGAGCTATCCGACAGTGGTGGACCAGTATTCTAATGTCTTCCATGAGGATTTTTCAGAACTACCTCCTCATATATAGGTGGATATTTACATTGACATATTCCCTATGATGACACTGATATCTACACCATCCAATCAAATGGCTCCCACAGAGCTTCGTGACTTACAAGTATCGCATGAGGACTTGAAGACGAAGGGGTTCCTAAGGCCCAGTGTTTCACTATGGGGACCCCAAATTTTGTTTGCCAAGAAGGCATATGATATTTTGAGACACTGCATGGACTATCGATTCCTAAACTATTTAACCGTGAAGAAGAAATTTTCACTTCTAAGGATTGATGATCTTTTTGATCATCAGATGAGAGGTCAATGGTTTTTGAAGATAGACCTATGATCATGCTATCATCAGCTTAGTGAATGAGATGAGGATGTACAGAAGATGGCCTTAACATTTCGGTATGTCGACATTGAGTTCATGGATATGCCATTTGGTGTGACCAACACCCCTATATTGTTCATGTGACTCATGAAAATTATCTTTCAGTCGTACCTCGATGACTTTGTGGTTGTCTTCATCGAAAAAATAATGATACTCTTAGCATCGGAGTATGAGCATGAATATCATATAAAGATAGTTATTGATACACTCTAAGGGAAACACCTTTATAGTAAGCACTCTAAGTTCCATATAAAGATACGGGAGGTCCAATATATGGGACACGTTTTCTTGGATGTTTTTCTTGTGGTGGATTCAGTTAAGATAGAGTAAGCGTTTTCCTGGTAGCCACCCATAAGAGTGACTGAGGTGAAGAGTTTATTGGGATTGGTTGGGTACAACCGAATGTTCTTACCTGAATCTTCTAGAGCAAGGGCACCCTTGGAAGCACTGAAGAAGAAGGGACAACCCTTCATATGGACTGAAAGATAACAGTAGATTTTTCAAGAGTTGAAGAAACGACTGATGAGTGCCCCCATATTGAGGCTACCAAAAGAGGGTTTTTGGTATGTAGTCTACTATGATTCATAAGGGACCATA
Source organism: Viscum album (assembly GCA_963277665.1). Classification (NCBI taxonomy): domain Eukaryota; kingdom Viridiplantae; phylum Streptophyta; class Magnoliopsida; order Santalales; family Viscaceae; genus Viscum; species Viscum album. The sequence goes on along the minus strand of OY728151.1, from coordinate 11,353,005 downwards.
CATTGGTGTGTCCTGATTTAGGAGAATGCAGTGATCACTTATGGTTCACAACAACTTAGACAACATGAGTAGAACTATGCTACCCATGACCAAGTGTTAGCAGTAGTGGTCTTTGCCTTAAAGATGTGGCGACACTACATGATGGGAGAATGGTATACTATTTACTCTGATCACAATAATTTAAGGTATATCTTCTAATATATGGCCTGAACCTGAGACAACGATGTTGGCAAGAGTTCTTCCAAGACTATGAATTTGAGATAGTTTATACTCATTGAAAATGAATGTAGTGTTAGACACACTCAGCAGGAGGTCTATTTTATAGCTATTGAGTGTGGATAAAAAGTATCTATCCGTATTGCAGATATCCTTTGTAGATAGATATTGAGAAACTTACCTCCATTCTATGTCAATCACTCCCCCAAATCATCAGCGAGTTTGGGAGGCACAACATGGGGACATTGACTGCGAGACTCATTATGCTCATATATTCACAGGACATTCACTTGATGGATTTTCTAAGGGTGGGGAGAATGTAATCCTTTTCAGAGGATACGCCATGGTACCAATGGCGCTATTGGAGGAGGTGTTGTTGGAGTTCCACACATCACCTCTGGTGGTGTATCTTGGTGTGTCAAATATGTATGTGGACCTCTAGTGTAATCATTGATGGCCATGAATGAAGAAATAAATTGTAGATTTTGTTTCATTATGCATCATTTACCAGTAAGTGAATGCCGAGAATCAGGTTCAAGCAGGATTATCTCAACCACTAGAGGTGCCAGAGAGGAGGTGGTATGGTATCTCCATGGACTTTTTTATCAGGGAATCCACATACGTTCAGGGTACATGAATCCATTTGGGTGATTGTTGACTAGCTCACTATGTCGGCCCACTTACTACTAATTCGAGAACATGGATCAGTAGGGGGATATGGACGACTCTAAATATAGAATATTTTATGACTTCATCGGGTTCCATCGATGATCATCTCTGACCGTGACACACATTGTACATCCCGATTGTGAAATGGATTATAGGAGGCATTTGGGACTCAGCTACATTTGAGAACTTCAATTCATCCACAGATGGATGGTCAGACAAAGCAGACCATTCATACACTGGAGTACATGCTTCATTCTTGCACCCTATATTTCGGCTGTAGTTGGGGGATCAATTTCTCCTTGGGGAGTTTGTATACAACAGTATCTATCAATCCATCATCAGTATGGAACCATTTTTGGCCTCATATGGTCAATATTGCAGATCACCTCTATGTTGATTAGACATAGGAGAGTCATTACTTATGGGTCCAGAGTTGGTACGAGCTACCACAGAGAAGATGCTGATCATCCCTGAGTAGATGAAGACTGCATATAGTAGGAAAATTTCTTATGTTGATATGATATAGAGACCTCTCGTGTTCTTGTATGGGGACCACGTATTCTTGTGAGTCTCCCCTCAATGGGGACTACAGAGATTTGACCGAGGAGAAACACTCTCACTGAGGATTATCAGACGATTTTACATTCATCAGAGGATTTGCGAGGAGTAATAACTCTTGGTACTACCACCATAGATGTAGAGGTCACACATCATCTTCCACATATCTCTACTGAGGAGACACGTACAAGACCCACCTCACGTCATTGATCATGGAGAGGTGGAATTTGATTATGGGGAGACGTTTAAGGAGGTTACTATGGAGATTGAGGTTTGATAAGAGAAGGTCCTTCAAGGAAGATTGATACCTCTACTGCATGTTCGATGGCTGCATTGGAACCTACCAGAGAGAAAATGGGAGCGAGAGGCTTGGATTCGGGCTCAGTACCCACGTTTGTTTCATTGGTCGATGTTCTGGATTTTGGGGATGAAAATCCCTAATTTGGTGGAAATGTAAAGACCAGTATTTTTTAATGTAATTTTTTTACTTATACTGAATTATTACGAGTCTATAAAAATTGACGTCACATCATTCTGATGCCTAGTGTGCCTAGAATGGATTTCTGGTATTTTTAAAGTTAGGTTCAGTAAATGAATTAGTTTAATTTTCTAACATTTGAACCGGTTCTTGGATTAAAAATATGAGAGCTCCATTGAATATGAAACACCAGGATTCGTTTAAGGGTGGAATAACTTCGACTACAGTAGGTCTGGAGATAGAGATAGATTTTGGACATTTAAAAGGATAATAAAATAACAATGTTATTTTATTTTTCTTTTTATTTTTGTCAAATGGACAAGAGGTGGTGGTAGGACCAACGCCATGTCAGTCCATTAATTGAATTGACTATTCAATTTTTATAACAAAAATGTTGGAATTTGATAGGTTCATTTAGTAAATGAAGCACATAATTTCCCAATTTCATTACTCACCCTCCCCCAGTACTATTAATATGGACCATTGGGAGGGGTATTGGGATCGCTTCGCCAAGCGATGAAGCTTTGTTATTATTCCACGTCGCTAACCACTTGGAGGACGGGACAGGTACCAATGAGCGGTGATGAGTGCCACTGAAACATGAATGATGAACATGGAATCTTCCTCAAATGTAGACGTTCTCTGTCGATCTTGAGACATGTTTTATTTTTTTATAATTCAGGAGTTGTTGATTCATTACACTACCCTCTTGCTATCAAGATAATGTGGAGGGCGCGGGCCAAAAGTACAGATCCGGACCCTCTACATTTTGTTGAACTTTATGTGTTCTTATTGATCAATTTATTCTTGTTGGTCAAAACCATGTAACTATGGGTTTAACGGCGATGAGGGAATCCCGGGGAGTGTGTTGGCACCTTTAGACTGAGAAATGGGCCACCGGAGCTCACATGGTGACCCACTGAAGACCATTGAAAACCATCACTGGAGGAGGAGCTGATGGTGGAGTGACATAACACATTGATGGCGGAGAAGGCTTCAGCCGATGTCTTGTTGGGTGGAGACAACGGCCATCTCGGTCGGGCCGTAGAGGAAGGGGCAGCGCGAAAGTGCCGTCAGAGAATGTGGCTGCAACTCATCAGTCGTAGTGTACACAAGAAGTGGTTGTCACTGGCCGTTTTCATGAGACAGAGTGGCATGAATTGGTGCCCCACCCGAGAGGCTGTCTGTAGCTCTGACGCCGCAGCATCAGAGATCCACTCCACACAGGTCCAACATAGGCCTAGGGGGCGCCACGTGGGGCCAGTGCACAAACTGAATGGCTAAGGACATTCGGGAAATCCTGAGGGCCGGCACCCCATGCCGATTAGGGAAGGACCCACTTCTGCGGGCCATGCCTCTAGCAGACCGTGACCCACCGTGGGCTGGGCCACACGCTACGTTGACCCGGCCGCATGAGACCAGTGGGTCGCGCTAGCCCAGCGGGCCGCAACACCCATGGGGGATGGGACAGTCCACAAACTAGCAGGGCCAAGCCCGCCACAGTCCAGCCCAATCAGGCTCACCCATGCTAGTTGAGGCCAGACCAGGTATGACTGAGACCAGGTCAGGTCAACCCGAACTGTGGCGGCCCGAACTGAGTCAGCGCGAACTAGTTCTGTAGAGACCCGTATCTTGACGTACATGGACATTACATTACTTTTGCGGAATACTTAGTACATAACAAAAACACACACACAAGGATCGTAATAGTTTAGTGTCTTTGGAAACTCGGAACGTAATCTTCTAATCGTGGAGAAAGATCTTCAATATCTCCCATAAAGATCTTCTTTTTTTTTCTACCTAAAACCTTTCTTTATATCCTGGGGAAAAGAAAACATAAAAGGGTGAGCTCAAATGCTCAGTAAGGGTAAACAAAAGAAATATCAATCACATAATTTTCATAAGAACAAAACATTTTTTGGAAATCTTAACCTGCAAAAGAGAGCATAATTTCATAACATGGGATAAATCATAGTAGTGAAATGAAATCATAACTTAAAACATTACTCATTGTGGCATACACACATAATCATAGAGAATCATTTCTTGTTAGTCAAGACTCATTGCCAAGACTATCTTAGTGGACAAAGTCCCTTTCTGAATCGAGTAATCCTCGTTTCAGTCCTGTTTCACTGAACCGGTATAACCTACCATTCCAGCCATGTCTATCTCAAGAGATATAAAATCTTTACCCAATGCATTGGATGGAGATATAGGTCCCACCCATCTCATAATGATACCATTCTTATGTGTGCCACAAAAACATAAATCATACATCATTGCATAACCCATGTAATAAAAATGGGAATCTTAAACATCGTGACATCATAAAACAATTCATATAAGATAAAGGAATTCATAAAAACTATTTCCATCACAACATAATCAAATCCATGTAATAATAGGGATAGAAACAGAACCCTTTATTATCTTAGATGGAAAATAATTTTGATAAAACACTTGAACTCCATTCTTGAGGAAAATATCCTTTCTACTTAAAAAAACTTTTTCCTTTCATAACATGTCATACGACTTTAAAATAAAAGAAGTTGATTAAAAATAAACTCGAAAACTTGTAAAGGATGTTTCTTGGAAATAATGTTTTAAAAATCCATTTATGCCGTATAAGTTTAAAAAAAAACCTTCTTCTCGTACTTTTGTCGGAAAAGTTAAAAAAGTACCTCGTACGAAAAACGACAAAAGATTCCTTTCATATCCTTTAATAAAAATTTAACGAAGGGTAAAATTGAATATAAACTATTGTATAAGGATATAAATATTATATATTGAGGAAACATGGATGTGGATGATAAAATACACCCCAGTAAATTTCAAAGTATAAACAATCTCGGATAAAAATGAGATTGTGACATTTCCCTTACCTTAGGTCCGACTTGCTTTGTAAGTGTCCGAACCTCCTGTATAATGATTTAAATCATGTTATTGAATTATTAAAGAATCATATTCATTGTTATGATATCATATATGGTTCACTTATGACATTATATTACCCGTTCTTTTGTAAACTCCATGTTAAAGAAGCGTTTTGGGTAAAATCATTTCATTTATCGTAGGTGTTTTGACTTGTTGTTCTTGACATCATTATTACTTATATCATGATTTACTTACTTCCAGAATATAAAATATGATTTATATATCATATATATTCAGTATATATATATATAATAGGTAGATAAATAAAATGAAAAACACCGTTCATGGAGACGGTAGTCCGTACGTACGCATGAACGTTGTTTTCCTTTCCTTATTGTCTTGAAATGGAAGTAAGTAGATGACATACATATGTATATATATAAATAAATCCAGTAGCTTTATAATGTCATATATTTCATTATTATTTCTTATATATACATTATAATCATTCTTAAATGGTTATCATGGAGAATGAATCTCATCGCGTCGTGGAGACGGTAGTCCGTACGTACGCACGAGAGATGACATCATTTCTATTGAATTGAATTGGAGTGAATTATACAATATATCAGAATCAATATGATGTTTTAATAACTATGTATAGTTATTCTTTACACCATTACACCCATCCATGTAAGGTGGTGGTGGAAAATAGATTACACCACGGCGTGGAGACGGTATTCCGTACGTACGCACGCGCGGTGATTTCTTTTTCCGTAGGATGGATAGATGGTGAAATAGGGTTGTTTCATACGTATAATAACATATCAGTATATTAGTGATACTGATGTTATTACTTCATAATGAAACAACCTAAGAAGAAGAAGTGGAAGAAGAAATAAAGATGAAAGAATTGGTAACAGTAATTACCTCTTCTTTGAAGTGCCTCTTTGAGACCTCCTCTTAGGGCACTAGAATAGGTCTTTGAGGAAGAAAAGAACCTCTAGGATGTTGCTAGGGAATTGGAGAAGAGATTTTGGCAGGGGTTGGCCGAGCTTGAGTGCTCAAATTTGTGTGAGAAGGAGGGGGAGGAGGTGTCCTTTTATAGGGGAGGAGAGGGGCACCTTAGGAATATCTCAAAATATTATTTTATATTAAAGTCAAAATCGGTTTATAATGGTTCCAAAGGGTCTTATTTCGAAGATAAAGTGGGGATGGGTAGAAATCCTATCAACCAATAGAATTTAGACAAGTTTAGGATATTATTTTAACCTTATCAATTAGATTTAACTCTAAGTTAAATAATTTAACATTTACCGTGTCTTTTTGTTTTCTTTCACTATATGGTTAATACACTTACTATAACATGCCAAACGAACCCCAAATTGTTTATTATTAATATATATATCCTTATCTATGTCATTTGGCCGAACCTTAGATTTTTAGGAATAAAATAACAATTAATAATATAATATTTGATTTAAAAACTATTTTGTGTCAATTTTGACACTATTTGATATATGATTTTTGTGAAAGTCATAACAGAATTAAATGTTCGAACAAGTTGATTAAATCCACATTAATATATCATAGTAACCTAGAAAATTAGTGGAATTCATAAAAATTTTCAAATTACATTTATTTTGGTGTTTATAACATCAATTATGTCAATATTTCATTAATAAGATAATTACTGCATCATCGTTGTGTCATAAATAAATTAAATTATTTGATGTCTAAAAATTACAAATAAAATACCATCATGTAGGAAATCTTTTTATATATCTAATGAATATTTACAATCGAATTTATCTTATGTATAACCCCATATTAAAAATGATTTACTTATTAAACTTTGATTTTAACTATTTTAACCCTTCTTTAAATAAATTAATAATAAATGTCCTAATCTAATCCAAGTGGGCCTAAGTGGTCATATTTTATTCCTAAGTTTGTTTTTGGTCGAATTACACTTGTCCAATAGAATTAGGACATGTGTTAGGGTAATATTAATATCATATTTACCCTTAGTTACCCTATTTACTATTAACCGTGGTAAAAAAAGTAAAAAGTTACTATTCACCAAAAAATTATTTTCATCTCATTGAACCACATTTTAGTCCTTGATATTAACTGTGTCTCTCGGATTTTCGAAATTCCATTCACAGAAGCGGTAAAATTAAGTTTTATGCAAAATTCAGTTTTTAACCTACCACTTAGTAGTTTCACTATTCATCAAAAATTGATGTTTTTCAGAACAATGCCAAAATTTCATCCCAAGCTATATTTCATATTCCGAATTCAAAAATGAAGTCTATTTTACCAAATTCATAACATAAAAGTTGCATTAATTAATTTTATAATTAAATCCCGCTGTTAAAACAAATAGCGTGTTTTTTAAGAAACAATATCTATCAAAAGATTGACACTTGTTTATGTCTAGTTTAAATGTGAAATTACATCCAATGACCAATATTGTATTAAATTGTAAAAATATATTCTAAATATACTTTAAAACCACTCAAATTAATGATTTATCACTATTAATTATTTCGATTAAAAAAGTTGTTTTTAATTATAATTTAGTAATTTTCACTATTCATCAAAATATGAAAGTTATCCGAAAATCACCAAAATTTCACCTTAGGCTAAATTCGATACTCCGAATCCAAAAATAAAGTTCATTTTGAAAAATAAGATTTACTGGATTTCAAAAAGTGGTTATTACTATTCATAACGGCTAGTTTTAATAATATTTTTATAGCATATCGTTGTTTAGTGAAACTCGGTATTGCGTACTACACACGCTATCGAGGAAGGTCGTGATTGCGTGTAATGCAAGGCAAGTCAAGGATGTGTGTTGTGCAAGCTCCTTTTGGTGTAGCGTACAATACAAGACATTAGTGAAATAAAAAAGAATATTTTTCATAAAATCTCGGGCTGTTACATTCTACCCCCCTTAAAATGAATTTCGCCCTCGAAATTCGTCGGGGTTATAAATGGTTTACTATTCGAAAGTTTCTTTAATAGAAACCCACATCGTAAAAGGGAATACCAAAACTTGGATTCAAAAACTAAAGTATGAAATGTAACGATTACACAAATAAACTAATCATTGGGTTTCCACATAGGTGAAAATATGGATATGGAAGAGAAATCTAACCATCATGTTCTGATGGAGAGTGGTAGAGAACATGGCTATGGAAAAGCCAGTAATCACAAATCCATAGATTTGTGATGATATAAGGTACCATCTGATTCATCAGGTATAAGATCACTAGGACAATATTTTTGGTTTTCAAGATCATTTCCCTAAAGTTGAAAATTTGCTTAAAATAAATACTTACTTTATTTTGGTACAATCTCACTTTTGTTCGTGCCTTGAACAATTTCTACTTCATCTCTTAAATAAATGAAGTTGAATTTGTTATTTGTGAAGTGTTAGCAGATTATGTGATAGAATGATGGGTCATTCCATCTGTCTCAAACAAAAGGTTAGAAAAAGTTATTAAATATACATAAGTCATTCTATAGTGAGATTAATCACATATGGTTCCTAAAATGAACTTATACATCACATATCATACTGCTTAATATAATAAAACTAGTTTCTACTAAACAGGGACTTCCTGTAGGTCAGTGGTAGGCGATAAAGGCCAGTCGCACTTCGGTTGTGGGTTCGATTCCTACAGCCTTGTCCGAAGCGATGGGCTGTCGCCCGTCCGGCAGGTTGTCCCTTTTTCTAAAACTACGTTACTATAACATCCCATCAATAATATCGAAAATCTTCTATCCTTAAACAATACTAACTTATGTCCAACATAATCCATTCCAATCTTTAGGCTTATCCATAATACTGCATTCCACTCTCATAACATAGTGAAAACGATTACCAGAGATTTAACACCATCGTCGATCCCCATATATCATAAGATATATCCTGTTGGTCACATTCCAAACATTCAAAGGCCTTAATCTTGTACTCTCTTGAATACCCATTGAACCTTAGTGAAAACATGAATGCAGTTAAAAGTTAACACTTTTCACATACCGAAATCCTCAAAATTCTATATACTCAAACCATGATATCACTTAGTCCTTATATCAATCATGAGCTCATGAATACAATCAAACATCTCATTATCTTCTTATCCTTTCAATATGCACTTATTATCTACTTTCCAAAAGTATCTGAATAACCTTTCATGGTTACTGGTACCATTCATCATACACTTTCAAAACACAAGGAAAGACAACAGTGTAACAATCCATAGATGTCTCTTTATTCCAAAATTACACATGATAAACATGTAATCATTCCACTACATTCTCAAACCATTGACCGAGCTTCAAAAATTCTTTCATCTCACATATCATTTGTAGTCTCTTCATCATCATCCACATAAATACTACCCATATGACCATACTGATTCTCTTCGTGAGTCTTTCCCTTAGGGAATTTGTTTGCATAATGCCCATACATTACACATTTAAAACACTTAACCATTTTTGATGTCGTAGCAATACCATTATCCTCATCCATGGTGTTAACCGACCCTTTTCCTTTGCACTTACTTTCTTTGTGTCTTTCTTTTCCACACCCAAAGCATCTTCCAGTTCCCTTGAAACATTCTCCTTGATGCCTCTTCCCACATGATTTACATAGGGGAAATTGGACTTTCTTTCCTCTATGATCATCATGGAACTCCATCTTTCTCTTATTAATCGAGTCAGGAAACTTACCAAATTTTACTTTATTGATCATATTATGAGATTGCTGATTCGGCATAATGATGATGTTTGGACTTCCAAATCCCATTTCATTTGGTTTCTTATGAATAATATCATTCCATTGTCCATCATATCCTCTATTATCGTGAATCACCTTGTTTCCAGCCATTTTCTAAAACCCAAACAGAATAGTGTTAGATGCAAAAATCTTAATAAAGGGGGAGTAACTTAAATATCTATCATATTTGGTTTAATCTAATATCGTTACCATAGTTCTAGAACTATATCTTATACGTATACTTATCCTTAGGGGCATCCCTAGACATACCTTAGAAATATCTCTAGGGATCTCACTAACGTTTTCGCATCCTAGTTTCCAAAGGTTGACTAAACCTTTCCTCTGATACCAACTGTAGAGACCCGTATCTTGACGTACATGGACATTACATTACTTTTGCGGAATACTTAGTACATAACAAAAACACACACACAAGGATCGTAATAGTTTAGTGTCTTTGGAAACTCGGAACGTAATCTTCTAATCGTGGAGAAAGATCTTCAATATCTCCCATAAAGATCTTCTTTTTTTTTCTACCTAAAACCTTTCTTTATATCCTGGGGAAAAGAAAACATAAAAGGGTGAGCTCAAATGCTCAGTAAGGGTAAACAAAAGAAATATCAATCACATAATTTTCATAAGAACAAAACATTTTTTGGAAATCTTAACCTGCAAAAGAGAGCATAATTTCATAACATGGGATAAATCATAGTAGTGAAATGAAATCATAACTTAAAACATTACTCATTGTGGCATACACACATAATCATAGAGAATCATTTCTTGTTAGTCAAGACTCATTGCCAAGACTATCTTAGTGGACAAAGTCCCTTTCTGAATCGAGTAATCCTCGTTTCAGTCCTTTTTCACTGAACCGGTATAACCTACCATTCCAGCCATGTCTATCTCAAGAGATATAAAATCTTTACCCAATGCATTGGAGGGAGATATAGGTCCCACCCATCTCATAATGATACCATTCTTATGTGTGCCACAAAAACATAAATCATACATCATTGCATAACCCATGTAATAAAAATGGGAATCTTAAACATCGTGACATCATAAAACAATTCATATAAGATAAAGGAATTCATAAAAACTATTTCCATCACAACATAATCAAATCCATGTAATAATAGGGATAGAAACAGAACCCTTTATTATCTTAGATGGAAAATAATTTTGATAAAACACTTGAACTCCATTCTTGAGGAAAATATCCTTTCTACTTCAAAAAACTTTTTCCTTTCATAACATGTCATACGACTTTAAAATAAAAGAAGTTGATTAAAAATAAACTTGAAAACTTGTAAAGGATGTTTCTTGGAAATAATGTTTTAAAAATCCATTTATGCCGTATAAGTTTAAAAAAAACCTTCTTCTCGTACTTTTGTCGGAAAAGTCAAAAAAGTACCTCGTACGAAAAACGACAAAAGATTCCTTTCATATCCTTTACTAAAAATTTAACGAAGGGTAAAATTGAATATAAACTATTGTATAAGGATATAAATATTATATATTGAGGAAACATGGATGTGGATGATAAAATACACCCCAGTAAATTCCAAAGTATAAACAATCTCGGATAAAAATGAGATTGTGACATTTCCCTTACCTTAGGTCCGACTTGCTTTGTAAGTGTCCGAACCTCCTGTATAATGATTTAAATCATGTTATTGACTTATTAAAGAATCATATTCATTGTTATGATATCATATATGGTTCACTTATGACATTATATTACCCGTTCTTTTGTAAACTCCATGTTAAAGAAGCGTTTTGGGTAAAATCATTTCATTTATCGTAGGTGTTTTGACTTGTTGTTCTTGACATCATTATTACTTATATCATGATTTACTTACTTCCAGAATATAAAATATTATTTATATATCATATATATTCAGTATATATATATAATAGGTAGATAAATAAAATGAAAAACACCGTTCATGGAGACGGTAGTCCGTACGTACGCATGAACGTTGTTTTCCTTTCCTTATTGTCTTGAAATGGAAGTAAGTAGATGACATACATATGTATATATATACATAAATCCAGTAGCTTTATAATGTCATATATTTCATTATTATTTCTTATATATACATTATAATCATTCTTAAATGGTTATCATGGAGAATGAATCTCATCGCGTCGTGGAGACGGTAGTCCGTACGTACGCACGAGCGATGATATCATTTCTATTGAATTGAATTGGAGTGAATTATACAATATATCAGAATCAATATGATGTTTTAATAACTATGTATAGTTATTCTTTACACCATTACACCCATCCATGTAAGGTGGTGGTGGAAAATAGATTACACCACGGCGTGGAGACGGTATTCCGTACGTACGCACGCGCGGTGATTTCTTTTTCCGTAGGATGGATAGATGGTGAAATAGGGTTGTTTCATACTTATAATAACATATCAGTATATGAGTGATACTGATGTTATTACTTCATAATGAAACAACCTAAGAAGAAGAAGTGGAAGAAGAAATAAAGATGAAAGAATTGGTAACGGTAATTACCTCTTCTTTGAAGTGCCTCTTTGAGACCTCCTCTTAGGGCACTAGAATTGGTCTTTGAGGAAGAACAGAACCTCTAGGATGTTGCTAGGGAAGTGGAGAAGAGATTTTGGCAGGGGTTGGCCGAGCTTGAGTGCTCAAATTGGTGTGAGAAGGAGGGGGAGGAGGTGTCCTTTTATAGGGGAGGAGAGGGGCACCTTAGGAATATCTCAAAATATTATTTTATATTAAAGTCAAAATCGGTTTATAATGGTTCCAAAGGGTCTTATTTCGAAGATAAAGTGGGGATGGGTCGAAATCCTATCAACCAATAGAATTTAGACAAGTTTAGGATATTATTTTAACCTCATCAATTAGATTTAACTCTAAGTTAAATAATTTAACATTTACCGTGTCTTTTTGTTTTCTTTCACTATATGGTTAATACACTTACTATAACATGCCAAACGAACCCCAAATTGTTTATTATTAATATATATATCCTTATCTAAGTCATTTGGCCGAACCTTAGATTTTTAGGAATAAAATAACAATTAATAATATAATATTTGATTTAAAAACTATTTTGTGTCAATTTTGACACTATTTGATATATGATTTTTGTGAAAGTCATAACCGAATTAAATGTTCGAACAAGTTGATTAAATCAACATTAATATATCATAGTAACCTAGAAAATTAGTGGAATTCATAAAAATTTTCAAATTACATTTATTTTGGTGTTTATAACATCAATTATGTCAATATTTCATTAATAAGATAATTACTGCATCATCGTTGTGTCATAAATAAATTAAATTATTTGATGTCTAAAAATTACAAATAAAATACCATCATGTAGGAAATCTTTTTAGATATCTAATGAATATTTACAATCGAATTTATCTTATGTATAACCCCATATTAAAAATGATTTACTTATTAAACTTTGATTTTAACTATTTTAACCCTTCTTTAAATAAATTAATAATAAATGTCCTAATCTAATCCAAGTGGGCCTAAGTGGTCATATTTTATTCCTAAGTTTGTTTTTGGTCGAATTACACTTGTCCAATAGAATTAGGACATGTGTTAGGGTAATATTAATATCATATTTACCCTTAGTTACCCTATTTACTATTAACCGTGGTAAAAAAAGTAAAAAGTTACTATTCACCAAAAAATTATTTTCATATCATTGAACCACATTTTAGTCCTTGATATTAACCGTGTCTCTCGGATTTTCGAAATTCCATTCACAGAAGCGGTAAAATTAAGTTTTATGCAAAATTCAGTTTTTAACCTACCACTTAGTAGTTTCACTATTCATCAAAAATTGATGTTTTTCAGAACAATGCCAAAATTTCATCCCAAGCTATATTTCATATTCCGAATTCAAAAATGAAGTCTATTTTACCAAATTCATAACATAAAAGTTGCATTAATTAATTTTATAATTAAATCCCGCTGTTAAAACAAATAGCGTGTTTTTTTAAGAAACAATATCTATCAAAAGATTGACACTTGTTTATGTCTAGTTTAAATGTGAAATTACATCCAATGACCAATATTGTATTAAATTGTAAAAATATATTCTAAATATACTTTAAAACCACTCAAATTAATGATTTATCACTATTAATTATTTCGATTAAAAAAGTTGATTTTAATTATAATTTAGTAATTTTCACTATTCATCAAAATATGAAAGTTATCCGAAAATCACCAAAATTTCACCTTAGGCTAAATTCGATACTCCGAATCCAAAAATAAAGTTCATTTTGAAAAATAAGATTTACTGGATTTCAAAAAGTGGTTATTACTATTCATAACGGCTAGTTTTAATAATATTTTTATAGCATATCGTTGTTTAGTGAAACTCGGTATTGCGTACTACACACGCTATCGAGGAAGGTCGCGATTGCGTGTAATGCAAGGCAAGTCAAGGATGTGTGTTGTGCAAGCTCCTTTTGGTGTAGCGTACAATACAAGACATTAGTGAAATAAAAAAGAATATTTTTCATAAAATCTCGGGCTGTTACAAGTTCGGACTGGACCATGACCGTTATAGGCCCAATTTCGCTAAAATATCCATTACATTTGTACCAGGCATCCATTTGATGAACTGTATATGGAATAAGGATCCTTGGAGAAATATGGTCCTTATGATATACTCCAATTGATTTTTGGAGAATGCAGAGTAAGGCCGGGATGGAATGAACTCGAACCCAACTGAGCCCTCGGTACTAAAACGCTTATAAGTCACCGATAGGGTTTCTGATTGACGTGTCACCTATTGTGTTGCAACCCTTATGACATGGTGGCCCTTTGGAATACATCTTCGTGGAACTTTGTTGTTGTTGATGTATGACTAATGGCTTGAGTAGAGGATCCTCCTAGAATAAAGTGATCTTAGTTTGTGAATGTTGTGGTTGTATGTGACGTGAAAAAGAACATGGATCATATGTGGGTAACCATATATCGTTCCTAGGTTGGTCAGAACATAGAAATCATATGTGGGTTAGCATCTATATATCTTGTGTGGGTCAGCACCTACTGATCCTATGTGGGTCGGAATCTATCAATCATATGTGGGTTAGAAGTAGAGCCTCTTTAAATATTAAGATGATATAGATTTATGACTAATGATCTGTACATTTGTACTTGAGTTATAAAATTGGTGTGAGTTGAGTCATTACCTGTGTGGTACATTAACTTTGTGGTGTTACCATTGTGTTCTTAGCTTCGTGGTGTTACATTTGTGGTACTTTTACCTTCACGGTGCTACCATCGTGTGATACCTTTGTGGTATTCTTCCCACGTGGATCAGTTGTGCTGACGACTTAAAAGTTGGAGCCTTATGTTTCCTCATGTATGAGATGAGTTTATCTAGATAACATAGGTATATGTATGGGAATATACCCATGTAGATTTGATGAATGATTCATGATTTGTATTTGTGGCATTGCGTTGTGGTTTATCCATTGTGGAACTTTGGGATACCTTTGGGGGTCGTGGGGTCTAAACTGTGTATTGTTATACTCACACATGCACAAAATATGACCACACCTAGATGTGTTTTATGCAAACAACTATCACTGTTGATCGAGTATAAGGCAGTGTGTATCAGTACATGGTTCTCAACATGGGTGGGGTGCATAAATAAATCAAAATTGAATATATATATATATATATATATAATATCTACACAAAAACCCCTCATAATGGTTCACAATAAAGTTAAAAATGTGAAAACATTCTCACAGTTTTCTATTTCCTGCAAGTGTATAAAACCCACGACAAGACATAATCTACAAAAAATATTCAACTATTACAATTTTTAGATTATTTGTTATCAACCTAATTTAATTAGAATATTGAGTTCATTATCTAATTTCAATTACACTAATTTATTTTTAACACCCCACCATTTAAACAAAAATTCTTGTTAGAGTAAATTATTCCTCTAGAAAATCATGTTATGTCAAATAATACTATGGAAACTGTCGATGAACCACACAAAACGAATCTAAACACTACATCTTACCAATAATGTTCAATTTAGACCTTTCATGACCTCTAAACCTCTTTCATGTCCATGTTCCATATCCTTATCACATCCACTATCATAGAATCCATGAATAACCAGAAATAAAACCAACCACCCCACATCATGTCAACACATCCAGCCAGAAACATGTTTCATCTCACATTATCCAATTTCAATATTTATCTTAAAGTATTTCATTAAATTAACATACTTCGTTAATGGAATTATCAAAAAAGAATTATATCATTGGTAATTAGATTCCTTGGATTAGTATAATTGGTTTACTACTTGTTTATG
The DNA here is from genome assembly GCA_963277665.1 of Viscum album. NCBI lineage: Eukaryota > Viridiplantae > Streptophyta > Magnoliopsida > Santalales > Viscaceae > Viscum > Viscum album. The sequence continues at coordinate 11,337,060 of OY728151.1, read as the reverse complement.
ATGGTTTTACAACAACCACACAAGATGAGAATCAAGAACAATATCGAAACTGCAATCGCATGGGATACAGATGGATATGGTTTTTAGTAATAAATAAAATGTATAATCATAATATTACAATATCATATAATATATAAATCAATAAAATGATTCCACTACCAATTTATATTCTAGATAAACTGTTTGATTATGTTTGATATTCTAGGAAAACTATCTTCCCATGATATAAGAAGAGAAAACATTCTATTATTAATAAATTAAATGATTAATGAGTTGAAATATAAATAGAATAACCAGGCCTTAGTAAAACATAAATCTCCAAAAATAGAGGTGAATGAATAACAGGAAACATCATGAAGGAAGAACTCGGACCAAAAATAGAAAGAGGGACCCATTTCTATAAGGTAAAATTCTCTAAAACATTTTTTGTCAAGATAAATCAGGACTAAAGTAACAAATAAATTAATTCTCGTTTGGAGAGAAAACTTTCATATTTAGTATAATTAGATATAATTTAAAAAATAGTGATTAAATTCATATTAAATACACAGATATTAAAAATTTATATTGTCTCTAGAATATTTAGAAGATGATGATATGATTAATTACCTTGGGAATTTTTTAAATTTTTTTACATAGGAATTAAAAAAAATTCATCCAAAAACCTCAAAAAGGGAAAATATGGGAATCTTTGGAAAACATGAAACACTGTTCAAAATTGTCCATTGTTGTTGATACAGCATTAGTTAAAAATGTTCCACTATTGTGGATCTATCATTACATCAAACTTAGACAATGTTGGTGATCCACCGTTAGTTTGAAATGATCCTCCATTGGTGGTCCATCATTTCTATAAAATCATCAATTATTGGTGATCCAGCATTACTTTAAAACTACCTACTATTATTTATCCACCAATAGTTAATAATGAACTATGATTGTAGATCCACATCCATCCCCTAAAACACCACAAACTACCCCCACCACTAAGAAAAACCCAGGGAAATTCCTAAAACAACTCAAACACCATATTTCATGAAAATCCATGGTCCTTTTGATACATTTTATTACATTATTCATCATACTCCCATGTTATTTGGAATTTATTTTTCAATTATATGTCCATTATTTCACTTGGTAAAATTGTTCTTGTCTATAGAAACCAGGTTTTTTTATTTCAGATGAAAATTTTACATACCCTTATATCTTTTAATTTTTAATTTTGATAAACCTTTTTTACAATGTGGGTTCTAATAATGGGATTTAAACATGATGTATTCTTGTTTTCTGAGCACAACATCAAATAGAGAGGAATTTTTTTTAAAGAAGTCGAATGTAACAAACCAAATATATTTTAATTTTTTTTAATGAAAATTTATTTTTGGATATGATGTTGTACATGCATAACTGTGTTTAATTTTTGTTACATGCAACATTGAGTGTATATTTCATTAAAAAACTCAACGTTTAAACAAAAAGTGACAAAATATTAAAATATTATTAATTATTATGATAGCTATCACCATGCTCATAGATTGATTGGTATAAATATGATTTAATAAATTATTAAAATATATCCATTACACATGAATATATCATAAATTATTTGGTGACTAATTAATTATAAATGATAATAAAAACCATACGAATATAAATGAAATATTTATCCGATTAACAATTATTATGATCATAAATTAGTATTACAATAATTAATTAATTAATATCACATTTGGTGTATTCTTTTAATGAAATATATGTTTCATATATTAAATAAAAATATATGATTAATTTTTTAATAAATAAGTGATTAGAATAAATTATATTAGAAGCATAAAACTGTATTTTTTTTAAAACCGGTTTAAATTTCTTTATGCATTTATTTGATGATTTATTCTATAAAATTATAGGAAATTTATTTGAAAAATCAAACTTCATTTTTGATATAATATATTAAAAATGATCTTAGAATCAATTAATTATAAATTTTAAAAATAATGCATTTTTTGTGAATAGTGAGAATAAATTATTTTTATTAGGAATTTTCAATTCATTTTTAGTATTCAGTGACCAAAACAATAATTTATGATGGATCTAAAATTAAAATATGTTCAATGATATATCTATTAATATATTTTTGGTAATTTCAATAATTTTCTTGTGGAATTTCGATATAAAAACTGTTTATTCGTTTGATCTCTTTCTCCATGGAAAACCTCTTTTTTCCACAATATTGAGATTTATTTTTTGTTTCATGTTACTTATTATATGATTGTAATATGAAGAAATGGAATTCATATTTTTAATAAAAAAATTATTATCTAATATACTGAAAATATTATTTTTCCCATAATTAATAGTAATAATATTAAAAATTATTTACTATTGTTATGGTAAAAATAGGTTTTCGGTTGTTAAAAAAAAGATATAAATGTTATAAATTAATAAAGACATATCCAAAACCAATTCTAATTGAATTTATAGACCATGGATATTATATATTAAATAATGAGTAATTTTTAAAAAAATATATTAATGTCAAAACGGTGGGTACACCTATTTATTTTTAAAAATTACATTGGTGACACACACCGAATGTATAAATTTCCACCCCCGATCCGATCATCATAAAACATAAATAAAATATTGGTTTCTGGAAATACCTACTCATATAACTTTCTTACTTACCTCATATCATTTTATATGCCTTTGTATAGAAACCATCATTATAATCCATTTGGTGCAATCCAAACACTATTTTCCGAGGAAGAGGAAACTTTCTAACCAAGCGTTTTATTTAGATAACTCTTCCACCTACCTCAATTAGAGTTATTATATGATGATATAATATCAAAAACATAATTAATATACTAATATTTCTTTTTGATTTGTAAAATAAATATAGCCATCACCTCTTCTATCAAATTTTATATAAAATCATAATTTTTTTGTTAAGAGGACTACAAGTTTTCAAACTGATGTGATGTTTTTTTTTCCTTCTCAATTTTAAATGGAATATAATTTGGTTATCGTAAATTATAATATATTATATTTTTAACATAATTATTCATCTATTATATAATAATTATGTATTCACATTTAAATTACATTCAATGTGGGATACGATAATGTCGTCCGTGTCTATAAAGGAATGTCACCTCATGATGCGATTTGATTCATTTTTCATTGACAATTAACAGTTAGATAATAATGGTAAATTTAATTAATATATATTATAAATATTAATTTAAATAAACTACGTAAATTTTTTATATTATTTACATACCTTTCATTCAATCCGTTGTGAAAATAAAAACCACAATCATACTTCCATACAGTATACCATCTCCAAGAAAGGAGAATTTTATTTTATATCATCAAATTGAATGGATTGCTAAAAATAGATTTTTGATGATTATATATGATACATATATCATAAATAATTTTTTTGATGATATTACCATGATGTAAATAAATTTATAGAAAATACGAAATCAAAATATACACAAAACATAATGTAATTACAAAAATATGATACATTACATGTTAATAAAAGGGTAATAAAATTTGATAAGATAAAAAAATAGTGTATGATATATATAATTATTGTTCTATAAGAGATATATAAAAAAATTTATAATTATTTTGAGAAATGTTTGAACATTTATGATATAATTTGATATTTTAGGTAAGATATTTCTCTTTCATATTAATATTTTTTTGAGACACATTCCATATTCACCATATGATTTTTTATGTGTTGTATATACTACCCATAGATTAATTTTTTCATTATTCTAATGAAAATTAGTTTAATTTACAAACCCTATTATAGATATATTTCTAATGGGTTTTATATATTAATTGTTACCCTATAGATACGAGATTTCTAGTCTCTTTTTTATTTCTAGCATACATGTTCCATATTCACCACTTGTTTTAGTTGTGTGGTGTATATAATTCATAATTATCATGTTATATACTGAATGTACACAATTTCATTTCACTTAATGTTTTTTTTATTTTTTATTTATCATTTATTAGGATTCAAATGATTACTAATGTGTTGATATATTTTTTCCTCAATATTTATTTTTTTCATACCTATGTTTTTCTATAAACCTATCCTCTTATAAAATGTGTATATATATACCATTTAAATTGTAATATTATGAATTGATTCATTATCATGATATATTATTGGTCATTTAATTTTATTCCTACATGATTATTTTTATTCATGGTTACCAAACTGGTAATGGTTTTATAATATAATCTCCTATTTTATTATTATTTTATGTGTATATACTTCCGATGAAGAAATATTATACTCCATTTCTATATAAAAATATGATTTGTTTTCTTATCATTTAAGGACATGAGGGATAATTGTTTCCATTAATTATCCCCTCTTTAGTTAAATAAAAATTCAATACATTTTTTGGATAAAACATCTTTATTTTTATCTTCATTTGAAAATAAAATTTCATCCAAACCAGTTTTTTCAAAAAATATTACAAAAATCTATTCTTAAATTTTCCTATTTATCATTAATGAAATACATACATATGTTTTACATTTTTTAAAATATTTTAAATAAAAAATATTCATATCATTTTCTAAACAACACCAATTTTTGTATTACCTAAAACACGAAAGTAATCATTTCTTTAATGTGCATGATATTAATATAATTTATTTCTATCATGACTACTAATTTTTTTAAAATATAATTTATTAGATTCATAATTTATTTCAAAAAGTATATATTTTCAAAATATTTTAGAAATTTATTGTTTTCAAATGTAATTTTCATATAATGATTATTTTCATCATGATATTACATAAATTATTTTTTAGGAATAATTTATATATTTCATTTTTAATTTTCAATGTAACAAATTTTGAACAAGACTAATATTTAAAATAAATCAAATGTGGATGGGATATTTGACTCAATAATTAATTTTTCAAACCCATAAATAATTTATTATGAGTTTACAACATCATTTTCATTGAATATAGTTTAAAAAGTATTATATGTTTTGAAAATTAATTTTTAAAGAGGATATGATGTTTTCCACAAGAAATGTTCCAAATGATTTTTCTTTTAATGTCATATTCCAAATAAGATGTAATCATATGTGATTTTCTAGGTTTATGATCCTTATATTCCATTATTATTATTTCTCCTAAGGAGTTATGTTTATGATTACATGATGATTATGAAACCCACTAATTTTAACATGGGTTATACTATGATGAAATAAGGAAAATATTATAAAACATAATATCTTAAACAGGTTATGCAATTAAGAAATTTTTATGAAACCCATTTATTTTTATTATTTTATAAGTTATGAATATTATATAAAGACCAATTCATTACATAGGTTATGATATAATAAATCTTTTATAAACATTTCATGTATTTATATATGAATCTCATTAGGATGGAGGCTTTGTTATGACCAATGTTGGTGGTAACATTATAATAAATAGGGGTGGGGCCTATATCACCATCTGATGAATTGGGTAAATATTGATATATATTGAGATAAATAGGAATATAATGGGTATTTAACCTAGCTAAAAAAAGAAACTATTTCTATATGATAGTATTGGTTGTGATCTTTTACTACTACAATGGGTTTGAGAGTCGTACCCTTGAACTATAATAGTTTTTGGAATATGAGTTCATTAATAAGAAGATATGTTTATATGTTTCTATGTATTCCAAGAATCTATTTCTTATTCCAATGTTATCGGATAATGGTTCATGATCATTGATTCAATTTTTATTTATTTTATTCCAAACAATGAAGATTTATTCCATGAATTATGTTTATGATCAATGATATGTACTGTATGTTTTTAAAATTATATAATAATGTTAAAATTATCATATAATTATGTTACATTGATATCTCCATTATTTATGCTAACAATGAGTCTGATCTATCCCTTTGTTATATTTCCATTCCGCAGATTTTATAGAATGGTTTAGGTATATTATGTTGAAGCGAAGCACTATGTGGTAAGATAATTATGAGAGATGATGATGATATTTTATGAAATAAGAATATTTTCTGTCTAGTCTCTAAATACACTAAATCCTATGGTATGCTAGCATGTATTGGTGGAATTTATTTATTATTAAACAAGAAATATGTAATATCAATGCATGATATTTTTTAAAATTTACATAGAAATGTAGATATTTTTTATTCCATATGATCTTTCTATTTTTTCTACTTTTAATAGGATGTTTTGTTATACCATTTCATTATAGGTGTTTTTCAAAATGGTATGTTTACATGAAAATCCATTGAATTCCGGGTGATTGTTTAAATTATGACGATATATATTACTTAATGTGGGTTGAATGTAACATCTATGTATTATAAAGGAAGAATATTTAGATTGAAAGCATATATGACCAGAGGCACTGAGAATATAATATAATATAAATAACCTAGTATTTTTGATATATTTCATTTTAAAAAAAACTATAACACTCCAACACCAATTTCCCAGAGTTGATGCATTGTTCATTACATTTCCTTGATCCCCTGAAAATAAAATCATGAAGGACAAATTAGTTTCGTAGCCTTGGAAATAGTAGATAAAAACATAAGTTTTACATTACATGTTGAAATGAAAAATTACGTATTAGTCTTTTTGAAAATTATCATATTCCATAGACTATACCTGAATATCAAACATAAAACACTTCTTCAAAACCTGGGGAAAAATTAAAAATAAGAAAGGGGAGAACTCAGATGCTCAGTAATGATAAACAATATAGAAGAATCCATCATAAATAAGCATGATCTTTTAAGGATAAGTATAAAAATAAAACTCAATCTATTTGAAAAATTATCTTTATCATAATATTTGAATAATAAATAAAATAAATTAATTTAATCATTCACATGGATATTCTTCTAGTCGAATAATCTAATATAATATCAATAATTAATCTCATAATGTGGGAATAGATAATGTCGGACATCATAACTACTATGTGAAGGTCTCATTCAAAGACCATACAGAGATATTTTATTATGTCCTTATGAAAAGACACGAGATTTCCTCATGATACCTATCGATGCATTGAGGGTTTAGAGTGGGCCTTTACGTGCAGTTACTAAGTCCTATATATTCCATATATGAAATTGATGAAACCTGAAAGAAAAATTCATATTAAATTTATCATATGAAATGATAATACGTTAACAATAAAATATTTATGGTATAAAAATAATACATCCACATTCAAACATATCATAAAACCATCAATATAATTGTGAATAATGTATCATAACAAATCAACCACAATCAAGCATAAAGTCCATCAAAGGATGTTGACATAGAAGAAATTAACTAATACATTCATTAAAACTCTATTAATGAAATATCCCTTATAATTTGAAATTAATAAAAAACAATTATAAAACAAATTTCCTTTAAAAATAACCTTGAATGTTTATATGAGAATATTCACAATGTTAAGGTGTCATAATAGCGGAAAAGATCAACTCACACTGTTTAAGTTCGAACAATTATTTCGTTAATTTGTCAAAAATATCTTAAAGTACATCATATTTAAATATATGAAAATATTCCTTTGAAAATGATTATAAAAATTTAAATATGGGAAATAATTTATTTAAACATATTTTGATAATATTTTTAAAAATAATTAATGAAACATGGACATGGATGATAAGGTTGTCCCAGAATATAATTTTATATAAACAATCATGGTTAATGAAGAGATTGTGAAATTAACCATAACCGTATATTTTCTTTTAGTAAAGAGTGATTTATAATATTGTAAAATGGTTAAAGCATATTATTAAATTATACCAAGATCATATCCATATTTATGATATCATATATTATCCTCTTAATATAACATTGGTAATAATTTTTTTTTGTATTGTCGTTGTTTCGGGTGTCAACTATTTCGTTTTACCATTCTTATTTTGTCATGTTATTCATGTTTGATATGCATAAGATATATTTTATTAATATATATAATGAAATTAAATTCATAATTATTTTTTAAAACATCATCAAAAATTTATAAGAATTCTTGAATTGCAAACGTAGAGAATGAATCACACTGTTTCGCTAAAATGGTTGGTCGTACAAATGTACGAGGGATGTTATCATTACATTGATGGTTAAATTGTATGGAATTAGAATGTTTATTAATTATATAGAATCATTATAATTTTATATTCATTATTTTTATAAATTTTACTCATTATTAGACTCATCCAAAAAATATAGCTTTGAATAACAAATTACACCATGGCGTGATGACGATAAGACGTATGTTTCCATGCATGGTAATATTTTTATTCATACGATTGATAAAATGGAGAATATTTCTGTCCCATAATTATAATAAAATCTTAGTATATGTTGATACTAGTGTATTATTTTTATATGGAAAAAAATATCGTTATATTATGTAGAAGATGAAAAGAACCTTGAAAGGGTTGATAAAACAATTACATCTTCTTCAGGTGTTTCAATTTGATTTGATCAAATTGGATCCTTAGTATGGCTCTATATCCAATGTTATGACACAATGATGAAGTTAGAGAGGTAGTAAATAGAAATGATCATCACTTTTCCTAAAAAAAATCGTTAGTGGTGTGAGTTAAAGAGAATGGTAGGTGCCCTTTTATAAGAGAGGTTAGGGGAACGTTAAAAATTCTTCTCATTTTGACTTATCTTTATTTAATCTAATTGATTTTAATTTTCATAATAATATTCTGAATATTAAATGGTGATAAATATTTACTTCAATGGTGTCAATTGTACTTTATAGGTCACATAATGAAATTCTTAACCATTTAATTTTCACTTTGTTACTTTTAAATATTAATATCACTTTTAAATATTTTAATAAATTTTTATTTTTATAAAAATATCAATAGAATTCTTTTGGATTGTATTCATTTATTTTATTTTAAATTAAATATAAACATAATAAAAATTCAAAAAAAAATATTTTATATACTCCAAACTTGTCATAATCACATTCGATATTCTTGGAGGGAATTAATTAGTTCATATTATATCTCTTTTAAATTTTTTAAAACAATTTATTTGATATTTCATTTAATAAAATAATTTCTACATCACAATTCTGTAACCATTAATGGTAATTATCTAATCTATAAAAATTATAAATATAATTCTATGATGTATTAATTTATTTAATATTTACAGATACTACCTACAGTATATGTTATACCCTTTTTATCCATATATTAAAATTATTGTACTCATACAAAGTGAGATTGTGACATTTTTTCAAATTAAATAATTTTTATTATATTCATTTCATATTCATGGTAATGATACAATTAAGTGATTATAATTAGAACCATAGATTATATGGGTCTAATTGATTTATCCAATAGATTTTTAATGATGTTACAGTGATTTTATAATATTATTCTTACCATTAATTAGCTCATGTTCCTTAAATAGTGGTAATAAAAATAATTAATAAAGTTACTTTTTATAATGAACAAAATATAATGTATCATAATAACATAATATTTACCCAATGATTAAAAATATGGACCCATTTTTTCAGATTTAAAAAAAATGTTCCAATAATTAATTTAAAATTGTTCCCCTATGTTCAAGTGAAAAAACGATCTTTTCAAAAGTAAGAACCATCAAATGATTGATATGTGTTTGTATCTAATATTAGTTCAAAAATAATTCTAATGACCTAAATTATATTTAAAAATAAAAATTTAATTTAATTTCACCATAAAATAATTCAAATTTATAATTTAACACTATTAATTATTTTTATTAAAAAAGATATTTTCAATTAAAATTTATTATTTTTCTGTATTTGTCAAAATTTGAAAGTTATCCGAAAAGAACAAAAAATTTATCCAAACTAAATTTTTTATCCTTCATCTAAATAATATGTTTATTTTATCAAATTCAATATATAAAAGTATAAAATATTGAATTTTAATTGCTTTATCCATTAAAAAGTGGTAAAATATTGTTTTTTCAAAAGAATTTTATAAGAAAAATTAAATTTTAATTTAAATTATAACTATAAAATGCCTAATATGGATTTTAAAATAATATAGAATTTATCAAATTCCAAATGTATTTATTACTATTCATAATCTATTCTTAAATGGTTTATTTCGGAAGTCATGGGGCGCTCGAACTCATTATTGTGTGTATTACAAGTTATTGAATTATATAAAAAGAAGAGTACCATGATGGTTTTAGGTCTTAAATTCGCCCCTCATTAAATAAATTGCATCCCAATAAATTATACTCTAGATTGAAAATTATGGGTTTGACATTTTAATCAACTTTGCTGAAATCGCTCCTCGAAAAAAAGGATTAATGGAACCCCCACTTATAAATAATTAAAAAGAAGTATGAAGGTCACCAGAGATAACACATAAAAAGGTTACTTTTAGTAAAACATGGACATGAAATAAAATGTGACCAATATGTTGTGATAAATATTGAGAGGGAACACTATTAGGAGAAATTAAACAACCATAAATCTATAAATCTGTGATGATCCAAGGGATGATTTTATTTATCGTAAAAGAAATTACTAGGAAAATATTTTTGGTTTTGTGTTCCTTTCCCTAGTGTTATAGAATAAATCTACAGCATAGACTAAGAGCCAATGGAAGGACAATTTATTTAATGTATTGTTTCATCCATGAACTAATTCCTACCACAACATTATATTTCTCTTAAAAAATAATAAAACTCAAAAATATTCTCTTTATATTAGTCATATATGGTTACAAATATAAACGTATACCATTTAAATAATGAAAACAATGTTATACTAACTAGGGTCTTCCTGTAGCCTAATGATAGGTGATAAAGCCTTGTCACACTTCGGTTTTGGGTTTGATTCCCACATCCTTATCAAACATGCCATGTTGACATATGTTTTTTCGTATTTTTCAAAGTAAATTATTATAACATTCTATATATAACCGTATGAAATATTTTATCACTACGAAAAATAATATCCAACATATAACATTATCCATTCCATCTTTAAAACTTTTCATAAATACATCTATCCAAAATATCTATTAAAAAAGATATCTAAATTTCCAAAATCATTCATAACATATGATTCCCTAAACAAAATAATGTATATCTTACTAAAAAATACATTAATAACCTCTAAATCATTAATTAATTATTTGTGTTTCCATATCCAAAAAGATGAAGCACTATAGTAAAATCCACTGTATATTAATATAATTATTGAATCCAATAACATAAATACAATAATGATTACACTTCAACTATTGTGATAACATAATATTGACCTTGATCCATTTTTTATTCCGATCAATATATCCTTGTTTATTTCTTCATTCATTTTCATACTGTCCCATATATTTAAAATTATAACAATTCACATTTAGAACTTTTATCATTCGCTAAAAATCATCACCTTAATGGGATTTCCCTCCACAGTAGTAACAAACTCTCATTCTATTTAGAAATGTTCATAGATAATTCTTCCCAAAATTATCACATATTTCAAAATACATATTTCTCATTTTACCTTTATTTGTCTTTTGATCCATTATTCTCTTTTTTTCATGATTTACAATATTGTCATACGATATAGAGAATTCCTTTTCCATCTTGATAACACACCAGACTATATCTTTATATTTTGAGAAGGATTTTGAGACCAATTCCCATCAGATGAATGGTTTTAAAACATCAATGAAATGATTGATCTTACTACTTGGGTTATGTATGTCATATTCAACAATCCTTTCTAACCTCAAGATTTTATACTCATACTTAGAAACATTCTCATCCTCTATTTTCCACAGACGTCGAAATTTTCTTCTATATCTGCTCGTATATCATGGGGAATGTATTTTTCTTTTATTTTTTCATTAAATTCCTTCCATTCAATATGTGTGACCCCTTCATCATCCATTTTGTTTTCAATTGATTTATTATATTGATTTTCACCTCTTGAAAGACTATAAACTACCATAACTACATTCTCACATTTTTTTACTCCCAAAAGAATGAAATATTTTATCAAAGGAACTTATCCAATTAGCAAAAACAAAATGATTTGTAGTGCTATTGAAATTTTATTGTTTTTTCTCATGAATTTGTCTAACATTGATCCTCCTAATTGGGGATATGAGAACTATAGTCTGGTAAGGTTATTATTCATTACGTGAGGATGTTGTTCCAATATCGTTATAAGTTGTTTAAAACTAGTCGTGAATCCTTCTCCAACATAATTTAATTGGAAAAGGAGTTAAATATCTACATGGATTACATGAGTTTATAATTTTTACATTCCATCCGTTGTATGCGACTTCTAGACAATGGAATACACTAGATTAGGTAATGAATCAAAAGAAATAATTCCAAACTAGAAAAATAAGTCACATAAAATGACTAATTTATACATTTCTAATCCAAAATCATTAAGATGTTTTCATTGGGGAAATATTTAATCTTCAATCATCCATAATGGTTGGTAATGAAATTTTAATTATCCAAATAACATCCCCCGCGAGTATAAAACCAGGTGCACAGTGAAGAATGTTGTCGTGTACATGGTTTCCCTAATTCAATCCTTGGACACCTTGTTAGATTTTTCACCACAATGTATATCTATGCTTGAATTGAATCTACATGAATTATCCAAAAAGGTTTGTATTCTCTAGTAATACAAATATAATCATTATTATACCAAAATAATAGGTTTTACTTCAATAACTATCCTCAATGTCAATATTAGGGTATTTTTCCCTAATCAATGTTTTTTCTAAATCTAGTCTGCAATGATTAAACTAATCTTCATATAATACAAACTGTAACGCCCCAAACCCAGTTTCCATAAATCGGTGCATTATCACATTACATACTCATGATCAAAAAAAATCAAAACCCAAAGGATTTATCAGATTAGTAGCCTTGGAAATACTAGAAAAAACATAACTTTTAAATTACATATTTAAATGACAACATATTAGTCCCTTTGAAAACTATCATATCCCATAGACTATCTCGATAAGTATATCATAATATATATCTTCAAAACCTAGGAAAAAAATGAATCATATGAAAGGGGAGAGCTCAAATGGATTGTAATGATAAACAATATAGTAGAAGCCATCATAAATAAGCATGAACTTTTAAAAAAAGGAATAAAACTAAAACACCAGACTTTTGAAAAATTATCTTCAGAATAATATGGACATAATAAATCTAATAAATCCATTTAAACATTAAAATATATATTCTACTTGTCAAATAGTCACATGTAATATCTATAACTAATCTCATAACGGTGGATTGTGTAATGTCTGACATTATAACAACCATGTCAAGGCCTCATGCCAAAACCCAACACAAATATCTTATCAAATTCTTGTTCCAAATTGTAGATTGTCTCATTATACCAACTAATTCATCGAGGGGATATAGTGTTCCATTAGCTTCCCATACTATGTCCAATTCATTCCTCAAATTAAAAGGGTGATACATGACATAAACATTCGTATTAAAACTAGCAGACAAAATAATAATACATTAACGCTAAACCACGAATGGTATAAAAACATCACATCCATGGTAAACCATATCATAAAACCTTAAATAAAATTTGGATGATGGTACCATTACAATCCAACAACAATCAAGCACAAAATACAACAATGGTTGTTGACATAAATGAAAATAATTTAATAAATTAATTAAAACTATTTGAAGGAATTAAACATTTTACATAGAAATTTTTTAAAAGATTAAAAATTTTTAAAGAAAAAATTTCCTCTGAAAATATCTTTTTATACTTATATGGGAAGCTTACAAATGTTATTGTTTCATAGAAGAAGAAAATTTCCACCCTCACTGTATAAGTTATAAAACATTCTTTCGTTAATTTGTTGAAAAGATCATAAATTACCGCATTTGGAAAGACATTGAATGATTCCATTCAAAATGATTTATAAAAATATAAAAATTGTTAAAAATGTATTTAAAAAATATCGATAAAATTTTGAAATTTATTTAATGAAACGTGGACATTGATGATAAGGTTTTCCCAACAAATACATATGTATAAACAATATCGTATAATGAAGTGATTGCGAAATTAACCCTTACCTAATACATTCTTTTAGTTGAGGGTGAGTTAGACTATTGTATAATGGATTATACATCTTATTAAATTATACCAGGACAATATCCATACTTATTCTATCATATATTATCCTCTTATATCACTTTGCTAGTAATATTTCTGTATTACCATAGTTTCACGTGTTAACTGCTTCGTTTTCTCATTCTTGTTTTCTCATGTTAGTCTTGTTTGTTATGAATAAGATGTATTTTATTAATCTCCAAAATAAAATTAAGTTTTTAAAATTTATTTTTACTCATAATATCAATTTTATAATCATTCATTAATGGTTAATATTGATAATGAATCTCATAATGTCGTGGAGATGGTAGGGCATATGTATGCATGGGATATGGTATCATTCCCTTGATGGTTAAATGGTATGAAATGGGATGGTATATTAATTATAAAAAATTATTGTATTGTTATATTAATTATTTAAATCCATTATAATCATCATTATACTCATCCAAAAAATGTAGTGTTAAATTACAAATTACTCATGGCGTGAAAACGATAAGCCGTACGTATGCAAGCATAGTGATACTGTAATTTGTAGGATTGGTAAATTGTGGAATATGGTTGTCCCATTATTATAATAACACATCATTTTATGTATGTTACTGTATTTATTATTTTAATATGGAAACAACATATAATGAGGAAGTATAATTATAAAAAAACTGAAGGGTTGACAAAACAATTACCTCTTCTTAAGTTGTTTCCTTCTGATTTGAATAAAAGGCATCCATAAAATGTATCTATGCCCAATATTTAGGATTATACATTGATTTGAGGGATTTTTTGTTGAGAACGTGGTAGGGTTTGTCCAAAAAAAGTCCATAGAAGTGTGACTTAAAGATAAATGGAGGTTTCTTTTTATAGGATAAGTGTGGGGCAGAGTTGAAAAAATAACAAAATATTACTTTATTATAAAATTAATTTCATTTTAAAATAGCTCCAAATTGAATAATTTAGAGGAAATAATGATGATGGTTAAAACTCCTCTCAACCAATACAATTTACTCATGTTTTAATATTTTTAAAACTCTATCATTTTGATTTATCCTTAGTTAATCTATTTAATTTTAATTTGTTTAATAATATTATGAACATTAAATTTCTGTAAATATTTTTCTTATACGGTTCCAATTGTAAATAATTTTTAAATTTATTAAATTTTAGACCATATAATTTTCAATTTGTAATTTTTAAATATTTTTATGAATTTAATATAATTTAATAAAATTTTATTTTTGTAAAAATATCATTAGTATCAATTTTGACAATATTAATTTATTTTTCTTTAAGTAAAATATAAATAAAAAGATAAATTAAAGGCAATTCGTTTAATAAACTCTTAATATGTCCAAGTCTACTAAAACATTAATTGATCAAATTAATTAGTTCAAATTATATTTCTTTTCGTATTTTTAAAACCATTTATTTTATATTTCATTTAATAAAATAAATTCAACATAACTATTCAGTCATCAGTAATGATAATTATTTAGTATCTAAAAATTATAAATTTTATTATATGATTTACTTAATTATTTTATCATTCCAGATAAAAACTATTATCGATGTTTTCTCCTTTTTGTCTAAATATTAAAATTAATGTACTTATATAAAATGACATTATAACATTTCTAACACAATCGTTAATATTTTTTATATTCATGTAATATTCATGGTAATGTATCCATTAAGTGATTAAATTTCGACCAATTGATTATAAGGGTATAATTTATTCATCAAATAGAATTTTTTATGGTTTCATGTTAATTTTATAATATTGTATTTTCCTATAATTACCTAATTTACCTTAAATCGCAAAATCAATAATTTCTAAAGTTATTATTCATAATGCCCCAAAATAAAACTATACTTTTAAGATAATTTAGACTCACTAATTCCAAATATGGATTCCATTTTTCATGATTTAAAAAAAATAAGTTGTATTAATTAATTTAAAATTATTCTTCATTGTTGAAGTGAGAAAATTAGTTTTTCAGAAATAAAAACCTTTAAAAGACTGACATTTGATTATATGTAGTTTTAATTTGAAAATAATTCTAATGAAATAAATTATATTAAATGATAATAATAAATTCTAATTATACATTAAAACCATTAAACTATTTAATATAACAATATAAATGCCTTTGATTAAAAATAGATGTTTTCAATTAAAATATAATATTTTTCACTATTCCTCAAAATATGAAAGTAAGTAAAAAAGAACCTAAAATTTATCCAAAGTAAATTTTTTTATGTTCTTATAAATAAGAAATTTGTTTTCTCAAATATAATATATGACATTTTTAATATTAGATTCTAATAAGGTTTGTCCATTGAATGGCCATAAAACAATATTGTTTTTTGAAAAATTATTCTTTCATCTGAAAAATTGTTCATTTTGATATATTATGTATAAGAAACACATATTATATCTTTAAACATTATATGTAATATATAAATTTCAAAATACGATTAATACTATTTATAACAACTTCTTAAATAGTTAGATTGGTATGTCGTGGTGTGCTTTAACTTGTTGTTGCATGTAGCACAAGCCATTGAATTGTTTCAAAAAATGAATTACATGGAATCATGGGATGATAAAAAACCAATATATTTAATATATTTCTAAACATTCATCCTAGAAGCTAATTTAACTGTAACATAGTATACAATTATAAAGTAGCCCTATAATTGGTGGGGATAAAGGGTGCTAACTAAATTATGAAAATCATATGGTTCATACATGCATGAAATAAGTTATTGGTAATATATTTTTAATCATAGGATTATATGACGACTATAAGAGGTGGTGAATTTTTGTTTAAAATATTAATCTTTTTAAGTCCCAAAACTAATTTTTTTATTAGACATTGTTTCTATATGATGATTTGAGAAATATTTATCAAACTATGATTTAATATAGTAAATTTTAATATTGAATTTTTAGTATAACTACATTTCTATATATAATGCACAATGGAAAATATAACTACTATAAAAAAGTAAATAATGAAATCAATAATTTCTATCTAATAACTATACGACAAATTATAAAACAATAAATACAAATTTTACAATCACTGAAAAAATAAAAAAAAACTTGGCATATGGTGTCCATAGTTTATACCCAACTATCTGGTATATCATTATCGAGAAGAAATCCCTCTATATCTAAAATTATAACCCACTTTAACATATTATATCTAGAAGCACATAATAATCCTGATCAGATTCTGTAATCTTTATATAACTATAATCCCTCGATTGTAACCTCAAACAGAAGCATATAAAAAATGAAAAAATTATTTAAATAATTTTACAATTCCTCAATTGGAATTCATAGAACACAAACACTCTAAACAACTAAAAATACAATTTAATGATTGTTTATAGAAGAGAATCATATCAGATGGGTTTATTTTATAAAATCATTTCCATGCTTCTCCTTAAATAGACTAAAATTTATATTTATCCCTCCATAAGTTATATTTATGTGATTCATGGGATTTTTTGGATCAGCCTATGATGTTCTTCAGACGATACATTTGAAAAATATTTCTTCATCGGTTTTTATTATGTATCACCTTTATAATTCTATAAAAATAAATTCTAAAAAGTATTAACAGTTCTAACTAAAATTGTAATCCTCTTATTCAAAAGGAACAAAACCTATCATTCCAATGGATTAAAATATATTACACATATAGAGTAAATATTATAATAATGAAAGTTAGATATCCTACACCAATAGGAAAAATTTCATCATTGAGTTATATTAGATATTGTTACACCTACAGACTTGTTATTTTTTAAAAATTTAATTATATATCATCATTAATATAGATTATACTTTGTCATAATAATAAATTCAATATCCTCATATTGATAAACTGGAATTTTGTAAATATATTGTACTAGACATCTATCTGTATGACGGGGTAAGGTTCTATTAGTCGGATGGATCTTACATATTAGGAATTTTTATAATTTTTCGTTAATAATTAATAATATATTTGGTTAGTAAAATTTCCAAAAAAATATAAAAACATGGAATCTATAATGTAAATTAATCATATTTCTAAAACAGTGTTATGAGTCCCAAAACATAGGATATAAATGGTTAAAAATAATCTTTTTACTCTTCAATATACATCATTTTAAAAGAAAAAATATTGTACCACATGATTAATATTTCAAAAAATAAATGCACATTCAGTCAATCCTTCCATAAAAAATTTATTTAATATTACAACATGATTAATAGTTTAAAAAATAAATAACTCTTTATTCTAGAGTTTCCTCATGATGAATTTAATTTCGATGAACTCCCCATAATTCATATGAGATTATTACTCCATTGACTATATCATTTCATGATATTCTTACAACACATCACATATTTAAAATTCTTTTGTAATCTTTTCAACATCATCCATCAATGACTTCTTCTCAGAACTCTTAGCTTTCAATTGTATGACTTCTTCATTCAACAAATAATTATCACCATTATATAAGATCAAATTTTTTAATTATTATTTTTGTATCATGTTTTTGTTTTTTAAATATTAAATATAATCATCTGGATATCCAATAATAATTAAAAAATTTCAAATTACTCGAATAGGATATCAACTTTAAAAGCAATCTTATGAAAATAATATATGATTTACAATTTATTATTCTTCAAAAAAACATTTTTTTCATCATGTAAAATCATATCTCTATCATTATAATTCATCAATATTATAATATATGTAACAATTGTTATATTATATTTTTAATCAACATTTAAAATTCCTAATATCATTGTCATTTTGCTTAAGGATCTCAGTTAATTGATTCTGAAAATCCAATTTCTCTAATACATGTTTAATTTTCTGAATATGTTTTCCTTATGACACTATATTCATTAAAAATATAATATAATCCCACTATTTCATCAATTATTAGATAATATTTTTTAACATATATTATAATGAAGGATAAAATCATGTTTCCTTAGAATTAATTGAGTCTGATGATAAATAGAACACACATCTTCAAGATGTTATAGTAGAAACATTAACTTTTTATTTTTTTTAAATTATTATTACCATTCACAAACATTTACATTAAATATAGTTATTAATTTTTCTATACTATATTTTATACTCTAGTATGATTTTGATTAATTTTATGTACACTTTCTGAATTCTCTTAATTCTCAGATTTAAAATTTTCAATACCCTTCTATGACTTATTTTAACTTAAAATGTGTCATATGAATTCTTTTTACTTTTTTTTCATCCATATATAAATCTTCAAAATATTATTGTCAATATTAATATTTCATTTCATCCAATAATTTTATTACCTATATATCATTGCATCAAAAAAACTATTTCCAAATAAATTTATTGAATTTTTAATCTAAATAATTTTTTTGAAACTATTTTTTCAGTATCAAATAATTTTAATTTTCCATTCTCAATAAAAAATGGAGCATGAAATGTTTCAATGATAAATTTCACCAATACATATTCAGTAACAACAACTAGAGGATATACATGTTGAACATCTAGTAAAATGAAAATTTAATATACTATTTGTTCTTTGGGTACTTCTTTAAGAACATTTTCATATCCTCTCTTGACAACATTCATTAAACATTATACTATATTCTACTCAGGATGTCTATTAATTTTTTAATCCTATTTTTATATTTTTTAAATATTATTCTATTTTAGTCAAAGAAAATCCATTACCTTTTCTAACTCAAAATCATGATATCATGCTTTCTTCATATATTTTCTTTTTTTCAATTCATTATATGAATAATCAATCATTTTATTTATTTTCATCTACTTATTAGGATGAGACAAAACTTGTTTCATTTTCACCATATATCATTATTTTAATTTTTTAACATCATATTAAGATCCTCCATTTTCATATTGATCTAAATAAATACTTAATTCTAAAATAAAATTATGTTTCAACACAGAAATTGTTTTCTTAATAATCAATGTCAAATTTTCTCCTATAATTTTTTTTTTATTTTTAAAATTCTTTACTGACATTAATTTTACAACATTATACTTATGAATGATGGAAATATAATTTATTCTTTACTTCATATAGATCTTCAAAACATCATTAACTGAAACGAAAAAATATTTGAACTAATTTGTCATTCTAATATTAAAAAAGAAATCTAACAAAAACAAGTCAAAAAAATTGGCATGTATCACATTATCCATTCCATATTGTTAAATATCCTTTAATACCTAAAACAACAACCCTATAATCATGTTTCAAAAGAAATACATTATTACCATTATCAAAAGATGCAAAACATTATGATTTAGCCATAAATTTTTTTAAAAATCCCATCTTTTGCAATAACTCATATTTAGAAAGATAAGATTCAGAATCAAGTAGGAATTCATCCAAGTATGATAATTGTTTAATATTAATTTTACAATTCTCACCATATAGTGTATATTTAATTATATCTAAATCATTTTCTTTAAAAAATTAAAATGTTTAATATTGTTACTTATCCATTCTTCGATACTGGATATTGAAATCATCTTTTTCACCATATACCCTTTCCCAACAATGAAATATAATAATCAATTTGATAATGGAATTAGTTTTATGATATAACTTCTTATCTATGATTCATTCCATCATTAACTCTTTGTTACAAATGTATTCAAGAGTAGATATTTTTCAGAACACCTAAACTATATATGTAATATATATTCCTTTGAAAAAAATTATTGGATGAATTATATAGAATCATAATTTGTATTAAATTAAGAGTTGAGTGTCACCAACACATAGGGAAAATGATATGGTGTGGGGTATCCCACTCATGTATTTATAGGCATGGGGTGATTTTTCAAAATTCTCATATCTCATGGAATAGATTCCAATTGAAATATGATCTAACAAATTATAAATTGGACTGAAAGAATAGAAATATAATTATGAACTATTTGTTTCTATGAAAATAACTATCAGACTAAGAATTTTGCAGAATTTAAAACATTTTTATCTATTAAGATTTGTAATAATTTATAAAATAAAATTACATAATCATAATCTATAAAAAATATAAATATAAAGTATTTAATTTGGTTGATCACATATAATTGTTCAATGTAATTATATTTCATTTTATACGAATGTGGTATTTATAAAATCTTGTTCATGATTATAGAGAAAATAATGTTTTTAAATAAAAAATTTAAAAAAATATATTTCAAAACATGAAATTTATTTTTTAGATATTCCTAAAATTATAAGGAAACATATTAATAACTGATTCATAAAAATTTTACAAAACATAATTTGTTTCAAGAAAATTAATATTTTTATAATACGAGCTCATTTATACTCCCCCTTCGAAGATGAGCTCATTAATCTTGGGGGGGTTTTAGGAAATACGAATATGTGAATGAACATTTAATATTAACAAATCCTAAATGTGTTTTAATATATTTCAAATTATCAGAATTAAATGATTTATGGAAAATATTTACATGTTGTTCTTATATTCTATTGAATTGAAGAATGATATCTCCTTTTTTGTGTGATATTGATGGATTATTGTTTTTTACCTATGTCATTTTATCATGACTGACATAATGGTATTTCAATTAAATTATTGGAATAATGGTTTAAAAAATTAGTTTTACTAAAACACATGACATATTTGGTGAGTGTGTGTTTCATCTATATCACTTGATCTCCCCAATATCCATTACCACATATTAATATCCAGTATTTGTAAAGAGATACTGTGTTTTTTATTCTTATAAGAAAAAGACTCTATATATTATCATTTCAAATGAAATGTTCTGAAAAATCTTCTTCTACTTATATTACAAACACCAATGTCAGTATCCAATAAAATAATTAATTTAAAATCACTTCCAAAATAGTAAAATATGACTAAATCCATCCATCCCTTAAGATAATGAAATATTCAGTATAAAAATTAAGGTTATAAAGTTTTTTATTATCATGATATATAGGACACAAGAATATAGAGAACATCAAATTGGTAAAACTTTCTTTAAAGTATAATAAACATTAAATAATCCTTATAATGTTATTTCGATAATCTGGTTTTGAAGATTCATAAATATATATATTATTTGGTGGTATGTTATGAGTACTATTATTTTTTATATTATCATATCGGAGTTTATTATGATGATATTTTATGTACTTATATTGAGATATAAATGTCCCGACCCGTCCTCGGGGCCCGTGCCGTGACTACCCCAAGCCCACCTTCCAAAGGCCATGGGCTTGCGACTAGCACCAAAGGCGTAAATCCCGGTAACTGGGAAGGCATTGCCTTTATAAAAGTAAACAAAACACCACAGAGTACAAGCGGAAGCAAAACACTAAGTACAAAAGAAAGTGCTGAAAAGTAAATGGGCCATAATACAAACCCAACTGAAAGTGCAGCTAAAACTGAATGAAAGTACAACAGAAAAAGGAAAACAGCTGGAAGAAGGAAGCAGCTCCTGGGTCGTCCTCCTAAGATCCTACCTGAAGGGTAGGTATAGATAGCGCAGCTCCAGGATCGTCCGCCACAGATCCTACCTGAAGGGTAGGTACATAAAGCCTCCTCAATGCTCTCGCCCCTCAACCTCCTCCGTGTGTCGTCTCACCGTGAAGTCCTCCTTCAGATACTGACTCTTCGTGTAGTCCACCTCTGGGTACTGACTCGTCATGTAGTCCACCTCCGGGTATCGTCCAGTCCTCGAACACTCGGCCTCTGTCAGCACTGCCCGTCGTCTGCAACCAACACAACGAGGTGCGAGCATATCCCGTGCAGGGGTGAGTATAACGATACTCAGTAGGGACCCCGAGACCCTCATGGTCTCACTAAAACCAACAAGGATAACCGCAAAGAAGATCTCAATAGATAACCTCTACTTAGGTATATGCCCATACATATACCTAAGTTATCAAGTAACCCATCTCAATCATGAGAAACACAAGGATCATGAAATCAACGGATAACCACTACCCAGGTATATGCCCATACATAAACCTAAGTTATCAAGTGACCCATCTCAATCATGAGGTAAAAACAAAGGTCAAAGTCTCTGCTCAACCAGGATTTTCGTTATCGAAAACGTAACTGCTGAAGAGCCCCGTATCTGGAGTGTACAGTGGTCCTGTCACGACTCCGAGGTACTGCTCACTAACCTAAGACTGCTGAGGTACCCCTCCTGTCGAGTATCGTAGGTCTGCGGCAAACTACTTGGCGCTCCGTCCGCTGAGGTTCTGTCGCCAAATAACGGGCGCTTCCCCTAATTTCCTACAGAGGTACTCCTCTTGTCGAGTACCGCGGGTCTTCGGCCAACTACCGGGCACTCCGTCCGTCGTGGGTCTGTCGCCAAATATCGGGCGCTCCATCCACTGGGCTACTCGACTCACTCCAAGTCAGTTCAGTCAAGCAGTCGCCAGGTTTTAGCTGGCTACATAGTCTCCGTACTCCATAAGCTTTTCTCTGAGAGGATCCGCTCCACGAAATACATGTCGATACTCCAAGTATCTCAAAGTACCACCTCATCGTAGAGGTCTCAACGCAATAAACAGCGCGTCAATCGGATGCCCGGTCTGTGAGTTATTAGCTTTTTTGTCCCAGGGGCCCGGTTGGATTCATGTGCGAACCAATCCGACCGTAACTCAACTATACCCGAACACTCATAGGGTATACTCATAGGGACTGTTTCTCAACGTGATCTCCAACGCCGCTAACGGTTCGTCAAACGGACGTTTGGTCTGAATGATATCGGCTTTTCCGTTCTAGGGGCCCGGTTGGATTTCAGGTACAATCCAACCCGGTCAATATCCAACAACAACCAAAACTCGGGCGAAGTATGCCAAAAGTTCTGTCTCATCAAGAGGAAATCAACGATACAGACGGTGCATCAATCGGACGCCCGGTCTATGAGTTATTGGCTTTTTCGTTCTAGGGGCCCGGTTGGATTCGTGTGCAAACCAACCCGACCGCACTCCGATGGCAGCCAAACCTCAAGCATAGTAAGCCAAAAGATCCATCTCACTAAGAGGAATCCAACAATGTCGACGACACGTCAATCGGACGTCCGTAGCTCAAGATAAGAGCGTTTCCGCTCCGAGGGCCCGGTTGGTTTTGTGTACGAACCAACCCGGCCGAACACAAAGTATTCTTAAACCTTGATTGCGATATACCGAAACGACTGTCCCTATTCAAGGATCATAACGCAACTGACGGTGCGTCGATCGGAGGTCTGTAGCCCGAGTTATGTGCAATTGAACCCAAACGGTCTGAAAACTGGGTTTTCGGGCCCGGACCGACCCGGACCGAGACCCCCCCGGTCGGCCCGAACCGGGTCGACCCGCCCCGGGTATGGGTCAGCCCGGCCCGGCCCGGCTGGGCGCGGCCCGACCCAGCGCAGCCCGACCCAGCTAGGCTCGGCCCAGCCTGGCAGACCGGCCAGGCGTCGGTCCGGCTGGGCACAGCGCGCCCAGCGCGCTGTCTGGCTCGGCCTTTGGCCGCGCCGTTTTGGCGAGGGGGGGGGGGGATTCCCCCCCTGTGTAATCGCGGACCCCCTCAATTAAGGGGGCCATTTGAAGCTGGCAGTGGGAATTTATTTCCCCCGGGTCCTCCCTGTTCGATCGGCCTGACCTGGCTGGCCGGTTCCTGCTCAACGGGAACGGCGGTGGCCGGTCCCCTTCTAGCTCCGAAACCGGTGGCCCGGTCCGGCCGCCGGTCACCTTGCTCTGCCGCGGCCCGGAACCGTCCGCGGCCCTTGTCATCCGGCGGGGTGCGATGGTATCGCGCCCCTCCGCCGCGGCCCCGCTCCGGCCGCACCATCTTCGGTTTTCTTCGACGCGGCGCGACAGCGTCGCATTCTTAAACTTCTTCCCACGGCGCGGCACGATGGCGCCGCGCATATCCTTCCACATGAATACGCATGGTGCGACGACACAACGCTTTTCCGTAAAAACCACAAAGGAACCAACACGAAAATAAGGAAGAGGGTCGGCCGTGTTTGTGCGGTCCGACCCCCTTGCGTTATTCGA
This sequence comes from Viscum album, assembly GCA_963277665.1. NCBI lineage: Eukaryota > Viridiplantae > Streptophyta > Magnoliopsida > Santalales > Viscaceae > Viscum > Viscum album. Next base: position 11,311,736 of record OY728151.1, on the reverse strand, counting down.
CAACAATTGGTTTTTATCCACGAGATCATCAAGTTGGTATTTACGAAAAAATAAATAAATAAAACCCCTACCTCAGTTTCAAGAACGGTGTAGGACAATCGATCCGCGGAAGAAGAGCGTCGTGGAGGTCGGGCGTCGTGGAAAACTAACGTCGATTCCGTTGCCGTCGAGGTGCATTCTAAGAGGAAACATCGTTGGAAGAAGACGTCGCGTTCTTCGGTGGAGATGATCCTCGTTGAAGAATGGTGTTCTTCGTCGGAGTCCGAGATGTTCTTTACATTCGTTGTCGAGGTTGAAGAAGAAGAAGACTACACACTTCCCAATCCACTCAAGGTCTTAAAAACTCTAATAATAATAAAATAATACCAAGCCTTAATTTATTAACAGAACCTAACCATTTTAATTTCATGAGTTTGAAATTAAGTAACTCACCTTATTAATTATAACAAGTTGTAAAAAATTAATGAAAGTGGGTTAATTGGGAGTTAGGAAAGAGAAAGGTTAAGAGGAGTTAGGAAAGTGAGGGGTTGGGCTCGTGTGGGTCCAACCCTACTTTATCCTCTCAAGGTTAGTTATCACAAGTGGGTCCCACCCCCAACATCCTTACTTAGGATAAAACTACCATGTGGGAAAAAATAAAATAAAATTATTTTTATTTTCAACTACCAAAAAATAATAATAACTTCCCTTGTGTAAACGCAACTCCGAAACAGGAGTTCCAAAGAAATTACTTGCACTGCGGTTCCATCGGTTCCCTCATAATTCGATTCCGGGCACCAGTTCAAAAGTTACAAATTCCCTCCCATTCGTTCACTGAACGTACCAGAGCTAAACTTCAGATAGAAATTCCAGGCACACCGGGCCTCAGAATCAGGTGCCGTTAAAAACTGTGTTCTTGTAAAATCCCAAAGCAAATTTAGAAAAAAACTTCCTTGAATTTTATGGGTATTTACATTACTCCCACCTCAGGGCTTTACGTCCCCGTAAAGCTTCATCAGAAAATAGGGATACAAAAGCGGTACTGAGCACGCATATGAGCCTCCCGCTCTCATGTGCTCATCTGGAGGTTCCCGTACTGCCAAAGAAAGTGCACCCGAGGAGTCGATCTTCCTCGTAGGATCTGCTCCTGTCGATCCTTGATCCCCACTAGAACCTCCATGGAAGTAACCCGATTGCCATTTTCCTGCTCCTCATGGTCGATGATATGCGAAGGGTCGATCACGTATCTCTTCAGTTGAGATACGTGGAAGTTGTCGTGCACCTGGTGCAACTAAGGTGGATGGGTCAAGAGATAAACCACCTCACCTACCCAGCTGAGGACCTAGAAAGGTCCGTTGAACCTCAGAGTTAACTTTCCGCCTTGGACACATCTCCGTAAACCTTGTCGAGGTGAAACCCATATAAGGATGTGATCGTCATCCTCGAACTATAGAGGCCTCCAAGTCCTGTCAGCATAAGGCTTCTGTCGGCCCTGTGCTATCCTCATCCGCTCTTAGATGACCTGGACCTTCTCTAGTCTCATAAGAGCTGCTATGATTTCTTCAATGCCGATAAGAGAAATCCGGTCTCATCCCCTGGATAAACCACATTCATTGCCTAATACAGTCAATCCTGTCATGAATGATGCATTAATTCCATGGATGACGTCATAAGGCCTCGACGTAACTACCAAGAGATCTAACTGTCACTCTTGCCTCCAAGGGTCGAGTCACACTGTCAGCATCAGTGTGAGGTCACTAGGTCTCCTCTAGTAGAAATATCGAATGTGAGGGTCAAGTCAACAGTCTTAACCAGGACAGTACTGATAGAGGTCGAGTGTTCGAGGACTCGACGGTACCCGGAGGTGGACTACAGGACGAGTCAGTACCTCTAGGTGGACTTCACAGCGAGACGACACTCTGAGGAGGTTGAATAGCGGGAGAGTTGAGGAGGCTATCTTTTCCTAACCTTCAGGTAGGATCCATGGTGGACGATCCAGGAGCTGCGCCATCTGTACCTAACCTTCAGGTAGGATCCAAGGAGGACGACCCAGGAGTCGCTTCTGTCCTTCCATCTATTGTCTTTTTCTGTTGTATTTTGTTTAGTTGTATTTTTAGTTTCTTTTGGGTTTGTATTCTGGACCATTTACCTTCCAGCACTTCTCTCTGTACTTAGTGTTATAATTATTCTTCTACTCTGTGGTCTATTTTTACTTTTATAAAGGCAATGCCTTACCAGTTATTGGGATTTACGCCTTTGGTGGTAGTCGCCAGCCCCTAGACTATGGAAGGTAGGTTTGGGGTAGTCACGACACGGGCCCCGAGGACGGGCCTGATTGGTTCCCTTTAGGTTTTGACGAAATTTGAAATCATAGAAAATATGAATATTCTCCCATCAGACTCATTTCAAACCCATACATCACGTGTACCAAAAATTAATATGTTATATAATTTTTGTTTGAACCCAATGAAATTTCATAAACATAAATTTTAACTAAGATGATGTAATTAGAAACTTTTTTTATAAAAACTGTTGGAACTATATCTTCCATACCAATGATTTATTGTAAGAGAAATCCAATTAAACTATCATACCAGGTTGTAGTGGATTTTTTTTCCAATAATGCTGCTTATTATTTTTGTAAACATATTTTGGATATTATTTAATTTCATACCCATGGGGTTGATATATACAAACATCCTCAAATACATACATATTAAGGAATGGAAAATTACATCCCTTTGAAATAGTTTGAAATTATGGAATGCTTTATCTATTAGAAGTGTACAAATAGCTATATATATTACTACTAGAGTAAAATTTTCTTCATAGACTATTCCCTCTTCTTTATTATATCACTCTATAACAAGTAAATCATTCTCTATAACATTAATACAATTTTCATCTCACTTGTTAATGAAAAAAATATCTACTTCAATTACAGAAGTATCATGAATTTATTCCAAAATAGACAAAACATGATTCATTTCATTTTTTTGATTTCATCATGAATTTATTTTATCCAATCATTACTACAGAAATCATAATTCTAAATTTTAGGATCGAAATTAATAAAAATGAATAATTTTCATTTTCAATTTTTAAATAACTTCTAGTTCTGAATGGTTAATCAACATCAACAGTAGTGTTATCACTATTATAATTCTTATGGAAAAACTAATTTTTACTAATATAAAAAACATTATTATTTAATAACATGTAGATATTATTCTTATGTAGGAACATCATAATAATATTATTCATTTTTTTCCACATGTAAATAAATTCATATCATTGGTTTATTTTTTTAAATCACATATGCAGATGTGACTAGAGGTTATTTGAAAACAAAAGATCTAGATTCATCAAATTCAATATGTAGAGTTTCCTCAATGGTAAATGGGTTTTAATTAAAAAACTATATTCCTTTGTAGTTATATAATAAACTGAAAATATTTTGTTATCTTATTCTAGAGAAAAGAATTTTATGTTATCATAAGTATTCAAAATGAAACAATTTCATCCAAAATCATTTAAGTAATGATTTTTTGGTTTCAATAGGGTCCAAAATTCCTATGGTATTCTATTAATAGGTGTATTTATTAAAACTAGATTTATTTTATAATAGAGAGAAAAATCATCTTCAATATAAAAATATTTTTTAGTCAACTATTCACACAACATGGTACTATTAATCTCTTGAAGAATTATATTTTTCCTTTTAACTACCTATTTCTATTGTAGGGTTGTATATACTGAAAATTTATTCATAATACCTTTTTACAACCCATAATATGTAATATTTTAATTAAAAAATTCACCACTATGAAAAATATGAATGGTTTAGAATGAAATCTTTTTTTTATTTTCAACTTAGGTCCCAAATGAATTAAAATAATAAAATCATTTGAACATTTTTTTTTGAAAATAACCCCATTTATAAGAACTATAATAATCACCTAAAACAATAAATATTATATTCCACAAATAGTAATTTTTTTTGTCCAAACACGGCCATGTGAACTATCATTAAAGAATCATTTGATGAGACTTCAATAAGAGAATTAAAACATGACCTAAGTTTCTTTTCAAATGAAAAAGAATCAAATTAATTAAATTGTCATAACTATGTCTTTATAAACCACTATCAAGTCCATTCATAGACAGTTTATCAAGTATTATCATATTATTGTGGTCAAATCACTTATTTTATACCAAATATTGTTCTTCCATTTCACTAAGACTAGGTAGATAATGGCTCATATGATCTTTTAGGTTTAACAAGTAAAAATTATCATGTCAATAATTAGAATGGATATATTAAGATTATTTACAATTAATGGTAGATTTCTAAATCCTCACATTAATAAAATATAAAAAATCACATTATTGACTTATGACAATAATGATGTTGTTAATATCTATAATAAATAAAACTATTGAAATTAGAGCTATTAACATAACAAAAATATTACCTATTTTTTTAATCTATATATGTACATTATAAAAAAATGTAACATTTCCACCATTTTTATATAATATGATGCAACCATGTTCGATGAATAATGATGTAAGAGGAGTTTTTTTATGAATATTTTTGTCTTTTGTTATCGTACAGTATAAATAAAATCACATTGTAAAAGTATTTGAAAATATGACCATTTATTACTGATTTCTAGTTCCAAAATAAAAAATGTTGTTGGTTAAACATGTTATTTGAGGCTTATGAAGAAAAGGGGGATAAACTAAATTTGTCAATCGAATTCATATTTTATTGGAAATAAAGATGTTGTGGGGAGACAAGGTTGTTACAATACCTTCCTTGGTAATATGATGATTTTGATGCAAATATATCCAGTAATATATAACATGAAATACATATTTTATGGTGAAATAAAATTCATAAAAACATTTTGGATGGTTTTTACGAATAATAATTATAAGGTGGTGTAGTTTCCAAGTGTTTTCATATTTTTGGGCAACATAATTATGGGTCTGTTATTTGAGAAAAGGTTGATTTTTCTAAAATGGATTCAATAAAAAATAATTTCTATACTGTGATGCACAATTCAAAAATTGTATATGTGTTATGCGGAAGGATTATGAAAATTGGGAAATGATATATTCTGCATAGCCGCAGAATACCTTCCTTAAAGCAAGGTACACATACCCCCTATAGAAAATGTTGCAAGGGAAAATAAATGTTTTTGGAGGATTTACATTTTCTGGAAGTCTATCATATGTATATGAGAAATGATGATCTATTTTCATATGGATATTGCCTCCTCAAAAGGATGAAAAGTACTACATAAACTGTAGAAGGGAAAAAATAATTATAATGAGAACATCCCATAGTGAAGGATTTAACATATTGAAAATTTAGGTAAATAATATTGGAAAAATTTGGGGATATATTTTTCTATATAAAAGAATATAATCCCAATATAATTTTTTATATAACTTTATAATATCCAATCATAAATATTGTATGAATTTGGATAAGTCAAATTTGTTCACAAACAAGATTTCTATGACATATAAGAGTATGTGGTGGAATGATTTATTCTTAGGAGAAACATCATGGAGATAGTTTGTAGAAGATGGTTTTAGGAATCTTTAGCATAAAAATGTTAAAAGTCTATGTAGTAATGGTTTTGGACACAAGATATTCTGTATATTAAGTATATATAGTGCATGGAAGAAGATTTGGAACTTGAGTCAATCATTCCATGTTGTGAAACTCAGTTCGAAGAGGATACATGCAGTTCACGAATAAAGAAGAATAGTACATGGAGGAATGGAGGATGTTTGTACCAGTTTCATGGTAGAAAAAATATGAATTATTTTGAAAGATCAAATTTGTGGAAGTGGATCAAGTATAATCATTATATTGTATTACATAATTTTGTGTTAGTAAAAGCTCATATATTATTATTTTGTTTTCATATGTTCTAAAAAAGTTTAAGGGAATAACATAATCATATTATTCTACAAGAAAGTATTAATTTATAGTTGATTTTGTGTTATTGTATAGTCTATAAACCATACCAAGGGTGTAGCTACTCATTTTGAGAAGTGCACGTAGTTAATTATTATATTCCTATAGATTTGTAATGGAATTGTCTTTAGTAGATAAGGAAATCATTAATAAGAAGTAAATATTTTTTCATAAGTAAGGAAACATAATATGAAAAAGGTTTCCCTGATTCACCCCCACCCATTGATACTAAATCTTAACTGGGAAACATCAATTGTTATCAGATTGACTGGTTCCCTTCATTTTTTCTATACTTATATTTTTACTACAATTTTTTATGAAAATTATCAATTGTGTGAATAGTAAAATGATTTTAATATTTTATGTAAATATTTATCATATCTAGACAGATAGAATTATTCTTTATCTTTTGTCTCCTATTTATGAAGATAATTCATAGAAAATAGATGTATTTACTCTTATTTAGGACCAGGTTCCTCTTACACCTATCGATAATATGAATCTTGAGAATAATAAAAGATCCTAAAATTCATTACTCTCATCATGTTGTGAAAGATAGTTTTCAAGTGTGTAATTAGTTTCCATAGCTAATGATATCTATGATAAGATAAAAAACATATATAAATTATATAAAAATTTGATACAAGAAAAAGTATATTGTAGAGGTTTATGTATGAATATTTGAAAATGGGTTACTCTGAATCTACCTGGGACATCTGGACAAGGGTAAATGAAATTTATAGCACTATCATATGTTGTGGTGAAATGTTAGAGGATTCCATAATAGTTGAAAATTCCTTATGACTCCTTCCTAACAATTTTAATGATAATATTTATTCCTTGAAATATATGGACCCAAAAAAATTTCACTCGATGAATTGCATTGAACTCTTGTCACTTAATAAATGAGAAGGGAGAATTCTACGAATAAAATGAAAAATATGATGGACAAATGTCTTTCAAAGCCTCAATTTAAGAATTTCTAAGAGGGTTGATGAGAAAGATTATTTTATTTACTTTTACTCTTAAAATTTAGTATGAAATATATTGTTGATATTTTATCCTTGTTTTTTCAAAATTTTGAGTAGAGGCATAGGTGAATATGATGGGAAAATACAATTTATGTCTTTTAAATGTGGAGTTGTTGGGGTATTTTTGGATAATTTACCTAAAATAAAGAAATACTTTTATAGTTATGGAGATGAAATAATTCCATGAACGCCATAGAGAGAATTCCATTATTACGGTAGTGAATAATGAAAATTTCAAGAGTAGTTGGTATGAAGAAGAAGACACACATTTGAAATCTCATGTGACAAATGACTTGAAGGAATTTCAAGAAAATGAATACAGGCCATGAGAAGGAAAATATAATGTTGATAAATAAAGATTAATCATTAAAAATCCAAGTATTTTTTTTATGTGAAATTCAATGTGGTAAAAGTGGTTGATTATTTTATTATCCAACTAAAAAAATAAATTATTCATAATGAACTTCGAGATGTAAAGATGAACGAAAAATATATAGCATCCCGTCTTTTTATAACATAACTTTTCATTCCATTACATGGAACTGAGGATCTTTAAGGTTTAGTGTCTTGGAAACAAGGAACATATAACATGAAACAAAAAAAAACATTCTTCTTAAACACTTGAAAGGCTTCTCCTCATGTTCACCCTATGCTCATTACTGCATCTCATAACCAGGGGACATACATCAAAAGGAAGGGTGAGCATAAGGCCCAGCAAGGGAAACAAGTGAAACATTTTACATATGAACTTGAGATACATCAATAAAGTCATGAAAAGAACTTTAATGCATGAAAATGAAATCATGAGGCATATCATAATAAAAATAAAACTTTTTCATAACATGAAGATGTGGCTGCAACATTTAATATTGACAATCGTTTCGTTTCACCAAGGTCCATCCCCAAGGTGTCGTTAAAAATTACCAAGGTTATTCACCAAGGCGTCGTTAAAATGGTCATCTCTAGAGATTAAGTCTTTACCCAATGCATTGGAGCGCTATCAGGGCGCACCCTTAAATTTGCCTTTATTATCATGTGAGCCACATATATCATCATCAAACATTTCATAAATAACCCATATAGCATAAAATAAATGGGTTTCATTTCATAATCATAACGTTTTAAAAACTGCTTTAAAGACATGATTTTTACGTCACTTTAAAACCCACAGAAAAGGAAGGTGGGTCTCATGTATGTAAATCCCAGAATTTAAAATAGAACATTTTGCTATATATGTGAATACCCCTTTAGAAGAAAGAGCTTTGAGTATTCACTTAATAAAATAAAAGGACTTTAGAAAAAGAGATAGACATTTTGAGGCAGAAATTCTGCAGCATAACGGCGATGATCCGAGGTTTTAGAAGACATTAAAAGAGAGGTAAAATGGGTCAAACATTCATAAATGACCCATAAAATAGTACATGGACAGAATAAGAAGGATACATGATCATGGTAATGAGATTTCAAGGACATACCATTTGAAATGAAAAACATGGAAGGAAGAAAAAAAATTAGATTTCTCTTATGAAAGTTCGGCAGCCTAACGGCGTTACTTAAACCTCAATAAACAATGATTTGAAAAGATCAAATAGGATCTCTCATCATGTGAACAGAAGATTTCAGTATGATAGATATAGAGATAATTCCCCAACATAAAAAAAGGAACTTGAAAGAATTGACATGAAAGTAGAACTTCAAAACGAGAAGGGTGAAGAACCACTTAAAAATTCGGCAGCCTAACGGCGCCACTTAAAACATCAAAATACTGAATTGAAGAGATCAAATTGGGTCTCTCATCATATGAACATAAGAGTCCAGTATGATATATATAGAGATAATACCCCAATATAACAAAAAGGAACTTGAAATAATTGACATGAAAGTAGAACTTCAAAACGGGAAGGGTGAAGAACCACTTAAAAATTCGGCAGCCTAACGGCGCCACTTAAAACATCAAAATACTGAATTGAAGAGATCAAATGGGGTCTCTCATCATATGAACATAAGATTCCAGTATGATATATATAGAGATCATACCCCAATATAACAAAAAGGAACATTAAAGACTTGAATGAAAATAGAACTTGAAAACGAGGAAGGTGAAAGAATCCTTTAAAAATTCGGCAGCCTAATGGCGCCACTTAAACATTCTTAAAACGAATTGATGAGAGCAAGGGGGGGTCTCTCATCATATGAACATGAAATAGGCAGTAGTATGAATATAAAATAACATCCTCCAACATAAGAACATGGAGTATAAAAGAAAAGACATAAAAGAGATTACTTGAAAAGAAAGAGAGAGGTCGGATCCCTTACCTTAAAATGTAACTCTTAAACCTCAAAGGGTGGGACCTTGAGGGCTTGGGGGCACCTTGGGAGGACTCCTTGGGAGGTAATGAGACCAGAAATTCGTTGGGAATGAGTGGTGAGTCGAATGGATGAGAGGAGGGCTTGGTATTTATAGGGAAAGTGAGGGGACAAGGCATTAATGGCCAAGGGACACCTCACATGTGCTTTTCTCAACCCCATGTGCTCTCCCTCGTCATTTATCATGGAGTTAGGCCACATGGGGCCCACAAAACAAAAATTCATCACCCTTGGCCGGCCAACCCTCAAAAGATCTCATGACATCATCATGACACCGTTATGATGTCATTAAACATACCGAAACCCTAAAATTGTATTTTTACTATTCACTGAAAATTCAACTTTCTCAGAAAAATCCCAAAATTTCACATTAACCAAATATCAATGCTCTGATTTCAAAAATGAAATCCATTTTATAAAAATAATTTTCTAAATATTTTTAATTTAATTTTTAAATAAAAACACTATTCATCGAAAATTCATTTTTTTCAGAAAAAACCCCAAAAATTACCATAACATAATATCGATGCTCTGAGTTCAAAAATAAAGTCATTTTGATAAAAATAATTTTCTAATTATTTTTAATTAAATTTTTAATTAAAAAACACTATTCACCCGAAAAAACTAATACTTGAATAATAATTAATGAAACCGTTATTTAACTATTTTATTGAATCACATTACTTAATCAAGGTGCCTAGATTATTTTAAAACTTTCTTTAAGTGAGATTACTAATCCATTTGGTCATATTACTAATCCTAATCATAAAATCACTGTTCATAATTTACTATTCATAAAAAATCAAGTTGATCTTGTTAGACTCTAAATTTAGTACTGAACATAATTGCAGAAGACCTTTTTTTGAAAATCATTACAAATTTTTAATTATTTAGGGTTTACATAAACATATTTAAAATAACCTTTTTATAAAATTTATCAAAAATATGCATACTATATTTATCCGGTCATTTCAAAATTCATAAACTTCATCATAAGAAGAAATCCAAATTTTTATTTAAAACTAGGATTACACAAGGTAGTTATGGTCTCGTTACATAACCCCTTATAATACCAGCATAGGACCTAAGAGTAAGGTGTGCTAGGGTGATAGAAGCTTGGGGCGGCTCAGTCAACATTGCCCGAGTAGTAATTTCAATCAGTTTGAACTTCTCACGAAGGCGATTTCGTTCTAGCTTCACATGACGAAGTTCGGCTTGGATTTGATCCAGAGCAAAGCCCAGTGGTGCTACCTCCTTCCCAAGCTCTGTTAGATGGGCTTCGATCGGTCTAAGACTACTAGGTGAGGCCATCAAATCTTCTTTCTATAATAATTAACCAAGATTACTTATATTTAGAGACAATAATCAAAACATTTTGTTTACAACGGTCATGTTGACCGATGGTTATATAATAGTCAAAACCCACTGATCTCATTTTAATTATAATCATGTTTATCAAATAAAACATTTTTTTGAGTATAAAAATAACACATAAAATTAGGAAACAAAATTTATTTAAAAAATTTCCGGTCGTTACAAAATATGAGTTAGATTTTATCCAAAAAACATCCTAAAGGTGAAAAGAGGGATATAAGTTTCAAAAAAATCTATCTCAGAAGCTGGATAATGTTATAGTAATCTCAATCCTGTGAATGATAATATAAAGATACATTCAATGGCTAATATGAATTCTAGATGTAATTCTAAGATGATGATATCTTGGAGTGTTATGTATGTGGTCCAAGTTAACTACATTGAAAAATCAGAATTCTCTAAAAACGTTGAGTTTGAAAAAATATATATAAATACTAATACTAAAAAATCTAGAATGAAATATGAGTTGATAAACAATGTTCCCTTTGAAAATATAAAGGTTGATACTCAATAATGTTCTATTAAGAAGGTTGCAAAGAAACTATAAGGCCACAGCCTTAAACATTACATAATCTTGAGTTATTTCAAGAATACACGTTGAGGATCTTTTCAGGTTTAGAGTTTTAGAGAATTAGATCATAAAACATGCATTACATTCCACATTTTATTAAAGTGGTTACATAAAAGACAGTACTCATTTTTTCCCATCAACAGAAACATATTTAATATAAAACATGGATTCTTCCTTGACACTTCCTTGACACTATCATCACATCATGTACCTTTCCCATGACCTGTGAAAAACATTTCAAAAACATGGGATGAGTATAAAAATCTCATTAAGGGATACACAAGTACGAAATGAAAACATTAGTCCATGTATGAAATCATACTTTACTCATAAAACATAATCATTTTAACATACTTCATAAAATCATGAATAAATCATAGAAATCATAAGACATAAATGTAAGTTTAGGCATTGATAACATTCATACATAGGGAGTAACCCTCTTGGTTATGGTTGGATTACCCATCACAGTATATTACGTAAATCTCTTCGGAGAAACCTTAAAATCTAACTCCTTTGCGTTACCCAATGCATTGAGAGCTATATCTGGCTCACAGGCCCTTATTTTATCACGGAACCACCCGTCCTCGTAATAATTCCCAAGAACCATAACATAATCATGTCTCATATAACATGCATAAAGGAAACATAAAATTTCCACTTTTCAATCACAAGATATCAATACAACACATTGATATAAAAACAGTATGAAAACCATTTTCAATACCAAAATAAAAGAAAATTAAAACATGGTATTTATTTTTCATTTAAAAAATGGTATGGCTTGTAGAGGAAGCCGAAACTCAAATAATGGCCATGGAGGCAGAGAAGTCATTGTCTCCGCATACGTACAACAAAAAACATTCCTTTTTTGTTTAGTAAAATGCTTCATATAAAAATGATTACTTTTGAATAAACATAAATGTCAATGGGGTTTATATAACGCATAAAAGAATGTTGTGTATAAAACAAAATATGACTCAATGATTGGAGATTCAGACGAAGTCCCATACAAAGAAAATTTTATAAATTAAATATATCTATTATCTGTTTTCACTATATGTTTACATAAATAAAGTACAAATACAAGACATGACATAATAATATCATGACATATTTTGAAAATAATAGATTAACCCAAAGAATGGAAATTGGGTTAAGAAGTTCCCTTAACTCATGTCCGAAGTGACTCGATTGCTCTTTAATCTTCTGAATAATAAACTTTAGATAGTTTATACTTGCTTAAATACCATTTTTAGGTTCATTATTCCTTTTATATCACTTATTACCATGTCATGAAAACTATGTAATTATTTATGTTAATAATGGTCATTTTAATGATCATTGGTACATGAGTCAAAAATAAACTATCTATAATTACAAGTTGTTCATCAATCCATTATATTCATAGTTATATTAATTATGTAGATATCATATATATCCTGTGTATACATGCATTTATAATATTACATAACATTTAGAGGTAAGAAAAGAAATGCACCGTTCATGGAGATGGTAAGCCGTACGTACGCATGAACGGTACTTTCATTTCTATTTCGTATTTTATGGAATGGAGTCATAATGAAATAAAGGTATATAATAATTACAGTATAATTTCATATATATTATCATTAACTCCATCTTTTATACGTCCCACATATGGCATTAACGAATCAATTCACTTTGAGGGGGCGGTTGTCCGCACTTCCTAAAATGAAGATATCGCATATACCCATAATGAAAGCCGTAAAGGTATGACAGAAATGAAAAATAGAGAATATTAAGGAAAACATAAATATATTATATATCATATATAAATATAGTGTCATCTTAATGGACACCTTTGAAGGTGTTAGATGAATATTAAAGAATCATCGTTTCGTGAGGCAGAAATTCGCCATCCACAGAAACAGTATGCTCTTTAACCATTAGATGAAAGTGTGTGTAAGTGTTGCTCTAATACATCCCATAACAACATCCTAGTATATTTAAGATACTGGTTTTCTAACAAAATAAAGGAATAAAAAGAGTTTAGGGGGTTGGAGAAGCAAAATAAAACATAAGAACACAAGAGAATACACTACATTCAAAACGGGTAACTCTTTTTGATTTGATCTCAAAGGATTTCTTGGAATGACTTATTACAAAATTTAGGCTTCTAGTTGTAATAGAGGGATGTGGAGAGACATAATGGGCAGTGGTTTTCTGAGCTAAAGGCTTGGGAGGTGTGGGTAAGGTTGTAGAGGTGGGGGCCTTTTATAAGTGGAGAGGATGGGCACTCTTGGAATGTTATAAAAGGATACTTTATTTTCAAATGATTTTCGGATATTAAAGGTCCTGAAATTATATATTTAAAGGATAAGGTGATAAGAGTTCGATATACACCCATATAATAGGTTTTGGACAATTTTAGGGATTATATTTTACATTATCTTTTCATTTTATTTAAATCGTTAAATAATGAGGTAATCAGTGCATCATCATGGTGTCATAAAAAAATGTAATTTATTTAATTTATGAAAATTATAAAAAAATATCATGATGTAGGAAATAGTTTTATCTTTCTAATGAATATTCATAGTAAAAAATATGACTTGTATAACGCCATGTAAAAAATGTTTTAGTAAAACAACATATGTTTGTGACATTTTCATTTCAACATTAAATAAATAGTTATACATGTCATTTTACTACCAATGTGGCTCTATAGGGTCCCAAAGTTGACCCATGGATTTTCTCAGTCGGCCATGACACATCCAATAAGGGTAGGACATGTGTATAGGTCATTTCATATTATTAAAACATTATTTTTACCTTAAATTACAGTAATTACCTCAAATCGCGTTTAATAAAATTTAGTTACTATTCACCAAAAATTATTTTAATCCCATTGAACCACATATTAATTACTAATGAAAACCATGTATTTTGTAATTTTGAAAATCACAACACAGAAGTGTTAAAGTTTTATTTAAATGAAAAAATCAGTTTTTAAGTACCACTTAGTGGTTTCACTATTCATTAAAAATTGAAATTTTTCAGAAAAATACCAAAACATCACCCTAAGCTATATTTGTAATTCAGAATTCAAAATTTATTTCTATTTTACAAAATTCATAACATATAAGTTTCATTAATTAATTTAATAATTAATTTCCACTGTCAGAACAAAAAAGCGTGTTTTTATGAAACAATATGTATCAAAAGATTGACACTAGTTTAAGTCCAATTTCAAAGTGAAATCATTTCCAATGACCACAATATGATTAAATGGAAAAAATATATTCTAATTTTACTTTTAAAAAAATTCAAAATATAATCTAATAATATAAATAAATTAGATTAAAAAGAGGTTTTGAATTAAAATACAACAGTTTTCAGTATTCATAAAAAAATGAACTTTATCGAAAAAATAACAAAAATTTACACAATGTAAATTTTGATGTCCCAATTCTAAAGAAGAGTATTATTTGGTCCAATAGAATGTATAATAAGGTCCAAAACTATATTTAAAGAGGCTTCGCCATCAAAAGGCGATAGTTCGACCTTTTAGTGAATATTAGAGTATATATGCCTAAAATTGAATTCTTTTCGTATTTTAAGTGTTTATCCCTTATTGGATAAATGTAAAAACATTTAACACACATATATAATCATATTATAGTTATTTCTATTCATTCATTCCAATACAATGACTACGTGTTAACTACCATTTAAATATATTATTATATTACTAGTGTGCAACGTAAGATTTCAAAGAAACTCATTGTTGCGTATGAGGCACGCTATCGAACATTGAAAACCCTTTAAGGTAAAATTAATATTTAATTCACACATATTAATAAATATGAAAATGTATTATTCTTTATTTACCTGGGATGTTACATCCTTCCCCCCTTTTGGGAATTGTGTCCTCACAATTTTATTGAGTTATCAAAATAAGTGGGGGTATTTATCACTCATAGCATTTTTAGATTCCCATGTTGCCTCTTCAACCATATGGGTTTTCCACAAAACCTTTTCCTGGTGAATTAACTTATTCCGCAACACTTTCTATCTACGGTAAAGAATCTGGACTGGTTGTTCTTCATAAGAGAGAATCTCTTCCAACTAAACTACCTCTAGGCTCAAAACATGAGATGGATCTGGCATATACTTTCTCAACATAAAAACATGAAAAACATTGTGTACCTGAGATAAACCAGAAGGTAATTCCACTCTGTATGCAACTGATCCAAAAGTATCTACAATTTCATATGGTCCAATGATCCTTGGACTCACATTTCATTTCTTACAGAATTGCATCACACTATTCCATGGTAATACATTGAGAAAAACATGATCACCTACCTCACAAGATAGATCCTTCCTCCTGTTATCCACATAATTCTTCTGCCTGCTTTGAGATGTTCTCATGTGTTTCTGTATCAGCTGAACTTTTTATACCATCTCTTCTACCAATTCTGGTCCCATTAACTTCCTTTCACCCACTTCATCCCAGAAAGATGGAGTTCGACACCACTTCTCATATAATTCCGAAAACGGAGCCATCTGTATACTGGAATGAAAACTGTTATTAAATGAAAACTCAACCAAAGAAATATGTTGGTCCGAACATCCCTGATAATCTATAGAGAAAGCACATAGGATATCTTCTATGGTCTGAATTGTTCGTTCTGACTGCCCATCTGATTGCGGAAGAAAAGCTGTATAAAATTTAATTCAGTACCCAACAACTTCTGAAGGCCTTTCCAAAAGTGAGAACTGAACATGGGATAATGGTCAAATACAATGGAGAGAGGAACTCCATGTAACTTGACTATCTCTTTAAGATACAAATGGGAATTTTGATCTAGGAAAAAAGTATCTTGTATTGTAAAGAAATGAGCAGATTTAGTCAAGCGATCAACAATAACCCATATTTCATTTTTACCTCGAGGTGTCTTCGGCAATCCCATAATGAAGTCCATGGATATATTCTTCCATTTCCACTCTGGTATAGGTAATGGTTGAAGCATCCCTTTAGGTAACTGACGCTCTGCTTTAACCTGTTGACATGTCAAACACTTCATAGTAAAATCAGCAATATCCATTTTCATTCCATCCCTCCAGTAATACTCCTGAAGATCTCTATACAGCTTAGTACTTCCTCGATGAACTGAAAAAGGAGAACTATGAGCTTCACATAAAAACTCTCTCTTCAACTGTTATTCACAGGGCACACACAATCTCTTCCCAAATCTCAAAACAAAATCATTATCAATGTTGAATTCAGGCAACTTACCCTTCTAAACCAGCTCTACTTTTTTCGACAACTCACTGTCTTGCTTCTGTGCTTGCTTAATTCTGTCTGATAGGGAAGATTTCATTGATAGCTGAAACAAAACAGAAGGACATCTTGCACCAACAAATTCTATGCCAAAGTTCATCAAATCCATTACCAAAGGATCACGTTCCAAATGCAACATTGATAATGAAGCATTATTTTTTCGACTCCAAGCATCAACCACATTATTTGATTTTCCCGGATGGTATTGAATTGTACAATAAAAATCCTTGATTAATTCTAGAAATCTCCTCTGTCTCATGTTCAATTATTTCTGAGTGAATATATACATTAAACTTTTGTTATCGGTATATATTTGACACTTTACTCCATACAAATGATGCCTCCATATTTTTAAATCAAAAATAACTGCAGCTAATTCCAAATCATGTGTAGGGTAATTTACCTGAAGAGTTTTCAACTATCGTGAAGCATATCCAATTACCTGATCATTCTTCATTAGGACGCAACCAAGTATTTTAAATGAAGCATCACTTTAGATAACAAACTCACCATTCCTGGATGGTAGTGCCAAAACTAGAGCATTCACCAATCTTATTTTCAGTTCCTGAAAACAATCATCACATTCTTTTGTCCAAATAAACATAACACCCTTCTCAGTTAGCTTAGTTATTGGACTAGATAACTGTGAAAAATTTCTAACAAACCTTCGGTAATAGCCTAGAAAACCAAGGAATCTAGGAATCTCAGTTACATTTGTGTGTCTTGGCCATTCTTCAACAACCATTTTTTTGCAGGATCAACAGTTATCCCATCATTAGAAAAAATGTGACAAAGGAAAGAAATTGGATGAAACCAAAACTCACACTTTCTGAATTTCCCATAAAATTTATTTTATTTTATGGTTTGCAAAATAACCCTTAAATGTATTTCATGCTCATCATTGATTTTTTAAAACACCAAAATATCATCAATGAAAACAACCACAAACTTATCCAATAACTCATGGAAAATTCTATTCATAAGGTCCATCAATACATCAGGTGAATTGGTTAGCCCAAAAGCCATTACTACAAATTCATAATGGCCATATCTTCTTCGAAACACGGTCTTCAGAATATCTTCTTCCTTCACCTTCAACTAATAGTACCCCGAACTGAAGTCAATCTTCGAAAAATACTGAGCTCCCTGGAGCTGATCAAACAAATCATAGATATGAGGTAAGGGATACTTGTTCTTAAAATTAATGTTATTAATTTCTCTATAATCAATGCAAGGTATCATTGAACCATTTTTCTTTTTAACAAATAAAATAGGAGCATCCCATGGTGATGTGCAAGGTCGAATGTAACCTTTCTCTAATAAATCTTGCAATTTATCCTTCAACTCTAACAGTTCAATTTGAGCCATTCAATAAGGGGGTTGTGAAATTGGATTAGCATCAGGAACTAAGTCAACAGTAAACTCAACTTCCCGATCTTGTATTATTCCAGGAAACTCCTCGGAAAAAACATCAGGATACTCATTTACCACTATCACATCATTAATCTGAATAGTTCCTTTGTTTTCAACAATATTTGCAAGGTAAGATTCATTCCCATCTTTTACATGTATCTCAGCCTCTTGATATGTTATCAACAGTAAGGGTTTATTCCTGTACACAAACTGAAAGTCTTTCTAAAAATAAACTTCTTTAGCTCTACAGTCAATATTTTCATGGTAATTAGAGAGCCAATCCATACCTAGGATAACATCAAACTCTATGAGAGTTAAAACAATAAGGTTTCAAGTAGGTTCTTTCCACAGATAAGGATAGGAAGATTCTTATAAATTCATTTTTCCTCAACATTTCCATTAGGTGTTTTACCACAATTTTAGGAGTCATTTCTTGAGATGGTATTCCCATTTTACTAGAAAAGTTTTCAGAGATGAAAGAAAGTGTCAACCCCGTATCAAAAAACAAACTGGCATAATCTGAATAAACAAACAAAGTACCTGATGCCACTTCATTTGATGGCCTAAAATCTTTTAAAGTAGTTACAAAGGATTTCACCACCCCTTTCTACTTGTAGTCTAACTGCTTCCCATCACTCGAGCTCTTTTTCAGGCACTCATTTGCATAGTGACACATCTCATTGCACTTAAAACATTTCACTAACTGTAAATAACATCTGGTATTACCATCACCCAGATCTTATTCAGTGCAATTATGAACATTATGTCCCATCTTACCACATCGGTAGAACATCCAAGAATTTAGAAGATATTCCCCAGCATGCCTGTTACCACATTTATCACAAACTAGAAACTTAGTTATCTTACCGCTAGAATGATTTGATTAATTCATTCCATTCTCCTGCAACCTCGGTCTCTTCTTCTCTTGGTTGTAATAGAACACTTGATCATCGGAAAACTCCATTTCAACCTTCTCAACACATCTAACAAGCTTTTCATAACTCTTGAACTTGCAAGAAGCTAAATCCATTCGATATTTTGTCTTTAATCTTGAGTAAAAATGATTAATTTTACTATCAAGGTCTCGGATAAAATTTGGAGAATACCTTGCCAATCGAGTGAGCCTTTCTTCTTAGGAAGCCGCTGGGTCTTCCTCTTGCCTCAATTCCAGGAATTGTTTTTCCATCCTAAGTCGAACAGCCTTAGGAAAATACTTCTCAACAAACATACCTTTGAATTCAACCGAGTCGAGAGCATCAATCTCATCAGCATCCCTGATATTTTTAACCATCGACCACAACTGATCTACTTCACCCTCCAAACTGTAAATAACAAGAATAACCTTTTGATTTTCTAAACACCCCATGACATTGAAAATCTTCTCCAGTGATTTAATCCAGCCTCAGGCTAGCACGGGGTCAGATGATCCTCTGAATGATGTGGGTTGTTGCCTCATGAAATGTTCCACCACTAACACGTTCCTCTGCAGTTGATCCGGCTGATCTCGTGCATGGATACCACCACCATTTATCGCTTGAGTCAACTACACCATTACTGCAAAAAAATGTTCAGTTCCAATTCCGACTATATCAGGATGCTAATTTGAAAGGTCATTTTCTTCTGTATGCCTTCCTAGCACTGCTTCCATGTTTCCTCTGTGGAAAACAATTTCGAACAAACATGTCTTAGATGAAGCAACATGGTAATCTTCAAATGCTACATCATTTCAATTTGACTATAAAAAAATTTATTTTTGGATAATCATTTAATTAGATTTATAACTCCTAATGTTATCTAAACCGACCTCTGATACCAACTAAAGGCCCCACCCTTAAACATTACTTAATATTGAGTTATTTCAATAATACATGTTGAGGTTCTTTTCAGGATTAGAGTTTTAGAGAATTAGATCATAAAACATGCATTATATTCCACATTTAAACAAAGTGGTTACATAAAAGATAGTACCCATTTTTCCCATCAACGGAAACATATTTAAAATAAAACATGGATTCTTTCTTAACACTTCCTTGACACTATCATCACATCATGTACATTTCCCTTGTCCTGTGAAAAATATTTCAAAAACTTGGTATGAGCATAAAAAGCTCAGTAAGGGATATAAAAGTATGAAAAGAAAACATTATTCCATGTATGAAATCATAATTTACTCATAAAACATAATCATTTTAACATACCTCATCAAATCATGAATAAATCATATAAATCATAAGACATAAAGGGAACTTGAGGTATTCATAACATTCTTACGTAGGGAGTAACCCTCTTGGTTTTGTTTGGAATACCCATCATAGTATATTCCCTAATTATCTTCGGATAAACCTTAACGTTAACTCCTTTGCGTTACCCAATGCATTAGAGAGATATATCGGGCTCACCTGCCCTTAGTTTATCACGGAACCACCCGTCCTCATAATAATGCCCAAGAACCATAACATAATCGTATCACATAAAACATGCATAAAGGAAACATAAAATTTCCATTTTTCAATCACATGATATCAACACAACACATTGATATAAAAACATTATGAAAACCATTTTCAATAACAAAATAAAAGAAAAGTAAAACATGGTATTTATTTTTCATTTAAAAATAGTATTGCTTGTAGAGGAAGCCGAAACTCAAATAATGGTCACAACGGTAGAGAATTCATTGTCGCCACATACGTATGACATAAAAACATTCCATTTGTCGTTTAGTTAAATTCTTCATGTAAAAAAGATTCATTTTGAATAAAAGTAAATTTCAAAGGGGTTTATACACCGCATAAAAGAAAGTTGTGTATAAAACAAAATATGCCTCAATGAAAGGAGATAGAGACGAAGTCCCATACAAAGAATTTTTTTTTTAGAAAATAGATCTATTATGTGTATTCACTATAATTACACATAATGAAAGTACAAATACAATATAGGACATAATAATATCACTACATAATTTAAAAGTAAGGGAATAACCCAAAGAATAGAAATTGGGTTAAAAAATTCCCTTACCTCGTGCCCGACGTGACACGATTGCTCTTTAATATCCTGAATAATAAACTTGAGTTAATTTCTATTTTCTTAAGAACCATTTTAAAGTTCATTATTCCTTTCATATCAATAATTACCATGTCATGAACACTATGTAATTATTTAAGTTAATAACAGTCGTTTTAACAATCATTGGTACTTGAGTCAAAAATAAACTCATTATAATTACATGTTTTTCATGTATCCATTATATCAATAGTTATATTAATTATGTAGATATAATATAAATCATATATATCCAGTATATACATGAATTTATAAAATTACATAACATTTAGAGGTAAGAAATGAAATGCACAGTTCATGGAGACGTTAAGCCGTACATACGCATGAATGCTACTTTCATTTCTATTTCGTATTTTATTGAATGGAATCAAAATGACATAAAGTTATATTATAATTAAAGTATAATTTTATATATAATATCATTAACACCATTCTTTATACGTCCCACATATGGAAATAATGAATCAAATCACTTTGAGGGGGCGGTTGTCTGCACTTCCTAAAATAAAGATAGCACATATACCCATAATGGAAGCCATAAAGGTATGCCACAAATGAAAAATAAAAAAGCTTAAGGAAAACATAAACATATTATATATCATATATAAATGTAGTTTCATCTTAATGTCCACTTTTTAATGTGTTAGAAGAATATTGAACAATCATCGTTTCGTGAGGCAAAAATTCGCCATCCACAGAAACAGTATGCTCTTTAACCATTAGATGATGGTGTGTATAAGTGTAACTCTAATACTTCTCATACAAACACACTTTTATATTAAAGATACTGTTTTTGTTACAATATTAAGGAATAAAAAGTGTTTAGGGGGTTTGAGAAGCAAAATAATACATAAGAACACAATATAATAGACTACCTTCAAAACAGGTAACTCTTTTTTATTTGAGTTCAAAGGCTTACTTGAAAAGACATATGCCCAATTTGAGGCTTCTATGTGTAATAGAAGGATGTGGAGAGAAATAATGGGTAGGGATTGGCCGAGAAAAAGGCTTGATAGGTATGGTTAAGGTGGTACTGGTGGGGGCCTTTTATAAGAGGAGTGGAGGGGCACTCTTGGAATGTTATAAAAGGATTCTTTATTATAAAATGATTTCAGGATTTTAAAGTTACAAAAATTATATATTTAGAGGATATAGTGATAATAGTTCTAAATCCACCCATCCAATGGGTTTTTGGAAAGTGTAGGTCCTAGATTTTACATTATCTTTTTATTTTATTAAAATAGTTAAATAATGAGGTAATCGATGCATCATCATGGTGTCAAAAATAATATAATTTATTTAATATATAAAATTTATAAAAACGATATCATGATGTAAGAAATATTTTTATCTTTCTAATTAATATTTATAGTAAAAAATATGACTTGTATAACCCTTGTAAAAATTGTTTTAGTAAAAGAACACATGTTTGTGACATTTTCATTTTAACATTAAATATAAACTTATAAATGTCATTTTCCTACCAAAGTTGCTCCATGGGGTCCCCCAGATGACCCTTGGATTGTCTTGGTCGGACATGACACATCCAATAAGGTTAGGACATGTGTCTAGGTCATTTCATATTATTAAATCATTATTTTTACCTTAAATTACACTAATTACCTATAATCACAATTAATAAACTTAAAAGATACTATTCACCAAAAATTATTTTAATCCCATTAAACCACATATTACTTCCTAATGACAACCATGTGTGTCGGAATTTTGAAAATCAAAAAATAGAAGTGGTAATGTTTCATTTAAACGAAAAATCAGTTTTTAAGTACCATTTAGTGGTTTCACTATTCATTAAAAATTGATGTTTTTCAGAAAAATCAAAAAACTTCACCCTAAGAAATATTTGATATTCCGAATTCAGAATTCATGTATATTTTAAAAAATTAATAGAATATAATTTTCATCAATTAATTTAATAATTAACTCCCTCTATCAAAACAAAAAGCGTGTTTTTATGAAACAATAGGTATCAAAAGATTGACACTAGTTTAAGTCCAATTTCAAAGTGAAATTAATTCCAATGACCACAATTGGATAAAATGGTAAAAATATATTATAATTGTACTTTAAACCCCATTAGAAATATAATCGTCTCATATAAATAAATTATATCAAAAAGAGGTTTTGAATTATAATACAACATTTTTCATTATTCATTAAAAAATGATCTTTATCAGAAAAAAACCAAAAATTTACAAAATGTAAATTGTGATGTCTCGATTATAAAGAAAAGTTTTATTTGGTCCAATATAATGTATAATAGTTACCAAAACTATATTTAAAGGGGGTTCTCCATCAAAGGGCGATAGTTCGACCTTTTAGTGAATATTAGAGTAACTATGCCTAAAATTGAATTATTTTCGTATTTTATACATTTATCCTGTATTGGATAAATGTAAAAACATTTAACACACATATATAATCATATTTTAGTAATTTATTTTCATTCCTTCCAATAAAATGGCTATGTGTTTACTACCATTTTAAAAAATATTATTATATTACTAGTGTGCAACGTAAGATTTCAAAAAAACTCGTTGTTGTGTATCGGGCACGCTATCGAACATAGAAACCCCTTTGAGGTAAAATTAATATTTAATTCACAAATATTAAAAAATATTAAAATGTATTATTCTTTATTTACATGGGAAATTACAGAAACATACTCACAACACCAGTCAATCAAAAAATCATAGGAAAATACTCATTCAATGAATACTACTAGTATTCTGGTGGATTCAAAATATGGAAAATATTTTTTTTCAACAAAAAAACATTACTACTACTCCATATTATATGGAAGGACATGTTTCGTTGGTATTCAACCCTCTCAAAATAAGAAGTTTGAGAAGAAAGTTCAGAAAATGTATGTGCTTGTTCATGTGATGGTCGAGAATAGGTTCCAACCACAAAAAAAAACATTTTTGAAATTAGTTAGCAACCTCGAAATCATGATATTGGTTTCATCTTTTTGTAAAAAATATAATAAACTCTCGTTAACAATTCATATATGAAGGTGGTTTTGAAAAAAAAGAAAGAAACAAAATCTCTTGTGGTTGAAACAAATTTGAATGTTATAAAAGTAAAATGACCATGGATTCTTGATAGAGTGTCGTCTTCGAATATGATAGGGGAAATAGATTTTTTATATAATGTGACATAATTCAATGATATAATGATGAAATTTGTAAATGATTACTCTCTCTGAATCAAAGGTGATGGATCATCCAACATTGGGAAAGAAAATATAAAATCCATGAAAACATTATAGGTTAATGTGATGAAACCAAACTAATTAAGTGTTACCCAAATTTGTTATGTGGGTAACCAATTTATCTTTAGAAAAGATTTTTGTGTATTAAAATGTGAATAAAATGGAAATGTAGTTACAAGATATCAATGTATAAAAGGAAAATCATTCCATGTCGGTGAAATACAAAACCCTTGTTACATCGGTATGGAGGAAGAAAATCAGTTATGGAATCAAATGATACGAAAAATGTTTAGTGGAAACATGATAATTTTATAAATGTTAGGTAGTGTCTACGATATTTTTTATTTGTTAAGAATAAGATATCATTGTATCACTATTTGACAAAAAGGAAGGATTATAAATTAATTGAATAAGAAAGATGGAATTTATTCGAAAGGACCCATGGAACATATACAATCGTATATCTGTGGGCCGATGAGAAAAAAATAAAAAAATGAAGGTAACTACATCATCACATTCAGTTATTACATTACTCATGTTACTTGTGTTTTCTAAAGAAGACATAAGTCAGATGATTTGGAAATTATTAAATGTTTTAAGAAGAAATATAAAAAAGAATTGTAAGTATTTACTAATGATTTTGTGAACTGAAAATGATGGTGAATATAATAATGAATAATTTTAATAATACCTTTAGATGAATGGAGTTTATCTTGAGTTAAATTCATTGTACACACCATAATAAATGGGGTTGCTGAAAGAAAGATTATAAGTCTACATTAAATGGGGAAACTATGTTACTTGAACATGGTTTATTTAGTTACTATGGTAGAAAATCTATAAGTAATGTGATCTATATTCAAAATTGATGTTTCTATAAGCCAATGATAGATATGACTTTATATGAAATGTATAATGGAAAAAATCAGTGTTTGAAACACTTAATACTTTTTGGTAGTCCATCCATCATAAATAAAAAAGGGGAAAACCAAGGAATGTTTGAGTAAATAGGTGAAGATGAAATTTTACTTTCCCATTATTCAAAAGGAAAAGTATATAGATAATTCATCAATGAGACAATAATAATTGTTTATTCTACTAATTTTAAAGTTGATGAAATGAATGAGGATGAAAAAGAAAACATATTCATATAAAGAAGTTTAGTTGGATAAAGAATGCTTTTGTTAACAATTATTATAAGGATGATGTTAGTGGTCGTCCTACACAAGGAGAAAAACCATACATAATTGTTTCTAGTGTTACATATGAAAATCAAATAAATCATCATAGACAGAGGAAGCATGTGTAGGTTTAGAACAATATTGGTGATCGACATAACAAGGTTCAAACTTGAAGAACATTAATAGTTGATATGCACAAGTCCATAATGCCAATGATTTGACTTAAGCCTTTGAGAATATGGAATTGGTTTAGAGTATGAATAAATTGATTGATCATATAGAAAATAATGATACTCAGAAACACATAGCTAATTAGGATAATAAAAATGTTATTGGTACACAATGGGTTTCCAAGAACACGTGGATTGAAGAATTAAAATTGATAAGATACAATGAAACTTCATGTGAAAAGGTTACTCATAAGTTGATGTTTTTTATTTTGAGGAGACCTATTTTTTAGTGGAATGTTTAGAAACAATATGAAAATATTTCTCTATATTTTTTCACAATGAAGTTATAAAAATTTTCAAATGATTTTGAAGTTCATATTTCACAATGGGGATCATTTTGAGGATGTTTAAATTTAACAACAACAAGTCTTTTTTGTTGGGAATGATGGAAGTAAAGTGTGTTCTTTGAAGAAATCCTTGAATTTTATAAATCAATCTCAAAAGGAATGGTACTCCATGTTATATACATGCTTTAGGAATAAGTTTTTAATTAAATTAAGTGTTGATAGAAATATTTACATCAAATAAATTCATTAATTTTATACCATTGTAATTATTTATGTGTATGAAATAATATTTTCTAGAAATGATGAAATAACTTTTTAAAGATTTGTTGATGAGATTAAAAAGTTGATTGAAATGTCCATGCTTGTAGAAATGAAATATATTTTTGGGTTAAAAATTTCAAAAATGAGGAAACACATTTATATTTGTCATGAAAAATAGGCTAAGGAACATATTAAGATGTTTCACATGTAAAATTCAAAATTAGTTTCCATCCCAATATCAATGGGATCCATGTTTCTTAAATATGGTGAAGGGAAAAAATTTGACTAGAAAGTGTTTTGAAAGATGATTTGATGATTTTAGTATTTGACTAACTCAAGAAATATAATTAATTATGCGGTTTTAGTATCTGAAAAAATTCACATTTATCATAATGAATCACATTTAATTAATAGAAAAATAATTATAGGATATATTAATGGAACAAATAAAATGGTATAAAAAATGATACCTCAGAATGTATTGACACGTTTTGTTATACAGATGTTGATTGGGCTAGAAATTTTGATGATAGAAGATCCAAATCTTGTGGAATTTTTTTTCTAGAGAAAAATTGTGTTAGTTGGTATACAAAAAAATTGAATTTAGTAAATATATTCATGGAAGAATCAATGTATGTTGCTGGAACTCAATCTGCATCCCAACATATATGGATGAAAACTTAGTTGGAAGACTTACTTGTTCAACTAATTTTACCCATGCTATTGGGATGTGAAAATTATTGTGAAATCAAATTTACAATGACTTTTCCTAACATTCTAATTCAAAACATTTTTTCATAAATTAAACCACAATAATAAATCATGTCGACAATAATTAATTGAATCTAGTGTATATTCCAACAATAGAAGTTGTTGTTGATATATTACCAAAATATTTCCCCATGTTACCATTTTCTCAATTTTGGATGCAAATGGGAATATAATATATCACTCATCTGGCTTTAGGTTTTTAAATATGTCACAAATATTGTATTTCCTTTAGAGAGATATGGTAAGGGTCTGAATTGTATCATAAAATTATCCTTGTGGTTGTATGTATTAGGGGGAGTTGTGGGTAAGCAGTGAATCCATCATGTAAGTGTATGGTCTATTATAACTACATTTTTTAGTGGTTATAGGAAAAAAAATTCAATAATGTTTATGGTGTTGATAAATTTGATGATTGATGCTTTAGAATAAATGATGAGGAAGAAAGCTGAAGAGGTTTCATTTTCAAAACTTTAGGACAATGTGGTTCTTACCTTCAAAAATTCATATTTCCTAAAATGAGTTAGCACATGAAGGAATATAATTGTAGAATAGTAATCCAAATGTTGGGGATATAAATTTCATTGATTTATTATTCTTTGTTGACAACAAAATCCAATGGAAGAGAATGTTGTGACAGTTTTGGATCAGGATGAATCGAAAAATTGTTTTTTAAGAGTGTCACATTTTATTGATAAAAAGGATTAATCAATTCACATTTTTAAATCCTTCAAAAATATCATGATTTTTTGATGATTAGTATTCTAAAAATATAATATATTTTTTAAATAACTTGTGACATAATCCTTGTGATACAATATGGGAGAAAAAAATTAAATCTAATTCAGGATAGATTGGAAAGAAATATTTTTCTTGAAGATAATGAAGTTACAACACATTCCATAGTAAATATGATGATGAAGAACCTAATAAAAAATTCATCATATCAATGAAAATATAATTTTATTTGAATGAAAATACCCCAAAAAAATTGCATGGTGTTGTTGAAGGAGATTCTTATAGGGGAACAGTTTCCTGGTGATTTACAAATTTATGGGTCTCAAAATTGAAAAATTGTTATTTTTGAAAATGATGATTTTTTAGAAAATTAGTCCTCAATAAATAGTTCATGGACAATGAAGAAAAATTTTAAGACTGTATTGGTGTTATGTGGAACAATAATGAAAATCAGTAATGGAAGGATTTTGTATAAAAACACTATGTAGACCACTAAACATATTATATAGACCTCATAAGGAAAATGCTTCATGGGAAATCACAGTACCTTTGAGGATTTTATTAATGGGATGGACATCAATTGTGGATGAGAGGTGGTGATCCATTTATGAATTAATAGTCCACCATAATGGATTTAACGTGTTACATGGATCGTGGAGGGAAAAATGCATTGTGGGAGGAGAATAGTCGACATTGAAGGATGTACCATATTAGAAATTTGGGTAAATCATATTAGTAGGATTTGTGGATTTATTTTCATATATAAATGACCATAATCCAATAACTGATTAAGAGATAATTTTATAAGAAGTGATATTCATTGTAATACTAATTTGAAGATGTCTATTTCTTTTTCACGGAGAATATTTCTATAAAGGATAAGAGTTTCTAGAGGAAAGATTTCTACGTGTGTGAAAGGTTCATGAGATAGTTCATAGAAGATGATTGTGGGTCTTTGAAGATAAAAACGGAAAAGGCACCTCAAAGGAAAGGAAAAACATGTGGAATTTTCCTTCCACATAGCAGATACAATGTGAAAATGTAAAGGTTGTCCGTGAAGCAGTCAGGCTATGCAGTGAAACTCAGTTTGAATAGAATATAGTTAGTTTTTGAAGAAAGTATAATAGTTCGCAGTGTAATAAAATAAGTACCTACCAGCTTCTATATAGGAAGGTGTATAATTGTTTTGAAATATAATATTAGTGTAAGTGGATCAAGAAGCACCATGACATTGTATAACATCATTTTGTTCTATAAGAAGAACTCACACTATTAGATTGTTTTCATACGTGATACACAAGTTTAAGGGGATGTCCTACTTGTATTCCACCATAACATATTGATTTGTAGTGGATTGTGTGGTATTGGATTTTTTCTAAACCATAAAAAGGACATAGATAATATTTTTTAGTAGTGAACCATAAAATTTATAGTGATGTTATCGGTTTGTGTTTGAATTCTCCTTAGTATTGAAATGAATCTGAAATAGGAGGCTAGTGTTTTTTATATGTAAATAAACATAACAGAAAAATATACCACTCACTCACCCATCCCCCTCTGAGTGATACCTTAATAAGGATAGAGAAACAACCTAATATTACTAAATATATACTTTATTCTATTCATATGTCTTCGGGCACACTATCCATTAACTAAATATTTTTTTGACACATTTATTTTCTTATTTAAAAAAAGATTCGATTTTTGGAACCCAAACATGCCTTGGTCTGACACAATTAGAAAGTAAAATTTTATGAATCTAGATATTCAATAAATATTACATAGAGAAAATGTTTTTTCTTTTAAGAATAATATTTAATAAATCCTAAGGGTTTAACTCTATTCAATTAATATTTATTCATTCAGTTCCTAATACATTGACTCTATGTAATAAATTTTGTACATTTAAAAAAGTAATTATTTTTGAAAAATATTTTTTCTATTTTTAAAAACCTTTCTAGATACATCAGGATGAAGTGAAATATTATTTTAAATAAATAAATATTTTCATTTCCAATGGTAAGGATTCACAATATCTTATTTATACATGAAAATTTAGAATTATATTTTACAAAATAATTCATACCCTTGATAGTATTTTTATTCAAATTATGGGTTTCCAATTGATTCAACAACCATGTTTTTTCGATGTAAGTATTTTCATATTTCAAAATTGTTATTAACTATAAATTTTTAACGATCAAATATTTCAATATTATGTGTAAATATTACTGAGTTTTCTTTTACATGTTTTTTGAGTAACATCCATTTTTTATTCATAAAATTATAATATTTTTATATTTTATATAAATAGGAAACACTCGAAAAATCAGAAATTTTTTATCTTTAGATGATGATGATTCAACATTGAGATATGTATAACTATTATCTTCTAGTTAACTATAAATATAGTTAGTATTTAGAGAAATATTTTTAGAGTTTTCGTGATTATATTTTCAATGGAGTTGTGGTTGATCCTAAGAATCTAAACATAAAATTTGATATTATTTTTATATTCACCAACTATGACATTGAAATTTTATAAAGAACTATCTCCACAATATTTATTCCAATTATTTGATGGTTTTAAACCCATCATATTCTATTTCATATTATAATTCATTGAGTTTTATTCTTAAATCTTATGATTATTATACATTCATTCTAACTTAGGATAGTCTAGTAATATATGGAAGACATTTTTTTATTAATTACATGACTTCTAATGATTCCTTTATATCCGTTATTTCATTGTTATTCATTTTATCATATATTATAAACCATTATTTCCATCTACATTATTCATGATATTCACAATATTATCCAATTCAATCAATCATTTTTCTTATGGAAAAATACCTAAATAAACTCTGACTTCCTTATTCATAGATAATAATGATACATTCTTAAATAAATTAACAATTTAGGAAAAATTATATATTGTTAAAAAAACACCACCATTATTTTTATTCACATGATATCTATCCCTATTCAATCAACCATCATATTGCGTAAGAGTTATAATTAAATCATAAAGAGTGAGATTTTTTAATTATCTTACTATAATTCAATGTACTAAATTTGTATTCAAATTCTGCAATAATGATAAAAATAATCTCTTGAACAATTATTTCATTTGTAAAATATTATAACTATAAGATTTTATACTAATGCTAATATTAATAATCTTTTAGAGCACTATTGAAACCAATTCACAATGTGAGAAATTAATGTAATTATAATTATAACAAATCATTTATCTTCTCGTTTTAAAATTCATAGATGTTCTAAAATGTGTTTCATACACCTTCTTAAAATTATTATTACTATCATAATTAGATGATATTTTACTATAAATGTACCTTTTATATATCATAAGATAATATTTCATACATGTCAATTCAAAAAATATTCTTTTTTTATATTTTAAAAACAATCTTCTTTATAATGAATTTTTCAATTACCAGTCAACATAAAAAAAATGTCCACCTTAGTATTATTAAAAATAATTTTCATTCTATCTCTAGAATAATAATAATAATCACCATTATGGTTTTCTAGGATTTATATTTTTATAAGGATAAATTTAATCCTTAAATCATGTAGAAAAAAATACCATAAAATAATTTTCATTTTATTTTAATTAAAATTTATAAACCATAAGATTCAAAAAAATTCAAAAAAACATTAGAAATAATCAACATACCTATATAAGAATAAAAAATCAAAAAATCATGATAACCCACCTCTAATACAAATTATTGGATCCTAAGTGTTTTTGAGGCATACAAGAGTGTGATGAATTATTGGATAAATCATTTAACTATTAAAAATCCAATAACCCATAAATTTATTTATAAAACTTGTTTTGTATCTAATGATCATAGTAATATATATAATTCTCAGTGTCACTCTGAAAAACCAGAATGTTGAAATATTAAGAACAATTATTTCTAGATATAAAAATACATTTGTAAAATATTAGATAGAGAATATGTAAAATATAAAACTAAAAATATATATAGAGTAATTAATAGAAACAGCATAAAATACATAATATACATTTAACCAATAGTGAAAGTAAGTGAGTAAGAATAAATTATTGTTCACATTGTTCATACAAAATTGTATAGTATATAATTCTCTATAGAAAATCCCATGATATATATGATAGAAAAACCTTATCTTCCAATTACCTAATCCACTCGATTAGACAGAATGGATCTAGCAAAATTTATATTCCTATAATCCCTTGATAATAACCTCAATCCAATACCAAATAAAAATGAAAAAAAAATTGAATTATTTTCCAATTACTCACTCCAAATACATATAACCAAAATCATAGAAAATATTATAATGAATATGTAATGAGTGGTAGAAAATAAGAAAAATCATAGATGGTTTGAGTTTACAAAATCATTTTCTCCCATATCCTCAAATACACAAATATTTATAGTCATCCCTCCAATGGTTTAATTGTTTTGATATTGAGAGTTAGTTTTAATTGTCTCTTATTTTCTTCATGTGACAACTAAAAAAATTATATCTTCATTTGATGTTATTTTGTAGCATTATTACAATTATGTAAAAGTGTATTTTGATAAGTAATAATATTTATAACTCTGATTATAAGAATCATATTATGACTATATAAAATATGACAATTAGATTGATATAAATCTATCACACCAATGGAATAAATATCCTCATACCAATTGATTAGATATCATAGTACCGATAGACTAAATGGTGTCACACTAATATATTAGATATCATCACACTGAAGTACTAGATATCATTACACTGATAAATTATATATCATCTTGGTAAGAGATTCCATAGAGTCATAGTGATATAATAAATTTAATAATACCTTTAGAATGGACATCTTTTAGTTTGTTATACTATAATTGTATCAGCCTAAAGGACTATTCTTCTCATTTCCTAATGTATTAGGATTTTATAGAACGTTTATATTCAATTAGATGAAATGTATTTTTACATTTTGTAGAAGAGTTGTTTTTCTAAAAATCACCGAAAATCATGGAAACAATAAATTTAGAAAAACATATTTTCAATAGTGTGTTTAAATTTTCAAAACATAGGATTAAATGTATATAAATTAAGATTTTTATTCTATAATATATTTCATAGAATTAAAATATCAACCTTTTGATATAAATAATATCTTCTCACTGAGAAAATTAATTTTTCTAAAATGGGGTTTAGACACATATTTCCCATATATATTATAATTAATTTTTACCATATTCAAAAAAATTATTTGAAAAAATAAAATTCATATTTGAAGTATACAAGTAACTTTATCATTGGGTGAATTTTGTAGAATTTTTTTTAAATCAATACTTTCTTCAAGGAATAATAAAAAATACGAAATTTCATTTAAAATTTCATTTTTGATTAAATTTTTTAAGAAGAAAAATTATATATTAAATACAATTTAATATATTATTAAGTCAATTATACTACAATTTAACTAATTTATATCATTAGAAACCATTTCAAATTAAATAACGAAATAAAAACATATTACGTTGATGTTCTTCATTGGATACACTATTTTTTCGACATGTCTCCGAGTTTGACATTTAATTGATTTCCATCAAAACTATTAAATGAGTTTGTAAAAATGGATAATGTATTTTGAATCATTAAATTTTATATCATAAAATATGATCAACTAGTTTTTATATATATTATGAATAGTAATTGAATTAAAAAATAATTTTTACTATGAAGGTAAAAAATTGTTTTTCAATGGAGGTTTACCATGATGATAAGTGTAATAAATGACCTGAAACTTTTACAATTTAAATTTTATGGAAATATTATAAATTTATAGCCTTTATTATTAATGAATAATACATTATTTATAATTTTTTAATGATAAAAATGAGGTTATCTCTTTTTCATTTCAATGATTCCATGAGCATAATCTCCCCCACTTCTAAAAGAAAACCCCACTACCCTCCTCTTCACAATTCCAAAACCAATTGAGTCACCCAATATATTCAAAAATACATTCCAAAATTACCTCACCTCATTCCAAGGGACTAATTTGTAAAATGATTCCATCTAATATATGATTTAGTTGAATACCTGAATAGGATCTCTGAAGGAGATGTAAAATTATAAAAATGGATATTTGTTTTCATTAATTGTCCACCTACATCCAATCACATTAAAATTTCACAAATTAAACATAAAAACTAATTAATATATAACTATATGTATATATTTTAATTTCTCAACCACTATCTATCTCCATTTCCATCAATGGGGAAATTAAACTATCGATCTTTGGTTTGGCGGACGACGACCTCTTGAACAGATGTAATTTATTTTCTAACTAAAATTTTTAATGCCAAATATAAGGATGAATTTAACACATAAATATATATAATATTTAAGAAAATATTATACATATGGAATTATTAATCACATATACCATCTTACCTTCCAGTCATTGGGAGATACAATAATATCGCTCATGTGTACGATGGGATACCACCCCACGAAGTAATGAGTTGAGTTTTTAACATTCCCATTACATGTTATGGAAAAAAATTAAATAAATATATATGATATTTATAAAATAAAAATAAAAATAGAAAAATAATGCATCATCTAACTTCATACTTTACTATCTGTTGGAAAACAACAACATCTCGTGTATGTATGTGTGGACTACTTCCTTCACATATAGATTTGAAATTTTTTTCATTTTATTGTTATATGAAGGGTAATAAGGATATATTTTATTAAAATAAATTATATTTAGGAAATATTAATTACTCATTAATGGTTATTCGAAGATTATTTTCTAACTATTCCTCGCATTTTTATAAATTAAGAAACCATTCATGCATACTTATCACCTATTATTTCCATGAATGGTGTAATGCATTTTCTATATAAAAATTTAATATCTTATTATAAGTAAATATTTTATTAATTTATATTATATTTATGTTTTTGTCAAATTTAGATCAATTATTTAACATTATTAAAATAGATTTATGGACATTAACAAACTAAAACAAAAATAAAAAAGAAACAATTATCATGTCAAACAGTCATTTAAACAAATAGTTTTTAATAAATAGTTTATAAAAGTATAAAAGTACAACATATATAGTGTGTAATATAATATTATGGTTTTTTAATTTATTACTAATGAACCTAAATTTATGTGAAATATGTTTAGGAAACATACAAAGGAATTAAATGACAATGTATGGATTTCTCGTCTCACTTTTACTTCCATGAGATATATGCTACATTCATCACTATGTAAATTTGTGTGCTGTATATAATTCCAATTATATATTTGTAATAAAAAACAACTTTATCATCGTGATATTTAGTTTCTCGTATTATTTTATTAATTTCATTAGTCATACAATTCCGAAGTTACAATGTTGTAATGGTCTATTTTACATTCTCATTGATTATCTGTATTTATATGGTTAAATTTATATAAATCAATTCCCCCTAAATATCAATAAAGAAACCCTTGAACAACCTTATACATTATTTATTCATGAATTATAATATTAATATTATCATTTTCCATCTATTAGGTACATAATTATATTGATAAAATGTTTTTAAAAAAATATGACCATATTTCCATCTTCGTCTGAATGTACTTTTTCATCGAAAACCATAGTTTCTATAAAATTTTTCAAAAATGTTTTCAAAATTATATAAATGGATTATTAAATTATTTTTTCACATATATGGATTTTTACACAATTATTTTAAATGGAAATTTATGTTGTTTTCAGTAGAAGGCTCATTTATATTTTACTGAAAATGTAAAAGGAATCCTTGATTAAATTAGAATGGTTTAGGAGACGATAAAATATTGTTATATGAAGAAAGAATAAAGAGAGTAGAATTACAAGTGGGTTTACATAATTTAGAATGAAAAAAAACCAGATAAAACTAAATCAACCAAATGGTCACAAGATTCAGGATCACAAAATCCCATCTTGAACCACCTCAACTACTTTATTATGATATATAAATTTTTTATTCATTCATGTAATTCAATGTGTTTCCATTCCCTCATGTACAATGTTAATATTCATTTACTCCTTTATTCAATATGTTTTTAAATTATGGAAAAGATGATACATAACATAATTCCTTCTAATATTCTATTAACATTCACAATATATTCTCTTCTTAAAAAAGATCATATTTTTAGAGATTGATGTGTAATGTCAACAGTGATTTTTCAAAAAAACTGTTCCGATCATACACAATTAAATTAAAATTAATTTCCACATATACCTCTAATAAATATATTATATCCATTATAAGTTAATATATTCATTATCATAAACATAAATAATATTTATTATGATTATGTATAATGAATTCTTAACCTCCATTTCATCATATGGAAAAGAAACTATCACTCATTTATACAAGTAGACTACAACGTCCACGAAGCGATGTGTTTTGTTTTCATTATCATTTCATATTAATGATTATAATCATTTATTAGTTATTATCAATAAAATTTATTATGTAATAATGGTTCTATTAAAATTATTTGTTTTACAATAAAATTAGTTTAATCCATTGAAAAATGGAATTATCATTCGTGTGTACGTACATATTGACTTATCAGTGAAGTAATGTCATCCAATTTTCAAAAAAAAAATTATATAAATACATAAAAATTTTATATAATGAATAAATTAGATAATTATGAACATATTTATATTATATACATGATGTAACCATAACATATTTATAATGATCATAACTCATAAATAGAAAAATGAATAAAAAACCAAACATTTATCACCAAGAATAAAAAATTTAATAACAATTATTAGTGGAAGTGTGATGATATATATTGATATATCATATATGTGATGATATATATATATATGGATATTTTTAGGAAATATTTTTATAATGAATCTATAAATATTATACATTAATATTGAATATATACAATGAAATAAATGTTTTTTATTAATGTATTTGTATTTTAATCTCCTTTTAATCATGATTCATTCTTCTTGAATATAAATAGTGGTATATTATTTGATCCATATATGATTAAAAAAGATAACATTTCGTTTAAATGTTTTATTTCTCAAATGTAAATAACTTATTACCATTTTCATCCCATTGGTAATAAAAAATGGTCTAAAAATGTTCTTATGAACAATAGACTATAATTATATTATTTCAGTGGAATAAATATTTTATTACAAATCCTTGATTGGGAAAATATATTTAGGAATGTATTTAAATATTATTAAATTATTTTTTAAATGAAATCATTTTCATGGTTTAATTTTTAGAGAATTAATTTAAAATAATCATTTTGTATATTTCTGAACACAATATTATAAATGAATGTGTGGACTGAATCTCTAATTTAATTATTAAAAAATTAATAGAGTTTAACACCATTATGTATAATATATGAATTAAATATTACATTACAATTTTCCTTATTTTCATTATGATTAAATTATCTACATAATATAATGAGAAAAAATATTTTTAAATTAAGTGATGTCAAAATAAAATAGTGTATTCTCCAAAAAAAATATTCAAGTTTTAATTTATATGAATTCTGAATACATGATAAAATATTTTAATGTCACATGTTCTTATTGGAAATATTATCCAATGATTTCATCTTTATTCACTCTATTTAGGATTTATGGTTATGATGCTGATATTTTTATTATAATCATTTTGTTTCCATTGGTTTTATGATGTTCAAATTATGAATGTTCTTATGATATTATGGGGTTTTATGGTTTAAAGTTATGTGATATGTGGATCTTTTATATTAATCTAATTTATTGGGTAAATAATAATATTGTGTGACATAATTATGTAATTACAAAAACGTCCATGTTCACACCCATATTTATAAAAATTTGATTCATTTTCATATGTGTATGTGTGACCCAAGTTCCATGTATACAAGTTTATGTGTGGACCACTTTGTATATTGATAAGGTTATAAAATGACATGATGTCATGTATATAACATTATGAGTGAACTTGGTTCAATTTATACATGTTAAAATTTTAAATTAAAAATTATTTTCACATTAATATATTTATGATTAGATTTTAACTGTCAATATTGATTATGGATTATTCTGCAATTAGTAATGATTAATGATATTTAATTGATTTGGTATAACTTATTTATGTTATAATTACTTTCACATACCCTTATTGTCATGTATTATCATTGTTTATTATATTATACTCATACCATTATTAATTATATCTATTCACTCATTAATATGTTTTTGCATCACTGGGTTTTGATACAAGATTCAACGTATGATGTTCTTAAAAGGATTTTAATATGAATATAATTATAGGAGATGTTGAATATCCTTTTTGAAATACGATATTTTTAAATCTAGTACGAAAATATATAAAACCATTAAATTTCATGGATATGTTTAATTATTTTTTTAGTTTTTTTATATCTTTCTCAAATGATGAAACATTTACTTATGTTATGATCCAATAACATCAAGCCCATGAATGAAAAAAGGAAAACCACAATTTTTAATTAAGGGAAACAAAAAAAATGAAAAATGAAATCAAAAAACACAAACAAGACATCTAAAATTTAACTAGTAGCATTTGAAACAAGTAATATATTATATCACTTAATGAAAATAATATTTTTTATAATCGATTGTGTAATAAAATTAGGCATAGGTATGATTGATCCAAAAACCATGTTCAATAAAAACAAAAAAACCAAAAATAATTATATAGAGTTAAATGGTAACAGTAACGGAAACCCACAAAAAGGATATGAGGTGGGGAAGGAATGCATGTAGGATGAGAAATAAGGAATCTAAGTAGAGTGGAGGTGTGGTGGATGAGATTTTATAGCTAAAATGAACCTATTACCAATAATGAGAGAAAAATAGTAGGTATTAGACTTCCATTAGATAAACATTAATGAATATATACTATGAAATTAAATTATCAATCATGTTCAAAAATTTATGTTTTATAAAAATATTTTAATCAACCACTATAGAATATTCTGCATGTTCTCTATAATAGATCAATGTAAAACTAATAATGTATTTAAAATTTACTATAAATTCAACACTAACATCATAAATAAGTCAAAAAATTGATATCCATATTTAAAATGTCCCAAAACACACATAATACAATAGAAACCCAAAAATATGAAATGGAAATTTTAATGAAAAACAATTGTAAAAAATGAAATAAATACATTAAAAATAATTTTTATCATGATATGCTTTCAAGGAATTATTATATAATTATTTTTAATATTTTTTACTTTGTTTAATCATATCTAAATGAATGAGATCATGATAGAAATTGAAAAACCTCTCCCAATATCACTATTGTACACCATTAAACTCTAGGATCCTTAACTGAAAAATAACCAATATTTTTTTTGTATATACAGTTATAAAATACTAAGGTTATTTCTATATAGTGAAATGATATTGTGCATTGTTTCCAATAACAAAAAAAATCATTTTTTAGTGATTTGTCAATAGATCAATGGGTATAAATGTATTTATCTATAACTAAATGGTTGAAATCATACACCACTAATTCCACAATCTAACAAAATCAATTATCAAAATAATTTGTCACGGTATGATTATATATTATGAATATGGATTTGAAGATGAAAATAATATATATAATTGGACTGAAATATTAATTATTTCTATCATCTATAAAAAATAAGAAATTACAAATTCTCATACTGTAAAATAGAAAATGAAACCTTGAGATAATTTAATCATAAATGATAAAATATGATATTATTATTTCAATTTAGATAAATAAACTAGTGTTTTATCTATATAATTCAGTTACTAAGTAATGAAAAATGTATATTATATTAATAATAATGAAAATATAATTGAAAATTAACCTACTAATTGAGGATTCATTCCATTAACTCTGTAGTTATTGAACCATATTATAAATAATGCATCGGCCTTGGTTAATCTGTACTAATAAAAGATCTCTTTTTATATCTTATAGTAGTAAACATTTATTCTATGTGTTTTTCGAATATTGGCATTCCATCATTACTTATTAACAAACAATATTGAATCCACTTTATCACTTCAATGGATTAAATTATATTCCTTTAGGCATTCTTGGATATCCTAAATAATCATTTCTGAGGAAAAGTGAATAATAATGTTCTAAAAAACACTAATTAGTTACCAAGCTTTATAATTTTATGAAACCAAATAACATTCCATGATATTTTCAATATCTTTTGTACCATTAATTATTCAATATCTATGTCATAGGATTACTTATAGAATATTTTCATCACATATTTGTTATATTCTTAATGTTTGTAATATATATGTATTTTTGAAAAATAAAATAATATTTTATTCAATGAAATGTTCCAGATAAATTCATCCCAATGAAAATAATTTTTTATATCTTTATGTCAAGAATATGTAAAATTTATTTATAATAATAAATTTACATGGAATAATTTTTTTTTATAGTCATCAGATGTTGAAACAAACATTTAATTTATAGAAGTGATCAATTAATGAGTTGTTATAACCTAAATGGAGTTTTTTGAGACCAATTGAATAGGGTGAATTATCTATAATTTTGATTTTTTAATGTATTCATGTGAATTAGGATGGATCAATCTTCATTCGAATGCATGGATTGTTCCTCCTGGTTTTCAAAAATTTTAAGTGTTTCTCATATCTCATCCATCATAGAGTATTCGGAGCAGTGCCCTCCAGCTATCATAGCTTCACTTCACTATTCATCGGGGTTCACTCCTATGAGTTTTTCAGATCCCCTAGGTTCATTACAATATCCTCATCTATTTAGTGGGGGGTGGCCAAAGGTCCTTCCCTGACGGATATTTTCCTTCACCTGTCCACTCTGCCTATCGTTGATCTTACTGTCCTCCAATAAATATAGTTTAATGTAGTTCGTTCTAGTGTTGAAGATGGCTCCCAAAATGTTGTAATTCTTGGATAATTCTTTCTATGTAGTAGTGTATCTCCATCAATAGAAATATAATGTTATCACAAGCTTGTGTTCTTTGCTCCACTAGCTCTAATTCGTCTTCTTCTATAATTTCATAGGCCAATCCCTCTATCCCACTATTTTAATGTCCACCTTGCTCATCTGGAATTCATGTGGCCAATTATCATGGGATAAAATAGAATTCTTTGGCCATAAAATGCATAATAGAAACTCTTTTTTATATATATCATTTAACTGAAATAGTAGCTGTCTAAAATTGATATCTTTTCATGAATTCTCCAATTTCATCTATTTTTTATGTTTTTTCTTCTTAACCTTCATATATATATTTTCATGAAATAGAACGTTTTTTTAGTTCTTTTGGGAGCCTCAACCTAGTTTATTAATATTGATGTTACCTTGAATATCCAATGATTTCATATTGATTTTCTTTATACATTTTACAAATAAATTGTAAAGGCCTAGGTTAATTTTTTTAAAAATTATTCCACAAAGGTGACATCGACGATGATTCCATTGGGTTTATGGGAATATGTGGCATTGGTGAATCAAACATCCCGCCCGCACTGCCTTTGTGCCGTATCGATGATATAAAAATTGTGGTGGGGGTTCATCTTTATCCTTATCACACTATAATATAGTAGCCCCATATTCTCCTCACTTCATTTTCCCCCTTCTCTCATAAATTCACTATTTCTCTCTCTAAAAAAATTTATTTTCCATGCAGTGTAGTCGGTGGTCAAAAAGAAGGTGGGATTCTGTGAATCATCATTTTGTGGAATATTTTTTTTTAATTTAATGTTTTTATTTGTTTAATGGATTTATTTTTAGTTTTAAAGATTTATTTTATAAGTAAATTAGTGAGTTCAAAATATTTTGTTTATTAGGTTGTGTAATTAGTAATATATAGTGTGGAATAATTATTATTATTGGTCTAGATTAATTATAGATTATGGTTTAAGTCAAAATAATTTATATATTATGTTTAGATTATCTTATGATTAAGTATTGGGAAAATTTGGTTGCATAAAGATTTTTTGGTAATCTAAGCAATCAAATCCTTGACCGGATACAAACAAGTGGATGTGGATCTAGCACAGGTGTACGTGGGATTGAAAACGCTGAAAATGAGTTTTGGGATTGACCCGAGGTATCATGGTAAATGGAAAATGGCCTTGATACACTCCTATTTCGACACTACCAGGTTATATGCATAAGACGATTCATATTATCATTATAAACTACTAAAATATTTAAGAAAAGAAAAATAAAATTTGTATATTTATCAATTATAAAATGATAATTATGATGTTATAGAATGAATTAAGGACAAAATAATTAACAAATTTATGTTTTTTATTCATAATTAAATATGTTATGTGTTAACCAGTTCAATTAGTTATATATAGTTTAGGATTACTTATAATTATTAGTTATGATTAATTATAAGTATTAATGATAATATAGGATTAAAATGAATATATATGATTAGTTAATTGTAATTAAATAATGAATATAATATGATTAATTATTAATTCAATGTAATTAAAGAATAACTTATTAATGATTAAATAGGGATTAATCAATGATTTATTGGTTAAAATTTGTACTAGGATAATTAGACAAAGATGTAGAGTTACAGGAGTGATTGAAAACATTATTCCGCAATAAATTGATCATATTATAAATAATCCATAAGAGGACAACCTAGATGATCTCTTAGGTATACATGTCAATCCGAATTCCAATGAGGAGTTTTTTAATGATAGATCATATGGTGAAAACAGTACAGATGAGGAGGGTCCAACAAAAGTTAGGGTGGAGGTTTCGATAAATGAATTATTTTTCACATCAACCTTGATCAACTATAATCCATTCCACACTCCGTGCAAATTGGTCAGAATCAATGGAACATGTTCCTGAATCCGACAATAATATTCTTATAGCGGAAACAAAGTTCAACGGAGTTGTACCAAATAGGTTTGTTGAGTTCGACAAAACATTATGTGTTGGAAGGAATTTTCTAATTAAAGAAGGTTTAAAAGCACACTATAGAGATTTCACATTGATATGCACTATAACTATATAGTTCCTGAATTTTGACATTGTAAATATTTCATAATGTGTGAGATGTATGGGAATTATTGTAGATTTATCTTGAGGGCGATTTCAGACATTGCATTTGGATGTTGGGGAATCTCAAGGATTGATGCAGCTCTTAATTGCATTCATCCAAGCCTCTCACAAGAGAATTCGTCATTGGTTGTAGAATTTGTTTCATCTATAGTTGTTGAGATGATTAGACCATGTCAAGATGTTGTGATAGCCCTTGTTCAAGAGAGGATACAACCTACATTTTGTTATATGCTTTCATATAATAAGGCATGGATGGAAAAAACAGAAGGCAATTGTGAATATCTATGGTTATTGGGAAGACTCATATTGGGTTTTCCTAAAAAATTTACCCATATTGAGGAATAAAAACCATGTTTTTATTCATCTTGATATATACGAATAGGTGTCACATGATCAAAAGACAAATGAATATCAATCATTACACTTGAAAATTATCAATAACATGTTCATTACATTAGTGTCCTGGATTCTTCTATGATATATTCCCTTAAAGCATGTGTCAATGTTTTTACATCCACAATTATCATATGTGGGGCAATTCCTAAATGGGTTTTTACCATTATCTATATTTTTCTCTTTTTCATCGTTTTATCTTTATTTCATTCAAAACCTAAATACATAGAGAATTAAATTTCTTTTGGTAATAATAACATGATAATATAATGTGAACAAAAAAGTCATTCCTTGCATTCTACAAGACATAAAATTATATTGACCATAATGTTATATTTGTATTTTACAAATACAACTCAATTCATTTGTTTACATGCAGATTGATGATAGCATACTACTCACTCAGAAGTGTACCCACATTTCCTAGGTCGTGTTAGAGGGTGTTATAGATCGATCAATTAGGGTGTGTCAAGCACACCGTTTTCATAGCAAGGATCCTCCACATTCCATTAGACCATACATGCGTCGTTCTAGCTTCTATGGCCTTGTTGTACCAGATTTCACATTTTTTGATCATCACTTACTTGATTCCCTCTTTATGTGGTAGAGACCAGAGATACAGACATTTCACCTGCCTGATGTAGAGATGATCATCACCATTAAGGATGTGGTAGTGCTTCTCAGTCTTCCTATCAAGGAGAGAACCATTATTAGACTGACTCATGCAGCTTTGCTAGAGCTTGATTTCCCATTGTTAGGCATTGACATTTTTTTGACCATAGGGATACAAATGGATTGTCCATATCTATGCCTTGGTTGGAGACTAATATTCCACGTTTACCTAATGATGATGATGAGAATACTATCAAGAGTTATTCCCATTAATATATATTTAGGATCATTGGCATGACCACCAGTGATGACCTCTCTGGGATTCATGTAAACATGATGTATATACCCCTACTAGAGGACTTTTATTAGGCTGGGATGTACAGCTAGGGATCATCACGCTTTGCATACATGTACAAATAATTATGCATGATATCCTATAGGGACCACAAAGGTCTCATGGGATGCCTCATATTTATTCAAATGCGGGCATGGGAACACATCCCCACATTCCACACCGAGCATGCGGGCCCTCCAGTCGAGACGGAGGTGCTGTATGGCGCTCTTCATGGACATAGGTATGATAATCCATTTCTATTGGTTTTTAATGCTACTAGTAGTTATTGACATTAATTTCTCATTATTTGTCTCTATCGATTATGTATTTTAAAGAGGTGTCAGCGACATAATTTTTATGCTTCTATAAGACACCATTTGGGCATATATATTCTCAAGTCGTACTCTCTCTTACCTGAATATTTATTTATTTTAAATATATCACTATCTATCAATTTGAATAATAACATAACATTTGGTTTTTATTTAAGATGTTTTTTTGACAAAGTCACATATCAGTTTAGATTTCATTACTTCTATACTAGATTATTATGGACTAGTTGCGTATATAT
This sequence comes from Viscum album, assembly GCA_963277665.1. Taxonomy (NCBI): domain Eukaryota; kingdom Viridiplantae; phylum Streptophyta; class Magnoliopsida; order Santalales; family Viscaceae; genus Viscum; species Viscum album. The sequence goes on along the minus strand of OY728151.1, from coordinate 11,266,785 downwards.
GAAACTTTCCGGCATGAGGATGCTATGGCTGTTATTCACCTCATTAACATCCATATTATAGAGTGGCGGCAGACTGATAGAGTCATGCACCAGTTTTTCAGTGTTCAATGGATTCTATTCGCATGAAGACCGACAAGGGAGGTTCAGCATATGAAGCTGATGGGGAGGTAGAATGTTGACTATCCCTGATTACATGAAAACATTATCGAATGCATTCACAGACATGAAAAGATTCATATTCAGGGTGTACCTAAGAATCAATTATTTCATTTGGATAAGGTTGAGTATGAGCCATGGTATAGACTAAAGATTATACGTTATATTACCTGAAACACTAGGGATATGTGGAGGATGGTAAGAAAATAAATATCTTGTAGTTTGTTTATTGAACTATTTTTTATTTCAATGTGAATATCATTATAGGGAAACCACATAGAACATCTTGTTCGAATGAGTGATGAAGAGGAGGATGGGGTCTTTAGTTGGAGATTCATCCATGCTGTCACATTTTAAGTGAGGGAATTTTTTCATGCAATTTTTGAGAGCATCGTCGAGTGTATGGCCTGGAGAGAGGAGGTTCATGCCCTAGAGGAATATATTGCAGCTGTTACTGGTGTTGAGGAGCCATGACCATGCTTACGAAGATAGTTTCATGCTGCACATGAGGTCACACCTGTTCCATAGGAAGAGGTCATCCCTCAAGTAGTCCATGATCAACCAATTCAAGATATGCCTAAGGTGTCATGGGCTCCTTATTTCCTGACAGGATAGTGGTAGTTCTTTCTATCATGTTGTCTCGATCCATCACAGCTATGGGGTCATGATCCATCATAGTCTTGAGGTATAGCTCCATCGTAGTCTTGGGGTATAGATCCATTGTAGGATTGGTTCCCCACTACTATGATGGAAGGTCCTACTACCACCCTACTGAGAGAAGTCTCCTTATGGCAGTACAAGATGTAGTTGACAACTTCAACATCTGAAACATAAATATTGGATACAATAGTCAATGTTCCAGTGTCAGAGGATCAACACTCATAATGTCATAAGACTCCACTGTGCACTCGACATGGACGTCTTATTCATAGACCACCATGTGGTACAGAATCTCCACACCATAGATATAAAAATTGAGTGTACTTGATCAATTACATGTTTTTGTCTACTAAAATGAAAATATTATTATTAATACTATCCCTTCTTATATGTTTATCCTATATTTCAATTTTCATTTATATTTTAGGAATGGATTATATTTACGACCTTTCAATGTTGAATTCTTGAAACATATAAACAATTATTAAATGTCAGGTAAATAACATTAAAAAAAATAAAAAATATAAAGTATAAAAACAATGTAAATAAAATTTTAAATATATCCTAATAGTCCAAATAGTGTGTGAAAATAATTTCTTTTATAAAAAAATTAGAGAAATGATAATCGAAGGAATATAAAAAATGTAACTCAGTAGTGTGAGAGAAATGAATAAATGTCGAGGAGGATCCTATGACACCTACATGACTTTGAATTCCTATAAAATATAAACTATAAGACCCATATAAATAAAAATTAAAAAATAAACTACTTATTATATGTCTAACAAATGTATAGAATTTTATTTTTATCAGTCTTATAGTTTATATTATATAACCTAGGAACGACATGTATTTATAACATTTTTATGTTTCAGGTAGGTGGATTAGAAAGCTTATAAATTATTTTTCGTCAACATTTTTTAAGAAATTGATATTTTTTCGACTACTTGTTATATTTTTAATCAATTTTTAAAATTTCATTCATATCGGTATTATATATTATATAATATATCCTATAAATATAATGTACTTGAAACATTTTTATGATTCATGTTGGTAGATTATAATGATTCAAAATTATTTTTTGTGAAAATATATTAAGAAACTATTTTAATTTTGGACTATTTTTTTATGTTTATCCAATTTTTAAAATTTCATCCATATCAGCTTTGCAGCTTATATTCTATTGGATAGAAAATCATGAACTTGAAACATTTTTATTATTCAAGTCAGTGGAATAGAAAGAATATAAATTATTTTTCATCCACAATTGTTATGAAATTGTTTTTTATTTTTTATACCTGTTATATGTTTAGTTAATGGTTAAAATTTCATTTAAATAATTATTTTAGTTTATATTATATAGGCTGAAAAGTCATGTACATGGAACATTTTTTTGTTTCCCGTAGGTGGGTTAGAAAGCTTATAAATTATTTTTTGTTAGTAATTTTTAAGAAATTATTTTTATTTTTGACTACATAAATATATTTAATCAATGATTAATATTTCATTCATATATATCTCATATTTTAAATTTTATTGTTTAGAAAAGTCCCATAATTAGATAAAAAGATAAATTATGTGGAATCATTAAGTTATATATATATAACCATAACAACATTATAACAAAACAATTATATTTTAAATATTCTAAAAACATAAATAAAATAGAAAAAATAATAAATTCTTTTAGGGAAAAGAAGGCATCTCTGATACCATCTTTATGTTGAATGGTTTTTTTAATAAAAGTACACATGATGTTAGAATGTTTTTTCCAGAAAGCATAAAAAAATCTTTCATCATAGTATAATTTGTTCTATGTGTGTTCTTTAAGAAAGGGATGCATGGAGGGAATATTTATCCCCCTTAGATCTAGTTGATCTCTATTGGATCATAGGATATGATTTTAATGTTTCTTTGGAAGAGGGTAAAAAGGGTGGAGAGTGATTACAAAGAAGGCATGTTAGCACATTAGATACATTTTATTTCACAATGGACTTCTTGACCATGGACACATTGGAGGTCATTTTACATGATGTAGCAATTATAAATGAAGAGAGTGATCTTTGAGTTGGCTCAACAGGTGCATTGTTAACATTCATGGTATCTCAACCTTCATTGATGCTAATGTTTCTCATATTGTTCATTCCCTTTATGATCACCAGAACTTTGAGTAGATATTTTTTCCAAAATTGACAATGGTTTTGGATTCTTCTATCCTTATGGATGGTCTTCCCTTCCTAGGTATCATCAGGATGTGGATGCTTCTTGGGTCAAACCAACCATCGACATCTTATGGGATGATCTTCAAAACAGGTTGCAATGTATTAAATGTGATCTTAAGGATTGGTTTCTAAATCAGCCTTCTAAATATCATGATCTAGGTATTTTTATGGGGGAAGTAAAAAAGACGGAGAGAAAACGTGATGATGTCATGGAGGAGATTTTTTTTCCAAAATCTAACTCGAAAAATGAATTATTTGGCCTTGAAACTATTGGATCAGAAGCACATGTTGTGTGTGTATTCCAAAAAAAAAAGATAAATAAAGGAAACAATAATACTTACCACTTCCAAACATTCATCATGGATAAGTGGAATATTTCCAAATCATATATCCATATGTAAGATGGATCATACTAAAACAACTCAGTCATTGTGGGAAGAATGGAATAATTTCACTAAATAATCATTGTAAATGTACAACCCTCTCATGAATGATATTTAACCTGGAGGCCATGCCAATATTTGGGATCCCATTCCAAGATTTTTGGATGATTGTACTTACTCACTGATGGATGATATAATGGATGATAATGCGACTCATTTTGTGATTCTCTCCCTAAACTAGAATAGCGTTGTTGGGATTGAGGGTCTGCCTAGTTTTATTTTTGTTGTGTATTGTCACTAGGCGAAAGATATTGTAGTTTAGGGAATACATGATTACCTCACGCTATAGAATCTATCTCCGGCTTCTTGAGCCACATCATTAATTGTTATTCCCAATTTCAATAACTTGTCCTCCCTAAAATAGTATATAATGATTATTCTATGTAATTTTCCCATTAAAATTATGTTAATGGTTATCAATTGAATTATCTCTCATCATTGTCAAAATAGGATTGCAGAAGAACATCATAGATTTTGGAATGGTGGGTCTATCTCATCGTCTATATTCGTGTACTGAGACATGATTAACAATATCAATCATAAAACATAGGGGTATAACTTAGCCATCAAGATAGATGTAGACAAATCATACAATAAGGTGGAGTGGTGATTTTCCCTTAAAGTTATTACTTTCATGGGGTTCTTATATGTGTTCATCAATATTATTTTCTGATACATTAGTTCTCTTAAGATGTCCAATATTTAAATGGGGAAGATGTGAGGTTTCTTAAAATTAGTAAAGGGCATTAGGAAAGGTGATATTTTTTCCCTAGAATTTTTATCATGGTTAAAAATGAATTCATCCTCCTTTTTTAAGGGTAAAAATATTTGGTAGTATTATTCCTTTTTTGTTGTAGAGGGAAGTTGATTGGTTTATCTTACCTAATATTCACTGATGAGATGATCATTTTATTAATTGCATGAAATTCTCTCTATGCGGTTTTAAAAAAATTAATGGCCTTTACTATAGGTGGTGAATAAATTTGCTGAAAAATGATAATTGTAGTGTATTTATATTGGACAGGTGCTCGATGAGGACTGCCAAAACCATGAAGTATAAACATGACATCAATATATAGTGTTTACTTGTTTATTACATTGGGGAACCAATTTATTTTATTATAATCAATGTCCGTCATTTTAATAATATGGTTGAAAAAATGACTGGTTTGATTTTGAATAGGAATAACCATTTCCTATAATTTGGTGGAAGAATAATCATTTTCAATAGTATTTTATATTCTATGCCAATGCATATTATTTTCTCCATAAATGATCATCTCTCTATTATATCTCGATTTCATAAAATCTTGAAAAAATGTATTTGGGATGCTCATGGATATGAATAACAACATAATGATACCTAGGATAGTATGTACAAGCATATATGTCTTGGGGAATCTCGATTAGAAACATCGTGAATGTTATTCATGGAATGAGAGTAAATATTTCCTTGGTAGTTATAGAAGCATGATATTTATGGGTGATTTTTTATAGAGAACAGTAGTGATATTGAGAGTTCTACAACTAGAAGAACATCACACATATGGTGATTGATTCATCATATTTTCTATTTGCATGATAATCACTTCTACTGGATTGTGGTCTTGGGTGAGAAAATATTTTTGAAACACAATTGGACATACTGAAAACGCCTCTTCCAATGGTGAACCACCCCAAACATCTCCCTAAGTCAAATTATTATCCACCGTACATTTACCCAGGTAGTTTGTGATATTAACTAAAGAAGACAATTCAACATTAATGAGCATTCAGAGGCCCCAAATACCCGTTTCTTCACTGATTCATGATATGAATCTTTCTCTATGATGTATTTCTACAGATTGGTGGCATCACCAATAGTTATTGATATTTGGGGAGAGGTGACGTGGTGAAAAACAATTCCAATGAAATATGTTTTACCAGAGTGGAATTTTTGGAATAATTCTATTTCCAAAAATGATAGAATTTATCGATTGGGTATCCAATTGGATTCACAGTGATATTTTTGTTCCAATCATAAGGATGAAACCCTTGAATATTTTTTCTTCAAGGGAAAATGTTTGAGGTCTGTACGAAGTGTGTTTGGAAGCTTCACTGGTATCGCCTCTCTAGTCATTTGAGCCTTGTATTTTATTAATATTTGGATCTAAGGGGCGGAGAAAAAACACAGGTAAAGTAAATTTAGGGCATGAATCCAAGATGGAGGGTGTTGGTATATCGCAAAAGATATAAATACAGCTTGGTTTGAGGGCCTTTCCAGCTCTTTTATGGCCATCACTGTTAGGATTTGAACCTTATTTATTGTTTAAGGTCAAATATTCATGTATTGGGAGCATGCTCCATCCCTGAAAAAATTTATGGGTTCTAGTTCATCTACAATACCATAATCTAGACCCCCTTTGGAGAAATGGGTTATGTGGAATCCTCACATTTATGGGTTGAAATTCAAAACGGATGGGTCATGTATCTCTCGCAGAATGGAAAGTGGGGTGGGAGGGATAGTTCGAGATAATAGACGATCCACTATCTTTATGTTCTAGTCCCACGTCGTGGATTGAATTTCTCTACTGGAAGAAGAAAATTCTTTACCACCCGACCTTGAATTTTTTATGTGGAGAAACATACCCCAAGATGTATTATAAAAGGATTCTAAAGTGCTTTTCAAGTCTCTTCATGGCCACACATATACCCCATGGTCAATAATCTTACAAGTTAGAAGGATCACAAATCTGATGCATGAAATAATGGAGGTTAACCACAATTGAAGATTTGAAAATAGGGCTATTGACAATGGTGTATCCAAAGTTCTATTAAAAAATGGCCTTCCTTGTTTTCATAACATAGGGTCATTTTTATGGTTGTGTAATAACTTTTATAGGGGATGAACTATGTTTTCTCTTCTATAGACCCATGCAGCCACATTTGAATATTATTCCCAATCTTTTAATGAAACCCCATATCTTCGATAATAAATTTTTTTTGGATGTTTTATTCTTTATTAATAGAATATGAAAATTAGGGGGATATTTGGATATGGGTTTTATGATGGATTTTATTTTAGATACATAGATAATGGTAAAACACACAAAAATAAATTATATCCTATTAGTCAAAGGCTTTATAGAGGTCTATTGGTGTTTTCAAAATGTATATTGGAGTTTAAATGATGTTTATAAATTTTATGTCATATGAAAACCATGATGAAATGGTTAGGAAAGTCAAAATACAATAGAAAAACCCGAATATGTAAGGTTAATAAATGTATTCACTATGACTTGTAAGGGTAATCTATGATATTTAAGGGAAACTCTATCATGTTAGAGTACATATAAGAATCTCAAGAACTAGTATTTTATTGTTTAGAATAGTTTTTTGTATTGCAGATTAGATCATCCATCAACATTTATCATCATGTATTGATGAACTCTATGTTTTATTAATTTAGATACATATAAATAGTAAACAATCATTATCCTATTCTGATAGATTCTATATTAGTATAGTTTAATTTATGTATTATAGGAATGTATTTTTATCTTTATAAATGTGAATCTGTATGATAATAATAAATTCCTCGAATGATTTCAATATTAGGAGAATATATTACGGTGGAATGTTTTATTATCCACGAATTAAAATGTTCACATTATGATTCAAGAATAGGATATATTGTTATAAATTGTACAATCACTAAAAGTAATTGTGGATATGATTTTTAATACTGAGGTTTCATTATTTCACTATTTTGGAGGCTCTAATGAGTAATTAAATTATGGATATTATTATTCTACAATGCAGGGTGTAATTTAAAAAGGACTATAGCTGGCACTTTGAATTTAGATAAAATCACATCATTTTTGGAAGACCAAACTATAGTATTGGATGATGTGGGACTTATGTGATAAAAGATCAATGTAATGAGATTTTATGATAATTTATATCCACAATATCGAAGGTGGAATGATAAATTTTATCAGAAATTTTTCTCCAAACCAAACAAGCGACATAATGTTAAATAGAACATATTGATAACATGTCAATATATGTGGGAAATCCATAATTTTTTCTAAAGTAAAAAAATCATCATTTTTATCATCTGATGTTTTACCTCTCACTATAATTTTTTTAATGATCCAAAACACACAACTTTTGTTTCTAGAATATTTAATTTGATTGATATTTGTTATTAAATTTTAGAAATTATTCAATGATGTTTTCATACTATATGGAGGGATATATTGGATCATGGAATACTTTTTTAGTGATCTAACTATGGGTAATAAAATCAACATGGATGACCACACAGGTTGGATGGTGGGATTTTGATAGAACACCAGTTCTGTCAAAGATTCCCAAGTGATTATGTGTGATCTGAGAAGAATGCGGGTTTGGTAAATGTACTAACATGTACCTGGTTACACTATTTGACTATCTAGTGGTTTGTAGATATAACAAACATTCACCTTCTATGGTGGACCTGACATGCTTGATTAGACTTCAAAAGGATCTATGTTGCCCTCATAGGTTCAAACCTGATTATAAAGGATCTTGAGGAAACATATACACCTAAAGGTATTTTTGATGGTATCAGTTACAATGAATATAATTTTATATCTCCATTGTGTCTTTTATTCCATTTTTATCATTACCTCATATATTTTCTCACATCCAACCACTTGTTTCATTAATACCTTCTTATGGGATGATTGTGAGTGTGCATCAATGGGCCTGTAAAAGTAAACCTATTATTTCTTGTTTTTAGGTAATTATTATGTATTACTATGTGGGGTTTGTTAATAGTACAACTACATGTCTAAGGATTGGGTTTCTAGAAAAAAACTCTTGAAACAATAGTGTTGTGAACATTTTCTAGTTATAAGAACTAAAAATAAATGTTCTTATTTCATATAAATTTATTTTCCTTGAACCACCAAATTTTATACAAAAAATATATGAGAATTTTAATCATTTAAATAATATACCATGTTCTATATCTTCTATAAAAAGCTACACCTAACATAAAAAATTTCAACATATCAATAATACATTATTAATAATGAAATAAATTCCATAACTGTAAAAAATTAATATTAATTACCTAAAATACCCATGTAATGAAATTATATATCAATATACTTCATTAATTACATTTTGAAGATTTATATTACTTATGTGATTATTAGTTCATTTTACCATCCAAGGGAAAGCAACATAATTTCTAACCAATTTTTTTTCATTCATGATATTGATTTATTTAATATGAAAATTTCTATACTATATAATCTATAATGGAAACAATTATTATAAATTTTTAATTTTTTAGGTATAAATTATCTTAGTATTAATTTTTCATAATTTTCTAAGTAGTTTTATTTCATAGTGAAATAGAAAATATAATAATTTCTCCCAAAAACAATCTATTATTTAAATGAATTTAGAATGTAAAATATGATAAATGGTTATTTTTGAAATTTAAATTCTATCTTTTTATTAGAAAGAAATCAAATTATGCTGTTTGGATGTCTTTTTAACATTAATTTTGAATAAAATCATTTTTATACATAAAAATCATTTTTTCTAAAAACGAATTTGTATTCACATTTTTTGCCTTAAGTTTCAATTTTACTTTACCACATCTAGTAATTTAATTTTTAAAAATTAAATTTATATTCAGAAAAAATAGGAAAATATTATTTTAATAGTGAAATATTATTTTGATCATTACAAATAGTAACCAATAAATTTTTCATATAATGTTAATGGTAAAATCAATTAATCAGTTTTAAAATGATGTGTCCAGGATTTATATTAACATAAAAACATGCCTCTATTTCATTTAAGAGAACATATTTTAAAGTGGACAATAAAAATTCAAATATATGGCATTTTTTTAGTTTATCTTGATAATGTCATTTATTTTATTTAATGAAATAAAAATTAAAATGTGTCACTCTTGAGACATTAATATAACTAAACATTATTAAAAAAATAAAATAGAGATAATTTTAGTTATAAATGTTTCATTTTATAATTTTTAATTTTATTATCATAAAAATTTATTTTAATTTTTCATGATGAATTGATTACATTAAATGCTTACGCATCACAGGCATAGACATTTTTCATGGAGATGAAATATAATGTAAATGATTTTAAAAATCATAAGTGTATTTTTTGTGTGTTAATAATAGTATCCCATGAATATTTTATATAAATATCACATATTAGATATTTATAAAAAAAATTCAAATTAAATTATTATCGTGATTATATTAAAATCAATTGGATTGAAATATTTGAAAATGAGAATAATTATATATTTTAATGAATAATATTTCTTTAATTGATATATAAATCATTAAAATATGACATCCATGTGAATTACATAAGGATTATCATATACTCCATTATTTATTTATGGGTCATTTGTTTAATTTATAGTAACTTACATTACCAATAATGTGTATAAATCTGTTATATTATTATAATTTTTAAAAGTGTTATCGGGGTTAAAATCAAGAAAATATTGTCAGACCATATTCTAAACTTATAAAAAATTTATTGAATGACATAATTCAGTCCCATAATAATCTTATATTATTATTATATCAATTTTAATCCACATTAACATTAATGATAATTTATTTTAATTTAATACATTAGTATATTACTATAATTACCCTACCCCCACTTATAAAATGTAACCTCAAACACTCTCTTCTTAACACAATTTATGTTATTTATATTTTCCTTTATCTAACCAAATATATTCATAATATAAATCCTAATATTCTATAGGTATTACTTTTTATGGAATACCAACCGTATTATGATTATGGTTTGAAATAATGGAGGTTTTCAGAGTAAGAGGTGTAGTTTTTTCCCATATATTATCGGTTCATTTCTCTTAGTACATAAGTGAAATAATATTCAATATTTCCAAAATATTAAAATCTATATATTAAAAAAACTAATATTCTATTATTTTAACCTTATTAATTATACATATCCTTCAACCAACAAATTTGAAACAAGACCTTCATTTGTGTGTATAGAGGATTATTGCCTCACGAACCTAAGTAATTTGGTTTCCATCACCGCCTCTAAAATATTGTTATAATGATGAATTAATTTTATATATGTCATATTAATGGAGTATTTATCATTCCCAACATATTATAAAATATTTATTATATTAACTTATCATACGTTAAAAAATGATAGCATCGTTCGTGTGTACGTGTGGATTACCACCTCCATGATGTGATGGGATTTCATTTCATAAAAAATGCAGAGATTTTATTTATAAATTTATTCAAATAAATAATATAATGTTTTTATATAATAGTAATTATTTACGGATAATAAAATTCTTAACTTATTTCCATCATGTTTCTTGAAAAATAGAAACGTTATTCATGTATATGTACGACCTACTGTCTCTATGATTGTAACATATTACATTTTTTGTAACAAAAATTCATGATTTATATTAAAATTATAACTTATGTGTAAAAATTATAATTATATCCTACTTATTATTATGTAGGTGATGAAATAATTACCTATTTTACAAAACTAAAATTACTCAATTCATTTTTAACTAGTGAGTAAAATATCATAAAAACAACAAACATGAACAAAATTGATTGGGTATTTAAATCTGAAATGATAATAAAATAATTAAACAATAAAAATGTAATATTTTTATATGAGATTAATTAATTATAATAAAGGTTTTACTCCAGAAGATAAATAAGGAATGTGAGGGTTCAGACATGAGGTAAAATACACATTACAACAAAAACCCAACTTTTATTTTAATAATTATTAATTTGTGAATATTTTTCATAAATTTAAAATTCATAAAAAATTTTGTTGAGTTATTTATATGTAAATTAATTAATTTTAAACATAAAATTTTACATTCATATTAAGGTTTTTAGGAATAATTATTTTACCTAACATTTCAACATTCTCTAAAAAGGTTATATGTAATTTTTTATTTTAACGTATAAAACATCAATGGATTTTTCAAAAATCATAATAATTATTTTATTTTTTACATACATTGAATTATTTTATTTTTAATATAAAATTCATTATTCCCAAAATTCACAGGTTTTTGGTTTTCAAATGAGTTATTAAAAGGAAATGCTATTTCGATAATCAGAAGTGTTTTTTATGTGGGTTCAAAAGTGTTATGAACGTTATTTATGATGAAATGGAGCTGGAATAAAATTATTTATTCATTATAGAGTCCTTGTAAATTAATTCTGATGATTAGTGAGGCCAATATATCTTATTGTCATGGGTAGGATTGAAATTGTTCATAATGATGGGAAACCCTGAAATAGCTTATAATCAATTGGATATATATTATGTTCTCTAATGTTATATAATAGATGTTGATTATATTTGACATTAAAATCGTAAGGGATATTATAAGGGATATATGAATATTGTTTCGCAAGGCACCTATTATATTTTTCTATAACAAATAAATTGTTTTTAGGTAAATATTTTTATTTTAAAAGATCGATATTGATCATTTGATGAAATGAATGATTTCAGTTAGGTTAAAAGTAATTTCAAAAAAATCATTTGTGCTAATGTTTTCTAATAATCCACCAAGATTGTTGATTTGTTTATAATGAATTTTATAAAAGAATTATAGTAACTATTATTTTCATGTGTGCATAAATGATCATTATAGAAAAAATATAATAAATATAACTTGTTTTATGATCTTGATGATTTATAATAGAAGAGCAATTTTATTTAATAATTTTTTATATGTCCATCACTATGATTTAATTTTCTCATCCCATTATTTCAAATGTTATCCATCAGTTTAAAGGATTAGTATGAACACATAAGAAGTCATGGTAAAAATAATAATGATTTTTAATGAAAATTGAAAAAATTATTTTAAAAGTATTGTATTTTGAAAAATTATAATTATAAGGGGTTGATTCAAAATATAAATATATGGGCTTATAATATAATATTTATGTAATATTTTTCTAAATCTCTAAAACAAAAATAAACTCAAAACAACTATTTTGTATTCTTTTCTAATGATTTAATTTTTGGACTATTTAATATTGGGTCCTTGTTATTTTTATAATTTTTAAGGTTTATATAATTTTAGAGGTCATGATAATGGAATTCAATACCCATAAAAGATTACAATTTATGGCTATCATGATATATATTTTTAATATTACCATGTTAAATCATCAAAATTATAATTGTTCAGAATGGATCACCATAGTGGAAATAGGAATGATATAGTAGAAAGGAAACAAGATTATAATACCCCTACATCAGTAACTGATAATGGCTGGAATCTAAATATAGACGAATTTTTCAATGATTTACCATTTTAAATAGTAATTTAATAGTGGTGTTATTCATATATGTGGGGAATAAAATTCATCATAGAGTGACATGTTTATAGTGCTGAATTTCATGAAACAACAAACTCCAACCTTTAGTAGATTATCAAAACATCTAAAAGGTGATAGATGTATTCAATCTTGGTAAGGATTATTTTCTAGGGGTACTATAGTAGCATTGTAGCATGAGGTACTATAGATGTAATGTAGCAGCGGTTCCACTGTAGCGGCGGATGCACTATAGCCGGGATTGTAGTGGTGGCGGTACTGAAGCATGTACTATAGCAGCCTGGGTACTATAGCAGTACTATTCACCAAGGGACCTTTGGGCCAAAATGGGCTTTCAAGCATTGTATTCATGGAATCTAGACTTGGACCTTTGTTATATGTAATTGGTCTCCTTCTACCCAGTCATGAGATGTCATTGCTTTAAATAATTAAAATGAGCATTTGGCCCCATCCTTTAAAAATGGATTTATTAAATCCTGATAATTCATATTTGATGTCAATGATTGTTCATTAATCTAAAATATATTTCTTTATTTAAACATTAGAAAGTGAATTTGACTATTCATTTTTAATGGTTATGACTATCATAGAAAAAAATACAAAAAAAAATTAAGTGGGTGAAATTAAAAATATATTCCTTGATAAATATTTTCCTAAGGTTTCATGATTTTGGGTAGAAAACATATTTATTTTAAATGAGATATAATAAAAATATTCAGTGTCTATGCATGAATAAAACATTAAATGAATGGAAAGTTATGTGAAAAAAAAATATTTGAGATCTTGATTGTAAAATTATTCGAGTTTACTTATAATTAAATATAACTTATAAATGGTTATTTTAATCCCATGAATTTAAAAGTTATAAAAAACTTTTTCAATTTTATCATATGGTAAAAATTAAATTATTTATGATCATGTATTCTAGGAATATAAGTTGAAGAAAATATCTAGATATAAGTTAATAGAGAATCACCTATCACCCAAATCTCAAGGCGTAAAAATAAGGTTTCCAGTTTTTCATAGATGGTGTAAAAATCGCTATGAATACTGTTATATTAGATCTAGGAAGTGTTTTCTGGTGTGTTTGTACATTTGGATAATGAATTTAAATATAATTATAATAAAAATAATGAAAATTTGGTGGAATGTTTCTTTAATTTGAATGATAGGGGAAATTATATGAGTATTTTCCAAAATATTTTAATGAAGGCAGAAATAATTAAAATCAAAAATTAAAATCAGAAGCAAATCAAATTCTACTACATATATTATTGTTTCACCATATAGTGATGTGATGTAAGGTACATTAAAAGTTTATATATATAATTAATAATTCTTGTTTGATTCATTGTCTATAAAATCATTCATTTTGGAGATATTTTATGATAAATTAAACAATTAATATTAAGATATAAAACTATAATTTATATAAAAATGCATTTGGGAATTATTAAGTTACAAATAAATTATAACTATATTACTTATTTTTCTAGTGATTTGCATAACCTACAAATCCTTTTTCCCTTACCCTTTTAGAGTTTTATTTTTTGTTTGTATGGATTGGTTTTCTAATTAACATGTTATCATTGATTATAGAGAAAACAAAGTTGTTTTTTCATAATGAGATATAGTTCATATAAAATAATAGATTCACACCAATGAAAATATATGAAGAAATATGTGAAAATGGTACCATATTAAAATGAGATTTCTCTTATATATATTCTTTAGAAAAGTGATATTTTTCATATCATTTATATCCATATAGTGAATAAATATTTGGATATATTTCATGCGGATTTTCCTAATATTATACCAAATAATTAGGATTTATTTACTATTGACTTAATGCCTAATTATTAGAAAATTTAAAACCCTCCTACTTACTAGTTCAAGTATTACTTTAATTTTAACTCCCAATGTTTTTATGAATATTATTATTTTTAATAAATTAAAATTATTTACTGGATTGCATTTGATGCTACCTTGTGTTACCCTTTTTTCAAACACAACACTAAGTTATGATTTAAAAAAAACAGTCATATTATATTTTGGGAAATTTAACACTACGTTTTTCTTCTGTTACAAAAAATTGTGAGTCTCTTTGAGGACTTTCATTACACAGAAGACCTAGTTTGACCAAATTATAATGAATTATTATCATAATTATTAAAATATTATTAATTTTTTAACCTATACACTGGAATGGTGATTATGAATATTATTAATAATAAATGAAATTATTTTTTAGACAATAATATAGTTAGACTTATTTGGTGACATATCAAAAAGAAATTAAAATAAATCCTTTTTAAATAATTAGAAAATACATTTCTTCAAAAAAATATTTTGTTAATCAAACACATTTTACCTCAATAAATAAATTTACCCAATTTTGAAAAATTAAATTATTGATATATATTTATATATATATAAATTATATTAATCCAACTATTTAACATTCATATTATGTTTCTTCTAGACAATAGATAAGAATGAAAACAATTCTACACATAAATATATATTTCATCAAAATAAATAATTTTATTAGTTTTTAATAATGCTTTTATTTTGAATATTATTTGTAAAAAAAATTATTAATTTTATTCACAAAAATAGTAGTAATTATTGAAATAATAATTAAAAATATATATGGGGTAATTTTTTTAAGAGAAATATCTTTTGTTGATGAATAGATAAAATAATATTTTTTTTATAAAAAAATCAATTTCCGTCTAATTTATTAATGTTGCCAAATTATATTTTACTTGTTTGGAAAATTATTTATATCAATTAATTATCTATTAATACAATTTTTTTTATTATTATCATGTTCACATTGATATTGGATATAAAATCATTTCAATCATTTAAATATTTACACTTTAAAAACTAATGGTCTCATCCAATCAGGGGGATTAATTTAAAATTATTTTCAACCAATTATATATTTAAAATTTATATAAATGTATAAAATATTTGGAATCATATTAATTTTTATTTTCTAGTGTGGTACTCATAGTTTTTAGAAAAAATAATAGTTATTGTAATTATAATTAAATACATAGATTATGATAAAAATGATTTTTTTGGTGGTTAAACATTAACTTAAGTATCCAAATAACATATAAACATCTAAAAATTCCTTATATATATATATATATATATAATATACGCTCATTTATCTATAATAGAAAATTTATTGAAGCAAGTTATGTAATTTAGACTGATCACAACTATTTATCATTTTATATTTACAAAAATACATCACCATCTCTACTATAAAAGGGAACTCACCCCACCCGCTGAATTCTTCACACATAAAAATCACTCTATATTACCAAAACATGAAACAATTATCTCTCAGCTACCATTTTAGCATCCATGAATCCTACCATTCTGTATAGAGAAAACCATGTTTGTCCATTGATGATAACCCTATGGAATTAGACAAAGAAGAGGTAATATCCTTCAACAATATTTTCTGTTTTATTTCATTATCTACACAATAAATTATTATTCCAGAATTATTATATAATAACATTAGAATATTAAATATACAGAGTTTTTTATATTAATGGTTTTACTTATAACTTCACATACTTCAATAAAATTGGAAACATAATCATCATTTTTGTGTTTCTAGGACTACCGCCTCGCGAACTGATAACGTTCATTCTTCCATTGCCACTGTTAAAGGTTGAGAATAATGATAAGAATAATTTTTTATATTATATATAATATATTAATTATTTATTCTATACGTATATAATTATTATATAACTCATAAAACAATGCTTTCTATTATTTGGAATATGATAATTTTTTGGTGGACATGTTAACTACGACCTCCTCAATGTGTTGTGATTTTTAACACTTTAAAAGGAATTATTTAATAATGGGTTTAGTATAATTATTTGTTTTATATTAATTAATAATTATTTATTAATGAAAACATATCTACATTAATTTCAATAACTTTTTTTCATTCAATAAGATAAGCAATATAACAATGTTAATGTGTATGTGTGGCCTACCGTCTCCATGAATGGTGGACTCCATTTAAATTTTCTATATTTTATAGACTATTATAAATACATATATAAAGAATATATGTTATATTTATATCATTTTATAAATTCTATAAACATGTAAATCATGATCTATGAAAGAGGATCATGAATAATATGTCATACCGTATACAAAAAACCAACTAAGTATTACCTAAAACGTAAATTTAACATGAAATTATTAAAAAATGGGTAATATAAAGTCATAATAAAATCACATATTGTATTATATATAATAATATGTTTATGAATTATATTTTAAATAATTTTATATTTATTATAAAAGATATTTTTAAATGTATGAAGAACAACAAGACTTCAGGTATAAGATTTCATATACAATGTTTATTTTTTAAGTTATATTCTATATTCACCACATATTCTTCTAATGTGGTGTATATACTACCTTATGAATATTTGTATCATGAATTTCATTTATTTCATAATATTAAATGTTTCAAATAATTTTATTCTTTCGTGGGGATCGTTATTCCAATTTTACTCAATTAGTAAAGGAATTTCTAATCTCGATTTTATTTCTCTCTATCTTATTTATTATTATTCACATGTTTCGTTTTTTTGGTTTGTATGCTTCCCATTAATTAATTTTATTATTATTATCTTAAAATTAATTGGGATTTAAATTTCCATTTTATTATATTTCTCTTATTTTGTTTATTGTTCAAAAGGTACCAAATTGGTAATAAATTTTTTTCTCAATTTTCTTTCATTGAGACACATGCCACGCTATGAAATATATTATTATATGAGGTGTATATAATACCTGTTTTATATTTCTATAATGAATTAACTAATTTTTATGATTTTAAAGATTCATGTAATTTAATTTATTCATGGGGACTCCGATTTAATTTTTTCTAAGAGGTAAGAGTTTATTGATACAATATCACAACTTATCATAACGTTTTATGATGATGCTTTCGCTGATGAGATAATATGATCCATCACTGAGGAAATTTCATGAATATTTTTCTATAATGTTTAATAAATCTATTTTCATATATTGGTAATCTTTTTTAAATATTATTTACTTAATATAATAATATTGTATTGTCATGAAATTTTATCCTTATTTCTATTTTTGGTCAGAGACTTTTTTATTCAAAAACCATGGTTTCTTAGAGAAATTAATAAATACTTTCATTTCATATTTTAAGAAGTTTTTATAAAGGAAAATAATTGAAATTTTTTTGTATGTATTATAATGGCTCAAACATATTTTGTCCATTCGTTATAGAAATATTGTGTTTGAGGTCTTCTAGGAGATGAATGTGACTTATACCCAACACTTTTCCACATTTAAAAACTATTTCATGAAACTAATTAATAAAATTTTGTCAATTTTCCTATTCCAAAATTTCAAACTGTTTCATGAAATTGTGTCATTTTTCGTTTTCCAAATTTCAAACTGTTTCATGAAACTATATCACTATTACATTTCCATAATTAAAATCTGTTTTTCAAAACATTTTCACATTTCATTTTCAAAAAGTCCAAACTATTTCATGAAAAAAATTCACTTATCCTTTTCTAAAATACCAAAATGTTTCATGAAACTATTCTACTTTTCCTTGTCCAAAATTCTAATCTGTTTCCTGAAACTATGTCACAGAAACAATGACACATAAATGGTGAAATAGAAATGGGGTCAGAGAAACTGTGTCATAGAAATAGTGTCATTGAAACAATTTCATAGAAATAATTACACAAAAACGGTATCATAGAAACGGTGTCACAAAAATGGTTTCATGGAAAGGGTTTTAAAGAAATGGTGTCACATAAACAGTGTCATAGAAATGGTGAAATAGAAACATTGTCACAAAAATCATTTCAAAGAAACAATGTCTAAAAAAATGTCAACGCAACAGTGTCACAGTTACTGCTTCACAGTTATAATCTCACATATACTATCTCAGAGTTATTGTCTCACAGATACTACTTCATTTTTTCCTTTTCAAATATCAATATTTACCTATTTTCCCTGATTTAATGATTTCATTGTCATTAAACACATTCAAGTCCTTATTTTATGGGATTTAAGGCCAACTCAATTACCATAACTATAATATTAATTTTCCAAAAGATCGATATGCCTTTACATGGTCAAACCGTGTTGTTTAATGTGATCATATTTTATTGGAAAATCCAGCGTATCTTAAACTATTAGACTTTTAAATATTCATAAGGGGCAAGATATCTTTCTACCATGTTCTTCACTCTTATTCCTTTGTACGATACACTATAAAATTTACATCCATACCATGGGACTCTTTTGATCAAAATTTTCTCCTTGGATTGGTTCCCTATGATGATAGTTTTTCTGCAAGAGCACCCCCTGTTTTGGTGTAGGTGAGCAATATCGATCAATATTTCGTATAAGGTGTGATTAATCATCCTTATTTTGGGGTTATCATCTCATATTTATCCTTGAAATTTTATTTCTTGTGATCTAATTTCTTTTAATGGTGATTTCATGGGTTTTGGGTTGGTGCAGTTAGTCCATGACAGCATCGGGTGGATGCTGTTATCAAGGTATGAGGCGATCGTGATCCATTTTTTTGGATCATTCTCGTATAAAGATCATCCAAAACCTTTTGAGTTGGGAGATTTGTTTCTTAAAAATTATTTTATGGGAGACTATAGAGTTATCATCTTTTATCCCACTTCATCACAATGGAATTTACATAATAAATATTTGAATGAGATAAATAAATTGGTATCAATCATATGTTATTACCTCTTGTTTTCATAGATAGTGTGATATCTATTCCTTCCTTGTTTATTATGTCGTTCATGACAGAAATTGGTATGTAAAATAAAAATGTGTTATTTGTAAATTAAATTTCAAAGTTAAAGATGTGTGCAAATTAATCTCGTTCTTTTGGTTGAAATTTGATGTTAAAAAAATTGATGCAGTCCGAATGTTTATTTGATTTGTGATATCAATGATATCTTCCATTTATGGTTACCAATAATTCGAACCTAAAAATAATAAATCATTTATTTCTATATGTATTAAAGAAACATATATTTGATAAAATCCTAATGACAATTAGGGATCTGAGTTACTCTCTTGCTGGTAAATTCCAAGATCCTAACGCTTGTAGCCAGGAGAGCCCATTACATGTAAAGGAATAATGCCTTTTTAAGGGTAAAGAGACTAATTTCTTTGTTATTCACTACTAATTGTGATGTGTTGTGAGTCTGGATGGCTATTTTGTTATGTGGTGGTAGGGTGGACCAATTGGTGTGTCATCGGTTGACACCAAATGTTTTAAGATGAAAAAGCTTATGCATGTTGGAGTTAGGGATGACACCATGGATAATTTAACGGGATAGATGTGAATATTTGGTTGTTTTCAAAAAAAATTTTATTATCTAAATTACATTCCCCAATGCTCAAGACAATACACATTTTTAACCCTCCTTCTAAATGGGTCAAAGACACACTGGGTATGTGACAGGCTTTTTTTGTTCTTCTTCTCGAGGGAGGATAGATCTATGCTCTTGATATTGGTGGAAAACACTTGAAGGGTATTTTATCTACACAGAAAGTCGATCACCCTTGTTTTTAGTAGCATAGAATGTTTTTCTAAAATTCTGTATAATATGGAAAAGTAATAATGGTGTTAATAAATTATTGAATTAATTAAGACTAACCCATGGGTTTGGATATTGATTGGATGCAATGCAGTGGTTGAAATTTAATGTTACAATGGACCTTGGGTGTGATTCTAATGATATATAATGTGGAACTATTAATGATTAATTAATGATTAGTGAATTAATTATTATAAATTTCAACTAATAAAATGTTAAAAGGTAATCTATGGCTTCTCATTAAATGGTTGGGTTCTTATATGATACTAGTCTTAGATGTTGCAGCTGGGAGTCCAAGATACGTTAGTTATATATTAGTATAATACAAGGATATTAATATAGTGTGGTTGTGAGATATATTTCATTCTATAATTTTTGTGTTTTTATACGCGAGTCTACCATGTCAGTTATGGAAACTGACACCCATGGGATTCTGAGCCATGGTGGTGTTTTCCCCAACATTCTGGTGGGAGGATGAATGACTGGATACCCCCTTTGGCCCCAATCTCTTCTCTTGGTAGTTACTTTTGACAGTTGGCACTTTGGTAAGTTTTCCCATTATATGTGTGTAGAGGGATGTAATGGCTTGTGGATATTCACACACATATAATCTGGATATAGTTTCATATTGAATACTATTGAAGTAACATGTATAGGTTGTGATGGCTAGAGGATCCTTACTCGGTTTAAGGGATATAATGGCATGAGGTATAATAACAGACAAATGATACACATTATGCGAGCTGTGGTGGCTACCATAAAATAACTGGTTACTTTGGATATGTGGATTTGGTGGTTATAGTGCATGATGTGCATATTGTGGTGCTTTGCTCAGGTTATTGTGGGAATCCATTTTAGAGAGAGATTCTTAGGACGTATGTCGTTGGATAAAACATGAAAACTAGTGGGGAAGTAGTAGTGGGTTACCCATGATATTATTCCTTATATTATATATTCTTTTATGAAATACTTGGTGAGTGTAGCTATAGTGAGGTTGGGAACATATTATACGTGTTTAGCTGACAAGTTATTTTCACCTTTTGTTCATTGTGCATTATCAATACATCGTTACTTTTATAAGAGAGGCTCTGGGGATGATCCTACTGAGTATACAGTTATAATCACCCTATGTATATATAATTTTTTTAGAACACTTGTAGTAGGATGGAGATCTGGTAGGTTACTACTAGTTTGGCATTGTAGGAGGTTTTCAGGGTTCATTTTCAGTACTGTTTTTACTACCATTTGGTGCTTTCTGATTTCTATATCAGTTGTAGTATTTTTTTCATGACATTTCAAATGGTTAAATAGTATTTATTTTATATTGGAGTTAGATTTGGTGTTTTATGGTGTTTTTTTTACCTCTCCATTTCGCATGTGTTCTCTTAGTGGTTATGGGATCCCATTTGGTTGTTTACTATAACCTCTGTGCTAGTCACCAACTCGGGGCCTACTACGGGTGGGACTCAGGTGTCAATATCTTTTTTCTCACATTACTTTCCTTAGTGGAGAATAACATGTGGGGAGGGGGTCGTGACACATTTGTATCAATGGTCTGGTTGAGGGATATGATGGAGTTTTGTGTTATGAACAAATGAGGGAGCTTGGGTTGGTAGGGAAACAATGTCAGTCAAGTTTTTTAAGTGATGTAAAAATTCGATACTGGATGAGACATCCGCATTTATGGCCCCTTTGTTTGGATTCATAGACCATTAAGATTAATATGGATACTAAACAAGGTGATAAGAGTTTCAGCGTAGAGACCTATGAAATTATCATGCATCCTTCTTCATTGTGTCTGTGCTTGAATGGGTAGACCTTGGGATAGCTTAAGCTAAAATGAATAAAAGAAAACAATTTATCAATTGATGTTGATTCTTCCAAATCCTAGTTTTAGGTGTTTTATCATTTGGTAATTTTGTATATATGGGTCTTGGTCAACGTCCTTGTCAGGTTCACATAGAAGACGTCTAGCAGGCTATCCCAATAGATCACCATAAGATAGAGGTTGATGACAATGATGAATATAGGAGGAATCTTTAAGGGTTTCAGCAACAGAGTATATGAAAGTATGTGGGATCCATTTTAGATCAATTCACTGAAGACATGGTGGAGGATGTTAAGATAGCCTTACGTTCTATCCTTGCTTAGAATGAGAATTGGGTGTCTCTGGATGTGATGATGTTATGCCGAGTTGCAAGGCAGTGGTGGTTCTTTCTCCTCAATGATCATGGGGAGTTGGATATCTCATGAGAGGAGTGTCAAGACATGTTCAGAGTCAATATTATTTCATTGATTGTGAAGGTTTCTAGTCACTAGGATCTTCGTACCCTTAGATAGGGTACCTCCTATGTGAGAGAGTTTGGAATCCATTTTAGGAACCTTTTACGATATGCTTCAGACTTATTTTTTGATGAGGAGGCTAGAGAGAGGCATTTCGAGGAGGCTTTACATCCAGAAATCTAGTGTCAGATCACCCCATTTATGTTGAAGACAAATCATGAGGTGTGGGAGAGGGTATAGGTCAACGACATGATATTGAACAGATCTAGATTGTCATGAGAGGGGAGTCGTCTTGATTCCTTATAAATAAGATTTGATGATTGGGGTTCTTTTTTTTCAGGGAAGCTGAATATATTTTTGGTAGGGGGTCGTTCCAAGACCACACCATCTCATTTCTCTAGGGGCACATGATCTTAGGCGTATGCCAAGGGATCATGCATTTGTATTTCGTGTGTAGGAAAGGGTCTTAATCAGTGATAGTTCCTGAGCTTTCACAATAGTCATCGTGCATGAGGTGTTCCACTCTGGGTTCCTCTATTGAGGCAGTTCCATCTGAGGAATCAACAACAGGTTGCACCAACATTGGATTGGTAGAGGGAAGGTGGGATAGATATAGGATAACTTTTTGATGATCTCCATACCTAGAGAGTAGAGATTGGTATGATGGTGGTCATCATTAATGTCAGATAGTCTAGGGAGGAGGTCATGATATGCTTCATGATTTAGTGTAGCCCGTACCATGCGAGCCAGATGTCTTTCGATGTATCATTTTCTTGTTTTCTACGTTGTTGTATTTTTTTTTTATTCAGGAGAAATCAAAAACCCTTTCATATAAATTTCCCTTATCGATGCATTGGTACTAGATGTGGAGAGGATTCCAGTTCCATTGGTGTTGACTATACAAGATGGAGAACAAGCTGACTTGTTTGAAGTATGTAGAGACTGTGTCCTAGTGATGGGGAAGCATCTCTCTTGGGGTGATTTCCAATGTTTACTGGTACAAAAATATTATTTCATCCTTGACATGTATTGGATGTGTTTGGTGAAGGCTATAGTGGATTTAATTAAGAGATATTTGGTGTTATTTGATATTGATGGGGTGCCAATAGTGTTTGTTGGTGAGCGAGGCCCTCAGATGTGTTAGATGAATGTTATATCTTTATCATCTGAGAGAGCTGATCTGATTCATAGTTCATCAGTGGTTAGGCAGTTTTATTTTCCCATAGTTGTAGAAGAGTACCCTGATCTCTTTCTATAAGAGGTTTCAGCATTACAAACATGACAAGTCATTGAGTTTGAGATTGAGCTACAACCAAGAGCATCTCCTATCACTAGGTCTCTATATAGGATTTCCCCTATTGATTCATGATATGTATGTATGCAGCATGATGATATTTTACTGTGCATATTTGTTCGACCGAGTGTGTCCCTATGAGGTGCACCAGTTTTGTTCATAAATAAGGCTGCAAATAGTTATTGGTTGTATATTGATTATTATCACATAAATAATGTAACATTGAAGAATCTCTATCCTTTTATAGTAGTTGATGATTATTTTGATCATCTAAAGTGTTCATGTTGGTTCTCAAAGATCTAATTGCATTCAAGATATCACCATATGTGTATGAAGTATGAGGATATCCCAAAAAGCAAATTTTATTGTCATCATGGGATTTACAAATTCATTTTATTGTCATTTGGTTTGATGAATTATCCTGCTGTGTTCATGGGATTGATTAAAGTTGTGTTATGTGATTTTATTGATATTTTCGTGGATTTTTTCATAGATGAAATCCTTCTGTACTCCGTGTCATAGGAGGTGTAGACAGAGCATTTGCCCACTATTTTGGAAGTTCTTCATCCACAACAACTGTTTGGGATGTTTTGTATGTGTGAGTTTTAGGCTAGAGAAGTCTATTTCATGGGGCATGTTGTGTCCTAGCCATGAGTTATTGTGGATCCATCAAATATAGAAGCATATGTGTCTTGGGAATCACCCAAGATAGTGGCATTTGTGCGATGTTTCATTGGTCTCGTAGGCTACTATAGGAGGTTCATAGCTGATTTATCTTAGGTTGTGACTCCTATAACAACATTTACAAAGAATTATTAGGTGTTTTTGTGTACAGACCACTGTTAGGAAGCATTCGAGTATCTGAATTAGAATTTGGTATGTGATCCAGTTTTTGTCTTCCAGCAGAGGCAATTCAATTTGATATTTTTTTTGTGATGCTTCACATTTGGGGTTAAGATGTCCTTTTTTGCTGCTGTTATTGGTCATTTTTTATGGGCCTTGGAAGTTGCATCCACATTAATGTAACTATTACACCAATGATCATGAGTTGGAAGTTGTTGTGTTTTTTTGACGTTGTGAAGAAATTACCTCATTGGTGAGCACATTGTGGTTTTCACAGATCATACGAGCCTGAGGTATGTTTTTTACCAACATGACATGAACTTGTGGTAGCTTTAGTGTATGGGGTTCTTGTAGGAATACGAATTCTCAATAACGTATATACTTGTAAAGGGGAATTTTGTGGCCGTTGAGCTACGTAGTAAGTCACATAGTGATGCAGTGTAAGAATCTAGTGCTTCCTGGAGAATGATATAAGAACTATCAGCATTATATCTCAATATGGGTGAATTTGGGGGAAGATGATGTCTTTTTTAGATGATGATGTAATCATCCCTCATTCAGTAGTTGGAAGAGCCACATTTGTGGGATCTAGATATTGATGTATGGAGATAAAAATTTGTTTGTGGCGTGGCTCGTGGTGGTTGGGAAGATGATGAATAACACTAATTTTTGTATCACGAAAGGATATTTCATCCTTCAGAGATACGTGATATTTCTCTCACTGAGTTACATAGATCACCATTAGTGGTCCATCATAGTGTGATAATGATCTAACGAGGCTTGGGGTGTTATTTTTGGTGTCATGTGGTTGAACCGTGTTTTTTTAGAGTTTGTGTCCTGATGTTTAGTCTTCCAGATGGGGATGACTGCATACATTTCCTCCATGGTTTCTACAACCATTAGATATTCCTCAATATAAGTTGGAGGACATCCCAATGGTCTTTGATACATGTTTACCTCTATCACAGGGATGAAATGATTCTATTTTGGTGATAGTTGGATGTTTAATGAAATAAGACCACTTTGTTATGATCAAAGAACTGATGTCATTAGGAGTTTTGTCGAGGCATTATTTGGAGAAGGTCGTGAGAATCCACGGTGTCCTAAGGAAAATCATTTTTTATTGATATCCTCATTATTCCTCTATGATGTGGGGAGGTCTCCAGGATGCATTTGGTTCCCAGTTATGCCTTGTCAGTTCTTTTCATATGAAAACGGATGGTGAGATAGAGAAGACTATCCTGAATCTTGAATAAATGTTTCACACTTATGTCCTAGATTTTTGAGGTTTTTGGATGAGGCATTTACCCTTGGTGGAGTTCACTTATAATAATAGTTTTAACTTCACTATTGGTATGGTGTTCTTTTATTCCTTGTATATTAGACCATTCCTTTTTCTTTTGTAATGGTCGGGGGTTGAAGAGTCAGAAATTCTCAGACTGGAACTTTTGAAAAATATGACAGAGATGGTTCAGGAGATTCATGAGAGGATAATGATAGGAAATGATCATCAGAAATCATATTCTGATCAAAGGAGGAGACCTTTGGAGTTTGATTATGGGGATCAGGTGTTTCTAAAGGTAACTCCCCAACGTGGGCAGCAATGGTTTGGTCATGGGAGTAATCTTATTCCCTAGTTTCTTAGGTCATTCAAGGTGTTGGTTTTTGTTGGAGGAGTAGCGTATCGAGTAGCACTTCCCCCATAGATGATCCAGTAATAAAATGATTTTCATGTGTCAAAACATTGTCTTTTTCTTCTTGATAACTCTCACATCCTTGACTAGGGAGAGATATATGTTGATGGAGATGAGACCATTGAGGAGAGGACAATTGAAATCCATCACCACAAAGGTAAGGCATTGAATGTGAATTCTATCCCCTTTTCCTGTGTCTTGGGGGGACACAATGGTGTGTAGGAGATTACATAATAATGTGAGACATATATACTTTCTCAGTACATCGAGTTGTTTGATGTTTTAATCTTTTCATGAAAAAATGTTCTCTTTATGATTATAGACCTTTTGTGATTATTATATGGTGTTCTTTTGTTTCTTCTTATGGGTTGATTTCTTTTGAGAGGTATCTCAATGGTTGGTTTCTTGGACCCCTATTATGTTTCCTTTTGGGTTGGTCAGGAATTCTTGAGGATGATAATGTTTTGATAGGTATATGATGTAATGTAACGGACAAATCTAGTCCATTCCTTACTAAAACCTAGTGTTTGAGGTGTTCTTCGAGGTCAAGGTGACTTATACCCAACACTTTTCCAAATTTACAAACTATTTCTTTAAATTGTCTCACTTTTGTTTTTCCAATATTCCAAACTGTTTCGTTGAACTATGTCACTTTTCATTTTCCAAAATACCAAATTGTTTCAGGAAACCATGTCAGTTTTCCATTTCCAAAATTCCAAACTCATTCATGATACATTGTCACATTTGCTTTTTCCCATATTCCAAAATATTTTATGAAACTATGTCACCTTTATTTACTAAAACTCCAAACTATTTCATGAAACTCTGTCAATTTTCCTTCTCCAAAATTCCAAACTGTATCATGAAATTTTTTCACAAAAATGGTGTCATAGAAAAGGTGTCATAGAAATGATGTTAGAGAAATGGTGTCACAGAAACAGTGTCATAGAAACTGTGTCACAAAAATAGTGTCATAGAAACGGTGTCACAGAAATGGTGTCATTGAAATAGTGTCACAAAAACACTGTCACCAAAATAATGTCATAGAATGTGTTTCACCGATACTTTCTTATTGTTTCTATCACATAGATATTGTCTCAGAGCTACTATCTCACGGATACAGTTTCATGATTCCTTTTCCAGTTTTTTAGATTTTTCAAGTTTAACCGATATAATGTTTTCTTTAACATTAAGTGTGTTAGTGGAATTGTTTTATGAGAATTAAGGCCTCTTTAAATCCCATAATTCTAATATTAATTTTCATAATGCTCGAGATGCCTTTACATAGTCAAACGATGTGGTTTAATGTGATATTTTTAATGGAAAATCTAGTGTATCTTAAACTCTTTCTCCGTTAAATTTTCTAATGGGGTGAGATATCTTACTACCTTGTTATTCACTATTGTTTCCTGGTAAGAGATTCTCTAACCTTTCATTCCTTACTATAGGAATCGTGCGATCAAACTTTCCTTTCTGGATTGATTCCCCTTGAAATTCTTCTTGCTGCAAGCGCACCCACTATTTGGGTGAAACCAACATCTATCAATCAATATTTGATATAAGTATGATTTATAATCATTTTGTTGGGTTCATATTATCCTATTTATCCATTCCATGTTATGTTATGTGATATTCAGGCTGATGGTGGAATTATCTTGGGTTTTTGGATGGTGTGGTCATGCCGCGACATCCTCAAGTGGATGCAGTTATCATAGGAGGAGGTGATCATGATATGTTGTGTGGTTCATTCTTGTATAACTAATGACAAGAGCCATTTTGAGGTAGAGGATTTGTTGCTTCTCAATTATTTTATGTTCAAATGTAGAGTTAGCTTGATTTTTCCCACTAGATCACAATGTAATTTATAGAGTAAATATTTGATCCAAATAAATAAATTGGTATCGATCATATTTTATTTCCACTTATTTTCATAGATAGTGCGATATATATGCTTTCCTTATATAGTATTTCATTATTTTCTGAAATTGGTAAATAACATAAACTGGTATTAATTTTAAAATAATTTTCAAAAGATAAAGAAGCATGTAAATGAATCCAGGTGTTCAGGTTGTAATTTTATTTTAATAAAATTGTTGCAATAAGCATGATTAATTTATTTATGATCGCGATGATAGCTTTCAATTTAGGTTACCAAAATTTGGAACCTACAAATAATAAATCAGTTACTTCCATATGGATTAAAGAATAGGCTATTTGGTAAAATGATAATTCCATGTAGGGTTAAAAGTGACTGTCTTGCTTCTCAAGGATAATAGCATAATGCTAGGAGCTATGAGAGCTCATTTCATGTGAAGTAAAAATTCATTTTTAATGTCCAAGAGCCCAGTTTATTTGTTATTCTCTACTTCCTGTGATGATTTGTGAGTCTGGATGGATGTTGGGATAGGTGGGGGTAGAGAGTCACATCGGTTGTGTACATGATTGACACTTATAGTGGCGAGATGCATCAACTTATGCTTGTGGGTATCGGGGAGGACCCCAGATAAGATGAAATGGGTTTGATTTGAATGATTGGATGTTTTCTATTTCTCATTGGTTGTTTATCTACTTTAATTTCCAAACTACTCAACAAATCTAGTATTGTGTACCCAACATCCAAAAGGGGAGAAGACTTGTGGGGTATGCCACATGATTTCTGTGTTTTTCTTCTCAAGGGTGGATGGGTCTATGCTATTTAAATAGTTGACAAAACTTAATGAGTAGTCCATATACTCGCCGAGGCATGACCCCTATTGCTTAATCAATTAGAATGTTCTTCTATAATTCATGGGAATAAGGGAATGTAATCATTATGTGAATAAATGATTGAATGAATGATGGTTAACCCGTGGGGCTAGAGCTTTCTAGTATGAAATGCTAAGGTTGCGATTTAAAGGAAAAATGTTCCTTGGGTGTGATGCTGATGAAATATAATATGGAATTTTTAATGGTGAATTAATGATTAAATAATTAATTAATGTAAAGAGAAACTGATAAAATTTGGATCTGGTAATCTAATGAAGATCATTAAATGGTTGTGTGCTTATTGGTGGCGTAGTATTAAAAGTGAAAGTTGGGATTCTGAGAGACGATAGATGTAGTTGAGTCTAAGAATATTTTATTCTCATAGTTTCCTTTCAGTTTGAGAAACTAACAACCCATGGATTCTGATCCCTAATAGTGTTTTAAAAAACATTCTGATGGAAAGATAAATGAATGACTACTACCTTTGGACCCACTCTCATCTCTTGGTAGTTATATGTTCTGGTAGGCACAATGTTTTGTTTACACCATATACATGTGTTGAGGGATGTAATGGCTTATAGTAATTCACACACATATATTCTGGATATAGTTCCTTATGGACTACTATTTGTGTAACTTGAATAGTCTGTGATGTCTTGAAGATCCTTACTCATTGTATGAGATATGATTTATTGATGTTTAATACCATAAGTATGATACATATTATGAGTGATATAGTGGCTCCAAAAACTAAATAGTTACTTTGGATATGTTGGCATGTTGTTTATGATGCACAATGTGCATATTATGGTGCTTCGCCCAAGTGTCTGTAAGCTAGCGGTTTTAGAGAGAAATGCTTATGACATGTGACGTCGGGGAAAAGAGGAAATCCATTGTTGAAGTAGTAGTAATATTCCCCTGATATTATTTATTATATAATATACTCTTGTATGAGATACATGGTGAGAGTAACCATGGTGAGGCTGGGTACGCAGTGTACCTATTTAGGTGATGTGTTAGTTTCACTTGTTGTTCACTATTCTTTTGCATTCATTGTTTAATTTTACATGAGAGTCACCCGGGATGATTCTACTATGTATATTGGAATAATCACCCTATGTATATATAAACTGTTTTTCATGTCACCTGGATAAGGTTGGAGATTAGGCTGATTACTACTAAATTGGGGTTGCATGAGAAATTTAGGCATCGTGGTTCCTTCTATTGTTACTTCTATTTGGTAATTGTAGTTTATTGTTCTAGTTATTGTACGTTTTCATGACATTATATATTTGTACATGGGATTTATTTTATATTGTATCTTGAGTTGTGTTTGGTTGGTGTTTATGTTTTCTCTCTTCTCACATGTGTTCTCTTAGATGGAAATTCCCCTCATTTGTGTGTCTTCTATACCCTTATTGTTAATCTCTATCTCGAGTCCTTCTGGTTGTTGGACTCAGGGGTCACTATCTCTCTTCTCACATTGATGGCCTAGGAGGGGTACACCATCTGGGGAGGTGGTTTTGAAACAAATTAATTTTTTTTTCTTTTTTTACAAATATTTAGAAAATCATTTTAAAATTTCATTTATATGTTTTAAAGGTTATTTTCAAAGATAAAAATTTAGAAAACATTTTATCATTTATTTTGTATTTTTTAATCAGAAAGGATATATTATTCAATAAATGTTGTAATTTATTTTTAAGGATTATTTTATTTCTTTTGAAAGTGGTTTTTAGGGAAAATTATTATTATGATGTTTTATGCTAGAAAATGTTATTTTAATGGAATATTTATTTTCATTAAGAAATTCATCATGTTATATTTAAACAGACATCTCTATGTAAGATGAAATCAATTGATATAGTTCATTATTATTTTGGATATTATAGAATGAATCCATTCTCACTCTTTCTCAGTATTCATTATGTTAAGATGTCATGTATTTTATGAAAAGTGTTTATATTCCACAGGATATACCATAATAAAATGATTTTTAAACCTGTATCATTTAGTGGGTTATTATTTGATGAAATAATTATTAAAACATTCTATTTTACATATTTTATGATATAATGAAATGTATATGATAAACATTCATTCTATGGGTTACAATATAAGAATGATTATGTTGTTGTAGAATAAATATGTATGAATTAGTTATGTGATGGTTGGGACCTATATCTCCCTCTAATGAAATGACTAATGATTTTTATCTCATGAGATAATTATGGGAAAAAATTCAATAGTCATGATTCACAATTAGTAATATGTATTTCCTAATCCCCAACTGGAAACAAGTGTGTCTTGGTACATAATTGGAAATAGTCAGGTTTAGTTCCACTATGGAAAATAGGTTTTTCTCTATACACTATATTTATGGTCTTACTAGTTAACCGTAACACATGAAATTGTTTTCTATATTTATGATGGTTCCAAACATATACAATGATTTCATAGGATTCATGATTAATTTTTGATGATTTATCACCATTATGAATCATATATTATGAACTTCCAGTCATTATTCCATGACTCATGTATATGATCTTTGATAAGTAGCATATGATAATAAATTTTTTGTTCTCATGATCTATTATCCATATATTAATTTTAAGATTGTGTATCACTATTATTTACTATAATTGAGATTATAAACTCAATATTTCTTATGTTTACTTTCCCTATGCAATGAAGACAGTTTTTGAGGAGGAGTACTAAATGGGATTATATTTTTTTGGAAAGATTGATATTCTCTATAGAAGTTAAAATATTTTCCCCATGTCTAAAAATATAATAAAATATAATTTTTCCTATTAATTTACTTTTTTAAAGTGGTTAATATTTGTCTGAAATGATGTAATATTAATGTATGTTAATCCTGGTTTACTATAGGTGGTATAAAAACAACAGATTAGTCATCATTTAGAAACTAGGATGATAAAGCTTTAGTGAGATCACAAGGGATATTTATAATGATAATTATAGGGATGTATCTTTGTATAGGCATAAGGTTTCATGGTTTTAAAATAAATTTTCTAGATTAATACATATTATAATTAATTTTTCATGGTTATATGATTTTCTACAATGATAATTTTTCTCATAATATTATATCTAGATAATTTCAATTGAGGTAAAATGAAAGATATTGGTTAACATTGAATAGTTTAGAGGTGGAAAATAATGCCACAATGAAAATAAATATCCTATATGGAAATCACATGAAGAGAATAAGGATGGTGGACTGTGTATTCATTATAATTTTGAACATAAAGTGGTATTAAATGACACATGAATGTTATTAAATGTTCTAATATTATTTTTAAATTAAACATAGGACACATGATGAAATTGAGGATGAGGAACCTTCAGACATGACACATATTTGTTATTCTTGGAAATGGTATTACATAAATAGATAATGAATCATAAGTAATTGTTTAAGAATAATGTTATGTGATTTAATTATATATGTTTTGGAATTGAATAATTGTGATATATGAATCATGATATATATGTTTTCAATTATGTTTTTTCAAAAATATATTAATGGTTCTGAAGGCATGGAAAATGTATTTAACAGAAATATTATATTTTTATTAAGAAAAGGTAACACTTAATATTTTCTTGAAGTTGACAAAAATGAATTTAATTTCATTAAATAGTTGATTATGAATAAATTAAATTGTATATTTATAATTAACATGAAAATTATTATTGATTATCTTGAAAAGGAAGACAATTTTATAATTGAATTAGATTAAACCTTTTTGGATTTAGGGAATATGGAAAATAATAATAAGAATAGTAAGGAATTAAAGATTTCATGGAGGTTTTATGTAAATAAATGTAATTAGAATATTTTAAGATAAAAACAAAAAAGGTATTGAAATTTATTGTATGTATAGACCAAAAGCTACATTATGATATATTAGGGATCACTGTTAACTTTGTTTTGAGAAATTTAATTACATTTTTTAATGATTTTTACATTAATCATAGGAATTGTTTATAAGGATAACCATTTTGGAAATGGATTATTTAAAACATCAGATTATAATTTTAATATTACATTACTATCTCACTATATGCCAATTTTTACATTTTTTATTACCATTGTAAACAATTTGGTTGTGATGATAAATATGATCAGATGAAATTTCTTTTCATTATAATTATGGATCTCATGATTTTTTAGTTCTATAGGAATAAAAAATTCACATTAATTTATTAGAGTAAGAAATGAGGTAGAAATTGATCATGGAACAATGAAGAGTGAGGCTATATTTAAATCTTGTAAGTATATATTTGCATTAGAAAAAACCCAAATTTCATAAAATGGTCTTGAAATAATAATAATTTATTAGATTATCATCATTTCATATAATAATGACCATTTTTATACCTCATAGGATTATGGATTCCTAATAATTATGATTATATTGTATATGTTCTATATCACCATCCTTTAGAACACGATAGTTATATTTATCTTCCATGAAAATGTTTTCACTTTCCACATATGTTCTCATATGTGGATATCTAGTTATTAGTTACCTTGGGTAACCATTATGATTCCAATTTTTTAAGTATTTTTTAGTATATATTTTTATGATGTGGGTTTAAATGAATAGATCATAAAATTATTAACCCATTGATAACAAGATTTAATTTTAGGTCCCAAATTCATTCTAGGGTGTTAGAATGTATAAACTTGAGTTTTTATGAATTATTTTTTTTATGAATA
Source organism: Viscum album (assembly GCA_963277665.1). Lineage (NCBI taxonomy): Eukaryota > Viridiplantae > Streptophyta > Magnoliopsida > Santalales > Viscaceae > Viscum > Viscum album. The sequence continues at coordinate 11,232,585 of OY728151.1, read as the reverse complement.
AAATAAATTTCTATGATGAATTACACTTCCTACTACTATAAGTAATTATTTATCTATATTAAAGACCTTGTTGTTATTGAAATAATTAATAAACATATCATTGCTTTCACTCCACACAAAACTATGTTTGACCTATGTTATACACAATGAAATGTTCCTTCCATAGATTGTGTTAACACAAGATGTAGTTTTACCAAACTACAATTTACTATTAATATTATTATTTAAATATTATTTTAGCTTTAACAAAGCCATTATAACGGTTGGTATTAATAATATTAATGATATTATGATGATATGGTGTGTGTGTATATATATATATAATTATCTAGCGAGCAATTAACTTGAAATGAAAATAAAACACTTTTTAAAATTTAGGATACTTTTTGTGGGAAATTAATATTTGTACAATCAAAAACATTTTCCATTAATAAATTAACTAATAAGCATTTTATAAATAATATTAATGATCTATATTTATATAGTATATCCATTAAATAATTTAAAATATATTTATGTGTTTATAGAAATGATATAAGAATCAATCCAATTTTACCAAAAACATATTTATTTTTTCTAATAGGTAATTTTATCAAATTTAAATGGAATGTATATTTAAAATACAAGTTTTCCCAATTTTATAAGTTGTATTTTATAAAATAAAAAACATTTTGTAATGGAGAATATCAAAATTTTCATAGGAATTAATTTCGTGTTTTGCTGAGAAATTTTCTTTTTTGAATAATAGTGATGACAATTTTTTTTTTTTTGAAAACATCATTTTATTATAATTTATATATATAGATAAATTAAATATTTTATTTTTCTAAAACATATTTAGATAAATTATAAATCTATTAATACAATTTATGTGGTTGGAAAAAATTTCTCATTATAATTTGATAATTTTTTTAACTCCTGATAATTTTTACTTTAAAAACTCCTTGTACTGTCCCATCAAGAGGATTAATTTTAAGTTATCTTCTTCCACTTATTTGTTTTATAATTTCGAACAATAGATTCCATGTTTTAAATAAATATAATTTAAATTGTATAGTACGTTAAAATTATTTTTTTTCACTAAAAGGGGTAGTCAATGTAATTAAAATTTACTATAATGCATAACCTCATAATATAAACTCCCAAATACCATCAAATAATACTAGAAGCCCCAAATTGGGTAAAGAGTAAACCATGTTATTCCTTTGGTACAAACAAAAATGAATTACCTAAATAAGAGGTACAGTCCTTCATCATGATTTTTTATTATATTTCTTTCTCTACCCCATAAATTATTCTTATTCTATTATTATATAATAAACTCAACATACTCAATAAAATATGATTTTTTATGATATGGTTCTGACTTACACTTACAGACTCATCCAACAAATGTGATACCAAATCATCATTTTTATGTTTATACGACTACCGCTTCGCGGATCGATGTAATTCAGTTTTCCATTACAACCTATCATGGTTGAGAATATTAATATAATTACTATTTTCTACTATTTTTATGATATTTATAATTTATTTATGATTATATAATTTTTATATAATACATAAATTCATTCTTCACATTGTGTAGGAATACTAAAACATTGTTTGTGAATGTGTGGACGACAACCTCCTCATAGTGATAACACTCATTCACACATTACATGGAGTAAATTAATGATGGTCTTAGTTAAATTATGTGATTTATATGACATAATAATTTACCATAATAATTAAAAACACACAAACACACACACATATATATATATTCATTTCTTTATTTCTATCACTAAGATAAGAAAATTAAAATTGTGTTCATGTATACAAGATATTTTCACATTTGTGATGAAAACACAGTTTCATGATTATGTGGATTTACTCTATGATAATTTTTTTCTAAAATAATGAATATGAACTGGGATTACTATAATAATAAATCCATTTCTTATGATTTTTTCATATTATTGTGTTTTTTTCATGTTACGCCTAGTTACCATAATAATCCCTTTTATAAAAATTATTCCATAAATTTATATAGTGCTCACATGTTTTATGATTCATTATGTTTATTTTTTGAAATCTCATTTATTTAATGTTTTTCATAATTATATTCTTATGATGTTATGTTTCTGTATTATGTTTTTTATTATTATCCATAGTATTTAATGATTCTATTTAGATATTTATATCATTATCATACTTTTCATCTTCATTATGATATAATCCTTTATAATATTTTTTATTCCTTATATATATTTATACCCACTCCTAAAATTATTAATAGTTGATGTTTCATGTTCCTATGGTTTTGGAGGTTACCTTTATATTGTTACTCTTCTATATTATTGTAAGGTACTATACTGATGAATTGTAATCTACAGTATGGAGTGGGGACACAACATCATGGATGATATATTTTTGAATTTGGGTATATTGATGACGAATTTGGTCATACTAATATTTTCAACATGTTTTTTTCATTCAGTGTAATATAATGAATAGGGATAGTTTCAGTTGATATCGATAGCATATAGACAGAGGGTAAAGTGTATAGTCCTATGGCAGTGATTTTTATGGTTTATCATTGCATTGGAGTAGGTACACAATGGTGAATGGAATACATCATAGCCTTTCCAATAGAGATTAGGTTTAGGTTGATGTCAACATAATGGTTTCTGGATTCTAGCTGATAGGGTTGAAAATAACATAGATATGGGCACTAAGATATGTGAAGTGGGTAATAGGGCATGTTAACTGTTATTGTATCTTTGTCTCATTATTTCCATAATTATTATAAATATTAAAATCGCAATTAATATATTAATACCCCCCCCCCTTATCACTTGAAATTTAGTAAACCATGATATTATTTTTAATACCATTTATCCACTATTGATCAGATTCAACCCAACTCATGGTGAGATCAATTCATGGTGGTTCCACCTCATTCAAAATGAAGGTGTTGGTATTAAAGTATTCTAATACCTTAATTATATTATATTATTTTTAAAACCTCTAGAATTATATTGGAATATGACTGATTTGAAATAAATGTGGAATATCTTAAGAAAATCATTTTTCTTAAATGGTTTTTTCATTAAAATTTGATCTTTATTTGACAAAATCCATTAATTATGGATGTTATTAAAATTATTCAATAATTTTAGTGGTAATAACTCACTCAAAAAAACTATTTATGAAATTAATTAATGAGATTTGGATTATAAAATTTGTTTCAGGCATGTAAATGTTAATGCATCACTATGAAATTTTTTTATATGTTATGATTGTTGTTTTTTTTTGTGAAAATATCATTGGGAACATTTATGTTTCATGTGTGTTGTTATTAAATATTTTTTTTGTGATAACATATAATTTTGGAACATTTTGGAATCATTTTCTTTCAAATAAGATCTATAATGGTAGTATATAGAAATATATGATATAATTGGAGTCACATTATGAATTATTGTTCTGTTCGACATCTTGGAAAGTATTCCATAGCATAGATACCATTATTCATTTTCATGATGTCTTCAAAAATTTAACTTGGTTTGTATTCTCCTAGGATTCCATTATCATTGTTACTTTTGGTGTACTATATTTATATTCTCGCTATTTTGACTTTTGGAATATGTATTGTTATAGTTGTTATACTATGTTTGTCATTCTTATTTATATTCACATTTTTCTGACATCAAATATGGATTATTTTGGAATGAAATTGATGGATATCATAAAAAATCACATACATTTATTTCTTTATTTAAATGGGGTTTTTTAATTCTATGACTAATTTTTCATCTTGGAATTAAACATTGTATATATGATTTTGAGAAATCCTAATATGATTATTTCATACACCCTAATTATTCCTTTGGAAATTTATATATGCTATTTCACAATATGTAGGTAACATTAAGGGAGTTCTGTAGTATGTCGGCTTCACATAGTTTTTCCCCTTTATAGTGGAATATTTTGGTTGTGATGAATGGTCACCTAGAGAATCATTTCAATATTTTCTAGTTTTCTAAGGTTTTACCTTTTGGCTTAATGTTGCATTTATCATGGATATGTAATGTTTTATACTACATACTCTATTAGAAATATTCTTTTTGGACGTACATGTTACTGGTGATATTTTGTTTTTTATTAATATATGGTGAATGAACTTGGGTGAAATGTTGTGTTGAATCAGATATGATCATTAAAAATGGTATCATAGGGAACACCTAGTTTGATGTTTTATAGAACATCCTTTCATTGGTTTTGTGTTTATTGTAGAAAGTGTTTATGTCCTTCAGAATTCTGGTAGCAAGTATGTGTAGGTTCCTCACATGAAAACATCCATTCCTAAATAAGAGTTACCATGTGTTATCATTTATATTTTAAAATATTCATGATATATTTTATCTAATTTTTAATAAACTATATATAGTGTTTATTTAGGTGGAAAGTTTCTATTTTAATGTCATTTTCAATCATTTATATGATCAATAATTTCATTAAACTATTATTTTTAAATATATTTGAATTGATGCTAGATGTTGTTGAAGTGATTTTGGAATTATCTAAGAAAATGATTTTGAACTTTATTCTTGTATCTGATAAGACGCCCTAGAAGATATATTACATGTATGAATAATTAATCATTGAGAAAATATCTATAGGGGAATCTCTTTGTGGAAACATCATCACTGGTAGAAATAATTCACGCTATTCAAAATTTGTGGGAGGAGATATTTAGAATCTTAGGATGAATAGTGGATTATATCTTTGATTTTACTAAGTATAATCCTCCCATATATCATCATGATAAAGGAACACCAACAATATAATGTGTGGAATTCTTCTATTGAAATTGGAATCTATTTTATAAAAACTAAGAGAACACTAGGGTGGATTTTTACATATATATTATTTAATGACTGGGATTGAGATGGTCTGATTACATCATAAACTCTATGTTACCAAATAAATTAATTAAATATTTTATTGAACCATTAGTAATATCTTAAAGTGATTTATGTAGAGATTACTTGGGAGTTTCTCTCCATATATATAGGGAAACATGTGTTTTTAGAGTATTACACCTTATTCACTGAGTTAGTGAGCCAATAAATCTATCACGTTATAAATGATTAACTTATATATTAGGGGTTTAAGTTTATTTTTGGGGATGATATTCAGTCAATGATGAATCAATTTTTCCTTCTATACTTTGTGGATTTAGTCAACAATGATTTAATTTTATCGGTAAATCATAGCTGGGAAAAAATAATTAGGTGGAGATTATGTAGGTGGAGTTATAATAAATGGTTTGTTTTATATTAAGAAAGGAAATGTAAAGATAGATAGTATTTTTATAGAAAATTTTTTGGGGATCCATTAATATATTATCATGTTTTTGTATCAATTTTTTTGGAATTATGATACCATGGAATGTTTTATAGAGTCTCCCAGAACATGCAATAGTTGTGGAATATAGGTTGATATCAATTGTTTTTCGTGGATAGACAACCCATGGAAATAAGTTTGGATACAATAAATAATAGGGTGTATATATTTAATATTATGAATCCATAGATGGTGGGGGGGTTTCCTCCTACCAAAGGGGATTTATGTATGACTATGAATGTTCAGGTAGAATCTATGATCAGATATTTTTTGTAGTAGATGATACACCATACTAATTTGATTTGGAGATAGATAATGATAGATATTAGTTATTTATTTCCACTACTATGGTACTAAATTTAATTTATTTATGTTCTACTCATTCTGTTATTCCCTAATAGTTGATTATAATATTTTCATTTCATTCTGAGCGTATATCACTCTTGTTGAATCCTTTCACGACATTGAAAAAAAGTCCAATAATGATTCATATTTTTTGTTTTTTAGTTGATGATATATTACTAATAAGTGGGATGGTATTTTTGGGTTCTTGATCATCATAAAATCATCCTTCTTATAATCATGGATTATTTTACTCTATTTAAGGCTAATATCGACTAGTATCAACACTGAGCTTTCCTCTGATGGTGCATATCATGTCTTTTAGGGTGACATAGAATATATGTTGGTGAGATAGGGGATAGATGTTCTTTACTGAAGAATAATATCATATCAGTTAATTAAAATGATTCATGATGTTTTTAGCACTAACATGGTTATTCCACTTCTTGGTGTAGTGTTTTCATAGACTATGGTTATCCAAAATAATTTGTGGTTTAAAAAAATATTTATTGGTTTTCTTAATAATAACATACCCATTAAAATGATGTCAGATTATATATCATCTTATCATAGGGAAAATAATATGTAACTAGATATCAAAGTCTATCATAATGACCTTGTGTCTATGGTATTTATTAACCTTACCATGTCACCATTGGATTCACATGTCCTCTATTCCATGATGGAAAATAAGATCCTCATTATAGACATGAATTATCGATTGTTAGATGGTGTTACCATTAAAAAAAAGTACTTTTTCCAATAATTTATGATTACATCCATCAAATAAAATGTTTTCACTAGTTTCCAATGATTTACCATCAGTATAAGTACCTCCAGTTGAGATTTGAGAACTGTATATAATTAAGAATGTGTTTAAGAGACGATATTGGCATTTTGAGTTCCTTGTGATTCCATTTAGTATCTCAAACCCTCATATAATATTCATGTTGTTTATGAACTATATAATTCATCAATTCTTAGAGACATTCATAGTTGTGTTTGTGGATAACATATTCGTGTACTCTATGTCTATGGAAAATCACTAAGATCACTTGAATATTACCCTTGTGACATTGAGGAAATGAATATTGTACAGTAAATAGTTGTATTGTGAATTTTTTATCAAGTAATTTTAATTTCATGGACATTTTATATATAATATGGGTTTCTCAATAGTCCCTAATAAAATTATTATGGTTATTTCCTTGCTGTATTATAGAAAGGTTTTTAATATTTTATGCTTCTAAGGCTCAGTCAGTTATGAAATGTTTTTTTCAGGATTGTATCATGAATTCATATCTATTGATAGAATTGACATCATAGGGTTTAATAATTGATTGATATAAAAAATTTATAATATATTTTGAATAACTAAATGTATGGTTGACATTACCTCATTTATTGATTATTTTGAAAGTGGTTTAATGTTAATATTCGCAATGTGAAGCTTCTGAAATTGGGTTGGGTTGTCTGTGCATGTAGGGAATGAACGTGGTAACCTGTAGCTCTCTTGAGCCACATACTAATCAGAAGAACCTCTATACCCCCAATCATATGTTTGAAATTTTCATACATGCAATCAAAATGTGTCATAACTATATTTTTGGGGAGTATTTTATAGTATATTATAATAATAATACACCGAAGTATATTTTCCCACACAGGGATCTGAATTTGAGACTAAGATAACAAGTAGAGTATATATAGACATTTGTTTTTAATATTTATTATAATCCATGAAAAGATAGTGTGGTTCTTTATGAAAAGATCATGAAATTATTAACTCAGTTATTGATATAATTAGAAGAGTAATTTTCTATGATAAGATCGATTTCTAATATGAGAATAGTAATGGAACCAGATTGTGGTAAAATGTTATTATCTTAAATGAAGACCAAAATGTTATTTAATGGGTTTGTTTTTATTAAATAGTTATGAAAAACTGATTCCATGTTCATTATTAAAATAAAAAATATAGGGGATACCTTTAGTGATTTGTTTCGATATCATATTTGTGTTTTTTTTATTGGTATGTCTTTTTTATATTTGAAGATCAAACTGATAAATTGTAGATATTGGTATTTTAATTTCAATAAACCTAGAAATACCAAGATATATCATGATTTGAGATGTTGAAATTGGTGTATAGTGATTATGTTGATGATATTTGATTTTTTATAATTGTTCATGAATTTTTAGTGTATTGTGGTGAAACACAAGAGACCTAATTTTTATTATTACCATTTCAAAATTCCTTATGGAAGTTGGATGATATTTCAGTGGAAAGTCATCAATAGTTTTGCACTTACTACAAGGGGGGGTTAGATTTCAATGATAATTAATTGAATTTTAAAATATGATCATTTCTTCAATATCAATGACACAATATAGGTGGTAAAAATCAGGAAAATTTATGTTTAAGATTTAGTGATTAATCGTGGAGTTCATTATGTGAATTTTTCTAATTAAAACCAAACAATTATATATGGATTTCAGAAACAATAAAAAGTGGTGATCGAAACCAACATAAAATTAATGACTTATTATCATCCATGAATGGGTTAACAAGATGATATATGTATTTATATTCTTAAGGATATGATTCATCCAAGTGTGTTTGATTTTGGTGGTTTAGAGTGTTGGAATATTCTACTAGTTGAATTCTCATATGATAATGGTTATCTTGCGTCAATTATGATGGTTCTAATTGAAGTGTTTCTTGGGGATAAGAAAAATTCATATATACTATGTTCACATATTAATTTACTATTTGATCATTCTTTATTAAATAATACCCTTTGTATTTATGTGATTTTTCAAGGAATATGTACTCAAAGACCCAATGGGGTAATGGTGAATAAACAGAAAAATTAGACATTAATTTTCATGAATCCCAAGTTCACAATATTTATTCCTTGAGTACTAAGAACATGTGATCGAAAGAACATCTTGTGATACCAAGGTATAAGTCATGAACTATGTAAATGAAATAAATCTTTATTACATGTCACTAAATACTCCAAATTCAAACATGATGAGATACCCATGATAACTCACTCTATGATGTGAGTAGGTCGAATTCTGAATCCCACTGAAATTAAAAGCCATGAAATTTGTGATGAAAATTTATTCAGAGATCATTTAAGATATTAAATAAAAAATATGAAATCAAATTACACACCATCAAAAACATCGATGAATAATTTATTTAAACCTTATACATGTCCTGAATTAGTTTCACATTGTGGACAACTCATGCTCAAGAAATATGAGATCACCCAGAAACATGGAAGAAATTTGATGTAATCAGACCCATTTTCCTTCCTCCACCATTTAATTTGAACATTCATTGAAACCTATTTATATTTCATTATTTTATACATTTATTAATTCCTTTGTTATATCTTACTGGTTCCAATAACTTGTCTTTGGATATTTACTTCCAATGATTGAATCTATTTATGTTTACTATTCAATACTAATCATATCATAGATATTCATAATTTATTTATTCATGTTCTTATTTAATATATGTTTGGATATTTTAATTTTTTATAGATTAGAATTAATATTTGATTTATCATGTCATGAATGTTTCCATTGTTTCCATAATTTTTATTGCATTTTCATGTGAAGCTAATCTAGTTAGGTTCAAGGGTCCACAATTAAAATGGATATAAACCTGATTAATATATAAATAACGATGTGGTAATCCTATGGATGGTAATTTTATTACAAAGTTCTTAATCTCATTATTTTTCATCATCCCATGCAATCATTCATGAAATTGAAGGACCCCGACCTAGTAAGATTATAGAAAAATATCAACAATTACTTCTGAAACATTCAGACTATATGTTAAACATCATGCAATAAGGTTTCCAAATATCTCATTTCCAATTATTAGTTATTTTTTTAGGTAGATCCAATTGGTAGGAAAAATATAAATAGTCTCCTTTTCACTGTATTCTAACATATTCCATAGGTCTATCCGATTATATAATTAGGATTACCTTTATCATATTCTAGAAAATTGACACTGAATTCATACATTATTCTAATTGAAAAAACCTACACTATTCTATCGAAATCCCATACCTATTATATTTCATGAATACCCATATTAAATTTTTCTAATCAATATGTTTCTTTCCTATTAGTTGTCTATATTGGTTTGACCCCACATCTAAATTTTGTTATTCCTTTATAACTGATTGTAGTTTGGGTAATATAAATTCCAATATGATCATTTTCAGTTCATAATTACTAATGCTGTGAAGGTCAACAATATGGGTTGAAATGTATTTATACCTTATGTTTTGATGAGTTTAGAGAGAATTCATATGTTTTAAAGAGTCATGTTAAAGAGATGACAAAAAATCTAGAATTCATCTAGAAGAATATTTCCTTTGAATTATTTCATCAAAAATCCTAAGTGGACCATCATCATATGATGTTAGAGCTTGAGTATAGTTATATGATATTTCTTAATGTTTCATGTCAATCAAGAAGCAATAGGTTGTGTATCTAGAGTATTATATAACAATGATTTATGTTTGTAACATCCTGTCCTAAATGGCCACTAAACCACTAGTCGAACCGGTCACCACAAGCCCTCTATAGTGCCTCCACATATTCCACATATAATATTGTGACCTTTTAATGTTTATGGGTGTCCATCGTTAAAATACATGTCGATGTTTTTATATTTATATTCTAGTCTGTGTAATAGATGTACCATACCCTTAGACAACTATTCATATTTCTTAATGTACTAACATACCATGAATCATGATATGGACTATGGGACCTAAGTTTATTCCATCCCACATATAATACTCTTTCAGTAATATCTATATATTCTCACATCTGTTATAAAAAGAATACCAAGAACTAACAGACCTCTCTAACAACACATTCATCAAATATAGTATGGGTAGAACACATACACCTTTATTGTAACTTATCCGTCCATTACAATTAATTTTAAACTCATATTCATTTTTAACCTTTTATGTACCTTTATATCTTCCTTATGCAACTATTTAAACATCACATTAATATGAGGTTGGATATTAATTTGTAAAAAATAATACTTTTCCCATTCCTATATGATTTCAATTTCTATATATTCAAAATCCAAAACTATTTTATCATTTGTGATCCATATATTTTATATGAATGATTTATCCTTTAAACTCAAAATATCAGCTGTAATTTTCTCTTTCCAATAGTGAATATTTATTGAGTAGTCATAATCATTAATTATCTCTAACCATCTCTTATTTAAAATGTTCAACTCCTTCTGGGCGATCATACATATTAATCATTTTTGGATTGTCTATATATCACTCTTTTTACTATAAAAATATTTCATCCATATTTTTATTACAATAATTACCTCAATGAACTCCAAATCATGAGTTGGGTAATTTATCATTTGAAGAAAACAATTTCATGAAGAAAAATATATATCCAATAAATATTAAAAAATAAAAAATCCCAATCCCTAAATGGATTCATTACTAATGATTACAAACCCGTCACCATTATATAATAATGTAATAAAATGTTCACTAACTAATTCTATCAACAGTTCCTTGAAATATTCCTCATATTCATCTTTACAAGGGAATTGGGATCAATTATGAGTAGACTTGGGGTGCAGATTTGACAGTCATGAGAAATTATCAATATACCATTAATAATATCCATCTAAACTATGAAAACATAAGATATTTTTCATAATTTTTGATCAAGGACAATATTCAATACCCTCTGTCTTTGATGGATCCATCAATATACTCTCACGTGATATTTTATGAACCAAAAATGAATCCTTTTGTTACAAAAATTACTACATTGTAAAATTTTCAAAAACTATATCCTTCTTAGGGTCTTCAGAATAATTCCTAAGGTACCTTTATGCTCTCTGAGTCACTTTGAATATATTTTAATATAATCTTTAAATACTATTAATAAATAGTTATGATAATAAGAAAATTCTATATTCATTGAATACATGAGTATAGTGGGGAAATTAGAGAGACCCAATGTAATCACTATCTAATAATAGTTTCTATAACTATTATGGAATATTTTATTGGGCATATCATCTATCTTAACAATCAGTTGATGTTTTCGAAAAAGATGTTAACTCATAGAAAGTATTGAAATTTTTATAGTTGATTAAACAAGTCATCAATACAATGATTAGGATACTAGTTATTGAATGTGAACTTCTTCAGCTCTTGATAATCAGCACAAAGACTCATTATTTTATTTTTCATTTTATCAAAGAGAAAAATTTATTTCTAAGGTGACATAACTAGAATAATGAACACCATTCTATGATTATACTTTTTTTGATTCTTAAATGTTTTTAACTCAACTAGGGACTTTATATAAAAATTATTAGAAATAGGTGTGGCACTATGTATGATTTCAATTGCAACTCAAAAATACTATAGGATGGGAGAGTTGGATACACTTTTGGAAACACAAAATCAATCTCTAAAACAATAAGAATATAAACAATTTTGAGTTACTCCCTAAAAATATAATATACACTCTAATATTCAATTGGAATAAAAACCCCTAAAAGTTTTCAGATTTCCATCAGAAGATCACATTTATCAACAAACTGATATATGATCTTTTGTTAGTTTATAATATAAAACATAACTTACTATCCACAAAAATTGATTTGACAATTATGATGATAAATATAATCTATTCAGAATATTATATCACATTAAATCAGAGTAATAATGATAATATATTACGAATTCACATTCCCACAAATTTAAATTAGAGAGGAATCACAAACTTGTGATTTCATTATCATACAATTATGGTATTTTAATGCTAATTATATATCTAATAATGTTCTTGTAATATTTATGACCTTATAAAATTATTCATATATAAAAAATGGGATGATCAAAAATTAGGTAAGAAATTAGTAGTTCTGGAGTGGATGGTAACTGAACCTTCAAATCATTTTTATATCATGCCTCATAAACACCGTGATCACATGATATTTCCCCTTTAAATTATCTAAATATATTATTGACATTGATCACACTCATTAGCCATAGTATTTTTTATCTTTTATCATTGTTCTCATACTCTGTGCATTTGAAATACTAGGGAGTGTTTGGTAAGTACTATTTATAATTATCTCTATTTACATCATTAGTAAACATTGTACCATCATTTCAGAACCTAATTTCCCTATAGACATACATTTAACCAATAAAAACATTTATTAGCACCCTTTGGACTATTTCAATCATGTTTTCTAGAAAACATTGAGCATGAGGAATGATCATCTTCTTCTATCTAGGGTTCTTAGTGTTTCCCATAAACATAAAATATCATTTATTATCAAAATCATGTAATCTATGTGTAACTATAATCCTAATATCCGTCATTGAAGAACAAAACATTATTTATTATTAGTTACATAAGTCTATAATGGATAACTCTATTAAAATATTTTTTTAATCAACTAACTAATTGATCAATCGTTCTTCTATTGTTGATGAATATTACGAAAACATACATCACATGTCATGGAATATTTTTCTCATAATTACCATATGATTCACGATCCTTCTTCATTAGATGAATGAATTATTCTATAAATTTTATATTAATAATATAAGGTAATTATATATATAATAATAATCCTATAAACTCATTCCACTCTCTAGATTAAATTTCATCATGTTTCATCAAATTATTAATGAGATTCCACCATTATTATGATTTTCTTTCAAAATGAAATAAATAGAAAATCATTTTTAATGTATTGAATATTGGAGAATATAAAATCTCATCTAATTGGTAATGATCAATTTCTCAATGACTAGAGGATTAGAGGAACCACTAAAAGATAGTGGAGGTTATCTCATTAAGGACTCAACAAAATTTTGTTCCATCATTTTTTTATATGGGTGTTCACCATGATTGATGTCTTGGTAATGGTTTGTAAGTATATAAATTATATTTCTTATTCGAAATCCAACATCATTAGGTCTATTAAGGGGAAATTCATTGCATTATACATTTTATTTGGAATTAACAGGGCTCCTTTGGGTTTCATCCATCGATGAATACAAAAAATTATTATATGAGGAACGAAAATGAAATAGGGAAACATATAGTCATGAAAAAAATTTATTGGATGTATAAATAATGACTCTATCATTTAAATACATTAAAAATGATTAGTATATGTTATTCATTGTCATCGTCTATTCAGGTCCTTCATGATGGTTTATAATGATAATGTATATAAACCAATTCAAATCATCCAGGAGTGTCAAACTAGGTGAGAACTAAGGCCTATTGTCGTGTACTATATAATTATCTAGTAAATCCTTATACACATATTTAGAGATTTTAACAAAAGGAACATCTATGATAGAACCAATTCCATTTATATTTTCTAGAAAGGGTTGAATTTCTAGGTAAACAATATAGTATTTTCCTTATCTAATCCTTAAGATGATACCATTTAGATAGGATTATAATAATGGTTTTCACTAAATTTTTATAATCCTAGTTTCTAATTATTGATTAAAAATATCATTTGATACTAACTATAATGTCTTAGGATTTTCATAAAACGATATTTATTTTTTTATAATCAGTAATTACATTACAAAAAATACTATCTTATAGATCATATTGTTATATATAAGATTCACCCTAAGATACTTTTGGAATTATTAATCTATAAATTAATTTTATTTTATAAAATTAATTTTCCTATTTTTTTAAAGAATCAAATTTAAAAAAAGCTATAAATGAAGAGGTCAGAAAATAGGTTTTTATAATAATTCAATTTTTTAATAAAAAACATGGATTTATTATTATCCCTTCTATATGAGACTCATAGGATTAATGTTAAATTTATAATTAAATATATAATATATAAATTTAATTTAAATTATTATATAAAACTATTTTAATGAATTTATAAAATAACCCATTAAATGATTTCATATATTTTCAAAAGGGTTTTATTCTCCATTATAATTTATTGGTCACTATGTAATTCATATTATATAAATGTGTAAACAATATATTTTTATTTTAGTTACTAATTTTAATATAATCCATTCAAATATATAGGTGAAAATTTATATATTAGAAAATAGTATGTTAATTTTATTTCATGCTTTATTTAAAAATAGTGTATCATATAACTCAAGTTAAACACAACGTACAATGTGACACAACCTTATCTAGTGTAGCGTGTAGCACATGATTATATTGTTGTTGCATTAAGTGAAAAATTAACATGGATTTTAATGTTTCATAATCAAAACATAGAAATTTATTATAAAAAATCTATATTTAGTGTTGTATCAATAAAAAATTATCAAAATGGTTATGTTAATTAGAAAAGAATTCTCACATAATCTCATGGTGTTTAGAATACATGTAATTTTTCTCATTAAATGTATCAAATAATCAGTATTAACTACTTTATAATATTGTTATTATATTTACAAAAACATTGATTTGGAAAAAAAATTGAAAAGTGATATTAAAATTTGAAAGGTTGTTTTCCTCATGAAATATTATGCTGGGACCAAAATACCTTGATTTATTTATACAATATTTTGGGATATTGGTGTTTTCTTAAAATTTTTGTCGATAAAATTATATCATGGGGGTTTCCTATGTATGTTGTTTTTGGACTTGTCATAATTAATCAATGCTTTCCATATTTTTGGGCCTCAATATCTGAATTTTAATTATGAAAAGAGAATTACTCACGCATAGAATATGGTTGGAACACATATCGCCTCATGAAGATCACTATGATATAGATTGCATAGGAATTTCCATATTTCACTTACATAGGGAGTTTATGGAACCACCAAGAAGAATCATCAAATGTAATTAGCGGGTGTAATAAGCAAGGATCGTTAGTAAAGTTGTTGTTAGTGCTTTTGATTAGCAGGGTTTGAGGGTATCTTTTTTTATAAAAATAACTCATAGGTAATAAATTTGTGAGAGACAGAATTTAAATAGATATGTTAAACAATGGAAGAATTTTAAAAACTCTAAAAGTTGTTCTTAAATGTTGAATTTCTCATGGTTCATGTTACGTAATTAAATTATGATTCATTTAATATAAAATAACATTATTTTTTCAATTACCCTTGTTTGGGATCTATATTATTTATGGTATGGTTTAAATTTGTTATTATTATTTTTTCATACCCATATGATCATGTCATATTGATATAGTTTATATTTAATATTTTTGATAATTTGAGCTAACCAATTATTATTTTCCCATTCCTAAGGGGAGGTAAAAAGGTTTTATGTATGGTATGCCTGGAATATTACTATATGGGAAGATATTTATTGATGATTTTGAATATCATTAATGATATAGTAATATTTTTTAGTCTACTATACAAATACATTGAACTTATATGGTTCATGGGTCTATATTAGTTAAATGTTTTCAATATTAATCTGTAATTATTTTATATCAACGTATGATAGTTTTGGATCTTTATAGTTAGAATAAGATTTAAATTTAAATAACCATAAAAAAATATGGCCCCTAAGGATATTTATATGGATATTTCTATGGATATTTCTAAGGATAATTCTAATGATCAGTCAAATATAGGATAATTTCATGGAACATTGTTAAAGGATAGTGAGTGTTGTATCCCAGAAATTGCATTCCTGTATATATACATCAAGTGTTTGATGCTCATTCATTGATGTAAAAATGGGTACTCTGTCTAAAAGCATTACATTATGATATACTTGATTGTCACCTTGTGCATGACAATAGGCCTTGTTGCACACCTCTTTTGAAACATCTAATGGACATTCCTTGGAAATTCAACAAATTTTTAATGAGCAATCATGAGGGGTTTGAATAATTACATGGATGAAATATGTTGTATCTAAGCATACATATATTATAAATAATTCTCCCTCAGGACGAAATCATATATGTGACTTCCATGACTATGTCGTATCGGAATTTTATAATTGTTTCTCACTCTATGATTTATTGTTTTGGTCAATGGTGAGAACCAGAAAGGAGTGGATTAATATTAAATATTATAGACAATGTGTTGATGAGGTACCAAAATTAATAATGGCTAAAATAATGTATATTTTGATTATTATTATCATTTATCGTGATATATGTTTAAAAACATGTATCATAAACTAATATTATACTCAAAAGGAGATAAGGATAGATTTTATTGATCGTTCAAGTGGTGGAGACCATTGAGGAATAAAAATTCTGCCACCTATCTATAGAGAATGGGGATATCATCACTCATGATAATTCTATAAAGTAATGATAAAATGTTTTTTAGTTTAGAAAATAAGGGTACAATAAAATTAACTAATGAGTAAAAATGAAATTTGTTATTAACCTAATTTATTTTAAAAATGGGATCCCAATGATATTATAAATAGCTGACTATTTCCATTTTGGAATGTATTAGAATTGTAAAAATCGATGACATTGGGTAAAATCACATGAAAAAAATAAGAAAGGTGGCTCATGTAATGGTGAAGGAACTAATGATTAATAGACTAGGAATGACATCTTAAAGGTATGATCTATTTTATCATTATTTTTTTGGACATATTTGAGAGGAATGATTAAATTACAATTGGTGAGTGTAAAGAAAATATTTATATTTCATATTATAAGATTGTGGAATTAGGTAATAGGATAATGAATCCTAGTTAATGGTTTAATTATCATGTTGAATTATAAAACCCTTTGAGTATGGATATTAGAAATTTATGTTACATGAATCATGAAATATATAAGGATTATTTAGTATACTCTTTTAATTCTAGATAAAAATATTATATTGAATGGTATTTATGAAATATAAAGTTGATATAATGTAATGGTTATTTTTTATAACAAAATAAAAAGAATAATTTAAGATATCAATTAATATGTTCTTACTTTTGAGATAACGATTAAGGTATAAATTGATGATGAATGTCAATATAGTAGACTAATAGTATTGATGACCTTAAATGTGATTATTGATTTTTTTTTAAAAAGTGAGTTATGTTGTCATTTATGGAGTTGACAAAATAATGGGATTTATGGAATATAATCAATAATATGTGGTTTTATTAAATGAATGAGGAAGCATGTATGTTTTCATTATGGTTTTATTATAAATCAATATATTACAATAATTGAAGAAAATATATAATATTGTCACGTCCTGACAGACTACTAGTTTGGTATCCACGGCGATCACCACATTTCTTCAAGCATACCTCCCCATATTCCAAAGAAAACCGACTAGAATATAGGGTCTAATGGTGGTAGGGTGGGGATATTATTCTCTCGGGATCAGATTTAAACAAGTTTTTATTAGGTCCATATCAATATATAATAGAGGAATTATATAATAAAAGAGTAAAAATAGAGGGATACTTAAATTGATAATAGAATAAAGGTGGATAATGAAAATTTACAACTATTCATGTATGTAATTTTATAAAATGTGTTCAACTAGTTTGTATTATAATTTCAATATAATGAAAAAAATTAATAATATCCCAATGAATATCTCACTAGAATCTGGAGAACCAACTCTGTCCTCTTCACAAAGATTATCCTATTAATAAAAATCGATATTTGAAGACATTTTCTTCGCTTATTCAATAACTATAGAAGTAATGACTACTTGGGTACCATTGGTTCATAATCATGGAGTCAGATACAATCTCAGTATGCCAGTACCCATGGTGTATATCCAAATCCATTTAGTTCAATATTATTTAATTTATGTTCTATATTAAAGATATGTAACCCAAAAATAAATAAAGAAATACTGTCATGGAATGGGCCTCACTTGACACCCTTTTAATGTAGCTACTTTGGCATAAACTAGTGAGTTTGATCCAAATGGTCTTAAAATGATAGATTGGTTGAGATAATATGATTATATGTGGAATGACTCCAATATTGCGTTTTATCACAGAGGAAAATTCCAAATACATTAATTCCAACGGTGTTAATTCATGTTTTAAGAACATTCATTTGACATTTATTTAAATTCCTTCTGGAATCCAATTTTTAAAACCTCATGAGACATAGTATCCCAACCTTTAAAATTTTATTGAACATGAATGTTATTGCTCAAGGAGCTCCACATATGAACAATGAAAAGGGGTCTATCCCTTGTGTCCTAGTATTGAAGTCACATCTTTCTCTCTGAGCATGGTGTGAAAAGTCAAATAATAGCCTCTCAGTCCTTACTTCAAAACACATGTAGGGGCCCTAGGCTCACCCATGGCCTCATAAAACAATCGTTACTTTGAGCCCATCCAAAAGGTCCCCCATAGGGAATTATTGTTACTCATATAAATTAAAAACAATATATAATTTTTAAGAGAACATCTCAGTCATATATAATATCACCCTAATATTTTTTTCTAACCATCACGAACTCATTCAAGAATTCAGAATAGTCCATATAAGGGATTCATAATTTGGTACCCTATTTTTCACCATTGTCTCTAAGTTAAAATAATCAATCAAATCAACATAATTAATGAAAATAAATTAATTCCTGAAATATAGATATGTAAAATGGATATTAAGCATAAGAATAATAATGAAACTACTTGGAAAATGAAATATATTTTCTCAATTGAGTACAATGTACCTCATTGAGGGGTATTATTATAAAAACAAGGCATTGTTTCATATCAAGCCATTTAGCATTATTAGACATTATTTTAGGAGTCAAATAAAATAAAATTTAATAAATAATATATTCTAAAAATAATATTATAGTATTTAATATCCAATGAAGGTTTTATTGTGATAAATTAATATATTAATAAATTTAAAGGTAAAATCGAAAGGGGTCATACCTCAAAAGAAGAGGATGAAAAAAACATCAATATTTTACTTTTCCATCAGTGACAAATCAAAGCTCTTTTTCCCACATATAATTATATTCTTCTTATAATTTGGATAGGTAAACATAGAACTTATGTTTATTTTCACTTGGACATGATTTTGTATAAGAAGATCATTATGTGTAAACTGATATATTCATATAATCATTCACACATACACACATTTGAATTTTTCATATATTTTAATAACCACGCCTATACCAAATATATATTTTAATGTCACCATGAAACATTATATATATATATATAATAGGGGGACATACATATATATATATATATATATATGACTACCTATTCCTATGTAGGTAAGTCCACTTCGACATTTTTGACTCGAACCTGCCTAATGAATTACCAAAACGCACAATGTAATGAACTAAGAACTCATGAACACGAGAAGTACCCATATAAAATTTATCTAGAAAATACAAAGGGGAAAATCCTGCATCAAGAGGTGACTACAAGCTAAAAATTAGTAAAGTGCTTCTCCATCAGGGGAAGATGTCAAATCATGCATGAAGAAGTCACGAGAGACCTTCTGCAATCCATAGAAATCGGTTAAAAGTAATATAAATAGATAACCATTGAGATAGGGTTTTTTGCAATCACACCAAGTGATGGGGAGTTTGAAAAATTGGCCAAACAAAGGAGGATAAGGGAGTTGGAGTTCATATATTGAGGTGATGATGGTGAATCCTGGATGAATTGTGGTATGACTATTTGGTACGGGATCTCGATGGTTAGAGGGATGAAAGTCCATGAATGAGATAAGGAGGTGTCTCCCATGATATAGGAGGAGGGATATATTTTTTTCAAGTTATTTTATTTCAGTTTTATTTTAATTAATTTAAAATCATAAAAAACATTTGGCATAGTTTGGATCACACGGATAGCTAAACAGTGCACTAACTGTATAATGAACAACATATAGGAACCACCTATGTGGAAATACCAATGTGACCTAGGTTCATGATTTGTGTAAAACATGTTAAACCAGTGTGCTCCAAATATACTCACTACCATAAGCCTCAGAAATTTCTAAAGGTGGCTTCATATTTTCCGAAAAACTATTCACCATATACTGACCCTCAAAATATATGATTTTTATGGTCTATGACTCCAAAAACTCAATGAGATATCATAGGGACACTATATTCCGTTTTTAAGTATAAAACCAATGTATAATGATGTTACAACCCTTGGAATTATGTTCCAAAACTCGGTTTTAGAAATAGAATATCTAGAAAAGGAAAAGGTAAACCTTCTCATTAAATTTAAATTTTGTCCAAACATGTGTCATTACATCCTCCCCAATTTATAACATATCATACTCCAAAATCCACTGTGGACAACAAAAACATCATATGACCTATAAGGGACATGAATTACTATTCATATAGAGTTGTTTTATTTTCATGTCCAACGCACCATTAAGAATTACTTAATAATAAAACACTTAACCCATGAAAACCTGGGACAATTCTCATATTCTAAAAAGCACCAAAATAGATATTACGTAGTAACATATAGTTATAGAAATGATCACTTCATTATGTCAATCAAAATAAGTCCAATGGTGCTACCCAAAAGGTTTTAACACTATAATTCTCCAAAACTAATCCAATGTACTTCCACCATGGTAATTTCCTATAAAGAATTCCCCTATGAATTCTAATGATATTTTAATCATGTTTTCCTCAACTGGGAAAAATCGGTTACATTTGTGGCCACATTAAAGACCCCAATATAAATATACATTGAAAATATATTGAAAAAATAAGAACAATATGTGCATTAATTCCTTAAAAGACACAACGATCCTAGAAAAAAAAAATTCACCTTCAATTTGCAACATGTTTTAAAATGGTTCACATTGACTGGAAACAACAAACTAGAATATGATAATTCAATCCACTTTAGGTTGAACATTCCCAAAATGCTCGACATTGATGATCAGCATATTACCTGGTGAACCATAGTGCCTTCTTCAATGACATTGAGTGTTTACTACAATCATGATCACTGAATCCTATAAATGACACTCAGTGATGTACCATTGTCCAACCATCAATTGACAATTTTACATTCCATGCCTTAGTAGGATCAATGGTGTAACTTAGATCCATCTCATTGTAATCACCACCATTTTAAGCATACCCTCTGTTTCTGGATACAATTCAAGGGTAGCATTAGAGTCAACCAATGGAGTCTATTGAACTAAGCCAAGGCAGTCCATAATCCATGTTAAAATGTGAGTTATCTGTACAAGACCAATATGTCCAAATCCAAAATTTGACTGAGATTAGAGAGGAATCCTATTTGTGTTCATGTCAATAAAAAATTATTAGTTTACCAGAGTCTGTCCAAGGCATTCTAACTTGGGAACCCAACTATCCTTAAATACTAACAAGATCTATTTAAAATAAACATGTGTATAGTGCTTGAATTCAAAAGATATCACATAACAAAGACAACATCTTTTAAAACATATGTAATCATAATCCCAATGCTATCTTAGTGCAGTCTAATGATACTAAGATAAGGGGTGTGGTCTCCATACAATAGTGAGTACACCAAAATGATATCACAATATCCATACTGAATTTGAAATAGTTTATCCATAAAGAGGGTGAAGTGCTTCGTATGTTTTCAAAACTACACTTCCAAAAGTCATAGGAAGTATTATCGATCCATTAGAGGTCGACTTCTTTATATGTTATAAGATACTACCTTAGATGCACATACTACCTAACCATGATACCTTCACTACCTTATACATCACATTTCACCAAAACACAACCACCATAAAAAATATGTAACCAATAGTGCTTTCAAAGGTTGTGCATAAATCCAATCATATAACTACAATTCTCTCAAGATTGTACTATCATAACAATTAATTACTATCCACTGGTCATTTTGAGCGACTATGAACATTTCGAAATGTCTGTCACGGTTTTTCTCCTTCTCCTTCAAAGGACACATTTAACCCAATTTGATGCCATTACCCTACCTTATGAACTTACTTAACATCATATTAATATATAAATGGATCCAATTACATCAAAAAAGATCCATTGTCCACCAATTAATATTTCCTAGGGGTGGCTAACATTATTTTATCAAGCATTAAAATATACAGATAAAGGTAACTATATGCTGGAGGGTCATAGGTTATGTAAAATATTATACATAAACATAAATCCTGTCATATGATACATATTGGAGTTCCATATAATTAGGTGGAAAATCCCAAAAAATCTAGGAAACATGTCAAACACATGTTCCTCCTAGAACATTATCCAACGAATTCGGATGGGATTGTTTCCACCAGATGATGTCATCACTCTACTCTGGAGCAGATTGGAATTAATAGTTTAAATACTATGGACTAAATGGTTGGCCATGAATTCATTGGCTTGGTGTAATTTTTTACAGGATGATGGTGACCATGTATATCAATGTATTCTACATCGAGGTTTAAATAGTAGAAAAAAACATCAATGACAATATCAATAGGTGAAAATGGCCATATGTATTAATCTATATAATGACCTGCAATATATTAAACCCGAAGGCATAATACATTGTATGGATATTAACCATACTGATTATTTACTGAGTCATCCATTTCCAATTATATGGAATAAGGGAGGGTCAAACAACATACTAAATGGACAATCGTTCCCATAGAATGTCTATACCCTTTAAATGTAGTATTTCAGAATGCTCACACTCAGAGAATTGTTCAAACAACAAATGACCAGCCATCAAAAGAAGTGTTTAATTTTAGAAACAATGGGTACTACATTTGTTTATAAAACCTGAAATGTACCACATGATTAGGATCTTTTTCAAGAAAAAAACATCATCATTACCGAGTCTGAGGGAGATACCTACAATGTTGGTCCCATAATCAAAATGAAATGTTGACCCTACCAAGGGATAATGATGGATAAAGTCATCGAGTTGAAAAGGAAATAATTATTAACCTGATGTATCCGAATAAAGGCCAACTTGTAATTCTTATGCACCAGTTTTATGGTGGAGGGAAGGATTTATTCTACCCTTATACAAGGGTTTGGAAAATCCACCTGTTAAGACTCCATTTTATGCCATTAAACCAAAAAATATATAATTATTTTATCATTTAAATGATAGTTTTAAAGAAAAATCAACTCTTACCATAAGGTAAAAAATGAATTTCATTTAAAATACCAATTTAATAACTACTATTAAGGGACCTCCTTTTATATATGGTTTATTTTATCACATAACCCACTTTAAACACCACCCATTTACTTATATAAACTCCTGCAAAATAGCTAAATAATAAGTGAAGTTCTATTATTAAAATAAATGGTAACAGTAATTTAAAAATCCATATGAATGTTTTAAAATTAATGCATACCATGTTATCAATATAATCACCCCTAGTGTTAATCTATATATATTTGTATAGAATGGGTTACATACCAGGTTCCTGTTAAACCATTTCAAATTCAAAAAAAAAATATGATAAATTTAATCTATTCAATTTTCAAAACACACTGATCATTTCCCTTTTATTAACAACATGCCCCAACATTCAAACTTGGTTCATGTTGTGAATTTATTTATTTTTTCCTTATAGTCCATTAACATAAATAAATATAGTTAGAGTCCTAAATTGTTCACCCAACACATTTAAGGTCAATTTTTAACAACATTTATATTTATATAAATTTATAAATAAGATTCCCATAGAAGGTGGCTATGTTTTATGGGTGACCAACCTATAAATTGTGAATCACTCAGACACTTTACTTGTTGATGGAAGGCCCCATATAACCACGTCCATTTTCAATCATAATAAAAAAAAATAACCTCTAAAATATATATAAAAAATTATATATATATATATATATATATATATATATACGGTGAGTATACATGAGATATATTATATTGGAAACCCCACTCATATTCAAAAAAGGCCCATACAAATTAAAAATCGTACAAATTAGATCCCACTTAATTGCAATAAACATTTTCGAAAAGTATAAAATTTAATTCATTTTGACATTTACCAAAAAATATTAGTTATTTTGAACACATAATCAATATTTTTATTATATGTTTTGTTAGTTAAAAATTAATATGGATCCCGTACTCCCTTCAATGTTAAAATTTACTCCCATTCAACAATGAGAAACATATTTGAATCCATGCTAAGAAAGTGTAGATGCGGGTCATATAGGAAAAGGGACACCAAATAGTAACCTAACATGGTAATAAATATTAGATTTTAAAATTATTAATAAACATGATAAATAAATAAAATCATCGTAAATAATCATGGAGAAGTACTAAACGTAAAAATATTCAAACATGGAATACAAAGGGAATGATACTAAAATAAGAAATACATGTATGAAAATTTCAAAGAACACAATAATAAAATCTAAATTGCATGGAATATTCATGTAATGTATATATCTATGTGCCTATAATAAGGCATGTAATGATATTCACTTACCATACATGGGGAAGGGTGATTGGTAAAAATATAACAATCAATAATCAGTTTAAATACTATAGTCAATCGAGTTAAAATCATGGTTAACTTTAAAAGTTAACAACATGATATAGAATCCTTTCCCAGACCTCAAAGACATATCCTTGTATGTATGTTGAAATATCAATGGCATGGTTATTTATAATGTGATGAAAAAATCATAGTCTCTTTTATAACATCCCACAATAGGAAAAAATAGTATAAGTAACTCTAATACCACTTTTAAATGTCCTTGTCTGACTGACAACATGTATAGTAGGTGGACTAGTTACAACATGGCCTTAATGGAACCTCCCACTATACTAGAGTCTATCTACTATTATATAGGGAATAATGGTGGTAGGGTGGGGAAACTATACACTCCAGATCAGAGTAGCATTGTGGTGTATTAGGTGAATATCAATAGATAATAGAAGAATAATATATAAAAGAGTAACAACTGTGGAAGAGTGTTTTTATTGAATAAATGAAGGTGGAAGACATCAACTTGTAACAATGATTGTGTTATATATGAATCTACATGTTCGAGAAGAAAAAATTTCAATAGGAATACAATTTATTAAATAAATAATTTCCAAAGGACTGACACTCGAGCATTTTTTTCACTAGATTGTTCTTATGGCCCAACTCCATTATATTAATAAAAATAAATATTGGAAGGTGGATGCTTTTCTTTGTCAATACTTATAAACATAAAGTATACTCATGTCTCAATGGTTCCCACAAGGGTGAGAGAAATAATATCAGTAGGCCAACACCCTTTGTGTCTACCGAATTCCATTTTGTGAAATATAATTTATATACTTTGAATTTTAAATACATGTAAGATAGAAATAAATTAATACATAAATACATTGACTTCGTCCCTCATATACACCCATTAAATCTATTTGGTTCATCCAAAACTGGCGAGTCTAGGCCAAAGGATATTTAAATTATAAAGTCGGTGAAATAATATGAGAGGAATCAGGTGGACCCCAAGTTGTTGGTGTGGTGAGGAGGTTGCATTCATATTCTATTAACACCATAGGGGATTATACTTGTTTTAAAAATGTTTATTTTATTCTTCATATAATTATATTGGGAAACCACATTTCCAAATTTCAAGAGACACCCTGATCTCATAAATGAAAATCATGTTGGATATTCCACATAAGACTCTAGGGGTTCCACATATGACCAGTGCTAAGGAATTAATTCATGGTGAAAATGGAATTTAGATACATATTTCATTATGATAATAGTGTGTAATTTAAAATACTAGGATCTGTGTTTGTACATAGTATCACATATCAGGGAATGAGTCTCACTCACGGCCAATTAAAACCATCATTCCTTCCATATTGTCCTAGGGGTCGCCCCTAGGGAACTGTTATCACTCGTCTAGAGGTAAAAAAAGATAAAAGTCGGTGATACCGTCTTAGGGATAGCTGATATCACCCCTGGAATTCTTACTAACAATTGAATACTCTAACAAGAAGTCATGAGACTCTTTATATGGTATCCTCAAGTTGAAATCCCTTGTTTTACCCTCATCTCTATGATTAAATCACTTAATAACTCATTTTTAATTTAAGAAGCCATGAAATTATTGAGTATGGCCCTATAAAATGGGTAATAATCCTATGAATAATCCCATAATTTCAAGGAAGTGATCATAACATTTTTGATTTTTAGTCATTGAACCTCATCGATAGGTTTTATTATAAAAAAGACATTGTTTACAAAGAATTCATTTATCATAATTAAATATCATTTCAATAGTTATATTAAATTTATTTTAAAAAACTGTTCTTCTAAAAATAATACAATAGTAATTAGTATCCAATGATGTTGTGAAAGTGGGTAATTAATGCATTCAAGAATTTAAAAAGGGAAGTTGAAATGAGATCCTGCCTTATGAGAAGAGGATGAAGTCAAAAACATCAAAAATAGACATTTTCATCCAAAACCACTCAAGGCTGCTCTTTACCATACTCGATCATAAGCACCATCAGATATACATATGGACTCTTATCTCCTATGTACATATTTGAATGGTGAGGAATACAAACAAGGGGATCATTATATATATGCTTATATATGAATATACCCATTCACGCTTACACATGTTTTCACTTTTCATATATAAAGATAATAACACCTATATATATTAAATATTAATTATTCCATGTGTAAATAAAAATATATATAATGGGGGATCTTACATATATATATATATATATATCTGTGTGTGTGAATAAGTAGGTAAGATGCCTTCAACTTTCCAGACTTGAACCCAGCACAATGATCATCCAAACGCATTATAGGTAAAACTAGGAATTAAAAACACTAAAAGACCCTCAAAAATTTGGCTAGACAATAAAGAGGGTAAAAAAATAAAACTAGGGCAGCTACGAAAATCCAAAAAGGACCAAAGTGATTCACATGTTGTGGTGGATGTTGTAACACACATGAGGAAGTACCGGGAGACCTTGTGCATACTCCATAAAGAGAAGAAACCTAATAAAATTTCTAACTATGGACATAGAGTCTTGAAAAAAGGCACCTGGTGGTGGGGGGATGAAGAAATAGATGAACCAATGTATGATAATGGATCTATAAAACGTCCACTGAAGAAATGATGGAGATTCATGAAAGAATCATGTTGTGATGGTGTGGAATAGAAGCTCAACATAAGAATGGGTGCACAAACAAGGATGAGAAGAGGCGGTGGATAATATTAGTTAAGAGAGGAGGGGAGTATATTAGGATGTAATTTATATAATTTTATTTTAAATTAATTAATGTAATTTTATAAAAAAAACAATGAACATAGTTTGGATCGCACAGTTTACCAAACTGTGCATCAATCGTGAAACGAACACCACATAGGTATATCCTAATTTGGAAATACCAATGAGTGATAGGTGAATGGTATGGGTAATCTATTTTTAAATCATGCGATTCACATTTCGTAGTATGATATGCCACATGGTTTTCTAATATGGTCCACACACTTTTAGAAAAATCATGTTCCTTGTGAGGATCCACAAAACAATTTATTTACTTGGTTTCGCACACCTAAAACTCAACGAGATACATGAGGCACCCCACATTCTTTTAACAAGTTCTAAAAAAATCATATATGTTTTGAATCATTCTAAATTATTTTCCAATGATCGGTTATAAGAACAACCTCTTCAGAAAATACCAATGTTCAAATTCCTTTGATATTTACCATTGTTCAATACACAGTTCGTTGCATATTTGATCAATTCACTAACATAAATTGAATGTGACATTAATAAAAACATAATTTTATTGTTCTATTAAGGAAAAATTGATTTATTAAATTTAGTGACCTTTTATATGTTTTATGGATATCGATTTTGGTAAGATATGGAGGAGCCCTGTGGTTAAGGAAATAGATTAAATTGTGCTAGAAACTTTATTTTTGATAATAACTAAAAATAATAATTACTTAATTCTCCTTCCTCTATGGATCTTATGATCCCCCAGTGCATCCGTGAAATAATCATCTACATTTCATAATGAAAAATATGATTTGTAAATTGATCTGTCCACAACCAATTGATAATATTATGCTTATAAAATGAAAAGAAACCTTGTAATTATTTCTTCTAATTAAAATTAAAAAACATTAGGAAAATGATCATAAAATAAAATGATAAAAATTTTCCGTTATTTCTACTGAATGAATTGTATTTTCAACTATCATGGAGTTATGTCTTAGAAGTTTTTAACTTCTTACTTACCATTTTCCCTATCATTTATCCCTCCATCCAAAAAAAATATATTTAGCGAAGAGAATTAATTGACCATATGTCTAGCCTCAAGTATGAACTAGGCTGGTGAATAACACCAAGGGAATACAAATATCATGTATGGGAGGAAGTACCATTAGTATTATAAATAGGATATAGATATAATATCAATCAAATGTAGTCACCTCCAGGAAATATATAAAAGATATCCAAAAAACCATCCCACAATGAATGTGTAAATAAAAATGATATAGATAATATTCTCTATAGTAAATATCCAAAATCAAAAACCAATCTGGAGATATAGAAATGACCAAAGGCCTGAGTGAGAAATATCCTTCATATTCTATGAATCCCTCAAGGAAATTTGGAAATCATTTCACATATATATAATGAGAATACAAGTATACTCAATAGTAAATTCAAAATATTATCATAAACATTTGAAAAGATCATACTTATGAACCCATTGGAAATAACCATTACCAAAATCAATATATATAGGTATACTAAACAGAAACCCACCCACAACAAGGATCTAAAACAAAATAAGGAATCCATGTATAATAATATAATATGAATCATATTAATAAAGGGTACCCCACACTACTTTCACACTTATTTATTGCCCTAAAAACCACATGTTGTACATCCCAGTGATCCCACATATTATATATAACATCACATGAAATCATATCCCACCCACAAATACCTGGCCTATATCATTTCATAAATAGTGTAGTTGGGTATTATGATCATGAAATAAATCAACCTTATTCCATCCTCCTAACATGCACTACCCCCACAAAAATAAATCCCATTATTTTTCATGTGAAAACACTAGTCCAAAAAATCCCATCACGTCACATATAGTCATCATCACTTTTTATATTTTTCCATCATAACATATTCATATCACTAATTCCTAGAACAACGATCGTGGAAGGATTGTGTAGCCATCCATCCATCCTCCCATAAATATAATGGGAAAACCCCCTATAAATATATATGTGTGTGTGTGTAATATCTGGTGCTCAACATGGGTGGTAAACATAAAGAATTCACAAATAAAAGATAATTTTATTTAAAATCTACATTGAATCAAATATTAGAGGTCCACAATAATGTTAACAACAACCTCAATACACTCCCTAACGTTTTTTTACTTCTATATTCAAAAAACCCCACAATAAAAAACTGGCCACATAATTTATTCAATTAATAAAAAATTTCATATTTTCATTTTCAACCAATTTCAATGAGAATATATAGTCCATAAAAAACATTCTAGGATGTTAGTTTATATTTGGAATCCCACTATTTAATAAAAATATCATATTATTGTTTATTATTCAATTGAAAATATATCTTTATTTTAACACTAATCAGGAATCATTAAAAAATCACAAAAGGTACCATAACTCACCATCCTAACAAACACAACATATTTCCACCATCAATCACATCACAGTAAATTTTATAACCATGTAGTGTAATGACATCACATCCACTATCACATCTCTGCAACATAACAAGAAAAATCCACTACCTAGTCATGGTATCAAAAAAATCCACAATCATGCTACATAAACACATAGAATTTTCTAGATTTTTAATAAATGCATTCATTCTATTCCACTTCCTTATTTAATTGAGTTATCACAAAATCCATATACTAATGTTTGACCAATTAATTGGTAGGGTATATGTGGATAAAAATAAATTTTTGGGGTAGTAAAAATGGTCACCTAAAATGGGAATCCCAACATATATAAAACCAAAAAATATGGGCAATTGATGGCCATGGTTTTTAGTGAAAAAAAATCATATATAATATCAATACCACAATATTTATATTCTATAAAATATAGTGAAGAATTTACCTATGAATTTTAATTACATTTAAACTAGTTAATTGTCTTTTCTAAGCTAGATGAAACTACCTTTCCATGATAATGAAACATTAAACTATTTAACATGATATATATAATGGACAAAAATGTGACCCTATTCAAAGAATAAAAAATCTTTATACAATCATTCTTCACTAAAAAATCGGTGTGCATATTGGAGGAAACACCCCACACTGTTAAATCGTACCAAAACTATACATGAGGATCAACATCTACATGGGAATATATTCTGTATAATATCTTCTTAGGATAAAAAACCAAATGAATGTGGAAATATCCTCTATTTTTCATAAATGACATGGAACTAGTCGGATTAGATACAGTAATAAATTTTCAGTTAATTTTAGATTAAATCAACATGTGTTTTTTTATAATGGCATAAAACATTTTATAAGATTTGGATATGAATAATTCTCGTTTAAATGTCTTCACTAATAATTATTTTAGGTACCACGACCATTTTTCATCAAGGAAACATCAAGAGGGGAAGTCCAAAAATTTTGGAAATACTGATGAAAAAAATCAATATTAGCCACTGTTGGTTATACACAATTAGTTGAGAATGTGAAACTAGTACTGGTCTACTGTTGTTTTGAAATGAGAAAACATTTGTGATATGTCGATATATTAAAATTATTTACCATGGGTGATATCCTTTTATTTTAAATTTATCCACCATTTTTGATCTAACATTAGTTCAAAATGATCAAAAATTAGTGATCCATGTTAGTTCAAAATGAGACACCATTTGTGAATGACCATTATATTTCAAAGAACAAAACAATTCTTCAATTCTTCCTCCAAACACCCCTAGACATCAATTGGATTACTCCAACACTATATTTATTATAATGAAACAGGATAAAATTCCCAAACCATTATACCAGATACTTAGAAATCTATTATTTCTCAAGAGAATTCCTAACCAAACTAATAGGAAATAGTGAGAAATTAAAAAAATTCCCTCTAGATATATATCAATGATATCACTAAATCATATACAATTTTTCCAACAAAACTGTCAAAAATAAAAAATTAAAGAAGCTAAAAGTTGGTCATCCCCAATCATAAAAATCAAGAATCCCCATCCACCATGTCAATCAACTATCTTATATGGGTGAAACTGAGTCAATGGTATGAGTTTAATCACAAAATGGTAAAATGCATCTCAAATTGGAATCTGGCCCCAACATTTTCATATCTGGTGAATTTACCACACATAAAACATAATACAAGAATGAAAACTACACATATCAGAAAAAAACATATGAATGTCACATCACAAAAAAATGGAAAGGATGACTCAAAAAACTCTAGGAACTAGGCCCACATAATCATATCTTTCTCCCTTGTACTCTCATCCAGGCCACCATGCCTCTATAACAGACCTAGTAAATGAACTGTCCAACCTCAAATCACCATCTCTCTATATTCTAGGATCTCCACTAGAGTATCCATTAATGCTGTTTCAACCTCAATATAAAAACTACCCAATCAATTAAATGGTATCCATAATAAAGATACCAACGAAGCATGGATAGATGCATGATTTTGTGGAACCTCACCAGTTCATGTGATTATGAAAATATCTATACATCTTTTCTAACACATTACAACACATCAAGGGACGCAAAATATATGGGAGATATATTAATAGCCTTACCATGACTCCACTACCCACGTTGAGGTGAAAATTTCAATAACCCATGATCTCCAACCATGATCTATGGGTGACTCCTACTATGAGAAACATAAAAATCCAAGGATGTTGGATTACATTTATCCAGTCTTGAACCTACTGATATTTCATGACTATGATCAACACCCCATCAGTTCCATGAATATCTAACACCACCATCATTTTCTTGAACTGCAAGGAATGATACTCCCACTAATATAAATAATGTAATGTGGTCATTCTAGTTTTTTAGTGTTAGCTATTATTATAAGAAAACTCAACTATGGGTAGTTTTTGTTTCCAAATTATGAAAAAGTCCACGAAACATACCTAATACATTTTTTTTATAGTGTCAAGATAGTATTCTATATCTAAACATCAATAAAATTATGGGAACTAGTTTTAAGGATCAACTTAGTTCCAAAAGTGTAATGAAATCATCTATATACTCTTGACATAAATCATGTGTCCCAATCAAGGAAAATAAACATCTACAATCCATAATTACACACCATATCATCCAAATATCTATTTTTTTCAAACAACCACTCTACTCATCTCATTGATCTCTACGAGGTGAGTCAATTTCATACAATGATCAAAATGTTCCAAGATAGCATCTCCACAACCCTGACCCTAGGGTACCCCTATGAAAAATTCCACTAAGATTCCATCCCATTACCAATTGATTACATCCAAGGGCTGACGAAATCCTCATGGAACATGATTCTCAATCAT
Source organism: Viscum album (assembly GCA_963277665.1). Taxonomy (NCBI): domain Eukaryota; kingdom Viridiplantae; phylum Streptophyta; class Magnoliopsida; order Santalales; family Viscaceae; genus Viscum; species Viscum album. The sequence continues at coordinate 11,199,222 of OY728151.1, read as the reverse complement.
TTCCTACTAAAAACCTATTCACAACCCACTTACTCTGCAAATGGTCATTCAAGCATGTGCCACCAGAACTATGTCCTCATGAAATGATATAACTTGGAAACTCATGTAATCACTCATAATAGTGATATATTAAACTTAGAAAACTCTCCCTCATGCATCACTTCTAGGCCAATCATCCTCCCATGAAACCCCATTCTGTTCTAAAAAACCTTCGTCCATCCCATTAAATCGTCATTGTTTCCAACGTGATCGTGTATTTCCTCTTCCTAAAAGTTACCTCACTGAGAGTCGTCTACCTACTAAATTATAGAATACTGAACTACCATCTGATACAAGAATCCTCCTCCATCAACCACTATCACATCTATGTGTAGGTCTGTCATCTCTTATAGCACTCTCCATGAATTCACTGGCTACCAAACAACATCCTTTATAGTCTTTTTTATCAATGAGTTTAATAGTATATTACCATTTCCTATGTTTCAGTAGATCTAAAACTAATATTCCTAATTTAAATCTACATATCTCTATTACGACATATACCTATCACATAGAGATAATATATAACTCAATAGCTTGTGATTTTTGAAGACCACAAAACACTATGTAATGAGGAAATGTCACAATAAATTCAACATAAATAGGTGTTGTTATCCCTATATCATCGGTTTAACAAATACCCTCATGTGGTCAAAACATACTATACCCATAAGATATTACTCCCTTATATTGAATTAAGAAAAATCCCAAGTCCATAAAGGGTTTGTTTATGAAAACCACAAATAGGCAACCCTCCTCTAGAAGCATATGCATTGTAACATGGACCAACATACCCTTCATATTGTTTAATTAAAAATATTACTAATCTATCTAGATAAGATATTTTTCTTCCCTATTAACGATTTTAATGAGGATGGAAATCAAGGTAATTCATGTACAAACATCCAATAATATCCTACGAGACCATGTAAGATACTAACCTCTACCATGTTCTTAGGTGATGGATAAGAAACATCCTACAAGACCATCGATGCGTCTACATCCAAGCCTTTGTAAGTGTAGGATCTAGGAACATTGGATTTGCAAGATGGGAATGTACCCAACATTTCAAATTTCTATAATGAATGATTTTTCGGAGATCAATATGATGATGAATGCTACAATCCATTGAATTGAATCCAACAAAGGCAAACGAGATAACCTGGAATCTAGAACATAAGATCAACCTATTTTGTTTATAATTAATTAAATTAAATTATAGAATTAACACCAAGGTGATTCATTCTTTATTGATGCTTTTGACCATGGTTTTGAGTTTCAACTTCCATGAAATGTAGAATAAAATAATAGGAATCCTCCAGTGGTAATCCACACATGATCCAAGTATATTCGAATGTTGTCGGAGAAGTTTCTCAGTGCAAGCATGAAGGATCCTTCTGCTTGTGATGTCTGTAGTCCATCGCATTGAGAATCACATCCAAAGAATTCTCCTATATCCATTAGAGGGAGATCTCTTTCGTTCTTGAGGGGGTTCACTGAGAGGTAAGAGTTATCTAAAATCGAGTTCTTTTCTCAAAGGAATTAGTGAAAATAATGATTCGTTAGCTGATCGAATGACCCATTGGATAATTTAGAGAATCCTAACATATTGGGGAACATAATTAACCATGTGATAATAAAAAATTATCATAGGTTATGTTAAATAATTTATTATTCCATGGGAAACCCTATGTCAAATAATAATATCAATTCTATTATTTCCATGACATGTGGTTAACATGGACATTATATTTAAATATTATTTAACCAAATAATATATTATATTATTTATCACATAACCCATAACTTGGTTCAACAATCCTCATCAAATATATATTTAAACTTGAATAATTAATGTTTATTTATTAAATAAATATAACATAATTATTCACCATTAAATAAATATTGTTTCAACAATATATTCTCATGAATAACTAGTGATGAAATAAATTCGTTCACACATAACTGAATACTTATTAAACAACAAATGTTAATAATGTTTATTCAACTTGTTAAATAAATTAATTATTTAATTGAGATACTCGATACACTTAGAGTGCGACCCTCTAGGCCTCTTTCTCATTAGCACAAGGTGGGCTTGCCTAAAGTCCCATATTACTATCTAAAAACAGGTCAAATAACCCAAGATAATGTTGTTGATGTTTCAAATACATGCAAACTCATTTGAATGGTTATCGTGAAATATAGTCCATTAGTCTCGATATCTCCAATCGAGAGGGTTTCATGCGAGTTCTGTCAACTCATGTGCCTGATTTCTGATCCATTGTCTTCCAGGAATTGGAATTGACTTGATAACACCATGAGCATGGATTTAGTTTTACTATATCATTTCCCTCAAAGGGATTGAGATCTCTATTTCCGTATAAGTGAAAAATAAATTATTACATTATTCATTAATGCATTATTACTCATGACACACCATATATCTCCTACCTCATAGTGAACATCTTTCATCAGTATTTTCTTTAATACAACTATGTTCACAAGTCACAATATACATTAATAATAATCATATTGTCTAAAGAACAATACACACATCCACATATATGAGAATACAATAACACAAATGACTGTGGATTTAAAACTAGAAAGTCTTGTTCTCATAATATCCTCCTGGATATTACCAAGGGTGCACACCAAGTGAAGGCTCCTGAAAGATTCATTAGTCCTAACACCAAATAGCATGTATAATTTCTGTCCATTCAAAATACATCATTTGACCATAAATATATATTCAAAAATAGTTTCTTGGAACTTACTGTATCTCATTATATCATAAATCTTCTAGGACCTTTTAATGGGAAAACTATTCTGATGACATTATGACATACTATTTCATGCATAATAACAATTATAATGGAATAATCAGTTTATCAATATTCAATTCTATGAATGCAGTTTTAACATAAAATTCAAAAAAGATGGTTTCTACGGAACTAACTCCAACAGACTCTCACTTAAACTAAAACCAACTACTAACAACCATATGTCTTCTTTCTCTCACACGATAATCATGCTTTTGTTGAGATAGGACTTTAGTCAAGGGGACCACACAATTATCTTATATGGAAACCCTAATCACTATAACATAGCATCTTTGTTAGAAATATAGAAATATGTCTTAAGTTAGGGTATGTTCTTTGACTTTTGATGTGACTGGGATTGTTTACAAGAGCCACCACTATAGTATAATGATAATACAATGTAATTGTATCTTTACTGCTTTTCACCACATCATTCCCCTAACAATTTTCCAAATCCAGATGGATTCCTTGGATAGATAAGACGCCGCTATAAATTCATAATCAACTATTGAATCAGTGACCACTAGCATCATTGAATTATCTTATCTCACAGATCATCAGTTTAGATAGAAAAAATATCCTGATGGTGACTTTATATCATTCTAATCTATCTGAAAACCAACATCATCATATCCTCTAATGACAAGATTCTCAATTTCCCCAGACACTAGGAACATATCCTTAGTTCTTCTAGAATACGTAATGATAGTCATGACATCATTGCAATTCTATTCTCATATATCTTCTTGATAACTACCTACCATGCTTAGTAAATTGTAAACATCATGTCCGGTTTATAACATGGAATACATGATAGATCCTCTCTTTGAAGCGTATGTACTCTTATTCTCCCTATATTTCTCATGTTGTGTATAAGGAAAAAATTTCATCAAAAGATGTATAGAATGTGACTCTATAACTAACACCCTATTGGATTTCCATTCTAAATCTCTTCAATATTTGGTCACTGTATATACTTTGACATAGTCCAGTCATCCTCTTGGATCTATCACGAATGATCTTGATACCTTGAATGTAGGTTGCTTCACCTAAATCCTTCATGGTGAAGCACTTGTTCAACTAGTCCTTATCTAACTAGAAGACTTTTATCTCATTTACAATATGAAATATGTCATCAAAATACAATATACTAGGATAATGACCACATTCCCTTCAAATGACTTGTAATCACATGGCTCACATTCATTCTTAATGAATCCAAATTCTCTTATGGCTTCCTCAAATCAAATGTTCAAGGATCTATATGATTTATTTAATCAATAAATGGATCTTTGTAACTTATATACACTTTTATATGCACATAGTGTATTAAATCCATCTTGATGTGTCCTATAGACATATTCTTGATGGATCCAATTATGAAATGCAGTTTTGACATCCTTTGAAAAATGTCATCTTCAGGGAAAGATGCTATGGGATGTATGAATATTACGGATTTAAACATGGAACTTGGTGAAAACGATTAATAATAGAAATTTTTGTGATGTTGTTTAAAACCTTTATCCTATAGCCTTGCTTTATAGGCACTAACCTGTCCTTCCACGCACAATTTCTTTTTGAATTCCCATTTACAACCAACACAATTTATATCAACTGGAGCATCATCTAGAATCCATACTTGGTTCTGTTAAATGGAATCAATATCATAATTCCTTTATTCTATATATAATACAGATTTTGATATCTATTCAACTTCTTTTTATGAGAGAGGTCCAATATTGTCCATAAATAATGAGTCGACATCCTTTGGGATAAGGAAACCATATCTTTGTGGTTCCCATACCTCACATGGCATCCTATGTCGTACATTTGTTTCAGGAAATCACTCTTCAATGGGGACCTATGGAACTTCTTCCAATACCAACTCATGTGTATCTTTATCATCAACATCCTTGAATTCCATCTTGACCCCACTATCATTTTTGAAGATGTTCTCCCTCTCAAGAATGTGAACATGTATGGGAGAATTCACTTTATTTTCTAAGAGGTTGTATAGGTAGTATCCCTTCGTTTCCATGGTATACACTATAATGATACACATCATTCCATGGGTGCTAGTTGTTTTCCTGATAAAGCATTAACATAGAACTAAAATTACCCTAAACTTTTATGTGATAATGTGGCTTTCTTTCCAATGCATTGATTGAAGGGAATCCCATTTTCATCCTAATTTGGAACATGGTTTAATGTGTATTCCTTGGATTTAAATTCATATAAAAATTAGAATAATTGAAGATCGTCAAGACTCATCATCAACCTTACAATGACTAATATGGTACGGTTCCTCCTTTCACATAACAATATTCCACTGTAGTGTATAAGGTGGATCGATTTGAGATAGAATATGAGACTCCCATAAAATGTCAATGAACTCTTGGTTAAGATAATCTCCATATCGATCTGATCGAAGCATATTTATCATCTAACTAATTTGATTATCTACTTTATTCTGGAACTCCATGAATTTCATAGAGGACTCAGACTTATACCTCATTATGTTGACATATCCATATGTATTCTAGTCTTTAGTAAATGTAACAAAGTAAGAATAAGAACCAATGAATTCTATTGTAAATTGTCCTCACACATCAGTGTGTACCAGTCCTTGAAGCCCTAGAGACCTTTTACCCTTTCCACAAAATGGTGGTATGGTCAGTTTCACATGTAAAAATTCTTGGAATCTACCATGTGGTTTTATCTTGGAAGAGTTTAAATACCCATAGTGATAGAGCATTGTTAGGCCCTTATCATTTACCTAACCAAGAAGGTGATTACACAATTTGGGGTTGCATGATTCATGTGAACTTGGTTAGTTATCAATTGAAAACACTTGGTTTTTTTAATTTATTACATAAAGTCCATTATTTAAATGTTCCATACCATAACATATGTTTTCATTATAAATGTTACAAAGTTTTTTTCCTAACATGAAAATAAATCCATCTGTATCAAAACACGATATAAAAGTTATGTTCCCCTTAACAATATTTACATAATAACATTGTAAAACCAAAATATTTCATTTCAACAATGTCAGCTGGTAGTCACCAAGTGAAAGAGAAGTCATCCTCACACCATTGGTAGCTTGGAGATCCACCTCTCCTCTGCCAATTTTTTAGAATCTACTTATTTCATAAATTTTAATATATATGTGAGCCCCACAAGATATATCTAATACCCAATGTGTATAAATATAATTCTTTCACTGAATAATGAGCATACCTTTGGATTCCCCTTGCCTCTAGGTGCAGTTCCTCTTCTAGTGGACAGACATGCCACATTCAACCCAACTGCTTCCATTTCCTTTCTTTTCCACTGGATCATATTCTACTTGGTCATAAGGTTCTCATAGGATTTATATTTTTTATAAATTATATGCCCCTTTACCCTTTTATTCATATTCATATTCACCATATGGACTATGTGTTTTCAGTCCCTATTTCGTTGTCTACAAGGAGAACGAAGGGAAGAAGCTCTGACAGGATCTTCCCATTATTTCTCATATTATAAATCAAAATGAAACTAGAGATGGTGTTTTAATGTGATGATAGTATGATATTTGTATTCATATTATCTAATAATTCAATCCAGAAGATGTCCAGACACTCATTGAAACCAATTAGATTGACCACATGGGGTCTAGCTGGCACAGACTCTCTAAGCATAGTAGTGAACAAAGTCCCAGAGATCTCATACCTCTAATGTCTCTCCTTATCTTAATAAAGATCCCAATGGTGATACATAATTCTATAATCACCCACATCCTCGTGTTTTTCAATGAAAAATTGGTCGTGGATGATAACTACTATCATAGGACATCTCTAGAATTATTAATATGTTTCTCATATATAGTGAATTTCTCATCACTGTCCTCATTTCTAGGTGCTAAAAGTATAAGATCTTCCAACACATAAAGTATCCTCTCATGGTGAAGGATAACCTGAAGGCACCTTTATCAATCTTGGAAATTACTGAATGTGATATTTTATTCCATCTTAAGTACGTATCATAATGATATGTCTGATTTCATTTTTATTATTGTTTCTACAAATTAAGATGAGTAGAGTTTTAGTACACTATATAGATAAATAGAGGCAAATAAATAAATTAATATCTATTTTTCATTAAATATTTGGTCGAAACCCAATATCCCCCAACATTGGATTTAAAATATCTTTTTTATGGACATTCTAGAAGAAAGGATCCATATTTAACTTTTCATTACCCTATATAATGTTGTCAGGAATAATGAATGGTAATATGTAGGAATTCCAAATTCCAATTGCATTTACTCATAGCTCCTTGATTTGTTGTGCGGACTCCCCAATACTGAAATCCTTAATTTTGGATTTTCTAAACAAGTTACTATAGGTTACACCAAATCCATCTAGGGAAGTAAATTCTTGTTGTGAACAACATTAAATAAACCCAAAATATCAATTTGTAACTCCATGATAATTGAAAGAAACCAAATTATGGTTGGTCAATCACATTGTACTATGGTTCAATTCTAACTGATGTAAATGGATGGTTAACAGTCTAAATATTTAACTTACTGATTTTTTCCATTATTTGTAAATTTCCACTTATTATCTGTTCACATTATTTTTAATTATATGTGGGATATACATAAGTGATTAACCATGTATATATAACGTTTACACATAGATAATATTTTTAGTTTGATCATGTATGGTAGTTAGTTCATTAATTCTATGATCACCTCAAACAACCATAACAAATAATTGTAAAACAGGTAGAATTAAAATAAATTGTATTATCATGAGGTTTAATATTGGTTATTTTCTCAATCAGTTGATAAGAAAATGTTGACCTAGAGTGGAAACACCATGAAAAATTTATGGATCGTGTTGAAAAGTTCCCACTTGTCCACCTTTGTTTCTCCGTGGATTGTTTTAACCTTAGATCCTAACTTGAACTTCCTACACTGGAATGAGAGCTCCATCCATTACATATTCTTTTATCTCACATGCAGGTGAGGGGTAAAAGGGAAGTTACCTAAAAGAAATAATGTGCACACATTCCCTTCTTATTAATCAAGAGAAGGACTGGAAGCCAACAATTTTTATTTAATAAAAAAATTAAAAGGGATCCATTCCCATTCAATGGTTTTTTCTATCACATGATCATAAACATACACACTAAATATTACATATTTAATAATAATAGGATTAAAGTATTTAATAATTCTTATTTAGATAAATTATTCTCGAATCGATTAATCATTATCTTTATCTAATCAATCCTTTTTTATCATAATCCATTTCTATATTTCCTTTTGATTTTCATCCATAACCTTTTAAATAAGTTTTTGTGTTGATGAACCCTGTTAATACCTGTCCAAACCTACCCAACAAGTATTTTTTCGTACATACACATTATTATTTTTAACATATAGAATGTATAAAATATTATAATTTTAACACAACTCATAAATTATGTGTAGATCTCTGAACATTACGTATATGATAATTAAACAGATATTTATATCAAACCACTATCAGATGATATGTCCCAACATTACACCCACAAGAAGGTACGTGTCTCAAGGGTTACATATTTTAATAATAAATTTGAAAAAAAAATTAATATGGAAAGAGTATACAATTTTTAGATCCAACTACACATCATGTACCCTCCTCACCATCCATCTAAAGTACAATCTTGAGAAAAAAACATGTGAGGTGTACATAAAAAATCTCTAGAGTACATGGTATAACTTGTGGGCCACACGTCATGTAGACTCTTCATTACCTGGTCACTATCTAAGCAATCCGTTCATGGGATACATGACATCACCCTAACCAAAAGGGACTACATGTAATGTTCAATGGTACACACTGCATGTATTATGGTAGATCGTTCACCAATATGTCCTCATCAACACGAAGTGTATGAATTAACTTCACCGTGTGTCATTAATGCATACAGCTTGAATAATTTACCAATTACTCCTGATTCATTGAACACAAATTCACTGCGTGCAGATCTGACAACATGAAATGTACTATTCTGAAATCAAGATATTACGGTTTGTGCCTCATGATTAGTTCAACAATTTAATTTTTAATCATAAATTTATTGATTTATTAATATTCAGTTGTTGATGCTCTTTTTTTCAAAGAGTCCACCAAATGTAAAAGGGGAATACCCCAAGCGCAAATAGAGTCATCCTTTGAAGAACATAAAAATTGACAAAGGCATGGACAAGGAAACCATTTGGAAGGAGATGTGCATGTTTCTTTCTCGTTGTGCAAGTCACAGGCGCCCCACATATGGGTCGCGCAAGTCACTTGTGTTCCCTATTCAATTTTTGGACCAAGGATTTCAGTGGCCTATATATGGCCCATGTGGGCCCCCCATTTCATGGATGAATTTTCAAAAACATAGATTCATGCTCTGGTTGCCCAAGTCATTGTCTGACATCTTCCGAACAGTTCTATGCTAATTCGTTACCTAGATGGGAAGCTATAAAGAGGAATAATAAGGCCTATTTGTTTGAACTCATCAATACTTGCGCACCTAAGTGTCCAGCCCATAAAGGAAATGAATACACTTGCATGTCGCCTTGCCGTCTCAGGGGAACTTACGCGCCACCCTTCTGGAAACCACTAGGGATGATACTAAGGGATTTATTTCAAATTCACCCAAGTATTACCATATATATTCTTCATCTCCCAAGGTGTCTCATGACACGTAAGTCTACTTGTGAGACCAAGACTTTCACTCCATAACGATACTTACGCGCCTCCTTCCTAGTCACCTCCTTTCCTCAATTCCACCTCTCATCTTCATGATATGGCCTTCAGAAACCTCTTGAAGGCCATTTATGGCTTGGTACCTTTGTTGGATTTCTTATCTGAATGGAATTCTGTGAGAACCTATCCTAAAACCTCGTGAATTACAAGCTTTATGTCACCAGGGTTAGGGGTTCTTATATAACCTCATACTTTGAGATCAGAAGATCATTTGATTATAGGGCATCCTTCTCAGGAGTAATCCCCAGGGTCCCTTAGTTTGGGCCTCCTTCTCAGGAGTAAGCCCCAAGACTCATGTCCCCTTAACCTGCGCCTCCTTCTCAAGAGTAACCCCCAGGTTATAATCTCCACTTAATTAGGAATCCACCTCAAGATTAATCCCCCAATCGTAATTTCTTTTGATTTGGGCCTCCTTATAAAGAATAAACCCCAATCATAAGTCCCTTTTAATTTGGGTCTCCTTCTTAGGTGTAAGCCTCAAGTTAAAACTCTAAATCTCCTGAAAGTACAAATACCTTTATGGACCCTGATCCTATGCCTCTTTTCTAAAGTAAGTCATGGTCTTCATCTACTTGGGCAGTCATACATATGTAAGCCCCACATCATTTCTCATGACTACACCTTTCGTGGAACCATCGACATGTTTACTGAGACCTCTTGTTTCTCACACCGAGCATGACTGAGATGATCTTGGAGTGTAAAAGTAATCACGATATCTCTTTTTGGGCCATTAACCATCCATAAACCCCATATTTCATTACCCGAACTATGTGGACTTTGATCTCTGCCTTAATAGTAGATTACGTAGGAAGCCTTTATAAGGATCCAGACCATATGTGATTAATTATTTTCCATCCCATATGACATTAAAATATATCCTTGTTATCAAACTATGTGGATTCTAATTCCTTTTTAACAAGGATATGTAGGTAGCCCATCTGCAGGTATGATCACAACTCTAAAATATTCCATGTCCTTTGGAATGACAATAAATTTCAAGTGCCCCACTGAGTGGATTTAAAAACAGTATGGTTATCATAATGACCAATGATTTTTATATAATGTATTGAAGGATACTATTTATGATGAAACTCTAATACATACGGATGATTCACTATCGATGAAGAACCTAAAATACATATATAAGATTTTATATATCCCATACATATCAATCATTGATTACTAAATATAAAGGGAAAATCATTTTTATACTTTGTGAATTAATAAGGATTCATGAACATATCTTAAATGTATAAGAGAGTCCCAAAGTAGACAATAATTCCCCCCAAAAAGGTGTGATAAGTCAGACCTCCCATCCTCTCGACCAATGAATATTCTAAAGCCTCATGAGTCCACAACAAAAGAACATATTCCTTTGGAATGTTGGTTCAAATGGATATAGAATCATTGGATGTTTCCAGTTCTATGAATAAACACGTTAGAAACCGTTTGGAATGTTTGAACCTTAAATAGACACTGTCATCCCCATTTCTAGAATAATAAAAATGATGAACCCAACATGAATCCTTAAACATGTAAAATGGTGTTTTACATATTTGTTAGGACCCTATTAAACTCAATATGAAGGCCAACAAAGCAAAAAATAACATATGCTCATCCAAATGATGTATTCTTACCAAACCTATCTTGATTATGTCTGATATATAAAACATTCACTCTTTTCCATGATCTCCCTACAACACAGATTGGATTCTTTAATGTTTACACCAGTGAATTCCTCAGCCGCAACCCCTGTTGGATCCACATCCATGCTAAGGAAGGCATCACCTACTCAGCATCTTCAACGCTGGATCTCAAATGCATTGTTGAGGGAATATCGTTAACAATGTACCATCCTAACTCTAGAGGACACTCGAAAATCCCTCCAATTTAACAACTCATCCTCGTTGTCCGGACAGGGACGAACAGTGGTCAAGAAGCAGGTGGTGCCAACCACCGTATCCAACCATTTCGAGTCGTTATCCTAGAAACACAACAACCAGTCCTTCGCATATTACAGGGATGTGAATGAAGAGGTCACTCAAGGCCTCTGTTCAAGAAGACATGAGTCCTTCTTGAGGACACCCACCAACAATCGTCGCCATACTGATGCGGTAGTGACCCCTCAACATAATGAGGGTATCTCCTCTTGGTGTTCATCTTAGGTTCCACAGACCCGAGCACGCAAGACGAACCGTCAGAAGCGAAACCCAGTCAATAGGGAGCAGGTTCATACCTTTTCCCCCTCTCAAGAAGTCCATCAATCTAACTTGATGGCAAACAACAAGCGGGCATATACACCTATCCGTCTTAATTTCACTGCCCAATAGACTCGTCTAGAAGTTACACACCAATCCCACCAGGAATTTCCAGCAAAGTACACTAGGTAGGCACATACACCTATTTATAATTAATCAGCTAGTCTGTAGGCTCGTCTAACTGCATCAAAATAAGCTCACTGATCAAATGTGGTGACCACCTTTAAACAGGTACATACACTTGCTTACACTCATCAATTCTGTCATTAGTCTTGTCTTCCAGTATTGAACGAAGTTCATCAATCATATTTGGTGGATAATAATAATCAGTAACATACACCTTCAATTCATAATTCTAACCAACAGTCTCATTTGGTATCACACATAGATGTCAATTGGTAAGCTGTAATGACAAATAGGAGGCAAACACAACTTCTTCCCTCACGCATGAGTACTGACAGAATTCACTAACAGGAAAAGGAGGATAGGAGCAAGAACACACACCTACTCCAATCATGGAATGGACATATATTCCTGTTCCAGAAGCTGATGTCACCAATCACATTCTGACAATGGTGAAAGAGAAGAAGAAAATACCTGCCCAAATTCTGGATGCCAGTCAGAATATTATAACAGTTTCAGCGACCTCACAGGAAAAAAAACAAAAATATATCCCTATCAGTGGAGTGACTCATCAACATGTCACTCCGGAGTAGATACACACCTCTGTTCCATCCCATGAAGGTCGTGGTGCATACTCCCCCATGTCATACGGACAATCAAGTCGGGCACATACAACCGATATCAATGGAGATAATCTTCCTAACCTGACCATTTCTCTTGAGCAGCCACATACACCTGACCATAATAACCACATTCGTCAAAAAGTGGTTTCCAAATTGATTAATAGGGGGTCCCTGAAAATGAACCATCTGACACAGTTAACAAATCAATAGATAATCTGCAATAATGGCTTGATCAATGATGTTGTTTTCTAAGCCCTCAGACAATTGTATGTTCCAACTAAAGATTCAACTCTCTCATTTACAGATTCTGAAAGTAACAACAATAATTCTGATGGTATTCATCAGAAACATCCTCATGAATGCTTGCTTCATGACAATTCGGTCAATCTCAAAGTATTATCTTCATATGAGAGCCACAATAACCCTCTGTGTGGTCAGAAGACCAAGGAGCAAGAGGTTTCATCTTTTGATGTAACCCACCATGGTAGTCCTCCCCATGATGATGAATTTAGTTTCGAAAGTCCTCTCTGTAATAGTAATTCTCACTTCCTAGATAATTCTCTAGTGGACAACGCAGTAACGAGAAAGTCCTCTTATCATGAGGAACATGCAAATGTAAATCCAATCATGTATGATGCCTTACCGCTAGCAGTTAAAATACTTTCTCAATAAGAAGATAGCCCATGATGTTGGTTATTCTTCGAACCACCCTTGTTTCATTCATAATCTAATTTGAAAAATGAATTCTCTACCAATATTGTCGAATATGATGAAGCAACAATGAAGCACAATCTTTGGTAAAATCAGTGAGAGGAATTATAATGAAATGTCATAGAGGAAGAGATAAATATGATAATACAACTGGTGAACTGTGAAATAACAGTCATATTTTGGCTTTTGGGTTACTCTTAGTATGATATTCCCAAAATGTGGACAGAATATTGTATTAACGATATTCGTCTCAACATATGGAAAACTATTTGTCACCTAAAAGAGAAAATATTTTCTTATGGTTAATATCAAACTCATGTTATGGTAATAGAAGGGCTGCAAAACTAAATTTACTTGGCATCTCTCTCAGTTTCTTGACATCCAGTGTTTGAAAAGTGGCAGTGGGACCATCAACATTCATGCCATGGAACGTTAAAAATGTTTCACTAGTTAATTACAAATGCCTTATATTATATTCATATTAGGGGATGGGGTGTTAATGGAGCAATCCATTTCACCGTGCTCCATAGTCAACAAAGCCCGTGAAATGTGGTCTCATGCAATGTTTTTTCCCATGGCTGGCCACATCTAACTGGTTTTGTGTGTAATCAAATGCTTGATCAGGAGCATGCATCAAATAGTTCTTCCCAATGTCAGGTATATAAAGAACAAGTTGTATAATGACTCTTTCATCATGAAAATGAGTATATCGAACAAGATTCTCTTTTAGTGCATTCAAATCATCTGGTGACAGAGGTGTCAGAAATAATCCAACGGTCATCTGAAACAGGTGATTTGAGTGGATGTTGGATGATGCATCTGGATAATTTCTGAACTAATGTCTACAAAATCAATAAAGATTTTATGAAAAATTTAAATGTAGCATCTCAAGAATCACCTCATATTTCCAGGCCAGGTACTCTTTTAAACCCACTCTCAGAATCAACATACAGTATTCGAGGAGTTGAGCAGGAAAAACAAGAACATCCCCAGTCCACCGGACTCGGGACTTTTTCATATTCTCAATATCTTCCTCAGCGAAAGTCAGTCTTATCTCAATAAGGGAAGAAACCACAAGAGGAATGCAGAGCTGAATTATCAAGATATTCACTCCAAATTATAGTTCATCATGAAGATCCTGAGGGATCAAACAAACAAATGTCAATGTCTCATAAAGGACATGTAGAATGATATTATCTTTGAAACACTGAAATAAGGGTTATAATGCGTTATGCATAAAAAATGTCAGCAATGTCATTTATACAAATTCCCCAGAACATGAGGCTCACATAGAGGGATTAGATGTAGATGTTACTATTCAATATGTTGTACACACAGAAATGAATAAAGGAGGTGTGCATACCAGAAGAAAGAGGGTTGCCTAGGGGAAAGACATTCCTTCAGGAAAAACCCTTCCATAATCTAGATAGGAAAATAACAAGGAAAAGTGTAAAAGTCTGGTTACATCCCACCCTACCTCTGGAAAAGGCCAATCACTCTCATTAGAGGAAAGGTTCTCACAACAAGAAGATGAAATGAAGGAATTAAAGGGGTTAAATGTAGAACTACTTCATAGTCATCTTTCTCATAATCATGTTGGAGATAATCAGTCAAGGGAATTTGTTGTAGCTACTGGTATGGATCAATAATATCCCCCCTTAAAAGTACACCAACACATGTCCAATCATACAGGTCATATGCAACAGCAACTGGCTATACTACCATCATAGGCAACACCGGCTGCCACACCCTTCCAAACACCAGTTTTTGCACCTACTCATGTCCAATCCCAACCAAATGTTTCTCAAAAATTAATGACAACCATTGAGGCATTAGAAGCTCAGTTGGAAGCTTTGGAAGGAAAGCGTGAACAATTTTACCAGAAAAAATAGCTTACCCTGAATGGGTGGATGCAATTCCTCCCAAATCAAATTTTTAAAGTACCACATTCCCATTTTTTAATGGTTCGGGAGATCCAGAACAACACATAAAACATTTTTTTCTCTTTGTGATCCTATGATTATAACTTCTAAATAACAATAATTAGTTAAGCTCAGGTGTTTTGTGTAGCCATTACAAGGTCCTTATTTTGTCTTGAATACATGATTGCAATCTCGGTCAATTACTAGGTTAGAAGATCTCTGTCAACGATTTCTTCTTCAATTTAACTCAATATTTAGAAAGAGGATAGATTTTGATATTCCCAATTGTATGCAAAGGGAAAATGAAAGATTTTCAGATTTAATTGCTCAATGGATGGAATTAACATATTCCGTAAGATTAAGAACTCCCTCTAGAAGAGTTTCTGCCAATATGTGTGGCAAATCTGTATGATTAATTATGCACACCATTCATCACAGTGTAATACATATGAGAGTTTCGAGACCTTACTTCAATCTCATAGCTAATAGAAGACTCTTTTATAAAGACTGAGGCTAAAACTCATGTAATTCCATCAGTTCTAGGAAGGAGAATAGGGAAATCCTAGACTGCTATAGTTACACTTAAACAATCACATGTACCTGCTTCCACTTCAAAACTATCATCATTTCGAAGGGAACCACCTCCTGAGCATAAAAAAATGGCCTCCTCGTCAAGATGATAAAAAAGGTCAAAGGAAGAAATAGTTTTATTATTTGATGAACAATGTTTATTATTTTCGGAATGAACAAGTTCATGGTAGCTTCTTCTCGGATGTGGAATGAAATCTGATTCAGTTTCCAAGGCCCATGAGGTCGAACACGGAAGGATATGAAGACCTCCCCAACTATTTCTCATTTCATTAGATGTTGGAGCATCTAATTCAAGATTTTTTTGTCTTCAAAGACCTACTGCAGAAGATAGTGGACTCTGGAAAAGTAAATCTGAATATTTCTTGAGCCCATGTAGCATGTGTTAATACTACTGATCCAGAGGAAGAAGGAGGGTGTCTCAAAGTCAAAAGTAAAAATGCACAAAAATATGAAGATTGGATAGTCATGAAAACAATCATCTGGACTCATTCCATTTTATGAACACAATAGAATCAACCAATTGTGTCTTCTGCAATGTCTGCCACAGCAAAACGCCCTTCATCATAAAAAAATCGTCAACGAAGCAACATAATTTGAAGAAAAAACTATTTGATATAATAGCAATATTCATTGTCTCTATATTAATAAAACATTAAATGATTGTAAAAGTATGTGAAAAAAACTGTTTGACATCTTGATTGTAAAATTAGTCGAGTTTACTTTTGATTAAAGACAACAGATCAATGGTGATTTGAATCCCATGAATTTAAAAGTTATAAAACAAATTTCAATTTTAACATATGGTAAAAATGAATTTTTTTTTATCATGTATTCCATGAATATATATGGAAGACAATTTCTAGATATGAGATAATAGGGAATCATCTATCCCTCAAATATCAAGGAGAAAAAATAAGGTTTCCAGTTTTTCATAGAAAGTGTAAAAACCCCTATGATTACTGTTTTATTAGATCATGGTATTGTTATTTGGGGGTTTTGAAATTTTTAACATGAATTTAAATATAATGATAATAAAAATAATGAAAATTTGGTGGTATGTTTCTTTAATTTGAATGATATGGGAAATTATGTGAGTATTTTTCAAAATATTTAAATGAAGGCAGAAATAATTAAAATCGACAATAAAAATGAGAAGCTAATCAAATTATACTACATTCATAGTCATTGGACCATACAATGATGTGATGTAAGGTACATTACAAGTTTATATATATAATTCAAAATTCATGTTTGATTCATTATCTACAAAATCATTTATTTTGGAGATATTTTATGATAAATTAGACAATTAATATGAAGAAATAAAACTATTATTTCTGTAAAATGCATCAGGAAATTATTAAGTTACAAATAAATTATGACTATATTAATTTTTTATAGTGATTGGCATAACCTATATATCCATTTTTCCATTACCCTTTTAGTGTTTGTTTTTTTCATTGTATGGATGGGTTTTCTTATTACCATGTTATCATTGATTATAGAGATAACAAATTTGTTTTTTCATAATGAGATATAGTTCATATAAAATAATGGATTCATACCAATGAAAATATATGAATAATAGGAGAAAATGTTAAAATATTAAAATGAGATTTATATTATATATATTCTTTAGAAAAGTGACGTTTTTCATATCAGTTATGTCTCTGCAGTGAATGGATATTTGGATGTATTTCTGCAGATTTTCCAATTATTATACCAATTAGATAGGATTTGTTTACTATTGACTTAATGCCTAATTCTATGGAAATTTAAAACCGACTTACTAACTAGTTAATGTATAACTATTATTGTAACTCCCCTCATTTTTAAGGATATTCCTATTTTTAATAAATTAAATGTATTTACTGGCTTACATTTGACGCTACCTTGTGTTATCCATTATTTAAACACAACACTAAGTTATGATTTTAAAGACCTAAAATTTCATTGAAATTTATTTTCATTAATTATTTGTAATTTTATGAGTAAGCATTTTTTGACGGCACATGATTCCATGTCCCGGTGTGCTCAGAATCACTTTATGAAGTTTTGTTTGGGTACGTTCAGTAAACGTACGTGCGGGTTTTCATATATTTTGAAACAATACTCTGAATTGAAATCTGAGGGCACCGATGAACTCGCATCGCCAGTATTCTCTTAAGGGGACTTTTACCGCAGTTGCGTTTTATGCGGGTTGAATGTTATATTTTGAGGAATTCATACTAAATTTATCAAATTGTTGGTACACCATTTTATTATTTAGTGGCGGTTATTTCCTACCAAGAGGAGTGACATGTGGGGCCCACACCCACATAACCTCCCATGAGGGGATTTAGTGTGGTGGGGCCCACACGAGCCTTACAACATTCATCTCCCCTTAACTCACTAATACTCCCATTAACACCCCCTAAATTAATTAACTCCACCCCTATTTATGGTAGAAACTATCCACCATCCAAACATTGATGGTGGCAACCCATTTTGTTAATAACCTTATTAATTAAATGAAATATCTCTTTTGAATTATTTTGATTTGCATGGATCTTCATTAAAATTGGAGAAGTCTTTTATAATATTTTCCATAGCCAATATTTTGGTGGGGGAAACTCTGGAGAAATAGAAGAACACCATTCTTCTCATGATGAAGAATATCTAAGATGAATAACGCGAAGTCACCATCAACGCTTCATCTTCGGGCGCACTCTGACGTCAACGGAGTCACCGTCCTTTTTCTGCGACGCCTGACCTCCGTGACGCTGGTCTACCAGGACTCATTTACGTGGTTCGCTCTTGAATTCGAGGTAGGGTTTTTTTATAATTTATTTCAAATAAATTATACCTTCGTTGTTCTTGAATGTGAATGATTTTCTATGGCCGAATTTTACCACCTAACGCGTAGTGCGCATGCCGAACAAACACAACCCGATGACCCTCCATTGTTTTCTTGATTTTTAATTCGCAAAGGGAGGTGGTGGAAAATGTAAGTGGTGGCGAGCGAAGGTGGCAGCTGCAATCCGGCCACATGCGGAAGAACTGCGGCCCGCAACCGCGGGCCTCATGACCGAAGATGAACCTGCCAGTCGTAGCCAGCCGGGCAGGTGGAACCGTGGTTCCCCATGGCATCGTGATGTGGAGAATCGCGTCCCACACAGAGCGGGCCACTCCAGCGGAAGAACCGGCCGGCTCGTCGGCCGGTCGGGCGGAAGGAGCCACGATGCTCATAGGCACCGTGGGAGAGGGATCACGGCTTGGAACCGTGGTCCACTCACACCGGGAAGACTGGGCAACTTCAACTGGTAGGACAGGAGGGCGGCACCGCTGGTTAACGAAGTCCCCCCCCCCCCGCACCGGCATGGCCAGCTGGCCGAGCCATGACATGCCGCGAGCCGTGCCTGCCAGGCAGGACCATGCCTAGCCGGGCAAGGCCGGGCCGTGCATTATCAGGTCAGGCCGACCCCTTAAACAGGTCAGACCCGCTGATCCAGGATGGTTCGACTCGCCAACACACCGGGCTTGACGGGATGGCCTCGATTCACTTAAATGTGAAAAACGTCACGGCTGTGCGTACGATCGACAGGTCGTCTGCGGCACTGTAACCCTTACGACAAGGCGGTCCATTTGTGATACTCTATGTGAGCTTTGGACGACATTGGAAAACAACTGGGTTTGGAATGACCATATTTCCAACCAGGCCCCTGGAATGGAAATACTAATAACTCTCAGATCGGGCGTCTAATTGACACACTTTCTATCGCATTGGGTTTCTTTTGAAAAGTCGGAACATCGAGATACATCAACTTTGGACTTCATGATATTTGATGTATCAAACCCTTTGTTCGTGGATCGGATCCTCCCAGAATCGAGTGTGCTGTGCACGGAAACCCTAGATCTGGCTGCGACTTCGATGAAAGCTATACTGGATTCCTCTTTGGGTTTGGCAGCAACGACAACTGTAGTGAAATCCTCCGTGGGTTCGGTACCGACGACAACTGTTCTGGAATCCTCTGTGGGTTCGGCAGTGATAAAAACTCTAATGGAATCCTCCGTGGGTTTGAAAGTGATGACAACTGTACTGGAATCATCCGTGGGTTCAGCAGCGACGACAACTGTACTTGAATCCGTCGTGGGTTCGGCAGTGACAATTAATCTGTGAGTACATCTGATCATCTCTACCTCTATATGAATGATGTATTCTTGTATGAGTTGAGTCGTCTCTTTCAATCATTATCATCGATGAGATTGAATTCACTTCCATTGTGGACTGGGTTATTCTTGGGCTCGAGAGTTGGAGACGAACTGAGATTGTTAATTTAGGTATATGTATGGGCATATACCTAAGTAGAGTTGGTTGATACTTCGTGATTGTATCTTTCCTATTTTGTTTTATCCTTCGTGGATTCTGGGAGACCCTAAGAGTTCTCAGGGTCCCTACTAAGTATCGTATACTCACCCCCACACGGGCAATGCCCACACTACATTATGATGGATGCAGACGACAGACAGCACAGATCAAGGTGGAGACTTGTGGAGCTGGACGGTACCCAGAGGTGGACCACATAGTGAGACGTACACGGAGCCGACGGTCGGACCTGAGGTGCTGAAGAGACCATCTGTACCCAACCTTCAGGTGGGATTCCCGGAGGACGACCCCGTAGATATTGTTTTACTTTACTGCAGTTTTACTAACATTTCAGTTGTACTATACTTACTGTTGGGCATGTATTTCCATCCCTTTCCTTTAAGCACATACTTTTTGTATAAAACATTTACTTAGTGTGTACTTCTGTTGCGTACTCTATTGTGTATGTTTATTTTCATAAAGGTAATGTCTTCCCAGCTTAGGGATTTACGCCATTGGTTCTAGTCACCAGCCCCTAGCCTATGGAAGGCGGGCTTGGGGTAGTCATGGCATGGGCCCCGAGGACGGGTCATGTCAAATTGGTATCAGAGGAGTCAGTTCTACCACAGAAGTCAGGACACTTATTTTTCATTTCTGTGAAGTAATAGTGTTAAGAGTATTGTGTGTGTTTTTTAGTCTAGGGAATCCAGTGTTGGTGTGGCGGCTAACATATCCATACACATGGACCCTAATCTCCGATTTCTGACTAAGTGCACGAAAACACTGATTTCATGTTTGTTTCAAAAGTTTTCTTTGTTATAAAATTGTGTCATCTCACCGGGTATTTTGTTTTACGCTGGGGCACCTGTTTCATTTCAGGATGGCCCCACGATTCCATCCATCTAGGGTTCCGAGTTACATGCGAGATGGTAGCCCACCAAGAGAGGAGGCCTCGGTGCAGGGCCTGATCACAGTGGAGGCACCAGCGGTATCACTAACCACTGATCCACTGATACTACCAGCTCCAGCAGCAGAGATTGCATGCTGCATGAGCGCAATGTACGAGTTTTAGTGACAGTGGCTGCCCAGGTTCCATGGAGAGACGGAGCCACAGGCAGCCGAGGATTGGCTGGATTCTATTGTCAGCGTTTTCATATTAGTAGGGACACCAACTGATCTTATGGTGATCCATGATGCGAGTCACATGTACTTTGAAGAAGGTAGATGGTGGAGCTTGATGCTCTAGGTGCACAAAGAGGTATCTCTACATTGGAAAGACATCGAGAGACTCTTCCGCTCGGAGTTTGTTCCCGCCACCCTTCATGCGGTACAGATTCAGGAGTTACTTCATCTGTGGCAGGGCAGCATGACAGTAGCTCAGTACTCAGCGAGGTTTATTGACCTCTCACGCTACTCCATGCATATTGTATGGGACCCATTCCTCCGGGCCCAGACCTTCGATTAGCGACTGAGGCACAAGATCAGAGCATCGATGATTCCCCTCAGCATCCCGACACAGGCGAGGGTGCTGGAGCGAGCTCTTCTAGTAGAGAGTTTTCTTGCTGAGCAGTCACCATCGATGAGACCCTCTACAGGGTGACAGGTAGTGGTGTTTTCTATAGCCGGCAGTAGATAGATGTCGTAGAGTTCCAAGTGGACCAGGCCATCAGGTGGCCGACCACAAAGATACAGGTTTGTTTGTGTGGGGCACACAGAACAGAGCCAGCTATACGAGGAGTAGGAAGTGCTATGCATGCGGCGGGCAGGGTCACATGGTTCGAGACTGCCCGACCCGCCATGCAGAAGAGCAGTTGATGGTCGAGGGACCTCCTAGACAGGGGCAGAGGATCGACCGTGCCGGTCCACAAGGAGCAGGAAGACGAGGCAGAGGAGCTGGCCGAGTGGCATGTGGTGGATGGTGTTCCGAGGATCTACCACCACCACAACTAGGAGGACCACCCCGACCTGAGGGAGGTGGAAGATAGAGGTAGGCTCATCTCTAGGAAGTCGAGGCCTATGACCATGGTGCAACTGAGATGATTCGAGGTACTATCTGTGTCTAATCCACCTTTGATGCAATACTTATAGACACAGATGTGAGTCATTATTTTATTGTCGCTGCCCTTATTCGGATCTCAGAGATTCCGATAGAGTCGTTGGCACGATCCTTTAAGGATAAAGGCTTCTACGGGAGAAGACTCGACGATTACGCACTGGTACCTGCAGTGTGATCTTACTCTATGAGGCAAGATTTTCGGCTGGGATCTTATTGTAATGGCGTCGAGGCCTTACGACATCATCTTGGGTATAGATTGGTTATCTATAGTCCATGATATGATCAACTGTATTAGGTGCAACGTGCGGTGTGTCCACCCAGATTGGAGCAGGTTCACCTTCACTGGTGAGAAGTGATCCTTTGCACCACTGGATGGACTTCCGCAGAGGATAGGGCAACAGATCACACATCAGTTATCTAGTCTCATCCTTGGATAGGTTGATGTTTGAATTCCTAGTTTTCCTGTTTTGGTGGATCAGTATGCAGACATTTTTCTTAATGATGTTCCAGAAACACTTCCTCACAGAGAGGTAGACTTCTACATAGACCTGTACCCCGAGACAACACTGATATCTACTCCATCAAATCATAATGCAACCTCCGAGCTTCATGAGCTATGATTTCTGTAGGAGGACTTCTAGGGGAATGGATTCATCCGACCTAGTGTTTCACCCTGGGCATCTCTGATTTTGTTCCCCAAGAAGGCGGATGGGAGCTTGCGACTATGTGTCGACTACCGTCACCAAAATCCGGGGACCGTGAAGAACAAGTACCCACTACTGAGTATTGATGACCATATTGATTAACTAATGGGAGAACGATGGTTCTCAAAAGATAGACCTCAGGTCAGGCTATCACCAGCTTAGAGTTTGAGACGGGGATGTGCAGAAGACGACCTTCAGGTGTCGGTATGGCCACTACGAGTTCTTAGTTATAAATTTTGGCATAACCAATGCTCTAACAGTGTCCATGAATCTCATGAATAGGTTATTCTAGCCTTACCTCGATTTATTTGTCGTAGTTTCCATTGAAGATATATTGATTTACTTGACCACTGAGGAGGATCACTCCTACCACTTGCGGGTTGTAATGGATACACTCCTAGAGCACTAGCTTTATGGTATGATCTCAAAGTTCCAGTTCTGGATTCGTGAGGTTCACTTCGTGGGACATGTCACCTCGGAGGCTGGAGTTGCAGTGGATCCAGTGAATAATAAGGCAGTTCTTGCATGGGATCCACCCAGGAGCGTGATGGAGGTGCGGAGTTTCTAGGGTCTAGCTGGGTACTATCGGAGATTTTTGCCAGACTTCTCTAGAGTTGCAGTACTGCTTTCAGATCTGTCAAATAAGGGGAAACCCTTCATATAGTCAGATAGATTCCAGCGGAGCTTCCAGGAGCTGAGACAGAGGTTGACCAGTGCGGCCATATTGAGGTTACCGGAGGAGGATGTTGGGTACGTAGTTCACTGCGATGCATTCGGGACCAGACTTGGGTGTGTCCTGATGCATGAGCGAGCAGTGATCACGTATGGTTCATGGTATTTGAGAAAGATCAAGAAAAACTACACAACCCATGACCTGGAGTTAGTAGCAGTGGTCTTCACCTTGATGAAATGGCAGCACTATCTGTTGGGAAAGCGCATTACAGTATATTCTAACCACCAGAGTCTCTGGTTTTTCTTCTCGCAGAAGGACCTGAACCTGCGACATCGGCGATGGCTTCAGTTCCTCCTGTACTATGACATTGTGATAGTACAAACTCCCGGGAAGGGGAACTTTGTATCTGATTCTCTCAGAAGGAGATCGGGCATTCAACTACTAGGAGAGGAGAAAGAGCAGCTAGCCGCGTTGAAGATGTCCATTGTGGATATTGATGGAGAAGACTTTCTTCAATTTTCACATCCACTCCTCCACTTCCTCAGAAAGTCAGGGAGCCACAATGTGGGGACATTGACTGTGAGATGCGACGTGCTCAAATATCCTAAGGACATGCTCTTAATGGATTTTCTGAAGGAGGGGAGCATGTCATCCATCTTAGGGGACGTACCACGGTAACAGTTGCAATACAAGAGGAGGTGCTGAGGGAGTTCCACACCTCCCCACTAGTGGTACATCCATGAGTGGATAAGATGTATTAGGACCTTAGGAGATAGAAATGGTGGTCGGGTATGACGAAGGATGTAGCAACGTTTGTTTCATGATGCCTCACTGGTCATCAAGTGAAGACAGAGCACCAGGTACCAGCATTCTTGGTACAACCCTTAGAGTTTCCAGAGTGGAAGTGGGACGAGATATCTATGGATTTCGTGATGGGACGTCCACATACTTCTAGAGGAAACGAATCTATCTGGGTGATCGTAGACCGACTCACCAAGTCGGACCACTTACCACCGATCAGAGAGTAGGGCTCATTAGAGAGCTTGGGATGCCTCTACATTCAGGATATCGTACGGCTTCATGGTGTTACATTGTTTATCGTTTCCGATCGTGATGCTCATTTCACTTCTCGACTATGGAAGGGGTTATGAATAGATTTTGGGACATAGCTACGTCTGAGAACCGCCTTCCATCCTCAGACAGACGGCCAGATAGAGAGGACCATTCAGACTCTCGAGGACATGCTCTGTGCATGTGTCCTTGACTTTGGTTGCAGTTTGGAGGATCATTTACCTTTAGTGGAGTTTGCGTACAACAACAGCTACCAATACACCAAGTGGATGGAACCATACGAGATTTTGTATGGACAACCATTCAGATCACCTTTGTGTTGGACTGATCCAGGGAAGTCAGTACATGTATGACCACAGATGGTTCATGCTATGACGGAGAAAGTGCAGATCATCCAGGAGTGGATGAGGACTGCACAGAGCAGACAGAAGTCCTATGCTGAGAGGAGACGGATACCACTAGAGTTCAAGGATGGTGACCACGTCTTCCTACGGGTATCACCTTGATTAGGTCTACGAAGATTTGGCTGGGGCAGCAAGTTATCTCCATGCTTCATCGGCCATCTCCAGGTCCTCAACAGAGTAGGTGAGGCGGCTTACCGTCGTGCCCTTCCACATCAGTTGCACTAGGTGCATGACGTCTTCCTTGTATCTCAGCTGAGGAGATACGTTCACAACCCATCCCACATCATCAACCATGAGGAGCTGGACATCTATGACGGGGCAACATTCAAGGAGGTCCCGGTGGAGATCGAGGATCGACAGGAGCAGGTATTACGTGGATGGTCAATTCCTCTTGTGGCCATTCGCTGGCAGCAAGGGAACCTCCAGGAGAGCACTTGGGAGTGGGAGTCTCAGATGCGAGGTCAGTAACCCCATTTGATTCCCTAGTGCGTGGTGTAGATTTATAGGGACGTAAATCCCGAAGGTGGGAGTAATGTAAAGATCCGGAAAATTCAAGGAATTTTTGTTTCATAATTATTTGGAATTTTATGAGTACGCAGTTCGGATGGCGCCTGATTCTGAGGCTAGGTGTGCTCGGAATCAATTTCTAAAATGTTGTTCGGGTAAATTTAGTAAACGTACATTCTGGTTTTCCTATCTTTTGAACCGGTGCTCGTAATTGAAATATGAGGGCACCGATGAACTCGCAACGCTGATATCCTCTTAAGGGGACCTTTACTACAATTGCGTTTTATGCGGGTTGAATGTTATATTTTGAGGAATACATACTAAATTAATAAAAATTTTGGTGCAACATTTTATTATTTAGTGGTAGTTATTTCCTCCCAAGAGGAGTTAGCGGTGGGGCCCACACCCACATAACCTCCCATGATAGGATTTAGTGTGGTGGGGCCCACACAAGTCCAAAACCCTTCATCTCCCCTTAACACCATTAAACTCCCATTATAACCTCTTAAATTAATTAAATCCTCCCCTATTTTTGGTAGAGCCTCTCCACCTCCCAAACATTGATGGTGCCAACCCATATAATTAATAATAGTATTAATTAATTGGAATATCGCTTTTGAATTATTTTGTTTTTCATGGAACTTCTATAAAATTGGAGAATTCTATTATAATATTTTCCTTAGAAAATAGTTTGGTGGTGGAATCATTGGAGAAATATGAGAACAACATTCATCCCTTGACGTAGAATATCTCCGACAAAGAACGTGAAGTCACCAACAATGCGTCTTCTTCAGGCACACTCCGACGTCAACAGAATCGAGGTCCTTTTTCTCTGATGCCCGACCTCCGCGACACTTTTCTTCTGCGACTCATTGACATACCCCACTATTGAATTCGAGGTAGGGTGTTTGTATAATTTATTTTGAATATATTATACCTTCATTATTCTTGAATGTGAATGACTGTCTATGGCTGATTATTACCGCCTAACGCGGAGGGCGCCGGCAGAACAAACATGGCCCGACGACCCTCATTTGTTTTCGTTATTTTTAATTGGAAAATGATGGCGGTGGAGCACAAAGGCGGCAGCGAGCAAAGGCAGCGGCCACGCGCTGGCCGCATGCAGAAGAACCACAGCCTGCAACCACGGGCCGCACGGCTGAAGAAGAACCGGCCGACCGTAGCCGGATGGGCTGGTGGAACCGTGGAACCCACGGTGCCACCCTGTGGAGAACCGTCGCCCGCACAGGGCGGGCCGCTCTGACGGAAGAACCTGCCAGCTCGTCCGTTGTCCGGGAAGAAGGAGCAGTGGCGCTCATAGGCAACATGGCGAAGGGATCGCGGCCCACAACCATGGGCCGCTCAAACCGGGAATCCTGACCAATATCGGCCGGCCGAACAGGAGGGCGGTGCTGCACGACGCTGCCGGTTCAGGATGTCGGGGGCTGTGCCCCCCCCCCCCCCACCCCCTGCATCGGCTCAGCTAGCTAGCCGAGCCTCGGCCGGCCATGCCAGTTAGGCCGGGCCACACATCATCAGGACGGGCCGAACCCATAGATAGGTCAGACCCACCGAGACAGGACGATCTGACCCGCCAACCCAACGGGCTTGATGAGTTGGGCCCATTTAACTTAAAATGTGAATAACTTCAAGACCGTGCATCTGATCGATGCGCCGTCTACAGTAATGGGACCCTTACGACGAGGCAGTCCTTTTGCGATACTCCAAGTGAGTTTTGGACGACTTTGGAAAATAGATGGGTTTGGAAAGAGCATATTTCTAACCAGGCCCCTTGAACGAAAATGAAAATAACTCTCAGACCGGTGTCTGATTGACGCGCCATCTCACGCGTTGGGTTTCTTTTGACAAGACGGAACTTCGAGATACATCATATTTGGACTTCATGATAGCTGATGTATTGGCCCCTTTGCTCGAGGATCGGACCCTTCCGGAATAGAGCATGCTGTGTATGGAAAACCTAGAGCTAGATGCAACTACGACGACAACGGCACATGAATCCTACGTGGGTTCGGCATCGCCGAAAACTGTACTAAAATCCTCCGTGGGTTCGGCAGGGATGACAACTGTACTGGAATCCCTTGTGGGTTCGGCAGTGGTAACAACTATACAGGAGTCCTCCATGGGTTCACCAGCGACGACAGCTCCACTGGAATCCTCTGTGGGTTCGGCAACGATGAAAACTGTAATGTAATCCTCTGTGCATTCGGTATCGACGAAGAATCAATGAGTACATCTGATCATCTCTATCTCTATATGAAAGAACTATACCTATGTGAGATGAGTCTTTTCTTTCAATCATTATCATTGATGTGGTTGAATTTACTTCCTGTGTAGACTGGGTTGTTCATGGGCTCGAGAGTTAGAGACGAACTGAGATTGTTAGCTTAGGTATACGTATGGGAATATACCTAGGTAGAGTTGGTTGATACTTCATGATGGTATCTTTCCTTTTGTGGATTATCCATCGTGGATTCTAGGAGACTGTCAGAGGTCTCAAGGTCCCAATTGAGTATCGTATACTCACCCCTGCATGGGCTATGCCCACACTACGTTGTGTTGGATGTAGATGATAGACAACAATAATCGAGGTGGAGACTTGTGGAGTTAGACGGTACCCGGAGGTGGACCACTTGGTGAGACGTACACAGAGTAGATGGTCGGACCTAAAGTGCTGAGGAGGCCATCTGTACCCACCCTTTAGGTGGGATTCCTGAAGGATGAACCAGTAGCTTATGTTTAACTTTACTGCAGTTGTTTTAGCTTTTCAGTTGTACTGTACTTACTATTGGGCTTGTATTTCTGGCCCTTTCCATTCATCACTTACTTTTTGTATACAATATTTTTATACTCTTTACTTGTTTTGCGTACTCTGTTGTGTATGTTTATTTTCATAAAGGAAATTCCTTCCCCGCCTAGGGATTTACGCCTTTGGTGCTAGTAGCCAGCGTTTGGCCTATGGAAGGCGGGCTTTGGGTAGACACGGCACAAGCCCCGAGGACGGTTCATGACAATGATTTCATGAAAAAAAAACAATACTTTTATATTTGTGTAAATTTAACACTATTTTTGTCTTATGTTACAAAGAATTGTGAGTCGCTTCGAGAACATTCATTACACACAAAAACTAGTTTTACCAAATTATATTGTATTATTAATATAATTATTAAAATATTTTTTTTAACCTATACATTTGGAATGGTGGTTATGATTGAGATTGATAATTAATGAAATTATTTTGTAGACATTAATATAATTAGACTTATTTGGTGATAGATCTACTAGAAATTAAAATTAATCCATTTTAAATATTTAGAAAATACTTTTCTTGAAAACAAAATTTCTCTAATCAAACACATTTGACGTCAATAAATAAATTTACCCGATTTTGAAAAATTAAATTATTGATATAAATATAAATTAATTATATTAATCCAACTATTTAACATTCATCTTATGTGTTTTATATACAATAGATAAGAATAAAAACTATTATACACATGAAGATATATTTCATCAAAATAAATAATTTAATTACTTTATAATGATGCTCTTATTTTTAATATTATTTTTAAAAAAAATTAAAAATTTTATTCACAAAAATATTAGTAATTATTGAAATAAGAATACAAATATTTATATGGGGTAATTTTTTTAAGAGAAATTTCATTTGTTGATGAATAGATAAAACAGAAATTTTTTATAAAAAACGCCACTTTCGTCTAATTTATTTATGTTTTAAAATTAAATTATACATGTTTAAAAATATTTATATCAATTATATAGCTAAAAATACAATTTGGGTTATTATTATCATGTTCACATTGAGATTTGATATAAAATCATTTCAATCATTGGAATAGTTACACATTAAAAAACTTATTGTCTCATCCCATCATGGGGATTAATTTAAAATTATTTCCTTCGAATTATATATTTAAAATTTATATTAATGGATAAAATATTTGGAATCAGCTTATTTTTTATTTTCTAGTGTGGTAATCAAAGTTTTTTAGAATAAATAATTGTTATTGTAATTATAATTAAATAAATAGATTATGATAAAAATTATTTTTTTGGTGGTTAAACATTATCTTATGTATCCAAATAACCTATAAACATCTAAAAAATCCCTTTTTATAAATATATATAGAATTTACTCTCATTTAACTAAAATTGAAATTTTTTTAGGAAAATGATGTAATTTAGACCTCGCAAAAATGTTTATCTTTTTATATTTACAAGAATACATCACCTTCTCCACTATAAAAGTGAACTCACCCCACCCCCTAAATTCTTCACACATAAATATCAGTTTAGATAATCCAAAACATGAAATAATTATCTCACAGAAACCATTTTCTCATACAAGAATCCAATCATTGGGTATAGAAAAAACCATGTTAGTCTATTGTTGAAAACCCTAAGGAATTATCCAAAGAAGAGGTAACATCATTCAACAATATTTTTTGTTTTATTTCATTATCTACACAATAAATTATTATTCTTGAATTATTATATAATAACATTAGAATATTAAATATAAAGAGTTTTTTATGTTAATGGTTTTACCTATAACTTAACTTACTTCCAACAAATGGGAAACTTTATCATCATTCGTGTGTTTCTGGGACTACCCCTTCGCGAACCAATATCATTCATTATTCTATTTCCACTATTAAAAGTTGGGAATAATTATAGGAATAATTTTTATATATTATATATAATATATTTATTATTTTTCTATGCTTATTTATTTATTATATAACTCATACAAACAAGCTTTCTATTTTGTTTGAATATGATAATTTTTTAAGGACATGTTGACTAACACCTCCTCAATGTGATGTGATTTGTTAACACCTTGAAAGTAATTATTTAATGATGGGTTTAGTAAAATTATATTGATATATTTTTATTAATAATTAATTATTAATGAAAATATATATACATTAATATCAATAACATTTTTGTCATTCTATAAGATAAGAGAATAGAACAATGTTAATGCGTTTGTGCGGCCTACCATCTCCTTGAATGGTGTACTCCATTTGAATTTTCTATATATTATATACTCTTATAAATACATTTATAAAGAATATATATTATATTTATATCATGTTATAAATTATATAAACATGCAAATCATGATCTATGTCATAGGATCATGATTAATATGTTATAACGTATAAAAACCAACTATGTATTACATAAAACATAAATTTAACATGAAATTGTTAACCAATGGGTAATATAATGTCATAATAAAATCAAATATTGTATAATATAAAATAATATGTTTATGAATTATATTTTAAATAATGTTATATTTTTTATAAAAGAGATTTTTAAATGTACGAAGACCAACACGACTTCAGGTAAGGGATTTCACATCCAATGTTTATTTTTTATGTTATATTATATATTCACCACCTATTCTTCTAATGTGGTGCATATACTACCTTATGAAAATTTGTATCATGAATTTCATTTATTTCATTAAATTAAATGTTTCAAATAATTTTATTCTTTCGTGGGGATCGTTATTCTAATTTTACTCATTTAATAAATGGATTTCTAGTCTCAATATTATTTCTCTCTATCTTATTTATTATTCGTTAGTGGTTTCTTTTTTATGGTTTTAATGCTTCCCTTGAATTAATTTTCTGATTATTATCTTTATATTAATTGGTATTTAAATTTCCATTTTATTATATTTCTCTTATATGGTTTAGGGTTCAAAAGGAACCAAATTGGTAATGAAATTTTGTCTCAATTTTATTTCATTGATACACCTGCCATGCTCTGAACATATATTATTATATGAGGTGTATATACTACCCGTATTATATTTATATAATTAATTAATTAATTTTTATGATTTTAAATTTTCATGTAATGTAATTTATTCATGGGGACTATGATTTAATTTTCTCAAAGCGGTAACAGTTTATTGATACAATCGCATAGTTTATCAAGACATTTTATGATGATTCTTCCACTAATGAGATAATATGATCCATCACTGAAGAAATATCATGAATTTCTTTCAATAATGTTTAATATATCTATTTTCATATAGTTTTAATATTTTTTAAATCTTTTTTACTTATGATAATTAATATTTTATTGTTACGAAATTTTATCCTTATTTTATTTTTTTGGTCAAAGACATTTTTATTCAAAAACCATGGATTCTTAGAGAAATTAATAAATAATTTCATTTGATATTTTAAGCAGTTTTTATAAAAGAAAATAATTGAAAAGGTATTGTATGTATTGTAATGGATCCATCCTATATGGTCCATTCAATATAGAAATCTTCTGTTTGAGGTGTTCTGGGAGGCCAATGTGACTTAAACCCAACACTTTTCAACATTTACAAACTATTTCATGAAACTGCTTCATGAAATTTTGTAACTTTTCCTATTCCAAAATTCCCAACTTTTCATGAAACTGTGTCACTTTTCCTTTTCCAAATTTCAATCTATTTCGTGAAACACTGTCACTTTTCCTTATCTAATATTTAAATATGTTTTACAAAACTGTGACACATTTCCTTTTCCAAAATTTCATACTATTTCATGAAAAACAATCAGTTATCCCT
The DNA here is from genome assembly GCA_963277665.1 of Viscum album. NCBI lineage: Eukaryota > Viridiplantae > Streptophyta > Magnoliopsida > Santalales > Viscaceae > Viscum > Viscum album. The sequence goes on along the minus strand of OY728151.1, from coordinate 11,166,945 downwards.
TTCAAAAATACAAAAATGTTTCATAAAACTATTCCACTTTTCCATGGCCAAAATTACAATCTGTTTCATGAAACTATGTCATGGAAACATTGACACACAAATGGTGACATAGAAATGGGGTGAGAGAAACTGTGTCATAGAAACATTGTCCGGGAACAACGTCATAGAAATAATGACACATAATTGGTATCACATAAACTATGTCACAAAAATGGTTTCACAAAAAGGGTTTCAATGAAATGGTGTCACAGAACAAGTGTAATAGAAACAGTGACATGGAAAAAGTGTCATAGAAATTGTTTCAAAGAAACAGTGACTATGAAATAGGCCACAGAAATGGTTTCACAAATACTGCCTCACATTTACAATCTCACAGATACTATCTCAGAGTTAATGTCTCACAGATACTACCTCATTTCTTCTTTTTCAAATTTCAATATTTACCTATTTTCCTTGATTTAACGTTTTCATTATCATTAAACACATTCATTTCCTTGTTTTATAGGATTTAAGGACAATTTAAATACCATAACTACAATATTAATTTTCCAAAAATCTCTAGATTCCTTTAAATGGTCAAACTGTTTGGTTTAATGTGATCATATTTTATTGGAAAATCCATCATATCTTATACCACTACTCTTTTAATTTTTCAAAAGTGGCGAGATATCTTCCTCCCATGTTCTTCACTATTTTTACCTTGTATGATAATCTCTAAAATTTAATTTATTACCATGGGACTCCTATGATCAAACTTTTCTCCTTGGATTGGTTCCCTATGATGTTATTCTTGCTGCTAGAGAACCACCTATTTTGGTGCAGCCAAACAGTATCGATCAATATTCTATATAAGGTGTGATTAATCATCATTATTTTTGGGTTATCATCTCATATTTATCCTTGAATTGTTATGAAATGTGATCTTAATTCCTCTAATGTTGATTTTGTGGGATTTGGTTCGTGTTGTCATTCCATGACAGCCTCGGGTGGATGTAGTTGTCAAGGGATGACGCGATCGTGATCCATTGTCTGGACCATTCTTGTATAATGAAAATCCAAAACCTTATGTGTTAGTATATTCTTTTCATAAATATTATTTTATGGGAAACTATATAGTTATCATATTTTATCCCACTCGATCACAATGGAATTGGCATAATAAATATTTGAACTGGATAAATAAATTTGTATCGATCATATGTTATTACCTCTTGTTTTCCTAGAGAGTGTGATATCTATTCCTTCCTTGTTTATTATTTCATTCATTACAGAAATTGGTAAGTAAAATAAACATGTGTTAATTGTAAATAAAATTTCAAATATAAAGAGGCATGAAAATGAATCTTTTTCTTATAGTTGTAATTTTATGTTAAAAAAATTGACGTAGTAAGAATGTTTAATTAATTTAAGATATCTATGATATATTGTATTTAAGGTTACCAATAATTAGAACCTATAAATAATAAATCATTTATTTCTATATGGATTAAAGAACCATATCTTTGATAAAATCCTAATGCATATTAGGGATCTGAGTTACCCAATTTCTTGTAAATTCCATGAGCCTAATGCTTGTAGCCACAAGAGCTCGTTTCATGTAAAGGAATAATGCCTTTTTAAGGTTAAAGGGTCCAATTTCATTGTTTTTACCTGCTACATGTGATGTGTTGTGAAACTGGATGGTTATTTTGTTATGTGGGGGTAGGGTGGACCCATCGGTGTGTCATCAGTTGAAGAATAATGTTTTAAGATGCATAAGATTATGCATATGGGTGTTAGGGAGGACACCATTGATAATGTAACGGGATGGATGTGAATATTTGGATGTTTTATAATCATTTTTTTATGTACAATAATTTCCCCAATGCTCAAGGCAGCAAGTATTTCTAAACCTCCATCAAATATGGTCAAAGACACACTGGGTATGCCACATGATTTTTTTATTTTCCTTGTCGTGGTAGGATGGATCTATGCTCTTGATATTGGTGGAAAACACTTGAAGGGTATTTTATCTACACACTAAGTTGATTCCACTTGAGTTTAGTAGCATAGAATGTTTTTCTACAATTCCATAGAATATGGAAAATTAATAATGATGTTAATAAATTATTGAATTAATGATGATTAACCCGTGGTTTGGGAGATTTCTTGGATGCAATGTAGAGGTTGAAATTTAATGTAACAAAGGACCTTGGGTGTGATGCTAATGAAATATAATGTGGAACTATTAATGGTTAATTAATGTTTAAGGAATTAATTATTGTAAATTTCAACTCATAAAAATGTATAATGTAATCTAAGTCTTCTATTTAAATGGTTTTGTTCTTATATTATACTAGTTTTAGATGTTTCAGTTGGGAGTCCAAGATAATTTAGTTATAGTTGAGTATAATAATTGGTTATTCCTATTGTTTGGTAGTGAAATATATTTTAGTCTTTAATTTTTTTTTGTTTTTATACGCTAGTCCACCATGTCAGTTATGGAAACTGACACCCATGGGATTCTGAGCCCTGGGGGTGTTTTCCCCGATATTCAAGTGGGAGGATGAATGACTACATACCCCCTTTGGCCCCACTCTCTTCTCTTGGTAGTTACTTGTACGGTTTGGCACATTAGTTAGATTTCCCATTATATGTGTGTAGAGGGATGTAATGGATTGTGGATATTCACACACATATAATCTGTATATAGTTTCCTATTGACTACTATAGAAGTAACATGTATAGGTTATGTTGGATTGAGGATCCTTACGTGTATTAAGGGACATAATGGATTGTGGTATAATAATAGACAAATGATACACATTATGTGAGCCGCGGTGGGTACCTGAAAATAACTGGTTACTTTGGTTATGTGGATTTGGTGGTTATAGTGCATGATGTGCATATTGTGGTGCTTTTCCCAGGTGTTTGTGGGAAGCCTTTTTGGACAGAGATGGTTAAGACATATGATGTTGGAGGAAAGAGGAAAACTAGTGGGGAAGTAGTAGCTTGGTACCCTTGATATTATTCATTATATTATATACTCTTGTATGAAATACGTGGTGAGTGTAGCTATAGTGAGGTTGGGAACATTTTATACGTGTTTAGCTGATGAGTTAATTTCACTTTTTGTTCATTGTGCATTACCAAGATTTCGATACTTTTGCAAGAGAGGCTCCGAGGATGATCCTACTGAGTATACTATTATACACACCTTATGTATATATAATCTTTTTTCCAGGACACGTGGAGCGGGATGGAGATCGGGATGGTTACAACTAGTTTCGGGTTGTATGAGTTGTTCAGGGTTCATTTTCACTACTGTTTTTACTACCATTTGGTACTTTCTGATTTATGTTTCAGTTGTAGTAGTTTTTCATGACATTTGATATGTGTATGTAGTATTTATTTTATATGAGAGTCTGATTTGGTGTTGGTTGGTGTCTGTTTTATCTCTCCCTTTCACATGTGTTCTCATTGAGGTTATTGGATACCATTTGGTTGTTTACTATAACCTCGGTGCTAGTCAGCCACCAGGGGCCTACTATAGGTGGGACTCAGGGGTCAATATCTCCATTCTCACATTACCGACCTAAGTGGGGTATACCTTGTGGGAAGGGGTTCATGAAACATTGGTATCAAAGATCTGGTTGAGGGATATGATGGAGTATTGTCTTGGGCACAAATGAGTATGCAAGGGTTGGTAGGTAAAATATGCCAGTCATGTTTTATTAAGTGATGTAAAAATTTGATACTAGATGAGACATCCGAATTTAGGGCCCCTATGTTCGGATTCACGGACCATTAATTTTACAATGGCTACTAAACAAGGTGATAATAGTTGTAGGGTAGAGACCTATGAAATTAGCATGCATCATTCTTCTTTCTATGTGTGTTTGAATGGGTAGACCTTGGGACAGGTTAACATAAAATCAATAAAAGAAAAAAGTTAATTAATTGATTTTGATTCTTCCAAATATTAGATTTAGTTGTTTTATAATTTTTTAATATGTAGGTATGGCTCTTGGTCGATGTCCTTGTCATGTTTACATAGAAGATGTCTAGTTGGCTATCCCATAGATCACCATAAGGTAGAGGATGATGACAACAATTAATGGAGGAGGAAGCTCCAAAGGTTTCATCACCAGAGTATATGAAAGTAAGAGGGCTCCATTATAGATGTAGTCATTGAAGACTTGGTAGAGGAGGTTGAGATACCCTTCAGTTCGATCCATGTTTAGAATGAGCATTAGTTGTATTTGGTTGTGATGATGCTACGCGGAGTAGAGAGGGAGTGGTGGTTCTTATTTCTTAATGATCCCGAGGAGTTGTCTATCTCATGGGAGGAGTGTCAAGACATGTTTAGAGTCAATATTCCTTCTTTGATCATGAAGGTGTATAGTCACTAGGAGCGTCATACGCTTCGATAGGGGATCTCCTATGTGTGAGAGTTTGGATTCCATTTTAGGAACCTTTTACGATATGCTTCAGACTTATTACCAGATGAGGAGGCTAGAGAGAGGAATTTCGAGGAGGCTTTACATCCAAAAGTCTAGTTTCAGGTCAACCATTTTACGATGAAGACAAATCTTGAGGTGTTGGAGTGGGTATAGTTCAACGACATGACATTGGCCAAAACCATATCGTTATGTGAGGGGAGTCGTCATGATTCCTTATAAATAAGATTCAAAGATTGGAGATCCTTGTTTTCAGGGCAGATGAATATATTTTTGGCAGGGGATTGGTCTGAGACCACAACATCTCATTTCTCCAGGGGTAGCAGATCATAGGTGTACGCCAAGGGATCATGCATTTTATTACATATGGAGGACACGGTCATCAGTAGTGATAGTTCCCAAGCTTTCACTACAGTCATCGTGCACGAGGTGTTCCACTCGAGGTTCATCTATTGAGGCAGCCCCAACCGAGGAATCAACAACATGTTTCACCATCTTTGGATCGGTAAGGGATGATGGGGTAGATAGAGGATAGATTTTTCATGATCCTAATCCCTATAGAGTAGAGATTGTATGTGGTGGTGGTCTTCATTAGTGTGAAAGAGGTCATGTAAGAGGTCATGGCCAGCTTCATGATTTATTATTGCCCGCACCATGTGAGCCAGATGTCTTTTGAGGTATGATTTTCTCATTTTCATAGTTTTTGTATTCATTTTATGTTTATGAGAAATAAAAACCCCATAGTATCACATTCCCCTTTCCATTCATTGGGACTAGAGGTGGAGAGGCATCCAGTTCCATTGGTGTTGACTATACAAGTTGGAGGTCAAGCTGGCTTGTTTGATGTATGTAGAGACCATGTCATAGTGATGGGAAAGCACCTCTCTTGGGGGGATTTCAAATGTTTACTGGTAAAAAATTATTTTTTCATTCTCAACATGGCTTGGATGTATTTTTTGAAGGCTATCATGGATTTAATTATGATACAGTTGGTGTTCTTCGATGTTAATGGGGATCCAATAGTGACTATTTGTGAGTGAGGTCCTAAGATGTGTTAGAGGCATGTTCAATACTTATCATCCAGCATATCTAATTTGATTCTAGGTTCATCAGTGGTTAGGATGTTGTAATTTCCCATAGTTGTATAAGAGTACCATGTTCCCTTTCCATAAGAGGTTGTAGCATCACACCCTTGAAAAGTCATTGAGTTTGAGATCGAGCTACAACCAAGAGCATCTCCTATCACTAGGTCTCTATATTGGATGGACCCTATTGATTAATGATAGGTATGTATGAAGGTTGATGGTATTTTACAGTGAAGATTTGTTCGACTGAGTGTGTCACTATGGGGAACACTAGTTTTGTTCATAATGAAGGCTGAAAATAGTTTTTGGTTGTATATTGATTATTATCACATAAACAATGTTACTGTGAAGAGTCTCTATCCTCTTACAATAGTTTATGATTAATTTGTTCAACTAAAGTGTATATGTTGGTTCTCAAATATCTAATTGCTTTTAGGATATCACCAGATGTGTGTGAAGGATGAGGATATCCAAAAACCACATTATGTGGTCATCATGGGAATTAAAAATTTATTTTAATGTCATTCAGTTTGACGAATGATCCTGTTGTGTTCAAGGGATTGATGAAAGTTGTGTTATGTGATTTTATTGATATGTTCTTGGATGTTTTCAGAGATTACATCCTTATGTACTCAATGTCAGAGGAGGAGTATATCAGATCATCTGCACGCTGTTTTGGTAGTTATTCATCCACAACAATTTTTTGGGATGTATTGTATGTGTGAGTTTTATGCAAGAGAAGTCAGTTTGATGGCGTCTTGTTGTGTCCTAGATATGGAAGTTGTGGATCCATCATTTATATTAGCATCTGTGTCTTGGGAATCACCTAAGATAGTGGCAGTGGTGCAAAGTTTGATTAGTCTCGCAAGCTACTATAGGATGTTCATAGCTGATTTCTCTTAGGTTGCGACTCCTATAACAACATTTAACAAGAAGGATTAGGTGTTTTTATGTACTGACCAGTGTAAGGAAGCTTTTGATTATCTGAATTAGAAGATGGTATGTGCTTGATTTCTTTGTCTTGTAGCAGAGGCAATTCAATTTGATTTTTTATGCTTCCCATTTGGGGTAAGGATGGGTTTTCATGGTCCCGAGAATGGTCATTTCTTATGGGTCCCGGAAGTTGCATCCACAATAATGTAACTATTCCACCCATGATCATGAATTGGAAGTCACTGAGTTTTTTTGATGTTGTGAAGAAGTTACCTCATTGGTGAGCACATTGTGGTTATCACCGATCATACGAGCCTGAGGTATGTTTTCTCCCAGCGTGACTTGAAATTGCGGTAGTGTGGGTGTTTGGGGTTCCTGTAGGAATATGAGTTATCAATATCATATAGACTTGGAAAGGGGAATTTTGTGGTTGATAAACTATTTAGTAAGTTTCATAGTGATGTAGTGCATGAATCTAGTTATTCCTGGAGAATGATATAAGAACTATCAGCATTGTGAATCAATATGGGTGAATTTGGGGGAAGATGTTGTCTTTTTTAGATGATGATGTAATCATCCATGGTTTAGTAGTTGGAAGAGTCATAGCTGGGGGATCTATAAGTTTGTGTATGGAGAGAAAAAGTTGTTTGTGGTGTGGCTCGTGGTGGTTGGTCAGATGATGAATAACACAGATTTTTGTATCACGAAAGGCTATTTGTTACTTTATGGATACATAATATTGCTCTCACTATGTTCCATAAATCACCATTAGAGGTCCATATTAGTGTGATAATGATCTACTAAGGCATGATGAGTCATTTTTGGTGTCATGGGGATGAAGCATGGTGTTGTAGAGTTTTTGTCCTGATGTTTGGTCTTCCAGATGGGGATGGCTTCCTACCATGCCACGGTGGTCTCTACGACCATTTGATATTCCTCAATATAAGTGGGATGACATCTCAATGGTCATTGATACAGGTTTACCTCGGTCATAGGGAATAAATAATGATTTTTTAGTGATAGTTTAACACTTAATGAAATAATACTACATTATAAGGATCAAGGAATCGATCTCATTGGGTGTTTTGTAGAGGTATTATCTGGAAAAGGTGGTGAGAATCCACAGATTACTAAGGAAAATCATTTTTATTGGTATCCTAATTATACCTCTATGATATGGAGAGGTCTCTATCATGAAATTGGTATGGTATTGTTTTATGCTCTGTATATCAGACCATACCTTTTTCTGTTGTAGTGGTCTGGGGTCGAAGAGTCCGAAATTCTCAGACCGGAACTATTGGAAAATATTACAGAGATGGTTCAAGATATTCATGAGAGGATAATGATAGGAAATTATCGTCATAAATCATATTCTGATAAAGGGAGGAGACCTTTGGAGTTTTATTTTGGGGATTAGGTGTTTCTAATGGAAACTCCCCACCGTGGGCAGCAATGGTTTGATCATGGGATTAATCTTTTTTCTCAGGTTTTTTAGGTCTTTCGAGGTGTTGGTTTGTGTTGGAGCAGTGCGTATCGAGTAGCACTTCCCCTATAGATGAGCTAGTTATAAAATGATTTTCATGTTTCACAGCTTTTTCATTTTCTTTTTGATGACTCTCACGTCCATAACATGGGGGAGAACAATGTTGATGGAGATACAACCATCAAGGAGAGGCCTGTGGAAATCCATGACCGAAAAAGGGAAGGTGTTGAATGTGAATTCTATCCCCTTGGTATGTGTCTCATGGTGACACGATGGTGTGCATAAGAGTACATAAGAATGTGAGTCACAGATACTTGATCAGTATGTCGAGTTGTTTGATGTTTAAATCTTTTCATGAAAAAATGTTCTCATTGTGGTTATAGAATTTTTTTTATTATTTTCTGGAGTTATTTTGATGCTTCTTATGGGTTGATTTCTTTTCAGAGGTATATCAATGGTTTGTTGTTCGGACCCCTTTTCTATTTCCTTTTGGGATAGTCAGGGATGGTCGACGATGAGAATTTTTTGAGAGGTATCTAATGTATGGGAGCAGACAAATCTAGTCTATTACTTGCTGAAATCTAGTGTTTTAGGTGTTTATGGAGGTCAATGTGACATATACCCAACACATTTCAAAATTTCCAAACTATTTCTTTAAATTGTGTCACTTTTATTTTTCCAAAATTCCAAACTATTTTATTGAACTATTTCACTTTTCATTTTCCCAAATACAAAAATTTATCATGAAACTGTGTCAGTTTTCCCTTCCCAAAATTCCAATCTAATTCATGTAACATTGTAACATTTCCTTTTCCCAGATTCAAAAATATTTTTTGAAACTATGTCAACATTATTTCCGAAAATTCCAAACTATTTCATGAAACTATGTCAATTTTCCTTTATCAAAATTCCAATCTGTTTCATAAAAATGTGTCATTGGAATGGTGTCACAGAAAATGTGTCACATAAATGATGTTAGAGAAACAATTTCACAGAAACAGTGTCATTGAAACTTTGTCATAGAAATAGTGTCATAGAAACGGTGTTACAGAAATGGTGTCACTAAAATAGTGTCCCAAAAACGGTGCCACCAAAATAATGTCATATAAAGTGTTTCATAGATACTATCTTATTGTTTCTATCACATAGATATTGTCTCATAGTTACTATCTCACTGATACAGTTTCATATTTCCTTTTCCAGATTTATAGATTTTTTTAGTTTCACCGATCTAATGTCTTCTTTATGATTAAATGAATTAATGGCATTGTTTTATGGGAATTAAGGCCTATTTAAATCAAAAAATTCCAATATTAATTTATATAATCCTAGATATGCCTTTACTCGGTCAAACCATGTTGTTTAATGTGATATTGTTTAATGGAATATCATGTGTATCTTAAACTATTGCTCTGTAAAATTTTATAAAGGGGCGAGATATCTTCTTACCTTGTTCTTCACTATTGTTGCCCGGTAAGAGATTATCTAACCTTTCCTTCCTTCCCATAGGAATCGTGTGATCAAACATTCCTCATTGGATTGATTCCCTTGGAATTCTTCTAGCTTCAAATGCACCACCAATTTGGGTGAAACCAACATGTATCAATCAATATTTAATATAAGTATGATTTATCATCATTGTTTGGGTTCATATTATCCTATTTCTATATTCCATGTTATGTTATGTGACATACAGGCTTCTAGAGTTGTTTTCTTGGGTTTTTGGATGGTGTGGTCGTGCCGCGACATCCTCAGGTGGATGCAGTTATCATTGGAGGAGGAGATCGTGATCTGTTGTGTAGACCATTATTGTATAAATAATGTCAAGAACAAATTTGAGGTAGAGGATTTGTTGATTCTCAATTATTTTATGTAATAATATATTGTTAGAATGTTTTAGCCCACTAGATCCTAATGTAATTTACATAATAATTATTTGAACCAGATAAATAAATTGGTTTTAATCATATGTTATTGCCACTTATTTTAGTAGATAATGTGATATTTATGCTTTCCTTATTTAGTATGTCATTATTTACCAAAATTTTTAAATGACATAAACTGGGATTAATTCTACATTAGTTTCCAAATGATAAAGAAGCATGTAAATGAATCAGGTTTGTCTTGTTTTAATTTTATTTTAATAAAATTTATTTTGTAAGCATGGTTAATTTATTTATGATCGCTATGATAGCTTACTGTTTAGGTTACCAAAAGTTGGATCCTACAAATAATAAATCGGTTACATACATATGGATTAAAGTACATGTTATTTGGTAAATTGATAATACCCTGTAGGGTTCATAGTGACCGTCTTTATTCTCATGGCCAAGATCATAATTCTTGGATCTGTGAGAGTTCATTTCATGTGAAGGAAAAATTCTTTGTTATGGGACAAGATCCCAGGTTCGTTGTTATTCTCTACTTCCTGTGATGATTTTTGAGTCTGGATGGATGTTGGGATAGGTGGGGGTAGAGAGGCCCATTATTTGAGTAAGTGATTTATTCTTATAGTGGAGAGATGTATCAAATTATTCATGTGGGTATTGGGGAGGACCCTAGAGAAGATGAAATAGGTTGGATTTGAATGATTGGATTTTTGATAATTCAAATTGGTTGTTTATCTACTTTAATTTCCACACTACTCAAGGAAGATTATCTTGTTTACCCTACATCCAAAAGGGGAGAATACATGTGGGGTATGCCACATGATTTCGGTGTTTATCTTTTCAAGTGTGGATGGGTCTGTGCTATTAAAATAGTTGAAATAGACTTGATGAGAAGTTCATCTACTCACCGAGGTGCGACCCCTATTTCTTAGTCAATTTAAAACAATTTCTATAATTCTTGGGAATAATGGAATGTAATAATTATGTTAATAAATTACTGAATGAATGATGTTTAACCCATGGGGTTGGAGATCACTAGTATGCAATAATGGGGTTATGATTTAAAGGAAAAACGTGCCTTGGGTGTGATTCTAATGAAATATAATATAGAATTTTCAATGGTTAATTAATGGTTAAATAATTAATTAATGTATAGTCCAACTGATAAAAATTGGATCATGTAATCTGATGAAGATATTTAAATGGTTGTGTGCTTATTGGAGACCTAGCATTTAAATTGGCAGTTGTGAGTTTGAGAGAATATAGATGTAGTTAAGTCTAAGACTATCTTATTCTCATAGTTTCCTATCTGTTTGGGAAACAAACAACCCATGGATTCAGAGCCCTGGCAGTGTTTTCCCCAACATTGTGATGGCAGGACAAATTAATGACTACCAACTTTGGCCCCACTCTCTTATCATGGTAGTTACTTGTTCTGGTAGGCACAATGTTTTGTTTACCCAATATTTGTATGTTGAGGGATGTAATGGATTGTAGTAACTCACACAAATATATTCTGGATATAGTTTCTTATGGACTACTATATGTGTTACTTGTATAGTCTGTGATGTCTTGAAGATCTTTACTCTGTGTATGAGCTATGATTGCTTGAAGTTTAATACCAGAAGTATGATATGTATTATGAGAGATATAGTGGCTCCCAGAAACTAACTGGTTACTTTGGATACATTGTCATGATGGTTATAATGCACAATGTGCATATTGTGGTGCTTTTCCCCGGTGTCTGTATGCTATCCTTTTGGAGATAAATGCTTAGAACATGCGACATTGGGGAAGAGAGGAAAGCCAATGGGGAAGTAGCAGTAATATACCCTTGATATTATTTATTATATCATATACTCTTGTATGTGATGCATGGTGACAGTAGCCATGGTAAGGCTGCAAAAGTAGTGTACCTGTTTAGGTGATGAGTTAGTTTCACTTGTTGTTCACTAATATTTTTCATTCTTTGTTTAATTTCACATGAGAGGCTCCATGGAGGATCCTACTAAGTATATTGTAATAATCACCCTATGTATATATAAACTATTTTCAGGTCACTTGGAGAAGGTTGGAGATCAGGAAGATTACTACTATCATGGGGATGTAGGAGCTATTCCGGCATCGTGGTCCCTTCTATTGTCACTTCTCATTGGTAATTGGGATTTTTTGTTTTAGTTGTAGTAAATTTTCATAACATTATATATGTGTACAAGGGATTTATTTTATATTGCATTCTGAGTTGGTTTTGGTTGGTGCTTATGTTTTCTCTCTTCTCACATGTGTTCTCTTAGAAGGTAATTCTCCTCATTTGTGTGTTTTCTATACCGTTAGTGTCAATCTCCGTCCCAATTCCTTCTGTTGGTGGGACTCTGGGGTCACTATCTCCCTTCTCACATTGCTGGCCTAGGAGGGGAACACCTTGTGGGGAGGCGGTTATGAAACATATTAAATTTTTTTAATTTTTTTTATAAATTTTTAAAAAGTAATTTCAATATTTTTATTATATGTTTTAATGGTTATTTTCAAAGAAAAAATATTGAAAATATTTTATTATTTACATTTTATTTTTGAATTAGAATGGATATATTCTTCAATAAATGTTTTAGGTTATTTTTAAGTCTTATTTTATTTCTTTTAAAAGAGGTTTTCATGGAAAATTATCATTAAGATATTTATGCCAGAAAATATGTGATTTTCAGGGAACATTTATTTTCATTATGAAATTCATCGTATTATATTTAAACTTACTTCTCTATGTATGATGAAATCAATTGATATAATTTATGGTTTTTTAGATATTATATAAAGAATCCATTCTCACTCTTTCTCAGTATTCATTAGGTTATGATGTCAAGTTGTTTATGAGATGTGTTTATATTCAACAGGATATACCATGATAAAATGATTTTTGAAAACATCATCAATTAATGGGTTATTATTTGATGAAATTATTATTTTAAAATTATATTTTACATAGTTTATGATATAATGCAATGTATATGATACAAATTCATTTGATGTGTTACAGTGTGAGAATGATTTTGATTTTGTGGAATAAATATGTATGATTTTTTTATGTGATTGGTGGGACCTATATCTCCCTCCAATTAAATTTGTAATGATTTTTATCTCATGAGATAATAATGGGAAACAAGTTAATGGTCTGGATCCACAATTAGAAATATGTATGTCCTAATACCCAATTGGAAACAGGTGTGTCCTGATACATAATGCGAAACAGGAAGGTCTAGATCCACTACTGAAAATTGGTTTTTCTCGATCCACTATATTTATGGACTTACTAGTTAACCTTAAAATATGAAATGAGATTCTAGATTTATGATGGTTCCAAACATATATATTTTGTTCTTAGGATTCAATATTAATTTTTGATGATTTATCACCTTTATGATACATATCTTATGAGCTTCCAGTCATTATTCCATGAATTATGTATATGATCTTTGATAAGTAGGATATGATAATAAATTTTTATTCTCGTGATCTATTTTCCCTATATTGATTTTAAGATTGCGTATCACTTTTATTTACACTTATTGAGCTTATAAACTCAAACTTTCTTATATTTCCTTTCCCCAGGAAATAAAGACAGTTTTTGAGGAGGAGTACTAAATGGGATTATATTTTTTGGAAATATTGACTTTCTTTATTGATGTTAGAATATTTTTTCCAATGATTAAAAATGTACTAAAATATAATGTTTCTCAATAATTTACTTTTGTTATGTGGTTAATTTAGATATGAAATGATGTAATATTAATGTATGTTAAGCCTAGTTCACTATAAGTGGAATAAAAATAACAGATTTGACATTATTTACAAACTCGGATGATAAAGCATTAGTGAGATCCCGTGGGATATTTATAATGATAATTATAGGGATGTATCTATGTATAAGCATTAGGTTTCATGGTTTTAAAATAAATTTTCTAATTTAATACATACTATAATTAATTTTTCAAGGTTATATGATTTTCTACAATGATAATTTTTCTCATAATATTCTCACTAGATAATGTCAATAGAGGGAACAAGAAAGAAATTGTTTACCATTGAATATTTTAGAGGTGGAAATTACGGTCATAATGGAAATAAATTACCTATATGGAAATCACATGAAGAGAATAAGGATAGTGGAATGAGTATTCATTATACTTTTGAACATAAATTTTTTTAAATGACACAAGAATAATATGAAATGTTCTAATATTAGTTTTAAATTAAACGTAGGAAACATGATTAAATTGAGGATGAGGAACCTTCAGACATGATACATATTTTTTATTCTATGAAATGGAATTACAGAAAAAGATAATGAATCATAAGAAATTGTTTAAGAATAATATTTTGTGATTTAATTATATATGTTTTGGAATTGAATAATTGTGATATATGAATCACGATATCTATGTTTTCAATTATTTATTTTCAAAAAAATATTAATTGGTTCTGATGGAATGGAAAATGGGTTTAACAGAAAGATTATATTTTTATTAAGGGAATGTAACACTTTATATTTTCTTTATCTTAAGAAAAATTTATTTAATTTCTTTAAAGATTTGATTATTGATAAATTAAATTGTATAGATAAAATTAACATGAAAATAATTATTGATTATCTTGAAAATGACATCAATTTTATTATTGAATATGATTAATTCTTTTTTGGATTCACGGAATATGCCAAATAATAATAAGAATAGCAAGGAATTAAGATTTCTGGGAGGTTTAATGTAAATTAATGTAAATAGAATATTTTAAGATAAAAACAACAAAGGCATTGAAATGTGTTGTATGTATAGACCAATATATACATTATAATATATTAGGGATCACTGTTATCATTGGTTTGAGAAATGTAATGACATTTTTTATAATGATTTTCACATTAATCATAAGAATCGTCTATAAGGATAACCATTTTGGAAATGGTTTAAGTAAAATTTCAGATGATAATTTTGAGATTACATTACTATCTCACAATATATGGATTTTTCCATTTTGGATTACCTTTGTCAACCATTTTATTGTGATGATAAATATGTTCATTTGAAATTTCTTTTCATTCTAATTATGGATCTCATGATATTTTAGTTCTCCAGGAATAAAAAACTCATATTCATTTATTAGAGTAAGAAATGAAGTAGAAATTGATCATGGCATAATAAAGAGTGAGGCTATCTTAAAATCCTGTAAGTATATATTCTCATTAAGAACTCCTCAAATTTGGTAAAATGGTCTTGAAATAAAAATTATTTATCATATTATTATCATTTTTTATAACAATGACCATTTTCATACCTCGTAGGATTATGTTTTCTTTATCATTATGATTATATTGTATATATTCTTTATCACCATCCATTAGAACATGATAGTTATATTTCCCATCCATGAAAATGTTTTCACGTTCCACCTATGTTCTCATATGTGGGTATCTAGTTAATAGTTACCTTGGGTAACCATTATGATTCCAAATTTTTAAGGATTTTTTAGTATAAATTTTTATGATGTGGGTTTATTTGAATAGATCATAAAAGTATTATCCTGTTGATAACAATATTTAATTTTATGGCCCAAATTCATTCTAGGGGGTAGAATGTATAACGTTGAGTTTTTAGGAATTATGTTTTTTATGAATAAATTATATTTATATGATGAATTACACTTCCTACTACTATAAGTTATTATTTATCTATATGAAACATCGGGTTATTATTTAACAACTAAAAAACACTTATTTTTGCTTTTAGTGCACACAAAACTATGTTTGGCCTATGTTACACACAAGGGCATGTTCGTTCAATAGAATGTATTTACACAAGACGTAGTTTTACCAAACTACAATGTACTATTAATATTTTTATTTAAATATTATTTTTGATTTAACATAGCCATTAGAATGGTGGTTATTATTAATATTAATGATATTATGAAAATATGGTGTATATATATATATTAATAATTATCTAATGACCAATTAAATTGAAATGAAAATAAAATCCATTTTAAAATTTAGGAAACTTTTTGTAGGAAAATAATCTTTATACGATTAAAAACATCTTCTATTAATAAATTAATTAATAAAATTTATATAAATAATATTAATGGTATATTTTTATATATTATATCCAGTAAATAATTTAACATACATTTATGTGTCTTATAAAATTGATATAATAATCAATCCAGTTTTACCCATAAACATATTTATTTTTTCTAATAGGTAATTTTATCAAATTTAAATGGCACAAAAATTTAAAATATAAATTTTCAGGATTTTATAAATTGTATTTTATAAAATAAAAAACATTTTGTACTGAAGAATATCAAAAATTTATTAGGAATTATTTTCGTATTTTGTTGAGAAATTATCATTTTTTATGAATAGTGAAAACAATTAATTTTTATTGAAAAAATCTTTTTATTCTAATATATATATAGAGATAAATTATATATTATATTTTTCAAAAATTTATATAGATAAATTATACATCTATTTATACAATTTATGTGGTTGGAATAATGTTCTCATTATAATTAGATATTTTTTTAACTTTTTAACATTTTTACTTTACAAACTCATTGTATTTTCCCATCTAGAGGATTAATTTTAAATTATCTTCTTCCACTTATTTCATTTATAATTTCTAAAAAAAGTGTCCAAGTTTTAAATTAGTTTAATTTAAAATGTATAGTACGATAAAATTATTTTTTCACTAAAAGGGGTAGTCAATGTAATTAAAATTTAATATAATGCATAACCTCATAAAATAAACTCCCAAATACCATCATATAATACTAGAATCTTCACATAGGGTAAAGAGTAAGCTGTTTTATTTCATTGGTACAAACAAAAATGAATAACCTAAATAAGAGGAAAAATCCTACATCATGGTTTTTTATTATATTTCATTCTCTACCCCATAAATTATTCTTATTATATTATTATATAACAACCTCAATATTCTCATTACAAAATGATTTTTGATGATATGGTTCTGACATATACTTACACACTCATCCAAAAAATGTGACACCCAATCATCATTCGTGTGATTGTAGGACTACCGCATCGCATATCGATGTAATTCAGTTTTCCATTTCAACCTATCATGGATGAGAATATTAATGGAATTACTATTTTTATAAAATTTATAAGATATTTATAATTTATTTATGATTATATAATTGTTAAATAATACATAATGTCATTCTTCCCATTTTGTGGGAATATTAAAACTTTGTTTCTGAATGTGTGGACTACAACCTCCTAATAGTGATATCATTCATTCAAAAATTACATGGATTTAATTAATGACGGTCTTAGTAAAATTATATGATTTATATGACATAAAAATTCTACAATAATGATTAAACAAACATACACACATATATATATATATATTCATTTTCATTATTTCTATCACTATGACAAGAAAATTAAAATTGTGTTCATGTATTCAAAAAGTTTTCTCATTTGTGATGAAAACACAGTTTCATGATTATGTGGATTTATTCAATGATAATGTTTTTCAGAAATAATGAATATGAACCTGGATTAAAATAATAATAAATCCAATGCTTATGATTTTTTTCATTTTCAAGTTTTTTTTTATGTTAGGCCCAGTTACCATGATAATTAATTGTGTAGAAATTATTCCATACATTAATATAATTCTCAAATATTTTATGATTCGTGATATTTATTTTTGGAAATCTCATTTATTTAATGTTTTTCATAATTATATTCTTATGATGTTATGTTTTTGTATTATGTTTTCTTATTATTATCCATGGTAATTAATGATTCTATTTAGATATTTATAACATTATCATATTTTTCATCATCTTTATGATATAATCCTTTATAATATGTGTGATTCCTTATAGCTATTTATACTCCCTCCAAAAATTATTATGATTTGATGTTTGAGGTTCCTAGGGTTTTGGAGGTGACCATTATGTTTTTACTCTTCTTTATTTTTGTTAGGGACACCACTACAGAATTGTAATCTATTGTTTGGAGTAGGAACACAACATCATGGATGAGATAGTTTTGACTTTGGGTAATGATACAGAATTTGGTAATACATACATTTTCAATATGAATTTTCCTTTTAGTATAATGTAATGAATAGGGATTGTTTCAGTTGATATCATTGGCATATAGAAAGAGGGTAGAGTGTACAGTCCAATGGTACTGATTTTAATGGTTTATCATTACTTTGGGGTTGGTAAATTGTCGTTAATGGGATACATCATAGCCTTTCCAATAGAGAAAAGTTTTCGGTTGAGGTCAACACCATGGTTTCTAGATAGTAGCTGATAGGGGTGACAATAGCATAGATATAGTATTTATGATATGAAAGGGGGTAATAGGGCATGTTAATTGTTATTGTATCTTGGTCTCATTATTTCCATAATTCTTACAAATATTAAAATCACCATGAATATAGTAATATCCCCCATTTATCAATTGATCTTTATAAAACCATGATAATATTTTGAATTCCATTTATCCCATATTGGTCAGATTCAACCCAACTCTTGGTGAGATTAATTCTTGGTGGTTCCACCTCAATCAAAATGATGGTGTCGGTATTTAAGTAATCTAATTCCTTAATTATTTTATATTCTTTTTAAAACCTCTAGTTTTATATTTGAATATGACTGATTTGAAATCAATGTGGAATATCTTCAGGAAATCATTTTTCTTAAATTGTTTTTTCAGTAAAAATTGATCATTGTTTGAAAAAATCCATTATTTATGGATGCTAATAAAATTATTCAATAATTTTAGTTGTAATAACTAAGTCCAAAAATTATTTATGAAATTCATTATGGTGATTTGGATTCTAAATTTTTTATCAGTCATGTAAGTGTTAATTCATCACTATAAAATTGTTTTATATGTTATGATTTTGGTTTTTTATTTTTCTGTGAAAATATCATTGATAAAATTTATGTTTTATGTGTGTTGTGATTAAATATTTGTTTTTGATAACATATAATATGTGAAAATTTTAGAAATATTTTCTTTTGATTAAGATCTATAATGATATTATATAGAAATATATGATATAATTTGATTCACACTACGACTTATTGTTATATTGTACATCTTGGAAAGTATTCCATAGGATAGATACCATTAATCTTTTTCATGATGTTTTCAAATATTAATCATGGTTTATATTCTCCCATGATTCCATTATCATTTTTAATTTTGGTGTACTATATTTATATTCTCACTATGTTGACTTTTTAAATATGTATTTTTATGGTTGTTGGACTATGTTTTTCATTCTTATAGATATTTAAATTATTCTGACGTCAAATATGGAATATTTTGAAATAAAATTGATGGATATCATAAAACATAATTTACATTTATTTCTTCATTTAAATGGGTTTTTTTAATTCTATGAATAATTTTTCTTCATTGAATTATAATTTTTATATTTTATATTGAGAAATACTACAATGATTTTTTCTTACATACTCATTATTCCTTTTGAAATTTACATATTCTGTTTCAAAATATGTAAGTAACATTAAGAGAGTTGTGTAGTATGCTATCTTCACATAGTTCTTTCCCCTTTATAGTGGAATATTTTGGTTGTGACGAATGGTCACCTAGATAATCATTTCAATATTTTCTTATTTTCTATGTTTTTATGTTTTTTCTTGATGTTGTATTTATCATGGATATGTAATTTATTTCTACTATATACTCTATTAGAAATATTCTTGTTGTATGTATGTGTTATTGTTGATTTGTTGTTTCTCATTAATATATGTTGAGTGGACTTGGGTGACTTGTTGTGTTGAATAGGATAGGATCATTAAAAATGGTATTATAGGGAACACCTTGTTTGATGATTTATAGAACATAATTTCATTGGTTTTGTGTTTATTGTAGAAAGAGTTTATGTCCATCTGAATTCTGGTAATAGGTATGTGTAGGTTCCTCACTAGAAAACTTCTATTCCTGAATAAGAGTTACCATGGGTTATCATTTATATTTTATAATATTCATGATTTATTATCTCAACTTTTGAATAAACTATATATAGTGTTTATTCAGGTGGAAAAAAATCCATTTATATGTTCTTTTATATCATTTATATGATCAATAATTTCATTAAAAAATTATTTTTAAATATATTTGTATTGATGCTAGATATTGTTAATATGATTTTTGAATAATCTAATAAAATGATATTGATTTTTGTTTTTGTATTAGATAAGACCCCCTATAAGATATATTACATGTCTAAATAATGAATCTTGGAGAAAACATCTATAGGGGAATATCTTTGTGGATACCTCATCAGTGGTAGCAATAATTCACACTTTTCAAACTTTGGTGGAGGATATTATTAGATTTGTGGGATGAATAGTGGATTATATATTTGATTTTACTATGTATAATCCTAACATATTTCATCATGATAAAGGATCACCAACAATATGAAGTGTGGAATTAGTCTATTGAAAGGGGAATCTATTTTATAAAAACTTATAGAACACTAGGGGGATTTTTACATATATATTTTTGAAGGATTGGTATGGAGAAGGTGGGATTACATCATAATCTCCATGTTACCAAATAAATTAACTAGCAGTACATTTAATATAGTATTGAACCAATAGTAATATCGTTAGGTTCTTTATGAGGAGATGACTTGGGAGTTTCTCTCCATAGATATTGGGAAGCATGTGGTTTTGGAGTATTACACCTTATTTGCTATGTTAGTGAACTAATAACTCTATCATGTTATAAATGGTTAACATATATATTAGAGGTTCGACGTTATTTTGGGGGATGATATTCAGTCAATTATGAATCTATTGTTCCTTTTATACTTCATGGATTTAGTCCACAATGATTTTATTTTATATGTAATCATAGCTAGTAAAAAATAATTAGGTGGAGATTATGTTGGTGGAGTTATAATAAATGGTTTGTTTTTTATTAAAAAAGGAAATGTAAAGATAGATAGTATTTTTCTAGAAAATGTTTTGGTGCTGCTTTAATATATTATCATGTTCTTATATCAATTTTTATTGAATTATGCTATCATGGAATGTTTTATTGAGTCTCCCAAAACATGTAACAGTTTTGGAATATAGGATGATATCATGTGTTTTTCGTGGATTGATGACCCATGGAAATAATTTTTGGTACAATCACTCATAGGGTCTGTATGTTTAATATTATGAATCAATAGATGGTGGGGCGTTTCCTCCTACCAAAGGGGATTTGCGTATGAAAATGAATATTCAGGTAGAATCTAAGATTAGATGTCTTTATGTAGTAGATTTTATACCATACTAATTAGAGGTGGAGATGGATAGTGATAGATGTTTGGTACTTATATCCTCTTCTATGGTACTAAATTTAATTTATATATGTTGTACTCATTCTGTTGTTCCCTAAAAGTTGATAATAATATTATCTTTTCTTTATGAGATTATATCTCTCTTGTTGAATGCTTTCACGGCATTGAAAAATAAGTCTAATAATGATTCATATTTTTTTTAGTTCATGATATCTTACTAATAAGTGCGCTGGTATTTTTGGGTTCATGATCATCATAAAATCAGCATTCTTATAAGCATGGATTATATAATTCTATTTAAGTCTAATATCAACTAGTATCAACACTATATTTTCCTATTATGGTGTCGATCATGTCTTATAGGGTGACATGGAATCTATGTTGGTGAGATAGGGGATATATGTTCTTTATTGAAGAATAATATCATATCAATAAATTAAAATAATTCATGATGTTGTTAGCACTAACATGGGTACTCCACTTCTTGTTGTGGTGTTTTCTTAGACTATGGTTATCAAATATATTTTTTGGTTTTCAAAAAATATTTAGTGGTTTTTTAACATTAAAATACCCCCTAAAAAGATGTTAGATTATATATCATCTTATCATAGGGAAAATAATTTTTAACTAGATATCAAATTATATAATAATGAAACTGTGTCTATAGTATTTATTAACCATATCATGTCACCATTGGATTCACGTGTCCTATATTCCCTGAAGAAAAATAAGAGCCTCATTAAAGACATAAATTATCAATTGTTAGATGAGGTTAAAATTTAGAATAAGTAATTTTTACAATAATTGATGATCTCATCCATCAAATAAAATGTTTTCACTAGTTTCCAATGATTTACAATCAGTTAAAGTACCTCCAGTTGATTGTTTGAGGAGTGTATATAACTATTAATGTGTTTAGGATACAATATTGGGATTTTGAGTTCCTTGTGATTCCATTTAGTATCTCAAACTCTCCTATAGTATTCATATTTTTTATGGAATACATAATTCATAAATTCGTAGAGACATTCATATTTGTGTTGGTTTATAATATATTGGTGTCTCTAAGTCTATGGAAGAGCATTAAGATCACTTGAATATTACCCTTGGGACATTGAGAAAATGAATATTGAACAGTAAATAGTCGTATTGTGATTTTTTTATCATGAAATTTCAATTTCCATGACATGTTATATATAATATGGTTTTCTCAATAGACCGTAATAAAATTATGGTGGTTATTTCCATGGAGTATCATAGAAAGGTTTTTTATAACTGACGCTTCTTAGGCTTAGTCAGTTATGAAATGTTTTTTTCAAGACTATACCATGATTTCATATCTATTGATATAATTTACATCCTAGTGTTTAATAATTGATTGAAATAAAAAAATTCTAAAATAATTTTTGTAACTAAATGTAAGGATGAAATTACATCAGTTATTGAACATTTTGGAATTGCGTTAATGATAATATTCTCAATGTGAAGCTTTTGAAATTGGTTTGTGTAGTGTGTGGATGTTGGGAAAGAAGGTGGTAACCTATAGCTCTCTTTAGCCACACACTCATTAGAAGAACCTCCCTACCCTCAATCATGTGTTTGAAATTTATATACCTGCATTGAAAATGTGTCAAAACTAACTATTTGGGCAGTATTTTATGGTATATTCTAAAAATAAGATTCTGAATTATATTTTCCCTCATAGGGAGCTGAATTTGAGACTTAGATGATGAGTAGAGTATATATACAATTTTGTTTTTAATATTTATTATAATCCAAGAAAAGGTAGTGTGGTTCCTGATGCAACGATCATGAAATTATTAACACATTTATTGATATAATTTGAAGAGGAATTGTCTATGATAAGATTGATTTCTAATATGGGAATAGGAATGGAACCAGATGGTGGTAAAATGTAATTATCTTAAATAAAGACCAAATTGTTATTTAATTAGTTTGTCGATAATTGATTTTTTGTCATTGTGCCTGAATTTTTAGTGTATTGTGGTGAAACACAAGAGACCTAATTTTTCTTATTACCATTTTTATTTTGGTATGAATGTTGGATGATATTTCATTGGAAAGTCATGAATAGTTTTTCATTGACTCCAAGGGGGGATTTTATTTTAGTGATCATTAATAGAATTTTAAAATATGATAATTTTTTCTATATCAAGGACAGAATATAGGTGGAACAACTCAGGAACATTCATGTTTAAGATTTTGTGATGAATAATGGAGTTCATTATGTGATTTTTACTAATAAAAACAAAAAAATTATATATGGATTTTGGAAACAGTTAATAGTGGTGATTGATACCAACATAAAATTAATGACTTATATCATCCATGAATGGGGGAACAATATGAAATATGTATTTAGATTCTTAAGGATATGATTAATCTAATTGTTATTTATTTTGGTGGTTCCAGGGGTTAGAATATTTCACTAGTTGACTTCTCTTATGATAATGGTTATCATGCGTCAATGACGTTGGTTCTCATTGAAATGTTTCTTGGATATATGAAAATTCATATCTACCTTGTTGATATATTAATTTATGATTTGATCATGTTTTATTAAATAACACCCTTTGGTTTTATGTGATTTTTCAATGAATATGTACTCAAGAACCCAAAGTGGTAATGCTGAATAAATAATAAAATTGGATAGTAACTATCATGAATCCCAAAAACACAATATTTATTCCATGAGTACTAAAAACACGTGATCAAAATACCGTCCTTTAATACCAAGGTATAAGTCATGAACAATTTAAATGACATAAATAATTATTACATTTCATGAAATACTCAAAATTCAATCCTAATGAGATACACATGTTAACTCAATCTATGATGTGAGTGGGTAAAATTATGAATCCCACTAAAATTAAAATCCCTGAAATTTGTGACGTAATTATATTCAGAGATCATTTAAGATATTAAATAAAAAAATATGAAATACAATTACACACCATCAAAAACATTGATGAATAAATTATATAAACCATATACATGACCAGAATTAGTTTCACATTATTGACAACTCATGCTCAAAAATTATGAGATCACTCTGAAATGTGGAAGAAATTAGATGTAATCAGACCCATTTTCCTTCCTCGACCATTTAATTTCAACATTAATTATATCCTATTTCTATTTAATTATTTTATACATTTATTAATTCCATTGTTATATCATACTGATTCCAAGAACTTTTCATTGGTTATTTACTTCCAATGATTTAATCTATTTATTTTTACTATTCAATACAGATCATATCATAGTTATTCAAAATTTAATAATTAATGTTATTATTTAATCTATGTTTGGTTATTTTAATTTTGTATAGATTTGAATTAATATTCAATTTATCTTGTCAGGAATGTTTCAATTGATTCTATGATTTTTATTGCATTGTTGTCATGACCCATCTCAGTGGGGCCCGAGCCGCAACTCTGCAAGCCTGCCTCCAATAGGCCAGGGGCTGGTGACTAGCATCGAGTAGGTATGCTACTAACAAGGGAGGCATTGTCTCAAAAACTGTACACATTCACACACATCTCCAAGCACACAAAGCTGAAAAGTAAAAACTACAAAAATAAAAGATGATGCATACACTAAAAACCCAACCACAGAGTACGACAGGGAAGTAAAGTACAATAAAGTGAAACCCTGGGCTAAAAGTACAATCCCACCAAAAAGGAAGTCTGCAACAAAGTCCAACCTGTAGAAAAAGGTACTGATACTGCAACTCGTTGCCGAAGGAACACACCTCGGCCTGTCTGATCTCATTGAACAACATCCGGTCCTGGTCCGCCAAGAATCATGTCAAACGCTCACTTTTCTGCACAAGACACGACACGTGCAGGCAAATCCTGTGTAGGGGTGAGTATAACAATACCCAGTAGAACACCCTGAAAACCAAAAATGAAATACAACAATGGAAAATACTACAATGAAAGGTACAGTCAGGTCTACACAGTATATGTCTACAGAATATATAACAAGAATATCCAGATATACTCATACACAAACAACCAACGTGAAAACCGCCACTAGGATCCAGCTCGAAGATTCCACTAAGAATACCATCGGGAGAACAAACTCCTGGGTATGAAGAGAGAGACACGAAGTACTCGTTCTAAGAGAACACACTCCACAAGTACCTTGGGAACAAGATTCTCAGATTAGGATCACAGCCAAGTCATGGGGTTATTCCGAAAACTCAGTCTGAGCTAATCCGCTAAGCATAGGAACGGTGCCCTGGTAAAGTTGGTCACGTCGATACCAAGAACTATACCTAGGGTTCCATGAATGAAGATAGGATCCGCCTCTAGGTCTCACTGAGGGGATTCGAAGAACTCTATTCAGGGAGGTCTGTTGAAGGGATCATACCCCTGTATAAAGGAGCAGATGACAAAACCTTCGGGGGATTACCAAGTGTACGAACCCTAAAGAAGAAGTCCAAGTCACAGAAGGCAAGTGGCTCAAGCCATGAAGAAAAAGTTACCTAGCGTGTAGTATGGTTACACGCCGTGTTCCTTAACCTCGGGTAATGCCCGTGTGAACGACATGTGTCCTTCGTTCAAGCCGTGCAAAACCAAACTACACGCCGTGTAGAAAAGGTACACACAGTGTTCCTTGACCCCAGGTGCTGCCTGTGTAACTGGCCCGTGTCACTCAGCTAGTCGAAATCAACTACACGACGTGTAGAAGAAAACACACACCATGTTCGAGCACCTGGTCTCGCTCCGTGTACACTGCCTAAGTGCCCGTACACGGTCTCTACCCATGTCCGTGTTGCCTGCCTATGTACCAGTACACGGGGTACCCTGTGTATCTGGTCGGGTCTGGCCAGGGAGGGGTATACATGGCGGGTCCGTGGTCGCATAACTTGCATGTGTCCGTGTACTCCCAGAGTACACGCCAGGTAACTCTACCGATGAACACACACCTTGTAGCCCATTATACAAGGCGTGTAGTCGAGAAATTTCCAGAACCGAGCCTTCCTCCGTGTGCCGCGGCTGATCATCCAGATGTCGATTATGTCATCCGTTCGTTGTGGAACTCTAGATACCGGGTCGCCTCATCTCTATGAAGCCAAATAGGTGGGTTTCGGGTATTCAATCGACTCCAAAATTCAATTCCGGCCATCTAAGCGGAAATCGTCCGAAGAATGATTTCTTCCGATCCGCTTAAATTCATCTGCCAAAACCGTCGTCGCACCTCCTCAAGACCGCCACGGTGTGGATCCTTCTATTGGGATCGTTGTGTCATCGAACTGATGCGCAAAGTTATATTTTTCATCGCGCCACGAAGAACATGAAGAACGCTCACGATGAATGCGATAATTTGGGGAAGAACGCACAGAAAATCAAAAGGGATGAACCTCAATCGATGTTCATGTAGATCATGGTTCGTCACCATTACAAGGATGAACGAAACCAAACAGAATTCTAGAATCAATTCCCAAAAAATCCCTGCAAAATCCCATCCCGCAAGAACGATCGATCCGCGGGATAATCTGTTCTTGGATTAGTCCGCGTTCGTTGTCGAAATCAATAACAGGGAGGAATTAAAATCACAACAAAATCCTACCTTGATTCACTGCATTTGCCAGCGAAGATCCGCTCGTCGCGTCGTCGTCGCCGTTGAAATCCGTTAAGAATGTCGATGCTGCCGTGTTGGGGGTTTCCTCTAGAGCCACTATGGGTTTTCAGAGTTATGGGGTTTGTAACCCTGGACCCTGGCACAAGCCTCTATTTAAGGAGGATAAAAGAAAAAAAATATTTAAAAGATCTCTCTACAGAAATAAAATATTTTTATTAAATATTTTATTACCGTTGCGTCCAAAAAATAAATTTCACCACCAACCCGTGCCAGCCGAATTAGGCATCGCCTAAGGTAAAATCATTATTCTGAACACAACGGTGCCCTCAGATTTTTGATCCGAGGAATCCTTCGGGAGTTATCCACTTTTTCAGGAAAAACGCACGCACGCGTAATTTAATTATTAAATTAAATTCAAACACTTGTTCCGGGCTCACTAGGCGTCAGAACTGCACGCCGTCTCAGAGCCTGGTCTTGAAATAATTCCCATATAATATTAAAATAATACAGGGAAAAAATCTGGGACATTACATCACACCCACCATGGGGCTTTTATGTCCCCAAAAAGACAAAACAAGGGCTACTCAAAAAGATGTGGGTACTGCACGCGAATCTGAACCTCCCGCTCCCACGTGCTCTCCTGGAGATTCTCGTGCTGTCATCAGACACGCACCAGGGGAATAGCTCTTCCACAAAGGATCTTCTCCTGCCGATCCTCAATCTACACTGGGTACTCAGCAATGGCCGCTCCATTGTCGATGTCCAGCTCGCCCCAGTCGATGACGTGCGATAGATCATGCACGTACCTCCTTAGCTGTGACACATGGAATACGTTGTGTACCCGGTCCATCTGAGGAGGTAGAGATAAGAAATACGCCACCTCTCCAACTCTACTCAAAATCTGAAAAGGGCCAATGAACCTCGGAGATAGCTTGCCGCCCCGGCCAAATCACTACAATCCTCGTCGAGGTGAGACCCGAAGGAACATATGGTCTCCTTCCTCGAACTCCAAGGGCCTCTGTCTCCGGTCGACATAGAACTTTTTCTAACCCTGTGCAGTTTTCATCTGCTCCTAGATGACCTGCACCTTCTCTGTAGTATCTCCCACCATCTCGGGGGCCATGAGTGCTAACTCTCCCGGGTCAGTCCAGCAATGTGGCGACCTGCAAGGTCTCCCGAATAGATCCTTCAATGGTGCCATACCAATAGTGGAATGACAAATTTTGTTATAAGTAAATTCCACCAGTGGTAGGCGATCCTCCCAGCTACGACCGAAGTCAATTATTCAATCTCTTAGCATATCCTCCAGGACCTGGATGGTCTGCTCTGTCTGGCCATCAGTCTGGGGATGAAACGTTTTTCTCAAGCATAACTGGGTCCCAAAATATTCCTGCAATCCCTTCCACAACCATGATGTGAAATGAGCATCACAATCAGAGACAATCGTGGATGGTACTCCATGATGTCGAACTATCTACTGCACGTAGAGGCATCCCACGCTCTCTGCCGAACGTTTCTTCCATATGGCTAGGAAGTGGGCCGACTTAGAGAGTCGATCAACGATAACCCAGATGGCATCGTGTCCCCTGGACGTGCGTGGTAAACATGTCCTTAAGTCCATGGATATCCCATCCCACGTCCACTCTAGCACCTCAAGGGGATGAGTCAAACCTGTTGGCACCTAGTGCCCAGCCTTTACTTGCTGACAAGTAAGGCACCGAGAAACAAACTATGTCACACTCTTCTTCATCCATGGCCACCAAAACTGACGTCGGAGGTCCCGATACATCTTTTCCACGTCTGTATGCGCCGCCAAAGGGGGTGTATAGAACTCTATCAGAACCTCCTCCTGCAACGTCACTGTTACTACCGTGCGCCCTCTGAAAAGGAAAATGTGATCCCCTCCTTCTGAATATCCATCAGCAGCATCACCTGCGGATATCTGAGCACGTAGAGTCTCACAGTTAGAATCCTCACGTTGTACATCCCTGACTCACTATAAGAGTGGAGGGGTAACATCCATCGACTGAATATAAGCTCCCTAATCTCCATCCAAGAAGGACAACTGCAAAGAGGCCAACTGCCTTGTCTCCTCATCCATCTACTGCGAACTAGATTTCCTACTGAGTGCATATGCCACCACGTTCCCCTTCCCAGGAGTGTGAACGATCTCAAATTTGTAATCCTGGAGAAACTCAAGCCATCGCCTCTATCTCAAATTCAGATCCTTCTGAGAAAAGATATATCTGAGACTCTTATGATCATAGTAGATGGTAAACCACTCTCCCATCAGGTAGTGCCGCCACATATTCAATGTGAAGACTACCGCTTCCAACTCGAGATCATGGGTCATGTAGTTCTGCTCATGTGGCCTCAACTGACGTGGGCCATAGGCAATAAATGCTTGCCTCTGAATCAGGATACAACCAAGCCTGGTTCCTGATGCATCGCAGAACACTATGTACTAGACATCCTCCTCCTGTAATCTCATGATCTGGGCACTCGTCAGACTCTATCTCAAATACTGGAAATCTTGCTAGCATTTCTCGGTTCAAATGAAAGGTTGTCCCTTCCGAGTCAAAGCTGTCATGGGTGCTTCAATCATGGAGAAATCATTGATGAATCTCTGATAGTAGCCCGCCAACCCAAGGAAACTCCGCACCTCCGTCACGCTCCGGGGTGGCTCCCATGCTAGCACTGCATCCACCTTGGCTGGGTCCACTGCTACACAATCTGTTGAGATAACGTGTCCCAGAAAGTGGACCTCCTGTAACAAGAACTGACACTTCGAGAGTTTCCCATTCAACTGGTGCTCTCGGAGTGTGTCCAGAACCATCCTTAGGTGTCTTGCGTGCTCCTCCTCAGACGCAGATTACACAAGGAAATCATTGATGAAGTCCACCACAAACCGGTCTAGATAAGACTGAATGATCCGGTTCATGAGTTCCATGAACACTGTCGGGGCGTTTGTCATGCCGAAGGGCATCACC
Source organism: Viscum album (assembly GCA_963277665.1). Classification (NCBI taxonomy): domain Eukaryota; kingdom Viridiplantae; phylum Streptophyta; class Magnoliopsida; order Santalales; family Viscaceae; genus Viscum; species Viscum album. The sequence goes on along the minus strand of OY728151.1, from coordinate 11,137,138 downwards.
ATGTACTCATAGTGACCGTAGCAACATCTGAAAGCCATCTTCGTTGTATTCTCTTCCCGTACTCATAACAGGTGATAGCCTGATCGTAGATCAACCTTCGAGAACCATCGTGCACCTCTCAACTAGTCTAGGAGGTCATCGATCCTCGATATTGGATACCGGTTCTTCACGGTCACCTGATTTAAGTGTCGGTAATCCACACACTGCCTCAAGCTCTCGTCCACCTTCTTGGAAAACAGTACTGGGGCCGCCCAGGGTGAAACGCTGGGTCTCACAAAGCCCTTCTTCTATAGGTCATCCAGCTGCACTCTCAGCACACGAAGCTCTGCAGGATCCATATGATAAGTTAATGCTGATATCAGGGTCTTCTCGGGTTGCAACTCAATAAAGAAATATATCTCCCGATGGAGAGGTATCCCGAGGACATCCTCCAGAAAGACGTCCTCGTACTCAGCCACCACTGCTGGAAACTAGAAACTCGTAACATCTGCCGCGCCAAAGGCCAGGCTAGCCAATTGGTGTGAAATCGGTTGTGCCATCCTATGCACGACTCTATCCTGCACTTCCTGGGTCTCTCTTTCACCGACAAAAGAGAACCTCATTCCATCACTGCGGACACACCACACCCTTCGCCTAAAACAATCAATCTGGGCATGAACTACATATAACCAATCCATGCCAAGAATGATGTCATAAGGCCTCGATGCTACCACCAAGAGGTTCCAACTGAAACTCTCGCTTCCAAGGGTCAGGTCACACTTTTTACAATGGTGTGTGATCTCTGAATCTTCTCCAGTCGGTGTTTCTAAGCGTAAGGGTCGACTCAACGGCTCAACTGGAATCACAAAGTCTCGAACAAGATAAGAAGCCAGAAATTAATGACTAGCACATGTGTCTATCAATACGGCAACCAAAGTAGAAAAGACACAGATAGTACCTCTAATCATTCCAGGAGTACCTGGGTCATAAGACTCTACCTCCTGCAGCTGTCCCTGCCTCTATCCACCAGCTCCCTCAGCCAGGGGTGGACCTCATGGGGGTGGTGGTGGTAAAGGGTCAAAACGCCAACCACCTCCAGCTGCACTCCCAAATCCTCTACCACGTCCGCCACCTCTCGGATCTGCCTGCTCCACACATTGCCTCTGCCTCGGTCGTCCATCCACTTCTCCCGGGTCAATAGTACGGCGGGTCAGACAATCTCGAGCGAGATGTCCCCTACCATTACATGAGTAACATCGCCTCTCCCGAGGCTGGATAAAAGTGCCCTATGAACCATGAATGACTGATCCCTAGTCCTGGTAACTCATCTGGAAATGTCTCCCATGCTTGGGTCCCTGACGTTGGCCCCCTTCCATTTAGGTCTCTACTCCAGCTCCCCCACTACTGACAACTGTCGGCATTCCCTGCTCCGCCAGGAAGCTCTAGACCTCCAAATCCCACTCGATCACCCCAGCATAATTAGGAATGCTCATAGGGATGATTCTAGCTTGGATATCTCTGCGTAAGCCACACTCAAAATTCCGAGCTCTGAAGTACTGATCTCTGACCATATCCATCGAGTACCATGAGAGGTCGGTAAATCTCGATGAATTGGCATCCACCATCATGGTAACCTACTAGAGCGTAAGAAGCTCTTGTATACATACATATCTAAGGGTAACCGGGGAAAACTCCTCTCTAAAGAGACGCTCAATCTTTGACCATGAAAGAGTCACCTCGTCGTGAGTCTGGATGACCAAACTCCACCATCTCCCTACCGAGCCCTATAAAAGGCTCACTATTAGGATCACCATCTGATCTGGTGGTGTCCTGACCAAATGGAAGACTCCGGTAACTGCCTCAAGCCAGTCCTCTGTTGCCTAAGGGTGAGGCTCGCCTCGAAACCTGAGGGGTCTCTATCTCTGAAACTCGTGGAGTAAGCTCAGCCCGCGCTCCTCCTCCACTGGTACAGTAGGCGCTAAACACTTCTCCATAGGGGGCGGGATAACTAGAACGCCACCTGGTGGTAGAACTGGGGGATCCAATCCCTGTATCGAAGCTTCATCACTGAGGGGGTCATCCTCATGATCGAGCTGCTAGATCCTAGCGGGTGCGCGTCAGGGAGGCATCATGTTCAAGAAACAAGATGTACCACATTCAGTGAGTATATCTGGAGAGATGACTCAAGAAGGAAATGGAAACCACACCCCATTCCTATATGACGCATGTACCATTATTTTCCCCCATACAACTAGTGTTTTCATGTTCCGAGTCGAAAAGAAAGTTATCAGAGTCCTGTTTTATGGATACGTCGGCCGCCGCACCAACACTGGGGTCCCTCGCCTGAGATCCGAACTTGAAACACTTAACACTGCATCCCCAAACAAACTCACAGACTCTCGGTCCTAAGATAGAACTGAACCCCTCTGATACCACCATGTCACGACCCATCCTAGTGGGGCCCGAGCCACAACTCCCCAAGTCAGCCTCCAATAGGCCAGGGGATGGTGACAATCACCAAGTAGGCATGCTACTAACATGGGAGGAATTTCCTATAAACCTGTACACACGCACACACATCTCCAAGCCCACAAAGCTGAAAAGTAAGAACTACAAAAAGAAAATATACATGCATACACTAAAAACCCAACCATAGAGTACGATAGGGATGTAAAGTATAGTAATGTAAAACCCTGGCCCAAAAGTACAAGCCCACAAAAAAGGAAGTCTGCAACAAAGTCCAACCTATAGAAAAAGGTACTGAGACTGCAACCCGTCACCAAAGGAACACACCTCGGCCTATCTGTTCTCACTGAACACCATCTGGTCCTGTTCCGCCAAGAATCTTGTCAAAGGCTTTCTCGTCTGCATAAGACACGACACATGCGGGCAAAGCCCATGCAGGGGTGAGTATAACAATACCTAGTAGGACATCCCGAAATCCAAAAAGGAAATAAAACAAAGGAAAATACCACAATTAAAGTTACAGTAAGCTCTACACAGTATATGTATATGGAACATATAACAAGAATATCCAGATATACTCATACACAAACGACCATCATGAAAACCACTACTAGAATCCAGCTCGAAGATTCCACTATGCATACCATCGAGCGAACACACTCCTAGGCCTGAAGTGAGATACACGAAGTACTCGTTCCAGGAGAACACACTCCACAAGTACCGTGGGATCAAGATGCTTAGATTAGGATCACAGCCAAGTCATGGGGTGATTCCGACAACTCAGTCTGAGCTAATCCGCTAAGCAGAGGATCGACACCCGGGTAAAGTTGGTCACGTCGATACCAAGAACTCTACCTAGGGTTCTAGGAATAAATAGAGGATCCGGATCTAAGTCTCATAGAGGGGATTCCATAACCTCTATTCAGGGAGGTCTGCTGAAGGGATCATACCCCTGTATAAAGGTGTTGATGCTAGAACCTTCGGGGGATTACCAGGGGTACAAACCCTAAAGAACTAGTCCATTTCACAGAAGGAAAGTGGCTCAAGACATGAAGAAAAAGTTACACGGCGTGTTGTATGGTCACACACTGTGTTCCTTGGCCCCGGGTACTGCCAGTGTGAATGACCCGTGTCCTTTGTTCCAGCCGTGATAAACCAAAATACACGGCATGTAGAAAAGGTACACACTGTGTTCCTTGACCCCAGGTGCTGCCTGTGTAACCATCCCATGTCACTCGGCTTGTTGAATGCAACTACATGGCATGTAGAAGAAAACACACGCCATGTTCGAGCACCTGGGCTCGCTTCATGTATGCTGGCCATTTGCTCGTACACGGTCTCTGCCCATGTCCGGGTTGCCTACCCGTGTACGAGTACACGGGGTACCCCGTGTATCTAGCCGGGTCTGGCCGGGGAGGGGTATACACGGCGTGTCCGTGGCCATGTATCATTCCTGTGTTCGTGTACTCCTGGAGTACACGCCAGGTAACCCTACCGACAAACACACGCCCTGTAGCCCATTCTACACGGCATGTAGTCCGGAAATTTCCAGAACTGCGTCTTCCTCCGTGTGCCTCGGTAGATCTTCCAGATCTCGATTCTATCACTTGTTCACCATGAAACTCCAGATATTGGGTTACCTCATCTCCATGAAGCCGAATCTGTGGGTTTCTGGTCATCAATAGACTCCAAAATCTGATTCCAGCCATCCGAGAGAAAATTGTGTGAAGAATGATTTTTTCTGATCCTCTTCAATACGTCCGCCGAAACCGTCGTCGCACCTCTCAAGACTGCCGTGGTGTTGATCCTTCAATTTTTGGATCGTTGCGTCACATAACGGATTCACAACGATCTATTGTTCATCGCCCCGTGAAGAACGCGGAGAATGATCACGAAGAACGTGATAATTTGGGGAAGAACGCACAACAAATCGAGAGGGACGATCCTCGATCGTTTTTCATGTCAATCTTTGTTATTCACCATTAGAAGGATGAACAAAACCAAAAAAAATTCAAGAATCAATTCCCCACAAATCCCTGCAAAATCCCTTCCCACAAGAATGCTCAATCCGCGGGCTAATCTGTTCGTGGGTTAGTCCACGTTCATTGTGGAAATAAAAAACATGGAAGTATTAAAATCACAACAACATCCTACCTGGATTCGCTGCGTTTTCTGGCAAATATCCGCTCACCGCGTCATCGTCACCGTCGAAATCCGTTAAGAATGTCGTCGCCGCCGCGTTGGGAGTTTCTTCCAGATCTGCCAAGGTTTTTAAGAGTTATGGAGTTGCAACCCTAGACCCTGGCGCAAGACTCTATTTAAAGAGGATAAAATAAAAAAATGATTTAAAATATCTCGCTACAGAAATAAAATATTGTTATTAAATATTTTATTACCTTTGCGTCCAAAATCTAGATTTCACCACCAACTCGTGGCGGCCGATGTTAGGCATCACCTAAGGTAAAATCGTTGTTCTGAACGCAAAAGTGCCCTCGGATTTTTGATATGAGTATTCGTTCTGGGGTAATACACTTTTTCAGGAAAAACGCATGCGCGCGTAGTTTATTTATTAAATTAAATTCAAACACATCTTCCGGACACACTGGGCCTCTGAAGTGCACGTCGTCTCAGAGCCTGGTCTCGAAATAATTCTGATATAATATTAAAATAATACATGGAAAAAATCCGGGACATTAAAATTTTCTTGTGAAGCTAATCTAGTTAGGGTCATGGGAAAACAATTAAAATGGATATAAACCTAATTCATATATAAATATAGACAATGTAAACCTATGGATAATAATTAGATTATATATTTCTTAATCTCATTATTTTTCATCTTCCCTGATAATAATTCATGAAATTGAAGGACCCCGACCTAGTTAGAGTATAGAAAAATAGGACGGATTACTTGTGAAACATCCATACTATAAGTTATACTTCTTGAAATAGGTTTCCTAATATATCATTTCAAATTTATATTTATTTTTTTAGGTAGATCTAATTGGTAGAACAAATATTCATAGTCTCCTTTTCACTATATTGTAACATATTACATAGGTCTATCCAAATATATAATTATGATTACCTTTATTATATTCTAGAAAATTGACACTGAATTCATCCATTAATATAATTGAAAAAAACATACACTATACTATCAAAAACCAATAACTATGATATTTAATGAGAATATATATTAAATGTTTCTAATAAATATGATTCTTTCATATTAGTTGACTATATGGGTTTGACCCCACATTTACATTTTGTTATGCCTTTATAACTGAGTGTAGTTTGGGAAATATAAATTCTAATATGATCAATTTCAGTTCATAATTAATAATGTTGTGAAGGTCCACAATAAGCGTAGAAATGTAGATCTACCTTATGTTTTGATGAGTTTGGAGAGAATCACTATGTTTTAAAGAGTCATGTTAAAGAGATGACAAAAATGCTACAATTGACCTAGAGGAACATTTTCGTGGAATATTTTCATCAAAAATCCTATGTGGACTATCATCATATGATGCTATAGTTTTAGTATAGTTTTATGATATTTATTAATGTTTCAACTCCATTAGGAAGCAATAGGTTGTGTATGTACAGTATGATATAACTACGATTTATTCGTGATACATCTTGGCCTAAATGGACAAAAAATCACTAGTCGAACTGGTTAACACATGCCCTCTATAGTGCCTCCCCATATGCCATAGGAGGCCGACAATTAGTGAGGGTTTAATGGTCAGTGTAAATCAAATGAAAGTGTACATATTATAATCAGATGATAAAAATGTTTGAGAGAAATTTAATATCAACTGAGAATGCAAGATGGTCAAATCCATTTGTAATGATTCATGCATGTCCAAAATGATACTTCAAAAATATTAATGAAGTGAAATAAAATAGGAATTTGAAATTTAGTAAAATAATTAATGCTTAAAGTCTAGAACTCTAAGCATCTCATGTACAAAGTTACTTTTCTACTACTAACTCCCAGGTACATGTGTAGAAGAAAATGAAATAAACCAAGGATCCTGATCCTATAATCAAGGATATATATATAGGAACTATAATGAATCGGAAGACCAAACATCATGTAAGATGTACTCATTATGCCACCACAAATGGATTCCAAAACATAATAACTTCCACGCATATAATAAAAGATGTTTTATTGTATAAAAATTTTCTGCATCAAAACAAAACTGATGAATAACAAGGTAAGGCTTGGTTACCTCTATGAGATCGAGTTGAAAAAACCTACATCGACATTATATAGAATGTCTCAATCAATCGTAACCTATATGAAAGGGAAAAAATTATATTTTTTACTCAAAATTTTAGTAGTACAAAATAATTGAACACATACCTGTGATTTGTCCTAGAGGATTCTTTATTTAATTTAATTACATAACATATTGTATTTAATTTAATGAGGGAACTCTAGTACTCATGTATACATTATCCTATTCATGTCCAATTTTAACCTTATAACAGAACATGAGTACCTCATAATGAGCATAAAAATTAATAAATATGAATGGATTCGATACATGTTAATAATTAAAAGGAATCCCAATTGCCACTCCCGAGTTATGTAATGCAGTCCCCTTTGATTCCAACCATGATTTTTTATAATTGGTGCCTATGTATCACTCGTAGCATGGTGTAACTATTTATTCCACAAAGACCCTTCACATGTACTCCCCTAGGAACCGTGTTCACTCATTATGATATAATCAACACACAATGCGAGCATATACAAGTAATAGGGGGTATCATCCAAGCATATGAAATGTAATCAACTCATGAGACCATCCTCATAATTCCATAAAAAGGAATTTGAGTATCTCCCTAAGTGTAAACAATTCTTTCATTCTTTTAGGTTTACAATACTAATGAGGAAAATTATATAAACACGCCTAATCATAAATATAGTGTAATTAGAAAGATAAATATGTAATCAATCCACATCACAAGTCATGCATTCTTAAAGAGTAGACCAATCCAATTTACCATTTCTTTATCAAATAATATATTATATGGACTAGACATGTCCCAATCCAAGAAAATTAACTAATAGGTTGGGAATTTTTCGTTTAGAAGACAATGCACCTCAACCGAGGTATTTTATTAGAAACCATGAAATTATTATTAGATAATTAATTCCATTTAGATTAAACTAATCTATTTAATCTCCATGAATATAGAAACCCACTACCATGGTGGTTTTTAAGAAAATGTGTTGCACACATTTACAAATAAATAAAATTCACACCTATATGGGTGGATCTATAAATGTAATACAACACTTTATAATTGGAAGTTTAGAGAACCCCACCGAATTGGATGTTTGGGATTGTGTTTATAACCTATAAACAGATAATAATGAGTCGAATGGTATCATAAGGCGTACTATGAAATTTAAATTAAGATACATTATAATTTATAAGTTATGTTAGGTATTATATTGAACAACACAACTCACGATTTTATAAACAATAAAAACATAAGGGGAAATCTATAGAACACCTCCTCCCACTTGTTTATATTGATCCTCACTCCCATTATAATAATTTTATTTTGTTTGGTTCGAGGGAAATTGATGAAACTAATGAACGCCCAAAAATTATGATGAATTAGGTCGCACATAAATAACATAGTGAGGGGGAATATTAAAAAAAATTAAGAAAGTGGAGTAAAAGACCTACTATGATTATTACAATACAAATTTTAGGGCTCGAATCCATATCTATGTCAGGGATATATCTTCATTCTTATAAGAGAATAAAAAAGACCCATAGAGGATCTACTGCATGCATATGAGGAATATGTAGAATAAGAGAGAGAAAGAATTATGAAAAAAGTGGCAAAATTGGAATTTCAACTTATTAATGATGTACACAATTTTGTTACATGGTTCCCCAACCCATGGAACAAGTGATCTCATCCTTCATCAAATGATGAGTGGACACGCAGTTTTCCAAATCAGTTTTCCCAGACATTATGTGAACCATATGATGAATAGTGCAGACACAATAAATAAATGGAATAAATCAAGTGGTGGTAGGGTTATGATTTGTGGAACCATGAACAACACATGAATTTAACTTATTTTTTCTTACAAGTGACTCATGTTTTTAATGGTGGGAAATATGGTTTTAGATAATCCTTATACCCATACTAATCCTCCAAAATATTGAATTTCTGGGGCTAAAGACACCGAAAACTCAACAAGGAACCCTGGTGACCCCTAAATCCTTTTACAATATAAAAAAACAACACATTTAATTGTTAGAACGCATGGAATTTCATTTTGATAACCAATATTCAATAATATCAATCCACCAAATAATGAAATTAAAATAATATTGGTATTTAATTCAGTCTCAAAACATGGGATAATATAATTTCCCCACATTATAAAACTCATCCCCAAGATTCCTTGAGATGTTGAAGAGAACATCCATTGACCCACTAATGTCATGATGTCCAATCCAAATAGCCAAATTGTGTTTCCAAACACTGAACACAAATTCTAGTGTCACATTAACATGTTCTACTAGAGCCCTATGAACTCATTCAGATACTATATTTCTCTGAAATGTAGCCTTGACGTAGAGCATACCCAAGGCCGTCCCACCAGAGACATGACCTTGGCATATTCTCTTTGTCCACCCAACCTACTGTTCTTTAACATTAGGTTCCATTATTTATGGGAAAAATTTGAAAAAATTATATCTATTTTAATAATTCTCTTAAAAATAAATCATGTAGCAATAGAATGTTGCACATGAAATGGAAAAAATTAAATATCATATAGATGATTTGATTCTCATCTGTCAACATTTTACTGAACACATACATTTATAAAAAAAATTTGGTTGACATTGACACTACCCGCATTGTACCCTGAAAACATTTTGGAAGTAGCTCTTTAAATACAACATTTAACAAAGACATGTGAAGATTGGTCATGAGACATCCAAATAAATATTCTAAAAACTAATGTCTTAGAATGTTGATGCATTTAAAAGGATAGATGAATGTATATAAACAAAGGTAGATTAAGATTTTGTTTTTCTAATTCTTACCAAATCAAGTCTCTAACCATCGATGACATCCCATTAAATAATTGTTCCTCAGAATGAACACAATTGTAATCCCATGATTACACACATAGATCACGACGACTCAAACATCACATCTGAGACTGAATAATGTTTGGGGGTAACATCTTAATAAATTATTATAATTCAAGGATCCCATTGAATGTAAACCATAACCTTGTTCTTATAATCAATAAATTAGAATAATGCCATCATTAATGGATTTATAACACTAAAAATGCCTAATGTGGGATCCACATAGTGATCATGTCCAAGGATAATGGATGGTGACCATTAGTCCATCCATATAATTCCTTGTAGTCCACCCATGTGCCACTCAAGACTAACCATCCATCTACGGAAATCCACACTTCTAGCGTGAATACTAATAGAGTCCACAGATTTACCACAATAGCTTTTAAAATTTACAATGGTATATAACTAAATCTCTATCCGTGTACGTAGAAAATGATAGGATAGGATTCATAATATCTACTTTAAAAATTGTACACTAAGGGAATTTTAATTATTCTCAAAAAGGACCCCAAGACACTACCACTACCACAATGTTGATGTTATCGCTATGATCATAAAACTACCTTACCAATTGAAGAAATGGGAATTGTCAAACCATCATCAGATTAATTCATTTAGAGAAATATCAGCTTCACCTGCAAAACCCTCAACATTAATTGAACACCATGTAATTCCCATAAGAGGGTTTTCATGGTCATTCAAACATTCCCATGGTCGCCCATTCTTGACTAACAGTATCTTCACCGGTTACATGAACATCGACAAAAAATATTTACATTCTCACTATAATTCATCGACTAAAATATAATATCTTATTCGGGAAATGGTTTTTTTAATTATGAATGGAAATTATAAATTTTTATTTCCACATTTTTTATCATTATAAATGGGAGGAAATATTTAACAAGAACTATAATGAATCTATCCACTGTAAGTGTTTTATTTTATTATATATTTTTAAATAAAATAAATCATACACTAGAATATGATTTATCAGCCACTACATTGGGAATTGGATGTAGCTAACTTCCATTAAAAAGCGTTAACATGAATAAAAATAAACTAGACACATAGAATTCTCTTGGTTCTAGTACTCACTCAGTATACGCATGATTATCCTCTATATAACACTTACATACATCAAGGAATTATTTATAAATGCTGAATTCCTGAAAAAAAAATTCTAAAACACCTTATCCACTTTAAAACACAACCGTAAACATTGGGTTTAGGAAGGGTCTTTTATATCACCCATGTCACTCTAATCCAGATTTCATCATCATTAAAAGTGATAAAACCTAATATTAAACCATTAATATAGAACTCAATGGTTCGATGTACCATTTTAACCACTCAATGGGAGACACATGTACAAATGCATACTTCCCCATGGTTTTAGTAAAATAATGAAACATCAGTGACACAATCCATAGGTGAAAATGGCCATATCACTTCTTGTATATGTTGGCAAACAAAATATTTCATAAGGATATACATTAATTCATATGACTACAATATTACCGATGATGTATCATGTCATCCATCACTGGGATGGAGGATAACATGACCCACTATGTGGTTGATTGGACCATGGCATGTCTAGCCTAATTCAAATGAGCACTACATGATGTTCATTCCATAAGAAGGGGTTGACTCTCAAAAAAACCACCCATTAACCAAACTATCATTTAGGAACTAATATCCCTACTCTAGATAGATGGATCTCGAACAGTACCACACAAGAGAAACTAATCATAATTCACCAATATTGACTTTAATTATATGTGGGAAAAAACAACATTGGGATATCCCCTTAACGATTATTAAATTATTGACCTACAATGTGGTATCACCTATTAGAGGTCACTATGATTCGGAGACTACCATTTTAACTCGTTATTTTAAGGGATGAATAAAATGGAGAAATCAGATGATCTTTTCAAGGCATAACTAAAGAGGGAATTTTATATCACACATAAATGATGTCTAATGATATGAATACCTCAAAAGCGTTAACTTTAATGCATTAGACCAAAAAACATTTATTATATATTAAAATTTTTATTGTAAAGATTTATAAATAAAATAACCACCCCAATTAATGGTAGAAGCATAACACTTATTTGAACTACACCACAATTCATATATTAATGTCCCTTTAAAAAAACTTTTAAAAAATTGTTACTTATTTCAATGACATCATGTCATAATTAGGATCTTAATTTTATAAGTAAAATTAATCATCAAACATTTATTTACCAAAATTAATAATTTTCTTAGTTAAATATAATGTAAAGTAAAATTTGTAGGGGAAAACCCCATAGTGTTTTTAATTGCAATTTTAATTAAATATGCCCCATTTTATTACAACCCAAACGAAAATAATGGAATCTTATTAATTAAGGAGTTGATATCATTTTATATTCCACCATATAAGTAGAAACGTTAAATTACCATCAAAATTTAACATAATCAAACACCATGGGGTTTTTAGTAATATGAGACATCTCATTAATGGTTACATACTGGGCTCATGGTATACCATTTTAGTTTCACCTAAAAGAAACCAAAACAATTAAAATTTTTAGAATTCAAAAACACACTTTGTGGATTATTTCATAAGAAAAATTCCCAAATTTACTTACATGGGTATAATTGTGCATTTAGAATCTCAGTCTCATGGATAATTGAGCCCAAATAGTTGAGGTGATGGCCCTTATAAAGTTATCCATTTCATTTAACATCAACTCTGACTGAATTTATATCTACAAAATCTCATGTGTATAAATCTTATAATAGATTATTCAATTTCATGGGTTACCACATATCTCATTATAATGTACTCATTCAATTTTCATGAATGCAGGATGTTCCCATATAACATCAACCATTTACCTATGACTAGAAGAAAATTTATTATATCCGATATTTATATGAATTTTATTCCAAATATATATCATATTTCTAAAATGGTTGGAATATATGGGTCCCCCTATTTAAATTCATAAGAAACCCATAAACATTATGAATTGGAAAAAATTTCTCCCATTTAATTATACCATTTGTTAGAAATAAAGTGAAACTAAATATCTCTAACATTTTATCAATATTCTTTTAGTACATGAAGAGAATCCATAATAGTTCTATTAATTAGGTCTTCAATTCACATTTTATAAGGACCCCATAAAACATTAAAAATTTAAAATTAATTCTCATTTTAAAGATAATAGAATTGCTATGCCCACGAAAAACATTAATAGATGAATTTAAATTCAAAACAAGTACACTATTATGTCACCTACATATAGTTATCAATCAAATATTGTAAAATTATTACTATGCATTCTAAATAAACATAAGTGTGTAAAATAAACATGAAAAGCTTCAGTGTACCAAGGTAATACTCAAACATGGTATATAAGTATGGAATCATAATTTAATCAACCAAATAATGCTAATAAAATACCTATGAAGCATAAACCCAAAATTGTAATTGAAAATTGTAACATGGAATATAAAAGACAAGATATTAAAACATGCAAGGATGATCAAAAATTCCATTCAACTTATCAATGAAATCTCCATGGCATGTCATATGAATGGAATGTTAATTCATATATGAATAAGATGATTCATGTATTAAATATTACATTTTTGGAAAGGCAATTGGTGAATACTATAATCACATAAATCAGTAATAAGTGTACAATTCTCCAATCAATCAAGGTCAAAAAAATCAATTATGGTTAAAAAATAGGAATAACAATCCCATCCCTATCCATGTGGAATTTTCCTTGTATATGGATTAATTACTCATAGGATCATGTATTTAACAAGAACATAAGAATTAGTAGTCTCCTGTCTACCATCACTCAAATGCAATCCAATGGAAAATAATGATATTAAAACACACAGTAAGGTCCTCGCCTGACTAACCATTATACCAGTAGTAAGACAGGTTTTCACATGGCCTCAATCATACTGTTCATACTCCATAGGATGATGAATAATAGACTAGGTGTAATGTGGGTATGGTGGGGAGACTATACCCTAATGATCAGAGTAGAAATGTAGAATAAATAAGTACAAATCAAAATATAATAGAAGCATTAAAAATAAATGACAACAAAGAGAAATATAAATGTAATATCATTAATGTAAAAAAGATATCCAAAAGAATTTATTATGATGAAGGCATGTACAAAGGATAGGGAAGGTATATTTAAATAATATAATAAAAAATGAAGATAAAATAAAATAAAAGAAAAAAAGATCAATGGATACATCCATGGGGATCTCGAGTACCATCTTGACCTTGTTTTCCTAACTCTCGAGTACCAGAATGTAAGAAAAAGTAATAAAATAGGGATCCTGATCCTAAAAAAAATTAGGTTTCATTGAATACCCCAATGAAATGGTGGCCTGAACAAGGTGTGCGGTGTACTTAGTATTCCACAACCGATGGGATATAAAGCATAATCTAGTTCATTCATAAAATTAAATTTAGTGTGTTTGTATAAAAAATGTGTATTAAAGATGGAATAATAAATAACAAAGTCGTGATAAAGACCCACAAGGACACCGACCATGACCATGGCTTCGTCGGCATCATCCAAAATGTCTGAACAAAATGCATCCTATATAAATGAAATAAATGTTAGACATGTCATCAGAATTTTATCATTTAGAAATAAAAGAACCCAGACACATGATTTGGCCTAACAGAAGCGTAATTTTATTTAATTAATTTAAAACATTGATTTTATTTAATGAGATATATTAAGTATTCATTAACAATCATTCATGATACCATACCATTTTATCCGTGTAAAAGAACACAAGTATCTCAATTGCTGCATACAACATTACCAATATTGTAACGATTCAATACATGGGAATTTATAAAAGTAATCCTAAGATTCACTACTGATGTAAGAAAGACAATTCCCCTCTGATTATTTCCACAGTATCACAAAAATGTTGTCCAAGTTTCACTCGTGGAATGGAATAAACATGTTTTATTCTAATATAATACATGAGATTCCACTAGGAACAAGGATCAAATATTTTAGGTAGAAAACACCCACAATGATCCCATCCATGATATTGAAGTTATCGTCTCTGATGTGTGGGTCCTCATCAACTCATGATCCCATACACATCATTCCATAGAAAATAAATCTATGTATCTCTCCAGGAGTAAACAATACAATATTCTATTAAATTTTCAAATACAGTGGCTACATAGTGTATAACCTTGACAAATCATACATATAGATAACTATGAGGCTATGTATATAAGAACCCCATATCTAAAGTCATTCATGCTACCTTATTGAACAATTCCCATTAACTATTTCATTTTGAAAACCATAATGGCCATATATTTGACATGTTTTCAATAAAAACAACAGAAAAATAAGCATAGTTTTGGTTTAGAAGATAGAAGAACACAAAAGAGTGTTTTTATTAGAAAACATGGGTTTTTTCAAATAATTAAATCCATTTAGATTAAAAAAATCAAAATCATCACAAGGAATAAGGAATCCCACTATTGAGGTGTTTTTTCATAAAATATAGTATCACAATATAACATAAAAATAGAAAGAACACTCAAGAGGATGGCTATAGAAATGGAATGAAACACTAAAAAATAAGGTGACTAGTTGACCCCCCCCCCCCTCAAATTGGTTTGTTAAGGATGATGTCATAACCTATGACCACATAAGTAGTATAAATGTCTCATAAGTTATTTTAAGGAATTTAATATAATCCTGTTTATAATTTAGATCTGATGTTAGGTAAGTCTGGCACACACCACACACCCTAATTTTATAAGGAAAAAATAACACAAGGAAATGAAATGAACCACCTACCTTATGCATAGGTTGACCCAAATACCCAATATCAATATTTGATTTGGTCTAGTTCAAGATAAATCATTGAAATTGAAGAATACACTAATATTAGGTAAATTTAGGTCACAAATATAGAGAATAATGATAGGGAATATTATCAAGTAAATGTATTAATAGTATTCATGGACTTATCGAGAGTCTTCTAATACACCAAATGGTTCTTGGATCTGTGGTAATAAAAGGGTTATTTACTCATACCTAGAGGGGAGGAAACACGACCCATAGAGGAGATGCTGCATATGGAAGATAATATAGATGAAATATAATGAAAAATAAATATGATAAAGGAGAAAATTATATTTCTTCCAAATTAATGAGCATAGTTTGGTTTCATGTATGGGAGAATCGTGTTCCAACCATGATAAAGCTGAAACCTAATAAGGATTGGTCATAGTACTTGGACTCGTGGTTTGACCAAACTATATTCCCAACATGAGATAAATAGTGCACTCACACTACTTAAATTGTATAATATTTCTAGGATATGTGAATTTTTGAGGATACCATGTGCATCCCGTGCAATTCACTTCTTCTCACCAAGAAGGGCAACACATTTTACATTGGTAGGCCCCATTGTTTTAGAAAAACTATGAAACCTTACCGATCCACCAAAAAATGAATTTTTGGGGATCGATGGACTAGAAACCCGATAAGACACCTAATTGACCCCTCACTTTTTTATCCACTATGAAAACCAATCATTGGTGTATTCCAATCACGAAATTACACACCAAATAATTATTTTGGAAATGTACCATCCACAAAAAAAGATGAAATTCAAAATACATTTTAATTTTATTTAGTCTAAAAACACAAGAATTTATAATTGGTCCCATTTATATAATTTGAGTAGGCTAGAAACTTTTGTTATTCATTGGAATTATATAATATATTTTAATATATTAATGATGTGTTTAATGTTTCCCAACTAATGCGATTTTATCCAGACCCTTCCCATTTGATTTTATTTTAGGATATTTATCTCAATACTGAGACTACATTGGTTATGAAATCAGAACATATTATTTATATTAATTATAATGTTATTACGGAATGAATATTTAATT
Source organism: Viscum album (assembly GCA_963277665.1). Classification (NCBI taxonomy): domain Eukaryota; kingdom Viridiplantae; phylum Streptophyta; class Magnoliopsida; order Santalales; family Viscaceae; genus Viscum; species Viscum album. The sequence continues at coordinate 11,120,557 of OY728151.1, read as the reverse complement.
TTTCTATGTACATTGAAAATTTGGAAAAGATAAAAAAAAGTTACATGGGAATGGTAATTTTTAGTAAGGAAGTAGAGGAATTCTATTTTCATGAGTCTAGAATAAAGAGAACATTCTACAGAATGAATGGATTTTATTGTGTTGAGAATTGTAAATATGTTTGGTTTTTGGTATGTTATTCTTTAATTTCTATGTGTTATTAGATCTATTTTCTGTTGTTTTTTGGTGATTATATTTTATCAAGAGTTATTCAGTATTTTTTTCATTGTATTGTGACATGGAAGAGTTGGTTCTGGTGTGGAGTGTACTGGTTGTGGCATGGATGAACTAGTTGATTTTTAGGCTCATTAAGGGGTAAATGTGGGTGATACAATCATTATTTTCATGATTTCAGAATGAATTATAGGATGGAATGTCGATCTTCTTTTTGGTTAACCTCTAAAGTTCGAACGCAGAGGTTGTAGAATAGTGTTTGGTGAGAATGATTTTTATAGTTCTTCCATTTTGTGAGGTATATTTGGTATGGTGAATAAGAAATGATATATAATTTCCCTAGGATATTAACCTATTTCTCAATATTTAGTGTGTTTTGTATTGGCTAGTTGATCAGGATTTTTTGATATGCGGAAATTGGCTCTCATCATGGTAGAGTGGTTTGGTGGTGTGATCTAAAAAACATATCCATGTTCTTATAACTTACATAAAACTTATAATTATTCAAAACCACAAAAATCAATGGACAATCACACTTTTATATATCAAAAAATAGGTTCCTAGGAGAGTATTTGGAAGAACATGAAGTTCATTTTTTCGTCATATTCAAATAGGGATTTTAGAGAAAAGTTCATGGTTGTATCACTAAATTTATTAGGAAGGTTTCTCTATAAAAGTGTATTGGTTCATGAATTACGTATTTGTATTGATATATACTAATATATGATTTTTCAAAATTATTTATTTTATATCATAGTTTATTTTTATAAGAAAATTTTGGTATCTTAAAGGGGGGAGGGTTTAATAGTTTTTGTAATGAAACTCCTTAAATACAGATTGGATAATAAAATCTGTTTAAAAAAAGATGGAGTAATGATTCCCTCTGAAAGTGGGGTTTTAATTTCATTAAGGTGTTTTTTATTTTAAAATTGGTTTGAATGAATTTATGTGGTATTTATTCTCATTGAATATGATTTAAGAAAATTTTAGTGTGTTTATGTTGTATTTTGTGGAATAGGGTTTAGTTCATTATGTAATCAGATATTTATTTTTGTTGAATTCATTTCACAATAGTACAATTTTCAAATTTTCAAATATGAATATATAGATATAGAAATATTTTTTTTTTGGAATCATTAACATATGATTCACATGATGTCTTGGATTCAAATTTTTTCCCATGAATGTATTCTATTGGCAGGAGCCTAATATCTTTAGTGAATGATTGTTTTACATATGTATGATGCTTCATGTCATCATAGGATTATATTATCTTTCTTATATATGTGAACCTTGGTTTATATTCTCACCATGTTTGATTTTGGGATATGTATTGAAATAATTACTAGTGTATTTATCATTATTATATAAATATACATTCTATTGGCTTCTAATCTGGAATATTTGGAAAAGAAACCAATGTACATTTTTGAAGAAGGTTTTATTTTTTAAATTTTCATTAAAAATTTGTCCTTTTTCATGCTAGGACAAATAATTTAATGGAATTATTCATTGTATAGATTATTTGGAGAAATATGATATGAAAATTACTTTAAAAAAATTATATGACATATTTTTTATGATTAGTAATTTATTTATACAAATACACACTTCATGAGGACAATGTAATAGTGCCTTTTGCATCATGGAAACATAAAGTGCTACTTCATAGGTGAACATCATATTCTATAAATAATTTATTCAAAACTATAACCTCTATTATATTATCCATATTTAATGAATATATTTATATCCTTAGAAAATAAAACATATCTAAGGGTTATCTTCGATAATCCTTATGGGTCATCATTGGAGATACAAAAACACAACATAACAAGAATAGTATAACAACATGAAAATAAAATTTTAAAACCATAACCTTAAAATAAAATATCATAATATTGGTGAATGAAATAAATATAGGATGTTAATTTTACATTATTCATAATGTAACCAAATAACATGGGTCATTAGAGAATAAATATGGAATAATACTTAGAATTGTTGCATATAAATAAGAATAGAAAATAATTTCCATAGTTGTCCAGACTCATTAAAATTTATATATTATTGGGATGGTTTTACTCCAAAAATGATCATAGTAGTCAAGGATGTCTCACAATACTACCAAATTATATAATTTCTCTTAGTGAATTGAGTTCAATCCCAATTCATGTCATGTTTGTCTCAAGAAATTTGTCACACTATCAAATTCAATAGATCCATATATATGTCTCATTCATTAAAAAATTTAACTTATGACAATAAAAACCATCATATCAAATTAAAAGATATGAGTTTATTTTGATAAATCATTCCTCATATATAGGTCTCATACATTAAAAATTAAACGTGTTTGAATGGAAAACATGTGGATTTTGTTCTATTTATATTCTACTATGTATAATGGATGTAACATACCCTTAGACAACTATCTATATTCCTTATGTACTAACATACCATGAATCATGATATAGACTATGGGACCACAACTTATTCCATCCCTCCAATAATACTCTTTCAGTCCAATCTATATCTTCTTACATCTATTATAAAAAGAATACCATGAACTAAGAGACCCCTCTAATACACATTCTTCAAATATAGTATTTGTTGAAAACAGACATGTTTATTGAAACTTATCCATGCATTAAACTTAATGTTAAACTCATAATCATTTTTAAACTTTTATGTACCTTTATATCTTCCTTATGAAAATATTTAATCACCACATTAATAGGAAGTTGGATATTAAATTGTAAAATATAATACTTTTCCCATTCATACATTATTTCAAGTTCTATACTTTCAAAAACCAAAACTATTTTATCATTTTTGATCCATATATTTTATATGAATGAATTATCCTTTCAACTGAAAATATCAACCGCAATGTTCTCTTTCCCATAATGATTATGTATTGAGTAGTCATAATCATTAATTATCTCTAACCATCTCTTTTTCAAATGTTCAACTCATTCTGGGTGATCATATATATTTATCATTTTTGGATCGACTATATATCAAACTTTTTCCTATAAAATTATTTCCCCCATATATTTATTACAATAATTACCTCAATGAACTATAATTCATGAGTTGTGTAATTTATCTTTTGAAGAAAAAAACATCATGAAGAAAATTATATATCCAATTTATTTTTAAAAATCCAAAATCCTAATCCCTCCATGGATTCTTTACTACTGATTATAAACCCTTCACCATTATATGATAATGTAATCAAAAGTTCACTAACTAATTCTATCATCAGTTCCTTGAAATATTCCTCACATTCATCTTTACAAGGGAACTGGGATGAATTATGATTTGACTTGCAGATTAGATTTGAAAGTCCTGAGAACATATCAATATACCATAACTAATATCCATTTAAACTATGAAAACAGAATATATTTCTCATAAATTATGATCAAGGACAATATTCAATAGCCTCTGTCTTTGATGGATCCATCAATATACCCTCACATGAGATTTTAAGAAAAAAATGAACCCTTTGGTTACAAAAATTACTACATTGTAAAATTTTCATAGACTGTATCCTTCTTAGGGTCTTTAGAATAATTCCTAAGGTACATTTATGCTCTCCCAGCCAATTTTAATATATTTGAATATATACTATAAATACTATAAAAAAATAGTTATGATAATATAAAAAATCTATATTCATTGAATACATGAGTATAGTTGGGAAATTAGAAAGACCAAATGTAATCCCTTTCTAATAACAGTTTCTATAACAATTATGGAATATTTTATTGGGTATATCATCTATATTAACCATCATTTACTGTTATCCAAAATGATGTTCAGTCATAGAAAGTTTTGAACTTTTTACAGTTGATCAAACAAGTCATCAATTCAATGATGATGATAGTTGTTATGGAATGTGATCTTTTTCAGCTCTCGATAATCTGCACAAAGACTCATTCTTTTATTTTAACTTTTAGCAAAGTGAATAATTGATTTCCACAGGGACATAACTATAATAATGAACACCATGCTAAGATTCTCATATTGTTGATTCTTAATTTTTTTTAACTCAACATGGGAATTCATATAATGATTATTTGAAGTAGTTGTGGCACTAGGTATGATTTCAATTGAAACTCAAAAATAGAATTTGGTGGGAGAGTTGGAAACACTTTTGGAAACACATAATCAAACTCTAAAACAATAAGAATATAAAAAATTGTGAGTTACTCCCTAAAAATATAATATAAACTCCAATTTTCAATAGGAATATAAACCCATAGATGATTTATTGATTTCAATCAGAAGTTAACATTTATCATCAAACTGATATATGATGTTTATTTAGTTTAGAATTTAAAACATAACGTAACCACCACAAAAATTGATTTAAAAATTATGTCGATAAATATAATCTATGCTGAATATAATATCACATTAAATAAGAGTAATAATGTTAATATATTCTAGACTCACATTACCATAAATATAAATTTAAGAGGAATCATAAACTTTTGATTTTATTATCATACCATTATGGTATTTCAATGCTAATTATATATCTAAAAAAGTGGTTGTAATATTTATGACCAAATAAAATTATTCTTATATAAAAAAATGGGATGATCAAAAATCAAGTAAGAAATAAAAAGTTCTAGAGTGGATGGTAAGTGCACCTTCCCATCATTGTTATATCAAGCCTCATAAAATTTGTGATCACATGATATTTCCCGTTTCAATTTTTTAAATATATTATTGACATAGATCACCTTCATTAACTATAGTATTTGTGAATTTGTTATCATTGTTATCGTACTCCATTCATTTGAGATACTAGAGAGTGTGTGGTAAATACCATGTAGAATTATCTCTATTTATATCATTAGTAAACATTGTACCATCACTTCAAAACCTAATTTCCCAATATACATCCATTTCACACATAAAAACATTAATTATCCCCCTTTGGAATATTTCAATCATGTTTTCTAGAAAAAATTGGGCATGAGGAATGATCATCTTCTTCTATCTAGGGTTCTTAGTGTTTCCCATAAACATAAAATATCATTTATTATCAAAATCATGTAATTTATGTGTAACTATAATCCTAATATCCCTCTGAAAAGAAAAAACATTATTTATTATTAGTTACATTTGTCTATAATGGATATCTCTGTTAAAATATTTTTTTATCAACTAAAAAATTGATCAACCATTCTTCTATATTGGATGAATATTACGAAAATATACATCACATGTCATGGAATGTTTTCTTCCTAATTAACATATGATTTAAAATCCTTCTTCATTAGAAAAATGAATTATATCATAGATTTTATATAAATAATATAAGGTAATTACATATAGAATAATAATCATATAATCTTATCCCACTCTTTGGATTCAACTTCCTCTTGTTTCATCATATTCTTGATGAAATTCCACCATTATTCCGATTTTCATTCAAAATAAAATAAATAGAAAATTATTTTTCATGTATTGAATAATGGTGAATATAAAATATCATTTTAGTGGTGCTGATCAATTTCTCATTGACTAGAGGATTAGAGGAACCACTAACAGATAGTGGAGGTTACCTCATGAATGACTCAACAAAATGTTTTTCCATCATTTTGTTATATGGATGTTCAACATGATTGATATCTTTTTAATGCTTTATGAGTATAGAAATTATATTTCTTATTCAAAATCCAATATCATTAGGTCTGTTAGGGGGGGAGTCATTGTATTATTCATTTTATTTGGAATTAACATGGCTCCTTTGGTTTCCATCCATCGATGAATACTGCAAATTATAGTACGAGGAATGGAAATGGAATAGGGAAAATATAGTTATGAATAAACAGTTATTGGATGTATAAATAAAGTCTCCATCTTTTAAATCCATTAAAAAATGATTACTCTATGTTATTTATTTTCATCGTCAATTCAGGACCTTCATGATGGTTTGTAATGATAATGTATATAATCCAATTTAAATCATCCAAGAGTGTCAAACTCTTTGAGCACTAAGGCATATTGTCGTATACTATATAATGCTCTATTAAATCCTTATACTAATATTTAGAGATTTTAAAAAAAGGTATATCTATGATAGATCAAATTCCATTTATATTATCTAGAAAGGGTTTAATTTCTAGGTAAACTATATAGTATTTTCAATAACAAATCATTAAGATGTTACCATTTATATTGGATTATAATAAGGGTTTTTGATAAATTTTTATCATCCTAGTTTCTAATCTTTAAGAAAAAACATAATTTGATACCAACTATAACATCCATGTATTTTCATAAAACGTTATTTATTTTTTTATAATCATTAATTACATTACAAAAATACTATCTTATAGATCATATTGTTGTAGTACCTTTAGAAACATGGAATCATAATTAAATGGTAAATATTTGAATGACATCATTTATCCCTATTTCATTCATAACTATAACTATTATTATAAATATCATACATAATATATTTATTCTTTACTGAGGGAAATTGATCTTATGAGATGGTGATGTGAGATGCTTAGTAAGTGTAAAAAAGGAGATTCTTAAACCTGATTGGAGATGTAGGGTATGGTAACATGAGGATAACATCTGAAAACCATACCATGAATATCAAATATCACAATATTATTCGATGTAATAATGATTAACAGTTCATATGAAATAATTTACAATTCATTCCAAGTACATGAAACCTGAGATCTTAAAAATGTAATAGCAAAAAGAATTTTTTTCATACACATAACCATAGAAATTTTTTTAATATTATTAATTTATTATTTCCATGCCTATAATTTTTGAATGGGATAACTATCAAGTCTATATTAGTATTCTATTATCACCACCATGACAATCATTGTGGATAAATCCCCTTAATTTACTAGGATATATCCTCATTCTTCTCAAATTTATATAATGATATTGCAATATATACCAAATTTAGTGGAATGAAATATAAGAACCACCTATAACATAATTAAAATAAGAAAAATATATGACATAATATCACCAAACATTTATCATATTAGAAACCGTGAAAATTAATGGTTTCATAAAACATTCATTATATCAAAAACCTTGAAAATAAATCAGTTTGATAGAGCATTTCACAATTATTTAACCCACGGAAAGGATTGTGGGTTCATAAACATCTTTTTATCCTTAAAATAAATCGTCTAGATAATGACTATGGGTCTTATCTTTGGAAAAAATCTGAACTAAATATTTAGTAACATCAAATGATTTAAATTATACTGATAAATTATTTGAAAATCAAAATCATATAGATTGATTCTTGAAGAAAATATCTGATATTTGAAAATAAATTTTTTAAAAGTACTAATTTATAAAATATTATGGATTAAATTTTATATTAAAATAACCTTGAACATAAAATTTAATCTTCAAATAATATAATTTTTATGAAATCTAGAAATTTTGTTCATAACATACACACTGAACCAAAGATTCCTTTCAAATTTTCGTAAATTTAAAATGGGCATTATTTGCCATCCAAGATAAAGGTCCCATTTATTTTTTTTGTAAAGCCTCAATCCTTAGTAAAATGAACTTAATATATCTTTGTTCTTGTGTTAAATAGGTTTTTAGAAAAAATAGATGACATGTATTTGGAAGAAAAAGGTTTTACGACCAAAGAAAGAAATAAATGCTTATTTATTAAAATAGCTCATTTCGCCACTATAGTACCTAAAAAGAGAGAAATAAAATTAAACAAATTCACATAACTAGACGTAAATTAATTTATTTTATTAATTAATAAATATATAATATTATATTATCATTGAAAACATAATTATAAACAATCCTGATAAATAGTGTGATTTTAACATCAAAGCATTGCCACTAGAGTGCCATTTAAATAGTATACCCTATTTAAAAATAAGATCAAATGAAATATTAAATATAATTAAAATAATTATATTCACAATATAACATGTTAATGAGGTGGTATATACATTTCATATAAGAATACAGGTTCATAACATAATTTATTTCCTGAATATTGAAATTTATGAGATAAATCCCTTACATTACGTATTGAATTCCATAATACTTGATTTAACCATCTCTATAATAAAAATAATATTATTATAAATATATATTATATATATATATATATATGATAAAATATATGAATTATTTATGACCCTTTGTTACTACATTATTATTAATTACTTGTTAAAATCATGTTTCAGGTAATAACTAGTTTTCTTTTCGTGTATGTTTTGATTTGTTCTTTTTTGGAACATGGTATTCATGATTTAATCATATTTAAAAAAATATAGAATATTAAACATGATATAAATATCATATATTTTTTTTATTAATCTGTAAATGTTAAATACATAAAATAAAATACACCATTCATGGAGATGGTGGCTCATAGACATGGATTAATATTCATTCGATATTTTAATGAATGAAATTAATTAATGTTTAAAATTATATTACCATCATATATTAATATTAATTTAATATATATTAAATATTTTTTATTAATATTATAAATATTACCTTCCATGAAAAACATTTGGGAAAAACGAATCATGTTGTATTACATGATGACAATCTTCTATACACAAGAACAACGTTATCGTATAGTCTACAAAATTGAATGTGAAAAAGGTATATTTGATATTATAATGACATAATTATTATTATATCAAAAATAAAATAAATAAACATTATATACTTCATTATAATCATCTATGATTTCTGATGATGGAAAACAAATTTTATTGGTTCGCGAGGTAGTAGTCCATATTACACACAATCAATTGTGTTGATTCTCGTTTGATGAATGAGGATATGTTTATAGGTTATTCGAATTAAAAAATAGAAATTAGTATATTTATGAAACATTGGATATTATATCATCATGGTTTAATAATATATTATGTTTTAGAAAGAAAAAAATAAATCACTATGTTAAGGATGTTATATCTTTTTTGGATAACTTCTTTTGTATTATTCCAAAATCTATTATATTATGGATTTTGGGAAAAAAGAATTATAAAAAGAAATGGTGGAATTAAAGAAGTTAATTGTGAGAATATTTTCCAAAAAAACGAGGTTTTTTATATGTGTAATGAATATGATATGGGATTTCCATTTATAAGTGAGTAATAAGACACAATAAAAATATATTAAAAGAAAATGTTTTTTAAACAATTTTTATGTGAAATCATCCAAAATAGACCAATTTAAAAAATAAATATTTATATTTTATAAATATTAAAATAAATTATTAATTATAAATGTTAAAAATTATTTAAACAATATTTATTTTATCCCCCGATAATCTGTTTTTACTAAAACTGCTGAAATTATTTTGTTACTATTTTTTGTTATAATTTTGTTAAAAAATAACTTCAAACATATTTTTTAAAATTAGTTATTATAATTAAATATATTTATTTAATTTTTCAAAATTCCATGAACATAAATATAGTTATTTAATAAATTTAAACTTATTGATAAAATTAAAAATTTTGTTATTAATAAATAGTGATAAAAAAGATTAATACGATTATGTATAAAAATTCAAAATAAAATTTATTTAATGGAAACATATTTTTTGAATTATAATTATATAGAACCAAATTTATAGTCAAAACAAATTTCAAAAAAAAAATTCCATATAATTTTTGTAAACGAAAAGAATTTTTCAATAAAAACTAATATTTTTAACTATTTGAAAAAAATTATTCTTTTTTGGAAAATACCATAAATGAAAAAATAATATTATTATTTTAAATTTTGATTTGAAAAATTATTGTCCTGTTTTTAATATATTTTTTCAAAGTTTTAGAAAATATTTTCATTATTTCTTCCCAAAAGAAATAATTATAATTTTTTTGTGAAAATAGTATTTTTGAAACATAAATTGACATTACCAAAAATTATGTTCCTTTTAATCAATATTATTTCATTATATTACACAATTATAAAAAATATTGAAAAATTTTTTATTACTATTCAAACTACCAAATTTAAGGGCTAGGTTTTAGTGATAATGAAAAAAATTAATATAAATGGTATGTTGAAGTTGGTTATATATTGATGTTATGTGTAAACAAACTATTGAAGATATTATATTTAATCAAAAAAATTATAATATATTGGGTTTTTGAAAAATATGATAGTTATTTCTCATCACATAGTAATTTTTTATTTCTATATTTTATATGTGTTTTTTATGGATATATTTAAAGGGAATATCATTTTTCCTCATTACCACATCGCTTAGTTGTTGTCGGCATCATTGTGGGATAGTTTTGTGGTGATGAATGGTCACATGGATTCTCATTTTTGTCATTTATTTGTTTTCATGGGTATAACTTTTTGAAAATTTAATTTCTCCAAGACACGTATATTTCATGCAATAGTCAATCTATTTGAAATATTATTTTGGTTATACATGATACTTGGTGATTCCATGTTACTCGTTACCCTGTGATGGTTTAAATATGGGGTTACATTTAGTTGAAAGAAGTTGGTTCATTATAATATATATTTTATTATAAAAAATAATTTATCTCACCCATTTACTATATCTTAAATACCCATGTTAAAAATATTATTTTACCACGTGAGGTTACATTAATGTGTATAGAGGATCACTATTATGGGTAATTATTTGAAGTGTATTAAATAATTTATTTATGTGTCTAATTCCAAAGAGACTAAACATTTAGGTCCTTTGGTTGTGTGACTGTTTGTGAAATATATTATTTAATTCCTGAGAATAAAATATTCATTAATCTAGGATAACCATGTTTCAATTTAGTTAGTATCATATTTGGGTTACTTTATTTTTGAAATTAGTCTTTTTAGATGTGTTATCTTATTGTTGGTGTTAGGGATGGATAACCATAGTTAAAAGCCTAAAGTTAAATCTATGTATATTATGTTACCCTAAAAATTATTAAATAATTTTACATCTGTTATTCCATGTAATACATACCTTTCTATATATTTTTATGTGTACTCTATTGTCGAGCATATGCAACTAGGTGTAATCACCTAGAAATGGGTTGTTGGAGTATTGATTCAATTGTCATCCTGAGGCATGATGAGTGGGCCTTATATAACACACCAATACAGATAGTCCTAGGAAATATTCTTTGTATAAAAACAATAAAATTTCTTTTCATTACAAATGATTTATTATGAGATGAAATTATTATAATTACAATATAACTGCACAAAAAAGATACATTGGTTGAGGCATGAGTGGTATATGTTTAAATAAGATATAGTGGAATTCATTCAAATAAAAACATTCCGAGAGAATTTTTTTTAATATTTCCTTAAAAAGTAAATACTAATCACACATGATTAGAATTTTGGTTTTATATATGTATTGATAAAGAGGGAACTAATTCAATATTTTATGTGGTGGAAAATAGAAAAATAAGAAATACAGTGGGATATTTTCAAGAATTAAAATACATTGGTCATCATCACAAAACAATATCAATTTATAATTAATAACCATAATCTCTCCAAACATCCAACCACACAATATATGAGAACGATGTTATTTCAAAGAGCAGCAGGTTACTACTATAACGAAGTAAAAATCATTTAACTTCATTTCAGTCCAAAATTTAGAAAGAACCACTCATGTGAATGGAATTGAGTAAAAAAATAGTGATTAAATTGTGGAATATTTTTTCACTGGACCCATGATTTTCATGTAGGGATAAATAAGTTGATCTATAAAATAGAGGAGACACATTTTTAGTGCCTCAAATGTTTTTAGTTTGGGAATTGTAAAAAGGATAATCTAACACAGCAGCTAACAAGGATAAAAAACATCTGTGGAATTTAAAAGAAAGGAAAACATCTAAAACACTATTCTTCCCATGAAATTGAATATAGGTCATGAAAAAATTTGAAAAGGTATAACCACCTTCCACTCCAGTTTTGTGGATATTGAATTAGAGTCTATTTTTTTCCACCCTTGTAGGGCTAAGATGTTTTCCTAGCGAATAAATTCAACACCATGATTATTTGAATTATCTTCAAGTATTTTTACATCATAATTTTTAGTATGTAGAATATGATTTAGAATTGAATAATTATACATTAATTGGAAAAGTTCATTGTTATCTTGGAATGATATTGGTAGTCACCACATATAATAGATAGTAATAAAAAAATTAAACATATGAGTATCAAAATTCAAACCAACTTTTGATCCTAAATGATAAAAAAAATATTACTTTTACTCATAGATTAATACTAATTCCCATATAAATGCTTTTAAATATAATAGTGAGGTTTGTTTAGCCAAATGGTACCAATATACGCATTATTTTGATATGCCTCTTAGGGATGAATAGAAATATTTCATGGCCTCACTAGAATTAGAATGGTGGATACCTAATTTGAAAATAAATATTTATTCATATATGTCTTATGGATTCCCCCAGTAGTCATTTTTATTGTTTTAGAATCAATATTTTGAAGTTTCTATAAATTTAATGAGGTATAATGTAATTACCAGATATTTTGGATCTTATAAAAGACATTCAATGTTCAATAACCTATATCACATGATACACCCAACATAATCAAACAAAAACATATTAATGAAAATTAAATAATCAATATATATTAATAACAAACATGGTATATTATTAATAGTTATTAACTTTAGATGGTAAATAATAAGTAAATTTTAATATTTCTTGAAAGTCCCAAAGGCCTTATATTTTTATTTATTTTTGTATAATCTAGTTTTATAACTATGTTGAGAAGAACCCTTATATTAAATATAGTTCTAGAGTTAAAAGAACTAGTATATGACCCAATTTATAAGATAAAAAAGGCCTAATGATTTTCCAAAGTCTTGAAGACCAATCTACACTATGAAAATATGTTTTAGTATTAATAAGGTTATGTCAGATAAATTTTTATTCATTATATAATATATTTTATTTTAAAAAGGTAAATTTAGAATTTTATAATATTATATTTCATTAAAAAAATAATTCTTTAATTATTTCTAAAAAAATTATATTTGGATGAATTTTTTATATTTTTTCTAAAATAATTGATTTTCAAGTGAAGAGTGAAAATATTGATTAATGTCTTTAAATTTAAGAAATTATTTTTTAAGAAGATATTGAATTTTTATTAATGAATTTTGATATATAATTAACTGTTATAAATTATAATGAACATTTTTAGAATTATATTTTGAATTCATATACCCATGTTTAACATTTTGAAAATTTACGTGGTGTTTTAATGAAAATTGGCATTCGTCTATTTTTATTAATTTAATATATCATGATGAAATATAATTTTCATTTATTTTAATATTTAATAAATACCATTTTACGGATATTAATTATTTTTATTCATTATAATATATTTAATTTATAACTCTATTCTAATCATAAAACCATTTATTTAAAAATAATAATTTTCTAAAAAATGAGGATTTATGTGTTCCATTTTCTAATAATATGATTAACTAACCTAATTATAGATTTCAATCATAACAAGATGATTCATATAATTGAGATATTAATTTTGAATATATTTAATATGGACTTTATATTTTTTATGTATTAAATTTAAATTTTTAGGATTAATTATAATAACCACTATTGTTTTGAAATAGTTATTTGATACGTATTGTTTTATTAATGATAAGAAATATATATAAGAACAGTTAAATTTAAATAAAATAAATATTAAATTGTAATGATGTATAGACACACAAATAAATACATTAATACTCATTTAAATATTGATTATCACTAAATATTATTAAGACTCAATAATGTCCCAAATTTAATTTTTCTAATAAAAAATTCATTTTACATGTTATATATTATATATTAACTGATAATTTTATAATACATTGAATTTTAAATCTACATAAAAGATGTAAAATTTAGTTCCATAAAAATAAATCATGTGATTTGGGTTATATTATATATTCCATAATACATAAAATCACATATTTATAATCTATTTTCCCCATTTTGAGGTAAAAGAGTATCATGTAAAAAAATAATATCAAAAGCCATATATTGTTTTCTATGTCATGTGTAGAAAACCATTTTTTGGGTATTTATTGAAACAAAGACACCCAAAATCCAATAAATTTTTAATTTTTCAACCATTGAACATGGAATAGTTTCATGGAATTATTAAAACATAATTAGTGTTTCAAATTGTTCCATTTTACACTCTTTTAAAAGTGGATCACATAGAATATTTTAGCCACACAAAATTCGATTTCAAACTATTCCTTTAATCTATTCCAAATTAATCCTCATAAAATCATCTCCCATAAAAATAATACACAATCCAACCAAAGTTATCCTAGTTCATTAAATATAATGGAATATTAAAATGAAAAATTCAATTTTCTAATGAGGATTGTGTGTCATAAATTAATAAAGGAAGAAAGGTAAACTTATTTCTTTCACATGGTTACTTGAGTTGATAAATGATTTCTGGTTTATCACATATATATCTCTGATTTGTTATTTATACTATCAAAAATAAATACATCATCATAAATTACCCTTCTTCATGAGATATAAATGAATATTTGACAATATCTTCTAAATGTTATTTCTACACTTTCATATTTATACCATTTTAATATAAATTACATCTCTTTCTCAATATAAAATTTCATAACTATTGGTTTCCCATATTAAAAGTGCATCATTGGAAATAATAACTCTCATTCGTAGTAATGGAAATATTAGGCCATGTCAATATTTCCATTCCAACAAATGTTGTCCCCTCTATTTGGATCGAATATATAAAACATGTTCAATAATTTTCATAATTCGTTATATTTTTCATATGAAAAATTTATGACACTTTTAATGATGACGGTTTCCTAATATAGTTATGAAAAAATGATCATTAGTTATTTCCGTCCTTCCAAAATAATTTTTTTATCTTGAATGCTATATTTTAATATAATAAAAATTATTCATTTTCTAATTAATAAATATTTTATAAAAAAATTAAATGATTTTTTTGAATTTTTACTTTACGTTTTTAAACAAAAATTATGTATTTAGAAATTTCCAAGTATTAAATTTTTTATGTAAAATTTATCAATATATTTTCAATTTCAATTTTTAAAATTTAATACATTGTTTTTTTTGTAAACAATATTAATGTATTTTCAGTTACCATTTTTGAAACATTTATGCATAAAAATGGCTATTTTTTAGGAAATATCCATCATATGAATTTCAAAATTCCTATTACTCCCATGATCTATGAATTGTATAATTTTTAAGGTACACTTTTATATCTAAATAATTTCATTTAATTATAAAACATTTTTCTGAAATACATTTTTGATGAGCTCCTCTTTTCATTTCTTATCACTTCGTAAATATATAGAAAATTATTTTCTACCCAATTTATCTTATATTAATTGTATCATTTTAAAAATTCATGAAAATAAATGATAAATTTTAAAAGTGACTAATAACCATTCCATTTGAAATATAAGGGTGATTTTTTTAACATATATTTAATTTATATTTTTGTCATTATATTAAAATTATCTATCTAAAATAGAGTTATTTTTAATGTTTTACCTTATATTATTCATTTGTTATGTGATTATTTTGGGAGATAATGATTTCTGTATAAAATGATATAGTTCATGAGGTTTTTTATACATTTTTGGTATATATTATTTAAAAAATTATATTAATGTGTTATATAAGTCATTATTAGCTTGGGATTCCTCAGTTTGTATTAAAGTATGGTTTATATATTTGGAAGATTATATTACTTATTTTTTGAAATTAGTTATATCGATTTACTATTGGGGTATGATAAATATTTTAAATTCCAAACATTTGAGTTTTTGTATTTTATAATATCCTATAATATTAATAATGGTTTTCATAAGAATTTTCCTATCAATTAATAAATTTTTTGAAACATGAAACTCGATACAGTTGTAGAAAATATGCACCTATGGGTAATTGCCATGAAAATTATTGGTTGAGCAATGATTTTAACTTCAACCTGAAACATAATGTGTGTTCCAAAAATAACATGCCTAGATAGACATTCTCATTGGATATTCATTGGTTAATAACATTTAACTTTAATCCCATTAGAGTGGATTTATTATGTTATTGAATTTGTAATTTCATTAAAGAACCCATGAAAATGAAATTGTATTTTAATAAATAGTAATTTACATTAATAAAAAATATATATTTATAGTTTTAATGTGTAACCAACATCGAGGATTAATTTTTCCAAATTTATTTATAATATAAATACAGATCACTCATGATTAACATTTTGATTATAGAAAAAAATTCTATATTGAGAACCAAATTATAAAATGTATTTTATGGATAATATATTAATGATAAACCATATGTGACATATTTTTCCATTTAGAAGTCTATTATAATTATCACACAATTATCTCATGTTTTGATTATATACTTATAATTTCCAAATATCCAAACATGAGAATGAAGATGATAATTTAATTTCATATAACATAAACTAAAGATGATGATGAAGTAAACAATATAAAACATTCTAACTATCCAAACTATGGGAGGAATCTTCCAAGGGAATGTCTTTGAGAATCAAGATTGTGTTCCATGTGTAGAAGTACTAGAAATCGAGATCATGATTATATATCTTGGATGAAGAATAAAATCTATAAAATAGTGGTTAAAAATATATAATCAATCAAATGATTGAAGTTTAGAAATTATGAAACATTATGCCCAAATTCAAAATAAATTTAGGATAATAACATCAAATAGAGTTACCAAAATATTTACTTATAATATTAGATTATTTTAAACATACTTTTTCTTTTAAATACAATCTAATGATTGAAAATACTAGTGTCTTAAGAAATACAATTACATAATTAAGAAAAAATTATCTAAAATAAAATATCTTTATATTAATCTCCATTATGATCTTATAACTCCATTTGAGTTCCTAAAACTATATTGGATGACCTGGGTAATATATAGATTAATGGGGTGAGCTAAGAAGCCTTGTATGTGAATAAACAATGAAATGAAGCATAAAATATTAATCAAAAAAATAAAATTGTAACACAAAAGTAATGGATCATTATTAATCATATAGATTCATAAAATAATTAATATTTAATCATATTATCAAGGAAACATAACAATTTGGAAGGTATATATAACAGGAAAAAAACATGAATCATGGATTACTACCAAGACAATATCACATTTGTGTATAGAGTTCCATAATAGATTGGTTTTAGTCCCTAATCTAATACATAACACATCATGGGGACAAGGCATTACCCAAATAATTGGAGTACTGTATGTGTTTACACATCATAAGATATACATGAATATATCATACAGATATAGAAATAAAATATACTACAAAAAAAGTATTACCTATAGAATAAAATGGGATTCATAATCATTTCAAAAGGATTAACCAAAGGGGGTATCATAGTGGATTCCATGAAAGAAAGTGTAAAATAATTATTTTTCCCATTAATTATGAGAAAAAAAATTATCATAAAATATAATTTTCAGTATAAGTGAATATATGAAATATATTAATTAGATTACTTGGACATTTTCCATTTTAGTTGTGTTTTATAAAAAAATGGTATACCGTCTATAATGAACTAATAATAATAATGTTTACAATTAAACAAAAAGTGAAAAAATTCATTATAATAATGACAATTTTTATGAATAATATTAACTTTATAACATTTCACTGATTGTTACTATAAATGTGTTAAAGATAATAGAGAATTTACCTTTAATCAGATTTTCAGAACAAATTGATAAGGGTACCATAAAAAAGGAAATCCCCACCAATGAAATGTTAAACAAAATTAGTATATTTTTTTGGAAATATATATATAATATATAATAATTAAATCAGAATAATAGATACATAAATTTTGGTAAAATAGATAATTCCTACCCTAATGAAAAGATGGTGGTTTGGAGTGATCCCTTTACGCTTTTTATGAAATAATTCATAACATGACATTAATATCATAGATATTAATAGTATATTCATTAATTACATAATTCAAATTCTCAAAAATATGAATTTTATTTATTATAATTATATTACATCCATTTATAGAAATATTTAGGAGTTATTAAGTTCAAATTCATTGTTCCGAGAACGTTTGTTTCATCATTCCGAAGATGAATCACATGGGGTTACTTATTGATATTCATGTAAAATGGGATGAATAATCGTGAAGTAAAAGGAATTTATATTATGATTTATTATAAATTTAAATGGTCTCAAATAACCATATGGTTTCTAATATAGATATTGTTCCTTGATTAAAATCTCTAACGTTGCCTTGATATTTTATTTGAGGAGTTTTACCGACCATCATGAACAAAATTATTTTTATTTTTTATTATGTCTACATATTTATCCCCAAATATGTAATATTTTTTTGAAATATATTTTATCTTATAATTTAAAAATAATAATAATTGTTTTACCCCCCTAATGTTGGTAATGGAAAAGAAAAATTCATTTTCCAGAGAGGCTATGAACCAACATAATATTGAAAATTGTTTCATTTCATTGAATAAGAAAATATAAAAAATAGTTCATAAAATATATTCCATTAAAAATATAATATTTCTATATATTTATTATACTAGATTTATTATTCTATTTTGGTAAACTTATGTGGAGAGAAGTTAGGAGAAGAATATAATTTAAATGAATATTTTGTATAATGGTTACCTTCAATATCACCTCCAATGAGGACCCCCATAATGAACATGGAATTTGACTTCCAATGATACCATAAGCAATCTAAAATTTGGTACAGTGTGTATGAGTGTGTATGTTAGATAATTTAATATCTCTATTTCTTTAAATGTCTCTTGAGAAGTGGGGGTGAGGGGTTGTAATTATAAATGGGGGAGAGGGTTCTTTTTAAATATTAAATTCATTAGTTTATTATTTTGGAAAAATACCATTAATCATATTTATTATTGTTATTATATAATGAAATTTGTTTTATTGTGATCGTTATATGGGGTTCTCACATCAATCATGATTCAAAAATTCATGTATTTGTTACAGTGTGTATGAGTGTGTATGTGGAATATAAATTTTAAAATAAATCGTCATTTATTGGAAAAGTATCGATGTTAATATTTCAACCTATTTTATGACCATTTAAAAAATTATTGATGATATCCTATGATTATGTTATCATTATAAAAAATATATTAATTTTTAAATAAATATTATGTAATTTTTTTTTGAAATAATTAAATTTGGTATAAAAGGATGATTAAAACATTAATCTTTTATAAAATAAAAAAAATTATCAAATATAAAACATTTACTTACTTATAGTCTGGTTTAGATATATCATATTTTCATTTTACGAGATGACTAAATATTATATTCGACATACATAGGTGAGGTTCAAATTTTAATGGTTAAATTACTATTCATTGCTATCAAATAATTATTCCAATTCTAAGGTTATTATTCTAATGGTCAACTTTACTATTCCAAAGATATGATATGTGATGGTGTAGTGGGTTCACAAAATCCTATAATTATCCATTATTCCATCCGTTTTTCTGTAAAATATAAATTTTTAACAAATATATATATATAAATATATTCCTATTAAAAATGAATATTTTTTAATTAACATTATGTTTTTTTCAATATCATTTTTATAACTATGATCATTCTAGTGGATCATGTAGTTCCAAATGTTTATATATTGCTTATATTATTTTATTTTCTTTAACCCATGGAAATGTTTTTCATTATAATTAGTATCAGTTCTAATTTATGTATTTCTATTAATTTATGAGAATAATTATTTTTATGTTTCAATATGTTATTTATATTCTTTATACCACATGACATAATTATAATAATGAATATTCAACTGATAATATTTCTGGTTATTTACATCATCACCCTCCATAAAATATCTCCCCTGAATTTTTTTTGTTATCTTGTGAAAAAAAGTAAGAGTAATTCTGTAACATATATTCCCATGGATCCCCTATCCCCTATAACTTATGGTTTTACCATATTGCAATGAATAGATGATTTTTCTTGTTGTGTATAACATCATTTATATAGTATATGATCATCACAGGATACTCCTCATAAGAGAGATCATTTTCCACTGGTACCAAAATTGAATTACATAAATGTGGGGGATCTATTATGTACATCATCAATAGTTATACATGGAATAAATAATATACATGATACATGTCTGGTGGATGTTCTAGTTGATGTGACATAAATCTAACATGGCTAAGATTCTCATAGGGGATGATATCCCAAGGATCGTGCTTTCACTTAATTTAAAATCACATGACTCTCTTCCATGGAGATACGTGAATAAATATCTTATATCAACCCTCAAACATGAGGTCCCATCTATTATTTCAATATGAGATATTTTTTGCCTCTTATTTTCCTTGATGTGTTGTAGAATGGTCTAGACTTTTTCTAACATTTCCTTGTCTATTTTAGGTCCCAAATTATTACATTCACCAACATCATCCTATCATAAATGTGTTCCATATAATTTACCATAAATGGATTTATATAGTTCCATTTTTATGCTTGACTAGAAAATACTGTTATAAGGGAACTCAAATAAGGGAAGATATTGTTCTCAACCTCCATTGATGTCAATCGAGCATGTCCTGAACATGTCTTATAATGTCTGAATTGCCTCCCCAAATTTCCCATTTGTTTGGTAATGATAATTTAAAACGATGTTCAACATATTATTTATAGTATGTTGGATTCTTTTCCATGCCATAGCGTTAAATCCTATATATTGACCAGATACAATCGATAATGGTACTCCGTGAAACCTCACCACTTATCTAAAGTATTTCCACAAAAGTAGATCAATTTGTAATTCTATTTTAATTGAAATGAATCAAGTAGTATTTATATGATGATCCACATGAACTAATATTGATTTATTTCATCTATATTTCACTTAATAACTATTAAAAAATTCCATGGTCATTTTTTACCATTTTTTTATAGGTATGTGTAGTTGTATAATCATCCCCTCAGATGTTTTCCTTCTATCCATAACAAGATCACATACCTGAAACATAGATTTATAGTCTAAGATATCTTTATTCACATTTTCAAACCATTACTTCTCTCATAGGTATCTATATATCATAATTATCTAAGGGATGATGGAGAAGATAAAGCTATGTGCATAATTAAAAATGTCCTTCCTTGTCTCATTATTTTATGGTTCATATAGACAGGACACTAATATAACGAATACTTTCATAATCAATTTTATACTCTGAGGATTTACCTTTTATGTTACATTCCACCATACCCTAAATTTCTACATCATCGATTTGAGAATCCTTTATCTTTTCTATAAAGTCTGGATGGAACGAAAATAATAATTGAAATATATTGTTCATTAATTTATGAATCGAATGTCTATCCTTTTCCTGTATAAGAGGTTTTGATGATTCTTAATTCTCATCACTGTTATGGATATAGTAACCATTATACATAGATAATCTTTCACTTTAGTTGTATTATAGGGATAATAGGGGATTGATTAGTCAAAATCCATTATCAATTCTAATTATCATCATTGGTTCATATTAACCCCATCCTATGTGAATATATATATGAGGCACTTATAATCTATATATATCTCACTAATCCCCATATTAAAAATATCACCATAATTTAACTAGAATATTACTGCAACCAACTCCTGGTCATTCATTTGATTATTTCTTTACTAACCTTTCAATTACCTAGACACATTAGAAATCACAGTATCCATCTATATTAGTACAAAACCCAGTCAATTCATTGATGCATCGATGTATAACACAAGAAGATAACCACCAATGAGTAGTGTGGGTACATGGAGAATGATAACACTTTTTTAAATTCCTTTAATCAATATTTTTATTTACTAATCCATAAGATCATTAATCTCTTCTGATTATCTTCTTTAGTGCTTTCTTATAATCATGATATGTTTTTCACAGATCATCTAGAATACTCACCTTTTCGAAGGAAACTATATATATCCATTATAGATCTTGAATAACTCTAATATTTAATTCCATTTGTCACAAATGTATCTATATATATCTCTTGGTTGGTGTTAACATGATCTATGAATTATACTTCCTCCATCCAAAACTATAACTTATCCTATATTTCAAACAAATACTTCTTCAACAATATCATTAGAATCGTATTCTAATGATCCTATTGATCCTCCTCAATTTTGGATTATATTAATATATCCTCTATTAGTACAACACATAATTTGTTACGGTAATCATAAAATAAACTACTAAATATATTCATAATGATTTTTGGTTTTTTAGTGTGTCTAAAACACATCATTATGAATTCATATTGTCCATAAATATTTTTAAATGAATCATTGGGAACATCTTCCTTCATCACCAGTAATGGGTGATATCCTAGAAAAATCCCAACCATAGAGAAATACAATTCACCTTAATGATGTTAAATCAATTCATATATCAATATTAGGGGATATATTTTCATTATCCTAATTTTTCTAGGCTCAGAATAACAAATTTAATGGAACATATAATAATACTTCATCTTCTCAAATTAACGGACACATCCCCTTTTGAATCACTCATGTGTATCAAAACCTTCTCAGAGTTCTCTTAAATTTGATTATTTAGTAATTATAACTCTATATTTTCTATTATATAGTAATTATTGGTTATGGGTATAGATACAACTATATGACGGATTGAGAAATCCACCTCTCAGTTGGTAGGAAGATTGGGGAATTCTTTAGGGAAAACATATGATTAGTCCCCCATAATGTGCAAGTAATCTTGAGTTAAACTATAACTTGAATTAAAAATATTCTATATATATGTGTGTTATATTATAAAGAAATAATATCTAAATATTATATAGTTATTCTGAATGAGATTTATCCACCTACATACAATTGTACAAAATAATAGGATGACACAAGATGTGATTGGTGATCTCTTTCTCCAAAATGATGATGTTGGATAAATATTAATATAGATAGTAAATTCCCAATATAACATCAAACTATAAAAACTAAATTATAATATTATACCCATTAACATTATAATATGATGAAATAATCATATAACACTTCTTTGATGAAATAAATTCACCTTGTTTGGCGACTCAATGCTTTAAAAAACCCATATATACATGACGAATAAAAAAAGGGGAGGTAGATCATAATTTTCATAGTGCCATTACATCATAGTTCCCATTGGTAGGATATGTCCATTGTTTATTATCCTTATTATCCCTTGGATTAGGTCATCGACTTGGATAACAACCATGATCCCTTCATCTATGACATTTAACTAACAGTGGCTCCATTGGTTGAACATTATTTCTCTCTGCCTTGTTATCAACAATCATCATTTTTCATTGGAGATTTGATGATCTATGCCCTCCCATTCAACTCATAAATCATATTTTTTATTCCTTTAATAAATTTACCGTGGTGTCTCTTCCCACATTATTAGTCGAAAGGCCCAGGAGCGAAAGCTCACTCCTACCAAAATTTATTAAAAAAGAAAGGGGGAAGAGGAGGTCAGCAGTACAAGGGAGGTTTACAATATCTGGTAAAAATCAAGCCACGCACATCAGCCTCCACAAGGTGCGTGCAACAAACCGGAGCATGAAAGGACCATTCCGAAGAAGAGTCCAAAGTAGCTTTCTTTGACAAAGCAACAGCAACCTGATTCGCCTCCCTGTAAACATGCGTCACATCAATAGTTATAGCAGCAAGAAGCTGTAAGCACTCAGTCCAAGAAGGTAGCAGCACCCATGGAACATCCCTTGACCGCCGCCTGAGGAGATCAACAGCCACCGTTGAATCTGATTCCAACCAAAGGAAGTGGCAACCATGCTGGACCGCATACTTGACCGCCTTGATCATCACCCATAACTCCGCTTCAATGGCATTGCCATGTCCAATGAAGTGATAAAAATAGCCCTTGAAGAAGCCACGATAGGTGCGGAAGACACCACAACAGCCCGAAGGCCCAGGTGCGCCAGAAGACGCCCCATCAACATTCACTTTCACCCAAGATGGGATGGGAGGTATCCATCGCACTGATTTCAGAACCAGTGGTTTTTTTACCCTACCTGAAACACCAATGTTCTGTAAGATAATAAGGTCCTCGGTGTTGTTGTTCATGCATCCAGTCTGCAGGTTGGACGCACTGCACACTGCCCTATGAATATGCCTCACCCCAGCCTGAAAGGATGGCTTCACATCCTCAAAAACCACGACATTTCGTGCCTTCCAGATGAAACCGCAAGTAGCCGCTGCTATCACCAGAAGAAGGTTGCCGACCTGCACGCTGCACCGAGCAGCAACAACTGAGGCCAGACAACCCGCCAAATTATGTAGCTGCACTCGGCAGCCGGTGATGTCTTGAATGTATCTCCAAATCCTACCTGAAAATTCACAGAACAAGAAAATATGGTCGATCGATTCCTCAGCTGCAAGACAGAAAGGGCAGGCCGAAGCAAGGCTGATCCCAGCCTTCTTGAGCAGAATTTGTACAGGAACCCGGCCTTTCCAAGCTTTCCAGAGCAGCAGAAAATCAGCAGGGGGAATGAAATGATTTCGGAAGGCCAAAAGCCACCGTGGGATGGTAACCTGCCCATCACACATGGAAAGATAGAGGGCACAAGTGGTGAGGGAACCTGTGATACCCGGCTTCCAAATGAGGGTGTCTCTGTCAATAAAATTGTAGCACTGGATGTCAGCCTGAATCTGAGCGGGAAGGAAATCGTAAGTATCCATCGAGGATCCCTGAAAATCAGCAATGGTGATGTGTCTCTGGTTTTGTGCTCCCAAGAATGCACTCTGACCACAACCCTCTAGTGGTTGACATCTCCCTTAATGGCGGTCGTCTGGCCCCTATTCCCTTCAAGTTCAACAATGCTTGGCTGGTCATCCCAGGGTGTCGGGAGGCTGTGATCGCCGCCAGGAATTCTACGGCCCTAGGGTCTGCTTTCCAAATTGTTTCCTCAAAGCTGAAAAATGTTAAGATGAAATTGAAGGAATGGAGCAAGCACTCGTTCTCGAAGCTGGATGAGGACATCAAGGATGCTGAAAATCACCTTTTGGTCTGCCAGAATATTAATCATCTGAACTCCATGCCCTCGACTGGTGAGATTCAGGCCTTATCAAAGCTTGATGGGTTGCTGAACACCAAAGAAAATCTGGCCAGGTCTCTGTATAATGTAAAATGGTTAAAATATGGGGATAAGAACTCTTGTTTTTTTCACCGTCATCATAAAGAAAGGGTGATCAGGAGGGGAGTCACTGCCCTTAAGATTGATGGGACGTTGCTTACTGCTGATAATGAGATTTCTGATGCGGTAATTGGATATTTTTCTGATCTCTACTCTGATAATGGGGCTAATAGAACACACATCATTGTAATCAAAATCACCCCGTCCATTGATGACAGTATCAACGCCTCTTTGGTTGACCCACCTGGGGGAAAGGAAGTCAAGTTGGATCTTTTTTCTCTTAATATTGACAGTGCAGCTGGACCTGATGGGTTCACCAACAAGTTTTTATGTTCAATTGGGAAATTATTCATGATCAGGTTAGGAATATCATTATGAAAATCATTATGCAAATCACTACATTCCCCATCTCATTGGATGTTGGAATTGGTTATCCCAATTTCCATTCCCAAATAAAGAAACGAATATTAAATTAATAGTTTTAAAAAAAAATTAAATGGAAATAACAATCATAAAATTAATAACATAAAAATAAAAGGTATATTTTGACATATGAGTTTGAAATATTTAATCAACATTATCTATGGAACATTTTACATATACATAGACATAGCCATAGGGTTCTCACAATGTTTTTCATGTCATAGTCTAGGAAAATAAAAATATCTTCGTCATATAAAAACTATAGTAACCCAATACTTATAAAAATATTATAAATTGATTTTAAACATAAATCTCACTTAAATACAAACCAATTATTAATAATCCTAGTTTATTTGGAAGACTTGGTACATGATTAGGGAAAATTCATAATAAATAATATATTTTGTTATAATCACCATAATTATTTCATAACCCTTTATGAGTACTAAAATATCAAATAAAAATGGATCTTTCCTTCAAAAAGGTTGGATTTAATAATATTAACAAGGGTGTAGACATGGAAATGAATCAGAACATATTTTTCAGAAGGAATAACAATAATGAATTAAAGAAATGGATCGTGAATAATTATTTAAAGGAATAACATATATAGGATGGAATAATAATTTAATTGAATAATATAAATAGTTTGGAAATATATACAATTATATAGTCATGATTCAAGACTATCTTCCAAGACAATATCCAAAAGTGGACAGAGTCCCATAATGTTTTAGTTTAAATCCCTAGTCCCATAATAACACCTCATGTGACAAAAAAAATAAAAAATTCATTATAAAAATATTTGTGAACTCCCATAATAAAATATATGTGAATATTTGTTCTATATAATGAAAAAAAATGATGGAATAAACATAAGTATTACGCAAATAATGAAATGGGTTTCCTAAACATGTCATAAGGAATAACCAATTTGAATATACTAATGGATTCTATGAAATTAAAACGTTAATCAATTGTGGACATTCATAATGTAAATATAATCATATAACATGACAATATATGAAAAAGATAAAAATAAATGTAAAAAATAGTTGTTAAATACCTTGGGCATGTACCACATTAGTGGGGTTTTAAGGACAATGATAAATTGTCTTCACAGAGGGTAAGTGAATAATGATTCACAAAAAAACATGTGAAATTAATTTATTTTTATTATAAAAATGAGTTTTATTAAAAGTTATTTTCTAAAAGATTTCCCTAATTGTTACTTAAAATGATCTAAATAATGAAAATAAGCCCCATTTTTTTGTCTTTTTAGAACAAATTTAGAAGGTACCCTTTGAAACATGTGTATCTGCTTCAAATAAAGGCTATATAAACAAGAAATAAATGTGTTGGAAAAATATGAGAAATATAAAATAAATATTAGTGAAATATAAATAGGGAAATAAAGATATTTATATTGAATTTTGAACCCTATGAAAAAGGGGTGGTTCAGAGAGGTCTCTAACCTTATGTTTTTTGAATCATTCTTTCACATGACCTTAATGTCCCAGTTAATAAGATTAGATTAGTCAATTAATTAATACAGATTAAATTATATATGTATATATATATATATTTCTACACTCATATATATATATATATATATATTTCATTTTAATTTTAATAAATTTATATATTTCCATTTCTATGAGTAATAATATTTAATTATAAAATTCTAAGATCATAAATTTCGTGTTTCTAGTGTCAGGTCACATTGGGTTATTTATTTTGGTTCATGGTAAATATGACGACCGCTAGATAACTAAAATAAAATTTTTTTCCTTATATTATACTGATATAAATATTCCCAAATTCCAACATGTGTTCTAAAAAAGGGACCGCTCATTGACTAAAAATATTAACATTACATGGTTTGTTCATTTTGGAAGTTTTATCGATGTAAGAACCCAGGTTTTCAAAACAGGTCAAAATCCCGACCCTGTTTGAATTTTTTGACAGGTTTCTGAGTAAACTGGAGAAAATGGGAAGTTTCTAGAAATTTCCAGACTACACGCCATGTACTTTAAGTACATGTCGTGTATGTGTAGGAAATTGACCGACCGTGTGTTCGCCGAGTACATGCCGTGTGATGACCGTGTAGTAGATTCTTAGTACACAACGTGTAGTCTTGAACACGCCGGGTATACCCCCGGCCATGTGAGTCCATACATGGCGTGTAGGCCTATTTGCCGGGTAGAACCAGGGACATGCTGTGTTCCCTTTGGACACGCCGTGTAGTCTAGCCGTGTATAAGGGAAACACATGGAGTGTGAGTGAGTCAGTGAGGAAAGGAAGAGGAACCAAGTACTCACCGTGTACCCCTAGGTAAATTCCGTGTACTCATGTCGGTAGGTTCAGAAATTAAGTCAGCGGAATCCTGTCGTCTTATGAACAGTTAAATGAAATATACACGGCGTGTAGTCCTAATGTACACGTCGTGTAATTTCTTTTTTTCGTAAAATGGTTTGTAGCCCCGTTTTTGAGGCAGAACACTCCTCATTCAATCGGTTTCACGAACTAGGCTAGCCTAACCTCTCTTCTCCTCCCGATCATCTTACCAAGACCCAATCCGAACTCCGATTAGTGTGTTGGAACCCCCACGGTAAGGCCTCGTTTACTATTTGGCTGTTTTGTCTGATTTTTGTTCTAGAATGAGTTATAGGCATTTTAGTGGGTTTGAATCATTTGTAGATTTACCACGTTTTAGACCGAATTGACGGTTGTTACAGGAGGAGTAGAATCGTGTGAGTCTGTGGTAGGTGGTGCATACCTCATTTTGTGTTTTTGTATTTGTTTGGGTGATGCTGCTTTAGGCGTGTTTTTGGGTATTTTGAGCGGGACCCGTTTAATCTTATTTTTCATACTGTATTGTTTATGGAACCTCTGGGATGCATTTGGGTATGTTCGGTTACCAGTTTTCGTGAGCGGGGTCGGGTGAGGGATCGTTTCTCATCGGGGCATTTTGGCCGGGGAATGCCAAAATGGTTTTAAGTTGAAATTTTATAGTTATAAACTGTTTAGTTTAATTTGTTAAAGCCTGTTATAAATTCTTAGAGGCATTTAAGACCTCTGTGCTGGTATGGGACATCACCTGGTATAGTGCAATTCGACTGTTTAGTTGGTTTTCCTTGTTATGTTTTCTGTTTAACTATATTATATATGCGATTGTTGAATTTCATCTGTTAGACCCTTTGGGTTGTGTTGGGCTTGGCCCGGTTATGCTTGAGTGATGCTGATCACAGGTTGAGGCTTTTCCCTGGTTATTTTGGGTGGTTTTGACCACAGTATTGGGCATCATGGACGTCGGTTTGAGGCAGTATAATTGTCAGGTTGGGCATAGACTGGGTTACTTGGGCGGCAATGCCATCAGACTTGAGCGACATGGTCGCAGGGACACGAAGTGTCAGACGAGTTGATGGATTTGGACTTTTTTTGGTGATTACCGCTGAACTGGGACTTGAGTAGTGTGCACACAGAGAAACTCTGTGATGAGGTGGTTTTGACAACTCGTGTGGGTAGAGGCCCATGTTGTTGCGGTTAGGTATTTTGGTTGGGGGGGCTTTCCATAGAAAGCCACGTGGGAGATGAGGAGCCTTCAAGGGTTGGGCATGCCTTTGGGACGTTGGTACATGAGACACAATGTGTTAGGAGTCAAATGGTGCCGGGTTACTATTTTTGGGCGTTCCTTCGGGATGTCGATACTTGAGACAGAAGGTGTCAGGAGGCACATGGTGTCGGGTTACTATTCTTGGGCATGCCTTCGGGACGTCGGTCCTTGAGGAATGAGGTTTCAGGAGGCAATGGTGTCGGGGTTCTATTTGGGGAATGCCATTGGAACGTCGGTACTTGAGACACGAGGTGTTAGGTGGCAGATGGTGCCGTGTTTCACGACAAAGATTCCTGTGTTGGCCGAAGCAGGTGACATTCCATGGTGGCTGTTGAGCACCAGTGGAGTTTGTAAATATTAGTGCATTGTACTATTTACTTATTTCCTTGTAAATTCATGACTGATTAAACACATATATTTGGTACGCACCATTGGGTGGTATCCTACTGATATTTTTCTCCCACCCGGCACGGGTACTTCGTGACGCGTGGAGACTTTATGGATTTACATGCAGGAAAGAGGCCAGCTTTAAGATCTGGGTTACGTTAGTTGTTGCATGGATATGGTATAGACCTTGAGTTCATTCATATTTGGGTTTACCTTGTTACGTTTCCTTTTCTGTCTTAGCATGTTTACTTGTTGTAGCTACTATTGGTTAGCCAATGGAACCCTTTTTATACTCAGTTTTGTATAACCAGCTTTGGATGCATGTTTGGTTGTTTATAGTAGTATTAGTAGTTGATTGCTGGCATGTTTCCTTGTTTACTTTCTGCTGTAGTGGTTTTCCTATATTGCTTCCGCTGTTTATCGTTATTGATTGTGCTTCTGCTTTGCGGGTCTGGTTTGAGTCTACTAAGTCATTTATTTCCGCTACATCTTTACTGTTACACTCGGACTTGTACCCTTACTATGATCCTTCGAGAGTGTATAGCCTCCCCACTATACCTATTCAGACCCTCCGATCTAGTCAGAAGCTTTTGGCGTTCAGGGGAGGTGCGCCTAAGTTAGTGACACCCGACCCATTCGGCACTGTTTGGGCGGCTGTTCGGGTCCTGGTCATTACAAAGTGGTATCAGAAGAGTTCTTGACAAGGATTTAGTATAAGTTCTTATCTGTCTACTAATGAGATTGAGACTACACTTTTATTTCTTATGGTTATACTATTTGAGAAATGGTAGACTGAAGATAGGTTGTTGTTACTAGAACTGGGTTTCTAGCCTGTGCTTGGGGGCCTACAGCCCCCGGTACGAGGGATGGACCATGTTGCCATGGGTGGGAATTTCGATTTGCTTTTGCTCAGATTACAGTTTATATGATTTCCGCCTCGGTGGCTCACTTGATGTGTGATTTTGCTGATTCTGATATGTGACCTTTGACCCGGTATGGTAAGGGTGAATTGGACCATGGCCCGGTATGTCGAGGGTACCTCTCATGGCTTTTGATAGGCGCATTTTATGGGTGTTTGAATTTCATAATTGCACGCATGCTTTGTGAAGTTATAATACCAAGAAAATAAAACAAATCAATTGACATGCCTTACTTTCTTTGAAATGTGAATCAGTGAAATTCATGATAGAAATTCTAGTTGTGAAAATGAGTATTCCATGATTTATATTTTTTAAAATTTCATGTGGTGGGATATTTGAGTCTGACTCTTGTGAGAGCAGGCATGTACTGTGATTGAGGCAGTGTAACTCTCAGGATTGGGAAACTCGGTCATCGGTTTGAGGCAAAATGAGTTTTCAGGATGGGCATGGCCCAAGGAACTTTTGATACTTGGCTCTATTGAGCGGTTAAGGAGGCCATGAGGTCGGGATGCTGTGGGGAAGGGTTGTGGTGAGGGGGGGGGGTAAGGGTAGTGGTTATACACTGCCTTTTACTGCGTTACTTATCTGAGTAAAATATATTGTTATATATATATGAGTTGTCTAACCATTTATGGTATTCAGCGGGTTACTCCTTCACGACATGATGGAGCATCAGGTAGGAGACGATACAGTGCCGTAGGGTCAGGGTTAGAATTCGATACAGACAGAGCATGAGCCACATGTACAGGTTCAAGGATAGGATCAGGTTTAGGATTCAGTGCACGTTGGACATCATCCGCGTTTATCATCGTTCAGGTCATGTCTCGACGAGCAGCTCTGAGCGAGCCCGGTATGCATCTTTCAGGGGATTGACAGAGGCACGCAGGGGACAAAGCCTTCTATGGCGTATCTAGCACGCGAGTTCCAGTCGCAGCACCCGCCACTTTTTCAGGGTGAGGGTGGTCCGCAGGAGGCCGAGAACTGGAATGAAAGAATGCAGGTGATCTTTGAGTAGCTCGAGACGCCATCAGGGCGGAGGGTCAAGCTGGCGACATACATGCTAAGAGGACTGGCGAAGAGTTGGTGGTACGTACTGCTACAGGCTCATAGGCACGAGGGACTGGAATGGAAGGACTTCGAGGACAGGTTCTTCGAACACTTCTACCAGGAGACACTGAGGGCAAAGAGAGATCAAGAGTTCTTGAGTGTTCAGCAGGGAGACATGTCTGTCATGGACTACACAGCTACTTTCATAGAATTGTCCCGTTTTTCACCTAGTATGGGGAGCGGTGACGCCGTTAGAGTGAGGCGCTTCAAGGATGGCTTACGACATTCCATTCTGGTCCAGGTGAACTTCTTCGGGCTGGGTTCCTTATTGAAGGCGGTGAATCAGGCACTCATAGCCGAGGGAAACGAGAGGGAGAAATCTCGCATGGGCAGGATGACAGCTACAGTTGATGGCTCAGACTACAGGAAATGAGGATGGGACGCGTTCCAGCAGGGCAGTCATGCCAGGGATTCAGATAGACCACCTCGTGGGAGTTCTTCGGTGATTTTCTTTCACTGTGGACATCCTGGACATTTTGGGCACAGTGCGATAGGCCTCCGAAGGAGTGCTGGGTATGTGGAAAGGACGTGCATCTGGAGAGGTTTTGCAGGCAGCCTTCTAAGATAGCTGGCAGACAGGGACTAGGACAGACTGCAGCGTCTGGATTTGGTTCAGGTTCGGTACGTGGAGAGGGTAGTCGAGGTTCTGCTATGCACGGAGGTCATGATAGAGACGGTGGGACCCGAATGAGGGGTCAGTGGCCAGTGACTACAGCATCATCGGGAGGTCAGGCGTCAAGAAGCTGTGTTTCAGGCCATGTGCACGCCGTGGAGCTACCAGAGGCTGAGCAGGCTGGTGAGCCGATGCTAATTAGAGGTACACCGTGGTGTGACCGTGATCTCCGTGTTTCCTTTTTGGCATGACTTATAGTGGCATGTCTGTTTTTAGTGCACGTGGTGCACATGGTCTATGTGTAATGACTAGATGCTATTCAGTGGGATTGGCACCATCTCGCGTGCGTTATATATATATATATATATATATATGTATATATATATGTATGAGATGTGTAGAATCAGGGCATTGAGGATGTAGGTTACGTGAGGTGCATTGAGCATCGGGGCATCGAGGATGTAGGTTACTTGATGTCTCGTGGGAATCGGGGCATTAAGAATGCAGGTTAATAGAGGTGCTCATCACCGGGACCTCATGGAGGCGGACACCGATGTGGTTTGGGATACATTGATGTTCGGAAGTGACACAGGAGCACCAATGAGGTGTAGGGGTGACGGTGCGTCATGAGAGGTCTATGCATCTAGAAAATAGCTTAGTAAACCCTTTTTTCTTGAGTTTTGTTGGGTTAAGACCGAGTAAGGTAGTTCCAAAGGATGGGAAAACCCTTAAGCAATTTAGCCGGAACCATTTTGATCGGGGGAGTCCAAGTTACATTGAACGGAGTGGTATGTTGGTGCCATCTCTGGGTTTCGTTCGGTAGATCAAGGACGAGATAAGTTAATGTGGGGAGTTTGTAAGAACACGGGTTTTCAGAACGGGTCAAAATCCCGACCTTGTTTGAATTTTTAACTGGTTTCTAAGGAAACTGGAGAAAATGGGTAGTTTTTGGAAATTTCCAGACTACATGATTTGTACTTTAATTACACGCCGTGTATGTGTAGGTGAGTGACCGGAAGTGTTCTTGCCGAGTACATGTCGTGTGATGACCGTGTAATAGTTTCATACAACATAGAGTTTAGTTTTGAACACGCCGTGTATACCCCAAGCCATGTGAGGCCATACATGGCGTGTAGGCTTGTTGGCCGGGTAGAACTAGGGACACGTCGTGTTCCCTTTGGACCCGCCGTGTAGTCTAGCCGTGTATTAGGGAAACACGTGGCTTGTGAGTAAGTCGGTGAGGAAGGGAAGGGGAACCAAGTACACACCATTTACCCTTAGGTACACGCCTTGTACTCATGTCAGCAGGTTCGAAAAGTAAGTCGGAAAAATCCTACCATCTTATGAACAGTTAAATGAAATATACACAGTGTGTAGTCCTAATATACATGACGTGTAATTTATTTATTTTTTCTAAAATGGTAAGTAGCCTCATTTTTGAGGCAGAACACTCCTCCTTCAACTGGTTTCATGAACCATGCCGTCTGACCCTCTCTTCTCCTCCCGATCGTCCGTCCGAGACCCGATCTGAACTCCGATTACTGCATTGGAACCCCCTCAGTAAGGCCTCGATTCCTCTTTGGCCGTTTTGTCTGATTTTTGATCTAGAAATAGTTATAGCATTTTTAGCGGGTTCGAATCCTTTGTAGATTTACCTCGTTTTAGACCGAATGGATGGTTGTTTCCAGAGGAGTAGCATCGTGCGAGTCTCAAGTAGGTGGTGCATACCTCATTTTGTGTTTTCGTAGTTGTTTGGGTGACGCGGCCTTCAGCGCATTTTTGGGTATTTTGATTGGGACCCTTTTTATCCTCTTTTTCATATTTTATTGTTTATGGGACCTCTGGGATGTCTTTGGGTATGCCCGGTTACCAGTTTGCGTGAGCGGGGCCGGGTGAGGGGTCGTTTTTCTCATCGGGGCATTTTGGCCGGGGAACGCCAAAATGGTTTTTGAATTCAAATATGATTGTTATAAACCATTTAGTATAATTTGTTAAATCCTATTATAAATTTTTAGAGGCATTTAAGACCTCTGTTCTCGTATGGGACAAAACTTGGTATAGTCAAATTCGACTGTTTAGTTGGTTTTTCCTGGTTATGTTTTATGTTTAGCTATGTTATATATGCGATTGTTGAATTGAATATGATGGACCCTTTGGGTTGTGTTGGGCTTGTTCCGGTTACGCTTGAGTGACACTGATCACAGGTCGGGGCATTGCCCGGGTTATTTTGGGTGGTTTTGACCATGAGATGGGGTGTCATGGATGTCGGCTTCAGGGAATATGATTGTCAGGTTAGGCATATCCCGGGTTGCTAGGGTGGCGATGCCATCACACTTGAGAGACATGGTCACAGGGAAATGAGGTGTCAGACGTGATTGCGGCTTATGACTATTATTGGTGATTACCACTCACCTGAGACTTCAGTATTGTGCACACAGAAATACTCCGTGATGAAGTGGTTTTGACCACTCGTGTGGGTAGAGGTTCCCGTAGTCGCGGTTAGATATATCAGTTGGGGATGCTTGCCATAGAAATCCACATGGGATGTGAGGAGCCTTCAGGGGATGGGTGTGCCTTCAGGATGTCGGTAATTGAGACACAAGGTGTCAGGAGGCACATGGTCGCGGGTTACTATTATTGGGCGTGCATTACGGACATCAGTACTTGACACACAAGGTGTCAGGAGGCACATGGTGCCAAGTTACTATTCTTGGGCGTGCCTTCGGGATGTCAGTACTTGAGACACGAGGTGTCAGGAGGCACATGGTGTCGGGTTTCTGTTTGGGGCATGCCTTCTGGACGTCGGTAATTGAGACATGAGGTGTCAGGTGGCACAAGGTTCCGAGTTTCATGATAGAGATTCTGGCGTTGGTCGAAGCAGGTGACATTCCATGGTGGCTGTTGAGCACTAGTGGAGTTTGTATTTATTTGTGCACTGTACTGTTTACTGTTTTCCTTGAAAATGCATGACGGTTTAAACACATATATTTGGTACGCACCGTTGGGTGGTATCCTAATGAGATTTTTCTCACACCTTTCACGGGCCTTTCGGAACATGTGCAAACATTATGGATTTACATGTAAGAAAGAGGCCAGATTTAGGAGCTAGGTTACGTTAGTTGTTTCATTGAGATGGTATGGACCTTGATGTCATAACTAGCTGGGTTTACCTTGTTACGTTTCCTTTTCTGTATCACTATGCTTACTTGTTGTAGCATCTGTTTGTTAGCCATTGGAACCCTTTTTATACTCAGTTGTGTATGACCTTCTTTGGATGCATGCTTGGTTTTTTACAGTAGTTGTTGCAGTTCATTTCTTGAACGATTTATTGTTTAATTTCCTCTACAGTTGTTTTTCTATATTTCTTCTGCTGTTTATTGTTATTGAATGTGCTTCCGCTATGCGGGTCTGGTTCTAGTCTGATGAGTCATTTATTTCCGCTGCATCATTACTATTACACATGGACTAGTACCCTTACTATGATCCCCTGAGAGGGTATATCCTCCCCACTATACCTATTCAGACCCTCGCTGCTAGTCGTCAGCCTTTGGTGTTCATGGGAGGTGCGCCCAAGGTAGTGACACCCGACCCGTTCGGCACAGTTCGGGTGGTTGTTCAAGTCCGGGTTGTTAGAATCGACCATCACGAACAAGTTTCATTTTATTTACTATTATTTATATATTTACAAGTTATAAAATGATATATTTTATAATATACTTCTTTAAATAAGATTTAACCATAATAATCGTTTTTGAACATTCTTGAGGAGGTAATTGAAAACAAAAAATCATTATCCCCTTAGGTGGGGAACCGACATAATATAGACAATCTATTCATTTATTTAAATTAGATGGGAAAATAATGATTGGTATTTCATTAATTACATTAAATTATAGTATATATTTTCAATAAGATTTATAATTCAATATGGATTAGGTAGTTGAGGAAAAATTAGGATATTAAAAGAATATAAAATAACCAGTTTGATATGGTTACCTCTTGACGATCGCCACCTTGAAGGATCCCCTTTAGGATCATGGAATTAGTGTTTTAGTAAGACTAGTAGATATAGGGATTGGGTTTGACTAGGGAGTGTATTTTTTTGTAGAAATTTGGTTGGTTCAAGGATTATAATGATTGGTGACAATGGGTGGTGAGGGGAGGAATTTATAAGGGTATTAGAGGACTTTTTATGGTATTATATTCCTTAGTTCACAATTTGTCCAATATAATATCAACATTATCAAACTCATAAATATAAAAATTAAATTTTTTTTCCGATATTGAGATAATATGTTCATACATCATCTATGACTCTTAAATTTACGCATTTCACATGTAATGTAAACTAACTTTAATAATTGTACCTCACTATTCACCAAAACATCAACATTTTAAAAAAATTATCAAAAAATCATATAAATCATTTTTTACCTTTAAATTTCAAAAATAAATTCAAATTTATGAAAATAATTTTCAATATATGGGAAATTTAATTTCTAAATAAAACCATTATATATTTTAAAAATACTTATTATACATTATAATCAGTTTTATGACCCATTGAAGAATTAGTTTTGGTCTCATAATATTGTCTTATCTTTATAATGAAAAATATTACTAATTTATTAATCAATATAATGAAAATAAAATTTTCATTAAATGATTTTTATTAATTAGATATTCTTGAAAAAAAATTATGTTTTCTAGAAATAAACACTTATTTAATAATTTTTATAACACTTATTTCATGTACTATGGGTAAAATATATCATATATTCATTTTATAAGACACAAAATAATTATTTTAAACTTCCATAGTATTGGATATTATTCTAATAGTAATATTACTATTTAGTAATAGTTTGATTACTATTCCAATTGTTAGGTTGCTGTTTAAGGGAAAAATTACAAATCAAATGGTCTAATTTGTAAGATTCATATAGAGTTCTTAATTACAATATTTACCCTTTATTACATTCATTACATATTATCTTATATTTCCTCTCATGTTTATACATACATCAATATTAGGAAATATTATTTTGTTACTAACAATATTTTTTATATTTATAGCTTTGTTCATGATTGTGATCTCTCTTGCAGAATGAGTAGGTCGAAATTTTCATATATTACTAATCTGGATTTCTTTTTTATACCATTTATATATTGGGAATTATTATTCGGTATTTATAAATAAATTATCATTCATAATTTATGAGAATAATGTTTTTTTTTGGTTCTACAATGCGATATATGTGATTTATATTACATTACATAATTATGTAAGGGAATGTTCCACAAACAATATTATATGTCATTTCATCATCGACCTCCAAAACGTATTAAATAAAGAAAAAGATAATATAAACCTACTATAAAATTAATTTCATGAAATATAAGTATAATGTTACATTCACCATCATCTCTAGAGTTATAGGTATCCAACTAGAATGAAATATTGGCCACAGTATAAGACATATGATGTTTTCTATGAAAATCATAACAACACCGTAATGATTTTCTATTATATTCTCTCCTTATTTAATCAAAATTTGTCTTTTATGTAATCTGAATCATGAATTTATTATAATCCAAATATTTGAAGAAAATTAATTATTACCATGTAAATGTTTTATTTATAACCATATAAAATCTATATTGAACAACAAAATAGAGAAATAAAATATTATATTTCAAATAAAATAATAATCAAATATCTATTAAATTATGCCTCTGAACGCTCTTGTAAAACAAATTCTATTATAGGATTTATGTTACTTCATTACTATGGGTATTTAAAATGAATTCTTATAAATAATCTCAATATTTTGATATTCCTCTTTGGAAGGAATATAAAAAATTTCATTATCATAGATTAATTAATATTTTTGATACCACATTCAAAATTAAATTTCATGTTATTTAAATATTATTTATATCCCTATATATCTTGTTTTTTGATTGATAATATAATATTCAAAGATATAATTTATTATATGTGGTAGAATCTAACGACTTGAGATTTTGGATCCTTTAAAATTCAGACTATTTTTGATATCTTTTGTCACACTCGACACCCAACATAAAAAAAGTAATAGTATATTACTATAACATTAAAAAAAAATATAGTAAACCATTAAATGTTATTCATGTTAGAAGGTAAATAAATAATACATATTAATATTTGAAGTGTTTTTTCTAAAAAAAATATTTATTTATAGTATTCATTGTCCTTAAAAAATAAATAAATTTCGATAATTTTGAATTTATATTTCATAAAATAAAATACATTATTCAATTCTTCAAAAAAATTATTTTATGAATAAATTTTTATATTTTTCTAAAATAATTTATTACTTGTTGAATGAAGAAATCAACAATTAATGTAACCAATTTCATGATTTTATTTTATTATATCTAAAATTTATATGTTTTTGAATCATTTATCATGAAACAATATATTATAATTTTGAATAAAAAGATTTAATATACTATTTTTTATTTTAAAACCCATCATCAAAATACGAAAATATTATGTACTTTTTTAATGAAAATGGGGTTTTGACTAGTTTTCATAATTAATTATTAAACGAAGAAATTATGTTTTTGATTTCTTTAATTGATAAATAAATTATATTTGAGTAATAACTAAAATTTTAATAATCACGGAAATTGATAAATCTATCCTAATCATAATTAATATTTCATAAAAATAAAATTAGAATCGCTACTTTTACATGTTACTTGAGCTAAAATTGTGATTAATTTCTATGATCACAAAAAGTTAATTTGATAAAATTATATTTATATTTCATATATTAATTTTCAAATTATTTATTGTGTCTAATTTATTTTTTCATTATGAAATTTACCTTATTACGATTGATTTTTATTACAACAATAATGGTGAAACATTTATTTCAAAATTAATTATTTACTAATATCATGAAATTTATATAATATTATTTAAATTGAAATATATTAAATAATGCATTTAAAAATATTCATTATAACATAAATAAATATATTAACACTCATTAGTTATTAATCAATAATACATTATATTATGAAACAATAATTTCCAAAATGTCCTTTTTCCAATATATCATTTTTCTACAAATAATCCCTTTAAATTAAACTTTTATTTATATAATATTTATAATTTTATTTATTTTAAATTTATTTTAAATTTATTTCAGTAAAACCAAAAATTTATTATATGAGATAATTATGGGTTTTATAATACATAATATCACTTAAAAAATAGTTATCGAGAATAAAAGTTAAAGCGTAACATATAAAAACATAGTGGTATAGTAAATATAAAAGTTGTATAATGTTTATAGAAATCCATTGGGGAGTCTATTTTGGCAATATTAAACCCCACACTCAATAATTTAGAAACTATTGAGCCATTGACCATGGAATAGTGCTGTAAAATCATGTACCTCTTTCTAGGTACTCCATTTTATGTTTTTGTTTAACTTCCATATTAGGGTGAATTTGTGGTAATATAGAATATGTTGAGCTATTTATAGGAAAAATAACCTATATTAAATAGATTGTGTTTATTTTAATTAATGAATGTTGTTTATAAATTGTTTTTTGATTTTAGGGGATCTCCCCAAATTCAGAGGATATCCTGAGTGTTTGTGTTTTTTCTTCTAGAAACAAGTCTGTATAATGTCTTATAGGTGATTACACAAATTGTATTTATGGTACACACTATGTAATGGTCACCCAAATTATTTCATAAATATGTTATACAATTTCAGTGTTTTACATGTTGTGTTATAGTTTCAAATCATAAAATGTCAGAAATCAGTTTTTTAGTAAAAAGGTATTGTGCTTTCTGGCGATTATAATCTTTGGGGGTTGAACAAAATGCAAGAAGGATTTCAAAACCATTTAATTCTCATGAAATATGGTTAGTGTGGTTACTTCTGCGTGATTTATTTGTTCATACTCTTTTCATCACCCCTCTGGGACTAGAGATATCCCAAGATTAATTTGGAGATATCTGACCATTCTTGATCATTTTTACAAATGATTGATCATTATTTTGGTTTTTTTTCATTTCACGAAGTAATAATTACTTATATATATTTCTTACATCGGTAATTTAAACTAGATTAGATAATATTTGGGTTCATATTTGTGATAAGTTACTGTTTCTAATCGATCCATATACATTTCATAAAATTCATTTTTCTTCAACGGTCATTATTGTAATTTTTTATCACCAATATTGAAGTAAGCTTGCATTATATGATTTTGAGGTAGGTGATTCAAAAAAAATGTTTTGATGAAATTAATTTGCTATTTTTATTTGTAAATTAATTAATTTTTATTGACTTGAAGTGATATGTGTTTTTATAGTATTGATTGTAATGGTTAATGTTTTCAAAATGGGTGTTTTCATTGAAAACATATTTTCATTAATTAGAAATGGTATTTCAACACACCGAAGAATATTTTATTATATTTTTAAATGATTTATAACACATTAAACATGGGTTTTAAAATATATTTTTTAAATTTTCACATTTTAAAACTTGTGTAAATCGAGAAAGAGACATGGGTAGCCTTAGTGTGTGTAGAAACACTATGAGATTACCTTTTGGATATCGATGGATGAATATAGGCATTGATATTTGGTTAGGCCAAAGTTATTTCAGTATTCACTCATGGGTGTCTAGTATTTATATTTGCATAGGTTAGGACCCAATATGATGTTCTTAACTATTTACAATTATTTATCACATGGTTGTTTTAATCATGGATTTTTTGTCTTGGGGGTTTATAGGAGGTTATATGAGATAGATTTTCATGAAATATTATTTCACGGATATGTGTTTAATTTATTACCCCTTTATTTATGAATATTAATTCCTGGTTATATCACATCAAACTGTCATATTTTTAATTTTATAATATTAATGGAACTAATGGATAAAAAATTGGGGAATTATTTTTTAAGAAATTAGATTGATTATATGATTTGTAAAATTATTTTATTTTAAAATATAGAGATGTTGCATTCATATTATTATACCTTGTATAGAAATATTATAGATATCATTTTTATATTTTTTTCTCACACCATGCCTCATCCATTGGGGTGGTTTTAGATGTTTTATAGTACAATAGAAGTAAATGGATAGTAATATTATATAATTTCAACTTCTTTTTTGGTATATTCCTTCAGGTCAGCTTGGTTCGGAGGTGGGTATCAGTTACATGGAGACTTTTGTTCTGGTCTGATTCATACATTCTAGGTTTAGCATGTTTGCATGGTGGTGTGGGACGTTGTATCTACTTTTTTCCTCTTTAAAATTTGATTGTATTTATTGACATGATTATATTTGATATTTGATCTATTTTATTACTTCACATAACCAAGTGACATATGGTTTCCTTATATCATTTTTTTCATTAGTTGGTCTATTAAAATTTGGCACAAAAAGGAATTCTCAGCCTAATCTCTATTAACACTTTTTGTGTTTGGTTATATGACTATAGTTGATAGGACATAAGACTATTTGAATTCATATAGTAGGTTTGGAAAGGGGTATTGGTAGCTCACTTCCATTTTTATCTCGAGTTACAATGGGTTGTTGGAGACTAAAAGGTTTGAGATTTGTGATTTTGGGTCTCTTTTAATTAGATTTATGTGAAGTTTAATTAAATATTAATATTTAGTTTGATAACATATTTTGTAGATAAGTGTTCTAAATTTCCTGATTTTTTTATCTAAATGAATTGATTTTATCTCTAAAATATATCTAATGATTTTTGGAATGAGCTCTTTATATAATTGGTTATTGTGTTATTTTTATTAAGAAATGTCACAGTGAATAAATTTTCGAAATATGAGAGAGGAATTAATGAAATGGGTTCCATAAGACAATCCACTTATGGATCTGTCTTTGTTATAAGTTGTAAACTGCACTATTCCGACTCTTGGTAAAGTGGTTGTAGGCAACACATGATGTGAGGTGGGGCATGGATCTGATTTTACTATATAGAACCCACCTATCTTATGTGGTGAAAAAGAACTATAAAAATCTAAGGAGTATCATGAAAAGATTGAGAGTATCATAAATTTCTTGAAGTATCATGAATACTAAAAGTTGTTTTTCCATGTACAAGACTCAAGGATAGGTATGAGATGGAGGGACTCTATGGTTTTTGCTTTGTTTCATGAGGACCATAACTGGTATTCTTTCAATATGATCATTAATTAGATGTTTTTCTCGAATAAATTATGTGCAATAAAAATCTTGATTTTATAACCATAGAGTAGTGGGAGCATATAGTACAATATTATTCTACCCATTTTGTGGAATCATTTCATCTATCAGATGATGTTATCACTAATTAGTTCTTAGTGGATCATAGTTTAGAGTCCGGACTATGGAATGATTATAGTAAATTAGTTATTCTCATGTGAATTATGACCTTTTTTGATGTAGTTTACAATGAATATTTGAAAAATAAGTATATATCTAGGAATACAGGTTTTGATGGAACATCTGTTAGTGCAGTTATTAGTTATGGTTAATCTTCTGGCCAGAAGAGGAAGTGTAAGGGTGGTCATTTTTCATCAAGACTAGTTTAAATGGAATCAACATCACAACAATCGAATGATTTCTACCATTGTGGGCGATATATTTCTACCTTTTTATTTATAAAGAGGATCCAAGGACTTAGCATCATTAAGGATAAGTATTCTATTTGAGAATTTCTATGAATGAATATCACCTAATAGTAAGGCAAGATCCAATCTCATCAAGGGTTTATAGGTTGTTACTAAAGCTTCAAAGGGTAGTGGCTCAAATCCACACTCCAAGAGGTATGTTCATGGGGAAAAAAACTAGCATTTTATGTGCTGAGAATATTCAACACGAATTTGAAGAAGGGATATCTACTATCATAGGTTTGATATTTATATAGTCTTATACACTAATAGATTTGTTTGATATGGGTAATACTCACCCTTTAATATCACCAAGGATAGTTGATGTATTGAAATTGAGGTAAAATATTATGGCATGTGGGTAGGATATTAACATGCCTTTTGGAAATAGGCCTAAATAAGGTTACAAGTGTACAATATATTAGGTGATGAAAGCCGACTATAAGGTAGAATGGAACTTCTTGGTGCTTGATCGTGACATCATTGACATGATTGTTTTTATGGATTGTATTATATGTTTTAAGGCCCAGATAGACTATTTTTAAAGAATGGTACATCTCTTATATACTTATGGTTTCAATAATCTATTTCACGGTGGGAGGGACTCTGGATCAGGATATGAAGGTCATGTTTATCTTTATGATTTGGTAATCTTATTTAAATTTTCAAATATGTTTATGGATGTAGTTGACCCTGGTTTTATAGGTAGACATATTATTTTTTAGAGTGCATACCCTATGATATTTCATGATGATTTCCATGGTTTTACTCCATCAAGAGTGGCCAATTTTACTATTTACTTTCTCCCTTCTAAAATT
Source organism: Viscum album (assembly GCA_963277665.1). Classification (NCBI taxonomy): domain Eukaryota; kingdom Viridiplantae; phylum Streptophyta; class Magnoliopsida; order Santalales; family Viscaceae; genus Viscum; species Viscum album. The sequence goes on along the minus strand of OY728151.1, from coordinate 11,076,369 downwards.
CCCATTTCTATGCCATATTTCCATGTAGAACTTCCTTACTTGGTTACCAAAAATTTCTATCTCGAAATCCTAGAAGAAGAAGAACATATTCATCCTAGGGTTTAAACATGACCCTAAACTATCCACTGATATAATAATGAAGATGGGATCCTCAGACATTTTAGTTATGATAAGAAGATATATCTAGAAATCATTGGGAAGAAATATCATTTTCATTAGCTTGATGATATTTTTTACTATCATATAGTGTAATTTGGTTTTCATAGATGTGACATGAAAACATGGTACCCCATTTTATGTTTCTAAGAATAGGATATACATAATATAGCATTTTGAATTTGGTATGGGCATTTCGGGTTTCTAGTTATACAATTTGATATAAATAAATAACATATAGGGTTTATAGATTAGATCAATTAATTAATTCATCAGTACATGGACTACTTTTATGGGTTTTAGGGAATATATTTTGATGGAATCCAAGATAGTGGATGACCACAACGACTATTCAGATATCATTCCACGATCCATGAAGTATCTTAATTTCTACGGTAGGCTTTCTAAGTGCCAGTTTTGTAACCGGGTACTGAGATTTATAGGTATTGTGATCTATGATATTGTAATATCATTGAATCTATAAAATATTCAGGCACTTATTTCCTAGGATCTATTTATAAATGTTTTTAGATATAAATATTTAGAGGTTTTTCTAGAAACTATTGATAGTTTCTTCGTTGTTTCTACAAGATTAAATCTTTATTGACTTGTTTAACACTTAATGGTGGAATAATGGAAAGGAAAAAAACTATTAGATATATTTTGAGGAGATAAATATGATGGTTAATTGATCACTAGATTTGATTTTTTTTTAAACTGGGTTTTGGATATGATGTTTTCTTCAGATCTTCTAATAAAATTTTTGGACGTGTCTTGATGGAGAGGAAACATGTGTTGGCATATGACGTATTTCTGTTATTAACTCACTATAAATACTACTAAAACCATGATATTAAGCTTTTAATTATTATAAATTCCCCTAAATTATATATTTTCTACCTCATTAGTGAGTTTATAATAGTTTATTTTATAAAAAGATACTAAAATATATTTTTTCTCAAAAGGATATTAACATGAAACATAGAACATGGGTAAAGTGTATTCAAACATTTAATCATTGCACCGAGTATACACACAGGGAGGGAAATGTTTTTGTCTATATATTAATTGTAAAATTATAGACACATGTAGTGAATTAATCATTTGAGATGTGGTAGTTGATAGTTTTGTTTAATAATATTTTCTTGGGAGTGAAACAATTTTGCAGATAGATGTCCATGTATTCAGTGAAATCAAAATATTATTCTAAGTATTGAGTTTTGCAGAAGTAGGTTATAGACAAGGAGATCCAATGATTTAGTTAAATCATTTATAGTGGGGAGACCTGAGTGGTCTGGTATAGACCTTTTAGTGGAACTTTCTTCTTCTATGGTTTGTTGGTTTTTCATTTTTCACTTCAGAAGGATTTGTTAGATATTTGAAATCAGTCTTATTCATCTTTGCTCCCTAGGTCTACGAAAATGTATCATGACATGATATGTTGGTATTTGTGATAGGGAATGAGTTGGTTGGTTTTTTATTTGGTATCATGATTTCTTACTTTCATATAATTATTTTGCAACACAAGAGACCTGTGGGATTATTTTGGCCCTTATCTATTCAATATCAAAGTGGGATAATATTTACAGATATTGTTTCATTTTTTTCATGGAATACAAGTGGGGTAAATTTAGTTTGGGCTATAATTGATTGGATCCATAAATATGTTCATTTCCTACCAATAAATGATATTATGAAAGTTGAAATGCTTGGGGACTTATTTGTCTGAGCTATTGTTAATATTCACAGGGATCCATATATGGTTGTGTTTTACGGGTACTTATGATTTGTTTCCATGTTCTAGAAATGTTTTCAGCATACAATAGGTCCACATATAATATAGATTATATCTTATCATCATAATATAGATAGATAAATTGATAGGTATATCATTGTTTTTAAAGATATGAACATTGATTATGTACTCGATTCTATAGGATGTTAGAAAATTTATTTTACTCTAGTCTTATTTTCGAACAAAAATAGTTATCATGCATCAATTTTAATAGAACTCATTGAGGCATTGTATGGGTGTCTATATTGATATTCCTTGTTTTTGGATGAGATTTCAGAGAGATCCTTGACTACTTCGAGTCTTGTTTTAAAGGAAATAAGGATGGGTTATTTTTTCTATAGGAGATTAATCATAGCATAGAATCATCGAAAATCATAAGTGGAATTCAATAATTATCTACAGGTGTTTAATGTTGGTGATACTTTTTTTTGTTATAGTTTCGCCCATCATAGGATATCGAAAATTAATTAAGAAGGGGAAGAAGGGACTATGGTTTGTTGTCCCATTTTAGATCATTGGATGTCTGGTGAAGCAGTCATATCCATTGGATTTCAAAACATGTTTGACATCAATATGTGATGTGTTTCATGTCTAGTAGTTGAGGAGTTATATATGTTATCCCTGCCAAGGAATTTAATGGGTGGATATTGACAGTGAAACTGTCACCACATCATTTGATTATTTAAATCATATTATGGATCACTATGAGATTCTATTATATCGTCAAATTATTCCTCTGTTATGGGTACTATGGTAGTTTATATGGGATTTCCATAAGATGTGTGATAAAGAATTGTTGATGTGGTAGTAGTGGATTTCACTTTTTCAGAGTTTATAAATGTGAGGGATTTATTGGGGTGAAATAGTTTATGGTGTGGATATTATGAAACCTCATTACACTTTTCTGGTACTGATTTATTATACATGGTTTAACTAGATTATTTCGATGCCTTTGAGGGTTTATATGGGATAGATAACCATTGTAATATAAAATTTCTCAACATCAAGTTATTTATGATTATTTGAATTAACGGTGTCATGGTATAAATGTGTTTAATTTTTTATGTGTTCTGCCGATGTTTTCTTGATGTCCCAATAGTATTGGTGTTTTTTATAGGAAAATACGATGTTTTATCTCTCATTGAAATTACATAGTGTATTAATGGGTGAAAAAACATGTAATGTTCAATGAGAATATTCTATGAACTTGATAGATAGTGGTATGTGTTCATACACTATTCAATGGGTTCACATCATGTAACATCAAAACTCATTTTTTAATAAAACTGTAGTGTGTTTTCATGTGATTATAGTCTTCATGGATTATAGGATGTGTAATGGGATTACACATCATTAAATTCTAATGAGATGTTGGTTTTATCGTGATGTCTAGTTTTTTATTCATTAATCCATTGTTGGGGATTCCTAAAGCATATAGATATATGCCCATAAATTTTTGCTGACCTTCAACACTTTTAGATAATTTGGTTTGGTTATTGATCATTGTTTCTATTACGGTAAATTTCTCAAGGTAATGGTTCTTTCTAGTTCTTCCTTCCTTTGGACATATAAATTGTATTGAAAACATTTTATCTATATTTTTTATAAGATAGTGTTTTTTATCGATAACTTTTAGTTTCTTTTGCACGTTTGTCATTAAAGGTTGTTCTCGTTATTTTCAATCACATTAATTAAATGGAGATAGTTTTATACCATTTTGATGTAGGTGATTCTATATACGAGGTTAATAGAGTTATTTTATTATTTTTCTTGGTAAATTCTATTGTGTTGTTCTCTTTTTAAAAAATATGTGTTTTTAATCGATTGATTGTAAATGAAAAATCATTCAAAATATATTTTTCTTAAATGGAAATGGATTATTTGAAAATTGGGTCTCAAAAACTGTAGAATATTGGATTTCCTTTGAAAATTGATTGATAAAACTATGATCATGATTTTGAAAATTTATTTTGACAGTATGAACATTGGTATCCTTTGGTACATAATTAATTAAACATGTGTTACATAAGTTTGTGATCCACCAATACGAGGTAAAATTTGGGAAAATGATGGACTATGGAATGAAACAATATATGTTTGTTGAAATGTTATGATTATTTTGAGATTCAATAGTCTAGTAAATATAGTTCCATAGTTTAGGGCCCAATATGAGGTTATTTGATATTTATGTTTATTTATTGTACGATTTTTTTTATCATGTATTGTTTCTCATAGGTTTAAATATGACATTATGCCACATAGATTACCATGATAGGTTATTTCATGGATATGTGTTTACATTATTACCACTTAATGCATTGAAATATTTTATGGATTATAACACTAATACTTTTAATATTTTTGTTTTGATATTGTTAAAGGTATATAGGAAGAATCCTTTGGAGAATGATTTAAAACAAAATTCGATTTGTGAAATTCTTTTTTTTAAATTAATTTTTGTAATCATAGAGCTGTTAAATTTTTGTTATCAGACCACGTATAGACTCTAGGGTGGAATCCTACACTGCATTGTGATGACATCCTATATTACACATTGGGTAGGTGATACCTTTTTTATTGAAGGATATATGTAATGTTAGGCGAGAATATTTGTATATTAACTTCCCCATTGATCATTTTATTGAGTTTAGTTGGGTTTTTTTGGAGGAAATTGGTAAAATGAAGACTTTTGTTCATAACTAATTAAAAAATTTCTTGTTTATCCAATTGGATATGATGAATGGATGGGTTAATTTAATTTTCTCCCATTTCTACTTTGATAGTTTTTCGTAACTTGTTTTTATTTGAGATATGCATTATTTTGTCGCATCACATCACTATGTGAATGATGAATAAGTTTTATTGCTGGTTGATTAGGTTTGGTCTATTAAAAATCACATGGAGTTATTGAAATATATAGTGATTCCAAAATTTTCGGTTTCCTCTGTTATATAATGGGATCACATAGAGCCTTTTAAGCATAAAACTCCATTTTCAATTACTCTTTGAAACTTCATCCATTTTCTTTCAATAGTACACTCTCCCAAATGCAACATTCCTTGGTCAATTATAAATATCCAATACCCATAAATTTCATGGGTGATTAAAAGTTAAAAAACATGTTACTGACAAGGTTAGAGTGTCATCACCTATGAAACAAAGCATTATAAGGGTTTTGTGGTTTTAATTTCACTAGCGAAGAAGTGCAATTTCATATTTCCTTCTAATTTTTATTTTACTCATTATATCTAAATCCCAAATAAATTACGTAAATTTAAATCCCACAGGTTCATGACTGCTAAATGTTCATTTATCAATAAATCTAAATTGTTCTTTCAATCCCTTCAATAAAAATTTTATAAGGATTTAGTTGTCTCAAATTTAAATTCATTGAGACGTGATTATGCTAAAAATGTTGAATATTAAATAGAAAATACATTGATGTCATTTTATATCATTATTCACTAATATTTAATGATATTCAATGGTTTATTTATTGTTCTACATTTAATGGGGTTTCATTTCAAAAGTTACAAAGGCGGTAAGGTGTTTCTATACTCAAATATCATTATTAGGTTCTACTTACTATTTTTTGACTATAATATTTAAATATTGATCAATTAGTACCCATATTGATTGTTTTTTCTTTTTCAACCTTCTTTCTAGAATAAATTACTCCCTTCTAACAATAAAAATTCATTTATTTAATTATTTCAAAAAATAATTGTTCGTATGAATAAATCTTATTCATACGAACATATCTTTTCATTCGTGTCCGTATTCTCATTCCATGTAATTTTCCACAATCTTTTTTTGAATGCGGATATGCACTATTATATATAAATATCTTAATTCATTATCTCACTTCATTACGAATATTTTACACTCATTTAATTATGTGGGTTTTTAATAATGTTATTTCAATGTCCTTTAATGTTTTCTTGATTCCTAACAAAATAAAAATTTGTGTCATACAATTTTCATTTTCATTTGATAACAGAAATTAATTTTTGAAATATTATTGTTTATTTATAAAAAAGTGAAAATTTTCAAGGTACGTTCACTTTTTTTGAAAACCTTATGTTTTTTAATGATCCCTTAATTAATTATTTTAAAATGTAAAACATTTATTTATAATTCACTTCACCTTTTTAAAAACTCTAAATAGTTTATTAAAAAAATAAATGTTTCGAGAGATATTTAGTTATCATTTTTATGTTTATTATGATTCAAGGTGGTTTTAATAGGAAAAATTTATAATAACTTTTTTAAATTATTTCTATTAATCTTGATAATGAAATATGACATATGTAAGGGACATAGTCACTTAAAAAACATTCTTTGATTTATACAATTTCATATTTAGAAATTGTTTTTCTATGAATTTCAATTTTAAATGGGGATCCCTTTTTTAATTCTGTGGAATATTTTTTGAACCAATTTGATTACCCCAAATGGGTTAATTTTTATTTCTCTTTAAAATATAGGATTCTTCTGAAATATGACTCATAACCATTCCTTTTACAATAAATGGTAGAAATTTGTTCCAAAAGATATTTTCTTAACGTTTTTTAGTTATCATCATCAAATTATATATCACTAGTTTTTTTAAGTTTCATTTTTAAATAAATATAACTTAGTTATTATGTGTTTATTTTGGGTGATCCTGTAATTTTTTACCTATTGGATTTTTAAGAGAACCATTTTATTTCCAGGGGTTCTTTTTGGAAATTAAATTAATTATAATTTGATATTATATGATATTCTTTATAGTTTAATTACTTATTTTTATGGATTCGTCAAACTCAATTAATTTAATTTTCTATATATTGGTTATTTAATGTTGAGGTGATTCTATTCATGGTAACATAAATGTATGGGTTATAAATTGTATGGGAGATACATATCCCCCCAATGAAATCTGTAATGGATTATACCTCATGAGATAGATACATTATGTGAAAAAGATAACAATTATTAATATTAAACATTGTTCAGTGTGATTTTTTTAAGATCTATTCAAAATTTTACATGAGATCATAATAAAAATTCACAATGTTCCCAAATATAGTGTGTCACGGTGTTAATATGAACTCAAATATTTATGAATGAAATGGTCAGTGAGTAGCATGGTTTATAAGGATAATAAATCTTATGTTTATTATTTTATTACTTTTTCATTTTTTTCATCATATTATTCCATGATTACATGGTTATGTGTTATTTTTAATATATTATAAAAATTAATATATTTATCAAATGATTTTTAATTATAGATATTTATTTATGATAGATCATTTCATTTATGGTATCTTAATGATCTTCTTATGAAAAAAAATTACCTTTAAATATTAATGAATACTATCCACGATCTTTTGAGATTTTATGTTTCTATTTATATATTTCTCACACTCTCCCTCTTTTTTATGAAATAATTATTCATAATAGGTTTTTTCCATATATAAAATTTCATTTATCCCTTTTATTTTGATTCCAATCCCCATGATCAGTATATGATGGTACCAGGTGAGTCAACAAGAAATATTATAGATATGAAATATTTTCTATAAATGTTTATAGATTTTATAAAATATGTTATTTATGTAGATAATAAAAAATCCACAAAACTATTATAGCGTTGGATTATATGACTATTTGTGAGATTTTTTTTTATATGATGATGTTTATTTTTATTGATGTCAGGTATAGTGTGGGTCATTTCAAAGGGGAAACATTAACTCTCAATAAATTGATAGGGGAGACATGGGGATCCGTATTTTTTTATTATTCCACTCCTCTATCAATGTGTAATTACATTCACTTTTATATTTCATGTTTTTAATCATTAAATCCTATATCATAGTTTATAAATCTAATCAAATAAATTACATCTATTTTAGTTTTAATTTATAATAATATTTAAATGTAAATTCCCCCTTATCATCCTTATAGTAACCAACATTTGTTTAAATACATCTGTGATTTAAAAACCATACCTGGTTTCAAGGTCTGATATTTTTATGAGTTCCCATACCATTAATACCTAATATTCCCTAGAAATAAATAAATGGGTATTTCCTAATATATTTAATAATTGAAAAAAATATAATTTAAAAAAATTCAACATTTCATTAAATCAAATATATCTATTTTTGGAAAATTATAATTCATGTGTTTACCCCCAGTAAAGATAAAAAATAAAAATTGACCCCTAATTATATATATACTTTTGATAAATATCATATATTCTGGATTTAACTACATTACTTTATATATTGGAAAGGATTTGATAGAATTTTTCTCTATTACACAACTCATACAATATATAAATTTCTTGAGTATACAAATGTTGTTAATAATAATGTAAAGGATCATTGGTTTGATATTCTACACCAATATTTTTAAAACATACTATGAGTTCTAATGAGTCTATAAAAAAATATTCTCATGTTTCATCGACATGTGTAATGTAAGGTAGTCCATAGGTAATTATTTTACAATAAAAATACTTTTAATGTTGATATATTGGGTCTTTCATGGTTCTTGTTCACCAAATGTAATGGATATACAAGAAATAATGGAATGAAATAATATTGTCATCCAATAGATCATTGGGGATCTCATAACCCATGAGCTTACAATGAAAAGGAAAGTGAAAACATTATTCAAATAAATAATAGAGTATAATACCATCAAAATTATAGAAAAAATGGAGTGATATCCTAGTGTGATGGTGGGATTTATCATCTCTCCAAGAATGTGAGGAAATTCATTAATAAGTAGAATTCATTTTACCAAAATTGAAGATAAAATAAATTAGATAAACATGAATTCATATATATGAATATATAAAATATGTTTTCATAAAACCAAGGATCCCCACTATTAAAAAAAATTGAGATTAATTAAATCCAGTATGCTTTCAAATGGTCATCATTGAGTTCTTGTGATGACGCCATATTCTCATCAGACTCAATTAATGAAAGAAAGAGGTGTCTCAAGGATAAAATTGTGGTAAATATTTTCACATCATCTTTTTATATATTAAATTAAATTATTTTTATCATATATATAATTGAAATCAAATCCCAGATGGTTTTCATATATTTATCATATATTTTAATGATCAAAAAATTATAATTATTTTTTTTAAAACCATTTATTACAAATGAAATATAGTATAAAAATTAAAAAAATGAAATTTTTATGTAATTTCATTCATAATATAATAATGATGAAGAAAAAGATTTATTTTATTATTAGATGGAAATTAAAACTTGAATAAATAAATAAATAAATATAAAAATTATTTTTTTTAGATCACCCTATTGGTTAATAGTGGTAGAATAAATTTAATGAGATTATGGAATCTGTTCCCAATATAACCAAAGGTGAGTATAATATAAATTTTATTTTCGATTTCCGATGAAACAGAATAAGTAAAAATAGGATTGGTTATACTAATTAATAAATATCCTAAAATAATATCAAAAAGAAATTACGAGGGGTGGTGTGAAAAATTAATTTTGAAATTATTTTATTAAAACTATTCACTGGATTAGATAGTGTTTTTGAATACCCTATTGTTTTAAAAAGCCTAATTATATTTCTATTTCTTCACAAAAATCTCATGAATACTAGTTTATAAAAAAATTAATTATGAAATCAAATTTATCTAAAATTTGTTTTACCTATTTTTGGGTACTAAAATATTACGTCCGATTATTATTTTTTTGTTAAAAATATATCTCAATATTAAATACCATTGATCTATATTGTATAAGGATAACAGGTTATTGAGGCATATGTGCGGTAACAATACTAAATTGAATAACCATTAAAATAATTGTAGACAACATTTCATTTTTTCATATTACTCAAGGATGATGATTATTGGTGTTAGTAACATAATTTACCATACTCCACTTTTATTTGGGTTTTTTCGGTTGTTATTGGTTAATAAAAAATTTTATTAGATTTAGTTAGATATGTGATAATGTTTTAAGGTGTCACTTGAAAATAATATTTTCAAATGTTATGATTATCCTAGAATGATTTTGATTTTAACCACTAGTTCTAAAAAAATTTATGTTATTAATTCAAAATCCCTTTCAATAATTTTTTTAAATTTTTTAGTTCACGGGTTTGTGAGTCATTATAGTTAATAGATGGATTCTTCATTATTGAACAAAAAAACTTATAAAACATTAGTCAACTCATCTTGTATAAGATTAAATAAAATTTGTTTTCTGAAATGATGTTCTTTATGATTGGTTCTAACTTAGTAAGAAACACATATCCTATTCTAAAACTACAAAAAAAATTACATCTAAGGCCCTTGAAATTATACAGAATTAATTTTTCAACTAAATCATGTTCTTTGTATGTGAGCTAAATCATACAACTTTTTAATACTAAAAATATATTCAATACTCAAATGGGTTTATTTATAATAATAATAATGTGATTTTTTTAAAATTTTCATTAAATATACCATGAATGAAAAAATTAAATGGTATATGTTTATTTCCATTCGGATTTATCATGAGAGAGATTTTTAAAATATATATTTTGATACATTTAATAGTTAAAAAGGTTATAGCTATTAGATTACTACACCAAGAACACCAAATAAATTTTTTTGTATAATGATTCAAAATAACATTATGTTTAATTTTTTGAAATCTCTTTAACAAATTTATGCTCATAAATTTTTTTTTGGTCGAGGTAGAAAATACATCATGTTATACCATCAACCATATACTAAGAAGAAAAAAATTTTAAAAACCCCCTTTTGATAATTGAAAGGATAACTTATTTATGGGCTTATGGCACACAAGTTCACATTTATGATTAATTTTTATCTTCAAATATCTATTTTATGGTTCAAAATTATTTAACGAGTTATGGGTTAATAATTGAATGATTTCAAAATATTATACCAAGTGAATGGTTTATACATGGTTAGTAATACCCTTTTGCTAACAGTGAAAAATCAATTTCTTAGTTCTAGGGGAAACAATTATTGTTTGAGAATATTTTCCTTAACTATTGGTTTATTCTTATAAAACTACATAATTATGTTATTATATGAAAAATGTTTTCTCGTTGATTTGTAATAATTTATATTAGTCGTTTAACCATGTGACCCTGTTTAGATTTATAAAATAGGAAAATTAGATGATTTCCTTTGAAATTAATTACTCAAATTTACTCATAATCAATCATATTCTCTAAAAGGACTCTCTTAGAAACTCTATTGGATATTTTCCATCATCATTTTTTGATTCAAATTTTTTATTTGTGGATCTCCATGAAGTATGATTTAATTTACACTTGATTTATCATCTGTTTTCTAAGACTCTCTTTAATATCTTTTCAATTTGATTCAATAGAACCGTATTACAATTTTATTAATAAATCCTGAGTTTTTTATGTGTAATTGATGCATTTTATTATGGATATAGTATTTTTACGACCTGGACTCTAGTATTATGTGATTTCATTTTCAATGGCGATGATGTTTTCTCTATTATTGAGATAGGTGTCTCTAAACACTTGTTTTATCTCATGATTTACTTATTTTTATTATAATGAATTTAATTTGGTTTATTAAATTGTCTGATTTGATGTAAAATAGAGGGTTACAATTTAATTTAAACTACGAGTATTGACAAAATGTGGATTTAAATTTTTTTCACAATTAATTTATTCCCCATAATGTGCTCCATAAAATTCCCAAATGATGTATTTAACTATAAAATGTATTTTTAAGAATGTGTGTAGTGATAAATCTCTTTTGAAAATATTATAGAAAACAATGAGTATGTTTTACATGATATTTTTTAGAAAAATAGAATGTGAGGAAAAATTGGGAATCATAGTGATAGACTTGTTCAAACCATAGTGAGTATAGAAACATTTTCGGTAATAGATCTGATATTGAGAGGCTTCCATATGACTGATTATTTTAGGATTCAAATTAATGTAGGTAAATGTTCCTTCAGTTTCTTAGTTATATATTTTAATATTATGGAGGCCATTTTTTCTTCATTCTTGGATTCCTTATGTGTCATGTTTTGATTATCACATGTTATATTTTGTGTAATGAATTATTCCAAGTACTTCCCTCTATGTTTATAATAATTTTGAAGACTTTATTGATATTAATTTGGATACTGATTTATTTTAATGGAAACCCAAAGGTTATTTTGAGAAATTTTTTTAAATTAAACATATTTAAGAAACATGTTTTGTTTAAAATTAAACTAATGTTTTCTTGGTGATAGACATTGTATAGGTTCATGTTTGTATCCTTCTAGACCTTTTCCACTCAAATTTCATGGTATATTGTTTTTATGTAGAATTGTTTATAAATGATATATGAAATGGTAATGGAATCATATATCTCACTAGATTAATTTGGTTGATGTCATATTCAATGTTTTTTACAATTGGAGTTAAGGATTTTCATATTAAGACTTAGTTTGTTCATAGAATGATTTTATTTGTATTTATCCCTTTGAATAGGTTTTCATGTCCCATTTCATTGTAATTTTCTTAAATGTTGTTAATTTATTTCTAATATTCCTATTTATATAAATTTTCCTTATTGTATTATCATTTGTGATGAGAAAATTCCCAGAACATGTATGCCAATACCTAGGTCCTTTTCACAAGCCCATTCTAATTGGTAACGTACTTCTGGACATATGGTAGTCCATTATGTGTGACATGAAAAGTCTATCTATTATTTTTTGTAAAAAAATTTATCACTGTAATTATTGTATTTTATTTTTTTAATCTACTTAATTTGGTCTATCAAGACTATAGTTGAGAGTATAAAAGGGTACATCACCGATTCAATTTCGTATCTAGTACCAAGTCAACATGGTTGATCATAGAATTTTTCACCATGATTGAGTGTGTATTTGGGGTTATTTAAATGATTAAAATATTTTCATTTGTTTATATTTACCTTCCTTCGTTGACTATGGGTTGGTAATGGCTTCAGTTGTCATTATCTAAATTAGTTATTTTCTCAAATTCTATGTTTTTAAGTACTTTAGTCAATGTTATTATAGTTTATCTTTTATTTTATACCTTTTTTTGTTATATACGAAGTCTCATCTCATGGGTTTATTATAAATTCCTTTTAAAATAGAACGTTATCATAATGTATAAGAACATAGGAAAATATACGGCTGGAAAATATTCATGTAGAACGCTTTATAGTTGATGCATTCATTCAAACAATCTAAAACCTTAGAATAGAAGTTCTTAGAGACCATTAAAAAAAATTGCATCATGATATATAATTTACCAAGAAGAGTTTACATATATTTTATAATGAAAAAGGAACCTAATAACCCATGGAGTGGAATGAATTGGTTTAATGAATTTTCCACTTCTCATAAAATCTAGATGAATCAATGGTGTGTTTCTTCACGTATGTACCGGTACGAAAAATGGGGAAGTTATGGGAATATATCATGTTGGATATGTTCCATAGGGATATTACCTTGTAGACTTTCAATAAAATATTAAATTACTAATTTATCCTACAAATTATCATTTGTATAAGACTCAACAAATTATTGATTTTGATTTACAGAATCAGTTCAACATAGATTATATTACTCATTTCATAATTTTAATTAACAAATCACATGGGAATTATTGTATGTTCTACCCAAAAACTCAGGGTTCTAAGATGGTTTCTTGGGATAATATTAAATCCATTCTAATTCCAATGTATTTTCAGTAATTTGATAGGGTGATTCATAAATAATTTACAGCTACGTAAGATGTATCTTGGAAGATAGAAATAGGCAGATCTTTGGTTTTAGTATTGGATAGAAAGGGGATATCATCTTGAGAGAAGATGAAACATGATAAGGGTTATTATTTTATATTATAAGTATATTCAAGGGATTCCTGAGGATAACAACACATAGATTACTATTCGTTTAATATTCCAAGTCATAGTAGTCTATATTGTCTACTAAAAATCAATATTTATCATTTTTTGTATAATTAAAAAAAATTCATAATTTTTTTTATAGATTTTCCCATTGAATTATACTTGCATCCACTCTTACCAAAGTCTATCATATTCATTACAACATAATTTTTTTTTCTTGAACTCATTTTCATTGAAATGGGGAGAACCATGTATTGATGAAAACTCACGGTGGAGGTTGGACTGACTCATTTATTCATAAGATTATCCACTAGAGATATTTGAAGTTTTGGAAACTATTATGATACTTGTGGTGTCTATTTATTCCTTTATCGTAGTGCATTTATTTGGTAATGGTTTATTATATTATATTATAACTTCTATGTTTATTAATGTGTAGGGAATATTAATGAATATTGTTCCTTTCGTGATGAGTCTTTCCCATCACATGGTGAGAATACTGGAATTGTTTTTTAATAGTTCTGATGTCCATTTCATGATTTCCAACATCATGGTCATGTGGTATTTCTTAATTTCGAATCTTGATATAATTGATATCTTTATTTTCAAGGATTGTATGGTTATTTTTGAATCCAAAATAGAAATAAATTTTAATTGAGTTCATTTTATATCCCTTCATGGGGTTACTCATGACATTATGGGTGAGTGGAATACTATATATGGGAGATTTTAAATAGTTTTTCATAAGGTCAGATTTATCTCATGAATTTTTTTTGGGATTTTTATTAACATATTTGACCTATAAATAATCTCTCAACGTCATACCATTCTGAATGAGTAACCTATGATTTTTTTGATGATTTTCTAATATTTATTTCCCAATAGAGAAATAGAGTTTACTATTTCCCTAAATTTTGGGATTATTCTATTCTCCTAGTCATATAACCATATGTTAACAACTTTTTTAATGGAGCATAAGTTTATCTTGAGTATCTTGAGGCTAATGGTTTTATATTTCCATGCATATCACCATCAGATTTTACAGTTCTTTTCATAGAGATCTCAGATGGAAGCATCCAACATAGTGTTGATTTATGAAATAATTCTTATATTATTATAATGAAAAGTACCCATTTCAAAGGATTTATTAAAAAATATATCATATTTTGGTAGAATGATGGTTTTCGAAAATTGACCATCTATCCTGGTATTATCAGGTAAATTTATAATAGAAATATATTCTTAAAAAAATATTCGAGGGTATTAATATTATTTATAAATATTGGGTAATTCAATTTGGTCATACTACTCCCATATTAAATTTTTGGATTTAATTAATAAGATCATTCCTTAGTTCAAGGACATAATTATTCTCATTTGGATGATAATATGGTGTATTAAATTTCAGATAAAGAACCTCGAGATCCTCTTGTTACTTATCTCAAACTCTGAAAGAACACTATATCTCTGAAAATATTTATTAAGTGGAATTTTGGATATAATAAATGAACTTTATCTTTTATTTGGTATCTGATAAATGGAATTTCAATGAATGCTAAAAAGAATCAAGAAGTGGTTTTTTCAGAGAATCGAGAAGTGGTTTTTTCAATAGAATTGAGGTTATATTCTTTTTTTGATTCAGTTGTCAATAGATACATTTTATTTATTTTTTTTGGAATAATGGATATTGTATGAAATATTATACCTATAAATGGTCTAATTTAAAATGGAATGGTAACTTACAAATATAATTTATGAAATAAATGTGGGGTTTAATTTTTCCGTAATTATTATTCTTCTAAAAATATGTTTGGGCATGATGGTTTTGATGATTACCCTTGTGTATGAATAGTTTGAGTTATAATGTAGGTAAAATAAGAGGTAGAATGTAGATAATTATTAAAATAAAAATATGAGACAACTTACACTACCCATGTATTCTATTTTCCAGTTAGGTTCCATGCTCTCAATGATTTTCACTATTATCTCTTCCATGAGCAGTTGAATTTGTATTCAAATCATAAGAGAATAAAGTATAATACTAGTAAAATATACATGAATTTATAAAAATTATTCTCGGTTTAGTAACCTTATTATAATTATATTAACATTTTCCCTAAACATCTAAAATTAAATATTTTTGATAATACATTAAACATAATGTTACTAACAAAATCATTCAAGAAAAAAATGGAATGGTGGTCTTTTGTGACTGTCTAAATATATATGTCCTCTGAAATGAATGAAATTGATTTGATGGTGTTCATAGATTTTGTTATATCTGATACATTATTCGATGATCAATCTCATCTTGGTCAAGAAATAGACAATATTTATTAATGTTTTAGTAAAATCCTTACTGGTTGGGAAAATGATATATTATAGTCTCTGTCCTTATATGGTGTTATTTTTTTTGAGGAAGATAGATCATTCTAATATCTATGTGAGAATTATTTATGAGTAGTGGAAATCAATAAATTTTTTCTATGCACCACATGCCTATAAATATTTATCTTGATTTAAGACATTTCTACTGGTGGTTGGGGAATAAGTTTTCAATGACATATTACATGTCATGATGTCTTAATGCTAGATGTATAATTTTTAGAACCATACAACTAATATTTTTTGCAGCCATTACACACTCTATTATTGACGTTGGATGATATTTCAATGGTATTAAATTCGGGTTTACCATGTATGACAAGTATGAAGGATGTGATTTGGGTGATCCTTTATTGACTTATGAAGTGGTATCAATTCCTTACGTCTTGGGAGATATTGACGGTGGAATATCTTGAGAACCAATATTTTATAGAGATTTTCAATCTCTAGGTAGTTCTTTATTTATGTTTTTTTAGATTACCATGGAATACATCTTGGTTTTTTGAATGGTTTGTTTGAGGTGATGTGTTCCTTATTGAAATTGATCATAGTGTATCACTCTCGAATGAATAAGAATATTGAGAGAGAAATTTATATTGTAGAGGATATTCATATGGTGTGTATGACATATTTAAATCATTCATAGGAAAATAACATTCCCATGCTTGATTTTACCTATACAAACAGTAATCAGTTCTTTGTTAGAATTGATTCCATTGATCCATTCTATGGGTGGCAATGTACACCTCCATTGTTCTTGTTGTAAATGGGAGATTGGTTTTTTGGACATATTATTTGTAAAGACCCGTAAATTTCAATGAAATTATTTTCTTAATTTTCTTTGGAATTTTATAAGTACGAAGTTTCTGACGGCACCTGATTCTGAGGCCCGGTGTGCCCGGAATCATTTTCCGAAGTTTGGCTCGGGTATGTTGAATGAACGGACGAGCGGGTTTTTCTAACTTTTGAACCGGTGCCTTGAATCGAATTCTAAGGCCAGCGATGAAATCGCAGCACCGATATTTGCTTAGAAATGCCTCTTCCGGAGTTGCGTTTGCTCGGGTGTGGTTTTTAATTTTCGGGATTAAAGTTTAAAAATAAAATAATTTTTTCGACAACTTTAGTTTATTTCACTTAAGCCACTTGAAGCCACTTGAATTCCACTTAAACTGAGTTAAAACGGATAGGGTGCTATCCAAAAATATCCTACCCTCTTGGTAGGATATTTGTGAGGTGGGGCACACACGAGCCCCGCCATTTCTTTCCGCTATGTAACGCACCCGCGAAAACCTGTCATTATGAAAGTCAACTGACGCGTTTCATAAATCCTTAACGCACCATTTAATTGGGAGGTTTATTTCATGAATTAAATGGGGGGTTTCTTTCGTTGAATTAATTCAACGAATTGATGGGTCGTTACATACCTTTTTCGTTTGTTGGCGTAATAATAAAATAAGACCAACAAGTCTTTTTGGAGGATTACTCGTTGAGAGATTTTGTCAGAGGTTCTTGAGCCTTCCTCCTCCTTCACGAAGAACACGAAGAACGCAAAGAACGCCGACCTCCGATGAAGAACGCTGAACCCGCGGAAGTCGACGACGCGACGCCGTGTTCTGCGACGCCGACGTTCCCTTCTTGAAACGTTCTTCTACGACGTCTCTTCCTCCACAACGAAATATTTGATCGGCTGTTTGAGGTAAGAGACTTCGGGATTCTCTAAAATCTCCCTTGTGTTTTTCTTTAACAAAACACTGATTTAATTTTATATAATTAAATTAAATATGTTGTTTCATGGTCCGTTGAGTTTGCCGACACAATGCTGGATTCCGCGACGACGTGATGCCCTTCTGCGATGACGCGACGCCCTTCCGCGACGAGGCGACGATCCCCTCCTTCCGCGACGAACAAATCCGCGAAGAACGTGCGTGCGACGACAAATACGAGGTAGGGGTTGTTGTGAATTTTTTCCTTTTTCCCGTGATCGTGTCTTTTAAAAGTGAAGAACCGGACAATAAGAACAATTTTAATCCATTAAAAGTTGTTGATTCATGTGTTGAATATATTTCTCCCATTGTTTATCTCTAACGTGAAGGATGCGGGCCAAACGAACACAGCCCGACAACCCTCCGTCGTTCTTCGTTGTTGTGCGGATTGATGGGCAACGACGGAACAAGCCGCAACGGATGTTTGATGATTCCGCAGTGAAGAGCGGGTCCCGGGAGGAGCAACGGCACATATGGGAAGGAAAACGGACCACCGGAGCGACTCCGGTGGCCCGCGGAAGCCGCCGGTGGCGCCCCGGCCCGCCGCCGGCTGTCCCGAGCAACACCCCGTGGGTGCCGCGGGGGTGTCCCGCGGGGGCGGCGGCTGCCCCCCCCCCCCCCCTCGCGTCGCTCGACTGTCCAGGGCGACACCCCGCAGGTGCCGCGGGGGTGTCACGCGGGGGCGGCGGCTCCCCCCCGCGTCGCTCGGGTTGTCCAGGGCGACACCCCGCGGGTGCCGCGGGGGTGTCCTGCGGGGGCGGCGGCTCCCCCCCCTCCCTCGGGTCATCCAGGGCGACACCCCACGGGTGCCGCGGGGGTGTCCCGCGGGGGCGGTGGCTCCCCCCCCCCCCCCCGCGTCGCTCGGATGCACGGCTGAGCCGGGCCGGGCCGGACCGGGTCCGGCCGGGTCGACCCGGTTTGGCCAACCGAGGGGGGGGGGGTCAGGCCGGGTCGGCCCGGGCCCGTACCCCCCGTTTTCGGACCGTTTCGGTCAAATGCCTGTAACTTGAGTTACTGGACACCAAACGACTCTCCGTCAGCGGCAACGCGATCCTTGGATCGAGACGGTTGTTTCGGTATATCGCACTCAAGGTTTCGAAATACTTTGAGTTCGGCCGGGTTGGTTCGTACACGAAACCAACCGGGCCCTCGGAGCGAAAATGCTCATATCTTGAGCTACGGAGGTCCGATTGACGTGCCGTCAGCATTGTTGAATTCCTCTTTGTGAGACGAATCTTTTGGAACACTCCACCTGTGGTTTGGACGTAGGTGGAGTATGGTCGGGTTGGTTTTTCCTTAAAAACCAACCGGGCCCCTGGGACGAAAAGGCTAATAACTCTCAGACCGGGCGTCCGATTAACGCGCCATCTGCGACGTTGAGTTCTTATAGACGATACGGAACTTTTGGATACATCAACTTCGGACTTTGTGTAATTTGATGTATCAGCCTCTCGGCTCGTGGAGCGGACCCTCCCGAACGAGCTTGCTGTGTGCGGGAACCCTAGTGCTGGCTACGACTACTACTTCGACAGCGACGACGGTGCAGAGATACTCAGTGGACAACGGCGACGACCGTGCAGAGATCCTCAGTGGACTGCGACGACGACTGTGCAGAGATCCTCAGTGGACTGCGACGACTACTGCACTCAGTGATCCTACGTGGATCAGTGCTACAGGTCATGTGTGGGCCCGATCCTGTGTGGGTCTGATCCTGTGTGGGTCAGCGCTCAGCGGTTCTGTGTGAGCTAGCACCTACAGGTCATGTGTGGACCCGATCCTGTGTGGGTCATTGCGAGGGTCAGTTACCTATCGATCCTTTGTGGGTCCGACGACTTAGATGGATCATTGATCATCTTTATCTTCATCCGGAGAAATATACCTGTTTGAGCTGAATCTTTTGTTACTCTCCTTTGTGGATTGTGTTGAGCTATCCTGTGTGGATTTAGTGTTTACTCTCCTTTGTGGATTGTGTTGAGCTATCCTATGTGGATTACTGTTTACTCTCCTTTGTGAATTGTCTTGTGTTATCCTGTGTGGGTATACATTTTCTTTCCTGTGTGGACTGGGTTGTGCTTGGGCTCGGACATTGGAGTCGAACGGGAATTGACGACTTAGGTATATGTATGGGCATATACCTATGCCGTGTCAGATGTTACTTCATGATTGTATCTTCCTTTGTGGATTATCCTTTGTGGATTTCGGGAGACCTTTGGGGGTCTCGGGGTCCCTACTGAGTAGCTTATACTCACCCTTGCATGGGCTATGCCCGCACTACGTTGTATTGGTTGTAGACGACGGATATCGCTGATCGTGGTGGAGGCGTGCGGAGCAGGATGGTACCTGGAGGTGGACCACTGGGCGGGACGTACTCGGAGCGGTTAGGTGGACCGAGGAGCAGTGGAGGCTATATGTACCCACCCTTCAGGTGGGACTTCTAGAGGATGGCTCGATGCTGCGGCTTTTCTTTTTAGTTTTTGTTTTTCCCTTTCAGTTGTACTTTATAGTTGGGCTTGTATTTCCGGCCCCTTTTACTTTCAGCACAGCTTGTACAGTTTTTACTTAGTGTTTACTTTTCTTCTTCCTTACTCTGTGGTGCTTGTTTACATTTCAAAGGCAATGCCTTCCCTTTTTGTTGGGATTTACGCCTTGGTGCTACTCGCCAGCCGCTGGCCTATGGAAGGCGGGCTTGGGGTAGTCACGGCCTGGGCCCCGAGGACGGGTCGTGACAAATTGGTATCAGAGAAGATCGGTTCTACCGCAGACTCTGATCTTTCTTATATGTGAAGCAATAGTGTTTAGATTATTGGGTGTGGTTATCTGTCCAGGGATTCCAGTGTTGGTGCGGCGGCCGACGTATCCGTACACCAGGACCCTGACTTCTGATTTCCGACTTAATGCACGAAAACATTGATTGCATGTGTGTTTCAAGTTTTCATTGTGATTACTTTTGTCATCTCACCAGGTATATTGTTCTGACTGTGGCACACTTGTTTCCTTTTCAGGATGGCCCCACGACGGCAGCCAGCTAGGGTTTCGAGAGTAGAGCGCGACGACAGCCTGCCGAGCGACGAGGCCTCGGTACAGGGCCCGTTGACAGCAGAGGCACCAGCGGTACCTTTACCCGCCGAGCCCCCGATGCTTCCAGCGCTGACCGCCGACGATGCACGACGCCTCGGAGCTCTGCACGAGTTACAGCGCCAGCGACCACCCCGGTTTCATGGGGAGACAGACCCCCAGGCAGACGAGGACTGGCTGGAGGCGGTCGATCGAGTTTTCAGGCTAGTAAGGACACCAGCAGACCTCATGGTGATCCTCGCAGCGAGCATACAACACACAACAGCGGGACGATGGTGGAGCCTGATGCTCCAGGTGCACAATGAGGCCTCTCTCATCTGGACGGACTTCGAGAGCCTCTTTCGCTCAGAGTTCATCCCGACCACCCTTCATGCGATGCGCATTGAGGAGCTTCTTCAGCTGCGGCAGGGCAGCTTGACGGTCGCCCAGTACGCGGCGAGGTTCACCGATCTTTCTCGCTACTCGACCGACATGGTACGTGACCCCTTCTTCCAGGCCAGGACCTTCGAGTAGGGATTGAGACACGAGAACATGGCATCGCTGATCTCCCTCAGCATCCCAACCCAGGCAGGAGTGCTAGAGCGAGCCCTTCTGATCGAGAGCTTTCTGGCTGAGTCCACAGCGAGACCTACCGCAGGGCGGCAGGTAGCAGAGTCTTCGGCAGCTGGTAGCCGATGAATGACTCAGGGTTCCAGGAAGACCAGAGTCTCTCGTGGATGACCTCAGGACACTGGCTCAGCAGTGCAGGGCACACAGCGCAGAGCCAGTCTTCTGAGAGTCATGCAGTGCTACTCGTGCG
Organism: Viscum album; assembly: GCA_963277665.1. Lineage (NCBI taxonomy): Eukaryota > Viridiplantae > Streptophyta > Magnoliopsida > Santalales > Viscaceae > Viscum > Viscum album. Next base: position 11,054,473 of record OY728151.1, on the reverse strand, counting down.
GCGGGCTGGGCCACATGGCTCGTGACTGCCCGACCCGCCGTAATGAGGAGAAAAAGTCGCTGGAGGGGCCACCCAGGTAGAGGCAGAGGGTCGACCGTGGTGGTCCACAGGGAGTAGGTGGATGAGGCAGAGGGGTTGGCCGAGCAGCAGGTGGTGGGCGACGCTTTGAGGCTCTACCACCACCACCACCAGGAGGCCCGCCCCGACCACAGGGGGCTGGCGGGCAGAGACAGGCACAGCTCCAGGCAGCGGAGGCCTATGACTACGGCACACCAGAGTTGATTCAAGGTATGATCGGTGTCTATTCAACCCTTGCTGCAGTTCTTATAGACACAGGAGCGAGTCACTCTTTCATAGCCTCTGCACTTGTTCGGTGCTCGGAGATTCCGACAGAGCTGTTGGCTCAATCCTTATGGCTAGAGACTCCTACGGGAGCAGACTCGACGATTACGCACTGGTTCCGGTAGTGTGAGCTTACTCCAGGAGGCGAGAGCTTCGGTTGGGATCTTCTTGTAGTGGCGTCGAGGCCTTACGACGTCATCTTGGGAATGGATTGGTTATCAACAGTCCATGCTCAGATTGACTGTTTTAGGCGCAACGTGCGATGTGTGCGCACCGATGGGAGCAGGTTCACCTTTACCGGTGAGAAGGGAGCCTTTGCAGCACAGGATAGACTCACACAGAGGAGAGGGAAGCCCATCATTCATCATTTTGGCTAGCCTCATCCTTGGATCCGTGGACGTGCAGAGCCCTAGTTTTCCTGCAGTGGTGGATCAGTATGCAGACGTCTTCCCCGACGACGTTCCAGGAATACCTCCTCGCTGAGAGGTAGACTTTTATATTGATATGTACCCCGGGACAGCCCCGATATCCACCCCAACATATCGGATGGCCCCCGCTGAGCTTCGAGAGCTACGAGTACAATTGGAGGACTTGCAGGGCAAGGGGTTCATCCGGCCCAGTGTTTTACCCTGGGCTTCGCCGATATTGTTCGCCAAGAAGGCGGAAGGGAGCTTGCGACTGTGTGTCGACTATCGTCGCCTGAACCAGGTGACAGTGAGGAACAAGTATCTGCTACCGAGGATTGATTACCTCTTCAATTAGCTCAAGGGATCACGGTGGTTCTTGAAGATAGACCTCAGTTCAGGCTATCATCAACTCAGAGTTCGAGATGAGGACGTGCAGAAGACGGCCTTCAGGTGTCGGTATGGCCACTATGAGTTCTTGGTTATGCCATTCGGCGTAACCAATGCTCCAGCAGTGTCCATGAGCCTCTTGAACAGGATCTTCCAGCCATACCTCGATCGATTTGTTGTGGTCTTCATCGACGACATTTTGGTGTACTCGACCACGGAGGAGGAGCACGCCTACCACTTACGGGTTGTACTAGACACACTATGAGAGCACCAACTTTATGGAAATCTCTCGAAGTGCCAATTCTGGTTACGTGAGATCCACTTCTTGGGGCAAATCATTTCTGAGGCGGGAGTTGCAGTGGATCTCGCGAAGATCGAGGCAGTGCTAGCTTTAGAGCCACCCAGGAGCGTGACGGAGGTGCGGAGTTTCTTGGGTCTAGCCGGATACTATCAGAGATTTTTTCTGGTCTTCTCTAGAGTTGCGGCTCCACTCTCAACATTGACGAAGAAGGGGAAACCCTTCGTGTTGTCAGACATATGTCATCAGAGCTTCCGGGAGCTGATATAGAGATTGACCAGTGCACCTATCTTGAGGCTGCCTGAGGAGGGAGTTGGATACATAGTCTACTGCGATGCATCAGGGACCGGACATGGGTGTTCCCTGATGCAATAGTTGGATGTGATTGCCTATGGATCACGCCAGTTGAGGCCGCATGATCATAACTATGCTACCCATGACCTGGAGTTATCAGCAGTGGTCTTCGCTCTGAAGACATGGCGGCACTATCTGATGGGCGAGCGCTTTACAGTCTTTTCTGACCACCAGAGTCTCAGGTACATCTTCTCTCAGAAATACCTGAACCTGAGACAGCGGCGATGGCTCGAGTTCCTCCATGACTATGAATTTGACATAGTCTATACTCCTGGGAAGGGGAACGTGGTAGCCAATGCCCTCAGCAGGAGGACGGGCATCCAGATACTTGAGGAGGCGACAGAGCAGCTATCAGCTTTGCAGATATCCTTCGTGGATAGGGATGGAGCAGCCTTCCTTCAGTCTCTCACAGTCACTCGTCCACTACTACAGCGGGTCAGAGAGGCACAGCGTGAGGATGCTGACTGTGAGACGCGGCGTGCACATATATCCTTGGGACAAGCACCTGATGGATTCTCCTTTGGTGCAGAGCACGACATCCTTTTCAGAGGACGTACCTGGGTACCTGTTTATTTATGAGAGGAGGTGCTGAGAGAGTTTCACACCTCTCATTTGGCGGTACATCCTAGAGTGGCGAAGATGTACCAGGATCTCAGACGACAGCACTGGTGGCCGGGCATGAAGAAGGTTGTGGCAGAGTTCGTTTCATGGTTCCTCACCTGCCAGCAGGTGAAGGCAGAGCATCAGGTACCAGCATGCTTGGTACATCCCTTGGAGGTCCCGGAGTGGAAGTGGGACGGGATATCTATGGACTTCGTGACTGGACTTCCACGCACTTACAGAGGTCACAACTCCATTTGGGTGATTATTGACCGACTCACCAAGTCGGCACACTTCTTAACCATCAGAGAGCAGGGATCAGTGGAGAGCTTGGGGAGTCTCTATGTTCAAGAGATTTTACGGCTTCACGGTGTGTCATCGACTATCGTCTCCGATCGGGACACTCGTTTTACTTCCCGGCTTTGGAAGGGGTTGCAGGAGGCATTCGGGACACAGCTACGTCTGAGCACCGCCTTTCACCCTCAGACGGATGGTCAGATGGAGAGGATCATTCAGACTCTCGAGGAAATGCTCCGCGCATGTGTCCTCGACTTTGGTCACAGGTGGGAGGACCACCTGCCCTTGGTGGAGTTCGCGTACAACAACAGCTACCACTCCACCATCGGGATGGAACCATACGAGGCGTTGTACGGAAGGCCTTGCAGATCTTTTTTGTGCTAGACAGACCCTGGGGAGTCAGCACTTGTGGGACCAGAGATGGTCCGGGCCATGACAGAAAAGGTCAAGGTCATCCAGGAGCGGATGAGGACTGCTCAGAGCTGGCAGAAGCCTTATGCTGACAGGAGGCGGAGGCCATTAGAGTTTGAGGATGGTGATCACGTCTTCTTGCGTGTCTCACCTCGACGTGGTTTGTGGAGATTTGACCGAGGAGGCAAGTTGTCTCCACGCTTCATTGGGCCATTCCAGGTCCTCAGCAGGGTTGGCGAGGTGGCTTATCGCCTGGCTCTACCACCTCAATTGCATCGGGTGCACGACGTCTTCCACGTATCTCAGTTGAGGAGATACGTGCACGACCAGACGCACATCATTGACTATGGGGAGCTAGACGTGTATGATGGGGCGAATTTTGCGGAGGTCCCAGTGGAGATCGAGGATCGACAGGAGAGGGTCCTACATGGGTGATCTATTCCTCTTGTGTGCATCAGATGGCAGCACAGGAACCTCCAGGAGAGCACATGGGAGCGGGAGACTCAGATGTGTGCTCAGTACCCACATTTGTTTCCCTAGTTTTTGATGTATCTTTACGGGGATGTAAAGCCCTGAGGTGGGAGTAATGTAAAGACCCGTAAATTTCAAAGAAATTTTTTTCTTAATTTTCTTTGGAATTTTACAAGAACGCAGTTTCTGACTGCACCTGATTCCGAGGCCCGGTGTGCCCGGAATCATTTTCTGACGTTTGGCTCGGTTACGTTCAGTGAACGGATGAGAGGGTTTTTATAACTTTTGAACCGGTGCCTGCAATTGAATTTTGAGGGCACCGATGAAATCGCAGCGCCTGTATTTTCTTAGAAACGCCTCTTTCGGAGTTGCGTTTGCTCGGGTGTGGTTTTTAATTTTTGGGCTTAATGTTTAAAAATAAAATAATTTGTTTGACAACATTATTTTATTTCACTTAAGCCACTTGAAGCTACTTGAAATCCACTTAAACTGAGTTAAAATAGATATGGTGCTATCTAGAAATATCCTACCCTCTTGGTAGGATATTTGTGAGAGGGGCCCGCACGAGCCCCGTCGTTTCATTCCTCTAAGTAACGCACTCATGAAAACCCGTCATTATGAAAGTCAACTGACGCGTTTCTTAAATCCTTAACGCACTATTTAATTGGGCGGTTTATGTCGTGAATTAAATGGGCGGTTTCTTTCGTTGAATTAATTCAACAAATTGATGAGTCGTTACTTACCTTTTTCGTTTGTTGGTGTAATAATAAAATAAGACCAACATGTCTTTTTGGAGGATTACTCGTTGAGAGATTTTGTCAGAGGTTCTTGAGCCTTCCTCCTCCTTCGCGATGAACGCGAAGAACGCGAAGAACGTCGACCTCCGACGAAGAACGCCGAACCCGCAGAAGTCGACGACGCGATGCCGTGTTCTGTGACGCCGACGTTCCCTTCCTGCAACGTTCTTCTGTGACGTCTCTTCCTCCGCAACGAAATCTTCGATCGGCTGTTTGAGGTAAGAGACTTCGGGATTCTCTTAAATCTCCTTTGTGTTTTTCTTTAACAAAACACGGATTTAATTTTATATAATTAAATTAAATCTGTTGTTTCTTGGTCCATTGAGTTCGTCGACTCAACGCCGGATTCCACAACGAAGCGACGCCCTTCTCCGACGACGCGACGATCCCCTCCTTCCGCGACGAAAAAATCCGCGAAGAACGTGCGTGCGATGACAACTACGAGGTAGGGGTTGTTGTGAATTTTTTCCTTTTTCCCATGATCATTTCTTTTAAAAGTGAAGAACCTGAAAATAAGAACAATTTTAATCCATTAAAATTTGTTGATTCATGTGTTGAATATATTTCTCCCGTTGTTTATCTCTAACGCGGAGGGTGCGGGCCAAACGAACACGGCCCGAAAACCCTCCGTCGTTCTTCGTTGTTGTGCTGATTGACAGGTGATGACGGAACAAGCCGCAACGGAAGTTTGATGATTCCCTAATGAAGAGCGAGTTTTGGGAGGAGCAACGGCGCAGACGGAAAAGAAACCTGACCACCAGAGCGACTCCGGTGGCCCGCGGAAGCTGTCGGCGGCGCAGGTCGCCGGCGGCCGGAGGCGGCGGCGCCCCGGCGCGCCGTCGGCTGTCTAGGGCGACACCCCACAGGTTCCGTGGGGGTGTCACGTGGGGGAGGTGGCTCCCCCCCCTGCGTCGCTCGGCTGTCCTGGGCGACACCCCGCGGGTGCCGCGGGGGTGTCACGCGGGGGCGGCGGCTCCCCCCCGCGTCACTCGGCCGCTCGGCCGAGCCGGGCCGGGTCGGCCCGGGCCCGGACCCCCCGTTTTCAGACCGTTTCAGTCAAATGCCCGTAACATGAGCTACGGGACTCAAAACGACTCGCCGTCAGTGGAAACGCGATCCTTGGATCGAGACGGTCGTTTCGGTATATCATACTCAAGGTGTCGGAATACTTTGAGTTCGGCCGGGATGGTTCATACACGAAACCAACCGGGCCCTCGTAGCGGAAACGCTCATATCTTGAGCTACAGACGTCCGATTGACGTGCTGTCAGCTTTGTTGAATTCCACTACGTGAGACCAATCTTTTGGATCACTCCGCCCGAGGTTTGGATGCAGGTGGAGTATGGTCGGGTTGGTTTTGTCTTAAAAACCAACCGGGCCCCTAGGACGAAAAAACCAATATCTCTCAGATCGGGCGTCCGATTGACGCGCCGTCTGTGACGTTGAGTTCCTGTTGACGATACGGAACTTTTGGATACATCAACTTCGGACATTGTGTCAGTTGATGTATCAGCATCTCGGCTCGTGGAGCGGACCCTCCCAAACGAGCTTGCTGTGTGCGGGAACCCTAGTGCTGGCTGCGACTGCTACTTCGACAGCGACGACCGTGCAGAGATCCTCAGTGGACTACGGCGACGACCGTGCAAAGATCCTCAGTGGACTGCGCGACGACTGTGCAGAGATCCTCAGTGGACTACGACGACTACTGCACTCAGCGATCCTATGTGGATCAGTGCTACAGGTCCTGTGTGGGCCTGATCCTGTGTCGGTCCGATCCTGTGTGGGTCAGCGCTCAACGGTTCTGTGTGAGCCAGCGCCTACAGGTCCTGTGTGGGCCCGATCCTGTGTGGGTCATTGCGGGGGTTAGTTACCTATTGATCCATTGTGGGTCTGACGACTTAGATGGATCAATGATCATCTTTATCGTCATCCGAAAAGTATACATGTGTGAGCTGAATCCTTTGTTACTCTCCTTTGTGGATTGTGTCGAGCTATCATGTGTGGATTTAATGTTTACTCTCCTTTGTGGATTTTGTTGAGCTATCCTATGTGGATTACTGTTTACTCTCCTTTGTGTATTGTGTTGTGTTATCCTGTGTGGGTATACGTTTTCTTTCCTGTGTGGACTGGGTTGTGCTTGGGCTCGGACATTGGACCCGAATGGGAATTGACGACTTAGGTATATTTATGGGCATATACCAAAGCCGTGTCTGATGTGACTTCGTGATTGTATCTTCCTTTTGGATTTCGGGAGACCTTCGGGGGTCTTGGGGTCCCTACTGAGTAGCTTATACTCACCCCTGCACGGGCTATGCCCGCACTACGTTGTGTTGGTTGCAGACGACGGACATCACTGATCGTGGTGGAGGCGTGCGGAGCAGGACGGTACCTGGACGTGGACCACTGGGCGGGACGTACTCGGAGCGGTTAGGTGGACCGAGGAGCAGTGGAGGCTATCTTTACCCACCCTTCAGGTGGGACTTCCAGAGGATGGCTCGACGCTGCGGCTTTTCTTTTCAGTTGTTGTTTTACTCTTTCAGTTGTACTTTACAGTTGGGCTTGTATTTCCAGCCCCTTTTACTTTCAGCACAGCTTGTACAGTTTTTACTTAGTGTTTACTTTTCTGCTTGCTTACTTTGTGGTTCTTGTTTACTTTTCAACGGAAATACCTTCCCTTTTTGTTTGGATTTACGACATCGTGCTAGTCACCAGCCCATGGCCTATGGAAGGAGGGCTTGGGGTAGTCACGGCACGGGCCCTGAGGACGGGTGGTGAAATTATTGCTCATGAAGATACATAATATAGATAGTAGATCCCAAATTGGATAGAAACATATCATAATCTTCAAAATTTCATTGTAGACTGATATCGTCACCCCATGGATTTTTTCATGTGTGATTGGGATTTTCTCAGGGTTTCAACTCACGTGGGACGTCGTCATTCTGGTATGAAAGGTATGGAACCACTGAAATTTGATTTACCTTGAGATATCATTTAATGAACTGGAATTTTTTATTTTCAACTACTCTTGTTTTCTTTATTAAGTTAAATTTAGGACACTTTTCATGTTTCCAAATTGAGTAAGTATTAATGATTCCCTCCCCAAGGTATTTAATAGGATGATATTTATTTTTATAATGACCCCTTAGCTGTTGACAATGGTGTTTATATTATTGAACTCCAATATATTGTTCTAAATAGTATAAGAATTCATTTAGGAAATTTATTATGGTAGTTCGAGTGGTTTATACATGAGATGTGGTAGTGGAAATCATCGATATTTCAAAAAATAAATTCCTTTTTCTGTGTCCAAAATGAGAATGGATTTATGGGGGAATAACGTTTTTTGAAGGGATTGATTGTGACAGGACCTAGTTTATAGTTATGTTTGATTCTATTCTTTGTTAATCTCCATTCAAATATTAAATGGTTTTTTGGATATTATGGTCAAAGATTTAGACTTATCAAAAGTTACAATATGAGATTCTACCTTAAAGCGTATAGAATCTAAATGAAACAGAGTATAAGTAAGGAAGTATAAGAAAATTATATTTTCCTTATATTACAAAATGTAGCGGAAATTAAACAAGTAGTTAAACTACAAGTAACAAGATAATAGTCTTTTAACCCAAAGAGAAGGGTATCCAACAACCTTGGATAAAGGCCCCTTGATTTATACTTTCAAGCAAGTCTGTCTTACCCACACCAGGGTAAGCCCTCGATACAAAGATCGGAGTCTCTGTCTTGCTATCCCCACAAGCCCTCAACTTCAAGGTAGTCGGCACCTCTGTCTTCCTATCCCCGGAAGCCCTCGAATGTAATCACCAACATTCGGAGTCTCACGAAGCTTTGAGAGTTAATAAGAGACTCTCTCTCTAGAAATCACTTCAACAACATGTATGCACAAAATCAGATTGTTCATCTGTCATCCGTTCAGAACTGATCTCTTTCAAATGAGCTCCTATTTATATGTAAGGTCGACTCCTTCTCCAACGGTCATATTTTCCTTAAAGATCGAAGGGACCTACACACGTGTCACTTAGACAACGGTTAATTTATAACAAAATAGACGACATCGTTTTATAACAAAACAAGTGTAACAGAATGTACGACATCATTTTAATTCTAACTCAAAAGTTCGGAATGAAAGCTTCGGAGTGAAAATTCGGAGTGTAATGGAAAAAATAAAGGGTAGGCAGATTATAGAAATGTAAGCCGAATAAAATTTCGTAGTCTATCCAAAATATTTTTCAGAGTCTAAAAAAATTCAGTGTGTATAAAACAGAGATGATCAGATTCTGTTTTATAGGAGAATTCAGAATGAGAATTCGGAATGAGAATTCATCATTATAATTCGTAATGAGAATTCATCATCAGAATTCATAATGAGAATTCATTATTAGAATTCGTAATGAGAATTCATCATTAGGATTCGTAATGAGAATTCATCATCAGAATTCGTAATGAGAATTCATCATTAGAATTCGTAATGAGAATTTGTCATTAGAATTCGTAATGAGAATTCGTCATCGAACTTCAAAAGAATTCATTATCCTGAATCTGGATTAGAACTTAGTCAGAGTTCATATCTAGAATTCGGAATGAAACTTTATTACTGTTCTTGTCCAGAATTCGAATCCTAAAACAGAATACTTCATATCAAAGTTTCATGTAATTCCAAGAAAATAAAAGTGAATCCGAATCTCATACTTAAGAAAAATCTGGATGAAAATATGATAAGAATAATTTTTCTTACAAAAGCGATTTTCCTTATAAAAGCAATTTTTCTTATAAAAGCAATTTTCCTTAAAAGTAAGGTGTTTGTGATTTTCAAAATAAGAAGGAATGGAAAAGTAATAAGGAAAACCTTATTGACTCAACAGTATCATCTTTTTTAGGGTTTATATAAAATCATTGTGTATGGTATATCATAAATATCATTATTTTTTGAATTTATTTATTGATATTATTTTCATCATTAATGGTTCATAGAATTCAAAAAAAACAATGTGGTAATGATTTTATCCAAAAATCAATTTTCTTATCATGATTGTTTATTGTTATGTATCCAACAATGAAACTAGATTATATAACTATAATGAAATTCATATATTCTCTTATTCGGATATTATTTCAACATAATATATTTATTACTTTAATTTTCCACTCTTCATATATTTATGAAACCAAAATAATGTTTTTATGAGAAAGAATCTAAATTAAACTCTTATGTTTAAAACCATTTTTCATCCATATGATTGATTTATAAAATTCTATAGAATTTTTTTGGTAATATACTCTGATCTTTAACAAAAATTAACTGTTTTTTCATTTTTTAAAATAATATTTAATGGTATCTTAAATTTATTTTCTACACTAGGACCATTTATATTTTACAGAAAATATGAAACACATATTTGTTTTATTTTGTATGGAATTAATGAAATTATTCCCCATGATGAAAAAAAATTGTCTTCCATCATAAATTATAAGATTCAATGTTTATCTAAGAAGAAAAGTATTTTGATGATTTTTTTAAATTGTTGGTTTTAAGAGGAGTTTTTTCAAAGATAAAATTTTATTTTAATAAATTAAATTTCAAAATGTGGTCTTTTAAAATAATTTCCCATCTAAAATAATAACTTTCAATAATACTTATGATATACTTGGAATATTCTGCCTAGATAGAATTCATATTAACTCCTTCAATGGTTTATTTTTATCAAAAAAAGATGATTATTAAAATTATTTCACTTACACAGGTTATATAATTATAAAATGATTATGAAAACTTTTTGTTTTTAAATAGGTTATTATATGATGAAACAAATAAATTATTAGGAAACTTGTAACTTTTCAAAATGTTATTCTATAATCAAATTGTTATCAAGGACATTATTTTTCATTTTTCTGATAAGATGACTATTTTATGATCTTATTTCATATATTTGTTTTACATTAATTATGTGATGGGTGGATCTTATATCTCCCTCTAATGCATTGGGTATAGATTTATATCTCATGAGATAATTAGGAATGTAATCATTAGTGAACCAGATTTTTTAAGATAATTTGATAGTAATATCAAGAGTGAATATTTACGTCAACAATGATTTATGGATTAAACAAATTATACAATGATAACTTATAAAATGTTCCATGACTATTATAGAAATGATCTTCTATTTATATTTTTAGGCCAAAAATAAATTTCATATACCAATGCTATATACTCATTGATTTTTTACCTTGATTAAATTATGATTCCTGTCATCATAATTTCATAGAATTATATCATGAATCATGTTTGTGATCTATTACAAGTAAGATCTGTTTTTCATAGGTCATGATAATGTTCTCATACCCTTTTTCTCATTTTATTATTTAAGACAATGGATATCTAACTTGATTACCCTTACCCTGAATTTAATCACTAACCTTAGTTTTTATATTTTCTTCGAGTTGTGAAAAAATGTGTTTAGAATAGTATGTGAATGAGGAATTATAATCTGTAATAATTTATTAGGGGGATTTAGAGCTCTCAAAACCGGTTTTATTTTTTTTAATTCTTCCAATGGACCAATACCATTTCAATAATTAAGGATATATTTGTGTAATTTAATGAATATTAATTAAATAATATTCAACATTTTTGTATGAAAAGTATGGGTTATAAAATTTTATAATATTATTACAACACAATTTCTAGGAAAACCCTACCCATTGTGTCCACAATAAGGATTCTATTTAATATTGTGGTCTTGTGTTTTTTCCTAATCATACCATGGACCTAACTAATCATTATTAATAAATCATTTACATCATGTGTTCATGTTTTTTCATCATTTCCTGACATGTGAGAAGTTTATAAATATGATTATTAACATTAAAAATAGATGAAACATTATTTTTAAATAAGTAATAAATTAATGAATGGCGTATTGTTCAATTATTACCCCCCCACTCTATGAATGAGAAAACCATGTTGAGGATATTATAACAACAATGTAATGTGGGGATATATTCTATGAATGACTATTCATGGAAACATTTGGGATTTTTTTATATATTTTTATATCATAATTTTCTATTAATAAATAGATACTAATGTGAATGTTTTTAATAAATGTTTTCTTATTAAAATTTAAATTTCACTTATCATTTCAGAAGATGTTACTTTAAATTTTCAAGTACAATATGAACCACCATTATTTTGAAAAACAATTAGTTTGTGATATAATAATTACATCTTTCTCTTTTATGGTTAGGAGAGAAAAAATTAAAAGATATTACTAGTTTTATCCATTATTGTAACAGATATATATTATATTATATTTTTAATTTTAAATAGTCAATCTATTCTATTATTTTCTAAAAAAGAAATACCGAACTAAAATAAATATTTTAAATATTTCAATAAAAATATAAATATTAATTATCCATATAAAAAAATATGATAGTAGGGATAAATAATAGTAACTAATTTATGAAATATTTCTATAAATAAAAAAATATACTTTAAATATGAATGAAATTCAATTAGTATTGCTAAAACATCTTAAACAAAAATTTAATAAAAATATATTTTTCTAAAAATAATCAATTTCAAGAAACTAAGTAGGATATAATTATATATTTATAAAATATATTTATAATATTAATAATATATTGCAAAAAATTTAAATACAAATTAATTTTACATAATCATAATTAATAGTTGTCATCTTAAAAATGTATTTTCTTATATTAAATGTTTTATTGTATATTTTTGGATTTTATTTAAATATTGAATTATAAAATATTAGAAATTTTATATGATAAATTAAAATTATTTTTATTGAGATAAATAATATAATCTATGAGATATATTTGGGATTTATCTAAAAATTATTAATTTTATGTAACGTGTAATAAATACAGTTTTCAAAAACAATGAAGATTTTATAAAGTTATTAATAAATAAGTATGAAATTGAAAATAATAAATAATTTATATATGAAGAAATAGTTATTATATACATTATTTTATAATTCATAAAAAATTATTTAATTTTATAACCCCTATTTGATATTTTGTAATATAAATAATATTTTCTAAAAATTTGTTTTTATTACATTACAAAATTTTATTATAGAATTATTTTCTATTAGATTTATAAATTGGTTAAAATAATATGTATTTAAAATTAATTATATGTGGTTAAAAATTTTATAATAATGATCACATTATTTTTCGGAATAATTGATATATTATATAAGTTAAAAACCATTTTCCATGGTAAAAACAAAAATGATAAAAATAAAGAGTATAACAGTAAGAGAATTCAAACATGATTGAAATATATGCATGGATTCATTATTCAGGGATTCATTTTCCATATACATATACCTTCCATTATTTAACAATTTTATAGCCTCTACCATTGAAATTTATATCCAATTATCAAAACATTTTTGTTATTTACAAAAATCTTATCCTTTTCACTTATAAAAGGTACACTCCTCTCCTCACATAACCTCTCAAGAAATACCCATACATTCATCAAAAAATCAAATAAAAAATATTCTAAAAACTCTTATATATATTTAATAGTATTTTTTCTTCTCAAAATATCATCATTGCAGGGCTTGTCCCGTATTTCAACAGAAATAATCTAATAAGTGAGAAAAAAGTTCTTAACCCCACTTTATCTATCCATTTTGATTTTTTTCATTAATTATTCTTAAAATTTACATTAAACGTATTTAAAAAATACCATTAATATAATTATTATACTAATATAATATTATAATTTTTATACAATAATTATCCTCCTTTATCTTTTCTATTAAGAAAAAAATAAATAATAGAAATCCAAAAATGTAATGTAATTATAACTGTAACAGAATTCCAAAAATTGGATGGTTGATAGTATGGTGTGTTTTCATTACGGTGGTTCAGTTCAGGGTAAATTTGATGTTGGTGAATCTATTGGATATAAGAAATTCGGTTCTCTTATAAATACAGAGGCACTCAGATTCGGTAAAGGGGTTCCACTCATATATTTCTAGATCTTACATCTAAGAACATGACTAGAAAATCATAACAAGTAGAGACATGGATTTTTTTACACCACCATTTTTTGGTTGCCAACATGAAAAATATTATGTCACTTTGTGTAGAATACGGCATCCACGATACAACATGTTCCATTTTTCTTCACCTCCATACTAGATTATAAGAATATGAAAATTTTAAAAAAATTGATATTTATATCATTTTTTATTTTAAAATAGTAAACTATATATCACCTTTATCATTTTCAATGGAATGTGAGGATCATCTACTATTTTTATGTGTGGAATATCACCATCATAGATTTCTTGACATTGATTTTTCTTCTCATCACCACCATAAATGGCTAGACAAGATGATGTCACTAAAGGATAAATATTTTGTTTATGATATCATTATGGTTCTTGTATATACAATTTTATTACATTTTAATAATGTGTTCAACCACAAATTATAATTAATTCATTACATTTAAATGAGATAACTATAAAGAAAATGAGAAGTTATCTCTATGTAATGACATTATATAATGTTTCTTCCAAAAATAATTCTCCCCAATTATGATATATCACACTAATGAGAAAAAAATAAGATCAATATTATTTTATTATATTTATACTTCACATTAGAAAATCTATAATAACATATTAATCATGATAGGTCCATAATGGATGTCTATAATAAATTATAAAAATTTATAATAGTATATTAATATTTAAATAACATTATGAAATTAGTTTTTGTTTTTATATTAATATTTTACTCATTAATTAAATAATCACAGTTCGTTTATTAATAATCACATAAACATGCTCATTACCAGCCTTAACCTAAATGATCACGAAAAAAACTAAGGTATAATTTTATGTCTTTATAATATATCTTGGATCATAAATTACTATAACATATATAAAATATTAATGATTAAATTTCTGAAAATAATGGATACAGAAACCTATTTTATGAAAGTAGTTCAAAGTGATAAACATTGCACACACCATTTATTGGAAATATATAAAAATAAAATAATATATTTGTATAATTATTATAAATGAGGAGTATCAATTTTTATATTTATTAATATGGTTTTTATATATATATACGTACTGAATATAATATAATTTTTCATCATGATGGGTGCATGTGCACAATGAATCAGGATCGAGGTACGTGTTTTAATCTCTAATTCATCTCATTGAGACTTGTTTATTTTTAAGAAACTCATTTTTTACAAAATATTTGGGATATAATATCATGACATATATTTAAATAATTTTATATTATGTTCATTTCAAATCCCTTAATTTCAATGAATTTATCATCAATAATTTTTAAATCTATCACGGTTTTCTTAGTATCTTCTGATTGTTGGAGACAAAATAATTTTTTAACACCGTGTATTATTTTTATAGTGTATTCGCTAACCATGGATAGATTTTTATCAAAATATTTGTATTTAATTGTAGTTATATTCCAAATATTTTTACCTTACTCATGTGTATATCTATTTAGTTGTTTCCCGAGTAATAATGATTTTTGGATACTAAATTTGTGTTCAATGACTTATTCTCGTTCACTTGATATTATTTTATTTAAGGTAGATTCATTTAAAATTTGATAATATTATGTTTTATTCTGGCATTGAGTACTTTTTTACCCCAATAATCCCTTTTAAAAAATATATTCTTCCTGGAATATTTTTCTTTTATGATATATTGATAATTCAAATCTCTTTTCAGGGAATTATAATTCTTTATCATAATCATTTCCTTTTATTATTTTTCTATATGATCCTATATTATATTAAATTTTATTTTATAACCTTCATTTAATGAATTTTGTTTTCTAAAAAATTATTTTTTTATGGTTCATCAAATGTAGGTTTTATTAAATGTTATTTACAAATTAACAAAAAATTGGTTTTCCTTACACATTGCCATTATTTTTCTTTCTATCATAATTTCTACAATATAATAACTATTCATTTACAATGATCTATTATTTGAGATTATATTTAAAGAAAAAAATATTCTCTAGATTTCTAAATAATTTGTGAATCATTATCATAGATTTACCTTGTCTAAGGAAAAATGATTTACCCAAATTAGATTTATAATTCATTATTAATAATATATATAAATATATTTTTATGTATATATATTTTATTTTTATGTATCTAACTCAAGGTATCATGAAATTTAATTTTTGATCCTTACTTTTTTAATATTATTTGATGTATTCTTTTTCAACAGTGGGGTTTTCATGTTTGTCAAAAACCTCCTATGTTTCCTTCGATTCACTGAATATATGTTATTTGGTAACCATCCAAATTACATCTATTTGTGGATTATGATAATTTAATTAATGGATTGAATTAAATATATAATCACTATAATATAAATCGTGAACACAATATTTTATATGTTTCGATTAAAGGATAATTATATTGAACCTGACAATATATCCCATAGTTGTTGTTTGCATTCTCCAATAGGGATAAGATATAAAGAATCACATCATGAAGCATAAAATAGTCTATTATTCTTAGTAATCTCGTAATATACATTAATAACATATTTCAACTTACAACAAAAAATTAAACATAGCTTTTTCTTTCAATAGACCAGTATTCCACTTGGGATATCTATATATATCAATCTCAATACACAAACTATAATCCAAGTAAGGAAAAAATATGAAATTAGTGAGCTATAATGATCAATAATGGTATTCATACACTATAATATATCTTAATAAAATAATTAATAATAAAATGGGATGCTAAGTAACTATACCACATTTCATTGAATTAATAACATTCACCAGAATAATAATATAGAAGAAGTAAATGATGATTAAATAATTTGATGTAGATAATATCATGAGGATGAAAATAATAATTTAATATCCTAAAAATAAAATAATCACTTGGATATCAATAACATAATTTGTAATGGTGGAATTCTTAATTTCATACATATTAGACATACATTTAAGGCCTTCTTCCAAGACATCTAAAATATTATCATGACCATGTATTAATAAATCTTTATAAATAGGTAACACATCATACAAAAGGAAATATTGTTTTTCTCATGTATCCTACCAATACATCGAGGGGTTAATTTGGACCACTTATATCCTTTATTAATTCCAACACATTCCATTCATAAGAGAACAGAATGATTATACATATAGACATCCATATTAAAACTAGCTAATGAAAATTTCAATCTTTACACAATAAATAATCATAAAAATAAATCATATAGAGTACTATGAACAATTTTATCAAAATATTTTATCCCTGGAAGGACTGATAAAAAAACTATAGAATGAATAACGACGGTATCAATACAACAAATCCCTCTTGGAGTATAGGTAAAATAATTTTTTTAGATGATTATTATACATTCTAAAAAATATATATTCAAACATTCTTTAGTAAAATACCATTTCACTATAGAAATCATTTTTTAAAAACTATGAATTTATATAATATTTGGAAAAACAATTTTGTTAAAAATAACCTTGAAAATTTATAATGGGTGTTTCAATGAAATGATTTTTTATTATAGTGGAAAAATTTTCACTTGTCATGTACATTAAAACAAAACCCCTGTCACATATTTTTATGAAAATATCAAAGGTACACTATTTAGAAAAATATGAAGAATACATTCAAAAAAATTTATATAAATAAAATCATATATTACATTTTTCTTCAAAAAATAGCTTAGATAATTATAAAATAAATTTTGGAAATAATTTTATAAAACATGTTCATTGATGGTAAATAATATTCAACATAAAAAATTTTGATTTTATTAAAATCCTTTTTTCAATCATTTTAATTATCAAATAGAATAAAATTATATTATTACTTGAAAATTAAATGAATTTCAAGATGATATGAAAACAGATTGGTTTTATTGAATAAATATAAAATAACTCCCCTATAATATAATTAAACCTAAAAAATATCGAATGATTATGGGGTTGGAAAATAAAAAATTACCACTATGGTAATATTTTGATCACAATCCCTACGAATGAAATACGATAAAATAGAAGATTAAATACTGTGAATATAAATAGATTCATGAGATAAAGTATAAAATATGACTTATATAAACCAAAAAATTAGATAATTAGTAAATATGGTAATAAAATAAATGTGAGACGGGAAACCCTTACCAATGATTTGATTTCCATATTACATTTGAGTATAGAATTTTTTAGAAGAACCTCATATATATATATATATATATATTATCAAAGACCCTGGGATTTTATTTAGGATAATAATTATTTATAGAACCTGGCTGAGTGTGTTAAGGATGTTATTTTTTAGGTTTGGTTGAAAAAAATGGCATATTTGGTTTGAAGAAGTGATGGGAGGTGGTTTTGTTTTATGATTATGGGGGAGTGTCATACTAATCAATAATGGAAATCCCCTATCACAACATTTAATAAATAAATTGGTAATTAATGGATTTATTGGATTATATAGATAATCACCACCTCCACTATGAAATAATAATATATGTTTTAAACATGTTGTTCCATTACATCAAGGTCTCTTTATAGTTACCATTTTATTTTTCACTTCTGGGACAATTTTTTTTCATATATAGTTTATTATTTAAGACTATAAATAAATGATCCTAATTAGATATCTATTTCCCACATGTTATAAATATGAAATATAATAAATATTAAAAAAATGCTTTTTTCGTGAAAAAATAATTTTATCACCAACGCATATAATTTAAAAAATCTCGGTTTACCCTTTATCATTGTAATTATTTTATTTACTATTTTGGGTAGAGTATAATTTTTAAATTAGGAATAATGGATCATTAATTAAATATGGTTTATATTTATAAACATATCAAAATATATTTTCATAGGACTATATTTTTGTTTTTTTATAATTTAATAAAACATTATTTATTATGGAATAATATTGATGTGAATTTTTAAACTAATAATTTAAATTATATTTCAAATCATCAACACAAAGGTGGAATTAAAATATATAATTTTAAAACTATTATATAATGTTATATTTATCTATAAAATCAACTAAGGGAATTATTTATTCAATTTATAGTAATTTTAATATTCATAGTACTATTTATTTGATTTTATATTTATTAAAAAATTAACTTGTTTTCAATGCATGCCAATTTAACTTATTATTTGATTAATAATATTAAATATAAATTATCTACATGAAATTAATATCATTATTGTAAAAATTAACACCAATATTTTTTAACATCATTCGTTTTCCCTATGTGAACCTGAACAAAAAATTTCAATGGATGTGGGTGAAATTTCTTACATTTCATTAATTAAATTATTATATTGTTCACTTTCATGTAAAAGTGTCAAACCAGAACATAAATTTTTATCATAATTTAATAATAGTAAAAAAATATACACCCAATATAATTTATACAATTACATGTTTAATATTAACCCATATTTATTTTAACCCCCACCCCCACCTAGTAAACATGTTTAAACCTTAACAACAATAATTAATTTTTACTATTTTTACTATGAATTTTGACAAAATATTATATTTACATTCTAATATAATATTTATAATTATGATTTCAAATATGGAATACATTTTTCTAAATTCCATTCACATAATTGTAATATTTTAATTTTAATTCAAACCTGAAAACATGATGACAAATATAATTTTCAAATGGAAACTTTCTTTAAGTAATAAATGATTAAACATATAAAATAAAAAATACTTTGATTCACAAAACTTATATAAAATATTTTATAATATAATTTAACTAATTTTATTTAAAAAAATTGACAAAATAGAACATTTAAATGCTGAAAATGAAAACATATTTTCCAATAAAAACAATTATTTTTCACTACACATCGAAAAATAAATCTTTTAAAAAAATTATCAAAACATCAATCTCATATGAATTTGGAATTGTCATGACCCCCTCCATACAAGTTTTAACCTATCTAGGAAGGAAATTTGAGATGGAAATAGTGACCACCGAGTCCCACCTCTAATAGGCCCTGTGATGGAGACTAACACCGATAGTATAACAAACACACAATTGGGCACATTGCCCACTTAGAGAACACATGTGAAAGAGGGAGATAATATATACACCAACCAAATCCATCTCAGTCTACAATATAAAATAAATCCCATTTACACATATATAATGTCTTGAAAAACTACTACCATTGGAAGTGAAAACTATAAGTACCAAAAGAAAGAAAAAATGATAGTGACCGTGATGCCCGGACAGCTCCTACAACACCAATCTACTAATGACTAGCCTGATCCCAAACCTACTCCATGTGACCAAAACACAGTTTATATATACATAGGGTGACAATAATATTATAAATAGTATGATACTTTATAGATCCTCTCGTGCAAATGTAATTAAATCATTCTAAAGCACCATGATAAACTAGTGAAACTAACTCATCATCTAAACTTGTATACTATGTTCCTAGCCTAACCATGGATACTCTCACAAAATATTTCCAACATGAGTATATAATATAATGATGAATATCAAGAGTACCCTACTACCACTTCTTCATTGGTTTTCCACTTTTCCCCAATGTCGCACATCCAAAGCCATCTCTCTCAAAAAGGGATTTCCCATAGACACTTGGGTGTAACAACACAACATGCACCTCGTGAAACATGCCACCACGTCTATGTAATCAAAGTAACTTAGTAGTTTTCAGAAAACACAACATCTCCTATAATGTTTCTCATACACCAGTTATGAAACCTCAAGACATTATAGCACATACACAGAGTACGGATCCTCATGCCTTCATAGCCTATACACGTTACACCAATAGTAGTCCATAGGAAACTATATCCATATTATATGTGTTTGAATTACCACAAGACATTATATCCCTATAAACACATATACATTGAAAAAAACCTGATATGACTACAAGCACAAGTAACAACCAAGAGAAGAGGTCAGGGCCATAGAGGGTAGTCATCCATGCATCCTCCAACCTGAATGTTGGGGAAAACATCATCCCTAGGGCTCAAAATCTAAGGCATGTTAGTCACCCAAATTGACAGGGTGGGTAGAGTATAAAAACACAAAATGTATAGGATACAATATTTCTCACAACCACATTATGTTCATAACCTAGTATTAAACTCAATTGCAGCTAATATTTATCGACTACCAGCTACCACTGCTTGAACTAGGTATCCAATAAAAACAAAACCTTTTTAAGAGCAACATTTTGTTACATTATCCCTTATTATCTGTGTTAATTTACATTAATTAATTCATTAATGTTTAATTAACTATTATTAATTCCATATTAAATTTCATTAGCATCCCACCAATGTTTCATTCCCTCTATGAATAATTAATCCAAGTCCACAGCTTCGTAGAAATATTACCTCATCATTTCATCCCTGTAAGTTCAAACCCTATGGGTTAACATCATTTATTCAATAATTTATTAATAGTATTATTACTTTCCCAATTATCTAGAAATTATAGAAAAACATTCTATGCTAATAAAAAATGGGGGATCAACCCTATGAGTAGATGAACTACCCATCATGTCTTTTCCATATATACCAGAGTGTAGACCCATCCTCCCATGAGAATAAAAACATAGAAAGAATGTGGCATACCTCATGCCTCTTTTCCTCTTTTGGAAGAATGGTAATCAATACCACCTACCTTGAGAAGTGGGGAAAGTAAATATGATAAAAAAATCATAAAAAATATAATCATACAAATACAAACCATTTCATCATCTCGGTTGTCCTCCATGACACCCGCATGCATTAACTGAAGCATCTCACCTCCCTAGTCATGAACTGCTACCACAACAAATGTTCCTCTATGTCCCTATGTTTCACAACAACAACCTAGTCCCACATCTCAACATAAGAAACAAGAAACAAACATCCAAAAAACTGTCCACCTATACCTTAAATAAGGAATCAATTTTTCATACGCAATGAGCTCTCACCACTCTAAGAAATAGGCTCATGGACTTTCCATGAATGTGGGTAACTCAGGACCCTATAGGGAATTATCCTTTTATGAAATAGTATGTTCATTAATCCATTTCAAATTAACCGATTTATCATTTGTAGGTTCTAACAACATGAATCCTAAACAGTAAGCTGTCACAAATAATTAAACATGCTTACTACATCAATTTGATTAAAAAAATTACAAAAACAACTACAACCATATTCATTTAAATTCCTACTTATCTTTGAAAAATATTTATAATTAATCATTTTTTACTTTCATTTCCAATTTCTGTCAAAAATGACTTCTTAAAAAAAGAAATAATTGATGTAATACTATCTATATAAAAAAGAGCCAATAACATATGATCGATATAAATGTATTTATTTGGTTTAAATATTAATTACATAAATTACATTATGATCTCATGGGATGAATAATGATAGCTCTATGATTTTACATAAAACAATTTAGAAGCAACAAATCCCCTAACTTAAATGGTTCGTGACGTTATTTACTTGAGAATGATCTATACACCAGATTACAATTACCACCCCCAAGACAACTGCATCCACTAGAGGAATCCTTGGAACGACTGCACTAACCGAAACAAAAGAAAACAATATTAGAACCATGGAGATCACATTCCATAACAAGGAATAGAGAAACATGAGAATAAGGATAGATTAAAACAAAATAATTTTGGTAGATCATACCTTCTATTGACGGTGGACCGACACATGGTGCTTACACCAAAACAGGGGGTGTGCATGTACAAAGAATAAATTTCAAGGGAAATGAACCAAGGATTATGGTTTGAGAATCTCACACCAAGGAACAAGAAGATATAACAAGGGGGAAGATAGATCATCCATTTATAATTTTTAATGGAGAATTGGTTTAAGATACGATAGATTTTCCAAAAGAATATGATCATATTAAACATTAGGGGTTGACCAAGTAAATTCATACATAGCCATAAGAAAAATAATATAGAAGTTGTGGGCTTTGAATTTTAATTAAATCACATAATACAATTACTTGAATGTGTTTTTCATTAATGAAAATGTTAGAGGATAAAAATTTTATGGAGAGGGAATCATTGTTCAAAATTGTACCACTGAAAGATGAATCACTGATAGATGAATCACTACCAGATGAGTCACTTAAAGATGAGTTTCCAATAGGGTACTCACTGACATAAGACTCGCTGACCGAAGACTCACTGATAGAAGAATCTCTTATAGACGACTCACTGACAGAAATCTCATAGAAAGAAAACATACCTATAGAGGACTCATCGACATAAGAATAATTGATAGATGACTCGCCAACAGATGAATATCTGACAGCTATCTCACTGATAGATGACTCAATGGTAGATTACCCCCCCCCATAGATGACTAACCGATACATGACTCACAGACAGATGACTCGCTGACAGATGACCCCCTGAAATATGACTCGTTGAAGGATGACTCACACACATATTACTCACCGATACATGACTCACCAACAGATGATCCACTGATAGATGAATCAACAACAGCATTATTCAAAAAATTGGAAACAATGTTCAAATAACTTTAAATTGGGAAAATTGTTAGGGATAAGTCATCTATACCTCCCAGATTACCTCAGACACTAGATTTTATTAATCAAATTGACTAGAGAGGTACGGTACATTTCACTAGATACCGGTAAAAACATTCTCGTCCTCAAGAATTCAAAACCAACCAAAAAGTAAATAAAAAGGATTTGAACAATCACCCATAGAGATACCTCTAAAAAGAGAGAAGCCACAAAAAATAAATAAATGAAAGACATCTCAAAAAAACGAATGGTATTCAACCACAAAGTGAACATCTATACGTGAAAATAGTTTAACATAAAACAACTTTTGGTACTGAGAATGTATTTATGACACATGTTCCCATCCACTCTCCTTCTTACCACAATATCGTCATATCACACGAACCAAGTGGATATCATGCCCAAAAAAATTTTTCTCCTTGCATTTTGAACCTCTACTGGCTGCTCCTCAAAGGTCACATGTAACACCCCAAACATTTTATGGTATGTTTCTCTTAAAAGCATTCTATTAATAGCCTATATTTCATAAAACACTATTTTTCAGTGAAACAACAATTGTATAATCATGATGTAACTGTAGCTTAGATATTAAACTTAAATTTTCCACTTCTGTATTTCAAATTTTGAAATACTGACATACAAGGTTGTGTTTAGGATGATATTTAGAGGTTGATAGAATTAACATAGTATTCGGTGAATAGTAACATAACCTTATGAATAGTAATCTACCGATATGAATAGTAACTTACCCTTATTAATATTAATATGACTCATATGAATTGTATTCATACCCATGAATGTATATATGAATATAGGAACCATAAAAATGTAGATAAATATTTTAAGTGTTTATATTTTTCGATTAAATAATAATTTTAATGAAATATTTAATTACTCATGTATAGAAAATTATTTTTGGAATGTAGAATTTATTTTTGGATTCTACACATTGAAAAATTCTTAGTGTGATTTTTTGGTATTTTTCTGTAATACATGAATTTTTTATGAATAGTGGGAAACCATATTTTAAAAAACAAGCTAAATGCACTAATTATAGAGTCATGTATGATGTTATACTGCTGTAAGCCAAATTTTTTGAGATTCACCAGATAAAATTAGTATTCTCGGATATGGAAGACTAACTTTTCCTTATCTAGTGGAGAAATAATAATTTAATGAATATAATATAGATAAATCCCCTCTAACATCCACTATATAAATCACCCCTCACCCCCTCTTCCTCCCACACAACTCCAGCATCATTCCTTTCCTAAATTGTTCCAAATACTCTCCCTAATCATTGTACCCATTTCCAATACATTCTTGTCTCCCCAAAAGGCTAAAAACATTGATCTTATGGTGTATCTCAGGGAGGAGTACTAAATAGGTGAACTGATCTTCAATTTTCATTAAAATTATTTTACATGTTGTATTATTTTATTTCTTTCTTCTAACCTCACCTCACCCAAATACCATGATAATACAATTTAAAAAGATTTACTGGATTTTCATTATTATAAAGGAATATTTCATCATAATATCCCCTTTTCCCTTCCATTTATATTATAAATGCAAACATAATCCGAGATGTGTTAATTTATCAAAGTCAAGGAAGATGGGTTTTTAAATTTGCATTGTGTTCCCAAAAAATGGCCATAAAACATTTTAAATGACTAAACCATATCATAATATTGGTATTTTATCTTGTATAATGTTTTTTAATCCTTTCACACTAATAATATAGAATAATAATACAAAACATGTTCATTGTGAACTTAACCGCCATGCCAAATCCAAGCATTTATCATCAACTCATCCAATGAGTCATCCTATTGGTATATAACCAAAATCATTATAATATCATTTATATATATTTAATGTCACAAATATTAAATATTATCAATTCTGGATGATTAACTACATTTCAAATGAAACATCATTCCTGAATACAAGTAAAGAGATCATGAAACCCAAGTAAGAAAATGCTTCCAAAACAATAAAATTGAATCTCTTAAACCCATCAAATATGCCATTAATAAACTTAATAAGGTTTTAAAATATTAATTAAATTTTTATTAGGTTATTTAATTATTATTTAATGAATCTATATTTGATTATTCATATCATTAAGAATAATTAAGAACACCTTCGAGTATAAGGTATGGGATCCTATCTCTCACTTTCATTCAAAAATTTACCCTATGTTGTGCACTTTAAATTTTTATTCCTACTAATGTAGTATGTTTCATAACCTCCACCATAATTCCTTTATGATATATAAATAATGGGATACACCTTTACCTCTCATTAATTCCTCACAAGAACTCCAGTTACTAAGGAAAAATGTTTGTTAGGGGTTTTCTCATCTCACCTTTATTTCAGTGATATTTCGATTATTCACCACTTATTTCTTGAATGTGTTGAATGAGTACATCCATTTTTAATATAATATTATTATTATATATATATTCTTGTTATTAAATTTTTTATTTGATGTTTATTATGTTTTGGTCATATGATTCGACTGGTTACATTATGGTAAGGGACTTTATCTCAATTTTTATTTCGTTGTGACTTGTCTTGTATTGTGAACCTAATAATTCTTATGTGGTGAACCTACAATCCATTTTATAACACATTTAATTTTAAATTATAATTTTGTTAAATATCCTTATCCTCATATTAGGGATATGATTATTTTCTAAGCCATACAACATTTTACATTTGGTATTTATTTGGAATTTTGTTTTAACTATAGAAGAATTGATGAATTTATATCCTCTATTCTATATGGATAATGTAAATACATATTGGTAATTTATTGAATATATGTATATAAAATTACTAGTCAATATAGTGATAGGAGGGGCCTACTATATCCCCTCTATGAATCAACAGGTCTCATGAGACAATCTAGTTGGCGACAAACCCTTCGAGTTTGTTTCCCAAAATCAAATGAGTTTGTACCCAAAGAACTACACCATTTTAAAGGTATGATGATATCATGTTATAGATACATGACTTCTTATTAATAATAATTCACATTATTCATTATCATTTATTACTATCCGTGAGGTTGTCTCTATGATAAAATATATTGATGCAGTTTCATTCTCAGTTTATTAATGGAATGTGTTTTTCATTTATTCAACTTGAAATATTGATTATGTCAAATTGATTAGGATTCCATTATTATTGATTCCGGATTCCACCATTTGAAACATTTTTTTAGAATTTGAGTTCACCCCTTTCTTTTTTTTACCCTCAACATTTTATGAAGAGGAGACTATTTTTAGAGTTCTGTTGATGCAGATCTTATTTTTTTCCATGAATTTTATTTTGTAACATTTTCCAACGTAATTTGAGTTACATATATGAATCTAATTTCATCAAGACAACTATAAAAAATTTCCTTTGGGATTTCACTATTTCAATCCATGGTAATGTACTTATTAATGAACTGGATTCAGTATAGAGGGTTTAGGGTGTTACAATTTGTATCAGATGAAGTTTAACAGGAACCTTGGAAACTTGATTCGATAATATATATTAGGGAACAAAAACATGAGTTAGTATTTGGTAAGGAATATATTTTTTTATATTTATAGAAAATAAATCCATATTTTGATACTATCAGAAAGAGGTGGCTCTGGGAAAGATGTAACTTGGAGGGAAAAATCTGACAAAGAGTTTCAAGCATGGCTATGGGTATACAAGGTCACGACAACGGGCCTCACTGCACTCTTAGTTTCGACACTCCTGGGGGATATGCTTAGGATAATTAATATTTTCATTACAAACCATTATGAAGTATTGAATTTTAAATTATTCCATAAAGAAACTATTTTTATGATTATGGGATTAGCCATCTGTAGGATCTCAATTTATGCTATGTATTTTTTTAAGTTATGATTTTACATTATGATTCACACCCAAATCTAGTGTGAGCCATTTTTTAGAAATGGAGCCTAATAGAAGAAGGGGAACCAATACTTGTGGGAAATTTATGTATTTTCCCACTGAGAAAATCTACATAGTCAATGTCAGAGAAGATCATATTATGACCATATTGGGACAACATACTCAGGTCCTGATGAATAACCATGCTACACGGGTTTCTGATCATTCCCTGCTGCATAAGCCCCCTTATTTTAGTGGCACTACTAATCTAGTGGTAGTTGAGAAGAAGATAACGTCCCTTGAAAATATATTCAAGTAATTAAGATGAAATGAAAATGAAAAGGTAGTGTTGGCAGTATATTGTCTCAAGGTAGTCTCTGATCAATGGTGGTCCTTGATCCAGAAAGCCACTAAGGAAGAAGAAATAGTAGATTTGGAATAGAGGAGTTTTAAGGAAATATTTCAGAAAAATATTTCCAATGTGATCATCCAACAAAAATTAAGATTAAATTTCTAATATTAAGGAAAATGGAAGAAGATAGTGTTGCAGAGTATGATGCTACCTTCACAAGGATATCCAGGTATGCCATTGATTAGGTACATGACTCGACAGACAAGATTAATAATTTATTTTATGGTATTAATCCTTGTCTTCTAAGGGAACTAGCTTCTCAAACATTTTCATTATATGATGAAATTATACCAACTTCCATCCAAACATAGAATGAATTTTCTAAATCTAATTTGTTCAGGGGAAACCAAGATAAGAAGTGGTACTCAGATAACCATGGAAATGCTGAAGAGCCAATAAATAACAAGGGAACAAAGCAATTGCCATTATTCAAGAATAGTGGAATGAATCATCTTGAGAAATTCTTGTAAGGCATGGGATTCTACTATAGGTGTGGAGAAAAGGGTCATCATTATGATGGATTCAAGGGGGAGAAACAATTTAATGATGTTCAAATCTTTAATTTTAGAGAGTTGGGACACTATTCAAATGAACATTCTAAGCTCCAATGAATCATACCTCAGAAAAGGCCAAGAGAAAAACGAAGAGAATATGTGATTATGACCGTAGAGGTTGAAGTTACTAATGTTGTAGTGGAAGGTACATTAATTTCTTCCTAAAACATAGACAACACATTATTTGATTTTTGATCATCGCATTCATTTATATCTTCCGAGTTTTCCAAAGAAATTTGAAAAGTTCAATTTGATTTACATAGTACGAATCAATCAAAACATTTAAGGGAAGAATTATTGCAATAAAGGAATGTTATCAAGTCCCCCTCGTTTCAAATAAAAGTGATTTAGTTTGTAACCTCATAATCATACCAATAAATGAATTTGATATTATTCTCGGTATGAGTTGTATATAAATGTATGTTTCTGATATCTATTATAAGAAGAAGAAGTAACAATTTTTGAAAATGCTGTAGAATCCCTTATCTTTAGTGAAGAAACCTCTCCACCATATTATTATCTAGATCCATCCAAAGTAGCTCTAAAAAATGAAATATTTTCAAAGGAATATAAACCAATATTTATGGACGAGGAATAAAATCATCAAATTGAAGTTGTGCATATAGTGCAAGAATACATTGATGTATATCGATAGGATTTACTTGTACATCCTCCAGAGTGAGAAGATGTGTTTTCTACTAATTTAATTTCTAGTGCAAGACCTATATTATATACTCCATATAGAATGGCCACTATGGAATTAGTGGAGATAAAGAAACAACGATAGGAATTGTGTGAAAACAGATTTATTCGACCTCGTGTTTCTCCATGGGGAGCCCCTATCCTCTTTTTTAAGA
The DNA here is from genome assembly GCA_963277665.1 of Viscum album. NCBI lineage: Eukaryota > Viridiplantae > Streptophyta > Magnoliopsida > Santalales > Viscaceae > Viscum > Viscum album. The sequence continues at coordinate 11,025,698 of OY728151.1, read as the reverse complement.
GGAAAGATAGATCCATGAGTTTATGCATTGATTACATGGAAATCAATGCTATTACAATAAATAATAGTATCCTCTACCCCAGATTGATGATTTATTTGGTCATCTTCATGGAGCTTAATACTATTCAAAGATTGACTTTCAAACTATATATCATCCGCTGCGTGTGATGAAGGAAGATATTCCTAAGACATCATTTCGAACCAGGTAGGGGCATTATGAGTTTACAGTGATGCCTTTTGGACTATCTAATGCACCATATGTTTCATGGATTTAATGAATAGTGTTTTCAAGGAATATCTTCATAACATTGTCTTGGTATTCATTGATGACATCCTGGTATACTCAAAAACCTATGAATACCATGAGAATCACTTGCAAATTATTCTGAAAACTCTTTGAAGAAATGAATTATATGGGAGGCATTAAAAGTGTGAATTATAGCTTCAATTAGTTTTTTGGTCATATTGTCTCTAAGGATGGAAAATTAGTTGATCCTATGAAGACTAAGGGAATATTAGAATGGACAATCCTCACCAACATAACCGAGGTACACATTTTATTGACATAGAAGGTTACTATTGGCATTTCGTTAAAAATTTCCCCCGAATGGCTAACCTGCTAACCAAGATAACCCGTATAGTGGGTAGGTTTGTATGGATGAAATAATTTATAGAATGATTTGAATAATTGAAAATAAAATTGTTCAATGATCCAATTTTGAATCTTCTATATGGAAATGAGGGATTTTTGATATACAGCGATGCATCAAATAATTGACTAGTATACTTCGCTAATAAAAACGATAAAGTTATTGCTTATGAATCAATGTAGTTGAAATCTCATGAGTAATATTCTCGAACTGATGATCTTGAGTTAGCGGCCAAATTTTTTATCTAAAAATATGGCGGCATTATCTCTATGGAAAAAGAAGTGAGATTTATACAGACCACAAAGGATTGAAATACATTTTCACACAAAAAGAACTCAACATGAGGAAAAGGAGATGTCATGAGTTACTAAAAGATTAAGCTTTTTCAATACACTACCACCAATGAAATGAATGAAAGGTGGAAAATTCATTAAGCAGGATAGATCACAGACTCTTATCCCAAATGGTGATTGAAAGAGGTCCTATATTTTTGGGATATACTGAAGATGGATTTGGGAATTGTTAAAGAATGGGAAACATCTTTCCTCTTTCAAATGATTTCTAAACCATCTATATTAGAGAATATAGAATGATTTCAATCTGATGATGAGAATCTCCAAAGGAAAATTACTACAGTCAAGGATCGGAGATTGGAACACTTCGTCTATAAAGAAGGGGTTCTGAAATTTGGGAAGAGGTTATGTGTTCCATCAGTACCTCAGATAAAAAATAATTATTAGATGATGCTAATAGCTAAAAGTTATCTATACACCAGAGTAGCACAATGATGTATAGGGATATGGTTGGGTAATATGAAGCATGAAATTTCTGACTACATGTTATAGTGTCTAGTTTCTCAACAGGTGAAGGCAGTGAGAAAACATTCCAAAGAAGTGTTGCAACCTCTACCTATTCCGATGTGGAAGTGGGATAAAATTACAATGGATTTTTTCACTGGACTACCAATAACACCTAGAATTAATGATGTAATATAGGTAATTGTTGATTGTCTCAAAAAATTAGCACATTTCCTTCATATAAGAGAGTATATACCACTTGAGAGCAAGTCAACACTTTATATTAATGATGTTGTAAGACTTCATGGTGCACCACTATTGATTGTGTCTGATTGAGATCCTAGATTTACATAAAAATTCTTGTAAATTCTCCAGAAGACCTTGAATTATGAGCTTCGTATGAGTACTTCTTATCACCCCCAAAATGATGGACAGTCTGAAAGGACTATTCAAACTCTAGAAGACATGCTGAGATCATGCTCTATTTAGATTCATGGTATGTAGGATCAATACTTTCCATTGGTGGAATTTTCATACAAAATATTTTCCATTCTAGTATTAAAATGGATGCATATGAAGAATTATGTGGAAATATATGTTTAACACCATCCTGTTGGGAAGATGTTGGTGAGAGGAAACATATAGGACCAGAACATATTGAAGATACCACAACAAATGTAAAGACAATCCAAGACCATATCAAAGCTGTCCAAAGTAGGTAGAAGAGATATGCTGACAACCGAAGAAATGATTTTGAATTCCAGGTCGAAGATCATGCCTTTCTAATAGCATCTCCATGGAAGGGTGTCTTAAGGTTCGGTAAAAAATGGAAACTGAGCCCTAGATACATCAAACCATTTGATATTATAGAAAGAATCAGAGCTATATTGTCACGACCCGTCCTCAGGGCCCATGCCGTGATGTCCCCAAACCCGCCTTCCATAGCCCAGGAGCTGGTGACTAGCACCAAAGGATTAAATCCCAATAAACAGGGAAGGCATTGCCTTAATAAAAGTAAAAAAACACCAATCATAGTACAAGCGGAAGCAAACACTATGTAAAACTGAAAACAAAAGTAGTGCTGAAAGTAAAGGGGGCTAGAAATAGAAGCCCAGCTGTAAAGTACAAGGTAAAAGACAAAACATCCGGAAGGTGACATGTAGCTCCTGGATCATCCACCACAGATCCTACCTGAAGGGTAGGTGCAGATAGCGCAGCTCATAGATTGTCTGCCTTGTATCCTATATGAAGGGAAGGTATAGATAGCCTCCTCAGTGTCCTCGTCCGTCATCCTCCTCTGGGTACCGTCTCATCGTGAGGTCCACCTCCGGGTACTGAATTGTTGTCTGGTCCACCACCAGGTGTCGTCTAGTCCTCGTACACTTATCTCTGTCAGCACTGTCCTTCATCTGTATCCAACACAACAAGGTGCGAGCATAGCCCATGCAGGGGGTGAGTATAACGATACTCAGTAGGGACCCCGAGACCCTCAAGGTCTCACAAAATCTAAGAGGATAACCACAAAGATGTTCTCAACAAATAACCTATACTAGGTATATTCCCATACATATATCTAAGTTATCAATTATCCCATCTCAATCATGAGGAAACACAAAGATTATAGACTCAGCTCAAACCAAGATTTTCATTACCGAAACTGTAACTCCTAAAGAGCCCCATCTCTGGAGTGTACAGTGATCATGTAACGTCTTTGAGGTACTTCTCACTAACCTAATACTGCTGAGGTACTCCTCTTGTCGAGTACCGTGGGTCAGTCACCCAAACACAATAGTGCTTCTCGCTAGGGTATGCCACCCAAACACAATAGTGCATCCCCCAAAATAGCCGGTAGAGGTGCTATCTGGACGAGTATCCTGGGTCTGCACCCAAATTGAGCAGTGCTCCGTCCTCCATGGGTCTGCACCCAAAACAATTAGTGTTACTTCCATTGGGCTAGTCGACTCACTCCAAGTCGAGTCGGTCAAACAGTCGCCAGGTCTCAGCCGGCTACACGGTCTCCGTACTCCATACGATCGTCTCCGGGAGGTTCCGCTCCATGAGCTACAGGTCGAAACTCCAACTATATCAAATTCACATTAAGAATTATCTCAAAGGACCGCCTCGTCATAGGGGTCTCAACGCAATAGACGGCGCGTCAATCGTACGCCCGGTCTATGAGTTATAACTCTCTTCGTCCTAGGGGCCCGGTTAGTTTCGTGTGCGAACCAACCCGGATGTATATCAATTTTACCCCAAACTCTCATAGGGTATTCTCATAGGGACTTTTTCTCAACGTGATCACCAACACCGCTGACGGTTCGTCAAACGGACGTCCGGTCTGAAAGTTATCAGCTTTTCTGTTCCAGGGGCCTGATTGGATTTTGGGTACAATCCAAACCAGACACTATCCAACTGTAACCAAAACCCAGGAGAAGTATTCCAAAAGTTCTGTCTCATCAAGAGGAATCCAACAAAGTTTACTTCACGTCAATCGGACGTCTGGAGCTCATGACATAATTGTTTCCGCTCCGAGAGCCCGGTTGGTTTCGTATCCGAACCAATCCGGCCGTACTCAAAGTTCTCCGAAACCTTGAGTGTAATATACCGAAACGACCGTCTTGATCTAAAGATCGCATCGCAGATGACGGTGTGTCGATCGGATGTCCGTATCCGAAGATATGGGAAAAAGACCGTAAGAGGTCCGAAAATGGGGGTTTCGGGCCTGGACTAACCCGGCCCGAGCCCCCATGGGTCGGCCCGAACCGGGTCTACCCGCACCGGGTCCGGGTCCAACCCGCTTAGACGTGGCCCGGCCCGGCCCGGCCCGGTGCGCTTCCGCACTGGCGATCCGCCGGCCATCTCGGTGTAACCGAGCTGGGCGGTCACGGGGGGGGGGGGTAACTTCCCCCCTGTTAAATTAAATGCGGCCCCACATGGGGGGCCGATGCTATTGGGCCAACTGGGGGTTACGAACCCCCGGATCCTCCCCTGACCGGCCGGCCCGCTCCAGCCGGCCCGCTCCGGCCGGCCGGCTTCTGCTGCCACGGGACCGGCTGGTCCCGTCCCCCTGCTCCGACGCCGGCGACCAGACACCGACCGCCGCTCCCTACCCCGCTGTGGCCTAAGGTTGCGGCCTTAGTCCGTCCGGCGTGGCAAGATGGCGCCGCATCCCTCCACCGTGGCCCCGCTCCGGCCGCGGTGTTTTCGTGATTCTACGGCGCGGCACGATGGTGCCGCGACCTTCTTCGACTTCATTGGCGCGGCGCGACGGCACCGCGCATCCTTGCCGAATGATCCCGCGCGGTGCGACGACACCGCATCACTTTCCTTTGAACCGCAACATCACAAGGATAAAGGAGGAGGGTCAGTCATGTTTGTGTGGTCCGGCCCCCTCCTGTTAATCGATAGTAGGTGGTCCAATTTGAAACGAGGAACGACGACAGAAAAAATCACGAATAACAACAACAATAAATCCCCTACCTCAAGCGTTGTCGTCGAACAATATTTTCCGCGGAAAGGGACGTCGCGGATTTGATCATTGCGGAAGAAGAGGATCGTTGGAATTTGTTGATCTTCGAGGAAGGTGTCTCTCGCTGTCGTTGAGAGGATAATTGATGGTGTCGCGGTACATGGCATCGCGTAGTTGATCTCCGAGGTTTCGGCGTTCTTTGCCGGAGACCGGCGTTCCTCACGTTCTTCAATGAAGAGGATGAATATCTTAAATCCATAGACCTTTTTTCAATATCCTCTCAACAAGCTACCCCCCTAATAAAATAAGTGTTTCTCTTATTTTATTACCCATGTCATAAGTTAGAAATTCAAATAATGAATTAACTTTAAGTATTTAAACCTAAGTCATTAAATGGAGGGTTAAGGGGGTTTATGGAAAATGAAGGGGTGGGGTTCGTGTGGGCCTCACCGCCCTCATAACATCACTTGGGTGGTTACCCCAACTTCCAACCAAAGGTTAACCAATTAATAAAATAAAATTTGTAGCTCAATTTTATTTTTAACATCCACAAATTTTAACAAATTCTCTCGTGTAAACGCAACTCTGGATAAAGGTGTTCTTAAGAAATTATCGGCGTTGCCGTTCCATCGGCGCCCTCAGAATTCAATTCTGAGCACCGGTCTAAAAGATAGAAAAACCCGCTCATTCACTCACTGAACGTACCCGAGCTAAACTTTGGAAAATGATTCTGGGCACACCGGACCTCGGAATCAGGCGCCGTCAGAAACTGCGTTCATGTAAATTTCCAAAGAAATTAAGAAAAAAAATTTCTTGAAATTTCCTGGTCTTTAAATTACACCCACCTCAGGGATTTACGTCCCCATAAAGCATTAAAACAATCCAGGGATACTAAAGTGTAACTGAGCATGCATCTGAGCATTCCGCTCCCATGTGCTCTCCTGGAGCTTCTCATGCTGCCAATGAAAGTGCACAAGAGGAATCGATCGTCCTTGTAGGTCTCTATCTTGTCGATCCTCAACCTCTACTGGAACCCCACTAAAGTCACCCCATCGCCAAAGTTCAGCTCCCCATGGTCTATAATATGCGCCGGGTCGTGCTCGTATCTCCTCAGCTGAGATACGTGGAAGTCGTCGTGTACCTGGTGCAACGGAGGTGGATGGATCAAGCAGTAAACCACCTCGCCTACCCTACTATGTACCAAGAAAGGTCAGTTGATCCTCGGAGATAACTTATCACCTCAGTCACATCTCTGTAAACCTCGTCGAGGTGAGACCTGTAAGAAAATGTGGTCACCATCCTCGAATTCCAGAGGTCTCCAATTCTTGTTTAGAACTGAAACCCAAAACTCCTGCTGCCACGAGGGTAAGGTTGACCGACTCAAGAGTGATCGGCTGCACCCTCTTATGCATGAGTTTATCCGGTGCTGCCTGGGGTTTCCTTCTCGCTTGCCAAGGAAAACCCATCCCAACGTTGTAAATAAACCACAACCTTTTTGCCTAATACAGTCAATCTGAGCATGAACTGTGAATCCAATCCCTACCGAGACCAACGTCGTAAGGCCTCGACGCTGCCACCAAGAGATTCCAACCGAAACTCTTTCCTAGAGGGTCAGACCACACTGTCGGCATAAGTGTGATTATAGAGTCTCCTCCCAAGGTATCTCCAGACATAAGGGTCAAGTCTACGGCTTACCGGAAACTCTAGGTATGGGACAAGATTTGTGAAAGGAAGGAATGATTCATATCGACGTCTCTTACTACGGCAGCTAGTAGTGGTCACAGACTATCCCTTGAATAATTTTTAGAGCCATTGGGTCACACTCCTTGACCGCATACAGCTAGTCTCTTACCATGACCTCTAGCTCCCTGAGCCTAGCGGGGACTACAAAGGCGGGTGATTGTAACATGTCGAGAAGTACACCACCCCATGCTGCTCTCCTATCTCTGCTTCCAAATCTGCTACTCTGAGATCCATCCTTCCTTGAAACATCCTCTTCTTGAATCATTTTACATGTCCATGTCTCTGGGACTGACGCTAGTTCACATCTTCCCACTGCTAACATTCACAGGCTATAACCGACCATCCAAAGATCATTCAAACACAAAGGTTCTCTCTATCACCCTAACATAAGTAAGAATGCATAGAGGAAACAGTACTTACTCAGATATCCTTTAAACACCCCACTCTCTGAGATCTGATCTCTAAAGAACTGATCATATTGTAGTCATCAAGTACCAAGATCGATCGGTACGCCATGATGAATTCTCAACTACCGACATGTTGTCCTGCCGAAGATGTATAAGCTCTAGAAAACATTCAGCCACCTCCTCAAGCTAGTCCCCGGCCGCCTGTGAGTCGAGTTTTCCTCGGAACATGAGGGTATTTGATACTAGAATACGTTTAAGGCAGTAAGCCTACATGTGTCACCAACCGGTACCGCCGGTTGTAACTGCAGAACAAAAGGTAGTGATGTATAGCTGACACACTACCCGAAGGCACTATCTCAGTCATTGGTCCATGTACCTAAGCCTCATCGCTATGCGGACTATCCTCATGGTCACTCACTGGAAAATACTAGTATACAAGTCCACCATCCACTATACTAATGTCTCAGCTAAGCATAAAACTCTAGCAATCGCCTCCAGCCAGTGCTCTGCTGTCTGGGAATCTACCTCACCTCGTAACCTCGGAGGCCGCTACTACTAGAAGTCGTGCAACGCGCTCTGCCAGTGTGCACAGTTCGCTAGTATGGATGGTGGCATCTGCTTCCCAACAGGTGGTGGTGCTGTTGGTACACCACCCGAGGGTGCCAACATAGTAAAAAGGGAACCTCACCAGAGCCTCGCTGCTCAGTGGGCCGTCATCATGTACTCTCTCAGAACTCCAACTGAATGTCGGCGTGGAGACATCCAGAACAGATGCGACACGGTCAATGGTTTATACCTGGTGAGCTGACCTGGTTTGAGCTGACTTTAAAACTCTTGAAAAGAGACACGCAATTAGTTTTTTTCATGCACAAAGTCGGAAATCGGTAGTTAGGGTCCTGGTGTATGGATACGTCAGCCACCACACAAATACTGTACTCCATGAACTGAAGACCACACTCGGTACCCTTAACACTATTGCTTCACAGAAAGGGAAAATTAGGGTTATAAGTTCTGCGGTAGAACCGACTCCTTTGATACCAATTTTTCACGACCCATCCTCAGGGCCCAAGTCATGACTTCCCCAAGCCCACCTTCCATAGGCCAAGGGCTGCCGACTAGCACCAAAGTTGTAAATCCCGATAAACAGGGAAGGATTTGCCTTTATAAAAGTAAACAAACACCAATAAGAGTACAAGCGGAAGAAAAAACTAAGTAAAAGTGAAATCACAATTAGTGATAAAAGTAAAGGGGGCTGGAAATAAATGCCCAACTATAAAGTACAAGGTAAAAGAAAAAATAGCCGGAATGTGACATGAAACTCCTGGATCGTCCCACACAGATCCTACCATAAGGGTAGGTGCAGATAGCGCAACTCTTAGATTGTCCGCCTTGGATCCTACCTGAAGGGTAGGTATAGATAGCCTCCTCGGTGTCCTCGTCCGTCAACCTCCTCTGGGTACCGTCTCGTCGTGAGGTCCACCTCCGGGTACTGACTCGTTGTGTGGTCCATGACCAGGTGTCGTCCAGTCCTCGTACACTTGATCTTCGCCAGCGATGTCCTTCGTCTGTATCCAACACAACGAGATGCGGGCATAGCCCGTGCAGGGGTGAGTATAACGATACTCAGTAGGGACCCTGAGACCCTCAAGGTCTCACAGAATCCAATATGGATAACCACAATGAAGGTCTCAACAGATAAACTCTACTAGGTATATGCCCATACATATACCTATGTTATCAAATAACCCATTTCAATCATGAGGAAACACAAAGATTATAGACTCAGCTCAACCCAGGATTTTCATTATCCAAACTATAACTACTGAAGAGCCCCATCTATTGAGTGTATAGTGATCCTTTCACAACTCCGAGGTACTGCTCACTCACCTAAGAATGCTGAGATACTCCTCCAGTCGAGTACCGTGGGTCAGCCACCCAAACCCAGTAGTGCTTCCCATCGGGGTATGCCACCCAAACACAGTAGTACATCCCCCCTAATAGCCTGCAGAGGTACTCTCTGGATGAGTACCACGGGTCTGCACCCAAACTGTGTAGTGCTCTGTCGGCCATTGTTCTGCACCCAAACAAAGTAGTTCTCCATCCACTGTGCTAGTCGACTCACTACAAGTCGAGTCGGTCAAGCAGTCGTCAGGTCCTAGGCGGCTACACGGTCATCATACTCCATACACTCATCTCCGGGAGGGTCCGCTCCACAAGCTACAGGTCGATACTCCAAGTATCTCAATGTACCAAGAAGAAGTATCTCAAAGTACCGCCTCGTCATAGGGGTCTCAACGCAAAAGGCGGCGCGTCAATCAGACACCCGGTCTGTGAGTTATTAGCCTTTTCGTCCTAGGGGCCCGGTTGGTTTCGTGTGAAAACCAACTCAGACATATCTCAACTCTACCCCGAACTCTAATAGGTTATGCTCATAGGGATCGTTTCTCATCGTGATCACCAACGCCGTTTACGGTCCGTCAAATGGGCGTCCGGTCTGAAAGTTATCATCTTTTCCGTTCTAGGGGCCCAGTTGGATTTTGGGTACAATCCAACCTGGCCACTATCCAACTGCAACCAAAACCCAGGAAAAGTATGCCAAAAGTTCTGTCTCATCAAGTGGAATCCAACAAAGTTGACGTCACATCAATCGGTCGTCCGGAGGTCAAGATATATGTGTTTCCGCTCCAAGAGCCCGGTTGGTTTCATATCCGAACCAACCCAGCCATACTCAAAGATCTATGAAACCTTCAATGTAATATACCGAAACGACCGGCTTGATCCAAGGATTGAATCCCAGCTGACGGTGTGTCGATCGGAGGTCTGTATCCCATGATATGGGTAAAAGACTGTAAGAGGTCTGAAAATGGGGGTTTCGGGCCCGGACTAACCCAGCCTGAGACCCCCTGGGTCGGCCCGAACCGGGTTGACCCGCACCGTGTCCGGGTCCAGCCACCTTGGACGCGGCCCAACCTGGACCGGCCTGGCGCGCTTCCGTACTAGCGATCCGCCGGCCAGCTCGGTGTAACCGAGCTGGGCGGTCAAGGGGGGGGGGGGGGCTACCCCCCTGTTAAATTAAATGTGGCCCCATGTGGGGGGCCGATGCTATTGGGCCAACTGAGGGTTACGAACCCCCGGCTCCTCCCCTGATCGTCTGGCCTGCTCCGGCCGGCCGACTGCTGCTGCCACGGGACCGGCTGCTCCCGTCCCCCAGCTCCGACGCCGGCGGCCAGAAACTGGCCGCCGCTCCCTACCCTGCCGCGGCCTAAGGCTGTGACCTTGTTCCGTCTGGCGTGGCACGACGGTGCCGCAACCTTCTTCGACTTCATTGGAACGACGCGACGATTCCGCACATCCTTGCAGTATGATCCCACGCGGTGTGACGGCACCACATCACTTTCCATTGAACCGCAACAACATAAGGATAAGGGAGGAGGGTTGGTCATGTTTGTGTGGTCCTTCCCCCTCCCATTACTCGATAGCAAGCGGTCCAATTTGAAATGAGTAACGACAACGGAAAAATTCACGAATGCAACAACAATAAATCCCCGACCTCAAGCATTATCATCGAACAAGATTTGTCGCGGAAAGGGACATCACGGATTTGATCGTTATGGAAGAAGAGGATCGTTGGAATTTGTTGATCTCCGAGGAAGTCGTCTCTCGCTGTCGTGGAGAAGAGAATTGACGGCGTCGCGGAACATGGCGTCACGTAGTTGATCTACGAGGTTTCGGTGTTCTTCGCCGGAGACCGGCATTATTCGCGTTCTTCAACGAAGAGGATGATTATCTTCAAGCCTTAGAGCTTTTTCCAAAATCCTCTCAACAAGCTAACCCCTAATAAAGTAATTGTTTCTCTTATTTTATTACCCATGTCATAAGTTAGAAATTCAAATAAAGAATTAACTTTAAGTAATTAAACCTAAGTCATTAAATGGTGGGTTAAGGGGGGTTATGGAAAATGAAGGGGTGGGGTTCGTGTGGGACCCACCGCCCTCATAACCTCACTTGGGTGGTTACCCCAACATCCACCCAAAGGTTAACCACTTAATAAAATAAAATTTGTAGCTCAATTTTATTTATAACATCCACAAATTTTAACAACTTATCCCGTGTAAATGAAACTCCGGAAAAAGGTGTTCCTAAGCAATTATCGGCGTTGTGGTTCCATCGGCACCCTCAGAATTCAATTCCAAGCACCGGTCTAAAAGATAGAAAGCCCCTCTTATTCAATCACTGAACGTATCCGAGCTAAACTTCAGAAAATGATTTTGGGCACACCAGGCCTCGGAATCAGGAGCTGTCAGAAACTGCGTTCATGTAAAATTACAAATAAATTAAGAAAAAAATTCCTTGAAATTTCCTGGTCTTTACATTACACCCACCTCAGGGCTTTACGTCCCCGTAAAGCATTAACACAATCTAGGGATACTAAAGTGGTACTGAGCATGCATCTGAGAATTCCGCTCCCATGTGGTCTCCATGTGGTTCTCATGCAGCCAATGAATGCGCACAAGAGGAATCGACCATCCTTGTAGGGCCCTCTCTTGTTGATCCTCAACTTCTAATGGAACCCCACAAAAGTCACCCCATCGCCAATGTTCATCTCCCCATGGTCGATGATATGCGCCGGGTCGTGCTCGTATCTCCTCATCTGAGATACATGGAAGTCGTCGTGTACCTGGTGCAACTGAGGTGGATGGATCAAGCAGTAAACCACCGCGCCTACCCTACTGAGGACCAAGAAAGGTCTGTTGATCCTTAGAGATAACTTATCACCTCGGCCACATCTCCGTAAACCCCATCGAGGTGAGACTCGTAAGAAAATGTGGTCACCATCCTTGAATTCCCGAGGTCTCCCATTCCTGTTTAGAACTGAAACCCAACACTCCTGCTGCCACGAGGGTAAGGTTGACCGACTCAAGAGTGATTGGCCGCACCCTCCTATACATGAGTTCATCCGGTGCTGCCTGGGGTTTCCTTCTCGCTGAACAAGTAATACCCATCCCAACATTGTAAATAAACCACAACCTTTTTTCCTAATACAGTCAATCTGAGCATGAACTGTGAATCCAATCCGTACCGAGACCAACGTCGTAAGGCCTCGACGCTGCCACCAAGAGATTCCAACCGAAACTCTCGCCTAGAGGGTCAGAACACACTGTCGGTGTTAGTGTGATTTTAGAGTCTCCTCCCAAGGTATCTCGAGACATTATGGTCAAGTCTACGGCTTATCGGAAACTATAGGTATGGGACAAGATTTGTGAAAGGAAGGAATGATTCATATCGACGTCTATTACTACGGCAGCTATTATTGGACACAGACTATCCCTTGAATCATTTTTAGAGCCATTGGGTCACACTCCTTGACCGCATGTAGCTAGTATCTTCCCCTTCCCTCCAGCTCCCTGAGCCTAGCGGGGACTACAAAGGCGGGTGATTGTAACATGTCAAAAGTACACCACCCCATGCTGCTCTCCTATCTCTGCTTCCAAATCTGCTAATCTGAGATCCATCCTTCCTTGAAACTTCCTCCTCTTGAAACATTTTACACGTCCAAGTCTCTGGGACTGATGCCAGTTTGCATCTTCCCACTGCTAACATTCACAGGCTATAACCGACCATCCAAAGAACATTCAACCACAAAGGTTATCTCTAGCACCCTAACATAAGTAAGAATGCATAGAAGAAGGAGTACTTACTCAGATATCCTTTAAACACACCACTCTCTGAGATCCGAGCTCCAAAGCACTGATCATATTGTAGTCATCAAGTACAAAGAACGATTGGTACGCCCCGATGAATTCTCAGATACCGACATGTCGTCCTGCCGAAGATGTATAAGCTCTAGAAAACATTCAGACACCTCCTCAAGCCAGTCCGTTGCCCCCTGTGAGTCGGGCTCACCTCAGAACATGAGGGTATCTGATGTTAGAATACGTGTAAGGCAGTAAGCCTACATGTGTCACCTACCGGTACCGCCGGTTGTAAATATAGAACAACAGGTAGTGATGTATAGCTGACACACTACCCGAAGGCACTATCTTAGTCATTAGTCCACGTACCGAAGCCTCATCGCTATGTGTACTATCCTCGTGGTCCCTCACTGGAAAACACTAGTAGCCAAGTCCACCATCCACTCTACTGATGTCTCAGCTAGGCAGAAAACTCTAGCAATCACCTCCAACCAGTGCTCTGCTGTCTGGGAATCTGCCTCGCCTCGTAACCTCGGAGGCAGCTGCTGCTGGAACTCATGCAACGCGCTCTTCCAGCATGCACAGTTCGCTACTATGGTTGGTGGAATCTGCTACCCAAAAGGTGGTGGTGCTGCTGGTACACCACACGAGGGTGCCAACATAGTAAAAAGGGCCACGCACCAGAGCCTCGCTGCTCAGTGGGCCGTTATCACGTACTCTCTTAGAACTCCAACTGATTGTCTGCATGGAGACATCCAGAACATATGTGACACGGTCAACGGTTTATACCTGGTGAGCTGACCTGGTTTGAGCTAACTTTAAAACTCTTGGAAACACACATGCAATCAGTGTTTTTCATGCACAAAGTCAGCAATCAGTAGTCAGGGTCCTGCTATACGGATACGTCAGCCGCCACAGAAATAATGGACTCCATGAATTGAAGACCACACTCGGTACCCTTAACACTATTTCTTCACAGAAAGGGAAAATTAGATTTATAAGTTCTGCAGTAGAACAGACTCCTTTGATACCAATTTTTCCCGACCCAACCTCAGGGCCCCTGTCATGATGTTCCCAAGCCCACCTTCTATAGGACAGGGGCTGGAGACTAGCACCAAAGGTGTAAATCTCGTTAAACAGGGAAGGAATTGAATTTATAAAAGTAAACAAACACCAATAAGAGTACAAGCGGAAGCAAAAACTAAGTAAAACTGGAAACAAAAGTAGTGATAAAAGTAAAGGGGGCCGGAAATACAAGCCCAACTATAAAGTACAAGGGAAAAGACAAAACAGTCGGAAGGTGACATGCATCTCCTGGATCGTCCACCACGGATCCTACCTGAAGGGTAGGTGTAGATAACGCAACTCCTAGATTATCCGCCTTGGATCCTACCTGAAGGGTAGGTTCAGATAGCCTCCTCGGTGTCCTCGTCCATCAACCTCCTCTGGGTACCATCTCGTCGTGAGGTCCACCTCTGGGTACTGACTCGTTGTGTGGTACACCACCAGGTGTCATCCAGTCCTCGTACACTTGATCTTCTCCAGCGTTGTCCTTCGTCTGTATCCAACACAACGAGATGCGGGAGTAGCCCGTGCAGGGGTGAGTATAACGATACTCAGTAGGGACCCCGAGACCCTCAAGGTCTCACTAAATCAAACAAGGATAAACACAAAGAAGGTCTCAACAGATAACCTCTACTAGTTATATACCCATACATATACCAAAGTTATCAAGTAACCCATCTCAATCATGAGGAAACACAATGATTATAAACTCAGGTCAAACCAAGATTTTCATTATCAAAACTGTAACTGCTGAAGAGCCCCATCTATGGAGTGTACAGTGATCCTATCATGACTCTGAGGTACTGCTCACTCAACTAAGACTGTTGAGATACTCCTCCAGTCGAGTACCGCGGGTCAGCCACCCAAACCCAATAGTGCTTCCCGCCGGGGTATGCCACCCAAACACAGTAGTACATCTCCCCTAATATCCTGTAGAGGTACTCTCCGGATGAGTACCACGGGTCTGCACCCAAACTGTGTAGTGCTCTTTCTGCCATGGGTCTGCAACCAAACAAAGTAGTGCTCTGTCCACTGGGCTAGTTGACTAACTACAAGTCGATTCGGTCAAGAAGTCGTCAGGTCTCAACCGGCTACACGGTCTTTGTACTCAGTACGCTCGTCTCCGGGAGGGTCCGCTCCACGAGCTACAGGTCGATACTCGAATAATCTCAATGTCCCACGAAGAAGTATCTCATAGGACTGCCTCGTCATAGGGGTCTCAACGCAAAAGACGACACGTCAATCAGACACCCGGTCTGTGAGTTATTAGCCTTTTCGTCCTAGGGGCCCGATTGGTTTCATGTGCGAACCAACCCAGTCGTATCTCAACTGTACCCAAAACTCTAATAGGTTATGCTCATAGGGATCATTTCTCAACGTGATCAAAATCGCGGATGACGGTTCGTCAAACGGACGTCCGGTCTGAAAGTTATCATCTTTTCCGTTCCAGGGGCCCGGTTGGATTTTGGGTACAATCCAACCCGTACACTATCTAACTGCAACCAAAACCTAGGAAAATTATTCCAAAAGTTCCGTCTCATCAAGAGGAATCCAAAAAAGTTGACGGCACGTCAATCGGACATTCGGAGCTCAATATATAAGTTTTTCCGCTCCAAGGGCCCGATTGGTTTCGTATTCGAACCAACCCGGCCATACTCAATGTTCTTCGAAACCTTGAGTGTAATATACTGAAACGACCGCCTCGATCCAAGGATTGCATCGCAGCTGACGGTGTGTCGATCGTAGGTCTGTAGCCCAAGATATGAGCAAAAGACGGTATGAGGTCCGAAAATGGGGCTTTCGGGCCTGGACCGACCCGGCCCGAGACTGACTGGGTCGACCCGAAAAGGGTCGACCTGAACTGGGTCCGGGTCCGGCCCGGCCCATCCTGGGCGGCCCGGCACGGTGCGCTGGGGCGCTGGCGGTCTGCTGGCCAGCTCGGTGTAACCAAGCTGGGTGGTCAAGGGGGGCGCAGCTGCCCCCATGTTCAATTAAATGTGGCCCCACGTGGGGGACCGCTGCTGTTCGGCCAGCCGAGGGTTACGAACCCCCGGCTCCTACCCTGACTGGTCGGCCCGATCTGGCCGGCCGGCTACTGCCGCCACGGGACCAGCTTGTCCCGTCCACCTGCTCCAATGTCGGCGGCCAGAAACCGGCGGCCGCTCCCGGCTCTGTCGCGGCCTTGGTCCGTCTGGCGTGGTATATGGCGTCACGTAGTTGATCTCCGAGGTTTCGGCATTCTTCGCCAGATACCGGCGTTATTCGCGTTCTTCAATGAAGAGGATGAAGATCTTCAAGCCTTAGAGCTTATTCCAAAATCCTCTCCACAAGCTAACCCCTTAATAAAATAAGTGTTTCTCTTATTTTATTACCCATGTCATAAGTTTGAAATTAAAATAAAGAATTAACTTTAAGTAATTAAACATGAGTCGTAAAATGGAGGGTTAAGGGGGGTTATGGAAAATGAAGGGGTGGGGTTTGTGTGGGCCCCACCACCAACATAACCTCAATTGGGTGGTTACCCCAAATTCCACCCAAAGGATAACCACTTAATAAAATAATATTTGTAGCTCAATTTTATTTTTAACATCCATAAATTTTAACAACTTATCCCGTGTAAAAGCAACTCTGAAAAAAGGTGTCCCTAAGGAATTATCAGCATTGCGGTTCAATCGGCGCCCTCAGAATTTGATATCGAGCATTGGTCTAAAAGATAGAAAAACCCACTCGTTCGCTCACTGAACGTACCCGAGATAAACTTCAGAAAATGATTCTGGGTAAATCGGGCCTCAGAATCAGGCGCCGTCAGAAACAGCATTCTCGTAAAATTCCAAAGAAATTAAGAAAAAAAATTCTGTGAAATTTTCCGGTCTTTAAATGTATAATAATATTTAGCAATACCTCCTTGTCTCTCCAAATATCCTGATTTCTTCTATTTGTAATTGTTCAAAAAATACCTGCAGACCCAATGCATGTACTCACCTATGAAGAAATAGAACTGGAACTAGATTTGTCATACATTGAGGAGCCTATCTGGATCCTTAACATATGGGAGTATGTATTGTGAAATAGGAGGACTCGTCTAGTAAAGGTTCTTTGCAAAAACCAGAATATGAAGAATGAAAAATGGGAACCTGAAAATGTTATGATGAATAACAACTCACATATTTTTGGTGGGCAATATAAATGAAAAATTTGAGGAAGAAAATTCTGAAGGAGGGAATAATTTAACACCCCATACATTTTATGGTATGTTTCTCTTAAATACAATCTATTAATTGCCTACATTTCATAATGAAATATGTTTCATTGAAACAAAAATAGGTTATTTAGGATATAGTAATATCCTAGCCATTAAACATAAATTTTCCACTTCTGTGTTTTGAATTTGGAAAATCTAACACATATGGTAGTGTTCAGGATGATATTTAGAGTATGATAGAATTAACATAGTTTTCATTGAATAGTAACCTACCCATATGAATAGAAAACTACCCTTATGAATACTAACATACCATAATGAATATTAATATGACTTTTTTTAATGGTATCCATACCTTGGAACGTATAAATAAATTTAGGCACTTTAAAAATGAAGACGAATATTATATGTGAATAAAGTGTTAGATTAAATAATAATTTTAATTATTTATTTAATTAATCATATATAGAAAATAATATTTAAAAAATGGAATTCATTTTTGGATTCTATACGTTGAAAAATGTTTATGGTGAATTTTGGGTATTTTTCTGAAATACTTGAATTTTTGCTGAATAGTTAAATACCATAATTTACCAAATATGCTAAATACACTAATTATAGAGTCATGTAATGATTTCTACTGATGTATGTGAATTTTTTCGGATTCACATGATTTTATTACTATTCTTGGTCATGGAATCCTTTTCTTGTGGAGAAAAAATAAATTAATGAATATAATATAAAAAATCCCCTCTCCCCAACACTATAAAAACCACCCCTCGCCTCCTATTACTTCCACACCACTCAAGCTTCATGCCTTGCAAAAATTCTACCGAATAATCTTCCCAAGCCCTGCCCAGATGTCAATGTCCTACAAGTCTCACCCAAAGGCCAAAAACAAAGGTCTTAAAGAGTTTCTCAAGGAGGAGTACTCAAGTGGGGAACCTCTCTTCTTTTTTGTTCAAATTCTTTTACAAGTTTTATTATATTTGTTTCTCTATTCTAACCTCACATAATAAAAATTCCATGATATTTATATTACAATATATGTAATAGATTTTCATTATTCTAATGGAATATTTCATCATAATCTCTCTTTTTCCCTTCGTTTTATATTATAAATGCAAACACTGTCTGAGATGTGTTAATTTTTCACAATGAAGGCAGATGGGTTTTCAATTTGCATTACTATCATCAACATTGGTCATGAAACATTTTAAATGGTTGAAAAAAATCATAAAATATGTATTTTATCTTTATTAATGTTAAGGTATCCTTACACACTCATAATATGGAATAATAATACAAAATAAGTTCATTGTTCCCAAAACTGCCAACCCAAATCCAAGCGTTTATCTTTAACTCACCGAATGAGTCATACTAATGGTATATAAACCAAATAATTATAATATAATATATATCTCAATAATTTCAATAATATTATATATTAAAAATTATCGATGTTTAACAACATTTCTAACGATCTACCATTCATGAATACAAGTAAACTTATCATGAAAACCAAGTAAGAAAATGCTTCCAAAACAATAAAATGGAATCTCTTAAACCCATAAAAAAGGACATTAATGAAGTTAATAATGTTATACCATGTCAATTACATGTAAATGTGGTTCGATAATAATTAATTAATGAATCAAAATTTTATTATTTTTTTCATTATTAACAATCAAGAACACCTTCGAGCACAAGGTAAGGTATCCTCTCTCTCACATTAATTCAAGAATTTCGAAATGTTGTGCCATTTATTTTAATTCCTAATGATGGGGTATGTTTTCTAGCCTCTCAAATACTTCCCTTATGATATATAAATAATTGGATTCTCTTTACCTCTCATTAAACCATAACAAGAACACCTGTTACCATGCCAAAATGTTTGTAAGGGGTTTTCTCATCTCACTTTCATTTCCATGGGATTTCTAATGTTCACCACTAATTTCATTAAGGTAGTTTATGTGTACTAAATTGTTTTATATAATTTCTTAATTCTCATTATATTCATTGTATTCGATGATCCATTTGTTGGTTAGAATGTTTTGTTCAAATTTGTCGACTGATTACATTGTGGTAAGGGACTCTGTCTCAATTTTCTATTTCGTTTTGACTTATATTGTATTGTGCACCTAATAACTTTTATGTGGTGTATATACCACCCATTTGAGATCAAATTTAATTTGAAATTATAATTATATTAAATATCCATATTCACATATCATGGATATGATTACTGTCTATGTCGTTTACCATTTTACATGCAATATTTATTTTGAATGTAGTTTTAACATTAGAAGTATTGATAAATCCATATCCTCTATTCAATATGGATAATGTAAATAAATATTTAAATTTCATTGAATATATGTATAATGAATTATTTGGTCAAGCAGTGATTGTTGGGTTCCACTATATCCCCTTGATTCATCAACATGTCTAATGAGACAATCAGTTTGGCGACAAACCTTACAAGATTGTTTCCAAAAGTTAGACAGGTTTCTACCCATAGAACTAAATGGTTTTAATAGTATTTTTGTGTCATGTTCCAGATACACTATTTCCAATTAATAATAATTCTCTTTATTCATTTTTAGTTATTACTATAAATGAGGTTTTCACTATGACAAAATCTATTGATGTAGTTTCATTATATGTTTATTAATGGTGTGAGTTTTTCATTTATTCTACAATCGATATTTATTATGTGAAATTGATTATGATTTAGTTATTATTGAGTCATTCTTTTTCAATTTTTAACACTTACATAGTATTTTATCTCACCAGTTTTATTTTCTACCCTCAACGGGTTATAAAGAGGAGACAATTTATTCAGTCTTGTGGATGCAGTTTTTATATTTTGTTTTGTATTGTATTTTTTATCATTTTCGAATGTAATTTTAGTAACATCAATGTATCTTGTTTATTCAAGAATACTAAACTGATCATTCCTTTAGGATTCCATTCCTTCTAACCATGAAAATGTATACAGTAATGCACCAGCTCTGGTCTAGAGGGGCCAGGGTGTTACATCGCATCATTGTCAACATTAATCTCACCCCAATCGATGATGTGGGAGTCATCATGAAGATAACGACAATTCTATAAAACATGAAAAAAATTGTGTATCTGGATCATCAGCGAGTGAGGTTCTAATCGATACACCATGTCTCCAACTCGAGCCAAATCCTTAACAGGTTCAACAAACAGGGGATATAACTTACTCCCATGGCAATACCATTGCTTCCCACGATAGGGAGTCACATTCAGAAACATGTGATCCCCAACATAAAACTCTAATGATATCCTCCATTGATGGGAATATGATTTCTGACACTACTATTCTACCTTCATCCTCTCACGAATCATCTGAATCATCTCTCTCTAATTCTGCACGAGTTTCAGTCAGAGAATTGATGACTCTCCAACTCCAGTCCAGTACAACAGGGAATGGAATGGTCAGCCATACAATGCTTCAAATGGTTCCATACTGATAGTGGAGTAGAAAATATTTTTTTAAGAGAACTCCACCAAGGGTTATTTAATTTTCAATGATCCTCCAAAATAAAGGACATAAGAGAACAACATGTATTCCACAGTATGGATGGTTTGTTCTATATGACTATTCTTATGTGGATGAAAAGTAGTGTTAAGGAATATCTGAGAACCGAACGCATTCTAGAGACCTCTCTACACCCATGATGTAAAAGAAGGATCTTGATCATAAATGATCATTCTCAGGAATCTATGGAGTCTCACCACCTCCCCCATATACTCCCTCAACAAGACCTCCACTATGTATGACTCCTTCATAAATACGAAGTTGGATGATTTTGTGAAACGATCCACTACCATCCAAATAGTGTCATGTACTCCCTGGACTCAATGAAAACCAGTAACAATGTCTATTTATATGTCCTCCCAATTTCACCGAGGAAAATCTAATGGCTAGAGAAATCCACCAGGGAAACAGTTCTCATCCTTCACCTTCTTTCATGACAAACAACGAGACACATACTCAACAACTACATGATTTATCCCAGGACACCAAAATTGACCCCTAAAGTCTCGATACATCTTTTTCATTCCAGGATGCACTTCCAATGGTGAACTATATAACCCTCTATGAACTATCTCACACATCACTAATTGTATTAAAATCCTTTCCTGATAGAACACTTGGTTTTGTTCATCTTCAGACTAACCATTAGGGGAATCACCACAAACAACTCGGTATCTCTTGACCTCTACCTCTAGATCATCCCACTGGGACTCTTCCACATACTGCACCAGATATGACTGCACAATCATCTGAAAAAGAAAGCCTCTTCCCCCTATATTCTCCCATATCGAGAAGTAATGTTGAATGATCTTCCTCCACTCTCTAGGAATCTCTAGATTCACACACTGCATTAGTACAAGACTTCCTTCTTAGCGCATCAGCTACAACATTCCCCATTCTTGGTGTATATGAGATTTTGATGTTTTTTCCTATAAGAAATCTATCCACTGATGCTTTCACTAGTTCAAGTCATATTGGGGGAAAACATCACTCATGATATTATGATTAGTGAAAACCACAAAGTGCTCACCGATTAGGTAATTTCTCTACAACTTCAGTGAAAACACCACGTTCTCCAACTCGAGATCATGGGTTGAATAGTTATATTCATGGTGATGCAACTACCATGACCCATAAGAAAAAATTGATCTCTGCTTAATTAGAACACAACATAACCCCAGATGTGAAGAATCAAAGATAACATCAAACTGAACCCCCTCTATTGGAAACAAAGAACCAGAGCATTTACCAAATTAACTTTCAGATATTCACAAGATGCCAGAAACTGATCAGTCCACATGAATGTATGATTCTTCCTAGTGAATTGTTATTACAGGAGTTGAAACATGTGATAAATCAACTATGTACCTCCTATAGTATAATACAGGACCAAAGAAACTTCGCACCTCTGCCACTATCTTGGTGGAATACCAAGACACCATTGCCTATATCTTTGACGGATCCACAACATCTCCCTACTAGGATACCATATTTCCCAATAAACTAACATCTCGATCCCAAAACACACACCTTGAAAACATCACAAATAGATTATGTAGATGAAAATCTCCATAAATGGCATGTAGATGTTCAACATACTCCTCAACTGACACGAAGTACACAATGATGTCATTGATGAAAAAAACATAAACATGTTTGGGAACTCATAGAACCTGGATTTCATCAATCCCAGGAAAATAGTTAGATCATTCGTCGAACTGAACGATATTATAATGAACTCGTAATGCCCATAACGACAACAAATGTTAGACATCTTGATATATTTATCCTTCACATCCATTTGATGATATCCTAACTGCAAGTTTTTCTTTAAGAACCAACTTTCAACCATTAGTGGATCCAATAATTCATCTATCCAAAGAAGAGGATATTGATTATTCATTGTCACTTTTCTGAAGTGATGATAATCGATATGGAAAACAAAAAAAATCAGCCATCTTCAGGATCAAAATTGTTTCCCCCCATGGTGACACACTTGACCATACAAAAACACATTGTAACAGACTATCGATTAACACACAATTCTCTTCTAAATCATATGGTTCCATCCTATTCATATACATAGCGATAGGAGATGCTCGAGGATGTAGCTCGATCCCAAACTCGATCTCTCATTGAGGGGGTATTTCTACAACATGTTCTATAAATACATTTGGGTACTCTTCTATGACCCTAGGAAATTATACCTGATGAACTTCCAAAGAACTCAGCATTAGTTCAGCCTTCAATAATGATAAGGGAGGAATAGGCCTCTCACCCATCTGAGGGTCTCACTCGCTAACCAACACTACTGGCTCACCATCAGCATTGAAGAACTACATCCTCCTTTAGATTAAATATATGATAGCCTGCATTGCATAAAAAATCAACGATAAGGATGATATCGTATAGTTGTATCAGTAAACATAGGAAATCTATCCATGGAGATGTTTCCCTTACACTAGGTCATAGTCTCTACATACTTCAAAAAAGTCAGATTGAACTCAAACTAGGGTAGTCAACACCAAGGGAACTGGAAGCATCTCTACCTCAAGCCCCAAAGCATGGACACGGTAAGGTGATATGAAGGAGTGTGTGTATCTTGAGTCAAACAAATAATAAAACCATGCAGAAAAAAATAAAATGGTGCCTCGTACAACATTTGGATCACCTGGCACTGGCTACACTAAAGCATGAACCTGAACATGACCTTCTCCATGACCTCTCTGACCCTAATGACGACCACCACCATGGTCGCACTCTACTCATTAAAGATGTGGAGCATCATGGATATGACTTTTACCTACCCCATATTCTCTCTAATAATCAAATTCTGGTTTAACCATTGAATTTAAACTCATCTAGAATAGCCTCAATGGAGGAACCTTGAGCAGAAGACTTGTTACACGATGAATAATCTGAACGGTCGGGCATTCTTGCTAATAATGGCCTCATCCTCTTCAAGGAAAAAAACACATGATCCATTGGTATATACCCCAGAGCTACCTCCCCCATATAAATGAGATGTTGAGGGAAAGAACCTACCCTAGAATAATGGAAACTCTTTTTCCCGGAAAATTGGAAATGTTGGACCATTCCTCTACTTCGTGATGAATCCTGACGAATCCACTATTATGATGATTCATTTATAGCTAATGTACTATCAGTAACCTCTACCCTCACCATCACATCAAAATATTATATAAAAATAAATGGGGTGACATGGATATGGATCATGGGATGAAAACACTCCAATAATTCTTTTCCATGGCTTCGTTATCTAGAAACAGGTACGAAGAATATCATAACATGTTTCGAAAAGAATTCCAAACTCTTGCACACTAGAGATCCCCTATCAAAGGGTTAGTAGATCCTTGAAAATAGACGCCCTCGTGGACATAGAATGAAACTCGACTGTGAACATGTGTCGAAACTACTCCCATGATATCCCCAACTCATCGTGATCCTCTAGGATCAAGAACCACAACTACCACGCTAGCCCAAATAGCATAAACACAACGAAAGACTCATACTACTCCTTCTGAGCATGGATTAAACTAGAGGGTATCTCAACCTCCTCTAATTAATCATCCATTAATGCATCTTAAATTGAGTCCTTGTACTTCTATAGATTCTGGCGCAGAAAATATTGGACTTTCATCATCCAAGTTTAATCATCATCAACCTCTACCCACCAGTGTTCTGCTGGTGTAGCTTTCTAAACATCTTCTGCGCAAACATAATGAGGATGTCATCCTAGAGCCATACATACCAAATTTTAAATTGTTAGAGCTCCTAAAACAGTAATTTAGAAGACTCAAAATTAATAAATTATTAGTTTTCTTTTATTGATATTAGGTTAACATATCCAATTTTATACCCATTCAAATGCAGGAAAAATTAAGAATGATGTCTAATCCTTTTCTAGTAATAAACCCAGTAACCAGTATCACCTCGTCTAGTAGCCAATGTAAATGTAATGGTTCATGAATCACATTATAGGGGGCCCTAAATTCTTATGTCTCAATAGGTCCCTAGTGTTTACATTAATTTCTATAATTAACTGACACAGTTTTCCTACCAACTCATGTATCCTCACCTATTTTTTACAATAAACTCCATCTTATCCCTCAACCTGTCATATAATACCACTATGTCTTGACCCCTTCCCCACACGGTGTATTCTTCCTAGGCTAGAAATGTATGAAGGAAGGTAGTGCACCCCCCCTTGAGTCCCACCTCCAGTAGGTCCTGTGTTGGAGACTAGCACCGATGGTATAATAAACACACAAATGTAAGGCATTGACCTCTAAGAGAACACATATGAAAGAGAGAAAATATCGACACCAACTAAATACAACTCAAGAATCAAAATAAATTAAATCCCATGTACACAAATTTAATGTCAACAAATACAACTACAAATGAAATGGGAAACTATAAGTACCAAAAGAAAGTAAAAAAATAGTGAAGAAAAGCTTGAAGAGCTCCTACAACCCCATGATAGTGATAAACAACCTGATATCTAACCTTCTCCATGTGACCAGAAAAATAGTTTAAATAAACATAGGTTGAGTATAACAATATAATCAATATGATCCTCCCTAGATCATGTCGAGAAAAATTAAATTATGAATGTTAATTCATAGTGAACAACAAGTGAAATAAACATGTCACATAAAAAAGTATACAATGTTTACAGCCTCCCCATGGCCACTCAAACCAAATATTGAATATAAGAGTATATAATATAATAAATAACAACAATGGTTCCCTACTAACACTTCCCCACTGGTTTGCTTCATTGACATAACATTTCTCTTCCTAATCTATCTCTCTAAAAAAGGCTTCCCCACATACCCCTAGGCATAACACCACAACATGCACCTCATGTAACAAAACCATCATGTGTACGTAACCAATGTAACCATGTTGTTTCTAGGAGCTCCAACAACACAGATATTGTGTTTCATACATGAGTTATTAAACATCAATCCATTATATCCTACACACCGTGTAAGACTCCTCAATCCATAAAGGCATATACATTATACACCTATAGTATTATATAGGAAACTATATCCAGATTATATGTGTGTGAATAACCACTATCCATTAAAACCCTATACGTTCATATATGGGGAAAACTAACTGTTGTGACTACCAACACATGTAACTACCAAGAGATGGGAGTGGGGCCAAAGGGGGTAGTAAGCCATCAATCTTCCCACCCAAATGTTGGGTAAATCACCCACCCTGGGTCTTAGAATCCTGAGGGTGTTAGTCACCCTAACCGACATGGTGGTGTTAGCATATAAAAAGAAAAAAATTACATCACACACAATATCTCACAACCACACTTTAAGCATAAACTAGTCTTAGACTCAATTACAACTATCATCTCTCAACTCCTGACTTCCACTACTAAGTCTATGTATCCTATAAACAAACAATCATTTAAATATATATATATAATATTACACTATAACTTTTTATCAGTTTCACTATAAATTAATTAATTCATTAAATATTAACTTAATATTCTCAATTCCACATTACATATCATTAGCATCCCACCAATGATTCATTCCCTCTAGGCATAACCACTCCATGTCCATACCATCTCAAAAAAATTACCTCATTATTTCATCCCCGCACGCTCAATCCCGATGGGTTAGCATCGTTTATTCAGTAATTTATTAAAAAAATTATTACATTCCCATATAACCAGGCATTCATGAAAATATTATAATCTACTAAAAACATGGTTGCTCAATCCGGTGAGTAGATGAGATACCCTTTATGTCTTTTCCACCTATATAGGAGCGCAAACCATTCCTCCCTCAAGAATATAAACACATAATGAACGTGGAATACACCATGTTTCTTATACCATTTTAGAAGTTGGGTAAGAAATACCAGCTTCCTTAAGTAGTTGGGGATGTAAAGAAGATAAAAAACTACTAATATTCGACAAACATCCAATCACTCACATCCACCAGATTCATCATCTCGGGTGTCCTCCTAGACACCCGAATTCATAAACTGACACAAATTTTCACCCTAGGCCTCAACTGCTACCACAAAACATGGGCCTCCCTTCCCCCATGTATTACAACATCCTTCGAGGACAACATAACAAAAAATGAAGTAGGAAACAAAATTCATATCAACTGGGATATTTTCCGTTAAACTCTACATTCTTATTTCAAATGCAATGAGCTCTCACAACCCCAATAATAAGGCTCATGGCCTTTAAAAAAATGTGTAACTCGGAACACTATATATTATTATCATTTTATAAAATAGCATGTTATTTAATCCATTTGGAATAATACAAATTATTATTTTTAGGTTCTAATTATAGAAATCCTAAATATTAAGCTATTAGAAATTTTTATACATGCCTACTGGATCAGTTTGATTAACATAAAATTACATCAAAAACAACCAAATGCATTTACATGCCTCTTTATATATTTATCAATAATTAAAATTAATCCATGTTTACATTAATTACTATCTTTTTTCTAAAACTACATGCTCAACATGGAAATAATAGATATCACAATATCTTTCAAAACAAGAGGCAAAAACATATGATTAATACCAATTTATTTATTCTGTTTAAATATTTAGTTTGAAAATACCATTGTGATCTAGTGGGCTGAATCATGATAACTATAATATTTCACATAAATCAATTGAGAAGGAATGAATCCCCTACCTAAAAAGGTTATTGATTTTCTTTATAAGAGAATGATCCACCCAACAGATTACGATCACCTTCCCCATGACAATTGCATCCACCCGAGGACGCCATTACAAAAACAGACCCACTAAAACCTAAGAAAAATCCATTAGAATAATTAATATCACATGTCATAACATTTCCAGGAGAAATGAGAGAATAAATATCGAATTAAACATGATAATTTATGTAGATCATAACTTCTATTGACGATGAAATGACACATTCTCCTTGCACCAAAATAGGGGATACACATGTAGCAAGATGAAAATTCAAGTTAAATGATCCAAGGATGATGTTTTCAGTATCTCACACTAGGGAACAAGAATGTCAAACATGGGAGTAAGATATCTAATCCCTTTATATGATTTAATGGAGCAGTGGTTTAGGATACACTGTATTTTCAATTAAAAGTGGATTGCATTAAACCATGTGGTTTTACAAACTATAGGAATTATGAGCCTTAGGAAAAATAATATAGATGTTATGGTCCTTGAATCAGCACTTAATCTCTTAAAACAAGGAATTGAATGCATTTTTCATCAATGTAAAAACCAGACGAGAGAAACTATTGGATGTTGGAAACACTGTTCACAAATGTATCACTGGAAGATGTCTCACCGACATGAGACTCAATGATAGATGAGTAACTGACAGATGAGTCACTGATAGAATACATAGATACATATGACTCACCAATAGATGACTCACGAATAGATGAATCACTGATAGATGACTCACTGATAGACGACACACCAATATATTACTCTCCAACAGATGACTCACCGATAAATGAATCACCGATAGATGACACTCTGAAATATGATTCACTGACCACACTGTTCAAAAAAATTTATACACAGTTGACAATACTCTAACTTTTGGAAACTTTTAGGGGAAAAGTCACCTTGACCTCCCATAACTCCTCAAACCCTATATTTTTGCAATAGAATGGACCATAGAGGTCCGAGCCACTATACACAATATGATTTTAAAAATATTGTTCATTTATAAAAATAAAATCTCTAAAATAGGTAAAATATCTTATAAAATATGTTTACAAAGAGCATAAAAATTTCCACTTAGAAAATTACAATTTCCAAAAAAAATATTTATTTTTTCTTTCAAATGACTGTAATATTAATAATAAAAATATATAAACACTAAGTTTATTTTATATATTTTTAACCCATATACTTATCTTATTTATGGTATTTCCATTCAAACACACAAATATAACGACTATGTTATAATGGTTAGAGTAAATAATAATATTTTAATAAAATATTTTGGTTTTTTAAATTCAATGTTACATTTTACAAAGGATATCAAAGAGATCAAATTGAAAGAAATATATTTTATAGGTTATTA
The DNA here is from genome assembly GCA_963277665.1 of Viscum album. Taxonomy (NCBI): domain Eukaryota; kingdom Viridiplantae; phylum Streptophyta; class Magnoliopsida; order Santalales; family Viscaceae; genus Viscum; species Viscum album. The sequence continues at coordinate 10,996,980 of OY728151.1, read as the reverse complement.
ATTGTGAAATAATCATGACATTATTTCTATGGAACCCATTATAATTCTTTTAAAATTTAGTAAAGATTCATTCTACCCAATTTCTATAAATTTTGTCATCACAATTTGAACATTCTCTGGCAATTCAATAGTATTTCATCGGAAAAAACAACTTAAAAATTCCCATTTTAAATAAATATAGAAAAAATAACATCTTAAAATATGAAAAAAAATATGAAAGTTCAACTACAACGAACGATAACTAGGTTTCTACGTAGGAGAACATTTGTGGGATGTAAAGATATAATAATGAAAAAAATATCATAATTTCCAAATATTTATGGGGTGATATGGTTTCTTTATCGCAAGAATGATAATGATCTGGATAATGATATAAACCAAAAACCATAAATATATCTTGTTTTAAAAGGACATTGAATCATAATAATTAAGGTAATATGATAATATTTTTTTATCCAAGATCATTTTCCAAAATAAAATTTATTATTATACATTCATTAAAGAGAACGGTATATTATATAAGTTCTAGATATCTTTATATTTTAATAATCAGAATTTTATATTTCGTTTTTCTTTTATCAATTTACAATTAATTTGCTACTATAATACATGAATCTCCAATATGAATATATTAGACCTAAATCACTAACATTTACTTTTAAGGGGTCATAATATCAATAATTGTGTGGAATGATTATCATTATTTCCATAAAAAATTACCAAACCAAGAATGGTTAGAATGTGTTTTCCAAAACATTTCACTTATATTTATAAATCCTTAGTAAAACCCAAAATATTACATCATGCATTCCATAAGTATCTATAATTGAAATCATTTATGATAAAATGATTTCATACTAAATAGTTCATTATGTATGTCGGTGGTAGGTGTTTCACAATTATTTCCCATCAGTAGTGGGTTCATGGCATGAAATCATTCTATATATAATGGGTTATCACAAATATTGAGGATTTTTTATATTATTAAACCATAGTTATATAAATACTATATTTTACCCATGAATATGATGAATATCCTCAAAAATAAAATATGACATTAAATCTTGTCTCTTGGGGATCAGTACCATTCCACACATGCTTTCAAATAATTAAATAAAAAATAAATTGGTATAATCTTTATATGTTTTCCTGATTCTTAAATACAAAATTATTTTGGAATATATATATAAGTATATAATATAATTCCCAAATCTAAAACAAAAATAATAATAATAAATCCACATCATCTGTATTAAGAGAATATTATTATCATTGATCCCTTCGCCCCATGAATGGTTTTTCCACTGATGATTATGGTAATCATTTGCAGAGTACCACACCTCTTTATAGTTGAAATTATAAACATTATAGATTTTTATATTACCAAATAATTTATGCACCAGGTGTCCTTTCTCTCTACACATGATGAAAATTTATATTTCCTTCATGTAAGTACAATGATTATTTTCCACAATTATCAGATGTGTTCAAAAACATCATTCCCTTAATCCATTTAAATATTTTTCCCTCCTTCAGAATTTTATTCAATATCATGACTACGAATCCATGTGAAAAGGAAGATTAGTTCACTATATTAATAGAACATTATATTATATCCTCATATTATGAGATGATTTGGGAGACTAGTACAATTTAAAGCATTGGATTGACCCCATAAAATAAATAGCCACCCTAATTACATGGATTATATTCACAGTATATATCTTGAAATGCTACCCATGTAATGTAATATTATACATAGAATAAAATTACACATCCTTTTCATAGACATAATAATTGTGTCTCAATATCCACTCACTTCTTATCATTAAAATATTTCCCCATTAATATTTCAATAAAATACTTCAACACCATAATCGTTATTTTTTCTCCATCCTTTGTAATTTGAGTCAATTAAAACCATTTATTTTAATCCACAAAGAGGTGATAAATATCCATGAAAACCACCTCCCATTTGTTAATTCCAAGAGGTAGAAATATCGTCTCTAGGAATCATATCTTTTTCCCATAAACAAATAGATCCATATTCTCATTGAATGATCAAAATGATATTTTAATTCTACGTTGTGGTTTATTATGATTCTAAAATGGTTAAGGATATTACTCATAATTTTATTCATATACTTGAATATGGTTATAATTTGATCAGTTATATTAGCAGATCCATCTCCAAGATCATAATCATTCCATTGATGGAAATCCCTAGATAGGGTATGTGAAAATATTCTCTTCATTTTCTTTTCTCTAAGTGTCATTTCTATACAATGGAATATAACATATTACATAATGACATTATGATAAATAATTTTTAATAAAAAAAAATTGAAGAATATAACATATGTTGAGAAATTTATGAAATTATAATCTCATATTCATAAATATGTGTTCTATGGAAATGTATTCATATAAAAAAGTATTTCCAATTCATTTATAATTTTTCTGTCAATTAAATTTGAATTATCCAATGAGTATCCCATGTAGTGTCAATCCAGGGGTGTAATAAGGCCCATTTTCATAAATATTGTGATGATTGATTCAAATTATTTTTCTCACTTTTAAGATTTATTAAAACTAGGTATAACTTTTCTCGAACCTCTTTCACTTTTAGTATCTAGAATGTGATGTATTCTAAGAAAATACCCATTTAATATCTTCATCACATTAACATTACGATGTTATTCTATACATATACTCAATGTATATAAGTTTTTTTTGTTAAATAATATATATATACCTAAATCTAGTTCACTTGTTTTATACATAACATCATTTGATTGCTACTATAAATACCCCAACCCTAGTAGTCTAGAGTTATTAGTTATATTACTACTTTGGAATATTATAAAAGTTGTCATATCCTGATTAAACAAATAGTCTAGTAGTATGGGTATAATATAAACATAATTTAATCTCACATAAAAATTTACTGTATGATATAAATAATAGTATATTCCTTGAGTACACCATTATTCTGTTAAGAATATTCCTATATATTAATTATAATATACATCATATAGTCCTTGAAAATGAAATAGCTGAAACTTGTGATTTATAATATTCTAAATGGGTATGTGTAAAGGGGAATCTACTTTGAATAAAGAATGAATAATCTATACAGAAATTTATATAACTAAAATACATTGCATTTGACAAATGACATGAACATGAATATTAATAAGGAAGTAATTATTGATGATCAAATAACCCCATGTAAACAATCTATTGAGATTGAAACTCAAATATATATATATATATCATAAAAAATAAAATAATCAGATGGACAACAATAATAGAATCCATAATAATGGTATTCATAATTTTTGACATCTAAATATAACATAATGTTCATTTTCCAAGATACTTGTAATTTCATAGTAGTATTAATTGATTACATTTATATAAATGGGTAACACATCCGCCAAAACCTAATAATCATACTGATTCATCAATGGGATAAGGTTGGACCATCCCATAACATACTATGTCCAGTGAATTCATCATATTAAATGGCTGAAATAAAATAAAAAAACTACTATTGAAAAATCTGCATAAAAAATGTAAATATTTTTACTAATAAATAGACATAATTCTATAACATATTAATAGAATTACCATAAATAGTTAATTAAAAAAATCTTCTATAAATTTTTTTAACTTTGAAAATAACATCTAAAAAATATGAATTTATAGAATATTACAGATTTATTTTATTTGAAATAATCCTTTTAAACATTTGGATTAATAATCAAAGAAGCAACTTTTTATGATTATGGGGAATTCTATACATGCTACATAAATTTAAACAAATATTAATTCCACACTTTTATAAGAAAAGTCAAAAATTACTTTGTTTGTAAATTGATAGGAGTAATCCTTTTGATTTTGTTTATAAAACTGAAATCATGGGTAAAATTTATTCCATAATTAATTTTAAAAAGATTAAAAAATTTAAATAATTTCTAGAAAACATGGACACAGAAGTAATAAAATTTTTGACTATAGAGAGAAATATATATGGCTTTTATTAAAATCATTCTAAATAATTTTAATTACCATATTGAGGGAAATTGTATAATTAATGGAAATATTCATTAATGACTAGATAAGATGAAAACAGATTTAGTTAATTATAAAAATAAAAAATAATAACATCAAGAGATACATAGAAATAAAAAATCATGTACGATTATGGGATTGCGAAATAAACCCTTACAACTTTGGTAACATTTGGATCATAATCTTGATGATTGTAATAAATTAAAATTACGTTCTAAATACCAACATGATAAAGAGATTCATGATATAAAATATCAAATGGGATGTATATTTACCACATAAAAGTGATAAGTTATGATTAGGTAATATGTATCATGGATGTAATGGTTATATGGTAAACCCTTTACTCATAACTAACTTCCCTAATATATATCCACACTGTAAAGACCCAAAGATTGATGTACATGGACATTACATTACTTTTTCGAAATACTTTGTACATAAGAAAAACACACACATAAGGACCGTAAGAGTTTAGTGTCTTTGGAAACTCGGAATATAATCTTCTAATCGTGGTGAAAGATCTTCAACATCTCCCATAAAGATATTCCCTTTTTTTCTTACCTAAAACCATTATTTATATCATGGGGAAAAGATAACATAAAAGGGGTGAGCTCAAATTCTCAGTAAGGGTAAACATAGAGAATATAAAAAAATCCATAAACATTTGAATGCAAAAACTTGACCATAAAATCTAAATATCAAAATCTTGAGCAAAGACATGAATCTTGGAAGTACATCTGGAATATGTCATAAGGTAACATCAATCATGATAAAATAGCATGGGAATAAAACATGTAATTGTGGAAACCATTAAACACATGCTATTATTTCCATAATAGCCAAGGCATTGCTTCTAGGACCATCTTAGTGGACAAAGACCCTTTCTTAATCGAGTTCAATCATCGTTTCAGTCCTGTAACACTGAACTAGATTAACATACCGTTATATCCATGTCTATATCATGAGATATAAATCTTTAACCAATGAATTTGAGGGAGATATAGGTCCCACCCATCTCATATTGAAATCATTCTTTCGTGTGCCCCAATATAAACATAAGCCATTCATCATAACCCAAGAATAAAATGGGTTTCATAAATATCATTCCATCATAACGTAATCCATACAAAAAAATTGGATATCAATTCATAATTAGAAAAGTAAAACCATGTAAATCATAGAGACATGATACTTGAAACATACACATGTGAAATAATGTCATCTTAGATGAAAATGGTTCTGATAAAACACATGAAATGAATTCTTGAGGAAAATATCGTTTTTCCTTCAAAATAATTTTATTTTCACAGAATGTCATGAAATTTTAAAAGAAAGGAATTTTGTTGAAAATAGTCATGAAATATTTTGGAGGAAGAATCATGAAAATAAGGTTTTATAAAACCGTAAAAATCCTTTCATGTCGTAGACGTTAAAAAACATTTTTCTCGTACTTTGGTCAGAAAAGTCAAAAAATACCTTGTAGGGTAAATAAAAGAAAGATTCCTTCCATACCGTGGGATAAAAGTCAAAATGGGGGAAATGGACTTTAAACATACATGAATACAATTTTATAAAACATGGACATGTATGATAGCAATAACCCCAGTAAATACTTAAGAATAAGCAATCTCGGATAAAAAATGAGATTTGCAAAATTATCCCGTACCTTATGTACGATATGCTTCGTATGTATCCGAACCTCCTGTATAATGGTTTAAATAATGTCATTGACTTATTATAGAATCATATTCATTGTTATTATATCATATATGGTTCACTTATGAATTTATATTACCCGTTCTTTTGTAAATTCCATGTTAAAGAGAATTTTGGGTAAAATCATTTCATTTATCGCATGTGTTTCGACTCGTCGTTCTTGATATTATTACTTATATCTGGATTTACATAATTCCAGAATGTAAAAAATGATTTATATATAATATATATTCATCATATACATATATATTATACATCGTTAAAAGGAATTAAATACACCGTTCATGGAGATGGTAGGCCGTACGTACGCATGAAAACTGTTTTCGTTTCCTTATTGAATTTAATGGAATTGAGTATATGACATATATATATATACATAAATACAGTATCATTATTATTCCATATATTTCATTATTATTAATTATATATACTTTATAATCATTCTTGAATAGTTAATCATTGAAAATGAATCTCATCGCGTTTGTGGAGATGGTAGTCCGTACGTACACACGAGCGATGATATCATTCCCATGATCGTGGAATCGTATAGGAGTGTATGTATACTATTTCCGAATAAATATAACTTTACAATAATCATATATAGTTATTTATTTAAACCATTATACCCATCTATGTAAGGTGGTGGTGGAAAAACTGATTACACCACAACGTAGAGACGGTATTCCGTACGTACGCATGCGTGGTGATTTCATATTCCATAGGATGGATAGATGGAAAAATAGGATTGTTTAATAATTATAATAACATATCAGTATATGAGTGATACTGATGTTATTACTTCATAATGAAACAACTACAGAAGAAGAAGTGGAAGAAGAAATAAAGTTGAAAGAATCGGTAACGGACATTACCTCTTCTTTGAAGCGCCTTTTTGAAACCTCCTCTTAGGGAACTAAGATTGGTCTTTGTAGAAGACCAAAACCTCTAGGATGCATCTAGAGAATTGGATATGAGAAATGGGCAGGGGTTGGATGAGCTTTAAGGCTCATAGTTGTGTGATGAAGAGAGGGAAGAGGTGCCCTTTTATAAGGGAGGAGAGGGGCACCTTTGGAATAACTAAAAATATTATTTTATTATAAAGTCATATTCGGGTTTTAATAGCTCCAAATTGAGTTATTTCAAAGCTAAGGTGGGTATGGGTAGAAATAATCTCATCCAATAGAATTTAGACAAGTTTAGGTTTCTATTTTAACCTTATCATTTAGATTTAACTTTAAGTTAAATAATTTTACTTTTACCGGGTCTTCTTGTTTTCTTACACTATAAGGTTAATAAACTTACTATAACAAGAAAAACGTACCCCAAGTTGTGTATTATTAATATATATAATATTATATATGTCATTTGGCCGAACCGTAGATTTTTAAGAATAAAATAATAATTAATAATATAATATTTGTTTTCAAAACTATTTTATGTCAATTTTGACACTATTTGGTAATTGATTTTTTTGAAAATCCAAACATAATTATTAGTTCGAAAAACGTTAACTAAACCAATAATAACATGTCATATTAACATTGAAAATTATTGGAATTCCTAAAATGTATCAAATTACATTTATTTTGGTATTTATAACATCAATTATGTCAATATTTCATTAATAAGATAATTAATGCATCATCATTGTGTAATAAATAAATTAAATTATTTAATGTCTAAAAATTAAAAATAAAATATCATTATGTAGGATATCTATTTATATTTCTAATGAATACTTATAGTCAAATTTATAGTATGTATAACCCTATATTAAAAATGATTTAGTTATTAAATTTTGATTTTGACTATTTTAACCCTTCTTTAAATAAATTAACATTAAATGTCCTAATCTAATCCAAGTGGGCCTAAATGGTCATATTTTATTCAAAAGCTTGTTTTTGGTTGAATTACTCGTATCTAATAGAATTAGGAAATTTTTTAGGCTAATAATAATATCATTTCCCCCTTAATTACCCTATTTACTTTTAACCGTGGTAAAAAAAGTAAAAAGTTACTATTCACAAAAAATTATTTTCATCTCATTGAACCACATTTTACATACTGGCATCAACCGTGTCTCTCGGATTTTTGAAATTCCATTCACAATAATGGTAAAATTATGTTTTATGTAAATTTACAAATTCTCCTAGGAGGTGGGTAAAAGACGGTCAAAACTTCAATAAAATTTTTATATATCTAAAATTATTATAAAATGACTCCAATGAATTACATTGAACATATATAGGTATTATGTATCAATTTTTTCCTAAAAGAAATTTAAATAAAATAAATAATTATTTAAATAAAAATTCGGTTTTTTAATAGTAACCCAGTGTTTTCACTATTCATCCAAAAAATTGAATGTTTTCAGAAAAATACCAAAATTTCACCCTAGGGTAATTTCGATATTCCGAATCCAAAAATGAAGTCCATTTTCAAAAATAAAATTTATGAAATTTTAAAAAGTGGGTATTACTATTCATAATGGCTAGTTTTAATAATATTTTAATAGCATATCGTTGTTTAGAGAAACTCGGTATTGTGTACAACACGTGCTATCATGGAAGGTCACGCTTGCGTGTAATGCAAGACAAGTCAGGTATGCATGCTGTTCAAGCTCTTTTTGGTGTAGCATACAACAGAAGACATTAATGAAATTAAAAAGAATATTTTTCGTAAAATCTTGGGGTGTTACATTCTACCCCCCTTAAAATGAATTTCTCCCTCGAAATTCATCGTGGTTATAAATGGTTTACTACTCGAAAGTTTCTTTAATAGAAACCCACATATTAAAAAAGAATAACAAAACATGGCTTTAAAAACTAATGTATGAAACATAATGGTTACCCAAATTAACTAATCACTGGGTTTCCACAGAGGAAAACATAGGTGTAAATATGGATATGGAAGAGAAATCTAACCGTCATTTTCTGATGGAGAGTGGTAGAGAACATGGATATGAAAAATCCAATAATCACAAAGCCATAAATTTGTGATGATCTAGGGTACCATATGATTCATCGAATATAAGGGAACTAGGACAACATTTTTGGTTTTAAAGATCATTTCCCTAAAGTTGAAGAATTTGAATTAGAATAAATACTTACTTTATTTTGGTAAAATCTCACTATTGTTCGTGCATTGAACAATTTCCACTTAATCTCTTAATAAAATGATGTTTAATTTGTTATTCGTGAAGTGTTAACAGGTCACGTGATAGAATGATGGGTCATTCCATCTGTTTCAAACAAAAGGTTAGCAAAAATTATCAAATATACATAAGTCGATCTATGGTGAGGTTAATCGTATATGATTCCAAAAATAAACGTATAATTCATATATCATACTTCTTAATAAAATAAAACTAGTTTCAACTAACCAGGGACTTCGTGTAGGCCAGTGGTAGGTGATAAAGTCCAGTCGCACTTCGGTTGTGGGTTCAATTCCCACAGCCTTGTCCGACGCGATGGGCTGTCGCCCGTCCACCAGGTTGTCCTTTTTAAAAAACTATATTACTATAACATCCCATCAATAATATAGAAAAAAAGTTCTATCCTTAAACAATACTAATTTATGTCCAACATAATCCATTCCAATATTTAGGATTATCAAAAATACTTCGGTCCAAGCTCATAGTATAAAGAAAATGATTACTTGAAATGCCACATAACAATCACGTGAATGGCATCATTTATCCCCCATATATCATAAGATATATATTTTTGGTCAAATTAAAAACATGTGAATACCATAATCATGTATTCTCTTGAAGAATGAATACCCATTCAACCTTAGTGAAAACATGAATGCAGTTAAAAGTTAACACTTTTCACATACCAAAATCCTCAAAATTCATTATACTAAAACAATGATATCACTTAGTCCTTATATCAATCATGAGCCCATGAATACAATCAAACATCTCATTATCTTCTTATCCCTTCATTATGCGTATATCATCTTCTTACCAAAATTTCTCCATCACTTTCCATGGTTACCAGTACCATAGAATTATTGAAAACCACAATAGACCAATACGTAAATATTCCAATATTCCACGATACTATATAAAACATTATTTTGGAATCCCATTACATAAAAAATTGATCATTCCACCACATCATTTTCATATTCAACATCGCCAATAGTGATCACATGTGACTTCCCGTTGTCCTTTTCTTTATGTGGTTGCTCATGTCGATCATCATTCACCCTTGGATTAGGGCATTGATTAGCATAATTCCCCATTTCATTACACTTGAAGCATTGAAGTGTTGTTGGTGCGTTCTCTGAAGTATTTTCTTTATTCACACCATTAGACAACCTTTTTCCATTACTTCGACACTCAGCTACTCGATGACCTTCTTTTCCACACTTAAAACATTTTCTAGCCCCTTTAAGACAATCTCCACCATTCTTCTTTCCACACTTTGAGCATAAGGAAACATTCATCTTCATTTCACCATTATTCTGAGATTTCTCCTTGAACTCCATCTTTTGTTTCTTTTCAAAATCATGAGAGGGATATGTAACACCAACTTCCATTTCAACCTTAATAGAAAAAGGCACAATTTCTTCATCGCTACTGAAGTCTCTTATAGCTAATGCCCTTCGAAGATTTGGTTTTAATCCACCGAAGAATCGATAAACTTTTCTTTCAGGTTGATGATAAATCCAGATGCATACCTTGAAATCATTGTAAAATTCGCTTCGTATATACCAACATATTCATCATCCTTTTGCTTTAGTTCAAGAAACTCATTCTCCATCTTTGTTCGAAGATTACGAGGGAAGTACTTATTGAAAAATATGTTCTTGAACTCATCCCTTTACATGGACTCAATTTCATATCTTGGCCTCATATTCTTGATAAGAATCCACCATTGATCAGCTTCACCTTCCAAACAATATACTACTAAGAGCACTTTATCATGATCAAAACATTGTAGCACTGAAAATATCTTTTCAGTAGTACTGATCCATTGTTCAGCTACTAAGGGATCAGAAGACCCACTAAATGAAGGTGGACTCTGCCTCATGAAGGATTCAATAGAATGTTGCTCATTTATCTGCTCATTTTGAAGTCAAGAATGATTCATAGCTTGTGTAAGTATAGAAATATGATTTTTCACTCCATCTCCCATGAAATTGTATTGGTTAGGAGGACAATCATTGCATTTTCCATTACATTGATCAACACGGTTTCTTCAGGTTCCATCCATCGTCTAAAACCCAAAAAGAATAGTGTGAGAGGAAAAAATCACGCTAGGGAAAACAACATAATAAAGGGGGAGTACCTTCCATATCTAACATCTTAGGTTACCGTAATTCTCTTACTATAACATTACTTATACCTAACCTTAGGGACATCCCTAGACATACCTTAGAAATATCTCTAGATATCTCACTAAAGTTCTCGCATCCTAGTTTCCAAAGGTTGACTAAACCTTTCCTTTGATACCAACTGTAAAGACCAGAATCTTGACGTACAAGGACATTACATTACTTTTGCGGAATACTTAGTACATAACAGAAACACACACACAAGGACTGTAATACTTTAGTTGCTTTGGAAACTTGGAATATACTCTTCTAATCGTGGTGAAAGATCTTCAACATCTCGCATAAAGATCTTCCCTTTTTTTCTTACCTAATAACTTTCTTTATATCCTAGGGAAAAGAAAAACATAAAAGGGGTCAGATCAAATTCCCAGTAAGGGTAATCATAGAGAACATAAAACAATCCATAATCATTTGAATGCAAAAACTTGAACATAAAATCTAAACATCAAAATCTTGAGCAAAGACATGAATATTGGAAGTACGTAAGGCATATATCATAAGAGAACATCAATCACGATAAAATAGAATGGGAATAAAACATGTAATTGTGGCAACTATTAAGAACATGTTATGATTTCCATAGTAGCCAAGGTATTGCTGCCAGGACAATCATAGTGGACAAAGTCCCTTTCTGAATCGAGTTCAATCCTCATTTTAGTCCTGTAACACTGAACCAGATTAATATACCGTTCCAGCCATGTCTATCTCATGATATATAAATCATTATCCAATGCATTGTAGGGAGATATAGGTCCCACCCATCTAATATTTAAATCATTCTTTCGTGTGCCACACCATAACCATAAATCATTAATCATAACCCAAGAATAAAATGGGTTTCATAAACATCATTCCATCATAACATAATCCATACAAAAAAAATTGGATATCATTACATCATTAGAAAAGTGAAACCATGTAAATAATAGAGACATGATACATGAAACATACACATGTGAAATAATTTCATCTTAGATGAAAATGGTTTTGATAAAACACATGAAATGAATTCTTGAGGAAAATATCCTTTTTTCTTCTAAATAATTTTCATTTCACAAAATGTCATGGAATTTTAAATGAAAAGGATTTTGTTGAAAATAGTCATGAAATCTTTTGGATGAAGCATCATGAAAATAAGTCATTATAAAATCGTAAAAATCATTTCATACCGTATACGTTAAATAAACATTCTTCTCTTACTTTGGTCAGAAAAGTCAAAAAGTACCTTGTAGGGTATATAAAAGAAAGATTCCTTCTATACCATGGAGTAAAAGTCAAAATGGGAAGAAAGGACCTTAAACATACATGAATAAAATTTTATAAAACATGTACATGGATGATAGCAATAACCCCAGTAAATACTTACGAATAATCAATATCGGATAAAAATGAGATTTGAAAAATTATCCCTTACCATATGTCTGATATGCTTAGTATGTATCTGAACCTCCTGTATAATGATTTAAATAACGTCATTAACTTATTACAGAATCATATTAATTGTTATGATATCATATCTGGTTCACTTATGGATTTATATTACTTGTTCTTTTGCAAATTCCATGTTAAAGAGCGTTTTGGGTAAAATCGTTTCATTTATCTTATGTGTTTCGACTCATGGTTCTTGATTTTATTACTTATATCCTGATTTAAATAATTCCATAATTTAAAACATGATTTATATATAATATATATTTATCATATACATATATACTATTGATTGATAAAGGGAATGAAATACACCGTTCATGGAGACGGTAGGTCATACGTACGCATGAACGCTGTTTTCGTGTCCTTATTGAATTAAATGAAATTGAGTATATGACATACATATATATATACATAAATCCAGTAACATTATTATGTCATATATTTCATTATTATTCATTGTATATAATTTATAATCATTCTTGAATTGTTGATCATGGAAAATGAATCTCATCGCGTTCGTGGAGACGGTAGTCCGTATGTACGCACGAGCGATGATATCATTCCCATGATCGTGGAATTGTATTCGAGTGTATGTATACTATTTCAGAATAAATATCACTTTACAATAATCATATATAGTTATTTATTTTCACCATTATACCCATCTATGTAAGGTGGTGGTGGAAAAACTGATTACGGCACGGCGTGGAGACGGTATTCCGTACATACGCACGTGGGGTGATTTCATTTTCCGTAGGATGGATAGATGTTTAAATAGGGTTGTTTCATAATTATAATAAAATATCATTATATTAGTGATAATGATGTTATTACTTCATAATGAAAAAACTAAAGAAAAAGAAGTGGAAGAAGAAATAATGTTGAAAGAATCGGTAACGGACATTATCTCTTCTTTGAAGCGCCTTTTTAAAACCTCCTCTTAGGGAACTATGATTGGTCTTTGAAGAAGAACAGAACATCTAGGATGTTTCTAGGGAATTGGAGAAGAGAAATTGGCAGGTTTTGGCCGAGCTTTAAGGCTTAAAGTGGTGTGAGGATGAGATGGAGGAGGTTCCCTTTTATAAGGGAGGAGAGGGGTACCTTTGGAATAACTAAAAATATTATTTTATTATAAAGTCATATTCGGTTTTTAATAGCTCCAAATTGAGTTATTTAGAATCTAAGGTGGGTATGGGTCGAAATCCTCTCATCAAATAGAATTTATACAAGTTTAGATTTGTATTTTAACCTTATCGTTTAGATTTATCTTTAAGTTAAATAATTTTACATTTACTGTGTCTTCTTGTTTTCTTACACTATAAGGTTAATAAACTTACTATAACAAGCCAAACGAACCCCAAGTTGTTTATTATTAATATATATAACCATATATAAGACGTTTTTACGAACCTTAGATTTTTATGAATAAAATAACAATTGATAATATAATATCTGTTTTAAAAACTATTTTATGTCAATTTCGACACTATTTGGTAATTGATTTTTGTGAAAATCCTAACAGAATTATTAGTTCTAAAAAAGTTAACTAAATCAATACTAACAAGTCATATTAACATATAAAATTATTGTAATTCATAAAAAGTCTCAAATTACATTTATTTGGGTATTTATAACATCAATTATGTCAATATTTCATCAATAAGATAATTACTGCATCATCATTGTGTCATAAATAAATTAAATTATATAATTTTTAAAAATAAAAAATAAAAAATAATTATGTAGGAATTCTTTATAGATTATTAATTAATATTTATAGTCGAATTTATCTTATTTATAACCCTAAATTAAAAATTATTTAGTTATTAAATTTTGATTTTAACTATTTTAACCCTTCATTAAATAAATTAATATTAAATGTCCTAATCTAATCCAATGGGCCTAAATGGTAATATTTTATTCCTAAGGTTGTTTTTGGTCGAATTACACTTATCCAATAGAATTATAACATGTGTTAGGCTAATAATAATATCATTTTTACCGTTAATTACACTATTTACTTTTAACCATGTTAAAAAAAATTAAAAAGTTATTATTCACCAAAAATTATTTTCAACTCATTGAACCACATTTTACTTACTGACATCAACCATGTCTCTCGGATTTTTGAAATTCCATTCACAAAAGAGGTAATATTATGTTTTATGTAAATTTTCAAATTCTCCTAGGAGGTGGGTAAAAGACGGTCAAAAGTTCAATAAAGTTTTTATATATCTAAAATAATTATAAAATGACTCCAATTAATTACATTGAACTTATATAGGTATTATGTATGAATTTTGACCTAAAATAAATTTAAATAAAATAAATAATTATTTAAATAAAAAGTCGGTTTTTAAATAGTAACCGAGTGTTTTCACTATTCATCAAAAATTGAATGTTTTCAGAAAAATAACAAAATTTCACCCTAGGCTAATTTCGATATTCCGAATCCAAAAATGAAGTCCATTTTCAAAAATAAAATTTATAAAATTTCAAAAAGTGGGTATTACTATTCATAACGGCTAGTTTTAATAATGTTTTAATAGCATGTCGTTGTTTAGCGAAACTCTGTATTTCGTACAACATAGGCTATCGTGGAAGGTTGCGCTTGCGTGTAATGGAAGAGAAGTCAGGGATGTGTGTTGTGCAAGATCCTTTTGGTGTAGCATACAACACAAGACATTAATGAAATTAAATGGAATATTTTTCATAAAATCTCAGGGTGTTACACACACCTTCATCTTTTAGATAAGAATCCTTTTTAAATCATATTAGGGACACTAAGGTTGGTGTTTTGGGTTCATAATATGCAAAAAAACATGGAGGAGTATAGAGATTTATTTTGGTGGGGGTTGTTCAATCCAAATGGAATATGAAGTGGGAAGAACATAAGTAAGGAGGTTCCGTTTTTAATTGAGGAGTCATGGAGTTTTTGTAAATAACTAAAACTATTCATTATGGGGGGTCACTCTCACCCCATGTTCCAATAAAATTCATAATTAAAATTTATGATATAAGATATGGTGATGAAAATCCTCAACCACAAAAAAATACATGTTTTGAACACATGTTTTCTCAATATATATGTTTCCTTACTTTAGCCACATTTGATTTCACTATGGTTACTAGTATTTTCACATAAGTAAATTTTCATTTATGAATCCAAATAAATGGTCATCAATACATAATTTATACCATGTTCTTCTAAATTTTATATAAAATTTATGAAATAAAAATTCTATGTATGCAGAAAAATATTTTTAAAATATTAACATCTATGCGTAAAACTCTATTTTACAATTTACCCTGGTAACAAATAGAATAACTAATTCGAAGTGAATATAATTATAATTAATGTTAAATTAGTCCCTTAATAGATGAAAATTTCCATTTTTATGGATATACCAATAACTATTTTTAATATTTGTATTTTTAATTTTAAATCATTTAATAACATTTATATTTTATAAAATAACATTAATGAATATTTTCACACATTTCATTTAATTTGAGATCAAAAACACCCATTCAATGATTGAATTAATATATATATATTTACACCATTATATAATGTTATATAAACCTAAAAAATTCATGGAATGTAACAATCGAATCAATTTATGTAACATTAAACATCATTGGTATCGTTTATTTTTATTATTTTTATGACCAATATAATTAATATGTTGCATTTGAATAATAATTTAATGTAATTATAGGATTAAAAAAATAAAAATAAGATTACCTCATAAAATTAATTTCAATATAAAGAAATTGAAAATTAATATTTCATCCAATTTTTCTTTTTTCTATTATGTGACCACATTATTAAAATATAAAATAAAGAGGGTGTGATTTTTTCCTTTTTATGTATTTAAATTAAAATATTTTTCAATGCCATGAAAAGGTTCCCCAAAATAAAATAAAAAAATAATACAGTAATAGGGTTATAAATATTTATAGTAAATAAAATTTAGGTATGTATTTTTTTCTATTTTAACCCTTATCTGTTTTGTTTTACCCTCGATAAACATGTTTTTTCCTTAACCGTGGTAATTATATTTTCAGTTTTCACTTTTCATTTACGAAAAATCATGTTTAAAAATGTGATATAAAATTTATTATAGTTTTTAAAAAAACTATACCCATTTTTTAAATTTCAATTCATAGAAATGGAAAATTTTAATTGAAAATTATACCCTAGACACAATGAGAATGATATCTTCTAAATAGAAATTCTACATAATTAAATAAGTGATTGAAATAAAAAGTAAAAATTGAATTTCAATCCAATGACCTGAATTGAATTAATTATTATATAATTGAAAGAATTTTATATTTAAAAGCATTTACATAAAACATTCACAATTAAATTATTTCTATGAAAATACAGTTATCAATTAAAATTAGACTTTTTCAATACTTACCAAAAAATAAAACTTCTCAGAAAATTCTCAAAGCATCAATGTATGATTTTTTTTTTGAAATTATGATTTCAAATAATATTTTGATTTTTAAATTGAATTTTATAAAACTTGTATAATTTAATTTTATAATATTTGTAAAATGTGAAATGAACCCACATTTTAGAAGAAAAAAATTCCAAAAACATTTCTTTTCCTTTAAAATGATTCATATTTTAATCATAAATAAAATATACATATTGAAATGATTATATACATTTTTAAATAATATAATTTTCAATTTTAGTTAGCCACATTCATACCATCAATTTAAAAACGTAGGTTAAAACTACAATCGTATATAATAATATTTTAATAATATATTACAGTTTGTTTAAACCCCTTGGTGCATGTAACAGAAGTAGTCAAAGAGACTAAATTTCGACAAATAGTTTTTTTTGGATTAATTTTTTTTTCATGTTCCATATTATTTCAAGCATAATGATCATATTTTAAAATCATTGGGTGTTATATCATCCCACATTTAATAAATTGTGTCCTCCAAAATTTATATTGTGCTCCTAAATCAAGTCTTTTTAATATGTAAATACATTTCTCAAAAAACCACACCATAAATAAATGTTTAGAACATATTTATCCTTAGTAGTGAAAGTTAAATATGAATGGTCATCTAAAATAACACATAACATGGTTTCCATTTAAGAAATCATTGGTGAGAATTGAAGATAATAGAATTAAATAAAAGTGAAATTCATAAATAATTATGGAGGGTGATATATATCATCGATCAAAATCAAGTGAATGTTCATTATAAAGATAAAAAATAAAAACCAAATTTTAATTGTAACTGAAAACATCATCATTCCATTAAATATTTAGGTAATAGAATAAAATATTTTTTAATATCATTCACTTAGAGTTGTGAGATTGTTTAACTATCATGATATATAACACTAGAAAATATGCTTATCTAGTATCATTCCATTTTCATAAGAAGTAATTCATCCATTGGTTTTGATTCGATAAATTTACCCATCATTTCTTAAATAAATAAATAAACATTAAATCTGATTTTTTTATTCATGAATCTATAAAATTAATGTTTAACATATCATAAGATCCATAAAATGGTGAATGGTATTTCTTTTTACCTCTAATCATTTACCAAAATCAAAATTAATGACATGAGTCATAAAATATAATTCAATAATATATAACCTGTAACATCCTAGGTAAATAAATAATATTACATTTTCATATTTATTAATATTTGTGAATTAAATGTTAATTTTAATTTAATGAGGATTCTATGTTCAATGGCATACCCAAAACAAAACAACGAGTTTCTTTGAAATATTACGTTGCACACTAGTAATATAAAAATATTATTTTAAATGGTAGATAACGCCTAGCCGTTCTAATAGCAGGAATGAACAGAACTAACTAAAAAATGATTATATATGTTTGTTAAATATTTTTACATTTATCCAATAAATGATAGAGTCCTAAAATGCTAATGAATCCAATTTTAAGCATAAATATTCTAATGTTCTTCAAAAGGTCGATTAACCGCCTTTTTGATGGAGAACCCATTTTTTAATTTACTTATTTTTACTTTTATATGTTATATTTGACAAAAATAAAATACTTATATATAATAAAGACATCAAAATTTACATTGTTTATGTTTTTGGTGTTTTTCCGACAAATTTCATTTTTTTAATGAATAATGAAAAATGTTGTATTTTAATTCAAAACCTCCATTCAGTCTAATTTTTTATATGGTTATATTATCTTTTTAATTGGTTTTAAATTTTAATTAAAATATATTATTACCATTTAATCCAATGGTGTTAATTTAAATTAATTTCACTTTGAAGTTGGGCATAAACAAGTGTAAATCTTCTGATAGATATTGTTTCTTAAAAACACGCTATTTGTTTTAACAGCTGGAATTGTAAAATTAAAAAATTCATCTTCTATGTTAATAATTCGGTAAAATGGATATCATTTTTGAATTTGTAATATCAAATATATTTTAGGGTGAATTTTGGGTATTTTTTTGAAAAACATCATTTTTTAGGAATAGTGAAACCACTAAGTAGTAGTTAAAAAACTGAATTTTTTGGTAAACGAAACTTTACTGATATTGTGAATTGTATTTCAAAAATAATAAATACATGGTTTTAATTAGTATGTAAAATTTGGTTCAATGGGATAAGAATAATTTTTTGGTGAATCGTAACTTTTGAGTTTTATTAACCGCGATTAAAGCTAATAAGGGTAATTTAAGGTAAAAATGATATTATAAAAATATAAAAATATCATGAAACACGTCCTACCCATATTGGATGAGTCATGGACGACCAATAAAATACATTTGTCAGTTTTTGGGACCCCATGAAGTCACATGGGTAAGATAATGATATTAATACCTTTTTTAAGTAAAAATAAAAATGTCACAAAATGTATTGTTTTACTAAAAAAAAATTCACAAGGGATTATACAAGATATATTTTCGACTATAAATACTAATAAGAAATCTTAAAATATTTCCTACAACATGGTAATTTATGACACAATGAAATTATTTATGACACAATGATGACGCAGTGTTAACGTCATTAAAGAATAAATTATAGAAATAAGAAGATAAAGTTTAAAAAAATATCCAACACTTGTCCAATACCTATTGTATGATTTTATTTATAAAATGGGACTCCTTATCATAAACAATAATGATTTTAGGAGATTTATAAACCAAATTTAATTTTATAATAAAATAATAGTATCTAGATTTCCAAAAGAGCCCCTCCTATTCCTTATAAAAAGGCCCCACTTCATACAAATATCTCACACATATAAAGCCCTTGGGCTTGTCCAAAATCTACTCAAATAATCTCCCAAGATCCCTCTGTTCATCCTAGATGTATTACATTAGGCAGAATGATCTTCAACAAAACCTATTGGTTCAAACCAAGATGAGTTCCCTGATTTAAAGGTAATGTCTTCTCTTATGTTCTTTTGTTTTATTTTGCTTCCCCAACCCCCTAAACACTTTTATTCCGTTATTCTGTAACAAAAAATGTATATTATATATACTAGTATGTTGTTATGAGATTGATTAGAGATACACATTTAAACACCTCTATCTAATTGTTAAAGAACATACTATTTCTGTGGGTGGTGAATTACAGCCTCCCGAAACGATTATTGTTCAATCTTATTTTAACACCTCTCATGGTGGACAATAAGATGTCACTATATTTATATATGATATATATTATGTTTATTTTTTCCTTATTCCTCTTTATTTTTCATTTAATCCATAACTTTATGGTCTCAATAATGGGTAAATGCGATAATTTCATTTTAGAAAGTTAGGACTACCGCCCCCTCAAAGTGATTTGATTCATTAACTCCATATGTGAGATATATAAAGTATGGATTTAATGATATTATATATGATATTATACACTAATTATGATATAACTATGTATAATTATGTTTTCATTTAATTAATGTATGAAATAGAAATGAAAGTAGCTTTGATGCGTTCGTACGGCTTACCGTCTCCATGAACGGTGCATTTCATTTCTTATCTCCAAATGTTATATACTATTATATGTACATATATATAATGGATATATATGAAATATATTAAATCTAAATTATTAATATCATTGTAAATTGATAATATATATATCTCTCTCACTTATTTTTAATTCCCTTAATATGACAACGAAATGAAAGTAGCGTTAATTCGTACATACGTCCTACCGTCTCCATGAACGAAGCATTTTATTTTTTAATACAAATGTTATGAAGTAGTATAAAATGAATATATAATAGATTTATATGATATTTAAGTCATTAATACTATTTTGTAGATGATTTACTTATAACTACATTGACAATTTTTTTCAAACATGTTCATTTTGGACTCATGTTTCGAACATCGACAAAAACATCTGATATGAACTCACATAATTCACTAATTATTATAACATTATAATATGTGATATGAAATGAATAAAAAACATTAATGGAGTTACTTAAGAAATTATAAATGGTGCAAAGTTTATTATTTATTATTATAAATAAATGAACAAGACAAGTCGTACTTGAGGTAAGGGATCCTACCTCTCTCCTTCATTTCATGTACTCTCTTTTATGTCATTTCTTTTAAGCCCCATGTTATTATCTTGGGGGTGTTCTTTTATATTCATATTACTTTACTTTTCATGTTAATATGATGATAGACCCCCTATTTCTCTCATAATTTCATTTTATGAATGTTTATGTGGCACCGTTAGGCTGCCGAATTTTTATAAGGGATCCTACATCTCTCTTTGTTTTCTTGTATTCTCCATGGTGTCATTTATTTTAACTCCATGTTCTTATGTTGGGGATTTTTTTTATATTCATCCTACTATAATTTTTTTTCATATAATGAGATACCCCCCCTTTTCCCTCATTATTTCATTTTAAGTATCTTTTAGTGGCGCCGTTAGGCAGCTGAATTTTCATAAGGGATTTCTTATCTCAAATTAAATTCTGTGATATTTCTATTGTTTGCCACTTATTTATTGCATGTGGTGTATTGTGTACTTCCATTTGATATATATATATATTATCATTCTATTAATGGTATTCTATGATTCATTTGGTTCTTATTATCATTTGGTCATATGGCTCGATTGATTACCACAAGGTAAGGATTTTTTATCTCACTTTTTGTGCCCGTGGGATTCATGCTACATTTGCCACTATTTCCTTTTGCGTGGTGTATTTAATTACCATTATTTTATTCTTTGGGTAATATAATTTAATTTATGGCTATTCACATCTTCATTGTATGACCCTTCTTTCTTGGGGTGTATGTTTCCCAAGTAACCAAATTTGGTAAGGGAACCATTCACGCTCCTCTTTTAAAAACACTTATTTTGTTATGTCATTAAATTTACATCTTATTATGTTGGGATATGTTATTATATAACCTTGATAAAGTGAACTTTATGTCCAAGTTATGAGATACCATTTTCTCTCTCATCAACACATTTTCTGAATTTTAATGTGTCGCCGTTAGGATATCAAATTTTTGCAAGGGATCTGCTTAACTCAATATCAATTCTATGGGTTATACGTGTACTCCAAGAATATGTCATTCTAGGAATATTTGTGAATACCTCCAATTGTTTTACACTTAATATCCACTTATATTGGGTTTATTTTTATTTTTCACACATACGTATGTAATTGATTTATCCTTAATCTAAGGATACCGACTTTGTACGATACATTGTCTCAATCTCCATTCATTGAGGTATATTGTGTTTTATACACAACATTATTTTATAAGGCGTATAAACCCCTTTTGACTTTTAATTACATTCAAAGGAAATATTTTCTCTATGAACCGTTTTACTAAACGACAAAAAAGAATGTTTCTTTTTTTAACGTAAGCGGTGACAACAACCTTTTCCGCCGATGCGAGTATTATTGGATCTATGGATTCCTTAAAAACCAGTAATGATTTCAAAAGAAAAATAAATACCATATTCTATTTTTACGTATTTTGGTATTGAAAATGGTTTTGTTGATTAGATTTATAATTTCAATACCTTAAAATGATATATTTTTATTGCAATGTGGGAATTTTGTCTTTCTTTTATGCGAAAGTTATGTGTTATGATTATGTTATGGTTATTGGGATTTGATACGAATACGGGTGGTTCCATGATAAACCTAGGGCGGGTGAGCCCCTGATAGATCTCCAAATCATTGTGTAACACAAAGGAGTTAAACGCTAAGGTTTCTCCGAAGAGATTTAGGGAATATACTATGATGGGTATTCCCAGCATAACCATGAGGGTTACTCCCAACAAAATAATGTTATGAAATTCTTAAGTTACCTTTATGTCTTATAATTTCCATGTGTTATTCATAAACCTTATTATTTCAATAGGTATGTTCAAGTGCTTATGTTTTATGAGTAATGTATGATTTCTTGATTCTTATGTATAAATAGACTAATGTTTTCTTTTTTTTTTTATAACCCATAATGATATTTTTATACTCATACCCTATTTTTGAATTGTTTTTCACATGACATAAGGTTGAATAGGGTCAAGGATGGGATCAAAGAAAATTTCATTCTATCTAAAACATATAACTAGACAAGACTCTTTTGTTCAAGAGTTTTTATTTTTTGAAAAAAATGGAAGCTGAGTAGATATGTCTACTTTGTAATCTTTTGAGATGTAATAATTATGTCATAACTCTCTAAAAATATAAACCTGAAATTATATTCAATGTGAATTAATCATTTAATTCAATATTATGTAATTTTATAAGGTCGGGGCCTTATAGTTGGTATCAGAGGTTGTTTTAGATAACTTTAGGGGTTAGGGTATTCATTAAGAATATGTGACAAGTTGTGTATAACCACAATGGTTAGCATATTAGATGGAATCATTGCTTTTTTTGAAAGTTGTAATGAGTTTGAGATAAAATGAATAAGTATATATTAGTGTTTATATTCCTCATTAGTACATGATGATTTTGTTGATATACTCACACTGATATTTTTGGTTTTAGTAAATGGATGGATCTAGCAGGCACCAAAGTGAAAATGGGTTTGAAGGAAACTATGGTGGTTCTCTGATTAAGATACTGGATGAAACGTGGGACTCATTGAGAAATCTTGTGGTTATTCAATACCAATTATCAAGAGTCGTGATTAACAACTTGAACATTTGCAAGTTCTCTAATTCATCTTGTATGAGAGAACTAAATCGATGTGGAAGTTCAGTTTATAATTATAAAGGTAACTATTATGGTTTATATGATCCTTACTTTTGAGGTAATTATGGGTTACTATATGTTATGATGGAAAATGAAAGGCATGAGATAAACATGAGGTTAAATTATTTTATGGTTATTTTTGAAGATTTTATCTCTTTTTGGGGAATTTTTTATGAATTATATAGTTTCGGAGGAAGGACAACAGACAGACCTTGTGACAACCCGTCGCGTCGAACAAAGCTGCGGGAATTAAACCCACAACCAAAGTGCGACTAGTATTTGTCACCTACCACTGCACTACATGTAGTCCCTGGATAGTATGAGTAATTGTTTTTAGTTATAAGATATTATGAATAAGTAATAAGTTGATTTTGGGTTATCTATGGGAATGATTAACCTTTCATGGAGGATATGTGATTAGGTTAATTACTTTTCAATAATAGACTTTAATAGAAACAGATGTTATTTGGAGATAAATGTTAAGATTTATCTTGGAAGAATATGTGATTAAATCCTTCTAAGATTTGGGTTTCAATATTATTTTTGATTACTTTGAATAATTTTATGGACAATTGTTTATCAAATGATTTTTGATAAACTTTGGGTAATGTATAACAATTTTTGGAGATTAAGAGTAGCTTTTCTTTTTATAAAGGATTATCCTTTTGCGGATTATCTGATCTCGTACTAAAAATTTAGGTTTTGTTTAAGGTCTAAAGACATGGGAAATATATAGTTCTCTTTTGTGGATTATGTGATTATCTTGTAGTTTATTTTAGCGCACTTAATGTGAACAAGTCATCCTGGATACTCATTGTTTGGAGAAAATATGTTTTTTTTGTTAAAAATATAGTAAAATTTTAAAGTATACATGAAAAGTAAGTATGTTTAATTATGTTTTAGTTAAGATCATAAATAAATTCCTCAAGAAAAATTAACATTAAACAAAAACATTGTCTGTTATCTTTTCCTACTGGGGAATCAAATACTATTTAACCCATTACACGTTTGTGATTTTCTGGTGATTAACTTTCTCCTAGACATGTTTTCTATCACTCTCCATCAGAACATCACCGTTTATTTTCTCCTCCATATCCATGTTTTCCAGAAACCCTAGTATCTTATATCTTGGGTGACCTTTCAACTTCTCTTTCTTTCTTTTAAATGGATAGTTTTATTGACTCCTTTTCCGATGTGGGGTTTTCAATGATGTTTCTGAGCCCAATTTTAAAATTACGAGGGCACAATTCCCAAAAGGAGGGAAGGATGTAACATTCCAGGTAAATAAAGAAAATTTAATTTTCATATTTATTAATATTTGTGAATTACATATTAATTTTACTTTAAAGAGGATTCTATATTCGATGACATACCCAATACGCAACAATAAGTTTCTTTGAAATTTTACATTGCATACTAATAATATAATAATATTATTTTAAATGGTAGAAAACGCCTAGCCATTGTAATAGCGGGAATGAATAGAACTAACTAGAAAATGATTATATATGTTTGTTAAATATTTTTACATTCATCCAATAAAATCTAGAGGGTTAAAATGAGAATGAATCTAATTTTAAGCATAAATATTCTAATGTTCTTTAAAAGGTCGATTAACCGACATTTTTTTGGAAAAAACATTTTTAAATATACTTATTGTCCCTTTTATATGGAATATTTGAAAAAATAAAATCCTTCTTTAGAATCAACACATCAAAATTTACTTTTTTATGTTTTTGGTATTTTTCCGATAATGTTCCATTTTTAATGAATAGTGAAATATGATGTATTTTAATTCAAAAACCCATTTTCGTATAATTTATTTAAATTGTTATATTATCTTTTTAATTGGTTTTAAAGTGTAATTAAGATATATTTTTACCATTTAATCCAATGGTGGCCATTGAAATTAATTTCACTTTGAAATTTGACATAAACAATTGTCAATCTTTTGATAGATATTGTTTCTTAAAAACACACTATTTGTTTTGACGGTGGAAATTAATTATAAAATTAATACATGAAACATCTATGTTATTAATTTGGTAAAATAGACATCAATTTTTAATTTGGAATATCAAATATATCTTAGGGTTAATTTTTGGTATTTTATGAAAAACGACTTTTTTATGAATAGTGAAACCAGTATGTGGTAGTTAAAAAAACATAATTTTACATTAAACGAAAAATTACCGCTTCTGTGAATTGAATTTCAAAAATCCGACATACATGGTTGTCATTAATATGTAAAATGTGGTTCAATGGGATGAAAATAATTTTAGGTGAATAGTAACTTTTCAGTTTTGTTAACTGCGATTAAATGTAATTAGGGTAATTTGAGGTAAAAATGATATTATAAAAATATAAAAATATCCTCACACATGTACTACACTTATTTTCTTAGTCATTGACGACCAATACATTCCATGGGTCAATTTTTGGGACCCCATGGAGCCACATGGGTATGATAAGGACATTAATACCTTTCATTTAAAGTAAAAAAATTGTCACAAACATGTATTGTTTTACTAAATGAATTTTTACAAGGGGTTATAAAAGTTATATTTTAGACTATAAATATTAATTATAAAGATAATAATATTTCCTACAACAAGGTAATTTTTTTATAATTTTTAGAAATGAAATAAATATAAATATTTACGACACAATGATGATGCAATGTTTACATCGTTAATGAATAAATTAAATAAATATGAAGATAAAGTTTAAAACATTATCGAACAATTTCCCAATACCAATTGGATGATTTTATTTCTAACATGGGCCACCTTATCATCTAATTTAAATATTTATGGTTCTTTTTAACCCAAATGTCATTTTATAATAAAATAATTGTTTCAAGATTTCCAAACGAGCCCCTCTTATCCCTTATAAGTAGACCCCACTTCATACCAATCTCTCACACTTATCTAGCCCTATGTCTCTTCCAAACTCTACTCAAATAAGCTCCCAAGATCCCTCTCTTCATCCTAAAATATTTACCTTAGGCATAAATCTCTTCAAGAAACTTTTTTGGTTCAAACCAAGAGGAGTTACCCGATTTAAAGTTAATGTCTTCTCTTATGTTCTATTGTATTATTTTGCTTCTCCAACCCCCTAAACTCTTTTTATTCCTTTATTTTGTAACAAAACCGGTATCTTAAATATACTAGGATATATTTATGATAATTATTCCAGGTACACTTACACACACCTACATCGAATGGTTAAAGATCATACTATTTTTGTGGGTGGCGAATTATAGCCTCACGAAACAATGATTGTTCAATCTTATTTTAACACATCTCATGGTGGACATTAAGATGTCACTGTATTTATATATGATATATATATTATGTTTATGTTTTCGTTATGTTTATTTATTTTTCATTTATTCCATAACTTTATTGTTTCCATAATGGGTAAACGAGATAATTTCATTTTATAAAGTGCGGACTATCGCCCCCTCAAAGTGATTTGAATCATTAATGCCATATGTGGGATATATAAAGGATGGATTTAATGATATTATATATGATATTATACTGTAATTATTATATACCCATTTATAATTTTTTTTTAATTCCATTAAAGTAAGAAATAGAAGTTAACGTAGTGTTCATGCGTACGTACGGCTTACTGTCTCCATGAACGGTGCATTACATTTCTTATCCCCAAATGTTATGTACTATTATAAGTACATATATATAATATATATATATAAAATATATTACATATAAATGATGAATATCATTCTAGAATTATAATATATAAATCTATAATTTTGTTTTAATTCCATTAATATGACAAAGAAATGAAAATAGCATTAATGCATACATACGGCCTACCATCTCCATGAACGGTGCATTTCATTTTTTATCTCCAAATGTTATGGAATAGTATAAAATAAATATATAATGGATATATATGATATTCAAATCATTAATACTATTTTTCAGATGATTTACATATAACTACATATATATATTATATTTAAATCATTAATACTATTTTTGAGATGACGTACTTATAACTACGTGCACAATTCGATTCAAACATGTTCATTTTTTACTCATTTACAGAACATCGACAAAAACGTCTGATATGAACTCACATAATTAACTAATTGTTATAAAATTATAATATGTGATATTAATTGAATAACAAACTCTAAATTAGATAATTATGAAATTATAAATTGTCCAAAGTTTATTATTCAGGAATATAATGAAACGAACAAGACAAGTCGGACTTGAGGTAAGGGATCCTACCGCTCTCCTTCATTTCAAGTACTCTCTTTTATTTCATTTCTTTTAAGCCAAATGTTATTATGTTGGGGGTGTTCTTTTATATTCATATTACGGTAAATTTCATGTTCATATTATGAGAGACCCCCCCTTTCTCTCATCATTTAATTTTATGAATGTTTAAGTGGCATCGTTTGGCTGCCAAATTTTTGTAAGGGATCCTACCTCTCTCTTTCTTTTCATGTATTCTCCTTTATATAATTTATCTTAAGATCCATGTTCTTATGTTGGGGATGTTATTTTATATCCATCCAAATGTCATTTTTATGTTCATATGGTGAGATACCCCCTCCTTCCCTCATCAATTCATTTTAAGAAGTTTTAAGTGGGGCCGTTAAGCTGCCGAATTTTCATAAGGGATTTCTTATCTCACTTTTAATTATATGAGATTTCTATTGTTCACCAATTATTTATTTCATGTGTTGTATTGTGTACTGCCTTTTGATATAAATATTATCATTTTATTCGTGTTATTTTGATTTTCATCTGGTTCTTATTATCTTTCGGTCATACAACTCGATTGATTACCATGAGGTAAGGAGTTTTTATCTCACTTTTTGTTCCCGTGAGATTCATGCTATATTTTCCACTATTTCATTTATTGTGGTGTATGTTCTGCCCATTATTTTATTATTTGTGTAATATAATTTAATTTTTGTGTATTTACATCTTCATTCTATGACCCTTTTTTCATGGGGTGTACGTTTCGGAAGTTACCCAATTTGGTAAGGGAACCTTTCACCCTCCTCTTTTTAAAAGACATGTTTTGTTTTGTCTTTTAATTTAAATCTTATTATGTTGGGATATGTTTTTTTATATTCTTATTGATGTAAATTTTATGTCCAGGTTATGATATACCATTTTCTCTCTCATCAACTCATTTTCTGAATTTTAAAATGACGTCATTAGGAAGTCGAATTTTTGCCTAGGAACTTCTTAACACAATTTAAATTCTTCAGGTTAAACATGTACTCCATGAAAATGTCATTATATGAATATGCATGAATGCATATTATTGCTTTACACTTAATATTCACTTATATTGGGTGTATTTTTATTTTTCACACATAATTATGTAATTTATTTATCCTTAATCTAAGGATACCGACTTTGTATGAGAATTTGTTTCAATATCCTTTCATGGAGGTATATTTTTTTTTATACAAAAGATTCTTTGATACGACGTATAAACCCGTTTTGACTTTTCAGTTCATTCAAATAGAATCTTTTTTCTACGAATCATTTTACTAAACGACAAAAAGGAATGTTTATTTTTTTAACGTAAGTGGTGACAACGTCCTTTTCTGTCGCAGTGAGTATTATTAGATCTATGGCTTCCTTAACAAGCCGTAATATTTTCAAAAGAAAAATAAATACCATGTACTATTTTTACGTATTTTTCTATTGAAATGGTTTTTTTGAATGGATTTATTATTTCCATACCTTAAAATTTTATATTTTTATTGTAATGTGGGAATTTTATCTTTCCTTTATGCTTATGTTATGTGTTATGATTATGTTATGGTTCTAGAGAATTATTACGAATAGGGGTGGTTCTGTGATAAACCTAGGGAGAGTGGACCCGTCATAGTTCACCAATTCATCGGGTAACGCGATGGAGTTAAACGCTAAGGTTTTTCCAAAGAGATTTAGGGAATATACTGTGATGGGTATTCCAAACGTAACCATGAGGGTTACTCCCTATGAAAGAATGTTATGAATGCCTCATGTTACCTTATTGTCTTATGATTTCTATGAGTTATTCATAAAACTTATGATTTCAACATGTATGTTCAAGTGTTTATGTTTTATGAGAAAAGTATGATTTCATTGATTCTTATGTATACATGGACTGATGTTCTCATTCCTTGTTTTATAACCCTTACTCTTCTTTTTATGCTCATCCCATGTTTTTGAAATGTTTTTCAGATGACATAAAGTTGAATAGGGTCAAGGATGGGATTAATGATATGTCATGTTGTCTAAAACATGGACCTAGACATGACTCCATTGTTCAAGAGTTTTTATTTTGTGAAAAATGGAAACTGAGTAGGTGTGTCAAATTTGTAATCTTTTGAGATTTAATAGTTATGTCCTAATTATCTAAAACTATAAACATGAAAAGTTCCTCAATCTGAATTATTCATTTAATTCAAGATTATGGAATGTTTTAAGGCTGGGTCCTTATATAAACCCTAAATGTTATAGCTAATAATAAATTTAACCCATTCCATTAGTAACATTTAGTAGAATCATTTAAGTATAAATAGTGACATACTAACAAGAACATCATGTGGGATAGTGGGGAGTGTTACACCAATATCTCAATTCAGTTTGGGTTCAATCCCTATTACCTTCTTAGATGCGATGGGTTATCACTATTCATACATGTTATACTTTTTCTAAAACCATTTTAATATAATTACTCTAATTATTCTATTAAATATGATAAATATCCATACAAAAACATTGGTCATAAAATAAATTTTCTTGTTCATCGGTACCTTTTAACATATGTTATCATATCTTTAATGATAAACTATTATAGTCCAATACCTATAAGTTTTATAACTATTATAAGAAAATACCATTGGTAAATGTAATTCTAAACCATAATTATTGAATCCATATAAAATAAAACATTAATCATTCCTCTTTTTCAAAATTTATTGAATAATATTTAACTTTATCTTTAGCTTATTCTTGGAGATATTCCCTTGAATCTTTGTAAATTTGTTTTTATAGCCCCCAATATTCTTATAGTTGAATCACTGAACAATTGAGGTTTCTCTCTTAACCTTTAATTCACACACCTGATGGACTCCCTCTACGTGCATAAAGAAAGCTCACATTCCATTTAATCATGTACAAGGGTGTTTCATTCCAAATTAATCACATCTGGGAGAAATATTCTTTCCCCACATACCATTATAAACATTTTTATTCATCATCCTATTTTTATCATTCTTTCTTTTTATTCCATTAGACATGGAGAATTAATTCTCTATCATAATACAACATCATACTATATCACTATAAGATGAGAATATTTTTTAGGTTAGTACCATCAATATATTGGATTAATTTTATCAAATAAATGGTTAGTCTTGTTATTTGGATTATGTACGTATTCTGTGGATGGAATTTTTAACCATTTTAATTTATTATTTTACATAGTGACATTTTTATCTTTGTTTTTAATAATAATAATTAATTTTATTTATAGTTGAACTAGTTTTTTATGAGTGATTTTTTTTTCAAATAATATTATCTTAAAATCCTTCCAATCCATGCTTTTTATTTCCTTTTCATCCGTAGTGTATGGAATTAGTTAGAACTATTGATTGATCCCACCTAAGAGATGATCAACTATAATCACAAACTTCTCCCTTTCATTACTTCTAAGAGTAAGAAAAAATTTCTATATGAAACGTATCTAGGTCTTATCTAAAAATAGACTTATAGTCTCATTGAATGTGTCTTGACTTTATCCTAATTAGGCCATGAGACGCAACTACCCCATGCCCACTTTCATAGGCCAGGGTTTTGAGGCTAGAATCAAAGGAATTAATTATATAGGGGGAATCTTTTGATGTACCAATAGACACATATATTTCATTATAAATGCTTATGTGTAGAGGAATAAAAAAATTATTTAATAATTAGAAATTTATCCAAAAAGAAAAAACATCTAGAGTGATTATATGTATTACAGTGCATACTAAATTTTAAAAGGGAAAAATAATTTCCCAACATGAAAAAAATGGAATGGAAATATATGAGTGATCTCACCTTCTGTTCTCCATGTTTTGACCAACATACATGGTTCAATATACCTGGTATTCATAAGAACATCTTTAGTCACCACTGAACATTCCATCATATTCAAAAGACACGACATGTGAGGGAAAAGTCCCATATAATGATATGTTTATACAAACCCAGTAGTATGCCCAGAAATCTTAAGGTGGAGTGGTATAAAATAATATTGGAATATAAAGATAGTAGATAAAATATAGAATGTATCTCAACACAAATCAAGATAAGTATTTACCGCATCCAATCACATGGGGGCCAATATAGGTGGTAGATCAACTAACACATTAAGTCTGTCCCACCCATATCATGATAGTAACCTCATCCAACCATGAGAAGTTAAACACCCCAGGAATGTGTCATGCCCTGAAGTTCTTCAAAATCCATGTCAGTAGAGTAGAAAATTCCATCAACATGGATAAAAATGTATATATAAATACATATTATCTTGAAAATATTACCAAATTATTGTGTATGGGCATATATATCAATGATCCCATTCTTATAAAATGAGTATAATACATTCTACACATTCAAAATTAATGTCAAAATTATTGCATGTCTACCCAATATAAATCACCCAGGACAATACATTCATCACTAATATCCCACATAGTTGAGGAGAAAAAATCTATGAATATAGATCCCTTAAAGTGTTAAACCTGAAGGAAACCACTCAGTGGATAAATAGAGTACCCATTCATTGTTCCAACATATTTGTTTTTCTCTAATTGTCTATTAAGGACCCATACAGTTCCCAATAGGATGGTTCCACTCTAAATTATAGAGGACGCTTTCTCTATTCCAATTGGAGGGTTCCACTATTTTTCTAGATGACCCATGACCTAACATCGCAGAATGGTTCCGCTTTAGTCACTGATAGAGGGCCTATGCCTAGTCTAGCTGGAGGGATCCAGTATAAAAGATTTATATATAACCTATTTCATATACCAATAGGATCATTCCATTATTTTATACCATAAGACCAATACCCTGATTACATAGCAAGGTTCCACTCTAATGGTAGATAGCAGACCCTAGTCAAGCCTGCTTGGAGGGTTACACTCTGAAAGCCTAGGGTGATAATGTTTGATCACTATAATCATTGACCATCGCCTAACAATACAAGCCCAAAAAAATCTCACAATCTATCTAAAAATACATAATAGATAGACATGTTGTTATTTATAGAGAAATCACTCAAAATATGCTACTAGAAGACAGAAATATAATTTTAAAGAAGGAGATATGACAGAATGACTTTTCATCAATTTTATCCAAGTGGTGCACATTATTTGAGAGGATCCACATGGCATGTGGTCCCACTCCATCAATTTTGAATTTCCTTGGTGGCACACTGCAATCCAACCATGTTGGGATACATGGGGTTTCAAGGATCTACATGGAATACCCATGCTACTCGAGGTTCTGCCCATGTGCAAGGTCATGTCTTCTTTCTATGGACATGATATATACATGGTCATTTATGTGAACTCGACTACATTGTGTGCCTTTTTCCATGTCTTCCTACCTGGGTTCCTTTCCATGTGTTCCACCACAATAATTTTCTATATAGGGTATAGGTACATGGTATGTATGATAGCTACATGCCATTCCATGATTAATATTTTCTAAAAAACCAAGCCACACCACCATTGGGGCTACACACCTTGAATTCATCTAACTACATGTCTTGTATGATATTTTTAATAGAAAATCATATTTATATTCAAAAATTTAGATAATACCATTATTCCTTGATTATTGAATCTTCTCGGTCAGTGAATGGTGGATCATTTTATTTTTTTCATTTCTAGCCACCATGTGGACCAAAAATGGTACTTGTTGGTCTTCAGATATTCTTTTCATGTTCTTCAAGGATCAGTTTATTAAATTATTTATAATTTTTATAAAGATCTTCAATATTATTTTCCACAAAATTAAATATATTTGAAACAAAACATATATTTTAAATACATTCCTTTCATAAGAATTCATCATGATTTCAGGGAACTAATCGGGCTTAGTACAACCCGAAAATATCGATCCGGGACTAAAGAGTCCAATCGGTAAAGAAAAATAAAAACCATATGAAAGGAAGGAACATGAATATTTGTTGATATATATTTTTCAATTATTATTCACCATGGATCATTAATGGGGATATCTAGGTTACAAAACAAGAATAACCATTTAAATTTAAATATATTGGTTAATGAAATGTTCCACAAATGGACCGGATCATAAAATGGATAATCCAACTCAATAAATTTAATCAATAATTGTTCCATGTGAAATTGTAATGTTCCACATGGATATTGGATTGTTTGTTTTCAAATAGCACACACGCCAATGAATTGAATAGTTTATTACATTATCTATGCTCTGATCTTCTCTAATACAAAAAAAATCATTATCTGTTGTCGATCTGCAAATGTAATAAGGAATAATGCTCTTGAACCCTCAAAATTATTATGCGGATAAACATAATAAATATTTTATGGTTTCTTAATGTTAGATTCGATACATTTCATTATTATAGTAAATTAATAAAATTAATAATTTAACGAATTCACAAAATGTATCGCTAATGTCTATCTTATCTGAACACCCAACACTGTCATGTTTTATGTTTCTCCTTGGGTTAACATCTTTTAATTCCCCAACTGTGGTATCATATTTCGGATCCATGATTCCGTTTTTGATTTTTCACATTATCATTATTAAACAAAACAAATATAATATCAAATATATTAATTAATTATATAAAATTCATTATGGTCACACCATGACTTGGAAACTCACCTCGTATCTGTTTTTTGATCTGAAAATATATGTAAAAATATTTCAATGTCTAATATGAAAGGGAATGTTTCTCAGCATCATTACATCATATTGATTTTCTTCCTTGAGAAAAATAAACTAAACACATAGTACACTGAACCCCCATGTGGCTCCCCCACTCCCAAGATCTCTCTCACACATTCTCATGGTATGAAACATGTGAACTAAGGGTATGGTCTCTTAATGTAGGTTCATATGTTGTCGATCCTTGATCAACATTGGGTTCACTAAAAAGGGACATCCATATTTGATGTCTAGCATAGCTTAGTTGTTAATGTGTGTAGGTCCATGAATGTATCACCTCAACTATAGCATGTGGAAGACATTGTGGACTCAATCCAATTATAAGTGGGGGAAAGGTGCTAAGAACCCTTTCCAACCATCTTCATGATATCAAATTTCTTGATAAAAATCTTCGATATATTACCACTTCAAAATAACATCAAAAATTCTTATCATGGGGAGAATCCCATGAAACTAAGGTCTCCCGGATCAAAATCCATTGAACTACTACAATAATCTGTATAAGATTTCTTCCTACTCGGGGTTATCTTCATCTGCTCAAAGATGACCTGGACCTTCTCCATTGTTACATGCACCAACTTTGGATCCACTAGTTGTTTCTCTTCTATCACATTCTATCACAAGGGTGTCATGCAGGGTCTCTTATTTAGGCCCCCAAAGAGTTCCATGTCGTTAGTAAAGTGGTATCTGTTATTGTTTGTTAACTTTAACATGGTCATGTAATCCACCCAACTCCAACCAATCTATAACATGAAAACCCTTAGAATATTCTCCAACACCAGAATAGTACACCCACATTTCCAAACTATGTAGGGGTGAATGGATGTTTTCATCCTCATTTCGGTCCCGAATTCTCTATGCTTTCCTCTCTATATTTGAAATGTAAACCACATGTTGCTATCAGAGAATATATTTGAGGGATCCCCATGAAGTTAAACAATCTCCCATGCATAAAAATACCAAAAATGCACAACTGAAATATTTTCCTGTATAGAAAGGAATAGTTCTAACTTCATTAGTAGGTTAACTATCACTCAAATAATTCTCTTTACCTTAGATGTATGTGGATTCCCTATGAAATTTCCACGGATATTACCACCCACATAAACTTTTGTATATCAAGGGGATTCAAATATATACTTGATCCTACTTCTTAACCTTCACAGGATAAACAGCGTGGTTTCATGAGATTAAATAAGCCATGATCTATCACATTCTAAACCACAAAAACTACAACTGGAGGAAAATATACATATTCCCCACACTATGATGTAAAACTAGGTGATATGTGTAGAAATATCTCATAACTTGCTCACACATCATGACTGGGATCACCATCCATCCATGAAAAAGGGATGTCTTGATTTCCACATTTAGAATACCCATATGGTGAATAACCTATGGATATCTTCTCACAAAACACCTCATAATGAATGTCATTCAAATGGGACACTCTGATATGTTCAATAAGTGAAGGATTCATCCCAGCCAACTAATGTAATGTTCCAACTATCTACTCCACCAACGTCAGCTAAAATGAAGAACACTGCTCAGATTCTACCAGCAACAAATTATATTGGTAGTTCCATGTATTGAAATATTCTACTACATTTACCTTTAACAATAGTATAATATATCTTGATGTCAATGTTTTTTAGAAACATCAATCAGCCATGACATTTCAGGTTCAAGTATCTCCATTGGAATACACACATGATACTCTAATGATCCATGTAAACAACAATATACTCTCCTAGAATATAGATCCTCCATATCATCATTGTGTAGACAATAATTTTTATCTATAGATCATGAGTTCTGTATTTCTACTATTGGGGTCTCAACAACCTCAACTTGTATGTGATAATTTTATAACACTAAAGTAACACGTACCCAAGCCTATATCTAGATGTTTCTAAATAGAATACATACACCACTACCTCATTGGTAGTCTCAGTAAAGGATCATTTGGCATCCTCACCCTCAACTCATTAAAGGACCTCAATAATAACTCAATATATGTGAAAGGCTTCCCTTCCCATGTCAATGTGGTCTAATTGGATGAAATTCTCAAGAAGCCTTTCCATACATATGTTTGTATCAAACCAATCCATGAATACATTTCAACTCTAACATTCAATAAGGTGGATCACAGGAAAGCATTACATTGATCATCACTTTGTCCATGGATAAACCATGCTCATAAATTTCATTCCCTATGAGGTGAAACATTTGAACCTAGAACCGGATCTTCATGTACATTCCATAATGCCCATTCTATAAAAGTAAATATTGAACCATATTCAAGTGATCTCCCTTCTCCTCCTTTGACATATAGTAGGTGATTATGTCTTTTATGTAGACACCCACAAACTCATCAAAGTAATTATGGAAGATACTATTTATAAAACTCATAAACATGACAGTGGAATTATTCAGACGAAATGGAATACCTATGTAATCATGGAGACTATAGAGACATTAGAAATCCAATATCATAGTATCATCTTCATGAACCCCAACAGGTGGTTGATTGACATAAGATCGATCTTCAAGAACCATCTCTCACCTCACAATTGGAAAAAAGAGGATGTAAATCCTCATTAAATGGAACTTTTTATTTGTAGTGGACTAGTTATAGTGACGATAATCCATGAAAATACATAATATATCACCCAAATTTTTCATCAACAACATAGTAGCTGCCTAGTGGGACACACTCATCCTAATGAAACTATTCTCTCCAAGGTCCTCCAACTATTACTGAATCTCTAAATGATTTGTAGAGTTCATCATATATTATTATGAAGATATCTGAGTAGTCAACTGATGTATGTCGATATATAATTTCATCTCCCTCTTCATGTTTGTCTCAAAACATCCTCATTGAATACATTCAAGAAATCCTCTCTAACCGAAAGAATATAGATGTTGGATGAAACTTTTACACTAAAGGATTCACTAAAAAATTGATTGTTTATGGGTTTCAGCCTCTTATTCAATGAACCACTCATTCTACCCTAATATATATATATCCCTAAAAATGAATAATATCTTCCCATTAGTGAAATGTCATTTGAATTTTCAGCGGTGACAGTCAATCTGGGATCGGCCCAACATAAACTAATTCATACCTTGTAGGATTTCATAGGGTTCCATCATTATGACCAAAATTACGCATGTGAAAATCTCTCCAAAAACCAATGGCTCATAATTCTAGTAGATAAAAGATTCAAAAGAAGTGTTCCCTATAGGATCCAAATGATGAAACTATTGGGATAATTCCCTTATAGGGAGATCCATATCTCCGACAAGAAATATAAAGATAAAGGAATGACGTGAACATATCTAAACTAATATGGATGAAATATTTGAATAAACATAAATTGTTCCTCTAATTATATTTTTTGTCTTTTGGTTGAAATACTCTATATACTAAAGTTGCTAGTGACCCCAACCACCAACTCCCAGATCCATCATTGGGCCTCCAGGGGGTGTTGGTGAAATGATATCATTGTTTTTACTCCACCCATATCTTCTCCATCTCATCATCCAACTATGTATCACTGGGGAGCACCGTATCCTCACAAAGAAGATACCTGACCATGGTACTGCCTCTATTGTGGTGGTCTGTCAACTATCTGCATGTGCTTTTCAGCATGTGTTTTTGGTCACACTTGTGTTATGTGACATAGATCATCACTAGAAAAGATCCACCACTCACCAATGATTCCATGTTCTCATGTTCTATATACGTTTATCATAACCACATGTCATTGTCAGGTCAGTGTAGGATCTCATATGCTGAGATCTTGTAGATAGGCTCAACTATATTCTACATTAGAATCTTCTTTGTGATGACTACTGCTAACTCCAGCAATCTATAATCCCTCTAACAAGAAATTATTTTTCACCAATGACCATTCAAAGAACCTATAATATTTGGGAATTCAAAATGGTACCAATATAGTATGGATCTCACGATATAGTTCCTACCCATATTTTCATTCATAGATGTGACCATCTTGGATCATGTCGAGAGAGTACTTTGTAATGTCTATGAACCCCACTACGTACTCAACTACTATCATACCTCCCTATTGTATCTCTTAATGATCCTGAATCCATAATGAGAGAGAATAGGAGGGGTAGTAATCCTAATGTATTAACTACTGGAATTTTATCCATGAGAGTCTTCACTCATCATGTATCTAATTAACAAGGAAACACTAGTTCCTTGCTACTGTGTGCAAAATGATAGCTACAAGTGAAACTGATTGATCCCCCAATGTCTATAAGATATGAAAACAAAGACCAATGACTCTATCCCATCCTATAATTCTAGAGTATCTAGATCACCATGGAACATTAGTGGCTACTATTTATGGAACATGCAAACTGTGTTGATCATACATGAATCCTTAGCCTAGTTTTCCGTGATGATCTATTATTGGATAGGTAGTAGTGAATCAATTTTTACTCCTGAAAGAATTATCTCTTTGGTTATTCCCTAAACAATGGATGCATCTCTCATAAAATTTTCATTATGATATTGAACTTTTATCCTAATTGTATTTCATCATAGAGGAATCATAAAAAATAAAGTAAATATGTACCATAGTTAGATGAGCATATTTATAAGGTCTTGAATCCATGAGGATCAACGCATTGCATGTTTCCAAATATTAGGGTGCTCGGAGGAGGATTTGGGAAAACTAGAGGAGTTTGGTCGTGAGAATCTAGAAATAGGGGGCTACATGATGTTACCAAGGGGTACATGATGTATACTATTTCTGGTTTTTGAAAAATAAAATAAATGTCGAAAAAACAAGTTTTTCAATAGAACCCATCCTCAAGGAAGTATATGATACGAATTGTATGTACCTGATGTATAATGACCCACCAATACATGTTTTAATGACATATGAGCTACTCTGGTATTTCCAACCCTATGGCTAAGGTTCCCCTCCCTCTCATCCTAGGCGACCCAGTAAACCACTCTAGGGAATTTTAAAGATCAATTCAGCTAGGATTGATCTCGGGCTTCCTTCTTTGATCAATGATCAATTTGAGGTAAGATCTCCCTTTGTTCTTGTGTTTTTCTTGGATCCACATTGTCCAGTTTCACTTTTCCATGTGATGGATCATGATATCCATGGTTATAATAGAGTTTACCATTTTTTGGTTGGTGTGGTCATGTAACAGCGTCCTCCGGTGGATGCAGTTTTCATAGGTGGAGGCGATCATGATTTTTCCCTGGACTATTCTTATGAACAGAACATCAAATACCATTTCCATTTAGTGATTCATTGGTTCTAATTTTCCTATATGAGGTTTTACGGATAGAATATTTTATCCCTTGGATCACAATGTAATTGACCTCATAATTACTTGATCCAGATTAAAGAATTTGTGATGATCGAATGTCTGTGCTTCAAACCATGATAACTATTTTCCTCTATATTTTCTAAATAGTGTGTTATCTATGCATTGTTGGATTATCATGCCTTTCTTGATGGATATTTGTAATGGATGTAAAGACGAGACTAATTTTAAATTGTTTGGCAAATTATAAAGAGGGATGTGATTGAATACGGTTGTTAATTTAATTTGATGATTAATAAAATTGATGATGATTTGCATGTTTAATTGATCAAGATGATAATACTAAATAATATTGATTATTTTTTAATTAATGGAATTTCAAAATAAATGTTTACATCCTTTTGATAGTTATGATAGATTATTGTTTAGTTTTCCCATAGTTGGATCCAACAAATAATGAAACGGTTAATTCAAGATGGTTTTAGGAACCTGTTATTTGATAAAAGATAATTCATGGTAGGGTTTTGAGTTACCCTTTTCCTTGTAAAGGCCATGTTCTTTATTCTTAGAGTAGTGAGTTCTTTTTGTGTGAGAAGACATGATGCATTCATAGGGCAAAGAGCCCAATTTCCTTGTTGTTTCTTTTCCTGAATATTGTGATTTGATTTTGGGATGGAGGAACCTTGGAGGATATAGTGATATGTGGGGAAGGGAAGTTGAATGTTTTTTGTGGAAACAATTAACACCTAGAGTTTCGAGATGCATCCGTTTATCAATGTGGGTGTCTATGAGACATTGGGGGATGATGGCACGGGTTAAAGCTGGGTTAACCCATTATTTTCATTGTTGATACATGTTGATTCAGTTATTTGTTTATCTACATTACTATACCCACTATTTGAGGTGGCTATTTTTTCTTACCCTCTTTCCAAAAGAGTTGAGGATGCATGGGGTATGCCATGTTCCTTTCTTATTTATCATCAACAGTATGGATGGTTCTACGCTCCTTCAGTACGTGGAAAAGACTTGATGAGTAGTTCATCTACTCACCATGTTGATCACTCTGTGTTTGGTAGCTTAGAATTATTTTCTATAATGCTTGGAATTATGTAAACTAATAATGATGTTAGTATATGATTGAATAAATACTGTTAACCCATGGGGTTGGATATTTCTGAGGATACAATATTGAGTTTGGGCTTCTATGGAACCGTGTACATTGTTTCATTATGCTTCAAGGCAATAGAAATATATTGTGATGCTAATGAAATTTAATGTGGAAATTGTTATTTGTTAATATATATTTAAATAATTAATTACTATACTGCGAAATTGATGAAAATGGGTAATGTGACTTATTGTATCTCTTTAAATTGTTGTTGGATTATAGGATATATAGTCTTTGTAGTTGTAGCTAGGAGTATGGGAGACCTTATCTATAGTTTTTTCAAAGACTAGGTTTTTCCCATAGGGTGATTGTGAGCTATATTATATCATGTACTTTTTATATATCAAAATTATAATAAACCATTTCAGTTATGGCCACTGACACCTTAGGGATTCTGAACCATGAGGGTTTTTTCCCTAAAAACTCTATTGTAGAATGGATATCTGACTACCCCCATTGGCGCCGCTCTACTGTTTTGGTAGAAACATGTGTTGGTAGGCACAACGGTTAGTTTTCCACATATATGTTTGTAGAGGGATGTAATTTCTTGTGGTTATTCACAAACATATTTTCAAGATATAGTTTCCTATGGACTACTATATGTGTAACATGTATAGGCTGTGATGGATTAAGGATCCTTACTAATTGTATGGGCTTCAATGTCTTGAGGTATAATACCCCATGTATGATACACATTGTGAGAGATATGGTGGATCATAGAAACTACCTGGTTACTTTTGATACATAGGCATGGTGGTTTTGAAGGATAAGGAGCATGTTGTTGTACTTCTTTCATGTGCCTACAGACAATCCTTTTTTGAGACAGATTCTTATGATGTGCGATGTTGGGGAAAATTAGAAAACTAATGGGGAAATGTTATAGGGTTACCCTTGATATTCCTCATTATATTATTCCCGATAGTATGTGATACTTGGTAAGAGTATCCGTGTGGATGTTGGGATCATAATATACATGTTTAGGTGAAGAGTTAGTTTAGCTTTTTGATATCTATGTGTTAGCATGATTTCTTTTCCCTTTCTTGAGAGGCTCTAGGGAGGATTATACCGAGTATATTTTAATAATTACCCTACATTATATAAAATATTTTTATGTCAGTTGGATTAGGTTGGAGATCAGGAAAGTTAGTACTATCATGTGGTTGTGGGAGCTGTTCGAGCTTCGTAGTCTCTTCCATTTTACATTAATTTGATACTTGATGTTTTGTTGTAGACGTTCTTTCATGGAAATATATATGTGTACTTGGGTTTTTTATATTTTAGTTTGAGTTTGATTTGGTTGTTTTCTATCTTATCCCTCTCTTTCTCATGTGTTCTCATAGAGTGTAACGCCTCTCATATGTGTGTCCATTATACACTCGGTGATAGTCACCAATCTAGGGCCTAGTGGAGGTAGGAATCATGCATCACTATCTATCATATCACATTTCCAGAACATGATGGGTAAACCATGTGTAGAGGGGTATGTGAAAGTGTAGTATTACATGTTTGGTTAAGGGATATGATGCAGTTTGGAGTTAGGCATGTGTCAGGTTTCATGGGATGGTAGGGAAATGGTGTCCACTAAGTTTTGAATGTGTGGTAAACACTAGATACTGGTTGATAAATAGGTATTTATCCCCCCCTGTTATCTGATGCATGGAATTTTATGTTTATTGTGTCTACTAAACAAATTGATGATGGTTGTATGGTAGAATCCTAGAAAATAATCACACATCATTCTTCTTTACATCTGTATTTGAATTGGTAAACCTTGGGAAATGATTGCCTAAAACGAATAAAATAATTTTAATTAATTATTTAATGTTGTGTCTTCTATATTACATTTTTATGAACTAATTTTTTTTATATTGTAGGTATGGATCCAGGTGAATTCCCACATCAGGTTTGCGTAGAGGATGTCCAGTAGGTTGTTCCATCTAATCACTGCAGAATAGAGGTTGATTAAAATGATACATGGAGGAGGGAAGTCTGAAAGATAAAACACTATATCCTATAGTAGTATAAGGTATATGTTTTAGATGAAGTTAAAAAATATTGGCTGGAGGAGGTTGAGCTAGATTTCAGATATATTTTTTCTTGGATGTATCATTGGGTGTTGTTGTCTGTGCCGATGATATGTGGTGTAGTGAGGTAGTGGTGGTTCTTTTTCAATGGGGACCATGGGGAGTGGATAGTCTCATGGAAGGAGTTCCAAGAATTGTTCATAGTTGAATTTCTTTCTTCAACTATGATGGTGGCCAGTCTCCAGGAGTTGCTTGACATTCAAAATGGGAGCTCCATTGAGTGTTATTTTTGGATCCATTTTAGGAACCTTTTGCGATATGATTCGAACATGTTTCCATATGAGGAGGCCCCTGCGAGGAATTTTGAGGAGGATTTGTGTCTAGATATCTAGTCCCAGGTCACCCCGTTTATGATGAAGATATATCTTGAGGTTATGGAAAAGGTAGAGGACCTCAAGAAAATGTTAGTAGGAATTAGATTTTCATGAGAGGTGAGTCGTCCGGATTCCTCGTGAAGGAGGTCTATAGTCCATGGTTCCCAGTTTTTCATGATGAAGAGTTTCTGTTTGTCCTAGGGTAGGCCAAATCCATAAATTTCAAATTTATCTAGGGGTGGTGGCTCTCAAAACTATTCCAAGGGATCATGAACTTGTTTTTTTCTATTTTGAGTTCATTAGTAGGTGTAGTGTTTGACCTTTCAGATCAGTCAGCATGCGTTAGGTGTTCTGGTTCGGGTTCCTCTG
This sequence comes from Viscum album, assembly GCA_963277665.1. Classification (NCBI taxonomy): domain Eukaryota; kingdom Viridiplantae; phylum Streptophyta; class Magnoliopsida; order Santalales; family Viscaceae; genus Viscum; species Viscum album. The sequence goes on along the minus strand of OY728151.1, from coordinate 10,952,922 downwards.
TTATGGCATTTCTAGCCGAAGTAGTAGCAACTAGTTGCACCATATTTGGATAAGTATATATAAGGTCGGTTTGACAGAGGATATCTCGGTGATACTCCCCTTCCTCAGAGATCATTAAACAACCATGGTGGTGATTTTCATCATGGTCAGAGAGGTCATGGAATATTTCTTGGTCAGCTTCATGCTTTATCATTTCCATTGCAAGTGGAGAAATACATCATTAAAGGTACCCTTTTCTAGTTTTCTATGTGGGTGTATGTGGTGTCTAATTCTGGAGTGACACACCCCTTTACATCACCATCCATTTTCCATGTCTCGGACATGTTATAGAGGGGATTCTAGTACCCTTGCCGTTGATAATTCTAGTTGGAGGACGAACTGACTTGATTGAAGTATGACGATATTGTGAACATGTTTTGAGAAATATCCTCTATTGTGGAGATTTATTGTGTTTATGGATAAAACCATATGATTTCAACATTGGAATGGATTTTTTGTATTAAGTGTAGGCTATTTTTTATTTCTTCTATATATTTGTGTTTTTCTTCAATGCTAATGGATAAAAGATAGTCATTGTTAGCGATCGAGACCCTCAAATGGGTCAGAGGTGTGTCAGTCCTTGACATCCATGATAGATTAGTTGATTTAGAGTTCATCTTAGGTTCATTAGTTTTAATTTATCATGGTCGTGGAAGAGTACCCTAATGTCATTACGGAAGAGGTTGTAACGTTACCCCCTCAATTGGAGATCGAGTTTTTGAATGAGCAGTAGTTTGGCATGTCTCATATCATGTAGTCTCTATATATGATGTCACGTTCTATGTTACTATATCTCTGTATAAATTTTGATGTTCTTTTGTAGTGTGGTTTTGTTTTTCCTTCTCTGCCACTGTGTGGTGCACCAGTTTTGTTCATAACGAATGATGGCGGCAGTTTGGGGTTGTCTATCGATTATCATCGCTTGAACAATTTGATAGTGAAGAACTAATTTCCTATTCCTTGTATTGATGATGTATTCAATGAAATTAATGATGAATGTTGGTTCCAAATGATCAAATTGTGGTCGGGATATCATAATATTCAAGTGAAGGATGAGGATAACCTAAAGACTACATTCAATAGTCATTATTGGCATTACGAGTTCGTTGTGATGTCATTCAGTGTGAGGAATTCTCTGGTTGTGTTCATCAGTCAAATGAACTCTATGTTAGATGAGTTCTTGAATATATATTTTGTTGGTATTCATCGAAAAAATATTTGGGTACTCCACATATGAGGAGGAGTATGTGGAGAATCTTCATACCATTTTGGGATTCCATCATTGATAATAGTAGTTTGGAATGTTGTCAAATTGGATCTTTTAGGCTCGATAAGAATGTTTCTCCAGGCATGTTGTTTCCCAGCTGGGTGTATATATGGATCCATCAAAGATGGATGTTGTTCTATCTTTGGAATCCACTTAGGCTATGACATATGTGTTATGTTTTCATGGTCTCGAAGGATATTAGAGGAGGTTCATAGAATACTTCTCTCTGGTTGTGACAACTATGAAAACAATGATATTGAACGATCAGACATTCATGAGGATGGATCCATGTCTGGAGGAATTTGAGTATCTGAAGTAGAATACCGTCAGTGCTCCAGTTCATTGTTTTCTAGAAGAAGTTTTTTTGTTCTTGGGTTTCTATGATTCTTTGTATCGGGGGTTTAGAAGTGTTAAAATGTAGTAGAGATCAATCATTTCGTATGAGTCTTAGCAGTTGGGTCCCCCGGGACATAATTATGTCACCCATGATCTTGATTTTGTGGTAATGGTGTTTTCTCTGATGATATAGATACATTACCCCATGGGTGACTTCTTTGTGGTTTTCACTTATCATTTGAGCATGAGGTATGTTTTCTCCCACCATGACTACAACATGATACAATGTTTGCTGGTGGAGTTCATATAGTACTAAGATGTCAAAATCGTGATACACCTCGTAAATGGAATGATATAGCCGATGGGATGAGGTGGAGGTCACCTAGTGATGCATTGCGTGAATCAAGGGATTCATGGTGGATGACTGAAGAACAATAAACATTTCATATAGATATGGGAGAAGTTGGGGGGAAGTTTGTATATTTTATATGATACTGAAATCATATCTAGTGTAGTAGGTAGAAGATTCCCAATTGGGGGACCATGAGGTGGAAGTCTAGAGATACTTGGTTTTTTTGTTGAGGCTGATTATGTTTTTTATGAGGATGAAAAACATTGAACGTTTTTCTGGGGAAGGATTTTTGATCCTTTTATGGTGTGATAGATGGTTCTCAGTGATTTTCTTAGTTTTCCATTTTCAGTACACCATGGTGTCATATTGATTTATCGATCCTTGAGGAGTCAGTTTTGGTGGCCTGGGTTGAATCATGAAGTTGAAGAGTTTGTGTCTTGATGATTGGTCTACCAGAAGGTGAAGGTCGAGAAACATGTTCCTGATGGTTTTCTCCAACCAATTGATATTCCTCAATGGAAATGGAAGAACTATAACGACCCAACGTTTCATTAATGGAAATCCCTATTGATCTAATTAATTGTCTCTTTATGTAAAATTTTTATATAAAATGACAACTTCTTTGGTTTTATGTCAATAATTGTGACCATTTCTTTTATAGTTGTTGAACAGTGATCACATGATTATTATAAATATTGGGCTTTAACAAACCCAATTTACTCAGACAAAGGAAGTGATGGCCTCATCCAGTAGAACTGCCTCATATGAAGCCCATTTTTCGGAGCTGAGAAAAGAGGTGGCATCTTTGGGATTCAGACATGACCAAGCCCATGTTGTGCTTCATCATGTCAAGATCAAACATGACCGTCTACGGGAAAAGTGGAAGTTGATAGAAATTACCACTCGAGCGACGTGATTCGAGCCACCCCATGTGTTTGTCACGATCACACACCTTACCCTTAGGTCTTATGCTACTGTGTTAAGGTTTTATGTAACAAATTTCTAGTTCTATGTTCATGTACATTATTTTTTTATATAATGATGAATATACTTTCTTTTCATTATTGATACATTGTAAATAGTTTTTAATGTGAAAATAGTGTTTTTATTTATTATTTAATAATGAATTCTAGTTCATTAAATTGAGGGATTTTTTAATTAAATAATATTTTAATAAAGTAATAATAATAATATTATTATTAAAATAATTTTATTATATATAAATGATCATATAATTTTATAAATGAAGTTGTAATTTTTATTGAGGTTTGAAAGCCTTTTTTGTCAAAACCTGTGAATTTTCGATAAATGTCGGTTTTTATTTTAAAAGTGAAAATTAACATATTTATAATATTAATCAGATAAAATAAATTTTATTTATGGAATTAGGATGTTGAAATTATCCAATGGTGAATTTTTCATAATTTTCTAAGACAGTTAATTTTTTGGGTACAAATTAATTACTGTTTAAATATATAATTAGTTTTATGACATCATAATGAACCAATAGTGATGTAATAAAATACTATAGGCTTTATGTTCGGACAATATATGTTTTAACATTAATATAATGTAATTTTGGTATTTTTTACTTACTTTTCAAAGCATTAATGGTCCCTACAAGACTTATTAAACACCTTATCTTTTTAAATTGTTTTCCATGGGAGTGTGACTCACCTCCACATAAGCAACCATATTATTTTAAGAAGCTCTGACTTTGGCCTTATATAATATTTTTTTCCTATTCCCTTTTCCAAAAACCATGGGCAAAAACAATGGGATGGTTTGTGGTTTGGATTAATTTAATATAAGGGGTCCCAAACCTAAATAATAACGAATTCCCACACGTTTCCTATATAAACCCACCCAAGCTCCCACTTCATCCTCACTCAAAGCCTTTGGAGTTAATCCAACCTCTGACCTACTCTCTCTAGAATCCTCCCAAGGTTCCCCAATCTCCCAAGAAGCCTCTCTCAAGCCTCTCTCAAGCCTTTGGAAGCACACATCCAAGTAAGTGTTTTTTCTTCCGTTCTCATTTTTGTCCAATTTTCATTATGTTATTTTGCCCTTTTAATTTAAATTATGAATGTTGGGGTATGGTTTACCACCTCCCTCATACTTCCTTATTTATGTTTCAATGATGGCAGATCCCTTTCTCTCTCATTAAATGCCTCCCATGTAAACCCATTACTATGCCAAAATTCTGAAAGGAACTTCTCTCTCCTCATTTATATTCGTGAAATACTTTTGTATCATGAATTTAAATTCCATTACAATTGTTGGGACATGTATCGATATGAACCCCTTACTGTAAATTACATGTAAATATGAGGAGGAACCCCTTTCTCTATTATCAACCATTTTTATGAATTTTTATGTCACGCCATTACGCTGCCGAAATCGCACCGATTTTCTAAGACAATGCCATTGTGTATTGAATAACATGCCCATTTCTCCATCAAGGTTAGTCACCTTTATGTAAATTTACATATTGATTATAAAGTTTCATGTATTAATTCCATATTCAATTATCATGAAAAAATAATTATGTTTTATGAATCCATGTTTTATGGTCCTTGTGGCACACTTATTCATGAAATGAAATTTTTAATAAGGGTGCACCCTTATAGCACTCTAATGCATTGGGTAAAGTATAGTATCATGATATTTCATACGCAATGAGTGTTGACTCATGATAATTCAAGTGAAATTATGGTTTACTCTTGCTTCATGTGCAGTGAGGATTTACTCATGCTCTATGTGCAATGAGTCGTGGATCATGTTAATTCCATGTTATGTGTTATTGCCACATTTCCATGTTATTATTATCATGATTTATCATGCCTTTATGTTCATGTTTATCTTGTGCTCTATTGATATGAATATTTTCTAACATGTATTGTAATCCTTGTGTATTCTATGTTTAATTCCTTACTGGGATTTATACCTCACCCCTTTTCTTATGCATGTCCTCAGGTTATCCCATACAATGCTAATTTTGAGGGAATGCAGTGGTCATGTAAAGGAAGTTTTTAATAAAGATGTCATACGTTATGTTTTAAGTTGGTATGTAATGATCCTAAGCCCCAAAGATACTATACCTATTGATCATCCATGTTGTGTCAAGTGAATGGTTTATGTAATAAATCATGTTTAAGTTTGTAATAAATGAAGGGTTGTCATAGTTGGTATCAGGGGATAGGTTTAGTTATTTTTGGGATTAGGATTATAAAACCCTAGTAAATACTTATATACAATACTAAGTATAATAAAACATACCTACATTTTGGTAAGTACTGAGTATGTAGTTTATCAAACAAATACATCCCTGTCTGGATACGAGCAGGTAGAGGCGGCTCTGGCAGAGATGTATCCTAGGGGTAAAACACGAAAACACCACTTTGAGCTTGACTCGAACAGGAACTGGTACACAAAAATGGGCCTTGCTATACTAATGTTTACGACACTCCCGTGGGATATGTTTTGATAAATCCACATGCTTAGTATGAACCCTTATTAAGGGAATTCAAAAAATGGCCCTAAGAATATATGTTGGATAGTAGATCCTGAAAAGCCTATGTTGAATCCTATAGACTCATGAGTTAAGGAAATAATAGTTTATTTTTTTAAGTCATCAAATTTTGTCTTTGTATTACCCTTTATGTGTTACCCCCTAACTTCCCTTTTATTCCAGCCAATAGCCAGTAATAGGGGGACTCGGGCTAACAACCGGTGTGAAGATCAGTTTGATGACTGTACTAATGAGATACCCAATTCAATGGGAGTGGGAATCGTGAAATTTTTCACGCTTCTCTCTTATATAATGAAATATTTGAATAAAAACACGGGTCAAGAGGAATTTCCAATCCCCCCCCATGAAGGAAAAAGTCACTATTGAGAGCTTCATGAGACAAAGGCCTCCTACTTTTTGTGGATCACCCGATCCCACGATCGCTGAACAATGGATCAACTCCATTGAAAATATCATCTCCATCCTTCATTGTTCTGAACAAGAGAAGGTTATCCTGGAGGCTTATCGTATGGTGGGTGAAGTTTATCAATGGTGGACGTTGATAAAAAATATGAATCCTGAGGAGGAGATAGAGGCGTTGGAATGGAAGGATTTTTGGAAGATGTTTTTCGATAAATATTTTTCGTGCACCCTCCAGCTTAATATGGAAAGGATATTCCTTTCCATCAAGAAAAAAGAAAAATAATCTATTGGAGAGTATGAGGAAAACTTCACAAGGCTTTCACGATATGATTTGGGATTTTTCGTTACCCCTGAATGCAAGGTTGACCGCTTCTTTGGTGGGATGAAGCGTACCCTGCAGAAAGAATTAGCAATCTGTGACTTCGACATCTCTGAGAAAATTGTCTGATGTGCCCTCAAGGTCGAAATGGAGGTCAAGGAATCACATGGGTATCATGGGGACAAGAAGCGTAAGGTGGACTTCAATGCTGGCGGACCGATGGATTAATAGAACGGTGATAAGAAGATCTATCACCCCACTTGCCAAAAGTTTGGAAAGAAGCACCCTATAAATTGCCTCAAGGGGATGAGGAAATGATTTAGGTGTGGAAGAGAAGGTCACCTAGCTGTTAACTATCAAAACGAAAGACATGCGGCTGTGAAAGAGGAGAGGAATGCTCCGTTTGAACCTCAATGATTTGTTCATTACTACAAATGCAAAGAGCGAGGGCATCTTGCAAATCAGTTCCCTAATCCAAAGGTTTGCAGAGGCAACCAACAACCTCTAGGGAAGTAGGGAAGAGCTATTTCCATCACTTCTGCTGAAGTGAACCCCGACAACGAAGTGGTGATAGGTATGCTAGTTATTCATTCAATAATAGAAAACATACTTTTTGATTCAGGTTCTACACTTTATTTTATATCTCGAAATTTTAGTAGAACAATCCAAGCACCAACACAAACCAAGGAGGTGAAGATGTCGGTGAGTACTGAAAATGGGGAAATCATTGCACTCCATGAATATAAGTAATCCCGTGTTATAATATGTGGATTGAATTTCACGGTTAACCTCATCATACTCCCTCTGGTGGAATTTGATGCAATTCTTGGCATGGATTGGATTTCCTTATATTGATCCAAAATTAATTGTCGGGAGAGGGAAATCACACTCCATATGGAGAATCAACCCCCAATTATTTACAAGTGTAAGGAGGAAGATGAATCTACTTTAGCTCCATCATCTCAAGAATGGATATTACTGCCCTATGAGCTTGAATATCTGGCTCAGAAGATTGAGTCCAAGGATGAAACCATCCTTGAAGAAATTCCTATTGTGAGGGAAATCACTGAAGTGTTTCCTGAGGAACTGCATGGTCTTCCTCCTAGAAGAGACGTTGAATTTTCAATTGAACATATACTGGGGGTGCTACCAATATCCAAGACTCCATATAGAATGGTTGTCGTGGAACTTGAAGAGCTGAAGAAACAACTATAGGATAATCTGGATAGAGGGTTTATAGGCCCAAGTGCTTCACCATGGGGTGCACCAGTCCTCTTCGTCAAGAAGAAGGATTGGTCAATGTGGCTTTGCATAATTTTTTGTGAACATAACAAAATCATGATAAAGAACATGTATCTTGTACCACGGATCGATGACTTGTTTGATCAGCTGCGTGGAGCCCAATATATCTACAAGGTAGATTTGCAGTACGGATATTATCAAGTAAGGGTGAAGAAGGAAGATGTCCCCAAGACTCTTTTTCGTACAATATATGGGCACTATGAATTCATAGTAATGCATTTCGGACTCACCAATGCTCCAGCAATCTTCATGGACTTGATGAATTGTGTATATAGAGATTACCTAGACAAATTTGTGGTAATCTTTATAGATGATATTCAAATATACTCCAAAACCAAGGAGGATCATGAGGAGAATTTAAGAACTGTACTAGAGACATTGTGCAAGGATAATCTCTATGAAAAGTACAACAAGTGTGAGTTCTAGTTGAAAGAAGTCTCTTTCTTGGGCCATAACATCACAAGCAATGGGATATATGTGGATACCTATAAAATAGATGCAATCAAGGGATGGTTGAGGCCAACATCTGTAACGGATATATGTAGCTTCTTGGGGTTAGCTGGATATTATTGATGTTTTGTGAGAAATTTCTCATGATTTTACAACCCTATTACCAAGATAACTCGAAAGGGAGTAATTTTTTCTTGGAGTTATGAATAAGAAAAAATATTCTAGGAATTGAAAAGGAGGCTTATCACAGCGCCCGTGCTCACTTTACCCACAAGTGGCGAAATTTTTGTGGTATTCAGTGATGCTTCGAAGAAGGTCTTAGGCTGTGTGCTGATATAGAATGATAAAGTGATATCCTATGCCTCAAGGCAGTTGAAAATCCATGAGTGAAACTATCCAACTCATGATCTGGAGTTGGCGGCAGTGATCTTTGCCTTGAAAATCTGGCGACATTATCTCTATGGGAGGAATGTGAGATATATACTGACCGCAAGAGACTTTAATATATATTCACACAGAAGGAGATTAATATGTACCAGAGAATATAGATAGAGCCCAACAAGGATAATGACTATTCAATAGATTACCACCATGGGAAAGCTAATAAGGTGGAAGATTCCCTACGTAGAAAGGACCCAACGATTCTCTCAATGATGAGAATTGAGAAGGATCTAATCTTCTTAGACTAGATGAAGATGGACATGAGAATCATAAATAAGTTAACATCATCAATTCTTTCACAAATGATTTCTCATCTGTCTCTTTTGGAAAGGTTTAAGGATGCTCAAAAGGATGATGTGGGAATTCAAGAAAAAGTGGAAGCAATCAAAAAAGGGAAATCCTCGGAGTTTAATTTTAATGAAGATGGAATTGTGCGATTTTGGGAAAAGACTATGTGTTACATCATGTCCGGAGCTGAAGAAAGAACTTTTGGATTATTCACATAGTTTAAATTTCTATATTCACCTAGGGAGCACAAAGATGTATCGAGATCTCCGAGAAAACATTTTGTGGGATAATATGAAAAAGGATATCGCTGAATATACATCAAAGTGCCTGGTATGCCAGAAAGTGAAGGCATAGAGGCATAAGTCTAAGGGGGTGAAGCAACCATGGACCATACCATAACGGAAATGGGAGAATATCACCATGGACTTTGTCACCGGACTTCCGAGGACATCAAAAGGCAACAATGAAATCTGGGTTGTTGTGGATCGTCTTACAAAGACTGCACACTTCACTACTATTCGATAGGATTTCTCATTGGATCAACTAGCATTTATATATATCAGGGAAGTATTAAGGCTACATATAGTGCCACTATCTATTGTGTCTGACCGAGATCCAAGATTCACCTATATGTTTTGGAAGAGTCTTCAAATACTCTAGAATACTAAACTGAACTTCAGTACGGCCTAATCCTCAAACAGATGGCCAATCCGAGCGGACTATCCAAAAACTTGAGGATATTTTGAGAGCATGCTCAATGGACTTTAAAGAAGGATGGGATCAACATCTTCCTCTGGTTGAGTTCTCTTATAATAACATTTTCCACCCAAGCATCCAAATGGCACCATATGAAGCCCTTTATGGGAAATGGTGCATAACACCGGCATGTTGGGATGCGGTCGGTGAACGTAAGATTCTTGGATTGGAAATGGTCAAGGAAATGGTGGAGAAGGTGAAAACCATTCAGCAGCATATCAAGGTAGCGCAGAGTCGAGAGAAGAGTTTTGCAGATAATCGTCGATGAGACCTTGAGATTAAAGATGGAGACATGGTTTTTCTACGAATATCTCCGTGGAAAAATATCATGAGGTTTGGAAATAAATGGAAGTTAAGTCCAAGGTACATCAGCCCCTTCGAGATTCTGGATCGTTTCAGGGTTGTAGCCTATCGACTAGAACTTCCAACTACCATGGACAAAGTTCATGATGTCTTTCATGTATCCCTTTAAAGGAAGTACATACCGGACCCTTCACATGTACTCTCTTCTATGGTGGTATAATTGTAGGATGATCTTTCTTATGAGGAGAAACCAGTGAAGATCATAGATCCAAGATAGAATGTTACACGAAATAAGAAAATGCCCCTCGTCAAGGTGTTGTGGTGAAACCAAAAGTTTCAAGAAGCGACTTGGGAATCGAAGGAAATGATGAATCTGAGTTACCCACATCTGTTTTAGTGTGGTAAAAGTAAATATTGAGATTGATGTTTCTTAAGGGGGAATATTGTAACGACCCAAAGTTTCATTACTGGAAATCCATCTTGATCTAATTGAATGTCTCTTTATGTAAAATGTTTAAATAAAATGTATACTTTTTTGGTTTTATATTAAGATCTTTGATCGTTTTTTTTATAGCTGTTGAATAGTGATCACATGATTAGTATAAATATAGGGCTTTAACAAACCCAATTTACTCAGACAAAGGAAGTGATTAACTCATCTAGTAGAATTGCTCCATACGAAGCCCATTTGTCGGAGCACGGAAAAGAGGTGTCGTCTTTGGGCTTCAATCTTGACCAAGCCCAAGCTGAGCTTCATCATATCAAACTCGAACGAGACCATCTACGGGAAAAGTGGATGTTGATAGAAATTACCACTCGACCGATGTTATCCGAGCCACCCCAAGAGTCTGTCATCATCGCACACCTTACCCTTAGGACTTACACGACTATTTTAAGGATTTCTGTTACAAATCGCTAGTACTATGTTCATGTACATTTTTTTATATAAGGATGAATATACTTTCTTGACATTAATGATACAATGTAAATAGTTTTTAAAGTGAAAATAGTATTTTTAGTTATTATTTAATTAAGAATTATATTTTACTAAATTAAGGGATTTTTGAATTAAATAATATTTTAATAAAATATTATTATTATTGTTATTAATAAATTAATTTTATTATATATAAATTATCATATAATTTTATGAATGCAATTGAATTTTTTATTATGGTTTGAAAGCCATTTTTTTCAAAACCCGTGAATTTTTTATAAAGGTCGGTTTTTATTTAAAAAGTGAAAATTAACATATTTAGAAAATTATCTAGATAAAATAAATGTTATTTCTGTAATCAGTATGTCGAAATTATCTAACGGTGAATTTATCATAATTTTCTAAGACAGTCAATATTTTGGGTAAAAATTAATTATTGTTAAAATATATAATGTGTTTTTTGACATCATAATGACCCAATAGTAATGTAATAAAATACAATAAGATTTATATTCGGCGAATATATGTTTCAACATTAAAATAATGTGATTTTGGGTTTTTTTAACTAAATTTTATAAGCATTAATGGACCCTTCATGACTTATTAAACACATTGTATTTTTAAATTGTTTTCCATGGGAGTGTGACTCACCTCCACATAAGAAACCCTATTATTTTAAGAATTTCATAATTTGGCCATATAAAATATATTTTCCTCTTACCTTTTCCAAAAACCATGGTCAAAAACCATGGGATGGAATGTGGTTTGGATTAATTTAATATAAGGGTTCCCAAACCAAAATAATAAATAATTCCCTCACCTTTCCTATATAAACCCACCAAAGATCCCACTTCCTCCTCACTCAATGCCTTTGAATTTCGTCCAACCTCTGCCATACACTCTCTAGAATCCTCCCCAGGTGCCCAAAGCTCCTAAGATGCCTCTCTCAAGCCTCTCTCAAGCCTTTGGAAGCACACTTCCAAGTAAGAGTTTTTTCTTCCTTTCTCATTTTTGTCCAATTTTCATTATGTTATTTTGCCCATTTAATTTAAATTATGAATGTTGGGGTATGGTTTCCAACCTCCCTCATACATCCTTCTTTATGTTTCAATGATGGGAGATCCCTTTATCTCTCATTAAATTCCTCTCATGTACACCCGTTACTATGCCATAATTCTGAAAGGAACTTCTCTCTCCTCATTTACATTCATGAAATACTTTTGTATCATGAATCTAAATTCCATTACAATTGTTGGGACATGTATCGATATGAACTCGTTACTGTCCATTACATGTAAATATGAGGAGGAACCCCTTTCTCTCTTATCAACCATTTTTATTAATTTTTATGTCACACCATTACACTGCCGATATCACACCGATTTTCTTAGACAATGCCATTGTGTAGTGAATAACATGCCCATTTCTCCACCATGGGTATTCACCTTTATGAATATTTACTTATTTATTATAAAGTTTCATGTATGAATTCCAGATTCTTTTATCATGGAATAAATTATTGTGTTTTATGAATCCATGTTTTATGATTCATGTGGCACACTTATGCATGAAATGAAATGTTTAAGAAGGGTGCACCCTTATAGCGCTCCAATGCATTGGGTAAAGTATAGTATCATGATACGTCATGTGCAATGAGTGTTGACTCATTCTAATTAAAGTTCAACGTGGGTTTACTTATGATTCATGTGTAATGACAATTTTTTCATGCTCTATTTGCAATGAACCTTGGCTCATGCTAATTCAATGTTATGTGTTGTTGCCACATTTCCATGTTATGATTATCATGCTTTATCATGCCTTTATGTTCATGTTTCTCTTGTTATCTATTGATATGCCTATTGTCTAACATGTATTGTACTCCTCATGTATTCCATGTTTATTCCCTTACTGGGCTTTATAGCTCACCCCTTTTCGTATGCATGTCCTCGGGTTATCCCATGCAATGCTAAGTATGAGGGAATGCAGTGGTCATGTAAAGAATGTTTTCAATAAAGATGGTGTACTTCATGTTTTCAGTTTTTATGTAATGATCCTAAGCCCCAAAGACACTATACCTCTCGATCATCCATTTTGTATTAAGTGAATGGTTCATGTAATAAATTATGTTTAAGTTTGTAATAAAAGAAGGGTTGTCATAAGGACAGATCGATGGACTTTGATACCAGTATACCATGTGCTTAGGGAGGCTATGATGCTATAGGGGTAGAAGTGGATCATTTTACTAAACCACCCCACTTCTTAGTGATCAAGGATTCAATATGAATATTGGTTTCATCAAGGATGTATCTATAGGAGGTGGTGATACTTCACTAAGTTCGGAGGATGTACATTTCTGATTAAGATCCTCATTTTACATCAATTGTGGGGAGAGGTATCCACCATGCATGTAGTTCTCATCTATGTATTCGCACTGCTTTTCATCTATACATGGATGATCAGAAAAAGAGGCGAATATATACTCTAGAAGTCATGTTTCACATTTATGTCCTGGATTTTGGAGGTTTTCCAATGAGGGACCTTACCTTGGTAGATTTATCATACAATAATATTTTCAACTCCTCCATCGGTATTATTATGTTTGAAGCATTTTATGGCCGAACATTCCATTCAATGTTGTGCTGGATAGGGGTCGAAGAGTTATAAATTCATTGGCCAGAACTGGTACAGAATACGATATTTATGGTTCAAGTGATTGCAAAGAGGATGAAGGTAGAAAAGGATAATTACAAGTCATATGCTTTCTATAGGAGGAGACCTATGGGGTTTGATGTTAGGGATCACATGTTTCTAAAGATGACTCCCCATAGTGGGAAGCAATGTATTGTTCATGGGAGCATGTATTCTCCTTGGGTTTCAGGATATTCAAGGTGTCAGATCATGTTCGAGAAGTGGCATATCTAGTAGAACATTCCCCACAATTGATTTGGATACATCATATTTTTCACATGTCACAGCACTGTCGTTACCTTCATTATGTCTATCTAATCATTAATTGGTGAAAGATAAATTTTTATGATGATTTAAAATTTGATAAGAATCTTATGGAGATCTATGACTAAAAGGAAAAAGTGATGCATGGGTTTTCTATACCCCTAGATCGTGTCTTGTTGCTGCATGGTGGAATGGAGGAGAGCACAGGGAAACCGGGGTCACATATAGATGCTCAGTACCCTATATTGTTTTATGTTTAGCTACATTCATGCAACGATGTTCATTTTATATTTGAAGACATTTCTTATATACGAGATAGATCACTTTTGACTATTATTGTGTTTTATCTCATTGTATAGGTATCTACCATGGGAGAATTTTTACCATATGGTTTTGGTTGTTGTGTGGTTTCACAAGTTTCATTTTTTAAGCAATTGAGCACCTTTTATTTTAAGAGCATTGAGAGGTGTCTCTTGGGGCGGATGATTGGAATTCCCCTTTTGGTTTTCTCTTCGAGTTGGTTTTAGATTATCGTGGATGACAATATTTTTAGATGTAATTGATGTTAGGGACTATATCAATGATAATCAACCATTTGAGTGTTTTCAATGATTATGGTTCTCGTAAGAGGCTCAAAGGATGTTTAGAGGAGGTCAGTTAAGAGATGATGAATATATGGGGCTACACAATGTGAAAAAGTGGGGGGGGGGGTGGGGACATGATGTGAACATTGGGTACAATATGTGTTCTATTTAAGGATTCAAAAAATAAAATAAATCTCAAGTTGGATTATTTTTTTATTGTAAACTAACATCAAGGTAGTACATGACGTGAATGGGATGTAAAGTCATGTAAAGACCCATTGTTTTGTGTTTTAAAGTAATTATCACCTCTCATGTTATTACAACTCTAAGACCAAGGCTCCCCTCATTATCATTCCAAGAGACCCAGTAGACCCCACCTTATCGTTTTAGTGATCTATAAGACTTGGATTGGTCCAGGACATCCTTCTTTGATCCATCTTCGATTTGTGGTATGATCTACCATTGTTATTCTAGTTTTATTCGTTCTAATATCTTATGTTTTTCTTTTACATGGGATGGTGCATGATTTCTCTTGTTATAAAGGTGTTTTCTTGGTTTTTAGTATGTTCAGTTGTGTTGTGGTGTTCTCAAGAGTGTGCAGTTTTCAGGGGGAGGCGATCTTGATTTGTTTCATGGACTGTACTCGTGAAAATGACCTCAGAATCCTTATGATGTATGGGTTTTTTTCTCCTATTTTTCCTCAGTTCATTTTTAGAGATAGATTTTTTCCCTTGGATCACAATTGAATTGACCTAATAATTAATTGATCCTGATTAAATAATTGGGTTTGATCATATGATGTTGCTTCACACTGTGATAACAGTTTGCCTATTGATTTTATATATATTTTGTTATCTATTCGTTTCTTGTTAAGCATGTCATTATTAATAAAAATTGGTAAAGAACATAATGTTTAGATTACTTGTATATTTTTTGGCCAATGTTAATGTGGAAAGTGATCTAATCTTGTTTTTTATGTAATTTGATGATTAATCAAATTGATGCAGATTTCCAGGATCAATTGAACTAATTGATAAATGTAAATCATATTGATGTTTGTTTAGTTAAATGATTGTCAAAATAATTGTATCATTACTTGTGATAGATATGATAGCTTTCTGTTTAGTGTTCCAATAGTATAAACTAGTATATAATGAATTGGATATTTCAAGATGGATTAAAGAACCATTTCTTTGGTAAAACATACTGCATATAAGGGTTATAATTTACCCTCCTGCGTGTAACGTCTAATATTATTATTCTTTGATCTGTGACTGATCATTCTATGTGAAGATCAGACACTATTAAGCTATATTACTATGATTATTAGAATATTCTCAAATGATTCAGTTTAAATAATTTCATTATTTTCAACAATTAGATTAGTGAAAATAATTGAAAAATTATTGTGTCTGACAAATGATTGTTCAAGAAGAATCGTTGTTTGATATAAAAAGAAACATATATTAAAAAATGCATCTTAATAGATGAAAAAATGATATTAAGGTTCTCATATTCATACTATTTTTTCATAACCATATTATTTAGTATTTGGTTGAGAAAAGATCATTATGTTTATTCTAATAATGGTATGTATCTAGAAATAACTCTGTCATGTATCCGAAAATGGGAGAATATGTAAATTGGATTGAATTTCAGAATATTGTTATAATTACGGAAGAAGGTAGTTTGATATTTTTAAATATTATAGTGATTTTGATATCATAATATCAGATAATTATTTATAATCTTTTATATTTTTTATGATGTATTTATCAATAACTCTTTCATATATACAAAATCTTATTGAATATTAGGTAAAAAAATTAGGTTCATTCTTTAGTAGTTATGAATTCATGGTTTGTATTTATATATTAAATGGTATTAATTATATTAACAAATTATTTTAATTAAAAATTATTGTTTAGAAACAATTATTTAAGTACACGTGTCATAATTATGGATAAGTTTGATGTCTAAAAATTGGATGATATCAATATAATAATGGGTTCTATGATTTTCAAAATATATGTAATATAGTATCAAAATACTATGAATTTATATTAAATAATTTTTAATGTATATATAATTTTTCTTATTATGATATATATTAAATGGGGTGTGGTAGTCTGAAATATCATTTTATACCATTTTAGAGATAAATATATTTTTAATATTTGAGTGGAGTATATAAATTATATTGTTTTACTGACGTGGATATTCAAATGGTTTGGGAAATTGATGTTATAGAGATTATATGTTTTGGGTATAGGAAAAAAAGGGTGTCTGATTAAATGAATGGATAATGTTGTTTGAAGAAGGATAAATAACTTCATGTAACCTAATACAATATAGTATATATCATTATAGAGGTTATTCCTAGTAAATTAGTCATCCGCCCATATTATATATTTATAATTTTGAAAATTACAAATAATAATGATTTTATGTATATTAATAATTATGTTGATTTAAATATATCTAAATATATTATTAACTTAAATTTTTTAGTTTTATTATTACATTTCATTATTTTGTGAATTCTTCTAAATTTAGTTTTACTTTTTTTATTTACCCTTGAATATCATTAATAATTCTATCATTACTATTATGTATGTTTTGAAAATATGTTTTTACCATATTGTTGCTTTATTCTCACACATATGAAATTTATAAGATTAATTATTCACTCTTATGTTAGTTCTCTCTTTCAATTATGGAAGATTTTGTTTTTCCCGATTATCCTTAACCAACATGATTTTTATATTTTCACATCATTTGGTTAACCCTTAAAAAATCATATATACATTTATGAACCACTTAAATTGTATGTTTCCATTAAGTATATTTTTTTACAATTATATAATGTGTATTGTATATGATGTAACCATAAATTAGTTATAGTTACCTTTACAAAATATTTAATATTTTCATTTTACCGTAATGGGAATTATATTCCACCATTGTGCAAAAAGTTTAAATTTTTATCCTCATCTATGTAGTATGTAAGCTTTCATGTCTACCAATATGTCATATACATATTTATTAAAATTTATAATGTATATTTCATTCCTTTATACACCGCATGAGATTCTGGTTCATTTATACAACCATCAAAAAATACTTCTTATATATTTACATCATGTACAATTTATGTTTTACCCTTATGCATACATTTGAACATTACCTTGTGTAGTTATGAAAATTTTAATTCATTACTTTGTTTCAAGATTTCCAAGATATATTCATTTATTCATTACTAATTAATGTGGTAAATTAAATTTATTCATTCTATAAATTCAGTAAAATTATATAGAATTATTGAGAAGTATATTGAAATTATTTTAAGAAAATTATAAAGATAACAATTCTGATCTTCATTCACGAATATATTTGAAACATGAAACTAAAATATTTTATTTTATTATTTAAGGATGATTTGTTTGATCTGAATGTTTTGAAATTCATTTTATTATAATAATATAGTCAGACTAGTTTCATATATTTTGATATTGTATCTTTAATTTTTGATATTATAACATTACAAATTTGGAAAGAAATTTAAAATTTTAATTTTGAATTTTATATAAATAAATTTTTCGATATTATTATATATATCTGACTAATTATTGTAGAAGTGTCTTAAAATTATTAAAACATTTATTTTAAATGAGTTTTAATTGTTAAAATAGTGTTAAATTAAAATAATATTATTATATATATTCAATTTCTATCATATCTCTACTCAATAATTCTGTATTATCATAATTACAATCTTGAATTTGAATGTACTAATTCATCACATAGTTTTTTTATGATAAATATATTTAAATGCTTTAAGGAATTTGTAGATGGGTGTGATAGGGTGGATGTTATGAACATCAAAGTTATATTATTCCAACCTATATTATCTGTTGAAGAAAATTCAAGGTGGGATAAATAACATTCTCCATCATTCACCATGATTGGATAAGAATCAACTATGATGTAACATGAATAATTAATAAATAAAATCATTTTTCCACGTTTGTGGGGAATTATTATGCACCATTATTTCATACTATCTCTGGTGGTTCATAAATTATTTTATTATTTTTGGATAGCTAAAGATTATTTCAATTAAATATTTCCAAATAGTAGATTATTCCACCTATAAAGTGTATTCTACGGTTGCATGTACCTTACCAAAAGTTAGAACACATTGATTGGGGATGATCGTTAGAGAAATTTATAGGGTTTTCCTTATCATACAAAAGGCTAGTTATGTTCGGGGATAATCATGTGTTAAAAAGTCTGATGTTGGGATCGATACTATTATAAAATTAACGGATTATGTTGTTCAAATGTAAAATTTTCTCCCATATAATAATTGGATCCATAGTACATTGGTTTTGGAGTAAGTACAGGGAAAATTCTATTAAATTGAACCACTAGAAAATTCAATGTTTTAAATTCATATATTTTCTATATACACTCTTTACACATCCACTATTCTGATTCAGCTATGATCAAATTAATTATTCATATTAAACCAAAAAATATTGTACTGAAGTTTAATTACATTGACAAATTTACATAATGAAATTCCCACATTCAATTTGTAAATTTCCATAAAACATTTATCTCATATGATTTAGTATCAGAGACTGGTCCTTTTAGAGTTTGGATCATTTTTTAATTATATAGTTTTTATATAACATTTATCGTTGTCTAGAAAAAGACTAAGAGAATGTTCTATATCAATTATGGAAAATAGAATTATTTTATTTTTTTAATCTGCTGAGGTAGACAAAATTCAATGTAAGTGATTGTTAATATTTGAATGAAATAATATAGTATTTTAAAAAAATATAATTATTTAATTTATGATTATCATGGAAATAACATATAAAATATTTAAGGATGAATGTGAATAATTAATAGGAAATGGTGCTAAACAATATTCCATGATTAAAAAATTGTTAAATTTACATTATTAATTTATTTTATTATTTTTTTATAGTGATATATATTCCTGTGAATCTACTTTAATAATCTGATGTACTTTAATATTCACCCATCATGGATCTAAAAATTTCCTATAAATAATATTAGCATTTAGTGGGATAAATATTTGGAATTTAGAATGTTTTATCCTGAATGTGTAAAAGATATTTTCAAATGATTCAAAATTAATAACAATAACATGGTTACACATGGTGAAACTATAACAGGTGATGTTCTGATTGAAAGGATAATTATAATCATACCAAATTAGTACATTAAAATAAGTACTCATCGAACAAATAAAAATTATCTATAGAATACTCTCCATATGTGTTGATTTGGTTTCTATTACAATATATAGATGATTTTAATATAAATTTATTTTATTTATTAGAAAAATGAAATGGAGTTTCTTTTTAATCATTTAATGTATATTCAAACTCTTCTACTTATTTGATATATTCTTGTATCTATGATAAAGATGATTATCTAAATAAAATTTATAAAATTAATTCTCTAAATCATTAAAAGAAATCATAAATTCAAAAAGAATTAAGGGAAAAGCATGATATATAAGAAGAATTTAAAAACAATAAGATTTAAAGGTAAATATAATTTAGTTTTTATGATGGCAGAAAATGTGACCCATTAAAATATGACTGTCAAAATTGAAAACAAGAAAGTATACATATGATTTAGATGATTGAAATAACACATGTTTATCTTACTGGTCTTAGATCTGCTAATAAATGAAATATAAATAAAGAATTAAAAATTTAGAATGAAATTGGTAACTTTCCTCTAAGGAATATATCCGGAGGTTAGAGATCCATATAATGATATGTTAACTCCTAATAATCATGGATTTATAGATATATTATGTTGGGTTTTTAATAATTTTAATTTGTATTCTCAATCAAATTCATTTTCTATTATTGTATGTGATAAATCTAAAACAAAGTAGTTATGTAATTTCCATAATTAATTTAGAGGTGAAATTAAAATTATTTATATGTGGTAGGAAAATATTACAATGTATTATAAAAATTATTATGATTAAATGAAAATTATTTTTTGAAAATTAATATTTAAAAATTTCTATTTTTAGAATTTTTAATGATAAAGGAAAATTAAATGCTATAGAGAATAATCATTCCATAATTGTGATGAAAAATCATAGATTGAATATTATATTTCTTGTAATAGAGATATTTTGATCAATAATTTTTAATTAATTAAAATGGATATTATATAGACCCATTCCATGAGATTATGTTCGAAGGGAAAGTTATCTAAAATTCCAATTAAAAGTAAATATTTGTATGAATTTATGACATATAAAAATATATCTAAGTCAATATCCAATTTAAATTTTGTTTGATATGATAATAGATTACCTCAAATATAAAAAATATATAATTGTTAAATGAAAACATGAGGGTATCTCATCTATAAAATTCATTACATGTGGAATATTATGACATTATGTTATATATTATACATTATAATATGTTTAATATTTTTTCATAAAAATAAACCTTTTATAAACCTTTAATTAAGATTAATAAAACTAGAACATATACAACATTGAATTATAATGGAACTGGCTGAATCTTATCTATCCAAAATTGGTTTATTTTCCATTGTACATTTTCACTATTTTATATCAAACATATATATATTAATATTTTCTTTTGATATGTTATTTTGGAGTGAACATTAATGTTTATTTGACATCATCGTATGATTATATGGTATATTCATATATTTTTTAATTTATTCGCATGAGAAATCAATTTGTTTTTTCAATCCATTCAACGTATTTTAAAAAAAATTGAATAAAATATTATATTTTCATGGATATATTTTGAAATTTTTTGAAAATTATAAATTGGGGGGGGTATCAATTTTATGGTATATTTATCTAATTTGTGGGGAGTTTATTTTTTATAATGTAAATAATTTTATTGGGATAAAATGTGTTTCTAATTTGATACTTTGTCATATTTTTTTTCAAAATGTGGGAGAAAAGGTTGTTTCTTTTTCATCAAATCTATATAGGATTGAAATTTTTGAATAGATATTTTTATGAAATTATCAAAAATGGTCGGATTGTGGGAGTGACCCCTTTAGCCACCTTATTTATTTATTATATTTACATTAACAAATATTATTTTTTATCTATAATAATATATTTTTAGTTTTGAATACTATTTAATTATTATGCAATTATTATTATTCTTCATGTTATTATTTTAAATTAGTCCTGGTTTAATCTTCTATAAATTAAATTTCATATTATTTTATTTACCCTTACCTACCATTAAATTTTTTATCATTACCATTATGTATATTTTGAAATTATTTTTTCCTTTATATAGCATTATATTTAACAATATGAATAATATATGTCTTTTTATATAACTTTACACTAATTATCTCCTTCCTTTGTGGATGATTATGGTTATTATCATTACCCTTATACAACTAAATTCATACCCTTATGCATTATATTGTTTACCCTTATATACTGCATAGATACCATAATAGAAGTAACAATTTTCATGTTAACCTTACATAGCTTATTTTTGACCTTTATATAATAGGTATTACATATTAGGTACACATATATAATTGAATTTCATCATTACTCAATTTTAAAATTTTTGTTTTGTCCTTATATTACTTGTAATATACAGTAATATAGGTAGATTAAATTAAATTAATCATTATGTAGGGAGTGAATGTTTTTTCAACCCATGTTCGGCATATTATTTATCATTTGTCATTTTTTAATAAACACTTATTACATTTATTCAGTGCACAAAATTCATTTATCCCCTACATAATCTATACAACATCCTTGTTACCATTACACGACATGTGAAAATTATGTTTTAAACTTACACATTCATTTAGAAATAAGAAAATTAATATTAAAAATATGAATCCTCTTGGTTAATCACTTTCACAATATCTATAATATATTTATTTGATTCATTTTATTTAAGTATTTTAATTATTTTAATAATTCTATAAACAATAATATATTATATAGAATATTTGTGAATTATTTTTACTTTATTTTAGAAAAATTTATATGAATATAAATCATATTCTTCATTCATAGATATATTTAATGCATGACAATAAAATATTGTTATTCTATTTTTCTCATTTTAATTTTTTTATTTAAAATTATCTAAATTCAAGTTTAGTTATAAAAATTTTAAAAAAAATATTTTTTAGTTTTTAATGTAGTATCTTCACTTTTTGATATTATTTAATGTTTAATATAGATTGAAAATTTATTTTAAAATTTTCAATACTATAAAATGAAACTACGATAAATTATTTGATATATTTAACAAATTATTTTAAACGTGTTTTTAACTAATTAAAAATGTCATTCAAAATGAGTTTGAGTTTTCAAAATGGTTTTAAATTAAATAAATTGATGTATATATATAATTTTTATATCTCTATCTATCATCAATAGTTCAATATGTTTATTATCATTAAAATAAATTAGAATTTAATAAGTGATATCTTTTTTATATTATGTTACTTCTATATAAAGTTATCATGGAATGAAAATATGAATATAATATTGTGGATGATACAATTGTGAAAGTTATACAATTGTATATTTATTTATCTATTGAAGAGCTATCAACATTGAAAAAATAGTTTTTGGCAACATTCACATTGAAGAGACAAACTATTCCTTTCTAGTAATCGATGGACCTCATCTTTCCAATTCATTTTGAAGGGCCAATTAATTTTTCTGCCCCATAATTTCAGTCAAAGTCTCTCTAGTTTTCCCCCATTGATTTATTTATTTCATTTGGGTTTTTTTGAGTTATATAAACATAAATATATTCACACAATGTGTTATACCACCTATAAAACAAAGTCACTAGTAGTGTATGCCTTATCAAAAGTCATAAAAGTTATGTTGGGGTTTCTCATCATAAAAAAGAATTTTTTTTCTTCTCCTAAAAAATAATTGTTTGTTTTAGGGATTCATTGGTATTAAATTCATAAGTTTAGATTCATTCATTTGAAAGGTCAGGTATTTCAGATGTTCCCGCAGAAAATTCCATCTAATTTTTTTTTCAAGATTTTTTGAAGGTGTGTCATGAATGGACTATTTCTATTAGATTGATCCACTATAGTATACCATTATTCCTTCTCTTAAATTATCATTGCAGACTCTTCAAACATCTACTATACATATTCATTTATCATATAATTGGTTAATCATTTAAATTAACTAAATTATGAACATAATTTTAATCACATTGATAATTTTAATAATATACATCTTACCCCCTTATTATATATTTCTATCAAACCATCAACACCTAAAAATACCCAAAATGATAAATATTTTAACAATACCCTCACCTAAATTCTAGAATGACTAAAAATTAAAATAGTGAGGATGTAATTTATTTTAGGGGGTAAAGTATCACCTTAAATGATTTATACATTATTACATTCAAATAAGTCAATATGTTCTACATACTAGTCCACACAATGAAATAATTTAAAATATCACCTTGATTTATTTTAATAATAATAAATGTATATGTGAACATTAGAAAATAACCATTAAATTATGGAAAAAATAAGACCATGAACTTTGAAAAATATTTAAAGAGTGAAAAAAATTCTACATTTAATATGTCGGAAAATTAATTACTCTATCTAATAAATTAAAAACTCATTTTATTCTTAAAATTATATTTTTATAAAATTGTTGTTACTTTCAAGAAAATATCTATGTAATTATAATATAATAAATGTATATATATATTGAATATATTATTAATAGATTACAAATAAATTAATTCTTATTTGTTAGGAAATAAGAATAAGTAATAAAATATATTTTAAAAACCTCTTTTCTATAATTAACCATATTCTACCATATTTTGGGAATTTATTTAAATATTGAATATAAAAAATTAAAAATTTATTTGAAAAAAAATATTATCATATATATATTATAAAAAATTATGTAATCTAATGATGAATTATATATATTATTAATGTGATTGATTCTAGGATAAATAGTTCAAGATGATATTTTTAAAAATGATACAACTTTTAAAACAATATTAGTAAATCAATATAAATTAGAATTAAAAAAATATTTATAAGACCAAGTATGTGTTTAAAACAAGCATTAATAATTTTAAATATGTTTATTTTAATTTTAAAATTCAAATTCCATATTTTCGACCATAAGTACTATTTTCTCAAAAATTTGTTTTAATATGATATAGATTTTGATTTTAAAATTAACTACTAGAACATTTATAAATTAGTTCTAATGAATAATGTTTAAAATTTAAAATAATTTTGTGTAAATTTTCAAATGGGGAAAATATTATATTTTCATATGAGACATGTTACCTTATATAAAAACTACTTACCAATTTTGTAGATTGATTGGGTAAATAAATAAAAAACTTACAGTAAATAATGAATAACAAGTTTAGAACATGTATGGTAATGATTTGGTGAGTAATTTAATAACCTTATCCCTTCTTCATCAATTAAATATCATGTTTGGATCACTTTACATTCCAATGATATCCAATTATTTAAATAAATTTGTATTTAAATAATTTCCATTCATTATCACTTATAAAAGGGACAGTCATCTTTTTACATCCCCTCACAAACCCCACATTTTTTTAACCCTAACTCCTCTGAAACACAATATAAACATACATATAAATATTTTTGGGTTTCTTATCTTCTAAAAATAATATCCCTCAATAACATATCAATAACTGTAATGCTACCAATGTTAGAATAGAGAAATAATTTCTTACCTCAATTTATCTTTCAAATTCAATTATGTTAATTTATTCATTTTAATATTTATTCTAAATCAAAGAATATATTGAAGATTATTATTATTCTTTTTTTATTATTATGATTGTTCAATCCTTAACATCTGTACCTATCCTATTTTGGATAAAACTACCACTTATGTGTTCTACGAGATGCCACATCCACGTTGAAACATGTTTTGTTTCCCCAAATTATTTTACAAGGATGGTATAAAAGATAAATTAAAAATATATTTATTATCTTTATTTAAATTTTGTAATTATAATACAATATAATATATTAGAAATGTATCATTTACTATTGAAACATATTCCACAACCATGCATATTTGTTGACAACTGACTTTTTGGAATGATAGAATTCCATTTTTTATTTTAATCAAACCCTTACAAGGATGGTAATGATAATGGGATTAAAAAATAAATTTTATGAATATGATATCATAAATGTTCTTTTATTGAGAATTTTAGAACCTATATGTGATATAATTAACAAATTATTATTCATAATTCATTTTATAAATAAGTGAAACATGAGGTTCATGATCTCCTCCTTCTAATAAATGGATCTTTATATATTAT
The DNA here is from genome assembly GCA_963277665.1 of Viscum album. NCBI lineage: Eukaryota > Viridiplantae > Streptophyta > Magnoliopsida > Santalales > Viscaceae > Viscum > Viscum album. Next base: position 10,927,224 of record OY728151.1, on the reverse strand, counting down.
CATATATTTATAATTCATTAAAACAATCATATATAGCTATTATATTAAATAAATATGTGTATTATTCTCTTATTACATTTTTATGATTTACCCACTTTATAATAACCCATTAATAATAGTAGTTTCATGTTTGGGTCAATGTAACCACCAATATGAACAACACTATGAATTTATCTGGGGGATTTATATAAGAAAATAATTATCATTATTATATATATATATATATATATATATATTAGTTCTAGTATCATTATATGAATATTTGATGAATTAATTATGAATTTTTCCATTGTTTTTTATGAAACACAGAAATATGATAGTCCCTAATTTCCACCACACATATCATTAACAAAAAATACTAGAGAATGTAATTATTTAATTATAATATTTTTTAACATGTATTATATTATATTCAATTATATAACAATTATTTAAGTTGTTAAAATAATGTATACCAACACCATTTTTATGAAATTAGTTGAAACATGTAATGATCACATTCTGTTAGTGTTGAATATAGGTGAAATATATCTAATATATATGTAAAAATGATTAAAAATGAATAGTATTAATTGTTTCAGTTATGTATAATATTTTTGGTTATATATTTAATGAACCAAATTTAATCATTCTGTATGTTTGGTGAATATATAGAATGGATCATGAAAGTGGTGATGATATTAATCTCAAATTCATCACATTATGACATGTTTCATATTACTCATCTAATTTAATTTATATAGTGTAAATACAACTAACTAGAGAAAAGAAAATTTTTAATTAAATTTCATTATGTAAATTTTATGTTATATTATATTTCCTCTATTTAAAAGTGTTTGGAGATGAATGTTTCTTCCATTATAAGGGTTTTCTTGATCGTAGTTTGTGATTCAGTAAGGTAGAATACATTTCATGAACCATTTTCATTTGTAAGGTGTATTCACTTCCCATTGATATATTTTATAAGACTATTTATATTTGATGTTATTTACTGTCCAAATCATGTTACCTTATTCAACTAGTAATTGATTGAGTAGTTTCCCCATTAGTAAGGATTTCTGGTAACTCAATTACTTTTCACTCAGTTACAATCATTCACATGAACTTATTTAATATATTTTTTTATACTATTTAAATTTCATTCACAGGGAGATATTATAACATATTATAAATTTTAACTTCATAAACACCTTTTTCAATATTTCTTGCCTCATGGAGTATTGTTCCCAAAAGAAATATTGATTTCGCAAATCACCTTTCATTCATTTATTTCATCTTATCATGAATGTTTCTTCTTCGTGGTTGGTTTCCCAAAATCTAATATTTTAATAGCATAATTTTAAAAAATCCATTAGAAATAATTTTTTTCTAAAATTAATGTATTGTATTCTTTTTAAATAATCTATTTAAAAATTTATTTTGAAAATTTTGATATGATATTTTCAATTCACATTGACATGTTTTATTTTACTCTTTTGATTAATACAAGATAAACATTATTAGTATTCTTGGGTCAATTTTTAGAAATTATTTATACAATTATTAGTTTTCAATTGAATTAATGTCACCTTTTGAAATTATACCATTGCAGTAAGCATATACATTTTTAACCTATGTCAATGTTTAAAAACATTATAAACCATAATTTATGATTTCTCAACCACATCCATTATCATTTTAAAAAGGATATACCCAAATGATTTTTTTTATTTTATATCATCAATTATATATAAATATATTTTTTTGGTATTAAACACATGGTGAAAAATAATTTATTTATTGGTCCTTAATTTTATTATATAATTGGAAGCATTCATTTTTTGTGGGTGTTTCTCAGTCATGTCAACACTATTCAATTTTTCATTTTATTTAATGGGGATAGGTTTTTTTGTAACAAAAAACCTTTTTTCTCTTTATTAGATATTATAATGTTATTATAATATAGACCTAACCATCTTATTATATCTATATAGAGTTTTAACAACTCATTTTTAAAACGTTGAATAAAGGATGCTCACTAGGAATATGAATTTTTTGACCACCCAACTTCTTTATTTGGATGGGTTATGATAATTTATATAATTTTTTAACATAGAGGAAATATTTATATCATTATTATTAATATTATTTACTTCTAAAAATTCTAGATTGTGTATTAACATTTTGTATCATTCATCAAAGGAATAACCATGTTTTTATTCAGATAAATGTTCCTTGGTTAATTTTATGAAAGGTTAGGATATCTCTTATGGTGAATGCATTGGAAATAATCAAATGATTTTTGTGGTTATAATTATATAGCCTGTAGATTTATTGACAAGTATTATGAGACTAAAAATATTATATTTTTGTGTATACCACATCCCAAAAAATGATATTTTCTTTATATAAGGCCATAAATCATATTTTTTCTTTCAATCATTATCCAACCCATCAATATAATATTAGTAATTATTGATATCAATGACACATTGTATGCCATGGTTTGCGGATTATCTTGTTTTTAATTGATTATTCCATTATTTAAATTGTTTCTTCCATCCATATTATTTGAACCATGATTATATTTTCAAATAATATTTGATATATTTCTAATACTAAAAATTTTAGATAGCCTGTTTCTTATGCTTCTAATCCCCCCAGTCCTAAAGAAATTTATTACACGTGAAATATATATAAGGATAAAACATGTTAAATTATTGGCGGGAGATGTTGAAAACTCATTATCGATTATGTATTTTCGTATAAACTAAATGAAATATCCATTAGTTGGGAAAGACATGAGTTTTTTTAGTCAATATTTTATCATATATCTATACATATCTAATCACAATAGGTATTAGGAATTCCTATAATGTGAAAAATTCATTAATATATCTAATAATTGGATATTTATTTCTAAGAATCTATAGTTTTCATTGAAGAAAGAATGTAATTTATATTCCTAAAAAGACAAATATAGAATTGTGTATCCAACGTGTCACCATAATCATTGGAAACATTGTAATGATACTCTAAATTAAATCCTGTAATGGTCAATAGTAACTTAACTAAGGGAAATAAATTTTATATATCACATACATGGAATTTAAAATCAATCATTCTCATATACATGATTATTTATCTTGAATGACTATCCATTAAATGTTTTCAAATAATCATTAATATAATTAATATTAATTCTAATTATATTTCTTATATTAACATTTAATCATTGTTATGATTTTATTTTTTATGGTGAACTCTTGAGTCTCCACATCAAAAAATATGCTAATGCATATTAAAATTATATTTTTTTTGTTAGAATTCACTCTTCGTTATGTTCAACCATGTAGTTAAAAATTCAAACTACAAAATAACATTAATGTCAATTAATATTATAAAAACATAGTTTAAATTCATCTAAAACATTAGTTGCCAAAATAATTGTCTTTTCATTAACATTTACTTAATTATTTGAGAAAATGACTCTATTTTATAAAAATGTGGTTAAAAGGAATTTAATTAAATTTAATTTGATATTAATTTTATAAAAACCTATCATTTATTAATAAATATAATTTAAACAATGAATGAACTAAAATCATAAAATTGTGTCAGAAGAATGTATCTTGTATTATATGGGGGGGCATTAATGAAATAAATAAATTCTATAAAAACGAAAATACCCATAAAATTCATCCTCCATCATCATACATTATGTCAGCCTCAATTTTCTATCATGATTTACAATATTTGATGATAAATTAGCTCACACATTTTATTTTCCCATCTCCTAGGAAAATATGGGTGTTATCCTCAAATATAAAAAAACATCATTTAAATATCAATAGTTATTTTTGCTCATAGTATCTTGATCTACTATCTACATAGTATCATTAATGAATTAGTTAATCTTCAAAAAGAAGCATCCATATGTCTCTAGTGTATCTATATTCATATACCCATTGGTCTTCCATAGTTCTCAAATATTTTTGTTGATTCCATTAACATGATATACTACAAATTGGCTAATTTTTTTATATTTTAATTGTTTCATCATTGTTTATCATCAACTATGGTTGCTATTATCCACATCAATGTCTTTGGTGTTACCATATTTGATATATATCTAATGAAGTTCATTATGAATTTGTAGAGAACAATAAATCACTTCTATTAAAATGCGATCATTTAATTCCTCTTTTATAGTTTTCATTTATAAGGTACTGATTCACATTCAACCTCAGTATCATATTATTAGAAAATTACTAATGAATTTGTTAAATAAATATCTAATTAATTAATGATTTATAAAACCTAATTTTTTATTATAATTTATCTTTTATTCTAGATTTATGAAAATTACTTTTGATTCACTAAATTATATACACGTCAGTTTAGTGTCTCTTACAAACCATATTTAACAACCAGAAATAATTTCAGAATGAAAAATTAAGGAAAAATTAACTATTATTGTAATGTAACAGATCTGAGGAATACATCCACATACACTCTTGAACTGATCACATATCCATTGAAAAAGAAAATATTTATAAAAAATTAATTTTCATGCCAAATTAGAATTTCAACATAACATCTTCATCTATAAATGAGGAATAATTATAGGAATTTCATCAAAACATTCATATGTTTACTGAGGAATCATTGGAAATTTCATTATGATATAGTCATTATAAATAATTTAAATTATCCTTACAATAAAACAAAAGGATTTGTATTGTAAAATGAACAAATTTGAAATTTTTTCACATAAATAAATTCTTTATAGACCTAAAACTTTTCTCATGAACTCAAAAAAATTTCTTTATTCAATATACTAAAATAAATCAGAAATGAAATAAGACTTAATTTAAAATATTAAAAAAATGAATTCATATATTAAATGAAAAAACCATTTTTTATTTAATCCTCATAATTTTTTTTAATTTTTTCTAAGGATTAAAAAAATCAAATAAATAAAAATTAATATTAAATTTCATTAACCAAATTGCATTTTCAAATTTTATTAGATTGAAATTATTAGATCATAATCACATAACATTTTCAATTTCAATTAACTCAAAATAATGATTCTCAAAATAAATTATAGTAATTCTATATTTTAATATAAAATTAATAAGAAAATGGAATAATGGAATTATATTGAAATATCAATATTAGAGTATATATGAAATGGGATAATGTATTATGGAATCCATATAAACACACTTTATATAAAATACCACAACACTTAACATAATATTTTTCATTACCCAAATACAAATTGTATTTTCTAAAATAAAAGGTTAAGGATAAAATGAATATAGCATTCTTAAAAATATAAATACTAAAAAATCATATTTCTATTAAATCTATAAATAAAAAAGAGTATATCATTCTATTATGTATAATGATTTTATTTGTCATATTTTATAGTTACAAATATTAAATCTAATATGTATTATATTAATCATAAATATTATAAATTTTTCTAAATAAATTATTTTATAATTAATATTTCATCTAAATCAATACACATCCACCATAATAAATCTTTCTCAAAATTAGACCAGACAATTATATTTCTAAATAAATAAAAATACTTTCATATAAAAATGATAAATTGTTATTTTTATCAACCTAGGAATACAAATAATATTTTTCTTACTATTTTATTTGGAATCATTTATCCTTCTTTAATTTCGTTATATAGACAAAAAATCCATTTTTCAATGATTTATCATCTTGAATTCGATAATAATTATATTTTTATAATTGTATTTCTATAAAAACAACTATAAATTCATTTGAAAAGTTACGAATATATTCTTCAATTTCATAAAAATGAATTAGTAATAGAATTATTTTAAATGTTTTTCAACATTTAGATAGATGATGTAATTTAAATAATTATGAACATGTAAAGTTTCATACATCGTACATATAAAATTTTCATTCAAAACATACATAAAAGATTAATTATTAAAATATTAATTATTATTACAAAATTATTTGAGTGGTAAAAAAATAGTTTAAATTTATGAAAAGTACTTCTTTATAATTATAATTAACATTATCTAATATGTTAAATTTTAATGTGTGTTATAATTACTATATCTAATATGAAACTAATTATTCAATTAAAATAAGATACTAAATTCGTATAAGCTAGAAATAAAAGGAACTAATTGATGTATCACTCTTTGATGAAACATTTTTATACCCTACGAATTTGGTTTGACTAATGATTCGTTGTTTCTTATCTCATTATGAAATCACATTATGGTTGCTTCATGAAAGTTTCTACAAATGAAAAAATGATTTACAAATTTATGGTAAAAAATCTAGTGCTTATGAATTAATTAACTACTTTGGAATAAATGAAATTTTTTTCCACTACTTATTCAATATACCTTAAAATTTATAAAATAGATATTTTATGTGATAATCAAATAAAACAATATATTGAAAAAAATATATTAATAAAATATAACAAACAAATAATAAAAATGAATTCATAAAAAAACATGATTTTTGAAAATAATGATTTTTGATCAATGTAAAACTTAATTTAATATCCACACATAGTCATTCTTGTTTCAAACATCGAATAAGAAAATATTTACCACATCTATTGGATTTTCCATGATATATAGTTTATTCTCAATGAATTCTTTATGAATGAATAGTTTTCCTATCTCATATAATCTGCTGCTTAATTTCATAAATCTTTAGTGATTGAAAAATTGTTATAATATATCAATTTTATTTTTGTTTGGGAATTTTATAATAAAAATTTAAATTAAATAATTAAATATAAATAAATTAAAAATTCTATGTGACCCGATTACAAAAAAAGTATGGTTCATTCCTCATATAATTAATAATATTCAATATTTATATACCTAATCTCATCATACTCGGACATTTAAGGTGATCACGTTTCAATATCATTGTATAAATAAAAATTAATTCTGTGAGAATACAATTATTATAATTTCCCCACATGTTCATTAGTAGATATTACATATTTTTTTATGAACATTAAATAAATGGAAGAAACTTACACCTAAATATCATAAATGTATACTAAATTTGGAAACAAATAAATATAAAAAAATTGTTCATATGTGAACTACACTATCTCCCAATAATCTTTCCTCTAATCAAACCCTTCCACAAAATGTTATACATAATATATTCCTTTATATCCTAAAAAAACATAAAAAGGGTGAGATAAAATTCTTAAAAATGTAGGATGATATATAAATATATCATATTTAGAAGGGTGTGTGAACATTAGCATAACATTTGAAAATAAACCATTCATATCAATTATCATATTCTTCTATTATTGTATAATAATTAGTAATTTAAAACACATAAATCAAAACATTATTCAATAAAATGATCCATGAGTTCATAATAATTGAAGAAAAAATTGAATTATGGAAGGCACATAAGAATATAATATAATTTTCATTGTAGTAAATGCTCATTGACAAGTATATCATAGTAGAATGGGTTCTCTACCAAAACCAATATATTAGTCTAGGTTCACAACAATAATTTCATAGTGAATAAAGTCCCTTATTGATATAGGTTCACTATCTATTTTAGTCTTATTTATCTCATTATATTTCTATATTTACTGAATGAATTAGAGGTAGATATAGGTCCCACCCTTCTTATAATTAATATAATACATATGTGTTCCACTAGATCATAAGAAATTATAATATCATGACATAGGAAATGAAATGTGTTTTAGAAACATTTTATCATTGCATGACCTGTGGAAAAGAAATAGGTTTCATAATGATATCATCATTTCATCATATACTAACCCATAGAAAATGTGCGAATTTCATAAGTATGTTATTATTTATAACTCATGGAGGAGAAAATGTATTCATATATATATTTTTATTATATGTATAAACAATTTATATAATGAATATTAAGGTTATCCATGTGTAATATCTGTAGTAATTCCTAAGCCACATCAAATGATCTCATCAAATATAGAAAATAGTTATCAAATAAAAATCACATTGAATGTTTCTTGAGGAAAATAGACTCTCCACATAGAAAAAAGGAAATTTAAATTGAATTTTTTTTTGAAATCCATTTATTGTAAAATATATTTGGAACATTATAATGGGATATTAAAATAAACTAATGTTTATAAAGGTGGTAAAAACATTTCTCCCAGAAACTTTTAAACAATGATTCCTTTCACATTTTTAGTAAAATCATGATGGGCCCTATTTGAAAAAATGCAAGAATATCCCATTAAAAACATCATTAAATGTTTAATATTTCTTTAAAAATCATTATTATAAAGTTCAAAATATTTTATAAAATCATAGTTTTGAATGAAAAATTGTATTTTATACAAGAGGAAATTAATAATGATTTTTCATTTAAAAATTATTTTGAACACTTGAGTACATAAATAGAGGAATATAAATAGAGGAGAATTATTCTAAAGAAGTAATAAGATTAGACTAAATTCAATGAGTTTCTTGGGATATATATAATAATATTTCATAACCAAAATCAAACTCATAAATGATTGAGTTAAAAATGAGATTGTAACATCAAACCTTTACAATTATAGATTTTTTTTGAATCACATGCCCTATTAAATAATAACATCAAATTATTAATTTAATATCCTAAAAACTAAGATATTAATGATATAACATGTCAAATGGTTTCATATAGATCTCAAAAAACATGGTAGGTGTGTGACATATCTTATGTCCCAAAGAAGGAAATTTGAGTACAAAATCAATTAAATTATTTCTCTAATTCCTTTGTACATATTCAAACCTCATAAACAATAATTTTATGTTTAATTTAAATATACTATATATCCATTCTAAAATTTATAATTCCATATAGAAATTATTTATGAGTATTTATTTTCCTTTTTTAATAATTCCTCTTTAAAATCATGTTTTGGGTAATAATAGCTTCAATTTTAGATAATTTTTTGTTTTGGTATTTTTCATAGATTTAAATTTATTTGGGATCTGTAATGTGTTTGATAAAAATATCATATATATTCATATTGATATGTAAATTTTAATATATCAAATTCAGGTATATAAAATGAAATACGCTGTTTGTGGATATTACAGATCATGAATACACATGAACATTATTTCAATATATATGGGATTAATTGTAATATTGGTAAATGATAAATTTCCATTATCGAATAATTTTTATGAAATATATATCAAATATATTGTTTATTTTTATCCATATTATAATCTATGTGATGAGTTATTAGAAATGTTCCAAATCGCTTTCGGAGGAGATAACACTCCATACACATGAATGAAAATATTATATTCTCTATAAAATTAATTATAAGTAGTTATATGTTATATTATTATTATATTATTATTTTTATATCATATACATAATATAAAAAATTAGAGACATCATTATATCTATCCATAAGAATCGGTAATGGAAAAAAGTTGATTTGGTTCGCTAGCCTATAGTCATTTATACCCACGATCAATGATTTTGTTTCCCATTTTATAAAGTAGGAGATGGTTTTAGGTCATCCCATCACATAAAAACATATCAGTATATATAATAATATTTTTTTAATAATTTCATGGATTAATAAGATTTGAATGTGTTTTAGGAAGATGTATATTACAAGACTTGTTTAACGGTGTTACCTCGTATTCGGACACCAAAATCATTTTTAGGATGGATTTATGACCTAAAAAATCTGGTATGATGAAATAAGTAAAATATATAAGTGATATGGTCAGTTATTGGTCGCACCAATGATCAATTTAATTTCATAAAGGATTATATCAAGGTTCATTTTTTATATGTAGGGGAGAGGGCACACTTGAATTTTTTTTAAAAAAAACTATTCCACCCATGTTTTACTCATGTCATAAAGCTCTAAAATATACCATTATAATAAATTGAAAATATATTGTCAAGATATGACCATAACATAGGATTAGACAAGTGTGGTACAATTTTTAATCTTATCCTTTTAGTTTATCATGCCCCACTGAAAACCATTTTGTTCCTTAATCATGATGAATTTTTTTTTCTAATTTTACAATTCATTGTGATGAGAATTATGTTTACCATATTAGTTAATATAAATAATTCTAATTAAAAATATCTAATCTATATTTATAAATTATATTCAGATAATTTTAATTATTTTTTTAAAATTAAACAAACATCTGCGATGAATTAATGGTTTTCAATATATATATATATATTGAATATTTTTTATATAAATTTTAAATATAAAATTGATTTTATTAAACTATATTGTATAAATTATAATATAATTAAATTAATAAAACATTAAACCCATTTTAGTAAAAATATTACCTTATAAATTATATAAATGAATAAGATATTTTCATTAAAAACCATTATTATTCAAAATTCCTTAATAAATTGTGCTTTCCAGAAAAATACATCATGCTAAGATAATATTGGAATAATTATTTCAATATGTATTTTAATTTTTTAAAATAAATTTTCTATTTGTCTCAAAAATTAAATTTATTATTTTATCATAATAATCAAAAAAATTATTTTGGTGAGAATTGTATTTTTGAAACATATAATTATTTTAACAAAAAATAAGTACATTTATATCAATATTTTTTTATATAAAACGGTTATAATTAGTATTTAAATATTTTTTATTCCTATTTATACCACCATGTTTAATGGATATTCATAAATTCCACATGAAATTGTAACATTAATAGAATATTAGGATTTAAAAAATCATGGTGTTTTGTGTATTGGATGTTATTGATGAAATTAAATTAAATTCAAAAATTATATTTCATATAATATATGTGTGCTATAGTATAACCCTATTATATTTATTTTTACAATTTAAATATTGATGCTTTGGTATGAAAAAATCTAAATACTTCTATATCATAATATCATTTGGATCCCCCATAGCTTCCTCAAATGGGTGGTTTAGCCACCAACCTTCACCTGGAGAGTGGCCTTGTTTCTTATAACATTCTTTATTTGATCTACAGTATCCATTTTTTGTTCCTCGTTATTTGTATAATTTTCATGTGGAATGAAATATATGATTATTAGATGTAATGGTTCATAAATATTCTTTCTTATAATAGATACATGAAACAAATTATGGAAATGCGGGATATTTTTTGGACTTGCTAACCTATAGGCTATCATTTTGATCTAATCAATATTTTAAAAGGGGATAATATACCTATGTATTTTAATCCCATTATTCTGGTATTTCATAACATTCATTCATGGATAAAATATTAGAAACACCTTATCTACAACATCAATGAATAGGTCATATTAGTAATTATCAGCAATACATTATGGTCAACATTTTTCCACCCTTATGTATGTTTGAATGAATTAAACCATCTTTTCAGTTTATTAAGATATCTATGGTCCCAACCATTTTCTCTCTCCAATAGAATTCCAACATGTTAATGATATAAAATTAAATTCCATAGAGTGAATCATAAGGATCCATATGAATACTTTTCTAAAATATATCATTGTACAAAAAAATGGAAGGAATATATTAATCCAAACCACATTTTAAATTCAAATAAGAAGATCTAAATATATCCACTGTGGTTTGAATTATTTTCTCATAGTTACAATCCATTTAGAATTGATATATAGTTATGAAACTCAAATATTTATCATGACAATGCTGAATACTTTTTTATAATATTAATTTAAGGCATGGTTCCCTATAAGACACAATGGTATATGGAACTCCATGAAACCATACCACTTCTATAATGTGTATCCTTGGTTGAAAATATAAATATAAATATATTGGGATCTCTATAAACTATATTGAATTTGTATGGTTGTCTAATAGAATCCATATATTATTATTCTGTTTATATGTTTTGGTAAGTCCAACGTCAAAATCAGAGGTGATGTTTTCCCATTTCTTTTATAGTATGTGTAATATATGTAAAAACCCATTAGAATTTTTTACATTAGCCTTGGCATGATTATATATAATGTATTGAGTTAAAATCTATGAAATAACTCTGCTAATACCATCACACCATAAAAACTCTTTTATATGTCTATAAATACATATACTTCTTAGAGGAATAGATAATTATTAACTATGATCCCCCTATAATAACTCCTTATACAAATATAATATGGGTGGTGCACATGCACAATAATTAAAAATTATCATTCAATAATAATCATGGTTTATCTATGGAATTCTTCTCAACTTATCTGGAATCATGTTAACATTATTCTGAGCCTATTTAGTATACACGTGTATAGATGGTTGAAAATTCATCTGATAAAGATAGTATTTATAAAAATTCATTGGGTTTTTTAGATCCACTCTTTGAAAAAATATAAATATTGTATATTTTCTGATCCACATCATATATATGGTTGTCTGATCCTTTGGAATCTATGATTCATCTACCTTTTTAACTTTTCTATGGTTGTAATTTATTGTGTAGTCGTAGTCTTTATTCTCATCCATCCATATCCTCTAACTCATTTTCATCCCCTTCCATGTGACTGTATTAATAAAACTATTATTCTAACAACCTATTATTTTATGTTACATATATTTTTAAATATAATTTCTTCAAAAAAATACATTTCTCACAACATGAAACGCAAATGAACAATGATATAAAATTAAAAATCATAATTTTAAAATCAACATTATAACCTAGTCATTTAATTGGATGGAATTAGTAGTATTAACCAAATTAAAAAATTTATAAAATATATATTCAATATTTTTCTTTATATTCATCCAAATAATTTTATATGTATAATAAAATAATTATCCCAATTTAAAGCATTAAAATAATATATTTATCTAAATGTGGTTTTACAAATGTTTCATGCTGCACCTGTTTTAAAATTAAAATTTTTAACTTTTACGAATTATAATGAAAAAAATGAACATTAAATTTAAAATAGTAGTACCAAAATTATTTAAGGGTGAAATTTTAGTATTTTTATGGAAATACATTTTTTAATAGAATATAAAAAATAACTTGTTTTTTATAAATGGTCATTTTGATTATATTAATAGAATATTTATGATTTAAATTGTTACATGACCAATAAAATTATAAAAATTGTGTACATTCTAAATGAAAACATTGTATATTTATATCAATGAATAAGTAAGTAAATATTTTAAACTGTTAATTTAAGTGTTCATATTTTTATGAAACAAGAATGGTTTATTTTAAATTTTATAATTTAAATATTGATTTTAAAGAATACTTATTTTTATAAAATATATTAATAAACTAATATTTTTTTACTATTATAATATAATTTTATAAATCCTTAATTAATTTATTAAATTATCATAAAATTAATTATTATATTAAAATCAATATTTTACAAGTAAATGAAGATTTTTTATTAAATTTAATGTTCAAAAATTTAGTTATTATTTTCATGAAATGGAGTAAATTTTTTTAATTCTTGATAAATGGTTAGTTTAAATTTGTGGAATTTTTCTAAAATTGTTGAATTTTTTGTGAATATTGAAATATGGTAACATATGGTATTTAAAAAATACATGAAATATTGAGTCATTTATTTTTTATACCTGATTTAATCCTAAAATATCAACCAATTATTCTTTATCTTAATATTTTTAATGATAATTATCAATCTAATCATTTTCTTGAGGCCAAATAATGAACTAATGAAGAAAAGAATGAGAAAACACCCATCTCCTCCCTAATAAAACCCACCGCTAACCACCTCCTCTCATCACACTTCTAATGCCTAGAAAATATATTAATTACTAACCAATACATTTCTCTAACCTATTCCCCAATTCCATCTGGTTTTGGTGTCAACAATACAACACTTCCAAAGTCCATTAATGAGGTTCTCAAAGGGAAGAATTCATGAGGTAGAAACCTCATTCATTTTCTTTTAATTTCTTTTCAATTATTTTACATATTATATCATAATATCCTCTATCCAAAAATAAATTATAACTATATTATATCATATATACCATAATTTTATTATGTCAATGTAATATCCTTTCTCATTTCTCTTCTACTATTCATTTATTTCTAAAAATTAAAACATTGTTTCTGAGGTGTCGATTTATCGCCTTCATGGATGACGTGTTTTATTTTATGAATTCAACATTAAATGATTGTAATAAAACAAATATTATAGTTAAAACATATATAATATATTTAATAATAACAAATTAATGTTCCTAATCTAGTACATATACATTATATTAATCTATAAGAAAAAATTAATGTGTGATGATCGAAGAAATGAAAAATAATAGACACAATTACCACAAAATTATTATCTGATATTTCATCCGAACACCTTATAAAAAATTGATTAATACCGCCATATTATATTCTATACGTTCATTAATATTATATAATTTTAGTTCTGGAAAAATATTCCCATTTTACATGTTCTTTTGTAGATGTATACATGTGAACCAATCATTAAAAAAATGGAAATGAACACTCTCGAATGAAGGAATTCAATCTTATATTTCATTAAAAGTGTCATAATATAAAATAAAAAATATATATTAAATAAAATAATGGTTTAATAGGGGATGAATTAATTTATTAATAAATCTAATTTCATTTTACTGAATAGTATATGTAATTGAAGAACCCTTTCAGACGTATGGAATGTGGTTCTCTCCGATCCTCCATCTTTCATTTCGGTTACACTTTATCTCTCTAAACCCAGATATAATTCTTAATTATTATTATTTAATAATACTAAATTGTATTTTAATGATCTTCATATATTTACAAAACAAAATCATTCTTTCTTTTTCCTGGAGTTACATGGTTTATAAGCATCAATTTTCAATTTTTCATGATCTGAAAACTTGATTAAATAGAACTTCTTATTTTGTTACCCATTTTCAGGTGATGTACATAATCAGTTATATGCGAAAATAATTTTTATAAAATCCCTCATTTTATCATGAAAAAGTTTTTTTTTATTTCTAGTTTTATACATGAATAATTAGTTAGACAGATTTAAAAAAACATTAGTATTTTCCAATAAATTGCACCTGAGCGTCTAATTTATAAAGCATGATAAATATTTTTTACATGTTTTAATATTATATTGAAATAGTTTATGCACGATATGAATTTTCATTCAGTATTTCTATTTTTTTCTAGGATTAAAATGTCAGAATTTGATTTTATAAAAAAATCCAAATGAACTCTTCTTTACAAAGTAAAAGGGTATATTTCTCAACATATCCCTGATGATTTTATTATATTATTTTCATATATTTAAAAACCCTATGTTGAAACATATAAATTTTTGGTATTTATATTTTATAATATCATATATCAAATGTTATTAATTGGTTTATTATTGGTTTGAATGTGGACGTTCTATCTTGATACAAGTCATTGTATTACTTAGAATGGTAAGTGATTATGTTTACTTGTTGTGGAATGTCATTTTTCATTCATACGTATATGTTGTTTATGATTCACCCCATTCACATGATGAATTTAGTGGAATTATTAAGTGATAGTTTTTCCTTTCTATATCCCCCCTACATATCAGTAGGTCTTATGAGACAATATAGAATGATTGTTTACCCAATTATGTATGTTGTCTTATCTTAAGCCTAGACGGTATGTTTATGTTGTCTGACATTATCCACTACCTTATTATGATATTACTAATTGATAATACATGTGATTATTAAACTAGTAGAATATCCATCAAAAAATTTATTTCTCATTTTATTATTTATGGAATTCATTAAAATTATTTTATTCCAACCATATTATACTAAATATTGTAATTTAATGGAATGTGTTATTTTCTATTCTCCATGCCTTGTGGTTTATGTTTATATATTACTTCCTCTGCTATATTTCTTACCCATAATAAATATATCATTTCACCAATTTATTATGTGTTATTTTTTCCCAACATGCAATGATGCATACAATGAATGACTTACATGGATGTACTAGGAGTTTATAGTTAATTCCAATGAAGTCTCTCTGATTTTTCCTTTCAATATGTATTTTAATCATACTTTCAAAATTCTAAACTGATTGGTACATTAGGATTAGAGTCTCATATCTTTGCAAATTTATTAATGTAAGGCAATAGATCTCAGCTATAGGGGTTAGTATCATTACAATTGATATTAGAGAATGATTTGTATAATACTTCGAAAATATATTTCAAAAATATGGAATATAGAATATAACCATGTATTAGAATTTCAAAATTACTATTGAATAATATCAAAAAATCATGTTAAGGTATTGATTATATGTGTATTAATAGTAATAAATTGATTTATAGATATTATAATTGGATGTGGTTTTGGTACTGATTAACCCTGGGGTAATAACACTAATAAGGTGTGTTGGTCCAGACTCGACAGAACCTGGTACGTGAAAATGGGCTATATTACACACCTAGTTTATCACTCTAAATGGATATTATTTGGATAATTAAAATTTTATTTAAAAAACCTAATTAAGGATTTATATGAAAAAATGTCTATAATGAAACAATTTTTATGATTAAGATATTGGATACGTATAAATTTACAATTTATGTTAAGGGTTTTTCTAGTTTGAAATTATGTATTATGATCTATAGCCTAATTTAGTGTATGAAATTGATTAGAAATAGAACCTAGTTGATGGAATGGAAAAAATATCAGAGAACGTGTTCCCTATAGTGATTTACCTCAGATGAAAGTTAATTATGTGGTATCTAGAGCTGTGAATCATATAACTATATTTGGAAAATTGAAATAGTTTATGAGAAATATTCTTACACACAGGGAGCAGCCTGGTCCACAACATGGTATAATAATGTTATACCAGTTTATGTGATAATATCCTCCATCATTCAATGGGACTAAAAATAAATTTATAGTTGAACAATGGACATTAGCCTTGGAGAAGTTATTTCTTTCTTTGGGACGTAGCAAATGATAGACGGTTATCATATCATTTTATCATCTCATATGTGATACAGATCAATGATTGTCATTAATTCAAAACAGTAATTATGAATTGTAAATTGAAGACACGGAATTTAATGACTTTAGTGATTTTTTGGGAAGTTTTTTCCCATATTACATAAAGTGGAGATGGAGAGACAACTAATAATTCTAAGAAAGGAAGTGGATGAAAATGTTACTAGATATTATGAAAATTTTACATGTTTAGTAAAGCAGGCGTCCGACAACATACACCAATGGTCAATATTTTTCCATTTCATTGATAGAATTATGCTAATTCATTTAGGGTAAATTTCTTCTCAATCATTCTCATCGTGATATAGTATATTCCCATACTCTATCATAATAGATAAATAATACTCAAAGACTTATTACATTAAGGGAAAGGAGTGGGAGAAGAGAATGGAAGAGAAAGAGAAGGATAAAGGGAAAATGGGAATGGATGATTTTCCCACCTGTGATAATTTTTGGATGAAATACTCTGGCACTCACCTGAAGGGAGTGGATGTTATTTCTATGTGTAGAGAGAAATTTCATCCATCTCATTAATTTATATGAATGGAAGAAGCACTAAATTTTCAATTTTTCAAAAATAGGGAGATAGGTAATGACGAATATTAATGTCCCAAGAATCAATAAATTATAGCATAGAAAAAAAACGTAATCAATGTCAAACTTATACTATTATTATTGTTGATGTGGAAAAACTAATTTATTTTTTTGTATCCATAAATTATGAATCATGAGATATAAAAATATTGTACTATAGTTCTTATTCGTTATTTATTTGGTAGCTTGCATGTTTTCATTATCGTTTTGTGGTGACCAAAGAATTACTATATCTGGAATGTGTGATTTAGAGTAAACAAATTTGAGGAATATTATGTTATGTTTATTTAGAAAATTTTGTATTCTTATATCTAATTTTATTTCATTGATTGTGGACAATGATGTTTTAGATGAGACATAAGATTAATTACCCCCTTAAATGATCATGTTAAACATTCCGATTTTTTTGATTATATGAGCTACCCATCATTGTTTTAGTTAACATATAAAAGAAAAAGGAATAACTTAAGAACCATGTGATTCATTAAAAGTTACCTCAGATATTAAAAATTCATATTGAACATTCATTTCCAGGTGTAGGGGATGTTGTCAAAATTGATCAAAGAACAACCAAAGGTAGTGCCTATTATTATCAAATGGAATTAAATAAATTATGTTTAACTTATTAATTACATATATTGATATTAATATAATATTTCAACTAGAGAAAAATTATTTTGGAATAAAAATGTTGTTTGTTTATTTTTTTCGAGTAATCAATGTTATTTTTACCAACCATAAGATTTGCGGTTTTTTGGTGGATAACTTTTCAACAACCAATATCTCTATCACTCTCCATTAGAACTCAATAGTTTTTTTTTCATTTCCATGCCCATGCTATTGATTTCCACTAATTATTTCCATCTTGAAATCCATGTTTTTCGGTTACCTTCCCATCTCCATTTGTTTCTCATGAATAGGTCATTTTATTAACTCTATTTCTAATGTGCGTCTCCCAGAATTGTATTTTGATGTATCAACCATTGATTTTCGAAGTAAAATTAAAAATTACAAGGATAAAATTTCTAAAATGAGGATAGAATTTAACATAGAAATATTTTATTATATGTCTATTTTTATATTTAATACCTCCAAAAACATATGTTTTACACAACTCCAAGCTTAATGAACCTTAATCGATAATTAAATATCAGTATTTTAAAATAACCATTATAACCTCGCTATTAAATTAGTGGGATTGAATTGTACTAACCAAATTATAAAATTTATATACTCGTTATTTAATATAAATATTTAACATTCATCCAAATGATTTTATAGGCATAAGATAAGATTGAATTCAATTTTACACATTAAAAGGATAATTTTTTCTAAACACTGGTTTATCACCTTTTAATGACAAACATATGTTAATATTAAATTATGAATCTTTTATAAATTTAATGAAAAAAATAAAAAACAGTTCTAAAAGTTGAGCGTCAAAATTAGCTTAGGCTAAAATTTAGGTATTTTTCTAAAAATAATTATTTTCCATTGAATACTGAAAAATCCCAATTCTTATAAAACATAATTTTTTTATATTAATTGTTTATTTATTATTTAAATATTAAAACTACCTATAAAATTTTAAATAAAATATTTTAATCTTTTAAATGAAGAAATTTACTATTTATATCATGGAATAAGTAAGTAAATGTTTTAAAAACGATAAATTAAGTGTTGATATGTTTGTGAAACATAAATGATTATTTACTATTTAATAATTAAAATAAATATTTATATGAAAATTTATTTTCACAAATGATATTCATAAATTGATTTTTTGTTTTCTTATTATTATAATATAATTTCATGAAACCTTTGAATTATTTTTTAAAATATCTTAAAATCAAGTATAATATTAAAATAATTTTTTTGGGAGTAAATGATGATTTCATTTATAAAATATATTTCATATATTTAGAGAATTTTTTTCATTAAATAGAGTCTATTTTTTAAATTTTTACATAAAATAATGGTAACGATGAATTTATTGGATATTTCTAAAATATTTTATTCCTTGGTGAATATTGAAATACGACAATTAATGGTAGTTAAAAAATACTTGAGTTATTGAGTCATAAATGAAGTATATATGATGTAATCCCATAATGAAAAACTATTAATAATTACTTTTATATATTTATTGATAATTCTCAAACTATACATAGTCTTGGAGAAAATTAATAAACTATTAAATAAAATAATGAGAAAATAACTCTCTATGCAACTATAAATACCTCCCTTAACCACCTCTTCTACTCAAAAAAAATTACCCGTGATGATTTTTCAATTACTAACTTATTATCTTTCAAATAATTTTCCCAAAGTACAAGGGGTTTTCGTCTCATCAAAATTCTAAAAAATACTTTTATATAGGTTCTCATGGAGAAACATTCAAGTGGTAAAAACCTATTTCCATTACATTTAATTTTATTTTAATTTCTTTTCATTTCATATTCTCTCATTTACTATTCAATCCCAAAATACATGATAAATAATTTATATTATCTATATTGTATTTTTATTCTATTAATATAATTTCAAACATCGGGTCTCCTCCCCTCTTCCTTTTATTATGAAAATGATAACATTGCCCGTGAGGTGCTGATTTACCGCCTTCATGAACGATGTGTTTTATTTTTTCAATTACGCTATCAAGGGTGGACATAAAATCATTAACATGGTTATATAGTAATATAATATATCTATTAAATATTATTTAATGATATGGAATATTTTTTTATATAGGAAATTAATTTGTAATACAAAACTAGTTTTTGATGATCGAAAATTCCACAAATTAATAAAAACGATTATCAATAACATCTTATCTAATTATTCATCCTCATCCCATATAACAAAAAATATATATATAAACATTTAATATTATTTATATTATCTATTATAATATAATTTCAATTTGCTAAAAAGATTACCATTTTACAGGTCCTTTGGTACATGTGTACATGTGAACCAATAATGAAAACAAAGGAATCGAACACTCATGAACAGTGAAATTCAATCTTATAATTCACATAAAAGGTCATAAACAACATAATATAAATATAATAACTTAAATATATGTTTAATAGTTTATGAATATATTTAGTAATGAATCCAATTTCATAGGATGTTATGTAGAATCGGTGAACCTTTTCGTAGATAAGGTAAGGGATTCTCCCCAAGCCTCTATTTTTCATTTTGTTAACGAATTCTCTCTCTACCCCAATTAAAATATTAATTATTCTTAAATATTGATCCTAAATTATATTTTAATGTTTCATATAAATTTACTTAATGAAAACCTTCTTTCATTAAAGGGTATTTAATGGTTTCACAAGGATCTGTTCACAATTCCTCCCGATAAGCATGTTTGATTAAAGGGAATTTCCTAGTTTCTGACCCATTTTCAAGTGCACTACATAATATATTTTAAGACAGAATTAATTTTCTATAATATTTTATTTTATAATGAATAAGTTATTTTTAATATTAGGTTTTATACATGAGTTACGCATTAATATATTTCAAAAACTTATTTGTATTTTCCCACAAACTGAACCTATGCAGCTCATTTTAAAGATTATCAAATTCTATTTTTATATATTTTCACTTTAGTTTAAAATAATTTAATCCTAAAATATAATTTCATTTCACCTCTCTCTTCATTTCTATGATATACATGTTACACTATTATTTTATAATAATTGAAAAATATTTTCCAAAATAACTCTTTTTTCCAAATACAAGGGGGGATTTCTCTCAAGAATTATAAAATTATTTTATTAGAGTATTTTCAACTATTTCAATACCCTAAATTGAATATTATTCTTTGTTAGTATCTTTATCTTATAATATTATTTACCATATCTTGTTAAACAGCATATTATTAGTTTGATAGTCGATGTGTTTCCTTGACACCATTCACTATATTACACAGAATGTTTAATGATTATGGTTATAGTTTAGGGAAAGTCATTGACATTTCATATGTATATATTATTTATTATTATCCTAATTAATATGAGAATGCATTTAAATTTAATATATTTTTGTAGCCTTCTATATCCCCTGGATTCATCAATAGGTCTCATGGGACAAATTAGACTTGTTTTTTACCTAATTATGCATGGAGTCATAATTAAAGAACTAATGGTCTGCTTACGATATATGTCATTATGCATTCCATAATTAAAATAATAGTACATAATAATACATAGTGTAATTTAAATATAATAGTACACATGGTTTATTTTTTATATGATGTATTTATTTATGGAATTATTTAATGAGCTTTTATTCCTTCTATATTATTCTCATGATTATGATTTAATAGTTTTTTATCTATTCACCATGCCTTATTATTTGTGAATTTTTATGATAGATTCTATTGTATTTTTTTCCCATGCTGAGAATATAATCTAACCCATTTCTTATTTTTTTATTTTCCCCATGATGATAAGATGTATTTTATGAATGACTTATGGGGATAATCTAGGATTTTATTGGTGTTTCCAATGGATATTCTTTGTTTTTTTCCCTTTCATGTTTTAATTTTATGTTTATATATGTAATTTGGATTAAAAAAATGCTAAACTGATCAGTATTTGGGAATTTATACATGTATCTATGCCACTTTATTGAGGTAAGGAATCACCTTGGGCTTCTAGGGTAAGGGTCTTTAAATTTTTTGATCAGTATATATATCACAATTTCCCCACAAATGAAATGTCTCTATATATTTAATGTAAAAATTAATCCAACTAACACTAAATAATGATTTACGTAATTTTTCTCATGAACCATCAAAATTTTGGTGGTATAATAAATAACCATTTAATTAAGCATTACAACACATCTTAATTCCTTTTTTCATTCATCACTATTTTTAACAAACCATTGTCCACTATAAGGTAACATAATCATCGGTGTGCTAACAAATATTTACATTACTTCAATGAAATTTTCCACGAATACTTCTATCTAAATAAATTTGAATCCCTTTGAAATTGACATACTGAGGGGATTAACGATTCACGATAAATTATCAACAATGTATCAATAATATCCACGGACACAAATAAAACATGGAATCTTATTCATTGTTGTTAGTCACGGATAAAATTAAATATCCTTAAAATTTGATAGATCAATAGTTATACCCTATATTGAGATTATATCACCCAAAAAACAAGTCATTTTCTTACCAAAATTCATACTTTTAAAATTATTTTATACAAATTATGCTTTATCGGGGTATTTGGTGAAATTAACAACTGATATTTATTCTCTTAAAATATATTTTAAATGATAATAAAATCTTCTATAAATAATGATCAAAGAAATATATGAAGAATCTATACATTAAATTGTGGTAGATACTGAGGGAATTAACAAGACCAATTAGAATAACTATATACTCATTGTGTATACCCCTTGTACAGAATGTTGTATTATTTATATCCTTTTTTGAGAACCACAATAGATTATATAAAAAAAATATTCTCAATTTTAGAAAAGTATTGAGATCCGCATATTTGATCAATCAATCATCAATATAGGGTAGAGGATATTTTTCATGATTATGATCTGGTACATCTCAATATAATCATTGAATATTCACATTGTTCCATCATTATTTTTGAAAAATATGATGATTTAACCCCTAGTTGAAAGGCATATCCAAATTAGAACCTTTTCAAGATTCTCCTAAGTTTTCATGATAAATTCCATCAACTCAATCCTGCAATTTTTAGGGTATCTTTAAAATTTGTCTGGCACTAGGTATATGTTTTATTGATAATTCGAAATCAAGATTCAGTTTAAGACTATTCCACATTCTAGATAGACAACTACAATCTCCTACCCAATTGAAATATCATTGAAGTTTATTTTCCCCAAAAACTTCTAGAATAAAAACCCATTTTCAAATGGAAACATAACTAATATAGTTTTTATGATATCCATTTTAAATATATATTTTTTATCACACTAATATATGATCAAAGGATGTTTTGGAATTCCAATATTTAATTCCCATCCTATATAATTAATATGGAGTTTTTTTAGAAATATCATCAATTACTAATACAACATAATTTTTATTTAAGGAAATATTGAATATATTTTATGGAATTACATTCCCAGAAACATCAATCAGAGAAGAATCACATACATGAGAAGCAGTTGTTTTACCATTAAGGGTTATATAAACTATTTCTATACCTAAATATATGGGTAGAATATTAATACTCTTAAATAATTACTCATATATAAAATAATGGGTATATCCCTAGTCGAATAAGAAATTAATAGTTCTATAGTGCATAGTAAGTGTACCTTTAACCGCATCATTATTTCACCCCTAATCAAAGATAGTAATATTTTAGTATTTCCCATTATCCCTCATGTTATGATTTTTTAGTGTTGATCATTATCATTTACCATCATATTTTGGAACAAGATACCATCGTTCGCATACACCTTGCATTTGAAACATGGTACTATAGGTGTTTTATTCTATAGATCTTTCCCTTTATTGGAAACATTAGATAACTCATTATGATTACATCATTATTAGATTTTAAACTGACATTCCCTTACATATATAAAACATTTACAAATCCCCTTGAGATAGTACCATCCATGTTTTCTAACACACATATAGTAATAAATGAAATCTCATCTTCTTATATCAATGGTTATTAGTGTTACCCTTTAACCCCATGTTTTTTTATTTTCAAATCCTTCTTATCTATAGGTAAATCCAATATCCATCTCCATTATTATGGCATGTTTAATAATTTCATCATAGATTCAAAATTCACTTAATGGTAATTCTATTAAAGTAATTGGTTTTAATCCACCTAAGAATCTATCTACCATACAATGAAACTGGATGATAATTCCATATGTGTACCTCACAAGTCTTAAAAAAATTCCCATAGTTACAAAAAGATTCATCATCCTTCTGCTTCGACTTATAAAATTCATTCTCCATTTCCATATGATTAAAGCGACGTGACAAATTTTTTAAAAATATGATATAAATATTATCTGACTACATGGATTCAATTTCCTCATTTTGTCTCATATTCTTCATGTTATGTTTCTATTTATCCAATTAGCCTTCCAAATGATACATTTCCACAACGACATTTTCATGTTATAAACATTGGGAAATGGAAAATATCTTTTTAGTTTTACTGATCTATTCCATAAAAACTATTATATCAATAAAACCACTAAATTATGGAGTAATCATTCATAATAATGACTCTTTAGAATAGTGTTTTCTATATTTCTCATTTTTATTTTCATCATGATGTAATTAGTTAGAATGTTTTCTGTGCATAGAAATTGAATTTTTCATTCCATCTCCCATAAAATTTTGTATCTTATGTGGGGGGGGTCAATTCAATATCTATTATTTTTAGATCTAACATGAACACATTGGGTTATATACATTGACTAAAACCAAAAGTTATAGTGTCAGAAAAAATAATCAAAGTGGGAAAGCACATAATCCTGAAAAATCATTTTTATTTTGACTAAATCAATAAACTTTATATTTCATCAATGAACCCTAATATATAAACTAAGATATTCATGGTCATAATCTAAAAAAATTATAGATGATTATTTATAAATAATAATTTAGATTCTCCAAAATTGATCTCTTAATAGTGTCAGACTAAGTGTGTGGTAAGGAAAATATTTATATACCAGGTAATATTTGAGTTCTGTCTGACAAGCCTTTTTTGGAATTTTTACCGCTAGGTTCATTTTTTCAGATATACATCCACTTATATTATCATTATAGGGAAATATTTCTAGGTAAACTCCATAATCTATTCCATAAAAAATAGTATGATATTTCCCTATACATATACTTATCTTAAGGGGTTTTACTGATGTTTTCTCGTCCTAGTTTCCAACAGGAAACCCAACATATGCTAAGATACGAACTATTTACTTCCATTATTTTCATACATAGATATTACGTATTTTTTTAATTAACATTCATACCATTAAACAATTATGTGTTTGTGGATTGTAAAGGAATATTTCCCTTAGAATCATAGAAATACAAACAACTACTTCATAGGAAAACTACACCATCTCCAACTAAGTTAATAATAACTACGACTCTTCCATGAAAAATTGTACATGATATATTTCATCATAACCAGGGTAAAAGATGAATAAGAAAAGGTGGGCTTAGTTTCTCTATAATAGTAAATAAGTGAGATACATAAACAAAACATGAGAATTATGGTAAGGGAGCATGATCATAACATTTTAAAACCAAACATTGTATATCAAAGATCACAATATTAGGTCATGAATAAATATTTTTAGTTCACAAGACATGATTCATAATAAAACTAAAGAACATGATTAATGAGTTCATAATAATGGAAAAAGAAATATAATTTTGGATTATAATGTAGCATATAAATTTATTTCCATAGTAATAAAGGCTAATTTTAAGTCCCATTATAGTGGAATAGGTTCACTCCTCATACCATCATAGTTGTAGTGGTTGAATCCCATGACTATGATAATGGAAAATTAACATTACTCAAAATGGGTTCACTCCTCATTCCTGTATTGAATATTTAACTATATTTTGATCATTACCCCAATTAATTGGAAGGAGATATATGTCCCAAACATCATATAATATCCTAGTACCTACACTCTCTTGATATGGTGATCGAATCCTAAAAATTAAATTTTCTATTTTGCTATTGATAATTTAGACCCAATTTTTCATTTATGACTTACAACATCAAAATGTAAACTTGTGTCACATATATCCTCGAGAACCATTCAGAATAATATTTTAATATAATTAGGAAAAACATCTACATTAACAATTCGCATGAATTTAAATGACCATTTATACCATATAAAATAGATTTTCTTCTTAACATTAAAACATCATCATTGTACATATGAAATACAAAATTGACATAAATATATCAAAATTATTTTTAATAACCTGGGAAAAAGGAAACATAAAAAGGGTGACCTCAAATGCTCAGTAAGAGTAATCATATGAATTATTAATTGAATTTCATCAATGTGTAAAAGAAGTTCATAAGGGTACGATAACATAATAAAAGTGTATTAGGGAATCCAAAAATAAATTATACCCATAAATTCTCAAATAATCAAATATATAAAAATGTAAATTGAAAAATTCATTAGAATAAATAATCCATATCCATGTGGTATTAATCAGGATAATGAGAATCATTTTAAACCCATAGGAGGAACGAATAAAATATATTGGTGTATTATGAAATATTATTAATGAACCCTTATAATTGGAATAAACATATGGAAAATTTTAAATATAGATATCCTTATGAAACAATAATTACAAAATTCATTGGAAAACTATCTTGGCATACCCATCCTATAATCTATAACAACATCACATGACAATATCCATGTGCACCAATCATTTATAATGTCCATGTATTCGAATAATGAAGAATGATAATAGAGTCATAATAAATCATTTAAAAAATATTAATTATTTTTAAAACAATATTAAACTATGATATAAAAATGGTTTCCATTAATAATATCTTTGAAACATAACTAACTAGTAGAAAATAAAATAAGTTTCATAACAATCTATTTGAAAAAATTATATTCCATTAAGAAAATTAACAAGGATAACATCAATTAAAAATATCCATTATTGATTATAAGTAACATTGATGTTTTTTGTTGGCTAATGGTAATATAATTAATATATCATTGAAAAAATTCATTAGGAAAATATTTTTTTTTATTTGGAAAATCAGTTATTTTAAACATAAATTATTTTGAAAAGTAATTTATTTTAAAATAACGTTGAAATATTATAAATTATGATTTGAAAAATATTTAAATTTTCTTATGAAAATTTCTATCTTTATCTCATGGAAAAAATTTAAATCATTCTTTAAAACCTTTTTAGAAAACATGGTTTTTATGAAAACATATTTCTAGATGAATGGATAAATTTATTCAGGTTTCATTAAAACATAATTCTCTACGCTTTTATATAAAAATGTTTTTAAAATTGTGTGATTACAATATGATATCAATAATAACAATAGGATAATATATGGAATGATATTTATAATTTTTCAACATCATAGACTTAGTCATACACAATCATAATAAACATTACAATTGTAACAAAATACACTTTCCACTTTTATAACATTAAATCATAATACCCATGAAAGAATGAATTTAAATGAATAATATTATATTATGAAAATAATATTATTAATTAAATATCATGTCAATGGGAATTTATATACACCTCATGAAAAAATATAGTTGTATAACATAACAAGCATCTTAATGAAAAAAATTATGAAAAAAAATAATTACAGCTTCTTTAACATTGAGAAAAACCCCATGAATGTGAGATCATAAATGTGATATGAAAATAAATATATATAAATGGTAATCATAAAATTAATTCATGGTCAGTATATACATCACACAATAAGAAAAATTGGTGAATATAGAATATATCCCATAGAAATAAAAGTGAGCCCAAAAAACCCTTATATTTGGTCTCAACATCCATTATACTCATTCAAGAATCCTATAAAATAAACATAATATTATTATAAATGAATAAAAGAACCATATTCATATAAATATAGCAATATTTTATTTTCTTATTACATTATATAAACAGTTTAATAATAATTCCCTTTAGTGTTATGATTCGAGTAATAAACGCTTTTTTCATACTAGTTTGGACTTTTTATTATTTTTTACTAGCAAATATATCAGGAATTAGTAATATATAGAATATAAATCAAGATATAAATATCATATATATTCCTTATAAAAATATTTATAGTAATCCATAATATTTAGTGATATAAAATGAAACGCAGCGTTCATGGAGAAGGTATATCATATGTATGCAAGAACATAATTTTTCATTTTCATGACACTTAAAAAGATAGAAAATTGAAATATATATTATTTATAGAATAATAATTAAGTCATATATATGAAAAATTATTATCAAAACCCTCATTAATACATTTCAAGTATATCATAAATGAATCACATCACTTTGTATGGTTGTAGTCTACTGTATACATGAACAAAGTTATCGTATTACAAAAAATGGAATGAATGATGGAAGGTGTGATATAAAAATAATAAAATTATAATAAAATTATATATATTATATTAAAAGTATTTACATCATTATTTTCAAACATTAAATGTGGTAATGGAAAAAATGACATCATTTCGTGAGGCATTAGTCTTCCGTACACATGAACGATGATTTCATAAAACATTTTATGCAAGTGTGTGCTATTTTATGTTTTAAACATATCATAAAAATGTATTAGTAAATAATTTATATATTTTTTATTATATAAAATTGATATGAAAAAATTAATATATTTGAGGAAGAAATAAAATCAAATTGTTTATTGATGAACATTACCTCTACTTCGGGTAACTCCTTTAGGTTTGAACTAAAGTAATTATATAAATGGATTTATAAAAAAGTGTAGATTTTATATTTATGTGTGGGAATTTGAAATTTTAATTTTTTTTAATTTTTTTTATAATTTATTTAGAGGTGAGAGTATGTGTGGAGAATGAGATTCCATTAAAAGTTGAGGAGTGGAATTCTTGTAAATACTAACAAGTTTTTACTATTGGGGGATAACTGTTACCTCATGTTCATAAAAACAGATTAATAATAGAGTGTACATATTATATAGTATAGATACACCTCCAATACCAAAAATAAATACATTTTTAAACATTATTTTTCATAATACCTCAGTTCCCTTATTTAGTCTCTGTTTCCCATTAATGTAACATGTTTTATAACCTATGTAGTTTATCCATTATTAGTATATTAATGTGAGAAATGTTATAAAAATAACACCCACTGATTATAAATATTATTTCCAAATTATAAAATAAAAAATCCCATTTCTATTGGAAGTTAATTTTAATATATTTGCCAATTACGTGAAAAAATATTAATTTAACTTTATCCATGCAAACAACAATTTTAATATTTAGTGGTCAACATGTTCATTATAACAGATAAATTAATCCATAAATTGACTATATATTATATTTATTAAAACATAAATATCCTTATTAATAATATTTGTTTTTTTAATTTTCTTTCAATTAAAAAAACCTTATTTATCATAAAATAACATTAATGTTTTTTTACTTTATTTTTTTAATTTAAATATTAAAACATCATTATAGAGATGGGATTTTAATATATTTTATTAAAACATATGTAACATGATATATTGATCTGAAAAATTAATTTAATTTAATAACTCATCCTATTTACCTGAATTTAAATGTTTTTAATATCATTTATTTTACTTTGTTATTAATTATATATTATTGTGTTTGTATTGCTTATTCACTTAATGTAATTATATCATCTTTAAAAATTATTATTTATTATGATAAATATAACTCATTATTATTAAAATATAAAATGTATAACAAAAAATTTGGTCATTCCCTATCCCCAATGAATTATAGAAACTAAATTGGGGAAACTTGTATTTTTTGTCATCTTTGTTATTTAACACATTATATTGGTCACATTCTTTGAAAAGTTTTCCCAAAACTCATATATTTCGATAATAATTACATTATGGTATAAATTTGTCCATAATGTTTTCTTGAAATGTTTTGGGAAATTTTTACACTTTGTATTATAATTTTTTAAACTAAGTAAACATGTTACAACCTTAATCAAGGTAATAAAATTTAAATATTTTAAGAAATCACGTTGGTAAAAAAATTAGGTTTATTTTATTATATAATTTAAATTTAAATTATTCGAAATTTTAAATCTATTTTTTTTAAATTAATCACAAATAATTAGTATAATTTAATTTATAATTGACCCCACATACACTTTCAGAGGGAGAAATTGTTTTTAATGATAAAATGTTTAATATTTTATTATGTTTTTCTATATAATATTAATATTAAAAAAAATTCGGTGAAGTATATTGGATTAATTGATATAAAATTAGACTAAATTTATGTTAAAACAAATTAGAAATATAAATCATCATTGAAAATAATATTGGTGACAAAATGGGTTTTAATGGAAATGTGTTATTTTCACTATTCATCCAAAATGGAAACATTCCCAAAATTTACAACAAATTCACCCTATGTTACGATTTGTAATGAAAGACTAAAAATTAAGTTTATTTTTTCAAATAAAAATTATAAATTTAGAAAAATAAATTTTAACGTTAGGGCGCCATGAAAATGCAGGAAACTAATATTTAAGAAAAATATGGGTAGTAAGCGTAAATTGATTTTATTTTTATCTATTTTCTAGAAAACATATAAGATGAATTTTTAACATTATATTCATTATATTATATATATTTTTTATTTATAAAATACAAAAATATTTATTTTATTATTATTTTGTATTAAAACACACTTTTGCTCATTTAAATAGTTTTTTAGAGAAATATTTCCTTTTATTTTCAATATCATTTTGTTTTCATCTCTAATTAATAAGTCAGGAAAGAATTATTTATATATAAATGGCTAAATTATATTTTCATATTTCACATAATCCTTTCTATACCTTCCAATATAATGTATAGATTGTATATATCATATAATACAATAATATTAATAGTATATAGTTTTTAGAAAAACATGATACTACATCAAAAAATGATAAAGAAGAAACTCATAGTTGCAGGTATCATAATATAAACTAACTTTTTTCCTCTAATAAAAGAAAAATTATTTTCTCCTATCGTTTACACTACTTAATCCCATGTTATCATTTAGATAAGTATGTTCTGTTCCTTCTGTTTGGTTTCCATTTTTATTTGGACGTGATGTTTTATCCATGAATTGGGAGGATATATGTAATGGTGACACCATAGTATATTTTTTCAGCTATTAAATAATATTTTATTCTATTCTTTAGTTTTTTTTGACAATGTGTATTAGGGATTCATGGAATGTAATGATAGTTGGACTCATCTGTTGTGTAGAATACCCAATGTTAGATTTTAGATATCTTGAAAGGGTAATATTTCATGTAATGTGAATACACTATTTTAATATATAAAGAAATATTTTTTTATTAACACGATATAAAAGGGTTTCATAATGTTTAGTGGTACTTTACATTGTGTAATTACGTGAGTTTTAGTTTTTAGAGTGTCACATTGGTTTTTAGGGGTCATTTGTTTTTGTATCCCCCTCAACATAACGATATATCTTATCCAAGGATATTTTTGGGTTCTTCCATTCAATTAGATCAATCCGTTAAAAAATTGATCAAAAAGGTTGGGATATTTGTCTCTCATGGAAATATATTTTCTTAATATATCAATATTTTTATTATGGAACCTTCATTATAGAAAATTTTGATAAGATTGTGTTTTCTATCAATCCTTATCAATATTTTGTTGGGCCATATCTTATAATGGAGGATATTGCGGTTTTCAAACCACTTTGTTTAGGGTGGATTGGGTTTCTATACACTTTTGGTTGGAGGATTTATTCACCTTTTCTATCTTCTTGAATTTATTGTTCTTCATATTAATTCCAACCTATTTCAAATAGAATTTTTATATATTGAAATTGAAAAGTCCATTGATTTATGTTTGGATTTTTTTTTTCATTAAAAATGGAGTTTTCTTATTTTGACATGAAAAATGGATATTCAAATGGTGAAGTAGATATTTAACATTTTGAAATTGGTTTATCAAAATTTGATCCCGGATTTTAAAACAGACATTGATAAGCCTAGCACAGTGGGATCCTTGGGTATGTTGATATAGAGACACGAGTAGCCTTAATGTATGTAACAACACCAGTAGGTAACCTCTTATATATCAATTTACTGTGGAAGGCTACTATGTTAGTTATAATCCAACATTATGCTTTATTTGGGATTCTGAGTGTTTATTGTGTATTTTCTCATAGGTTAGACCCGAGTGGTAGGTTCATTATTGTTTCTGGTTGTTTATTACATGAATTTTTATTTCATTGATGTTCGATAAAATGTAAATTTAGTTTTTTAATTGTTACCTATTTTTTCTATCTTTGGAATACATTGAATGATATTTTCTAAAAAAATGAATGGTTTTTTTGAAAATGGATTTCAAATAAATTTCTTTATAAAAAATCTTGTAAAGCTGTTTTGTTTTAAAAAATGGACATGTGAATTCTTTTAATAGAACTATTTTATTTAATTTTGTTTGTATCCTACTAGGATCTATTTCTCACACCCTACTTATACATCTAGGTGGAAATAATCCTTGGTTTCTACGATTTAGGTAAATGGAAGAGCATTATATAGTATAAAGTCTTCTATTTACATTGATGGTTCATTTTGTTATTGTTTGAGGAGGTGGATGTTGATCACATGGAGACTTATTGTCCACCCATATATATCTTTTTGATTTTGTTGGTTTCACATAGTTGTATCTTCACTTGTTTCTTCCATGTAATATAGTTGAATGTATTTTTTTCTTATATAAGTGACTAGTTTAGTTTGCTTTTTAATTACCCACACATTGATGGG
Source organism: Viscum album (assembly GCA_963277665.1). NCBI lineage: Eukaryota > Viridiplantae > Streptophyta > Magnoliopsida > Santalales > Viscaceae > Viscum > Viscum album. Next base: position 10,893,946 of record OY728151.1, on the reverse strand, counting down.
ATGACTTAGATGAAAGGTCTTGTTGACCTAGGATAGTAATTTTAAATTTTGGTATCATAGGTGGTTAATTAGATTAATGTGTTTTAGATATTCCTTAGTTAGTTCTTTCTGTTCGGTTGACTATAGAATTATTATCGGATTTTGGAATGTTTGTGTGGAAAATGGGCAAGGCGGGCACAATCCCATTACTAAATATGAGTTTCCATGTGTGGTTAAAAAATAATTACTGAGTCAATGAATGTCTATTTAGGTTCATTTCATTAAATAATATGTGATGCATATTTAAATTTACCTATTTGTAATGTCTGGGGACATGGGTGGGTATGGTGATTTGAATAATCAATGTGGGGATTTTAATTTCATAGACCTTTTTCTATAAAAATGATGTTTCATTTTAGTGATAGGATTTATATATTAATTGAATTATTATTTTTTATTACATTATCTTGATTTCAATATTTCAGGATTTGGAATTTCAACATAACATGTAGGTTATTGTCAGGTATTTAGCAAAACATTCCTCATATAAGAACTCTTAAATATGAAAAATGGGAATACAAAAGGTAAGTTCCATAGGCGGATCCTATAGTGGATCCTTCTAAGGATTAAGTAGTTATTTTTACAATTCAATCTCTTAGGTTAGTGGGAATAGTAACCCTAGGTTGATAATTGGGTCACGGTTTTCAATTTACCAAGAAGCTTCCACATGTCTTTTGTGGTGACAAAGGACAAAAATAGTCATAAGGGTTGCTTGAATGGACTAAGGGGATCATAAAATTTCTAAATACACATGAGTATTATCATGTTTATTTTTTCATATATATATATATATACATTATGGACCAGGACAATGAAGGTGGGATTCTATAGTTAAAGCTAATTTTCATGTATTTCTTACATTAATTTCTCTCAGGAAGATTATTTATTATAAAATTTATACTAAGAAATTACATGTTGAAAATACCTTGGATTTTATAATGTTATACCAAGGGGAATATAGTTTTCTATAGTACTCCACTGGTTTTTCTAAGCTGGAACATCTTGATCTTTGACATGCCGCAAATGATTACCTAAAGAATAAGAGGATCAAGATGGTGATGAGGGCTGTTGTTAGGTCAATGCTTATTCATTTTCTCATTTCAGCCATTTTTGAGGTAGTGGATAATATAGTATTAGCTGAGGCAGACTAAGATAGAAGGACATGTTTGGGCAGAGCATCAGTGGCTATATGATTTATTAAGGGTGATTGATCTTGATATAAAAGAGAGAACAAGAGTTGTGATTTTTGGGAAATACCTATTGTAATGTCTTCTATAGTGATGGAACATGTTATTTTTTACTTGTGTTGGAGGTATGGTCACACAAAATTTCAATGTATGGAGGCTCCTATAACCTGTCATCTTTGTGGGTTATCTACCCATCTAAAGTGTTTTTTTGTGATAAGATGTTCCAAAATAGTATGGAATGATACACATTCACCATTGGGTCTTAGTATAATATTGAAAATGCTAAGGTTATAGGGTCTCACTCTTATGCCAAATATAATGTCCATGTTTCTAATTCTAGATGGTTTTGTGCATATATGGGTGTGCTCAAGTAGTTTAATGTATGGACAGTACCCATTTGAGATATACTGATTATATCATCTTTTATGGTTCTATATTTGTTTCATATCTATGCTACTCATGATTTAATATCCGAAAAATTGACATATATTTTGGGATTTCATTTAGAGTGCATATCATTCTTTTTGGAACATTAAACACCTTTGGGGAAGATAACAAGTTTTCAAAAGTCAAGAGTGTAGGTTGGTGACAAGAGAAATTGAGGTGGTTTAGGACTTCTTAATTATTGATTTTGAAAACATTGATGTAATCATAGGCATGGATTGGATGGTTATCATGAAGTCCTAGAAAAAAAATTTCACTATTGGGTATAATTATTATATTCTGATTGGTTCACTAATGTTTTTCAGGGTTAGTGGGAATCTAGTTCAAAAAGGGAAGGGCTGGTTGTTCCTTATTCCCATTTAATCTCATGCATGTTTAAAAAAAATCATGATTTAGTTAAACCATGATTGGATGTTCATTGACCTACCATTGTGAGTGGATACCCTGAGGACATTTTAGATGATTTTTTCAACTTCCCACCATAGATATAGAGGTCATGTTTACTGTTTACCTATTACCATGAACGATTCCCATTTCTATTTCATCCTATCAAATGGAAGTGAGAGTGTTTTTCAATAATAAAAATTGACTTGATGATCAAGATGTGAAATTATTTATTTATCTTATAGTGTCAATGTTGTATTATCATGTATACATTCATAAGAAGTAAAATGAGTGTCATATAATTTTTATTGACTATTGGAAGTTGAATTGGGACACTATTAAGAACAAGTATCCATTATCCAGAAGTTATTATCTCTTAGATTATCTAAGAGGGGCTTGTTGGTTTTCAAATACTGACTTGCGGTCTGGGTGCTCCAGTTTAGTCCTCAAGAAGTGTATATACCCAATACCACATTTCAATATATATATGGGAATCTAGAGATTATCATTATTCCTTTTGGACTATCTAAATCACCTTTGGTATTCATGGATTTTGTGAAACAAATAATTCATTAGTTTTTAGAATCTTTTTGTTCATGTTTTCATAGATAATATTTCTTTTACTCCAAGACATTGTATGAACAAATAGACTATTTGAACATAATTATTAAAACATTAAGGGGACACCATATGTATTGTATGATTTCCAAGTGTTATTTTTGTGTCTTGTAAGTGGAGTTTATTGTCAGGTGATATATGAGTGGTGCATCTCAGCTAATTAATAAAAGGTACAAGAACATCTGTCATGGGAGTATCACATAAAAATATTTTATATCCGAAGATTCTTGTGTTTGGTGGGTTACAATAGAGGTATTTCGTACTTCTCTATGCTCACATCTTCAACAAAAGATTTTTCTTATAAGGTTATATTGATTGAATGGAATTAAAATTGTCAGAAATATTTTGGTGATCTAAAGATGAGGTTAACATCAGAATAAGTATTGATTCATATAAAACCGGGTTCTGGTTATGATATTTTAATTGACGCATTGGGTGAAGGTTTTGGATGTTTCCTAATGTATGGGAAACTGGTTATGGATTATGAATAATGCTAATTACACCTTCATTAGAATAACTACCCTACCAATGATCTTGATATGGATGTTGTTACATATGTTCTAAAAATGTGGATGAATTTTCACTTTGGAGAGAGTCTTATGGTATATTTTTTTCATAAAATCCCAAATTATATCTTCACATATAAAGTCATGAACATCTAATAGGGATGATTTGTTGATTTTTTTCAGAACATTTATTTTCATGTCATATATAACCCAACGAAAATAACTTTTGTGGCTATGGTATTGAGAATGAAATTACCAACACAAACCACGAAGGAATCAATTGATCTATTATGGCTAATGAGTTTGTTTGGTAAAGAATATCATGGAAAAAATTGGGCTTAGTGAATAGAATTCATGGATTTTATAAAGGGTGAATTTTATTTTGATAAGTTATTTTTAATTAAGTATATGATGTAAACAACAATCCTAGGGTTAGGATAAATCTTGAATGGTGTGGATACCTCAAGTGAGTTGTCTTGCTCTCCAAATGGATCTTTCTTCTTCATTAATAGTAAGGCTTATTTCATTCCCATGTGAGTTTCTAGATAGTGGAAAAAAATCGTCTTGTCCTCTGCACCCTGGGGATACAAAAAAACAACCACAATTTGAGATCGAAATATTTGTGTCCCTGGATAAGGTAGTATGTTATGGATTTTGTATCATGGTGTCTCACTTTTCAATTAATTAATGGGAAACACCAATGAATTTTGGATTTTTTATATCCATTACCCATTCTGATTTGAAAATGGGATAATATTTCCTTGGATTTGGTCTTTGTTTTTTGATCGACCACTAGTAGGTAGGATGATATTTTGTCTATTGTTGAAATACCTACAAAATCAATGTATTTAGTCCAATAAAACAAATGATAAATATACAATAGGCTGTTGTATTTTATTTTTGAGATATATTGAAGCATCATAGGGTTCCCTCTGATGTTCATTCTGATAGGAACTCATGGTTTACAAATAGGTCATGAACTGATTTGAAAAATATTATTTGATCCTAATTTATATTGTGCACATATTATTAGCCTTATATGTATGGATAAATAGATAGGTATATCTTGGATTTGAAGATGTGTTATGGGATTGTGTGTTTACTTTTTGTGGATCTTGAGATAGGAATAAAACTATGGTAATATTTTCCTATAAAAATTGTAATCTGGATTCGATCAGTATAGTTCCCATTGGGGATTTAAATGGGAAGTATTTTTGATATCCGTTGTATTCGGTGGGGTTGGGATAAGAATCCTTGGATTGATAGAGGGTTGTTCTGAGGATGATAGAGGTGGTACAATTGATCCATATGCATTTTATCATGGAAATGAGTAATCATAAATCATATGATGACCTTCATTATCCTATAATGGATTTTTAGGAGAATGGTATGGTCTTTATCATATTTTAACCATGATATGTACATCAGGTTTTGGGAAATCAGTGGTTGACATCACAATGGTTTGTGGTCTCCTTTTAAATAATTGACCAAATGGGGATGGGGGAATATTAGTTTTATTACCATATTTCTTGACTTTTATAATTGATTTGGTTCATTTTTTCTCGTTAAAGTGGTAAATGTTAGATCCTTACCATGAGATAAGATGGGAATATATTTTTCTTAACACTGATACCAATTTGGTTGAGTCTCTATTCCATATTATTCATCACCATGAAATGGTATTGTGATATAAAATGATTTTTCTAGTTTTGGTAATATGAAATTTTAGACAAGATCTCTATGATATGTTAGATCATGGTTTTGTTTTGTAGATGAAATGGCCAACTCATTTTTAGGATCTAGGATATTGATCTCTTCTTGGGTATAGAATTCATTCTAGCTGGGGAGTTTGTTATCGCACCATTACATTTCATTCAAGTATGTTATATTTATTATCATTTGTTTCCCTTTCGCATTAGGTGTGTACTTTTATCCTTGAATTGTTGGGATATAGATAATTGTAAATCCTTGTTTTTTGAATTTTCAACTTTTACATGGGATTTTATTCTCTTCACTTAATAGTTACAGTACATATAGAAGGGTTTCTTGACATATAATTCCTTCCAAACTCATCCCATGAGCGGAATTCACTATGTTAGTTTATACACATAGTATAAAGTGATAATACTATTTTTAATTAATATGGAATTTTTTTTTATGTAAATTGAAATAAAAGGGTTTCACTCTATGTAAAGATATTACACACAATTTAATTACAATATTTATCGTTTTTATGGTGCCATGTGGGTGTTTGATGGATCATTTATTTTTATATCCTCCTCCCCTCTAACTGAGTTGTTACCATAGTTGATGTTTTGAGTTTTCCGTCCATTTCTATTGATCTATTCAGTGATTTATTATTGTGGATAGGAAATTATTATATTTGGGTAATATTTCCTCTTAGTTTCCGTCTTTTTGTTTGTTATAAAACCTTTATTTGTATGTTTTTTTTATAATATTATGCTCTTCATCAATTATTTTCAGTATTGGGTCATGCCCGAACTTCTGAAGGCGGATCTTATGGTTTCCAAACGATGTTGTCAAAGGATATTAGGTTCATTATGGTCTTTATTGTTGGTTTATATATTCAAGAGTTCTAATATCTTGAATTAGATGATTTTCATATTAATTACTTTATATTTGTAATGTAATTTTCATGTTTTGAAATTTAAAACGGCATGGGTTTTCATTTGAAAAGGAGTTTTCAAGTAAACATGAAATTTCATTTATTTGACATGGGAAATAGATTTTGAAACCTTTATGATGATTATCTTGCAATTGAAATTGTTTTACAAAATTTTGAGATTCATTTTTAAAACAATAATTGAATACCCTTACATAGAACATACAATTGGTATGTCGAGATGGAGACATGTGTAGCCTGAGTGTGTGTAACAACACTAGAGGTAACCAATTATATGTTGATGGTATAAAATTAGAATTTATTTTAGTTAAAATACATATATATGCCTTGTGAGTTCTTGGGAGTTTCTAGTAAATATTTTAAAATAAAACTAGATAATGGATAGTAGGTAAATTCTGGTTTATATTTATTTATTACATGCTATTTTAACTCACATAAGTAGATTCACATGTATATTTTGGTTTTTATCTTTAGATACATTATTTATAACATTCGATTATATGGCATTAAATTTGTGAAATGAAATTCGGATTGATTGAATAGATATTTCAAATTATGTTTTTCAAAAAATTTCATGTAAAACTATTTTATTTTAAAGCTTATGATTATGATTTCTTGTTTTTAGAACTTGTATACATCTTTTTGGGGGTACCCTATTGTGATTATTTTCTCACACTATAATTTTTATTGTGGGTGGTTATATAAAATTTTAAAGTATTTTTGTAAAGGAAACATAATTATTTAGCATAAATTCTTATCTTTACAAGGATAATTCTTTTTTGGTTTAGTTTAGGAGGTGATGTATTGTCACATGGATACTTGTGGTATAGACATTCCCTTATTTCTAGTTTTTCTATGTTGGATCAATTGTATCTATGATTAATGAATCATTTTTCTTAGGTTTTATGACTTTACTTTATTATATATGATATAAGTTTATTATATTTTTCATAACCCACCCCGTTATGTAGTAACATAGCTTTTTTGTCGAGTTCACTCGGGTTGGTCGTTTACATTATATGAAATATAATTTTATATTTTTATTATATTGATGTGTTACATACTACCTCCATTTTAAAAATATCATCCTCACATTGTTAACATTATCTTAGTAATAAATTCATGGAAATTTGAAAACTTTTTTTTGTAATCTCAAAATGTAAATGGGGTACTATGACATCTTCATGATAAAATTGAAAGATAAGTTTGAGGATCATCCAGAGTGACGCATAACTAGGTCTCTACATTGGAGAGTTCTAGTGGAATGTGAATTCAGAAGCATTGAAGAAAAATATAAATCCAAAATAAGGATAAAAAATAACCGAGATCACAGATAAATATAAATTTAATTATCAAGATTTTATTAAAAAAACAAAGCGATAAAAATAGTTCTAGGAAAAAGTTTATCGATATCATCAGATTTGATGGTAATAACATACCATTTTGTTTTTTGGATCATTTTTCTAGAGATGAATTACTATGTTACCATTTAGACTATGAGAATATAGAAATATATATACTTTAGTCATAGAATTTTACTATTTAATAAATTTAAACCATAATATCATCTTTTTCTCCCAAACATGTGTAATCAAGACAAAATTTTCATCCCCAAATCATTAAAATAAATATTTAAAGACCAAATATATGTAAATAGTAAATTCCACATTCCCTTGATTAATAACCAAACTAAAACTATTGTCACATTTCAGGAAAATTTTCATGATGAGTTAACCACCATAAGATAAACTAATATTAAATATTTCATAGTAATACCCAATATTAAAACAATTCTATTAATAACTATCATCAAATTTTATTACTATTTTCGTAACTAGAATTTTAATTAAATGATATAAAGGCTCTGATCATATATTATTGCATAATAATTCAACATTTTTTCTTTAAATGAAATCTCATATGTTTCGAAATAATCAGAATCAATACCTATAAACAATTAATTCTTACCCAGACATCATGTAGACTTGTGGTAGGTATGAAACCCTTATAATCCTTTAGTCAGTGGATCAATCCCCACTGCCTTTGTGGATATGTTTCATTATAACCAAGAAAATGGTTTTTCCTTTTTTAAATATGAAAATATATTATAACCTAAATATCACTTCATGTAGATCCTAGGGAGTAGATATAACCCAACTTGATAAAATGTCTCCCAAAATTTCATTAAAAACATAAAAAAATTATAACATAAAACCCTAAATTAGGGTGTCTAATTCTTTTACCATTTTATCAAACATAATATTATAATCTTATGATGGTAAACATAACTCTGAATACAACCCCACATGAAAATATTTTAATCTCCAAAATTATTATAACTAGTATTTGTTACAAAATTTAACATCCTTGGAGATGCACTCCTAGATCCTGTATTGAAATCATATACATTGTATTTCTAGCTATGATTATAATAATTGTGACACAATTGTTTTCATCTAAAACATTAAATATAAAATGGTAAAATTGGATAACATATAATCTCAATGTCCTATTAGTTTTAGGGTTTTAGATAATTAAGTTAAACTCCTGGATAAAAAATTAACATGACATTAAAATAATCATTTCTCCCACAAAACCCAACCATTAATTTTCACATGATGACATAATAATTATCCATATGATATTCATTCTATACATATAACATTCAAAATCATCCTTCATAAAAATAAGAAAAGGTAATATAATAAGGGAGAACTCAAATTCTCAGTAAGGGTAACGAAAATCATTAGAAATTTAACATCATCTATCACTACACTATAATCATCATTTAGTTGCATTTTTTGCATCAATTTCATAAATCAATTCTTTTTTCTGTTTTTTGGATTAACATATACTAAATATTTATCATTTAAAGAACATAATTCTTTTCATAATTCCCCCCAAACCCTCCACCCACTACCCCTATCCCCTCAAACCCTCCACCGAGCACCCCCACCCTCCCATGAGCCCCCCACCCCCAGGAACAGTCAATTGTTATTGTCAGTGCCCTATTCTCTCATGATACCCCTATGTAGAGCACTTTCTTCCAGAATCTCTCCCCCTAAAACCCACCATGATTCCACATTCCCCTAATCATTGAGCCAATACACTGATGATTTCCCGGAACACTCTCTATCTTGTCCCAAATCTACCCAGAACCCTCAACATTCCTTTAAACACTCTCATTTCCCACATTATCCTCGAGTCCCTTTCCTACTACTCATCATTCCCCAAACCATTGTTGCGATTTCAATGCTCCCATATCTCTCTGGAACTCACACTCTCTACTCCACCCCTTTCCCCTCTCTGTGCCACTCTTATTTTAAGGATTTATTTTGGTTAGTTCTTCAATTTTAAATCAGTTTTATTATTTTTTATTGATATTTATGCACCACAATATACTATAGGATTTCATTTAACTAAATTAGGTATGATAGTGCCACCATTTTCATAGAGGATTATTTTCATACTCATTTTCATAATATATTTTTTCCTTGTGTTTATTGAAGGATATCATATTTTCTGACCATTATGAGTTTATTGATAAATATCATTATTTTAATTTTTTTATATAAAAGTATATATTGTAGAAAAAATTAATGCATAACTTTCTAGTTAACATTATACATTAATTAGAGAACTATCATGATAATTTCCATAGATACTATTAGGTCATTATCTTCTACTATTGTATATTCAGATGTTTTGGTGACTAATTTTTTATCTTCTAAATCTATAGCTATCTATTATATAGATTTCTTAGTATCAAATTAAATGATTTTTTGAGGATTCCCAAAAAGTAAATATTATGAAATTTCTAGATATCATGAGTGTTATAATGTAATGAAAACGAATTTCATACTTCACTAATAATTTTGGTAACCAAAATGTTCAAAATATAAATCCATAAATTATTACCAGATATTTCATTACAATTAAAGGTGTTTATCTTCAAATTAATAATTCAACATTTTTTAAAAATTGTTAGGAAACTATGTAGTAGTTTAGTTATAATAAATGAATCTAATATATAATTCAAATATATATATAATCAATACCATTAAAATATGATAGGATGTTAATCAATTTGAGAATGATTTTAGGATGTTTAAGGGAAAACGATTCTCTAATGTCGATTGTTGGGTATCAAATAGAAATAATTGGGGATTATATTTGAATCATTTCTAAATAAATTATAATAAATAAATGGTAATATCCATTATGTAATAAATATGATACAAATCAATTTCTCATGGAGTAGAAAGTAACTGAATTGGTTAATGCTTAAGGAAATATTTTCTACTATCTGTTGTTTTTATTTGATAAAAATTATGATAATCCTTGGGTTCTTTTGAAGGAAAAGCTAGATAGGAAAATATCCCCCCCCCCCCAACATAAATTTTAGTGACATATTATATGAAACCACATCTCGATATATATGTGTTGGAACTCAAAATTATCCACTATGGTGACATGTTTTTACTAGGTTCACCAAGACATAGAGAACCTATGGTGTTTCTAGCATGATTCATTTTTAAAATTAAGGATTGTATAGTTTTTATATAGATTTTATTTAACTTTATACTACCAATTATGGATTTTATTTTTTAACATTAAACTTTTTAGTACTTTTATAATTTTTCTATAACTACTTGGTTTATGTTTTTTCACTTCTGTTTATCATTTTTCCAACATAGTAATACTAATTTATTATAAATTTTTTTAAATGTACAGGAAGGTTGTGATATATATGGATAAAATAATTTTCAGATTACAAAGGTGCACCCATTTTTAGGCGATGGTTTAGGAGGATTTTTTATATTTTGGAATCTCTAATCTAATTGTTGATGTGACGATGATATGTTCAAGCCCTATTATATAAATCTATAACATTGTTTAAGTTACATGAAGTTTATGAAAACTTAATATTGAATAATTTTTTGTTAAATTTTTTCCTAGATTTTTTATGAATAATAGATCATTAATTAATGTTTGAGCACTAATTTAAATCAAACGAATGGGAAACCGACATTTTCAAAAAAAAAGATAATTAAATGGAGAACCTTATAAATGATTTTATCGGAATTGAAAAAAAATTATGAACATAGAAACATATTATTACAACCTGTTGAGGGTGCTATAAATTATAATTTGATAAGTGATGCTTTTTGGACTATAGGACAAACAGATCAAAATCAAAACATATAATTGGACCTGCCTCTTGAATCTATGGTGACTATTGTATGAGATGAAATCACTAAGGATAAAAGTGTGTTTCATTATTTAGTTAATGATGTAAAAATAATATATGGTGGATGTCTGGAAAATTTAAAACATTATCTTCTAGGAATTTGGAACTATATCTAATTCCAATTCAGAATTAAAACTAAGGGTATGTCCATGATATTGTAATTTTGTTTTGAATCATTTCCAAAACCTATGAACCCTAAGTAATTTTATTATATGAATCTAATTGTTAACATGGTTTTTATAAACTATAAAAAATAAATTATTTTCTAGATGATTGTTTTCATTATTGGGGAGAGTAATTCAATAAAATAGGATTAAAATTGTTTTTCATCTAGATGGTTTCTAATTAGTGATGTATAAATTCTAAAACAACATACAAATATGAACAAGAATTAAAAAAAACAAACCATAAAATTTTTTCCATTACTTATAATTAAATCATATACAACAAAGAATATTCATTTTAGTGAAAACAAAATAGCACATAAAGTGTAATTATATAAATAATAAGAATAAATGTTTAATGCGACATCCAATAGAATAAAAATCATTGAAACCATTTGAGTTATAACAACCCTACACTTTATTGCACACCTAAACAAGATTTTTTAAATAAAATTTCACTTAATTTAACTCGTAGTATCGAGAGGTCTAGTGTCATGGGAAATTAGGAACATTACATAACTAATTAGATCATAAAATCCAATATCATTATTGAAAACTTCTTTTACATGACCGCAATATTCCTTTGTACTTAGCATTTCATGGGATAACCTGAGGACATGCATAAGAAAAGGGTAATATATAATCCCAAAATGGGAGTAAAAAGGCATAATATGAATAATATACTACGTGTTAGGAAATAGTCATATCAATGAAGAAAAATAGAAACATGAACATAAAGGTATGATATAGCATGATTATCATAACATGGAATTGTGGTAATAACATTTAAAATGATATTATCTTGATAAAAGGATCATTGGACATGGGGAATTAGTAAACCATAATTTAACTTGAATTAGAATGATTAAACCCTCATTTAACATGATGTATCATGATACTCATCTTTACCCAATACATTGGAGCTATATCAGGGTGAACCCTTCTTAATCATTTCATTTCATGCATAAGTGTGGAAAATGGATTATATAACATTTATTAATTAAACAACACCATTTATTCCTTGATAAATAATTGTGGATCTCATAAATCATACTATATAAACAATAATTATTTTTTCATATATTATAATACATGTGATAGACAAACGGGCATGGTTTTAACTACACAATGACTTTGTCTTGGAAAATTCCAGTGTAATTTTGACAGCATAACGACGTGAAATAAGAATTCATAAATATGGATGATGAGAGAGAAAGGGGTGTCTAATTTTATGTACATGAAATTTATAGTAAGGGGATCATATTTATACATGTCCCAATAAATTTAATTTAATTTAGATTCCCAAGAAAAAATAATTTCTTGTATATAAATAAGAAGAGAGAAATTCTTTAAGGAATTTCGGCATGGTAACGGGGTAAATGGGAGGAATTAATGAGAGATAAATGGCTATATCATCATTCAAACATAAGGAGGTTAGTTTAGGGGAGGTGTGAAATCATACCCCAACATTTGTAATTGAAAATAAGAGGCCAATACAATATAACTAAATTTGGAAAAAATGAGAAGAAATGAAATCCCTTACATGGATGTGTGATCCCAAAGGCATATAAAAGGCTACTTGGGAGCTTGGGGTGCCTTGGTTGGATTCTATAGAGAGTATTTAAGGGTTTGGTAGATATAAAAATTCTTCGTGTTTAGTGTAAGTGGGGGCTTGGGTGGGTTTATATCGGAAAATAGAATGAAATCATTATTATTTTGTTTTTGGACACCACACATTAAACTAATCAAAAACACAAACCATCCCAAGGTTTTTCCCAGGTCCTTCCCTAAAGGGTAGAGGAAAACATTATTTTGTACGGCTAATTTCATAACTTCTTAAAATTTTAGGATTTCTTATATGGAGGTGAGTCATAATCTCAAGGAACACATTTTAATAAGTTAAAATGTTTACTAATTCTTGAAGGGTCCACTAAATCTTTTTAAAATAAATCAAAAAAACCTAAAATAAAATTATTTTAAAGTTAAAACATATATTTAATGAAAAACCCGTTTACTATATTTTATTTCATCGCTATTGGAATATAATGATGTCATAAAACACATTATATATTTAAATGGTATTTAATTTTTACTAAAAAATTTCAGTATCTCAGAAAATTAATAGAAATTCACCATTGGAAAATTTCGACATATTGAATCCAAAAATAATATTCATTTAAACTAAATAATTATTTAAATATGTGAATTTTTACTTTTAATGTAAATAACAACATTTATTGAAAATTCCTTGGTTTTGAAAAAAACAGATTTCTAGACATAGTTAAAATTACATTTGTATTCATAATAGATATAGGGTCATTTATATTTAATAAAAAGTAATTTAGTAATAATATTTTATTAAAATATTATTTAATTTTGAAAACCTTGAATTCGGAAAAATAGATTTATTAATTGAATATTAGCTAAAAATACTATTTGTTCTTTAAAAACTATTTACAAAGTAACAATAATAAAATCAATGTATATAATCTATAAAAAAATAATACACATAAGCATAGTGTTATGGTATTGTTACTTAGCCCCTTAAAACACATGCATAAGACCTAAGGGTATGGTGGGGGATGGTGATATATTATTTGGGTGGATCAGATAACATCGCTTTTGAGGTAATCTTTATCAACATCCACTTCTCCCATAGAAAATTACACTTGAGCTTAACTTGTTGAATCTAAGATTGGGCTTGGTCAAGAGAGAAGCCCATTGACCCCACCTCCTTTTTGAGCTCGGACAAATGGGCTTCGTTCGAAGCAATTCTACTGGATGAGTCCCTCCCTTCCTCTATCGGTGTAAATTGGATTTGTTAAATCCCTATATTTATACTAATCAATGGATCACTGTTGAATGGATGTATTATAAATGGTAAAAATTTGTAATTTTATTTTGAAATACAAAGAAGAAATAAAACTGAGGAAGTGCATATTTTTTATATAACCATTATACATAATAAAACATTCAATTAGATTAAGATTAATTTTCATTCATAAATGTTTGTGTTGTTACAATTTTCCCCCATTAAGAAATTTCACCATGAAAATTTATGTTACCACACTAAAACATATATGGGTAACACTGTGTCATCACTTCCTCTGATTCCCATGTAGCTTCTTCAAACATATGGTTTCTCCACAACACCTTGACGAGGGTCATTGTCTTATTGCACAGAACATCTTTCCTATGATCAAAGATCTTCATCAGTTTATATTCATACTATTTTTCATTCTCCAATGGAAAAACCTCTATATTGAGTACATGTGATGGGTCATGTATCTACTTCCTCATGGTGATTCATGGAATACATCATGTACATCAGATAGTTTTGGTGGGAGTGCTAGTTGATATGTGATTGTTCCAATGCAATCAAAGATCTAAAAAGGGATGATGTACCTTGGGATAAGCCTTCCCTTATGCACAAAACCCATATATCTCTTCCACAGTGATATTTGGAAGAATACCATGTCTCTGACATCAAACATAAGGTATCGTCAATGAATAAAATCATGGATCATTTGTCGACTATTTTAGACGCTTTTGTCGGGGAGCGGAGGTCTATCTTGTTGGTGGACGACGGCTCTGTTTTTTTCCCACATTCATGATTTTTGAAGGCTGGTGGCATCCGTTCCTTGTTCAGGGACGTTTTATCCTTGATCGGAACTGGATAATGGGATGTTAATTCTTCCTTCCATGGATTCCTCCTCAAATCATATCACCTAGTTTGGCTCTCCCTTAGAGATTTAAGACTTTGTTCTTGAAACTCTTCATAGTTCCATATATTTATGGACACCAGGTAATTACACTTCTTCTCTAGGGAAATTATAAAGGGTCTGGTCAGGGAAGAAACATTCGGTCATGGGAGTAGTCATGTTGGACATCACGGGCATGTCTGGATGCTGGGTCACTGTAGCGTCTGGGTTTAATCCCCTTATTATTGGGCGTCTCGGGGGCGCGGAATCTCGAGGCATCCCACGTCAAATGTGGGGAATCATATACCCTAGGAATGCATTTGAGTTTTTCCTCTCCTTCCCATGTTTAACACAAGGTATGCCGCAAGTTTAACGTCCACCATAGACATATCAGACTGATCAGAACACTGATTAGAGTGGATTATATGGGTGCAACCCCTGGAGGGAACACTGATGCTTGGGCCAACGTGTGGTTAGCATTCCAGTTGTGATTGATGGGAACGGGGAGTGAGGTGGCATGAACCCACCGGGATGTGGTGGCCCGGGTAAGACTCAGGATGGATGATGGATGGTTAAGTGATGTGAGTGGAGAATGAGAAGGAGTCGACTCCAAGATGACGGTGATGTTGGGTTTGTGACTCAAATTAGACCTCCTAGGTATCCCTGTGGCCGGGAATCAATGTCCTCGTAGTTCATGTGAAGAAAACTTACTGTCGATTAGGGATTTCAACGGCTTACCACTGGATGGGGTCATATTGGCATACTGCTGGACGAGGTCACAATGGTATACCACTGGTTGGGGTTGATCATCATGGAAGATACCTACGTACCCTGCATAGGAGACAGAGATCAAACCCACATAGTTCATTTGGGATGGGGGTCGATGGAAAAACACAAATGAGGACCGGGGGTCCAAATGGATTGTGAACTTGAACATTATGGAGGAATCCTATGTACCCTACCTTGGCAAGGATCAAAGACCTCATAGTTCAGGTGGAGTGGGAAAAACGACATGAAGGATTTTGGAGAGACCATGAATTATCCTTCAACCTCAAGACGACAACCTATGTACCATGACTTAGCAAGGATCAAAGACCACATAGTTCAAGTGGAGTGGGTGAACCGATATAAAGGAGTTCGGAGCGATTGGGTATTGGGATTAATCCTCAGGTAGTCTTCCTACGTAACATGCCATGGCAAGGATCAAAGACCATGTAGTTTAGGTAGAGTGGGCGAACCGATGTGAAGGAGGTCGTAGCAACCATGTATTTCTTTTGAAACTCAGGTAGACTTCCTATTTACCCTGCCTTTACAAGGATTGAAGACCAAGTAGTTCAGTAATGGGGGCATTTAAGGACATACGCTCTGAGGTTGCCCAATTTGTTGGGGAACCTACGTGAAGGGAATTGGGACCAATGAGTGTTGGGATTCAACCTTAAGGAGGCTTCTTACACACTTTTTTTTGAAAGGATCAAAGTCCACGTAGTTCAGGAAGGGTTTGGAGAACCTACGTGAAGGGGGATAGAATGACCATGTTTTGGGCTTGAACCACAGGGAGGCTTCCTACATACCTCGCCTAGGATACAAGAATCAATGTCCTCGTAGATCATGAATGGGTTGTGGGGCGTGCACTCTAGACTTCCCAGAGAGGATTTTATTGTCGATTCTTGCTCTAAGTCTACATGAGTCATGATCGGTGTGAGAAACAAGAGACAGCAAATGCATGATGATCACATCATGAAAGGTGCATCTTTGGGAAGTATACTAGGGCCACTAGTGGTTCGGGGCCCAAAGTGGAAATAGGGTCTTACGCGTGGTTAGCACCCCAAGTGATGAAGATTGGGACTTACTCTAGGAGGGAGGACCAGGTGGTGACAAAGCCCAGTGGTAGATGGATTTGGAACCCCGGAAGAGAGGAGGATCATGGGTGCTACATCCTGCAAGGAAAGCTAAGGGCTTACACCAAGGTGGTTTCCCTTTCCCCATGGATAGACGCCTCTCCAATAAAATGGATTCCATTCCATGGGAGGAATGATTTCACTCTTGTGGAGATCAGTGGGAATAGAGAATGTTCGAGACGGGGTACCCTGCATGCGAGGCATGGGGAGAGTTCAATGTTTAATGTTGTGTGATGAGGACGAAGGTTCTTGGAAGTTGATCTTCATGCAGCTCAGACGAAGTGGGTTCTCTCGACACCCCTAGGACATACATAACAAGAACCTTCTACACCTTGGTGAAGAGAAGGGACATGCAACATCGTGAATAGGGGATGTCGAGTGTTAATCCCATTTGGGGTCCACATTAGTGTGACTTAGCGAAGAATCAATTTCTGTTAGCATGCCTACGTGAAGAAGCATGAGGCAAAGCAACGTAATGGGTAGTATCGTCCAACAAAAATTTAAATTACATCGTGTAAACATGAAGGGATGTACGGGAAAAGGAGTTGTAGAACAGAGGGGTTCATATGTAGAAGCCTTGTGAAGCTCCATTGCTCCATGAAATGGAAGGGCTTCGTAAATGGATGTGCGTCATGAAGTGAACTCTCCATGCCTAGGCATATGGAATAGGTGCATATGGGAGGAGCATCGTGAAGTGGAATGGAATTCGCAAATCAAGGGTGCCTCACGATGTATGGTATTGTGAAGAAATATGCTTTATGAAGCATAGTGGCCTTGCCTTAGCATGTGGGTCATGTGTGTGTGGATGGTGTTATGCAAAGCATAAACACTTCTCAATGACCCAAGTCCCCATGGGGATATCCTTCCATCATGAAGGCCCATTGTCTTCATGAAAGTCATCCCTCTTGGAATAGGGGTTCGATGAAACCAAAGGGGGAGGCACTTCTCCAAGAAAAAGTACCCTGAGGAGCTCATGGTTTGCATGGTAAGAGGTGCTTTGCAATTTGATAGCTCAAAAGGTGAATGGTAGGATGATCCATCCTTTGGGATCGAGGGGAGCCCTGTATTTATAGGAACGAGGCACCGCGAAGAAGAGGTCACTCGGTGAAAAGACAAAGGATTCTCCGTGGAGGGTTGGTTAATGTCAAAGGGGTTCGCGGGGCATCCCGCCTCCTTGCTCCACAGCGGGCCCCTGCATGACAACTTGTTTTCTGGAGGTTCCCACCTCCATGCTCCGCATAATGCTCATGAACATCAAATTCGTTCTCGGAGGCTCTCGCCCCCTTGCTTCGTGGTCAGCTCGCGAACATCAAATTCATACACGGAGCCTCCCACCACCTTGATCTGTGATGGGCGTGGAGCCATTGGGCTCTGCGAAAGATCTTTACAAGGCATCCATGTAGATATCCCTCTTGTTCTTCTTCCTCCAAAATTTTGGTTTCAACAAATTCCCTTCTGTAGACTAGGAGCTTAGGAGAAATCAATGGTCAAAGTCTGAGGTTCAATCACAAAAATCCCTATGTAGTCCGCGAAGCTATTTTGCGAAGAGGGATCGATAAGAGGATACGTGACGTGCAGGCTGAGTGCGCTTGGAAGATAGTCACATTATGAACGTTTCGTGCTTCTCTAAAGGTCATCTCATATAAATAGGGGAGCTAACCGCTATTTTATATTTTATTTCCTCCATGGCATTGGCATATAGTGCTCCTGATTTGCGAAGCTCCTCATACATGGCGCTTTCTCTTAGCGAATCAGGGCCTCTTCTTCACGGCTCACAGTGGATGTTCAACTCCGCTACAGTGCATAACGACTTTCCGTTGAACGTAAGGGCAGGATTCTATGAACATTCATTACGAAGGGGCTCCACAACATTGCTCCACGAAAGGGAATTACAAACTGAACACATGAAACCCACAACACTTAAAACTGAATGGCTAATTAAGAGGCAGCCCGGGGGGTCCTCGCGGATGCTACCCGAATGGAGGAGATAGAGAACATGTTGGGCCTAGGGGAGATAATAAAAAGTCATTATGACCACGGATAATTGGTGGAGCTTCTATCAGTTATCCAGAAGAACTATACACTATGCAAGAGGCTGCCATTATACGACTTCAGGATGAGGGATGACGTCTTCATTCATTAATCTAGTAGGGATGAGCCAACGTACTGGTTAAGGAGTACGTCGTGTCGGCGCCCATGGTTCAGGGTGGATGATGGCCATTTTTGTGATAACTCAACGCCTTTCAATTTTGACTACTTATATAACCATCTGAACAACATGGATGGGAAGGCATTGCAGCCTGAGACATCCCCCCTCTGTACCAGAAAATCTTGAAGGCAGCCTTGAGGAGCCCGAGGAAGGGATGGTCTGAGGAGTGGGACCTGCGCAGTGGCAGCAACTTCAAATATGATTGGGCATGAGCCTACAGGGTAGGTGCCTCATGTATAGAGTTTGGGGATGATCTAAGGAGAGGGGTTCTGTATGAGGTGGCTTGGGTCTCCTAGTTTCACATCTATCAGCCAAAGCAGCTGATGCCGGAGTTGCTGAGTAGGTGGTCATCGAGGACCAATACCTTCCACCTACACCATGGGGAGGTTAGTATCATCTTGTGGGACATGCACCCGATCTCAGGGGTCATGATATTTGGGGCGATGTATGATTAATTCTTCCCGGACATGGGTGCATGGGAAGATCCATAAAAAAATGTCGTGGCTGGCGATTGCATTGATGGAGCTGGTGATGGGAGAGGAAAAATATGTTGTAAAGGATTTCCATGTTAGGCTGTGGATTAAGAATTTTTTGAGCTTCCTGGAAGATAGGCAGTTTTCGATGAGGCCTCAGAATTTCCCGAAGGGGGATCAATGAGGAAAGAAGCACTAGTATTGGCAGCTCATGGAGTAATGGCAGTGGAAAACCTGGGGATTTAGCATCAGTATTGAGCAACAGCCAATTTTCAGGATGCAGTCATTCATCGCGGATCCCACCATTGGTTGGATCCAATCGGTGAGGGATACAAACATGGGCGTGTGACCCAGCACATTTATCAGGGCGTCCATGTTGGTGACAGGAAGGCGATTCAACCTCTAGATCCTGATGCTCGCCATGCTATACAAGATGTTGTGGCACATTATTGAGGCGAAGAGGCCAAAGATTATATGTGGGATATTCCACATCCTATATTGGTGGATATTGGTGCATGTTAGGGGAGGTTTATGAGTACCCGAACCCCATCTCGCCTCCGGGGTAGAACATCTGCCTCTCTATTTTGAATGTTTCGAGATGCATTCCAGCCAAGCTGACCACACTGTTAGTACTGGACTGTGAGTGGAATGTAGAGGAATTCAACATTCATCCATTTATGATTCCAATGGGTTCTTTTACTAAAGACGTCCAAGGAAGAGAAGATAACTAGTCCATTCTCTTGGACTTTCGAGGTGGAGTCCTAGTTGCAAGGGTGGTCTGTGAGCCCATCTATGAGCCTTACAACCCGCAACGATTTTCCCATCAATTTGGTTGTATGCAGCGACTGACCCCACGGGTATATCTAAAGGTGAACCCTGAGGAACAGTTGAGTGTGATGAGGTATATGTTTCTCTGGTTCACAAGGGATGATTGAAAGATGGTGAATGAGGATCCTCCACCTACTACTATCTTCGGTTTGGTAAGGGAGTTTCCCCAAAGCTGAGAGGCAGCATACCTGGTGGAGATGTTGATGAATCCAACAATTAGGGTCGGTGATAGTGAGCCTCCCCAATCCCCAGGCCGAGGGGAAAAAGGTGGCACTGGAATCTCGTAGTGTTAGGGCTGTCGTGGCTATGAGACCTGCACCAATTGAGGGAGAGACGATAGCGATAGATCCAACAGCGATAGCGGACCCAGTGGTTCAGAAGTATAGAGTCATCCATAGCGGTGGGCCCCAAGAGGATTCCGTAGGATACCCACCAAGGCTCTGGGGAAGTGGCTGCACCATATAGACATGTTGAGAATTTTGTCTTTCCGGATTCCTAGGACATTTGGGATGTCAATCTATAATTCCTCGGCCCGTCTGAGATGTGGAAACACTTGAACCATCTCGGGATGGGTTTTTTGGGAATATTCCCTATATGGGCCAGCTTTGCAGTGTCCCAAGCAGTGGTAGAGAAATACCTGGAAGATCTGGAAGAATTTTTTCATTATCGGGGTGCTCATCGTCTAATGACATGTTGTGTTAAGGTGTTGATGAATTGTAAGGTCCCGCCGCAGTTGTCAGCCGATGAACTGAGAGAGCGCTTCCCTCTACCAGATGAATCAAACGAGCCCTCCCGGGGGGATGAATCATGTAGAGGGAGCCCATTGGAGGATGACAAAATCAGCGATCATGACTCGTTCCATGAAGAATTTGTAGAGGCCCTTGAGGAAAAATCCCAAGCCCCTTCCTCAGGGTCTGCTGCCCGGTCGTTCTGGACTCCATGCTAATACTTCAACTATACCGAAGAGTCGCATACACAAAAACCATTATCAACCCTCAGTGGATGCAGATGAAGGGCCTTTGAGATCCACACTTATGGATGAATCAATTGTTGTATCCAGTGGGGCCAGGACACCTGAGGTGACCCCTCTGGAGCGTTCAGACCTTCCGACAACAAATGGGGGGCCTCGCCTTGGGGTCCCCATGGCATCAACCCAAGAATGATACCATGAATTCTATCTCTGTATGTCTCCTCAACCAAATTCATTACTATCACCCACATACCATTTCAACTGATTTCCAATCCTGTTTTGGTGCGCAATGTTCTTTAAAGGGAATGGTTCACCATGGAGAGGTTGGTCGGGGCTTCTGCTGGCATCATTCTCATAGGAATGGTGGTGAACATGGAGGAAGATATCCATACAGACTGAACTACAACACTCTCGATCCCTATTGGAACCTCTAGAAGGGATATGGCTGATATTATTTAGGTGGTATCTAATGATGATGATTGATCAGATAGCCCAGGTCCTATCATTCCTGATCAAACGCCAAATGCAAACCCTACTGATGAGATCCTAAGGGTGTTCCCCAAATATGAGCCTGCCAACTACGCTGACTGGGATTAGACGACCTCCAATGAAGACGGAAACAAAATAGTCTATCAACTATTGTGGAAGCTGATCAGGCACTACATTGATATCACTCTCCATGCACTATGGCTGGACAAGATGGACAGACTTTGATCGTGACTAAGTGACCAATGTCTTGTGGGAGTGGATGCCCAGTGTCATCACATGCTCATCCGAGATTTTATAGAGGAGAAGATTCGTGAGTATGAATGTGTATTTGGTTTGGGTCGATAGCAGAGGAAAGAGGTGAACATCAGGAAACATAGGGAGGATGATAACAAAGTTCAAAGGCTACAGGTCCAGGAATATGAGCACTTAGCCACCCTTATCATGCAATTGGGGATAATATTGAAATTAAAGGACCAGGTGGTAGAGGCGAAAGAGGGCCAGAAGAGAGCCTCTGAGATGATGACCATTATCCAGACTGACCTAGAGCAGGACTAGATTTCATACAATGAATTATGTCTTATCGCTAAGGAGGAGGAGCGTGAACTGAATAGGTGGAAACCAATATTGGACTCCATATGCCAGAGACTGGAAGAGCTGCCGATTTCTTTTGACGGGATTAACCTTTCCATGGGAGGGATAGACTCTCGGGTGCTATAGATATCACGAACCCTCTAATGTACTTTCATGCTTCGATTATTTGATGTTATATCATGCACGAGTCCTGTTATTAGTGTTCGTTTTACTCACCTCTGTTATATTAGTGAAACGCCCAGTGATCAATCCCCAAGATCACATGGTTCATACCCAATGTGAGAAACAAGGGATGATCAATGTGTTATTCTGTCTCAACATAATGGTGTCGACCATGGATCGGGTATCTGGGGTATGAACAACCAATCCAGATTTCTCAGAAGAAATGGGAGAGTCGCGATTAGAGTATGAGGACCTCAGGACAATTGACATTCCCTCTTACAAATGTCCTCTAATGCATAAGATGGGTGACCCCAGGGGCATTGGAATTAATCTGAACATAGGAGAGTGGAACGTGTGAATCACGATACCCAAAATTCAGAACATTTTAGGGGTTTAATGACAATGAAGGATAACTGTTGACCATGTTCGAAAAAGAGTATCCTAATTGCATTATCCTGAAATGGGGAAAACAAATGAGGGCTTACCACTGACCATGTTCGAAACATGGGGCCTGACTTGAAATGTTATACATTAGCCTTTCATAATGTTAACCCAGGATAGTAGGTGTGCCATAGGCCATGCATCAGCACTGTTAGGGGGTTCCTTCAAACATGAAAGGGGATGAGGGTCCAAATCAGGGGCACACAAAGTTTTTAGGGTGTAGTGATGGGTTGTTCTAATGGAGTCCAACACTCTTGAAATTATGCCACCATGGTGAAAACACAATAGGTGGGTGTATATGTCCAATCAGGGATCAAACATGCTTCTGAACAAAACCTCTTTAGTAATGACCTGGAAGGACCTATAGTTTTACATCATTCAGTAAAGAAGGTGAATATAATTTAATGGTCATACCGCCTAGACCAATAATGGACTCAAGGGACCATGAGGGTCAATTACCCTAAGGCTAGGCCCAATAAAAGATTACTAGAAGTCACTATGTATCCCATAAGTATGAGAATCAATCCAAACATAGTTCTGTGGGCATAGAGTGGTCAGAGACCAACACTTGTAGGGAGAATCCTCTCTGGAGTGGAAACTAGCGCATCCTGTGATTAACATAGGGAATCCTGAACATTTCCAGGGTATAACCATAGTTTACTATCATTCATTGAGGAAATATGGACTCACACAGTTTAACATCATATAATAGGATATGGAGTGAAAGGGAATATCCCAAGAAGGGATTATGTGGTGCAGTAGCTACAAACCCGATGTAAATGAGGACATGGGGTCCAGATCACTCCATGTATCTCAGAATGAAGATAATCAGTTCAAGGGACCAAAAGTGAAAATTTGGTTGGTCCCAAAGAAAAGTGGTAGGGTGTTCTTACATTACCTATGAGGATGGGAATCATGCCATACGTAGTTCGTAGAGCGCAATATAACATCATATGGGACGAGGAAAGGTATGTGTGGAAAGGTTGTGCTAGTACACATCCAACCATAACTACTAAGCTCATGTGAGTTGTGCACGATGTGGGAAACAAGAAGTAGTGATGGGAAATTCCTAGCACAGGAAGGCACACATCACGGGCAATGGGACACTAAGTGAATGGCGTACCAATGATGATGAACCTCTTATATAACGAACCATGATGTGGGGAAGTATAAAGCCGAGTATGTTGGAATTCCACTTGAACGTAAGATAGAGGATATATGTGAATCATGATACTCGAGATCGAGACCACAATGATTGTGGAAAGATGATAGGGGATAGTTGTGGACCATGTTTGAAACATAGAATTCATATTGTGTTAGCCTGGAGTGGGGCCAAATGAATGAGGGTCGACTGCTGACCATGTTTGAAACACAAGACCTGTCACAAATGTCATCCAGGGTCTTTAGGGAATTTACCTGAGATGGTAGTTGAGCTGAGGCGACTTGAAACCTGGCCATGAAGGGGGACCCCTCAATCATGGAAGAGGATGAGGATCCATATGATGGGATCATGATGCTTGGATAGAGAACGAGGGGAATAACCCCTAGAAAACGCCATACTTCAGGTTCGTTGTCAAAACATATCTGAATACGACTATAAGAGGTATTAGATAGAGGTAGTCGAGTCCCTTCCTAAGGAAAAGGGTCATGGGGTCAAATGCTTTCAACACAATGTGCTTGGGTGGACCATTAAGGGAGGCTTGATTTAATGGATTGTGCGGAGGGTGGTGAAATAGCCAAAAGTGACGCGTTGATTCCATATGGAGATCATTGTTTTGGGTCATAGAACTCAGACCATGAATGGTAGGAAATTAGAGACACACGGTGATGTAATCACAAGACCCGAAGTGCATGATGACGAGGTCCAGAGCACCGTGTGCTTCTTGGGGGTGGTTTCTGGTCCAGGGAACAAAAACGAAAGTCAAGGTGAGCCGAAGACAAGGTGAAAAGACGCTCCTACACACCTCATAAGGATATATATCATGCTGTACGAAGTTCTATGGATAGCATGGAAGGATACCGGTGCTAGGGATAATAAGGTTGTGTTGGTCTGGACCTTGCACTAAAAGAAGGGGAATTTGATATATCTTGTTTTTTCTTTTGGATGATTTTTTTGAAGTGATGGACCTAGGATGGAAGGTCTATGTATTAACACAAAAATCTAGTCATATTTAGTTGTTGACAAATGGTATGGTGTTTAACTGATACCAAACATGACGTCCCCTCAGGTGAGGACATCACAATGCAGATCCATTTTTTCATCGTGCGTCCAGGACGATAATGTCACAGTTTTGGGTCATGTGAAGGGACCATCCATGTAATTTTAACGTCGTGCAGGATAGACGCAACAACTTAAAGTCATTTTGGGTTAAGTATCATAGTTTAAATTCATATGGCTTAGTCATATATATGAGAGAAGAGGTTCCAGAGGGGATGTTCATGGCGTGATAAAGCATACCCAGCATGAATGAGGACAATTTACATGCCATACCGTGCACAATTCCGAGGAGGAATCCCCCGGCCGAGGGGCCATGAAAAATTAGAGGATAAGTGGAAGAAGAAACTAGCTGCAAATTGAACTAAACCCAAATACAAGATGCTCGGGTGTTTCTACTGATCCCATTATAATGGGAATCAAGCCACACATATTTCATGAATAGGCCTTTTAACGTCGTGTGGGATAACATACAATTTAATGTAACATGGTACAGGATGTAGGGAGGACAACTCTTATTAATTTGCATATGTGGTGTGGATAATGAGAAACCAACATGAATGAGGATATAATCCCACACCACGCCACACAATATAGTATGAGTTAAAGCCCCAAAATAAGAACATAAGAGATAAGTTAGTGGAACTCGAGTTGAACCTAATAACAAGATGTATAGGAATTTTTATGTATCCCATGGGAATGTGAATCAAGCTTTACGTAGTTCTAAAAGATGTATTTATTTATGGTCTTAGAGCTCAGACCCTAGAGAAGTGAAATCCTTCCTCATCAGTGCAGACCTCAACATGATTTCTAAGGCCACGTGAGTAAAAATCGGTGTGGGAAATAATTGAGGAAGAGTTTTTTACAATACCTGGAATACACGGCAAAGGGAAGTCGGTGTGAATCCCCTAATGACGACTTTATCATTTCTTTTGATATCCTAACTTTCAAATTCACACTAAGGGATAGTGATAGGTGTGTCAAAATTCCATTTTTACATGATGGGGAAGAAAATAATGTGAACCAAGTAACCAACATTCAAGACTTAATGGGGATAGCGTGATGGTGGAGGATAATTGTTGGCCGTGTTTGAATCATAGCATCCATATCACGTTATCCTGAAATGAGGAAAAACAAATGGGCATTGGCCATTGACCAAATTCGCAACGCGTGACTTGTATCAATTTCCTGTCTGAAACCCGCGAGGATGTTGCCCGTAATTGTAGGAGAGCACTTAGGCATAGCATCCATGCCATTTGGGGGTCCCTTCAGGAGTGAAAGTTTATGTATGCCCAAATCAAGGGGATCACGACGCATGGAAGGTGGGTGGGAACATGTCTAGGAAAAATCTGACACTCCAAACCCTGAACTGGCGTACTCTTGGGCGCATTGGTGAATAACCGAAGAGGGTCGAGGGGCTCAACTAGAGTGGCAGATTTGAATATAAGAGTATAAAATAAGGTGATATGGAACTCTTAAGAGAAATAGGTACATGGAATCTTTGTTACAAACCCAACGTGAATCAGGAAAAAATCATTCACCACACCATATACCCCTCTCCCTAGGATAGTACAGGCCAAGGTGCCTAGGGGAAAGTTATATTTCTAAGAGATGGGGTAAGACCCAAAGTCTAGACGTTTGGTGGTCCTATGTATCCCATGAGGATTGGAATCATGCCACATGTAGTTTTAGAAGGGGGTAATGTAATGTTTACCATCCTACAGTAAGGACACAAATTGTTTGGATACCCCCAACCAAGGGATGTGTATGGTACGGCGAGTTACCCAACGTGAATGAGGATATAATTCCATACCACACCATACAATCCTGAGTGATGATTTGGGTCAGGGCCTGAAAAGGCCATGGGGCATGAGGTTGGGCCTCACACGGAATATCCTGTATATTTTGTAGTTTAACATCTTGCTGCGAGGACAAGGGAAGGTGTAAGGTATCTCATCCAGTGGTGTGTAATGAACAGCGAGTAACTCGACGCGAATGAGGACATAATCCCAAACCACACCATACAACCCTAAGTAAGAACTCGGGCTAGGGGACCAAAAAGGCCAAGAGGCCTAAGGCTAGGCCTCAGAGGGTAAGTCTCAGCCAGGTTGCAGTTTAATGTCTTGTAGTGAGGTAGAAGGTGATCATAGTTTAGCGTCATAGAGCTCAGACTGTATATGCCTAGTTTAATTTTATATGTTTGAGAAATTAAGGGTGAATCATCGTGCTTTTGGATGACCACAAAGATTCAATGATGATTAAGGAAAACCATTGATTAGTTTTGTAGCAATGTATCCATGCTTGTGTGACCGGAGGTCACAGAAAAAAATTGACCATCAACCATTGAACGTATTTTCAACATGGGAATTGTATCAAGTTTTCTCTTTCAATCCTCAAGGAAGTTAGATTGTAATTATAAGAGGGCCCTTGTGGTGAGAATACATGCCATTCAGGGGCCCTTCTAGATATAGAGGGTGATGGAAATCCAAATGACGGGTCATGATGTACATGGCAGGCCTTGTGCTCGCAGAAGGGATGATAAATGAAGGAAGGGATATCTCAAGGGGATACTTGTGGCATGGCGAAATATCCCGACATGAATGAGGACATGAGTCCATACCGCAACATACAATCATAAATAAGAACATGGGCCAGGGGCCCGAAGGGGTCGAAGGACATGATGATGGGCGTCCCGGACAACTGTAGCCACATGATCTCTTGTGTGATTACCACCTCATCACAGATCTTATGCCCACGTGAGGAGTGCGTGGTGTGGGAAACAAGGAGTTAGATTCAGATTTCCCTATCATATACGGGTCTGATAGCTGGCATTTCCCGAAGGGAATCACAACTCAAAGATACAGTGGGCAGGATAATCCACCACACTCAGTATTTGGGATATATAGTGGTGGTGACAATGAAAAAGGGTATCCACTGACCATGTTTGAAACACATATTCTTTATAGTGTGACCAGAAATGGGAACATCAAATGAGCACCAACCACTAACTATTTCGCAACACGAGTCATGTATCGATTTGTTGCTCCACATCCTTGAGGGAGTTGGCCTGAAGTGGTAAGAAAGACCTTGGTCCAAGAAACAATGCAAGTTAGGGGTCCTTTTGGACATGAAAGATGATGGATTCCCAATCAAAGCAGTAGGTGAAGCATAGTTGTGCCCATGAATTTTAATGTCAAGAAAGTCATTGATAGTGATGGAAATCTATAGGGAGTGGAATGTATAGTGGGATCGAGATGAGCTTGACGTGAATTGGGGAAAATGAATGTACCAACAAATGTCTCGACCCGAGGGGGAATTCTAATGTTCGGGCTAGGACAAAAGTCAAAATGTTTGGGCATTCCTGTGTATCCCATGATGATGGTAATCAATCTATACGTAGTTCTTAAAGGCCATTCAATTTAACATCATGCAGTGAGGATGTGGGAGGATAGAAGAATGGGGAGGGGGAACACAGTGTGATCATCGTAATCCTGAAATGAGTGGGGACAAAGAATCCTACACTATACCATTAACGGACACTCCGAGATAACTAAACCTAGTGGGATAGTTAAAGAGAAGAGTATGGGGACTGGAATCAGGATCGAGCGTATGAGTATTCCAACATATCCCATGCTGATGGGAATCATG
The DNA here is from genome assembly GCA_963277665.1 of Viscum album. NCBI lineage: Eukaryota > Viridiplantae > Streptophyta > Magnoliopsida > Santalales > Viscaceae > Viscum > Viscum album. The sequence continues at coordinate 10,865,084 of OY728151.1, read as the reverse complement.
TTGTACATGGTTATAAGAATGTAGTTTAATGTTTTACAGGACGAAATATATTTTTACGTCATGAGGGGTGTATTATAGTTTAATGTCATGTAGAAACATGCAGTTTAGGGTCATGTGGGACCAAACAGTTTTGGTTCATGCCGGACCAGAGAGTTTATGGTTATGCCAAACCCGAAAGTTTAGGGTCATGCTGGACCAGATAGTTTAGGGTCATGTTTGACCAGATGGCTCATGAAATTTGTTTCATGAGAATCCTGTCATTGGGTGTAAGAGTTATACGCTCACCATCCATGTTCACCAATGAGTCTGCACCATTGGGGTAAACCCAGTGAATTATGCAATGTCCTTCCCATTTGGGCAGCAACTTGTGAGGTTTCCTTCCAGGTATCATTGGTGTTTGGAAGGACAATACCAAGTCCCCTTGTGTAAAGGACTGGAGGTGAACATTCTTGTTGAAAGCTCTTCCTATCTTATTTTGATGCCTTTCCAGATTGTGCTATGCACGAACCCTATTATCATCATGTTCTTTTGATTCAGCTAGGCAAATTTCAACAACCTTATGTGGTTCTAGATACTCATAGATCACTGTGTGTAACGAAGGAAACTGAATCTCTATGGGAAGGATGACCTTTTTTCTATACACCAAGGAATAAGGGGTCTCCGAGGTGGAATTATGAGTCTTTTTATGAAAGCCCAGAGGGCATTGGGGAGCTTGTCCGGCCAACTCTTCTTATTTTGACCAACCATTTTCTGCTAAATTTTAGAGAGGTTTTTGTTGAACGCCTCAATCTGTCCATTTTATTGCGCATGGTAGTGGGAGGCATGGATAGAATGGATGTTTTACTCAGTGTACACTTTTATAAACTCAGCTGCTCGGAATTTGGTGCTATTATCAGTGAGGACGGTGTGAGGGACTCCAAACTGCTATATGATATTTGAGATCACGAAGTCAATGATAGAACAACCCTTAACCTCATTGAGTAGAACTTACTATTCCCACATGGAAAAGATATCTGTAGTGGTCAGGATGAAACAATATTGGTGAGTTGTCGCCGATAGATATGGTCCCACAACATCCAGTTCCCATATTACAACGGTCCAAGAGTATATGGTAGTGTGGGGAGGATCTGGTGGACAATGAATAATGTTGTAATGAATTTCAAATTCATGACATATTTTGGTGAACATGATGAAATAATGGATCATAGAGGGCCAAAAGTACCCCAGCCTCTATATCTGGTGAGATTGCTTTGGCCCAGTCCAGTGGGCACCGCAAGAACTATCTTGAACCTTATGCATGACATGAGAAATCTAGATTCCTTGGATGCAGTGAAGGATAATAACGTCAAACCCGCGCTTGTAGAGGATCTGAACATGACTGGGACTGTCTTTGAGGGTAAAATGTATCGCACGACATCAGAGTTTCTCATGCTTGGCCTGATCAGACAGGATGTAACCATTTTGGAGATACTTGATAAAGGGGGCCCTCTAATCAGGAGCCACAACAACCAATACATCTGGGGGTCCTGACATGAAGGCTCTGGTGGTAAGATGGCTCACCCTACAAGCCATCTTCGTCACCTGGGGAGATAGTAGAAATGAATCTCTAATTCACCACGTGGATAATCAGATCATCCTACTCGAGTTCTGCAAGTAATGCAGCAAGTCCAGCCTGCTCATCAGCTCGACCATTTTGAGATCGAGGGACATGAGTAACTTCTGGATGAGATGGGATCTGGTCCATTAGCTGGAGTGTGTGCTCCAACGATGGAACATGCTCCGGATTTTTGATGATGTAGTCACCATCGATCTTCTTTATGACTAGTTCGTAATCCCCTTTCACATGCAAAATTAGCACATCAATCTTGAGGGCCATCTCGAGGCCTGTGATAAGATCCTAATACTCTACCTCATTGTTGGTGAAACCTTCTGATAATATAAATGAGTATGGAAGAATGTATTATGTCGGGGTAATAAAGACGATACACATTACTACCCTGTTGAGCCTAGGATCATTGAGAATCCAACCAATAGGACTTCGGGAAGCACCATCGAAGTGCATCTGCCAGCATGACATGGCTTGGTCTACCGAGAGGATCACCTCATCGGGGAAATTGAGATCCAAGGACTGGCCAGAAGAAGATGGATGGGTAAAAAGGAGATCTCTAAATGATTTCCCCATAATAACTTTTTGAGGGAAAAACCTGATATCTAACTAATGGAAAATCACTTCCCCACGAGCAAGACAGCCAGTCAACATGGGGCGGTTCAAAATGTACTTTAGTTATTCTACCCGAGACAATAGTTGTACCTCATGGTGCTGCAAGTAATATCAAAATTTCTATTGTGTATACCAGAGCAAGGCAAGTCTTTTAGATACGGGGGCATCTAGTCTACGTCTCGTGGAGCATTTGGATGAGGTAGTAAAGGTAGTTCCCCAACCCCTCTTTGTTCTTCTGTGTGAGAAAGCCCCCAAGAGAATTTTCTAGGGCATTCAAATATTGGAAAATTGGTTTTCCAGAGATAGGTGGCCTTATGACCGGAGGCTGGAGTAGATACTGCTTGATTTCCTTGAACGCGGTCTGACACTCGTCGTCCCATTCGTAGCCGGTGACTTTCTTCATGAGCTGAGAAAATGGCTTACACATTCCATCTAGATTCAGAATGAATCGGCTTATAAAGGCTATCTAGCCTTGAAACCCTAGAAATTTCCGAATATTGCTCGAAGGAGGAATCTGGCTGATGACATTGATCTTCTCTATATTGATCTTAATGCCCTTATTTTTGACAACAATGCCAAGAAATTTCCTAGAGGTAACCCCAAAGGCACATTTTAATGGGTTCAACTTCAAGTGGTGAAAATGGAGGAAGTCGAACCCTTTCTCAAGGTATTTGAGATGGTCCTGGTGCCAATGAGATTTGATCACCAGATCATCCATGTAGAATTCCACCAATGTCACGACTATTGTCTTAAATATGTGATGCATGGCCTGCTGATAGGTGGCACCTACATTATTTAATCTGAAGGGAAGGACTTGGTATCAAAACATACCTTATGGTTCTCTGAAGGCAGTAGAATCCTCATCCATGGGGGCCATTTAGATCTGCTTGTACCTAGAGTAACCATCAATGAAGGAGATGTCTTGGAACCCATCAATAACATCGATCAACAATTCCATCATGGGGAGGGGAAAATGATCCTTCGGATAGTGACGATTGAGATCCTGGAAGTCGATGCAGACTCTAATATGTAAGTTCTTCTTCCTGACTGGTATATGTAGGCCATCTATTTGGTGTATTGAAACTCCTTAATGAAATTGGTTCTGATGAGCTTATCAACTTCTTCATCTACCATGGTGTCGTGAGATGGTTTCATATTTTAGGGAGGCTTCTTACACCCGTGATGATTTGCAGAGAGACCGATGAGCTGGACGTCTACATGAGGAACAAGTTTGGGAATCTCATTTTAGCTCTAGGAAAATACATCAAGATGTTCTTTCAGGAATTCTACGTACCACTGCATCTCCTCGAGGGACATGAGGCACTAATTAATGTAGGTCTAAGATCTTCCTCTCTACTAAGGTTTACCTATAACAACTCAACAATCGTGGCGGAAATTCCCCCTTCAATGGTAGGGAGAGAATACTCCAAATCATCTTCTTCGCTTGTGGAGGAGGGATCCCCAGCGGGAGGAGCTTCCTATCGGTCAAAAGAACCAGAGGAGAGGCTGATACTAGCCTGAGCGGTAGTGGTCACTGCTTCGGGAGATTTCAGTGCTACCAAAACCAAAGCAATAATGGATGTAAATCCCATACCATCTGGTATTTGTCCCAATGGGTCACTCTTGATGATATCAAAGCTATATTGGTGCATTGGCTTGAGCCAGTTTATTCTGACCTAGTGGAACATGCACGTATGATGTATTGTCTTTTCCATGGGGTGGACATCCCGCTACCTTATGGGGGTAGGAGGCTCTGGGTTCACCAGATCATGATTTGTATAGGAGTACTAATTGATCTCTCTATGTCTCTTGGACCATAGAATATACTTCCCCCTTGAACCAAATACAACAAAATATTGCCCCATATCGGTGGTTGTGGCCTCCAATCGATGGATTGGGGAGACGTAGGCGTCATCCAGTCCTGCCCAGGGGTTAGTTGCAACCACAAAAGGTTCAAAATCACTAGCCTAAATCTTCTTGTCCTTACTCTTGTAATAGACGACATCCAGGTAGCGGGTTACACAAGAGGTAAAAGGAGATGTGTCACCTTGAAGCATGACCACTCGACCATTGAGGGAGTACTTGAGGCACTGGTGATATGATGAGGGAACTGCCTTGTCTAGGTGGATCCATGGCCTTCCCGTCAACGCATTATACACGGTGTCTTGGGAGACACCAATAAACTATGTTCTATCAACTAGGACAATGAACTGGGTCTTTAAAGAGATCATGCTGACCAGGGTATTTTATGTCCTATCGTATCCCTGGATTTTTAGGTCAGAGGGAGTCAAATCATTTTCAGATAACCCCAGCTTCTGTAGTGTCTATGTCAGGATAAGGTCAATCCTGGAGCCGGTGTCAAAAAGAAAATAGAGAACCACCACACCATTGAATTGGTTGTAGATGTACAATGGGAGAATTTTACCCTGTATGGGAGAAACATCATCTTCTCTATAGAATGAGGTAATGGCATGGCCTTCATCATTCTTATTCAGTCCTACATGAAAGCCCTCTACACACTCTACCTCCATCTCAAAATGGAGGGGGAATCTTAAAGTCATAGTGAGGGACTCACGCATATCTGACGATGTGAAAAGAGCCTCAAAGATGGAATGATTTGCTGGGATGTGGGAAGGGTGCTTGAGAACATCATACTCCCACGCTGGGCATGAACATATTCTTGTAGGAGGTCACACTATGACTGACGGTATGGTGGCCCCTGCCGGCTAGGCCGATGGCTGACTGGTGATGGGCATATCCTACTACTTAGTAGTCGGTGCCTGCAGAGTGTCTACCATATGATGGCCAGATGATTTAGACAAGCCTGTAGCAGGGCACGGCTGGTTGTGGAATGGTTTAGGTGGATTTTCATGAATCGGTAGCACAAAACGGAGTGGAGGCGGGCCTAATGACACCAGATGAGGAGGTTGTGCATGCTAAGCTCTGTGATGGGATTACTGTCTGGTCTCAATGGTCTGCACGACCTAGCTGGAAGTGCCAACTAATGTGCCTCGATGTCCCATATTGTTACTGCTCTACCGATGTTGGAATCGGCTGGGGATGTTGGGGAGATCCGCCTGGCACTCCCCGTTTCCAGGAGTCATGTAGTGGATTACCAACTCCACGGTGTCAACCGAAGCATACCATTGACTATCACTCAATGTTTCATCCACTACTACGTGGATTCTAGGATGAATTTCCATATCTAGGGACATGAAGTAGCTATGATTATGGGATGACAATGGAATCATTCAAGGACATTTCATTCCCTTGCATCATTGGTGTTTTCTCTTCTGGGAAGAGGCGGGTAGAGAAAGTGATGCAGAAGTGGTGGTTGTGTCCTATGAAGGCTCTGTCTAATTCATGCATGCACGAATGATACCATGGTCATGGGGGACTATTTTCTAATCCATCAAGTCATCATACTTCTGGTACCCACTGTTATAAACCTGATACCAATCACCATTGTCATGGTTGTTGCTATCTGGCCTTACAAAAACACATGCCACTTGTGTTGGGTCCAGCCACAACATGACTATGTTGTTATCGACCTGGTCATTAATCAAGTATTTGAACACATATAACTTTTTGAGGGTGTTTTCTGGGATCCTGGGATAGGGTCATTAGTTGGGGAGATCAGTGAGGTTTGCCTCTTCTGTCTTTCTGTACTCAAGTAAATGCACAATCCCTTGTTTCAAGGAACATCACAAATAGATGGGGACCTTATTCTTATTGAATGAGTAGTTACATTTTCTTCTATCCAAAAAGGGGGACATTGGAGATTTACCCTGACAGGTAGAGGAGCTTGTCAAGGAGGATGGGCTTCATTGTCCCGCCTAGCCGGTGGAGGCGCATTGCATCGGGGCACCTGACAATTCTGAGGGGGCCACTGTTGGGCTTGAGGCTATGCCTATGGGGGAAAGCCTCTGTAAGGGTGTGGAGGCGGCTCCACTAGTAACAATTGTTGCTGCCGGTGCCCTCTACTTGGCCCACCATGGAGGTATCGGTTCTGATAGCCCTCCTCAAGAGAATTGTAGGAGGAAACAGACATGCCTGGATGGCCTGTTGCTGGGCTTCATCCAGGTCCTCGGCCTTATTAGAGAATGCTCGGAATCCTTCATGGCAGTTTTGGGTGATCAGAGTGGGAACCTGTTCCGTCTTAACATTTCCCACACATATTGTTAGTAATTTGTCTTAGGTTAGTGGCATATCAAGGGAGTAGGGGAGTCCTTTCCACCGGGATACAATGTTAGTGACATGCTCATCAGGACTCTCCTTACACTTGAAGAGGTCCACAATACTCGTTTTCCGCATCGTGGAGCTGAACTGGTAGAGTTTTTTTCTTACGGAGGTCCTCCCAGCTGGTTACTAATTCGATGGGGAGCTAGTTTTACTTGACAAACGAAGGCCCCTCTAATGTCTATAGAAAACATCGGAGTGTGGAGGCCTCCGGATGCACTGGAGTCCCTTACATGGGCCCACCCGTTGAGGAGAAGTGGGACAGATGTTGTGGTGGGTCCCCTGTCCCATTGAAGGGTGGAAAGGTAGGATTCTCAAAACTTATAGGTGCCGACATATTGTCCACCCAAGCTATATATGGATTTCCATCAGGTGGGATTTCCAACTATCAAATTTCAAATGCCTCAAGGAGGGAAATAAGTTCCACCATTGGATCATCTAGGCGGGGGTCGCGGTCTTGATGGGGGAACACGAGCTCGGTCCCTTGGATTGTCACGATGTTCCGGAGGGTTTGGTGAGACATAACATGCCTTCTTTCCTTATGTTATGACTTCAACCCTGTCTGTGGGGGCAGGATGGTAATGGTCTCCTAGAGGCAACTCGCAAGAGGGAATGTTGTTCCTGCCCCTGTGGCCCTGGCCAAAGATTTCCATAGTCTGGATGTTGTTTTGTAGCATGTTCATCTAGGAGGTCATCCTCCAACTTTTTTTATTCGGAATGTTTCTGCAACATAGATTTTTTGTGGTATTCCTCCGTCTTCTACCCTGAGTCGGATGGGTCAGAGGGTTTGTGGCTCCGAGTGGCTCTTTACCCTTACCATGATTTAGGCTAAGGACCAATTCCTCAGTGGGAACATAGAGACATAGTTGGCTAATCTATTGATGATTAACCCTTCCTAAGGGGTCACATATCTATCGAAATCCATTAGAGGGAATGTCCTCATCCTGGAGCTCCAACTCATTTTTCATCTTCCGATAGGGTAGCCATGTTGACCATGACTCTACCTGGGGGGCATGTCCTCGATATCGCCTAGCGAATCGGGCTTACGTCAGATAGGACTGAAGAGGAGGGAAACATACTGCACCCAGCCACAAATTTTCATGTAGGGGGAAGCCTCCATGATATTCATGTAGATTTCCTTGATACTCTAATCGCATTGTTGTTGGAGGGCCTTATGGAGTCCTGCTAACTCAGGGAGCTAGGCCAAAGTGAGGGCAGCCCAACCAACTAGACAAAATTTATCTCCAATGAATTCAAAATGAGTTTGGATCCTGAGATAAACCAATCACTGATGATGATGGTGGATGTGTGTCGTCCAGAGGGTTTGGCAGAAACAGTCAACTTCTTCTGGGTGAGGGATTCTGGCGCGTAGAAATTCGGTGCTGCCATGGACCAGAACATCTCGAGGAAGTTGTCTGTTGTGATGATATTCTATAAGATCCAGGGTTTAGAATCAGAGTATGGACCATCATTACCCCAGTCTTCAACCAGAGGCGGCTGAGGAACTGGAAGCGGTACTAAGGAAGACCACTGGGATGACAGGCTGTTCTGTGGGGAATACGGCAAACACGCAGACTGGCCGCCAAATCATGGGTTTTCCTTCAAATAGTGTAGAATCATGGCCACCACATAGTGGTAGGATGGGCTAACAACCACAGTTCTTGGCGCAGGGACGGGGGCTACTAGCGATAGGCCACACTACTGCTCGCCCACCATTGGTCCCTAGAATATCTATTAGTGATCTCTAATGGAGGTAGAGAGTTCTTCTAGTGATGACAGTTGTGATTTCACACCCGTAACCTATGAGGTTGTGAAATTTTCATCCTACTAGATATACCTACAGAGGGAGGCAGGAATCTAATAGACCTTGCATTCTAGGAGTACTAGGCTGATGCGCCTTGTTCCTGCCGCATCCCTTGACTCAGATGAGCGAGGGGAGGGTTCCCGCGCTGAGTCGTATTCTACATCGAGGTTTGAGAAGGGGGCCGGTTTGATCTCTATCCGGAACTTCCCGAAATTCTTCTTATGGAAGTGATTATCATCCTTCCTACCCCTGGATGGCTCTTCAAGACAATGATGATTCTTTACACGAGGTGGTCCTTCAACCGTACTGGTGCTGGGGCAGAGAGGGTTTCTGCCTGAGTAAGCCAGGGTGCCAAGAGAACCGATACAGATATCAAAGGGTCCACGAGAAGGACCTCCGTGTGTAATGATGGAGCAGATAAGATATTTGATGGAACTGATAGGAGCACGGTGAGGAACTCCATTCATGTTTCCCCTTGTGACATCAGTATGAGGAGGGGCCTCATACCGGTCAATCTGAACACGGGTATGACCTAATTGTTGGGACATGGTGAGGCGAAGCTGGCCCTCACTCCTCTAATTGAAAGAGAGAGGAGGACCTTCACTAGCTTCTATGAGGACATGGGGAGGGTCCTCATGATGAAGAGTGACCGGATGTGCAATGTCCCAATATCAATTGTCTGGGGCGAGGGGAATGAATCCATATTTGGGGTTGCAGGAATGGAGAGACTTCCGTACTGAGCATCACCGCCATGGGGAGGACCCTCATTTGGATTGAAGGTTTGGTGGGGTGGACCTCCATGCTGAGTTTGGAAGTGGGGAAGATCCACATTCTCCATGGTAGTGGTATTGGGAGGACCTTCGTACTGAGTGTCGTTGCCACAGGATAGTCCGCGGTGGCCACTTCATGTGGCAGTGACCAAGAGAGTAGACCCAGCCTGCATGTGGGGCGGTTGGGGCTTCAATACAGGCTGGGAATATGAATGTCCCTATTCATCATTCATATAGAGTTTGAGGTATGCGTTAGAGGTGGATCAGTCCACAGTAGTCACTGAAGTTGACGCCCCATGGCGAGCGTCCTCTTCAGCTTGCGCTCGAAGCGAGAGTCAGGTTAGACGAATCAGAGCTGGTGGTACAGGTACATGGCATACATGCTCCCCAACTAGTAAGTCTGGGTTGGAGTGCTGACACAGCCTGGTGGGAGCCCTATCTGTGAGCCCCTGGAATGGGATCCTGGGGGGCTGACCTGGATATCCCCTACATCGTTGGCGTAGGCAAGGGAGTTGTCGAAGCATTTCGGCGACAGGATTCTGAAATGGTTATATGGTGAGTGGTGAGCAGTGGCTCCCTATGCGGACCTCATGGGAGGCATTGACAACTAGGCATGGATGCCTCTAAATCTAGGCAATCCATATCTCGATTCGGGATAATACCCTCCTCCTGATACTGGCATACAAGGTCATTGATCACTCTTTGTTGGATGAACTCTGAGGGAGAGATGTACGGAGGCGTCCATCGGTCATGGACATTGAGACCGTTACATAAGAGGTCGAACCGCGTGGGACTATCATGTTGGTACTGCCACTGGCCCTATGTTCATGGATAGGAAGTGACCAAGTTCTGGGTATAGCATCTTGGTTTATGAAAACAGAGAGATTAACTCATTAGTGAGAAAAGAAAACGGAATCAATGACCAGTTCCCCAGCTCCATCCCATCATTGATGACCGGTAAGAGGGGTCCACACTGACAACATCGTAGACTAGGACTTCCAAAGTTCTACTACCCCATATTCTAGTTAGTTTCATTCCAGGCCTACTTTGTGCTTGGAAGTACCTAGCGCCAGATAGCTGGATCTATGAAAGACTAATCCAATGATGTCTCGAATGCCACTAACCTCCATGTTGAGGAGAAGAAGATAATGTCGGTTTCACAATTTTTGTTTCTGATTCTTTTCTCGGGGCACACATGTCTGTCTTGTTGGGGGATGGTGGTGCTATTTTGTTTCCCTGCATTCTTGCTTTCCAAAGGCAGGCATCATCCATTATTTATTCAGGGACGTTTGCTCCTTGATTGAAATGGAATGATGGGATTTCAATTCTTTCCTTCCATGGATTCCTTCTAGAAACTCGTCACCAAGTCCGGGTATCCCATATAGATTGATGACATTGTTCATGAAACTCTTCCTACATCCATATCCTCATTGACAACAGTTTATTACACTGATTTTGTCAGAACATTTTAGTGGGTCCAGTTAGGATAGCAACATTTTGTCAGGGGGTAGTCATGTTGGACATCACGGGCATGTCTGCACGCTGAGACACTGGTGTGTCTGGGTTCTTCCCAAAATTATAGGACTTCTCTAAGGAGCTTAAGCCCTAGGAATCCCACATCTAATGCAAGGAATCATATTCCATATTCATGTATCTAAGGTTCCCTTCAGGTTCTATTGATTAACATACAATATGTCGTTGGTTTAACGTCCAGCAGAGATGGATCAGACTGATTAGAACACTGATTAGAGTGGATCAGATGGGTGCAACCCCATGAGGGAACACTGATGTTGGTGCAACGTGTGGTTAGAATCTAATTTGTTATTTAGGGTAATAGTGAAAAATGTGGCATGATCCCACCGAGATGTGGCGGCCCAGGTAAAAATCTAGACGAATGATGGATGGTAATGTGAAGTGAGTGGAAAATGAGATGGAGTCGACTTGAGGATGATGTAGATGGTGGGATTGAGTCTCTAAGAGACCTCCTACATATCCCTATGGAAGGGAATCAATGTCCCCATATTTAATATGATGACAGATTACCATCAATTGTGGATTTCAATGGCTTACCGCTAGATGGGGTCACATCGGCTTATCGCTGGATGAGGTCACAACAGCATACCGCTTGATGGGGTTGATCCTCATGGAATATTTCTATATACCATACCTAGGAGACAAAGTTCAATACCATTTAGTTCATATGGGATATCGGTTTGTGGACTAACATGAATGAGGACCTATGGTCTAGATGGAAGGTGATCTTGTTCCACATTGCATCTTCCCATGTACAATGTCTTGGAAAAGATCCAAGACCTCGTAGTTCAGGTGGAGTGGGTGAACCGGTGTGAAGAAGGATGGAGTGACTGAGTATTGGACTTGAATCTCAGGGAGTATTTCTACGCACCCTACCTTGTCTAGGACCAAAGACCATGTAGTTCAGGTGGAGTGGGCGAACTGATGTGAAGGAGGTCGGAGCGACTGGGTATTGGGCTTGAACATCAGGGAGGCTTCCGAAGTACCCTGCCTTGGAAAGGATCAAAGACCACTTAGTTTAGGTGGATTGGCCGAACCAACGTGAAGGAGGTTGGAGGTATTGTGTATTGGGATTGAACCATAGGGTGGCTTCCTACGTACCCTGCCTTGGAACGATCAAAGACCACGTATTTAAGGAATGGGGCAATTTAGGGGATTATGTTTTGAGGTAGCCCATTTTGTTGGTGAACTGACGTGAAGGGATATAGCACCAATGGGTGTTGGGATTGAACCTCAGGAGGGATTACTATGTACCATGCCTTGTCAAGGATCAATGTCCATGTAGTTTGGGATCGCGTTTGTGAACCGACGTGAAGGGGGTTGGAATGACCGGGTGTTAGGCTTGAACCTCAGGGAGGCTTCCTACATACCTCACCTAGGAGACAAGGATCAAAGACCTCTTAGTTCGGGAATGTGTTGTGGTTAATACACTCTAGGCTACCCAGATATGATGTCACAGTTGATGCTTTCTCAAAGCCCACTTGATTCATGCTTGGTGTGAGAAACAAGAGATATCAAAGACCTGCAAATCATGTCATGAAAGGTGCATCAGTGAGAAGTAGACTAGGGACACGCGTGGTTGGAGGCCCAAAGAGGGAACAGAGGCATACACATGGTTAGCAGCCCATGTGATGGAGATTGGGACTTACTCTAGTAGGGAGGCCTGGGTGGTGACAATGCACGGCGGGAGAGGGCTTTAAGAACCAGGAAGAGAGGAGGAGCAGGGGTGTTTCCCCCTCTGAGGAAAGATGTGGGCTTACACAAGGGTGGTTTCCCATTCCCTCTGGACAGACGCCGCTCTGATAAAGAGGATGTCATTCCTTGTGAGGAATGATTTCACTCTTGTGGAGATCAGTGGGCATAGGGAATTTCAGATATTGGGCACCATGCATGTGAGGCAAGGGGTTAAGTCACAGTTTAACATCATGTGGTGAGGATGTAGGTGCTTCGTAGTTTAATGTCATGAAGCAAAAAAATAGTGGGTTCTCTCCACACCCCTAGGACATACATAACTAGAACCTTCTACATCTTGGTGAAGAGAAGGAACAAGCAACGCGGTGACTAGGGGTGTCAAGATGTGATCGCATTGGGGGTCCATGTTAGCATGGCTATGCGAAGAAGCAATGTCCATTAGCATGCCTATGAGAAGAATCATGAGGCGAAGTAAAGCAATAGGCAGTATCGTCCAAAGGGACATTAAAATTGCTTTGTGAAAACCTGAAGGGCTGCACGGGAAAAGGAGTTACAGAGCATAGAGGTTCATATGTAGAAGCCATGTGATTCTCAGGTGCTCCATGAAGTTGAAAGGCTTCATAATGGTATTTTCATTGAGATGTGAAGTCTCCAAGCATAGGAATAAGTCATAGTTACATAAGGGAGGAGATTCGTGAAGTAGAAAGGCATTTCTGAAGAAATTAATTGCAAAGAAAGGGTTCCTCGTGAGGTAATGTATAGTGAAGTAATATGCTTCACGAAGCACAATGACCTTGCCTTATCATGAGGGTCATTTGTGTGTGGAGGCTGTTTCACGAAGCATAAATGTTTCATGAAGACCCAAGTCCCCATGGGGATCTCCTTCCTTCGTGAAGGCCAGCGGGCTTCAAAAATGGAATCCCTCTAAGAAGAGGGGCTCGATAAAATCAAAGGGGAGGCTCTTCACAAAGAAAATATATCGTGAGGAACTCATGGTTTAGAGAGAAAGATGTGCTTTATGATTTGAGATATCAGAAGGTGAAAGGGAGGATGATCCTTCATTTGGGATCGAGGTGAGCCTTGTATTTCTAGGAAAGAGGCGCCACAAAGTAGAGGATTCTCGACCCGAAGAAAGAGGTCACCCCACAATGATTTCATGAATTTCAAATGCTTTCACCGGGCATCCCTCCTCCTTGCTATGTGGTGGGATCGCGCACGTGCACTCATCTCTAGGAGGCACCCAACTCCTTGCTCCATGGTGGGATCGCGAACATCAAATTCATTCATGGAGCCCCCCGCCTCCTTGCTCCATGGACAGCTCGCGAATGTCAAATTCTTTCACCAAGCCTCTTACCTCCTTACTCCACAGCGAGCGCGGTGCCATGGGGCTCCACAAAAGATCATCATGAGGAAGCCCGAGAGACTTCCCTCTTGTTCTTATTCCTCGCAACATTTGGCATCAATATCAACTCTAAGAATCTTTAATGTGATGTTAGATGGTCTTAACTATCTCCACCATTTCATAGAAAATTTTTGGACCAAAGAGTTTTCCCTCCCAAACCTCATCCCGTCATGCCAATGTCCTAAACCTCTGCCTATAATGGACATCATAAGGAGCCATTTGGATTTATGAGTGGAAACTAGTGTTTTAAGAGAAATCATCTAGAGGAAGATGTTGATCCCATAATCCATTGAAGTCCATTGATCATTCTATCAACATGTCCTCAAATGTTTTGATAGTCTGCTTCAATTGGACATTAGTTTGAGGATGATAAGTCGTACTGGAACTCCACTCAGTATTCTGAGCATGTTAAAAACACTTCTAGAACATAGAGGTGAATTATGATCTCTATCAGATACCATATAAAGTGGTACTCTATACAGCCTTACCACTACACTTAAATATATCCATTGCAGTTGATCCAAAGAGAAATATTCTCAAATTACAGTAAAGTGTGATGTCGTTGTAAGGAAATCCATAATAATCCAGAAATAATTATTTCCCTTGGATTTTTTCAGATGTATGGCGAGAAAGTCCATAGTGATGTTCTCCCATTTCCATATTGGCATGGGTAACTATTACATCATCACCATAGACTTCTACCTCTCATCCTTCACTTTCTGACATACTAGGAACATTGATATATACTCAGTGATCTTCTTCATCATGTTATCCCACCAATAATTATCTCGGAGATCTCGATACATATTTGTGTTTCCTTGGTGTATTGAGAAATTAGAACTATGTGAATCATCCAAATGTTATTTCGTTAACTCCAGACATGATGGATCACATAGACTTGAACCAAATCTCACAATTCCATCTTCATTAACATTGAACTCCAAAGATTTCCCTTTTATGATAGTTTCCAGTTTCTTCTGAATTTATAGGTCATTATTTTGAGCATCCTATAGCATTTCCAAAATAGGTAGTTGAGTAATAATTTGTTAAAGGATTAGTGATGTTCCATTATTTATGATTCTCATTTCCATCTTCATCAAATCTTAGAAGATTGAATCCTTTAAAATTATCAAGAATGAAATAATTCATGGGTTATTTCTTCTTATAGAACTTTCCAACACATTCTCTTTACCATGGTGGTAATAAATTGGGCAGTCATATTCTTTGATCAGCTCTGACCATATTTTTTGTCACATATCCAGTTATTTCTGTGGGAATATATACTTATAGATTTTTTGATCTGTGTATATTTCACACATCTCCCCAAAGAGGTAATGCAACCAAATTTTCAAAGTGAATATTACTGCATGCAACTCCAGATCATGTGTTGGATAATTTTGCTCATGAACTTTCAATTGTCTTGAATCATAGGCAATGACGTTGTCATTTTTCATCAATAGAAAACCCATGAAATACTTCTAAGAATCAATAAATACAAGAAAACATTCTATAATTATGTGTAATGTGATCATAGGCAAAGTGATAACCCTTCGTTTCCACTACTGTATTCTCTCTTTTCATTCATCACTCCAAGAAAACATTACACCATTACAAGTTATATTTGTATGATTTTTTGACAATCGTGATAAATTTCTCACAAATATGTGATAATATCCATCTATGCCCAAGAAGCTGAGGATATGTTTCACCAATGTTGGCCTCATCCATCCCTCAATTACAGATGTTAAGGAGGGATCCATAGATATAGTATTTCTTTTGATGATTTGACCTAATAATGATACATCCTTCAACTATAACTCACAATTTCTGTACATTTCTAAGATCTTATCCTTTTGAAAGGTCTCTAGTCTAGTGCTTAGATGTTCCCCAAGCTCCTCCTTGGTATGGGATTATATTATAATATTGTCTATAAATACTTCCAGAAATTTGTTAAGGTAATCTCTATAGACTATATTCATCATTTCCATGATGATTGATGGAGAATTAGTGAGTCTGAAAGGCATTAATGTGAATTCATAGTACCCATATCTTGTACGAAATCATTCTTGGGGATATCATCCTTCTTCATCGATACATAAAAATATCTCGACCCTAGATCTACCTAGGAGAATTATTGGGCCCCACATAGCTCATAATATAATTCATAAATTCAGGATAGATGGTACTTTTTATTTATTTTGATTTTTTTTCTAACGATAATCAATTAAAAGGAGCATTGAAACATCATTGCTCTTGGATAAGAGGACTAGTGCACACCACGGTGAAGAACATGGGCATATAAACCATTTATCCAGATCCTGCTGTAGTTGTTTCTTCAGCACCTCGATAACTAAAAAATCCTTTATATAAGGAGTCATGGATATTGGTAATGACCCAGGTCTATGATCACTTGATAATTGAACATCTCTTCTAGGAGGCAGAAAAGGCAATTCCTCGGGAAACACTTCAGCAAATTACCTCACAATAAGCATGTATTCAAGGATGGTTGTTTCCTTAGACTAAATCATCTAATCCAGATACAAATTCTCATAGGGAAGTAATATCCATGCTTGAAATGATATGGCTATAAATGTTTTATCCTCCTCTTGCACTTGTATAGAATCAGGAGTCAATTCTCCATTTAGAGTGAAATTTACCTCTCACGACAATTTATGTAGGCTATTCGTAAGGAATGTAAATCCACGACATGAATTGCATCAAATTACACAATAGGAATTATAGAGAGGTTCATTGGGATATTGAAACCATATATTTTGATAGGGGTGGAGTTATATTCATGGGTTTCAATGATTTCCCAATTTTTGGTTCTCACTGACATCTTTACTCCCTTGATTTTTGGTGGTGTTGGGATTGATCTACTAAAATTTTTGGATATAAAAGAATGCGTAGAACAAGAATCAAATAATATTTTCATTAATCGTGAATTAATAACTATCATATCTATCACCACTTCATTGTAGGGGTTCACTATGGTTGTAGAGATGGAAAATAATTCCCTTGATGCCTTCAAGGTTGTTGGTTGCTTCCAAAAACGCTTAGCCTAGGGCATTGGTTTGAAAAGTGCCACGATTTTTTTCATTGAATAAATGAAAAATACATTGGGGGTCGAACATAGCATTCCTATCCTCTATCATAGTCGCGTGTTTCTCTTGTAAGAAGTTAATCACCAGGTTCCCTTCTCTTACACACCTAAAGAGTTTCCTCATCCCCTTCAAGAAATTTATGGAGAGCTTCTTTCCACACCTTTAACATATGGGGTGTTGGGTTTCATTAGTACCATTGGATTTATCCCTCGGACCACCAGAATTAAAGTCCACTATATGCTTCTTATCCCCGTGATACCCATGAGATTTTCTGATCTTTATTTCTAAATTGGCGGCACATTGGAAAATTTTCTCATAGCTATCGAAGTCACATATATCTAGGGCTTTCCCTAGGCTTGGTTTTAGCCCACTAAATAAGCAGTCAACCTTGAATTTAGGTGTAACGACAAACCCATAGGTATATCGTACATGCCTTGTGACGTTTTCCTCATACACTCCAATGGATTCAGTGCCTTTTTTATTGAAATCAATGAAGTCCCTCTCTATTTTATGTCGTAGGATGTGGGTAAAATTTATGTTGAAATTTTTTTTATGGAAATCCATCCATTCCAACGCCTCGATCTCCTATTCAATAATTCATATTTTTGATAAATGTCCACAAATGATCAGATTCACCCACCATATGATATGAATACATAAGAAACTTATACTTTTAGTAACATTTAATGATGGGTAAGATTATCTCAATGGATTTGATCCGTTATTCCACGATTGAGGGATCATATGACCAATTAAAAGTAGCAGGTCTTTGTATCATGAAGCTCTCGATTGTGATTTATATTTTCTTAAGGGGGTTCAGTGTTCCTCTTGACCTATGTTTATATTTAAAACATGAGTTAACTAAGAGAGTATAAAGACAAATTTCATGATTCCTACTCCCATCGTATTGGGAATCTCATTAGAACAGTCGACAAATTGATCTTTGCATCAATTGGTAACCCGAGTATTTCTATTACCAGCTGTCGACTGGAATAAAAGGAAAGTGAGGGGTGTCCTATAAAAGGTAATCCAATGAAAAAATGTATTACCTATAAATTACATTCATTTCCATAACTTATGAATTTATAGGTTTCAATCAATGTTATCTATGATCTACATTCAAACATAAATTATTAAGGGAAATTTTTTTATTCCCTTAATAATGGTTCGTACAATGCTTAAGAATTTTCCAAAGAATATACCTTTGGAGAGTAATAAACAAGAGTGTATCAAGTCCAATTTTCATGCACCATTTCTTGTTCTAGTCTAGATTAATGTGTTGTTTTTTGGTTTTACCACAGGATACATCTGGGCCAGTGCCACCTCTAACTGCTCGTAACCAGATAGGGATGTATTATCATGATAATCCGCTTACTCAATACTCAAAAATATTTACGGATGTTTTTATTATATTAATTATTATCCCTAAGGTTTTAACATGGGTTTTCTGATCCAAATCCCATTAATAACTAATCCTATCCTTTGATAACAACTATAAAATCCATGCACTTTATCACACACGTAAACATGATTTATTACATAAAATTAAACTTTAGAAAACTCTGAGGACTTGGAGGTCTAGTGTGCTAGGAAATTAGGAACATTACATAACAACTTATATCATAAAACCCAACAAATTTTTTGAAGACTTCTTTTACATGACCACAACATCCCTTCATAATTTTATTAGATGAGATAAATTTAGGACATGCATAAGAAAAGGCTGAGCTATAAAGCCATTTAATGGAGTAAACAAGGAATTACATGAATAATATAGTACATGTTATTCAATAGTTTAATCAACGGAGCACAAGAGAAACATTAACATAAAGGCGTGATATATGATTATTGTCGTAACAAGAAAATGTGGTATCAACATTTATATTGATATTAGCATGAACCAAGGATAATTGCAAATGAAGATTGAGTAAACCGACATTTCACTTGAATTATAATGAGTAAAACCTAATTACACTTGGAATATCATGATACTAATATTTACCCCATGCTTTGGAGTGCGATTATGACACACCCTTCATATTCATTTAATTTCATGCATAAGTTTTCCACATGGATCATATAACTTCAATTCATTAAAAATCACCATTTATTCCATGATAATGGAATGTGGTATTAATACAAGAAAATAGATAATCAATATGTAAATGTTTATAATGTTGAATACCCTTGATAGAGAAATGGTCATGGTATTCACTACATGATGACATTGACATGGAAAATCATGGAACAATTTCGGCACCATAACGATGTGACATAAGAATTCATAGAAATTGTTCATTAGAGATAAATGGGTGCCTCCTCATATTTACATGAAAAGTACAGTAAGGGGGTCATATAGATACAAGTACCAACATATGTAATGGAAGTTATACTCATAATACTATAAAATTTCTTGAATGTAAATGAGACGAGTGAAATTCCTAACTGAATTTCAGCATGCGAACGAGTGTACATGGGAGGAATTGATGGTAGATAAATTGGTATCTCATCATTCAAACATAAGTAGGGTAGTATATGAGAGGTGATAAAATAGTTACCAATATTTTTAATCAAAAAATAAGAGGGCATGACAATATAATGAAATATGGAAAAAATGAGAAAATAATAAACCCCTTAAATGGATGCGTGATCCCAATGGCCTGGGAGAGGCTTCAGAGATGATTCATGGGAGCTTGGGGTGACTTTAAAGGATTATAGAGATGGTTGGTTGGGGTTTGGTCAAGCTCTAATTGAATTGAGTGAGGTGGATTTTGGAGTGTGGGTGGTTTTATATAGGAAAAGAGAATGAATTTTTTATTATTTAGGTTTTGGACACCACACATTAAACTAATCAAAACCAAAAACTGTCCTATGGTTTTTTCCTATAGTATTTTCTAAATGAGAGTGGAAAATATTATTTTATATGTCCAATGGCCAATATTTATAAAATATTAGGCTTTCTTATTTGGAGGTGAGTCACACTCTAAAGGAAATCATTTTAAAAAGTTAAAATGTTTTATAAGTCTTAGAGGGTCCACTAAAGCTATTTAAAATAAATCAATCAAACCAAAAGTAAAAATATTTTAAAAGTAAAACATATATTGGCTGAAAACCCATTTTTCATCACTATTGGGACATTATGATGTCATTAAAAACATTTTATATTTAAACGGTATTTAATTTTTACCCAAAAATTTAACCGTCTCAAAAATTTATGAAAAATTTACCATTGGATAGTTTTAATGTAATTAATCAAAAAATAATATTTATTTTATCTAAATAATTTCTAAAATTTGTGAATCTTCACTTTTAATGTAAAAACAAACATTTGTTGAAAATTCATGGGTTATTACAAAATTTCTTTCAATCCCTATTAATAATTACAATTTAATTCATAAAAATTACATGGTAATTTATATGTAATAAAAGGTGATTTAGTAAAAATAATTATTAAAATATTATTTAATTAAAAAACCATTAATTCTTCAAAATAAATTTCATAATTGAATATTAACTTAAAATGCAATTTGTGGTTTAAAAACTACTTACAAGCTAACAACAATAAAATTAATGTATATTAATTATAAAAAAAATAATGAACATAATCATAGTGATAGGGTCTAATTACATAACATATTGAAACAGTCACGTAAGATCCTAAGTTTATGGTTTGTGATGGTGACAAACTCTTTGGGTGGCTCAGATAACATCACTCTGGTGGTAATCTCTTTCAACTTACACTTCCCCCATAGGGGGTTCTACTCGTGCGTAAAATGATGAAGATCATATTGGGATTGGTCAAGAGAGAACCCCAGTGACACCACCTCCATTTTGAGCTCTGATAAGTGATCTTTATATGGAAAAATTATACTGGATGTGTCCATTGCATCATTTTTTTGAGTAATTGGATTTGTTAAAGCCCTATATTTATACTAATAAATTGATCACTTTCCAATGGATATATTACCAATGGTTATAATTATTTATGGTATTTTGAAATAAAAATATAGAAATCTGAGGAAGTGAATATTTTATATATAACCATTTTACCTAAAAAACATACAATTAGATCAAGAGGAATTTTCATTAATAAATTATTGGGTTGTTACATGATTCATTTCATTTGTAATTATTATATAATAATATAATTGTTTTATTGTGATTCTCATCCGATAGATTCATCTCATATTGGATTTTGTGTTCTAGTTACATAATTTAGCAAGTTTTTTTGATCCCTTAAAATTTACCTTCATGAATGTGTTTGGAAAAAGTGTATTTTATCATTTAATGACTATTACTAGATAAAACATTCATGAAAAGATATTAATATAAACATGATACCTTTAATAACATAATAAATTTAGTTATGAAGAAATCATGTTGAGACATATGATGCATCTTGTAGAACAATGATCAAAATGAATTGTTCACTAACATGGAATATTATTGACTTCCCTAGACATGAGAACTTATCTGGTTGTAACACTTACACGATTAAATATTTTACAATTTGTATCATTTATTTTGAGCATGAATTAATTCTTTATAGAAAAATTTGTACTTATTTTTTCATCACTTATTTCATGATGTATCTCATATATTTCAGTTGATCAAGTCATATTTTAGTGGTTCTATTGATCATAGACCACCTACAAAATTTCGGAATGGTTCTGAAATATTGGAGCTTCATGTAAATGTTGAAACATAATTTAGGAAGTTGTGTCATTTGAATGATAGTCGGAAATGAGTTCTTAGTGCATTATTTATTTAAATTTTTATGCAACATTGGGTGAAAAAAAATTATGTTCATTAAAATTATATATTAGGAATTTAATTATATGAACAGTCATCATGAAGATATAAATATTGAGAATTATTTATT
Source organism: Viscum album (assembly GCA_963277665.1). Lineage (NCBI taxonomy): Eukaryota > Viridiplantae > Streptophyta > Magnoliopsida > Santalales > Viscaceae > Viscum > Viscum album. The sequence continues at coordinate 10,843,437 of OY728151.1, read as the reverse complement.
TAACAATTTTATTTTCACATTTCTTACTGAGAATGGAAAATAAAATGACCATCTCAATTCACAGAAGGAATTAAAAAACTGAATATCAAGTATGATCTATATAAAGATGAGAATGTAAAGATTTCCCTAGAAATTTTTACAATTAAGAATACAGATAAAGATAAATTACATTTAATTATAAAATAGATAAATGTATCTGATGGGTAAAAACATGATACATCATGTTGTGTTGACCTAAATTTTCTGAGGATACATGGATTTAAATTTCATGATTCAGTTTTTTTATTATAGTTACAGGCATTCTCATTGTGTATATTGTTACTTAAAATTGATATTTTTGTGACCCCTCCCCATAAACAATACCCCCCATTGGCTGGCAAAGTGATAAGGGAGATAATGACCCCCGAGTCCCACCTCCAGTAGGTCCCGGGTTCGAAACTACCACCGGGGGTATAGTAAACTCACAAATGGGAGACATTACCCTCAAGGGAAACACATATGGAAGGGAGATATAAGATAGAAACAAACAAACTCCATATTCGGAAGCAATATATTAGAAATCCCAAGAAAAAATATGTAATTTCACGGAAACTTCTATAACTAAGAGGGTAAAACTGTAAATACCAAAAAGAAAGTAAAAGCAGCAACAACCACAAGGCCGAACAACTCTTGAAACCCCAAGATAGTAGAAACCAGCTTGATCTCCTTCCTTCTCCAAAGTGAACTAAAATACAGTTTATATTAACATAGGGTGAGTATAATATTATAATTAGTGGGATCCTTCCTGAAGCCTCTCATGCAACTGTAAACAAAACATGCTAAAGAAAATTAAAAAACATTTGAAACTAACTCCTCACCTAAATAGGCATATTATGTTCCTAGCCACACCATGGCTACTCTCACCAAGTAACTCATACAAGAGTATATATTATAATAATGAATATCATGTTACCCCCACTACTACTTTCCCTCTAATTTTCTTCTTTTCCCTAATGTCGCATTTCCTAAGCATCTCTCCCCAAAAAGGCTAGTCTGCAGACACCTAGGTGATTCTCCAAAACCTACACTTCATTCAACAAATCACCACATCCACAAATAAAAATAACTATGATGTTTCCGGGAGGAACCAAAACTCACATAATGTGTATCACACATCAGGCATTATACATCAAGCCATTATAGCCCACACACCGAGTAAGAAACATCAAGACATCACATCTTATACACATTACACTAATATTAGTCCATATGATACTATATCTAGAATATATCTGTGTGAATAACCAAATGAAAATATATCCCTCTAAACACATTTATGTGGAAAACTAACCAATTTTCCTACCATCACATGTTTCTTCCAAGATAAGGGAGTGGGGCCAAAGGGGGTACTCAGCCATCCATCCTCCCACTGGAATGCCGAAGAAAACACCCACATTGCTCAAAATCCTCGGGGTGTCAGTTTCTCTAACTTACGCGGTGTAGTAGCATATAGAAACACAAAAAGTTCAGAATATACTATAGCTCACTACCATAATATGGGGATAACAATGTCTTAGACTCAACTTTAGCTAACGTCTCTCGGACTCCTTGGTGCCACTTATAAAACTAGGTATCCAATAAGAACATAACCATTTAAGGTTCTTTATTACATTACTTCATTATATTTTTATTAATTCCACATTATGAAAATTAATTGTTTAAAAATTAATTAACAATTAACAATTTCATATTAAATTTCAATAGCCTCAAACCCAAAGTCCAATCTCCCTTTAAAGTTGTAACCTTAGTATTGCATCTCAACAAGCTCCAACCCTTTGGGTTAACATAATTTATTCAATTATTTATTTAGATCATTAAATTATCTTAATCCCATGTATTCTAGAAAAAAATTCTATGATACTAAACATAAGGGGGATCAACATAGTGAGTAGATGAAATACTCATCGAGTCGTTGTTGTCTATAGCAAGAGCATAGAACCATCCTTACTTGAGAAGATAAACACAGAATGAACGTGGCATACCCCGCGTTTCATCACCCCTTTCTGAAGAAGTGTGAGAAAGTCCAGCTTCCATGAGCTGTGGAGAATGTGAAGCAGATAAACAACCAATTAGAATATGTATGAATCCAAATATTAACATCCAAACCGTTTCATCATCCACGGTGTCCTCCCTAACACCCACATGCATTAACTAATTCATCTCTCCAATCTAGTCATCAACTATTTCCACAAAAAATAGGCCTCCATTCCCCCACATATCACAATAGCCATCCAGGATCATATCACAACACAAGTAGTAGAAAAACAAATATCATATCAATTGGGTTCTCTACCCTTAAAAAATTAAGAGGGTAACTCAGAACCGTACAAATAATTAACTTTTATCGAACATATATTTCTTTAATCCATCTCGGATTAACCGATTTATTAAACATATGATCCAAATTCAGTAATCCTAAACATTAAGCTCTCACAAATAATTAAACATGATTACTGCACCAATTTGATTAGCATCAAGTTACAACAAGAAGAACCAGATTCATTTACATGCCTCATTATATATATCCAAACAATTATGAATCAATTCATGTTTTACACTCATTAACAATTTCCATCTTGAACGAAAGATAAACAAGAAATCATAGATATCACACCATCTTGAAAAACAAGAGGCAATAACATAAGATCGATATCATTTTATTTATCCGTTTCAAATATTTATTATGTCAATTCCATCATGATACATTGGGATAAAACATGATGACTATAAAGTAGCACGCAAAATAAAATAGAAGCATAAAATCCCATAACTCAAACGGTTCTTCTCGTACATTATATGAGAACAATCCACACAAAGGATCTTGATCGACTCCTCTCTTGACACCTGTATCCACCTGAAGATGTCGCAGTAGGACCACACCAACTGAAACCCAAGAAAACACAATTAGATGTATGGTGATCACATACCATAATTGGGCACAGAGAAACATAAGGATATGAACCCAAACTAACGATGATAAAACATACCTTATATCGATGAAGGATCGACACTTGCATCTTGCTCCAAAACAGGGGTTGCACATGCTGAAATAAGAAACATCATGGGGAAATGATCCAAGGATTATGGTTTGATAACACCGCTCCTACTATAATAAGGATAGGCTCATCCATCTTGCACCATGGAACAATAAGGTAGATCAATGGATGAAGATATCTCATGCCTTTAGAAGACTTAACAGAGCTACAGTTTAACATACGCTAGATTCTCCATTAAAATCTAATCACATTAAACCCCACGGTTTGACCAAGTAAAGGCATACTGGGACTTAGGATAATTAATATAGTTGTTATTAGATTATATTTGGACTTAAATCCCACAAAACAAGTCCTTGAATGCATTTTATGTCAAAAAACGTCAAAGTGGCGAATCTATAAGAATCTAGAAACACAGTTCATGATCCTGGAAACATTGTACACCTACCGATCCTAGAAACACTGTACATTATTTAGGAAAGACTGTACACTCACCAATCCTAGACACACTAATACTGGATACATTGTTCACAAAATGAATCACCGATCCTGGACTCACTGATCGTGGACTATCAGATCTAGGAAACATTGTTCAAGGAATGACTCACTGATCTTGGACACACCGATCATGGACTAACTGATCCTGGAAACACTTTTCACAAAAAGGCTTCTCGATCCTGGACTCACCGATCCTGGACACACTGATCCCAGACACACATATCTTGGACTCAATAATCTTGGACTCACTGATCCTAGACTCACTGATTTGGAAACATTGTTCCCAAAATGACACACCAATCATGGACTCACAAATCCTCGTCTCACCAATCTTGGACTCATCAACCATAGAATCACTATTCCTAGAAACAGTGTTATCAAAATGACTCACCGATCCTGGACTCACTGATCCAATGGTACTGTTCACAGAATGACAGACCAATCAGATGGTACTGTTAACATAAAGATAGAACAATCTGATGATACTGTTCAAATAACGACTCACTGATCTGATTGAACTGTTCAAATCGGTCTCACAGATGGAAGGGTTCACTTTGGTCTTACCGATGGTACTATTCGCATCGGTCTCACCAATGGAACATTTCACATCAGTCGCAGTGATGGAAATGTTCGCATCGGTCTCACCGATGTAACTTTTTCATAGGTCTCACAGATGGAACTGTTCGCATCTGTCTCATGGATAGAAATTTTCTAATCGGCCTCACTAATGGAACTATTCACATCGGCCTCACCTATGGAGCAGTTCACATCAGTCTCACCGATGGAACTCTTCACATCATTCTCATCAATGTAATTGTTCACATCGGTCTCACCGATGGAACTTTTTGTGGAATTGGAAAATTGGAACTGTTTTGGGGATAAGACAGCTTGACCTCCCGAAACACATAAGACACCGGATTTTTTCAATGGAATGGACCAGAGAGTTCTGGGCCATTACATGTGATTCCTCTCAAAACATTCTCTTCCTCGATAATTCAAAACCAACCTAAAGGGAAACAAAAAACAAGTCTAAACAACAAACCATCATGATACATCTCAAAATTGACAAAGCCACAACAACTATCCAAAGAAAGCCATCTCATTAACATGAATGTTCTATAACCCCAATGGGAACATCGTTACATGAAAAGAGTTAAACATCAATCAAATCTGGGCACTGAGCACATATATATGACTCACAATCATAGGTACTCTTATCTATGCCCTTGTGCCGCCACACGACACAAACCAAGGGGATAGATCATCCGCGCAACACCATCTATTTGCAGTCCTAGATCTCCAGTATCTCCTCATAGGTCACATCATCATCATCGATATCGATATCTCACCCATTAATGACATGAGTGTCATCATGAATATAATGACGGAGTTGTGATGCGTGGAAAACATCATGTGTCCAGCTCATCTTTGGGGGATGATCTACTCGACACGTCACAGATACAATACAATATAACACATCAAAAGGCCCAACAAACTTGGGATAAAGCTTACACCCATGAAAAAACCATCACTACCCATGACGGGGAGTTACCTTAAAAAACATGTGATCCCCAACAACAATCTCTATGGGTCTCCTCCTTTGATCGACATATGATTTCTGATGATCCTGCACTATCTTCATCATCTCACGAATCACCTGAACCATCTTTGTTGTATTCGGCACTAGTTCTGATCTATGAATTGCTAACTCTCTAACCCCAGTCATGCACAATAGATAACGGGAAGGTATTCCATACAAGGCTTCAAAATTCTCCATACCGATGGTGGATTGTAAACTATTATTGTAAGACAACTCCTCCAACGGTAAGTTCCTTATCCATGAACCTTAAAAATCCAAGACATAAGAGCATAACATGTCTTCATGATTATGGGATGTCCACTCTGTCTGACCATCCGTCTAAGGATGAAAAGTAGTGCCAAGGCATAGATGAGAAAAAAAGCCTGCAAGAGACCTCTCCACACCCTAGAGGTAAAACAAGGATCTTGATTGTAAATGATCATCCTTAGAACTCAATGAATTCTCACCACCTCCTCTAGATACCGCCTCGACAAAACATCCACTGAGCTAGACTCTGTTATTTCTATGAAGTGGGCAGATTTTTTTAGACAATCCACTGCCACCCAAATAGAATCTTGTCTTCCAGGAGATCGAGGTAAACCAATAAAAAAGTCCATTGAGATGTCTTCCCACTTCCACTAAGGAATATATGATGGATATAGAAGACCCACAAGAATGTTGTGTTTGGCCTTCACCTTCTTGCATACAAAACATCGAGACACAAACTCTACAACCACAAAATTCAGCCCAGGCCAAAAAAACAAGATCCTCAAGGCTTGGTACATCATTGCCATTATAGGATGCACCACTAAAGTATAAATATGCAACTCTTGGTGAACTATCTCGATGATCATCAATGGAACAAATATCCTTCCATGAAATAACACTAGATGTATTTCATCCTTAGACCAACCATCTGGGGCCTTTCCATAAACAACTCGGTCTCTCCAGACCTGCACCTCTAGATCCCCTAACTGGGACTCATCCACTTTTTGAAATAGTTATGACTACACCATCATTTCAAAAATAAAACATCTACCCCAAATATATCCCATATCAAGATGTAATGATGACAGTTCTTCTATTACCCTCTAGGTATCACCAGATTCACGCACTGCATCACCATGTGACTTCCTACACTGTGCATCAGCTACAATATTCCCCTTTCTAGGTGTATACGATATTTCGATGTCGTATTCCTGTAATAACTCTATCCATCGACACTTTTGTATGTTCATGTCACACTTGGAGAAAACATACCCTGGGATCTTATGATCGATGAAAACCAGCAAGCGCTCACCAATGTTGTAATGTGTCCACAACATTAGAGAAAACACCCCGGATTCCAACTCAAGATATTGGGTGACATAGTTATGTATATGGGGATCCAACTATCGAGACACATAAGAAACTACAGATCATTGCTGCATCCGAACATAGCCTAACCCCATATGGGAAGCGTCGCAGAAAACATCAAACTGATCTCCCTCAGATGGAAGATAGAGAACAGGAGCACTTATTAACTTATTCATTAGATAATAAAAAGCTACCTGACACTAATAATTTCATATAAATGCCTGATCCTTCAAGGTCAAATCTAACAGAGGTGTCACAACTCTGGAGAAATTGGATCTGAACCTCATGTAGTAGCCTGCGAGACCATGGAAACTTCACACCTCTGACACGGTCTTAGGGGCTTCCCAAGACAAAAGTACGTCTATCTTCACTGGATCCATAGAAACTCCTTGCTAGGACACAACATGCCCCATGAAATGGACTTCTATATCCAAAAACTCACACTTTGACAACTTTCCATACAACTAATGTTGATGTAGAACTCCACAAATAGTGTGCAGATGCTCTACATGATCCTCCTCATATGTGAAGTACATAAGAATATTGTCGATGAAAACCACCGTGAACTTGTCCAGGAACACATTGAACACATCATTCATCAATTCCATGAACCGACATGGAGCATTTTTCAGACCATACAACATTACAATGAACACATAATGCCCAGAAAGAAAACAGAAAGTAGTCTTCGGGATATCCTAATCCTTCACACACATTTGATGATATCCTGAGCACATGTAGATCATTGAGAACCAACTTGCACCCTTCAGTTGATCCAATAATTCATCAATCTATAGAAGAGGATAGATATTCTTCACTCTCACTTTGTTTAAGTGATAATAATCAACACACAACTACAAACTACCGTCAGCCTTCTTCACGAACAAAACCGGTGCAACCCATGATGAAACACTCATCTGAACAAAACAACACTATAAAAGACCCTAATTTTGTATACGAAACTCTCATAACAAATAAGGGGTCATCCTATATGGTGACATATATATAAAAGACACTATTAGTTGTAGCTCGATCCAAAACTCAATCTCTCATCATGGGGGTAATGCTACAAACTCTTCTGGAAATACATCAGGGTACTCTTCTATAACCCAAGGAAACGTCAACTATTGATCCTCTGATGAACTCAGCATCAGCTCCGACATCATGATTGATAAGTACGAAATCATCCTCTGACCCATCTGAGGGTCGCACATGCCAAAAAAACCATAAGCTCCTCATCTGCATCGATGAACATGACCTGCCTCCTAAAGCAATCCATTATAGACTACACTGAATACAACCAATCCATGCCTAGGAAAAAATCATATGTTTGTATTCGTAGAAATAGTAAATCAACCAAGAACGGTGCTACCCCAACACCAACTCATAGTCTCTACGTTTTTCAAACAAGTCGTCTTTTCCTCCAACTAGTGTAGTCACACCAAGGGAACTGGAAGCCTCTCTACCACATGTCCCAATGCAGGGACATGGGTAGGTGACATGAAGGACTGTGTCAATCCTAAATCAAACAAGTAATACAACAAGGTAAAAAACATACAAAGGGTACCTCAAATTGCGTCTGGCTCATCTAGTGCTGGGAACACTAAAGCATGAAGTTGTCCACGACATCCTCCATGACATCGCTGTCCCTAATGACAACCACCACCATGACAGCACAATGCTCTCTGAGGATGTGGCGCATCATGGGGTTGTCCTTTTCCTTCCCCATCTACCCTCTATTGATCTAATGATGGTTACACCTACTACTATTTACATGAATGGAACTGCCTCAATGGAGGATCATGGAGTGCAAAACCTAGTGCATGATAAATGTTTTAAAAGGATGGGCACTCTCGCTGCTGATGACCACAACCACCAAAATAAAAACAAGCGCCTAATTCCATGTAATAGGCATGCGATTGTTGTCCTAGGAGAAATTCGATATTAAGGAATGGGACCTACCCCTTTCAAATTGGAAGTTATTATTTCCTTAAAACTAGGAACCTCGGACCACATATCTGCTTCGTGAGGAATCATTACGACTCCCCTCTCTTGAAGAACCAATTCTAGCCAAAGTCCACTCAAGGACCTCTGCCCTTTCTAGCACCTCGTGATTTTTCTTCTGCTTAAATGGGGTGACATGGGGCTGGATCATTGGACACAAAGCATCCTCTAAATGCCTCACCCGAGCCTCCTCATCCGGAAACCGTTCTGTAGCATATTGTAATAGATTCCTGAAATGGATTCCAAACTATCACACATTGGAGCTCCCCTATTGAAGGGTATGAAGCTCTTAGATATTGGACACCTTCACGGTTGAAGAAAGAAACTCGAGTCTAAACTTGACTTAGAACTCCACCCATGAGATTGCTGACTCCTTGAAATCCCTAGGGAAAAAGAACCAGCACTTCCTTTCTTCTCTACGCATCATTGTCACAACCATGGAATCCCAAAGATCCTTCTAATAACAGATCGAACTGAAGCCTATATCAACCTCCACCAACCAGTCTTTGGTGACTACATCTGAAATGGATCCCTTGTACTTATGCAGACTCTGTCGTGGAAACTCTCAGAGTTTCATCCCCCATGAATCGTCGTCGTCAACCTCTACTCTATAATGATATGCTAGAATAGCCTGTTGGAAATATTCTATGTGATACAGATTAGGACGTCAACATAGACACATACTTGAGAAATTACAAATATTTAGAGATTCTATACTTAGAATAGGAAGACTAAATATTAATTATTTTATTATTTTATTATTCATTTTAGGATACCCTATCCCTAGGTTTACCGATTCCAAAACAGGCACAAGGAAGAATGATGCATGATCCTTTCCTAGGTCTCTACCCTACAACTAGTCTCACCTCATTTAATAGTGATTTCAAACATAAAGGTCCGTACATCATATCATAGGGGGCCCTAGACTCTTATGTCTCAACTGGTCTACAGGGTTTACATCACATGATATACTTGACTGACATTGTTGCCCTACCAATCCATGCATCCTCACCTGTGCCTAACTCCAAACTCCATCCTATTCCTCATCCTCTCTCCGATACCACTCAGTGACAACCCCCTCCCCACAAAGTGTATCCCTCCAAGACCGGAAATGTGAGAAGGGAGAAATTGACCCCCTGATCCCCACCTCTATTAGGCCCCAGGTTAGCATCTAGCACCGAGGGTATTGTAAACACACAAATGGGAGGAATTACCCTCTAGGAGAACACATGCGGAAGAGAGAGATAAGATAATCACCAACTGAATACAACATAGGAAGAAATATATATAAATTCCCAAGAACAAATATGTAATTTCAAGCAAACAAATACAACTGAATGGAGAAAAACTCTAGATACCTAAAAGAAAGTAAAAATAGTAGCAACCACAATCCTGAACTGCTCCTGCAACCTCAATCTAGTTGAAACCAGCATAATATCCAACCTTGCCAAGTGACATGAAATAAAATTCTTATAAACATAGTGGGAGTATAACAGTATACTCTATAAGATCATCCTTAATTCCTCCCATGCAACATTAATGATATCATGCTAAAGCACAGTAAAAAACAAGTGAAACTAACTCATCACCTAAAAAAGGAATACTATATTCCTAGCCTTAGCATGGATATTATAACCATGTAACACATACAATAGTATATAATACAATAATGAATATCAACAGTACTGTGCTACTACTTCCCCATTGGACTGTTTCTTTTCCCCAACGTCGCACGTCCTAAGAATATATCTCCAAAAAGGGTTTCCCACAGCCACCTGGGCGAAGCACTAAAACATGCACCTCATGAAATATAATCACCTCACCCACGTAAGAAAATATCCAAATAGTTCCTGGGATCCACCACAATTTTCATAATGTGTATCATATGTCAGGAATTATACCTCAAGCCATTACTGCCCACACACCGAGTATGAATCCTCAAGTCATCACAGATTATACACGTTACACCAATAGTAGTCCATATGATACTATATCTAGAATTTATGTGGGCGAATAATCACAAGCTATTATAGCCCTCTATATACATATATGGGAAAAAATACCATAGTGCCTACCAGCACAAGTCTCTACCAAGAGAAGAGAGCAGGTCCAAATGGGGTAGTCATCCATCCATCCTCCCACCGGAATGTTGGGAAAACACCCCCTAGATATAAGAATCCTCAGGGTGTCAGTTTCCCTAACTGATGTGGTAGATTCGTGTTTAAAAAGACAAAAACAATAGAATATATTATATCTCACAACCACACTATGGGAATAACCTAGTCTTAGACTCAAGTGATGCTAATGTCTCTCGGACATTAGGCTGCCACATCTAAGACTAGGTATCCATTAAGCACACAACCATTTAAGGAGTTTTATTACATTACTTCATTCCCTTTTTTTAGTTCCACTTTATGGTAATTAATTAATTAACCCTTAATTATCCATTAACAATTCCACATTAAATTTCATTAGTATCACACCCAAAGTCCACTATCACTTTAAAATTGTAACTTTAGCATTGCATCTCAGCAAGCTCCAATCCTTAGGGTTAACATCATTTATTTAATTTTTTATTTAAAACATTACATTCCCATAATCCCAGGAATTATAGAAAAACATTCTATGGGACTAAATACAAGGGGGGTTAACACGGTGAGTATATGAACTACCCGTTGAGTCTATTCCACCTATAACAATAGTGTATACCCATCCTCCCTTGAAAATCTAAACAGAGAAAGCCCGTGGAATACCCCACCCATATTCTCCCATTTCATAAGAAGGGTAAGAAATACTAGATGCCTTGAGTAGTGGAAAAAGTAATATAGATAAACAACTAATAAGAATCAGTATGAATCCAAATATTCAAATCTAACAAATTTCATCATCCACGATGTCCTCCATGACACCCAAATGCATAAACAGATCCATCTCACCACTCTAGGAATCAACTTCTACCAAAACCAATAGGCCTCCATGCCACCACCTATCACAATAGGCATCGAGGCTCACATCACAACATAATTACAAATAAATAAACATCATATAAATTGGGCTCTTGGCCCATAATTATTCAAGAGGGTAACTCAGAACCCTACACGGAATTATCTTTTATCAAACAACCAATTCTTTAATTCATCGTGAATTATCCTATTTATTATTTGTACGTTCCAAATATGAGAAACCTCGCTAGTATGCTGTCAAAAACAATTAAACATGCTTACTACACCAATTTCATTAACAACAAATTACAACAGGAAAACCAGATTCATTTATAGGCCTCTTTATATTTATCCTAAAAGTTATCAACTAATTACAACTTTATGGTATTTACCATTTTCCATCATGAAACAAATAGAAAAAAGAAAGCATAGATATCAAACTATCTAGAAATACAAGTTTCAATAAAATACAATCGATATAAATTTATTTATACAGTTCAATTATTTATTATGTCAATTCCATCGTTATCTGGTGGGAGAAAACATGCTAAAAATACAGTTTCATTTTAAATAAAAGTGAAACAACGAATCCCCTACCTCCAGCGGTTCATGTCATTCTTTATAAGAGAATGATCCACAACAAGGATCATGATCTCCTCCTCTCTTGACAATGTTATCCACCTGAGGATGTCATGGTACGACCACAGCAATTAAAACCCATGAAAACTCCATAAGAAGTATGGAGATCACATACCATAACAGGTCATGGAGAAACATAAGGAGATGAACCCAAACGAATGATGGTAAAACATAGCTTATAATGATGAAGGATCGACACATACTGCTTGTACCAAAATAGGGGGCGCACAAGCAGTAGTAAGAAACATAAAGGGGAAATGAACTTAGAATAATGATTAGATCACACCTCTCCTATGGGAATATAGAATGGTTCTGGCGTCTCGCGCCAGGGAACAAGAAGATAGAATAAGGTTTGAAGATATATCATCCCTTTAGAAGTTTTAACAAATAAAAAGTTTAAGATATGCAAGATTTCCCATCAAAAGAGAATTTTATTAAACCAAATTTTTGGACCTAGTACAGGCATCCTAAGACATAGTGAAATTAATATAGGAGTTATGAGACTTTCTTTGGCCTAAAATCATTCAAAACAAGGCCTTGAATTCATTTTACACCAAAGAAAATGTCAAAGGGGAAAACTATAGGATGTTGGAAACCTTATTCAGGATCCTAGAAACATTGTACATCCAATGATCCTAGAAACACTATACATGATTCGGGAAACAATGTACAGTCTACTATCCTAGACTCACCGATCCAGGAAACACTGTACACAAAAAGACTCACCAATCCCGGACTCATCGATCTTGTACTCACTGATCCTAGAAGCAATGTTCATAGAATGACTCACCGATCCTAGGCTCACCGATCCTGGACCCACCGATCCTAGACTCACCGATCCTGGACTCACCAATCTTGGGCTCACTGATCCTCGAATCACCGATCCTAGACTCCCCAATTCTGGCCTCACTGATCCTTGACTCACCGACCTAGGAAACACTATTCAAAAAATGACTCGCCGATCCTAGAATCACAGATATGATGGTACTATAAAATGACTGATAGACTGATCCGATGATACTATTCAAAAAATGAATCACTTATCCGATGGAACTATTCACACCGGTCTCACTGATGGAACTGTTCACACTGGTCTCAACAATTGAACTGTTCAAATCAGTCTCACTGATGGAACTATTCACATCGGTCTCACTGATTGAACTGTTCTCATCGGTTTCACCGAAGGAAAATTTCACATTGGTCTCACTGATGGAACTATTAGCATCAGTCTCACCGATTGAACTATTCCAATCTGTCTCACCAATTGAATTGTTCACATCAGGATCACCGATGGAACCGTTCACATCTGTCTCACCGATGGAACAATTTTTAGAATTTGAAAATTGGAAATGTGTTGGGGATAAGTTACAATGACCTCCTGGAACTCCTCAGACACGAGATTTTCGCAATGGAGTTGACCAGAGAGGTCCGAGCCATTACAGATGTTGTTGTTGTACTACAATTTTGAACATTATTTATGAAAAAATTTGGTAATCCTCTAAAATGGGATGATATTGAAATATGTCCAGATATGTTTTTACTAAATCATTTTTCAATGTAGACAATCAATTCTCTTTCATTTTTACTGTCTTGGTGAATTTTTCTATGCATTTGGTAGACAAAACTAAATTAAGAGGTCCAGTGAATTATCAATGGATGTATCACATTCATAGGTACATTATTTTTATGTTATTCATCTCTTGTAAAAAAAATTTCATCTCATTAAATACATAAATATGTTTCATTTATTTTATTTCAAAACTAACATTTCTATTTAAAATAATAGGTGAATAAAAAATATTATCTTAGAGGGTCTATTTCTAAAGGATATTTAGTAGAGGAGTGTCATAACTTTTGGTAAAGAATCATGGATGATATTCAGACTAGATTTAATCAAGAAATATGTGTTGATGACATATAGACTCAATTCTAACTACATGGGACATCAAAAATAGTTTCTACAATTGGACAATAACTTGGGAGGATCTCAGATATTTCCTTAATTGAATTATAATTATTATAGGTAAATAGATATATTATATAGAATTATGAAATTTTAGATCAATTTATAAAAAATATCAGGTTAAAAATAGATATAAATGAGAAGTAGAACATTAAATTATAAATAAAATAAAAAATAAGTCAATAAAAGGATTTTATAATGGTTATTATTTCATATATATTCATCAATATTTAATTCAAAAAAATATTATGTTGAAATGTATTTTTATTAAATCTAAAAATTTATATTACTTTTTTAGATCATGAATTTTGATACACATGTTGAGTAGTGCGAATAATTGAAGTACCTAGATCACATTCTGCTAAAAAAGGAAAGAAATATAAAGCCTTGAAATGTGAATGGATTTAAATTTCACATAGTCAATGAGGAAGAGCAATAAAAAACATAGAATATTGACATATTTATAGTTTCTTAAATGGGATATTAGATAATGTTAACTAATATTATCATAGTAATTTACCCCAATAATTTTCTATTTATTTATTCTAATAAAAAATCATTGTTATTAACCGAGGAATTCAAATAAATTACACGAATTTTACTTCTATGAACTTCTCTATCTTGATGGATGTTGGTGATCCTGATTTAAATAATCCATATATCATTTCACCACAAGTGGAAATGGAATGTTAGGGGGAATATGTTCTTCTTGAAGGTTGGATTGTATATTTTCATGTCCAACAAAGAGACATGTGTGATATAGGTGACGAAGTGGATAATTTTTATATAAAATTGAATTTCATCACCAAGAAGAAATAAAATTATTTTTTATTAATTAGAATTATAATATTATTCATTTTATGGTACATTAAGTAGATGATATAAGGATAGATTAGAATAATGAAACACTTTAATGATAAAATGATTTTATGTGTCATTATCCATCAACTTATCGAACATATATATTATATGTTTTTTATTTCCAATAAAATTAAATAATTATCATATTTAAATTTATTTTTATGCATGATATTTTCAATATTGAAAACATATATGTCATATTTGTTTATATGTGTCGTCAATCATTATCATACTTATATGTATTTTTAATATTTGTTTTTTACCTCCTTTTTCATTTCTAAATGTACTTTTCTTCATTAATTTTTTAAACAATATGTTATGAAGTTAATTTTATTTTTTAAAATGACTATAATGACATGTAGAAAATGATTCATTGATCCCAACTAAATCCTAATTCTTTCATTACAATAATTGTGTGTGATGAATATTTGTTGATATTTCAATGTGAATGATGTTATTTCACTTTTTAAAATAATAACCTTTTTTACAAAAAAATTGAAAACAATGTTTCTACCAAAAAAATATGAGCAGATACATTTCTATAATGTGGATGAATTGAGGATAGTTGACACTATGAACATATAAAGGGTCTCCAAATATGGTATTACGTGATTATTTTTCTTGATTCTTGACCAGTTAAGCGAAGTTCTATTTTTTCATTCTGATTACAAATTTTGATTAGAGGAATAATCCTTAGTCAAGGATGTATAATACTTTGATTCCAATATAAATGTAATTTTAAAATATTATGGCTAAAATATATTCCATTATGTAATTAATTTAAAATATTTTAAATATGAATCTTATTATATAGATGTTATTCTAAATTACTATTTTTTTTCAAAAAGCAATGATTTAATTATATAAAATGACAACTGGAAGTGTCCCCTGTGATACTGAGTTGATTGAGGGTATGAGTGAGAAGGAAAATCACACAACTTAATGATAATTTAGTTTATATAAATTTTTTGTATGTTTTTAAATTTAACTATACATATGAATTGAATTTTCTAGAATGTTTTTATTCCAATTATGATACAATGGAGTGGATATGGAGGACTATGGTGATCTTAATTATTTGGGTAGTGGTTATGGTTGACATTGGATTCAGTGGTGGGGATGTGTATCTAAACTTCAGAAAAAGTAAAATAGATATGGTGATTTAGAAACAACATTGTGGTTTGTGGTAGGTTATTTTATTATTCCAGTACATTTTATGAAATCTAATATATTTTTTTATTTTCTATATTTTTTCCAAATATTAAGATATGGTCATCATTATTAGGCTCATAGATTTTTCCCAAGTTCCTCATTTTTTCATGTAGTCATTTTAACCATTAATATACCCTATAATCAATTCCGTAATTCTAATAAACTAATATTGCTGATAGATTAACTTATCAAGAAAAGAATCGCTATTCCCAAAAATATATGGTGTTTAATAGTTTTTATATGGTTTAGTGATTCTTATTGATGAAATTTTCTAATGAGTTTTTCTATGTTGTTTATCAAGGTTGTATTTTTATGTTTGAATGAAATATTAGATTTATTGGTTTTAAGGTTAATTTTGTTCATTATTTATATGGTGTTTTATAAATGACACTAAATGATTGAATCTATATAAAAAATTTTCTATATAGTGGTTCTTGAGAATGGTTTTATTTTTATGGTTATTAGCTTAATAAAAGTATAGTTTGGTCATTTGTAAAATATTTTTTCTCAAAATTTATTACCCTCATGGTGTATTGACTGATATGACCACAATTTATATATATTCATGGATACTACGATATTATGGTGAATTTTTTTATAATTAGGTGCACTATATTTGGTTAATTTATAATAAAGGATTAGGGGGTATGGATGAATCATTACATTTATATGATTTTCCAAGTGAAATATCATTGATGTGTGGATGATATATTATAAATGCTTCCACAACATTATTTTCTAGTATAATGATTACCCATTAACATTAATTTGTAGAGTGTGAGATGTCCTATACGATATTCATGGTGATAATCCGGATAGGGTACACTATCTTATGAATTTTTCTAATTATGTGGAATTCCATCTATTGAGGATTTGAGAGTACTCAGAGAGGTTATTATATGGAAACATCATTATTATTTTTAAAGACGGATCCACCTTATTATATAAATGAAAATATCACATTGAACATGGGAGTTTCCCATGATAAAATATAAGTTATGTTACATCATTAAAATAATTCATTATTATTTTTCTTTTCTTATATGTGATTTTAATTCTTCCTTTTCTTATGGTTTGGTTTAATTGTATATTTATTTTTGGTATAACTACTTTTGGTGATGATTTTGTATAGTTTCCATGGTCCATATAGAGGTTTATAGATTAGAATCAAAGGTTTTCTCTCTTATCCTATACCATGTATGTATTTTTCCATTTTTTTGGTTCTATGTATTTTGAGACTTGGGTTTTTATTTATTACATGATATTCATATTTCTATTACGTTGGTATACAAAAATGATGTAGATTTTTCAATTATGTACTATTTATTTTAAGGGGAGCTTATTTATATAGTTTCTTTTACATCATTATACAGTTACAACTTAAATTAAAACTATGTAGGGTCAAAAATCGGTAAGTGATGAATTAACCCACCACAAAATATTTTAAAAAAATGTTACATACGGTTTACATCTCCGTAGAAAAAACATTACACAATTGATCTAAAAAACCTCCACTAAATGGACTAAATTGACTTAGTTTGGATGATGATTCCAACATTAGAAGTATCTTTTAAAATTAATCATAGAAACATTTAGCGATCGTTTAAACCACCAAAAAAATTAAAAAAAACCAATCACTAACCCCCTATTTTGTTGTAGACAATGAGTATAAGATGTTTTTATGAGTATGATAAAATAATCCAAGGGAATGACAGAATCCTAAAATAATTAATAACTATAAATAACTACATCATTAAATATAGAAACATGTAAAAGGAATGAGTTATTAAAATCAATAATAATGATTAAACTTATATTAATCTGGATCATGAAAATAATAATACACCCATAGAAATCATAGATAATAAATATTGGTATCTTGGAACATTATATCATTGAACACTTAAACAACACTAAAAACCATATAATTTTATTAACCATATGAAAAAATTTCTATTAAATTCTTCATATAAAATTATCAATACCTAATGAATTATAATTCTATATGTGTGGATGCATCATATAAGATATAATGGGATCACTGGATCCAAACTAAGTGAATACATAATTTAAAATTTCAATCAACCGAATAATGTATAAAAATAATAGACAATTAACATCATCATTACTCATTAAAATATTGCTTATGATTTTCTGAACATGGTTAACCCTTCAAAAAGAAATGAGGACCATAACGGTGTCATTGAAATCTGATTAACCCATGTGAAAAAGGGTTCCATAAAAATAATAATGAAAAAATAAATATACATCCATAGAAAAATTAGGATGGATTCGTTAAAGAATCTCTATAGTGGATGATTACTAGTAATAAGGGCTTTTCATGTTGATTAATTGAAATATCATTAAAATATAATTAAAAATATTCTATAAAAAATATACTTTTAATTTTGAAAATCAGTTTATTAAAACATAAATAATTTGAAAATTCTTTTCATTGAAAACATAAAATAAATATTATATTAGATTCTTTTAAAATATTTTAAAACATATTCTGAGATTAATATACATCCTTATTTTAAATACACATTTAAAATAATATTTGAAAACATTTTTTGGAAAAAATATTATGAAGCGAACTTATTTATGACCAAAGAGATAAATGATGTTGGATTTTATTAAAAACAAATTATCATGAATTTTATGAAACAATATATGTAATTATTTTTTCAGATACATTGAAATATCATAAATAAAAACATTATAATTGAAATAATTATCATTATAATATTTCAACATCAGTGAAGTAATCATAAACAATCCCAATAAAAGATGATATTGTCACAAAAACCGCTTTCCACTTTCTTAATGTTGAATCATAATACTCATGAATAAATGACATTAAGTAAAAAATAATATCGCGAAAATAATTTTATTCATGATATAACATTTAAAATTATATGTATATACATATAGTAACACAATATTGGTGTATAACCTAACAATCATCCTAAAGAGGGAAAATACTAAAAATAATAATAATTACCGCATAGATTTCATGGAGACAAAAAACCACAGGAAAGTGAGATTGTAAAATGGATAAGTAAGTAACTATAAATTTTTGTATAATAATCAATCAATACTTAAATGAGAATTATACACACCCCAAAAAATAAGTGGTAAATGCAGAATATATCTCACAGAAATAAAAGTGAAGCAAAAAACTCCTTACATTATGCATTGAATCCCATCATAAAAATTAATAAATATTGTATAATAAATATAATTTTATTATAAATATATTTTAGAGCCATATTAATATATATGATAACATATATAATTTAATTTTTACATTATATTACTCATATATTAACAATTACATTTTATTGTTATGTTTCAATTAATAACCGGGTTGTTTTAATACATATTTTGACTTGTAAATATTTTTCCTCTAACATAGATCATTATTTAATAATATCAAAAATATTAACCGTGATAAAATTATCCTAGATAACAATTATATACATATTAATATTAATATATACTATTTTATTATATGAAATGAAATATATCGTTCATGGAGATGACATGCCATATGTATGCATGGATACCTTTTTTATTATATATTCAGTTTGAATAAAAAGAAAATTTGATGATAGATTACCATCACATATCCATATTTATTTAATATATGTAAAATATATTTTTCAAACACATTTGTAATACATTCCATGTATATATTGAATTACTCACATCACTTCGTGAGGTGGTAGCATGCCGTAAACCTGAACGAAGTTATCATAATTCAACAAAACAGAAATCATAAATATATGTGTGATATATAAGTTTAAAAATCATGAAAAAATAATATATATATATATATATATATATATATCCTATATATCATATATATATATATATATATTATTATTCCAATCATTATTCACTACATTAACAGGTGGTAATTAAAAAAAGAATGACATCGGTTCATGAAGCGGTAGTTCACCGGACACACAAAAGATGATTTCATAACCCATTTTATGAATGTGTGTCTGGTTATATGCCATACCTTTATAATAAAAAATGTATAATAATATATATGAAAAGGTGGATATTATATAATTACCAAATAAATTTTTTTGGATATTGATGAATAAATAAAACAAAAATGTTCTTTGATGAATGCTACGCCTTCATTGGGAAACTCATTTTTTGAACCAAAAGAATTATTTGGTTTGGTTTTTTCCCATAGTGAGGCATCAAGGATTATAGAAGGTATTCTGGGAATTTATTTTTCTCATAGTTTGGATGATAAAAAAGTCTTTATATGTGTGAATAAGTGGGGGGAGTGAGTGCCCTTTTACAATTGAGGAGGAGTGGAATTCTAGTAAATAATCAAAATTATATACTATTGAGAGGTATCCCTTAGCTCAGGTGCCACAAAAATTTAAATTCAATACATGCTACATATTATTTTTTCGACAAATAACTCCATGACACAAAATAAATATATTTCTTAATCATTTTTCTTCTGTAACTCTTATTCATCGAAATATTTTTATTTTGTTTTATCATTAAGTTATATCATTTTATAACCTAATTAATTTATCCATTAAGAATTAATTGAAGAGATAAATATTAGAAAAATTATATTACATGATTACAATTAATATTTCCAAATTATAGAAAAAAAATATTATGTGTTTCTGAAATTATCTTTAACAGAAGTCCATGTTATGCACAAAAACACTACTATAACCCTAACTATGCGAATATTTTTTATTATTTACGTGTTAAATTTTTATTTTAAAAGAAAAAACAACAAATTAAATTAACATATTTTATTTTTTCAAAACATAAAAATCACTTGGATGAATATATTATTTTTAGAAACATTAAATCATTTAATAAAACTTCATTTATTATAAAATAATAATAATGTCTTCTTGGACATTATTTATATTCATTAAAGTTAAAACATCAATAAAAAGATTAAATTTTAATATATTATTTCAAAAACATTCTAACATGATATATTCATCTACAAAATTTATGTATTGTAGTTATTCATTATATTTACTTCACATATATGGTTTAATATCATTTATTTTGTGTATATATTAACTAAATAATCAATGTAGTGGTGTTTCTTAAGCATTTAATGTAATTATAAAATCTATACAAATGAATGATATATTTATATTATAAAAAATAATATTTTATATTCAGAAAATATTTTTTTGACATAACATATATATAGATTCCAATTCCCCAAATAATTATAGAAAATTAAAGGGATAATGGTAAATTTTTCTATATTTTTCGTTATTTAACTTATTATGTTGGTCACATTGTTCTAAAATTGTCCAAAAAATTCATATATTTCTATAATTAGATCATAAGGGTCCAACTACGACCATTATATAGGTTTTTTTTCATTTTTTGGATCATTTGGACAACGTCAATTTTATATTTATACACTAAATATACTCGCCTTTACCATAATCATAATAATTAGATTCAATTTTTTTTCACTAACACCATTGGTCAAATTTTATGTTTATCATATTTGATAATATGAATAAATATGATTCAAAAAATGGAATCCATTTTACCAATTCACCATACATATGTTATATAATTTTATTTAAAATTAGACTCGTTAACACAACGATAAAAGTGTTTTTAAAGTGAAAATGATTAAAAGTTTACTGATATTTTATATTTAAAATTAAAATTGGAAAATAGTTAAAATGAAATATATTGGGTTATTTGAAATAAAATTTTCCATTTTTTTCTTTAAAAAAATTAAAATTTAATTTAAAATTTTAAATAATTATGGAGAATATAATGTTTTCAAATAAATTAAGTATTTTTCACTTTTCATGAAAATTGATAACTTTCAAAAAATACCAAGAACACACTCTATGATAGTTTTGGTATTACACAGTAATTTTTTTAAATATTTTAAAATATATTTTATAAAATATTCATATATTATTACTAGAATAAGAGTTCCAAAAAAGGTGAAATGTTTTTTTGAATGAAAACAATATTGTGTTTTAAGCGTACAATTGGAATAATTTTTTAATATTTTCTATTAAAAAAATAGGATGAGTGGTAATTATTTTATAGAATAAATTACATTTAAATTTAATTAACATAACCCCACTATGATTATTTGTTATTTTATCTTTATAAAACACACTTCTTCCCATTTAAATAGTTTAAAAATGCTTTTATTTCCAGACGGGTCTCATATTAATTTATGATTATTTTGACTCTACATAATTAATTATACATACAAATGTAAAAAACATTTTCATAATTATGTTAATCATTTATATACCACCATTAAAATGTCTCTATGATAAATATCTTGTTTATTAATAATATTAAAATTTCTTTTTTTCATTAAAATTCGTTAATGAATGTAACGTAAGTTACTAAAGAAAATCGTTGTTACATGTACCATAAGATAAACTGTGCTTCTTAATGAATGATTTCCATATACTTCAAGTAATTTATTCTATATAATATAATTTTATCCTTTAAAAATATTGGGTTGTTACTCATCACATATTGAAAATCATACAAATGTGTCCCATAAGATCCTAATACATCCATCATATTAGAACCAATGAAAATAAGTGGTTTCATACACATTTCATTTTGTTATTACCTATATAAAGTAAAATAATTTCATAATCATTTCATTATTTAAACATAGAATTTCCCTTGGAATAAATAAGTCTGAATCATATGAATTTTATCATATTATAACACATGGAAGAGAAAGGGGTTCTATAATCATATTTTCTTCATAATAATTATCCTTTAGGAGAAATAATAAAAATTATAACCTTGGATAATATCACCAATAAATAATAACTATCATTACTGGATGTCATCATAGATGGAATATTATTTTTAATGAAAAATCGACCGAAATATTTCTCATGGAAAATAGTATTTCCACTTTTAAAACACTACATTAAAATATAATAACATACCAAATATTATAGAAACTATTTTATTAGAAAATATTCATTGTAAAATTTAATTTAATAAATATAAAAATTATAGTTCTTGATGGTGGTATAATTTATTTATGTCGTTCAGGTTAACAAATATATTATTTTCACATTTTTAGTAAAAACAAAATGGGCCTTTTTTGAAAAAATATATATGAATATTTCATTTATTTTTTTTTAAAAGTTATACAAGATTAAAATTTTCTTTAATAAATAATTTCATGAATTTTATTAGAAATTTTTAAAGAATTTATAGAAAAAAATTTATTGGAAAAAATGAGGTTTTAATTTAAGAGACAGATAAATATGATAATTGTTAACAAAAAATTATTTTAACTTGTTGATGGTATAATGAGAGGATGGTGAATTAATAAAAGTATTTTCATGACCGAACATTAATATAATAAAATTAATGAATCTCTTTAGAGATAGATCATGATATTTCATCACCAAAATTATAATCATAAACAATCTCGATAAATCCATATATTGTAACATCAAACAGTTATAAGTTTTGTATATTTTGAATTGATGTCCTGATAAAATAATTACATAAAATGAAACATTTAATATCATTAAAATAAGGTTTTTAATGGTATATCTTTTGAATGGGTAAAATATATAACTCAAAAAAGAATAATGGTGCATAACATATCTCAATCCCTAAAGAAAGAAATTTGAGAAAAAATCCCTTACTAAAAGTCATGAAATAATTCAAACACATTATAACCTAATATATAATAAATATACCTTTATTATAAATATGTATTTGAATGATAATCATGTCTATCATAAAATATATAATTTACTCATTATTGTTTTCTTTTCTATCAATAATTCTTTGTTAAAATCATGTTTCAAGTAATAACTACTATGTTTTTATAAAAGTTTTTTAGTATTTTTTATCATATTTATTTGGCATTGGTTTAATCATATACATTATATAAATATCATTTATATTCAGTATACATGAATTTAGAGTAATAAAAAAATGATGGAGAAAAAAAAGTAATATATCATTCATGGAGGGGGTAGTCCATACATATGGATGAATGTAGTTTCCATTTTATAATGCATAAAAAGAAATAGAAGTAAATAATATATTACATTCTTTGTATTGAGACTGTGTTGGATAAAAGATGTTTTTTGGATGATGAAATATGTTTGTGTTGGATGTTTTTTCATTATTTAAGGAGTAAAATCACATTAATTTTTTTGATAACATATGGAAAGAGTTTGAGACTCATAAAATATGGCTTAAAATATTTATGAAACTCTATTGGGTTGGTAAGATTTTTTCTGGTTAATTTTGTTCTTTGAACACTTATTGGGTCTGGAATAAATGTTTTAATTGGTATAAGGACATGTATTAGAGTATGAGTCTCTCCATACCAAATATGAGGATGGTTTTATGTTTTTTGTGTTTTAAACATCATGATATAGGGAATACATGTGATCCATGGATTTTTGAAAAAATGGGAGAAAATACTTAACAATCAATATGAAGTGCATGAAATATGGGAATTTCTAAAAATTCTTAATTTTGATTGAAAATTCAACATTGATCCTTATTTTCTCAATTTCATGATGATGTAATAATACTTGTAGAATTTTGTGAGTGATGAATGGCTATAGAGTTTTATAGTTTATCATGTTGATTTTTTTCATGGTAATTGATCCACCGATCCATCAAACTAATTGATCTATTAAACAATATTAGCCAATATAACATACAAAAATAGAGGATCAATCCTTAGTTACAATGAATCTATAATAAAGTAGTTGCAGCTACCACATTTCAACCATATTCAATATTCCACTGATCTATCTGATAAATTGCATCATCAATCAATAAATTCAATTTTCTATTTTCTGATGGAATCATATGATGGGATGTACTGAATGTATAATAGTGTTTTTGGAGTTGTTGGGACAGATGAAAAATAAAAAATATAGTGAACTATTTTCACAAAACATTTGTTCTTGATTGTTTGTTTTTCAATTTTTTTCAATATTCATTGGATAATGAGTAGTGTTGATCCATCGAAAGGAAATAAAGGCTGATCTATCAAATGAGGGATGAAATTGATAAATTCATTGGATAATAGACATGATTAGATGTATGATCATTGTTTTGGATTTTTTTGAACAATTGATGGAATGGATAATTTCATTAATGACATTATGGATGAAACATAAATGGATGTGTGCTGAAAAGGTGTTTTCAAGATAGTTTTGAAGTCTATATAGGTTGAAACAATTTTTATGGGAAAATTTCTTCAATTCTTAATATCATTTAGATTGTAAAAAAGAATATTAATGATAATTATTTGATTCTCATAGGTTTTCAAGTGTGTTATGGAAATTTGAGTGACCATATATCTTTATTGAAATGAAAAAATAATTTAATGATCGTGGTATCAAATTGAACAATTGATGTGAATTTAGAAGTAGGATGTAGTCTGTTCAATATTCTTTAATGTTTGAGAAGAATCAAAAAGATATGGGAATCAATGGAAGTGTAAAATATGTATTGGTCGGAGTGGATACTCAAGAGGGGGGTGAATTGAGTTCCAATTATAAATATCTGTTAAAATTATTTCTCTTAAAATCCCCCAATTTAAAAACAACGTTAAATTGTAGTGAATCTATACAGAGTGTAAATGTTCAATTAGTTTCTCAAAGATTGACTAGGACTCAGTTAACTTAATTTTATGATTAAATTAACTTTTGAAACTAACTTACTAGTTTACAATATGTATAAACACTTTCTAATTTAACTATCAAAGTAGCTTTAAAATAGTTTTGTATTTAAAAATAATAAGCAGAGGAATGTAAAATATATATGTAATACTTATAGACTTAAAATAACATCACGGAAAAGATAACTAAGAGGTTTAGTCTCAAGTATATACTTAGTCCTCTCATCAATTTATATAAATTGATCCACACCATGGATCAGGGATAAATAACAGTACACTAATGTTCAGGTACAAAGACCTCTACCACAGTTCTTAGTGGGAAAAAAACAATAGCTCACAACTGTACAGGACTTACTCGACCTCTACCACCATCCACAGTGGGAAACAAAAGAGTTATAGAGTTTGATTGAGGATTTATGAATCCTCCAGTTTAGCATAAGAGATAATGTGTGTGTAATGTAAACAGGGTACACACACTGTTCAGAATGTAAATGAAAGAATCACTAAGATAAGTATGATTGAGGTTATAAATGTTTTAGTGGTTAGTAGTGCAGCTCTGGACTCGTTTGGTTTAACAGAAAAGCTTCTGAGTCCTTCTCAGGTTTTTCTCAAAAAACAGAGTGTCGTTACTTTCTTTGATTCTTGGTCCAGCTTAACAGCCTTAGTGCATGAAATGTTTTTTGTAGTTCCTCACTCAAGACACAACATGTGTTCTCTTCTAGAATAAGTTTCTTCATGTATGTCTAGGAGTCTTGGAGTATGGATGTAGACTAGTGAACAAATGCTCCACATTTGAATAATGTTCAGCTCTTGTCTCTTTCACCCTTCGTGTGTCTTCTTAGTGCATTTCGTGTCACATACATGTGTATATCCAGACGTATATCGAGTGTTCTCTTTCAAAAAAGTGTGTATTCCATGATCTTTTTCAATCCCTTTGTAGCTTTCAGCTTTGGAAGAAAAGAATAATCTTGTTTTGCATGGGTACTAGGTACGGTTCCCTAACTTGCAATAGAAATCCTTAAATAACATTAACTACAATAAAACCATCAAATGTAAAGGTTAGCTAAATAAATAAATAGTATGAAGAGTATATGGTTTGACTGGTTGGTCAAGATTTAGTAGCCTTTTATTGGTATACGTGCATGGTGGAATTTGTGTCGCAAAACCTTCCATCAGTTGGTCTTTTTAACTTGCATCGGTAGCTCATATACTCGTGACATTAGTTCTATCAGTAGCTCTTGTTATCGGTAGCTTTTGATCCATTGGTAGCTATTGATCAATTGGTAGCTCTTTGCATCAGTAGACTATCGGTAACTACTGGTAGACATGCACATTGGTAGCTCGTCTGTTCTGTCAGTAGACTTTGTGTCTGCTTACCGGTAACTCCAGTCTGTGTGTTCATATCAGTCCCTTCTGTGTATCATTAGGACGGTCGGTAGCTCATATCGGTAGACTGAATCTGTGAACTGGTTCTATCAGTAGACTTTTTTCTATCAGTAGCTCTGGTCTATTTGTCTATCGGTAGCTCTATACATATCGGTGACCTTAGTGTATCGGTAACTCTGTCTATCGGTAGACTAAGTACCGATAGCTCTAGCTAAACATAGACCAGTGACTTAATACTTATCGTTTTTATACAAAACATATCCAAAAGGGTTAGAATTACTTCAGATCTTATATAAACAAGGATAAACAAAGATTAAACTATCTCAGGGATAATTTTATTATTATTATCATCTTGAGCACAGATTGAAAGAATTAATATATAGAAAAATATTATATTGAGATTATCAAATTATATGAAAGCATAATTGGGATTATCAAAACAGGTGAGGTCAACAATATCCCCCTTTTTCGTAATCACAACTTATTATATTATCATTTAAAAAAATTGTATTAGAGGATATTTAATTAAACTCATTTTTCTCAGAGAAAATAGTATGGTATGAAACATAATTTATCAGAGATAGAATTAAATGTATCAGAGATAAAAGAAAAATACATGATATAAGAGGTAAAATTTAGTATTATCAGAGAACCAAATGAAATGATATCAGAGGATGAGAGAAAAGGCACTGGTATCAGAAGATGAAATTCAGAGGGATCAAAGGGGAAAATCATGATAGCTCTTAGATAAAATATCTCCCCCTTTCATTAATATCTCTCCCTCTGGGTGAATATGTATTCCTCTTTTGATACATAGAGAGTATTTCTCCCCCTTTGTAAAATATTTCTCCCCTTTTGTGATAATAAGAAAGTGGGAAATAACAATGAGAAATGGAACAATAGGAATATAAGAAAATCAATTGTATTAAATGTTACAAAAAATTTATAAAAAAAAACAAAAGACATAGGATTCCAATCAAACAGTCCATCCACTTGATCAATCCACATCCTCAATGTGAGATTTGAACTTGGGATCAGAAGAGGATTTAGGTGGTGAAGATGCTAGTGAAAGCTTAGGAATTCCTGAAATGACCACAAGAGGCTGAGCAACTGACACTGTGCCTGGCCTGTATTGAGTAGTCCTTTGTGTGATCATTGGTGTGAGGCTTCTAATTTCTTAGACAAGAGTCATCTGAATTGTAGAAGTAGTAGAGGCAGAGGAAAGCAAAACAGGATGGACAATCACTCGTGTGATGCACCAGGTTTTATGAACTGATCCAAGTTAACAATGTTATGCTTTTAATGATGCCTCTTGTTTTATTTTTATTTTTTTGTGCTTTGTGTGCTAATAATGAATTTGAAATGAAATAAAACATGAAGAATACGGTAAAATGGTATATATTTAAAAATTACATTCCAACAAGACAGAAATAATTTAAAATACCATGAACAATACCTAACACGGCGACAGAAATACTACTAAGAATCACAACTCGAGTAATCGGATAGTCTTCATCTTTAGGGTCCATCAGTGTGAAAAATATAATAGCTATAACCATCGCGCCTGTACTCAGCACCAGTGGTATGAGGAGAGCCATCCTCCTAGGGTCAGGTGTTTTGAAAATGTAAAACACCCTAACCCCTATTTTAATAATGGTCCTCTAAGGGAATATGACTGTTATATGACCGTTGGGTTTACAAGGATAAAGTGAACCTTTTTATAAAAAATTGGTCTTATAAGGCTCTTATAATCTTATGGTATTTCAATATTTTAATATGTACAACATATTAGAATTATATCTTCGAGTATTAAAATAAAATATTTTTCTTGAAAATGAATCTATTTTGATTTTTTTTCAAAATCATGATGATATCTATAAGGTGGGAAACATAGTATTTTAAAATGTGTCGAATTTCATGTCTAAAGGGGTATCTGTAATAATTGAAAAATGTATCTTATTGGATCTCTAAAACTATGTGTTTTGAATTAGGGAAAAACTACAGGTATTTTAAAAATAATTTTATAAATCAACAAGTGAAGTATGTTATAAATTGGATTTTAGATATCTAAAGGTTATAAGATCCTAGTAGTTTAGTATGCAGTATTTATCTTTAAAAAAAATAAATTATATCAAATAGTATCGTTTTTTTACATAAACTAAATTGGGATTCTTGGATTTGAAAATTATGAGTTAAAAGTACTTATTAAATTTTATACAAATTCTAATTTATAACATTCCAGTTTAATATTGTTTTTTTTAAATGAGAAGTAATTTTAACATTTATTATACTGTTTTTTATCTATTTTTTCCCAAATGCACGACCCATGCCTCCTGCGGTTAATCCCGACCTCACACGGTCCTCATCCGTCTGATATCGCCATGACAGATCCCAGTCGCTGATGTTTTTTTAAATGCTCATTTCATCCCTTTTTACCTCGTCCATCCGATCACGCGAAGTCAGATAGCAGACGTTGTTCTGTTTTTTTTTTCTTCGCGAACTTGGTCGTCTTCTCCCTCACGACGGGGTCCCGCTATCCACCACTAGTTTCCCCAAGACGCCTCCTTCTCCACTGTTACGTTTGACCTTGCGCACCCCACCTTCCTAGGATGCCGTATGCTCGACCTAACTCCTAGATCGAACCCTTTTAGGTGCACTGAAACCCCTACATAAGCCCTCTCCTCACGGACTTCATCCTGCAACCGAACTCCTCTCGACCTTTCCAGCAAGACCAGCAAGCTTCCTCTGATCCGAGTGTCCTCCACAACAAGGTAAGGGTGTCCTATTTATGTGTTTTTTTTCAAAACCCACCCACCCATCCTCATTTCATTTTTATATATACATGAGTATATATATATTCCATGCTAACCATTCTTTTTAAACAGAGGACTCCAACGGTGCTTGCCTTCGAGGGGTACTCCCGCTTTTTTTATATAATATAAAACCTAGTATAAACCCTCTAAGTGTCGTCAGTTGCATGAAATGTATATATATATACATATAAATTTTATATAATATAAGAATTGGTTCACTCTTTGTTTCAAAAACGAGGTGTGTGCTTTTGTAAGGGTGTTTCTCTAATATGATATATAGATTTTTTTTTCTTTTGAGTCTTTATTTTGTAATCGGTGTGATACAATAGGTTTATTGATATAATTTTATATATGTATATACAACACAAACCCTTTGGTTTTGAATAATTTTCAAGGGTGTTTCCATCATGATATGAAAAGGGGTATCCTTTTTAAGTTAGTTTTAACGATCCAATTTTACAAACCAAAAACTCATGTTTAAGTGTATAGTGTGTATACGGTTGTGAATATATATATATATATATATATTTATATATAAAACTCAAACCCAATTATTTTTAGGGTATCACAGATTATTCAGTATCATTATACTATGAATTATACTTTTGAAAGGGTCTTTCTAAAACCAATTCCTAACATGTATGATTTTATGTTAGCCATATATATATTTATATAACTATATATTTATATAAGGTTATGTATTGGAATGGAAATAGGTTTTTATTTTTAGGAAATTAATACTGATCTTTGAAGAATATTTTTTGATGCGAACTTGTTCTTTAGTTTATGTACAATTATGTTATAGTTAAAAAACGAAGTTTTTATATATTTATGTATTTATAGTTTCATGAACATTTAAACCCCTATAGGGTTTTTATTTTTAAACTGAATAAATTATAAGGAGTTAGACGTTTTCGGATTTTAAGTGAACCATGTTTAATTTATGAGAAAACCTATACATATACTTTGTGTATATATCCTTGTGTATGTATGTGTTTTTAAGATTAATATCTGAAACCCTAGTTTCTAGAAATGGTTATTAATATTTTTATGCATGTAGGATTTTAGTGCTTGCTTATGTTGTTTTATATTTTTGTGTCTAAGAGTACACCAATGAACTTGTTAATTAAAAATGTCGCCCTCGCAATGATTTATGTTTTTTTGAAGGATATGCTTATGCCTGTTTTAAACTGGTATTAAAACGATAAGGATTTAAGGGTTATGTTAATATGTAGAAATACTCTATTATTTTTATACCAAACTCGCTGTAGTGATTATTAGTGATCAGATCTTAACTCCAAATTCTATGACCTGTGAAGAGAAATAATTTATGCCAAGTATTTTATTTAAAGTAGTTTATTTCCAAGTATTGGAATTTTAATGATTTCAAATGTTTATTATTTTTATAAAAAGTATACCGCAGTGATTATTAATGGTTGGAGTTTTGTTGCATGTACAATTACCAGTGATGAACAATAATTAATGCAAATTATTTTCATTAAGTAGTTCATTTCCCTGTATTGGAATTTTATAGACTCATCATTTAATACCCCTTGTCGCAAATCTCATACATTCATCATTTTATGTGCTTAAATAATTTTTCTATGCACGTAGTATGCTTACTAAACTATGCCTGCTTTTATTCCATATTTTCAATTTTAACTGTCGTATCATGTATTTGTAAACCAATTATATAATAGTTACCTTATTTATATTATTATTCATGCATATGACTCAACATGATAATGAACTAAGAACTAAATTACCCAAAGTGGTATGGGACACCTTGGTTAATGAGAAATGAAAATGGTATTACCCAAAGTGGTACGGGACACCTTGGGTAATGAGAAATGAAAATGGTATTACCCAAAGTTGTATGGGACACCTTGGGTAATATGAACTAAAATTAAATATTCAAAGTGGTATGGGACACCTTGAATATCTGACCTTATCAACATGTGAGAAATGTATGGGGCTACTGGGATGGGTTCCGATAAAAATAAAACCCTCCCGGTTCGGGACTTGTAAAATTAAGCCCTCCGGGATAGAGACCGGTAAAAGTAAGCTCCTCGATGCATTGATAGTTCTCGAGACAATCATTTTGGGTCATTACCCCTAGGTCATGGCAGAAGGCCTTGACACATAGACCATGAGTCCTTCAGCATACATTTCTTAGTATAAGACAAACCAAGTGATTACTCCGACTAGAGGAATATCATTATTTATAGAACCTTTACCTATGAGTATCAGATTTAAAAAAACAGAAGACATATGATGTGGCAATGTTGATGCATGACCAGTTTTCTTTTCCAGAATTTTATTTCAAATGTTGAATTACATTTATCATGACATGATGTGCATATTTTTGTTGATAATGATCTTGTGCGCGACTCTGATGATGTTTAAACCTTGTTGTTCATACACACCTTTCTTTTTTATTTCCACTTTACTTAGTATAACACATTCCTTTTTATTAGCATGATTATCGTTTCTATTAAGTTGGGTTTCAGCTAAGTGTTCTAGTGCATAAGTATGACGTGCTTTAACTGTATTATATCAACCTTCGTTTTGTCTTGCATTTTTTCATTTTAGAAAACATTTTAAGTATGGAAATGTATTTTCAAAGTAGATTTCAAAGGCTGTATTTGTGTATTTTCAAAAAAACCCCTTACTGAGTATTTCAATGCTCACCCTACGTTTTTGTTAAAAATTTTACATGATGATAGAGCCTTTCCAAGTCTTGTATTTTTGTTCTTAGCTCAGTAATAAACAAGAAAAGATGTTGTCTCTGATTCTCCAGGATCTAAACAATAATGTTCTTCCTGTTGTGTTATGATATGTAACTTATTTGTTTCGTTTTTATGAAATAAATTACACACCATAACCATAGCACCAGCTCTGGGCTACCGTGGTTGGGGCGTTGTAGTTGGTATCATAGGAATGGTTTAGGCAACCGTGGAAAATTTAGACAACACAAAAACATTAATAATGTTTTACTAATTAGGGTTTGTTCTTAAACTTCTCAGATGGAAAGAAATCGAACCACACCTAGTCTCTTGACTCTCCCTACAGAGATCATGGAGACTATTGTAGAAAAATCCTACTCAACAAGTTACCAACCTTTTGGTAACTTAAGACTCACGTGCAAAACCCTCTATGAAATATCAAAAAGCTCGAATGTCCTTCGAATCTTCCGAGGGTCGGAAGTTGTGTATAACCAAATGGTCAATGCACTGTTCGAGAATTATAAAAAGAAAGGGATGTACTATGAGGGACTCTTCCTGTGTTTCACCATGAATACTAAATGGTTGGCCTTCATGGCCTTTGGAGAAGCTGCAAAGGAGTTGGACTTTCACGCAGTCTTTATGTACCAACTCTTCTGTTTCAGTATACTTAGGGAGCTATGCGATTTTTGATCTTTCCTCGAATCCTTCAAATATGACATGGTTCGAGAGATCTTTAGGAACCAAATCTAGGTGGATGTCATGGAGCTTTATGTCACTCATTCCCATCTCTAGAAAACCACCTGTATCAAATGGGAGATTGTTTTTAACCATGATCCAGTTTTCTAAGAATGTACTTGGGAAGAGGAGACCCACAAGCTTTGTTCTACCCTAAGAATATAGTTGAATAGTAACTTCTTCCAAGGGCGGTGTAGGTAGAGGGACATCACCAAGGGTGTCAGGGAAGCCCTGTGAATAAGTCAGTGTATGTACGCCAATCGAATTGCGAGGATGCAATTCTTTTAATAGAGGGATAATGTGACACCCCAGGTTTTATGAACTGGTCCAAGTGTGAAATGTTATGCTTTTAATGATGTTCCTTGTTTTAATTTTTTTTTTTGTGATTTGTGTGCTAATAAAGAATTTAAACGAAATAAAACATGAAGAATACGGTAAACTGGTATATATTTAAAAGGTACAATCCAACTAGACCCAACTAATTGAAAATACCATGCACGAGACCTAACATAGCCACAACAAGACTACTGAGAATCAAAGCTCGAGTAATCGGATAGTTGTCGTCTTCAGGGTCCATCAGTGTGAAAAATATAACAGCCAGAACCACCGCACACGTACTCAGCACCAGTGGTATGAGGAGAGCCATCCGCCTAGGGTCAGGTGTTTTGAAAATGTAAAACACCCTACCCCCTATTTTTATAATGGTCCTATAAGGTAATATGACCGTTATATGACTGTTTGGTTTCCAAGGATAAAGTGAATCTTTTTATAAAAATTTGGTCTTTATAATTCTCTTATAATCATATGGTATTTCAATATTTTAATATGTACAACATATTAGAATTATATCTTTGAGTATTAAAATAAAATATTATACATGAAAATGAATATATTTTTATTTTTTTCAAAATACTGATGATATCTATAAGGTGGGAAACTTAGTATTTTAAAATGTGTCGAACGTCATGTCTAAAGGGGTATTTGTAATAATTGAAAAATGTATCTTATAGGATCTCTGAAACTATATGTTTTGAATTAGGGAATAACTATAGGTCTTTTAAAAAAAATTTATAAATCAACAAGTGAAGTATGTTATAAATTGGATTTTAGATTTTTAATGGTTATAAGATCAAAGTATTTTAGTATGAAGTATTTGTCTTTAAAAAAATTATATCAAATAGTATTGTTTTTTTACATAAACTAAATTGGGATTCTTGGATTTGAAAAATATAAGGTAAAAGTACTTATAAAAGTTTATACAAAATCAAATTTATAACGTTCCTTTTTAATATTAGTTTTTTTAAAAAATGCGAAGTAATTTTACCATTTATTATACTATTTTTTATCTATTTTTTTCAAACATGAGACCTAGGCCTCCTACGGTTAATCCCGACCCCGCACGGTCCTCATCCGTCCGATCTCGCCAAGACAGATCCCAGCCGCTGATGTTTTTTTTAAACGCTCATTTCATCCCTTTTTACCTCATCTATCCGATCTCGTGAAGTCGGATCTCAGCCGTCGTTCTATTTGTTTTCCTTCGCGAACTCGGTCATCTTCTACCTCACGACGGTGTCCCGCTAACCAGCACTGGTTTTCCCAAGACACCTCCTTCTCTACTTTTATGTTTGACCTTGCGCACCCCACCTTCCTAGGACGCCATAGGCTCGGACTAACTCCTGGATCGAACCCTTTTAGGTGCACCAAAACCCCTACATAAGCCCTCTCCTCACAGACTGCCTCCTTCACCTGAACTCCTCCCAACCTCTCCAGCAAGACCAGCAAGCTTCCTCTGATCCGAGTTTCATCCAAAACAAGGTAAGGGTGTCCTATTTGCGTGTTTTTTAAAACCCACCCATGCCCTTCGATTCATTTTTATATATACTTGAGTATATATATGACTTATAGGTAAAGGTATACGTATATATATATTCCATGTTAACCATTCTTTTTAAACAGAGGACTCCATGTGTTCTTTCCTTCAAGGGGTACTCCCATTTTTTTATATAATAGAAAACCTTGTATAAACCCTCTACGTGTAGTCGGTTGCATGAAATATATATATATACATATAAAATTTATATAATATAAGAATCGTTTCACTCTTTGTTTCAAAAACGGGGTGTGTGGTTTTGGAAAGGTGTTTCTCTAATATGATGTGAAGATATTGTTTCTTTTGAGTCTTTATTTTGTATCCAGTGTGATACAATAGGTCTATTGATATAATTTTATATATGTATATACAACACAAACCCTTCGGTTTTAAAGAATTTTCAAGGGTGTTGCCCTCGTGATATAAAAAGGGGTATCCTTTTTAAGTTAGTTTTAACGATCCTCTTTTACAAACCTAAAACTGAGGTTTAAGTGTATAGTGTATATACAGTTTTGAATATATATATATATATATAACTCAAACCCATTTATTTTTAGGTTATCGAAGATTATTCAGTATCTTTATACTAAGAATTATACTTTTGAAATGGTCTTTCTAAAATCAATTCCTAACTTGTATGATTTTGTGTAAGCCATATATATATATATATATAACAATATATTTATATAAGGTTATGTATAGGAAGGGAAATTGGTTTTGATTTTTAAGAAATGAATACTTATCTTTGAAGAATATGTTTTATGCGAACTTCTTCATTGGTTTAAGTACAATTATCTTATAGTTAAAAAATAAGTTTTTATATATTTATGTATTTATAGTTTCATGAACATTTAAATCCCCACAAGGTTTTGATTTTTAAACAGAATAAATGATTAGTAGTTAGAGGTTTCAATATTTTAAGTGAACCATGTTTAATTTATGAGGAAACCTATACATATACTTTGTGTATATATCCCTATATATGTATGTGTTTGTAATATAAATATCTGAAACCCTAGTTTCAAGAAATGGTTATTAATATTTTTATGTATGTAGGATTTTAGTGCTTGCCTATGTTGTTTTATATTTTTGTGTCTAAGAGTATACCAATGAACTTGATTAATTAAAAATGTTTCCCTCACAATGATTTATATATTTCTTAAAGGATATTCTTATTCCTGTTTTAAACTGGTATTAAAAGGATATTGATTTAAGGGTTATGTTAATATATAGAAATCCTCTATTATTTTTATACCAAACTCGCTGTAGTGATTATTAGTGATCAGAGCATAACTGAAAATTCTATGACCTGTGAATAACAATAATTAATGCCATGTATTTTATTTAAAGTCTTTATTTCCAAGTATTGGAATTTTAAAGATTGAAAATGTTTATTTTTTTATACCAAGCATGCTGCAGTGATTATTAGTGGTTGGAGTTTTGTTGCAAGTACAATGACCAGTGAAGAACAATAATTAATGCCAAGTATTTTCTTTAAGTAGTTCATTTCCCTGTACTATAATTTTATAGACTCATCATTTCATAACCCTTGTGGAAAATCTCATACTTTCATCATTTTATGTGCTTAAATAATTTTTCTATGCGCATATTATGCTTACTGAACCATGCCTGCTTTTATTCCATATTTTAAATTTTAACTATCGTATCATGTATTTGTAAACCAATGGTATAATAGTTACCTTATTCATATTATTATTCATTCATATGACGCAACATGATAAGGAACTATGAACTAAATTACCCAAAGTGGTATGGGACACCTTGGGTAATTAGAAATGAAAATGGTATTACCCAAAGTGGTATGGGACACCTTGGGTAATATAAACTAAAATTAAATATTCAAACTGGTATGGGATAGCTTGAATATATGACCTTATCAACATGTGAGAAATGTATGGGGCTACCGGGATGGGGTCCAAAAAAAGAAAACCCTCCAGGCTGGGGACTGGTTAAAGTAAGCCCACCAGGTCGGAGACCGGTAAAAGTAAGCTCCTTGATGCATCGATAGATCTCGAGACAGTCAGATTGGGTTATTACCCCTAGGTCATGGCATGAGGTCTTGACACAGAGACCATGAGTCCTTCAGCATTCATTTTTCAGTATATGACCAACCAAGTGATTACTCCTACTAGAGGAATATCCTTGGTTATAAAACCTTTACCTATGATTATCAGATTTTAAAAAAAACACACAAGACATATGATGTGGAAATGATGATGCATGACTAGTTTTCTTTTCCAGAGTTTTATTTCAAATGTTGTATTACATTTTTCATGTCATGATGTGCATTTTTTTTGTAGATAATGCACTTGTGCGCGACTCTGATGATGTTTCCACCTTGTTGTTCGTACACACCTTTCTTGTTTATGGCCACTTTACTTAGTGTAACCCATGCCTTTTTATTAGAAATATTTCCTGTTCTATTAAGTTGGGTTTTAGCTAAGTGTTCTAGTGCATAAGTATGAAGCTCTTTAACTGTATTAAATCAACCTTCGTTTTGTCTTGAAGTTCTTCCTTTAAGAAAACATTTTATGTGTGGAAACGTATTTTCAAATTAGTTTTCAAAGGCTGTATTTATGTATTTTTTTAAAAAAACCCCTTACTGAGTATTTCAATGCTCAACCTACGTTTTTGTTAAAAAATTTAC
This sequence comes from Viscum album, assembly GCA_963277665.1. Classification (NCBI taxonomy): domain Eukaryota; kingdom Viridiplantae; phylum Streptophyta; class Magnoliopsida; order Santalales; family Viscaceae; genus Viscum; species Viscum album. The sequence goes on along the minus strand of OY728151.1, from coordinate 10,805,459 downwards.
AGGATGATAAAGCCTTTCCCAGTCATGGATTTTTGTTCTTAGCTCATCAATAAAGAAGCAATGTTGTTGTCTCTGATTCTCCAGGATCAAAACCAGAAAGTTCCTCTTGTTGTGTTATGATGTGTAACTTATTTGTTTCATTTGTATGAAATAAATTACACATCATAACCATATAACCAGCTCCATGCTACTGGGGTCGGGGCATTATAGTTGGTTTCAGAGGAATGGTTTAGGCAACCCTAGTAAATTAAGACAACACACAAACATTAATAATGTTTTAATAAGTAGGGTATGTTCTTAAACATCTCAGATGGCAAGATAGCGAACCACACAAAGACACTTGACTCTCCCTATAGAGATCATGGATACTATTGTAGCAAAATCCTTCTCATCAAGTTACCAACCTTTTGTTAACTTAAGACTCATGCGAAAAACCCTCTATGAAATATCGAAAATCTTGAATGTCGTTCAAATCTTTCGAGGGTCAGAAGTTGTGTATAACCAAATGGCCAATGCACTATTTTAGAATTATAAAAAGAAAGGGAAGTACTGTGAGGGACTCCTCCTGTGTTTCAACATGAATAATAAATGGTTGTCCTTCATGGACTTTGGAGAAGCTATAAAGGAGTTGGACTTCCACTCAGTCTTTATGTACCAAATCCTATGTTTCAGCATGTTTGGGGAGCTATGCGATTTTGGATCTTTCATCGAATCCTTCAAATATGACATGGTTCGGGAGGTCTTTAGGAACCAAATCCAAGTAGATGTCATGGAGCTTTATGTCACTCTTTCCCATCTCTAGAAAACCACCTATATCAAACGGGAGTTTGGTTTTAACCACGATCCACATTGCCAAGAATGCACTTGGGAAGAGGAGACCCACAAGCTATGTTCTACCCTCGGAATAGAGTTGAATAGTACCTTCTTCCATGGGAGGTGGAGGTAGAGGGACATCAACAAGGGTGTCAGGGAAGCCGTGTGAATAAGTCAGTGTATGTACGCTGATCGAATTGAGAGGACTCAATTCTTTTAAGAGGGGGATAATGTGACGCCCCATGTTTTCTGAATTGGTCCAAGTGAACAATGTTATGCTTTTAATGATGACCCTTGTTTTTTTGTGCATTGTGTGCTAATAAAGAATTTGAAACGAAATAAAACATGAAGAATATGGTAAACTAGTATATATTTTAAAGATACATTCCAACAAGACACAACTAATTGAATATTCCATGCACAAGACCTAACATGGCCACAACAAGACTACAAAGAATCACAACTCGAGTAATCAGATATTCTCCATCTTTAGGGTCCATCAGTGTGAAAAATATAATATCCAGAACCACCGTGCACATACTCAGCACGAGTGGTCTGAGGAGATCCATCTGCCTAGGGTCATGTGTTTTGAAAATGTAAAACACCCTACCCCCTATTTTTATAATGGTCCTCTAAGGGAATATGACCGTTATATGACTCTTGGTTTTCCAATGATAATGTGAATCTTTTTATAAAAATTTGGTCTTTATAATTCTCTTACAATCTTATGGTATTTCAATATTTTAATATGTACAACATATTAGAATTATATCTTCAAGTATTAAAATGAAATATTATTCTTGAAAATGAATCTATTTTGATTTTTTTTTCAAAATCTTGATGATATATATAAGGTGGGAAACTTAGTATTTTAAAAAATTTCTAACATCATGTCTAAAGGGGTATCTATAATAATTGAAAAATATATCTTATTGGATATCTAAAACTATGTGTTTTTAATTAGGGAAAAACTACAGGTATTTGAAAAATAATTTTATAAATCAAAGAGTGAAGTATGTTATAAATTGGATTTTATATTTTTAAAGGTTATAAGATCCTAGTAGTTTAGTATGAAGTATTTATCTTTAAAAATAATTATATCAAATAATATCGTTTTTTACATAAACTAAATTGGGAATCATGGATTTGAAAATTATGAGTTAAAAGTACTTTTAAAATTTTATGAAAATTAAAATTTATAATGTTCTGGTTTAATGATGTTTTTTTGAAAAAATGCGAAGTAATTTTAACATTTATTATACTGTTTTTTATCTATTTTTTTCAAAAACATGACCCAGGCCCTCTACGGTTAAACCCGACCCCGCATGATCCTCATCCGTGCAATCTCGCCAAGACAGATCCCAGCCGGTGATGTTTTTTTTAAACGCTCATTTCATCCCTTTTTACATCGTCCATCCAATCTCGCGAAGTCGTATCCCAGCCGTTGTTCTATTTTTTTTCTTCGCGAACTCGGTCATCTTCTACCTCACGACGGTGTCCCAGTAACCATCACTGGTTTGCCCAAGACGCCTCCTTCTCCACTGTTACATTTGACCTTGTGCACCCCACCTTCCTAGGATGTCATAGGCTTGCCTAACTACTGGATCGAACCCTTTTAGGTGCACCGCAACCCCTACATATGCCCTCTCCTCATGGACTTCCTCCTTCACCCGAACTCCTCCTGACCTCTCCAGCAAGACCAGCAGGCTTCCTATTATCCGAGTGTCCTCCATAACAAGGTAAGGGTGTCATATTTATGCGTTTTTTTAAAACCCACCCATGCTCCTCGGTTCATTTTTTATATATACATGAGTATATATATGACTTATAGTTAAAGGTGTATATTTATATTCCATGCCAAACATTATTTTTAAATAGAGGACTCCAAGGGTGCTTGCCTTCAAGGGGTAATCTCGTTTTTTATATAATAGATTACCTAGTATAAACCCTCTAGGTGTAGTCGGCTACATTCAATGTATATATATACATATAAATTTTATATAATATAAGAATCATTTCACTCTTTGTTTCAAAAACAGGGTGTGTGGTTTTGGAAGGGTGTTTCTCTATTATGATGTAAAGAGTTTGTTTCTTTTGAGTCATTATTTTTTAACTGGTGTGATACAATAGGTGTATTGATATAATTTTATATATGTCTATACAACACAAACCCTTCGGTTTTGAAGAATTTTCAATGGTGTTTCCATCGTGATATAAAATGGGGTATCCTTTTTAAGTTAGTTTTAACGATCCTATTTTACAAACCAAAAACTCATGTTTAAGTGTATGGTGTATATATGGTTTTGAATATATATTTATATAAATATATATATATATATATATATATATCAAACCCAATAATTTTTAGGGTATCGAAGATTATTCAATATCTTTATACTAAGAATTATACTATTTAAAGGGTCTTTCTAAAATCAATTCCTAACATGTATGATTGTATGGACGCTGTATATATATATATATATAACTATATATTTATATAAGGTTATGTATTGGAATGGATATCGGTTTTTATTTTTATGAAATGAATACTTATCTTTGAAGAATATTTTTGATGCGAACTTGGTCTTTGGTTTAAGTACATTTATGTTATAGTTAAAAACGAAGTTTTTATATATTTATGTATTTATAGTTTCATGAACATTTAAACCCCAATAAGGTTTTGATTTTTAAACTGAATAAATGATAAGTAGTTAGAGGTTTTCAGATTTTAAGTGAACCATGTTTAATTTATGAGAAAACTTATACATATACTTTGAGTATATATCACAATGTATGTATGTGTTTTCATGATTAATATCTGAAACCCTAGTTTCAAGTAATGGTTATTAATATTTTTATGCATGTAGGATTTTAGTGCTTGCCTATGTTGTTTTATATTTTTGTGTCTAAGAGTACACCAATGAACTTGATTAATTAAAAATGTCACCCTGGAAATGATTTATGTTTTTTAAAGGATATGCTTATGCCTGTTTTAAACTGGTATTAAAAGAATAAGGATTTAAGGGTTATGTTAATATGTAGAAATCCTCTATTATATTTATACCAAACTCGCTGCAGTGATTATTAGTGATCAGAGCATAACTGCAAATTCTCTGACCTGTGAAGAACAATAATTAATGACAAGTATTTTATTTAAAGTAGTTTATTTCCAAGTATTGGAATTTTAAAGATTGAAAATGTTTATTATTTTTATACCAAGCATGCCGCAGTGATTATTAGTGGTTGGAGTTTTGTTGCAAGTACAATGACTAGTGAAGAACAATAATTAATTCCAAGTATTTTCTTTAAGTAGTTCATTTTCATGTACATGAATTTTATAGACTCGTCATTTAATACCCCTTGTGGAAAATCTCATACTTTCATCATTTTATGTGCTTAAATAATTGTTCTATGCACATAGTATGCTTACTGAACCATGCCTATTTTTATTCCATATTTTCAATTATAACTATCGTATCATGTATTTTTAACAAAATTTTATAATAATTACCTTATTCATATTATTATTCATGCATTTGACTCAACATGATAATGAACTAAGAACTAAATTACCCAATGTGGTATCGGACACCTTGGGTAATTTGAACTAAAATTAAATATGAAAAGTGGTATGAGACAACTTGAATATCTGACCTTATCAACATGTGAGAAATGTATGGGGCTACCGAGATGGGGTCTAGAAAAAAGAATACCCTCCAGGTTGGGGACTGGTTAAAGTAAGCCCTCCGGGTTGGAGACTGGTAAAAGTAAGATCCTCGATGCATCAATAGTTCTCAAGACAGTCATATTGGGTTATTACCCCTAGGTCATGGCACAAGGCCTTGACACAGATACCATGAGTCCTTCAGCATACATTTCTTAGTATATGACCGACCAAGTGATTACTCCGACTAGAGGAATATCCTTGGTTATAGAACCATTACCCTTGAGTATCGGATATTTAAAAAAACACACAAGACTTATGATGTGAAAATGTTGATGCATGACCAGTTTTATGTTCCAGAATTTTATTTCAAATGTTTCATTACATTTATTATGTCATGATGTGCATTGTTTTAGATAATGCGATTTTGCGCGACTCTGATGATGTTTACACCTTGTTGTCCATACACACCTTTCTTGTTTATGTCCACTTTACTTAGTATAACCCATGACTTTTTTTTAGCATGCTTACCTGGTATATTATGTTGGGTTTTAGATAAGTGTTCTAGTGCATAAGTATGAAGCGCTTCAACTGTATTATACCAACCTTCATTTTGCCTTGAAGTTCTTACATTACGAAAACATTTTAAGTATGGAAAACTATTTTCAAAGTCATTTTCAAAGGTTGTATTTATGTATTTTCAAAAAACCCCTTACTGAGTATTTCAATGCCCACCCTACATTTTTGTTAATAATTTTACAGGATGATAGAGCCCTTCCCAGTCATGGATTTTTGTTCTTTGCTAAGAAATAATGAAGCATAGTTGTTTTCTCTGATTCTCTAAGATCAAAACCAGAAATTTCCTTCTGTTGTGTTATGATGTGTAACTTATTTTTTTCGTTTGTATGAAATAAATTACACACCATAACCATAGCACCGGCTCCGGGCTACTGGGGTCAGGGTGTTATAGTTGGTATCAGAGGAATGTTTTAGGAAACCATGGTAAATTAAGACAACACAAAAACATTAATAATGTTTTACTAAGTAGGGTTTGTTCTTAAACTTCTCAGATGGCAAGACAGCGAACCACACTAAGACTCTTGACTCTCCCTATAGAGATCATGGATACTATTGTAACCAAATCCTGCTCAACAGGTTACCAAACATTTTTTAACTTAAGACTCACGTGCAAAACCCTCTATGAAATATCTAAAAGCTAGAATGTCGTTCAAATCTTCAAAGGGTCGGAAGTTGTGTATAACCAAATGGTCAATGCACTGTTCGAGAATTATAAAAAGAAAGGGAAGTACTACGAGGGGCTCTTCATGTGTTTCACCATGAATAATAAATGGTTGTCCTTCATGGACTTTGGAGAAGCTGCAAAGGAGTTGGACTTCCACGTAGTCTTTATGTACCAAATCCTGTGTTTCAGCATGCTTCGGGAGCTCTGCGATTTTGGATCATTCATCGACTCCTTCAAATATGACATGGTTCGAGAGATCTTTAGGAACCAAATCCAAGCGGATGTCATGGAGCTTTATGTCACTCTTTCCCATCTCTGGAAAACCACCTATATCAAACGGGAGCTTGGTTTTAACCTCGATCCACTTTGCCAAGAATGTACGTGGGAAGAGGAGACCCACAAGCTTTGTTCTGCCATGGGAATAGAGTTGAATAGTACCTTCTTCCATGTGCGGTGGAGGTAGAGGGACATCAACAAGGGGTTCTGGGAAGCCGTGTGAATAAGTCATTGTATGTACACTGATCGAATTGCGAGGACTCAATTCTTTTAAGAGGGGGATAATGTGACACCCCATGTTTTATTAACTGGTCCAAGTGAACAATGTTATGATTTTAATGATGTCTCTTGTTTTTTTTGTGCTTTATGTGCTAATAAAGAATTTGAAACGAAATAAAACATGAAGAATACCGTAAACTGGTATATATTTAAAAGATACATTCCAAAAAGACCCAACTAATTGAAAATACCATGCACAAGACCTAACATGGCCACATCAAGACTACTGACAATCACAACTCGAGTAATCGGATAGTCATCATCTTTAGGGTCCATCAGTGTGAAAAATATAATAGCCAAGACCACTGTGAACAGACTCAGCACTAGTGGTGTGAGGAGATCCATCCTCCTAGGGTCAGGTGTTTTGAAAATGTAAAACACCCTACCCCCTATTTTTATAATTGTCCTCTAAGGGAATATGACTGTTATATGATGGTTGGTTTTCTAAGGATAAAGTGAATCTTTTTATTAAAAATTGGTATTTATTTCTCTATTATAATCTTAGGGTATTTCAATATTTTAATATGTACAACATATTAGAATTATATCTTCGAGTATTAAAATAAAATATTATTCTTATAAATGAATCTATTTTGATTTTTTTTCAAAATCTTGATGATATCTATAAGGTGGGAAACATAGTATTTTAAAATGTGTCGAACGTCATGTCTAAAGGGGTATCTGTAGTTATTGAAAAATGTATCTTATTCGATCCCTAAGACTATGTGTTTTGAATTAGGCAAAAACTACAGGTCTTTTAAAAATAATTTTATAAATAAACATGTGAAGTATGTTATAAATTGGATTTTAGATTTTTAAAGGTTATTAGATCCTAGTAATTTAGTATGATGTATATATCTTTAAAAAAATTATATCAAATAGTATCATTTTTTTACATAAACTAAATTGGGATTCTTGGATTTGTAAATTATGAGTTAAAAGTACTTATTAAATTTTATACAAATTGAAATTTATAACGTTCCGGTTTAATATTGTTTTTTTTAAATGTGAAGTAATTTTAACACTTATTATACTGTTTTTTATCTTTTTTTTCAATCACACGACCCAGGCCTCCTGCGGTTAATTCCGACCCCACACCGTCCTCATCTGTCCGATCTCGCCATGATAGATCCCAGCCGCTGATGTTTTTTTTAAATGCTCATTTCATCACTTTTTACCTCATCCGTCTGATCTCGCGATGTCGGATCCCAGCTGTCGTTTTGTTTTTTTCCCTTCGCAAACTCGTTCAGCTTTTACCTCACGACGTGGTCCCGCTAACTAGCACTGGTTTGCCCAAGACGCCTCCTTATCCACTGATACGTTTCACCTTGCACACCCTACCTTCCTAGGAAATCATAAGATTTCCTAACACCTGAATCGCACCCTTTTAGGTGCACCAAAACCCCTACACAAGCCCTCTCCTCACGGACTTCCTCCTTAACCCGAACTCCTCCTGACCTCTCTAGTAAGACCAGCAAGCTTCCTCTGATCCGAGTGTCCTCCACAACAAGGTAAGGTTGTTCTATTTACGTGTTTTTTTAAACCCACCCATGCTCCTCGGTTCATTTTTTATATATACATGAGTATATATACGACTTATAGTAAAAGGTGTATATATATATATATATTCCATGCCAACGATTCTTTTTAAATAGAGGACTCCAAGGGTGCTTGCATTCAAGGGGAACTCCCATTTTTTTATATACTAGAAAACCGAGTATAAACCCTCTACATGTAGTCGGCTACATTTAATGAATATATATTTACATATAAATTTTATATAATATAAGAATTGTTTTACTCTTTGTTTCAAAAATTGGGTGTGTGGTTTTGGAAGGGTGTTTCTATAATATGATGTAAAGATTTGTTTTCTTTTGTGTCTTTATTTTGTAACCGGTGAGATACAATAGGTGTATTGATATAATTTTATATATGTATATACAACACAAACCCTTCAGTTTTGAAGAATTTTGAAGGGTGTTGCCATCGTGATATAAAATGGGGTATCCTTTTTAAGTTAGTTTTAACGATCCTATTTTACAAACCTAAAACTCATGTTTAAGTGTATACTGTATATATGGTTTTGAAAATATATACATATTTTTTCAAATATATGTATATATATAACTCAAAACCAATTATTTTTAGGGTATCGAAGATTATTCAGTATCTTTATACTATGAATTATACTTTTGAAAGGGTCTTTCTAAAATCAATTCCTAACATGTATGATTGTATGGAATCTATATATATATATACAACTATATATTTATATAAGGTTAAGTATTGGAATGGAAATCGGTTTTGATTTTTATGAAATGAATACTTATCTTTGAAGAATATTTTCAAGGCGAACTTGGTCTTTGGTTTAAGTACAATTATGTTATAGTTAAAAATGAAGTTTTTATATATTTATGTATTTATAGTTTCATGAATATTTAAACCCCCATAAGGTTTTGATTTTTAAACTGAATATATGATAAGTAGTTAGAGGTTTTCAGATTTTAAGTGAACCATGTTTAATTTATAAGAAAACTTATACATATACTTTCAGTATATATCACTTTGTATGTATGTGTTTTTATGATTAATATATGAAACCAGAGTTTCAAGAAATGGTTACTAATATTTTTTTGCATGTAGGATTTTAGTGCTTGCCTATGTTGTTTTATATATTTGTGTCTAAGAGTACACCAATTAACTTGATTAATTAAAAATGTCGCCTTGGCAATGATTTATATTTTTTTAAAGGATATACATATGCCTGTTTTAAATTGGTATTAAAAGGATAAGGATTTAAGGGTTATGTTAACATGTAGAAATCCTCTATTACTTTTATACCAAACAAGTTGCAGTGATTATTAGTGATCAGAGCCTAGCTACAAAATCTATGACCTGTGAAGAACAATAATTAATTCCAAGTATTTTATTTAAAATAGTATATTTCCTTGTATTGGAATTTTAATGATTGTAAATGTTTATTATTTTTATACCAAGCATGCCACAGTGATTATTAGTGGGTGGAGTTTTGTTTCATGTACAATGACCAGTGAAGAACAATAATTAATGCCAACTATTTTGCTTATGTAGTTCATTTCCCTGTACTGGAATTTTATAGACTCATCATTTAATACCTATTGTGGAAAATATCATACATTCATCATTTAATGTGCTTAAATAATTGTTCTATGCACATAGTATGCTTGCTGAACCATGCCTGGTTTTATTCCATATTTTCAATTTTAATTGTCGTATCATGTATTTGTAAACCAATTATATAATAGTTACCTTATTCATATTATTATTCATGCATATGACTTAACATGATAATGAACTAATAACTAAATTACCAAAAGTGGTATGGGACACCATGGATAATGAGAAATGAAAATTCTATTACCCAAAGTGGTATGGGACACCTTGGGTAATATGAACTAAAAATAAATATTCAATGTGGTATGGCACACCTTGAATATCTGACCTTATCAACATGTGATAAATGTATGGGGCTACCGGGATGGGGCCTGGTAAAAAGAAAACCCTCCAGGATGGGGACTGATTAAAATAAGCCCTTCGGGTTGGAGACTGGTAAAAGCAAGCTCCTCGATGCATCGATAGTTCTTGAGAAAGTTAGATTGGGTTATTACCCCTAGGTCATGGCACAAGGCCTTGACATAGAGACCATGAGTCCTTCAGCATAAATTTATTAGTATTTGACCAACCAAGTGATTACTACGACTAGAGGAATATACATGGTTATAGAACCTTTACCTATGAGTATCAGATTTTAAAAAAACACAAGACATATGATGTGGCATTGTTGATGCATGACCAGTTTTATTCTCTAGAAATTTATTTCAAATTTTGCATTACATTTATCATGTCATGATGTGCATTGTTTTGTAGATAATGCGCTTGTGCGCGACTCTGATGATGTTTACACCTTGTTGTTCATACACACCTTTCTTGTTTATGGCCACTTTAATTAATATAACCCATGCCTTTTTATTAGCATGCTAGTATTTTCTATTAAGTTGGGTTTCAGCTAAGTGTTCTAATGGATAAATATGAAGCGTTTTACTGTATTATATCAACCTTCGTTTTGTATTGAATTTTTTCCTTTAAGAAAACATTTTAAGTATGGAAAAGTATTTTCAAAGTAGTTTTCAAAGGCTATATTTGTGTATTTTCAAATAACCCCTTTTGAGTATTTAAATCCTCAACCTATGTTTTTGATAAAAATTTTACAGGAAGATAGAGCCTTTCCATGACTTGGATTTTTGTTCTTAGCTCAGTAATAAAGAAGCAAAGCTGGTGTCTCTGATTCTCCAGGATCTAAACAAGAAAGTTCCTCCTATTGTGTTATGATGTGTAACTTATTTGTTTCATTTGAATGAAATAAATTACACTCCATAACCATAGGACCACCTCCGGGCTACCGGGGTCGTGGCATTATAACTGGCCTGGCATCAACATGCAGAGAAGGCAACAACAGATTTCTGAAATCCATAATGATTCCTCCTCCTCTCTCTATAGCGGATATGAAGTCATCCTTGTTCTCCATAAACTTGTCCAATGCTGGATTCAATTCTCTTATCTTGCTAACTTTCTCTCTGAAGGCTTGATTGATAGGAGGCAGTTTCATATTCTCAATCAGAAGCTTGAAATGACTGGTCATTTGGGTCTTTCTGTAAATTTTTGAGAAATAGGAGTCCACCTTTTCTTTCAATTCTTTTTCAGAGGAAGAGGGTTATCTCATGTAGTCTTGGACTATCTTCATAATTTCCCTAGATGAATCTCTGGTGGAGAGAACAACTCTGCTCAGTTCAGGTGATTCCATAAAGCCACTGGTTGAGGCAGAACCAAGATCCTCTTTCATCATAGCTCGAAACTGATTCAAATCCATAGAAGGTTTAGATGTAAGAGAACGAAAATAGAAAGATATAGTCTTTTTTGAATCTTTTGGTCAATACACTGATAAGTTTTTGAACATGGGAATCTTGGATTGAAATATGATATTTCATAGAAGTTTTGAAACCCTCAAATATTGAAACCATCTAGCTTACAACACTCTTCACATAAGCTAATTCCTTATCTAACTGGTATTTTGAGATCATGTAAGAGTCTAAAGAAACAACAGAGTCCTATGGAGTTTCATGATCTTATTCAAGTCTAGAAACTTGATCCTGGCAGTCTTTAACTTCATCAACTATTTCCCCCATAAGGGTTGATAAATTACATGCAAGAGATAGGTCAAAAGATCTTTCCAACATAATTATTTCTTTAGCAAAACTCTTCTTCATCTCAGCAACTGAGGCACTAAAATATTCTTTCAAGTCATCCCTTAATATATCCATATCATCCATGGTAACCAAATCAGCAGGTGGAACTGCTAAAGATGCTCCTTCAGAGGCTAAAATGACCACAGAGTCAGTCATAAATTATTGAATTAAAGATACCATAGAAACATCCATTTTCATTACATCTTCCAGAAAACATTCCTTATGGTTTTTCTTCAGCATATCCACGTCATGCAATCTGACCACATCTTCAGGAAATAATTAATATTCAACATCATAATCAATTTTTGGAATATTTACATATGCTTCATCATCTAAATCAGGATAATCTAAACCACAGACTAAAAAACCAAGGTCTTCTTCCCAATCATTAAATCCAACATCCATTGTAACACTTAAAATAATAGATTGATACTCCCCCTCAATGGGTGAATCCTCAATTAGGATAATAGAATTCTCAGCATCATGCTCAGCAGCATTCACAGCAGGTCTTTCATCCTGAGGGGAATCTTCCACTATCATTTTCATCATTGCAGCAGCAGGAGGGTCTTCTGGATTAGGCAAGGGTATGTCAACTTCAGTTACTTTCTCAGTAGGTACTAAAGATTGTCTAATCACTGGACTCAAGCTCAAATCAACTGACAGAGATGCTTCACTCTCATGAACATCTTCTTCATTTTCTATAGCAGCCACTTCAACAGCCACTAAAGCAGCTTCTTCATTATCTGATTTATATTGATCTAGATTTTCAGGAGCTGATCTAGGAGGCAGGTCAGGGTCTCCTCCTTCATCCACAGTGGACTCTTCCTCTTCTGAATCATCACTGTATTCTGGCTCATCTTCATCTGGTCCCAGACCTGGATCCCTCACATCTTTTGGTCTTGAAGGATGATCCACAGGAGTAAACTTGTCATACACCCTCTGGTCATCATTGACCCATTCTCCTCTCCAAGGGTTCCAACTTATCTTCATGTACATACAAACTGTAGTTGTGATACATAAGTTATTCTTTACTACCACTATCTCTTCTTGAGACTCAGCAACCCCTTTTACCTTGATCATCATAGAGATCAACTTAGCAAAGAATAGGGCATTTGTCTTTGATTTCGGAGTTGTCATATCTTCCATATGGAGCATCATAAATCTTCCCAAATTAACCTTTAGACAATTTATTAAGAGGTGCAGGAGATAGATATCCTGGTATCTCAAATTGGAAAAGTCTCCTCTCCTCGGTATCAATACATGTTGAACAAATTTGAATAGCAATCTATTCTCTCCATACATTTTTGCAGCAACGACTTGTCTTTGACTTACATCACCATTCATCTCTTCCAAAGAAGCCTCATAATAGAAAATGTCACTGGTTGGTGGCATGGATCTCATAAAATATCCAGATACTCCTTCATGTGGAACTTTCAATCACTCATCCCATTCAACAGATGAAAACGACATATCCTTTCCATTCACAAAAGAGGTTACTTGATTTTCATTCTCTAATTATTCAAAGGTTGAAAAATTATAAAACTGTTTCATTAATTTTGGAATTTAAGGACCATTTTTGTTCGAAAAACACTCTACCCATTTTTGATCTTCAAGTACTTCGAGCACTATGGACCTGCTAGGCAGCATCCATTCTACACAAAGTTCCTTTTCAATCATAATAATTCTATTTTGTAGATGAGGATTCACGGGTCGTCTCCCTGACCTAGTTCTAGAAACACTTCCAATACCACATTCTTCTTCCTCGGTCGTCTGCTTCTTTGTTTTCAGCTCAAGAGAGTCATATCTGATGGTAGGAAGTTTGGTTTTTCCCATCACGAGTTCGAATGATTTAGGGTTCTCTAAGGATTCTAGAGCTAAGGTTAGAGGGTTAAGGTTTGAGGCTCGGTGGATTTAGAAGTAGCTCAGATTTTAGTTTTATGATTTAGGAATCATAAAATAAATAAACAAAATGAAATAAGGTAAAAATGATTCAGATTTTGGCGGTAGAAAAAAGTTTTAAAACAGCGCACATCGATGAGAATTTCTATCAGTGAGAATTCCTATCAGTTAGGGTTACATCGGTGAGGTTTCACATCGGTGAGAATTTTACATCAGTGAGAATATCACATCGGTGAGAATTTTACATCGGTGAGAATATTACATCGGTGAGAATTTCTACCGATTGAGGTTAAACATACCTAACTCGTGTCTAATTTAACTAAACCTATCCGAACTCAAAAGTTTAGTGAATATGTCAGCTAATTGATGTTCAGTGCCTATAATCTCAAGATTAATATTACCCTTTTGGTAATGATCTCTCATGAAATTTTTCCTTACATCAATGTGTTTGGCCCTGGAGTGAGACACGGGGTTATTTGAGATATTTATTGCACTAGCATTGTCCCAGTTGATTGACACGTGCCTAAAGTCATATCCATAGTCCAAAATTGTGTGTTTCATCCACAGAATTTGTGCACAGCAAATACCAGCAGCAATGTACTCTACTTCGGCAGTGGATAATGCTATAGAATTATGCTTCTTACTAAACCACGATACTAAGGAATTTCCCAATAAATGACATGTTCCTGAAGTGCTTTTTCTATCCAACTTACAACCAGAAAAATCAGCATCTGAATAACTCATTAACTCAAAGGGTTGTCCTTTCGGATAAAACAAACCAAAGTTTACAGTATGATTGAGATACTTAAAAATTATTTTTACAGCACGTAAATGAGATTCTTTTGGATTATCTTGAAATATTTCACACATACAGACACTAAAAATAATATATGCTCAACTAGCAGTAAGGTAAAGTAAGCTTCAAATCATACCTCTATAATTGGTTTGATCCACTAGTTTCCCAGTTTCATATGCATCCAATTTACAAACAGTACTCATAGGAGTTTCACTTTCCTTAATACTATCCAAACCAAAACTTTTTAAATGATCCTTTGTATATTTACTTTGATTCAAAACAATACCATTTTCATTTTGAAACACTTGAAATCCATGAAAATATTTAATTTCTCCCATTAAACTCATTTCAAATTCATTTTCCATACACATTGAAAAATCAGAACATAAATAATGTTTAGAAGATCCAATAATAATATCATCAACCTATATTTGATCTATTAAAACATATTTAGAAATTATTTTAATAAAAAGAGTTGGATCAGCAATCTCTTTAGTTAAAAATTTTGAAATATGAAAATTACTAAGTCTATCATACCAAGATCTTGGAGCTTCTTTTAAACCATATAAAGTGTTAGAAAGTTTAAAAACATGATTTGGAAAATTAGTATTAGTAAATCCATGTGGTTTTTCAAAAAAAAACATCTTCAACAAAAAAACCATTTAGAAAAGTACTTTTGACATCTATTTGATATAACTTGAAATTAAGATGAGCAGCATATGCAAGTGAGATCCTAATGGCATCTAATCTGGCTACAGGTGAAAAGGTTTCCTCATAGTCTATACCTTCTTCTTGACTATATCCTTGTTCTACTAGTCTTTCTTTGTTTCTAACTATGTTTACAGACTTATCAACTTTGTTTCTAAAACCCCATTTTGTGCCTATTATTAAAGTGTCCTTAGGTCTGTCAACTAATTCCAAGACTTTGTTTCTTTCAAATTGATTTGACTCTTATTGCATAGCCATTACCCAAAATTCATCATTGATAGCATCATTGATATTTTTAGGTTCTAACTTTGAAAGAAAGGCTTGATGTTCAACCTGGTTTCTTAGAGAAGCTCTAGTATGTATCCCTCTATCAAGATTACCAACAAAAGTATCGAAAGGATGATTCTTTAGAATCCTTGTTGATCTTGTAAAGGTAGGACTAGAAATTTCATGTTCATCTATACGTTCGGGTTCAATAGCAGCAGATTCTGGAATATGTCCAGAACTGGATGCTTTTACAGCAGGTTCTTTAGATTTATCATTAAGGTTCAGAGCACTCAAATCTTACTCAAGATTTTCAAGAGTGGTTTTAGTTTCATGTCGATCAGTTTCATCAAACATGATGTGAACAGATTTTTCCATACATTTGGTTCTTTTATTAAATACTTTATAGGATTTTCTAGTTAAATAATAACTATGAAAAATTCCTTTATCACTCTTAAAAGAAAATTTGTCCAGATTATCCTTTGTATTAAGAATAAAAACTTTCCATCCAAAGACTCTAAAGTAACTCAGTTTAGGTTCTCTATTATTCCACAACTCATAAGGGGTCTTCTTAAGAACTGGTCTAATTAAGACTATATTAATGATATAACAAGCTGTATTCACATCTTGAGCCCAAAAGTAAATAGGCAGGTCATATTCATTAATCATTGTTCTAGCTATTTCTTGAAGGTTTCTATTCCTTATTTCTACTACACCATTATGTTGAGGTGTTCTAGGAGCAGAAATGTTGTGACTATAGCCATTGTGTAAGCAATAAGATTCAAACTCTTGATTTTTAAACTCATGGCCATGATCACTTCTTATAGTTTTAATCATAAGTCCACTAAGATTTTCTACAGATTTGGAGTATTTAAAAAAGTAAGAACAAGATTCACTTTTGTGAGATAAAAAGTATACCAGAGTATATCTAGAAAATTCATCTACTAAAACACATACATAGTGCTTCCCATTTAAACTAGAAACTCTTGAAGGTCCAAACAAGTCCATGTGAACCAAATCGAGAGGTTGATAATTTGAAACTTCTTTCTTTGATTTAAAATAATCTTTATGTTTCTTTCCCTTTTTGCAGGGATTACAAACATTGTCATTTGGGAATTAAAGATTAGGTAGGTCTCTAACCAAGTTTATCCTAGTCAGTTTTCTAAGTGAATAGATGTTCCAGTGTCCTAATCTTCTGTGCCAAAGAAAAGACTCTTTATGAAAAGCATTTAAATAAGTAACATTTTTCTTAGCTAAATAATTTAAATCAACTGCATAAACATTTTCATTTCTTAAAGAAGAAAATACTAAAACATTATTATAATTAAAAACATTGCAAGAATAATTTTCAAATTTCACATTAAATCCATCATCACATAATTGAGAAATACTTAACAGTTTGTACTTAAGTCCATCAATAAATAAAACTTTACAAATTAAAACTGAATTAGAGTTACCAATCTGGCCTAGGCTGATGATCTTTCCTTTATAATTATCACCAAAGGTGACATAGCCTCCATCAACCTTTATTAAACTCTTTAAACCTGAGTAATCTCTAGACATATGTCTTGAGTATCCATTGTCCATGTACCATACCTTCTTGTGAGAACTCTTCAAACAGGTTTCCTACAAAATAGATTTAGATAGGAAATGATTTTGGTACCAAAATATTCTTGGTTCCAGAAAGGTTATCAATCAAAGCTTTAGGTACCCATATTTGACTTATAGGTCTCATATAATTTACCAAATCAAAATATATTGAAAGATAAACTTTATTTTACCTATATATATATGAATAACTAGTTGAAGCATAAGGATTTCTAGAATTAGAATAGGAATATTTTTTTCCTGACTTAGGAATAAATTGAGTTTTAGTGAACTGTCTCTGTCTAAGTTGGTATCTTAAACCACTAGTGTATTTACGTGCAACTTGTTTATCTAACATTTGAGTTAGTGTATCCTTTACATTTTTAAACTTCTCTAAGTCTTTTCTATGTTGCTCATTCGACATTTTTAGTTCTGTATTTTCCTTTAACAATTGATAATTTTTCTCTTTTTCAATAGTAAGTTCGGTTTTAATAGTAGTAGTGAGAGCATGTTGTTTGTTTAATGATTTGTATTTTTCTTTAAGTTCAATGCATGTCTCTTCCAATATATTACAGTATTCAAATATGTCATCTTTAGACATATCTTCATCATTGTCTGAGTCACTATTATTTCCAGAATAATAATCATTTATTACAGGGGAAACAGATACCTCAGAGGTATTGGTCATAAAGCACATGTTGGCATGATTCTTCTCAGAATCAGAAACTTAAGGCTCACTTGTGCTGCCCTCAGATGCACTCTAGGTAGCTTTCATAGCTTTCTTGTACTTCTTGTCCTTATAATCATATTTCTTTTTGACTTTTAATTTTGGACAATCAGCCTTGAATTGTCCTTTCCTTTTAAACTCATAGAAGAATATTTCATTATCCTTTTCATCTTTCTTCCAATCCTTTTTCCAGTGTCCCTTGTTGTCATACTTTCCTTTGTAATTAGATTTCCTGAAGAATTTCTTCTTCCTATAAAACTTCTTGATTCTCATGGCTATCTGAGCCATCTCACCATCACTATCTGAATCAGAATCTTCACTGGTTAAACTCTCAGTAGGTATTTTCATTTTCTCCTTGCCTTTACTCTTAGAGGTAGTAGACATGAAAGCTACATATTTTCTCTTAGGTTCATCATCTTCCTCCTTATTTACATTGAGTTCTTCCTCATACATCATTAATTTACAATTAATCTATTTTACTGGCAGTGCTCCAATGTCACATGACACTTTGATTGAGACAGAGGTGCCTCTCCATAGTTCTGGTAGACATCTCAGTATCCTCATAATTTGTTCTTTAGCTGGAACAGCATTCCCAAGTGAACTCATTGTATTGACTATCTCATTAAACCTGGGATACATATCAAAAATAGGTTCATCAGTTTCCATTTTAAAATTTTCATATTTAATAGTATAATTATTCAATATCATTTCTTTAACAATAGTTGTTCCTTCATGAGAAACACCCAAAGTATCCCATATTTAATATGCAGTTTTACAAGAAGAAATTCTATTAAACTCTTCATCTCCCAAATCACAATACATGGCATTCATAGCATTACAATTATTATTGTAAGCAGTCATTGTAGGTTCATCCCAAGTTGTTCTTTCAGTTTCTGGAATTTTATATTGAGATACTATAGCAGTCCAAATATCAAAACCCATCCTTTCTAAATGAATTCTCATTTTAAGTTTCCCCTGGGCATAGTTGGTGCCATTAAAGAAAGGCGGCATGTTAGTAGCAGCACCCTATAGTCTATTATCCATAACTAGATTTTAGAAAATATTTTTAAAGAGTTAAAATTTAGAACTAACAGAAATTTATGATCTCTAAAGATGAAACTAAAATCACACTTGAAAAACATAGTATTTCCAAAAGCCTGTAACAAAAACAATCCTCTGATACCAAATGTTGGTCAGAGTGGATACTCAAGAGGGGGTGAATTTAGTTCCAATTAAAAATATCTATTAAAATTATTTCTCTTAAAATCCCCCAATTTAAAAACAATGTTAAACTATAGTGAATCTATACAGAGTGTAAATGTTCAATTAGATTCTCAACGATTGATTAGGTCTTAGTTAACTTAATTTGAAGATTAAATTAACTTTTGAAACTAACTTACTGGTTTACAATAAGTTTAAACAATTTCTAATTTAACTATCAAATTCGCTTTAAAATAGTTTTGTATTTCAAAATAATAAGACGAGGAATTTAAAATATATATGTAATACTTATATACTTAAAATAACAGCAAAGAAAAGTTAACCAAAAGGTTCAGTCACAAGCCGATACTTATTCCTCTCAACAATTTATATAAATTGATCCACACATTGGATTGGGGTTAAACAACAATACACTATTATTCAGGTACAAAGACCTCTACCACAATTCTTCGTGGGAAAAACAAACAATAGCTCACAGTTGTCCAGGTCTTACTCGACCTCTACCTCCATCCACAGTGGGAAAAAAAGAGTTATGGAGTTTGAGTGAGGATTTAAGAATCCTCTAGTTTAGCACAGGAGACAGTGTGTGTGTAATGTAAACTGGGAACAGACACTGCTCAGAATGTAAATAAAAGAAAAACTAAGAGAATTATGATTGATTTTAGAAATGATTTAGTGATTAGCAGTGCAACTCTGGGCTCGTTTGGTTTATCAGAAAATCTTCTGAGTCCTTCTCTAGTTTTTCTCAGAAAACAGAGTGTCGTTTCCTTCATTGATTCTTAGTCCAGCTTAACAGCCTGAGTGCATGAAATATTTGTTGTAGTTATTCACTCAAGATGTAGATTGTGTTCTCCTCTAGAATAAGTTTCTTTGTGTCTGTCTAGGAGTCTTGGAGTATGGATGTAGTCTAGTGAACAAATGCTCCACATTTGAATGATGTTCAGCTCTTGTCTCTTTCACCATTCGCGTGTCTTCATAGTGCCTTTCATATCACATACATGTGTATATCCAGATGTATATCCAGTGTTCTCTTTCCAAAAAGTGTGTATTTCATGATCTTTTTCTGTCCCTTTATAGCTTCCAGCTTTGGTAGAAAGAATAATTGCCTTTTGTATGGGTACTAGTTACGGTTCCCAAACATGAAATAGAAATCATTAAATAACATTAACTGCATTAAAACCATCAAATGTAACCGTTATCTAAATAAATAAATAGTATGAAGAGTATAGGGTTTGACGGGTTGGTCAAGCATTAGTATCCTTTTGTTGGTAGACATGCATGTTGGACTATATGTCGCAAAACCTTCCATCGGTATCTATTTTGAACTTGCATCGGTAGCTCATATACAGGTGACTTTAGTTCCATCGGTAGCTCTTGTTATCGGTAGCTTTTGATCCATCGGTAGCTGTTGATCCATCGATAGCTCTTTGCATCAGTAGTCTATCAGTAACTACTGGTAGAAATGCACATAAGTAGCTCGTTTTTTCTGTCGTTAGACTTTGTGTCTGCTTATCGGTAACTCTGGTGTTTGTTTATATCAGTCACGTCTGTGTATCATTAGGAAAGTCAGTAGATCATATCGGTAGACTGAATATGTGAACTGGTTCTATTGGTAGACTTCTATCTATCGGTAGCTCCGGTCTGTTTGTCTGTCTGTAGCTCTGTACATATCGGTGACCTTAGTGTATCAGTGACCCTGTCTATCGGTAGACTAAGTACCGGTAGCTCTAGCTAAACACAGACCAGTGACTTAATACTTATCTGTTTTATAAAAAACATATCCGAATGGGTTAGAATTACTTCAGAGCTTATATAAACAAGGATAAACGAAGATTAAACTATCTCAGTTATTATTTTGAAATTATTATCATCTTGAGCACACATTGAAAGAATTAATATATAAAAAAAATTTAGATTGAGATTATCAAAGTATATTAAAGCATAATTGGGATTTTTAAAACAGGTGAGGTAAACAATATATATTTCAAGTAGGAAATACTAATTTAAGTTAATGAAATTTTGTGGATCAGGATAGTGTAAGTATGTTTTCACTCATTCCTATTTTGGATAAAAAATAAATAGTATGAAGTACATTTTACATTTTGACACATATATTGTTCATGTGCGAAGAGTGATATAAGTCTCTAGATATTTTAGAACGGAGTCTTATTTTTTTGAATGAGTTTTCTATGGATGGTTTTGGGACTATGTAAGAAGAATAAAGAGTTACAATATCAGAACATTTGATAAAAAATATCTTTTATGGAAAATATTGAAGTGGTTTATAATTGATTCAAGAGTATTATTTCTTATTTTTATAAGTGGAAAATTAATAAGTGGAATAAAACGGATAGATTATAATGATTTTTTTACAATGTCCAATAGCAATGACCGTACCTCCAGATGTGTAGTAAATAGAATAATTGGGTTTGGAAGAATTGAAAATTTGTAATTTCATAAGGGAGAACATTAGAATTATTTAAACCAACTAGGAAAGGAATCATAACCTATTACAGAACATTGGTTTACATCATTGATTCATGAAGAATAACATTTAGAACTATATTGATCATAATTATAAAAAATTTAATAGTATCTCCATGTTATTTTATCCAATCAAATTATCATTTACTTATTTATTATTTGATATTGGATTATATCCAATATATTCCACTGACATATCCTCTATTATTGAGTTATGAAAAATCTAAACACCTCTATTCTTGTGGATGTGTGAGTTTTTTTCAATAATGTAAAATATATTTAATAGGAAGAGAATATTTTTAAAATAGAAAGATTACACAAAAGAACATTATATCACTAATTCACCCCATCATCCTATCACTAATACATTAACCCTGATTGGACCTTCACAAGTCATATCAAATTGATAGTTCACTTAATTTACTCTTTAATATGTATTTCTGAAGATAATTTTCTATATACAAACTGGAATGTTTCAATGGTAAGGGGATTCCAGTATTAAATCGGAATAAAAATAATATCAAAAATATAGAATGATTTTATATCTCATGTATCTATGGTATGATAATTTATAAGTCGCTATAATTGAATTTCCTCCTAAAAATGAAACATTTCCTTTAAAATTTATTTATAAAAAGAATATGGAGAATGATGGAAGGGATAAAAATATTTTAATCAAATAACATTCTGAAATTGAGTTTCTATGTGTGAAGGGTGCTTCTACATCCAAAGGTATCTAGGAAAATATAAAGATCATTTATTATGTTAATAAAATAGTAAATAAATTAAATATAATAATATGGATGCTCAAGATTGTTTATCAAAAATGTTGGAAGACCCAACTATTGAAGAAATGTTTTTTAGAATAATTTTAGATGTGTTTAATTTCAATATTTCTTATTTAGAATATAGATATCTTGAAACCCTTTCATTGGATGATCATAATAGTACTCTCATTACATATGAAATGAGAATGTATATTGTTATGAAAGGAAAAACCAAATATTGATTGATAAATTCCCTTTAGCCCTACAAAGTAATGAATGTCTCAGATGATTTAGGAAATATAACATGCTAGTGACTTTGAGACAGAAAATATGGTGTGTAACAACATTGATTAATTAGTATCCATGTATTCTAAAATTTTTATTTGACTTATAGGAAAATATAAATGTAAAATTCCATATAAAATCATTGAATGTAATGATTTTTTACACTATTATACCAATTTCCCATGATGAAAGAATAAATACGATATTAAGGAAGATGATACAAGGTAAAGAAGATCATGGAAGAAATAGGGTGATAAATCAACATCATATTCATAGGGGAAAATATAAAATTTTCTTCAAATAAAAAAGGATATTTTTATAAATATGACGGTGATGAAGACTATGATGTGGAATTTGAAATGTATACTGTTGTTTTTTAAGAAAATACATGCATTTAAACTAATAATGATGAGTTTTTTGGAATTAGAAATTGTTTAGAAGAAAACACTAAGTTAGTGTTCTACCAATAGTTGGAATTGAAAGAATATCTAAAAAATAATTTGATACATGAAAAAGAAATCAAGAACATGAAGAATGATAGACCTGTAGAAAATTATTGAGAATGTATTCCTAAATAAAAAAAATATTGCTGGAATAAGTTATTATCCTAAATAAGTCTCTTGAGAAATAAATACATTTAATGGAATATATTTAAGTTAATTTTAATAAAAAAATAGTTAGAACAAGTTCAGTATAATATTTCTAAAGATTAACAGAGGGTTACATGTTTCATTATCTCTATATATGAAGCTGATAAAAATTATCAAAATGTTAAACCTAGAATAACCTAAAAACATATATTCAATGTCTCGAAAGAAAGTTTATTAGGATCCTATGATGATGAAATGAATTAATGTCGTATATTTTACAAAACTAAAAAGCATATAAATTTAGATATTTTTAAAACTTCTATGTCTGAAACAAAATTTTTGATCACATCTACATTAAATAATGTAGGGAAGAAATTGAAATTGAAGAAGAAATTTACAGATGATAACAAAAATATTAGATCTCAAAAAAAATTGATATGATCTAGAAATTTATTTTTGTGAAGAATCATATTCACAATTTTTTACAGAATTGAAGGCACAGAGGACAATATTATTTATATGACTACTGCTAGTATTCTGGTTTATTTTAGTATATATAACATATGTTTTATTTTAACTAAGAACAATTAAAATTATCCCTTGACATATAGATGGAAATGTTTTAGGGGTAGTAAATCCTCTCAAAGTAAGATGTCTGAGAATGATATTCCGATGAAACATCCGAAGGATGTTCTAATGGTTATAATTGGATTTCAATCATTGAAAACAATTTTTAAAATATGTGAACATCATGTAAATCTTTCAAATAGATATATTGTTTTTTTACCTGTAAATATAGTTTAGAAAAATGAACAAAACACTATAAAAGATGAAAGACCGAAGGAATCAAAATGACCATGATATAGAAACTATTCTCAAAGACATAAATTGCGAATAAAGATGAATCATGGATAGTGGTTATTATTCTCCTTTTAAATTATATTTGAAATTATTAAAGAATGTTAAATATTTAATATAATGAGTGGTGATGGTTGGAAATGAAGAATATCTTATAATCCATGTTATTGGATCCACTATTATTGTGGATGAAAATTTGAAATATATGTAACAGTTATTATTTAATGGGAAAAAATATAGTAAATGATTCACATCTTTTTAATAAAGTTACTATTTATTTTTTAATGTAATATGATATTATTTTGAAAATAGTGGATGATGTAATGGTTTTTACATGATGAAAACACACAAAATGACACTTGTTTGAAGTTGGAGATGCTGATAACTCATGTTACATCAAAACGATAGAAGAAACTATTTTGTGGAAAATGTGTTAGGAAAAAATCGTTAGAAAAAAATGAAAATGTTAACAATGTGATATTATGTCCAGGGTATTCTTACTATGTCATGTAGAAGATATTAGTGTTGCTCAATATTTTAGAGAGGGAAATTACAAAATCCATGCAAAAAATTGTTGATATTCCTTCAAATAAACCCCATGAACTTTTTATTTTTCATATATATGGGACAATGAGAAAAAAAATATTTTTTTTGAAAATTATTCCATTTCATTAAATGATTATTTTTCTCTCATTACGTGTGTTATGTTTTTGAGAAATAAGTCATATGCTCTGAAGATGCCTTAAATTTTCAAGAGAAAAATCAAAAATTAATGTGAAAATTTTGTGGGAAAGATGAAAGATTATAATAGTGGTGAAAAAAATAATTAAGGGTTAAGAATTTATCTTTAAATAAAATAGAATATGGAAATAATATAGTCAACAATTTACACGCCAATAAAATGTTGTTAATGGAAGGATGGTATAAGCATAATTAAAACAGGGCATACTATGTTTCTTGAAAAATGTATTTCATATTACATTTATGTGTAATCAATGAGTATTGTAACACCCTAACCCTAGAATCCAAGATCCAGTGAATTATTTCAATATATAAGAATGATTAAAAGGAATCAAGTCCCGATGGATGGATCTGGTTAGCAGTCTTGGAAAATAAATTATGTCTATGACCATTACATTATAATTTCTACCAAAAAATACCATGTAGATAATCCTTTTATAATTACATTATTCCACTAGATTTACCATGAATATAAAACATAATAAACTTCTATGAATCCTATGAAAACAATACATAAGAAAGGGGTGAGTCAGATGCTCAGTAAGGGTAAATAATTTAATGGAAGAAATAAATTTTTACGGAAAGATGTGTAATAGAAACAATAGCCTTTTAAAAATAAACTTGAACTTAATATGGAGAAAATAAATAAAACACTAATATGTAATTAGATAATACCTAAACCATATTTATATTTATTATATCATATATGATTCATTTATGGATTTATACTAGCCATTTAATAATGATTTAAATCTTAAATTAAAATTTTGGGTAATAATCACTTTCTTAATCAAAAGTATTTTGACTTTTTATTCTTGATATTATCATTTAGATCATGACATAAATACTTCTAGAATTTATAAAATAATTTATATATCATATATTTTTGGAATATAAATATTTATAATAGATAAATATTTGAAATGGAAAACACCGTTTATGGAGACGATAGGCCGTACTTACGCATAAACGTTGTTTCGGTTTTCCTATTGTATTAAATGGAAGTATGTCAATAAGATATATGTTTGTAAATGTATATATATATCTCTACAGAATCCTTATTATTTCATATATTACATACTTATTAGTTATATATATTTTTATAATCATCGTTGAATGGTGAACGTGGAAATGAATATCATCGTATCGTGGAGACGCTAAGTCGTACGTAAAAATGAGTAACAATATCATTTCCTTAATGATTAAAAGGTGTTGAATTGGATGATATAATAATTTTACATACAAATTATCATGTCATTTTCATCATTTAGATACATTTTACTCATCATTATATCGATTCAAATAACATTGTTTTGAATAAGAAATTACACCACGACGTGGAGATGGTAAGACATTCATACACACACATGGCGCCATTATCATTCATAGGATAGATTGAATTTTGAATATGGTTTTAACATATTTATAATAACATCATTGTATGTATATGGTACTGGATTTATTGTTTTGGTATAGAAATAAAAAACAAAGAGAATGTGGAAGAAGAAAAGAACATTGAAAAAGGTGATAAATTAATTACCTCTTCTTTAGGGGTTTCCTTCTGATTTGAATAAAAGGGCTCCTTAAGTTGAATTTATACTCAATGAAATAGCTCTAGGTTGTTTATTTGGAATTTTGGAGGAGATTTGGGCAGGGGTTGGCTGAGCCAAATGGCTTTGGAGGTGTGATTTTGAGATAAGGGGCAGTACCATTTTATAAGAGAGATAAGGGTTACTTTTGGAAAAGTATGAAATATTATTTTATTATAAAATCATTTTCGGTTTATAATGGCTCCAAATTGATTAATTAAAAATATAAGGTGGGTATGAGTCTCAATCCTCTTACACCAATAGGTCTTATACATCTTTAGATCACAATATTAACCCTATCTTTTAGATTTAGCTCTTTGTTAAATTGTTTAACTTTTACATGTGCTCCTGTATTATAATATTAAGGATTAATATACATACTATAAAAATACAAGAAAATTATAAGTGGATAATTATTGTAATATATACTGTTATATAAGTCCTTTGGCTGTACCATGTATTTTTAGAAATTGTATATCATTTATTAATATAATTTTTGTTTTAAAAAAACATTTATGTCAATTTGGGAATTATTTAGTATTTGGTTTTGGTGAAAGTCATAAAAACAAGATTACTTAGAAAAAAATTCATTGAATCAACCCTATCATTTCATATTAATCATTAAAATTCGTGGATGGCATAAAAACATTAAAATTATATTTATTTTAATATTTATAATATCATTTATTTTAAACGTTGATTAATAATGTTATTACAGCATCATAATTGTATCATACATTAATTTAATCATATAATGTTGAAAAATTATACATAAAATACCATTATGTAGGAAATATTATTTTCATTCTAATTATTATATATAGTAAAATTTATCTTATGTAGAACCCAATATTAAAAATATTTTAGTTATTAAACTGTGATTTTTACACTTTTAAATCTTCTTTAAATAAAATAATAATAAATGTATTAATATAATCCATGTGAATCAAATTTGTTCATATTTTATTCATACAGTTGGTTTTGGTTGAAATACATTTATCGAATAGAATTAGAACATGTGTTGGGGTAATTATAATATCATTTTTACCTTTAATTACCCCATTTACTTTTAATCAAGGTAATTAAAAGTCAAAAGTTACTTTTCACCAAAACTTATTTTCATCTTATTGAACCACATTTTACATTCTGATATTAGTTGTGTTTCTCAGTTTTTTGAAATTTAATTCATAGAAGTGGTAAAATTACATTTTATGAAAATTTTCAAATGTGCCTTGAACCAGTAAAAGATGTTTAAATGGTCAATAAAATTTCATACATTTATTTTTACTAAAAAATGAATTCAATGAATTAAATTTATCATATATATCTATTATATATCAATTGTTACTTTAAAAAAAATTAAATAATATAAATAATTATTTAAATAAAAATTATTTTTTAGAAAATAATGTAGGGTTTTTCACTATTCATCAAAAATGGAAAGTTTTCATAAAAATACCAAAAAATCACCCTAATATAATTATGATATTTCAAATTCAAAAATACATTCTATTTTTACATATTCAAAAAATTGAAGTGTTAAATAATTTAAAATTAATTCCTATTGTCCAAACCAAAAAGCGGACTTATAAAAAGTCAAAACAATCAAAAGATTGACATGTGTTTATGTCAAATTTTAATATGAAATTACTTATAATAACCTAAATTGTATAAATGATAAAAATATAATATAATTTTACTTCCTATCCATTCAAATTCATAATTTAACACTATAAATTATTTTGAAAAAATAAGTTGTTTTCAAATAAAATATCTTATTTTTCACTATTCATCAAAATATGAATGATATCATAAAAGTACCAAATATCTATCCAAACTAAATTTTTTATGTCCTAGTTGAAAATAATAATTTAATTTCATTAAATTTAATATATATAAGTGTCAATTCTTGGTTTTGAAAATGGTTCTCCATTAAAAGGTGTTAAAATTGAATATTTTGAAATATAAATATTTTAACTAGAAAAATTGAATTTGTACTCATATTATGTTTAGGAAACACATAATAAAGATTCTAAAATTATAGAAATTATATAAAATTCAAAATTCAGTTAATACTATTCATAACCACTTTTTGAACGGCTATTTTTTTAGGTCATGGTGTGCTTGAACTCGGTGTTGCGTGTAGCGTAAGTTATTGAATTGAATTAAAGAGATAATGTAAGATGATATGTTTGGGTGTTTCATTCTACCCTACTTTAATAAATTGAATCCTATTAATTTGTAACTGTTCTTCGAAAATAAATGGTTACAAATAGAGAAAGGCCTTTGTAGAAAACCCACATCAGAAATTGGGTTAATAAAATTAAGTCTTTATAAGGGGGAAAGGTAAATGGAAAAGTAAACACCAAATTATCATATTGATTAGGAGAACGGTGGTGGAATTTATAGACACATAATTGTAGGAAGAACATAAATATTTATATTGAGTTATTGAGGTCATCACTCACAAATAAGTGTAAAATGGAATACTTTAAATCCATTAATATATGTTGATTTAAAATATCATTGGTTCAAAAAAATAAGGTATTTGGATAACACATTTTTTGGTTTTAAGAACCCTTCCATTTATGAATTAATTTATTCATTGAATAAGTGTAAAAAATACTTGACAAGTAAAGTTTCATTCTTCAACTAATTACTACCACAAACTCATCTTCCACTCCAAACGATAATAGAATTAAAAAATAAATTATTTGTCCTAATCGTATAGGGTTCACAAAATAATGAATTTATAATTATTTTGTTAGAGAATATAAAAAAACTACATTACACAAACCAGGAAATCATATTGTCCAGTGGTAGGTGATACACCATTGTTGCTCTTCGGTTGCGGGTTCAACTCTCACGGCCTTACCGAACACAACGAGTTGCCTCCTAACCTCTGGGTTTTCTATTTTATAAAATCCAAAAATAATATAATAAAATTATTTAACTTTAACAGTATTATTCATTGTCAAACATAATCCATTCCAAACTTTAGACATATCCAAAATACTTCTTTCCAAACTCACATTCCAAAATTTATAAGGAAGGTAAACACAATGACAATATTTTTTGCCACATAATAACATGTGCACACCTTCATCATGTGTTCTTTTAAAACACATTAACACCCTGAATTACCATAAAACCTTATTAACTACATTCATGACCCCTTATTCGAATATCACTGCCTCTATTTCAGAACAATATTAGGGTTTATCTTTACTTCAACTGTGTAATTTCCAAAAAGATTGACTAGCTATTCAATAACTTTTATTAGAACCATATAATCTCAAATCCTAAATGAAATAGTACTATAGTACAATACTTATTTATTTACATAATTCATATAACCAGTACATCATTGATACAACAATCAAATGAAATAATTCTTTAATAACAACATAATAACACTAGTCATTAATCTTCATCTATGGTTGTATCATTACTTGATTATTATCCAATATCATCCTTTGGGGCATACTCTGATGACTTGAACAATTATTTACACATGATACTATTTTTTCATATGATGAGAATATGTGGGAGAGTATTTCCTTTTTAATTTTTGAGTTAATACCATTAAAGATATGATAATTTTTACTCTTTGGATCATTTGAATTATTGTAGTTCTCATTCCTCCTACTGGGTGCCATTTCTAAACAATGGGACACACTAGGTTAGTTTATGAATCAGAACATATAATTCCAAACATGTAAAACACCAAATGTAAATTGAAAATTTTATAGAATATAATCTATAATCATAATAAACTGTTTTCTTAGAGTAGTATTTAGTCATAAATTTGGCATAATGGCCTGTAAAGAAAATGTGAATTATCCTATGCATGTGCCCTAGGATTTTCATAACCAAGATTTCATCAAGGCCCATTATCGTGTTCCAGGATACCTCAGGTCAATCCAAAAACTCTATGTCAGTGTTTTCATTCCAAGGTACATTTGTGATAGAGCAGCCATTACATGCTCATACCCAGACAGGGATGTATTGCTTGGAAAATATACAAAATATCTACATTACCAAAATTCTATGATTTTCATATATACTAATCCTCAAATTATATCTTAGGGTAATGTTATCTAATATGAGATTATCTAAATATAGTTTCCAATGCTTGTAATAAAATTCATATGATATCAAATGTAACTCCTCGACCCTAGAAGCCTGGAGCTAGAGCACTGTTTTAATACATTGGCCTGATTACAAGGAATCATGTCTTGAAGGACCATTCAATTTAGCAGTCTTGTAAAAGAGATTACATGCATGATCTTTACATTAATATTTCTAACATAAAATACAATGTATATAATTATTTTTTAATTCCATTATTCCCCTAGATTAACAATATATATCAAACATAATACACTTCATGGAATCCTGGGGAAACAAAACATATAAAAGAGTGAGCTTTGATGCTTAGTAAGGGTAAATAATTTAGAAGAAGCTATAAACTTTTAAGGAAGGATGTGTAATAAAAAACATCCTTTTAAACATAAATATGAATATAATATGGATAAAATAAACCAATTAATACCTAAGAAACGTGCACATGGATATTCATCTTGTCAAATAATCACATGTAATTATTAATTTCATAATGAGGGGATGCCTAACGCCGGACATCATTACCATATAGTTAAGGCCTCATGCCAAGACGAAAAATAAATTTTTTGTCATGGGCATTCTCCAAGGCACTAATTTGTCTGATGAGACCTACCGATGCATCGAGGGGAAATAGCAGGCCCCAACCATCACTTACTATGACCACTACCTTTCTCATATGAAAATGTTGAAACATACCATAAATATTCTTATTAAATCTAGCAGAAGAAATGTCTATTCATCAACCATAATCCATGAAGGTTATAAAATTTCACATCTAAAATCAATCATATCATCACTCATTCAATACAATATGGAATATTTTATTATAATAATTCAACCATAATCATGATTAATATCCAGTAATGGATGTTTCCATAGTTAAAAATGGTTAGTAAAACTATTTGATAGAAATATATCATTTGATGAAATAAGTTAAAAGTCAAACATTAATAAATGATGTCATTTAAAATAGATTTTCGAATCCATGTGTTCGATAAAACATTGTATCTTTTGAAAGGAATTAACATTCCAAAACATTCATGTCCATATAAATAAATCATTAAAACCATTTTGAAAATATGGATATTAATGAGAAAGACATAGAAGAATTAATATTTAAAAATTTTAAAATGTTTTTTTAGTTAAAGAGTCACATTATAAATAATAATTTTGAAAACTATTTTTTTGAAACATGAACATGGATAAAAAATATGTCCAATAATTACATACACATAACCAATCTCGAATAGTAATGATATTGAGGAATTAACCCTTACCATGAACTTTCCTTTGGTCAAAAGTATGTTCAACCTTCTGTATAATGACAATAGTATTTTATTAGATTATACCAAAACCATATTTATATTTATTATATCATACATTATTCATTTATGACTTTATACTAACCCTTTAATAATGATTTCCATTTTAAATTAATATTTCATGTAATAATTGATTTCTTATTCGAACGTATTGTGACTTGGTATTTTGATCATATCATTTAGATCATGATTTAAATATTTCTAGAATATAAAAAATGTTTTATAAATCATATATATTTGGAATATTAATATGTATAACATATTGATATATGAAATGGAAAACATTTTTTATGGAGACGACAGTTCGTACGTACGCATAAACGCGGTTTCCATTTTCATATTGTATTGAACGGAGGTAAGTGAATAAAATATAAGTAAGTAAATATATATATCTCAACTATAATTATTAGGACATATATTACATAAATATTAATAATATATATTTATATAATCATCGGTGAATGATAAAGTGAAAATGAATCTCAATGCGTCGTAGAGACGGTAAGTTGTACGTACACACGAGCGTGGATATCATTTCATTAATGATTAAAAGGTGTGGAATTGGATGGTATATTAATTGTACAGTCAAATTATCCTTTTATTTTCATTATTTATATACAAATTACTCATCATTATATCAATCAATGAAACATAGTGTTGAATAACAAATTACACCACGGTGTGGAGATGGTAAGTTGTACGTACATACGCATGATGAAGTTATCTTTCATAGAATAGATAGAATAATGAATATGGTTGTACCATATTTATAATAACATCACATTATATATAAGGTACTTGATTTATTATTTTGGTATGTACATTAAAAATAATGAAAAATTGGAAGAAGAAAGGAACATTGAAAGCGGTGATAAAATAATTACCTCTTCTTGGGGTGTTTACTTTTGATTTGAACAAAAGGGCTCCGTAGGATGGATTTATGATCAAGGTAGAAGCATGGGATGTTGGGAAAAGATTTGGGTAGGTTTGGCCGAGCCAAATGTATTGGAGTTGTGATTATGAGAAAATGGGAAGAACCCTTTTACTAGAGAGGTGACAGTCGCTTTAGGAAAAGATTGAAATATTATATTATTATAAAATAATTTTAGATTTCTAATGGATCCAAATTAATTTGATTCATTTATAAGGAGGGAGTGTGTAAAAATACTCTCATCCAAAAGGTTTTAGACAAGTCTAGGTAACCATATTAACCCTATCTTTTAGATTTAACTCTTAGTTAAATAGTTTAACTTTTACCATGTCCTCTTGTATTAATATAATAAATGGTAAAAATATTACTAAAAAAAACCAAGAAAACTCTAATTGGTTCATTATTGAAATATATAAACTTATATGAGTCCTTTGTTGAACCATATATTTTTATTAGTATTTTATCAATTAATAATATAATATATTTTTAAAAAATAATTTATGTCAATTTTGAATCTAATTAGTATTTGGTTTTCATAAATTCATAACAACATGATTACTTTGATAAAAATTAATCGATTCAACCCCAACATGTCTTATTAATCATTTAAATTCAATGATGACATGAAATCATTCAAATTATATTTATTTTGATATTTATCATTTCATTTATTTTATGTCATGAACCAACCTGGGTCGACCCTGAACCGGTCACCCGAGTCAGTCTGTGACATGACCCGTGAGGCGTTCCTGATCTTCCGGGGCAGGAAACAAGCACCAAGGAATCAACACAAGCTACGGGAAATATTTTTCCCAATACAAATAAATAATGCAGCAGAATTATTACAGAGAAGCACAGAAAAAATAAACCAAATAAACAGACTTAAAAGGAATAAAAGAAAATGTAAAACTAACCAAACTCAACGTCTGAACTAACTCAGTGTGGCACCATGGTTCACTCTATGAATCAACAATAGAGCATCTCACAAGGAGATCACAACCATTCTAGAGCCTGCACAAACACTAAAAACAGAATAGGACTATATTTGTGATTATTAAAACACAGTATGCTAGCTCGATATCTATTCCCAATGCACAACCTTAAAAATTAAGAATCATGAATTCTATGTTTGAAATATAATTTATTAAAGTATGGATTTCTATAATATTTACTTGAAAACAAAGTACAAACAATTACCCTTAGTCATTTGAAAAACCAAAATAAAAGAGTTGGAAGATATTTTCTTTTTGAAAACATTGTCAGAGGTGTTAGGAAAACCAAAATGTCACTTTTCATGAAAAACACCACACATGGGTACCAAGGCAGATAAAAAAAGTTCAATGTAAATATCACAGGAACATTTCATTATCTAAAAGCCACTAGACATAGCCGAACATGAGAGATTGAGAATAATCTAGATGACACTAATACATGTGACCACATCTATAGTAACATGCCACATACGATGAAATCTAACACTCTGAAACGCTCGCCCATCCTTTCTCAGGAAGTTCATGCGAAAATACCATATCAATAAACCCAAAAATAACTGCCTACTCTAGGCCACATTTCAGTACCATAACCTACCAGTGCAGTAATCATCTTAGAAAATTGTTTCAATATGTCAGGTTCGTATGTCGCTAATATATATAAAAAAAGGTGAGTCAACAGATGTCGTCGAGCATCAAATCACAATCTATACTGATAAAAATATTTCACATTTCCAAGGAAGGTGTAAACACATCATTTATCACACACAAATATTGATAAACCTCTTTTTAATATATTTAGGCTACACACTCAATACCCGACCATTTTTAATAAAATTCCAAAACATTCTAAAACACAATACACACTTTTGTAAATGCCAAAAAACATGTAAAACCACCAAAAGAACGGAAAACACTGTTTTGCACACTACAGACAAATTTATAAACTCCAACATATCATTTTACATCACACATTGCTCCAAAAATCCAAAAGGTCATTTTATAAATAAAACAATGCATGCATTGTTGAATAAATCAATTTCAATTTAACAATCACTGAATTATGAACCCTAAAATCCATTATTTCACAAGAAAATCATTTATTATAAACGCCAAAATACATTGGAAATCCATAAAAAAGACCCCAAAACATAATTTCTCATGCTTCCAACACATTAACAAAAACAAAAAACATTTTATATCACTTTTGACACATAAAATCCAACCAGGAACCCTTCCGAAAACCAAACATGAAATGCTTAGAAAAAAAATTCCATAGACACTCAAAAAGTCAAAAAACCCCATTTCACAAGTCAATTACTTATTTAAAATGCATGGTCAGGTTCTAAAACTCAAGAATCAGGTGCGGAACAATGGAAAAATTTTATTGAATAAAATGGCGTGGAAAACTATAACTGGACGATGTCATTTCCATGACACAAGGTTAAAACTACCCATTATTCAAACAAAATGAGTCAATAAAATGATGCAAAATGAAAAATTCACACCTATAAAAAGAGATAACAAGAATAAATAGGTGAACCCAAAATTATAATGTCAATTGAAATAGGACCGTACAATTAGTGTGTGCTATTTCCCAAAAATAAAAGCAAAAAACCATGAAATAGGCGTAAAAAAAAAGCTAGCGCACAAAATAAATTTGAACTAGAGCTTGACATTAGCACATATTTATCATATAAGTTTCATAAATCATAAAATTAATGATTCTTAATTTTAAAAAAAATAGTCCATTTGAATCCTACTTCGAATTCAATGTGCGAAGACAATGCAACTTCGGGAGCACGACGCAATGACAACGCTCACTCAGAAATGCCCTACTCGGGTCCTAAAAATATCAAAACGACCCAATGAACATTTAATTAAGAAAAATATTAATGAATACAAGCAATATAATAATATATATTAAATAGATATATCAAATGAGATGTGAAATAAAGTCTGTACCCTTCAAATAAACGTTTGGAAAGCCAGAAGGTGGGAATGGGGCGGTCAGCGGGAGTGGTGAGTGTCCGAAAGAGGGGTCGGTCAGTGCTGCATCAAGGGAAACATGAGGTTGTTCAGAGGAGAGGTGTTTCATCGCTGAACATGTAGGATAGTCAGCATCTTGGCATATGACAGGGAGATGTTCGGGAGGCCGGGGAGGCAGCTGTCCAGTCACAAAAACAACAACAACAAAGTCGGGAATCATGGGGTCTGAGGGTCGGTCGGGTAGGAGGAGGGGTTGAGACCGGAGAAACAAAGAGGTTGTGAGAAAGGTAGAGAGGCCATTGGATGGTCTTCTCATACACTACAAGGGAGGGTAGAGGTCGGGCTGTGTTGGGAGGTGGCTGTACGGGAAGCTGGCTGGAGACACTGCAGTGAGGGAGGAAGTGTTTACCCGCTACTGCTACCTGTGAGGGAAGGCGACGGGGGTCCGTGAAGGGAGGAGGGAGGGGGAGGAAGTTGCAGCAAGGTATGTCCTGCACACAACAAGGTAATGGGGCAGGGGGGTCTTTTTTTGTCATTTCTATAAGGCGGTGGGGCATGAGAAGTCTAGGAGAAGGAGGAGAGGCGGCTCTGAGGGATGTTACGCTGGGAGAATAGGGGGTCAGGGCTAGGTCACACCGCACACACACACAAATGAGTATATTTATTGGAGGGAGAAAAAAATTTAAAAAATCACTAATAAAAAAACAAAACATAATTAAAATAAAAATTATTCTACACAGCTAATAATAATAATTCTAAAAATAATAAATAAAAGGAATAATAATAACAATTATAAGGATAATAATAATAGTAATAAAAATATAAATAATCATAATCATAATATTCATACAAACAATAATATTATTATGATAATAGAATAATTCCTAACATTTGTTTTAATTAACATTAATTTAATTGTACTAATTAGAAAAACAGTAATAATAATAACAATAATAACATGATGAAAAAAATTAAATATAATAAAAGTATTTAATTTATATCAATAATAAAAAAATCATTAATTGCAATAAAAATTTAAAAAGACAATAATTAATTCTAGTTTTAATTACAACATAATTTTTATTCACTTTCTATGAATGGGTGGTCGTGCCGCTACCCAGGCGAAGCTGGAGAGGATTTCCGAAACGCACTCCGCTCGTACGCCCAACAACGTCGAATAGAAGACGTCTAAGTCTATTAAAATTATCTCAAAAAATCATCTGAGACTCACCCAAGAACACATATAAAATATAATGGCTATAAAATAATTAAAATAAAATAATTTCATAGTTCGGGGTGTGATAATTCTCCGCATCATAATGTTTTATTTCCCCGTAAAGCGACGAAACCATCCAGCTGATCGATCAACACCAAAGGACTCCACATTAACATGATCCAATATCTTAAACCAAGGACATTCCATTAACTATATATGGGACTCAACCTCATTTCCTGAAATAGATCACCAGCAGAGGGGAGGCATGAACAGACTCCCCACCCTATGAATTCTACTAGCACCTGATAACAACTTATGAGAAGACCCAAAGAGATGGTGGTTCTCCCCACCATAAATAACCAACCTACTTGCTCCTAAATATAAATATAACTTAGACCTGCAACGGGCCTTACCCAAGCTAAAATAATCACAACAAGAACATTCAAACCACTCACTCCCATCCTAAAGGGATAAGATCTTAAATGAAAACTCCACAAAAAAATCAAAAAATTATCCCCATGGGTGGGGAGGTATAGCCCAAGGAAAAGATCAAAGAAACTATGACGAACAACTACTCAAAACCCATCACTTTTGGTTGGACACAAACCAAAGATGCAACTGATTCACATGGGTGGTCCACATAAGGCAAATAATCAGCACCTGACATCAAAAAAGGCACAATGATTGGCCTTGCATGAGGGATAAGACCATCATTCTCTTTTCAACAACAGTAAATTTATAATGATGGAGAACCACAACAGAAACGCTAAAATCGTCTCCTCACAATGATAAAGGAACAACCATAACATGTCACATTAAAATTCCTTGGGGTTCCTGACTACACACAAGCTTCACTCCATGGCCTTTTGGCTTGATCTTTGATGGATGAATCGTCTCCTTCCTCGCAGTCAGGTTCTGATAATCCAAATAAAAAATGTACACATTTTTATTAGACAAAAGAAAGTTTAAGATTTTAAAATTAAAAAGATACTGGCATTGAAAACCAGAGTTCATCAAAAGGCCCACAACATCCCATACATGTCAAAACCCAAAACATAATCATTACAACTGAAACGATAAATGATCCCTTACACTAAAAAGAAAACTTACACAAGAAACAATGAACAAAAACCCAACAACACATCACTTCTGAGAGCTTCCTCTGTGACTCTTTCTAGCAACGCCCCGACAGAATCACCACAAGTGACCTGGACTGCCACATGCCTGGTAGGGTTTCAGAGCACTTGGGAATGATAGCTTCTTGTGACCTTGCATGCCGCACTGATAGCACATGAGGATCTCTCGCTCCGAAGTGGTTGATGAGAGATCACGAGGCCATTTCATTCCATGACCTACCCCATCAACTCTAAATTTCTCACGCATCTCTATTCCATAATTTTCACCGTTACTCATACGGATTGATGGAGGGAGGACTACGTCGAGAAGCCATGCCATCAAGGATTTGGCATGAAATGCATGTCTCGCCACATTGAAAAAAGATTTTAGGTTGGATTTTGACACCTTTGATTGTAGATTAGGGAAAAGACCCACCTTGAAGCGTCGAGACATAATGAGGTCATCTGTCTCATACCTTGAAGCATAACTGACTTGTTCTATAAAGCACTGAAAATATTCCCACACAGATCTATCGCCCTACTATAGACAACACATCTCCATCCCCTTTATCACCATTTATTCCTCTGAGAAATACTGACGAATGAACAAATCCTTATAGACAAACCATGTAACTATTGTTGGGGTTTGTTCTGAAACACTGACTTCCACCACATCCATGGTTAAATTTCAAGCATGAAGGTTGAAAACTATACCTTCAATGACTCGAGAAACTCAAGGAGTTTAAATTCCCATTCAGTCTTATGAATCCACTCCTCCACTGTGGAAGGGTCTTCTTGACCATAAAAGAGAGGGGGATCTAGCTTCTGAAACTAAAGCATGAAATCCTTAGGTTGATCAACTGTACTATGATCACCCTTCGAAGCTTCATGGGAAAATCCACTTGAAAAAAGTATCAAGAACCCAATCAAGGCCAACTCAATAAATAAAATTCATCAAAAAACAACACCACATATATGAAAGGCTCTAAGAACAAGAAATTAATCCATCATAAAATCTATACATTTGTTTGGAAAACATAATTAATTTAAAATTGTCATGGTGGGTTAAACCCTTCTCCATTGGTATTATTTATAATCTAACTCACATGCATGTATATGTGCCACCCCAGGAATCTATCCACCATACTATAAATCCATCCATATTTCCAATATTC
Source organism: Viscum album (assembly GCA_963277665.1). Lineage (NCBI taxonomy): Eukaryota > Viridiplantae > Streptophyta > Magnoliopsida > Santalales > Viscaceae > Viscum > Viscum album. The sequence goes on along the minus strand of OY728151.1, from coordinate 10,766,524 downwards.
CACTATTCATGTGAGCAACCATATGAACTCCATGGACAAAACAAAGAAACATAATTTTCCAAAAACAAACAATTCATACCACTTCTTCTAAAACAATCCACAAATTGAACATGTTATTACAAAAAAAACATTTTTTTCTCAAAACCCCTTTTTTTAAATTCTAACCACTCTCAGAAGTCAGAAGAGACCCAAAACATATCAAACAGGGAACTAGTGTCATTGGGAAACATTACCATATCGTTAGTGTCCAAATGTCAATCACGTCACCAACACAGAGAGTCTTTTTCCACTACGCCCCGAGCTCTACATGGTTTTACAGGCCATGCTGCTTAGGAATATTAGCCCAACTCCCTTTGTTGTGTCCTAATAACAAAAAATTCCGTAAAACCAACATAATACTAATTAAACTAGGCTTCCCATGGAAACCTAAGGATCATCATGAGATAGAGTTCATGACGCTCTTCCTACACCTACCCCTTGTGTCCTGATAATCCTACCCAATATACCGTGACATTCGAGATAGTAATGGGCACTCTAAAAAAAGTTTTCCACTAAGAGATAACCTCACTCTGATACTATTTTGTCACAAACCAACCTGGGACGACCCTGAACTGGTCACCTGAGCCGGTCTGCGACATGGCCTGAGAGGCATTCCAAATCCTCCCGCGCTGGTAGAAAATGCCAGTGCATCAACATAAGCTATGGGAACAATTTCTCTCTATACAAATAAATAAATCAGCAGATATATTATAGAGTAGCATAGAATAAATAATCCACATAAAAGTATTAACAGGAACAAAAAATTTAAAACTAACCAAAATCGATGTCCGAACTACATCCGTGTGACCACGTAGGTCACTCTCTGACTCAAATATAGAGCATCTCCCAAGGTGAGAACACCCATGCTGGAGCCTGAAAAAAACATAAAAAACATTATAGAACTATAGGCATGAGTATTAAAACTCAGTAGGCTATCCCGATATCTATTCCCAATGCACTACCCTTAAAATTAATAAACATCAATTCTATGTTTGAACTAAAATATATTAAAGTATGCATTTCTATAATTTTTACTGGAAAACAAAGTACAATATATTACACTTATTCATTTGGAAAACCATAACATAAGAGTTTGGAACACATTTTTTTGAAAACATTGTCATAGGAGTTAGGAAAACTAAAACGTCACTTTTCATGAAAAACACCACACAAGGGTACAAAGGAATATAAAGAAAGGACAATTTCAATATCTTAAGAACAGTTCATTAGCTAAAAGTCACTAGACCTAGGTGATCTAGAGAGATCGAGAATAATATAGACGACACTAATACATGTGACCCCATCAATAGTTGCATGCCACATACGATGAAATTTAACGCTCCAAAATGCTCAGCCATCCTTTCTCTGGTAGGCCAAGGGAAAATACCATAGAAATAAACACAAACATATCTGCCTTCTATGGACCACTGGTCAGTATTGTAACCTACCAATGTAGTACTTATCTCAGAAAATTCTCTCAATATGTCAGGTTCGTATCTCATGTATATATAAAAATAAGAGGCGAGTCAACAGATGTCGTAGAGTATCAAATCACAATCTATAGCTATAAAAATAATTCACATTTATAAGGAAGGTGTAAAAACATCATTTAGCACACCCAAACATTGATAAAACTTTTTTTAATATATTTAGGGTACACACTCAAGACATGAACATTTTTAATAAAATTCCAAAACATGGTAAAACACCATACACTCATTTGTAAATGCCAAACCACTTGGAAACCCACAGAAAGAACCGATATAATTGTTATGCAAACTACTGAATCATTTTTAAAGTCCAAAAAAATCCTTTTACATCACACATTACTCCAAAATGCCAAACATGCATTTTATGAAGAAAACAAGGCATGCATTGTTGAATAAAACAATTCCAATTTAAAACTCACCGAATTATGAACCCCAAAATACATTATTTCCCAAACAACCAATATTTTATCAATGCCAAACCACATTGGAAATCCATAAAAAGACTCCAAAACCTAATTTCACATGCATACAACACTTTAACAAAAACAAACAAAACATTTAATATCACTTTCGACACCAAAAAGCCAACTAAAACCATTCTGAAAACCAAACATGAAATGCATAGAAAATAATTTCAGTAATAAATCAAAAAGTCATTAAACAACCATTTCACCGGTCAAGAACTTATTTAAAATGCTTAGTCAGGTTCTAAAACTCAGTAATCTGGTGCGGGACAAACGAAACATTTAATTGAATAGAACTGTGTGGAAAACAATAACTGGATGATTCCATTTCTATGACACAAGGCTGGAGAAACCCATTATTCAAACAAAATGAGTCCATCAAATGTGTCACATTGAAAAATTAATACCTAGAAAAAGGGAGAACATGAATAAAAAGGTGAACCCAAAATTATAAAGTCATGTGAAATAGGATCATATAATTAGTCTGCGTTATTTCACAAAAATAAAAGAAAAACTATGAAACTAGATTAAAACTACACTTACACACAAAATCAATTTGAACCAGATCTAGAAATTAGCACATATTAATCATATAAGGTTATGAAATCATTAAATTAATGAATCTTGAATTAAAAAAAATAGTCCATTGGAATCCTACATTGAAATCAACGTGCGACGATAATGCCACATCGGGTACAAGGCGCGACGACGAGTCTCACTCTGAAACGCCCTACTCAGGTATTAAAAATATAACACCAACCCAGACAACATTTAACTAATGAAAATATTAATCAAACCATGGTAATATATATATATAATATAAATATCAAATCGAGTGTGAAATAAAAGGATTACCCATCGAATAAATGTTGTGCATGCAGGAAGGAGGGAAAGGGCCGGTCAGCTGGAGTGGTGCACGCCAGACAGATGGGTCAGTAGGGGATGAAACAAGGGAAATATGAGGTTGGTCAGGGGAGAGGTGATGATCCACTGAACTGGGAGGATGGTCGGCATCTTGCCGCACGATGGGGAGATGTCAAGTAGGTCGGGGATGCGGCTGACCGATCGAAAAAAACAATAACAAAAAAGTTAGGAAGCAGGGGGGTCCGAGGGCCAGTCAGGAAGGAGGAGGGGTTGCAACTGGAGAAGAAAAGAGGTTTTGTGAATGGGAGGGAGGGAGGTGGAATGCCTAATTGCAAGTAGCAAGGGAGGGCGGAGTCCGGGAGGAGTTGGGAGGCGGCTGGACGGGAAGCTAGCCGATGATGCTGCTATAAGGGAATAAGTGGTGGCTAACTACTGCTCTTTATGAGGGAAGGCAACAAGGGTCCGTGATGTGGGGGAGGGTGAGTAAGTTTCAGCTAGGGAGGGAATTTGGGTAGTAAGGGAAAGGGTTCAGGGGGTCTTGGTTTGTCGATGTTGTAAGGCGGTGGGTCGTGAGGTGTCTGGGAGAAAGAGGAGAGGCGGTTGTGAGGGATGTTGCGTTGGGAAAACAGTGGGTCTAGGCTAGGTCACGCCTCCCACACACACAAAATAGGAGATTAATTGGAGAGATAAAAAAGGGGGAAAACCTGGTAAAATAGATAAATAAAATACTTAAAAAAATTATTGTACACAATTAATAATAATAATTCTAAAATTAACAATTAAATGGAATAATAATATCAATTATAAGGATAATAATAATTGTAATAAAAATAATAATATTCATAAAAATAATATTATTAGAAAAATAAAATGATTTCTAAAAATTGTTTTAATTAATAGTAATTTAATTGGAATGTTTAGAATAATAATAATAAAAATAACAATAATTACATGATTATAAAATTAAATATAATACCTATATTTATTTCATTTCATGAATAATAAAATCCTTAATTGCAATAAAAATTTTAAAAAACAAAAATTAATGTTTTTTAATTACTAAATCATTTACTTTCATTTTCTATGAATGGGCGGTCGCGTCGCTACCCAGGCATAGCCACGAAGTGTTTCTAAAACCCGCTCCGCTCGTGCGCCCAATAATGTTGAACATAAAATGTGTAATTTTCATAAAACGAACTCAAATGTTCGTCTAAGACAAGCCCTAGACCGTAGAAAAAATATATAATGGCCCAAAAATTATTAAAATAAAATAATCTCATAGTCGGGTGTGATATTTAAATATATCATTACTAAGGTAATTAATACATCATCATTAATTCACAAATAAATTTAATTATGTAATTTCTAAAAATTATATATACAATACCATTATTAAGGTAATAATTATAAAATTATAATGAATATTTATATTCTAATGAGTATTTATATTCTAATTTATTTTATGTATAACCATATATTAAAAATGGTTTAGTAATTAAACATTGAATTTTACACTTTTAAGTCTTCTTTAAATAAAATGATACTAAATGTCCTAATCTAAACAAAGTGGATCTAAGTGGATCATATTTTATTTCAATGGTTGGTTTTGGTTGAAATACAATTATCCAATAGAATTATAACTTCTGTTAGGATAATTATAATATCCTTTTTAACAATTAATTACCATATTTACTTTTAATTGTGGTAAATAAAAGTCAAAAGTTACTATACACCAAAAATTATTTTTATCATATTGAACAAAATTTCATTTACTAATGTAAACCCTATCTCACTTATTTTTTAAATTAAATTCATAGAATTCCTAAAATGATGTTTCATGCAAATTTGCAAATGTGCCTAGAATGTGGGTAAAAGGTGTTAAAATTTTCCATAAAATTTTATACCTCTAATTTTATTATAAAATGTCTCCAGTAATTAAATTCAACTTATATATTTGTTATATATCTATTTTGATGAAAAATAAATTTAAATAAATTAAATATTCATTTAAATAAAATTTCGGTTTTAGACAATAACATTGTGTTTGTCACTATTTATAAAAAATTGAATGTTTTTTGAAAAATACCAAATATTCACCCTAAGAAAATTTTGATATTAAAAATTCAAAAATGAATAATATTTTTCCAAATTAAAAACATAATAGTTTCATTAATTAAATTAAAATTAATTCATATTGCAAAAACCAAAAAGCGGGTTTTAAAAAAATAAAAACAACCCAAAGATTGAAATGTGTTTATGTCAAATTTAAATGTGAAATTACTTATAATGACCTACATTGTATAAATGATAATAATATAATCTAACTGTACTTACAAACCTTTCAAATTCATAATTTATCACTATAAATTATTTTGATTTAAAATGTGTTTTTCAATTAAAATTTAGTATTTTTCAATATTCATCAAAATATGAAAGTTATCAGAAATGTACATATAATCAATCCAAACTAAATTTTTATGTCCCGCTTCTAAATAATAATTTAATTTCATTAAATTGTATATATACTAGTGTCAAATATTGGTTTTAAAAATGGTTTTCCATTAAAAGGCTATAAAATTGCATATTTGTGCAAAAATTTATTATATCTAAAAATGAATTTGTTCTTATATTATGTATATGAAACACATAATATGGATTTTAAAATTATATGGAGTATATCAAAAAAAAAATTCAGTTAATACTAATCATAACATCTTTTTGAATGGCTAGTTTGATAAATCGTGGTGCGCTCGAACTCGGTGTTCCCTGTAGTGCAAGTTATTGAATTACTTTGAAGAGATAATGTACTGTGATATCTTGGGGTTTTAAAATTATAGTTGTTTATATTGAATTTTTTATCTATATACCTTGATCCAATATAAATCCCTTCTAAATTTTCTATGAACAAACTTTATTCTTGAAACACATAATATTTTCTCAGAGTCCCTGTATTATAAAAGAAAACAGTGGAAACCTTGGGATGAATGATCAGATATGTGAATATGGAATTTTTCTAAGGTATGATCCTGATAAAAGAGGATATATATTTTTCAACAATGATACATGAATATTATTTTATTCTATTTATGTAAATGTTATTTTAATATATAGGGATGTTGGGTCACAAACACATTTAGATAATGAATATAGAGATGATGAAATAATTATTCTTTAGAAAACTAAAGATGATTCAAATAGTTATGATAAAACACAAGGGGAATAATTAGACTCAGTTATTTCTTATGTTGAGGATTAATTTTGGACATCTAATCCTAGGTTGAGGATGAAAATGAAGGCTCAAAACATAATTATTGATCAATTTTAAATGTTTCAAACAACAAGAACATAAACATTCACGAAAATAATTCCTTGTGTTCAAAATATGAGACCAAATATGTGAATGACGCTTTTCAGCCATCATAATGGATTCTAAAAATGATTGGATAATTGGATCAGATTGGGAGGAATTATATATGAGAAATAATATCGAAGAAAAATGAAACAAATTATTACAAAGTTAGTGTACTGGAATAAATTGAATGAAGATGTTGAAGTGACAAAAAACAATTCAACATTGGTTTGTAATGGTATCCCACTGATAGAATGAATTGAAATTGTTAATACATTCCCTAGTGGAATGGTTGGAAATAAATAAAATAATTCTTTTAATTTCTTTACAATTATGTTATAAAACATTTCAAATGGATGTGAAGTGGTAATTTTGGAATGGGGTACTTGATGGAGAAATTTATATTGAAAAACCAAGTGGGTTTTAGAGGGACGGATGAAGGTTATGTGTGAAATATTAAAAATTCCTTATTTAGGATGAAGAATGATATGAGATCTTAGTACGCCAAATTCGATACCAGCATAAGGAATTTAAATTTTTAGAGAGGATGTGTTGATGGTAATATGTACATAAAAATTTTTGGATACTCCAAACATTGTTCTTTTATATTTGGATGACTATATATTTTCGAGGAATTATGGAAAAACATGGGTAAGGTTATCTAAATTAATGAATGTGTTTTTTGAATTTTCCATGTTTCCTGAAATGAAAAACATTAATTTCATACAAGTCTCCAAAAACAAGAAATGAATATTTCATTCTCAAGAAATTTATACTAAAGAACTATTTAATAAGAATGTAATGGATAATTAGAATCATGTTTCTATATCTATTGACATGGGAACCATGTTGAGTATATATTAATATTCAAAATAAGCTAAATCTAAAGAGTTTTAGAATATAATTTTACAATTAATATATCCTAATTCTCCAATATTATACATTATTTATAATGTAACTATATGTGCACGATTCCAAATTGATCCAAAACTATCATATCTATTGGCTGAAAAAATAATTCTTATATATATCAATGTTATAACATATTTTATAAAAACATATTATAGATCAAAAATATTTTATTTTTTTGGTCATTCAGATGCTACTTGGGAAATAAGTGTTAATGGTAGAAGATCCACATCTCGTTGCATATTCCTTCTAGGGAAAATTTATGTTAGGTTCAATTCAAGGAAATAAAATTACTGACTCTTAGAATAAATGAATCTAATAATGTTATATCCATTCAAATTTCCACACAACTATGGTTGTTGAATACTCATTTAGAATCCCTATTTTTAAGTGTCGTTATCTCTTCCCTTTCATTGTGATAAATATATTTCAATAAAACAACCAATAAATCACGTAAAATATTCTCACAAAAAGAATATTGATATTATATATCTCTTCATCAAACAATACAAGTAGAATAATAAACTCAAACTGTAGTATATCCCTACAATGCAATAATTTGGTCATATATTCACAAAACAATTACCAAATGATGAATTTTTAAAATTGAGTTTAAAAATGGGTGTCCAATGTCATTATCTCTGATTTTTAGGTATGTGTATATATTTCCTCCCATATTTTTATTACATAAGGGGTTAATGATTCGTATATCTATCAATTGATATGATGTAATAATTTAATGGAAGAATGTATATAGGAGGGTTTTGAGTAAACTATGACCTTCCCATGTAAATGGGTGAATTATTTTAACATTTTTTTAATGTTTGTAAGAAATATGTCTATATAAAAAAGGTGAAAGAAGAATGAAAATAAGTTTTTAAAGGTGAATCATGATGAATATTGAAAAATTGTTTTGAAATTCAATACATTTGGTAGGAATTTTTTTATTATAAATGATTATTGTTTCCTATAATTAGTTAGCTAACATAGTCTTAAAATTTATGATAAATGATCTATTTCTTAGGATTATAAAGTTCATTGCTTTATGAAACTTTTTTTGTGAACAAAATTAAAAGGGGTATATTATTAAGGACAAGTTGTATAAAAGTTGGTTTTGGATACTGAAATAATATTTTTCCAACTGTTATGATTTTTTTAGGAAAAGAAATTACCTTAAATTGTATGTTCTAATGATCAGAGTGAATGAGAATCAGAATCAGATTACCAGATGAAAAATGCTTATGAAATTAAATTTATTTATGATGATGGTTTCTAGATGAGTTTATTTTTTAGAATTATTATGTTTCTAGAACGAAATTTTTAATTGGTATGAAGAAAATTATTAGAGTTTTATTTTCCACATATAAAATCAATTGGTTCTTTTCTATTTTTTATGTTTTCATCATCATGAGTTACTGATATCAATAGATCTAAGCTTTCATAAATTATTTACGAAAAGGATTAACAATTAGATTGAAGTTAATGAAGGATTTTAATTCACATTATTTTTTAATATAAGTTAGAATATGGTATTCGTGTCCTTATATTATTATCTTCCTAAATAATTAATGATACATGATGAATTTTATTAAGGAAGAAAATATAGATATTTTTAGAGTTTCTAATGTCGATGGTTATGTGAGGCCCTTATCGACTGATCCATCAGACTGATCGATCCATCTGATAGTCCAATCCATAGGGACGAACCTATTTAGAGAATCAATCATAATTTTCAATGAATCTGGAAGAGAGTGGCGTATTTGGTCACATGTCTATAAAAATGGTATTCCACCAATCCAATATAAGTATTATGACACGGATCCATCAAATTAATTATGTGGTGTCTTTGTGGAATTGGATGCATTGTTTTATCAGATGGAGAATGTTTTTTCAATGTTTTGTGAATGATGAGAAATAAACAATATTGTTCTCCATTTAAAAATAATGTTCAATGTTATTTTTATTCAATTTGGGTCAAGATTCATTAGGTAGGGAGTTATTCTGATCCACTAGAATAAAATGAAGATTCATCCCTTAGAGACAAGATGGCATTGATAAATTCATCAGATTCTATATTTTATTGGATGAAGGATCATTGGACTTATTTTTATTTAAACTATTGAAATATGGGAAAATTCCATTGAATACATTATACATATTTTTTCAAATTCTTGCTTCTTACAAAATATTGTCGAATAAGATATAATGGATACAAAAGAAGAAAAAAAATTTATGGAATAGTTACTTCAATGATTTATGTCTTTCTGTTTGTATAAAGAATGAAAATGAGAATCCTTTAGTTCTCATATGTTTTCAGGTGGATCAATATATTCAGAGTGACAATATGTATTGATTGTATTACAAAAAAATCTGAATGACATTGGTATTTTACTAAATTATTATTAAAATATAAACAAGGGTAATGTTTTCAAAATATTTAAAATGGTTCCTAAATAGTCAAAAATAGTTTATTAGCACTAAAAGAATAAACGATAAAGTCAAAATTGAAAATGAAAATTATAGTTATGAAAAAAAATAATTTTAAAAAATAATTTTTCTTCCCTCCCATTCCTCTCCTAGAACACATATAAATATCAAAAAGTACATAGTACCATTTGATGCTTGTAATATTTTTGTGTGGAGATAGATATACTTCCTAGGATGTTTTGTAATAGGGAAGAAGTTTGTAGATTGGTTTTTCATGAGAGATATTTTCCAGTATTATAAGAAGAAGGAAGAGTTACTAAATTTGGGTGAGAAATCAAATAATGATTTTTAGTGAGTGTTTGAAGTGGTTCAGAATTGATTCCATAGTATTATTTCCTATATGTTTTCCTGATTGAAAAATAAGGGATACGAATCAGACTGATTCATTAGAATATTTTTTTGTATGAATTCCACATGTGAAGCTCTTACCTATTGTTGGGTAGGAAAATATATAATAATTTTTTGAAGAATTATAAAAGTGGATATTGACAATGAAGGAAAGTAACAATTTTTAACAAAATAGTGAAGGTTTATTTTAATTTTCCAAAAAATTATTTTCCATCATTCAATAATGAAGAAGAATCATCACTATTATATTGATTATAGTGATACACTACTGTAAGGGTATATATAACTTTTTTTATCCCCACAAAAGGGTTTTATATAGTGGATTTTATGGAATTATATTGTTTATAAACCATTCTAAGGATGTAGTTACACATATTGAGTAGTGAAATTTGTAAATAATTATGTTCCTATGGGTGTGTGATTTTTTATGTTTTCTGAAAAGTGATAGATATATACTATGAGATGAAGGTTATCACAATATAAATAGGATATAAAATAAAAAGGTATCACTAATTCGCCTCCTCTCCCTCTCAAGGAAACATTGATCATTATTGGTAAATTAAAAATAGAATAAATTGTTTGTCATATATATGACATATTTTTTATTATTTTTATCCTTAGTACTATCTACTTAAATATTTAATGAATAAATGAGTCAATCGCTTCGTGAGGCGGTAGTCCTCTATACACACGAATAGAATTATCTTATTTCATACAGAATAGAATGTAAAAAGGTATATATGGAATTATAATTCTATAAGTTTTATTCTATTGTAAATATCATATATTGTTCTTATATGTGTAATTATATCTTGTCATGGGAATCTGTGATGGAAAATGAATTTTATTTTTTCACAAGGTGGTAGTCCACCACACACACGATCAATAGTTTTGTTTCTCATTTGAGAGAGGATGAGATGCATATTGGTAATTCACATAAAATAACAATATCTGAGTATTTATAAGATAAATATATAATAATATTAAAATGTTTTAATAATATTTTTAGGAGTTGGAAAATTAAAAAATTAATTATTCAATTAAAGACGTTACCACTTCTTCAGAAATATTATGTTGGTTTTCACCAAAATCCTCTCTTGGGAGTATTTATGAAAAAAAACATACATTAAAGGATCTGTTAAGGTATTTAATGATGTGTTTTTTGAATATATTTTCCAAAGCATTGGGTTTTCAATATGTGGAATGGAGAGGATAGTGGGTCTTCTGTTATAGGTATGAGAGGTGAAATATGATGAATTTTTAAATGTAATTTTCCATTGTTTTTCTCTTTACCTAAGAATCAAAACTGGAACATTATAGAACGATAGGTAATAAAAGTTCTAAATGTTTCTAGAAAATTGGATATAAATAATTTTTTGTCTTTTTTATAACATATATATTATGTTTAACTATAATGTTACAATGTTTTTACCATACTAGTGGTAATTAATTTTTATAATTTTTACTCTTCATTACTATGAAAATTTCTTTTTAATTTTTAGGTAATAATAATTATTCTGATTAAAAATATTTCATAAAATTTTAAATATTAAAATCATATATTTTTGTATTTAATTTAAAATTAAAACAAAAGTCGTGATGATAAAGAAATTTTCAAATGAAATTTTTTTTCAAAAGTTATGAATGTTATTAGGATAATTACATATCAAATTGATTCAAATGAACTATATTTGATTAATTAAAATATATTTTAACTAAATTAAATTCTAAAATAATTTTAATTAAAGGTTTAAATTTACAAATTCTTTAAATGAAATGGAAGTTTTCAATAAAAAGCAATATTTTTACTATTCATCCAAATTTTTATATTTTATAAAAAGACCCAAAAAATACCTATTAATATTCTAATCTGTTTATTAATAAAATTAATTAAATATTTAAAATAAATATTGTAAAAGTTTCATAAAATAAAAAATTAGTTTGTTCGAGAAAATAAATAAAATCATTTTTGAGAAAATTATATTTTCAATAAATATTATCACTTTACAAAGAAATAAGTACATTTTATCCAAAAATATATATAAAATCAATATAGTTAATAATTAATTTTTTTTCTATATTGATACAAAAAATTTTAATATCTATGAATTAATGCCTTACAAAATAGTAATATAAATATTATATTGTGGATTGTTGCAACCTGATGTTATGTGTAGTGTAAACTACCAAAGAAATTTAATTTAATCCAATTTTTCTGTAAAATATTTTTGGTGATAAAATTGTTAAATGTGTACAATTTATACTAAACAAGCATAATATTTCAATAAAAAAAATTCAATGGATAAATTCAAATCGGAATTATAAATATTATATGATAATTTCGATGTGTCTCACCAAAATTTGTATTTCTAATCCATTAGTAAGATACCAATAATTTTATAAAAACATATTTCACTTCATGGTTTGATAATTCAACATCCAGACTTTTCTGAGTATGGTATGTGGTATTAATATTTAAAAAAAATACTTTTAAATTTATTCTTCAAAATTATATATCTCAAGGTGGTATCAATAATTTTAAATTATTACCTATGGAACCAAAGACCATAAACCATATCTTTCGAGATTGAATTTATAATATATAGTAATTTTTATTTCAGAATTGAATCTAATTTTACCCCTTCAGAAACATACTGAAGAAAACAAAAATATGTTCATTCCCCATTGATTGAGGTAATTATCCTAAGATGTCTAAATTATAGAGATTGATGTTCTCAAATTACATAATTCCTTTTTTGCAATCACCTGTAAACTACTTGTATTTAACACATTTTGAATTTCTCAAAAGAAACTAGAAAACATCATTTATTCAAAACATGTTATAAAAATATAAAGACAACTACAACACCTTTTATGATTTGAATTTCCAACCATGATATTCTTCCCAATATAAAAAAAAATCAACATAAAATAGTATATCATCCTTAGGAGAATAATTCCATATTATCATTAATAAAAATATCTAGTAGGGTAGTTTTTTATCCCTATACTGATATTTTGATATAATAAAAATAATTTTATTCTTTTTATATTTGAATCAATTGGAAATATATTTGACCACTAAAATATTCAAAAAATATAACAATAAAGGAGTTTGGATATTCAAGACAGTTAAGAATGTTTTATCATGAAATAAAATACATTTATAATTGAATTCAATTTCATCATCTTGTAAAAATATTGAATTATTTTGTATTTTAGTTTATTGGTTGTTTTTATTTAAAACATCATATAAAATACTTGATGTATTAGAATAGAAAAAATAATTTTTTATGATATATTATTGCTTGTTGTTAGAAAAATAATTTTTTATGTATAAATAGTATATTTTATAACAATAAAATATTGTATTTTATTCATTAAAAAACCATGTCAATATTCACATTTTCAGTGGTGGTATTATTCTTTTAGGAATCGTGTTAACTATTTCTAGAATATTATATCAAATATAGTATGTTTTTTATTATTTTTTCAAAAAGTAATTTTTTCACAAACATTAATATAATCAGAAAACCCTGAAAATAGTAATTTTCAATCATGATTGGTGATAATAAAAGAAAAAGGTATGTTTACATTTCATTCTAATGAAATATTTTATAAAAATATCTAAAAATGGTCATCTCTCTAATAATAATAAATTGAAGTAATAAATCTTTGAAAAAAATATATTAAATCATCATTATAATGTAAAATTCTATATGAAAATTAAAACAAACATAATTTAGTTTGATAGGGGTGATTTTCCTTTGTCATTGAATTCAATTTTTTCTCCAATACCTTGATTAGAATTTTTAGGGCTAAAAAAATCGTATTAGATTATATGAAGTATAATTTTTTTGACATGTTTCATCCCTCTACTTGTGTCTTTACTGATTCATACTCTTCTCAAGTTTCATAATTACAATGTTTCCAACCCCATCTTGGTCTTGTGTGTTGGTTACTTCAGGGTGGTTGGGTTGTGTAGGATGGGAGACTGGTGGTTTCCCAGCGGTTTGTCTTGTGGCTATCTCCTTCCTCCTTTGTCTTGTGGTTTTATTTGTTATTGGTTCTTGGTCCTATTTTTGGTTTTAGTTAGACGTTAGGGCCCATGGATCACATCAAAATATTCACTAGATTCCTTATCATTCAATCCTACTCTATTTAGTTTGGTTTGGTGGTCAATTTTTAGGATTTGGGAGGTGTGGTTTTGAACTTCGATGATGTCCTTGTGTCATGACCATATATCTAGTTTTATTTGGTATTCTAATCATGATGTATTCCTAATAGTTACATTGGTTCAATGTTTGATGTTATTTTTGGTACATCCTCAATAATTATGGGTTCCCTATTATAAATAATTGGTATTCCTTTTGATGATTTTCGTTATATTTTATGGTTGTTTACAATGTCTAGTGGGGGCAGTTCTATTGTTAATGTGGTTTTGGGGGGTCCGATTCATCGTTCGATGCCTATTGTGGTGGTTTTTGGAGGATGGGTCTAAAGATGATCATGGTTCAAAATAGTGATGTCCTTGACCTTATGTCAGGATCTCACTAGCGATGGGGTAGGGATTATGATGGTTATGAATTGTGCTTTAGTTGTGGAGATCGAGGTGGCCCTCATTCTGTGATGATGATGATGTGTAGTGATTTTGAAATAATTTTAAATTTGAATGTGTTGGATAATTTGTATTAGTTTAGAACATGGTTGGTCAATTTCAATATATGTGAAACTTTTCGTATATTTATTTAGGTGTATTGAAATATATTATTATATGAAAATCCCTCAATATGAAGTATAAAAAATTATATCATCTATATCATAAAATATATACTTCATATAATATTAGAATGAAGAACTTATACATATTAAAAAAAGTGAATCCAATTCAATGAAACCATCTCAATATAAATGATTAGTAAATTTTTTATTTACCCCCATTAATAATAGAAATCTAATTACATCTAGAATACATAATAATAAATCAATTAAATTTAATTCATGTAAACATTTCCAACATTTGATCCATAAATTTCGTGGGAATATTATCATTCCTAAATGTTGTTTTAGGTTTATACTAATCAATATGGATCAATTTTTTTAACATCTATTCTAAATAAGATAATATTGAATATCCCTTTTCCCCACCCCCATTTTTAATTCCACTTAAATTAAGCTAACCCAATGAATTTTAGAAATATGGTACTTAATTCATATATCTAAAATTTTAATAACCAATGTCTGAAGAAGTTGTTTCATTTTAATTATTTTCCTCCTTTGAGCATCTGCTATCAGTTTATGATAAAATTTATTTTCTATTTTTTGTATTTAAATAAACACAATTACTTATTAAATATTAAAAATTTACCTTTCAATAGTCATTTAGAATGTCCTAAAAAGCTATATCACTTACTATTTATGATCAAATTTATTCTCAATTGAACTTTTTCTCATTATTGAGTCACTACATACCCAAAATATATTCATAGTTTGCTAAATTAATGTTATTTACTCCATAATAGGTGTATATTTATAGAATGTATATCACTAAATATTAAGTTTCCCAAGTACCTCAATAGTTCCATGAAATAAATTTATGATTTTAAATATCCCACTTCTCCATAAATACCACCCAGGTTCATCTCATCAACATTTAATCAACTCTATTCTTTCAAAAAAAGGGACCTTTAAAATTCAAAATTATTATCCAATAAATATACCTAAATTTTGACAAACATAATGATATCCTTATAAAAAGTGGGTTTTGTTTCTATCTCAATAATAGATAATTCTCTTCTTTTATATCCATTATTTATGATATGTCATTCCATGGAATCATTAGTAATCACATAGCCCATATAAAAATAAAGAGAACACATAAAATCAGTAATTATTTAATGTAATAAATATCAAAAATTATTAAATCTATAAGATAAAAAAAATTACAATCTCTATTTAAAAAAAATCATAAACTGTTTCTATTAGAAGGTTATGTATCTTATAAGTGGGTTATAGGATAACTATTTTTAGCATTCCTTACATAATGTACTATAATTAAAATAATGGAACATGATTAAATTTGATACATTCTCTAAGAGTGAACAACATTTTTTAACACTTTATTCACATCAATTATTCATTGGTTAACAAATATACCATGGTGTTATATCATTTGAGACATTTTTATAAGTATGCAAATACACTCCCTCAAGAGAAAAAATGTAAATTATTCTTTGAAATTCCATTATTTTCTAATTATTGTGTTCTTAGAAATGTATTATGGGTGGTAATTGATATAAGGATTAAATAATAAATATTCACATGATGATTTTTCTGAATCCTCATAATTTTTTATGGTTATATTCATATGTTTCATTTAATTAGTTTATTAATGAAATGTTTGGGTGGGGGAAAAATTTTAGTTTCATTTTATGTTGACTCACATCATATTCTTCATAAACATCTATTCTCATCATATTTATTTTCTATTTGAGTTCCATATCTTATTTTCATTGGGAAAAATATATTTCTATTCAATTTGTACTGTGCTTTTCATTATAACACCCCATGATTTTAG
Organism: Viscum album; assembly: GCA_963277665.1. NCBI lineage: Eukaryota > Viridiplantae > Streptophyta > Magnoliopsida > Santalales > Viscaceae > Viscum > Viscum album. The sequence goes on along the minus strand of OY728151.1, from coordinate 10,749,997 downwards.
TACATATTCCCCTTTAAATGGATATTAAATTGAATAACTTGTAACATATTAAAAATTAATTAATAAAATATATTAAATAAATTTATTATAATATAAAAAGTATAAATATAATAAATAGTTACAAAACTTACATTTTATTTTTTATAAAATGAATTTTAATTATTATAAAGAAAATAATTATTGTGATATACATAAAATCATCAAATGATTAAAAAGTTATTCTTTGAAAAACAATTCATAAATTTTTATTTAAATTAATTTTATGTATTTTAGATGATGATAATATGTAATATTTTCATTTATGAACTAATAGATAAACACAAAAATTATTGTTAACTAATATAAAAAACATATAATTTAAAATGGTTATTATTATATAAATTTAGTTTTTATTCATATGTTTTATATTCATTTAATTGATATATTTATTTATTTTATAATCTTAAATTTATATATGATATTAATTTTTTATTTTTTCATTTCGATATTAGTTTTGGTAAATTATTTTATTTTTAGGGAGATTATTTTATTGGTAAATAGTAAAAAATATTAATTTTAATAATAGGTTTAATTTTATTGAATTATCATGTTATTTGTATTAATTTTATTATTTTAAAAAAAATTATTTTTATAAAATATATATTTTTATAAAGAAAAATAATGTTTTTAAAATTTTAATTATAAATTTATATCTATGTGGTTTACATTTTAGCGGTTTATGTAATTTATAAATGAAAATATGTAATATTTTTCCTTCTTCTATTTAAATCGTGTATTTATGTGGATAATTATCTGTTTGGTTTGGTTTGAATGTAAAATAGTTTTACATTGAATTATCCTGGTGAAATTAATTCCATTTTAAATATAAATTTACTTGATCATTGTCTAGAATAATTTATATAATTATAATTTATTTTTTAAAAATATTTTTTCTTTTTTTTTTATAAACATTTATTAAAACTGAATTTTACCCATTTCTTAAATTGAATATTAGAATATAGATTCCATAATTTGAATCAAATGGTTAAAATTTTTAATTAGGTAAATTTAATATCTAGTAATAATGAGTAGTGACCATAATAAAAGCTCATCGCCATATTAAGGGTTAATAGGTTTAAGAAGGGGGATTCAATAAGAAATAAAGATTAAATATATCTGAATATTTGTAAATATGATTGGTTTAGTGGATTTAGATGTTATCATATCCTATCTCATAAATTTTAATAATTTGGAGTAACATAATTAATGGAAAAAATTTGTTATATTTTAATATTATTCATATTTACAAGGGTGTCACTCCTCTCACATATAAAAGGGAACCTCCTATCCTCACTTATCCTCACCACATTATAATACTATATTTTCAAAGATCTAACCTAATAACTTCCCAACACCCATATCCATGGGTTTAATTTTTTTTTTCAAAATTCTTATAGAATATTCCTTAACATGTTTTTCTGTAGAAATTATCCAATGATGACGTATAAGTTCTTACTCACCATTTTAATGTATATTTCTTTTCATAACTCCTTGAAATCATTTAAGAAAACATTTAAATAATTAAATTTTTACATATATTTAGAACATTTTTTTATGTTAATTGTATAATAATCATTTAACTCTCTTCTATCAAATTTAAATTGAAAACGTCGCTCAAGCGTATGTCTGAACTACTACCTCTGTGATGCGACATTCTTCTCTTTTATTAACCACAACAAATAGAAATTTATGAATATATATACGAGGGATATATATATATATATATGTGTGTGTGTGTGTGTGTGTGTGTGTGTCTGTGATATTTATTTAATAATTATAATTTTAAAATAGTAATGTCTTATCAATATTCATACCCTATAATTTGTTGGAAAATCAAAATAATACTCATGCATATATGTATACTACCACCTCCACGAGGTGATGTGGTTAATTTTTTATCATTGACTCACATAAATGGTCTTATGTGTTTATTTAATGTACATATGCAATATTTATAATATTATTTAAATTATTTAAATATAAACCATTATATAGATTATTTTCTTTTAATCCAATAGAAAAATTAAATCATAAATCATGCGTACATTTAGAATTCCACCTCCCTGAATGACATAATTCATTTTCATAATAATAATACATGAATGGTTATAATATTTTCATTCATTTATAAATATACTTTTCAATACATTATTAAAAAAATTAATAATTAAACCATTCCCCTGGTGCAAGGACTGCAACCACCATATTAAAACATTATTGAAAATATTAAGAATTAACATATAAATAATTTAAATTTCATTTATTTATGAGTAAATGTGAAATAGTAAGTTATGAATAAATTTCATAAAATGATGTAAAAAATATGGATCTAATATAGATTAATAATAAATAATATTTTATTATATATGATTTTTTTATTCATCTAAATGTGCGAGGGTCCAAGGTAATGGTTTGTTGTGCCAAATTTTGCTCATTAAAACATTTTTCAAACTATAAATCTATTTTTGTAAATTTATATTATTTAAAACACCTTTTCAATATTTTGAAATGAATATATTTTTTTCATTATATTCAATGTTTCATTTTATGTTTTATACTTCAAATAAATTTTATTCAAAATGTTTCGAAGTTTGTATGTTTTTTATTCTGCAATCCCATTTTTTTCCTTGGATTATTTATGTTAAAAATTCCATTGTGGTAATTGTATACTATGTATCTCCTAAAACCCATCTATTATATTTTCCAATATTTATTCCTAGTGTTATTTAATTTTTTTTTCATTTCACATTTTTGGTTCTCAGAAATTCAGAAGTTATGTTTTTATGAAATATAAAATTTATTCCTCAATTTATGATTGGATTATTTCTCTTATATATCCTTGTTCATTTAATTTTTATTTTGAATATCATATATAGATTAAATTCTTTAAAAAATATATTTTTTAATACCATTTACTTTCATTACTAATTATTAAAATTAATCATTATATATAATTGTATTAAACAACAAACATTTGATGTTTTTATAAATGGATGAAACGATTTTTTTTAACAATTATGCATCAACTATATTTAAACACTTTCATTATAATTATTAATTATATATTTTATTCTAAATGTCTCCATGGTTATTTAGAGAAATACTTTTTGTTAGAAAACTTTTATATTTAATTTTTCTTTCAATGTAGTGTGATATTTTTTCTAGTAATTTTATTTAATTTCCACTGCCTTCATGTAGGTACTTTTCATACATACCATGAATTAAATTATTTTACGCCTCCTTGGTTTTATGATATAATGAATCCATCCTCCTTCATTTTATTGATGGCTTGTCAACATGATTTACTATTGGTAGATAAATTTTGATACTTTGTATCCATGATCCTTTGAAGTTATATATTGATTTAAATTTCATATCAATAAATATTATACCGATCATTCAAATTTTGAATAATCCATTGGATAACTACAATGGATAAGAAGGGTCATTCATTGCCCATATTTTCATCAGTATGTTTTTTGAGATAAAATATATATTGTAATTTTTTTCCTTACCTATTTATGTATGATTTCATTGTTCATATGCCAAGATGATATGTATGATGTCTTAGTTGAGAGGTTATGAAGATATATATCATTTCATTTTCGAACAGAGTTAATTATAATATTAATATACATTCCATTATTAATTATATCATTTTCAATCATTTTCAATTTTATATATGATTACTAAGTTATTGAGGTTTAATATACATAATTCTCATGTTATTAATAAAATTTCATATATACTAATTATTAACTCCCAATAATATTATGAATGTAAATAAAATCAATATTTTCAATTTATAATTTATTATGGGAATCATTTATATATCCAGTATTCCCATATTTCAAATATATTTTATTACATGATATTTGATATCATTTATCGTATAATAATGTAACATAGAAAACACTGACTCATAGTTTCTAGAGTTGGGGTTGTCATATCAATAGATTCTATTAAATAATACTCGATTTTTTACATCATATTCCACATAGTTCTGTAAAAAATTAACCCTAAATTATTCCTCTATTACGTTGGAATTTTCAATTCAATTTCATTTATGATAACCACAATAGTTTCCCTATGATAACAAAAAATTTATAGAATCATCTATCTGTCCATTTCTATATTTTTTTAAACATGTTTCCCTTATTTTAACTCATGAATATAAATATTTCATTTATTATTATATATATATAATATTGATTAGTCTGGTTAAATTTAATAATTTTATAATCCATTAAATAATCCTTATAGACTATATTATTTAAATTATATAATATTTGAAATAAAAATGCATTTTCATTTATTAAAAATATCAATCAATAATAGAATAACAATACAAATACTAGTATTGAGCCCTAGGAATATTTTAAAATCCATTTTTTGTAAGTGTTCTAAATGTCGACTTATTATTAAAATATTAGATGTGGTGATTTATATTTATAGGATTATATGTCACGACCCACCATCACCATAAGGAGGGAAGGGATAGTAGATTTCCAATCCCTTCCTTCCTTAAGTTGAAGGAGAGATAATGACCCACGAAACCCGCCTTCAATAGGTCCCGGAGTGGCGACCAATGCCAAGGGTGTAGAATCTGACACAAAAAGGAAGGCATTACCCTTTTTATTTTTATAGGATTGAGATATAAGATAGAAACCCCGAAAATACAAAAGTTGAATGTAAAGGTAAAGCCAAAAGTAACCCATTCCCATAAGCATGTTCAAAAGTAGATGATTCAAGCCACAAAAACTCCAAAGGTATGTACCAAGAAAAAGGAAAACGATAACAGAAACGGCCCCAAGGTCTGAGCAAGTACAGTCTCGCACGATCCCTGAAGTCCTCCGGGAAGCCTAAAAGTGGTTTTATATACGTAGGGTGAGCATACAATTATACTTATTAGGGAAAACCAAATGAACTTGTGCACAAGTGGAGAGGCATTCTAATGCCCTGTGAGACAAGAGAAAACCAGAACATCTAGCAAGGTAAACTATCCACCCAAGCCTGACCAAGGCACACTCCACAATTAACGCATGTCAAGTAAAGTATAGTAATATCACATCGATATTCGGGTACCCTGCCCCACTTTTCTACTGGTTAGTGAAGACATCCTACACATCTAAGTAATTTGTTCATTCTCATCACAGTCCCACTACCAAACCACACCCACAAACGCCCGGGCCATAACTGCCACCCCTCCCAGAGACACCTGGGCCACAACCACCACGAGCAACCACACCCGCAAACACCTGGGTCAGAATAACTACTGCCACGCCCGAAGACACCTGGGCCTCATCCCGAAGATTCCTGGGAAACAACATGCCCGAAAACACCTGGGCCAACCACCACGACAACCCTGCCCAAAGATTCATGGGCTAATAATGGACTTTAGGCCATCACAACATGCACGAAGAGTCTTGGGCTATTTGGGAAAGGGAGAATAAAGGAGCTAATAAACAGCCACTCATAGGAGTGTTTGGAAAAACACCCTCCCCTATAAAATGGTGGTTTTCGGCACTAAAGTGCTCAACTTAGGAGGGGAACGAATAAGAAACATAAGTGCTACAGATATATGTATAGGTAATAAGCACTCATCCCAGCCTAGGGTTTCCAAAGACCAACCTAAACACATTTAGCCTTGTGACTGTTCATTCGTAAGAAACACAACACTCAAGGCCAAGTCCCAACTCGTTCCCAAAACCAACTCCTCTTTTAAATCAATCTGGTTTCATGTTCAATCAAACCCATTTATGTGGATTCTACACTACTGGGAAACTATCAGGCATAACCATAAGCCAGAGAAAAAGAGAAACAACCAACATCAATTTAATCATTCACACCCAGTTCTCTTGTAATGTTACAACATCAAAAGGGCATTAGTGAGATCCCTCAATGTACTGGAACCAAATAAAACCTCACAATAGGGATTAGTGAGATCCCTCGAAGTACTAGAAACAATGCAAAACCCGAGACACAGCCCCATGTCCCCAAAACCAGGAACAAATGATTTCTCAACAATAGAGGATACCACCCGGGTTTGTGTCATAGAAGAGTAACCACATTCATCAGACTCACAACCAAGAGGATCACATCCTCACCCACATCACCCCATAGGCAATCAAACAAAACAAAATACGCACCAACAAAATTGAGTAGGGAATCATCTAGGTTCAAGCACATCATTCATTATTTTCTTCATTCTATTGGTTATCCGGGGTGACCACACAAGGTTTTACGTTTACTAGGTATCCATTTAATCCACTGAGTTTACATGATTAACCAATTTCCAAGTTACAGTCATTTAATAATCATAGAAGATAAGGGTTCATTAGTGCGTAAGGGAGAACACTAACAGCCACGATTTTAAGTGAGAATAGGCCCGCACAATTCACAACACATATCAAGATAAAAGAGTACATTAGAACATCGATCACACCCCCTTGATTCTTTAAAGGTTCGTCCATTATCTTCATTAAGTTTGGTTTCATCAATCTCCACAGAAACAATAGCGTACCAACCCCACATGATACACAGTAAGGAGAGACGAAGGTAAATCCCTACATGGTTGTCCAAGGATCGATGTTTTTCTTCGTGCCCCAAGAACAGGGGATGCGCGACTTGTAGGGGAGGAATTCTGTGGACTCCAAGAGGTGCAGAAAGCTCCAGCAAAGGTGCACCACAAGCCACATGAAGATAGGAACTCCAGGTGCACCATGGAGAAGAATGAAATCCAGCCGAGAAGAAAAAATAAACTCTACTAGGAGGTATAAAGAGAAGATCATACAGTTACAGGATATGGAATTTTGAATGCCTGGATTGTCGGATCTCCATTTCCATTGTGGGCGGGTAGTTACACATGATGATATTAAGGTGTTATTTACTACCCACACCGGGGAGGTTTTTAGGGATTTTAGGAATTAATTATGGGCTTTAAATGGGTTTAAAAGGGGTAAAAAAATAATTTACATAAAAAATTTACCTTGTGGTAGCATGACTAGAAAAAGAAAACGGTGGGATTGGTGAGGACACAGTGCCACCATGACCTCTACCACCCTTATGGTGCCACCATCATGGTGTCACCCTCATGCATACACTGTGACCTGTGCCACCACCACGGTGTCACTATTTTTGTGGAGCCTTATTTTGGTAGAGTAATGGTCCAGGAGGGTCTGGTCCATTACATTAGATACCTCTCAAACTATTCGTGACCTAGAGAATCAAAAACAAACCAGAAGAAAAGAGAGGTTTAGAACAACCACCTCGAAAGATACCTCTCAGTAGTGAAACACATCGTCATCTAGAAACACCTCTCCCTCAAGAAACTAGGCAACATACAAGGGTCAAACTGCCTAGTCATATGGGTTGGGGAGTATCTTCCTCCATGTCAATATACTATCCTCTTTGGGCGGAACTGACTCGCCCGCACGGTTTTAATTGCATCCTCCTTAATGCGTCTTGATTAGGGATCGGGTCCTCCCCTACCCATAGCCAGTACTTTGCACACACATTCAGAGACTAAGGAAAACCACATATTTCATAGCCAAAAAGGTAAAGCGTTCCATCACAAACAGGTAAAAACAGAACAGCACAAAACTCAAAAACAACTCTGAGTACTAGGCATGGATCAGTGCTTCCCATTCCCAGGTACTCTCCTCAAGCCCACCATGCCTCCACAACACACAAACCAAAGGAATGGTTCATCCATGAAGAACCTTCTCTTCACGACCTTTGATCATCACAGGTCGCTCTACGATCGCTGCATCGTCCCCGATATCTATCTTTCCCCAGTCGAGGATGTGTGAATCATCGTGTAGATATCATCAGAGTTGGGACACATGAAAAACGTTGTGCACCCTTTTTCAACGGTGGTGGAAAATCTAATTGATAAGCCACCCCGCTGACCCACTGCATCACTTCGAACGGTCCGACAAACATGGGGGAAAGCTTACTACCTCTTCCAAACCTATGATGCCCACGCCGGGGGGATACCATCAGGAATACATGGTCCCCATACCCTAACTCCAAGGTTCTCCTCCTGTTATAGGCTTATGACTTATGTCGGTCCTAATCCGCCTTCATCCTCTCTCGTATAAGCTGAACCATCTCTGTTGTTATCTACACCACCTCTAGGCCAAGAACACCTGCTTCCCCAACTTTTGTATAGCACACGGGTGAGCAACATGGCCTCCCGTACAAGGCTTCAAACGGAGCCATACGAATGGTAGAGTGAAAGATATTATTGTAGGCAAAATCTTCATGTGGAAAGTGTCTCACCCACAATCCCACAAAATACAGGAAACATGCTCGTAGCATGTCCTCCAATGTCAGGATGGTGCGCTCTGTCTGTCCATCTATATGGGGTGGAAGGCAGTGCTTAAGTCAATGCTTGGTTCCAAAATCATGTTGCAATCCACTCCAGACCCATGAGGTAAACTGTGCATCCCTATCTGAGACTATGGAACTCAGAACTCCATGTAACCACACCACATCATCCACATACCTTTGTGCTAAGGCATCCACTACGCCCGACTCCTTGATCGCTAGAAAGTGGGCTGATTTCGTCACCCGATCCACCACTACACAGATAGAGTTGCGGCCTCCTTGAACCATGGGTAGCCCCGTGACGAAATCCATCAAGATGTCGTCCCACGTCCACTCGGGAATTTCTAAAGGTTGGCACAAGCCGCCTAGAACACGGTGTTCGGCCTTCACCTGCTGACACACTAGGCACTTTTCTACGAACTCTACTGCTGCCCGTTTCACCCCAGGCCACCAAAACTATCTCTTCAGACCCTAGTACATCTTGGAAACTCCCAGGTGCACCACTAGGGGTGAGTTGTGGAACTCACTAAGAACTATCTCGCACATCGCCTCTGGAACAAACAGATTTCCTCGGAAAAGAACCTGATTCTGACCATCCTCCGTCCACCCTTCCAAAGCATCACCTTGGTTAACCTGGTCATGCAACACTTTGTTTTCTGAGTCTCCCCACTGAGACTCGTCCACCCACCGCAGTAGAGAATATTTCAATGTCATCTGATACATGCATCCTCTTCCACCTTCCACCCTTGCATCCATGTGCAGGGTAGCCAACTCCTCCATTGCCTTCCAAGCATCTGCCGACTCTCGAACTGTATCCTTCTGCAACTTCCTGCTCAAGGAATCATCCACCACATTCCCCGTTCCTGAGGTGTAGGAAATCTCTAAGTCGCAGTATTGAAGGAATTCCATCCACCTTCACTGCCATAATTTTAGGTCCCGCTGGGAGAAGATATACTTCAAGCTCCTGTGATCGGTGAAGACCACGATGCACTCCCCAATGAGGTAGTGCCACCACAACTTTAGTGAAAACAAGACCGCTGCAATCTCCATATCATGGGTGCCATAGTTACGCTCATGGGGGTGTAGCTTCCTAGACCCATAAGAGATCATCCCTTGCTGCTCCATCAACCCAAATTTGAGGACTTTCCCTGAAGCATCACAGAACACCTCATACACTGCCCCTTCTTCTGGAAACCTCATCACTGGGAACTAACCAAATTCTCCTTCAGATAACTGAAGGTAGCCTCACACTTCTCATCCTACACGAATGCCTATTCCTTCTTGGTCAAAGCTGTCAAAGGTGCTGCAGCTCAAGAGAAGTTGGGCACAAATCTCCGGTAGTAACCTGCCAGCCCGAGGAAACTACGAAACTCCACCACGTTCTAGGGTGCTGCCTAAAAAACAACCGCCTGGACCTTTGATGGGTCCACTGAAATCCCATTCTTGGACACCACGTTCCCATGTAAGTGCACTTCTCACCTCCAGAACTTTCACTTGGAAAACTTCCCATAGAGTTGGTGTCGTCGGACGACTTCTAAAACCGTTCTAAAGTTCTCAGCATGATCCTACTCTGATCTTGAGTAGATCAACATGTCGTAAAAAAAAACAACTATGAACCGGTCCAAATATTCCGAGAAGACGGATTTCATGAGCCCCATGTACAGAGCTGGAGCATTCGTGATGCCAAATGACATGACCACAAACTCGAAGTGCCCATATTTGCACCTGTAGGACGTCTCTGAGATGTCTCCCTCCTTCACCTTCAACAGGTGATATCCTGACTTCAGGTCAAACTTAGGGAACCATTATACCACCTTCAACTTGTCAAAGAGATCATCTATCCATGGAAGAGGGTAGTGATTCTTGACCATTACCTGATTCAGTCTCTGGTAGTCTATGTACAACCTGAGACCACCATATGCCTTCCTCGCGAACAAGACTAGAGCACCACACGGTGACGCACTTGGTCGAACAAAACCCTTCTTCATCAGATTGTCAATCTGAATCTTCAAATCTTGTAGCTCCGAAGGTTCCATCCAATAGGGGGTCATCAAAATTGGATGAGAACCAGGTTTCAAGTATATCCCAAACTCGATGTCACGTTAAGGGGGTAGAGTTTTCACCACTTCTGGGAAGACGTCCATAAACTCACTAATGACCCCTGGAACTTCCACCATCTCTGCATCCACTAACATTACTGATATCTTAGCTAAGAAGTAGAGGAGGGGTTCCCCTCACTTGCTGCTCCCCTGGAAACTCCACTAACCGATGAAAGTCACCCGTCGGCCACCGAAGTCTAAAAACACAACCCTTCCTCAGAAGCAGTCAATGACGGAACATACATAGAACATCCATTCAATGCCTAGAATGACATCATATGAAGTGATTGAGTTGTTTTAAAATGTTTTATAAAGATAGTGATGGAGTTTAGAGAATGCTCACCTGGCTATAGTGATAATAAATGAATGAAAGAGTTTTAATCAGGATAATTTAATCATAATGGTTGAATGAAAACTCAACCCCAAACATATGAAATATGTGGGTAAAGGATTCATGATAATTATCACAAAGGTATGCGTAAATGATTCATGTGTGGGAGAGATGGAAACCATGAACATGAATCCTAATAAATATGAAGAAGTAGACAAACTTGGTGGAGGAATGGATAGCACCACCCATGGTCTAATGCTATAACTATAAAGAGAAAGGTAACTACTGAAGCTACTACACTAAACCTTGAGTACTTGAGGGTAATCCATGTTTGCAACCACCAATTCCAAACTTGATATGAATTTATTATTACATCACTACTATAGATGTAGAGAAAGACAATGAAGTGGTTCAAGGTACACTTACTATTCACTCATGAATGGAAGAAGTCTAATTTTTTTCTCGTTCTACGTATTCATTTATATAATTCAGGTTTTCTAGAAATTTTGAATGTAATCCTAGAAACCATGATGTTAAATATTTGAAAAAGACCAAATGGTGAAAATCATTGTAACCCAAGTGTTGGACTCTTCTCATGTTGGTGTTGGATGGAATATTCTTCTAGAAAATCTTTTAATACACCCCTTGGTGGAATTTGATGCAATACTAGGGATGGATTCACTCTCGTTATATAGAGAACAAATCAATTTTTTCTAAATAGAAATATATTTCTATATGATGAAACATCCTATGCTCCACTAAAAATTAAATGAAGACGGAAATATCCTTTTGAAAATCCTTGAAAGGTGTGGTTGTTGATTACCTATGAAGAAGCATACCTCCCTAAAATTGTTTAGTCCAAGGAACATATCAACCAAGAGGAAGTTCTCATTGTGAGGGAATTCAGTGTTGTATTTATTGAGGAGTTACATTGATTACCCCCCATCATGCGGTAGAGTTCTCAATATATCTTGTACCCCAAGATACTTTTATCTCAATGTTTCCCTATAAGATGGATCCTTTCAAACTGAGGGAGTTAATGAAGCATCTTCAAGAGAAATTGGAAAAAAATTTATACACCCTTGTTCATCTCTTTGTTGTGTGCATATTCTCTATTTCATTAAGAAGGACAGATCAATGCATCTGTGTATCGATTATTGGGAACCCGACAAGATAAAAATAAAGAACAGGAATCCTCTTCCGAGGATTGATTACTTTTTTGATCAGTTATGAGGAGATCAATATATCTCAAAGGTATATATTTGTTCTGGATATCCTCAACTAAAGATGAAGATGGGTTATATTTAGAAGACTACCATCTATAAAAGGTATGGGCTCTATGATTTATTGGTGATTCCCACAAAAAATACTAATTCCCTTCCAATAATAATGGATTTTATGAAAAGAGACTTTATATACTACCTCAACAAATTTGTGGTAGTTTTTATCAATGATATTCACATCTACTCCACATATAAGGAGTAACATGATAAAAGTTTAAGAGTCATGTTGGAGAAATTTAGAATGTTGATGTTTCATTACATGTTTAGCATGTGTGACATTTTGATTCAATATGTTAAATACATGGGGCATGTGATCCCAAGTGAGTGAATTTATAATGATCCCTCAAAAATGAAAAGTGAGGAATAACCCAAACCCACCAGGGTCATAGAAATCCAATGTTTTCTAGGCTTAGAAGTGTACTATTGATGTTTTATGAGAAATTGATCACTATTGTCAATACCTCTAGTATTGTTAACAAGGAAAGGGGTAATATTTTTCATGAACTATGAAATCGATGAAATATTCAAGGATCAAAGGAAGAGGTCGATAATTACACATGTACTAACATTGCCGAAAATTGGATAATGTTTTGGGATATGCAATGATTCATTCAAGAAGGGATTGGGTTGTGTACTCATTAAAAATGATAATGTTATAGCCTATTCCTCATGGACGTTGAATATCTATGATAAGTACTACCCCATTTATTACCTAGAGATAGTAGTTGTGATTTTGGACTTGAAAATATAGTGGCAATACCTCTATTGTGAGAAGTGTGACATATATACCAATGAAAAAAGCCTAAAGTATATATTACGAAAAATTAACTCAAAATTCATCAATGTAGATGGTTAGAGCTGATCTTAGTCTTTTGTTTTTCTATTCATTGTCATCCTAGAAAGGGAAACAAGGTATTTGATGCTCGTAATAGAAAATAACCTTATACTATATTTATTTTGTATATTGAGAAATACCCTATATTCATGGATATGAAAAGGATGAATTTGGAAATTATAATGATAAAGAATAAATCGTACATTTCCAAAATTATTCACTACCATCTATCTAATCCATGTTTAAGGAGTCACAAAGGGATGATCTAGAGTTACAAAAGAAGTTGAATTCTGTAATAGAACAGAAGTTGAAAGAGTTCCTTATCGATGATGATGAAGTTATTCTATTTGGAATAAGGATTTTAGTTCCTTCATAACCTAGGATAAAGAATGATATATTTGAAAATTCACATTTCTCACCATTCTCTATTAATCCGAGGAGTACCGAGACATTCTTTGATCTCTGAGAACACTTCAGGTGGGACAACATGACGAAGGATATTGTGGATAATAACTAAACATGATAGATGTGTCAATAAGATAACGCCAAGTGATATAATTACAAAGGGATGTTGCATCCATTTACAATCTGAATATAGATATAGGAGAATGCCACTATAGAAGTTTTCACAGGTCTCCTGAAGACATCCAAAAGAAATAATGTGATATGGGTTTCGGTGGACCGACTGACCAAGGATACCCACATTATCTCTATTTGAGAATATCTCTCATTTGGAAAACTTTCTATGATATATGTAAATATTGTGGTGATAATACAAGTAGTTAGACTCTCGATTGTCTCTAATTAAGGAGGAATGTACACATCGAAATTATAGAGGAGTCATTAAAATTGTTTGAGTACTAAATTAAATTTTAGCATGGCCTATCACCCCCAAAATGATTTCCTATATGTATGGACTATTTAGACTCTCAAAGATTTTCTAGGATCCTAGTATTTGTAGTTCTGTGTTCGATGGGACCAACATCTATGATTAGTTGAGTTATCCTACCAAAATAGCTTCCAATAATGTATTTAGATGGTACCATATGAAGATCTGTTACAATATTAATATATAACTCCAGCCTATTGGGATGAAATTTTTGAATGAAACTACTTGGACCAGATATTGTGCATGAAATGAATGATAAGGTTAATGCAATCAAACAACATTACAAATCTATTCATAGTCTAAAAAATAGTTATACTGACAACCGTCAAAGGGACTTAGACTTCGACGTTGGAGAAAAATAATTCCTTTAAATATCACCACAGAATAGATTCATTTGGTTTGGAAAGCAAGGGAATCTAAGCATAAGGTAGATTGGCCACATTGAGATCCTTGATCACATAAGAACTATGGTGTATCATCTTTCACTTCCACATATTATGGATCATGTTCATGATGTGTTCCATATATCACTCCTCAAGATGTTCACACCAGATCACTCACATGTACTGAACTTATAGGTGGCTCAGCAAGAAGATGGTCTATATTATGAGGAGCTTCCAGTAGTGATTATAGACTATAGAGATAAGGTTATATGAAACAAAACAACCCACTCTGTAAAAGTGTTCTAGAATAACTATAATAATGAATAATAATCATGGGAACTAGAGGAGGCAATAATGGTGAAGTACCCTAAAATGTTTATGTAGAATGAAAATTCGATGGTGAAATTTAAATGTGGGGAAGAATGGGACGACCCAAACGTTTATCAATAGATTTTATCCCTTCTTATAGTAATGAAATAATAAAATACAATCACTTATGGACCTTAATAAGAATATTATAAATGAATAATAAATTAAATAATAATAATTTTTATAAGTTATGGAACCAATACTGATGAAATAGTAACATGACCTATGGAATAGTAATATGATCCTTATAGAGAGTAAAATGGCCAAATGAATAGTAGCATCATCCATTAAAGTATAAATAAAATTTATAGATCTTATAAGTGAAAATATTATATTGGTATATCATAGAATAAGTTAATATTTCCAAATTATTAATTAAGTTTCAGTAGTTTTATAATTCATAAATATTTAATTCAAATTTTATGAAAAATTTAATAATTGTAAAGGAAATTTATTTTCATAAAATATTTTCATAAGTTAATCTTTTAATTTCATATGATTTAAGATAATTTTATGAGACCTAAAGTAATTTTTCAATGTGTTATAAAATTAGTTATAATTTTAAAATATGCATTTTCCAAGTAAATGATGATTTTAGTTAAAAAATAAATTAGTTATATTCAAAAAATAATATTAATAAAATGTATTCCATTTTTTAAATCTATATTCAAATAATTGGTCAGATTAAAATTTGGCATTTTTCTGATTTTTCTGATTTATCTTAATTTTTTTGAATAGTCAAATATGATAATTTACGGTATATTTGCATTATAAGCTAAGTACACTATTCAATGATTCATCACTGATGTAAGAAATATATTTCTAAATAAAATTTTCAAATTAATATTTTTAGTCTCAAGAATCAACACCTTTTCCATTCTAGAGAAAAACAATAAACTAATGAATTAAATAATGGGAAAACACCCCTCTCCCGCAATATAAATTCCACCCCTCAATCCTCTTCACCTCACACGTCACATGCTTTTATCATTTTCAAAATTCTTCCCAAACATCTCCCCAATCCCTTATCCCCCATCTAGGATATTTTGGTCACATTAAAAGTCCAAAACCCTTTCCCAAAAAAGTTTGTCAAGGATGATATATTTAAGAAGAAAAATCCTCTTGCCTTTTATTTAATTTTGTTTTCAATTTCATTTATTTTCTTCTCCTATCCCCCCCACATCGTATTTAAAATTCATAATTACTCGAGTATTTTTGATATAATATAATTATATAATTTTAATGGTTGATCCCACCTAAAACTCCTTCATCGACCTCTTTTATTCCAAAAATGAAACAGTCAACTGTGATATGTCAATTTCCAGACATCATGGGTGATACACATTCATTTTTTTTACCATCAATGTAATTAATAAAACCATTAAATGGTAGAAAATAGATATTAATGTTTATATTATAACCCATTTTATGTAGTGTTACTAACATATATAAAATAAAATATTTGATAAAACAAAATGACTTTATAATGATCGAAAAACCACTAAAATATACATAATATGATCATCATTACTTTTTATCTAATGAATCATCTTCATTAAATATAGAAAAATTATTTAAAATAGCATTAAAATTTTATGTAATATCATTAATAACATGAAATAAATGTTCTGTTTATTTATCTTCCTTTTACATGAACTTTCATTCATGTATATTAGTTAACTAATCATGAAAATAATGAAAACGAATGCTCTCGAATGGTGGAACTATACTCGATTACTCATCCATAATCCCATAAATTAACATAATAAACCAATAATGAATAAAATTCATGTATATAAGGTTCTCTATTTTTTTAATTAATGAATATAATGTTATTATAAATAACATTAATCTAAAGGAAACACTCTGACTCAAGGTAAGGGGAATTCTCAAACCCAATTCTCTTTCTATGGGTTTTCCCTCCTTAAATTTTTTTTTCAGAATGTACATTCCATAAATATCATTTATTCATCATTATATTACCTTTTATGGGATAAAATTTATTTTCTACAATAGTTTATGAAAAACATAATTTTTCCAAAAGAACTCTTATTTAAGAAACACCAAATTTAATTCTTGAGATTGTTTCTTCATCACTCCGGGTTGATGATTCAAGTATGTTATTCCCAAATTAATTTTGGAACTTAGTGTTTATTCTTATGAAATGAAACCCATTATTTTACCTACTTTATTTTTTGTTAAATATTTGCATATGTTCTATGTGTCATGCATGATAATGTAAATGTCATGATGTGACAGGTGCACTTGTAATTATATATCTCTCCAATGCATTTGGTAATTTGATGTTTCTCATTGGAGAAGTAAAATATGAATGGACCTGATACTTGCTTTGATCAAAATAATATGTGGTAGTTGGACACTAATATGTGATGTTTTATTTCCTTTCATCTTCACATTCCATTCATTTTCTTAATGATTCCTCTCATGATTATGATCATGCACCTATGTAATGTTGATAATGATTATACTCACCCCAAGTTATATTATTGCATTTTTTATGTATTCTTTTACTGGGATATTTTCTCACCCATTATTAATGTATATCCACATGATATTAAATTTACAAAAGAAAATTAAAGATCTAATAATAAACTATAGAAGAAGGAATTAAATAAATGTCAGTGTTTTATTTTGTAAATTTTAGGTAGGGTCCTGTTTTTATCAAGTCTCTAAACCTTTGTATCCTTGTTGGGTAATGATTTTAGTTTTTTTTATTCAAAATTATGTAATTAGATATTTACGAAAAATCAGGTTCATTATAACCTCTAAACCCCAAAACCAAAAATGAAATGGGTCAGGATGGCATGGTCCATTACCTTAGATGACTCTAAAATAATTATGACCCTTGAGAATAAAAACCCATCCCTGGATGCAAAGGGGTAAAAAAAACCACCCCAAGAGATAGATATCTAATATCTCATTAATTTTCAACACTAACATCATCCAAACATGAAAACTAAAAAACCTAGGAATCACCAAAAATATCTCTAAACCACCTCATTTGACACCACCACACTTCCATGCATCCATAAAATAACCATATCAACCTCTTCATATACAAAACCAACAAATAGTACAACCAACTAACTACACCACCCCAGATAGACTAATTAAGGAGTTCGATCTTCTATGTCTTGATAGTATTAACTTTGGGAATCTCTAACTCAATTGCATGGGTTTAATCTCCTCACATTATAATAAATCTTGATTAAGACTTAGGTCCTCAACATTTCATATGAAAGAACATTATCACGCATTATTTATCAAGAAAAAAGAAAATCAAATAATAGAACAAGATCCAAAAATCACATCATATGAAAAAACAAAAAGGTTGAAATCCAAGTAGCATTAGATACTAGGAATGAATTTGTGTCTCTCACTCCTATGTAGACTTATATAATCCGAAAACACCAATAGAATACACATACCAAGGGAATTTTTTGTTCATATATTACCTTCTCTAGGAGATCATTGAATTCTACTAGCCTCTCCATGAACATCATGTCATCTTTAATATCCAACTATCCCCAGTCAAAAATATTTGATTGATTGTGAAGATACTAAAAAATCTTAGTTAAGTGGAATATGTCAGGGATCCACTCTATCTCAAAGGGGATTTACAATAAATATGCCACCATGTCTAATCCACCTTCACCTCAAAGGGACCATCAAAACTATGAGAAATTATTCTCCCCTACCAAAATTGTATTTACCATGTTGTGGGGAATCCTTCATGAACATAAGGTCCCAACCTCAAATTTCATGGGCCTCCACCTATGATCAGTATAAGGATTATATTATTCTTGTACTTAATTCATCCTTTCACGAACCAGAAGAACCTTCTCTATTTTTCACTATGCGACATCCAGACCAATATCTACTTCATTCTTATCCTTCATCCCGGACAATAGTGAATTACATGGCCTCTTTTGAAATAAGTTAAATACTTCTATGTTGAAGGATGAGTGATATATTTTGTTATCTGAAAACTAAACCAAATAAAAATGATGTTCCCACGATCCTCTAATATCTAAGATGCACACCTATAACATGTTTTCCATTTTTAATATAGTCCACTCCATATACCAATCAGTTTGACTATGGAAACTAGTGTTGAGGAATAAATTATCACCAAAATCAATTTTTAATTCCATATTAAACTAATGAAAAAAAATTGTGTATCCTAATTGGTGACATTGGACCTTATATCCCCGCTAAAATCTACCACCTCATCCACAAACCTCTAATCTAAGTCATCCACTTCATCTGAATCCATGATGACTAAGTAGTGGGATGTATCCATAAAATAATCTATGAATGCCGTAATAGAATCAAAACATCCCTAGGATAATGGAGCCTATATGATTAAATTCATTGATATTTCTTCATATTTCAAAATGGGGACATCCAATGACTAAAAAAATATTAAGGAGCTTGATGAATTTCCTTCACCTTCTAGAAAACTTATCACTATTCCAAAAACATCTCCACTTATAGTTTCATCCCGGGCCACCAAAACTACATCCTCAGGACATGGTAAATCTTGGATACTCCATGGTCTACAAAAAATGTAATATATGAAATTTATGAAATAGTCCCTTTGAAATCACTACTAGATTATATAGTATCCCCTAAAAGATCATATAGTTCTAGTAATCCACTGACCATCCCTCCAGAGAATTACTATAAACAATGAGATTCTACCTTGCATCTTCCTATGAGTCTACCATCTAAGACTCCTCCACATAATACAAAAAATTATATTTCTCTGTCATCTAAAAAATAGCATCTACCATCAACATCTATTTCATCAATTTTCAATGCTACCAACTCCAAAATGGTTCTCTAAACTATCCTAGATTCATAAATAGAATCCTTCGATTTAATTATGCTCAAATTATCATCTACAACATTTACCATTCCAAATATATGATAGATCAAAAAAAACATCATCTTATTAAATCTCAATCCACCACTTCTAATGAAAATTCATATCACGCTAACATATGATAAATTTAAATATCATGTAATCATTCAATACATAAAAGAACTCCCCAATGAGGTAATACCTACCTAACATCAATGTAAAATCCTCCGCACCAACTCTAGATCATGGGTGAAATAGTCATTCTCAATTGGATGAAAAATCACATAACCATAATAGATCATGTCCCTCTTCTACAACAACAGACATCCCTGTCCAATATGTTAAGTTTCACAAAACACCTCAAAAATCCCACCCACTTGAAGATCATTGGAATAAAATTCCATTTAGATGATGGAATCTAATATTCTAAAGGGATGATCTAAGATATTAAGAATTCTCCTCATATGTAATTAATTATACTAATTTGTTCTTTATGAACATGACTATGAACTAGTCCGAGAATTCATGGAACGTGGATTTCATGATTTTCCATAACATAGCTAGTAAATTTGGGGTGCTAAACAGTGTGACTACAAACTCAAATTAATCATATCTATTTCAGTATATTTTCTTTAAGATTTATGTCGTTGTCAAATGAAATATCTGATATCTAGACCATAGATTGATACTAAAAAACATGCTCCACTCAGGTGTTAAAAAATATAATATGTCCTCAGAAGAGGGTAACAATTGTTTATTTCCATATAATTCAACCTCTAGTTATATATGCACTACCTCATACTACCATATTTTATATCGGAGAACAACACTGGACCACCCAAATGAAACACACTAGTCTACATGAACCCCTATTACATCTGATCATCTATGAAAATCCTCAACTCCAATAACTCAAAGTGTTCCATCTGATATATGGATCCAAAAAAATCTAGTGAGGCCCAGGTTAGACCTATATCCCAAAACAAACATCACTTCAAGGGGGTAGCAATGCAAACTAATCAAGAAATCAAAATGAAAATACCCAATAACCTTGGGGACCTCAATGATCCTATAATCAGCTAATTATAGGAAAAAATCAATCATCAATGAAAGATGTGGTTCCCCATGCCAACATTCCATATAAAAAACATGACCACTAGCGAAAAAACGTTGGATGGACATCCAAATTTGATGACATTAGTATCCTCCTAAAATTTTCAATAATAGTAAATCATGAATAACAGAAATTGATCAATAGAATGACATTGTGTGTCTTTATGTGTAGAAAAAAAATATCCCCATGTGACTAATGAGGCCCCATCATCACTCTAAACGCATAGAACATATCAAACAAGCTAGTTTGGCCTATAACTGGAATAGTAAAGACTGAGGGAACATGAATAATATCTATATCTGGCACTAAAACATGTGATATATAAGTATAAATAATGTATTACAATGATCCCAAATCAACCAACGATAATACAATAGAAGATGACAAGTTGAGCGTACCTCGATCAATCTCTGGACCCCTTAGTGATGCTTTCTCCACTATGTGTAACTGACTATTGACATATCCCCTATGGATTTATTTATTTATAGCTCCACAATCCTTCTTGACTCATGGTACATGAATATGAGGAACATCCTAATATCGGCCTCTGCCTAATCCATCTCCCCATGGAAAAGAATAGGCCACCTACACGTACTATTGAAATTGTCTCACTGGAAACAACTACTAAGGATGTCGATGAACCCACCTTATTCAACCATACTAATCACTATGAATAAGTGGGAACTAGTTAAGTTGATGAAATAAAAGCCTACATAAAAAACATACATTCTTCATAACTCAAGGAATTAAATAGAAACCAATGTACCAAAAATTCTGGAAGGGAAGACTCTATGGTTGAATCCTCGGTAGTAGAATCCTCCATTGTCCTAGTGCTTATGACCTAACATGGAAAAACCTACTCCACAATGAATCATGTTGATTACCCTATCATGGAAAACCTTCTAACAAGTGAATTTGTCCAATCACCTCAACCTTCTCATGAACTTCCAAATATCTTGTATACATGAATCGAATAATTTTATTCCTGATATAACACCATAGTTCCTCATAAAAAAATATCACAAAACACTCATAATATAGGACAACATATGGGTAATAAATGGATTTACTTAAAATATATTTCCAACCCCAACACTGACATGAAACTATGCTGAAGCGAAATAAGATTCAGCCTCTTTAGTACCTTCATGGTTGATTGAAGGGACTCTTATCAAAATTCTTTCTAAAATTCATCCCATCGTACGTCTTCATCCTTATTCTCACCATGATATTGTTTGGATCACTAATGGACAAATCACTATATCATCATAACTACCAGAGTGGTCGAGTATCCCATCAGATACTGGATCAAATTATATGCATTCTTGATATCCCCTAGTGATATAATTTTCCTAGAATTAGAAACACTATCCTCATACCTCCTCGTAGCCTACTTTTGAAATGAGTAAAATTCCATCTTCCAAGAATAATCCTCCTCTTCTAGATCAACACTGCGAAGAGAATCCATATCATTTTGATGAACATCAACATCCTAATCTGCTTGCGAGGACATACAAGATCCATAACTGAAAAAAAAATAAAAATTTGTTCAGTCCAATTGTATGGAATTTTATTACGTATCATTATAATTAAATTTATTCAATTTGTAATTAAAAAAACAATCCAAATAGAATCAAAACATAAGGCACCATGATACATGTACCACCAATAGGTCTCTACACTAAAAATAGGTCCACCTTAATTGGTCATTCAATAAGATCTAATTTCATTCCTGGAATCATGGGGGCCCAAAAATACCATCTCTTAGCCAGTATATCTAACCTATATAATACATTATAGAATAAATATAACTATTTCCATAACAAATAATGACATTATTGTTATGCCTATCTCCAAAATATATCATATCTCTCAATAATCACCTATGATACCACCTTGTAATGACCCCCACATTCAAAATATATTACAGTAAGTGGAGAGAGATAATGACACACCGAGTCATGCATCTAGTATACCCCAAGTTGGAGACTATCACAAAGGGAATATAAAATTTCCTAAATGGAAGGAATGACCCTTTATAATCTAAAAAATATCATGAGATGAGATGAATCAATGAAATATTACTCCATGAATAAATATAAAAGGAAACAAAAACAATCCCATAAAATACTATTAATTCATACTAAAACAGGTAAAAGTATCTAACCATACATACAAAAAAGAAAAGCTACGTCTGTGACACAAAAAATACTCAAAATGGTCTGGACTAGTACTATCTTGCACGATCCATGTAATCATCTTGGAAACATGAAAACTAGTTTATATACCTAGGGTGAGAATATAATTATAATCAATATGTAAAATGAAGTCTCTCATTAACAAGTGAAAGATTTACACTAATACATCCATCAGAAAATAGTATATCCAATATCACCTAAATAGTTCAATTATTCTTCCAAACGTCACCAGGGCACATTCTCCAATTAATGAAATCCATGTATAATAACATTATATGAATCAAATCAATAAGGGTACCATGAAATAATTTCGTACTGATATTCCACTCTTACACCCCTAAATTGTATATATTGTTGCTCCCATCACATTCCAGTAACATATACCACCACCGCATAGGAATGGTATCATCACATCCCACCCATTAACATTGGGACCATATCCTAATATCACGATCACATCTCATCTCACCTAAATACACATGTGCCATAACATCATAACAACTTCAATAAGCAGAGTAATAGGGAATCATGAACATGAAGGACCTCAACCTCGTATCCTCCTCCTACCATGAACAACCCCCACCTTAAGAACCCCCATAGAACATTCATATATCATCACACAAGAAGGAACCTAGTCTACCACACCATAGCATAGTCATACCACATCTCACCTGAAGACATTAGGGTCATAACCTAGTGAACCAGCGGACCTTCTTCCACCATATCTTGTGCATATCTACTTTCCTAGAGGAGAGATCGGGTAAGATCATGTATCCAACCATTCAACCTCACCACATTAATATTAATAAAAACCACCTCTCTAAGAAAATATAGGTGACATCATATAGTATTCAATGTTGGTGAGGTGTGTTTAGAAATCCAAATTAATATTCCCATATATATGTATATATAATCCACACACAAGAATGAACACTGGGTTTACAAAGAAAAATTATCCAACTCACAACACTTCCACGTTTGTTTCTAATCCTAAATGCATAATACCAAATAATCCTCAAGCCACATTTTACATTTTCAACCAATCCCATTATCTATCTCATTTATTACATTAGTTGTAATAAACCATATTTAACCACAAAACAAATCATTTATTTTTCTGTTTACAATTTCTATCCCATTAACTAAACCAAACCTAGTCATTTCCAAAATTATTAAAGAATTATTCCATCACTACGCAAAAAAAACATTCTCATTTCTTCCAAACATAATAATTATATAATAATTCCCATAGAAAGACTATCTCACCACCCCAATATCATGTCAAAAAAACTATCACCTCGCCATACCAATGTCGTGACAAAATAAAACATTACCATAGATATCCAATAGAATATTTTTATTTGACTGAAAATCCTCACATGCCCCAAACACACACAAACCAATAAATGTCACCCCAAAACATGGCCACACTATCTTTTTAATTAATTTATAAGAAATAGTTTTTTAATTATACTTCTTTATTTTAGCATCACTGTCAAACAATTCATAATCCATGGTATACCATTTCGTTAAACAAATATTAGTGATTAAAAAAATTTAGTCTATGGTGATATCAATAAGGAAAATATAATTAATGCTTTGAAAAAATCATGCCAAAATACAAAAAACAAAGGCTCCATCATCCATAATTGTAAATGGATCATTCATCTAGTATGGTCACAATATAACAAATATTTCAATCAGGTACTAGCATTTGATTCATTGACCTTTTCCCCTTCAATATAAATTAAAACATTATTTGTATTTATATAATCCATCATAACCACCCTCCATAGATAATAAAGTCACAACCCCTCCAACATGAACCACAAAAAGTGAAATAAATGAAATATCAACCTTAAAGAAGCTTTGTGAACTCGTTGTACAACATAGGGACAAGATGAACTACCCAGAAACCATAACTGCCCAGAAGATCACAGATGGGCCTATAGTGCAACAAGTGTTTTAAAAAACATGCAAATTAGAAACCCAAACCCAAACCTCACCACCACAGTTTTTTCAAGAAGGAATGATGGGAAAAACAACCATGAAGAAGAGAATAGATTATCACCAACCACCAACTGGCACCCACCAGAACCAAAATATCATGGAAGGGGAATGATTGTATGATGATCCATCAAAATCACCTTGGGATCTAAAAAAGGAGAAGATGTAAGGTAAGGATGATTGATGTGGTAGTTTCCAGATTTATCTATTTATAACCTCAAACATTACACTTTCATTTCATGTAAGCATTTCACAACATATAATCCATAAGTTTTCCAAAAAAATGCTTCTTACTCTAACATTCACACCAATATTTCCCTAAATTAATTTCACATAACTGATTGCATGAATGATATAAATCTATTTCTAAGGTTCACTCACATATTAAAAGATTCCTTGAAACTCTCTGGCTACATAATTCATGAACAAAAAAATCCCCTCATATATACCATTTTTGATTTAAATTTCCAACAAAAAACTCTTTTTCCAACTCCAATTACAGCGGATCCTTCTCAATAATCCTATATAACACATCTATCAACCATAACTGACAATGTAATAATCTAAGAGGTCACATACTATTATAATTAAATTCATAGATTAAGAGTGTTATAGGGAAAAGTAAATTGGGGTAAAGAATTTGAGTACTGGAATTGATGAATGGGGTAGTAAGAGGAAATAATATCCTAATGGTTCATTTTTTTACAAAAAACCCATAGATAATTTTCTCAATTATATATAATCTTATGATAAAACTATTCTTATTGTTGTGTTGGTGGGAATCACAGAGTGATGTATAAATAACTAGTTTCAAAAAATTATTACAGGGTGCCACCAGAGGATTCAGCTATATATTTCTTCATGGAATCAATGATGGTGACTCTAATATATCAAATATTATTAAAATCCATGTATAAGTACTAAAACCTTATCATTATTGAGGTTAGATAGTTAATAATAATAAATAATACAGAATATATTTTTTATTATAGTAGTGAAGTGGTTGATGATTATGAAATACAAGGAATAATTATTTTAGATTAATAATACCAATGAATAGAAAATTTTCCATAATTTGTTATTGATTTTAAAAAAATATTTAAGAAATTTTAATAAGGAATTTAATTCAAACACATGATAAGAGAATATTAATTATTAGTTATGAAAGAATAAAAATTGTTGAATATGAAGAATTATGGACTGATAAATAAAATATTTTAATTTTAAATTTATGTATATTAAAAAATTGTATATGATTTATTTGATAAGTAATTAATGGTAGAAATGATTTTTTATTATCATTATTAAAAGAAAATTAAATTTTTTTCTATCCCCAAACATTTCATAAATCCTTAAATAATGATCTTTATAAGAAAAAAACATACAAGGTCAGAGGGAATATTTATTAAACCTTTTTCCAATGTTATGAAAATTCCACATATGGCATATTCCAAGTACTGGATAAAGGATTAAAAGTGTTAGTGATGGTTGGGGATTGAAAAAAAAAGAATATTCATTTGTTTTTTATGATAAAAATTTATTCCATAGGAATATAACTAGGCAACTAAAATGGGGTGTCTAAATGAGTATTTTTAATTGTTCTCCATCCACAATGATTATTTTAGATTTTAGATTTAACATTATTAAAAAAATAAATTATGGGAAATTATTATATGAAATATATAGCAACATAAATTAATAAATTAAAATATTAATGAAAACTAATGGGATTCCTTGGGATAAAAACAACATGCTCTAAACCTATCACTCAAAGTTCACTAGATTATCACTTCTATTTAATAAGTACTTATAAGAATATAGATCCCTCATACATAAATTTAGTTTTTAATTTAATACCACCAATGAAAAATGGTAGTGTTTTGGTCTTCAGATCTCATGTGAATTAGGGAGCATCCAAAAAACTACCTATAAACAAACATTTCCATTGATCAAAACGTATATAAAACTTTTTGTTTATAGAATTTAATCAAATTTATTAAATCCCATTATCCTTGGTTCCCATGTACATTATCATAAACAGGAAATAATACTCTAACTACCCCTACCTATTATAGAGTATATGGATTGAATTAGAAGGAAGATAATTTAATTTTCTTATTTTAAGAAGAAATATTTGAAGGATTTAATGAAAGATTAATGATCACCAACACTCTATCAAATCCTAGACACAATATGTACAAAATAAGAATAATATATAAATATATAACATTAAAACAAAAAGGTTCTTTGAAAATAATTTTACTCTCCCCTTATAGATCACCTAGAAGTTATGGTTAGTTCACTTTAGAGAAATGAATTACTTATAGAGAGAATAAACAAAACATGTAAAAGTAAAGAACATATAGAATGTAAATAATAACTAATCTAGATTTTTTGGATGCAATAATCCATTTCCCTTCAGTCATATACTCAATTTATTTGATCCTTAGTATCCCCTAGATGGAATGGATTCTTCCATGTGCCCTTATTCAAGATACATCATTCATAATATATATGAATTTATAAGGATAATTGGATGATTCCTTTGGTATTTATTTATTTG
Source organism: Viscum album (assembly GCA_963277665.1). Taxonomy (NCBI): domain Eukaryota; kingdom Viridiplantae; phylum Streptophyta; class Magnoliopsida; order Santalales; family Viscaceae; genus Viscum; species Viscum album. The sequence goes on along the minus strand of OY728151.1, from coordinate 10,722,668 downwards.
ATAATGTATAAAACATAAGGATATTCTCTTAGGTCAGGGTTCCAAGAAAATCTATCAAATTTGAAATTTCAAGATCCAATGATTTCAACTACTCTTATAATGTGTTATAAAATTGTCTATTTCCCATATATATAATGGGGTGGTTTCATTCATGGAAAAAATATTGATAAATATATATAATATTTTTATAGTTATTTAAGGAAATAAAGTTTTTTTATGATCTAAATCATTTATTTTTAAATATTTAGTTACCATTTATAGATTTCTTCAGTGATAAGATCACATATGTAATTCTAAAATAGATCAGCTATATCAAAGAAGGTGATGAATGGATATCATAGGGGAACACATTCCTATAATCTCATATGATTGATTCTTATTTCCCCAGTAATAGAGAACGAATTTTGTATCAATTGTTCATTCATCCTTCATATTCTTTATGTTTTATTATGATACCATTGAATATGCTTTGTAGATTTTAATGGAACTATTTATTGGCCCTAAAAAAGAGTACTGTAGACTATATATAACACATTGATATATACTGGAGTGACTGATATCACTTCCTCCAACAAGATTTAGTTATAAATAGTGACATATAAAACATTCATGGAATAAATCATAAATAGTGACTGGGAAGTGGTGTTCATCATACATAGCATCCCAACAATGTAGTTAATCATACATAAAAACTCTATTAACAGATGATTATCTTACATTAATACTCTTATGTATTGTTAAATCTTATAAATTTCATTCTATCCCACAGTATAACTGTTAAATTTAATATGACATATAAAGTGACACAAGTCCATATTATTTATCATCATCTAATTAAAAAATATAACAAAGGAATGAATAGATTTTTTATTAACAATGGTTTTATCCTGTAATATAATTAACCCTATACTTTCACAAAAAAACTAAAAACAAAACCATAAAAATATAAACAATATCATTAAAAAATTAACAAAAATAGAATTAAAAGATATTATATAAGGACATTTTCCATTAATACATGGAAATATCCCAAATCAAAAAAATAGAATTAAATTCCCAATATTTAAAAACCATATAGGAGTTATTTATGCCATTATTCCGAATAAAATGGAAATATATTGTTCTAATTACTCCCTTACACTATTCGATGTTCACAATTTTGAAATTAATAATAAATTCATGATAATGTATTAATCATCCATGTTCAAATACAAAAACAAAATAATATTAAACTAACTAATGAATTCATCATAGATATTTTGTGGCACCTATATGAGTTGTAATATTAGTCTCCCTTCTCTTTAATATTTTTCTACCCTTTACACAAACCCATGAAAAATAATCACCTACCTTCCTTGAATTTTTTCTCTCATCACTTAGTAAACAAATTAATTTATTTTTTCTATTTTCATTGTTGCATGAATACTAACTTAAGCATTCCAAGCCCCAAATTTCTCCATTTATAAAATCAACGTTCATTAATCATGAATGATTTTTCTAGGTTATTCTTCGATTCATGGATTGGTATGTGTTTCAAATAAAAATTTCAATGATAGAATTGAACTTTTTATCACTAAGAATGATTAATTTTGTTATTTGAACATATTAAAAGTACCCCACCCATCACTATCCAAGGATATCACCTCCAACATCAATCACCCTTATTTATTATAGGATCTCAATATATAAAATATATAAAAAAATTGGATTCAACATATAATTTCCTCTTTTATGAATTACTTCCTTATATTATTCTTTTATTCATATTTAATTTTTATCAGTTAATTACATTTCTTTTCGAAGGAGAATAAAAGATAAATTTTAATTTCAATAAAATATTCTCATGTGACCACACTATATATAATTAATCGATATTTATCATCACATATTATAAAAGCGTGAACTTCTACAAATGAGATATCATGAACACACATTCTCCCGCTTACATGGCTAAAAATATATCATGAAATTCACTAAAATATACATATCCTTGGATAAAAATTCATTCAACACAGCTTACTAAAAAGTAGATAGTGTTCTCCATGGCTTAAATAGGGATCAAATGTAATGGTGTACTTTCAATGAATATAATATGGGGTTTTATATGAATGACAGCCTTATTCATTATTAGGAAACATTAATATATACCTTTCGACAATTATAAAGAAATGTCCCAGTTGCCTATATTTTTTGAGGCTCAATAAATGAGGTCCCAAAAAGAATATAAAAAAAACAAATTAGAATTAGTATTGGGAAATGGATAATAAATTTGAGATAATGAGTTTATGGGATATAAACATTTTTCTAGTATATTTACACTTGTTCATGACTATTAAAACAAAACTAAAACTAATATCACAAATCATATAAATTCAATATTTAAAAATTAGTATTCCTTTAAAACTGTAAATGAATTAATAGGTTTATATTTATGATCAAATATTCTATAATTTTTTATTAATTTATAAACTCACAATAATTTAATAAATAATCTTTCAAATCTATAAAAATCCAAGTCCCCCAATGTAAATTTCACTATCTATATTAAAACACTAATACATTAAATAAAGGATAGTTAAAATAAAGTGAATTAGAAAAATAAAACAGGATTATTGTTTTCAAAGGGAAAAAGTAGTTAAGATCCTAATAAATTCCTTCAAAAAACAAATTTAAAAATATATAGAAAAATATAATAATTTTAAAAATTTATAAATTATAAAAAATAGAGAGTAACAGGATTGAATGTTTGGGTCATCTCCTATGTGGTGTTATATTGTTAATTTATATGTCTAAAAATAATGTGTTTCATCCAAAATATAATAAGGGGTTTCATTTTTGTTGTAGGAACAATCAAATTCCTATTCTTCCATTAGACATTATTATACCCATGATTTTTTGGTCCCCAAGAGATATGAAATATATAACCACCCCCTAATAAATAAATATGGTGTTAAAAGTATGGATTAAAAGAGAAAATAAGGATACCCATATAGATTACTGATGATTGATTGTTATATTTTCCTCAGAAAGAATATGAATAATGGGAGTACTTGAAGAAGGTATAGAAAATTAATGATAATAAAAAAATCAACTATTTTTAATTTGGAGATCTCCAATCAAACAAATTATTTCTCTAAAATAATCTCCTCTATTTATTGGCCTTTTATTAATCCTAGAGTGAATAGGATTATATAACCTTCCATGATTATAGCATCATCTTTCACCATTAATTATATTATCTGAGATTCATGTTTTGAGATATTAGGTATTTCCAGATATAGGAATTCATGATGTTTATTGAAACTATCTTTTCTGAGGGCTCCTGGAATATATCCCACATTACACATGGATTGATCAAACTGTATTTAATGTTGTTAATGAGTTTTAACAAATGACCTTGATCTAATATCGAGTGTGATGTAGCTAATCAAACTAATACATGATTCATTTTTTTTCATAATAATATTCTTGAATTTTTATTATAAAATATATTTCCATATTTATGATACAATTTATTCTTCTTGAGAAACTCTTATTTTTAAAACTCTATCATTTTGGAAACTCTTATTCATGTTATTCTAGACTTCATTGCAATTAAAATCTATAAAAAAATAATATTTGGTGAAACATTTCCATATTCCCCATAGTCAAATCATTTATAAATATGTAAAATTAATAATAAAATTTATTGTAACACATGGTTGTATCTATCCATATTATTAACTCTCTAATTATAAATAAATATTTATAACATAACTATAAAAATATATACATTATTATTTAAATCAATAACAATAAAATAATCACTAAAAGTTCAATATTAGGGAAATTTATATTAAAACTCTATATTTATAAAAATTAATAAAAAATGATTTAAATTAAAAATATTTAAAGAAATTTAGATGATTATATTCATTCAATATTCAGAATAAAAACGGTAAAATTTAATCTCATTAGGTATGAAATAGTATTATGTTACATGGGGGTTGTAAAATATAAGTTCATGTTAATGCCACATTTTTAAATTGGATGACATTTAAGCAATCTGTTGAAAATGATTGTGTGGTTTATAAATGGGTTATTCCACCATATAATGGAGTCATTCCATATTTAGTCAGGCTATGTAGCCTAATTATTATTTACGGGGTTGTTTGTGTTATGAGATGATATTTTTGGTTTAATATTAATCTAATGCGAACTCCTTGTTAAACTATATTATATGTAGATGGAATCCAAGTGTTAAATATTTTTAAATTTTATGTTTCTTGATTAAAATGTATTTTTCATATTTTTTTTCTGCAAAATGATTTTTGTAAAAAGTTATTTAGGCCTAAGGTGTGGGGATTGTTTAAGATATATGGAATAACACGCTACGATCTAGTGGTGGTGAAAATTGGTTGGATAATTTTCTATGTAATTATATTCATTATATTCTCAATGATCTTTTTTTATGTGGTGTCTTATGATAGAGAAAAACAATATGGTGGGAGTCAGAATCCATTAATAATGTTTCATGGTGTTGTTAATATTGTGACTTGTTATAAGATAGTGTTTTGTGATATATATTGAGGATATTGTTGATAATAATGATGTACGGGTTGATGGTTCCATATTTCATATTTGATGTTTAGTGATGATAATGTGGTCTGTGTAATAGGCGGTAACTAAGTGTGGAAACTTGGTAAAGGTGTTAGAGTCCTTGATGGTGGATTATTACCTAGCCATCGCAAGTTATGGTGGGGAGAGTCCCTGAGGGTCCTCATTCAAAAAAACTAACAAGATACTCATTCAGTGGATAACATCCCTACCAATTTATTTTTTCTGATAGTTTTATATGGTTGGATACTTAATTTTTGATAGAGATTTACCTATTGAGTACCTTATGAGTGTATAAAAATTAGTATATGGATACATTATAGCCCATTCCCTGTTTTTTGGTAGAGAAATATCTATTTTGATATTACAGTGAGGTCCCAAAATATGAAAAAATACATTGTTCTTAGTATTTTATTGGTGTTCTTGATTGTCATAGTATAAATTATGTGATGATGTATAATAGGGAGGAAGATGGATTTTAGAAGGGGATATAATTATGTGTTATTGGACTAGTGTGATTGAATGTCTGATTACTTCATGTTTAATTATGACTATTTTATTTTATTTAAATTATTTATTCTATACATCAATGAATTAGTATTACTTATACCTATAGAAAATATATAATTCTATAGGGAGAACTATTGAGTATATTTATATATTTTACCTCTATAAAATATATAATTTTTCACATTATCTTTATTTATTTGGTTTTATTATCTAGATATAATAGATTCATGAATCAAATAATTATTGGAAGAGGATATTTCATTATACATTTCATTAGATATAGAGGAATTGATACATCATGTCATGGTTTTCTCATTTACGGGTTCATTATTTATGAAATCATGTGGATTAATATTCATTATTAATGTGTCCTAGTTTGAAATTATTTAAAATATTTATATTGAGGTGGAGTTTTCATTTATTTATTGGTAATTTCATCTATTTTTTTGATATATCCATGGTTTCAATCATGAACCTATTAAATATTAATTGAGGGATTTTAAGGTCACATATTATGTCATTAATGGTTCATGTAGATTCACAAAGATGTAATTATATGGTGAAATGTTATTTTAGATATATAAATTTTAGGATAATATTCAGAGTAGGCACTCATGCAAATTTCATGGGTGATAAGGTGACATAATTACCTTAGCATAATATGTAATAGTGACAAATGAAACTGACTTTACCTAGAATGTGACCCAATGATCTATATAGTTACTCTATAAAAATACGATAAATATTTTTTTGTTATTATGATTATTTAATTATATTTTGATATGTATGAATTCATATGTTATGTAGATTTAGTTTATCATGACATTCTATGTGTTATTATTCCGGCGATTATCCATGTGGAAATGAGTGATGTGGTAGTTTGGTTTGGACTTCCTTGTATGTATACATGACATGAGGTTGGATTATCTTAATATATTTATGAATGTTGTAAAATGACCTCATGTAGTTTAGTAAGAGTATATACAAAAAGAGATTGAGTTAATGAGTTAGAGGGTAAACATATTTGTTTGATAATATATGAAAACTACCTTTAGAGAGTTCTGAGAGTAAACCTTTCTAATGTATTAGACCTCAATTTTCGTCATATTGATTATTTTGAAGTTGGAGGTATTTAATAATTCTCTTCATATGATCTAGAGGGAAGATTATACCATCAATAATTTTGATGTAATAAAACATTAAGTTTGATTAGATCATGGGTATGTTCCCTAATTATGAAATAACAGTTTACCTATAATCATATGGAATCATTTTTTTTGTTGAATTCAATCATGATTTCCTATGGGAAAATCAAAGTGTATATTTTAATTTGAAAATAAATAAAGGAATATTTGAGGACACACGATTCAATTTCTATCAAAATATTATTTCTATAGTGGGGTGATACATATTCATTAAGTTGGACCCTAGTATTTTAATGTTCCTCATATGAATATATAGGGTATCACTAGGCAATGTTCCCATATTTTTCATATATCTAAATTAGGTATAAGTAGTCTGTAACAATCGACAAACCCCCCCCCCCCAATTTATTTCATTACCATCATTAAAATAGCTTTAATAGTAGTAATCAGATGGATGAAAATTATGACCACCTGTATAGGTAGATTATGGATGTGGACATAATTAATGATCATGGAAATGGGTAGACTATATAGGAGCTAGAGGAGAGACATACGGATGATGGATATTATTAGTTAAAATAATTAAACTCTATGGTTAGGATGTTTAATTAGTGGATGTACTATATGTGACTTGAGGAAAAAATATTAATTTCAGCCACTCTGGATTTTATTTTGACTAATATTGGTGAATCACATATTTATCAATATTTTCCTAGTTTATGGAACAAAAAATATTGTTGATAATCATTATAGGTCTATTTTTTTTAGTTATATAGTAGGTGGTTGAGTTAGGATAAATTATTTTTATAGTTTTAGTATTTTTTGGGAGAAGATCAATTAAATTGGAATAATATCATATAATCAACAAAACCATATAATATTAACCATAATATAGATTTCTTATACACTATATAAAATTGTTTATATTATTATTAATGAAAGATGATTTTACCTAGATTTTTTGTAGTTAACAATTTTTATAACACCTTGAGATTTTGTTAGGTTTTTTTCAAATTGATTAACATTTTCGGATGATATTCATTTCATGCCACATTGAATATAGATTTTTTTATATATAAGAACAATGTGTGTCTTGCATTATACACAAAAAAAATATATCATGATTTATCTATATGAATCATATAGAAGACCATGTGGTACATGCAACACTATGTTTGGATTGTAATACACACAACCCAAAGTCCCTTAGATAGCTTATGTTACATAAACAATTGAGTTTTAACAAACTCTAATATATCATTAATGTTATTATTAAAATATTATAATATATAACACATATCCATTGGAGTTGAATTTGTGAATAATAATAACTAATTTTTTGAAAATAAAAACTAATATTTCTAAGAAAACTATTTTTCTATGTATTGGAAAAATTTTATATCAATTAATTAAACAACCCACTACTGATTAATTTATTATTAAAATATCTTCATTATATATTATAAATTCAATCAATATTTTTTATTACTATCAAAAATATGTTATATTTACTAGAAAGAAATAAATATATTTTTTAAATAAATAGATTTATTCTTCTAAAATGAAATTTTACAACTTTTTAACAATTAACACATTTTTTATTTGATTTTTTAAATTTAATAATTCTTATTTTAAAAAATAAACTTTATTTTCATAATCAGAACATAAAAACATATTTTTTAAAACTTGGTTATTTTTTATGAAGTTTAATTTTTTTTAATGAATATTGAATAATAATGAATTATAATTCTAAAATTCTATGTCATCAAATTTATTTATAAAGTAAATTTTTCATTATTATTTATTTTAAAGATACATTAGATCAATAATACATAAATTAATCTAAATGAGTTCATTTTAATTATGTTAAATTTAAATTTTATAAAAACATTCCAAATTTTGAACATTTTTCTTTAAAAACATGCTTTTTTGTCTCGTCTGCGGGATTTAATTGTAATTATTTTCATCCACTTATATTATTGAATTTTTCAATAATTATTATCATATTTTAAATAATAATAGTATATAATATAAAATAATTATATATTATTTGTTAAAAAAATTAACAAATGTATTTAAAATTAATTTCAATTTTTAAGAGGAAAATTAGCTTAACAAGGGACTAAACATTACACATACATGGAAAATGACATAGAAAATTATTAAAAATCCATTTTATATACATATTTTTATCATATCATCCTTTTATCTAATTTAGTTCCTTATGTGAGCCATATTTCATAGTAATAACATTGGTGGAATTGCAATTTATAATTTTACAAAAAACCACTCCTCTTCCACTATAAAAATAAAAACACCCCTCTTACATATTCACACCTATAAATCTCTTTTTATCACAAAACCTGTTCTAAAATATTCTTAAAACATCCCTCCACATGTCTTAGATTTCACAATTTTGTAATAATGGGTTCCATAGAATTCTATTGTTGAAAACTAAAAGGAGATACATGAAAATGAGGTAACCTTCATCAAAGATCACATTATTTTTATTACCTTCTCCACACATTAAATTTTCTTTATTCCATTTTCATATAAAAAAATTTTATCCAAAATATTTTTTTAATTCTTAGGGTTCCATCTTCACTTATACACACTTCCATCTAATGTGTACACAACATTTCGTTCTTATGTATGAAAAACTATCACATCCTAAAAAGATGTTATATGTTTTCCTTTACTACATATCATGGTTTGGAATAATGATGTAAATAATATTTTTATATGATATATATGATATTAATTTTTATATTACTTATATAATTATTATAAAAAACATAACATCAATCGTTACATATTTGGTAAATAGGGAAACTTTTTGTGGAAGTGTTGACAACAAACTCCTCAAAGCAATGTGATTCATTCATACTTTACATGGAATGTATTAAGTATGGGTATAGTAAATTTATATGATATATGTGAAATAATAGTTCTATTGTAATGATATATATATATTTATATTATTTATATTATTTCTTTTAATATGACTGTAAAATGGAAACATTTCCATGCATATGTACGGTTGACCGTCTCCATAAACGGTGTATTTATTTAAATAATTGTATCTTTTATATATTTTTGTATATACTTATATACTAAATATATATGACATTTATATAATTTTTTCATTATGTATATCATTATATATCAATGAATAAAAAAATTATAACAAATAAAACTGTAATATAGAATCAAAATGATTATCAACAGTAACATAACATTAACATTATGTTATTAATAAATGAGTAATATATATCAAAATAAAAAAATTGTAATAGATATAATAATATACTTATTTGATATATTTATAGAAAACTTATATTTTTTATATATATTTTTTTACTGAGTATAAAGATAGTCAATATTTAAGGTAAATATTTTTTCATCCCTCTTTTATTCTCAATGAGACACATGTATTATTCACCACATATTTCATATATGTGGTGTGTTTACCATCAATGGATGTGTTCTATGATTATTATAATGAAAATTATTTATATTTACATATCAATTTTATGATTTTTATTTCATGGGGTTAATGGTAAAAAATTTATAAGATCAGAAAAGTAGTTTTGCATCAATTTGCCTATATTGAGATACATGACATGTTATGCACCTTTATTTTTTATATGGGGTATATATAATTCCATTTGAAATGATATATATTGATCATAATTATTTTAAATATATTATAAGAGTCATTTAATTTCATTTTCTTATATGGGGATTAAAATTAAATATTAAAAGTGGAAATATTTTATTAAAACAATCTCAACATTTATAAAGATTATTTATAATTGTGCTTCCATTGATAAAATCATATGATCCCTATCTGAATATAACTAGTAGATTTTATTCACATATGTTTATTCATTATTTATTCATGTATTACTACCATCATTCCAATTTTGTACAAGATACAATTAAGAATTTTTTTTATGAAAATATGATTTTTTTCTCTTTTCAATAATAAATTTGTGTGGTCTCAAAACAATGTTTTCTAAAAATGTTTTCAACAATTTTTATCTTTTATCTTTTTATGTATAATATAAATTTTTCAAATGTTTTTAATTTATAAAAAATAATTCAACTGAAATATTCATCTAATTTTATGATAAAGGCATCTTTCTATACATTTATGGTGCAAAAAAAATGTTTGGCATATACTGAATTACCCACCTTCATGACCATCATTTCACTAAATCTTATATTGTATGTTTACTTTAATGACCGTTTTTTCAAAAATTATTATTATATATATAAATTGGATTTCAAAAACAAATTTCAAAAAAAATTTATGTTTAAATGGTGTTTTAAATGATTTTCAAAGATCCGCTTATGTGTTTTTTGAAAGGATATTTTCAAAGAAAAGTATTTTAATGATTTCAATATTTCATTATAATTTTATGAAGTCATATTATATAAATGGGTTATTGAAATGATTTTATTCCTTATGTATAGTTTTTCAAATTATTTTAAAATACAAATATTTTCAAAAAAAATTGAATTATCTTTTATAAGTTTTCATAAATTTGTTTTTCAATATTCTTTGAATCTTATTTTATATGATTTCAATGAATATATTTTCAAAATATTATCAATAATATATTATAGATTTTCAAGGAAAAATGTTTTCATAAAAACTTCCAGTGTCTTTTATAATTTTTCATCTAAATAGGTTATCTAAATGTTTTCTACCATCCTTTATAATTTTTCATGTTTATTTAAAAAAAATTGAAAAGGATTTATGTTTTAAAAATATTTTTTTTCAACGAATAATTGATATTTTCATCAATAAATGTTTTAAATGAAATGGTAAATAACTATTTATAAGAAAAGTATTTTCAAAATATTTTGTAGAAAGTATTTTTACCTAAAGGATATTTTTCCTTTGAAATGATACATGTGATATTTAAAACACATCTCTATATATGATGACATAAAAATTAATATTTTATGATTTAGTGGGGATATAATCCACGAATACCATTAATATTCATTCCGGAGTGGTTTATTTTTTAATAGAATGATATTTATGAGACTAATTTTTATTCTATGTATTATATTATTTTCAAACCTACTTCTTTTCAAAGGTTATTCTTTGATGAAATTATTATGATCTGCATATCCTTTACATTGGTAATTATATGAAAAACTTGTTGTGATAAAAATTTCATTTCATGGATTATGATATGAATTTTATAAAACCAGTCTGTTTTTATGGGTAATGATATGATGTATGTTTTATTATGTTATGAAACATGTAAGTAAAATATTATTATGATATTATTGGGATCTATATGCCACTCAAATGCATTGGGTACATATTAATATCACGTGATATATTATAGGAAACAATTAAAAGGTCTTGATCCAAAATGGGAAACAACAGTGTGTTTATCCACTATGGAAATATTGGGATACATTTTCAACTATTGGAAGATAGGGAAATATGATCCAATATGGGATGATGGGGAAACCCAATAACCTATGTCTTTATTTGGAAAACTATCCAATATGGAAGGATTGGTAAACCCAATCCCTTATATGTGTGGGATTGAGACTGTGGATGGTGTTGTGTCCCACCCAGCATATGTAGTCTCTATGAAGTTCCCTTAATAGTTTTTGGAAACTATACTTGAGTTATAGGTAATGATATTACATGGTTATGTATCTTAGACAAATTTTATGTCTTATAGATTTGATATGCCTGTATGGTTCATGTTATTGATTATCCTATGATTCAAGTCTTAGGAACAATAAATATTTATTATATTTTTCATGATTATTATATTTTTTTGTAGCATATGATGTTCAAATATTACTCTCATGTTCTCATACCCTTGTGTTCATGTTATGATTACGTATTTTCTTTATTTACCCTTACTGAGTATTTGAGCTCACCCATTTCTTATGTTTCCCTACACCAGGTTGTGAAGAAATGTGTTAAGTTGGATTACTAAAGGGGAAGATTTTTTTGGATTATATTAATGTTCACTCAGAAAATTAGAGGAATGTGTTAAATGATTCCAAAGACACTAAACTATCATGGTCCTAAGGCATGAATTTTTTTAATGTACTGAAAAATAATCTAAAATGATTTAATATCCATGTTTTTGAATTATAGGTATCTATAGTTTTTATCAAAGGAACGGATTAGTAAACCATTGAAAACTATGATGATAAAACTTTAGTGATATCCCTTGGTATATTTATAAGGGTATGTATAGTGGTGTCTCTAAGGATAGGTCTAAGAATGAGTTAATATTTTGGAATATTTCATATAATTATGTTAATGAATAGTGTGAGTGGATTCCTAGAAATACATCCCTTTATGGATAATATAAGTGGAAGATCATTTGGAATAGATGTACCTAGGATCCATAACTCGGACAAGGTGCATCATACGTGACTCAAGTGTATCCAAGTACATGACAATGGGCCTTACGGTGCACATAATTTGACACTCTCAGGGATATTATTGAGTAATTAAAAAATTCTTATTAATCCATAATGTGTTATTTAAATGGAATATTACTATGAATAACCTAATATAACCCTACAATGTAATAGATTATATATGTATGCATCCTTATTTAGATATCCTATAAGTAATTTATCATCATTATGTGGTTTTATTATGTGATATATATTTCTCACCCAATGACTTCTGGTCCTTTTCAATAGTTGGATCTATAAGGATCATGTTAACATTGAATTTTTATGATGTGGAAGGAATGGGAATTATACAAATAAATATCCTAAGTGAATACATTATTGAGGGAATAAGGAATGTAGAATGAGTATTGGATGTACTTATAAAGATTATGAGACCAAAAAGGACGTGTGAAAGGTATGGAATGTTCTAACAGTACTCTATACATTAAACATAATAAGTATTGTAATATTGAAGTTGGGGATCCTAAATACATGATTCATATTTCATATTCTTGGACAAGGGCTATTAAGGGATAAGTAAATAAATCTTGAGTAATGGTTTAAGAATAACATTAGATGGTATAAATGTACATGTACAAGAATTCAACAATTATGTAATATCAAAAATGAATTAAAATTTTTCAATTAAATATTTAAAAAATATATCGAATGATGTTGATGAACTCTAAAATTGATTAAATGGTAATTTTATATTATTATTAATGTAAGGTAACCCTTATTAAGACCCTTATTTTTTGAAAATAAAGAATATATTAGACAAATAGATGATTTATATTGATAAAGTACAATAGATAATATTGATTAATCTGTAACTGATTAATTATTTTATGAAAAATTGGAATATTTTATCCTGAATGATGTTTATAACTTCTTGGATTTAAGGAATATATCTAGTAATATTTCATATTATGAGGCAGACATGTTCTCTGAAAGGATTTATTGTAATTTAGGTTATTAAAATGATTCATGAGAATATATTAGGAGGTTATTCACATGTTTGGAATGTGAAAAAAATTATATAATTTTCTTATATGAGAGATAAATTGTTTTTTGATTTCATGTAAATATTTCTAATGTTTAATATTTTCATCTTTTAGATGGAATACAAGGTTAACATTTTATGGAAGGTTTAAGATAATCTGAAGATGATGTTTCAGATATTATAGTATTATCTAAAAATTTGAGTATTTATTCATATTGAATAACCATTCTAACGACTTTTAATGGTAACTGAACAGATATTTGATGAATAATCATGGATCTCGTGACTTTTTAGTGCTTCTATAATTAAAAATTTACTGAACATTTTATAGATTTACGTGAAGTTGACATTGGTCAAGATTCTTTAAATGGGTGAGAGCATACTTATTAAAGGGAATGAAATAATGTATATATCCTTCCAAAAAATAATTAAACTATATAAAATGGGTTTTTAAATGAAATGGTGTCTTGTTATCATCATTTTTTGTGATATTAGTAACCTCTTTCATGCTCATTCACTTTATAAATATATGATTTTTAACTTTATCTGGATCAACCACTCTATTATGATCATTGATATTTATCAATATATATGATTATTTATGATTTTCTTCCATTTCCAGGTTTTTAGTTCTTATATTGTTTCTCCTATGTGTAATCCTTGTTACACATTACATTGGGTAACTATTATGTTTCCAACATTCCCTTTTTAAATGAGGTTTTAAAATTCTTTTTTATGATTTGGGAATATAAGAAAGGAAATTTGAAATGTAGATCATGTGATATACTAGTTTAATTTAGATGGAGAAATTAATTGTAGTGGGGGTAGAATGTTACACCGTGGGTTTTTGTTGACTTATATTTTTCAAACTAATTTTAACTTTTTGATTCTTTTCATTTCATGAAACACTATATATAGCTTTTTATAGAAAAGTAATGAGTGTTTCTTTCATTATACAAAACAAAATGTCAAAATTTCACTAAAAAACACAAATATTATCTTGAGGTATCTTGTATGACATACAAGTGTGAGTCCTTTTGATAGTTTGTGTTATAACCAAGGCCATGTTTTACCGAACTAAAAATATAATATTAAAATTATTATTAAGATGTTATTATAGAAACCACCTAGATATTGTAAAGGATGTTTCTAATAATATCAGCTAAATTGGGAAAACATTTATTTACAAATTAATATAATATGAAACCTTTTTTATAAATTTCATGTAGTGAATGTAAGAACTATTTTAAAAGAGAGAAATTACTCTTTTTATGAAAACTATTATTTTAGGTAAAAACACAATTTTATCTCAATTAAATAAAAAATTTGGTAAATGTTTTAAAATAGGTATGTATTTCATATATATTCAATCAATATTTTTTATACTCATCCAATAGATTTTAATTGTAAAAGATAAGAATAAATCTGATTTTATGAATAAAAATATGTAATCATATAAAAGAAAATTTTACCACATTTTATTGTTTAACCTATCTTAAATCTGATTTTTGAACATTAATAAGAAAATTAGAAATTATACAGTATTTTTTAACTAATAACTTAAAAATTAGTTTATGGAGAATTTTTGTTATTTTTCAGTGATATTTCTGTTTTCGATGAATAGTGAATAATATTAAATTCTAATTCAAAAATTATATAACATCTAATTTATTTCATTGTTTTAATAATAATTTTTTATTGTTCAATTAGGTCAGTTATACTTCATTTATTGTATTTTATGTCACTGTAATCAATTTTATTTTCAAATTCGATATAAAACATTACCTAACTTTGGAACATTTTTTCATTAAAACCCTGCTTTTTTCATCCTATTTATAGGATTAAATTTGAATTTTTTTTCCAATTATGTAAATTTATTTTGGAAAAATGGTTTCTATATTTAGAATAATAAAAATATAAAATCTAAAATAAGTTCAAAATAGTTTTTGAAATGAAATATTAGTGAATCTAAATAAAATTAATTAAAACGATTAAGAGAAAAATTATTATAATAAGGGACTAAACCGTATAATTAATGGAAAAATAACTATATACTTGTCCAAAATAAATTGGATTGATGTATATACACCGTATTCCCCTATTCAAGAAATTAGTTTATTATTAGATCAATTTTTCATAGGGAAGACATTGGGGGATTTCTATTTTCAGAACATTACAAGAATACCACTCCTCTAATGTTAAAATGATCATTGCCCTTCCACTTAATCGCACATATCAATCCCTTTGAATAATACAAAATATTTTCAAATATTTTCCCATAAACCATATATTCATCCTAGAAGCCTGTGTTTTGGCATAAATGGATCCATGGAAGTCTATTTGTGAAAATCAAAATAAGTTTCCTGAAAAAGATGTAACCTCCTTCAGCAATCACTTTAGTTTTATTTATTTCTAAATTTCTAAAATAATATTCATTACATGATCATATAATTGAATAATTATATGAAATATACAGATATTTTTAATTATATGGTTTATCATGAACTTACACACACATTCATCTAATGGGTAACTAACATACCATTCATGTGTACAAAAAACTACCGCCTCACGAAATGTTGTTCTTCTTTTTCCCATTACCAACTATCATGGTATAGAATTATTATGGAAACTATATTTTTATATTAAATGTTTAATATTTATGAGTTATTTATTTTTATTTAAGTATTATAGAAAACATAACATCATACTTTCAATTTTATGTAAATATGATAACTTCGTTTGGGGATGTGTGGACTACCACCTCTTCAAATCGATGTGATTCATTAAAAATTTAAATGGAATTTATTAACGATAAAATTAGTTAACTTATATGATATATATGACATAATAATTTTACTATAATGATATATATATATATATTATTTACTTTCTTTCATTAAATCTGATAGTGAAACGGAAACATTGTTCATGCGTACATACGGTCTACCATCTCCATGAACGTTGTATTTCATTTAATAATTTTTTATTTTATAGATTAATATAAATTAGTATATAATAAATATATATAATATTTATATCATGTTTTACATTATTTATATCCTAGTATATCTATGAGGACAAAAAATATAACAAATTAAAATGCAAGATAAAAACAAAGCTTTTATTAACTAAACCATAACATTATCATTCAGTTGTTAATAAAAAAGTCATATTATGTAATAATAATATACTATATGGTATTATGTATAATAATATGGGTCAGATATATATTTATAATAAACATATATTTATTATATAAGATATTTTAAAGAGTACAAAGAGAGTTAAGATATCAGGAAAGGGTTTTCTCATATAAATTTTACTTTACATAACACAACACATGTTCACCACCAATTTATTATATGTTTTGTATTTAATGAATATGGATGAGTTATATGATTATTATAATTATATTTATCAGTATTTATATATAATTTTTATGGTTATTATTTTTTGGGGTTTATGTTTCAAATGATACCCAATCAATGAAGTAGTTTTGTCTCAAGTTGCCGTGTTTGAGACATGTGTTATTGTATGTACCAACATTTTTATATTATATATATATATTTTTTCATTATAAATTTTATATCATCATCCACATTATTTTTATGATATTAAAATCATATTTAAATTTCATTTTCTCACTTGGAGATTATGATTCAATGTTACTATGTGGTAAGATTTTGTTGAAACAAACTCACATTCATCGAGATTGGTTATTATTATTCTTTAAATGATGAAATATTATAATCCATAAACCATGAGAACCCATTAATTTTCTTCTCTTTATATTATTAATTATGTATTAATTTATTATTACCATTTTAAACTCTTTTTTTAGAAAAGATAATTTAGAAGAAATTATTAAAATCTATCTTTATTTCTCATTTCGGTCGGAAATCTAAGTTCTTCCAAAGCTATGTTTTCAATAAAAAATTTTATAAATGTTTTATTATTATACTAATATTATTAAATGAATTATTCAGAATGTACACAATTACTAGTCATAAATACCATAATTTCAATGAAGATTAATTTGGATGTTTATTTCGGTAATATTTCCCCCAAAATTATATAATTTATTTCAGTTTAATGATATTTTCAGTGAAATATAATTTAAAAAATGATTTCCTTTTTAAAGGTGTTTTAAATTATATTCAATTCTTTCATTATATGTTTTAAAAATTTTATATTCAATGTAAATTATTTAAATGATTTAAATATTTCCTTATAATTTATAAAAACAATTTATCAAAAAACATTTTAAATACTATTTTGCGTCGTCTATAGACATTTTCCAATTATTTTGAATTAAAAATATTTTAAAAATGTTTTTATGATTCATTTATAAGATTTCAAGGAAAGGGTTTTCAAAATGTTATCATTATTCTTTTATAATTTTGCAAGGAAAATAATTTCTAATTTTTTTCAATATTCTTTTATATGTTTTCAGGGAAAAGGGTTTTAAAAATGATTTTAAAATTATAGTATATGTTTTCATCATAAAATAATTTAAAAATAATTTCAATATTATTTTATACGCTTCATGGGAAAAAACATTCTAGCCTTAATTATATGTTTTCATTTTTATTTTAACTGAAAATAATTTTGAAAAGGATTTATTATTTTAAAATAATATTTTCAAAACATAATGTATATTTCTTTCAATAAATGTGTCAAATTAAATTGTAAAACATTATTTATAAGAAAATGATTTTTGAATTTCATTAATGAAAAGGATTTGAGAAGAATGGATATTAAACATAAAAATTGATGCATGTGCTATTTAAAATTCATTCTCTATAATAGATGAAAACATTTTTATAGTTTATGATTTACTAGGGATATTATACAATAATACCATTACAATTCTTTCCTAAATGAATTATGTTTTAATGGAATTATGTTTATGACACCCATTTCTCTTCAATGGGTTATATTCTATTGAAACCATCTTATTTTCATGGTTTATGCTTTGATATAATGATTATGAGACCAAAACCTATTCAATAGATAATTATATGATGTTTATGGGATGTGTAGGACCTATATCTACTTCCAATGAATTGGGTAAATATTTATATCTCATGATATAATGAAGGTATAAAAGTTGATGGGATTTATCCAAATGGGAAATATGTTTTTCATGAGCCACTATGGGAAGATGGGGAAACTCGATACACTATGGGAAGATAGGGAAACAAGATCCCAAATAAGTGAAGGATTGTGACTGTAGATGGTGGTGTGTCCCTATAATTTTGTGTACTTCCCATTCAGTTCCTTGATAATTTTTTACCTACGATCCTTGACTAATATCCAATGATGCTACATGTTAATGTATCTGTAGAAAATTATATCTCTTATTCATTTTAAATTCTCTCATGGTTCTTGTTATTGATTTTTTTTGTTTTATGTAATAATAAATTCCAATATTTATTCCATATCTCAATATAATTATACTTTTATGTATAGTTTTACTATAAAATGTTATTCACATGGCCTAATAACCTTATATTATTATTATACTTTGTTTTTTCCATTATTTACCATTACATAGTTCTCCATCTCACAGAATTATTATGTTTCCTTTCATAAGGTTATGAATAATGGTTTTAAGTAGGACTAATAAAGGGGAAGATTATCAAGGATGATGTTGAAGAACTTTCACTAAATTAGAAAAATGTTTTTTTTTCAAAGGCACTAAACTGTTATAGTCTTTGGGAATGTGTTTTTGTAATGTTATAACTATTCTTCTAAATTCATTTAATATCCATTTATGTTAAGCCTATTTTGATATAAAGTGTTTATTAAAAAATGATATAAAGGCCCATGTTTTAATAGAATATAAAATTTAGTATAAATATGATTTTTCTTACGAATACTAGTAAGTGGTAAAGTGTTCTATTTATTCCTAGAGGATGAACTCACTAATTAATTAACCACTCAGTTCATCCTATAATATTTTTTAACTTTGGATAAGTGTTTAGTTGAAATATGAGATCACCAAATTATGAAGGAATGATGAATAATTAATAATTAATAATTTAAATATGAAATTATTCTTATGAATAATTTATGATATATATTTTGAATAGTGTGTCATATAAAGATAACATCATCATTGTTGAGAATAGTATAGGGTATTTTTAGATAACGTATAAATTAATTTTTGAGTGATGGGGTCATACTTGGGGCCCTTTTCCTTTTTCTTCCTTTTAATTCCCCCTTTTCATTCCCCACATTCATAGGATTCACACATATGACCCCCTCAGGGATCCTACATGTAGTGAATGCGAGAGAAAATTGAGAGAGGGAGAGAGAGATAAAGAGTGGGGGAATAGTAGAGGTGTCTCCCTAGAACATCAAAGGAGTCGAGTCATCATGAAATATCTACATAATGTGGTTAAGGGTAAATCATTTGATGGTTCCACCCAAATGGTGACTATTTTTTTTTTCAAAAATTAATGTACATATATTATTTTTGAGATTAATGGCCCTATTACAACTGTTAAATCGTCCTTTGGGGGTTGATCTAATTTATTTTATACTAAACTAGTTTTTTTAGATAGATTTTATATTTTCTCATCAAGAAATCCTAGTCACACAATGTGTGGTTCAATGATAATTCATTTTAAATTATAAAATATTGGTTAAGATTACTTTTTGGAAGTATAATCGATACATTTCATGTAGTAGTACACTTTAATGTACCCATGTACATGTCTATATTATTTTTTCACGATTAAAAGACGTGAATCTAGGGTACTTGTTGGGTAGTTATTTTTGTCCATGTGGTCGAGTACCCGAGAAGACACTTTATATAAAGGGGAAATGATCATGTAGTACTATATGACCATACCCCAGGTGTGTCTAGTCCATTTAGATGTCCCAAGACAGGACCATGTATGTCCTAGTAATGTTTTAGTACATGGAAAACCTTATTTGTTCCAGGTCTTGTTGAATTACATGACTATCCATCAGGTATTGAAGTATATGTCATGTAATGTGTTCTATTAACCCACTTACAGGGTTTGGTAGGTTATACATCCATAATGATATAATTGGACATAATATTTCTCCATTTTGAGTATTTTTTCATATAAATAATGTAGTGTAATACTTATGGTGTTTTGTACAACCCAATGTGGAGCTTTTGTGTGAACATGGTAAACTGAAGAGGTTCTCCCTTCGGTAGATAAATAAAATTGTCTCCTAAGAATGAGATGTTATATGAGTCCCATATGAGGGTCATAAAAATGATTGGAGGAAATTTAACATGATCTCTAATTTCCTTTACATTGTAGATTGGTATAATTTATAGGTTATTGAGACTATGATATTACTTGATAAGATAGGTATATTGGGAGTTTTTGATAACCTATATTAAAAAAAATTATCTAAGATGGGCCATGAACCATATTTCTAGATAGATTTTTATATTGATTCTTCCATCAGCTCATCAGCCTTTTGAGGTGTCCCCTAATGGCCATTAATTCCATAATATGTAAGATTCAGGGTCATGAGATGTGTTTACCCTAAGAGACTATAATTGGAAGAAGATATTGGGTTTTAAATAGGGACCCAAAGAGGGATTACTTTTTCTTATATATTGATATAGAGGCTCTGATATGGAATTCTTCCTCTTGTATATTTTTTTGGGTTATAAGAGTAATGCCTCTTCTTATGTGTTGATTTCAAATATTCTAATAGGATTTCCTATGTATACATGCTACCATAAATCATCCCAAGAGGATTATTTATGCTTATTTATGATCCTAAATGATCTTGTAAGGGATACCACCCCTATGTATTGAACTAGGAGACCCCACAAGGAGCCCCAAATTTTGAAAAACCATTAGATAGTGAATTTTGGGTTTTGGTGGATGTGGTACCAAGTGTCACATTAGAACTCAAATTCAAAAGCTGATCCCCATGGGATGTTGTAGTAGTGGTGGTTCCATTCATTCAGGCATACCTAAATTTCTTTTTATACATTCTAATAGTTAATTTTTATACAGATATGATTCCATACATGTTTCCTAGAACATGGCCCACATTGACTATTCTAATCTGAAACTATGATGTGGATTCATAGACGTACTTATGAGGATCCATCTTAAGTGTATTATAAATTAAATGTTATCAATACAGAATTCCCATGTTTTCACTATGATTCCCCCATTTTTAGGAATTTTTGTGATCGTTTCTAAGAGTTTCATGGAACCCCAGTAATATAAGATTCATCTATTGGATAATTTCCATTCAACGACCTCTGAGATACAAAATTTTGTTAGGTTGGAGCACATACCCTATGAACAGGATGATGATATCCATGATGATTGATGATTATATCCTCAATTGATAATTAGCATAAACATTAGGGTTGAAAGATAAACAATTTATACATTACCAAGACTTTTGGGGGATGAGGTCATCGATATTTTTATTGAATGGTTGTGATTTGTTATATTATATCTAGATATTATTCGTTAAGGATCAAATTTGGTTCACCCTCCTAATGAATATTCTGAGTTTTAATGTAGAGACCCAAAGCTTGACGTACATGGACATTACATTACTTTTTCGTAATACTTTGAACATTACAAAAACACACACACAAGGACTGTAATAGTTTAGTGTCTTTGGAAACTCATAATATAATCTTCTAATCGTGGTGAAATATCTTCAACATCTCCCATAAAGATCTTCCCTTTTTTCTTACCTAAAACCTTTCTTTATATCCTGGGGAAATGAAAACATAAAACGGTGAGATCAAATGGTCAGTAAGGGTAAACAAAAGAAATATAAACCACATCATATTCATAAGAACATAACATTATGGAAATATTATCCTGCAAAAGAGATCATAATATCATAACATGGGATAAATCATAGTAGTGAAATGTAATCCCAATAATAATAACATAAAACATGAAACATTGTGTCATACACACATAATCATAGAGAATCATTTCTTATTTGTCAAGACTCATTGCCAAGACTATCTTAGTGGACAAATTCCATTTCTGAACCGAGTTCACTCCTCATTTCAGTCCTGTTTCACTGAACCGGTTTAACCTGCCGTTCCAGCCATGTCTATCTCATGAGATATAAATCTTTACCCAATGCATTGGAGGGAGATATAGGTCCCACCCATCTCATAATGACATCATTCTTATGTGTGCCACAAAATCATAAATCATACATCATTGCATAACCCATGTAATAAAAATGGGATTCTTAAACAACATGACATCCTAAAACAATTCATATAAGATAAAGGAATTCATAAAAATAATTCCATCACAACATAATCAAATCAATGTAATAATAGGGATAGAAACAAAACCCTATATTATCTTAGATGGAAAATAATTTTGATAAAACACTTGAACTCCATTCTTGAGGAAAATATCTTTTCTACTTCAAAAACAATTTTCCTTTCTTAAAATTTCATACAATTATAAACTAAAAAAAGTTGATTAAAAATAAACTTGAAAAAATGGAAAGGAAGCTTCTTGGAAATAATGTTTTCAAAATCCATTCATGCCGTATAAGTTAAAAAACATTCTTCTCGTACTTTTTTCAGAAAAGTCAAAAAGTACCTCGTATGAAAAACGACAAAAGATTCCTTTCATATCCTTTACTAAAAACTCACCGAAGGGTAAAATTGGATATAAAAATTTTATGTGGATGGAAACAATATTACATATTGAGGTAACATGGACGTGGATGATAAAATAAATCCCAGTAAATTCCAAAGTACAAACAATCTCGGATAAAAATGAGATTGTGATATTTCCCTTACCTTAGGTCCGATTTGCTTCGTAAGTGTCCAAACCTCCTGTATAATGATTTAAATAATGTCATTGACTTATTCCAGAATCATACTAATTGTTATGATATTATATATGGTTCACTTATGACTTCATACTACCCGTTCTTTTGTAAATTCCATGTTAAAGAGCGTTTTGGGTAATATCGTTTCATTTGTCGTCCGTGTCTTGACTTGTAATTATTCATATGATTACTTAGATTATGATTACATAATTCCAGAATATAAAACATGATTTATATATAATATATATTCAGAATATACATATATATAATAGATTAGTAAATGGAATGAAATACACTGTTCATGGAGACGGTAGGCCGTACGTACGCATGAACGCTGTTTTCGTTTCCTTATTGAGTTGAATGGAATTAAGTAGATGGCATACATATATATACACATAAATAGAGAATAATTATTATGTAATATATTTCATGATTACTTATTATATATACTTTATAATCATTCATGAATGGTTAACGTGGAGAATGAATCTCATCGCGTCGTGGAGACGGTAGTCCGTGCGTACGCACGAGTGATGATATTGTTCTCATGATCGTGGAATTGTATTGGAGTGTATTAATACTATTTCATAATCAATATCACTTTACAATAATCATATATATTCATTAATTACACCATTATTCATATCCGAGTAAGGTGGTGGTGGAAAATAGATTACACCACGGCGTGGAGACGGTATTCCGTACGTAAGCACGCGTGGTGATTTAATTTTCCGTATGATGGATAGATGGTGAAATATGGTTGTTTCATACTAATAATAACATATAAGTATATTAGTGATACTTATGTTCTTACTTCATATTTAAACAATTAAATAAGAATAAGTGGAAGAATAAATAATGATGAAAGAATCGGTAACAGACGTTACCTCTTCTTTGAAGCGCTTCTTTGAGACCTCCTTTTAGGGCACTAAAATTGTTCTTTGAAGAAGACCAGGACCTCTAGGATGTATCTAGGGAAGTGTAGAGAATAAATTGGTAGGGGTTGGCTGAGAATGAAGGCTCAACGTGGTGTGAGGAAGAGGGGTAGGAGGTGCCCTTTTATAAGGGAGGAGAGGGGCTCCTTTGGAAAAAGTAAAAATATTATTTTATTATAAAGCCAAATTAGGTTTTAATAATCTCCAAATTGATTTATTTTGAAGCTAAGGTGGGGATGGGTCGAAATAATCTCATCCAATAGAATTTAGACAAGTTTAGGTTCCTATTTTAACCTTATCATTTAGATTTAACATTAAGTTAAATAATTTTACTTTTACCGTGTCTTCTTGTGTTCATACACTATAAGGTTAATAAACGTACAACAACAAGTAAAACGAACACCAAGTTGTTTATTATTAATATATATAACCTTATCTAAGTCATTTTTCTGAACCATAGATTTTTAGGAATAAAATAAAAATTAATAATATAATATTTGTTTTAAAAACTATTTTATGTCAATTTTGACACTATTTCGTAATTGATTTTTGTAAAAATCATAAAAGAATGATTAGTTCGAAAAACGTTAATTAAATAAATCCTAAAATGTCATATTAACATATAAAATTATTTGAATTCATAAAAAGTCTAAAATTACATTTATTTGGGTATTTATAACATCAATTATGTCAATATTTCATTAATAAGATAATTATTTTTTCATCATTGTGTCATAAATAAATTAAATTATTTTAAGTCTAAAATTTATAAATAAAATAAAATTATGTAGGAAATAATTTTATCTTTCTAATGAATATTTATAGTCTAATTTATCTTATGTATAACCCAATATTAAAAATGATTTAGTTATTAAACTTTGATTTTAACTATTGTAACCATTCTTTAAATAAATTAATAATAAATGTCCTAATCTAATCCAAGTGGGCCTAAAAGGTCATATTTTATTCCTAAGGTTGTTTTTGGCCGAATTATACTTATAAAATAGAATTAGGACATGTTTTAGGGTAATAATAATATAATTTTTACCCTTAATTACCCTATTTACTTTTAACCGTGGTAAAAAAAGTAAAAAGTTACTATTCACCAACAATTATTTTCATCTCATTGAACAAAATTTTAGTCCTTGATATTAACCGTGTCTCTTGGATTTTCGAAATTCCACTCACAAAAGTGGTAAAATTATGTTTTATGAAAAATTCAGTTTTTTAACTACCACTTAGTGGTTTCACTATTCATCAAAAAATGAATGTTTCCAGAAAAATACCAAATATTAGGCCTAAGATATATTTGATATTATGAATTCAAAAATGATTTCTATTTTACCAAATTCAAAACATATCAGTTACATTAATTAATTTAAAAATTAGTTCCCGTCGTCAAAACAAATAGCGTGTTCTTAAGAGATAATAACTATCAAAAGATTGACACTTGTTTATGTCTGGTTTAAATTTGAAATTACATCCAATGACCAAAATTGTATTAAATTGTAAAAATATATTCTAAATATACTTTAAAACCACTCAAATTAATGACTCATCACTATTAATTATTTCGATTAAAAATATGTTTTTAATTAAAATTTAGTAATTTCCACTATTCATCAGAATATGAATGTTATCCGAAAAGTACCAAAATTTCACCCTAAGCTAATGCCGATATTCCGAATCCAAAAATGAAGTCTATTTTGAAAGATAAAATTAATAAAATTTTGAAAAGTGGTTATTACTATTCATAATAGCTAGTTTTAATAATAGCATATCGTTGTTTAGTGAAACTCGGTATTGCGTACTACAAACGCTATCGAGGAAGGTCTCGATTGCGTGTAATGCAAGGCAAGTCAAGGATACGTGTTGCGCAAGCTCCTTTTGGTGTAGAGTACAACACAAGACATTAATGAAATTAAAAATAATATTTTCCATAAAATCTCAGGGTGTTACATTCTACCCCCTTAAAATGAATTTCGCCCTCAAAATTCGTCAGGGTTATAAACGGTTTACTACTCGAAAGATTCTTTAATAGAAACCCACATCGAAAAAAGGAATACCAAAACCAATCTTTAAAAACAAAAGTATGAAATGTAACGGTTACCCAAATAATCTAATCACTGGGTTTCCACATAGGTGAAAATATGGATATGGAAAAGAAATCTAACCACCATGTTCTGATAGATAGTGGTAGAGAACATGGCTATGGAAATTCCAGCAATCACAAAGCCATAAATTTGTGACGATCTAAGGTAGCATCTGATTCATTAGATATAATAGCACTAGGACAACATTTTTAGTTTTCAAGATCATTTCCCTAAAGTTGATGAAATTGTAATTAGAAGAAATACTTTTGTGATTTTGGTATAGTCTCACCGTTTTTCATTATTTGGAAAATTTCCACTTCATCTCTTAATGAAATGAAGTTTAATTTCTCATTCATGATGTGTTAGCGGATAATGTGGTAGAATGATGGGTCATTCCATCTGTCTCAAAAAAAAGGTTAGAAAAGTTATGAAAAAATACATAAGTCAATCTGTAGTGAGATTAATCATATATAGTTCATAAAATAGACTTCTACTTCATATATCATACCGCTTAATAAAATAAAACTAGTTTCTACTAACCAGGGACTTCCTGTAGGCCAGTGGTAGGCGATAAAGGCCAGTCGCACTTCGGTTGTGGGTTCGATTCCCACAGCCTTTTCTGACGTGATGGGTTGTCGCCCGTCCTGCAGGTTGTCCTTTTCCTAAAGCTATATTACTATAACATCCCATCAATAATATCGAAAAAAAGTTCTGTCCTTAAACAATACTAACTTATTTCCAACATAATCCATTCCAATTTTTAGGCTTATCTAAAATACTTCGGTCCAAGATCATAGTATAAATAAAACGATTACTCGAAATGTCATCAACCAAGCACGTGAATACCATCATTTATCCCCCATATATCTTCTTTGTCACATTCCAATCCTGTGAGTACCTTTATCATGCATTCTCTTGAAAAATGAATACCCATTAAACCATAGTGAAAACATTAATGCAGTCAAAAGTTAACTCTTTCCTCATACAAAAATCAAAAAATTCTATATACTCAAACCATGATATAACCATCTCCTTATATAAGTCATGAGCTCATGAATACTATCAAACATTTAATTTTCTCCTTATCCCTTCATTATGCGCATATCATCTACATTCCAAAAATATTTGAATAACCTTTCGTGGATACTGGTACCATTAATCACACCATTTCAAAACTCAAGGAAAGAAAACATTGTAACAATCCTTAGATGTCTCTTTATTCCATAGTACCATGAGATTACTTATACAAAATTACACTTGATAAACATGTAATCATTACACTACCTTCCTAAACCATTGACTGAGCTTCAACAGTTCTTTCATCTCACATATCATTTGTAGTCTCTTCATCATCAACAACATAAATACTACCCATACGACCGTACTGATTCTCTTCATGAGAATTTACCTTAGGCCATTGCTTTGCATAATGCCCGTACATTCCACATTTAAAACATTTAAACATTGTTGATGTCATAGCAATACCATTATCTTCATCCATGGTGTTAACTGAACCTTTTCCTTTGCACTTACTGGATTTGTGTCCTTCTATTCCACACCAAATGCATCTTCCAGTTCCCATGAAACAATCTCCCTGATGCCTCTTCCCACATGATTTACATGAGGGAAATTGAACTTTCTTTCCTCTAATATCATCATGAAACTCCATCATTCTCTTATTATCTGAGTCAGGAAACTTACCAAAGTTGAGATTATTGATCATATTATGATATTTCTGATTAGGCATAACAAGGATGTTTGGACTTCCAAATCCCGTTTCATTTGGTTTCTCATGAAGAATATCATTCCATTGTCTGCCATATCCTCCATTATCATGAATCATCATGTTTCCATCCATTTTCTAAAACCCAAAAAGAATAGTGTGAGAGGTAAAAATCATGCTAGGGAAAACAACATAATAAAGGGGTAGTACCTTCAATATCTAACATCTTAGGTTTAATTATAAGATAGTTAGAGTAATTCAAGTACTATAACCTATACGTATACTTACCCTTAGGTACATCCCTAATCATACCATAGAAATATCTCTAGGGATCTCACTAAAGTTCCTGCAACCTAGTTTCCAATGTTTGACTAAACCTTTCCTCGGATACTAACTGTAGATACATGAAGCTTAACGTACATGGACATTACATTACTTTTTCATAATACTTAGTACATTACAAAAACACACACACAAGGACCGTAATATTTTAGTGTCTTTGGAAACTCGGAATATAACCTTCTAATCATGGTGAAAGATCTTCAACATCTCCCATAAAGATCTTCCCTTTTTTTCTTACCTAAAACCTTTGTTTATATCCTGGGGAAATGAAAACAAAAAACTGTGAGCTCAAATGCTCAGTAGGGGTAAACAAAAGAAATATCAATCACATCATATTCATAAGAACATAACATTTTGGAAATCTTATCCTGCAAAAGAGATCATAATATCATAACATGGGATAAATCATAGTATTGAAATGTAATCCTAATAATCATAACATAAAATATGAAACATTTTGGCATATACACATAATCATAGAGAATCATTTCTTATTATTCAAGACTCATTTCCAAGACTATCTTAGGGGACAAAGTCCATTTCTGAACCGAGTTCACTCTTCATTTCAGTCCTGTTTCACTGAACCGGTTTGACCTGCCATTCCAGCCATGTCTATCTCATGAGATATAAATCGTTACCCAATTCATTGGAGGGAGATATAGGTCCCACCCATTTCATAATGATACCATTCTTATGTGTTCCACAAAATCATAAATCATACATCATTGCATAACCCATGTAATAAAAATGGGATTCTTAAACAACTTGACATCATAAAAAAATTCATATAAGATAAAGGAATTAATAAAAATAATTCCATCAAAACATAATCAAATCAATTTAATAATATGGATAGAAACAGAACCCTATATTATCTTAGATGGAAAATAATTTTGATAAAACACTTGAAATCCATTCTTGAGGAAAATATCCTTTCTACTTCAAAAACACTTTTCCTTTCTTAACATGTTATACAGTTATAAACTAAAAGAATTTGATTAAAAATAGACATGAAAACATGGAAAGGAAGATTCTTGGAAATAATGTTTTAAAAATCCATTCATGTCGTATAAGTTAAAAAAACATGCTTCTCGTTCTTTTTTCGGAAAAGTCAAAAAGTACCTCGTACGAAAAATGACAAAAGATTCCTTTCATATCCTTTACTAAAAATTTACTGAAGGGTAAAATTGGATTTAAATAATTGTAGGTGGATGGAAACAATATTACATATTGAGGGAACATGGACGTGGATGATAAAATACATCCTAGTAAATTCCAAAGTACAAACAATGTCGGATAAAAAGGAGATTGTGATATTCCCCTTACCTTAGGTCTGATTTGATTCGTAAGTGTCCGAAACTCCTATATATTGATTTAAATAATGTCATTGACTTATTCCAGAATCATACTCATTGTTATGATAATATATATGGTTCACTTATGACTTTATATTACCCGTTCTTTTGTAAATTCCATGTCAAAGAGCGTTTTGGGTAAAATCGTTTCATTTGTCGTCCTTGTTTTGAATTGTAATTATGCATATGATTACATAGATCATGATTACTTAATTACAGAATATAAAACATGATTTATATATAATATATATTCAAAATATACATATAAATAATAGATCCGTAAATGGAATGAAATACACCGTTCATGGAGACGGTAGGTCGTACGTACGCATGAACGTTGTTTTCATTTCCTTATTGAGTTGA
This sequence comes from Viscum album, assembly GCA_963277665.1. Classification (NCBI taxonomy): domain Eukaryota; kingdom Viridiplantae; phylum Streptophyta; class Magnoliopsida; order Santalales; family Viscaceae; genus Viscum; species Viscum album. The sequence goes on along the minus strand of OY728151.1, from coordinate 10,692,304 downwards.
ATGGAATTAAGTAGATGACATACTTATATATACAAAAAAATCCAGTATCATTATGATGTCATATATTTCATGATTACTTATTATATAAACTTTATATTCATTCATGAATGGTTAACGTGGAGAAAGAATCTCATCGTGTCGTAGAGACGGTAGTCCGTACGTACGCACGAGTGATGATATCGTTCTCATGATCGTGGAATTGTATTGGAGAGTATGTATAATATTTCAGAATCAATATCACTTTAAAATAATTATATGTATTCATTCTTTACACCATTATACCCATCCAAGAAAGGTGGTGGCGGAAAATAGATTACACCACGGCGTGGAGACGGTATTTCGTACGTACGTACGCGGTGTGATTTCATTTTCCATAGGATGGATAGATGGTGAAATAGGGTTGTTTCATACTTATAATAACATATCAGTATCTTAGTTAATCTGGTGTTATTACTTCATTATTAAAGAAACTAAATAAGACGAAGTGGAAGAAGAAATAAAGATGACAGAATCTGTAACAGACATTACCTCTTCTTTGAATCGCTTCTTTGAGACCTCCTTTTAGGGCACTAAAATTGGTCTTTGAAGAAGGCTAGGACCTCTAGGATGTCTCTAGGGAAGTGGAGAGAATAAATTGGCAGGGGTTGGCCGAGCTTGAAGGCTCAAAGTGGTGTGAGGAAGAGGAGGAGGAGGTGCCCTTTTATAAGGGAGGAGAGGGGCTCCTTTGGAAAAACGAAAACTATTATTTTCTTATAAAGCCGAATTCGGTTTTAAATAGCTCAAAATTGATTTATTTAGAAGCTAAGGTGGGGATGGGTCGAAATACTCTCATCCAATATAATTTAGACAAGTTTAAGTTCATATTTTTACCTTATCATTTAGATTTAAAATTAAGTTAAATAATTTTACTTTTACCGTGTCTTCTTGTGTTCTTACACTATAAGGTTAATAAACATACAATAACAAGTCAAACGAATGCCAAGTTGTTTATTATTAATATATATAACCTTATCTAAGTCATTTTGACGAACCTTAGATTTTTAGGAATAAAATAACAATTAATAATATAATATTTGTTTTAAAAACTATTTTATGTCAATTTTGACACTATTTCGTAATTGATTTTTGTAAAAATCATAACAGAATGATTAGTTCGAAAAAAGTTAATTAAATCAATACTAACATGTCATATTAACATATAAAATTATTTTAATTCATAAAAAGTCTCAAATTACAATTATTTGGGTATTTATAACATCAATTATGTCAATATTTCATTAATAAGATAATTATTACATCATCATTATGTCATAAATAAAATAACATATTTTAAGTATAAAAATTATAAATAAAATACCATTATGTAGGAAATTTTTTCATATTTCTAATGAATATTTATAGTCGAATATATCTTATGTATAACCCTATATTAAAAATTATTTAGTTATTAAACTTTGATTTTAACTATTTTAACCCTTCTTTAAATAAATTAATAATAAATGTCCTAATCTAATCCAAGTGGTCCTAAATGGTCATATTTTATTCCTAATGTTGTTTTTGGCCGAATTACACTTATCCAATAGAATTAAGACATGTTTTAGGGTAATAATAATATCATTTTTACCCTTAATTACCCTATTTACTTTTAACCGTGGTAAAAAAAGTAAAAAGTTACTATTCACCAAAAATTATTTTAATCTCATTGAACCATATTTTAGTCCTTGATATTAACCGTGCCTCTCGGATTTTTGAAATTCCACTCATAGAAGTGGTAAAATTATGTTTTATGAAAAATTCAGTTTTTTAACTACCACTTAGTGGTTTCACTATTCATCAAAAAACGAAAGTTTCCAGAAAAATACCAAAAATTAGGCCTAAGATATATTTGATATTATGAATTAAAAAATGATGTATATTTTAACAAATTCAAAACATATCAGTTGCATTAATTAATTTAAAAATTAGTTCCCGTCGTCAAAACAAATAGCGTGTTCTTAAGAGATAATAACTATCAAAAGATTGACATTTGTTTATGTCTGGTTTAAATTTTAAATTACATCCAATGACCAAAATTGTATTAAATTGTAAAAATAAATTCTAAATATACTTTAAAACCACTCAAATTAATAACTCATCACTATTAATTATTTCAATTAAAAAAGTTGTTTTAAATTAAAATTTATTAAATTCCACTATTCATCAGAATATGAAAGTTATCCGAAAAGTACCAAAATTTCACCCTAAGCTAATTTCGATATTCTAAATCCAAAAATGAAGTCTATTTTGAAAGATAAAATTTATAAAATTTCAAAAAGTGGTTATTACTATTCATAACTGCTAGTTTTAATAATAGCATATCGTTGTTTAGTGAAACTCGGTATTCCGTACTACACATGCTATCAAGGAAGGTCGTGATTTCGTGTAATGCAAGGAAAGTCAAGGATACATGTTGTGCAATCTCCTTTTGGTATAACGTACAACACAAGACATTAATGAAATTAAAAAAGAATATTTTTCATAAAATATCGGGGTGTTACATATAATGTCATCACGAACTATAGTTTGGGCATTTAACTCATAAATCAAACAACATTACATGGAATTACTGATATGACATCAATCTCATTTTTATATTTATTGTATACCAATAGATATCCATAAACCTTCACTATATATATTATATATGCATAATAGAGATACATGGGCTTGGAGATGTATCCCAATAAGGGGATGTATCTTTCTTGGAGTCATTTTAGAACTAGATGAAGATGGTACTCAATTGGGATCATAGACCCCAGGATCGATAGTATTAAACATTTATTTAGTTGTATGAAATGTAGTATAATTCCTTGGTTGTAGTATGTCCTTTCATTCCTAATCTCAAATTCACGTCTCGACTATAATTTTTATATTATTTATTTATTCTTGTATTTTCATTCTTGGATGAGCATAATTCATGAGCATACATGTTTGGAAGAGGGATATAATATCACCATTGTGGGTGGCCGACTGAGATTATTTCTCACCCTTGGTGTGTAAACCACAATGTGTGTATTGAACATATATCTATTATTAGGTGGAGAATATATTAATTGTGGATAGAGATATTCCAAGGGATTAATGATTAAAAAATGTTCATGTGGATTCTTATGATTGGGAATGATAATCCCATCATTGTCTATGGGGATCTGGAATATGGTATTTCATAAAGGATTAGAGTACCCTTCTAATTTTATTTTTGTGTTTTTATTCATATATATATGGTAAAACCCACTAGTTTAGTAGTGTTTTATATATTAAATTGACGTTTAAGGACTTATAAAATTTCATTAATTATACAATTGTTTGCATTAGTATCTTTTATAAACAAAATATTTACTTCCATGTATGACATTTCGTTATTTAATATTTTTTATCCCTTGTATTTAAGGGCATACTCTCTACAAATACACACCCTAGTCCTTCTCGTCTAATTAGAAGCCTCCAGAACATATCCAAATGCCATTGAGGACATACCTCCAACAGGTTCGACTGAAGATAATAGAGTGGGTTAGGTCAGGATATGCCAATGTGGTATCATAAGACATCCTTTCCGATTTTAATTATAATCAAAAAATGGTAGATATAATTATTAATAATGTTTCATATCCTATGATAGATATTGGATAGGGGTGTCATGAACACTTGTTATAGTAATAATTCATTGTTTCCATGGTTAATTGATTATTTGTTGTGATGTTTTATGTTAGAGTTTTTTAACATTAATTTTTGGAGATGAACAAGTAATTTATAGTTTATGATTAATTAAGTATTTTAGGATTTAATCCAATTTTTAGAGGCTATTGATTGATATAAAATCATGGTCAGTAGAAGAAATTGTTTTTTTTTTAAGAATCATATTTACATGTTGGGTCCAAAAGTTATAGGTCTACTATTGTATGACTTTGAATATGGATGAGCTCTACTATTTAATGTTCCCAAAACAACAAAAATCATATTTTACATATATTTTTTTTTGTTGATTTCTACATAGTTAGACATATATATATATTTCTCTCTATTTCCAATTGATAGTAGGTGATGTGGATGTACAAAGTTATGGTTTATGGTGGGGAGGATGACTCATTCCTCATCCGTAATAGGTGCAGTAACCTTAGTGGGTCTATAAGGAACATGATTACCAAATTTTGGAATCCTCATGGTGATTTCAGTTTTATTTTAATTTATTTAAATTTATAGTGAAAACCTATATTGTGTTTTAAATATTTCAATGAAAGTAAATTCTACTTAACTAAAACATATGTATGTGTCTTGACAACAATCATAGAGACAATGTTGTGTGTGTGTGTGTGTTACTAACCATTGTAGGTCAATGCTCAAATATGATTCAATTATAGTATCCACATTATGGCTGTATCCATTTTAGATTAAGTTAACTAAAGATTCATCAAAACATACCTTCAGTTTTCTAATCTCTATTTCTATGATATTTTACATAACTAAACTTTTATTAGGTTTATCTAGTCGGGTCATCTTGATGGGTTGCCAACAGAAACACGGTGCTTTATGAAGAAAATAATCCTTGAGGGGATATTACTGTATATATATACATAGTGAAGATAATTTAATTACCATCATTATCATTGGTATAATAACCTTCTAGAGAATATCCCTTAAGATGATTCATGGAGAGGATTAAGGGATGATGGAATGATTCATGGATGTTGAGTCTATTACTGTCCTTTAGATAACTTAGTAGTCACCCATGGGTTTCACATAAATGGGTTCCCAATTTAAAATTATACAGTCTATTTGTAGATGAATTTTATTTTAAATTCAATATAATTGAAACAATTTTAATAGGCTTGGACCCTCATAGGTCTGGATCCCATTACCTTCCTTTTTCACTTTTTGAGCTAGTTTTCAGGAAAGTATGGTATGTTGTTATGAGAATTTTCTGGTAGGACCAGATGGGAGACATAAAGGCCTCTATAATGGATTCAAAACCTAGGGAGTCAACATTTTTTTGTTCAAGGGAACCATAGTGATAATTTTTATCCTAGATTTATAGATTCCTATAGTTGAAGTGGTCTGGGTCATACACCCTTATAGAGATTGATTCATGGGAGGTTCTTCAGTATTGCGATCTAGGAATAATGATTCTCTTGGATTCATATAATGAACCTACCATGCAATGGAATAAATTCTAGCATCAATGGGAAGGAGTATTTAGGTGCTTTTCTAGGTAAACTAGTGGTTTTTTTAGATTCATTAATTTTAAAAAAATGGTATTATGTTATGGGAGGTCTTGGAAAAAATCATCACATAGCTGAGGCTCGCAATTTTGAAGGGGAGTTCCATGGGAGATCCATGCATGTTAATACTAACATTTTCTGTAGCACATTAATCCTCACCTTAATATTGTGTAAATCTTGGGATCATTACTTAAGTGATGGGTTGGGTTTTATGGGATAATACACAAGTTGGGTGTGATGAAATTGCAATGGTATATTCTAGTTGCATGTGGTAACATTTAAATAGTATATCGATTAGTGATTATGTGGGAGATGAGGATAGTCGGTTTATAGAAATTATGTGGGAATGGTTTCATAATAAATTTGAGGAAATCATAGATTCATCATTGTGGTAGATGATATATCAATAATGGATCAAGTGTGGTGGCATGATCGATTTGGATAAATCATGGTCAGGTGTGGGTAGGGTAGTGAGTGTGCCTCATTTGGAGCTAGTTTTCATTAGTGATGAAACCATATTAGGTTATTTTAAATGATAGGTATATGGGGATATATATAAAGGGGTCTTCATCATTTTCATATTTTAGGAGGTGTCCCTCGCAATGAGTTTATTTCGATGCCTTTTGTGAAAACATTTCTCAGGAAACAACCATGGGTGTTGTTTTAATGTTGTGAGATGGAACTTAGGAATGTGTGGTTTTTTCCTTTCCATTCATTAAACACAGTGATTGATGGTGTTTGGGCTATTGAATAGGTTTTTTATGAAAGCTGATGACAAAGATACTTCAATGGTGGGAAGTATTGGATTGATTATTGATAGATATCCCCCATGTTGGGATAGGGGTGGACATTGTTGACTAGAAATTGGATGGTCAAGATAGATATGTTGTGTATATTCTTAGTGTAAGATCATCGATATTGTTTTACCACCATGGATTTTCATGGACGATAATGGTTATGGTGATGAGGTTGTAAGGAATTCTGTTTTTTTTTTGAGTGTAAACATGAGAAAAAATAGAATTTATTCTTTTCGACTCTTATGAGAGGTACAATGTTTTTTACAATATAATATTAACTTGGATAATTTATTTGACCACACTATTGGTCTTAAAATATGTCACTTACTCTAATATAGAAGATTGGTGTAAATATGACCCATTAAAATTTTTCTATAATAACCAATATATAATATTTATTTAAAAAATATTTATTTATTCACACCTCTTTCATTAGTGATAATTTTTTTATCATTTGTTCTATTGAGATTCCATTATCACCATTATATTTTTTAATTTGAGTATTTTTCATATTCAATGCATGATTTCATGTCCAATACTAGGGACTACACCAAGAGTGTATTCCTTTTTCATTTTCTTTTCTTTTTCATCAATTTATTTTATACATTTTATTTCTCCTTTGTCCATGGATTCTTGTATACACAACCTTGTGTCCCCTATTCAACATGCAGGTGAGAGGAAGTAGGAGAGGGTGAAATATTAAGATATAGGGAAGAAGGGAGGTGCCACCCCAGAACATGAGATTTGTTAGTCCATATTGTGGTAGCTACAAATACATGGATATATGCGAAACATCAGCAGATTTTTTACCAAAGGAGGTATTTTTAAAAAATTCCATATAAATAACTATCATGACCCCCTCCCCACAAAGTGTACCCCTCCTATGCCAGAAATGTATGAACGGAGATAGTGACCCCAAGTCCCACCTCCAGAAGGCCCTGGGTTGGCGACTGACACCGAGGGTGTAATAAACACACAAATGGGAGATATTACCCTCTATGAGAACACATGTGAAAGATAGAGTTCAGAGAGACACTGACCAACTCTAACTCAGACTGTAATATAAATGAAATATCAAGTACAAGTATGTAATTTCATTCAAGAACTACTATAACTAAACAGTAAAACTGTATGTAAAAAAACAATTAGAAAACAGTAGTAGCCATGAAGCTCAAACTACTCCAGCAACCCCATGATATTAGTAACAAGCATTATCTCCACTGGATCAACTTTACCTGGAAAATAGTTTATATATATGTAGGGTTACCATAAAATAATACACAGTAGGATCCTCCCCGGATTCTCTCATTCAATAGTAATGAAATCACGCTAAAGAACAGAAAACTACAAGTGAAACTAACTCGTCATCTAAATAGGTATACAAAGTTCCTAGCATCACCATGGATACTCTCACCTTGTATCGCATACAAGATTATATAATATAATAAATAATATCAAGGGTACCCCACTACCCCTTCCACGCTGTTTTTTCGCATTTCCCTAGTGCCGCATGTCCAAAGCCATCTCTCTCCAAAAAGGATAACCTGAAGACACCTGGGCGAGCCCTACCACATGCACCTCATGCAACAAAAAACATTCCCACAAACACTTGGGAAAATCACCATACCATCCACACAACCAAATGTAACCAAGTAGTTTTCAAGAGCCACCACAACCCATATATTGTGTATCTTACGTGGGGTATTATGCCCCAAGAAATTGCAACCCATACTCCATGTAAGGTTCCTCAATCTATAATAGCCTATACATGTTAAACATAGAGTAGTACATAGGAATATATAACCAAAATATCTGTGTTTGAATAACCACAACACATTACAGCCCTCTACACACATATATGGGGAAATTAACTGTTGTTCCTCCCATCACAAGTAACTACCAAGAGAAAAGAGCAGGGCTAAATGGGGTAGTCAGCCATCCATCCTCCCACTATAATGTGGGGAAAAACATACCCCCAGGGCCCAGAATCCTAGTGGTGTTAGTCACCCTAACTAAATGGTGGGTAGCATATAGAAACAAAAATATTACATGATATAATATATCCCAAAACCACACTATGGGGAAAACCTAGTCTTAGGCATAACTTCAGCTAACGTCTCTCAGACTCCCAACATCTACTACTAAGACTATGTATCCTATAAGAACACAACCACTTAAAAAAGATGCATTACTTTACTCCATCCCTTTTTTCAGTTACTCTTTACATTAATTAATGGATAAAACATTAATTAACAATTAACAAATCCACATTACACTGTATTAGCATTTAAACAAAGATCCCGAGTTCCTTTGAACTGTAACCTCAACACTACGTCCCAATCAGTTCCAACTCCATGGGTTCGAAATCATTTATTAAATAATTTATTAACAGAATTATTACTTCCCATAATTAAAGACATTCTAAAAAACCATACTAATCTACCAAACACAAGGGACTCAACATGGTTAGTAGATTAGAAACTCATCAAGTCTTTGGATCCTGTAGAAGGATCATTGACCCTCCATCCTCAAGTTAATTAACACGGAAATCATGTGGCATAACCCGTGTGTATTTTACACTTTTGTAAGGAGGGTAATCAAACCCATCTACATTGATTAGTGGTTAATGTTAATAAGATAACAACCAACTTGTTTCAGAAAGCATCCAACATTCAAATCTAACCCATTTTCATTAACTCTGATTTCCTCCCTGACACCCACATGCATAAACTAATGAATCTCACTAGTCAAGGTGTCATCTTCTGCCACAACAAATTGGCCTCCCTACCCAACATACCAAAACAGCCCTCTAGGCTCAGCAATATCAAACTCACATCACAAAACAAGAAGAAGGAAACAAACAACAAATAACATAGTCTCTTGGCCCCAAGAAAGGAATTCTACCTTCAGAAGAAATGAGCTCTTACAACTCCAAGTGTATGTCTCTTTGACCATTACAAACAAGAATGTATCTCAAATCCTTTCCAGGCATTATCTTTTATAAACATACTGTTGATTAATCCATCATGATATAACCAATTCATTATTAGTAGGATCAATCTATGGAAAACCTAATTTCATGTTATTATAGATTCCACAAATTAATTGAAAAATTAATTTTAAATTCCTTTAAACATCAATCACCAACATGATTCAGATATAACAACTAACTAAAATATGAATGCACATGTCCATAAATTTTTTTACCTTCAGATTGTAATAACAGTGACTAAAATAATGTATATGCATCATTGTCTTTACCCATTTAATTATCAATAAATTCATGATTTTTGTTCTTTAACAATTTTATCATGAGCTACATGATAAAAAACAAAACACGGATATCACACAATCTAGACAATCAAGAGGAAAAACATTATCATGGAGCAAAGTGAAAACATGTGATCAAACCAATTCCATCAATCCGGTTCATGTATTTAATTAGGAAAATTATATTACGATGAAAAGGGATAAATATGCCTAACACTATGATTGAACATAATACAATATAGTAGCAAAAATTCCCATACTTCAAAAGAGTTCTGACGTTCTTCACTCGAAAATAGATTAAAGCAAGAGATCATGATCACATTCTCCGCAACAACTGCATCCACCCAAGGATTTCATGGAATGACTCCATCAATAACATCCAAAAGAAGCCCCATTAGAACCATGTGGATCAAATTCCATAACATGGAAAGGTGAAACAATAGAAAACAGATCGAATAATACCAAATAACAGATTTACATCATACCGCATATTAAAGGTAGATCAACAAAGAAGCCTGAGTTTTATCATAAGCGAAGAGATCTATAAAATTCCATGGAGGGGTCCACTGGGTATCTTTGGATGAGGAGGGGAGCCTTGGACATTGTGTTGGAAGGGCCCAAGTGGCCTGTAGGTCTCTAAAACATTCAACAGAGGTTCAGTACACAATAAGTACATCCCATTCATGTAGAGTACTTCCTTGATTTGGGTTCCACTAAAAAACACATTACCTCGGTGCTTTGATTTATTTTTATAGAACTCGAACTAGTAACTTCATGTATCCCATGGTCATGTCATGTACCCCTACTGCTTCTATCATTTTGTGACTGAACTCCTCCATAATTTTTCCGAGACTTCTCTAATCACCTCAGTCACTAAAAATATGTAAAGGGATGACCCAAACGGAACTAATCCCTTACATCAGATACCTCTAAAAACATTCTCATCCTCGATAATAAAAAACCTATCCATATAGGAAACAAAAAGGGGTTGTCCGAACGACCACCCCATGAGATACCTCTCAAGGATTTTTCCACCATAGGAGCTCAACCACATAATAATAACAATGAAACACCTCATGATAACCAAAAAGAGATTCTAGCTGATCTCCTAGAGGAGATACCTCTCAAATAGATAATTCCACTAAAAAATCAACAATGAAATCGATCTCAATGTTGGAAAGGTCTACAACCACAAAACTAACATCGTTACAACGACGGAGCTAAATATAAAAAAACTTTGCGTACATTGAACGTATATGTGACTCGCATTCCAAGGTACTCTCTGCCATGCCACGGTTTCCTCAAAAGACATGAACCAATGGGTATAAAACACCCGTAGAACACCTTCTCTTTGCCATCTTGGAACTCCATAGGTTGTGCGTCGAAGGTCACATTGTCATAAAAATCGATCTCTCCCCAATCAATGGTGTGAGATTCATAATGAAGATAATTAAAGATATTTGACACATTAAAAACATCATGTATCTGGATCATCTGCTGGGGAAGTGCTACTCAGTATGCCTCATCTCCAACATAAGACAACACCTCAAATGTCCCAAGTAACTGGGGAGACAACATACATCCATGACCAAACCTTCACATCCCGCCACATGGTGTTAGCTTTAGAAACACGTGATCCAAAAGAATACTCCAATGGTCCTCTCCATTGGTAGGCATATGATTTATGAAAATCGTGTGCTGTCTTAATCCTCTCACGAATCACCTTAACTATATCTGATGTATTCTGTAGAAGTTTCTATATGAGAATTACTAACTCTCAGACCCTAGTCTAGCATAACGGATGATAGAATAGTAATTCATACAAATCTTCAAATAGTTACATACTGACGGTGTGGTGAAAACTATTATTTTAAGAAAACTCCTCCAAGGGTAATCGCCTCATCCAATAACCTCCTAAATCTAGGACACACAATCCTAGCATGTCTTCGAGAGTCTAGATGGTTCTCTCTGTCCGGTGATCTGTATGAGATTGAAAAGAATTGATAAGGCATAACTGAGAACCAAAAGCATGCTAGAGACCACTCCACAAAATAAAGGTAAAATGAGGATATCTATTGGAAATGATCTTCCATGGGACTCCATGGAGTTTCAGCACCTCCTATGGATACTACATCATCAAAAACGCTGCCAATCTCAACTCCTTGATCACTATAAAGTAGAATTATTTCATTAAATGATCCCCTACCATCCAAATGGAATAATTTCCTCCCATATATTGAGGTAAAACAGTAAATAATTCAATTGTGATGTCCCCCCACTTCCACTGAGGAATATCTAATGGCTGGATAAAACCATCGGGGACACGATGCTTGTCCTTCACCTTCTGGAAGACCAAACATTGAGACACACACTCGGAAGCTGCAAACATCATCCCCATCCAGAAAAACTGAATCCTCAAGTCCCAATACATCATTGTCACGCTATGGTGCACTACTAAGGGTAAAATATGGAACTCTCTGAGAACCATCTCATGCATCGCCAATGGAATGAAAAATATTCACTAATACAACACCAAGTGTTCTTCTTCTTCATACGAACCATCGAGGACCTCGCCACAAACAACTAGGTCTCCCCAGCCATCTACCACTAGATCCCCTGACTAGGACTCTTCCACCAACTGCACCAGAGATGACATCAACATCTTATGGAAAAGTCAACCACTTCCCCCAACATCTTCCATATCAAGGTTTAATTCTCAATGTTCCTCCATCACTCTCCATGAATCACCATATTCATACCATGCATCACTATGTGACATCTTGATTAGTGCATTATCCACATAATTACCCTTTTTAGTGTTATATGAGATTTCGAAGTCATTTTCTTGTAAGAACTCCATCCACCGACAATACCACATGGTCATGTCATGTTGGGAGATAACATACCTCAGGATATTATAATTGGTGAAAGCCACAAAGATCTCCCCAATGAGGTGATGTCACCACAACTACAGATCAAACACCACAGACACCAAATCAAGATCATGGGTTGTATAGTTATGTTCATGGGGACGCCATTGTCGAGACCCATAAGAACTGACTGATATATACTACATCAAAACACAACCAATCCCATAATGCAAAGCATTGTTGAAAACATCAAACTGAACTCCCTCTGCTAGAATACAAATAATTGGAGCACTTACCAACTTATCATTTAGGTATTCAAGAGAATCCTGACACTGATCATTCCACATGAATGCATGATCTTTCCTAGTCAATGATGATAGATGGGTCACAACTTGAGATAAATCTTCTATGAACCTCATGTAGTAGTCTGTGAGGCCATGGAAATAACACACCACTACAACTATTGTTGGGCTGCCTAAGATATAACTACTTATATCATAGATGGATCCATAGTTACTCCCTACTGGGACACCACATGACCAAAAAAAACTTCTCTAACCCAAAAACCCGTCATTAACAACTTACCAAAGAGCTGTTGTTGACGAAAAACTCCAAAATCATCATGATGATGCTCTACATGATCCTCCTCAGACGTGGAGTACACATGGATGTCTTCGATTAAAAATACACCACGAACATATCAAGGAACTCGTGGAACACAACGTTCTTCAATGCCAAGAACATAGAAGGAGAATTCAATACACCGAATGGCATTACAATGAACACATAATTCCCAGGAAGAAAATGGAATGTAGTCTTGGGGATATCCACATCGTTCACACACATCTGATGATATCCAGACCACATGTTGATCATCAAGAACCTACTTTCACCCTTCATTTGATAAAAAAATCATCAATATATGGATTTGGATATCAATTCATCACTATCACTTTGTTTAAAAGATGATAATTGATACACAACTACAAACTTCCATTAGCCATCTTCAAGAAAAAACTGGTGTATCCCAAGGTGACACACTTAGCAAAAAAACCTCATTATAACAAACCATAAAGATATATATGTAGCTCCCGTAACTCAAACGAGGACATCCTATACAGAGATATTGAGATAGGAGATGCTCTTGGATGTTGCTCGATTCCAAAACTAATCTCTCATTAATGGGTAATGCTAAAACCTCTTCTATAAAGTCATCGAGATGCTCTTCTACGACCCTTGGAAATGCAAACTACTGAACTTCTAAATAGCTCAGCACCAACTCATCCATCATGGATGATAATGACAGAACATGCCAAATATAGTCTATCCATACTGAGGAACACCACATGAATCCAGTATCAATCCACAATAGCCTACACCAGATACAGTCAATCCATACTAAGGATGCATCATAATGTTTTATCCTTAAAAATAAGAAATTTCCCTAATAAAGGTATTTCTGCAACACTATCTCACAGTCTCTACATACTTCAAACAAGTCATCTCAACCTCAAACTATCATAGCCAACACGAAGGGTACTGGAAGACTCTCTACCTCAAGTACAAAAGAATGGACAAGGGTATGTGATATGAAGGATTGTGTTACCCTAGAATCAAACACGGCATACACACATGTAGAAAACATCTATTTTCTACCTTGAACGATGTCTGGATTACCTGACACTGGAAACGCTGAAGCATGAAGCAGACCATGACCTCCTTCACAACCTCTATAACCCTGATGAAGGCCACCACAATATCTGCACTCATCTCTCTGAGGATGAGGAGCATCACGGGGTTGTCCTCTGTCTCCCCTATCAGCTCTCTGCTAATCCAAAGCTTGAGTAACCTGCTGTTGTTGCATCAGCTGAAACTACCTCAATGGAGGAACCTAGAGTGGAACACCTAGTACACAATGACTGCTCTGAATGGTCTGTCCCTCTCGCTACTAATGAACTTTACCACCACTAGAAAATCATTCTCTTGATCCCTTGGAATAGTCCTGAGATCCGCAACCCCCTATGAAATGAGATGTTGAGGTCTAGGACCTACCCCCGGCCGAACAGATATTCTTCTTCCCTAAAACCGGGAACCCCGAACCACAGCTCCGCATTGTGAGGAATCATGATGAAATCCTTCTCATGACGATCTGGTTCTGGACAATGTCTCTCAACAACCTCTACCCTCTCCAGCACATCTATATATGTCTTCATCATAAATAGGGTGACCTAGCACTGGATCCATGGATGCACATCCTACTCGAAATGGCTCACCTTAACCTCCTCATTTGGATATAGTTCTAAGGCATATCCTAAATGGTTCCTAAACTAGATTCCCATCTCTCGCACATCCGAGTTCCCCTGTCAAAGGGTAATAATCTCCTGGAGACTGGACGCCTTCGCGGTCGAAGAACTAACTCGACTATAAACATTTCTCCAAACACCACCCATGAGATCACTGACTATTTGTGATCCTCGAGGATCAAGAACCACCACTGCCTCTCTGATCCACACTGCATCGTCACAACCAAAGAACCCAAGTTCTCTTTATGAGCATGGATCAAACCAAATCCTATCTCAACCTCCTCCAACTAGTCTTATGTGACGTCATCTGAAATTGAACCCATGTACTTTTGTATATTCTCGAACTGAAACGCGTACATGGTCATCCTCCAAGTGTCATCGTCGTCGTCCTCTACATTGTGGTGAACTTCTAGCACAGCCAGCTAGACATCTTATATACAATCCAGAAAAGGACGTTGACCTAGATCCATGACTGAGAAATATCAAACAGCTAGTACTCATAAATAGGGAATATGGAAGACTACTAATTAATTAATTATTTTTTATTTATTTTATGTAAAACTATCCCATTTTCTTCACATTCAAACATAGAAACAAATAATAATGATACATGATCCTTTCATGGGTCTCTACCCTATAACTAGAATCTCCTCATTTAGTAGCTGTTGTAAACTTAATGGTATATGAATTAGAACAGAGGGGTCCCTAAACACCTATGTCCTAGCCGGTCTCCAGTGTCTACGTCACTCTTTAAAAATGAATGGCACAGTTTCCCTACTAACCCATGAAATCTCACCTATGCCTTACACCAAGCCTCATCATATCCCCAACCATAGCTTTGATACCACTCTATCACGACCCCCCCCCCACCCCACCCAAAAAGGTGTACCTCTCCCGAGACGGCAATGAGAGAAGGGAGATAGTGACCCATGAGTCCCACCTCTAGTATACCCCATGTTGGCAACAAGCACTGAGGGTATTGTAAACACAAAAATTGGAATCATTACCCTCTAGGTGATAATACATGAAAGATAGATATAATATAGACCCTAACAAGTTCCGACTCAAATTTCAATATAAAATAAATCCCAAGTAATCATATGTAATTTAATTTAAGAACTTATATAACTAAATGGGAAAACTATAAGTATGATAAGATAGAAAAAAATGGCATCAACCACGATTCCAAAAATAGCTCCTGGAACCACAAGCTAGTAGTAACCAACCTGATATCCAACCTGATTCAAGTGACCTAGAAATCATTTTATATATACATAGGATGAGTATAACAGTGTACTCAGTAGAATCCTCCTTGGATCCTCTCAAAAAAGTAATGAAATCATACTAAATCATAGTGAACAACAAGTGAATCTAACTCATCACCAAAATAGGTAAACAATGTTCCTAGCCTAACCCTAGATACTGTCACATTGTATTGAATACCAGATTATATAATATAATAAATAATTTCAAGGGTACCCCACTACCACTTCCCCAATAGTTCCCACTTTTCCCCAATGTCTCACTTCCTAAGACGTCTCTCTGCAAAAAATCCGGCCTGATGACACTTAGGCGATCACTACTAGTTGCACCTAATGCAACCTAAAACATTCCCATATACACAAAGTAGAAGTACCACAACATCCAAAAAACCAAAAGTAACTAGGTAGTTTCTGAGAGCCACCATTGCCCGCATAATGTGTATCATACGTCAGTTATTATGCCTCCAGACATTACAACCCATATAACATGTAAAGATCCTCAATGCATCACAGCCTATACATGTTAGACCTATAGTAGTCCAAAATAAACAATATCCCAAATATATGTGTGTGAATAAACACCAGAAATTACATCCCATTACACACATATATGGGGAAGAATAACCACTATGACTAGAAGTATAAGTAACTACCAAGAGAAAGGATCGTGGCCATAGGGGGTAGTCATCCATCCATCCTCCCACCTGAATATTGAAAAAAGCACCCCCCAAGCTCCAAATCCATGTGGTGTCAGTCGCCCTGACCGACAGGGGGGGTAGAATATATAACCACAAAAATTACATGATATAATGTAGCTCACAACCACACTATAGGGAAAAACCTATTCTCATACTCAAATACAACTAACGTCTCCCAAACACCCGACTGAAACTACTAAGACTAGGTATAATATAAGAACACAACCATTTAATGATATACATTATATTTATTTATCCCTTTTTATCAGATATACATTACATTAATTAATTCATAAAACATTAATTAACCATTAACAAATACACCACATATTTTATTAGCATTCCAACGAAGATCCACAATTTCATTGAATTGTGACCTCAACATTGTGTCATATCCTGCTCCAACCACATGGGCTCAATATCATTTATTCAATCATTTATTAATAGAATTATTACTTCCCATAATTCTATGAATTCTAGAAAAATAAAACTAATGTACCAAACACAAGGGGATCAACATGGTGAGTAGATTAACTACTCATTGAGTCTTTTCCACCTATAGTAGGAGATTAGACCCACCATCCTCAAAATCTAAACATGGAACGAATGTGTCATACCCTACTTTTCTTCACCTCTTTTGGAAGGTGTGTATGAAAAACTAGATTCCTTGATCAGTGGGGAATGTACCAAAGATAACAACCCATGAGATTCAATAAGCATCGAACATACACATCCAACCTGTTTCATCATCTCTAGTGTCCTCCTTGACACTGACATGCTTAAACCAATGCATCTCGCCACTCTAGGTGTCAACTAATGCCACAAAAAATGGGCCTACCTAGCCATCATACCACAAAATCCATCTAGTATCATCCATCTCGGGCTCACACCACAACACTACCCACATGAATCAAACCAAAAAAGAATCTGGGCTCTTGGCCCCAAGCATGGCATTCTGCCTTCACATGCAATGAGATCCCACAACTCCAAGCATAAGGCTCTTTGGACTTTACAAGAAACAGGGTATCTCAAAACCCTACCAGTCATTATATTATATGAATAGCTATTTATTTAATCCTTCTTGAAATAACTGATTAATTATTAGTAAGCTCGAAATATGGGCAACCTAACTGCAAGCTATAATAGCTACCTGAAATTAAATAAACAATTAATTTGAAGTGCCTTTAAACAAAATAAACCAATATGATTTAGGATTAAAACCTGACTTGAATTGGCATTCTCATCTACCTCAATTTGATTATCATCTGATTACAACAGTAATAACTGGATTCATTTTCATGCATCATTATCTTTTTCTATTTAATTATCAATTAATTTTGGATTTATGTTCATTAAAAATTTCATCAATAGAAAAATGCTATGAAAAAAATCATAGATATCATGCAAATTGAAAAAATTAAGAGGCGAACTGTTATCATGGTGCAAAGAAACAACATGAAATCAGACCAATTCTTTCAATCCAGCTGATGTATTTCATTAGGTCAATCCTAATGGATCCAAACGGCTAAATCATGACAACTCCATGATTTCACATAAAAGAATATAGAATAAATTCATCACCTGACTCAAATGGTTTTTGACTTTATTTTCTCAAGAAAGGATCAAAGCATCAGATTGCGATCTCTTTCTCCTAAACAACTGTATCCACCCGAGGATGTTGTGGCACAACTGCATCAAAAACACCCTAATAAAACTCCATTATAACCACGGAGATCAATGAAATAACATGAAAATGATAAATGGTCGATGACAGATTGAATAAAACCAATCAATGGAGGTTGATCTTACCACGGATTGATGACGGATCAAATAAGGAAGCACGAGATCAATAATAACATAAGAGATCTCTAAAATTCCATAGAGGGGTTTTCTCAGTCACCTGGGTTGAGAAGGTGGGGAGCCTTGGCTATAGGTTTGGAAAGAACTAAGTACCCAGTAAGTCTTTAAAAGACACAACATAAGGTCAGTATACAACGCGTACATCCTATTCACATCGAGTACTACCTTGATGTCGTGTTCTCCAAAAAAACACATCACCATTGTGATTTGTTTTATTTTTCTCGAACTATAACCAGTCACGCCGTGTGCCCCATGGTCACATAGTGTACCCCCGGTGCTTCAATATTTTTACAACCAAACCCCTCCAGACTACTTCTCATCCTTCTCCGAGCACCCTAGTCTATGAAAACACGCAATGGGTCATCCCACACATATCTAGGCCCTTACAATCACAATATATTAAACAATTTTTAGATTTATGCTGGTTTTATGATGATTAAAGACCCCCAGTGGCCAAAATAATACTAATTTATAGAAAATGGTGGATTATGTAACACCCCGAGCTTCCATGGTACGTTTCCCTTTGAATAATGCAATGGAATGCATTGTACGCAACTTCGAGATTCTAACACACCACAACCAATCAAACTAGCCGTTATGAATAGTAATACCTAGTTTTTGAAATTTTATAAATTTTATCTTTCGAAATGGACTTCATTTTTGGATTCGTAATATCAAAATTAGCATAGGGTGAAATTTTGGTACTTTTCGGAAAACTTTTATATTTTGATGAATAGTGAAAATTAATAATTTTTAATTAAAAAACAATTTTATAATCAAAATAATTAATAGTGATAAATTATTAATTTGAGTGGTTTTAAATTATATTTAGAATATATTTTTACCATTTAATAAAATTTTGGTCATTAGATGTAATTTCACATTTAAACCAGACATAAACAAGTGACAATCTTTTGATAGTTATTATCTCTTAAAAACACGGTATCTGTTTTGACGACGGGAATTAATTTTTAAATTAATTAATGAAACTGATATGTTTTAAATTTGGTAAAATAGACATCATTTTTTAATTCAAAATATCAAATATATCTTAGGCCTAATTTTTGGTATTTTTCTGGAAACATTCATTTTTTGATGAATAGTGAAACCACTAAGTGGTAGTTAAAAAACTGAATTTTTCATAAAACTAATTTTTACCGCTTCTGTGAGTGGAATTTTAAAAATCTGAGAGAAATGGTTAATATTAAGGAGTAAAATTTGGTTCAATGAAATTAAAATAATTTTTGGTGAATAGTAACTTTTTACTTTTATTTAACACGGTTAAAAGTAAATAGGGTAATTAAGGGTAAAAATGATATTAATATTACCGTAACACATGTCCTAATTCAATTTTACAAGTGTATCTCGACCAAAAAAATCCTTCTGAGTAATATATTATCATTTATGTCCACTTATATTAGATTAGGACAATTATTATTATTTAATTCAAAGAAGAGTCAAAAGAGTTAAAATCAAAGTTTATTTACAAAAATATTTTTTATATAGGTTTATACATAAGATAAATTCGATTGTAAATATTCATTATAAATCTAAAAAGATTTCATACATAATGGTATTTTATTTATATTTTTTAGAAATTAAATAGTTTAATTTATTTATGAAACAATGGTGATGCAGTAAATACCTAATTAATGAAATATTAAAATAAATGATATTATAAATATCAAAATAAATGTAATTTTATACTTTTTATGAATTCCACTAATTTTATAGCTTAATATGACATATTATGATTGATTATATAAATTGTGTTCAAAGTAATAATTCTGTTATGAATTTATCAAAAACAAAATACCCAATAGTGTAAAAATAGACATAAAAGAGTTTTTATAACAAATATTATATTATTAATTTATATTCAATTCTTAAAAATCTAAGGATCTGCCAAGAGACCTATATCATGATAGGTGTATCATTAATGGACCACTTGGGGGTCGGTTGGATGTATATAGTATGTTTATTAACCATTTAATATAAAAATAAAAAGAGAAATTATTAAAGTGAAACTAATTAACTAAGAGTTAATACTTAAAGATAAGGTTAATATAATGACCAAAACCTATCTAAATTATATTGGTTGAGTTTTTTTCGACCCATCCCCACATTTACCTTTAAATAATTCACTTTGGAGCCATTAGAAACCAAATATGAATTTATTATAAAATAATATTTATAGCTTTTCCGAAGGTGCCCCTCACCCCACTTATAAAAGGGTACTCCCCCTTCTCACTAATTCACACATTCAAAGCCTTTTGGCTCCGCCAAACCCTGACCAAATACTCTCTCAACTTCCCTCACTACAACCTAGAGGCCTTATATTGATTAGAAAGCCAACCTATGGAGCCCTTTTGATCAAATCAAAAGGAAGAACCCGAAGAAGAGGTAATGTTCTCACCACCCTCTTTCAAGTTCCTTTCTTCATCAACTTCTTCTTTCTTTGTTATTTCAATTCTAAAATAATAAATACAGTATCTTCTATATACTGTGATGTTATTATAAATATGGTATAACCATATTCAGTATTCTATTCATCCTTTTAATGGAATGTCACCATACGTGCGTACGTACGGCTTACTGTCTCCATGTCTTGGTGTAATTGTCATTCAATAAATTATTATTTGGATGGGTATAATAATGATGCTTAATTCATGTAAATAATAAATATAACATGATAATTATTCTGTCTATATGATATACCATCGAATTATATATTATTTTAACATCAAAATAATGATATTGTCGCTCATGCGTACGTACGGACTACCGTCTCCATGAACGCTATGAGATCCATTCTTCATCGTATCCATTCAAGTATAATTCTCATTTTATGATTAAAAATAATGATTATGGACTTGATATAATTCTAGATATGTATAAGATACAACCTATCCATAACAAACATGGCTTACGTACAAAGACTATAAAGTAAAACGAGTAAGTTAACACCCGAAATGACGATAATAATAAGATATTATTAACCAATAAAAGTTAAAAGATCATATATGATATTATATTAATCTAAATGATTCCTGTATAATTGAATAAAAATTATTTCACCATTATATAATAGGTTAACTTACCGTCAACCAAGGAAAACATACAAAGTAAGGGGTTTCTTATCTCACTCTTCAATTCGTGAGAATTCCATCGTTCACCCCTTATTTATTGCATGTGGTGAATGTGTATTGGCCATGATTGTATTCATTGTGTAATATACTTTAATTTATGGGTATTTAAATCATCATTGTTTGATCCTTCTTTCATGGTTGTATGTTTCTTAAGTTACCTAATCGATAAGGGAATTTGAAATTTCAATTTCCACTCATTCGGCTTTAGGCATACTTCATTGATTATTTTACTCCAAGATTATGTGTGGAATCACTATTCCTTTGATTATGTCATAATTTCCACTACCATTTTTGTGGATATAATTTTTATACACTTAATCACTCCATTGATAAATTCTCAAGTCATCGGTATGAACATGATATGAGTAATTTTAACTCAATCTCCAATTGTTGAGTTAAATATCCAATTCATGTGTGTTGTTTTTACATGAATATGTGTGAATGTCATCTGATTTATTTACACTAAATATCCAATAATATTGAGTGTATTTATATTTGTCACACATAATTATGTCGTTAATTTATCCTTAACCTAAGGATATGGTCTTTATAAGAGAATTCATCTCAATTTACATTCCATTGAGACTTTATTGTTGTTATACACCAAATCACTTTTATATAGTGTATATAATGTACTCTGAAATAGTATATCATGAATCCCTTTATTCTAATGATATTACAATGTTTTTATTAGCTACATTATTTATATTAAAGTGTCTCTCCTTTGGTTAGAAACTCTAACTAAAATATCATTTTTCAATGTTTTGAAGATTTATTCATCTAAATCTTTCTCATTAATGTTCATGTATTAAAAATGGTTTTAAGGATTTATTTATATGGACATTAAAGTTTAAAAATTAAAAATAATTTTAAAAGTTTCAAATTGGTGTGGGAAACTTTTATTCAAAAATATATTTTTAAATGGATTCTTAATAAATAGTATGACTTTTAAACGATTTCAAGAAAAAAGGGGGATATTTCTCTCCAATAGTTTTGATGATTATTTTCATCTATGTCAATATCCATCATTATTCTCGATTGAGGTTAATCTGATAAAATAAAATCTTCCATATTGTATCGAATGAGTTATGTTTGACTATGGATGTGCTATTTTTATACCATTCATGGTTTGTGGATCATGTATTGACATTTCGTATGCTAGTTTTAATACGAATATTTATGTCATATTTCAAACTTTTCATATGAGGAATGCATTGGATGTAGTATGTGATGGGTGGAGCCTTCTATAGCTCCCCGTTGCATTGGTAGGTCTCATTAGACAAACTAGTGTCTTGGCACGAGGCCTTTCCAAATCTTATTTGTAGTCTTGGCACGAGGCCTTGGCTACGTGGTTATGATAGTCTGGCATTATGCATTCCGTCATTATAAAAGTGATTATTAATATTTTCATGTGATTATTCGATTAGTAGAATATCCATGTGAATAAGTAAATGGAATTATTTAATTTTATCGTTGCCATATTATGCTGAAGTTAAAGTTTAAAAGTCTTTTGTTTTAGTTTTACATTGCCTTAAATTTTTATATTTATTTATGAAAGTTTCCGCTATGTTGTTATCCTTACTGAGCATCTGAGCTCACCCCTTTCAATGTTTTATTTTTTCCATGATGTGAATAAGTATTTTATGAATGACCTGCGTGGATAGAATGAGGGTATATGAAGATAATATGTTGTTGTAGTTTTTCACTTATTGATTTAATGTAATCTTTATGAATATATCTAGTGTTTCCAAGCCTACTAAACTAATCGGTCTTTCGAGACTTGATCTTTCTTTTGATCATGCCAATGTTATGTAATAATGCACCAACTCTGGGTATCTAGGGTCAGGGCGTTACATTTGGTACCAGATGAAGTTTAGTACAAACCTTGGAATATAGATTTAGATAAACTTTGATTATATCACGTAGACCTAAGATGAACTTTGAGGATTAGTATAGACGAACTTCCAGGAAATTTTGGTATTGTAGAGATTTTGTGGGTTTTCCGAGGAATACATCCCTGTCTGGAAATGAGCAGTTAGAGGCGGCTCAGGTACAGATGTACCTAGGGGTAAAACCCGAAAACACCACTTTGAGCTAGAATCGAACGGGAACTGGTGCATGACAACGGGCCTTGCTGCACTCTTGGTTACGACACTTCCGGGGGATATGCTTAGGATAATTTACATTTTCATTACAACCCGATTTAAAGTATTATATATATAAGATGAGAGTAAATGACCTTGGTTAATCCTAATGTTTTTCAAATTAAGAATATGGTGACATGTAAATATCTAAATGATTTTATGAATACTGTTACTCACACAATGCTTTCTGGTTTTAGTCAATGGCTGGATTAGAAGGAATTCATAGTGACTTTGAGAATGATGTACAAGGTGGGAATAGTGGTGGAAATGAGCAACAAAAGGGAATGCTGATAGGCATAAAAGATATCGTCTTTATGCCAGATCAATATTCCAATAATATGATCAACAATATATATATTAACCAATTCCCAGACACAAAATAGAAGATAAAGGTGATGAATGATAAGATCTCAAGAAGTGGAGACCATGGAGAAAGGAATCGTAAATTTCCATCATCCAGGAAATGTGGAAGGAGACACCCAGGAAAGTGTCTCAATGGAACGAATAAATGCTTTACGTGTGGGAAGGAAGGACATAAAGTGAAAAATTGATGAAGAAAAATGAATAGTACTATGGAAAAAGATAAAAATGGTCCAAAGAATCCATTTACAGTCATTTTCCGTAAATATAGGGGACCTGGCCATTACCGGAGTGAATTACCTATTCTATAGGATATTTTCTTGGTGAAAGAAGAAGCTATGTGGGAATAAATGGTTAGATAAATGTTTAAAAAGTATTAGTGGTCCTTGTTGATGGGTTTACATTGGAATAATTTTCTCTTGTATATTTAACCCTGCAGTTTTCCATGTGAGAATGATATTTGAGGAAGAATTATCTTTTCTCTTATGGATATAGTTATAAATAACCATTTGGTTTTATATGATCCTTGGGTTTGAGGCAATTATAAGTTATTATAATTTTGGATGAAAATGCAAGGTATGAGATAAGATTTTTGGTTAAATTATGTTATGGTTATTTTGAGGAATTTATCTCATATTGGTAATGCTATAAAATATAGATTTTGAAAAAGGACAACACGCAGACCGTGTGACAACCCGTCGCGTCGGACAAAGCCGTGGGAATCGAACCCACAACCAAAGTGCAATTGGGATTTATCACCTACCACTGGATTACGTGAATTCCCTGATTAGTGTGACTAATTTTTAATTAAATGATTTTGTTGATCAATAATAATTTGATTTGGGATCTTGTGTCTTATCAAATGAATACCCCTAGTATAGGAAATTATTTAGTGATTAAGTGATAAATGTTATTTTGGAAGTTGTTCGCTTTGTTGTGAACACTATATGCCCAAGGAAAACAGAATAGTATGGGATTTCATTTGAGGAGTAATGGTGGATTTTTTATCTATGTTTTTATTATGTATTTATAGTGATTTGGGTTATTTATGGAAATGATTGTGTTAATTACTTTTAATTATGTGACCTTAAGAGTAATTAATGTCATTTACAGATACAATTGAACGTGGAAGACTACATTCTTATAAGTTTTGGGTTTCAATATTATTTTGTATTATATTGAAGGTTTTTAAGGACAATTGATTATTGAATGGTATTTATTTAACCTTGGGGTATTGATGGTTTAATTTTAGAAATTAATATTAGTGTTTTTTTTTCTCTAATGGAAGATCCATTTGGGGGATTATCAGATATTATACTAACCATTTTGGTTTTGATTAATCTCTAAAGACAAGGTAAATATAAATTTCATCCTACGTGGATCATGTATTTATATAGAGGATTATTCTTGCTCTTCCATTGTGACCAAGTCTTATTGAATACTCATTGTTCAAAAAAATGAGTTAGTGGTAAAAATTTATTAAAGAATAAAACTCTACTTAAAAAGTAAGTATATCTCTTTATGTTCTTAGTCAATATCATAAATGAAATCCTCGTCCTTATGTAATGTAACTTAAAAACAATGTTGTCCATTTACTTTTCCTACTGGGAGATTAATGACCATTTGTCCCAACACAAGTTTGTGATTTTATTATTGTTAACTTTATCCTAAACATGTTTTCTATCCCTCTCCATCAGAACATAACACTTATTTTATCATATATATCCATGTTGTCCTACATGGAATCCTAGTATGGGTTATCTTGGGTTACGTTTATACCTCTCTCCCATTCTTTTAATGTGATAGTTTTATTGACTCTTTTTCAGATGTGGGACTTTCCATTATATTCTCAAGCCCAATTTTAAAAAAATTTCGAGGATGCAATTTATTGAAGGAGGGGATAATGTAACACCCCAAGCTTCCACGGTACGTTTCCCTTTGAATAATGCAATGGCGTGCATTGTACGCAACTTCGAGATTCTAACACACCACAACCAATCAAAGTAGCCGTTATTAATAGTAATACCTACTTTTTGAAATTTTATAAATTTTATCATTCTAAATGGACTTCATTTTGGGATTCTTAATATCGAAATTAGCTTAGGGTGAAATTTTGGTACTTTTCGGATAACTTTCATATTTTGATGAAGAGTGAAAATTACTAAATTTTAATTACAGACAAAATTTTTAATCGAAATAATTAATATTGATAAATTATTAATTTTAGTGGTTTTAAAGTATATTTAGAATATATTTTTACCATTTAATACAATTTTTTTCATTGGATGTAATTTCACATTTAAACCAGACATAAACAACTGTCAATCTTTTGATAGTAATTATCTCTTAAAAACACGCTATTTGTTTTGACGACGGGAATTAATTTTTAAATTAATTAATGCAACTGATATTTTTTTAATTTGGTAAAGTAGACATCATTTTTGAATTCATAATATCAAATATATCTTAGGCCTAATTTTTGGTATTTTTCTGAAACTTTCATTTTTTGATGAATAGTGAATCCACTAAGTGGTAGTTAAAAACTTAATTTTTCATAAAACATAATTTTACCGTTTCTATGAGTGTAATTTCGAAAATATGAGAGAAATGGTTAATATTAAGGAGTAAAATTTGGTTCAATGAGATGAAAATAATTTTTGATGAATAGTAATTTTTTTCTTTTATTTACCACATTTAAAATTAAATAGGGTAATTAAGGGTAAAAATGATAATAATATTACCCTAACACATGTCCTAATTCGATTGTACAAGTGTATCTCGACCAAAAACAACCTTAGGTGAAAAATATTATCATTTAGGTCCAATTGTATTAGAATAGAACTTTTATTATTATTTAATTCAAAGAAGAGTTAAAAGAGTTAAAATCAAAGTTTATTTACTAAAACATTTTTCATATAGGTTTATACATAAGATAAATTCGATTTTAAAGAATCATTTGAAATATAAAAAAATTTCCTACATAATTCCATTTTATTTATAATTTTTATACATTAAATAATTTTATTTATTTATGACACAATGGTGATGCAGTAATTACCTAATTAATGAAATTTTAAAATAATTGATATTATAAAAATAAAAATAAATGAAATTTGATAATTTTTAAGAATTACACTCATTTCATAGATTAATATTCCATATTATGATTGATTATATAAACAGTGTTCGAAGTAATAATTTTTTTATGAATTTATCAAAAACAAAATACCCAATAGTGTCAAAATTGACAAAAAAGAGTTTTTAAAACAAATATTAATTTATTAATTTATATTCAATTCCTAAAAATCTATGGTTCGGTCAAGAGACTTTTATCATGATAGTAGTATCATTAATGGACCACTTGGGGGTCTCTTGGATGTATATAGTATGTTTATTAACCATGTAATATAAAAATACGAAGAGACATTGTAAAAGTGAAGCTAATTAACTAAGAGCTAATACTTAATGATTAGGTTGATATAATGACCCAAACCTGTCTAAATTCTATTTGTTGAGTGGTTTTTGACCTATCCCCACCTTAACCTTTAAATAATCCACTTTGGAGAAATTATAAACTGAATATGAATTTATTTTAAAATAATATTTTTAGCTTTTCCAAAGGTACCCCTCACCCATATTATAAAAGGGAACTCCCCCTTCTCACTAATTCACACATTCAAAGCCTTTTGGATCAGCCAAACCCTACCCAGATACTATCTAAACTTCCCTCGCTACAAATTAGAGGCCTTAGTTTGATCAGAAATCCAACCTAATGACCCCTTTTGATCAAATCAAAAGGAAGAACCCGAAAAAGAGGTAATGTTTTCACCACCCTCTTTTAAGTTCCTTTCTTCTTCAACTTCTTCTTTCTTTGTTATTTCTATTATAAAATAATAACTCCAGTATCTTCTATATACTTTGATTATATTATAAATATGGTACAACCATATTCAGTATTCTATCCATCCTTTGAATGGCATGTCATCATACGTGCGTACGTACGGCTTACCGTCTCCACGTCGTGGTGTAATTGTCATTCAATAAATTATTATATGGATGGGTATAATAATGATGTGTAATTCATGAAAATAATAAATATAACATGATAATTATTCTGTCCATATTATATACCATCCAATTATATATTATTTTAACATCAAAAGAATGATATTGTCGCTCGTGCGTACGTACGGACTGCCGTCTCCACGAACGCGATGAGATTCATTCTCCATCGTATCCATTCAAGTATAATTCTCATTTGATGATTAAAAATAATTTTTATGGACTTGATATAATTCTGGATATGAATAATATACAACCTATCCATAACAAACACGGCTTATGTAACAATGAATATAAAGTAAAACGATTAAGTTAACACCCAAAATGACGATAATACTAAGATATTATTAACAAATCAATGTTAAAAGATCATATATGATATCATATTAATGTGAATTGTTTGTTTATAATTTAATAACAATTATTTGACCATTATATAGGAGGTTAAACTAACTTCGACCAGAGAAAAAAGTACAAAGTAAGGGGTTTCTTATCTCACTCTTAATTTCGTGAGAATTCCATTATTCACCACTTATTTATTGCATGTGGTGTATGTTTATTGCCCATGAATGTATTCATTGTGTAATATTCATTAATTTTTGGGTATTTACATCATCATTGTATGATCCTTCTTTCATGGTTGTATGTTTCTTAAGATACCTAATCGATAAGGGAATTTGAAATTTCAATTTGCACTCATTCATCTTTAGGCATACTTCATTGGTTATTTTACTCCATGATTATGTGTGGAATCACTATTCATTTGATTGTGTCATAATTTCCACTCCCCTTTCTATGGATATAATTTTTATACACATAATCACTCCATTGATAAATTCTCAAGTCATCATTATGAACATGATAAGAGTAATTTTAATTCAATCTCCATTTGTTGAGTTAAATATACAATTAATTGGTGTTGTTTTTACAAGAATATGTGTGAATGTCAACTGATTGATTTACACTAAATATCCAATCATATTTAGTGTATTTATATTTGTCACACATAATTATGTCGTTTATTTATCCTTAACCTAAGGATATGGTCTTTATAAAAGAAATCATCTCAATTTACATTCCATTGAAAATTATTTGTTGTTATACACCAAATCACTTTTATATGGTGAATATAATGTACTTTGACATAGTATATCATGAATCCCATTATTCTAATGATATTATAATGTTTTGATTACCTCAATTATTTTTATTCAAGTGTCTCTCCTTTGGATAGAAACTCTAACTAAAATAACATTTTTAAATGTTTTGAAGATTGATTCTCCTAAATCTTTCTCATTAATGTTCATGTTTTAAAACTGGTTTTAAGGATTTATTTATATGGACATTAAACTTTTAAAATTTAATTTAATTTTAAATGTTTCAAAGTGGTATGGGACACTTTGATTCAAAAATCTATTTTTAAATGTCTTCTTGAAAAATATTATGACTTTTAAATGATTTCAAGAAAAAGGGGGATATTTCTTTCTAATAGTTTTGATGATTATTTTCATCTCTGTCAATATCCTTCATTATTCTCGATTGAGGTTAATCTGATACAATAAAATCTCCCATATTGTATCGAATGAGTTATGTTTTACTGTGGATTTGCAATTTTTATACCATTCATGGTTTGTGGATCACGTATTGAAATTTCATATGCTAGTTTTAATACGAATGTTTATGTCATATTTCAAAATTTTCATATGAGGAATGCATTGGAATTAGTAGGTGACTGGTGGAGTTCTCTATAGCTCTTCTATGCATCGGTAGGTCTCATTAGACAAACTAGTGTCTTGGCACGAGGCCTTGACAAAATCTTATTTGTAGTCTTGGCACGAGGCCTTGGCTACGTGGTTATGATAGTCTGGCATTTTTCATTCCGTCATTATGAAAGTGGTTATTAATATTTTCATGTGATTATTCGACTAGTAGAATATAAATGTGAATAAGTAAATGGAATTATTTCAATTTGTCCTTGCCATATTATGCTGAAGTTCAAGTTTAAAAGGCTTTTTTTAGTTATACATTGCCTTAAATTTTTATGGTTATTTATGAAAGTTTCCGTTATATTGTTATCCTTACTGAGCATCTGAGCTAACCCCTTTCAATGTTTTATTTTTCCCAGGATGTCAAGATGTATTTTATGAATGACCTATCGGTATAGTATGAGGGGATATAAAGACAATATTTTGTAGTAGCTTTTCACTTCTTGATGTAATGTAAACTTTTTGAATATATCTAGTGTTTCCAAGGCTACTAAACTAATCGGTCTTTCGAGACTTGATCTTTCTTGCGATCTTTCCAATGTAATGTAATAATGCACCGAATCCGGGTATCTAGGGTTGGGGTGTAATAGATTATGGATAATTTTACGAGTTCTTGTTTAATATATCTTGAACACACATTAAGATATTTCCGGAACACAATTCATGTGTTATTCCTATTTAGGGAAGATGTCTTTTTTCATGTACACATTGTATACATTGAGTAAACATCATGTAGTGGTACATTCCCATGTAGAAAATTATATGGACATATGGTGTTTTCAGGATTACTTGACGTTTACTCAGGGTACACATTGTGTAGTCGTACCTATTTATGTGGTCCAGTAAATGGAAAGAACAACTTGTTTAAGGGGGTAATAAATTTAATAGTACACATCCATGCCCCAGGTGTGTCTTGGCCATGTATATGTACATAGTCACACCCCATGTCTTCTTTGGTAGGGTAGTTGTACATGTATTGATCCCATGTGTGATAGGTCATGTAGAAGTACATGACCATATTGGTCGTTTTGATGTACATTACATTTACTTTAGAAACACTCCATTTATTGTTCCCTATTTAACCTTTTGAGGTTTTTTGGAGATTATGCACCCTGAATTAATAATCAGTCATATAATTGTTGAATTTTTATAGTTTTCCATGAATATCATGATTGTGTAACCCTTAGGGTGTTTTGAGGACAGTTAAGGGAAATTTTATGCAAATTAATATATAGTGTTGTGATACATCATCTAAATGTTAAATCCATAATTATTTTAATATTGAGATGTTGGAAGAGACCCACCTGACTGTGAAAAGAATGATTGGAGGAAGTATCATAAGACCTCTAATGTCTATGTTAGGTGTAACATGATATATTCCCTAGGTTAGTGTGATTAAGTTGTGACTTGATGATTCAGATAGGTTGGGTGTTCAGACCAACCTAGAGTGGAACCATTAATAAGAGATGGTTTGTGATCATTATACCTAGAAAAATTATTATGTGGATTCTAAAATTATTTCACATATCTTTTAAGGTGTACACATTTTTTCATGTGAGTTTTCATGTCTTTAGATATAGGTTTGTGGGATATTTTTAACATGAGAGATGGGTGTTCTCCTGAGAGACCAGGTTGTAACTACGAAGTAAAAGAATGTTTCTGCAACATATTTATTGTCCTTGAGGATCTCATTTGGGATTCCCCCTCATGAATATAATGTCATAACAACCCAGGAGGGATATATCTACGTGTGTAAATATTTTGAGTATTATAAGAGAAATTCTCCTTCTTATGTGATGACATAGAGGATCCCATGAGGGATACATATGAATATTTGTGGTCCTTATTGAGCCTTTAAGGTATGCCTATCACATGTATTGACCTAGGGGGCCTTTTTTGTTCCAAGGTGTTTAACAAACCCTAATATAGTGTTTTGGTTTTTTGGATGAGATGGTATCAATAGTCACCATAGAACCTGTGTAAAACATGTAATCCTGAAGGTTTGTGGTATTAGTGATGGTTTTATTCATAGATAACCTCAATCTTATATATATATACATATATATATTAACATGGTTACTATTTATTTATTTACAATTAAACATGTTCCAAAAATAAAATTTCTCATGCAGACTATTATAATGCTATACTATAATGAAGATTTATAGTGGTTCTTCTTGGTATCAAGCTTATAATACTTTTTGATTGAATGTTACTAGTGTATGAGGTCGCATTTCCCACTAGGATTCCTTCATGAATATAGATTACAGAAGGATCGTTCTATGAGTTTCTTGGAACCCCTTTTATATTAGTATGGGAGAGTTTTTACTTATCTCTCTATGATTGAGGTGATATAAATGTATTTTGGGTGGGTACATTTCCCCTAACCATATGATATTGACATCCCAAATGATTGATTATGATTTTCTCAATTAATTCCTTGGATACTACATTGGATTGGATGAAAAAATATATTATATTTCTAAAATTCATTTATGGATTAAGATTTTTTTTATTGAATGATTTTGAGTTATTGTCTTAGGTCTACAGAGTATTCCATATAAAACAATTAAGGGAAATCCCCTTTAGAGATTGTTTAGGTTCATATTTTGTTACTAGAAACTGACCAATACCTTTTAATCAAACATCACACTTGATTACATGGTTTGAGTACTATTAAATACATCTCAATGAAATATTTATAGGATATTTATTTTATTCCTAGATTCCTTTATTATATATATATTTGGTTGGTATGAGGAATCCAAATCTAAAAGAAGTATCCACCATTTGTGACATAGCGGGAAAAGTGACATTATAGTGATGCTAAATATAGATATGGTCGATTAGGATCAGAGTACCAAGGACTGAAAAAGTTTCATAAGGATCTAGTGGTATCAAACCCACCTCAATCCCTCATTCACAAGATATCTAGTTGTTCATGATCTCGACAACAATTATTGATGTGTTTTTCATTTTATTTATTCATTATAATTATATATCGAGTATATTGAGCATATTTTCTGAGAATAACAGTATGATAATAGGTTAAAAGTTTAATCTTGTGGTAGCCTTATGAGATAACTTTTCACTCCATGTACATACAAATAAGTTGCAAATAAAACCTTGTATCAACTTATATGTTTAAAAAAGTTACACGATGGATATGGAGAGGATTAGGGTTTCATGATCGAGTGGAATCTCTTATGTGGATTCATATTATTAGGGTGGAGAATCTCAACTGAGTCTATGGATACCAGGTATGTGGTTTAGCTCAATTAATTAGAGGACTTGTGTTCTTTTATTTTTATGTATTTTATTTTATTTCTATATATATGGTTGGCATAATGTGATATCATTGTTTTATATATTAAGTTGGTGTTTAATAAATTACTGAATTTCAATTAATAGATAGTTTTTTATATTTATATCTTTAACAATATTATTATTTCAACAATAGATAATTTTTTTATGTTTCCATTTTTTTCTGACTCTTATATAGGTCGTTGTCTCCACACAGACACATTATTCCCTTGCAGCTAGTCGATAGCCTCTGATATATGAGGTGGAATGTTTGAGGACTTCCCACCAACCAGTATGGTTAATTTTATAGATTAATTTCAGCTATGGTTTAAATATGATATTTACTTTTCATTAATATATATATTGATTCATATATTCTTATATCTTATTTGGTGATCTTGATTCTTAGTCAAACAAATGTTCCCCCAAATCCCACACTTTTGTTTCTGATGAAAAAAATACGTACCCTATAAGCATACACTAATACTCACTGGAATAACCTAAAATAAGAATAAACTAATATACATTCTCGTAAATACCATTAAATATTAAAATAATCACTTATATTATAATGATTTAGTTAATTTTGGTATTATTTTAAAATCAACCATTATATACGGTTAATGTGAGAGGTTATCACAATCCTTGGATATTTTTTTAATGCCAAAATTTTTTCTTAGTGGTACTAACTATGGTCATTCTAAATATTAATCACTTATTTATATTAATTTTTATAATAATATGTAGGCGGATATTATGTTTTTTGTATTTTTTTATTATATTAAATTAAATAAAGGGAATATCCAAACAAAAATGTTAATGAGAAATGTTAGTGGTATAAGGAATAATTCTAATGAGCTCAACCATTTTTTAATATTGTAATAAATCATCTACATCAATGTGATAATTGAATATAATCTATCCAATCATCCATAAAACTATTTTTTTAATCTATGATAACATCATCAAACTCAAAAACAATTGAGTAAATCATTTACTCATTTGGGTGGTGTTCAGTAAGGAGGATGTAAAAAAATTATGTGAGATGGAATTTTAATAACCTGGTCCACTCACATCATAACTTTCGCAAATAAATAGTGAAACTATTTCATGAATTGTAATATTTAAACTAATAAAATCCAAAATTAATTTCCTTAGCGCACCCATGATTACTTTATCTCTCCATGATCATAGAGAATTGATGTCATTGGAAAATTCAAGCTAAAAAGAACACAAGAAAAAAATTAAGAGTGGAATGAATAAATATAGTACTATACAAAAGAATAATGGAACATTAATTGAATTGAAATTCATAAAATCTATATATAGTAAATCCATGTAAAAATAGGTAGGTTATGAATAATTTTAAATATAATTAGGGGAATAAATTTATCCTCATACCATGTGTTTTTTTATTCATTATCCTCAATGATAGTTTCATATATTGAAGGTATCCTTCTAAATAGTTCTTCCATAATCCATAAATGAGGGTGAAAATGGCCCTAGTTTAAAGTATATTAATGAATCATCAAAACATGGAAATTATTCCCCTAATAAATAATTATCATTTTTTTGAAAAATAAAATGTCATATTCTTTACTACATTTTGTATCTTGTGGATGATGACTACTTCTTGAGAGATGTGGTCACATTAAAGATATTTTGATTTTATTTGAATGGGGGAGGGATACTTTGATGGATTTTGGAATAGTCTTGTACATGGTCTTATATATCTTAACATTACATCAAGTATTATTATGAACAACATGGATTTTCAAATGAATGGGAATTAAATTTTGGATTCATAAAATAGTTCAGTTTGGCATGAAGCATGGTTAGGAGAGAATCAAGATGGTCTCTAAGTGTTTAATCCCTGAATATTTTTTAAGTGTCTTTAATTGTTAGGGTAGATATTTTGTGGATAATGTTTTGAGGCTTTAATTCTAACACTCTATCTGTGGTGATCTCTAAATCAGAAGATGGTTTAATAAAAATGAATGAGTCCTAATCATTTTTAACTCTTCATTGAAATGAAACATTGTCCCTCAATATTCAAAATTTATGAAAATGAGTCATGTGTTTATTATCATTTCATGTTTGGCATCATTCGTGCATTTATTTTTCTATATTATTATTTTTAAGGTATTATGTATACTTGAGTATTATTCTCATTAGGTTAATTAAAATTTATCATATGGGTTTGGACCAAATTTAATATATTTTAGTAGGAATTGGATAATGTGTTAATAAGATAAAAATCTCAATCATAGTGTTCCCTGGTGAGAGGCTATGTTCATTGGTTTTAATTCATCATGGAAAGACGATTTAGGAATTTCTCGGAACACATGAGGTGCATCCACCTTCAAATCTGTTGTTTGTGAGTTAAGATTTTTTGGGAGATACTTTTTCTGCAACAATGGAGTTATAGAATCCCTAATATTTCATTTTGGAAATTATTTTTTAAACCCATCATTAGTTGACATCAAATATCAATGTTTCTAAGTCAATATAATTGATATTAAACCAAGGAATAGATAATTTCAATGATCCCTACTAAATTCTACCAAATGTTTCTTTGCATCAACATCTAAATGTCTGATTGTGAGTGATTCCAAGGTTACTCTACATATTTCGCCTTAAATTAATAGTTTAATCAGTTAAATTGGAGTGTTCGATCCTTTGAATATGGTAGAGAATTTTATAGTTTTTAGGTTCTTGGAGGTTACAACAACTTAAAATGTATAAATTCATGGTTGAATCTGAGAAGGTGTTCTGGTACCTTGTTCATTGAAAAAAAAAATCACACTTGGTTTAAGGATCACCAATGGATGGGGAAATGTTGTAGGTTAACTATCCTCCAATTAAGGGCATTCTTTCTTCATTTTCAGTTCTCACACAAAGAGGAATTATGTCTTATGGTAGAAGAAAAGAGAGGATGACATTGATAAAAATTCCATTTTTCATGCATTATAAATGGAATTGATGGTTTCAGATACATCATGTGGTAGCTTCATCTAAAATTGCATCTTTGTGTTTAATGTCCTCCTTAATTCTAGTTGAGAGTCTCCATGTGGTATGTTGTACATTGTTGTGGCTTCAATGGAATGGAAATTTGAGTTTTTAGGTAGAGGGTAGTTATTTCTTATTGTAAGCATGCATTGAGTTGAATATTTTCATATTTTATGTTGGAACATCAGGTAGTATATTCATGTATTTTTTGTTTTTTCACACTTAGTATCTTTATTGACCATTTATTCTATATTAAATTAATCCAAGACATTAATTCATTTCCTCTCATGATATCTTGATCAAGAATAGGGAATTTATGTGGTCGGTTGTCGTCTAAATCTTCTTAAAGGGCACATATGATGAATTCATCAAATTTTAAAATAAATTCAGTGTTTAATTAATATGATTCATTATATGTAAAAAATGCACTATTAAATTTGAATATAAATAACAAATAAAAATTAAATTCCCTTTAAAAAAATATTATTAACTAATTTTATACAATATTATGGAAATGATCTAAAAAAATAAAATTTAATTTCAAAATCTTTTTAAACAATTTAATTATGAATTCAACTTCAAATTATGGATTCATAAATAAGATTAATGAATTTAATAAATCAAAAAAAATCATGTAAAATTAAATTTATCCATAAACTCAAAGTATCTAAATTTTTTAAAAATTTATTATTTTATTAGGTTTTACAATTGATAAATGAGATTTTAGAAATGAATTTGAAATAAATATTTTGATAATTTTTCACTTTATAACTCCATGAAACATATTTTATTTCTCTCTAATTAAATACATTCAATTCTATTAGTTTTATA
Source organism: Viscum album (assembly GCA_963277665.1). NCBI lineage: Eukaryota > Viridiplantae > Streptophyta > Magnoliopsida > Santalales > Viscaceae > Viscum > Viscum album. The sequence continues at coordinate 10,655,365 of OY728151.1, read as the reverse complement.
GATAACGTAGCATATCATTAATAATAAAAAACAGGGAAGAATAAAATTATTGATTACTCAATTGTTTGAATTAAATTTCCCCCTTTAGGAATTATGTTGTCTATGCCACATAAATTTGAAATAAATGTGGTAGTTTAATATTAAAAATGTAATGGATCCATGTGGAATCAATAATTTTAAAATTGGGACTTTTTCATAACCATATTTTTTAAAATCACTTATTTAATGCATGATACAAAACCTAGCATTAAACCATTCTATGATAGTTGGTATCCCCTAAGAATAATTGTAACAAGAAATTAATATATGTAATTCATTGTAAAATGGATCTAATCTCTCTATAACTCTTATTTTATATATAGAACACACACACATGATTATATTGACATGTGAAGATATTCAGAATAGTTCCCATCTACTTATTTTATATAGTTCATATGAGTTATGTGATTTTCTGTTAGGGACATTCAGAAAGGTTTTGTCAATCACTTAGGGTAATTTACATATTTTGATTTCATAAATCGAATTCCTCCAATCTATGTTATTTTTTCCACTATGTTATTTTTTATTTCCAACTCTTTTCTGAATTCATAAGAGTAAACCTCGATGAAATCTGGGGTAATTTCACTCAAAAATAAATTCATTAAATATAATATTTTTAACAAATTGTATTATTCCTCTATAGAATGTTATTTTTTCTAGGATATATATAATTCATTTCATGTATTCTTATCTGAAAAAATTATATTAAAATTTATAAAAAATATCATTGAACATATTAAAATAAATTATATTTATTATCAAAAATAGTCTCTAGAAAGATGGAAATGGAACAAAAGATAATGAAAGCAATGCCTCCATATCATACACATGCCCCTATAAATAATTTCAACTGTATATACAATAAAACATGGTAATAATCAAGAATATTTTATTAATATTTAAATATAATTTAAATAATTACTATAACATAAATTTTTTACTTTGTTGAATCAATTTGTTTCATGTTCGATGTCTTAGAGGAGGAATTCTAACATTATTGGTTTTTTTAATGATCTTCATTGAGCTCATATAGCTACGATTCATTACCTTTCCAGTATAGAGAAAAATTTCAATATTATAATAAAAATACAGAATAGAATGTAAAATAAATGTAATCCAATGGTTAGTGAGAATTTAAGAAAAAATTTTAAATTGGTACTCATGTTTAATCTGTCTGTAGTTTTATAACATAGTTATTACCACAAATATGTTGGCAGGTGTGTCTTGTTTAATGCAAAACCACCACATACACTTTCTTATAGATCACAACAACTCCAATGCTTCTAGAAGAATCCATTTACTAGAGTCTTTCATTTCAACATCATTATAAATGTTGTTTATCTCATAATATATGGGTGTAAGGATGATATATAGTCTCCCCTCAATAAAAAAACATGTGGATTATCCCTATAGTAGTTCTTCCGAAAATGTTTCATAGATATATTAATAATAGGGAGTAAGAGATTATTAAAAAGTGAATAAAATCCAATCAGTTTGAGTCTAAATTGACATTATACCGATTATAAATAGAATATTTTACTTCTAGTTCCTCGTGATCTGCCATTAGTAATTCCCCTATGGTGGAACTCAACATAGTATCAAAATATTATTCAGTAATTTCATTTTATTATATTCCTCTATTATTATATTCTTCTTTGTTTTCATGGGGGGTCTCTCCAACAAATATCTCCATAAATTTTAGTTATTGTATTTCCATTTATTTTTTTAATTATGTCACAAACCATGTCATTTATTCTTCAAATTCCTATATAAAACTCCCAAAAAAAAATTCCTCCAACTGTTATATATCTTTATTTTTGGCCACATATATATTATAATATCTTCTTTAATATTGGGGGAAATAAAATTAATTAATATTGTATTAATTAAATTTGATTAATATAAGTAAAACACTATAAATTATTTTATATTTTATTCATTTTGTCAGATAAAGTGAAATTACACCAGGAAATTTTCTTGTATGGAGGTGGATGATAATAGATATTAGTGTTCCTCTTAAATCTCTATAGGTAATCATGGTGGTAATTATACGAATTCTTACACATTCTTATATTCTATTTCAGGGTAATGATAAACTGGTATTGGTACTAGAATCTGATGACATGGGAGATTGTGTTGTATAATAATTTATACATAGAATAGAAATAGATAATGTTTGGATCAAATCCGTCATGTATTTCAATTTTTATCTCTTGTTACTTATGGGAGACCCTTTAAAAGTCATTAATGATGATCATGGATTTTGGTTCCACCATCTTATCCTAAAAAAGAGTCTTTATAAGTTGTATTTCTCTGTATCTTGAATGAGAATTATTTATGATGAATCTATGAAATATATATTGATATTTTACTAAATATTTCAACCGATAAAAAATTAGAATAAAATGAATGTAAATAAATGGAATATCACTATTTTGTATTATAGTTTAGTTCATTTTCTATTTATAGTGAAAATTTAAAGATATAAATTACGGATGGGGGAAATTGTTGGCATTCCAATTAATCCTCAAATTTATGTACATATATATATATATATATATATATATATATATCATTATCATAATAATATAGGGATGGAAAAACTAGTACCAATTACATTGTCACAATATAGGTATAATAAACATTTATGTAATATACAAAAAAATAAAAATGAAATTAATCATAGATTTTCCCTAAATAATTTCATTTTTTAATTCGTCTCCACTGTGTAAATAAATTCCTATATTTGTTTTGTATTAAACAGTGGTACTTATTTTATTCATTAATCTCTTAATGATGTCCAGAAAGCACTATTTATAATGTTATTGGGAAATTCAATTTATATTCATCAACTTTAATCCATTATTATATATATTCATTAGATATTTCAATATCATTTATGACATGACTATACATAATTATCCGCACATCTAGGGTGTGTTCATTTAAAAAAATAAATGTATTCAAGGGGATATATATGATGACCTTAGGAATTACTATTTAGAATATATTTTACCATCAAGGTGATTTCAATAATCTAATCTGACATAGATCCAATTTTTTTATTTTCTAAATATTAATTAAAAAATAATTAATTATTTAAAAAGTGATTAAGAAAAATTATTTATTGAACTAACACATTTTAAATGGTGGTAGTTGTAACACCCCAAGATTTCATAGTGTGTTATTTCTTCAAAATAATTCAATAACTTGCACTACACGCAACACCGAGTTCAATTGCACCATGACTTACCAAAAAAAAGCCATTAAAAGAGGTCATTAATAGTATTAACTAAATTTTAAACTTTATAATTTTTGAATCCATATTATGAGTTTCTTAGTCATAATGCAAGAACAGATTCATTTTCAGTATTGCACTTTTATCAACTTTTGATAGTGAAACCTTTTTAAATACAATATTTTAAACTTTTTGACTAAATGGAGACATCAAAAAATTTAAAATGAAACTTCCCAAGCTTCCACGGTACGCTTTCTTTTGAATAAAACAGTAGCGTGTGTTGTACGCAACTTCGAGTTTTAACACACACCACAACCAATCAAACTGGCCGTTATGAATAGTAATACCTAAATTTTGAAATAATATATATTTTATATTTTGAAATGGACTTCATTTTTGGATTCGGAATATCTAATTTAGCCTAAGGTGAAATTTTGGTACTTTTCGGATAACTTTCATATTTTGATGAATAGTGAAAATTACTAAATTTTAATTAAAAACAACTTTTTTAATCAAAATAATTAATAGTGATAAATTATGAATTTGAGTGGTTTTAAAGTATATTTAGAATATATTTTTACAATTTAATATAATGTTGGTCATTAGACAAAATTTTACAATTAAACCGATCATAAACAAGTGTCAATCTTTTGATAGTTATTATCTCTTAAAAACACGCTTTTTGTTTTGACAGCGGGAATTAATTTTAAATTAATTTCTGCCACTTCTGTGTTTTGAATTTAGAAAAATGGATTCCATATATGGAATCAGGATGTTCAAATTGTTTAAATAGGTAACTTTTATTTTTAGACATTTTGAATAATTACTACGGTAAATATTTTATTTACCACGGTTAAGGGTAAATCCGGTAAATAAGGGTTAAACAAATAATATTATAATAATACTAAATTACCCTAAAACGTGTCTTAACCCTATTGGTTAATACATGGTCGACCATGGGCATCTTTGGGTCTATTTTGGGACCCCATGGATCCACTTGTAAGTGATAATGACACTTTTTTTTAATTAAGTCAAAATGAATACAAAAATGAGACAAGCATATATCTTTTAGACAAACAATTGTTACATAGGGTTATATAAGTTGGATTTTAGATTATAAATATTAATTAGAAAGATAAAAAGATTTAATACATAATGATATTTTATTTATAATTTTTAGACATTATATAATTTATTTTATTTATGACACAATGATGATGCAGTAATTACTATAATAGTGAAAAATTAAAATAATTGATAGTATAAATACCCAAAAAAATATAATATGAAACTTTTAATGAATTAAACTAATTTTATAGGATAATATGATATATTAGGATTGATTTAATTGACTTTTTTTGAAGTAATAAATCTGTTATAAGTTTCACAAAAATAAACTATTGAATAGTGTCAAAATTGACATAAAAGAGTTCTTAAAACAAATATTATATTATTAATTGATATTAAATTCCTCAAAATCTAAGGTTCGGCCAAGAGACTTATATCAGGATAGGTTCGTCATTAATGGACCACTTGGGGGTCTCTTGGATGTATATAGTATGTTTATTAACCATATTATATAAAAATACAAAGAGACATTGTAAAAGTGAAACTAATTAACTTAGAGTTAATACTTAATGATAAGGTTAATATAAGTACCCAAACCTGTCTAAATTCTATTGGTTGAGTGGTTTTCGACCTATCCCCACCTTAGCCTTTGAATAGTCAACTTTGGAGCCATTGGAAACCTAATATGAATTTATTATAAATTAATATTTCTAGCTTTTCCAAAGGTGCCCCTCACCCCTCTTATAAAAGGGCACTCCTCCTTCTCATTTCTTCACACCTTCAAAGCCTTTTGGTTCGGCCAAACTCTGCCCAAATACTCTCCCAACATCCCTCACTACAACCTAGAGGCCTTATTATGATCAGAAAGCCAACCTAAGGAGCCCTTTTGATCAAATCAAAAAGAAGAACCCGAAGAAGAGGTAATGATTTCACCACCCTTCTCCAAGTTCATTTCTTCTTCCACTTCTTCTTCCTTTGTTCTTACCATTCTAAAATAATAACTCCAGTATCTCACATATACTGTGATGTTATTATAAATATGGTACAACCATATTCATTATTCTATCCACCCTTTGAATAACATGTCACCATACGTGCGTACGTACGGCTTACCGTCTCCACGTCGTGGTGTAATTGTTATTCAATATAATATTATTTGGATGGGTATAATAATGATGTGTAACTCATGTAAATAATAAATATAACATGTTAATGATTCTGTATATATGATATACCATCCATTTATATATTATTTTAATATCAAAAGAATGATATTGTCGCTCGTGCGTACGTACGGACTACCATCTCCACGAACGCGATGAGATTCATTCTCCATCATATCCATTCAAGTATAATTATCATTTGATGATTTAAAAATGATGTTTAAGGACTAGATATCATTCTGGATATAAATAAGATACAACAACCATGGCTTATGTAACAAAACATATAAAATAAAATGAGTAAGTTAACTCCCGAAACGATGATAATTCTAAGATATTATTAACAAATCAATGTTAAAAGATCATATATGATATCATATTAATATATATGATTCTTGTATAATTTAATAACAACTATTTCACCATTATACAGGAGGTTAACCTACCCCAAACAAGGAAGAGTACAAGGTAAGGGTTTACTTTACAACCTCTTCATTATCCAAGGTTGTTTATACGTAATAATCTACTGGGATCTCGTTATCATCCACATCCATGTTTCTTAATAATGTATTTAAAATCATTTTTATTATTTACAAGAATATGGGTTAAAGTCATTTATATCCTTGTTTGACTTTTTATAAGAGGAATCTTTCCGTCGTTTTCAAAACAATGTCCTTTTTAACCTTTTCGACAGAATTAAGGTAAGAATGTTTTTTTTAACTTATACGGCGGGTGCGGCTATTTTCCGGCGTCATAAAATCTTCAATGCTTCCCTTACAAGCTTATAAGAATATTTTCAAAGAAAATGTTTTATTTTATATGCATATTAAATTATTTCAAAATAAAAGGAGATATTTCTTTAAAAAGAATTTTGATTTCATCTATGTCAACATCCTTTGATGGAATTTAAGATTATTTGAAGTTGATTTATTATGATACAAAACTTTTATATTTTATTGAAGGTTTTGTGATATGTTTGACTGTGGATGTGCTATTTTTATACCATTCATAGTTTATGGTGAAAGTATTGACATTTCGTATGCTAGTTTTAATACGAATGTTTATGTTATGTTTAAACCTTTTCATATGGGAATGCATTGGACTTAATATGTGATGGGTGGAGCCCGCTATAGCTCCTCGATGCATCGGTAGGTCTCATGAGACAAACTAGTGTCTTGGCACAAGGCCTTGACAAAATCTTATTTGTAGTCTTGGCACGAGGCCTTGGCTATGTGGTTATGATAGTCTGGCATTATGCATTCCAACATTATGAAAGTGGTTATTGATTTTGCATGTGATTATTCGATTAGTAGAATATCCATGTGAACAAGTAAATGGCATTTTTTTCATTTTACTTTTGCCATACTATGTTGAAGTTCAAGTTTAAAAGGCTTTTGTTTTAGTAATTCATTGCCTTAAATGTTTATGCTTATATTTGAATGTTCCGCTATATTGTTATCCTTACTGGGCATTTGAGCTCACCCCTTTTCTATGTTTTATTTTTCCCAGGATGTGAAGATGTAAGTTATGAATGACCTGAAGGGATATTATGAGGGGATTATAGTGTGGACTGTGGAAACATTATGTTGTTTTTCATTTTATGATGTAATGTAAAACTTATGAATATATCTAGTGTTTCCAAGGCTACTAAACCAATCGGTCTTTCGAGATTTGATCTTTCTTGTGATCATGCCAATGTTACGAAGTAATGCACTGACTCTGGGTAACTGGGGTCGGGGCGTTACAGTTGGTATCAGAGGAAGTTTAGTACAAACCTTGGAAGCTAGATTTAGATAAACTCTGATTAGAGCACGTAGACCTAAGATGAACTTTGAGGATTATTATAGAAGAACTTCCTAGAATTTTGGTATTGTAGAGATTTTGTGAGTTTTCCGAGCAATACATCCCTGTCTGGATACGAGCAGGTAGAGGCGGCTCTGGCACAGATGTACCTAGGGGTAAAACCCGAAAACACCGCTTTGAGCTAGACTCGAACGGGAACTGGTGCATGACAACGGGCCTTGCTGCACTCTTGGTTACGACACTCCCGGGGGATATGCTTAGGATAACTCTCATTTTCTTTACAAATCATTTTGAAGGGTTTATGAGTATATACTTCCTTAAAGAAAAAATTCTTATGATTATGGATTATATCCATAAATAGTTCAATTTATGTTAAGTGTTTTATAAGTATGGGATTATGTATTTTGATTCATAAACTGATCTAGTTTATGACATTCTTTAGAAATGGCACCCAGTAGAAGGAATGAGAACTCCGGAAATGCACATGATCCAAAGAGAAGGAAGGATCATATCTTTCATGGTCTTAAGCTAGAATTTATAAGAGAAATAGTCTCCCATGTATTATCATCATATGAAGAAATAATATCATGTATTGATAAGATAAGTAAAGAGATTACTGGGTCCTATGGCTTTGAAGGGAAGCAAGAGAAGAAAAGGATAGAAGAGAGAAAGATGGATAAAGGGAAGAGGGAAAAGAAGAATTTTCCCATATGTGGTAACTGTGGAAAGAAACACCCTGGAACTTGCCTGAAAGGAATGGGAGTTTGTTATAAGTGTGGAGGAAAAGGGAACAAAGTACATGACTGCAAGGGTAAGAAAATGGTTTCAAATGTACAATGCTACATTTGCAAGGAGTTTGGACACTACGCGAACCTATGTCCCAGTCATCAGACTATGACGCAAATGATGCTATTGGATAATAATCAAGTTATGATACTACCACAGATGAAGAGGAATGATTAGAGTTCTTATGTTGATTATGTCAATTGAGTGTTGTATCAACAATGTACTTGTTATAATAATTATGGAGTATATAAGGATTATACTGCAGTACTATTTCATTAAGGACTTGAGATTGTGTGGAACAAAGAAAAGTGACTCAATAGCAGGATAAATTTTTGGAAAATATATGGTTGAGAGAATGATAAACCATAATATAGTTCTGATACCGAGGTAGTGATTTTCGAATAATACATGATTATTTTGGAAAAAATATATTGGATATTCTTGACTACCTTGGAACTGATTAATGATTTGTATATTCCATCATTGTTGGGGTTTAGAACATTTTTGGATTGATGAAGTATATCCAGCATTCTATATGGAATAAGGGAGCATGAATGTAATCAATAAGGAATATGGTAATACATGATGAAGGTATTCATATGCTATTACGGGGTAAAAAGGATCTATATTATGTTTACCTTCCTTATAAATTTTAGACTGTGAGTTTGGACAGAAGTATTTTGGATTGTTCTAGTTTGGATTATTTTGGATTGCCATAAAAGGACAACCCGGAGGTCGGGCGGCAACCCGTCGCGTCCGGCAAGGCTGCGAGACTTGAACCCGCAACCGAAGGGCGGCAAGGGTGTATCACCTACCACTGGACCATGAGATGTCCTGGATTAAATAATGTAGTTTTTATTAAAAGATCATGTAGATGAATTATAAATTCGTTTATTTTGGAACCCTATACGAATAGTGTAAATAGAATTTTTTTTACATTTTATTATCTTTTAGAGTGAAAGATGAGTTTGTGGTAGAAATTTATTAATGGATAAAACTCTAATTATAAAGTAAGTATATCTCCTTATGATCTTAGCCAATCTCATAAATAAATTCCTCAATATTAATAAAAGCAACTTTGAACAAAAATGTTTTCCTAGATGGTACCTTAAATCATCACTAATTTATGGCTTTGGGATTGTTGGCCTTTTTATAGCCATGTTCTCTACCACTCTCCATCAGATAATTGATGGTTAGATTTTTCTTCCATATCCATATTTTCCTACATGGAACCCTAGTATGTGTTATTTTCGGTAATCTTCATACTTTCGACTCTTTATTTTAAATAGAGGCCTCATTAATTCATTTTTCGATGTGGGATTTCAACTAGGATATTTTGAAACGTCAAAAATGTGTTATCCTAATACCCTATGTTTTGTTGAACCGATGGTATTTCAATTCATCATAGATTGATGAATTTAAGGACCTCAATTTTATACTTGTTTGTGATTGATGACCTCAATCACTACCTATAAATATTTACGTTTTTCCTCCGATTATATGTCTCCAATTTCCACCAATGTTCTCCTAATCGAGATCATAATTTGGTGGTGACCCTTTGATTTCTCTTTTCCTCATATTAAGACTAAATTTTAGTAACCCAATTTCCGATGTGGGTTTTCCCACAAATATATTTTCTACTTTCAACCTTTTATTTTCGAAGAACAATTTCAAATTGCGAGGACGCAATTTATTGAAGGAGGGGAGAATGTAACACCCCAAGATTTCATAGTGTGTTATTTCTTCAAAATAATTCAATAACTTGCACTACACGCAACACCGAGTTCAATTTCACCATGACTTACCAAAAAAAAGCCATTAAAAGAGGTCATGAATAGTATTAACAAAATTTTAAACTTTATAATTTTAGAATCCATATTATGAGTTTCTTAGTCATAATGCAAGAACAGATTCATTTTCAGTATTGCACTTTTATTAACTTTTGATAGTGAAACCTTTTTAAATACAATATTTTAAACTTTTTGACTAAATGGAGACATAAAAAAATTTAAAATGAAACTTCCCAAGCTTCCACGGTACGCTTTCCTTTGAATAAAACAGTAGCGTGTGTTGTACGCAACTTCGAGTTTTAACACACACCACAACCAATCAAACTGGCCGTTATGAATAGTAATACCTAAATTTTGAAATAATATATATTTTATATTTTGAAATGGACTTAATTTTTGGATTCGGAATATTGAATTTAGCCTAAGGTGAAATTTTGGTACTTTTCGGATAACTTTCATATTTTGATGAATAGTGAAAATTACTAAATTTTAATTAAAAACAACTTTTTTAATCAAAATAATTATTAGTGATAAATTATGAATTTGAGTGGTTTTAAAGTATATTTAGAATATATTTTTACAATTTAATATAATGTTGGTCATTAGACAAAATTTTACAATTAAACCGAACATAAACAAGTGTCAATCTTTTGATAGTTATTATCTCTTAAAAACACGCTTTTTGTTTTGACAGCGGGAATTAATTTTAAATTTATTTCTGCCACTTCTGTGTTTTGAATTTAGAAAAATGGATTCCATATTTGGAATCAGGATGTTCAAATTGTGTAAATAGGTAACTTTTATTTTTAGACATTTTGAATAATTACTACGGTAAATATTTTATTTACCATGGTTAAGGGTAAATCCGGTAAATAAGGGTTAAAAAAATTATATTATAATAATACTAAATTACCCTAAAACGTGTCTTAACCCTATTGGTTGATACATGGTCGACCATGGGAATCTTTGGGTCGATTTTGGGACCCCATGGATCCACTGGTAAGTGATAATGACACTTTATTTTAATTAAGTCAAAATGAATACAAAAATGACACAAGCATATATCTTTTAGAAAAACAATTGTTACATAGGGTTATATAAGTTGGATTTTAGATTATAAATATTAATTAGAAAGATAAAACGATTTCCTACATAATGATATTTTATTTATAATTTTTAGACATTATATAATTTATTTTATTTATGACACAATGATGATGCAGTAATTACTATAATAGTGAAAAATTAAAATAATTGATATTATAAATACCCAAAAAAAATATAATATGAAACTTTTAATGAATTAAACTAATTTTATAGGATAATATGATATATTAGGATTGATTTAATTGACTTTGTTCGAAGTAATCAATCTGTTATGAGTTTCACAAAAATCAACTATTGAATAGTGTCAAAATTGACATAAAAGAGTTCTTAAAACAAATATTATATTATTAATTGATATTAAATTCCTAAAAATCTAAGGTTAGGCCAAGAGACTTATATCAGGATAGGTTCATCATTAATGGACCACTTGTGGGTCGCTTGGATGTATATAGTAAGTTTATTAACCATATTATTTAAAAATACAAAGAGACATTGTAAAAGTGAAACTAATTAACTTAGAGTTAATACTTAAAGATAAGGTTAATATAAGTACCCAAACCTGTCTAAATTCTATTGGTTGAGTGGTTTTCGACCTATCCCCACCTTAGCCTTTGAATAGTCAACTTTGGAGCCATTGGAAACCTAATATGAATTTATTATAAATTAATATTTCTAGCTTTTCCAAAGGTGCCCCTCACCCCTCTTATAAAAGGGCACTCCTCCTTCTCATTTCTTCACACCTTCAAAGCCTTTTGGTTCGGCCACACTCTGCCCAAATACTCTCCCAACATCCCTCACTACAACCCAGAGGCCCTAGTTTGATCAGAAAGCCAACCTAAGGAGCCCTTTTGATCAAATCAAAAGGAAGAACCCGAAGAAGAGGTAATGATTTCACCACCCTTCTCCAAGTTCATTTCTTCTTCCACTTCTTCTTCCTTTGTTCTTACCATTCTAAAATAATAACTCCAGTATCTCACATATACATTGATGTTATTATAAATTTGGTACAACCATATTCAGTATTCTATCCACCCTTTGAATAACATGTCACCATACGTGCGTACGTAAGGCTTACCGTCTCCACGTCGTGGTGTAATTGTTATTCAATATAATATTATTTGGATGGGTATAATAATGATGTGTAACTCATGTAAATAATAAATATAACATGTTAATGATTCTGTATATATGATATACCATCCATTTATATATTATTTTAATATCAAAAGAATGATATTGTCGCTCGTGCGTACGTACGGACTATCATCTCCACGAACGCGATGAGATTCATTCTCCATCATATACATTCAAGTATAATTATCATTTGATGATTTAAAAATGATGTTTAAGGACTAGATATCATTCTGGATATGAATAAGATACAACAACCATGGCTTATGTAACAAAACATATAAAAGAAAATGAGTAAGTTAACTCCCGAAACGACGATAATTCTAAGATATTATTAACAAATCAATGTTAAAAGATCATATATGATATCATATTAATATATATGATTCTTGTATAATTTAATAACAACTATTTCACCATTATAAAGGAGGTGAACCTACCCCAACCAAGGAAAAGTACAAGTTAAGGGTTTACTTTACAACCTCTTCATTTTCCAAGGTTGTTTATACGTAATAATCTACTGGGATCTCGTTATCATCCACATCCATGTTTCTTAATAATGTATTTCAAAACATTTTTATTATTTACAAGAATATGGGTTAAAGTCATTTATATCCTTTTTTGAATTTTTATAAGAGGAATCTTTCCGTCGTTTTCAAAACAAGGTCCTTTTTAACCTTTTCGACAGAATTAAGGTAAGAATGTTTTTTTAACTTATACGGCGGGTGCGGCTATTTTCCGCCGTTATAAAATCTTCAAAGCTTCCCTTACAAGCTTATAAGAATATTTTCAAAGAAAATGTTTTATTTTATATGGATATTAAATTATTTCAAAATAAAAGGAGATATTTCTTTAAAAAGAATTTTGATTTCATCTATGTCAACATCCTTTGATGGAATTTAAGATTATTTGAAGTTGATTTATTATAATACAAAACTTCTATATTGTATTGAAGGTTTTGTGATATGTTTGACTGTGGATGTGCTATTTTTATACCATTCATAGTTTATGGTGAAAGTATTGACATTTCGTATGCTAGTTTTAATACGAATGTTTATGTTATGTTTAAACCTTTTCATATGGGAATGCATTGGACTTAATATGTGACGGGTGGAGCCCGCTATAGCTCCTTGATGCATCGGTAGGTCTCATGAGACAAACTACTGTCTTGGCACAAGGCCTTGACAAAATCTTATTTGTAGTCTTGGCACGAGGCCTTGGCTATGTGGTTATGATAGTCTGGCATTATGCATTCCAACATTATGAAAGTGGTTATTGATTTTGCATGTGATTATTCGATTAGTAGAATATCCATGTGAACAAGTAAATGGAATTTTTTTCATTTTACTTTTGCCATACTATGTTGAAGTTCGAGTTTAAAAGGCTTTTGTTTTAGTAATTCATTGCCTTAAATGTTTATGCTTATATTTGAATGTTCCGCTATATTGTTATCCTTACTGGGCATTTGAGCTCACCCCTTTTCTATGTTTTATTTTTCCCAGGATGTGAAGATGTAAGTTATGAATGACCTGCAGGGATATTATGAGGGGATTATACTGTGGACTGTGGAAACATTATGTTGTTTTTCATTTTATGATGTAATGTAAAACTTATGAATATATCTAGTGTTTCCAAGGCTACTAAACCAATCGGTCTTTCGAGATTTGATCTTTCTTGTGATCATGCCAATGTTACGAAGTAATGCACCGACTCTGGGTAACTGGGGTCGGGGCATTACAGTAGTGATGGGAGAGGTGTTTGTAATCAAAATATACACAATTTTCAAGTCCAAAAAAAATGTCTTCTAGAAATGGCTATGGTCATGATCAGGCATGTATGAGTGGATTCGGAAAAAATATCAATTATTTATTATTTGTTTTTTAAATTGTTTCTAAAATATAATATCGGTTGATATAATTTTTTAGTTATTTAATGGAAGAAAATAAAATAATAGATAGATGTAAACAAAGTAAATTAATTATAAATATATGTGGTTTTTGGATAAATTGTGATGAGATTAATCAATACATACCTATATTCTAAATCAACTAATACAATTAGAAGATGTAGTATCATCTATCTACTCATCCTGAAATATTTTATTAATTTAATATAACATCATCATGATTTAATACCTTCAATGATATCATTTCCTCATTTGGTTTGGGATCAATTGTAAGGATATAAAATGTAAATGATGAGAGATGGAATGCTAATAACATAATTAGCTCACATAATCACATTCACACAAAACACTTGAAAATAGTTTAATAGTTGGAAAACATAAATCCAACAAACCAAATATTAATTCCCATTTAAAACTGTTGACTTGTTTATAACTCCATAATTATTGACTTTTGAGGTCACTAGAACATAATCGAAAATAATAAGAGATAAAGAAATTTGGAATGAGTGAATTGACATGGTACTGCATAAATAGTGGAATAAAATGAGTTTAATTTAAATGTTAGAATAATATAGTAAATCCTAGATACAATCGATCGGAGAATAATAATTTCAAATGGGAGAAGGAGAATAAATTTAAATCCATCACAGAATATTCTTATTCTTTTATAGATAAAATTAGTGGTGATTAGTGAACTTCACATTACTCAATGTTTCTCCACATATCACATCCAAGGTTCATGATGATCCATGTTGTTAGAATATTCATGAATCCTTCCAAATTAGAAACTCTTCCAATAATCATGATCTATATTATTATAGAAAAATTAGAGGTGGTATGTAGTGATGCATTACAACTCAATTGGATGATGATTGTTGATTGAGAGAGATGATCAAATTTTGGATGGTGTTAGATTATTTATATTTAAGATGGATATTTTTAGGGATTCTGACCTAGTCTTATATTTTTTCATTTATTTTAATTCATTTCACCAAGATTTGGTATGTGGTTTATAGATGTTGTGATTAGTTGGATTAAAAATTATTTTTTAATGTGTAGTTTGGTTAGGATTTAATTATAGTAAAGAGAGATTCAAAGTATATTCTTAGGGAGGAATTTGTGGACCCTATATTTGAGTCTAAAATTTTGATGTAATATTCTCTAATGATATTTAATTTACGGATTTTAGTTGAACACACTCTGTGTTATTATCTTTAAATTTAGGTTTGGTTCAATAATACAGAACATGGCCTCAAAGTATTAGAATCATTATATAAATATAATGCAAGACTTAACAAATAACATTTTTTGAAGTTGAGTCTCATTTTAATTAAAATTTCATACTCAACTCTAACTAATAATGTTTAATACAATATGTTGACTCGGAGTCCAATCTTCAGGATTAGCTAATCATCACATTGGGTTGAGTTTCATTCATCAAATTTTTTCAAAACTTATTTGATCAAGTATTTAATAGATTATATTATTATAAAAGGTTATATTAGGGTCAATATTGGGGATTCCTATTATGAGGCTATGTTCGTTGATTCATACATAATACTAGAAATTGTGTATGGTCACTTCCATCAGCACATAAGGTGAATCCTCCTTCAAGCATGTAGCAATATATTTGGAGTCACTGGGGTATCCTTCATTTTTATCAATTTAGTTTGAAATAATTTGAAATTTTAAAGTGTTTTTTTAATTCGAAATTCATTTTTTCTCAAATATCCTATGGTTTGTATCTCCATCAATATTTATCAATTGAATATCATATCACTTCAATGATCCCTTCACAATTATACTAAATTGTTCCTTATATTGGCTTTGAGAGGACTGGTTTTGGGTGAATTTTATGTTACTCCAATCTTCATATGGATTAAATTAATCCATCAATAATTTAAATTGTTGTGATTTTTTGTGTGAAGAAGGGGCGGTGGTTGATTGAGATAGGGATCTTGGAGGTTGTGGTCACTTCGAAAAAATACAATCATAGTCATCTATCATAAGGATATGTGGTGGCTTATGCATTGATATTGTTTTATTCATTTATAGTTACATGAAATACCATGGATGGGTGTTTGAGGTATTTCAAGCATTTCATTGTCTGTGGAAGTCTTACTCGATGGATGGTTCCCACAAAAGGTAAAGTTGTGACTTATGGTCGATGTAGACACCATGCAGGGTTCCCTATGGAAGGAATGAAAGGTTTATGACATATAATGTAATACATTGAGTGATGATAAATCTTGTGGGTGTGCTCACTACAAAAATTCAGGTTGATAGTCTCCATACATGTCATTTTTATTTGTGTGAGGTTCATGGACATGGTCAGTTGACTGTGGAAGGTTGATAGGGGCCGCTTCATGTTATAGGCATGTAGTTGGTTGAATGTCTTATTGAGGTAGGTTTAAACATCATGGGGATGTTTTTCCCCATTTTTAAAATTTCACACACTATAGCTTGATTGGTCTTGGATACAATTTGTGGCTTCTCTAATCTATTTTGGATGTTTCTATCATGTCACTTGATTGACCATGGGGTATTCACACGATCAGTGGAATGATTATGCCTCTTAATTTAGCATGTTAATATATCTTCAAATTTACTACTCCTTGAATTGAAATATATTCATTTCTCATAAAAAATATATATATGATGAATTGAATTCCAATTAAAATTCAAAATTAATGTTGAATTATCTTTCTACAAATTGATTTAGTAATTTAATAACAATTTTAAAAATGATTTAAAAAATTTAAATTAAAATTTATAAAATTTTGAATGTTTAAATTAAAAATTCAAAATCAAATTATTAATTCAAATTGAAATTTGTAAATGTTAAACAAATAAGTATAATTCTAGTGAAAATCCATTTATCAATTAATTCCAAATTTTCGAAATTTATAATAAATTAATGATTTTCTGATGATATAAAATGAATTGAGTGGATTTTGACAGTGTATTGATATGAATTTTTTTATAAATTATTATTTTATCAATATTTTACATTTTATCAAAAAAATATTTACACACAAATATATTTTATTCATATCCCTATATCATTATTATAGGTTAAATGGAGAAATATAATAATATTGTTAGATAAATTTTCTAGTATGGGATAAAAATTATCAATTTGAGATATTGAATATATAAAAATATTATACAAAACTTAGATACATGATATTGGGAGATATTTATTGAATAATAGATTAAGAACATAAAATCATATGAATTAATAATGAAAAAATATATCAAGATCATAGGTTATAAAATAAAATTCATAAAATGATTATCTTTAAAATAAAACATGTACCACAGAATTAGGATGTGAAATTATAAGTTAATAAACATGAACAATGGTCATATAAATTAGGAATGTAGTACATAGAAAATAAAAAAAATAATGAAATATATCACAGGTAAATCTTCATGAGCACCATAAAATAGTTGATTTGGTTCAATACCTAGTCTCATAAGCAAAGTATACATTTTTACACCCCTTTCCCACAAACATTTTTCACTAATGAGTAGTCAATAATTTGAAAATGTATTATAGGGGTATATAATTAAAGTAACACACTTCATATAATTATATTAATATTTAATGAATATATGATGAATCAAATGAATTGTGTCTAGATTGGGTGTCAGTATGAACCCCAGAGCACTCTTAGATCTCCAGGGGTGGTTGACATGTATCATGGGTCATATAGTAGATATAGGGATGATTTACTTAGTAAACATGGATAATTATAAGAAAATATATCATGTGAAAATTAGAAATAATTTATTTCATTAAACTAAGAGGATAAACTCTATATGATTTCATTAGGACAAAAACGTTTCTAACACATAATGATATGTTTCCAATATGACTAGTGTTATCCAGCTCAACCATTGACTAGAAATTGATATATACTCACATTTATAAAACATAAAAAAACGATTGGTAATAATATTTATTGGTACCTATAAGATATTATTTGGAGATGTAACTCTTTCAAAGATAACAAGAATTGGGTGAGATTATAATAATATATAAGAATCCTCCAGATTTCCTCACATAAGATACAAACTCAGGTGAATGAATTAAATTAATTAATTAATTTATGTAATTATACCAAATAATATTCATCTAATATATTATAAAACACAATAACTATTGATAAAAAATAACATGTTTTACCATTTTTAATAAAAAGTGACCCACTCTACTAGGAGGATCCATACCTACAATACCTACTCCATGCCTCATCTCAATATCTAAGATGAATGCGATTGTGATATTTTCCATTATTTCCCAATAAATAAGAATATATCAGTTCAGGTTAAATACCCATTGAATATAGTGTGTAGGTGTTTCTGAATAATAAATGGCGAAAATCATTTGGTATATCCCTTTAGGAATGTGAAAACGGGTATAAAAAGATAGAACTCTTCATGTTCCTCCTATATAACAAATTATTTTTTGAAACTAAAATGCCCACGTCTGCCTCTTTTGATAATTCATATTATCCCTTTCTTTCTTATTTTTATTCCAAGACGTCATAATTTCATATGAACAAGTAACTATAAACAAGACCACACTCACAAATAATTCTTTTAAAATTAAATGCAATATTTCACCATGTAAACAAAAATCACAAAAACATTAATATAATTTTAATTGAATACTCATTATTGGTAAAAAAAAATTGGGATTATTATTAATGAATTATCAATGGCATACTGTAACATGAAATGTATGAAATTATTTATGAATAATAAATGGAAACCCAAAAGACACGTTTCATGCATTATTTTGAGGGTCCTTAATATCCCATTTTATTTTACATGAAATTAGTTTTTCCAAAAAATAAAAAATTGAATCATGTTTAATATCAGTCGATCATCATAGAAAATATATGAATAATCTTTGAAAGCATTTTGTTCCCTTTTTAAATTATGAAATTACATGAATATATGTCATAGTAATATAAGGTAATAAAAAATATTATATAACATATATTTCCCAATATCAACATCATAAAATATATACCCAACAACGATCTAAAATAATCCTAAAAACCAAAGAGACATATGATAAAAGGGGATCAATTTTGGTTGAACAATCGTTATGAAATATAAAATATCTTCAGTAATCCTTATCCCCCCATCCTACTTTACTAAACAATTGCATCACCACTGAATAACATTCTTAACTAGAGGTTATGTTTAGTTTATTTACATACTAACTATTCATTTATGGGAATATGATTTAGGATTTGAATTCTTGTCATTAAAAAGAATGGAAACAATATGAACTAAAATTCTCAACGATGTTCGAGTCACTATTTAAAGAAAACTATGTAACAATAATTTGTCCAAAATATTATATAATAATCCCAATTTCATTAATCACCACAATAGGGAGAAACATTATGATTCTTATAAAATAGATAAAACAATTCTTTTATTAGGTTCAAAACTACATTTATAAACCTCAAATTATATTATTTATCACTATGGGAATTTTTTCCAAAATTGTGTAAGTTACTGCTAAATTTGAGGGTTTCATTAAACTAATCATGTTACATGAATACAATTAAATGTTATTTATATTAAGTTATGAATCTAATAATTTATTATTCCAAAACCTTAGGGAACTTCCATAATTATTATAAAATGTTAACTCATATTTTTTAGTTTATCTCTGAAGTTATAAAGCTAGTTCTCCATCCTCTATAATGATTAATGTATTCTAATAATTAAGTAAATTATAATCACATGTAGATATATTAGTAACACTTTCATAACTGCGTATTTGATAATTTCATTTCATGATTATCATAGAGTTTTATTTACTTTTTGGGTTACACCAAAAAACTAATTTCAGGTTATTATGGCTCAATAATATCAATTTTAAATCATTTTTTAGTTTATTGGGTCATCAAAATCGGACATTTTTCGTAATTTTTTAGTAAAAGTATTTTATCAGATACTATAGATCACATGAAAGGATGTATGAAGAAAATTTAAAATTATATGTAAAATTAAATAACAAGTGATAATGAAATACTAATGTGTTGTAAAATATAGGCAATCATTAATAATTAAAAGAAACAAGAATTAAAAATTTAATTTGAAGAGATAAAATATTAGAAAAAAATATGTCTCACATAATATAAAATTCACAATTTTATATATCAAAATAGGTTTAGATATACATTTTTTCATAATATTGAATTTATGTAAGATCATTATTGTTATTTTTTGAATAACTACTAGTATGAGAATCTCAGTGTTAATACCAATGAGTTTCATAATGTTTGGAACAATGTACCCTTTAAATTGGATTTATTATACCTTATACGTACTCCAATTGTAACTGGTAATCCTATAAAATACAAAAAACAATATTCCCCCATCATTACATTCAATTAACTGTGAAATAAAATTTTAATTGTAAAAATATCAACCAAACCCTGACTAAAACCTAGGAATGGTTTCCCAATAAGTGTGTCAATCACAAACAAGGAAGAGTACCCATTTAATATAAAAAATAATAATAAGATAATGTTTATAAACAAACTATTATCTGTTTAATGTATATAAATCATATTAATATCAAATTAGATTAAATTTCCATGAAAACAAACACTTTGGACTCCATTAACTAAGATATGCATCAAAAAAGGCACTGAAATTAAATTCTATTTAACATTCACGAATCCTTAACTTCTTGAAGCCACTGAAAAAATAAGAATAAAAGGATAAGGGATGAAGATAGAGTAACTGAATGAATGTAAGTGTTTCCAGATTCAGTATGGAAAATTTCCTTGATTCACTTTATTTCAATGATCCTTTTTGGAGGATATGAATGATGGTAATAGGATCAATAAGGTCCCATCCTTTAACATTACATAATATATTAAATTCCCTTAGAATTCACTTCTATACATTCCCAAAGTTATTTTCAATTTATAGTCGTAGAATTTCATGAAATAAATCATACATATAAACACATAATCATTCAAAGTCGGTACAACATAAAATTGCATCTTTGTGTTTAATGTCCTCCTTAATTCTAGTTGAGAGTCTCCATGTGGTATGTTGTACATTGTTGTGGCTTCAATTGAATGGAAATTTGAGTTTTTAGGTTGAGGGTAGTTATTTCTTATTGTAAGCATGCATTGAGTTGAATATTTTCATATTTTAAGTTGGAACATCAGGTAGTATATTCATGTATTTTTTGTTTTTTCACACTTAGTATCTTTATTGACCATTTATTCTATATTAAATTAATCCAAGACATTAATTCATTTCCTCGCATGATATCTTGATCAAGAATGGGGAATTTATGTGGTCGGTACTTCGTCTAAATCTTCTCAAAGGGCACATATGATGAATTCATCAAATTTTAAAATAAATTAAGTGTTTAATTAATATGATTCATTATATTTAAAAAATGCACTATTAAATTTGAATTTAAATAACAAATAAAAATTAAATTCCCTTTAAAAAATATTAATAACTAATTTTATACAATATTATGGAAATGATCTAAAAAAATAAAATTTAATTTCAAAATCTTTTTAAACAATTTAATTATGAATTCAACTTCAAATTATGGATTCATAAATAAGATTAATGAATTTAATAAATCAAAAAAATTCATTTAAAATTAAATTTATCCATAAACTCAAAGTATCTAAATTTTTTAAAAATTTATGATTTTATTAGGTTTTAAAATTGATAAATGAGATTTTAGAAATGAATTTGAAATAAATATTTTTGATAATTTTTCACTTTATAACTCCATGAAACATATTTTATTTCTCTCTAATGAAATACATTCAATTATATTAGTTTTATAGATAACGTAGCATATCATTAATAATAAAAAATAGGGAAGAATAAAATTATTGATTACTCATTTGTTTGAATTAAATTTCCCCCTTTATGAATTATATTGTATATGCCACATAAATTTGAAATAAATGTGGTAGTTTAATATTAAAAATGTAATGGATCCATGTGGAATCAATAATTGTAAAATTGGGACTTTTTCATAACCATATTTTTTAAAATCACTTATTTAATGCATGATACAAAACCTAGCATTAAACCATTCTATAATAGTAAGTATCCCCTAGGAATAATTGTAACAAGAAATTCATATATGTAATTCATTGTAAAATGGATCTAATCTCTCTATAACTCTTATTTTATATATATAACACACACACATGATTATATTGACATGTGAAGATATTCAGAATAGTTCCCATCTACTTATTTTATATAGTTCATATGAGTTATGTGATTTTCTGTTAGGGACATTCAGAAAGGTTTTTTCAATCACTTAGGGTAATTTACATATGTTGATTTCATAAATCGAATTCCTCCAATCTATGTTATTTTTTCCACTATGTTATTTTTTATTTCCAACTCTTTTCTGAATTAATAAGAGTAAACCTCGATGAAATCTAGGGTAATTTCACTCAAAAATAAATTCATTAAATATAATATTTTTAACAAATTGTATTATTCCTCTATAGAATGTTATTTTTTCTAGGATATATATAATTCATTTCATGTATTCTTGTCTGAAAAAATTATATTAAAATTCATAAAAAATATCATTGAACATATTAAAATAAATTATATTTATTATCAAAAATAGTCTCTAGAAAGATGGAAATGGAACAAAAGATAATGAAAGCAATGCCTCCATAGCATACACATGCCCCTATAAATAATTTCAGCTGTATATACAATAAAACATGGTAATAATCAAGAATATTTTATTAATATTTAAATATAATTTAAATAATTACTATAACATGAATTTTTTACTTTGTTGAATAAATTTGTTTCATGTTCGATGTCTTAGAAGAGGAATTATAACATTATTGGTTTTTTTAATGATCTTCATTGAGCTCATATAGCTACGATTCTTTACCTTTCCAGTATAGAAAAAAAATTCAATATTATAATAAAAATACAGAATAGAATGTAAAATAAATGTAATCTAATGGTTAGTGAGAATTTAGGAAAAACTTTTAAATTGGTACTCATGTTTAATCTGTCTGTAGTTTTATAACATAGTTATTACCCCAAATATGTTGGCAGGTGTGTCTTGTTTAATGAAAAACCACCACATACACATTCTTATAGATCACAACAACTCCAATTCTTCTAGAAGAATACATTTAATAGAGTATTTCATTTCAAAATCATTATAAATGTTGTTTATCTCATAATATATGGGTGTAAGGATGATATATAGTCTCCCCTCAATAAAAAAAAACATGTGGATTATCCCTATAGTAGTTCTTCCGAAAACGTTTCATAGATATATTAATAATAGGGAGTAAGAGATTATTAAAAAGTGAATAAAATCCAATCAGTTTGAGTCTAAATTGACATTATACCGATTATAAATAGAATATTTTACTTCTAGTTCCTCGTGATCTGCCATTAGTAATTCCCCTATGGTGGAACTCAACATAGTATCAAAATATTATTCAGTAATTTCATTTTATTATATTCATCTATTATTATCTTCTTCTTTGTTTTCATGGGGGGTCTCTCCAACAAATATCTCCATAAATTTTAGTTATTGTATTTCCATTTATTTTTTTAATTATGTCACAAACCATGTGATTTATTCTTCAAATTCTTATATAAAACTCCCAAAAAAGAATTCCTCCAACTGTTATATATCTTTATTTTTGGCCACATATATATTATAATATCTTCTTTAATATTGGGGGAAATAAAAATAATTAATATTGTATTAATTAAATTTGATTAATATAAGTAAAACACTATAAATTATTTTATCTTTTATTCATTTTGTCAGATAAAGTGAAATTACACCAGGAAATTTTCTTGTATGGAGGTGGATGATAATAGATATTCATGTTCCTCTTGAATCTCTATAGGTAATCATGGGGGTAATTATACGAATTCTTACACATTCTTATATTCTATTTCAGGGTAATGATAAATTGGTATTTGTACTAGAATCTGATGACATGGGAGATTGTGTTGTATAATAATTTATACATAGAATAGAAATAGATAATGTTTGGTTCAACTCCCTCATGTATTTCAATTTTTATCTCTTGTTACTTATGAGAGACCCTTTAAAAGTCATTAATGATGATCATGGATTTTAGTTCCACCATCTTATCCTAAAAAAGAGTCTTTATAGGTTGTATTTCTCTGTATCTTGAATGAGAATTATTTATGATGAATCTATGAAATACATATTGATATTTTACTAAATATTTCAACCGATAAAAATTTAGAATAAAATGAATGTAAATAAATGGAATATCACTATTTTGTATTATAGTTTAGTTTATTTTCTATTTATAGTGAAAATTTAAAGATATAAATTACGGATGGGGGAAATTATTGGCATTCCAATTAATACTCAAATTTAAGTACATATATATATATATATATCATTATCATAATAATATAGGGATGGAAAAACTAGTACCAATTACATTGTCATAATATAGGTAGAATAAACATTTATGTAATATACAAAAAAATAAAAATGAAATTAATCATAGATTTTCCCTAAATAATTTCATTTTTTAATTCGTCTCCACTGTGTAAATAAATTCCTATATTTGTTTTTTATTAAACAGTGGTACTTATTTTATTCATTAATCTGTTAATGTTGTCCAGAAACCACTATTTATAATGTTATTGGGAAATTCAATTTATATTCATCAACTTTAATCCATTATTATTTATATTCATTAGATATTTCAATATCATTTATGACATGACTATACATATTTACCCGCACATCTAGGGTGTGTTCATTTAAAAAAATAACTGTATTCAAGGGGATATATATGATGACCTGAGGAATTACTATTTAGAATATATTTTACCATCAAGGTGATTTCAATAATCTAATCTGACATAGATCCAATTTTTTTATTTTCTAAATATTAATTAAAAAATAATTAATTATTTAAAAAGTGATTAAGAAAAATTATTTATTGAACTAACACATTTTAAATGGTGGTAGTGATGGGAGATGTGTTTGTAATCAAAATATACACAATTTTCAAGTCCATAAAAAATTTCTTCTAGAAATGGATATGGTCATGATCAGGCATGTATGAGTTGATTCTGCAAAAATATCAATTATTTATTATTTGTTTTTTAAATTGTTTCTAAAATATAATATCGGTTGATATAATTTTTTAGTTATTGAATGGAAGAAAATAAAATAATAGATAGAAGTAAAAAAAGTAAATTAATTATAAATATATGTGCTTTTTGGATAAATTGTGATGAGATTAATGAATACATACCTATATTCTAAATCAACTAATACAATTAGAAGATGTAGTATCATCTATCTACTCATCCTGAACTATTTTATTAATTTAATATAACATCATCATGATTTAATACCTTCAATGATATCATTTCCTCATTTGGTTTGGGATCAATTGTAAGGATATAAAATGTAAATGATGAGAGATGGAATGCTAATAAAATAATTAGCTCACATAATCACATTCACACAAAACACTTGAAAATAGTTTAATAGTTGGAAAACATAAATCCAACAAACCAAATATTATTTCCCATTTAAAACTGTTGACTTGTTTATAACTGCATAATTATTGACTTTTGAGGTCACTAGAACATCATCGAAAATAATAAGATATAAAGAAATTTGGAATGAATGAATTGACATGGTACTGCTTAAATAGTGGAATAAAATGAGTTTAATTTTATATGTTAGAATAATATAGTAAATCCTAGATACAATCGATTGGAGAATAATAATTTCAAATGGGAGAAGGAGAATAAATTTAAATCCATCACAGAATATTGTTATTCTTTTATACATAAAATTAGTGGTGATTAGTGAACTTCACATTACTCAATGGTTCTCCACATATCACATCCAAGGTTCATGATGATCCATGTTGTTAGAATATTCATGAATCCTTCCAAATCAGAAACTCTTCCAATAATCATGATCTATATTATTATAGAAAAATTAGAGGTGGTATGTAGTGATGCATTACAACTCAATTGGATGATGATTGTTGATTGGGAGAGATGATCACATTTTGGATGGTGTTAGATTATTTATATTTAAGATGGATATTTTTAGGGATTCTGACCTGGTCTTATATTTTTTCATTTATTTTAATTCATTTCACCAAGATTTGGTATGTGGTTTATAGATGTTGTGATCAGTTGGATTAAAAATTATTTTTTAATGTGTAGTTTGGTTAGGATTTAATTATAGTAAATAGAGATTCAAAGTATATTCTTAGGGAGGAATTTGTGGACCCTATATTTGAGTCTAAAATTTTGATGGAATATTCTCTAATGATATTTAATTTACGGATTTTAGTTGAACACACTCTGTGTTGTTATCTTTAAATTTAGGTTTGGTTCAATAATATAGAACAGGGCCTCAAAGTATTAGAATCATTATATAAATATAATGCAAGACTTAACAAATAACATTTTTTGAGGTTGAGTCTCATTTTAATTAAAATTTCATACTCAAATCTAACTAATAATGTTTAATACCATATGATGACTCGGAGTCCAATCTTCAGGATTATCTAATCATCACATTGGGTTGAGTTTCATTCATCAAATTTTTTCAAAACTTATTTGATCAAGTATTTAATAGATTATATTATTATAAAAGGTTATATTAGGGTCAATATTGGGGATTCCTATTATGAGGCTATGTTCGTTGATTCATACATAATACTAGAAATTGTGTCTGGTCACTTCAATCAGCACATAAGGTGAATCCTCCTTCAAGCATGTAGCAATATATTTGGAGTCACTGTGGTATCCTTCATCTTTATCAATTGAGTTTGAAATAATTTGAAATTTTAAAGTGTTTTTTTAATACGAAATTCAATTTTTCTCAAATATCCTATGGTTTGTATCTCCATCAATAATTATCAACTGAATATCATATCATTTCAATGATCCCTTCACAATTATACTAAACTGTTCCTTGTATTGGCTTTGAGATGACTGGTTTTGGGTGAATTTTATGTTACTCCAATCGTCATATGGATTAAATTAATCCATCAATAATTTAAATTGTTGTGCTTTCTTGTGTGAAGAAGGGGTGGTGGTTGATTGAGATAGGGATCTTGGAGGTTGTGGTCACTTCGAAAAAATACAATCACAGTCATCTATCGTAAGGATATGTGGTGGCTTATGCATTGATATTGTTTTATTCATTTATAGTTACTTGAAATACCATGGATGGGTGTTTGAGGTATTTCAAGCATTTCATGGTCTGTGGAAGTCTTACTCGATGGATGGTTCCCACAATAGGTGAAGTTGTGAGTTATGGTCGATGTAGACACCATGCAGGGTTCCCTATGGAAGGAATGAAAGGTTTACGACATATAATGTAATACATTGAGTGATGATAAATCTTGTGGGTGTGCTCACTACAAAAATTCAGGTTGATAGTCTCCATACATGTCATTTTTATTTGTGTGAGGTTCATGGGCATGGTCAGTTGACTGTGGAAGGTTGATAGGGGTCGCTTCATGTTATTGGCATGTAGTTGGTTGAATGTCTCATTGAGGTAGGTTTAAACATCATGGGGATGTTTTTTCCCATTTTTAAAATTTCTCACACTATAGCTTGATTGGTCTTGGAGACAATTTGTGGCTTCTCTAATCTATTTTGGATGTTTCTATCATGTCACTTGATTGACCATGGGGTATTCACACGATCAGTGGAATGATTATGCCTCTTAATTTAGCATGTTAATATATCATCAAATTTACTACTACTTGAATTGAAATATATTCATTTCTCATAAAAAAATATATATATGATGAATTGAATTCCAATTAAAATTCAAAATTAATGTTGAATTATCTTTCTACAAATTGATTTAGTAATTTAATAACAATTTTAAAAATGATTTAAATAATTTAAATTAAAATTTATAAAATTTAGAATGTTTAAATTCAAAATTCAAAATCAAATTATTAATTCAAATTGAAATTTGTAAATGTTAAACAAATAAGTATAATTCTAGTGAAAATCCATTTATCAATTAATTCCAAATTTTCGAAATTTATAATAAATTAATGATTTTCTGATGATATAAAATGAATTGAGTGGATTTTGACAGTGTATTGATATGAATTTTTTTATAAATTATTATTTTATCAATATTTTACATTTTATCAAAAAAATCTTTACACACAAATATATTTTATTCATATCCCTATATCATTATTATAGGTTAAATGGAGAAATATAATAATATTGTTAGATAAATTTTCTAGTATGGGATAAAAATTATCAATTTCAGATATTGAATATATAAAAAGATTATACAAAACTTAGATACATGATATTGTGAGATATTTATTGATTAATAGATTAAGAACATAAAATCATATGAATTAATAATGAAAAAATATATCAAGATCGTAGCTTATGAAATAAAATTCATAAAATGATTATCTTTAAAATAAAACATGTACCACAGAATTAGGATGTGAAATTATAAGTTAATAAACATGAGCAATGGTCATATAAATTAGGAATGTAGTACATATAAAATAAAAAAAATAATGAAATATATCAAAGGTAAATCTTCATGAGCACCATAAAATAGTTGATTTGGTTCAATACCTAGTCTCATAGGAAAGTAGACATTTTTACACCCCATTCCCACAAACATTTTTCACTAATGAGTAGTCAATAATTTGAAAATGTATTATAGGGGTATATAATTAAAGTAACACACTTCATATAATTTTATTAATATTTAATGAATATATGATGAATCAAATTAATTGGGTCCAGATTGGGTGTCAGTATAAACCACAGAGCACTCTTAGATCTCCAGGGGGTGGTTGACATGTATCATGGGTCATATAGTAGATATAGGGATGATTTACCTAGTAAACATGGATAATTATAAGAAAAGATATCATGTGAAAATTAGAAATAATTTATTTCATTAAACTAAGAGGATAAACTCTAGATGATTTCATTAGGACAAAAACGTTTCTAACACATAATGATATGTTTCCAATATGACTAGCGTTATCCAGCTCAACCATTGACTAGAAATTTATATATACTCACATTTATAAAACATAAAAAAATGATTGGTAATAATATTTATTGGTACCTATAAGATATTATTTGGAGATGTATCTCTTTCAAAGATAACATGAATTAGGTGAGATTATAATAATATATAAGAATCCTCCACATTTCATCACATAAGATACAAACTCAGGTGAATGAATTAAATTAATTAATTAATTTATGTAATTATACCAAATAATATTCATCTAATATATTCTAAAACACAATAACTATTGATAAAAAATAACATGTTTTGCCATTTTTAATAAAAAGTGACCCACTCTACTTGGAGGATCCATACCTACAATACCTACTCCATGCCTCATCTCAATATCTAAGATGAATGCGATTGTGATATTTTCCATTATTTCCCACTAAATAAGAATATATCAGTTCAGGTTAAATACCCATTGAATATAGTGAGTAGGTGTTTCTGAATACTAAAATGGCGAAAATCATTTGGTATATCCCTTTAGGAATGTGAAAATGGGTATAAAAAGATAGAACTCTTCATGTTCCTCCTATATAACAAATTATTTTTTGAAACTAAAATGCCCATTTCTGCCTCTTTTGATAATTCATATTATCCCTTTCTTTCTTATTTTTATTCCAAGACGTCATAATTTCATATGAACAAGTAACTATAAACAAGACCACACTCATAAATAATTCTTTTAAAATGAAATGCAATATTTCACCATGTAAACAAAAATCACAAAAACATTAATATAATTTTAATTGAATACTCATTATTGGTAAAAAATTGGGATTATTATTAATGAATTATCAATGGCATACTATACCATGAAATGTATGAAATAATTTATGAATAATAAATGGAAACCCAAAAGACACGTTTCATGCATTATTTTGAGGGTCCTTAATATCCCATTTTATTTTAAATGAAATTAGTTTTTCCAAAAAATAAAAAATTGAATCATGTTTAATATCAGTCGATCATCATAGAAAATATATGAATAATCTATGAAAGCATTTTGTTCCCTTTTTAAATTATGAAATTACATGAATATATATCATAGTAATATAAGCTAATAAAAAATATTATATAACATATCTTTCCCAATATCAACATCATAAAATATATACCCAACAATGATCTAAAATAATCCTAAAAACCAAAGAGACATATGATAAAAGGGGATCAATTTTGGTTGAACAATCTTTATGAAATATAAAATATCTTCAGTAATCCTTATCCCCCCATCCTACTTTACTAAACTATTGCATCACCACTGAATAACATTCTTAACTAGAGGTTATGTTTAGTTTATTTACATACTAACTATTCATTTATGGGAATATGATTTAGGATTTCAATTCATGTCACTAAAAAGAATGGAAACAATATGAACTAACATTCTCAACGATGTTCGAGTCACTATTTAAAGAAAACTATGTAACAGTAATTTGTCCAAAATATTATATAATAATCCCAATTTCATTAATCACCACAATAGGGAGAAACATTATGATTCTTATAAAAGAGATAAAACAATTCTTTTATTAGGTTCAAAACTATATTTATGAACCTCAAATTATATTATTTATCACTATGTGAATTTTTTCCAAAAATTGTGTAAGTTGCCGCTAAATTTGAGGGTTTCATTAAACTAATCATGTTACATGAATACAATTAAAGGTTATTTATATTAAGTTATGAATCTAATGATTTATTATTCCAAAACCTTAGGGAACTTCCATAATTGTTATAAAATGTTAACTCATATTTTTTAGTTTATCTCTGAAGTTATAAAGCTAGTTCTCCATCCTCTATAATGATTAATATATTCTAATAATTAAGTAAATTATAATCACATGTAGATATATTAATAACACTTTCATAACTGCGTATTTGATAATTTCATTTCATGATTATCATAGAGTTTTATTTACTTTTTGGGTTACACCAAAAAACTAATTTCAGGTTATTATGGCTCAATAATATCAATTTTTAATCATTTTTTAGTTTATTGGGTCATCAAAATCGGACATTTTTTATAATTTTTTAGTACAAGTATTTTATCAGATACTATAGATCACATGAAAGGATGTATGAAGAAAATTTAAAATTATATGTCAAATTAAATAACAAGTGATAATGAAATACTAATGTGTTGTAAAATATAGGCAATCATTAATAATTAAAAGAAACAAGAATTAAAAATTTAATTTGAATAGATAAAATATTAGAAAAAAAATATGTCTCACATCATATAAAATTCACAATTTTATATATCAAAATAGGTTTAGATAAACATTTTTTCATAATAATGAATTTATGTAAGATCATTATTGTTATTTTTTGAATAACTACTAGTATGAGAATCTCAGTGTTAATACCGATGAGTTTCATAATTTTTGGAACAATGTACCCTTTAAATAGGCTTTATTATACCTTATATGTACTCCAATTGTAACTGGTCATCCTATAAAATACAAAAAACAATACTCCCCCATCATTACATTCAATTAACTATGAAATAAAATTTAAATTGTAAAAATATCAACCAAACCCTGACTAAAACCTAGGAATGGTTTCCCAATAAGTGTGTTAATCACAAACAAGGAAGAGTACCCATTTAATATAGACAAAATAAATAATAAGAAAATGTTTATAAACAAATTATTATCTGATTAATGTATATAAATCATAGTAATATCAAATTAGAATTAAATTTCCATGAAAACAAACACTTTGGACTCCATTAACTAAGATATGCATCAAAAAAGGCACTGAAATTAAATTCTATTTAACATTCACGAATCCTTAACTTCTTGAAGCCACTGAAAAAATAAGAATAAAAGGATAAGGGATGAAGATAGAGTAACTGAATGAATGTAAGTGTTTCCCGATTCAGTATGGAAAATTTCCTTGATTCACTTTATTTCAATGATCCTTTTTGAAGGATATGAATGATGGTAATAGGATCAATAAGGACCCATCATTTAACATTACATAATCTATTAAATTCTCTTAGAATTCACTTCTTAATATTCCCAAAGTTATTTTCAATCTATAGTTGTAGAATTTCATGAAATAAATCATACATATAAACACATAATCATTCAAAGTCGGTACAACATAAAACAATATCGATCTATCATAATACAAATGTTTATAATTAAAACATGAAATTTTTTCATAAAAATAATTCACAACATTTTTCATGGACTCTTTTTTTTATATTACCCATACACTAACCCTATGAACAACATTTTAAATCATGGAATTAGAACATAAAACATAGTAATTGATATTAAAATATGGAGAGAATCCATTAGTCCATGAGTACGTATAAACAAAGAAATCATTTTCACAACGACATGCTTCTCCCTCACAGAGTATCTTGTACTTACGTCGGGAAAAATGATATTTTCATAATCCTAATTAGACATAAAGAATACCATAAAATGTAATTTATGGAATTAATTACTTAATATTGTAACACTCATAGCTACTATATGATTTGTAACCCTCATGGCTAACTTACAATATAACCCTCATGACAACCTTATAGTATGACCATCACAGTTACATTTGGAGAAACCATAAGGCCAGCCACAAACATAAACATAACCAATGATTTTATGGAGATATAGGTCCCACAATTCATCATAATAAATTTCAAAGAACCAAAACATTATCATAAAATATGAATAATTTCACAAAAACGTTGCTTCTGAATTTTGTAAAATAGAAAATTAAAATAGGATATTAAAATTAATCTCCACTACAAAAATCATAAAAATGAAGTGGGAATTTATTTAAAGAACAGAATATGTGTATAAAATGTAAATAAACCTAATAAAATATAATATAAATAAAATTATTTACATAAATAATCATTGTACCAAAAAATTAATGATGTATAATGTTAACATAAAGAACAAGAATTGGGTTATGAATTCCCTTAACTTCGGTTTGTCTTAATTAAAATGTCTTTATATATCATTTATAATGGTTAAAAGAGTGTTTTTAATGTTTTCCAGAATAATATTCATTATAATAAAACCTTATAGGATTTTTTCAAAACATCATTCCATCCATTTAGTAAAAAAATTTTGTTATCTCCCATTTTTGGGTGGTTCTTTACATGGTTTACATAGTCGTGTCATATTGGATTTACTTTTCCAATGGAATAGAATCTAAATAAGAATAATGAAATTGTATTAATATGTTTTTATAATATTACCTGATACCATAAATCATTTTTTTCATATATGATGGCAAATTTTTAAACAAAATATCGATGATATTATTTTAGATCTTTCTGGATGTTCATCAATAATCACTATCTAGTTTTATTGTATAATAATATATTAGGTTCATATGTTAATTAAAGAACATAAAAGATATCTATAATACAAATTATAATTTGTTTCAACCATTAAAACAGTTTTATGACTGTGCATGAAGGAAGTAATGGAAATCGAAAACTCATCATCCATGTTGTCGGTAAATTGACACATCAGAGACAATGTTATTATTTTTAGAATATGTAGGAGGGGATAAGAAGTATGATGATGAATATTTTACATAAACACAATAATATTATAGCATATGTATGATACCAAATTTTTCATTCCTCTAAGATAATGGGAGGTTAAGAGAGTATAATTTAAAAAAACTAGTTTGAAAGAAACTAAAATAAAATTAAAGAATATGTTTACCTCTTGATCTCTCCTCATTGAGATCCTTCTTGAAGTCATTTTTTTATCCTTTGGATAGACCATCAAGTATAGGCCTTTTGGAAGAGTATTTAAACATGTATTGGGAATAGTTTGGACCATTCTAAAAGCATTTGAGCTGTGAGGTTAAGATTAGGTTGGGTGCTATTAATATTGGAGAGAAGAGGGTTTTTGGATTATTTTATTCACTAGTTTATTAAAATTGCTCAATATTACAAATATTTTTAGAATTATCTTTAAATATCTTAAAATAATCATACATTGTTAAGGATTCTAGTTTGTACATCATTCATGATGTTAGGAATAGTTTTTTAAACTTATAATTCATATATACCGTAAAATACTGTATTTCACTATTCACTACATTTTTATGTTTTTCAGAAAAATCTCAAATATTCACCAAAACATATTTTTCGGCAAATAGAATTCAAAAATGAAATAAATTTTTTTCAGAATAATTTTCTAAATATAAAAAATATATTTTATAAATTTAATCAAAAATATATACGAAAATTTACAATTCTAAAACTTTAACTAATTTTATAAGACCTTGAAAATTTTATAATGTCTCATATAATTATCATATATCCATATGAAAATAGATTATTAATTTATGATTCTATTATAGTGAAATAAAGTTTTCATTAAATCATTGTATTCATTATGAACATGTAATTGACAATTTATGACTTAAAAGAATACAAACACTTTTTTATCATTTCAAAAACATTAGTTTAATTATGTCATGATATAAATATATCATGATTTCACATATAAGATACGTAAATTTAATTTATACTCTAGTAGGTGAGGTTAATATTCTATTAGAAACATTTACCTTTCCTAATGGTCATGTTACTATTCCATCAGAAAAAATACCTTAATTAATATAAATATCATTTATTTTATTATAAATAAATAATGATTTTTTTATTTAATTATTGTTTGAAAATAATTATTTTATAATTACTTGGGTTTTCACATTCTTCCCAAATTAATAAAATTGAATCCTCAAATACTTTTATTTATTTATTAAACATTTTAGAAGACCTTTCCGTCATAAAATTTTCAGATTCCCACGTTTCATCTTAAACCATGTAATTTCTCCACAATACCTTAACATGGCGAAATAACTTTTTTAAAAAATACATTCTCTCTATGATCAAGAGACTTACTAGGTTCATCTTCATTATAAAGGTACTCTTATATCTAGAATTCTTCTAGGATTGAATCATGAGATGAATCTAGCACATAATTTATCTACATTGAAACATTAAAAACATTGTGTGCAATAGATGAACTAGAAGGAAAAACTGCTCATTAGGTGATTGGCACATCTATCTCTAAGATTCCATAAGTTCTGATGAACCATGTACATAGCCTTCCTTTATTAACATAAAACATAACACTTCTCCATGGATTGATTTTAATGAAAACATGATCACCTTACGTTAAAGATGAGTCTTTCCTCGTGTTATCTGCAAAACATGTCTACATTCTATGAGCTTTCCTCATGTGTTGTGGGGTAATCTTCACATTATCTTCCACATCATCTACTAATTATTTCCCTATCATCTTTATTTACCTAATTTCATCCCAAAATGATGAATTTAAATACCACTTCATTTATAATACATCAAAAGGTGTAATCTATATACTAGAATGAATACTGTTATTATAAGAAAACTCAACTAAATAATGAAATTGACCCCAAATTCCCTGGTAATATATTTAACATGCTTGAAGAATATCCTCTAATGTATTAATTGTTCTCTCTATTTTTACAATATATTGTGAATGAAACGTTGTTCTAAAATTTAATTATTTACCCAATGACTTTTAAAGGAAATCCTAAAAGATAAATGTGAACCTGGGATCTCGATCAGATATAGTTGAAAGAGGAACTCTATGTAACATGAAAATATTTTTAGGTACGATTGATAAATATAATCTAAAGAAATAGTATCATGAATAGAAAGTAAATGTGTAGATTTATTCAGTCATTCAGCAATAAACTAAATTGTATTGTTACCTCAATAAGTCTTTTGTAATCCCACCACAATAACGATGAATATATTTTCCTATTTTCAATCAAGAAATAGAAAAGTATAAAGAATCCCCTTTATTAGTTTTCATTATTAAGTAACCTGTTGGCTTGTAAAAAATTTCATAATAAAATATATAATATCTCTTTTAATTCCATCCCATCAGTAATACGCATAATGGTCTCTATATATCTTTGTACTAAGAAGATAAACTGAAAACAGAGAAATTTGAGCATCAAAAAAAATACATTCATCTTCAGATAATCATAAGTTAAACATAATCTCTTCTTAAATATCAAAAAAAAATGTTACCAACATTAAATTCTTGAAGCTTAACTTGTTCGACCAATTCTACCTTTTTATGAAACTCATTTTCTTCCTTATACACTGGAATAATTCAGTTTGAATGATATGATTTCACTATAACCTAAACAAAATTTAGGAATTTATTACACCAACAAAATCGAAGAAAAAATTCATCAAATAATTATTCAAGGGTTCTTGTTCCAAATGTATCATGTCTAATGAATCATGATATTTTCGACTAAAGGAATCAACAACATTGTTTACTTATCAAGGATGGTAATTGATTGTGCAATAAACAACCATTATCATTTCAATACATCTTTTTCCTCTTGTTTAATTCCTTCTGATTGAATATATACTTCTGATGATTATGGTCAATATATTTTTCAAATTTGTATTCGTATAAATGATTCCTCAAAATTTACAAAGAAAAAAACTATTGCTAATTATTCTAGATCATCTGTGTGATAGTCTAACTCACAAGGTTTAAGTTGTCTCGAAGGATAAGAGACTAACTGATCAATATGCATCATAACACAACCAATTCTATTCAATGAAGTATAAATATTGATAAAAAATAACCATTTTTGAAGGAATAGCCAAAAAGGGAGAATTCACCAATCTCTTCCTCAATTTCTAAAAACAAAAATCGCAATCGTATATCCAAATAAATTTAACCCCTTTTCCTGTTAACTTTGTTATAGGTCCAGATGACCATGAAATGTTTTTAATAATTTTTTGGTAATAACCTGCTAATCCTAGAAAACTAAAAATCTTTGTAACGTTTTTAGGTCATGTCTATTTATTAACCACTTTTGTTTTGGTGGGATCAAGTGTTATTCTATCTTTATTTACAATGATCCCGAGAATATAAATCTGTTGGGACCAAAAATCATGTTTTCTAAATTTTTTGTATAACTTATATTCTTTTAGAGTTTTCAATAAAAAACCCTCAAATATTTTTTTGATCCTCAAAGAGTTTTTAAAATACCAAAATATCATCAATAAAAAACTAAAAAATTATCCAATTTTTTACGAAATATAATACTCATAAGATCAATGATTACAGTTGGGCCATTTTTCAATCCAAAGGGAATGAAAAAAAACTCATAATGCTCATATCATGTATGAAAAGTTTTTTTAGGATGTATACCTCTATCACCATTTGATGAGGGAACCCATATCTCAATTTAATCTTGGAAAAATTTTGTGCTGCCTAGAGATGATCAAACAAATCATTGAGATGATAAAATGGATACTTATTATTACCAATAGTTTTATTAAAAGATCTATAATCAATTCAATGTCTCATGTAACAATCCTTATTTTAAAAGAAAAAAATTGGATCACCTCATGGTGATGTTCTAGGACAAATGAGGACTTTATCATGAAACTTCTACAACTAATATTTCAGTTCAAGAAGTTCCATTTTAGCCATTCAATTATGTGGTTATAAAATGGGATTAGTATTAGGAAAAAATAAAATAGTTAATTTAACATCAGGATCATGTATAACACTGGGAAACTCATTTGAATAAACATCCAGGAATTCATTTACCATTGGCACAACATAAATACAAATAGTTCACTTATTTTAAATAATATGAAAAATATAACATTCATTTCCATATTTTATCTATTTCTAATATTCATGATATGTTATCAATTACACTGGATCATTCTTGTATAAAATGTGAGATCATTTTTGGAAAAAAAAACTTCTTTAGCACTACAGTCATATAGATCATGATAAATAACAAACCAGTTCATTCCCTGAATTACATGAAAATATACTATAGGTAAAATAGTAAGGTTTTCTAGTAATGTAATTCCACAAATAATAGCATGAAGATTTTTACAACTTCTTTTGATTTAATATTCCCCCTGGTGTTTTAACCATATTTTTTGGTCTCAATTCATTATGTGAAAATTTCAGTTTACTTGAAAATATCGTAGAAATAAAGGAATGTTTATTCCCCATATCAAACAATACATTAGCCACATTTGACTAAAAAATGATGTACATGATACCACTTCATTTTTTGGCTTAAAATTTTCTGACATAATTGAAAAGGATATCACACCACCTTTCTACATATAATTTCGCTATTTTTCATTATTTTTATCTTTCTTTAGGAATGTATTTTCATAATGACCCATCTCACCACATTTGTCACACTTTACAGTTTGATTATCAGAATTAGTCATAGGATAATTTTCATTACAATATCAGGCCATATGTCCAAACATACCACATAAAGATCACTTCCTAGTTTTGTTAATAAATTCCTCAGGGGGCTTTCTACGACACTTTTAACAAATTAAAAACTGGAATATCATACCTTCATATTTCATTGATTGATTCTCACCCATGACATTCCATGTCAGTCAATTCTTATACTTAATCTAAAATCCCAAATGGTCATAAAAACCCACCATTTCAACCCTCTCACCACATCTAACATGTTTCTTATAACATTCAAATTCATGGAAGACCAATTCCCATTAGTATCATGGCATTAATCCTAAGTAAAAATTATTGATTTTGCTATTAAGATTAGAAATAATATTTGAAGCATACCTTTCCAATAAGGTGAATTTTTCTTCACAAATGGCCACTAAATCCTCCTATTATTTCTTCAATTCAAGGAATTGTTTTTCCATCCTCTGTCGAACCACTTTGGAAAATATTTTTAAAGGAAATTAGTTTTAAATTAATCACATTCCAATGAATCAACCTCCTCATTATCCCCGATATTATTAACCCATTAACACCACTAGTCAGCTTCACCTTCAAAAAAATAAATGGAAATACTAACCTCTTAATTATATGAACACCCCATGACAATTAATACCTTTTTTGTACACTATTCCATCCTTCATCACCACTATTTCAGAAGATCCACCAAATGTAAAAGGGGGATTCCTCATAAAATGATCCAGTATAGTCATATACCATTGTGATTGTTCATTTTGTTTTCGTGCATGGATTCCACCACCATTTATTTATAACATCATATGAGTCATTATTATCACAAACTACTCATTTATAATTAATACTATTCCAAGTGACGAATTCTGAAATATATCATCCTCTTGGCTCCAAAATCAGCTTCCTTGTTTCTTCCATGGAAAAAAAATTGTGAACATACATATAATAGATTAATCTATATTGTAATCATGAAATTATATATAATTTCAATATAAAAATAGGTAATAATAATTTATGATAATCTATTAGAATCATCATAAAACCCAATGTTTTTTAAATTTCTCTCTGAATCACTATAAAGATCTGGCTTTAAACATTACATATTCTAGTAAATTCCATTAGAACTAACATTATTATATTCCCAAAAATATTTTTAGTTTATTTTTTTTATAATGTTTGGTCATAATTCATATATATTAACCACAAGAATACATTGTGTGTATAACATAAAACAATTTCCATTTTTCTTAATACAAAATATTATTATAAAACCATGAAATTTTTTCATAAACAATCTTCACGACATTCATCTTGGATTCTAGTTTTATATTACCCATCTATAAACCCTATGAAATATATTTTAAAACTTGGGATGAGAAAAAATATCATTAAGGTATATAAAAAGAAGGATATAAACCATTATTCCATCAACACTTATAAACATATCTAATAGTTATCACAAAGACATACTTATCGCCTATAAAGTATCATGTAATTAGTTTAAGTAACAATTGATTTCAATAAAATATTGAAAACATTAAATAATTCCATAAAGAAAAACTTGTTTCATTACTTAATTTATATTTTAACCCTCATGGGTACCTTATGATTTGTAAACCAAATGGATACCTTACAATTTAACCCTCACGACTACCTTATAGTGTAACTATCACAGTTACACATTGATTAACCATTTAGCTGAACTCCAACATAGACATACCCATTAAATTATAGGGTTATATTGGTCCTATCCATCCTAAAAAACATCCCAATAACTAAAACATGAACATAAAACATTAAAAATTTTATAAAAACACTGTTTTTCAATTTTATAATATAGAAATTTAAAATTTTATTTTTAAAAGAAAACTTTATTGCAATTATCATACATATGATGAGATGATTGATAGAATTTAGGGAATATGGGTAAAAAAAGTAAATACACATAAAAAACAAAATATAAAAAAATCATTACAATGATAATCTTAGTGACAGATAATTAATGAAGTATATGGTTAACCCAACAAATGGAAATTGGGTTAAGAATTCCCCTACCTCAGGTTAATCATATTTAAAATGTGTTTAAACATATTGTATAATGCTTATAAGAGTGTTATTAATATTATATAGAAACATATTAATTTATATATAAAATTATATGATCATTTTATAACATTATTCCACCCATTTCCTAATATCATTTTGTTATCTCCATTGTTTTAGATGGTTCTTTACATCTTTTATGTGGTCGGTTCATAATGGATTTTTATTCCCAATAGAATAAAAATTCCATATGTGGAATAAAATATTAAAAATATGTTTCCATAATATGAAATGATAACATAATTTTTTTTCTAAAATTACTTTTAATCATTAGATAGAAAATTAATGATATCCTTTTCAACCATTTTGGTTGTTCATTGTTAATCAAAAATTGGATTCTTTATATAATATAATATTATATATATATGTAAATTCCAAAAAATAAAAAATAATATATAATAAAAACTAAAATATGTTTCATTCATTTATATGGTTTTATGACCATCCATGAAGATGGTATTAGAAATTTAAAACATGTCGCCCATGATATCAGTAATCAACGCATCATGGATGATTTATTTATTTTTAGTATAACTTTTAGTGGAGAATAAGAATGATTATGAGTTTTACATAAACATGATAAAATTGATGAATATATAACATACTATGGTTTTAATTCTTCTTGGATAATGGTATGTTAGTAGTGTATTCGAAAAGAATTAGAATTGAAATGGAAATAAAATTATATGAAAGAGGATTTTTACCTCTTGATCTCTTATCCTTGAGATCCTCCTTAAAGATGTTTTTTTGGCCAATTGGAGAGACAAGTAGGTCTTGGAGGTGGGTAATAGGATTGGGAAAAGTAATTAGACTAATTTAGAAAAATATCAATGCTTCATAGGGGTGAGGATAAGAGGGGTGAGAGGTGTTAATAATAGTGGAGGAGAGATGGGGTTTTTTTTATTATTTTATTCATTAGTTTATTAATTTTTCTAAATAATATGAATAGTTTGATAATTAGAATCATATATATTAAAATAATAAATTTAGGTTCTTTATTATGGTGCTTAAATCATTCATGGTGTTAGGAATAGTGTAATTAACTTATAATGTATATATACTGTAAATTACCATATTTAACTATTCACAATATATTCATTTATTTTAGAAAAATATAAAAAATTCACCGAAAACATTTTTTCATCATGTAGAATTCAAAAAGTGAAATCAATTTTATCAAAATAAATTTATAAATTTGATAAATTTTATTTTTAAATAAAAAAAAATTTATTCAAAAAATAGGAATTTAAAAATAATAACTGATATTATAACACCTTGAAAACATAAAATAAGTCACATAAAATTATCTTATAACATAGGATAATAAAATATAAAATTATTATTTTATATTATGTAAATAAATTTATATTAAAATCTTTAAATTAATAATAAACATATAATAAAAAATTTATGAATAAAGAAATACCAACACATAATTTATCAAATCATAAACATTTGATTATTATTCCACGATATAGATAAATCATGATTACACTTGTAAGATATAAAACTTTCATTTATAATCTCATAGGTAGGGTTACATTTCTGTTAGAAAAAATTAATATTCTGAATGGAAAAGATAATATTCCATCATTAAAAAATCCTAAATTTCTATAAATATAAACTCTTTCATTACAAATATATAATGAATTTAGATATTTTATTCTGGAATGAAAAATAATTAATTTACCTATTCTTGGTTTATTATAGGAACCCTAGAATACCTCTTAATTGGATATAAGAAATATGATCTGAGGGAGATAACAAATGATAAAATGAAAAACATTGGATTAATAATAACATTTTCTAGATAGAAACTCACATTAAACTACATTCTATTAAATGTATGGGTGCATCGGGCACAAGGTGTAACCCATAGGAAACTACACCCACAACCATACCAAACTGGTATATTGTGGCCTCTCACAATGTACCCAGTGACACGTGTAGTTCTATTATAAATTTTTAACTAATCCTTAACTTCACAAAATCACCGGAATGTTTCTCAATACCTTAAACCCCAACTATAAAAATTTATAATTTCATCCCAATACATCAAATTTAGAAACTAAATTCTAAAAGAGATATAATTCAATTAATGTAATTCAAAAATTAAAATTATATCATGTTTATAGTGATAAATTTCCCTCAAATATATAATTAATAATGTTAGATTAATTACCAACTCCCCACCATATAATTTTTAATCCATGAAAATAAAAAGGGATACAAACAACTACACATCTCCTAAATCCCCAAATCACCAAATCGGATATAAAATCCCCCTAAACATCACCTAATAAACTCTTAAAATTTGAATATTAATTCATCCTAGTATAACAACACCTAAGATGTAAAATTTCCTTAATAACTCATACAATTCTTAAAAATAATGAATAGAAGCTAACATTATCCCCATTATTTGAACAACATATAATTTTCATATATTTATCTTGAACATATTATTCTTTTAGTAAAATAAATTTCTATAAAAACCATTCATTAGTTTCCACTTAATAATTTCATTTCAAAATTTAGATTACATAAAACTCTTATAGAAAAAAAAAATTATCATAATAAATCTATCCTTGAAAACACATTTTCTTATAACACATGAAAACACTAAAACCAGTATTTCATAACCAAATCATAATTTCATTTAGAAAATAAAAAATTATATAAACCATTTTAATTATAATAAAAATACATCAATCATTTTTTGTAAAATTCCATAACTCAACAAAATATCATGGAATTGAAGAAATACCATAAAACATAATCCTGTACTATTATCAAGGTTCCATAAAACTAAATTGTAAATAATAGGAATTTATAAAATAATTACGACACTATGTATCAACAGATAATAAAAACATTCTTAAATTGATAGTATCCCATATTATTAAAATAGGAAAAAAAACATGA
Source organism: Viscum album (assembly GCA_963277665.1). Taxonomy (NCBI): domain Eukaryota; kingdom Viridiplantae; phylum Streptophyta; class Magnoliopsida; order Santalales; family Viscaceae; genus Viscum; species Viscum album. The sequence goes on along the minus strand of OY728151.1, from coordinate 10,611,883 downwards.
AATCATATAAATAGATATTTTCCTGAGATAATAACAATAATAATAATAATATCTTTATTGATGTTATCATAATTATTTAAAATTAAAATGTATTTTCATCACTAAATAGAAAAAAAAGTAAAAGGGGTGAAATCAGATCGATCATAGTGAATAATAGATGTGGTATGGAAGTTTCTTCCCTCTCACCACTATCAATATACCGTTAATTAATATTATTCATGTTACACCCAGCCATAGAAGATCTATATGAAACCTCTACCTCAAATCCTAATCTAATTTTAATCCCCTCCCCCATAAATCTCAAGTTGAATTATTTTAGGTTTTGGTATCTCTTCCTACTCATCCTATATCTTTTATTTCATCCATCTTAACCTTCTTTACAACCATTGTAGATATTGGATAGTTGAACACACTATGGGGTTTTTTGTTCATGATTTGATTCATGGGATTCTAATGTTTTCTAGATTCTTCTATAGAACATTATCTCTTCACATTATAAGGTTCCGTCATCTACACTATCTTAGGTTGGTGTTTTATTGTTTTTTTACATTTTTTAAAATTCATTTATTTCTTGGTTTCTATTATAATTTTTTCTCTGTAAATTTTATTTGATTTGTTTTTACTCAAATTCTTATCTGGTCTTATCATGGGTATTTTTTGACAAAAATATGGTCTTTAATTGTAATTTTTCTCTGTAGCAGAAAAATTCTAGGTGTAGAGATCTTATAGTTTAGTTTTAATACATTATGGGATTATATATGTTTTTTGAAATTTTAATTCCATAATTGAATGATATTTAAGTGTTTAGAGAGATTTTATAATTGTTTGTTGAAATTTGGATTGTTTATTCTGATTTCATATCATGTTTGATGATTTTAATGTAAAATTTTACTTTGTTATGATTTTTTAAAAGATTAATTATTTCAAGATGGGTATTCAATGGAATTTATAATGTATTATTTAAAAAATAATTTTTTAGGAATTATTTTATAAAATAGATTTTAAAATGTTGGTACTAGCTTAAAAATTGAATACTTCTTTGGATCCTTCCTTTAAGTGGATTTTATAAATCATTTTGACACTTATCTTATTACTATGTATTTTTATTACATGTTGCTTATATGTATGGTTCCAATATGGTTGTTTATATGTGTATTTTTATATTTTTAAAATATATTTTCTCATTGCTTTTACACATATTATTACATGAATTTAAAAAATTCTATTATATACATCCCAAAGATCATGAAGCATATTGTAATTACAATACATGGTTCATATTAATGATATTCATATTTAGTTCTCCATAATGATTTTATAAATCAAATATATATCCTATAAACATATAGAATAACCTGGGGAATATATAAATGATTTTTTGAGAAAAAAATTCCAGTAATGGAATAAGCATGATAAGAAAACAAAACATGTGTGTAAAAGGTATAACATTATTTCATAAAGGATAATGCTTATGAGTAATCACATTAGTGTAAAAAATGAACATGGTACCATATTATCCTGGTAACATTGGAATTGTGTATGAAATATATATCATTTCATGAACATGAGTCAAGGAGATCTTTCTATAAAATATCACATTGTGGAAAGGGTTTCATAATGGATTTTTTTTACACCCTAATCGCATACTTGACATCTCATGAGACTAAATTTTTACCCAATAAATTTTATCCCAATCTAAGGAACACCCATCATAAAATGTTAATGACATATTCATTCTACAAAATATAATTGAATAATAATACACAACATAATAATTAACCATTGAATAAAAATGGGTTGTATATTCATCCCTCTTTTCATAATCAATGGAAATTTCATAATAATTGCATTTGGTAAATAAATATAAGGTAAGAAAAACAAAATTAAAAGAAGAGATAAGAATTTGGTTATACATTTGAGATATATATATATATATATTATAATCATTCAATTATGATAAATAGATAAATAAAGTTATCTATGGAGAGAATGGCCATAACCTAAAAGAAATGGTTGTTTAGAGAGATCCCATACCTTGAACCTGATTCATCATGTGTGTTCTTTATCTTTCTAAAAAAAATATTCTCATAATTATTCAGTTTCATAGGAAAATATTTTATGTTTATTATTCATAATATTTTATTTATTATCATGTTATATTTAATTACATAATCAGTTATGTTCGAGTCATACGATTTGACAATGTTCAACTCCAATTTAAAATATAACAATGGAATTCTATCTAAGTGTAAATATATTATTAAATAATTATCTCTATAATTAGAATAAATTAACATTTATCATTGTTAAGAGTAATTATTCCTCTAAAACTAGTCATGAAGGATAGTTATGAAAAATTAATTGTGTTAGAATCATGGAAATGATAGACTATACGTACGCATTGTTAATGTTTAATTTTTTTAAAAAACATTATATTAATAGGGTAAGTATTATTTAATATTTACATTATGACAATTATATCACAAATATCATATAATTTCCCTAAATACAATCACATATTCCATCCATGTGACTCATAAAAAACAATTCACATCACTTCGATAGGCTGTATTCACCATACACATGAACTACATTATAATCATTTAATGGATGATTAGGTAATAAGTTCTATGATATATAATTTTGTTGATTTATTAATATATAATTAATATCATATATTAATATTAAATCAATCCTATAGAACATCATTTAGAGTTGATGAAGTAAAATGGGTTAAATCAGTTTGTGAGTCAGTAGTTTTTCATACACTTGAATGATGGTTTTTTTTATTTACTAAAGAGGGGGAGAAATTAGGTTATTACACTAAAAAAATAATATATTATTATATTTGAGAAAATTATTTTATTATATCCTAATCAAATTTTAATATTTTAATTAGTTGAAAGAAAAAATAAAACAATGATTCCTGATTAAGATAGATACACCTTCGTCGGACAACCACATTAGGATTATACCTAAGTCCTTAATATAAATGATTCCTGATAAAAAAAATATTCTATAAAAAGGGAATTGAAGTATGTAAGGTTTCGTGGTATGTATATGTGGTTTTAATTTTAAATATGAGTGGAGAAGGTGTGCCATTTTATAAGAGGATGAGAGGACATAGTTGGAATATTTATAATGAATAACATGTACCCTAGTTTTTTTCAACACACAAGGCTCATAAATAGATTATTATCAAACCATAAAAGATATAATGTCTAAATATGTCTTAAATATATAATTTAAAAAAAATTATATCATTCAAACCCTTATATTATTACATTAAACACTCGTAAACTAATTTTTACCTTAACCACAAAAATTAATTTTCATTGTTTTTACTATTCATTATGTCTATATTTTATTTTAAAATTATTAAAATTTATTCAACATGACTGTAAAAAATATAGAATCGTTTTTTAGAACTAAATTCATATATATTAAATAATTTAATTTAATAGAAAACAAGTATAATGAACGAAAAAATGGTTTTCCAAAGACAAATATTTCATAAGAATAAAAAGTTTTATATCCAAATTAATCATGATATTGATTTCAATAAATTAAATTTCTTTGATAATAACAATATTTAACAAAATTTAATTTTAAAACACTTTACTGACAAAATATAACTTTTTAATTTATTTAAATGAATATATAGTTTTTAATAAAAACTAGTTTTTTTCCATATTTATGAAAACATTAAATTTTACAAAAATATAAAAACATCATCCTAAACACTTTCCTTCAAATTTATTTATAAAACAATTTTATTTTGTAAAATAAATTTTGTAAAATATTAGAAATTTATATTATTATTTTTTCAAAAATATATAAATATTTTTTATGAAAAACTTATTGTTGATAACTATAATTACTTCACCAAAAATTAAGTACCTATTTATAAATATATTTTATTTATAAATCATAATTAATTTTAAAAATATTTTTTTCCCTATTCATACCTCCAAATTTAATATCTAGGTTATAAAATTCATGTGTGGATAATAATATTAATAATATATTGAAGTTTATTAAAACATAGTGTTCTATGTAGCATACACTATCTAATATTGATTTATTTTTTAAAAAACATAGTGTGTTATATTACATAGGGGGGTTTTGAGGTGAAATATTGTTAATTTTATGATTAAAGTCTTTTTACCAACCATTTATTTCTAGGGGAGCTTTTCAATCTTAGTGAGAGACTGAGTGGTGTTTCTATAATTTTCAGAATGAGATTTACTTGTATCATCTATCATTAGACAAACAAAAAACTAGAGGGTCTCCCCCTTTGGGGACAGTTGATGGTAAATCATGATGTTTTAGTATGAGAATACATAATTTATTATAGAATAAGTTTCCACTTGAGTATTTATATGACCATCTCATTATATTTGTAGGGGTTTCCCATTATTATAAATATATTTTACCATATTTTTTTACATGGAATGATTTTTTCTTCTTAATATGTTATAAAAATATTCTAGATTTATGTATAATAATTTTTTATTAATCTATTGAATTTTATACACTATTAGTTCTATTATTATTTTTTAACAACATTAGTTTCTGATTTCATTTTATAAGGGTTCATATAGTTTTATTTTAATCTATATTTCTACTACATAGTTGTGTTTGTAAAATTTAAATTCGTTTGAGTGACTAGGTATAATTTTTTACAATTTTCAAAATGTGGTTTCACAATTTTTATTAGGATGTGTATTGTAATATTGGGTTTTATTGGAATTTTTAAATAATTAATTTTTTAATTTTTTAATTTAAAATGGAAATTTATATAAAAAATTAGATTATATTCCAAAAAAAGAAAAAACACTATATTTTAATATTGTTGTCATAAATAGTTTATTGGAATTTTTAAAAATATAAATTCATTGAAACACTAGTGAAATACTACTAACCTATTTTTCTCACAAACTACTTAGACCTCCATTATCTTCATATTGAGTGATTCATATAGTTTTAGGCTCTAATTCCAAGGATTACCACTTCAGGGACTCGATATTCCAAACCGCTCTTGGATTGACTTTTGAGTTAATGGGATGAGCGTGACCTATAGTCATGAGGATTTATTAACCTTGTATATTTGTTTTATTTTAATACATTAATGTTCAATCCAATTTTAATATCCTATAATTGTTTTTCACATTTTTAATCAATTTGATTTGGATATTATGTATACATATCATTTATATTTATTACTTCATTAATGTATGTTTGTATAATATATGTACACCCCATGATGAAATTTTGGTTGGATTCCAATATTTGTTAAAAACTATTTATCTATGTGAAATCATTACCACTTAGTATATTGTACTTCCTTGAGGCTCATCCCCAGTCCATGGCGATCAGGAATTACCCTCAGTCCCTTCCATGGACTAACACGGGTTCCCGAATCAGGAGTGGCCAATGTTTATTTTGTGAAATATTCATATTGGAACCCAGTTATACTTTATAATTTATATGGATTTTGAGTTTAAAAAAGGAGATCTAATTTTTTAATCTCAATGGATAGGTAGGAAGGTGTGCTTGATTGACACACATAATGTCCCTTCGTGAGGATAGGGGAAGTTCGGAAGGATTATTTTTGGGCACAAACTTTTTATCTATTCATAGGGTTATGATTCCATCTTTTTATGATATTTGAATTGGATCTAATTAGATTTTTGGGTAGTTGGCACGAGATTTATATTATATCGCATACCATATATTTGGGCTGTAAGGACCCATGTTTTATAAAATTGATATTTTTTCATGTCAAAATCTATGTAATGTTATATTTCAAAAAACAAAACCATATATCATTAATAATGATAAATACATAATTAATACAATAATATAATTTAAATGTCAATCATTACAATTGAAAAAATTAATTTATATAACAGAAAGAGAATATGGTAAAATATAGATTGCGCCAATCCATTAGAATCATCACCCCCATGGACAGCAAAACATAAAAAAACATAATATTTTTAAACTAATCAATATCTTATAATATAAAAATATATAACCTTCGATGGAATAATAGTGAATATTGAAGGAAATAATTATGTGGTATGTGATTTCTTTATGTCCATTGGTAAAATATGACCATTGGTTAATACAACCATTAGAAAATTTATACCTTGGAAACTCTACCCTTTGGTATTAATTTTAACATTATAATTATTTTTTATATTTAGTAAAAACAATGTAATATTAATGAATAATGTATAAGAAATGGCATTAAACTATAGATTAATGTCGTATTAGGCCCATTTGTCATAACATGTGAGACAGGTAACATCATTTGGGTTCTCCCTTAACCAAGCCCAATCAGAGCCATAATAGATTAATCTATAACAAAATCTCATTTGTGTATGTTCTATTTTGTGCAAAATACCTATCATACGTCGACAGCCCAAACGCCCCATGAATCTATCATCATCAGAGACCATAACCTTAAGTTAAAAATTGGTGTTATATGGGGTTACATTTCTATGACATCGATACATGAATTGTAATTATTTTATATAAGTAAAATGTTCATTCAATCAATTCCATTTTAAGAATATTTTTTCTTAATAAATTATATGTTTAATAGAGATGAATTTAATAAATTCAATTTTAGATATAATTTTTAATTTCCATAAAAGATATTTGTTTTTATAACAAACTAATGTATTCTCAATAATATTTATCATAATGAAATTGTATGTTATAACACTATTATATAAATGTAAGTGATAAATTAATATTATTATGTCCTATGAAATATATATTTTCTAGAAATTTGAATAGGCCTTAAAACCAGCTATTTTTATAATACATAATGATTTCTATATTTAATAATTAATATTTAAATATCTATTAAATTATTATGATAAAATAAAAATCATATTTATAATCATCATTTCAACATTATTTTTGATGTATTTTACGAATATGTTCTAAAAACATTAATTATTTATTGAATAGTAACTATAAGTTTTTTTTTTCAGTATGATTAATGACTAAATAATAATGTTATAATGATTCAATAATTATTTAGACATAATAAAATGACCTAAAATATTTTATTTTATAAATATTTTATATTTTTATGAATTTTAATCTATTTATAAAACATATAAGTGATTTCCCAAAGTCTAAAATAGAAACACTAATTTTAAAATTATTTCATTGTGGAAGGATTATTTTTTCATTCGGAATGAAATAATAAAAATTATTCATGGTTCCAGTGTATTAAAAAAACTAAATTAGCATGAAATATCACAATACCATGGAAAAAACCATTGTTAATAAAATTGTTTTACATTTTCTAGAACATAAATTTTGAAGACCTACATTTTTAAATTATTAAACATATCCTTCACCATTGACATTAATCGCCACCAATTTATCAATTTTATTTCACTTAGAATCCATCCTCCATGAATTACGGTTAGTTTTTTCTCCCAATGATTCCCCCCAAAGTTCCCTCAATCCCCTAAACTCCCAATTCTCAATATTTGGTAGTAACTCTAATAGGCAAGGGAATTATCATTCTTTTTACTTAAATTCAATAACTTATTTTTATATATGTATTATAAATTTATTAGTTACTATTTTTTATTACCATTTTTATCATACCATTAATTCTAAATTATTTTTTATTAATGGTATTCTAATGTATCCTATAAATTTATCCTTTTCTAAAACCGCATTTTATAGTCATTAGGATTCCATATTTATTCCTAAATGTCTCTCTCTACATAAGAAATTCTCTTTTATTTTATTTTTTATGAATACTAAATACTCATTCTTCTCAAGGGTTACTCACCCAGATATAAAAAATATATATTCTATTTAGGCATGATTACATAAGAAACCCACATTCCGATTTTGTGAGATAAAAAATTTCATGATGATCATATCATTAAGGACTTTTAAAACACTATGATTTTGGGAAGAAATCCATTATTTATTATAAAATTTTTATTAATTAAATGTTTAATTAAGTTCTATAAAGCTAAATATAATTAATAAATTTCAATAGTGTACCCTAATTTTTATCCAATTAATTATGTAAAGAACATAATCTTTATATATGATAGGTATTACAATACCTTGTTCAATTACCTTTTTAATTCTCATTTCTGACACCTTCATAAAAAAACTAAGTGATGTTCTTATGAATGTATCACATAAATGTTATAGCCATATTTGGATTTTGTGATTCCAGTTATTTTTATTATTTATGTTTAATATTCACATTATTTTTCTAAACTGTTATTCCTCATGTTATTATTGATATTCTGTATGATCGCATGTATAATTATTCCCATACTAGGCCTTATAATCACCCATTTCCTTTGATGCATGTCCCCATGTTTTAAGATTTATTAAATATTACTATGGAAGAACCCATTAAGAATCTATTAAAATGGATTAAAATAAATTTTTATGTTATCATGTAATATTTGACATTTTTACATGAAACTAAATATTATAAAATCCCCTTTTGTATGTTGTAATTTAATGTTATGTAAGAAAATGTCATACCATAGTCGCTATCAATGTATGTTTTAGTTATTTTTGTATATTATAAATAAAAATATTTATTATTAACCCTAGATAATGTTTAAATATAAGAAAATAACATATTATTTTGTTTAATTATTAATTACGCGGTTTTAAAGAAATGAAATCTATGTCAGTATACAAACTAGTGGATGTGCCTTTGGCATAGATGAATCTATAAAATCGTCTGAAAAAACCACATTGGGATATACTCTCTTGATAACTTGTGTGTGATAATGGGCCTTGATAAACCTCTATTTTGACACTCCCATGGGATATTTTTGTTTAATAATAATATTTTTTATAGGACATTTTGAAATATATATATAGAAAATGTAATTGTTTTTAATAGTAACACAGTTAAGATTTATATTTTAAGACAAAAAATACATTATAATTATAATATTCTTAATTGAAACAAAGCTCTCATTATTGTTTAAATAATTTAGAAAAATTATAGGAAAATATAAGAGCTAAAAAAAATTAGGAGCGCAATGGACGATGCATTGGAAACTCTTCGGAGGAAGCCAAAATGGAAAACATCACTAGAATGAAGAACCAACAATCTCATGTTCTGAATCATAACATTAGTTATATTGAGCATCTAGATCCTCCAATTGAGGTACATCTTCCATTGATCCCTTAATGAATTAACAACCACCTTCTTTTAGGGGATCTACCAACATAATGATTTTTGAATAATGGGATTGCTCAATAGAAACTATATTTTTTGTACTGTGCTATTCAATGTATGATATTGTCTCCATATAAGTACTCGTCTTTGAAAGATAATATTCTAAGTTATGGAAATTATTAAAAACACTAATTCAATATGATATATTGTTGTTATGGAGTGGTAATAGTGTAGTTTTAACTTTTCAATAAATATTTTTTCTTGTTTGATGGAAAAAATTGGAGAAGAAATTCCTTGATTTTAAGAAGAAGGAAAATGATGTGGGGGGTGCTATTATATGAAATTAAAAATAATTTCTCTATACATGTATAGTTTTTTATGGATATAAAATGAATTTTTTATAGAATATTCAACAGAAGAATAACCCATTTATGGATGATTTTAGAAAATTGAGGTTACGGAAGCTTTCATGGGATAGTTTGGAGTGTTATGAAAGTTGAATTTGAGTTTTTAAGAATGATGTGGTCACATATGTCGAATGAACATAAGAGAGATATAGATTCAAACTCATGTATAATCCTGGGAATGGAAGAGGATGAAATAATGTGTTACATCCCACATGCAATAGAAATGGGAAGAATCATTTGGGAATTGATTTCATGGTAATGGAAAATGATAATGATGTTAAAGACAAGTCCATATATCCTGAAACTATCATGGTGAGGTTTAGTATCATCGTCTCAAAACTAACTAAAAACAAAATATAGTGCATTCAGAAACTATAGATCAATTATTCATGTGTGGATAGCCTCGACATTTGGTAATCAATGTCCAATTTAGAACATAATGGAGGAGAACAACAATTGACCATGGCATAGACAAAGGGATAAATGTTGGGGTTTTTCTATCATGATGTTTGAAGTGGAGGAAAAAAATGGTGTGAGGTAAGGTAGTTTTTTTGTTATCTCAATGATATAAATTACTATATTTTATTCTAGTTTTATGCATTCCACTATTTCTTCCATGTTTGAAAATAATATATAATCAATCCCTATTCTTGTAGTAGTATATTTTTCAGTCAAAACTCCAATAGGGATTACCAAAAAATCAGCAGTGTATAATAAATCCATTATTTACTTAAGTGTGGATAATCTCATTTCCAATATACTTTTCATTAACATTGTGTAATTCGATAGTATTTGTGGGATGGACTAGTTATCCATGGATAATGTTATGAAAAACTCCAAAAGCAATGAAATTTTAGTAGTATTGAATGAATAATAAATAGTTATTTTCAATGTAGATATATCTTGAACTAATATTTTTACAGAATCACCTCCGATATATTTTATTATGGATATGATCAATTATGAGGAAGAAAGAAAATTAAAATGTAAATATTGAAAAAGTCCCCATAATTCATTAATACATTGACATATTTCCAAATGAGTTACAAGAACATCCCAATGAAAGAGGGGTAGAGTTATTCATTTAAAATAAACATGGATCCAAGATGATATTAGAGACCCCATTTGAAAGGGGAAATGTAGAGATATAGGAATTAAAGAACCCAATTCAAGTTCTTTTAGATAATGGATTTATCTGAAAAATGGTGTATGTTTGGTGATCACATGCCCCCTTTGTGAAAAAGACGGATGGATCAATGCAGTGATGCATTGATTATATGGAACATAATGCAATCATAGTGAAAACAATTACCTTATCCCTAGGATTGGTGAATTATATAACCATCATATTGGTGCTCAATTATTCTACAATATTGATCTTAAATTTAGTTATCATGAATTGATTGTAATGAAATAATATATTTCAAATACTACCTTCTGATAAATATATGGGGATTATGAGATTACTTTCATTCCCTTTATATTGTCTAATTTTTATTTAACATTTATGGATTTCTCGAATAGATTGTTTATGTAATACCTTGATAATTTTTTGGTAGCATTTATTAATGATATTTTGATATATATAAAATTCGTGAGGATTATGAGGATAATATATGCATTATATATTAAACTATGATGAAGGTTAGGCTATTTGGAAAATATAGAAATTGTAAAAAAAATTACAATAACATTCTTTCATGGGGATCATTGTAACAATGGATGAATTGTAGTTTTCCCTTCTAAGAATAATGGTTTGAAGGGAATAATCATCCAATACATTTACTATGATTTGAAGCTTCCTTGGTTCAACCCAATATTATAATAGCTTTGTGAAAATTTATCATGTAATTATAACCAACAAAGTATATCAAATCAAAAGGTATCTAAGTTAATCTTGAAAATGGAGTGTAGAGAATATTTTTTGGAACTAAAGAAGATATTGGTTACTTCAATTGTGTTAACTCTACCCTTTATCAGAAAAGGATTTGTTATTTTTTGCATCTTATATATAAAAGGGCTTGGGTGAATCCTCATGAAAATTATAAAGTTATTTTTTTATCACAATAGTTATTGCCTCATAAATATAATTATCTCATGCATTACTTGGAGTTATATGAATTTTTTTATTTCTGAAAATAATGGGGTCACTATCTTAATGGGGATAAATGTAATATATTCAAAGACCTAAAAAATATTGAATTAAATATTCAAAAAAGGAATTGATAGTGAGACAAAGGGGGTGGTTGGAAATTATTAAAGACTATGAATTTTAAAGTATTTATTATTCATGAATATAAAAAAATTGATTGATTATTTATGTAAATAATACCCTGTTTTATTTGAAATGATGAGGATTCAAGGACATCCATTGATCAGGAACCATGTATGGATAAAAATGAAAAACATGAGTGAAGGGACCTCATAAATCATATCCAATATTAGTTCTCCACCATCATTACTAGATACGATCATTTTAAAAACAATGATAATACCCACTATTAAAAAAATAAGATAGAGTTTCTGAAGAATGGGATGATTTTTAAGTTCACTATTGATCGAGTATGTGTATTGAAATTTTGTATTGGACAATATGTTCCATCTATTCATGAGATAAAGAAATAACTGGTGGATAAATCTCATACTAGTTCATTATCTATACATATTGGAATAACAATAATGTATAGGGCCCATTGTGAGCATTATGGGTGCGATAATATGAAAAGGGAGATTGGTGACTACACTACGAGGTTTATGTTATTGTCAGCAAGTAAAGGCATGGAGACTTCTTGGTAAAGGGGTACTAATACCACTACCCATACGAAAATGGAAGTGGGAAAATATCACTATGGACACTTTCACTATCCCTATAATAATATATAAAGTATAAAAATTTTATATCGGTTATAGTGGACCAACTCACCTAGACTCCCCATTTTATCACTATTTAGGATGATTTCTCTCTTGGACAACCTACTAATATATAAACAATGGACATAATTAGGCCAAATGGGGGACAATTTATATCACATATGACCATGTTAAAGGTTAACATGTAAATTATAGGGAATTCATTAACATTATATGAATATTTCATTGAATTTCAGTATAGTATATCATCCCCAAACTGATGGAAAATCTAAAAGATTTATTAAAAAAATCAAAGAAATTATGATAACATGATCAATGGAATTTAATGGTGGAATGGATCAACACACCCTATTACTTGATTTCTCTTAAAAAATTAGCATCTACTCGAGTTTTAAAATGTTACCATATGAATCTATATTTGGTTTGTGATATAGAAATACTATTTGTTGGGATGATGTTGCTAAGAGAAATATACATGGGTATGATCTTGTGAAAGAGATGATAGAAAAGGTTCATTCCATTCAATAACATATAAAGGCTTCCCAGAGTCGGAATATTATATATACTGACACCCATCAAAGGGATCTGAATATTGATGTTTATGAAAATGTTTTCCTTATAATATCATCATGTAAGAGTGTTATGTGGTATGTGGTGAAAGGTATTCTTTTCCCTAAATATATTTTCCCTATGCTATATTTTATTACATTGGTAAAATGGACTATGTTCAAGAACATCCACTAAATATATCTCATGTTCAGGATATATTATACGTATCTCTATTGGGGATGTACATTCTTGATCCCACAAATATATTAATTCGAATATTGTATAACGAGAACATGACTTCTGTTATGAGGCGAATATGGTGGAGACCTTTTACCCTCAATACAATTTTCTACACAAAAACAGTACCCATATTGTCCTAGTTTTATGGAGGAACCAAAAGTTTGAACAGGTAACATTGGAACTAGGGGAAACAATGATGCAGAAGTACCCTCACCTTTTCTGAGTTAAGAGAATGAGTTGAAATTTCATAATGATATTTTTAAACGGGTGAAGAATGTAACTACCAATTTTTTTAATTGGTATTTGTTTCCTGATAAAATGTGTGTATATTATATTACCAAAACTACTCATATATCATTAGTAATTATCAATTAATTATTCATCTCGGGATGATATTTACTTTCCAAATATTTTATCTAGAAAAAAATAAAAATTATAAAATCCAAAATGTTAAAATACAGACCACTCAAATCCATTAGAATCATTTTCCCCAGGTAAAACACTACAAAAATAAAAAATAAATATTATTAAACTAATCAACATATTATAAAATGAAAATATATAACCTTGGAAAGAATTATAGTGAATATTGAATTAAATAATGAATTATTATTTTACCTCTTTAAACCCGTTGGTCAAATATGATCGTTGGTCAATATATTTGTTAGAAAATTTGATGAGTCGAACAATAACCTTTGGTAATAATATTAACTATGTAATTGGTGTTTATTTGTGATAATAATAAAGTGTTATTATAGCATAATTGAGAAGGGATGGCCTCAACTAGTAGTGTCATGCCATATGAATACATTTTTTCTGATCATGGGAGAGAGATAGCTTCACTGGGGTTTTCCCTTGACAAATACTATGATAATCTTAATTAAGTTAATCTAGAAATAAATTTTCTATCAGATATTTTCAATTTAGGGTAAATTGCCACTTAGTCGATGACAGCTGAGCACCCCAAGAATCTATCACAATTGAACACATTTCCCATTGGTTGTACGTGGGTGCTATATGTGGTTATGTGTGTATGACATAATTACATATAATTTAATTCCTTTTTATACATAATTTTTTTCTATGAATTAAATTGTAATATTAGATTTTATTAATAAATTATATGTTTAATTTATAAAAATTTGTTAAATTGATTTTTCAAAACCAATTTTTACATTTCAAAAAAGAACTGAACTTTTATAAAAAAACCTTTTTTATAAATAATATTATCTTTAATGAAATAATATGTTGAAAACACATGTATTTCAACATAAATTTCAAAATAACATTATCATTTCCTTGGAAAATTTTAAGTCTCAATGTTTTGATTGTTCCTTACAACATCATATTTTTTTATAAATAATTAACTTCAAATTTAAAAGTTCAAATTCTCATATTCATAGAAATATTTTGTTAAAATAAACAACATATTTGAAATTAAAAAGTTAAAATTAGGATAGATATAATTTATGTTACTTTTCTAAAATACTTTAGTTTATCAATGAACACTAAAAATGAATTTTCGGGTTCTCAGTATATTTTATGACTTCATAATTATTTCATAATGACAAAATAATTAATTAACCATAATACATAACCTAATATACATTTAATTGTGAATATTATGTATTTTTATGGATTTTAATCTATTTTCAAATGCTATAAGTGATTCCCAAAGTCTAAAATGGAAACTTTTATCTTAAAAATATTACTTTGTGGAATGTTTAATTTTCCAATCCAAAAGAAGTAATAAAAAACGATTCTCATTTATTTTTTGGGATACAATAATGTAAATTATGACCCAATTGACCAAAACCATTTGAAAAAACGATGGTTAATGTATTGTTTTTTCATTTTCTACACCCTACATTTCCTAGGGATATATTTAAAAAGTAATAAACAAATCCTCAAAATTTTTTATAAATACACACACATTTCCCTATTTCATTTCACTCCCAAAGAACTATTAAATGAATTTATGGTAGTTGTTACTCTCAAGGAGTCCTTCAAGGTTACCTCAAGACCATAAGTTCCTAATTAATATGATTTAGGAGTGACTCTTCAAGGTATGGAAATTATCCTTCCTCTTCAGTAAATTCAAGGACCACTTTTTGTTTATTTATTCTAAATGTTATTGTTAGTCTCTATTTTTAACCTTTTGAGCATAAAATTAGGTCTAAATTATGTTTTATAAATGGGATACCCTTAATTCCTCTCATTTTTACCATCTCTAAAACAATGTTTCATACCTACCCTGCTTCTGAATTTACTCCTCAAATTTCTCTCTCTACTTAAGAAATTCTATTTTAATTTATATTTCTGAATAGACAAACAACATTCTTATATTGGTTTATTCAGCTATATATAAAAAGTATTTATTTTATTTGTGGTTTTACATATAATAAATCATCATTCCCTTCACCTGGGCTAAAAATTAAGTGATGATCGTGTATTTAAGAACTTTTGAAACCCCATGATTTTGATAAGAAAGTTTTTCTTTATTCTTTATACTTTATCAATGAATAGTTTGATTATGATATATGTGTCTCATATTAATTAATATATATGAATAGTTCCCCCTGAGTGTTCTTTAATGCATTGGTTAAAAATTTAATATCTATAGATTACATGTTTTACATTTCCTTGGTGAATAACCTTGGTAATTTTCATTTAAGATACCTTAGTGACAAACCCTTGTACTATGATTATTAATGTATCATTTAAATTTTTTAATTGTTTCATATTATTATTATATTATTTTTATTACGATATGTCTCTCGTTCTCTTTCTCATTCCATAATGATATTTTTCACGTTCTTATTCATATTCCTCATTGCAACTTTTAAATTTTTTCCCTAGTTGGCCTCATGATCACGACTTTCCTTTTATGTGTAGCCCAATGTTTGGAGATGTTTTAAATGTAAGTTAGGATAATCTAATGAATAATAAATTAGAGTTTATTAGAAGTATTTTTTAGCTTCTTATGTATTGTTCACCTTATTTCCAAGAATCTAAACATTAAAAGATCCTATAATTGTACTGTGTAATTGAATGTTATGTAATAAAAATGTGGAATTTCAAATTTGAAACATGAATATTTGTGATAGATTTATTATTTTTTGATATTTTATATTTATTCCCATAGTTATTATTCATTTATGAGAATGGTGTTTCTAGTAAAACAAGTTTTTTTATCCAAATTTATTCTATGTTTGAAATAAATTGAAAAGACTCTTTAAGGAATTGTTATTTATTTATTATGTTGTGTTTCCCTTTATGTTTTATTGATTTTGTTTCCACTTAAAAAACTTTAAAATTTGGAAAAAATTCAAAAGTAAATGTGTATTTTATTCTTATATGAATTAATTTTGGAAATTTATCGTGATTTTGAGGATTAAACAATGTTCTTGAGAAAGGAAATGGTTTCTATTATTTTTGATGTTTTATATTTTAATAATTTTTTCAATGGGGTATTTAATATGGAAGGATTGAAATTTAGGAAACATATGTAGTATTAATATGTGTGACATTATATATTTGTGAATGGATTCCTTTTTATAAGGAGTATAAAATTTAAATAAAAACATAAATATAATTTTAATCATTCCTCTCTTCCAAATGGGATTTTGGATACAAATTGTTATTTTTCAAGATATGTTTCCTTATGTTTTTGTTTTGTAAAAATTCATTTCTTTGATTTTAGAGGGATAGAATAAAATAATGTATGACTTATGTTAATTTTATTTTCACCTAATAAGTCACATAACTCAAGAAATTTAATAATTTCTACATAAAAAATTTATAATAAGGTTACTTTTTCATTTTATAAACATAAATATTTTAAATATTGATGGTATTGTTTTTTTATTATTGAAGTGTTTGATTATGGATCTGATCTTCTTATAAGTTGTGTTTTTGAAGAAAATTGATTAATTATATTTTTAATAAGTAATCACATGGATGAAAATTTATTGTTTAATATATTTTTTAAAAAATAAATATTTTATATCTAAAAGTTGTTCTTAGATTCTATCATTTTTCAATGTTGATTTTCTTTACACTGAATAAAAATTTTGATGTTTTTTGTGGTTCTTTTTTGTTATTCCATGTTTTGTTTGAAAATTCATATGCACATATTTCAAAGGAATTGGATTTATATTTCAAAATATTATTGTTCTTAATTTTTATGTGAATGATTTATACTTTTAATTTTATATTATTTCATGCGATTTATTGGGATTAAGATAATTTATTCGTTTGAAATTATTCATTTATAATTCTATTATTTTTATTATTAATTTATAATATGATATTTTATTTGTGTAATGATACTAGGTTTTATATATGCTTTAGTATTTTTTTTGTTATGGGGATGTTTACATCCCCTTCTTGGGATCCACTGAATAGTACCCCGGGCCAAGTTACCACATGACCTCAAGAACACCTTTTGGTATGACATAGATTTCCAAATAGCAGCTAGGGTCTTAATAAGTAATGTGGGGAGACTATACCCTATTTAACAGAGCAATATATAATATAAAATGAATATAATCGACAACGAAATATAGAATAACAAAATAATATGCACAAACAACCCTACCCCCATACTGGGTACAAACCATAAACAGTAATAAATTTGTTATGTTATACTAAATATTTTCATGGGAACAAAACCCAAAATAATGATAATAGAAGAGTCCCCAAAATGGACTTGACTCTAGGTATCAAACCCCATTCATATATGTCCCATGCCTAACTCAACTCCCTAGTGCCTGGACTTTTTTGTTATCTTAACCTACAAACATGAAATCTGCTCAGGTACCCACTAGTGGCCGAAGAGGGTTTGAGTACAACTCAGTTGGACACCACCAACTATGTCTAAAAAATATCCAATCAATACATAGTTCATTAATTAGATATGTAAATAAATAAATGTGGGGTTCCATTAGTTAGCATTATTAACATAGGTCCTTCCTATCATTATTCTCAATTTCAATACATAAACAATCTTTATTACCTAGTACTCTTTCATCACACTATAAATGGGTTTATAATTTTCATAAACTCAATGAATAGAGGATATAAATGATGTTCTCTATATCAGTAGGGATTATCAAATAATCACATATAAAACACACTCACCTTAAATCCTCAGTTGGTGTTGTCTCATTAAATTCCACCATTAAATCAAAAGAACTCCATCACATTCCCTAATTCTTGTATTTTGGGGTGGATTTTAGAGCATCAGTATAACATGACCCATGGGCATAGATCCTCATGTTAAAACCCCACACTATCAATCCATGTTCAAGTGATGATTTGTCCATTAACCACACATATACCATTCCACATCCTAATTTAACCACTATAATAGAAATCAAAATCCATAACAACAAACATAATAATTTATACTATACAATAACCCATTAACAAATTTACAATTTACACTAAAAATTCATTTATCCCAATTACTATTTCTTATTCTATACCTAATAGGTATATTAAAACATTCCTTTATATGAAGAAAATAAACATATCCAACCCTTTCTCTATGTTAATATATTTAATAGAGTTATCATTCCACATGAATTATCCAACTTATTTTTTTCAAGTAAAAAGTCACACTTCATTTGGTAGCTTACCATTAAACTCATTTAACCACATATTGGGAAAAATTCACACTTAAATTATCATGTCAATCCATGAAAACCCTTTTCCATTAACCACATATTGGGAAAAACCCCATTTTCCTAATTTTATCATCAAAAATAAATTATCATTTTTAACTTATTATCTAATAAACCATATGTATATTCCACAGTTACAATTTCTATTAACTATGTTCAGGATGGTCGGCACACCCCATGGGTGGCCTTAAATTGGCCATGTCATCCTTTATTTATCCCACAGGGATCCGGAGGGGTTCAATATTTTATTAGGACTCCCATTATATCACATTTCATTAATGATACCATGATCCAAACAATGGGAAAACAAGAAACAACTTTTTGTGTATAATTCCATATAAAAATCATGCGATGTTTCTTGTAGAGCACCTACCTCTAATCCATTGAAAAACACACTCCAAATCCAAGCCTTAGATCCTAATTCAACCACCCATTGAAACCTCAACCATTTTATCTCTATAAAAAGTGTTATTTATATATTTGGATAGAGATAAGAGAAAAATGCAGACCCTAATCCAAAAAAAATAGAATTTGGAGAGGGATTAAATCACCTAAAACATCGATCCAAATGTATCATGATCAATATATAATCACCTATTAGAATATTTTATTTTTAGGGCTCATCAATAAGGTAAAAATATAGGAAATAAAGAATAAAAATGATTGGGAACATAAAATCCAAAAGTAGAAAATTTTAATTTCTTAAACTTTTAGAGGGGTGAACAGTTTACCCACACAGTTTTCCAAATCGTGAAAAAACCATACATCATACATTGTCCATGGAATTTTAGGATTCATGGTTACCTATGGAGTCCTTCATGGATTAAAAATCATTCACCAAAAATGTTATATTCCACTATGAAGAATTTCACAATTTGGATTCCCACCTCATTGGGTTTACATAACCAAGTGCCATCTAGGTTCCAATAATGCACCCTGATTATGTGGGCCTGATTTCCACTTATTTCATGTTCCAAACCACTAGAACACCATTGAGGCCCCTAAAACTCATGATAAACACTAAATTACCCAAAAAACATATTAAGACCAAAAATTCAATCACGTCCATACCTCCATAAAGTTTGAGATCATACATCCTCTCCACCTCATAATGGCTTGTCCTCAAGCATCATTCCCATGAATCACAATGCTTCTGAAGAAAATAGATCAAGAAATCGGGCCCAAATATCTAATTTCATCTCCCTTGTATCTCATTAATCATTTCTATATAGCCAACGAACATGAACCAAATGCACAACCATTCCCCATATTACTTTCTCTCTATGATCCATAATACAATCCAAATTCTCCAGAAATGACACATCAGCCTAAAGATCAACATCCTAAACATTAAACACATGAGATGGATCAAGGTGATGATGTCAAAGCTTTGAAACATGAAAAACATTGTGCATTACACTATACCATTGTGGAAGATCCAATTATTAATCCACTGGTGTGTCGGTCTCCATAATCTCATGTCTTCCCCTGTAGCTTGGCCCCAATTTTACATGTTTCTGAATCATACCGTGAAAAAATATTGGTAATACCTAAAGAATCACACTATCACCCACCAGAATCTCAAGAGTTCTTCAATGCCAATCTACATAAAACTTCTACATACTATGTGTTATTTCAATAGGTTTATGTATTAAATGGACCTTTTTATGATGTCGCTTCAATGACACACATACTCCCCCACTTCTAACCAACATAATAGAGATCTACACGACCTCCTATGGAGAGTCTCAAACAATTCTATCTGAATAATTGCCGAAAATTTATTTTTGTATGAAAACTCAACAATAAGGATTTTTTCCACAGGCCTATGAAATCAAGGATGAAAGACCTAAATGTGTCTTATAACACTTGAATTATATTCCTTAACTACCCATCCATCTATGAGTGAAAATACATAACCAAATACACTTGGCAACCAAGTTCATTTTTAACCCTTTCCAGAAGAATGATGTAAATATTGGATCATGATATGAAACTATATATCTCAAAACTCCATTACACTACACCATCTCTCAAATATATAGCTCAACCAACTAATCAAAAGTGAATATTTCTTATATTAGAAGGAAATGTGCCACCTTAGATAAATAGTCTACAATAAACCACATTAAATTGTTCTTCTACGGAATCCTCAGAATTCCCACTACAAAATCCATTATTACATAACACCAATTCCATTCCCAAATGGGAAATTGATATAATAACCCACATGGGTGATGATTCTGAGCATTCACCAGCTAACAGGTAAGAAATAACTCCAAAAAACCAATTACCACTTTATTCATTGACATCCACCATTACTATTTATGAAGATCAATATATATATTAGTCAAACTAGGATATATTTACAACATTCGTGAAATGGAATCATGTATTAACTCTTCCCACATACTCCTTGGCACTACAACATAGCTAAAAACATGAAAAACTGCATCATCACCAACAACACATCAAGATGGTGACTCCCCAACTTTAAGACATTACTTCATATCCAGACACTATGTATCCCCAAGATGACTCTCCTTCACCCGGTCCAAAAGCCTCCAATCAACTTCTATTGACACGAGATTAATCATCGTGTTTCAACCCTCACCTCTAGGTGAATCATAGTAAACAAGGACATCATTCCCCACTCAGTGTTTGATTCATGAACCATTTGATTTTGTGTATTCAGAATCAAATATTTCAATTAATTATTCCCCTTTCATTGTGTATAAGTGAACTCAAAATCAAAAGACTACAGCTAATAAACTCACCTTCACTATCAATGGTTCAGATCACAACAATAAAATATGTACATAAAACTATTGTGATTAATATACATAGTAAACCGCTCTCCCATCAAGTATTTCCTCCAACACATTAAGGAATAATCCAGGGATAACAACTCATGATCATGAGTATGGTAATTTCACTCTAGGGGAATCAACATCCTTGACCCATAATATACAACTTGATCATCATGCCTAAACACAACCCCACGTCTGACACTAGAAACATTGCAAAACAAGGGGTACTTATTACCAGGATCGTGTAAGATCTAGATCAATGAAGTCATCAACCACTTATTTACCTATTTAAAATAATTCTTGCATTCCTTGAACCACTTGTACATAACCCCTTTCTTGTTTAATCCCGAATGTGATGCTACCAAACATAATAAATCTTTAATGAACCTTCTATGATAACTAGAAAAACCTAAAAACTCCAAACATAAGAAACATTCATGGGATGATACCAAGACACAATATCCTACACATTCTCTATATCAGTGACATACCTTCCTCAGAGATAATGTGACCCAAGAAATTAACTCTATCAACCCATATTTAAATTTGTATAGCTTTCCACAAATCTAATGTTATTTCAGTGTACCTACGATGATGTCAATATGTATAGAATGATCGTCAAAATTTCTAGATTATACCAAGTTTTCATCGATGAGGTAAACTAGAAAATGATCCAGATAATAGTGAAAGAATCAGGTCATTAAATCCATGAACATTGTTTTTTGGCCAATCAAACGGCATCACCACATACTCATATAACTTGCACCCTATCTAGAATATAGTATTTGTTATGTTCGAATGTCTCACCATCAACTAATGAAACCCTAACCTCAAATCAATTTTAGAAAACAGAGATGATCCTCCAACCTGGTCAAATAGATCATCAATTCAGTGAACAAGGTATTGGTTCTTAAATATCATATAATTTATCCTTCTATACTCTATACACACCCACAATGTTCCATCATTCATTTTGGAAAATAAAACATAAGATTACAAAGGCAGTTTATTTGGACCAATGAACCATTTAGACTCCAATCCTCTAAATGAACCTTATGTTCCAAGAGTTCATCAATTTCCATTTGGTATGGAGGAATGAAAACTAGTTCTTCCGGAGGTAGAAAATCTATCATGAACTCCACATCCTTATAAGGTCGTATCACTAATAAATACTTAGGAAACCCCTGTTGAAACTAATCCACAATTGGTTGAAATAAATGATACTCCACCTCTTCATTAATAACTGATTGTCAAGGTACATAGGCAGCGAGTTCACCCAACCACTAACAAACTGGCTCAGAAGAGCCCATTCAAACATCCCATTTCCCATGTTGTAAATACATGTCTCCCTCGAGAAATATGAAAATTAACCTATTATGGTAAGGGAAAATGTGGTCTTGGTATGTCACTAGCCAATACGCACCACAAATTGGGCCATAAGATGGAATTTGCAGGATGAATAAGTCCCACAAAAAATGGTACCCACCAACTTGTAATGTAAAAATTTACATTATCTATTATTCTCAACACACACCCCCAAAAGAGTATCAATCGATATCTTCCAACACATACATTCAACTAATAGACCCAAAACATCCAAAAATTGAGTTTAAATGAAAGAGTGTGTGGAACATGTGTCATGTAACACACTATAAATGATGGATACTACCTAAATCAGAACATGAACTATAGATGGTACAAGAGTGCCACCTCTTGGTTATGACTGAGTTATGTGAAGCTGAATTGTCTCTCATCCATAATCTCCAGCCTCTATTATTGGATCTACACCACCCTAGTGATATAGATACTCTCCTCTTGGAGTACCACATCCACCACCTTGACTAGTACAACCCATAGGCCGCCAATGGTCTACTTAATAATGGTTGGATGACACCCTTCCCTCACATTATACCTACCTCAAACCATCTGCCATGCTCAACGGTCTAGGATTCTAACAAAACCATTACACATTCCTCATTCTTCCACACACTAGGTAATCAACTGGGGGTCAAGGATACTATGCACACATGTATCCCTCCTGTCTAAAATGATAATAGAACACCTCATCTCCACCCTGTGTGGTTGACCCTTCCTTCTGACTACTCTACACACATCCATCAAAATTAATACTCCCTAAATTTCCCATAATACACATAGATGATGCACCACTAAACTGTCTAACATGAATCAAATGTCCACCACTTGAATCCCAATTTGGGTTCCCCTATGAGATACATGATTTATCCACTGCTTCTACAAACCTCATTATGTAGAAGATATTTACCTGAGACCCAATCTCGTGTCAGAGCTCATCCTGGAAATGCTTTTCCACAACTGCCTCATCTTCTACCAATGATGGGACAAAGCATCACAGCTTAGTTAAATGACCTTAATAACCCATTAATGACATTTCCACATTGATAAAACTCATAAAATATGTGTCTTTTTATTAACTCATGTTCTATGGATATTAATATTCATGAATCTTTATCAAAAATCTTTCCATAACATTCCCTCAACCAATTTGGTATGCACCATGATGTCCCACCAATAATATTATAGGCCCCTCAACATATAGGCCACTAACCTAGATCCCATTTCGGGAGAATTATCAAGATGATCAGGAATCGTCTAGATAGCCACTATTAAGAACATAGATTAATCTATTCCACCCACTCTAGTAAAAGTTATAGGGTTATAGAGCTCGAAGACATTGGTCAACTCAAACATGCTCATCACGACCCCAATAATTATAACTCTATTATTTTCATAATGCATGCAATATTCTAAAGGATTTAATCATATCTACTATCCAGGATTACCACATTATCTTGGTCTACTACAGTTGGAGAATTCCTAAAAACATACTCTTGTTACCCAATCTGCACTTGATGTTATGGTGCCATTTGTCTACTATACAAACTTGAGAATTTGAAGACATGACATATAAATATTATAGATTTAAAAAATAGGTATCCCCACTAGTCACAGACAGACAATTTAGTTACACTATCCAAGTAGACATTGTCACGCTTAAAAAACTACAATCAACCATTCCTAAAATGGGTGATGGATAACATAGGGTAAAAAACATTCTTGTTCGCATGTCATACATTAGAATCCATCATTTAACAAATATTCCACTTTTTATTTTCTTCTTACTATTTTCATCATTTCCTTAGACATCATTTTTATTAAATTTTCTTGTAAATGTAATGTGTTTACCTTTTAAACCCCACACACCCATCCCATGTCTGGTTATCATGTTGAATACCACTTAAATGTAGAGGTTCCTACAATTATGAAAGAATGCACATCCTCATTTCATCATGGTCATGATCAAAATATCCTAAAATACTCTCAAATTACAAAAATTTCATCACTCAATGGTGAAATATCATCAAATGTAGAAATTCACAATAAGACCAACAAATCTCACCCTAGAGAACCTCGTATTTCCCTCGTACATGGGTAATCTACTCTCAGACATGAGCTTTATACAAAGGCTCAATACTTATCTAATATCATGTATACCATCCCCATATAGTAATTCATAGATAATTAATCCCCTAATACCACATTGTAACATCCTTTTCTTTGAATCCACTAAACGATTCATGGGGCCATGTTACCACATGACCACAAGAATGCCTCCCCATATGCCATGGGATACCGCCAAGAAGTGAGGGTCTAAATAAGTAACATGGGGAGACTATACCCTCTTTACCATATTAATACATCATAAAAAATTAATAGAATCATGGATGTAACAAGAAATAAACAAAGAACAAGAATAAACAAGCCTTTCCAAAACTTGGTACAAATCATAGCTAGTGGTAAATATGTATTATTATGATAAATAGTTCCATGTCAAAAAAACCCAAAATAAATATAACAGTAGAATACTGGAAAATTTTCTATCTCCATGTACAGATCCTCCGCCATCCATGTCCCATACCCAAATAAAATCCTTAACATTGGGCCATTTTCTTTTTCCGAACATGCTAGCATGATGTCTACTTTGGTACCCCACGGTTCCATAGTAGTTTGTGAGTAATACATAGTATTCCACCACTAATTCTTTCTATAAAAATATCCATTAAATATATCTTACATGTGAGGGCAACGTAGATACAATGTAAATTATGAAATGTTAGGTGGAATTGGTAAAAAATTCACATATTTCATTCCTATCATTATTCCCAATTTCAATACATATATCATCTTCATTAATTAGTTCTCATTCATCATGATATCAATGGGTTTGGAATATTCATCAACTCAATGCATAGGGGGAAAAATAATGTTCCCCATATCACTAGGGATAATCACATCATCCCATAAAAAAACACTCACCTTGAAGCCTTGGTACTGGTAGTCTCATAAAATGAAACCATTAGTGGAATAGAATATTATCCCCTTCCCTAATCCATGAATTTTGTGGTGGAGTTTAGAGTCTCATTATAACTCAATCTATGAGTGAAGATCCTCATGTTAATACAACACTCTACCTTTCCAAGTGGATATTCTAATTTGTCTATTCACCACACATATACCATACCACATAAAAAAATATCCAATACCAATTGAAATCAATATATATAACATTCAATATGAAAATTAATATTATCTCATAACCCATTAACACATTAACTGTTTATATTACATATCCATTTAGATAAATTTCCATTTCTTTTGCCTACATCACTAATCCTACTGACTAATTCTTCTATATTAACCAAATTAGAATATCCCCCTATTTTCAAATATTAATTCATTTAACACATTTAGAATTTCTTATTTACTATCCCAGTTATGCATTTCATGTGAAAATCACACTTCATTTGGTACCTTATTATTAACCTCATTTAATAATTTGTATGTCAGTCCATGAAAACCTTGAGTCATTATCCACATCATGTAATAACTACTCTTTTTCAATTCTTGATCATAAAAAATAAATTAACATGTTTACCATGGTCTCCACATATCCATATGTCTATTTCACACTTAACATTTCTATTAAAAATGTTTTGGATGTTCAGTGCACCCCAGTGGTGTCCCTAAACTAAACAAGTCATGCTCCATGCATACCATAGGTATAATGAGGGGATAAATATTTATTTTTTACACTCATTGTATCAAGTATCACTAACATTTCCATGAACAAAACAAAATTATTACAATAACACAACTTTTTATGCAGAAATCCATATAAAAAACATGTGATATATTTTGTGGACCACCTACCTTGAATCTGTTGATGAACACACTCCCAATCAAAGCCTTAGATCCTGATTCAACCACCCTTTGGATACTGAACATAGATCTCCCTAAAAAATATCTATTTAGATATTTTTATGGTTATTGAAGAAATATGAAAACAGTAATCAATAAATAGAATCATAAAATGGATTTGACTCACTAATGCCTCGATATAAATCCAACAGTTCTCCAAATAGATTAGGATCAATGGAGAGCCACCTCTTTGATTCTTGGATTTAAAGGTTTTATCACTAAGGCTGAAAGGGATGAAATGGGTATTAAAAAAATGGGAGAATAAAATCCTGCTCTAGAATTTTTTAAATTTCCAACATTACTAGGGATGCACAGTTTACCTTCACCATTTACAAAACCATGCCCAAACTATGTGCAATACAATGTTTAATGAATTTGGGTCACATGGTTACCCAGGGAGACCTGCATAGATTATGAACATTTCTCCAATCATGTAATATTCCATAATCTAATAATTCATTATTTGGATTCCTCCTCGCATGGTTTACTTATCTAGGTTCCAGCCATGGACAAACCATGTTCCTTGCACAGGCTATCTCGATTTCCCATTATATCATATTCTGAACCCCCATAACACAATTGAGGCCCCTAAAACTTCCATGAAACACTTATTTAACTAAAAAAATATTTAAATCAAAATTTCAAACAATGAAATAACTCCCCAAATTCTTGTATCTTACCAGGAGAATATAACCTTAAAATAATGTTTTGAATATTAGTTTCATGATTTTTTTGGAGTGTGTTTTTATTATATAAAACCATCCCATGATGTATATGTTTATTCCTTAAAATGAAGGCTATGGGAATTTTTTTGGGATGGGAAGTGTTTATGGTGGAGATATTGTAATTTCTTATATTTTTTATATTCTAAATTTATTAATATTTTTTTCAATGGGATGAAAGTTATTGGGCATACATTTTTTTAAAAAATTATATTGTTTAAAATATTAATTGAAATATGATTGTTTTTGGATTATTATTGTGTGTATAGTAATAATAATAATTCAATTATTTTTATTTTTTTAATAAATATGTATTGAATTTGTAGTTTTTTTACTTATATATATATATATTAATATATATATATATGACCTTTTGGGAAATATTACAAATTTTTTAATACTAATAATATAGGTATATTATTAAAATAACAACTAAAACTACAATAACTACTATTTTTAATTTTATTTTTTAGAATTTAGTATGTTTTAAAAAAAATTAATTCAAAAATAAAAAAATTAATATATGTTTGGCTACATTTTTTTTATAGGTTTTATTTGGAGGAGTAAGGTGATTATGGGGAATGAAAAAAAGGAAAATTAAATTGGAGATACAGAATTTACTCATCACTATATTCATAATGTATGGAAAAATAAGGGAATAAATGTAATGTATGTGAATAGATTTAAGAGAAAAATTGAAAGAAAAAAATGAAATGGGTGAGATGGGGTCTCTCAAAGTTTAAAACCTGTGCAATATGGAAGTTTCTTCTCCATAACCACTCTCTCCCTCCCCCCTCATATCCATCATTTTTGTGATACCTAGTGATGTTTTAGTCGAGGGAGACCATCCCCTTACCACCTCCACTTATTTATAGCCTCTCTAAAGCCAATCTAAAGTGGAATTGTAACACCACAATATTTTAAATTTTATTTTTTTCTCATATAAACACAATTGTTTCAAAAGATTTATTTTCAAACAACACTAACCCACAAATAATATGGAATTATTATATTACTATTAAATTTTATCCTTAAAAATTTTAGGTAAAAAATGATGTATCCGAATTATGAAATTTATTTTGAAATTAAAAAAAAGATCCGTTTTAATACTAATGCATTGATAAAAATAATTTTTTTTTTATCAAAAGAGAATTCCCAGGAGTGGACTTTTCAAACCCTCTACACCCAATAACCCCCCCTCCCCATGAAGAGGTCATCCGGAGAATCCTTAGCCGGGAATGATCCATTTTCAGCTGAGATGAAAGATAATCGCCATGGGGTTACACCTCAATTAGTGATGGTTCGGCGCAACAATATGTCATCTAGGTGAAGTGCCCCCTTTTTTCCTACCCGATGAGACACCAGGTGACCCAGCAAGACGAGTGGTACATGGGTGGTAGAAATTCCCCCAAGAGCGGGCTCCGAGGAATCGAACCCTAGACCACACCAAATGCTGGTTGTATGGCCCTCGTCGGCCCACCACTATGCCACCGCCGAAGTGGCGATAAAATCCAATTTGTGTATTCTAAATACAAATTAAACTCATTTTCAGTTTAAAACAATATTTTCTTAAAATTTACCTTTTCTTGGGTTTTGAGGTTTATTATAATATGGTTATAAATAGTTTGAATTTAAATTATTTAAAATATTTTAAATAAAATAAATTAACATCTATCCACTAGTTATTAATAGGCATGTGATATATTTATTTTATGATTATAAAATATATTTTTCTTAATATTATTTTTATGTCTTATATGCACATATATTAAAATAGGTTTTTATCTCATCCATATATTGAATCATATATACTAATTGGACTATTTTTAATCTGAATTTGAAATATTATATAGTGTGGTGTTTTAAATTTTCATCATAGAAAATGTTTTACAAAATTTGAAAAATAGTTACTATAACAGACCAAAACATGATCTCCCAAATCCGGTGCTAAAATATGAAATTTAAAAATCATTCATTGATACTGGAAAACAAGACACAATTTTATCCCTCAAAAACTATAACATCAAACAGAAATATTGGATCACATTCTTGTCAAAGGACCTTCTAGTTTTAGAGTTTTAGATAATTATAAAAAACTATTATATAATTACTTGAATAAATAAAACACTAGTTCCATAAATGTTACATCACCTCCACCTATGTTCTTCAATTCTACAAACCATCTTAGAAATAAAATTTATAGAATCCTTTATCAAATCATGGGGAAAATTAAAATATAATAAGGGTGATCACGAACACTCAATAGGGTTAAAATTAATCATTAACATTTGAATGTCTTCAACGAGCAAATTATGATATTAATTTTATGATCACATTTTCAAAGTACCTATGCATAACATAAGAGAATTAATACCCTTAAATATGTACTTTATATAATGATACATGACATTAATAATAATTACTATTACCCACTCCCACCAATGATACCACAATGAATGTGGATAGATAAGGACACCTAGCCCCGCCTTCAGTAGCCCCCCAGTTGGAGACCACCACTGAGAGTATAAAAATTTCAATAAATGGGTGTAATTACCATCAATAATAATTTATGATCATGAGATAATATTAATCCTCCAAATATAAATCCATGATATAATTTAAAAATTAATAGAAACCATCCCACAAAGTAGGTATAAATAGAACAAGTATTGTTAGAAGTCTTGAAATGTAAATACCCAAAAGAAATGATAAATGAGTGAAAAAAATTGCATAAAGGTCTGTTCTAGTAATTTCAGGAAAAAATATATATACTCCTCTTATAAACATTATAATCAATTTATAAATATATGGAGTAAATAAAAGTATAATCCATATGAAATCAAAGTCTACCATTCACATGTGAAACTTGTATACAAATTCCCTACTATGTAAATAGTAGAACTGATAGAATTTAAAAAGGATAACAATATATCCCGGCCTCACTAAGGAATTCTCACAAAATACTGTAATTCAACTATAATAACATAATAAAAAGTATTCTTCAAAATGGTATCATGCACCGTTTTCCCACTGATTTGTGGCTATCACAGCCCAATATCATACATCTTAGGGATCCAAAGTATTCTATAGAAAATATACCCCTTCTCTATAGAATAACCACATCATATAACTCACATATACACCTAGTGCACCATATGATAGCATTGTCACATCACATCATATCTCATGACACCTTGAAAATCACATCATAACTATAACTAGAGAACTAAGGTATTGTGAACATAAATGAAAATCAACCTTTTCCATCCTCCTACTATGCATGATCACCAACATAATCCACCATATAGTATTCTCACATCTCATCTAGAAACCAATTACATTGTCCATCCCATTCATTTATTTATTAATAATCGACCACATTTAACCACACATCCCATCAATAGTTGGTCATCAACCACTAACATCGCATTAACAAAACCAAACACCAACCATTTCAATCATTTTTAATCTATTTTTACATCACTATCCATGCATCTAATACAATGAATCCATTCTCCCAAATAGATCATCATCATTATAGAACCATCACCTCACCAACTTAAAATCACTACCAATTAAACTGTCATGGCCTGGACCCCCTGGCCATTACTTTACCAAAACATGGCTCCACCATGATGGTGGCACCGGTCACGGTGGCACTGTGACGGTGGCGCTGGTCAAGGTGTCACCTTGACGGCCACACCATGACGGTCACACCTTGACGGTGACACCGTGAGAGTGGAACCGTGATGGTGACACTGTGGCAGTCGCACCATGTAGACCCGACTTCTCTGCTCTCGTAACGTATCTTTTGATGTGGATTAATCTTAATGCCCTTTTTAAATTCATTTAAATCCTGGGAAAGATCCTTGATGGGGGATATTAAATAAATCCTTAATATCATCGTGTGTAACTGCACCCCATGTAGGAAACCTCGATCTGTTTTTCCTAGCGTTCAAATTTCCACATCATGATCTCCTCCTTATATCTCCCGCTAGAGTCCTCCATTTATTCTTGGTTGAATTTCCATTATCATCTTGTAGCTATTGGAGTCCTTCTTTCCTTGGATTGTGGTGTTTCTTTGCTGGAGCCTTCTTTCCATCTTGGAGTCCCCAGATTTCCTCCCCTGCAAGTCTCGGACCCCCTGTTCCTGGCACGTGGAGAAAAACGTTGATCTTTGATCAATCAAGTAGGTATTTTCTCCTTCGTCTCTCCTTTCTATGTATCATGCGGGGTGGGCATGCTTTTGTCTCTGTGGAAATTGGTGAAACCGAACATAATGAAGATAATGAATGGACCACTAATGAATGGGGGGTGATAGATGTTCTGTTGTACTCTCTTATGGTGATATGTGTTGTGAATTGTATGAGCCTATGATCACTGAAAATCATGGTAGTTGGTGGTATTTCTATACGCACTAATGAACCTCAGTGCTCCTAGATGATTAAATAACCATAACATGGAATTGGTTAATTACATATACTCTGTTAAATAAATTGAAAACACCAGGATCAACCCTTTTCTGTGATAACCCCAGTTAAAGAACAGTGGATTTTAAACCATGGAGTGTGTTAAATCTTTTAAATCTTAAAATACGTACATGGGTCTGCCTTGTGTTGGTGGTAGTGGTTTGGTTGTTCTCTTTCATGGGCCGATTGTGGGATACATTATGGTTTTCTTAGATGGGGGATTAGATTGCTGGGGTGATATGGTTGGGGATGGGATCCCCTTTTTTTATACTTTCAATGGTTGTGAATTTGAGGCTGTGGGGTTACTCTGCTTATATCATGAATTGGGTGGAATCCTCTATTGTTGAGAAACTGTTGGCTCTTGGATTTTTGGGGGCATGGGGTTGTGTCTTGGGGTTTCTTTGGTTCGATTACTTTCAGGGATCACACTTATCCCTTTGTTATTGTGACTTTACAAGAAAACCAAGTGTGAATGTTTAAGTAACTATTTGACTGTCTTCTTTCCCTGGCTTGCGTTTTGCATGTTAATTTCCCAGTAGTGTAGAACTCACCTAAATGGGGGTACTTGAACATGAAAACAGGAACAGTTTAAATGGGAATGGTTTTTGAAAATTAGTTGTGTTTTGGCCGTGAGTGTCATGTCATTCCTTCATGAATGAGTAGTAACGAGGGTGTTTGGGCTTAGGTTTTGGAACATCTAGGTTGGGATGAGTGTTTTTTACTTATACATATATATGTAGCTTTTATGTTTCTTATTTGCGCCCCACCCAAGTTGAGAACTTAGTGTCGAACGCGCCATTTCATGGGGAGGGTATTTTTTCCAACACTCCTATGAGTGGTTGGTTATTAGCTCCTTTTCTGCTCCATTTCCCGAACATCCCAAGACTCTTCAGGAAGGCTGCAATGGCTTGAAGTCCATTATTATCCCCAGAATCTTCGAGAAGGGTAGTTGTGGTGGTTGGCCCAGGAGTTTGCAGGCCGGTTGTTTCCCAAGTGTCTTCGTGATGAGGCCCACGAGTCTTTGGGAATGGCAGTAGTTGTTCTGACCCAGGTGTTTGCGGGTGCTGTTACGCATGGTAGTTGTGGGCCAAGTTTCTGCGGGCAGGGATTGGTAGTGGCACTGCGGTGAGGATATGTCCCTTGTGTGTGTGGGCGGAGTGTGGCAGTGGGACTATGGTAAGAATGGAGGGATTGGTTCGATGCGTAGGATGTCTTCAATAACTAGTGGGAATGTGGCGTGGGGTACCCAAACATAGATGTACTATTACTATACATTACTTGACTTGCGTTATTTGGGGAGCATACCTTGGTGAGGTTTGGGTGGATAGATTTTTCGTGTTGGGTGTTTCGATATCTCTTTTTCCATGGTACATTAGAATGTCTCCTCACTTGTTCACGAGAGTCTTTGGTTTTCCCTACTGAGTATACTTATATGCTCACCTGACGTATATAAAACTATTTTCAGGTTTCCAGGAGGACATTAGGGATTGCGCGGGACCATACTAGCTCAGACCGTTGGGGCAGTTGCTGTTGTTGATTTCCTTTTCTTGGTATCTTTCTACCTTTGGAGTTTTTTGGCTTGTATCTTTTACCTTTGAACATGCATATGGTAATGGTTTACTTTCATCCGTACTTGTACTTTCTGTTTTGGTGTTGTGGGATTTACTATCTTATCTATCGATAATATTAAAAGAAAATGGGTAATGCCTTCCATTTAGTGTGTGGTTTTATACCCTTGGTGCTAGCCACCACTCTGGGACCTAGTAAAGGCGGGTCTCAGGGGTCATTATCTCTCCTTCAACTTGAAGAAGGAAGGGTCTGGCAATCTGTTGTCCCTTCCATCATCTTGGTGAGGGCGGGTCAGGATAGAATGGTATCAAAGGAAGGTTTGAGAGATATGATGGAGTCTAGAGTTAGGCATAGTGAGGATTTCAGTGGATGGTAGGGTAACAGGTTTGGGTGATTTTGGTGTGTGAATTATGACAGGGAAGACTGGCTAGGACACAGGATTTTGTGGCCCCCCATGATCCAATGCAAGAACTTTGGACCTACCGAATGACCAAGTGAGGCCATGCTGATTGCAGGTTAGAGACCCCAAGAAAGATACATGCATCATAATTACTAGTGTTCTCGCATTTCATGGGTTTTTTGTGGATTGAAATAAATAATAAGTTTATGAAATTTTAAGAACAATACTCTTCACTACTTGGGCTTAGGCATTCCATGTTTGCCTTTCTGTTATGGAACCTGGGAGATGACCATGAGTGGTGTGGGCGATCGAGGCCCAGGAGGTTGACATGAACGATCGGAAAAGGGATGATCGAGATGAGGAGGATGACCAGTGGAAAAAGATGTTGCGAGACTTCTAGCGACAGACCCTCAAGATTTATGAGGGCACCACCTCTGACATGTAGAATGAGAGCTGGCTAGAGGAGCTGGTGATATCTTTCGGCTTGATCAGGGCTCCGGAGGAGTAATAGGTTCCTCTAGTCATGAGCCAGATATGAGGAGCAGGCGTCAGTGGTGGATGCTCTTCATGGGGGAGAGGAGAGAGGCTGAGGTGGCATGGGTTGATTTCGAGAAGGAGTTCTGAGCGGAATTCCTCTCTTCTATGATGAAGGCATAGAAGAGGCAGGAGATACTCTCACTCCAGCATGGGAGTATGTTAGTAAGGGAGATGGGGATCAATTTCAAGGACCTCCTCCACATTTCACCAGACCTCTATCTAGATGAGGAGTCTCGGAAGAGACGTTTAGAGGAGGCGCTCCAACCCTCCCTCCATTATGCTATTACTGCCTTCACCTTACCGACATACTAGGAGATCCATAAGAAGGATGAAGTGGTGGAGAGGATTCACGCACTAGGAGGTGTATCACGAGAGGGGATCCAGCTGGGATCATCGAAGGGGAAGGCCGTCAGCACTAGGCCTCCAGCATTAGGGACCTCTAGGTTTCAACGAGTAGGGAGAAGGCCCCAGAAGTTCCAATTCCGATCTCTCAGCCCTTGCCTCTTTCCTTCGGGACCACGACAGAGATGATTCATCTATGGAAGCCATGGGAACCTCTGGAATCAGTTCCCGGACCGAGTACAGTACGTTGGTGGCGGACTGGCCCAGTACCCGTCCCAGCAGCATCTTTCAGCAAGGCCCTTCCAGTAGCAGCTTCCAGCTATGCCCTTCCAACAGCAGCAACAGGGGCAGCGAGGTCCCACTCCTCCAAGGGCAGATGTTGCAGGGGGAGGCCAACCTCAGGGCGCTCCTTAGAGATCTTGACTAGGGTGTGGTCAGGGAGGTGGCTGACAGCTGAGGGGCAGATGAGCCGGGCATGGGCAGTTACATGCCACAGAGGCAGCAGTTTCGGTGGGGCCAGAGGTCGTTCAAGGTACGATCAGTTTGTTTAGTACCATTGCATATGGCTTGTTCGATACCAGAGCTTCACACTCCTTTGTTTTACCCAGTCTAGATATTGATTTGGGTCTAGATGTCGAGAGACTTCCAGTTCCCCTGGTGCTGAGCACACCAGTCAGAGGTCATACTGACTTGTTATATGTTTGTCGAGGATGCAGACTGATGAGAGGGCCACATCAATCGGGCATGGATCTACTACTACTACAGATACAGCCTTACAATGTCATCCTAGGCGTCGACTATTTGTTCTCTACGTGTACTGTCATTGACTACTTCCAAGGAAGGTTTGTGTTCTAAGACTTGGGCGGCCGACGTGTTACATTCACCGGCGAGCGGAGTGGCCAGAAGGGCTACAGGTGAGAGGAACCCCTCTTCTCTTTGTTAGCCGAGCTGTCAGTAGAGTCAGTAGATGGAGAGATGTTGGAGGTACCAGGGATTGTCAGTGACTTTATGGACGTCTTCCCTGAGGAGGTGACGAATCTACCCCCTCGACGTGATATCGAGTTTGGGATAGACTTGTATCATGGTGCTCGTCCGATTTCGATGGCTCCCTACCGGATGGCACCTTCGAAACTACGGGAGTTGCGGATTCAAATTGACGATCTGATGAAGAGGGGTTATGTTCGACCAAGTGCGTCACTGTGGGGTGATCCAGTCTTGTTCGCAAAGAAGGTAGATGGTGGTCTCAGGTTGTGCCTAGACTATAGGAGGCTGAATCAGGTAACGATCCAGAATCTCTACCCTCTTCCGAGGATAAACGATCTTTTCGACCAGCTGAAAGGGGAAGAATGATTCTAGAAGATCAACCTTCGGTCTGGGTATCTACAGTTGTGGGTGAAGGAGGGAGACATCTCAAAGACAGCCTTCAGGTGTAGATATGGGCACATCGATATTGTAGTCATGCCTTTCGGCATTACGAACACTCTGGTTATGTTCATGGGGATTATGAAATCCTTCTTCCGAGAGTATCTGGATCAGTTCGTAGTCGTTTTCATTGACGACATCCTAA
Source organism: Viscum album (assembly GCA_963277665.1). Lineage (NCBI taxonomy): Eukaryota > Viridiplantae > Streptophyta > Magnoliopsida > Santalales > Viscaceae > Viscum > Viscum album. The sequence goes on along the minus strand of OY728151.1, from coordinate 10,575,210 downwards.
TATATTGAATATTATAGGAGGATCACGTGGAGCACCTGAGGATGGTTTTGGAGGTCCTCTGATAGCACCAGGTCTATGTGTAGTTGTTGAAGTGCAGGTTCTGGACGCGAGAAGTGCACTTCCATGGGAACATAGTGTCCGAGCAGGGGGTAGTGGTGGACCCATCAAAGGATGAGGTGGTTGTTTCTTAGGCAGCACCCAAGAACGTGGAAGAGGTTCATATTTTCCTCGGGAGGGCAGGTTACTATCGGAGGTTCATACCCATATTCTCCCAAGTTGTATCCCCTTTGATAGCCTTTACCAAGAAGGACCAGTCTTTTGTGTGGGATGAGCAGTACGAGGCAGCCTTCAACTATCTAAAGAAGAAGTTGGTTAGTGCCCCAGTGCTGAGATTTTCAGAAGCAGGGGTGGAGAATGATGTGTATTGTGATGCTTCGGGACAAGGCCTTGGGTGTGTGTTAATGAAATGACAGTGGGTGATCTTCTATGGGTATAGACAACTATGTCCCCACGAGCGTAATTATGCCACCCATGATCTGGAGCTCGCAGTAGTCATTTTTTCACTAAAGTTGTAGTGGCACTATCTCATCAGAGAGAACTTTTTGGTCATCACAGATTACAAAAACTTGAGTTATATCTTCTCCCAGTGGGACCTGAACTTATAGCAGCGAAGGTGGATGGAGTTCCTCGAAGATTACGATTTTGAGATTTCCTACACCTCAGGGAAAGGAAACGTGGTGGCTGATGCCTTGATAAAAAATCCACAGAGGGATGTGGTCTGAGAGTCGGCAGACGCATGGAGGGCGATGGAGGAGTTGGCTACCCTACACCTGAATGCGATGATGGATAGTGGGAGAGGTTGTATGTTTCAGATGATAGTATAGTCTTCTCTATTACGTTAGGTGTAGGAGTCTAAGTGGTGAAACCTAGAGAGTGAAGTGATGTGTGACAGGGTTAGTCAAGGCAATGCTCCGGAAGGGTGGGTGGTAGATGTTAAGAATTAGATGTTATTTCAAGGGAAGTTGTTCGTTCCGGAGGCGATGCACAAGAGAGTCCTTGGTGAGTTCCACAGATCACCCCTGGCGGTGCACCCAAGTGTTTCCAAGATGTACCAGGGTCTGAGGAGACAATTTTGGTCGCTCGGGGCAAAGCAGGCGGTGGTAGAGTTTGTGGCCATGTGCCTAGTATGTCAGCAGGTGAAGGCTGAACACTGTGTTCCGGGTGGTTTGTTGCAACCTTTATATGTCCCCGAGTGGAAGTGGGATGACATCTCGATGGATTTCGTCACAAGTCTACCCGTGGTTCAAGGAGGGTGTGACACTACCTGGGTAGTAGTCGACCGGTTGACGAAATCATCTCACATTCTAGTGATAAAGGAGTCGAGTGAAGTGGATGATCTAGCACAGAGGTACGTGGAAGAGGTGGTGCGGTTTCATGGAGTTCCAATGTCTATAGTCTTGGATAGGGATGCACGATTTACCTCACAAGTCTGGAGGGGATTGCAGCATGCTTTTGGCACCCAGTTGTGCCTTAGCACTACCTTCCACCCCAGATAGATGGGTAGACAAAGCGTACCATCCATACCTGGGATGATATGTTGCGAGCATACATCCTAGACTTTAGAGGATCCTAGGTGCGAAACTTGCCTCTGGTGGAGTTTTCCTATAACAATAGCTACAACTCCACCATTGGGATGGCTCTGTTCGAAGCCTTGTACGAGAGGCCATGTCGCTCACTGGAGTACTGGAGAGAAGTCGGAGATGCAAGTGTTCTTAGCCCGGAGGTGGTACAGAACACAACATGGAAGGTTCATCTTATATGAGAATGAATGAAGGCCGCTCAGGAACGGCAGAAGTCATATGCGAATGATAAGAGGAGGCACTTGGAGTTTGAGGTCGGGGACCACATGTTCTTGAAGGTCTCCCCTCAGTGTGGGCAGTGGAGGTTTGGTCAGGGAAGTAATCTCTCTCCTTGGTTCGTCGAACCCTTTGAGGTGTTGTAGCGGGTCGGTGAGGTGGCTTATCAGTTGGTGTTTCCACCGCAGCTACAAAGGGTGCACACCGTCTTCTATGTCTCCTAGCTTTGTCGGTATCTGCACGACGATTCACACATCCTCGACTTGGGAGAGCTATATATCGAAGATGATGAAACCTTCGTGGAGTGACCGGTGATGATCGAGGGTCATGAGGAGAAGGTGCTTCATGGACGAACCATCCCGTTTGTTCGTGTGTTTTGGAGGCATGGTGGGCTTGAGGAGGGTACCTGGGATAGGGAAGCACAGATGCATGCCCAGTACCTAGAGTTGTTTTGAGTTTTTATCTTATTTTGTGAGAAATTTTTCACTATATAATGTTTTACCTTGTTGACTATGAGATGTGAAGTTCCTTTTCTGTGGATGTGTGTGAAGTTTCCTAAATGATTGGGAGGGGAGGACCTGATTCCTAGTTAAGACGAATGAAGGTAGATGTGCCTAAACCCGTGCAGGCGAGTCAGTGCAGCCCAAAGTGGATAGTAACTTAATATGGAGGAAGGGAAATACCTCACCCACTTGACCCGATGGTTTAGCCTTTTTTTACATGGTTCCATGGGGGGAGGATCGGTAGGTCATTTGTGATTGTTCAGGAGACAATGTGATTCATATGCCGGAGAGGTTCGCTCCTAAGAGGTATCATCCAGGGTGGTTGTTTGGACCCCCACCTCTTTCCTTCGGGTTTGGTTTTAATTCTCGGGGGAAAAAATAGTTTGAGAGGTATGTAATGTAATGGCCCGGACCCCCCCCCCCCCCCCCGGTGATTACTTTACCAAAAACACGCCTCCACCATGACGGTTGTACCGGTCACGGTGGCACCGTGACGGACGCACTGTGACGGTCGCACCGGTCACAGTGGCACCCTAATAGTGGCACCAGTCACAGTGGCACCGTGAAGGTGGCACCGGTCACGTTGGCACCGTGACGGTTGCACTGTGACGGTGACACCGTGATGGTGGCACCGTGAGGGTGACACTGTGGCGGTCGCACCATGTGGACCCGACTTCTCCGCTCTCGCAACATATCTTTTGACTTGGATTAATCTTAATACCCTTTTAAATGTCATTTAAATCCCAGGAAACATCCCTGATTGGGGATATTAAATAACTCTTTAATACCATCGTGTATAACTGCCCACCCACATAGGAAACCTCGATACATTTTTCTCGGTGTTCAGAATTCCACATCCGGATATCCTCCTTATATCTCCCGCTATTGTTCTCTGTTTCTTCTAGGTTGAATTTGATTTTTCTTCCTGGTGCACTTGGAGTCCTTCTCTCCATGGTTTGTGGTGTGCCTCTTCTGGAGCCTTCTACTCGTCTTGGAGTCCTCAGATTTCTTCCCCTGCAAGTCCCGCACCCCCTGTTCCTGGAGTGTGGAGAAAAACATCGATCTTTGATCAATCAAGTAGGGATTTTCTCATTCATCACTCCTTTCTGTGTATCATACAGGGTGGGTATGCTTTTGTATCTATGGAAATTGATGAAACAGAACATATTGAAAATAATGAATGGACCTTTAAAAAATGAGGGGGTGTGATCGATGTTCTGATGTACTCTTTTATGGTGACATGTGTTGTGGATTTTATGGGCCTATGCTCACTGAAAATCATGGCTTTTGGTGGTCTTTATCTACACACTAATGAACCTCAGTTCTTCTTGATGTTTAAATAATTGTAACATGGAATTGGTTAATTACGTATACTCGGTTAAATAAATTCAAAACACTAGGATCAACCCTTTTCTGTGATAACCTCGGTTAAAGCACATTGGAATTGAAACCATGGAGTGTGTTAAATCTTTTAAATCTAAAAATACCTGCATGGGATTGCCTTGTGTTGGTGGTAGTGGTTTGGTTGTTCTCTTTCACAGGCCGATTGCGGGTGACTTTATGGTTTTCTTGGATGGGGGCTTAGATTGCTGGGGTGATATGGGTGGGGATGGGATCCTCTGCTGTTATAATTTTTCTGGTTGTGAATCAGAGGCTGTGGGGTTACTCTGTTTATATCACAAATTAGGGTGGAATCCTCTGTTTTTTAAAAACCATTGGCTCCTAGATTTTTTGGGACATGGGGATGTGTCTCGGGGTTTCATTGGTTCCAGTACATTGAGGGATCTCACATAACCCTTTGTTTTTGTGACTTTACAAGAGAACCGAGTGTGAATGTTTAAGTTACTATTTGATTGTCTTCTTTCTATGGCTTTCTGTTTTGCAAGTTAATTTCCTAGTACTGTATAATTCACATAAATGGGGTTACGTAAACATGAAAATATGAACAGTTTAAATGGGAATTTGTTTTTGGAATGAGTTGTGGCTTGGTCGTGAGTGATGTGTTGTTCTTTCATGAATGAGTAGTAATGAGGGTGTTTGTGCATAGGTTTTGGAACCCCTAGGTTGGGATGAGTGTTTGTTACCTATACATATATCTATAGCTTTTATGTTTCTTATTCGCATCCCACCCAAGTTGAGCACTTAGCGTCGAACACCCCATTTCATGGGGAGGGTGTTTTTTCCAACACTCCTATGAGTGGCTGGTTATTAGCACATTTTCTGCTCCCTTTCCCAAATAGCCCAGACTCTTCGAGTAGGCAGTGATGGCCTGAAGTCCTTTATTATCCCAAGAATCATTGGGCAGGGTAGTTGTGTTGGTTGGCCCAGGGTTTTTACGGGAAGGTTGTTTCCCATGTGTCTTGGGGATGAGGCACAGGTGTCTTCGGGCGTGGTAGTAGTTGTTCTGACCCAGGTGTTTGCGGGTGTGGTTACGAGTGGTGGTTGTGGCCCAGGTGTCTGCGGGCGGGGTTTGGCAGTGGGACTACAGTGAGGATATGGCCTAGGTGTGTACAGGTGGGGTGTGGCACTAGGACAGCGGTAAGAATGGCGGGATTGTTTCGATGCGTAGGATGTATTCAATAACCGGTTGGAAAGTGGCGTGGGGTACCCAAACATAGATGTGCTATTACTATACGTTACATGACTTGTGTTATTTGGGGAGCGTGCCTTGGTGAAGTTTGGGTGGATAGATTTTCCTTGTTGGGTGTTTGGTTATGTCTTTTTTTACAGGACATTAGAATGTATCCTCACTTGTGCATGACAGTCTTTGGTTTTCCCTACTGAGTATACTTGTATGTTCACCCTATGTATATAAAACTGCTTTCAGGTTTCCAGGAGGACTTCAGGGTCATGCGGGACCGTACTAGCTTAGACCATTGGGGAATTTTCTGTTATTGATTTCCTTTTCTTGGTATCTTTTTAACTTTGGAGTTTTGTGGCTTGTATCTTTTACCTTTGAACATGCATATGGGAATGGTTTTCTTTCATCCGTACTTGTACATTCAGGTTTGGCGTTTTGGGATTTACTATCTTAAAATCCAGATCCAATTAAAAGAAAAAGGCTAATTCCTTCCATTTAGTGTGTGGTTTTATACCCTTGGTGATAGTCTCCACTCCGGGACCTAGTGAAGGTGGGTCTCAGGGGTCATTATCTCTCCTTCATCATGAAGAATGAAATGTATGGAAATTTCCTATCACATCCCTCATCTTGGTGAAGTTGGGTCATGACATAAACAATCTCCTCACTATCCAAAAAACATTTCCAAAAAACCATCACCTTGTTAACCAAAAATCCTACACAAACAAATCATCACCCCGCCACCACAAAAGCACAACCAACCAACCCATCACCTTGATTTCCCCAAGATAACGGCTAAAGAAACCATCACCTCACCACCCTAAAACATGGAAAAACTAACCACAACATATCAAATATAAACTTCCTAATTTAAAAAAGGGGTTTTATCACATGATTCGTTATTTTTTTCGTTATTATCACAAAATCCCGGAATTTAACGGAAACCATTTTTTTAGACATATATAAGTGGTTGGACAATTTTTATTTTAGTAAGGTGATTCCAAAAAATAATAATAAGAAATAGTTCTACAAGTGGTGTTATATGAGTTTAAATTAAAGACGACCATTAGCAATAATTTTCAGTTGGATATTCGGCATGTACAAACACAATATCCTAATAATTCCAAATCTATAAACTCCTGTGAATCATTTATTTTTTCACTTTAATTTCAATCAACTATTTAATTTTTCTAGAGAAGGATATAATAAACCATCCTCCATATATAAACATTGTAAACACATAACGTAAGATAAAAAAATTGAGAATAAAAGGATCTTATTCTTAGATGAAAATACAACACCCAATTTAGTATAACAAAATAGGGGATTCACATAAGATGGTATCACCACTATAAAAAACTAGAACCAATAATAGTAATATTGCATTAATCTAATGGATGTGATTAGGGACCTCCATTCTCAATATAAATATATCTATAATGACTAAAGGACATTTTCCTTTTTTTCAGAGTCAATAGATATGAAATGATGGAAATATTATATCAGAAAAGAATTATGTATCCAATTATTGAGGATGTAATTGAACTTCATACATAAGGACTAATTTACATCATCAATCATCATATATATTTAAGGATATAATAATCCCCAGTTAAATATCCTTTTATATCCCTTGATTCAAGAAATCAAATGACCTGCATGACTGTTTTTATGTTACTAATGGAAAAATCCATCTAGATTCTTACATAGAACTAAAATCCCCACATATCCAAATGATATATGTAACCAATTTCAGGTATCATAAATAGAAGTTTATTTTATTAATCCACATAGATAATTTTCATAGTTGATCACTCACATACATGATTCATGTATCCTTTCTATCAACATAATAGATTTATAGAGTTGATCATTCATGTAGATAATTCAAGTAACATATCATTCCATATTTCTAGTTAACATAGCCAATAAAACCACATAGATGATTAAAATAACTGATCTACCCATGTATATGACTCATGAATAAAATTCAATTGGTTATGATGGAAAAAAATGATGGTGACAACAAAATGTAAAACTAGCCTACATACCACATAATAAAAAAAATTAATTATGCCAACTGGTAGAACGAACAAACTAACTAACCATGAGTAAAAAAATTCAACTATAAACTGATCGCATGACCAACCTACTGACCACATAAACAAATAACTAAACATACCAACTAACCTGACTACCAACCTACCTACCTCATGATGAAACAATTGACCATACCAAATGACCACATGACCAAACAAGTTACTGCCAGAGAAAAATATAGATAAACTAGTGGTAAAGACTCCCAACACCCTCATGAATCCATAAATCATATGTAAACAAAAATAAAACCATTTATAAATCCTTCAAAGTATATTAGATAAGTATAAAAAAATTCTCATCTTCGAGAATCCAAGATAACTGATGAATGAGAAATGAAATGTATTAAAACCCCAACAAACAAGATGCCTCTCATTAATATTGTTGCGAATAAAACTCCAACACCATTCTGAAACACCATCCACACACATTCTCTCTTCCTCATAACCACTTATACTAAAAAATCATTCACTATAGAACCCAAACCAGCCAAAAATACAATAATTACACTATACTTCCTTGAACATAAAAATCAGGGAATTCCCTTCTTTATGTAATGATTCTGCAAATTTTGGTGGAACTAAATCTACTTCATGGTTTCAATCACATTAGAGTATAAAAGGATGAATTTAAGATTCATGTCCTACCATTTTAATGTTTTAGAATCCTTTTCACACATCACTCCTTATGAAAAATAGTGCATCTCATAAAAACAACAGGATCCAACATCACATTGTAATGTACAATATAAAAAAAATTAATGAATCTCTAGGTAATGAAAGCACATCTACATATCTCTCTCTTAAGTACTATTGGGTAAAAATACCTTTAGGTGTCCTCTCGGTATGTTTTGGGTCTGATTGTGTCTAGTAAAAAATCCATATGATCATGAATGAGCATGGATTTTGTTATCCATAGTACGTGTTTAAGGTGGTGTAGTTTCCTATTTTATTCTAATTTTTTGGACCTCAAAATTGAGTGCTTTCATGGAAATTGAAGGTTTTACGAATAGGCAGAACATACAATAGGATTTTCAGGAAAAGTTCATGGATCTTGATTTTTGGTTCACAGAATGGTGAACCGTGAACCATGTAGATGGAATGGTTTTCATAATAGAAAATGGTATGCAGGCCCATTGGAGGAATGTTATTAATAGTGAAGGAGGTTCAGAGAGAAGGAATGTAGTGCATGGAAGGATTACGGTATAGAGAATGGCATATCGTTTATGGAAACAAAATGGTGATTTGAGAATCCATGAAGGGAATTGTTGGTGAAATATTGATACGGATTTGGGTTGTTGCGTATGAATAGAGGCAATACATAGACCGCATTGAGAAGAATGGTTTTTTGGGAGAATTATTATGCAGTGAAGTCGGTACCAAATTAGAGATTTGGGTAATCTTGGATTAGAATATTTTTCAGTTATATTTTCGTATATAATTGCTTTTAATCCCCTCATTATATAGATCAAATTTAATTATATCAAATCATTGCTCTGTGAATTCATCTTTGTCCGAAAATGGTTCGCGAGGTAGAATTTCGTGAAGTGGTTTAAATGAAATAAATTCAATCAAAGGATTTTTGGGGAACTATAATCCTCAATGAAAGTAGTTTGCAGAGGATGAATATGAGGTATATGAAGAAGGAAGTGGTAGTGCATGGAGGAGATATGGACTATAGAGGAAGAGGTAGTCCGCGAATGAGAGACAACTCAGGAAGCAAAGAAAGTCTGTGAAGTAGGGAGGCTGCGTGAATGAGAAATGGTTTGTGGAGGTGAGGTGTTCTGTAAACCATACCCACTATAGATTATATGGAGGAATAATGTTGGTATTTTCATGAATCTAGGTGGTTCACGAAGGACTCATTGAATATCAAAAAATCTCAATGCAGTTTGCGAAAGAAATGTCCTCTACCTAACATTATGAGGAAAAGTGGGTTTCATCAACAGATGAACAAGGGACTTCAACAGAGCATCTACCAACATTGATGATTTGTTATTTTAGGAACATGAAAGGATCTACTAGTCCATAAATTGTGAGTGGATTTCTTCAAAGGGCAGAGAGAAAATTATGTGGAAGGTGGTAATCCTTCCCACTGGTAGTGATCTTGAGGCAGAAACATAGGGAGTGACTCCTGAGAATGTAGTGAGAAGACATTAATCTTTGAAAATGTAGTGAGCATTAGTGGATTTGTCACATCGGCACATCACCGTTGTATGCTCCTTGGAAGAAGCCTAGTGAGGGTGCACCATGTAAAAATTTTAGTGTCATCTGAATGATTGAATTTCTATTCATATATTTCTACAGGAGAGAGAGAAGTGTGTTTTGTTTAATGATGAAACAAGATCCAAAGCTGTAGTAGTTTTAATCATTCATACCCTAATTATCCCCCCTCCCCATCACTGTATTTGACCTAGCAGACCTAACAATTTGTATGAGTGGGAAATGATAAAAGTATGTGGTTCTCAATTAGTAGATTAAATGGTGGTGGTCAATCACATATGTATTTTTAAATTCGTTGGAAACAATTTTCATCTATTTTATAATCAGATATTTCACTACTTCTAATCATTAGGAATGGGTGTATTCACAACATCTATGCATTGAATGTCAGTTAAAATCAATAGTGGTTCTTTATCAAAATCTAAAAGTAGATAATTGGATTCTAATGCTATAAGGATCAGTGACTTAAGGGGATCTCTATCAAATTCAATTGATATGAATGGGATGTCATTTAAAAAAATTGTTAGGTGGGAAAAGCTATTGAATATCTATGAAGGATATTCAAATGTTTGTGAGGAAAAACTTTTGGTTTTGTGGAACAATTATGGAGATTTGAGAATGATCCCATATGAATATATTGATGTATTCTTTGACAAGGTTAATACTGTAGTGGAATTCATACACGGTCTTCGAGAAATCATTGGAGATATAAATATTTTGAACCATATCTTGAGGAAACCTCCACAACTTTTTAATATAAAAAATTCTGTATTATAAGATAAACATCCAAAGGTGCGTACATTGGATAACATGCATAGTACCCTTGTTATATATGAAACGAGAAATGATGATAACGATGTTGTGGAAAAGGGGAAATACAGAGAAGTGGAAGTATACCACATAAATAATATCTCTATAGAAGATACTCAAAAGGAAGATAATTTGGATGATATCAATTTATTTATCTCTTCAAAAATTAAATGATTAAGAAGAAATTTCGATGTTAATCTTCCACATTCATGCTTAGAATGCAGAAAGATTGGAAATTTTTCAATAATGTGTCATAAGAAGTATGATGATAAAGATTAAGACAATGATGAAATTCCACAAAATAAGTATTCATCAAATGGGAATGGTATGAGAAATGCTAAAAGAATTTTCTGCAGAAATAATAATTTCTTATAAAAAGAATAAGAATGTTAAAAAGAATATGAGGAAGAGGAGTTGGAGGACTTCAAGGATCATAATGTAGATGCATTGGTGACGATTGATGGAATTTCCATAAAAAAATAATAAGGTGACAATGATGAAGTAGAATTTGAATATAGAGTTGACCTTCAGGATGAATTAGAATTTTTCCTTGAAGAGATAGATGTCTGGAGATCCAAAATAAAAAATCTAACAAAGATATTCATGCTGCTCAATGCTATATGCAGAAACCCGAAGAAGATAATTTTAATCTGAATTTAAAAAAATGAAAAACTAAATTATTCAACACCATAATGCTTATAAAAGGGACTAAGTACAAACTCAAAATTGAATAATAGAAAAGAGATATTGATAGTTTGACTAAAATTGGAAAAGAACAAATCAAATGTACTAAATAACATGAAGAGGAAGTTGTTGGTCTATGAAGATGTGTTAAAGATCTAGAAAAACTATTGACTTCAGTTACCACATCCAGAAATAAGATCATACAGACAATAGATATGATAAAAGTTGAGTAGAGGGCCCATCCAAATCAAAGTAATATTCAAATCAATATTGTAAGGTCTTCATGTGGTCTGAACGAAAATAGAAAGCCATTAAGATTGAATTTAGACCATAAACTCCCACTCCATGATTAAAAATTTATTTGGGTATGAAGCAGAATCAGAAGATTTAGGGATCTCAAGGGACAACTGGTGTTTCATTATTTCAACACATGCATGTACACTGTATAAGATTTTATTCTTGTGGAAACATGGGACACTCAAAAAAACTATATAAAATTGGTACCAAAGGAACATGAAAAAAAGAGGAAGTCATACAGAGCTCAAATTTGCAGGTCATCATTTGATGGTCACTATTTCAGGTGTGGAGGATTCAGACACATGGAAAGACCTTGATCATCAACAATAGAGAGGAATGTGTTGAAGAAGACTATAGTTTGTTATAATGAGTACAAAAATGTATTATCAAATGAGTTAAAATGAAAAATCGATTTGAAGCTCTACAAGATGATGTTGGTCCGTCATATTCTAAGGAAAGTCAAAAGTATCAATACATACTAGATAATAACCTAGAAACATGGATCAAAGAGAAGAGATATGAGCATGAAATGGTTGTATAGATCGTGTTTAAGTAATTAGATCATACTAGGATATGGATCATTGATAGTGGATGCACCTCCCATATCATAGAAAATAAGGATCTGGTGGTGAAAATCAGTTACGATAAAGAAGGTATCGTAATATTTTTCAATGATGAATAATTGAAAATTATTGGCTTTGGGAAATAAAATTTTTTTGGAAAAAACATGAGACGTGCATATGTCAGGGTTATTGCTGTTTTTCTCACAAATTATTATGTGTAAGTAAACTCTGCAACTCAATAAATTTCATAATATTTTCCAAGAAATTATGCATCATCAAGGAAAAATATTGTGTTTTTTAATTGAAAAAAATACAAAGTTAAATCATGGCCTCATGAGTGGAAAATAATATATGTTCTTTATTTACAACGAAGAAGAAAATAAGTTGTGGAACAAACATGTTGTCCATGTGAGCCTAACATTATTAGATGATCTGCTGAAATATTATGCATTGAGATCTACCTAAATTAATATGTCATCATACACATACATGTGATGACTACCAATAATGGAATATCGTTCGAAAGTAATATTAGGAAAAATAATAATGGTCAACATGATTTCTTGAGTTAGTTCATATTGATGTGTGTGGACCAATTACACCAATATCTCTTGATTGGAGGAGATATTATGTACTCTTCATTGATAATTATAGAAGAATGGCATGGGTATCCATAATTACCCTCAAATCTTATGTCTTCAATTTCATTACAAGATATCAACAGAATGTTGGAAACATTCTATGTAAAAAAACATGATGATCGAAACAGATAATAGAACATAGTTAAAAAATATCCAAGTGGAGGATTATCTCGAGAAACATTTGAGAAGGAATAAAAATTAGGAAGTTAGAACACCATATATGAATGGAGTTATTGAAAGAATAAATTATTTTGATAAAAACATGACCAAAACAATGATCATTCAAAAATAACTTTGAGATATATTTTGGAAAGAAGTAGTGATAATAGTAGTCTACACATCCATTAGAACATTACATTGTCCGAAATAAAAAATTCCATATGAGCTATGGTATGGAATGAATCTATCAATGAAGAAATTTTGAATATTATGAATTAAGTGTTTCATCCTGAAAAATGAGAAACATGGGATGTTTAAATGTTTCAGAGATTACGGGATATTTCTTATCTACTCAATGAAAAGAAAATCATATAAATTATTCAACAAGATGGAATTATAGATTGTTGAAATCCACGATGTAACCATAGTATAGAATGAGATAAACCTTTAAAAAATACATTATCAGCCTAAGGATGATAGTGATGAATAAATAATAAGATTAGCAGATTCTCTAGTTCTAGAAGCTGATTCAGAAAAAGTCTTAGATGATGAGAAAGATGAGAACAATTCAATATCTTCGTAAAACCAGAATAGAAGAGATGAAATTGATAGAAATAATATAACTAGTGATCAGAAAATTCTAGTCAAGAAAAGGATAATTAAAACTCTAAAACCCTAATTATAATTATTACAGGTAGAGACATAATGTTTTTGTGAAGTAGCTGGTGATGAAATTGGGTTCGGGCTATGAATGAAGATCTTGACAAAATTGAGAAGAATCAGACATGGGATATTGTTTCAAGTCCAAGTGAAAAAGTCCATCGAGGATACATGTGTCTTTCACAACAAAATTAATGAATATGGTGTTGTGATTCTAAAAAATTCATGATTATTTTGAAAATGGTACAACTGGATAGAGGGTATCGATGTTGAGGATGAATTTGAAACAATTTCAAGGCTAGAGAAAATCGGACTATTCTTGGAAATTGGAGCGAAAATAATGTTCAAAGTGTTCGAGAGGGATTTCAAGTCAGTATTAAGAAATTGATTTTTAGAATAAAAAGTTAATATTAAGTATACATAAGGTTTTATTATTCATTAAGATGAGAAAAAATCGTATAGGCTAAAGAATGATTTTTGTTCTTCGAAGAAAGATCAATGAGAAAGGTATTCAAGGTAATATCTGCTTCAAAAAGTTTGGTTTTCTACATGGTAGAGTAGATTATAATCTATAAATCAATCATGAATGTAATAAAAGTAATATGGTTCTAGAATATATAAATTCCATAATCACTGGTGAATCAGATGAATCATAATGCAGATTGTTTTTGGAATTCATGAAAATTTATTTCTAAATTTCAATGATTGGTGAACTGACGTTTTTCCATGGTTTACAGGTAACATAATGAAAATTATTGAACATTCATTTCTAAATATAAATATAACAAGGAGGCCTTGAGAAGGTTTGGAATGTATAATTCCAAGTATATGATTACACCAGTGGATACCCGGATGAAACTCTCTTGGGATGATGAAGGTAAAGCCGTTAATGTCACAGAATACAGACAAATCATTGGATATCTATTTTACATAATAGTTACATGACCGAATATTGTTTTTTATACATGAAAAAAGTGAATTATCATTGAAATACCATGGAAATCCACAAGATTATAGTGAAAATGATCCTTTGTTATATAAAGCGAATAGAGGAATTCATCTTGATGTATAATGAAAATTCATCACAAAAGTAATTGGGTTATAAGATGCAGATTGGTCCGGATATGTAGATAATAGAAAATCAACATTAGTATGTGTTTTCTTTCTTTTTGGAGTGTGTATTTCTTGGATGAGTAAGAAAAAATATTTCATTTAATTGATCACTAAATAAGGTGAGTATATTGGAGACACTCAATATTGAATGCAATTACTGTGGATGAAGTTGCATCTTGATTATATGCATGTTTAAGTGAAGACACTGATAAGTATCTATTTTGATAATTAATGTTCTATAAATCATAAAAAAATACAATCCATCAATCAAGTAAAAATCACATTGTAATCAAATATCATTTTATCAATGAGAAGGTGGAGCAAGGGCTTGTGAAGTTGAAGTATGTGCCAACAAAATGACTTGTTTCAACCATTACGAAAACACCTTACTCAAGATTGTGTTTTAGAGGCATCGAATTTCTTTGGGATTTCAGTTAACTCCCCACACCTAAAAAAGTGTGGACATCGGACCCCCTCCCCCTCTCCCGGAGGTATGGTGTTTTTTCTCAAATGTGATGATATTTTTTCTTTTCCCTATTTAAGACTAAAAATAATTGTCCTTTGGGTTCATTGATAAAGGGAGATAAATTTTTCAATTGAAAGGGAGAAAATGTCTCATTCATAAAATAGGGAAAAACTAACAGGTGGGGCGTAGAGATAGGGGGAGTTGAAGCTTTTTTTGGGAGATGTGAGGTAGGAGGAGTATTAAATTTGACAATGCTTGACATGATCAATAAAAGGATACAAATAACAATAAATGAGGTTCATGATGAAAGAAAAAGAGTGGTGTTGGAATGGAATAAAGTGACTCATTGATGAAATTTTCATTATAATATTATTTCTCATGAGAATAATGTCTCATGTGGTCTTAGATTATTTATTGAGTAAATCCATGATCACGGTCATAATCGAAATTAGTGAATGCTGGAAAAATATGGAACAATATTTATTGGGATATAAAATTATGAAAGTCTTGTAAAAAACATAAAGGGGGATATTTTTTGCGTAAAAAAAATCAAGGTTTCCTCTAGGTATGTTTTGGGAGTGATTTTGTTTTTTTTTAACTAGATTATCGCGAATGAGCATGGTTGGTATTTGAAAAATCAGGTGTTTAAGGTGCTGCAGTTTCCCAGTGTTTTCGAAACTTTTGGGCCTCCAAATCGGGAGTTTGTTTTTTGAAAATGATAGTTTTATGTAAAGGGATTATGTGAAATGGTATTTTTAGGAACAGTTCAAAACTCATGAATTTTGGTACGCGGAATGGAGAACTGTGAACCATGTAGTGGGAATGGTTTGTGGAATGGAAAACGGTATGAGGACCGTGTCAGAGGAATGGATCACTGTGCTATGTAGGTTTGCGGCAAAGGCATGCGATATGTAGAAGGATTTCTATTCATAAAATGGCTTATCATTTGTGGAAACAAGGTAGTGATTTTTTATTTCCTGAAGGGAAATGTTAGTGAAAATGATATGGTGATTTGGGACGCCATATACGAACAGAGGTAGTACATAGACCACCAATAGTATAATGGTTTGTGGGAGAATCAGTACGCGGTGAAGAAGGTACCACATTAAAAATTTGGGTAATCTCATATTAGTAGATTTTTCAGATCTATTTTCTTATATAATCACCACTAAACCCCTCATCATGTAAATATAATTCCATTAGAGAAAATCATCACTTTGGGAATTCATCTTAGTTTGAAAGTGTTTAGTGAGGAAGAATTCAGCAATTTTGTTCATGTGGAAGCAATTACATCATTGGTTTTGTGGGGAAATATATCCCACAAATGAAGTGTTACAATGAGGAGGAATACATGATACATGAAGAATAATGAAATGATATGTGAAGAAGATATGGTATGAAGGATCATAGGTAGTTCACGAACAAGTGACGGTTTGAAGAATTAGGGAAATTCTTCGAATTTGGTACGGTATGCAGAGGATAGATTATTCAAAGAAGAGAGGTGATCCATGAACCATACCCACTAAATAGTATATAGAAAAAGATATGTGGTACAAAAAAAATATAGGTGGTTCATGGAGGATTCAAGGATGTTTGAAAAAGCACAAAACAGTTTGAGAAATCAATTTCTTCTAACCTAATAGTACATAGAAAAGTGGATTTCATCTACGGGTGAAAAGGGGACTTCAATAGAGAATCTTACTACTATTTGGGTGCATGATTTAATAAAAATTAACGGACCTATATGTCCAGAACTACGACTAGATTCTTTCCAAGTATATTGAGTTATGTAAGAGTAAGATGGGGATCATTCCTAGAGGAAGTGAGCTAGAGGAATAAACATAGGGAGTGGCATGTGGGAATATAGTGAGCAGACCCTAAACCTTGTAAATTAATTGCGCATGGGCATAGAAGATCTAGCCCAAACCATGTAATTTTTAGTGATCTTTAGTGGATTGGGTACATCAACACATCATCCTTGTATGCTCCGTGGACATATACCAGTGAGGAGGAACCACGTAAAAATCATTGTGTCTTTTGAATCAGTTAATTTATATTCATATAATGCTATGGGAGAATGAGTGTAGAGACCCGAAGCTTGAGGTACATAGATATTACATTACTTTTGAGGAATACATAATACATCACAAAAACAGAGACACAAGGACCGTAATAGTTCAGTGTCTTTGGAAACATGGAACATAATCTTCAAATCGTGGTGAATGATCTTCAACATCTCCCATAAAGATCATCCACTTTTTGTTTCCTTATCTAAAACCTTTATTTTAATCCTGGGGGAAAATAAAACATAAAAAGGGTGAGCTCAAATGCTCAGTAAGGGTAATCATCGATAAAATAAAACATACCATACACATTTGAACCTAAAATCTTGAACATAATGTTTAAACATCAAAATATTGAGCAACGACTTAAAACATGGAAGTACATAAGGCATAAGTAATAATGGAACATAAATAATGATAACATAGCATGAGAATAAAACATGTAATTGTGGCATCCATTAAGCACATGTAATGATTTCCATAGTAGCCAAGGCATTGCTGCCAAGACCGTCTTAGTGGACAAAGTCCCTTTCTAAATCGAGTTCACTCCTCGTTTCAGTCCTATAACACTGAAATGTATTAAATTACTGTTCCAACCATGTCTATCTCATGAGATATAAATATTTACCCAATTCATTAGAGGGAGATATAGGTCCCACCCATCCCATAATTAAATCATTATTACTTGTTCTACAACATAAACATAAATCATTCATCATAACCCAAAGAATAAAATGGGTATCATAAACATCATCCCATATTTAACATAATCCATAAAAACAATGGATATGATTTCATCATAAGAATAGTGAAACCATGTAAATCATAGAGACATTATACATGAAACATAAACATATGAAATAATGTCATCTTAGATGTAAAATTATTTTGATAAAACACTTGAAATAAATTCTTGAGGAAAATATCCTTTCTTCATCAAAATCAATTTCTTTTCAAAAAACATCATTCAATTTTAAAAGAAAATGATTTTTTTGAAAATAGTCATGAAATATTTTGGAGGAAAATTCATGAAAATATGTCTTTATAAAACCATAAAAATCCTTTCATGCCGTATAAGTTAAAAAAAACATTCTTCTCGTACTTTTTCTAGAAAAGTCAAAAAAGTACCTCGTAACGTAAAAAAAAGAATGATTCCTTACATACCATTTAGTAAAAGTCAAAAATGGGTAAAAAGGAATTTATACATACATGAAAACTCTTTTATAAAATATCTACATGGATGATATAAATAACCTCAGTAAATACTTACGAATAATCAATCCCGGATAAAAATGAGATTTGCAAAATTATCCCTTACCTTAGGTCAGATATGCTTCGTACGTATCCGAACCTCCTTTATAATGATTTTAATAATGTCATTGACTTATTACAGAATCATATTCATTGTTATGATATCATATATGGTTCACTTATGACTTTATATTACCCGTTCTTTTGTAAATTCCATGATAAAGAGCGTTTTGGGTAAAATCGTTTCATTTTTCATCCGTGTTTTGACTTGTAATTATTCATATGATTACTTAGATCATGATTACTTAATTCCAGAATATAAAACATGATTTATATATATTATATATTCAGATTATACATATATATAATAGATCGATAAATGGAAAGAAATACACCATTCATGGAGACAGTAGGTCGTACGTACGCATGAACGTTGTTTTCGTTTCCTCATTGAATTGAACGGAATTAATTAAATGACATACATATATATATACATAAATCCAGTATCATTATTATGTCATATATTTCATTATTACTTATTATATATACGTTATAATCCTTTATGAATGGTTAATCATTGAGAATGAATCACATCGCGTCGTGGAGACGGTATTCCGTACGTACGCACGAGCGATGATATCGTTCCCATGATCGTGGAATATTATTGGAGTGTATGTATACTATTAAAGAATCAATATCACTTTAAAATAATCATATATAGTTATTATTTACACCATTATACCCATCCAAGTAAGGTGGTGGTGGAAAATAGATTACACCATGGCGTGGAGACGGTATTCCGTACGTACGCACGTGCGGTGATTTCATTTTCCGTAGGATGGATAGATTGTGAAATAGGGTTGTTTCAAACGTATAATAACATATCAGTATATTAGTGATACTGATGTTATTACTTTATAATGAAACAACCTATGAAAAAGAAGTGAAAGAATAAATAAAGGTGAAAGAATCGGTAACAGACATTACCTCTTCTTTGAAGCGCCTCTTTGAGACCTCCTTTTAGGGCACTAAAATTGGTCATTGAAGAAGACCAGGACATCTAAGATGTTTCTAGGTAAGTGGAGAAGATAATATTTCTGGTTTTGGCCGAGCTTGAAGGCTCAAGGTGGTGTGAGGAAGAGAGGGCGGATGTGCCCTTTTATAAGGGAGGAGAGTGGCACCTTTGGAATAGCTAAAAATATTATTTTATTATAAAGTCATATTTGGTTTCTAATAGCTCCAAATTGATTTATTTCGAATCTAAGTTGGGGATAGGTCTAAATCCTCTCATCCAATAGAATTTAGACAAGTTTAGGTCATTATATTAACCTTAGCTTTTAGTTTTAACTCTTAGTTAATTAGATTGACATTTACCATGTCACTTTGTATTTTTATATTATATAGATAATAAACTTACCATATACATTAAAGCGACCCCAAAGTGGTCCATTAATGATAAAACTATTATGATATAAGTATATTGGCCGAACCATATATTTTTAGAAATATAATAACCATTTTTAATATAATATTTGTTTAAAAACTATTTTATGTCAATTTTGACACTATTTGGTAATTGATTTTTGTGAAAATCATAACAGAATTATTAATCCGAAACAAGTTAATTAAATAAATACTAACATGTCATATTAACATATAAAATTATTTTAATTCATAAAAAGTCTCAAATTACATTTATTTGGGTATTTATAACATCAATTATGTCAATATTTCATTAATAAGATAATTACTGCATCATAATTGTTTCATTAATAAATTAAATTATTTTAAGTCTAAAAATTATAAAAAAATACAATTATTTAGGAAATATTTTTGGATTTATAATTATTATTTATAGTCTAATTTAGCTTATGTATAACCCTATATTAAAAATGATTTAGTTATTGAACTTTGATTTTAACTATTTTAACCCTTCTTTAAATAAATTAAAAATAAATGTCCTAATCTAATCCAAGTGGGCCTAAATGGTCATATTTTATTCTTAAGGTTGTTTTTGGCCGAATTAAACTTATCAAATAGAATTAGGACATGTGTTAGGGTGACAGTAATATCATTTTTACCCTTAATTATCCAATTTACTTTTAACCGTGGTAAAAAAAAGTAAAAAGTTATTATTCACAAAAAATTATTTTCATCTCATTGAACCACATTTTAGTACTTGATATTATCCGTGACTCTCGGATTTTCGAAATTCCACTCACAGAAGCGGTAAAATTAAGTTTTATGAAAAATTCAGTTTTTTTTACTACCACTTAGTGGTTTCACTGTTCATCAAAAAATGAAAGTTCCCAGAAAAAATACCAAAAATTAGGCCTAAGCTATATTTGATATTATGAATTCAAAAATGATGTATATTTTACCAGATTCAAAACATATCAGTTGAATTAATTAATTTAAAAATTAGTTCCCGTCGTCAAAACAAATAGCGTGTTCTTAAGAGATAATAACTATCAAAATACTGACACTTGTTTATGTCTGGTTTAAATGTGAAATTACATCCAATGACCAATATTGTATTAAATTGTAAAATATATTCTAAATATAGTTTAAAACCACTCAAATTAATAATTTATCACTATTAATTATTTCGATTAAAAAAGTTGTTTTGAATTAAAATTTAGTAATTCCCACTATTCATCAGAATATGAAAGTTATCCGAAAAGTACCAAAATTTCACCATAAGCTAATTTCGATATTCTGAATCCAAAATGAAGTCTATTTTGAAAGATAAAATTTATAAAATTTTAGAAAGTGGGTATTACTATTCATAACGGCTAGTTCATAATAATATTATAATAATATCTCGTTTAGTGAAACTCGGTATTGCGTACTACACACGCTATCGAGGAAGGTCGTGATTGCGTGTAATGTAGACAAGTTAGGGTTGTGTGTTGTGAAAGACTCCTTTGTTGTAACATACAACACAAGACATCAATAAAATTAAAAAGATTATTTCTCATAAAATCTCGGGGTGTTACATTCTACCCCCCTTAAAATGAATTTCGCCCTCAAAATTCGTCGGGGTTATAAATTATTTACTACTTGAAAGTTTCATTAATTGAAAACCACATCGTAAAAAAGAATACCAAAACCAATCTTTAAAAACTAATGTATGAAACATAACGGTTACCCAAATTAACTAACCACTAGGTTTCCACATAGGAGAACATAGGTGAAAATATGGATATGGAAGAGAAACCTAACCATCATGTTCTGATGGAGATTGGTAGATAACATGGCTATGAAAAAAGCCAATAATCACAAAGTTATAGATTTGTGATGATCTAAGGTACCATCTAATTCATCGAATATAAGGGAACTTGGATAACATTTTTGGTTTTCAAGATCATTTCCCTAAAGTTGATGAATTAAAAGAAATACTTACATGATTTTGGTACAATCTCACTGTTGTTCGTGAATTGAACAATTTTTGCTTCATCCCTTAAAGAAATGAAGTTGAATTTGTTATTCGTGATGTGTTAGCAGATATTGTGATAGAATGATGGGGCATTCTATCTGTTTCAAACAAACGGTTAGCAAAAGTTATAAGTCCATCTTATGGTTAGATTATTCGTATATGGTTCCAAAAATGAACTTATACTTCATATATCATACCGCTTAATAAAATAAAACTAGTTTCTACTAACCAGGGACTTCCTGTAGTCCAGTGGTAGGTGATAAAGTCTAGTTGCACTTCAGTTGTGGGTTCGATTCCCACACCCTTATCTGACGCGATGGGCTGTCGCCCGTCCTACAAGTTGTCCTTTTTCTAAAACTATATTACTATAACATCCCATCAATAATATAGAAAAAACTTCTATCCTTAAACAATACTAACTTATGTCCAACATAATACATTCCAATCTTTAGGCTTATCCATAATACTACAGTCCACTCTCATAATATAGTGAAAACGATTACCAGATATTTAATACCATCGTTAATCCCCATCTATCATAAGATATGTCTTGTTGGTCACATTCCAAACATTCGAAGGCCTTAATCATGTATTCTCTTGAAAAATGAATACCCATTGAACCTTAGTGAAAACATGAATGCAGTTAAAAGTTAACACTTTCCACATACCAAAATCCTCAAAATTCTATATACTCAAACCATGATATCACTTAGTCCTTATATCAATCATGAGCTCATGAATACAATCAAACATCTCATTATCTTCTTATTCCTTCATTATGCGTATATCATCTACTTTACAAAAATATCTGAATAACCTTCCATGGTTACTGGTACCATTCCACATATACTTTCAAATACTTTTAGAAAAAAAAATAGTGTAACAATCCTTAGATGATTCTTTATTCCATAGTACCATTAACTATACAACATAACTTTCGATAAACATACAATCATTCCACTGCCTTCTAAAACAACTGACTGAGCTTCAACACTTCTTTCATCTCATATATCATTTGTAGTCTCCTCATCATCGTCCACATAAATACTACCCATATGACCATGTTGATTATCTTCATGAGATTTTCCATTAGGGAATTGGATTTCATAATGCCCGTACATTCCACATTTAAAACATCTAATCATTGTTGATGTCGTAGCAATATCGTTATCCTTGTCCATGGTGTTAACTGAACCTTTTTCTTTTCACTTACTGTCTTTGTTTCCTTCTTTTCCACACCCAAATCATCTTCCAGTTCCTTTGAAACAATCTCCCTGATTCCTCTTCCCACATGATTTACATGAGGGAAATTGAACTTTCTTTCCTTTATGATCATCATAAAACTATATCTTTCTCTTATTATCTGAGTCGGGAAACTTACCAAAGTTGAGATTATTGATCATATTGTGAGATTGCTAATTAGGAATAATAACGATGTTTGGACTTTCAGATCCCGTTTCATTTGGTTTCTCATGAAGAATATCATTCGATTGTCTTTCATATCCTCCATTATCGTGAATCTTCATGTTTCCAGCCATTTTCTAAAACCCAAAAAGAATAGTGTGAGAGGCAAAAATCATTCTAGGGAAAAAAACATAGTAAAGGGGGAGATCCGTAAATATCTAACATCTTAGGTTAAATTATAAGATTGTTACCATAGTTCTAAGACTGTATCCTATACGTATACTTATCCTTAGGGGCATCCCTATACATACCTTAGAAATATCTCTAGGGATCTCACTAACGTTTTCGCATCCTAGTTTCCAAAGGTTGACTAAACCATTCCACTGATACCAACTGTAGAGACCCGAAACATTACATACATAGATAATACATTACATTTTCAGAATACATAATACATCACAAAAACAGACACACAAGGACCGTAATAGTTTAGTGTATTTGGAATCATGGAACATAATCTTCTAATCGTGGTGAAAGATTTTCAACATCTCCCATAAAGATCTTCCACTTTTTGATTCCTTACCTAAAACCTTTCTTTTAATCCCAGGGGAAAATAAAACATAAAAAGGGTGATCTCAAATGCTCAGTAAGGGTAATCATGGATAAAATAAAACATACCATACACATTTGAACTTAAAAACGTGAACATAATGTTTAAACATCAAAATCTTGTGCAACGACTTAAAACATGGAAGTACATAAGGCATAGATAATAATGGAACATAAATAATGATAACATAGCATAAGAATAAAACATGTAATTGTGGAATGCATTAAGCACATGTAATGATTTCTATAGTACCCAAGGCATTGCTGCCAAGACCATCTTAGTGGACAAAGTCCCTTTCTGAATCGAGTTCACTCCTCGTTTCAGTCCTGTAACACTCAAACTGATTAACTTATCGTTCCAGCCATGTCTATCTCATGAGATATAAATCTTTAACCAATGCATTGGAGGGAGATATAGGTCTCACCCATCTCATAATGAAATCATTCTTACTTGTGCCACAACATAAACATAAATCATTCATCATAACCCAAAGAATAAAATGGGTATCATAAACATCATCCCATCATAACATAATCCATATAAAAAATGGATATCATTTAATCATAAGAACATTGAAACCGTTTAAATCATAGATATATTATACTTGAAACATACACATATGAAATAATTTCATCTTAGATGGAAAATCATTTTGATAAAACACTTGAAATGAATTCTTGAGGAAAATATCTTTTCTTAATCAAAATCAATTTCTTTTCACAAAACATCATTCAATTTTAAAAGAAAATTATTTTGTTGAAAATAGTCATGAAATATTTTGGAGGAAGACTCATGAAAATAAGGCTTTATAAAACCGTAAAAATCCTTTCATGCCGTATAAGTTAAAAAACATTCTTCTCGTACTTTTTCCAGAAATGTCAAAAAAGTACCTCATAACGTAATCAAAAGAAAGATTCCTTACATACCATGTAGTAAAAGTCAAAAATGTGTAAAAAGGAATTTAAACATACATGATATATATTTTATAAAACATGGACATGGATTATATAAATAACCCCAGTAAATACTTACGAATAATCAATCCCAGATAAAAATGAGATTTGCGAAATTATCCCTTACCTTAGGTCTGATATGCTTTGTACGTATCCAAACCTCTTGTATAATGATTTAAATAATGTCATTGACTTATTACAGAATCATATTCATTGTTATGATATCATATATGGTTCACATATGACTTTATATTACCTGTTCTTTTGTAAATTCCATGTTAAAGAGCGTTTTGGGTAAAATCGTTTCATTTGTCGTCCGTGTTTTGACTTGTAATTATTCATATGATTACTTAGATCATGATTACTTAATTCCAGAACATAAAACATGATTTATATATAATATATATTTAGAATATACATATATATAATACATCGATAAATGGAAAGAAATACACTGTTCATGGAGACGGTAGGCCATACGTACGCATGAATGTTGTTTTCGTTTCCTCATTGAATTGAATGGGATTAATTGGATGACATACATATATATATATATATACATAATTCCAGTATCATTATTATGAAATATATTTCATTATTACTTATGATATATACTTTATAATCCTTTATGAATGGTTAATAATTAAGAATTAATCTCATCGCGTCGTGGAGACGGTATTCCGTACGTACGCACGAGCGATGATATCGTTCCCATGATCGTGGAATATTATTGGAGTGTATGTATACTATTAAAGAATCAATATCACTTTACAATAATCATATATAGTTATTATTTACACCATTATACCCATCCATGTAATGTGGGGGTGGAAAATAGATTACACCACAGCGTGGAGACGGTATTCTGTATGTATGCACGCGTGGTGATTTCATTTTCCGTAGGATGGATAGATGGTGAAATAGGGTTGATTCATACTTATAATATCATATCAGTATATGAGTGATACATATGTTAGTACTTAATAATGAAACAACCTAATAAGAAGAAGTGGAAGAAGAAATAAAGGTGAAAGAATCGTTAACAGACATTACCTCTTCTTTGAGGCGTCTATTTGAGACATCCTCTTAGGGCACTAAAATTGGCCTTTGAAGAAGACCAGGACCTCTGGGATGTTTCTAGGTAAGTGGAGAATAGAATTTGGCAGGGGTTGGCCGAGCCTGAAGGCTCAAAGTGGTGTGAGGAAGAGAGGGAGTAGGTTCCCTTTTATAATGGAGGAGAGGGGCACCTTTGGAATAACAAAAAATATTATTTTATTATAAGGTCATATTCTATTTTTAATAGCTCCAAATTGATTTATTTTGATTATAAGGTGGGGATAGGTCTAAATAATCTCATAAAATAGAATTTAGACAAGTTTAGGTCATTATATTAACCTTAACCTTTAGTTTTAACTCTTAGTTAATTAGATTGACATTTACCATGTCACTTTGTATGTTTATATTATATAGTTAATAAACATACCATATACATCCAAGCGACCAGAAGTGGTCCATAAATGATACACCTATCATGATATAAGTATATTGGACGAACCATAGATTTTTAGAAATATAATAACAATTTTTAACATAATATTTGATTTAAAAACTATTTTATGTCAATTTTGACACTATTTGGTAATTGATTTTTGTGAAAATTATAACAGAATAATTAGTCCGAAAAACGTTAATTAAATAAATACTAACATGTCATATTAACATATAAAATTAATTTAATTCATAAAAAGTCTCAAATTACATTTATTTGGGTATTTATAACATCAAATATGTCAATATTTCATTAATAAGATAATTACTACATCATAATTGTTTCAAAAATAAATTAAATTATTTTAAGTCTAAAAATTATAAATAAAATACCATTATTTAGGAAATATTTTATCTTTCTAAATAATATTTATAGTTGAACTTATCTTCTGTATAACCCAATATTAAAAATGATTTAGTTATTAAACTTTGATTTTAACTATTTTAACCCTTCTTTAAATAAATTAATAATAAATGTCCTAATCTAATCCAAGTGGGTCTAAATGGTCATATTTTATTCCTAAGGTTGTTTTTGGCCGAATTACACTTATCCAATAGAATTAGGACATGTTTTGGGGTAATAGTAATATAATTTTTAGCCTTAATTACCCTATTTACTTTTAACCGTGGTAAAAAAAAGTAAAAAGTTTCTATTCACCAAAAATTATTTTCATCTCATTGAGCCACATTTTAGTCCTTGATATTAACCGTGTCTCTCATATTTTCTAAATTCCACTCACAGTAGTGGTAAAATTATGTTTTATGAAAAATTCAGTTTTTTTAACTACCACTTAGTGGTTTCACTATTCATCAAAAAATGAAAGTTTCCAGAAAAATACCAAAAATTAGGCCTAAGATATATTTGATATTATGAATTCAAAAATGATGTCTATTTTACCAAATTCAAAACATATCAGTTGCATTAATTAATTTAAAAATTAGTTCCTGTCATCAAAACAAATATTGTGTTCTTAAGACATAATAACTATCAAAAGATTGACACTTGTTTATTTCTGGTTTAAATGTGAAATTACATCCAATGACCAACATTGTATTAAATTGTAAAAATATATTCCAAATATACTTTAAAACCACTCAAATTAATAGTTTATCACTATTAATTATTTTGATTAAAAAATTTGTATTTAATTAAAATTGAGTAATTTCCACTATTCATCAGAATATGAAAGTTATCCGAAAAGTACCAAAATTTCACCCTAAGCTAATTTCGATATTCCAAATACAAAAATGAAGTCTATTTTGAAAGATAAAATTTATAATATTTCAAAAAGTGGGTATTACTATTCATAACAGCTAGTTCATAGAAATATTATAATAATATCTTGTTAGTGAAACTCGGTATTGCGTACTACACACGCTATCGAGGAAGGTCGTGATTGCGTGTAATGCAGCCAAGTTACGGTTGCGTGTTGTGAATGACTCCTTTATTGTAACGTACAACACAAGACATCAATAAAATTAAAAATAATATTTCTCATAAAATCTCAGGGTGTTACAATGAGGGAAGTGTTTTTTGTTTAACAATGAAAAAAGATCCAAATGGGTAGTGGTTATAAATAGTAACCACATGATTCACTCCCCCCATCTCATGGTATTTGACCTAGTGGAGTTTACATGTACTCTACCTAAGGCCAACATACCTCCCCATTACACAAACCAATGGTATGGTGCATCTACATAACACCTTCTATCAATTATCCTTGATCTCTTTTGTATGCTACATTAACAATGTGTGATAATTACTATTAAACACTCTCCATTCAAAAACTTGGGATTCATTTGGAAGATACTAAAAAATATGGGACAAGTGAAAGAGATTTATGTAACTTCTCCATCCATAATATAATTTCAAACCAATATTACACCTCTAAATCAATCCCCAGAAGCCCAATGTCCCAAAAACATGAGAGAAAGAATTATCCCACTACCAAACCATATCATTCCATGTCAATTAGATACCATTAAGAATATGTGGTCTCCAAACTGAAACCCCAAGGGCCTCCTCATGTGACCTAAAAAACCTTTTAACAATCATACACTACTTTCATCCTCACATAAGAAAGATGATGTTTTTCCACCATTTTATATACCATAAGAGTACCAGAGACATCTACCTCCCCAAGTTACATCGATCAAAATGGATAATGTCATCGTTACCCATATACAGGCTAATGGGTCTATTTTGATGGATTTGTCATCGATGTTTTTTAAAAAACTCATCAAATTTAATGTGGTGAGCACATGATCTTCCATTATCTAGGAAATATTCCCCTAACATATCATGCTGCTTCCGGGATATCCACTCCACATGTCCATCCATATTAGTGTGACAGAAGTTTTGATGTAGAAATGAGTGAAAACCCCTTGTTTTAATCCCATCCATACTCATAAAGTAAAACATGTATCCCAATCTACAAAAATGGACCTAAAAACTACATAAAGCATCCCTGAAATTTCCACATACCTACATGCCTAAACATCCACATTTCAAAAAAACTTGACTAATTGGAAGTGGTCCAATTTTTTCCATTGATCAAGGATTACGGAGATAAAAAAATATCCCTGAGCTTAGGGTAACCTAGTAAATCAATCCATTGAAATTTCATTCCATTTCCACCCAAGAGCATCCCAATTCTATAAAAAACTATGGGGAACCTGATTCTAAGCCTTCACATAGATGAAAACCAAACACCTATCACAATATACACCTCCTCTCACTTTATCCTATACCACAAAACCTGGGACCTTAAGCCCCAATATATCTCAAAAACTCATGGGTGTGCTGCTAATACTGATTTTTGAAACACATGGTGGACTTCATTTCACATTTCCTTGAGGGAAAAAAGTCTCCCTTGAAACAAAATTGGGTTCCCACTATCCTCCAACAATATATCTGGAGAAACACTATCAACAACACAGTATAGAATAACCTATACCTTTGAGTCTCCCAACTAAGACTCTCCATCTTCTACATCAGAAAAGAAAACAATATTATCTGAAATAGGGATCCTATACCATCATCCACTATTAAATCTATATACGAGGACACTAGATCCTCCATTAATTTACAAACATCCCTAGTCTCCTAGAAAACATCCTTACATGACATTTGGCTCCGTGTATTAGCTACAAAATTCACTTTCCGAATTTATAGGAGATATTAAAATCATAATTCTAAATAAATTTCATCAAAATCCTCTATAAAAAAATTCATATCATGATTATAAAAGGAATACCTACTACTCATGTGATCTATGAATACCAAAAAGAACTCCCCAATAAGTTAATTTCATGAAAAATTCAAAACAAACATAACTTCTGAAAGCTCCAAATAATGGATGTCATAGTTCTTCTCATTGGGATGCAATTCTCTATTCCCAGAAGATATCATCTTTCTCTAATATATAAACATTCTACCCAATCCCAGACATGAGAAATCACAAAACCCCTAAAATGTAAACCCCTCAATCAAAAACCAGATAAATGGATCACTGATTAACATCCACTTCGTGTACTCAAACACTTCTAGTCATTGATCATTCAAGATAAATTCTTTATCCTTCTTAATAAATTATTCCAAGGAGTCCTCAATCTAAAAGAAATAAGATATGATACTCCGGTAATAGCTTGTATGACTAAGGAATCATTGATACTACCCCACATTATAGGGTGCTTCCTAAAAAACAAATTCCTCGATATTCAATGGGTCCACTGAAACACCCAGTTGATACCCTCCATTTCCAAGGAAGATTACCTCTCATGTACATAACATTTAGTTGTAAAACATTCCATATGGAAAGTGACATCGATGAACCTACAATATATATATAATGTGATCATCATGCTCCTCATACAACTTTGGGTAGATCAATATGTTCTCAATGAAAACAACGGTGAACTAGTTCAAAAATTAATGAAACATTGAGTTCATGATCCTCGTGAACATAACTAATTCATTCATGACACAAAATGAAATGACTACAAACTCAATGATCCCATACCAGTATATAAAAGAATTTTTCAAGATATCATTATCCTTAAACCTCAACAAGAGATATCTTAAACATATATCAAGCTAATAAAACCTACTCTCCCCAATCAAAAGGTAGAAAAAAACATTTATCCTTATGAGAGGGTTCAATTTTTTTATTTTTTCCAGATTCAACCTTAGGTCGACTATGATCAACCTCATACTACCATCTTTATTCTTAGAGAATAAAATTGAGCACCACACATGGATACACTAGTTCAGATGAAACATTTCTGTATCAGGTCATCTATATGAAATTGATAATATTTCAAATTATAAGGTTTCATCAAATAAGGATCAATAGAAATAAAAGAATAACTTAGATATATTTATATCCAAAACTCGATATCATCTGGAGGGGATAATATCTCAACTTTAGGAAAACACGTCTAGAAACATATAGAAGACCTCAGGAGCCTCCTCTATCCCAGTTCCCACTAAATCCAAAGTAAAATAATCTATCAATGAAATAAGCTGATCTAAACATCTTTTACCAACATGAAAAACCATATCTCTAATGAAACCAACATGTTTTTCATCCTCATATGAGAATATGACTATCAGTTGGAATAAATTGTTCACAGAATGCACCAAATACATCCATTTGATGTTAAGGATGACATCATATGGCTGCATCTGATGTCAGAACAAGTCCCCGAAGGACTACTATGGTCCCACAATTAGTCTAGACCTCCAGAACACATTGAAAAAAAATTATGGCCTCCAATTGGATTATTAAACAATATGGGCATGGGATGTGCCTCAACTTCTACTCCTAGAGAATGAACTATATTAAGTAAAATAATGTAGAGAAAATCTCTTGAATCAAGAAAAATAACAATCATGTGTAGAATATAATCTTATCATGCATCTACGAATATATGTATCCTTTAGTATTGATACCTCCCACACTTTCAACTGATCATGACCATCTCCACTACCTCTCAACTAATGTCCACCTCCATGGCATGATAAGGCCATTTTCACTGAACATAAAGAATATACCAAGTTCATAATCTACCTAATCAATATTTTTCTTGTAGATGTATAAGCCCACTTCCTCTACTGTTGAAATGGGCTCACTGGAAACCACTATTGAGGATAATTCTAAACCAGACTGCCTCCACTAAACTATGCTCAATGAGGCATTTTGATCTAGTTTTGGTGATGGACACAATGCCAATAAACAAATCACACTAGTTTGATATCCCCATCAAATTAATGTAAACCATTGTCCCTATAAAGACATAAATGTTTCTTTGGAGACCAAATATATCAAGATTGGATTCTAAATGGCAATGGAAGAAGAATCATGATATTAGAGACTCCCCCCATCGAGGAACCCACTAGGCCCCTCTCTCTTGGTAAACATCTTCATGAATGCATATACTCGATCAACTTCACACTCTTATGAACCTCTAAATTTTTCATCAATATAAAGGGAGTAAATGAATAATGTATAGAATGATAGAGTTCCTTCTTAAGACACACCACTTGGGACTCCGCCCCATGAAAACGATATAGAGTGAAACACATGTTGTCCATGAACCTGATCCCAAGCTCTCACACTGACATGTTACACTATTAAAGACAGATAATCTCTTAACTCTTTACTTTCAGGATGTAATATTAAAGGATCTATGCTTAGAACACATTCTATAAGTCGACCCATGGTACATATACAACTTTCCACTCACTAAGGTACAATATCCATCACTAATGCCCAACTCCTCACATCTAATTATTTATTATAGGGACACATTACTCTAACAAGGATCAGATCAAAATAAAGGTGATCTCAAGATCCTTTAACTAAACCTCTATCTTCACATCTAAATCATGGACAACATACTTTCATAAATCATTTTATTAAGAGGTGTGAAACTTCCATTACCAATGGCCATCCTCCTCATCTAGATGAACCCTCTAGTGATCAATCATAAAATCGGGTTGAACCCCTAGTTCCTAATCTACACTCAAACAATGACTAGGGGCCATAGGTAAAAAGGGGAAAAGTATTTCATAATCCTACTAGTATGGAATTTTATTAGGATTTATTATATACATTTTAAATTATTTGAAAATTCCCATAACCAATAACACCCAATTCATATGAGAACACAAGCCATCATGACTTATATACCTCTCATATATCTAAACCCTATAAATATTTCCAACTCAATTGGTCAATTAATTTGATCAGAGTGCATGCAATGGATCTTGGGTGGCCTAAAATCATGATTCCCAGCTCCTCTCCCTAGCCAATGTCACATACCAAGGTCAACTAGAAATTTTTGCATACCAAACCATAAAATCCTCACTATAACTAACTATATACACCACTATATCTCTCATCCATCACCTCTGATTCCACTTTATCATGCCCCCACAAACTAGAAACACCTTTATTAAGTTAGAGATTTTATAACTTTCATGTGCTGCCTCCATAGGATCAAGGTTGGTGACTACCCCCAAGGGTATAAAAATATCATGAAATGGGAAGAATTACCCTATGTAATAATATAATGTCAAAATATAAGGGAGATATTCAACAAAAAACTCTAAGGAATAATATAGAAAGAAACAAACATCCCACAATTTTTGTATAAATCAAAAATGTACATATAAAATTCACCAAATATAAACACCAAAAAAATCATAGCTAATGATGTGATGCAATAACTGACCAATTGTTTGAGCTAGTAACATATAACACCCTCTATGTAGTCATCAAACAAAACTAAAAAATATTTTATACACGTAGGGTGAAAATAAATGTATACTTAGTAGGAAAAAATGGTCTCTAGAGAACAAGGGAAAACTGCATTTTAATGCACCCATAAGAAAACCCTAGAACCAACAACACCTAAACAAATAAACTATTTGTACCAACCTCACTAAGGAACGCTCCCCAAATAACCCAAGCTAACAATAAACACATAATAAAAAGCATGTAAATAATGTGTCCCCCAATCATTTTTCCAAATTATTTGTCACTCTAACACTAGAATATTTTACGTCATGGAACTCCTATATATTTGGAATCACATATACCACCACCCCACATTATGGTCATGTCATATCATGTTCAGAAACACTTGGTCCAAAACCCCACATATTGATCATATATCATATCACCCAAATAAAATGGGGCCATCACATCCCAACCATAACTATAGTAGTAGGGTATCATGATCATGGAGGAAATCAACCACATTCACACATTTTACCAAGAAAGAACCCCACCATAACCCAACCTATATCATGTTAAAATATCATCTACCAACCAATTCCATTGTATGATCCATTAATATAATTATTAATAATCCACCACATTTACCCACATAGTCCATCATTGGGTTTTTATAACCTATTTTTATCCCCGTAACCAACCCATATCAATTCAAATAACTATTTAATGGTTATTTCATCACAACCCATGCATCAAGAATAATAAACCATTTTACCAAGAATATCAACATACACATCCTACCATTCCAAAATCATGTCCAAAAAAACCATCACCTTACCACTTGAAATCAATGGAAAAACCATCCCTGCGCTATCTTAAAAGAATGAAAAAACAAACCATCACCACACCACCCCAAAAGCAAGGACAGAAAACCATCACAAAAACATCCCCAAAATATGGCCTAACTAACTATCACCATTTCACCCCAAACGCAACTCCAAATAATCCACATCACCTAAAATATCATTTTTCTAATTTAAAAAACATGATTTTATTACATTTCATGTTATTTTGTGGGTATAATCACACAATCCATAAATACTAAGGAAACTATTTTATTTTATAAATATATATGTTTTTTCTATTTATTTAAGGTTATTCTACAAAATCACATCTAGAAAGGGTTCCCAAACTCATGTAAAATACTCATAAAAAATCCCCCCAATTTCCATATTTTTTAGTGGGTCTTTCATCCAATACAAACACAATATCATAATCATTTCAAAGGTGTAAACGAATTGAAATCATTCCTGTTCCACCATAAATTTAAAAAAATTAGTAATTTTTCTTTAGTTGGCCAATGAAATCCACTCCCATAGTTAAAAAAGTGTAAAACCATCTAGAATGATATACTAAAATTAATAAATAAGTGATTACATACCTATAAGAAATATAATTCATGAAACACAATGTACCAAAGTGGACATTGAACAAAAGATGGAATCACCGCTCGAAGAAACTAAAACCAATGAAAGCAGAAATTTATTACTCTAAAGAAGGTATTTGTGACCTTCAGTCTTGATGGAATGAGTAATGTATGGAATAAATGGTTGTTTCCTTGATTTAAAAAAAACAAATACAAAAAGATAGATATTTATGATCGAAAAATATTTAATTAACCAATTATTTTTTACCCAATTGAACTCTATATTGAAGGACACATTCACAACCTTAGCCACCATTGAAATTTAAGTGTATAATTATCCTCTGCGAAATGCCTATTTAATCCCCTAGACTCACACCCTCTAAAAAAGAATATGGTTGATTTTATATAAATGATGGAAAAATAAATGTGGTTGATTCCACAAATCTGAATGCCTCACATGGCTAGAAGATCCATGTAACTGATTTCACATAGAAGCCTCATCTACATAGCTCATTCATCAAAATTGTAAATTCATGTAACTGATTGCTCAAATAGTAGATTCACTTAGACTATCTATACATATACCTGATTCACAAATCTAATCTCTCTTTTAGACAATTCACATAGCCTATTAATCCACATAGATGATTAATATATCATATCTAGCCACGTACCTAATTCATATAGCCAATAAATCTACATAGATGATTCACATAGGTGATTCAACTAGATTTGAGAATAAATAACCGATCTTGAAAAATGACTACACAACCAACCAACAAATCACCCATAGAATGAACATACAATCTCAAACAAATTCATGAACAACCTACCTACCACAAAAACTAACAACTAACCATTCCAACTAACCACACACCCTTCCATTATAATGCATGAAAAAATAAATAATTATTTCAACCAACCGCAAGGCCAACCTACCTACCACATGAAAACTAGATTATTTTTTCCAATGATTGCAAGACCAAACTAGTTAAAATAATAATGGAACCTATAATGACTATAGGAAGAGACTCTTAACACCCCCCTTGACTCCACCAAGACTCATACAACACAATGGAAAATGTTTTTAAAAAATGGGATCACAAATTTAACATAATATAAGAGTAACCTAATCCATAAATCATGATCCATTTCACAATAATCCTTGAACAAAGGATCAATTAGAACATATATGGAGCATTGGAAAATTATGTATAAATCTTGGAACAATATGAAATAATCATGGAATTACATAACTTTATAATTTCAATATATTTTATGAGAAACATATAATTGGTAAAATCCATCATCCATTACAAGTAACATAACTCCACTATCTTTGAGGATTAACATTCATCAAGTTAGTTCTATCTCATTCCCCAATTCATTCTAGGTCTATAATAGACCCACTTGTCTACCGATTGTAACATGACTACCTATCATTGGTTTATAATGGTTCAATCCATACATGGTTTATGATTGAAATATCCATAAGAGATCAATAATTATTACAAAAAAACATATAATTATAAAAAATACATGAATATTTTACTTTTCAACATCACAGTAATCATTTATCTTTTATTTATTTATTTATGTATAGAAAATAATGGTTTACAAGACACTATATTTGAAACAACCATAATCCATCAAAAGAGATAATAATTACAAAATCAATAGAACATATATGTACTGGAACATTATAAAAATAAATTCTGTTTGTCACTAATGAATATAAATACCATTAAAATATCATTAAAAACGTTTTGAAGTAAAATACCATTTCAAAAATGAAAATCACAATTAAAACAAAAAATATCAAAATATGGTAAAAAAGATTTATTTCAAAATAACCTTAAAAATTTAAAACTAAATATTCTATTCCAATAATAGTCATGATTTGTAGAAACATTATTCAGGTCATAATCATTAAAAAAATTATTTTTAAATATTTTAAAACATATTCAAAAGTGAACCATATGGAAAACATTAAAAGTTGTATTTTAAAAAAAATAATGATAAAGGATATTTTAAACTGAATTTAGTAAATGAATTTAGTTTAGAAAATTTCATCCTATAAAACAATTTTGAAGAAATTTATATGAAAGAGAAACATTCCTGATGAAAATGTAGTTACAATATTGGTGTCACTTACAATAAACTTCCTTAATGTTTCTTTCCTAAATAGGGATGGAAATGGAAGATTATCCAGTAATACACATTCATTCCAAGAGGAGTAGATAATTTATGTGGTTAAATTAAATAA
The DNA here is from genome assembly GCA_963277665.1 of Viscum album. Classification (NCBI taxonomy): domain Eukaryota; kingdom Viridiplantae; phylum Streptophyta; class Magnoliopsida; order Santalales; family Viscaceae; genus Viscum; species Viscum album. The sequence continues at coordinate 10,538,858 of OY728151.1, read as the reverse complement.
TATCATCTAATTTCCCCAAAAGTAATATTGGACAGAATCAATTATTGAAATAACTAAGATTGTAAAATGAATCCTTTTACTCTATGGTATCTTTCGAAATTACATTTTAATAAAGAATGTATATGTATGTATCTATAAATACTTTGAATTTAATTAATTAATTTTTGAAAATTCATTAATGAGTTAGTTATTAAACCATATATAGAAATCATGCTTCATGACATGAAATATGCATCAAGAAAATGAGATTGAGACAAATAAAACACTTGTGAAAATCATATAATTGAATTAAAAATTAATCAATGGATATATTATTTTTAAATAAAGTTAAATGAAAAAAATTACTGAAAATAAAACATAAATTAATAAATAAAGTATCTCTACCAATGGAATAATATAATCAATGAATAAGTATTGAAACCCAATAAAAGAAGATTGTCTTTATAAATCCTTACATTTCTCTCTAAGTTTCCTCTGTTTTTTTACTTTAATGCATTTTTATGATTGTTCTATGATTACCCAAATGGATATGGTCACAATAATGGATGCTAGAGGGTTATTTGATAGGATTAGTTAGAGAAAAATTAATTTTTTAGTGAAAAATGATTAAATAATTCCATATTTATAGGAAAAAAATCAAGGGTGTTTTCTAAACATTTTTATCATAATGGGTCATAAAGGTAATTATAAATATAAAAAGTGAAATACATTTGGGTAAAGGATTATATGATCAAGAATTTAATATTTATATTAATCATGAGATAATTTTAAAAATTTCTAATGATTTTGAAATATTTTATAAAAATCATATCCTATTTAATGTCTTTGTCACCACTATTCACAGTACATAACTTTTAAAGCATCATGAAAACTACCAATTTCATATATAAACTCATATGTCATCACATGTACTTCCTAAATATCTATAAAATTCATGAGTTACTATAAATCATGTAAAAAAATTATCTTTTATTATTTATAAAACTCTATTTTTTTTATTTTTTCTATATTTATATATTTTGTGTCATCGCAATGTTTGGGATCTATAAAATTAAAATTATCACAAAAATTTAAAAAAATAAAAACAAAATTTTATAAATAATTAATATTTTATTTATTATTTTATAAAGATTATATTTTCACATTCATATCATGATAGTGTTTTCATAATGTTATTTGGCCTTTTTACACCTTCCTCATGAATTACATACGAAATTAGATAATATTCAAGTTATATAACTCCATAGTTCAAAAAATCAATGAAAATAAAAACATATACATGATATTATATGAAAAACATTAAAATAATTATTGTTTCAAAATATTTATGATTTTTTAGAAACTTTTTTTCCTATTCTTTATAAACACTACATCGTCACTGAAAATTATATTCATCTTTATCATTAAAAAATTAGAATTTATGAGTTTGGAATTATTTTTGTGTGATATTTTTATTATATTATAATAATTGAGTCATTAAATAACATTCAAAATTTTATATATCCTATTTCTATTATGATAAAATTAAAAACTATGTTGTATCACCTAAAAATGGTATTTTTCCATTATTTACAAAAAACATTTCTTTGAACACTCCAAAATAAGAATTTAAATAGAAAATTAATATTTAAAACTATAATAATTTTTCATTTAAATCCCAAAAAAATAATTTTATGTAAAAAATTATCTAAAACATATCAAATTTATTACTTTTAAATATTTTTATTTGATTTTTTACCAACATATAAAAGTTATATATCAGTAATGTATACGTTTTCTACATAATTATATGATTTCTAAAATTAAAAAATAGTTATTATCATAAATATAATATATTAATTGTAAAATAAATCATTTCTTCATCCATAAATTATTTAAAACCTCATGAGAAAAAATTTATGTTTTTTTATAAAAAAGAGAGAGATTTCTCTATACCACAATTAAAAAAATATTTATATAATTGTCAAATAAAAATCGCATAAGTGGAATTTTTTTATAATTATTTGAGTATGCACAAACATTACATAAAAATAAGATTAATTAAATTTTTGAGTCATAATAAAGCATTACCACATGGTTTTAACCAGTTTTTCTTATTTAACCCTTATAGAGGTAAATAATATTTCATGGTTACCACTTATAATGACCAAAAATAGAAGGGACCAATTTAAAAACATTTATTCGTATTATTTTCAATATGGGATAAAATTTGTATTATTCAATTTCTAGTATTTAAAGAAATAAAATTTAATTTAAATTCATAAATCATGATGAAAAGTAGCTTCTATATAAATATATATTCCATATCCAAAAATAAACTCATAAAAAAATTTGGTATAATAATGATTCAATACTAATTATTTATATTTTATTAAAATTAACACTACATATGTTAATTTTAGATCTTTAAAAAATAATATTAAGAATTTTGAATAAAATGAATTGACTGTTATACAAAAACATGTATTTTATAGTGTTCTTTGAAAAACCATATTTTCATGAAAATCCAAAAAATTTACCATAATATAATTTTGAAATATTAACATTAAAATGATATAATTTTTTATAAAATATCATTCTCTAAAAGTGATATAAATTAATTATATTATTCATAGACACAAAATAGTAAAAAAATGAAGAAAAAGTATTTTTCCTGAAAAAAATGGACTTTACTCAAAATTCAGTACTTATTTATTATTTAATAATCAATACATTTTAATTATATAAATACATTAGGCATATTTTTTATAATATGGTTATTTTATTAATACCTAACAATTTATTGACATGGTTTTAGTGGTCACATTTAAATATTAATATTTCATGGGGTGTTTAAGCTCATTGTTGTGTGATGTATACACCATCATGATAAGTGTTTTTTATAATCTTAAGTGGTACATTATCACCCCATATTACTAAATTTAGTAATAAAAATTCTTTCTTGGTCTTAGTAATCAAGGATTTGACATATAATAATTCCTATATTGAAAAGTCACATTATAAAAAGGTTTAACAAAAGAATCTGATTGAAAATTAGGAAAAGTAAATATCAATGCCACCTATTATAACACAAAACTAAGTTTCTAAATTGGACAAGATTTGTTGGAAATGAAAATATGATAATTGAGGAAGCATTAATGTCTAAATAATTATGGGGATTGAAGGTGAACATTTATCACAGGAAAATGAATACTCATGATAAAGTCAACAACCACAAAACCATATATTCAGGTGGTTTAAAATATACCATTGATACCTCTTAAAATAATGTAACAGGATAAATTTTTTTGTTCAGTATTATTTTATAGTACTGAGGTATTACATTAGCATATATACTAGGAACATAATGAAATATACTTACATAAATATTAAAACATCAACCATATATCAACTTCCACCACAATACAATATTTCATCTAAATTATGAGTATTCAATATGAAAACTTCATGACTGATTAACTAAAATAAAATTATAATAGATCACATAATTCAAAAAGGGTAATAATAAATTTCATATATCAATTCACATTAATCAAAACCAAATATTTTAGAATAGGATAATATAATATTTGAAATTTATAAACCTTTATAAGAATAAATAATAACTAAACTTAAATAACAACACCAAAGAATCAACTTTGATTATCCACTAAATAACTGTCCGTAAATTTTACAAAATATTTCTAACCAAGTTTAAACCCTAATAATTGTAAATATTTGATCATATAATCTTCCATAATAACTATAAAATGTATCTCAAAAAAATATTAGTCACTCATAATTTCATATAAAAAAATTTATAGCCCCAAATCATATAATATCTATAATATACTAATCATCACTTTAATTACCATAATTTCACATAAATATATATATATATATGTAAAAGATAAAAAAACTATTATTCCTCTTTTAAAACCCTGTCTTAATGAAATGTATTTTTATTTTTCCTAATAATAAAATCTTCCTAAAATAGGGACCTTCATAAAAAATAAATTGAATCCCTAACTCAAAAAATCCCATTTTTGTCATATGGTAATTTATATGTTAAACCATATTCCCTAAATATGTAATAAGTCCTTTATTTTAATTTAACTCATTAACCTTAATATATTATAATGTTTTAAACCCAAATTTTTTATCATAACCTTCAACATACATCTATCAAAAATTAATATAATTCTTCACATATCATTCATGTTGTACTACAGGATATACCTAAGAGTTATATATAACTCAACATAATAATATGTCTCTCAGAATAACATTAATCACTACAATATATCGTCACTTAAAACCACAGAAGGTGTGTTTATTCATTTTAACTTATAATTATCTTTAAAATTATAAAACTGTTATATAATTTATAACCCTTAATTTATCCTCACATATAGACAAACTAATATCCAATTTTATCTTAACCACTCTCTAATTCCAACTATAATTTCCCTTAACCTGTCCTCCCTGCTCTGGTGCTAAAACATATTATTTATATTTATGGATTTGGAACCAAATAACATCAACCAATAAATCCCATAAAAATATATACCATAAAACTGATATATTTTATCACTTATAGTCCCAAAGAATGTTTTAGATTTGAGATTCATATAATTATTAAAAACTCTTATTTAAAAACATACATAAATAAAAATCCAGTTCATAAATTCATATATAATCTCCTATTAATTTCATCACATATAGTATCCTTCAAAACTATTCCATACATCAAAATATTCATCACAACAATGGATATTTGAAAACATAATATTGTAAACATTAACATTAACAATTGAATATCATTATTGATCATAAGATAAGCCTACGTGTATGATGCAATAATAAAAATGCATGAGAATAATATAATAGATGTCATACCCATTAAAAATGAATCATAGATCCTAATACCTGGAATAAATACTTCCCAAAATATAGGAATCATGTGAGACAATAGTCATGATCCATGTGAAAAAATCCTTTATTAAATGATCCATTATAACTTTTAAAAATCATTGAATACCTGTGTAGGTATCTTGGAACATCAAACATTCATCATGGAAATACCTAAACTAAATGTTCTCATATATATTAGGAGTAACCCATTAATGATAAAAACTATATTTTATTAGGTTTAACATAAATTTGTCTTATCATAAGAGTACATTATTTCTAGTTAAAACTGTCTCATTAGCCCATGCATTTGGAGGCTATAACGGACCCATCATCCTTGGTTTATAATGTAACTAATTTTCCTTATTTAATTATTAGAGAATACCAAATTGAATTATGATGAAACCACCCATCCATAATCTATACATATGTCAAAATAACATAGAATGAAAAAATAGAGGCTTTAACTTTTCATCAAAATAATAACAATTGTTCCACCATATCTCTATTAGCCCAAGGAAAATATTTGGTTTCCATGATAGTGTCTTAGAAATGAATTATAATTCATTCTAGAGAAATAATAAGGATTGAATAATTAAAAAATGTCCCCATCAAACAATATGTAATATTAATTGGGTTTTTTAGTGATAAATATAAATACCACTAAAAAAATTAAAAAAATTTGTGAGTAAAATAAACCTACCACATTGTAATTCACATCAAATATTAAAAAATACAAAATTTTGTTGAAATTATTTTCCTGAAATATGAACATGGAAACATATAAATTAATATTATAATATAATAAGGGTCATTATGGTGGGAAAATTAATTCATGATGTAATCATTAAATGAATTTATTTCAAAATTTTATATATAATGTCAAAAGTAACCCATGTGGAAAGTGTAAAAAATTTCATTTTAAATAAATTTACAATAATGTAAATGATCTTTTGAAATAATTTTATGAAATAATTACTGATTATGAATAAATATTCTAAAAGAAATTTAAAATAACAAGGATACGAAAGATAAATATTCCCGATCATAATGAAGATACAAGATTTGTATCCCATGAAAACAATGTTGTAGAAGTTTCATTAATAAATAATGAAGTAAATGGAAATTAATATGGTAAACCAAATTCATAATTAATAAATATAAGAATATATCCTTTTAAATATAATAATACCCTATGATATCCCCCAAAAAAATTTTCATCATAAACAATATTTAAATTTAAATTAGATTGTAACATAAACACTTTAACATTAGGTTATCTTTTAAAATAAAAATTCATTGAAATAAATTTTAAAATAAAAATCTATAATCGCTTGAATTTTGTAAATAAATTTATAAAAAATCAATCAGGATGTAGTTTGTACACCATATAAGGAAATAATGTTGTATAACATGAAACCCATTACAATAAAATGAGATTAAGTCGAAGAATCCTCTTACAAAGTTCAATCCACCAAATTGATAATTATTCAATGGAGAAAATAAGGGTAATAAATTAAAATCCTCAAAAAGGTTTAAATAAGACATGATCATAGGGCATGTAATGTAAAATATTGTTCATATTAATTATATTATATCCAAAAGAAATCATAATGTCCATCAAAGGTTTTTTATGTAGATTAAATAATTATAAAATTTCACTTTAAAATATCATGATAAAAATGGTCATTCCAATTTGAAAAAATATATATTAAAATATAAAAAATTATATAATAATAGGAAAATAATTTTCACAATAAAAACCATGGAAACAATTAATGAAATATTCAAGGAAAATAATACTCATTGTGGGGGAAAATACATTCACATTGTACTATTTCAAAAAAAAATACATGGCTCACACGTTCAGAAAAAATTCCATCATTCATAAAATTAAAAGATGATTCATTTAAAGAAATTTATAAAAATTAAAAAAAATGGTAAACAATTATTTTTATAATTAACTTTATAATATTAAAAATATTATTCATTGAATTTTAATGAAAATATGGAGATGAAATAAAATGTACCGAACAAATTGAAAAAAATATCGAGTTTCCATTAAAAAAATATTTTTTATTTCTAATGATAATGAATATAAAAATGGTACAAATACATAAAAATAAAAATATCAAGTGGAGTATAAAATTTCATTATTTTAATTTTTTAATATCATATACTTCCTCTAACTAATACTTAAACATAAAAAAAATCCAAAAAAGGATAATATTTTGAAATAAAGTAATACCTTAGATCTGAATTTCATTATTAGTGATTTAACATCCTGTATAGTCATATAACAAAAAACTATACATAATTAAAACATAATATTCTATCCATTTATACATTTTCAATATATTTATATAAATAATTAATTATAAAAATCATTATTTTGGAGTGTCAACTATTCTATTTTATTTGTATGTTTTTGTTCAGTTTTTTTGATCCTAGTGTCGTGATCATGCTTCCATGATCTACACAATTTTAATATTGATATTAATATCATATATATATTAAATGTATATATATATATATATTTCTGTATAATCATTATTGAGATTCTGAAATAAAAAAATTAAACGCATCGCTTCATAGAGGTGGTAGTGCACATGTACACACAAGCGTTGTTATAATTTTTTAAATGATGGAATGGAAAAAAACATAAATTACATATTATACTTAAATAATCATTATTTTATGTTAAATAAAATATAATTTATATTACTTTAATTTTTCCCATCCTTATTTACAACCATAATAGGCTTTGATGAAAAATTAAAATGCATCATCTTAATGAGGTGGTAGTTCGCATGTATGCATGAAAGAATGTTTTATTTTCAACTAAATGGATACTAGATGAAAATGTGTTCTACCATAAACAAAATATAAATTTCATATACATGAGAAAACTGTGTTATTCTATAAAAAAATTTATATACTATCTCTCCTATCATAAAATAACTTGTAAAGAGGCGGGGGTTCTATAATCCTTAGGTGACATGCCAAATATACCAAATTCTAGAAATAAATACCAAGGGATTCATATAATATTTTGGAAGGGTTTTTCTTTTGAAAATAAAATATCCAAACCAAGATAGCCATAAAAAAACACACTACAATGTATGTTTAAAATGTAATACAACTAAAAATTTAACTAAAGAAATAATATTATTAGAGTAATAAGAGAAAAAACTAACTAACTCAATGACATCGAAGATTACAACCCATCAAATCTAAACAAGATTCATGATAAACTCAAATAGAAATTTCCAATGTATCATGTTGAATCACAAATGAACTATGATACATTACCCTTACATATGGCATGATATACAATATTTAAAAAATGAACTTATGTTTCCAAGAAGGGGGTGAGTATAATACTCAATATGATTTACCCAATGAAGTTACAACTCATGCCACTATGAATGAATAAGTAGCTACAATTATATAAAATATTTCAAAACAATTAACAGTATTTTATATCAAATCCAATCAATTTTCCTAAAACACAAATTTCTCAAAAAGGAAAGGAAACATTTCTCTAAATATACTTAACAAATATTGTTATGGTACACCCATTTAATTTCCACATATCCACATAGGCATCCATTCATTGACCTTATAATGACCATGGGGGATTATTAAAACATTATCTATGGAATCAGTTGGTGAACTATTTTAATGCTGGAGACATGAAACCCTTATCTATCCCATTCATTTTATTGTGAAAACATCATGCCCTTTTCCATCCTAAATGCCCAAGAACAGATGGCAACCATTTATTCCGAAACCATTTCCAAGACATTTCAAAAATATATATTTTATTGAAATCATTTCCAAAAACCTTTTCCAGTATTCAAAATAAAACCATATTGAACAATAAGCTTTTTAATATCATAAAATAATTCACTTTCTATTAACCAACCAATTTCCACAATTTTGAAACCCATCATTAATGAAGGTTTCCATCTATATTTACACATCCATTTCATATTTCAATTTAATAAATTAAATCAATTTCAAATCTAGCCTTCATAGTCTAATAAATATTAATCAATATTGAATACTCCAACCTCTTAAAGTGTGGACAAAACTATGAATGTAGAAAAACATTAAAAAAATATCTTAAAACTCCAAGAAATGTCCTTAAATATTTTTCATTTACACAAAACCTCCAATATCATCATGATTGGCATCATACCCCATGTGTCTATACCAAAATAAGAAAATTCAACGAGTACAAGGGAGGTTAGAAGTTAAAATATATTCAAAACCACCAATAACAAGGACTTGAAAAGGAATCAATCCCTCTAACACCCTTATATTTACCAACAGGTCACTTCCATATCGAGAGGAAAGGTCTCTCCAACCTTTAGAATGTGTGGAATTATTATTACATTGCTATTAAGGGGAAATTGAGTCATAAGAACGGTAATTTTAGCTAGATCCAAAAAAAGATATTGTTTTTAATGGTGCATAGTTAGGGCCTTGAGTTAGGAAACCTGCGCACAAACTGTTCAGTAGACACTTCCTCCAAACACACCGAACATGGTTGGATTGCACAATTTGATGAACTGTTTTCTAACTATTCTAAACCCCTATAACCATCATTGAATTCATTTTACCATTTTTATGCATTTTTGCAGAATATTTCACCAAACTATATACATATAAAATTTCCAATGTTTCATATGTATGGTTTATTATAATGTACAACATGATGTATCTTAACCATGATCAATCTCGGAACCTCCATAAAAACCCCTAGAAATTTCCAAATTACTTTTAAACCTCCCAAAAAATATCCCAATAAAATTATATACATAAGATAAATAAATGAGGTGTTAATCACTTGAAACATGGGGTGATACATTCTTCCCACCAATGTTATTTTTTTCCTTGTAAATTAGAAAATAGTCAATTTACAAAAATAGTTCGGGCCATTTCTCAATCATTTCATTTGACACACCCATGTTTCATCTAAAATTAGACCATGTTTCTATGAATCATGAACTAAACCAAATAATTTTCTAACATCTCATTATTTTAAATAGAAACATTGTGTTTGATAGTATATAAGATGTGAAACACTAACCATAATTAAAATAGAATATTTTATTAAATATTATCATTTTAAAAAGACCATTATAACCTAGAAATAAAATTAGTGGTTTTGAATAATATTTACTATATTATTTAATATATATGAAATTTTTATTTTATATAAATTTATTAAATAATTATTAGGAAGTAAACATGCAATTTTTAGTTATTTAATTTTATTCAATATATACAAGTTTTAATTAAAAAGGTGCTCTTATTTATTTCTATTTAGAAATAACTATAATTAATTTATGATTTTTTTATAAAATTAATTTCATAAAATGAACAAAATTATTTTAATTAGAGTACCAAATTTGTTATATAGTAAAAATTGGGTATTTTTTCAAAAACTAATGTTTTTTAATACTAAAAAAATACAGTTCTAAAATAATATGGTATCTTTTGTGATATCATCAATACATAAATATGATATTAAAATTTATTAAAATTATTTGAGGTAACGTGCATGATAATTTAATTCATATATAATGAAAAATTGTTCAGAATATATAAATTATAATTTCCCTCATTATAAATATAAAACTCATTTTCTATATAAATGCAGTACTTGCGCAACATTAAAAAAGTAAAATTCAATATCTTATTGATATTTATTTAGATATAACAATTATTTTCATGATTTTTTAAAATATAATTCATAAATTATTATTTTTAGTAATATTTTTGAATTTTTAACATATAAAATATGAATCGTATCAAATTGTTTTTCAATTGTTGCACAGGGAAAGGAAATTCAATGTAACGATTTAAATAAGTTTCCTTGACATGTATATGAGTAAATATATATAATTAATGAATATTAATTATTATATTGATACTATTTATTTTATATTTGTGATATTAATTTATTTTTAATTTTTAAATGAAATAAATAACATTATGGCTAATGCAATAATTATTTTGTGATTGTTCAACCTGAAGAAAAATAAATACTTTTATTTCAATTAATATTATTACAACCATCAAATGACACACAATTGTTAATAAATATTATTGGATGAGTTTGTTCCAACTATATCCATCCATTTTTGTTATTTAGGACTTTTTTATCTAATTATTTTTTCTTATATCCCATATTGTATTTTATTTAAAATATAGTTAAACTTATCACACAATTATTTTAAATAAGTATAAGATTTTAAATATATGGGTTTTTAAAATTTATTTTCATTAATAAATAGTTATTTAAAATAAAATATATTTATAATAATCATTGTAATTTTTTCATTATTATGGAATAAAATATACCTTAGATTCTTACACAACGATGATGGAGTAATTATTAAATTATTTGAAAAATCGAATAAATGATATTAAAAATATGAATAAAGATATAATTTTAGAAAATTGAAAATATCAATGAATTTTATTGTTTAATATGACTTCAATAGTATATAATAATGTGGGTTTTTCTAAATTTTTCTTGATTTTCATTCATTTAATTTAAAAGTAAATAATATAATCAAATTGGGCAATAATAATATTTCGTGAATATAATATTTCATTAAATTAATGAAATTTCATTAAAATATTTAGTAAAAACAAATTCCATAGTATATGGCCTGAAACGTGATACCTTTTAAATTAATATGCTACTAGGAATCTACTTTTCACAAGAATGGTATAATTATATTTTAATATTCTGAGAAATTCCTAAAGTGCATCTCACTTGAATTATAAAAAAGAACATATCATTCACACCCTATCACAACGTTGTGCATTATAGCTCTACATTACATTTCAAAATATTATTATACACTTTCCTATAGAAATTATACAGGTGATGTCTTGGAAAAAAGACTAATTCCATGATACTTGAGGTATCCTTCAAGGAGGAGATATTCAAGAGGTAAATTTTTTGAACCATATCTGTAAATTTAATTTAGTCATCTACCTTATACTCACATAATTGATCTGATAAATCATAATAACTCCTGAATAATTTATATATTTTAATGTTATATTTTTATTGTATGATTATTTATCTTAACCATTTTCTTGTCTGCTCTTATTTAATATTGGGAAACCATTATCCGAATTATGGTGATTAACCATCTCACCGGATAATGAATTTTTTGTTTTCTATTACCTCAATCATGGATATTAATAAAAAAATTATGATGGGTATTTCTATTTCTATAAATTATATTATAACTTATTTAACTTTCTATGACTAATATATATACATATAAATAAGTAAAAAACTAGATTGTGATGGAAGGAAACACCAGCAAAATAAACAAAACATTTATCATTAATGTGTTATCAAATTAATCATCTTCATATTACAATGAAAAAAAAAATATGGGACTATTTAATGTTTCTTAATTTCATAAATAATATTTTATTTGACTTATGTTGTTATATTTTCATTCTTTAATATCATCCATGATTATACAGAAGTTAAAAAATCATGAAATTGTGAAATGAACGCTCCTAGAACCAAGAAATAGATCTTTATAACTCATATAAATGGTCATAATTTAAGGTAATAAAATTCTAATAAATCAAATACATGTGTATAAGGTTTTGAATTATATAAGTAATGAATCTAAATTTATTATCCCGTAAACTAAGTTCAAGTGATTAATGCTTTCAGACATTAGGTAAGGGATCTCTCTAAACCTCCATATTTCATTTGGGTAAAGCATTATCCCTATATCCCTCAATTTATCTATTCATTATTTTTATATAATTATTATATATTCTAAATATGATTTCTAAACATATATATCTAGGATAATTAATATATATTTTATGGGGAAATATAACATATTCTATTCTCAATTCATCTCGATATGAAAACCTAATTAAAGGGACCTTCTCAATTTCCTAACCATTTTCAAGTTCACACCATAATCTATTTTAAGCCTCCAATATTTATTAAAACTCACTATATTAGTTATGATTAATAATTTTAGTTAATTTTTGGTTTTATGGATACACTTATCTCTTTATCTTCTATTAAGACTCTTTATTCATTTCCATAAAACCGATCATAAATGACACATTTATTAAAGTTATCTTGATAATCTCGTAATTATTTTCAATTCAGTTTGATATTATTATTCACAATTGATTATTTTTTTCATTAATTAGTGAATGTAATATATTTAAATCACATATTTTATTTCTTCCATTATTATACACCAATTAGTTATTCCTTATGACATGATTTAGATACTCATTTTATTCCTGGGGTAAAACATATTTTTATTCCTTATGATTATTTATTTGGATCACATATTCATGAAAATTTTATGGTGGGTGTTTACAGATAGTACTACAATGCATTAGGGAATGTTTTCGACTCATGAGATGTTATGTATCAAATTAAGTAGTAAACCTAACCCATTACAGGACTCTGTCCACCATGGGATATAGACTTTGAAATTGGACTTGTCTAATGATTATGTCATGTAATATATTTTTACCACTTTTATATGTTCTCTGGATTCCATGTTCTATATGTTATTATTTTATATGTTTATTTATCACCCATACCTTTTTATCATTTTATTCTTTATAACTCTTGCATTATTCTCTAATCCCATTTTTATTCCCATACTATGATTTTTTGCTCACCCATTAGTCTGGGTATTTCCCAGGTTATCCAATGAATATGTCATAGATCCAAATATTTAGGATCTCATTATGGAAACTAATAAAACTAATTTTCATTAATGTTACTCGTTTTCTAGTTATGTTAATATTCATACACATATTGTATAATTTTTTATACTTGGATTTTATTTCATGGATAATTATGCTTAAAATCCTGTAATAATATCTGTAAAAGGCATAGTTACCTATAGTTGGTTTTATATAAAAGAAATGAATCTGATCCTTTGGAATGGTCATGTGGGAGCATTGGATGAAGCATAGATCTCCAACAAAGGGCTTTATAAAGAAAGGGAGGCCACTAGGGATGGTGGTTTGTCGAACTCAAGAGTTGTGTCCACCCATGGAGTGCATTGATATGTATCAATTATAGTCCATTGGAAATAATTCTAGATCACTATAGTTACCATCAAAGCAGGTTCTATTAATTTTGGGGGATTAGGACTAGAAAACATTAGAATGAACCTGAAGGATAATTATATCACAATGTATAACATAGATTCAAATATAGGGAACCAAATGTTAGTATATAATTTTAATTTACATGTTTATCGTACTATGTTCAATGTTTCCATTTTATATTCTCATTATCTAAGTATCAATCCCAATAATTTTAATTTATTATCCTTTCTAGTTAAGGGATGGGAATATGAGAATTACCCTATTCTATTTTCACTTTATAAATTGAAATGAAATTTTGATGGAAAAATTTTATTAGGTGGAAGGAATCTAATATCATTATATTTTAATTAAACACTATTTTGATAGCATAAAAGATACACAACACTAATCTTAAATAAACCACGATATACTATTAAATATTATTATTTTAACAAGTCATTTATAACTTATCCATTAAATTGGTATGTCTGAATAAAATTAACTATATTTTGAAATATATATGAAGGAATTCTTCAACAAACGTTTATTTATTTATTCAAAGTGTATAAAAATATTAAATTTAGTTTATTCTTCAAATATGTGTTTTATTGAAAAAGATATTTTTATTCCTTTCATAGGGAAAAATTATAATTATTTTCTAAAACATAATGAAAATATATATTCTGAAATTAAATTAATTTTTGAAATATTCATAACAAGATTATTCTATAATGAAATTATGAGAATTTCTTATAAAAGATATATTTTTTATTGAATAATAAAATAATACAGTTTTTCATAAAATATAGTATATTTTCTGATATAATTAAAACATAAATATAATTAGAAATCTATATAACTAATATAAATATTCATGTGTGATAATATAATTGAAATATCATAGAAAAATATTTCAAAATACAGTATTGATTTTGTACTTTAACTGTATAAAAAATAAAATTTTGGGCTTTATAGATATCAATTTAGTGGTAAAATAATTTTTATGACTATTTAATTAATTATAATTCATAAATGATTATTTTTTAATAATAGTTTCTAATTATTTACTTATATTACTTGATGTGGATCGAAATTATTTGGCGATGTTTTCATAAAGCTAGTAAAGTCAAATAAAAAGTTAAAGAAATTATCATGACATGGATATGAGTAAATATACAAAATTAATGATTATAAATGATTATATCAAGAATAATTTAGTAATATTTATTATATTTATTTATTTTCATTTTTATATATGAAATAATTATCATTAATTATTTTGTAACACTAACATAGTGTTTCCTTTAGGTGGAAACTAATCATTTAAATTATTTTAATTAATACTCTATGAACGATTAATAGACCAACGAATCTGACTATCTATTATTTTATGAGTAAATTTAGACCATAATCATCCATGTTTATAATTTAGGACCTTTTGGATCCACTTATTGTACATTATATCCCTTATATAATTTTATATAAAAGCAACTAACACTTGACCCAATATAATTTTTAATGAGTATAATATTTTTAATATATAGTTTTTCATAATATATATTTAGAAATAAAAATTAAAATGAAATTTAAATGATTTATATTATTCATCATAATTTAAATTCAATTTATAGGGATCAAGTAAATACCTTAAATGGTTACACTATGATTATACAGTAGTCATTAAATTAATGGGTAAATAATATAAATGATATTATGAATATTAGTATAAATATAATTGAAAATAATTAAACTGATAAAATAATTATATATAGTAATATGACATGTATATGATATAATAAAATATATCATTCTAATTTTAATTTATTTTTTGATGTTTTTAATGTAATTGTAATGAATAATATCAAATTTGACAGTAAGGATAAGTCGTGAATATAATATTTTATAAAATTGTTTTAAAATAATAAAAATATTATTTAAGTTGAAATTTAAAATATATGATCTATAATTTCATCCCCTATACATTTAGAATCTATTTGAAATATTTTTTCTCTAGAATAGTGTTATTATATTTTAATATTTTGTGAAATTGATAAAGTATCCTCCGCCACATCAATTATAAGAGGGAACCCCTTCCTTGAATTTATTTCACCAATATGAGCATTCTACCTAAACCATACTCTAACAAATAATCTCCTCCACTTTAAAAGACACAATCTATAAGTTATATTCTCACAAAAATACCAATTCCATGTCCTAAATGGATCCTCCAAGGCAGAGATATTCAAGTGTTAACTTTCTTAAACCACCTCTATAAATTTATTTTATTTTTTGACATTATACTCAGCTAATTAATCAATCCAATAATTATAACACCAGTAGTACGTATATACTAAAATATAGAATATATAATGTAATATTTTCAACCCTTCTATTTTTTTCATATCCTATTATTTTATGAAATGAATCCTCTGTGAATATTAATGGGATTAACCATTTCACGAGATAATGTGTTTTCATTTTATATTACCTCTTTCATGGATGGTCATAAAACTATTATTGTGGTTAATTATGATTCTATTTATTATATTATAAATTATTTTTTTACGGAACAAATATGTATTCATACTATTATTTAAAACATAACAAGATCATGATTGATGGAAAACTGTGAAAATAAACTATACGTTTATCATTAATAATTAATCAAATTGATCTTCATAGTTTTGGAATAAGAATTGATATGTGGGAAAAATTAAAAAATTTATTCTCATAAATTCTATTTCATTTTACTTATATGGTTTTATTTTCATTAAAAAAGAACATCTATAATTATACACAAGTGAAGAAATCATGAAACCATGAAACGAATGGTCCCGAAAATATGAAATTGATCTTATAACTGATCAAAATGTTCATAAATAAACATTATAAAATTATGAGAAATCAAATACATGAGTAAGAGTTTATAAATTAACTGATCAAGGAATCTATTTTGATTATCTATGACATTATTTAAAAGTGCATAATGCTTTCGGAAATAAAGTAGATGATCTCTCCAAACCTCAAAATTTCAATTGGGTAACATAATATCTCTCATTACCTAATGTTGACTCTTAATTACTCTTATTTCATTCTTATATATACAATATATATTTTCCAAAAAATTTATATTCCTAAATATATCTTTTATTGATGGGTAAATTCTTATTTTAAATTGTTTCTTCTCCATATCTCTAGATAAGAAAACCCGATTAAAGGGAACTTCTCTGTTTCTTACCATTTTCAATATACTACATAAACTACAATAGGCAACCAATATTTTTCTAATTTCACTAAATTTATTACGAAAAAAAATCATTTCTTGTTTTTCTGATACTATTATTATTTTATCCAATTTAAATAGTCATATTTATTTCTTCTAAAAATTCACTTATGTGGTACATTTCTAAAGATTCCTAGAAACATTATTTATTGTTTTAGATTCAGTTGTTCATAATTATTCCTAATATATTTTTATTATTAATTTTTTAATAACCATCAAATATTTTTATACCTTCATTAATAGATACAATTTCAATATGCCCATTGGTTATGACTTAGGACATGTTTACAATACCCCATTTCATTCCATGGGAAACCCTTATGTTCATTCATTATAATTATTTATGTGTCACACATGTGCATGAACATGTTATGAAGGGATCCCAAGATATAATTTCAATGCATTGGGTAATTTTTTATTCTCATGAAATGTTATTTATGTAGTTATAGATTAAGGCCGATCCATTTTGGGACATTGTCTAGTATGTGATATACTATTGGTAGTTAACCTTAAATCATGTTTATGTCTTGTAATATGATACTTCCACATTCCTAGTTTTTCTGTATTCTAGGTTCTATATTTTATGCTCCCATATGTCTATTTATGATTAATTCCTTTTATGTTATCATGTTATTCCTTTTAGTTAATGTGTATTTCTTTAATTCCATGTGTATTCCCTTATTGTGCCTTTTTGGTCGCCCATTTTTTCAATGTTATCCCCCAAGTTATCATATGTATATATGTGAGCTCAAAAGGAGATAAGAACTCATTATGGAGACTAAGAATATTTTTTTTTTGTCAAGACCCATCCCATGGGGCCCATATCGTGACTACCCCAATCCCGCCTTCCATAGGCCAGTGTCTAGTGACTAGCACCGATGGCATAAATCCCTAAACTGGGAAGGAATTGCCTATATAAATGTAAACATACACATTAGAGTATACACCTAGAAGAAAACACTAAGTAAAATTGTATATAAAAGAAGTTATGTAATGTAAAAGGAGTCGGAAATACATTCCCAACTTGAATGTACATGTACAACTGAAAGCAGGTACAACTGAAGAAAAGTAAAGCAGTTAATGGGTCATCCTCCATGGTTCTTACCTGAAGGGTGGGTACAGATGGCCTCCTCAGCACTCCATGTTTTTATTTCTCCTCCATGCACCGTCAAACCAAGTGATCCACCTCCAGGTACCATCCAGTCCTGCTACACTCTACCACAGTCAGCGTTGTCCATCATCTACAACAAACACAATGAGGTGCGGGCATATCCCGTGCAGGGGTGAGTTTAAGGATGCTCAGTAAGGACCCTGAGACCTTCAAGGCCTCACTAAATCCAAAAGGGATAAAACAAAAAGTATGAAATCAACGTATAACAATTCTTAGGTATATTCCCATACATATACATATGTTATCTAGTGACCCATCTCAATCAGGAGGAAAACACAAAAGTCACTGACTCAGCTCAAACTAAGATTTTTATTCATCTCAACCATCGACTGGTTGAGAACTCCTCCTCTATAAAGTAAATTGGTCGTGTCTCATCACAGAAAGGCACTTCCCACTAACTTGGACTCCTGAGGTACTCCTCATGTCGAGTACCGTGGATCTGTATCCTTCACACAGAGGTACTCTCCACCGTGGGTCTGCTGCGCTCACATAGAGGTGTTCCCCTAGTATCCTACTAAGGTACTCAACGTGTCGAGTACCGTGGGTCTTCCATGCTCACAAAAAAGCGCTCCCCACCATTGTTCTTCAGTGGTCACACAGAGGCGCACCCCACCGGGCTAGTCTAATCACTCCGAGTCGAATTGGTCAGTAGTCGTCAAGTCTCATCCAGCTACTAGGTTCCCACAAAAATTCCTACTCGTGTCTATAAGATCTTCGCCTCAATCTACTAGTTGATACTCCAATTATCATGAAGTCCCATGAATAATTATCTCAAAGGTCAGCCACATCATAGGGGTCTCAATGCAGTAGACTGTGCGACAATCGGACACCTGGTCTATTAGTTATTAGCCTTTTAGTCCCTGGGGCCCGGTTGGATTTGTGAATGATCCAACTTGACCATATCTCAACTATACCCCGAACTCCGGTGGGGTATTCTCAGAGGGATGGCTTCACTCCAAGAAAACTGGCTCCGCTAACAGTTCATCAAATGGACATCTGGTGCGAATGATATGGCCCACGAAGGTAAAGGTTCAGAAATGGGCCTGGGTCATTGCTAATCGATTAGCTACAGCCCCAATTCGTTCTAGAATTTCAAAAGGTCTGATGTACCTGGGACTCAATTTACCTTTCTTACAAAAATGCATGACTCCCTTCCATGGAGATACCTTCAGGAAAACATGATCACTGTCTTGAAATTACAATTCCTTCCTTCGATTATCAGCATAGATCTTTTCCCTACATTGAGCTGCTTTGATATGGGTTTTGATTACCTTCACCTTTTCCATCGTTTCCTCCACCAGTTCTGGGACTACAAGTATTCTTTCGCCAACGTCATCCCAACAGGTTGGTGTGTGACATCTCTTTCCGTATAACGCTTCATATGGTGCCATCTGAATACTCGAATGGAAGCTGTTGTTATAGGAAATTCTTCCAGAGGTAAATATTGATCCCACATACCCTAAAAGTCAAGTGAGCAGGATCTTGACATGTCTTCTATGGTTTGAATAGTTCTTTCTGATTTCCCATCTGTTTGAGGGTGGTAGGCAGTGCTCAAATGAAGTTCAGTATCCAAGGATTTATGAAGACTTTTCTAGAATCTTGAAGTAAAATGGGGATCACGATCAGAAACAATCGATAGGGGTACTCCAAGAAGTTTCAGAACTTCATTAATATATAGTCTTTCTAGTCGTTCAAGTGGTAAATCTTCCCTTATATCAAGAAAATGTTCTGACTTGGTAAGACGATCAACAATGACCCATAATGCATCGTTCCTTCTAGGAGTCTTTGGTATCCCCATGACTAAGTCCATCATAAAATTGTCCCATTTCTACTCTGGTATGGGAAGAGGTTGCATGAATCCTCTAGGCTATTTCCTTCCAGCTTTCACTTGTTCAAAAACCATACATCTTGACACAAAATCAGCAATCTCCCTCTTCATGTTGTCCCACCAAAAATTTTCCTTCAAGTCTCTATTCATTTTGGTGATCCCAGGGTGTATAGAGAAATTGGAACTATGAGCATCATCCAGCAATTGCCTTTTAAAATCAGGTATATCAGGAACACAAAGCCTCTTGCCAAATGTCAAAATTCCATCTTCATACACAACGTCTCTCAATCTCCCATAATTCACAGCTTTAATCTTCTTTTAAAATTCTTCATCATCGATCTGAGAACTCATAATCCTTTCTAGTAAAGATGGTTTGGCAACCATTTGAAAAAGCATTGATGTTTCACCTTCCCTGGTTATTCCCATGTCCATCTTTACTAGATACATGAAAATTGGATCCCTTTGAATTCTCATATTGTTCAAAACTCCATGGTCTTTTCTGTTCAAACCATCTTCCACCTTGTTTTCTTTCCCCAGGTGGTAGTGTATCGTACAATCATAATCCTTGAGTAATTCAATCCATCTCCATTGTCTCACGTTGAGTTCTTTTTGTGAGAGAATATACTTCAAACTCTTGTGATTAGTATAAATCTCACATTTTCACCATTGAGGTAGTGCCTCCATATCTTCAAAGAAAAGATCATAGCTACTAACTTGATATCATGAGTATGATCGTTTTTTTCATGAATTTTCAACTGTCGTGATGCATAGGGAATAAACCTATCTTTCTGCATAAGGACACAACCAAGTCCTTTCTTTGATGCATCACTATAAATAACAAACCCATCATCCCCCGATGGTAGAGTCAATATAGGAGCGTTGAATAATCTTCTCTTTAGTTCTTTGAAACATTCTTCACACTCTTTTGTCCAACCAAATTTATCCCCTTTACGTGGGAGCTTCGTTAATGGGTTTTCTAATCGGGCAAAATTCTGGAAGAAACGTCGATAATAACCTGCAAACCAATAAAACTATGTACCTCAATTATACTTGTACGTGATGGCCATTCTTGGATTGCCTTGTTCTTAGAAGGATCAACAGAGATTCCATCTTTATAGACAATATAGCCAAGAAACGAAATCTCCTGAAGCCAGAATTCACACTTAATAAACTTCCCATGTAATTCATGTCTTCTTAGAGTCTTCAGGATAATGGGAAAGTGATTTTCATGATCTTCATAGATTTTGGGCTATACCGAGATATCATCAATAAATACCACCATAAATTCATCGATATATTCCTTGAAAAAACTATTCATCAGATCCATGAATACAGAGGGTGCATTAGTCAATCCAAAAGGCATTACTATAAACTCGTAATGCTCGCACCTAGTTCGAAATGTTGACTTCGGAATGTCTTCCTTCTTCACACACAACTAATGGTATCCATATCGAAGCTCAATCTTTGAAAAGTATTGAGCTCCATGCAGTTGTTCAAATAAGTCATCAATGCGAGGTAGGGGATAATTGTTCTTTATTGTTATAGCATTGATCTCCTTGTATTCGATACATAACCTCATAGATGCATCTTTCTTTTTAACAAAAAGAACATGGGAACCCCATGGAGAAACACTAGGGAGAAAAAATCCCTTATTACTCAATTCCTCTAGTTGTTTCTTTAGTTCAACTAATTCTACATTGGTCATTCTATAAGGGGTCTTCGATATAGGCCTTGATCTAGGAATTAAATCAAATTGAAAACTCAACTTCTCATTCTAGAGGATATCCAGGTAAATCTTCAGGAAACACATCTACATATTCTTTCACAATAGGTACATACACTATCTTAACATTACATTCCTCACCCACTGTAATTTCATCCTCTTCCTCCCCAATAATTGAATTTTTTTGAGCTACTAGGGGTGGATCTAGATATGAATTAGGTGGTGACGATTCTGCTCTAAAGATAAGGTGTTCCTTATCATCTTCATCAAAAATCGTAACCTCCTACTTCTTACAATAAATCTTCGCATCATGGTCCGAAAGCCAGTCCATACCGAGGATTATATCAAACTCAATCATAGGTATGACGATGAGATCAGTAGATAATGAACATTTATGTGCTCTAATGGGGACTGATTCACAAAACTTTGTTGCAATGATACTTCCCTTAAGAGTTTTTAATGAAAACTCCCTTGTTAAATCAAATTGGAAATATCTAATTTTGTTAGAAAACTGGGAAGATATGAAACAATGCGATGACCCAGAATCAAATAATGCATTTGCTAAACTTGAGGAAACCATAAAATTACCTGCCTCCACGTCTTTCGGAGCTTCTTTCTCGATAGTAGTGATATCATAAGCTTAGCCTTGATCCCTTGGAATTTTCTGAGGTAAGTTCCCCTGACACTTAGGACATTCATTTGCATAATGTCCCATCTCCCTAATATTGTAGCATTAAAAATCAGTAGCTTACTTCTTCCCCTTGCAATCACGAGCTTGATGGTCTTTTTCACCACACTTGTAACAGACTCCCATTCCTTTCAAGCAAGTACCGGGGTTTTTTTTCCACATTTACTACAGGATGGATATTCAACTTTTCCCTTCTTCCCCTTATTTCCATTCCCAGATTGATCAGATTATTCTTCTTCTCTTAAATTGCATTAAACTCATTAGACTTATTGAATTCCTTTTCTATCTTGATAGCAGATGAGACAATGTCTTCGTACGATAAGAAGGATTGTGAGACTAATGCTCTATGGAGAAATGGTTTTAACCCATAAAAGAAATGATCAATCATACTTCTTGGGTTACATATATAATCTCCAGCATACCTTTCTAACCTTGTAAAGTTATCCTCATACTTTGAGACATTCTCATCCTCCTTTTGTCTCACACTCAGAAATTGTCTTTCCATATCTGCTCGATGGTCTCGAGGAAAATATATTTCTAAAAACAGATCTTTGAACTCCCTCCATTCCTTATTTGATACTTCATAATCTTCCTTCATGTTTTGAATCAATGACCACCACTGATCAGCATCCCCAGTGAGGCGGTAAACTGCCATGATAACTTTTTCCCTTTCACTACTTCCCAAAGCATGAAATATTTTCTCTAGGGAACTTCTCCATTGCTCAGCTACTAATGGATTTGTACTCCCATTGAATGTTGGTGGTTTCTTCCTCATGAAGTGACCTAACATTGATCCTCCATGTTGTGGATCAGGGTGCTCCATATGGGTAAGGTTATTATTCAAAACCTGAGTGAGTTGTCCCAGTATGGTGATTAGCTGATCGGCAGTAGTTGCATCACCAGCTCCACATTAATTATCTTGAGCAGGAGGGAAATCCCTACATGGAATGTGTGTATTGACACATATTCCATTTCTTCCACTAGGCACCATTTCTAAACAATGGCATAAACTAGATCAGTTTATGAATCAAAATACATAATTCCATACTTATAAAACAGTTAACATAAATTGAACTATTTATGGATATAATCCATAATCATAAAAATGTTTTCTTTGAGAAAGTATATACTCATAAACCCTTCATAATGATTTGTAAAGAAAATGAGAATTATCCTAAGCATATCCCCCAAGAGTGTCGTAACCAAGAGTGTTGCAAGGCTCGTTGTCATGCACCAGTTCATGTTTGAGTCTAGATCAAAGCGGTGTTTTCGGGTTTTACCCCTAGGTACATCTGTGCCAGAGCCGCCTCTACCTTCTCGTATCCAGACAGGGATGTATTGCTCGGAAAACACAAAAAATATCTACAATACCAAAATTCTAGGAAGTTCTTCTATACTAATCTTCAAAGTCCATCTTAGGTCTATGTGCTCTAATCGGATTTTATATAAATCTAGCTTCCATGGTTTGTACTAAACTTTCTCTGATACCAACTGTAACACCCCGACCCTAGTTACCTATAGTCGGTGCATTGTTACATAACATTGGAATGATCACAAGAAAGATCAAATATCTAAAGACCGATTATTTTAGTAGCCTTGGAAACAGTAGATATATTCATAAAGTTTTAAATTACATCATAAAAATGTAAATTACAACAAAATAGTCTACATAGTCTACACTCTTATCCCATCATACTGTCCGTGTAGGAAATTCATAATTTACTTCTTCACATCCTGGAAAAAATAAAACATAGAAAAGGGGTGAGATCAAATGTCCAGTAAGGAAAACAGTATAGCGGAAACATTCATAAATAAGAATAAACATTTAAGGCAATGTATAACTGAAACAAAACCTTTTAAACATGAACTTCAACATAGTATGGAAAAAATAAAATGAAATAATGCCATTTACTTATTCACCTGGATATTCTACTAATCGAATAATCAAATAAAATATCAATAACCACTTTCATAATGATGGAATATATAAAGCCAGACTATCATAACCACATAGCCAAACCCTCATGCCAAGACTAGAAATAAGATTTTGTCACGGCCTTGTTCCAAGACACTAGTTTGTCTCATGAGACCTACCGATGCATTTAGGAGCTATATCGGGCTCCACTCGTCACATATTAAGTCCAATTCATTCCTATATGAAAAGGTTTAAACATAACATAAACATTCGTATTAAAACTAGCATACGAAATGTAAATAATTCATCCATAAACCATGAATGGTATAAAAATAACACATACATATTCAAACATATCAGAAAACCTTCAATACAATATATAAGTTTTGTATCATAATAAATCAACTTCAAATAAGCGTAAAATCCCTCAAAGGATGTTGGCATAGATGAAATCAAAACTCTTTTTAGTGAAATATCTCTTTATTATGAAATCATTTAAGAGTCACATATTTATAAAATAAAACATTTTCTTTGAAAATATTTTTATAATCCTGTAAGGGAAGATTTGAAGATTTTATAATAGAGGAAAATAGCTGCACCCGCGGTATAAGTTAAAAAAAACATTCTTACCTTAATTCTGTCGAAATGGTTAAAAAGCACCTTGTTTGGAAAACAACGAAAATATTCCTTTATAAACCACTTATAAAATTAAACAAGGGTATAAATGACATTAACCCATATTATAGTAAATAGTAAAAATGTTTTGAAATACATTTTTAAGAAACATGGATGTGGATGATAAGGAAATCCTAGTAGATTATTACGTATAAACAACCTCGGATAATGAAGAGATTGTGAAATAAACCCTTACATTGTAATTTTCATTGGTTAGGGTAGGTTAACCTCATGTATAATGGTGTAATAATTGATATTAAATTATACAAGAATCATATATATTAACATGATATCACATATGATCTTTTAACATTGCTTTGTGAATAATATTTTAAAATTATCGTTGTTTCGGGTGTTAACTTACTCGTTTTCTTTCATATGTTTTGTTACATAAGCCATGTTTGTCATGGATAGGTTGTATCTTAATCATATACATAATTATATCAAGTCCTTATATACTTTTATTAATCATCAAATGAGAATTATACTTGAATGGATATGATGGAGAATGAATCTTATCGTGTTCGTGGAGACGGTAGTCCGTACGTACGAACGAGCGACAATATAATTCTTTTGATATTATATAATTGGATGGTATATCATATATAAAGAATAATTATCATTTAATATATAATATTTACATGAATTACACATCATTATTATACCCATCCAAATAATAATGTATTGAATAACAATTACACCACGACGTGGAGACGGTAAGCCGTACGTACGCACGTATGGTGACATGTCATTCAAAGGATGGATAGAATACTGAATATGGATGTACCATATTTAAAATAATATTACAGTATATAGTAGATACTGGATTCATTATTTTAGAATGGTAATTACAAATAAAGAAGAAGTGGAAGAAGAAAGGAACTTGAATAGGGGTGGTGAAATCATTACCTCTTCTTCTTGTTCTTCCTTTTGATTTGATAAAAAGGGCTCCTTAGGATGGATTTCTGACTAAAGGAAGGAATCTACGATGAAGTGAGGTAAGTTGAGAGATTATTTGGGCAGAGTTTGGCCGAGACAAATGGATTTTAAGGTGTTAATTAATGAGAAGGGGAGTCTCTTTTTATAAGAGGGGTGAGGGGCACCTTTGGAAAAGCTAGAAATATTATTTTATAATAAATTCATATTTGGTTTCTAGTGTCTCCAAAGTGGATTATTTAAATGTTAAGGTGGTGATGGGTCTAAAACCACTCAACCAATAGAATTTATACAGGTTTGGGTCATTATATTAAATTTATCTTATAGTTTTAACTCTTAGTTAATTAGTTTGACACTTACCATGTCACTTTTTATTTTTATATTATATAGTTAATAAACATACTATATACCTCCAAGAGAACCCCAAGTGGTCTATTAATGATACACCTATCATGATATAAGTCTCTTGGCCGAAACATATATTTTTAGGAATTGAATATCAATTAATAATATAATATTTGTTTTTAAAACTCTTTTCTGTCAATTTTGACACTATTTTGAAAATTGATTTTTTTGAAAATCATAACAGAATTATTACTTCGAAAAAAGTTAATTAAATCAATTGTAATATGTCATGTTAACCTATAAAATTAGTTTAACTCATAAAAAGTCTCAAATTAAATTTATTTTTGTATTCATAATATCAATTATTTTAATTTTTCACTATTATGGTAATTACTGCATCATCATTGTGTCATAAATAAATTAAATTATTTAATGTCTAAAAATTTTAAATAAAATATCATTATGTAGAAAATCTCTTTATATTTTTAATGAATATTTAAAATAGAATTTATCTTATGTATAACCCTATATTAAAAATGATTTAGTAAATAAACTTTGATTTTAACTCTTTTAACTCTTCTTTGAATTAAATAATAATAAATTTCCTAATCTAGTCCAAGTGGACCTAAATGATAATATTTTATTCCTAAGGTTGTTTTTGGTCAGATTAAGCTTATACAATAGAATTAGGACATGTGTTAGGGTAATAGTAATATCATTTTTAACCATAATTACCCTATTTACTTTTAACCGTGGTAAATAAAAGTAAAAAGTTATTATTCACCAAAAATTATTTTCATCTCAGTGAACCACATTTTAGTCCTTGATATTAACCATGTCTCTCGGGTTTTCGAAATTCCACTGACAGAAGCGGTAAAATAATGTTTTATGAAAAATTTAGTTTTTTAACAACCACTTAGTGGTTTCACTATTCATCAAAAAATGATGTTTTTCAGAAAAATACCAAAAAATCACCCTAGGATAACATCGATATTCCGAATCCAAAAAATGAAGTCCATTTTGAAAAATAAAATTTATAAATTTCAAAAAGTGGGTATTACTATTCATAATGGCTAGTTTGATTGGTTGTGGTGTGTTTGAACTCGATGTTGCGTACAACACACACTATTGCATTATTCAAAGACAAGCATACTGTAGAAGCTTGGGGTGTTACAGCAGGAGCTATGGCTTCCTAACAACATAGTCTCCATTGACCTGCTTGAGGACTAGCTCATAATCCCCTTTCACATGCAAATGGGGCACGTCGATCTCAAGGGCCAGCTCGAGACCAGTGATGAGAGCCTGATACTATGCCTCGATGTTGGGGCAGCCTTCTGACAAAGGAATGAGTACTGCAGAACAGCTTGCGCCAGGGTGATGAAGACAATACCCAGACCTACTCTGTTGATCCTAGGATCATTGATCCTCTTACTAGTAGGACTCTAGGAGGCACCATCAAAATGCATCTTCCAACATGGGACGGCTTGATCTACTAAGTGGATTGCCTCATCAGAAAAAGCAAGGTCCAGTGACTGGTTTGCAGAGGTTGGATGGGCAGGTAGAAATTATTCCAATTCCTGCTCCTTGATAGCTTTCTAGGACACGAACCTTATGTCAAACTTCTGGAGCATCACCACCCATCGCGCTGGTCGGCCAGTCAACATGGGCTGGTTCAGAATGTACATTAGTGGGTCTACCCGAGAGACCAACAATGGTGTTGAAAGTAATTTCACAATTTGTGTACGGAAAACACGAGTGCAAGGATGCTCTTTTATATGGGGGAGTATCGGGTTTCTGTATTGAGGAGCATGCGGCTGAGGTAGTAGAGGCTGTTCTTTATCCCCTAATTGTTCTTTTGGGTGATCAGGGTGCCGAGAGACTGTTCCAGGGCAGTCACATAAAAGAACAGCATCTTTCCGGTGATAGGTGGCATCAATACCGGAGGCTGTATCAGATACCTCTTGACTTCCTAGAATGCGGTATGACACTCTTCATCTCATTCATAGGCGGTGCCCTTCTTCATGTGACGTGAAAATGACTTACACTTTCCTGCCAGATTCGCAATGAATTGGCGTATGTAAGCTAAGTGGACTTGAAATCCTCAGAGCTTTTGAATATTGCTCAGGGGGGAATCTGGTTGATGGCCTTTATCTTCTCTAGGTTGATCTTGATGCCCCGATATCTGACAACGAAGTCAACAAACTTTCCGGAGGTGACCTCGAAGGCACATTTAAGCGGGTTCATCTTCAGATGGTGGGAATAGAGGAAACCGGACACTTTCTTAAGGTCCTTGAGATGGTATTAGAATTGGAGTGATTTGACCACCTGATCATCTACATAACACTAAACCAATGTTCTGAGAATTGGCTTGAATATGCGGTTCATGGCCCGCTAATAGGTGGCACCTGCATTTTTCAGGCCGAAGGCCATAAATTGGTAACAGAAAGTACCTTGGGGGCCCTGAAAGCAGTGGACTCCTCGTTTTCGGGGGTCATCCAGATCTAGTTGTACCCAGAATACTCATCCAGGAAATAGAGTTCTTGGAACCCGGTCGTAGCATCAATCAACTATTCTATCACTAGAAGGGGAAAATTATCCTTTGGACAGGGGTGGTTGAGATTGCGGAAGTCAATACAAACTCTGATCTGCCCGTTCTTCTTCATGGCCAGCACAATGTCGGCCAACCACATGGGGTACCGGACCTCCATGACAAATTTGGCTCTAATGATATTGTCAACCTCAGCCTCGACCATGGTGCTGTGAGAAGGGTGCATCTTTCCAGGAGGATTCTTGAACCCACGATGGTTTGTCGGGAGACCAAGGTGGTGGATGGATACCTAGGGATATATTCTTTAAATCTCATCAAAACTCCAGGCGAACACATCATGGTGATGCTTTTGTATGTTCACGTACCACTACTGCTCCTCGAGGGACATAGTGGCACTGATCAATGTGGGTCTCGGATCTTCCTCGCTACCATGGTCCACCTGTTGTAGTTCCTCGACCGTGGTATAGACGCCTTCTTCAAAGGTAGGAAGCATCCTCTAGACCCTCCTCCCCACTTACAGAGGGATATTTCATGGGGGATTTTCTTCTGAGCCACCAGACTCCTATGGGAGGCTTGTGCCGGCTTGAGTGGTAATGGTCAGTATATCGGGAGATTCATGTGATGTTGAGACCATGGCGATGAAGGCAATTGATCCGATCCCATCTGGTCATCGGCCCATGGGGCCACGCTTGATAACATCAAAGTATTAATGGTGCGTCGCCTTGAGCCGGTTAATTTCTGCCTGGCGAAATAGACATGTATGACATACCACCGTTTCCATGAGCCGTAAGTCCCTATTTCGTACGAGGGTAGGAGGTTCCTGGATCACCTGAGCCTTGTTTGTGTAGGAGTACGAGGTGATTTTCTATCGTCGCTTGATCCTAGGAATATGCCTTCCCCCCATACAATAAACGACAAAGCATTTCCCTCTGTCAGGGGTCATGGCCTCCAACCGATGGATCAGGAAGATGTAGGTGTCATCCAGACCTGCCCAGGGATCACTTGTGATTGTGGCGGGTTTAACGCCACTTTCCAAAATCTGTTTATCCTTACACTTGTAATAATCACTGTCCAGATAGTGGGCTTCACAAGTGGAAAAAGGAGACAAATCTCGTTGGAGAATGTCTACTCAACCATTGAGGGAGTACTTGAGGCATTGGTGATACAATGAAGGGACCACTGCATGTAGGTGGATCCATGGCCTGCACATCAATGCGTTGTACACGGTGTCCTAGGAGACAAACATGAATTCGGTACTAGCAACTAGGCCACTGAACTGGTTCTTAAAATTGATCTTACTGATCGGGGTCGACATGGTACTATCGAATCCCTAGATTCATAGGTCGGAGGGAGTTAAATCATCCTCAGGCAACCCCATCTTCTGCAATGTCCGAGTCGTGATTAGGTTAATCCCAGAGCCTATGTCAACAAGATAGCGGCGGACATCCATGACATTGAACTAACCAATGATGTAAAATGGGTGAATGTGCCCCTTTATGGGGGGGTATTTGTCTTCACCAGAGAACAAGATAACTTCCTTGCATTCAGCGTTCTCAATTGCCTCAGCATGGAAGGATTCTACAGCTGCTACCTCTGTCTGAAACTATAGGGTGATCCTTAGAGCCTCGGTGAGCGCCTCACGCATGTCTGACAATAGGAGAAGAGCCTCAAGGATAGAATGTATTGCTGGGATGCCGGAAAGGTGCTTTAGGACATCATACTTCCACACCAAGTGCGATCTTCTGCTCATAGGAGGCCGCTCTGCAATTGGAGGAACGACGGGCCTTGCTGGCTGGACCGACGACTGGATAGTGCTAGGTATGTCGCGTTGCTCACTAGTCGAGGCCTGAAGAGTAGTTTTCGGATGAGGACAAAACAATTGAGATTGACATGTAGTAGGCTGATACTGGTGTGGTGTAGATGAGGCCGCTCTGCCTAATCTAGTAGCACAAACGGCGATGGAGGTTGATCTGAGGACACTAGATGAGGAGGTTGTGCGTGCTGAGCTCTACGCTGGGCCTGCTGTCTGGTCTCATTGGAATGCACAGCCTTGCTAAAGTCACTAGCTGACGTGCCTTGATGACCCATATGTTCTTGGTTCCGCCAACGTTGGCATTGGTTTCGGAGGTTCGCCTGGCGATCCCCCTCGTTGGGAGTCATATAGGGATTTACCAACTCAACGGTATTAATCGAAGCCTACCCCTAACTGTCACTTGACAAATAATACACCACCAGGTAGATTTTTGGAGGGATCCCCATCTCAGGAGGCATGAAGTCACTGATAGTGTGAGATGAAGATGACATTGGTGGAGTGTGTTTCTTATTCTTGTGTTTTTGATGCATTCCCTTATGGGAAGAGGCTGGCTGAGATGATGATGCAGAGGTGTTAGCCGCAGCTTCTGAAGGCTCTAGCTGATTCGGGTGTACCCGAATATTACCATGGGTACGAGCATATGTTTTACGAGCCATCCAGTCATCAAAATTCTGGGATCCGCATTTGGGAACCTGCTTCCACTCACCTTCGTCGTCGCTACCGCTTTCTGACCTCACAAAGGCACTCACCACATGTGTTGGGGTCAGGCCTAGCCTGACTATGTTGTTATCGAACTGGTCTTGGAGCTAGTATTTAAACACATAGTACTTCCTGAGGGTGTTCCCTAGAACCCGATGATATGGGAAGTAGTTGGGGCGTTCCATGAGATTCGCCTATGCCGGCCTTCTGCACTCAGGTAAGCATACAATCCCCTGCTCTAGGGCACTACGGAAGTAACCGGGGACCTGATCCTTGCTGAATGAGTATTTCTAGTGTCCTTTTTCAAGATAGGGGTCTCTGGGAGCCTCGCCTTGATGAGGGGACGAAGGAGCCTGCCAAGGAGACGGATCCTGGTTATCCCTCCTAGGCGGTGGTAGTGTGTTGCGCAGGGGAAGCTGCTGATTATGAGGCGGTCACTGCTGGGTATGAGGTTGCACCAACGGTGGAGGGCCTCTATGAGGTTGTGGAGCCGGTTCTATCATAAATAATTCTATCTAGATGGGGGCTTCTATTTGGGCCACTGCGGCGGGCTCAGCTCTGGCAGCCCTCCTTGCTAAGATTACCTGGGGCAGCGGACGCTTCTGACTAGCCTGTTTCAGTGCTTCTTCGAGGCGCTGGGAATTATCTGAGAAGTCTCAGAATCCTCCAGGATAGTTATGAGTGATCGGGGAAGGAACCAGTTCTGTTTTGACATTCCCTATGCACATCGTCAGTAATTTCTCCTGAGTCAGTGGCATGTCGAAATAGTATGTGAGACACATCCGCTGGGAGATGAAGTCCGCGACCCGCTCATCGGGCCTTTGCTTTCACCTGAAGAAATCTGTGATTCTGGTCTTTTGTGTAGTTGAACTGAACTATTAAAGTAATTTCCAGCAAAGATCCTCCCAGGCGGTCACCAATCAAATGGGGATCTCGCTGTACCAGAAAAACTCATGGCCTTCCATTGTCTGCACAAAAAATCGGAGCTTGGAGGCTTCTTGTTGTGATGTAGTCCCCAACATGGGGCCACACCTGGAGGAAAAGTGGGCCAGGTGCTACGGTGGGTCCCCTATACCGGTAAAGGGCAATAAAGTGGGATTTCCAAAACCTGTGGGTGCAGGCATATCATCCACCCTCGCTGGATATGGCTTGCCATCTTGTGGGACTACCACATGTCGTGTCTCCAACGCCTTGAGGTGGGCGATGAGTGCCACCATTGGATCATCTGGGAGGGGGTCCCTATCTTTACGAGGATCCCTAACCACGAGTGTGTTGATGGGATCTTCAACAAGGTAGATGGGCTCAACGGCTCGTGGAGTGACTGCCAGAGAGGCCTGTGAGGCATCCTGGGGAACCCGGGCCAGATTCCTCATATTGTCGCGCCGTTCGGGAGGGTTTGGTGAGATGTATCGTGTCCTCTTGTTGTGAGTTCCGGATTTGACCCTTCTGCTGGAGCGGTATGATCAGGGTTTCCCGAAGGCATCTCTCTGGGGGGAAGTTGTACCTACCCTTGTTGTCTCGGCCTAAGATCACCATAGTGTGGTTGTTTCCCTATAGCGCATTCGTCCAGGAGTTAGTCGACCACCCTATTCTTCTCAGTAATTTTCTGGCACAACGCGACCTTCTCGGGGTCTTCCACCCTCTTCTATACTGAGGTGGATGGGTAACAGTTCTTGACTACTATAACATGATCTTTACCCCTACCGGCATTCCGACAGAGTACCAACGACTTGGTGGGTGAAGGGAGACCTTGAAGGTTCCGTTGCTAACATATAATCCTCCCTGATGGGTCCAAAAATAGTGGCACGCCCTCAGGGGGTAAGTCTCCGTCAAGAAATTCCAGCACGTCCTCCTTGTCCACGACGTCGGCTATGTGGACGGTGACCCTTCTTGGGGGCACGTCCTCAATATCGCATAGCGAGTCAGGCATCCGTCGAATGGGGTTGAAGAGGAGGGCAGCATACTTCCCCCAGCCACGAACTTTCACCTGGGGGGTATCCTCCCTGATGATTTTGAAGAGTACCTTGAAACTCTAAATGCATCGTTGTTGGAGGGTCCTCTGGCGACCTGGTGACTTAGGGCATTGGCCCATGGGGAGTGCGGCCAAATCGACCAGAAGGCATTACTCACCGATTTCCCCAAAGTGCACTTGGCTCCATGGGTACACCACCAGATGATAACGAAGACGGAAGTGCGTCACCCATAGGTTTTGACGAAATCACTCGACTTCCTCTGGGGTGAGGGATTCCGGCGCACAAAAGTTCGACGTCGAAGCCGACCATAACTTCTCCGAGAAGTGATACGCCGCAAGAATGTTCCATAATTTCCTGGGTTGGATTCAGGGTCTAGACTCGTGTTTCCCCACTCGTCAACCAGAGGTGGCTGAGGAACTGGTATTAGTACCAAAGTGGACCACTAATACAGTAGACTGGGTGGCAGAGAATACGGTGAACGAGCCGACTGACTGCCAAATACTGGGCCATCCTCCGAGGAGTGCGGTGACCTGACCACAATGTCACGGTACAACGGGATGATGGCCATAGCTTCTGGTGCAGGGATCGTGGTTCCCGATGATGGGTCATGTTCTTTCTAAACCACCACCGGTCCACAAAATATCTCTCCATGATCTCTGGTTGAGGTAGAGGGTGCTTCTAGTGATGATGGTGGTGTCTTCATGGTCAAAACCTGTGGGATTACCAAAATTTCCTCCTCTAGGATGTACCTGCTAAGAGAGGTGGGAATCCAGTGGACTTCACAGTCCAGAAGGATGAGGCTAATACGCCTTGTTCCTACCCCAGTCCTTGACACAGAGGGCCGAGAGGAGGGTTCCACCACTTAGTCGTACTCTGCTTCAGAACCCGAGAAATAGACCAGTTTGAATTAATCTGAAGCTTTTCGGTGTTCTTCTTGCGGCACTGACGACCTGACTTCATTCCCTATAATGGATCTTTGGGGATGAAAGGATTTCTAAAACGAGGAGGTCCCCCGACCGTACTGGTGTTTGGGTGGGGATCACTTCCACCTGATTAGGCTGGGGTGTGAGGAGCACCCAAGAAGTTGTCAAATGGGACACGGGGAGGTCCTCTATGCTGGGTGCTGGCGTGGGTAGGACCTCCACTGGAACCGATGGGAGCACGGGTAGGACCTCCATGCATTGTTCTCTTGGTGATGTCAGTGTGAGGTAGGTCCTCGTACTGATTGGACCGAACATGGGTAGGACCTCCGTGCTGGGTGTTGGTGAAGTGAAGTTGATCTGCTGTAATCTGGTTACTAGGACGAGGATGACCTTCATCGACTGCTACATGGATGTGAGGGAGGTCCTCACATCGTAGAGTGACTGGACGTGCAATGTCCCCACCCCGACAGTTCGTGGTAGAAGGGACGACTCTGTATCCAGTGTAATGACCGCGGGAGAGGCTCCCCGGTGGGGTGTTGCTACCACATGTAAGACCCTAATTCAGGTTGAAGCTGGCACGGGGCATACCTCCGAGCTGGGCCTGGAAGCGGGAAGGGCCCGTATCCTCCATGGAACTTGCACGGGGAGGGTCTCCGTACTAGGTGACATTGTTGCGGGTTAGTCTGCGGTGGCCACCGCCTGTGCCTGCGACTAGGATAGTCGACCCAGCCTGCCCATGGGGTGGTTGGGGCCTCAATCCAGGTCGGGCGTATGGCTTCCCATTCTCGACGTGTGCAGGGGGTTGTAGATGCACGTCGACGGTGGATCGGGCCATAATAGCCACTGACGTTGCTGCCACTTGATGGGAGCTCCCCTTGGCATGTGCTTGACCCTAGAGTCGGGTTAGCCGAGTCAGTACCGGTGGTGCAGTTATGTAGTCTACCTGCTCTTCAGCTCAGGGAACTGGGCGGCGGCACTGGCGCGAGCTGGTGGGGGACCTCACTGGGAACCCCTAGAACGAAACTCTAGTCGGGCTGGCATGAACATCCCCTACCTCATCAGTGTAGGGAATTGAGTCATCGACACATTTTGGGGATAGGCTCTTGAAATGATTGAAGGTTAAAGTGGG
Source organism: Viscum album (assembly GCA_963277665.1). Taxonomy (NCBI): domain Eukaryota; kingdom Viridiplantae; phylum Streptophyta; class Magnoliopsida; order Santalales; family Viscaceae; genus Viscum; species Viscum album. The sequence goes on along the minus strand of OY728151.1, from coordinate 10,503,190 downwards.
GAGCAGCGGCTCCCTGTACGGCCCTCGGGGGCGGCAATGACAGCAAGGCGCATACGCCTCTAAATCCATGTGTGCCACGTACCTCATAGGGATGACCCCCTCCTCCTCATACATACGTACAAGGAAATTGATTACCCTCTATTGGATCATTTCTGATGGGGAGAGGGGGCATGGGCGCCCAGTTGCCAAGGACGTCGAGGCTGTCGTAAAAGAGGCAGAACTGCTCGGGGTAGCCGTGTTGATATTTCCCATGCCCCTGTGTCGGTGGGCAGGAGGTGATCGGGTTCCGGATGCAGCAATTGGGTACCTGAAGGAAGGGAGATCAGCTCATTAGTACTGACAGAAAAAGAAATTGACTCCCAGTGTCATAGCACAATTTTGTCTTCCATGACCTGTAAGAGGGATCCAGGCTTACTACGTCGTAGACCGAGATGCCCAACATTTTGACTTCCCCAACTTCTGGTGAGTTTCACGCCAGGCCCTCTATTTGCCTGGTGGGGCCCGACGCTGGATATCTTGATCCGGTGACACATCACTATACTAATGCCTCATTCGCTACTAAACTCCACATTGAGGAGAAAAATTTCGCGTCGGGTTCTCCATTTCTATTTCTGATGGTTTCACTGGGGCGCGCACGTCTCTGACATTCGGGGGACGTCAGCGCTGTTCTATTTTCCCACATTCCCTCTTTCCAAATGCGGGCGGTATTCACTCCTTATTCAGGGATGTCTTCTCCTTGATCGAAACAGGATGATGGGATACTGGTTCTTCCTTATGTGGATTCCTCCTCGAACTTCGTCACCTAATCCAGGTCTCCCTTATATATTAAGACGTAGTTTGTGAAACTCTTCCCTGTGAAATGATTCCATGAACGCCGGTTAATTACACTGCTTCTGTCAAGAAATTCCAAGGGGTCCGGTCCGGGACGAAACCTTCAGTTGGGGGAGTAGTCACGTTGAGGAATCACTGTTGTTTTTAGATGCTGAGGAATTGGTGTGTCTGTTTTTTGTCCCTTATTATAGGGCTTCTCGAGGGTGCGGAAGCCTGAGGCATCCCACATCAAGCGCGAGAATCATATGACATAGGAATGTATCTGAGTTTTTCCTCATATTACCATGTTTAACATAGGGTATGCTGATGTTTAACATCCAACGGAGATGGATCGGTCTGATCAGAACACGAGCTAGAGTGGATTAGATTGAAGAACCCCCTCGAGGGAACACCGATATTAGGTCCAACACGTGGGCATCTTTCTGAATGCTATGGAGGGGAATGGGGTGCCATTATCTCACTGAGATGTGGCAGCCTGGGTAAAAATCATGATGAAATATGGTTTTTTGGGCTTGAGCCTCGATGAGACTTCCTGCGTACGATGCCTTGACATGGATCAAAATCCGTGTAGTTCGGGTGTACAGTTTAACGTCATGTGGGATGGGGGTATGTGTTGGAAAACCGACGTGGAGATGGACCGGGGGTCCGATGGATGATGGTCTAGAACCTCATGGAGGCTTCTTACGTACCATTCCTTGACATGGATCAAGGTCCTCATAGTTCAGGATGGATGTGTGGGGCTTACACTCTAGACTGCCCAAGGTGGCGGGTGGACCGATGTGAAGATGAGGTCGGAATGACCGGGTGGTGGGCTTGAACCTCGTGAGGCTTCCTACGTACCATGCCTTAACATGGATCAAAGTCCCCGTAGTTTGGGTGGTGGTAGGGTCTGAGAACAGGGGTGAATGAGGAAAATGGTCCAGGTGTATGATGGGTTTGAACCTCAAGGAGGCCTCTTACGTACCATGCCTTGACATAGATCAAATTCCACGTAGTTCAGATGGATTTGGGGTAGTTGAACTGACATGAAGGGGTTTCAAAACAACTAGATAGTGGGCTTGAACCTCGTGAGGCTTCCTACGTACCATGCCGTGACATGGATCAAAGTCCACGTAGTTCGGATGGGTGCCGGTGAACCGACGTGAAGATGGACCAGGGGTCCGATGGGTGTTGGGCAGGAACCTCATGAGGCTTACTATGTACCATACCTTGGCATGGATCAAAGCCCCATAGTTCAGGAAGGATGTCGGTGAATCGACGTGAACGAGGACCTTGGTCCAGTTGGATTACAGGTTTGAACCTCAGGGGGGATTTCTACATACCATGCCTTGATCACATAGTTCAGGGGTACAATTTAACGTCATGTGGGATGGGGATGCTTGAAGTTTAACGTCCTGCAGCTCGGACGAGGGGTTTGGGGCTTACACTTAGAGGCGGCCCATGGTGCGTCATGGTCGGCACTCACTCTAAGATCACGTGAGTCATTCTCGGTGTGAGAAACAAGAGGCAGCAGACACCTGATGATCACGTCGTGAAGGGTGCGTCTGTGGGAAATGTGAAGGGGCTTACGCATTCAGCATCCCATGGTGTCGGGACTTAATCTAGGATGGAGGCTCGTGAGCGACAAAGAATAGGGGGAGAGGGACTTGGGACCGAAGAAAGGAGAATCTTCATTCCCTGTCATGCCCTATGCCAGCCTTGGAACCGTGGAAGTGAGGAGGGGTAGGGGTGGTGCCTCCTGCAAGAAAAGATAGGGGCTTACACCAAGTTGGTTTCCCTTCCCCCCGCAGACAAATTTCACTCCTAGACGGAGTATATCATCCCTTGTGGAAACTAAGGGGCATAGAGAATGTCCAAGGTAGGGGCACCCGACGTGAGAGGCACGGGGCGATATCATAGTTTAACATCGTGTGTTGAGGATGAGGGTGCATGGTAGTTAAAAATCATGCAGATCAGACGAGGTGGGTTCTCTACACACCCCTAGGACATACATTATAGGTACCCTCTGCTCCTTGTGGGAGGGAAGATACCGTCAATCCCGTGGTGAAGTGGTGTCACGGAGTGAACCATCGAGGGGTCTACGTTAGTGTGGCTATGCGAAGAAGCAATAGCCATTAGTGCGCCTATGCGAAGAAGCATTAGGCGCAATAATGCAACGGGCAGTATCGTCCAGGGGACATTGAAGTCACATCATGCAAACCTGGTGGGTCGCACGGGAAAAGAAATTGCCATGCAGAGGAGTCCATAGGCATGGGCCTTGTGCAGCTCCATTGCTCTGCGTGGTAGAGGGAACTTGCAAAGGGGTGTGCTTCATGAAGTGGGGTGCCTTATCCATTGTATGGGGCGGATGTGCAAATGGGAGGTGCTTCACGAAGTTGAATATCATTCGTGGAGCACTTTCTCATGGAGCATAGGGGCATCACGAAGAAGAGTGTCATGAAGCAATGTGCTTTGTGAAGTACAGTGACCCTAGCTTGGCATATGGATCATGTGTACATGAGGGGTGTTTCGTGAAGCATAAACACTCCGTGATGACCCGGTCCCCTTGGGGATCCCCTTCAATCGCGAAAGTCCTTAGGTTTCGCGAAAGGCAACCCTCTCGGAAGAGGGGATAAAAACGATACAATGGGGGAGGCACTTCGTGATGCAAAAGTACCTCATGTAGCTCATGATTTTCATATCAAAGGGTGCTTCATGATTTGGGAGATAGGATGTAGAAAGGTAGTATTTTCTATCCTGTGGTCTTGGGGCGAGCCTGGTATTTATAGGCAAGAGGCACCACGAAGCAAAGCTTACGCGGTGTGAAGAGGACTTGGGTTGCTTCATGGCAGGTCAAAAACGTGAGGGGCGTTCGCCGAGGGTACCGCCACTGTTGCTTCGCGGCTGGCTCGCAAACGTCAGTGGCTTTGGCGGAGCGTCCCGCCTCCCTTGCTTCGCGGCGGGTGAATTGCTTGGGGGGACTCCGCGAAGTGGCTTCACGAGGCCGGTCGTGGGGCCTCTTTCTCTTCTTTCTTTTTGTACAACATTTTGGCGCCAATAGACACCAAAAAATATATATATTATATTGTTTGTTGGTATTAAAACCCTATTATAAATTATTATCAACATTCATTTTTAGGTATTGGGAAGGATAAGATGCTATAGTCATTTGAGAAACATCAAAAGTTCCCCTCACCTCAATTTTAAAATGGAACCTCCTCCCACACTTATTCAAACCAAATTAAGTCTGTTATATTTACCAATTCTAACCCAATTATCTTCATGAAATCCTCATTTTTGTTATGAGGGTCCTAGTATTCAAAAAATGGCTAACCCTTGTGTCTCAAATAGGATATCAAAAGGGGGATTATTTAAAAGAATATAATCCTCTTCATTGATCTTATCGATTTTATTTCTTCTTCTACTTGTTACTACTTTGTTTTACATATTATAAAGTAAATACCCTAGTATAATGAATATAATGAGTTATTATCTCATTTATGAGAAAATTTTTTTATCTCTTCTCCATACTATGAAAATAAAAAACATCGCTCATCAATACATACGACTTACCATCTCCAGATAGTGGTGTCATTCATTTTTCAATGCCACTCCACTTGTATAGTCATAAAGATAGAACTAATTGTTATATATGTTATAAATTATATAATAATAATATCAAATTGTTTAATTATTATTTCCCTATTTAATTCCACTCATCGAAATAAAATTGCATTCATGTGTACATACGACCTACCTTCTCCAGGAAATATATTGTTTATTTTTATGTCTCTACAATTTATGAAATACTATTAATACTTAGATAATGAATAAAAATATACTATTTATATAATGATTAATATTATATATATTATTTAACCATTATTAATTTATAATTATGACAACTACCAAACCAAAACACAAAAGAAAAAATGAACCATTTACCACCCAAAAAGTGATTCTAACAATGAATTGATAATAAAAAAGTGATAAAACACTATAATTAACTATATATTTTATAATATATATGATTATGGTTTTGTAATATATTAATAATAAGGATATAGTTTTTTACATGATGTTTGATCACAAACAAAGGATGTCATACCAGAGGTAAGTGCTTTTCATCTAAGTTTTTGTTCTGTGGAACATATGTCATATATATAACATTTTTATTTTGTGTGTTTTATGTAATAAACATAAATTTATTTTATTAAAAAATTTATTGTTATTATGTGGATTTTAATATACCAAGCTTTTAACTTAATTTGTGGTGTTTTGATTCAATGTTTACCAAAACGATAAGGGTTTATTTCACAAACTCATCATTATTCAGAATTGTTTGTGATTATGTCTCCGCTTGGGAATATTTATCTTCCACATAATTGTGTTTTTTAATGTTTTAAAAAGGTTTTTTACTAGTATTTAATATTTTTTAATAAGGTTTTAATTTTCTCAAAATTTTTTGAATGGAATATTTTTTTAATTTTCTAAACAAAGTTATTTGTGAAATTTCCAACAAAAATACTAAAGGAGTTTTTTTTAAAACATATATGGAATGATAGAACTTTCCCACTATAATGAGTTTTTAATTACATGATTCCTACATTAAAATAATGCATGGAACTTTAATAATTAATTTTTTTCTATTATATTGGCATTATTTTTTACAAAAATGATTTTAATGTTTAAGGGATATTTTCCTCAAAAATTATATCAGGTTATGTTTCAAAATATTTTTCTATATATTCTAATATTATTCAATGTTACATATTTTTTACGCATAAAAAGATCCAAAGATACAATTTTCACTCTTTCTCTAGTTTGATTATGTTTTTTTTTGCATGATATTTATGAAACTACTTCTTTTTATATGGGTTATTATAAGATGAAATGTTTTTAAAACTCATTTCATTTCATTGGTTATGATATGATGAATGATTTATGTTATTGTGGAACACATATATACGGTTTTAATTCTATGAATTTGGGGACCTATATCCCTCTCCAATTAAAAGTTTAATCTTTTTAATCACATGAAATAGATAAGACTAGAAGGTGGAATGAACCCAATGGAGTAAGGGACTTTGCCTACTATAATGGTCTTCAATGTGAACCTTTTCAACTATGATTTCTAAAAAGTGAAACCATACCACTATGATAGTGTTGGATAATATCGTTGACTACACAAAGGAAATGAATTTATATTCTCATAATAATGTCATAATTTCATGCTATGATCTCAAGGCTTATGTTCTTCGATTATTTTATGATTCATCTATTAGAAAATTATAGGATTTCTTCCAATACTCAAGATTATGATATTTTACATAGAGTGTATAATTTTCAAATGTTATGTTCATGTTATTACACACTTACTATTGTGTTGTGATTATGTAACAATTGATAGATCCCCTTTTTATAATTATTGATATTAGAGCTCACCATTTTCATATATTTCCATTTCCAGAGGTTATAAAGAAATATGTTAAATGAGTTTCATCTAGATGGGTTATACATGGATGATGTTGATAACCTAATGTTAAATAAATGTAGGTAAATTATGAAATATATCTAAAAAATAAAAAACATTAATACTAATCAATTGGTAAAATTAAATTTGCTAGGGTAAATTAAAAATAAAATAATTTTTGCGTAAAAATTCATTTTATTGAAAAATACATTTCTTGCTCTTGGAATTTTATTATATTGTAATTACAAAATAAATTAAATGATTTTTATTTATAATATAAATAATAAAATAATTTATCATCCAAAGAATAGTCATTACTAGGAATGTTATTAAATTTCTTTCATAAAAGATAAATGTTTTTTAAATTTATTTTTATGCACTTTATTCACTTATAATAAAATCTATTATTTCCTTCCATAAACGAAATAAAATAAAAAAATTTGAATGTTGGTAATAAGAATTTTAAAATTAGGTAATAGGTTCAATTTTAGTTTTAAACAAAACAATGATTTACAAAATTAATAAAGTAGTTACCATATAAATATATTTAATTATCAAAGAATGGTACCTTTCTAAATATTGTTATTTTTTTAAATTAAATTGAAACATTTTAAATTATGAATCATGATTTTTAAAAACATTAAAAAATAAAATAAATCAAAATTAATTTCTATTCAATGTTAAATAAAATTAAGAATGTGTAATTTATAAAAAGTCATTTTTTCATCAAAAACGTTTTTAACACGTTATTTTTATTAATTTAAATTTCAATTTTTAGATATTTATAAATTAATTTAGATTAAATGTTATATAGATTGTAATTTAACACATAAATTTTTTTATGAAGGGTAATATTATGTATTGTTGGGATAAAATAGATACACTGGTAAAAATTTTATAATGATTAATAAGTATTAAAATGGGGTAATCTAATGAGGGTTGAATTTAAAAAAAACATTAAACACTTGGACAATTTAGAATACTTATTTATATTATAATGTTATAAATAAATGACTCACCAATATTTATACACCTAAATATCATGAAATTACATTATTATCCCTTGCCTAAAATACCTTTCTGATGAGTTGTCCATCTTTTTTTCCAATAACTGGAGATTATTTTTACCCACATCAAGACACACCCTAAGATAAAAATTCCAATGAAACACTTCCCAAAATAATTTTTATATAGCCCCTATACACATCGGGTGGCCTCTATCTTTAAAAAGTTTTTTCATGTGCTTCATTAGCAAAGGATACATTAAGAGAATATCCAAATTCTCAATGTATATATTATTTACCATTTTACTTACCTATAATATACATCTCAACCACCTTCCAATAAACCCATTATAAATATATGTATATAATTAAAAAAATATCACAATATGATGAATGGTATTAAATAACTAGAAAATGAGAAATATAAATTTTTATCCATTATCAGCACTAGAAACAATTTCTGATAAATGACTCCTTTATCTACACTAAAAACCCACTGATAGATGTTACATTTTATCAATGCTAAAGAAACCCACTGATAAAGGCTTCCCTATATCCGTGTATAGAACTAATAAAGGGTTACATTTATTATTACATTATTTTTAGAGATGATAAAGGTTACCATTATTCGTGATTTATTTTTTGTGATAATGATGGTTGGCATTTATCATCGTTTTTTCTTGTGATGGTCAAGGTCTTGATTGTGGCTCAAATCCCATATCAATATAGTTGATGTTTTGATCCTTATTTATATATGATTTTATTCTATCCCAACAATAAAATTAGGTTGCAGGAATGTTATACCAGATACACTCTCTACACACACTCCAATAGCCCCACTGGCCCACCCTTTTCTTCCAGCAGGTTTAACCCACCCGTATACACATGGTCAGGTCCTACATGACCTAGCCCACCTTATTCACTATTATGGCTTATACACAATTGATCCCACCTTTCCTTGGTCCTTATTTTTTACACATACTAGTAAAAAACAAATATAAAATTTATTAAAAAATTATGATATAATTAAATAAATAAAAAATAAAATGAATAAATGTAAAAAATATTTCAATCCTTATTAACTAAATAATTATAAATAAAATTAACATGTATATATTTATATTAAATATTAATAAATTTTTTATAATAAATGTAAATAAATGAAATGAATAAGTTGAAATAATTAAACAAATTAAAATTATGAATGAGTACATTCCAAAAAATTAAAACATTATTACTAAATGATTATTAATAATTATTATTAAATCTAATATGAATATATGTAAATTATTAATATTTATAAATACTATATATTAAATAATTATATATAAAATGATAAAATTTCACTAATTAATAAATTTAAACATTGCAAGATTATTGAAAATATCATTAAGGGAACAATTATTAATAAAAATCCATAACATTAATGTATATATATTAATAATATATTGTAATAAAAAATATATATTAAATATAAATATATAAAATGAAAAAATTGTAATAATTAATAACATATTAACGTCTTATTTATTTTTAATGTATTTTATACTCAATAATTCATTAAAATATTCAATTTTAAAATATAGAAAAATATTCATATATATTTTTATATATATAAATATATATATATATATATAATATTTACTAAAATATGATTTATATATTACATAATATTTAAAATTATAATAAACAATTTATACATTTAATGAAAACTAGTTTATAATTAAAAAATTAATTATTATTAAAAATATTGAATAATTGAATCGAGTAATAATTATTTAATTGAACGTCATTTTATTTTCCATTTTAACATATATCTAATGTGATTTAAATTAATCTAATACATACATATATTTAATTAATGAATTTTCAAATAAAATACAGACACATAATATTTATGTAATTTATCATTCTTAAAAAAATCAATTCTTAATTATTTTTAAAATTTAGTCGTATTGTAATATTTATTTATACATATTTATTTAAGAATATTTATTTAATCTGGTATAACATTTTCAATATGTATTCATCTTAATTTCAGTATATATCCTTATTTTATTTCTTTAATATTTTTCATAATTGATAAAACATATCAATTTTTACATTATTTTTAAGCATGTTCATTTTTTATTATTCAATTTCACTCATTTTTAACATTCACACATTTAATATTATATACTTATTATAAATATAAAAAAATATTTTTAATACAATATTTATAAATATTTATATCTACAAAATTAAATTTAAAATATTTATAAAGTATTATATTACTAATTATAAATATTTAAATACTTTTAAAAAATATATTTATGTATTTGTAATTAAATAATTAAACAACTATGTTATTATGAAATTTCTATAAATGTATTTGAATTATGAATAAATAGAATATATTTATATTTATATATATTAATTAAATATATAAATAATAATAATAAAATAAATAATGATATAAATAAAATATAATTATTAAATTATAATAAAAGTATTTAAATAATTAGTATATTTTCTATATTTATTTTGAAATTAATTTATTAATTATTTATAATGATATAAATATATTTATAATAAATAGATAAATAATTTTAAATATAATTTTAAATAAATCTATATTTATAAATTTAAATATTTATAATTATCAATAAATAATTATTATTTTAAAAAAGAGTAATTATAAAATTATAAATAAATAATTATAAAATTTTAATAAATATATTAAATTCTTTATTATATTTAATATATTTTCATATATTTTTATATAAATTTATTAAATAAATATATATTCATATTAAAATATATAATGATAGAAATATATTTATTTATAAATATTTTTATAAATCATTTTCATCACTAAAGCATCATTGAGAAATTGGTATTTTTCACCACTTAATATTTTTGCATTGATAAAATCCCCCATTATCAATAATTTTTTAGATGCTCAGATAAACCCCTCTAGATCATTTCGAAAGAACTCTAAATGAATTGATTTTCATTGCTCCTTTCTTGATCTCGTAGCAATCAAGTACTTCTGTCACTCCCCCTCGACCTTCTCTGTTAGATTGTAATATAGATGGTGATGTATGTGAGATTGAAAAATAATAGTGGGTTTCAATTGTAGGATTAAAACATTGTATTTAGAACTATTTAGAAATAACATAGTTTAAGAGGACTTGAACTAATACAATTAAAAACCAATACAAATGACCATACATGTCCGGATCTGATGGATGTGACACGTTATAAAACGATGGGTTATTGAAACAATTGTATTTGAATTGAATACAGTGGTCAGAGTAACACAAATGTAAATGATCCTACCATACTACGTATAAAGTCTTTTGATAAAATATGTAATGAATGTATCATAGTGAAAACAATTACAATAGAATTGAATATTAATAGAATAAGGAAATAATTCAACTCCATTACTATTACAAATAGCAGCAGAAAATAAAATGTATTACAATTATTTTATCACAAAGTCTTGGGTTTCTATTAACATAGGATAAATGGAATGTCTTACCACCACCCAGGTAATCTCTTGATATGATTATCAACACGTATGTATTTATATCCCCAAAATCCCACAATTAAAAAGTTAATCATCAACTTTGTATTTCAAACACTTGAAACCCCACAATACAATGATCGGCAACCCCATCTTCCTATCCCCGAAACCCTCGATTAAGAAGGTAATTGACACCTCTATCTTTCAAACACTAGAAATCCCTCAATATAACGAATGGAAGTACCTTCTTTCAACCCCTCGAAGCCCTCGATTGTTATCACAATTATTGGTCGGTCAAAGAAAAACAAAGCAATTATTGAAATACAAGAACAAGGAACATGTTGTTCACATTTTCATCGTCAAGGCATTCTCACTAAGAAAGAGTGAAGTCATACAATGTCTCTCTATAACTTGGAATTTGAAAATTTTGTTTACACTAGATCTAATGACCTCCTATTTATAGTCATTAGGTTCTAATTGTCATATTTCCTCCAACAGTCATATTTCTCTTGAAAATTCAGAGGGACATTGACACCTTGAATTATAAAAGTTAAAACAAACAAAATACATGACATCATTTTGATTGGTATATAACTAACTGAAAGACATTGTTATTGTCATAAAACAATAATTACAAATTTATGAAAGAATGAAAAAGATAAAATATAACAAAAAACATGTTTGCAGTATTGTAGTAAGACGCGAGTTAAGTGCATTACAGGAGTACGATACATAACTTAGTTATGATGCTTAATATGGATAAGATGTATATTGTGGTTACGATTCATATCATGGTTACGATACATTACACAGTAACAATGCATAATTTTATTAGGATGTATAATTTCGTTACGATTCATGGTTACGATGCATAACATGAATATAATACATAACCTGATTATGATGCATGATTACAATGAATAATATGAATACGATATGTGACCTAGTTATGATGCATGGTTATGATGCATAATATGAATACTATACATATCTTGGGTATGATGCATATGGTAACAAAAATATCTTATGTGGTAATTATTTTAAAAACAATGGTGGTTACGATGAGAAACAAAATATGTGATTATGATTGAAAATAAATAGAATATGATTATGATATAGAACAACAACATGTGTAGTTACAATGGAAAACAAAATCTGTTCTTACGATTGTAAAGCAATATTAAATGATTACAATATATGTTATTATGAGGATAATACAACATGTATGAAAATGATGTAATCAATATACCTTATTAATATATCCATGATTATGATTGTGAAACAATAGTATATGATTACGATATATGTTATTACAATTGTAAAACAACATATCTGATAAAAAATATTTAATTTGTCATTTCCAAAACAAAAATATCAATGAGAAAGTCAAAACACATTTAGACTCAACCTTATTTTGATGAATCAAACCTCTAAAACCCAAAGATATGTTATTATTTAACTCCTCTCTCAATTATCAGTTTCTTTATACTATCCTTGACCCACATAGACCACCTCATTTTATTTCAAGTGTAATCACTCATGTTTAGGGTATCTACTGCTTCAATTTTATTTAACCTACCATCCTTTTTATTCTCTCCTCCCCCATGATAATTTTCATTATTTTCCAATCCCTAGTTGGGTTTAGATTAAAATAATTAAATGTCTCAATTCTTTGAGTGTTCAGGTTCAACTTAAAAACATTGTATCATCTTTTTAAAGGAATTTCTTCATATTTACAGTTCCTCATATCCAATTCTATATTTCCACTTTTTCATAACATACCTTGTATACATGAATTTTTTATCACATATGCTATAATGAATTATGAGTATTTTTTGATTAATAGATATTTTTATAAAGATACATAAAAGGTAAATAAATTGTGGTGTTTAAAAATGGTGGTTTCCAAGTCTCAAAACTAAATAAAGCATAAATTTTTGGGTATTTTTTATATATCTCATTAAATGAATTAAGATTTTCCTTTAGTGATTTTGAATATTTAAAATGGTTTTATTTTTTTTTATTTAGAATAATGGTTAGTTTTAATGTTGATGTGTGATTTAGTTTTTTATTTTGGTTATATAAAACTCCAATATATTTTCCTTTGTGGGTTTCCCCGTATAATTATATATAATTTATAGATTTAAATATTCATGTTGTTTTTTATTATGCCTTGAAATATTTTTAATTGAATTACTCATCATATTTTCCTGGAAATTTATTTTGTAATTCAGATTCAATTTTAAAACGATTTTAAATAATAGTGGATTTTAAATATTTATTCATAATTAATATTTCAAATTCTTGTTTGATACATTAAAAATAGTATTATATCATTGAAATAAAACATTAGATAATAAAACATTTCTATTTTTATTTAATATAGAGTCCAATTTTGAACCTATGTCAAGAAAATACAATTTCATTAAACCATTGTTACCCTTATTCTAATACCATGATTTTTGTTCATTAGTGTATTGGGTATCTTGAGGGTTTGATGCATCATTTGACATATTTTGTGTGTCATTTAAAATTATATATTATGTAACTTGTTTCAATTTTATTTTCATAGGTAATTATTATGGATTTTATAGGTTCTCTATAAATTTATTGGTTTCATGGAATTTTTTTTAATTTTATATAAATTAACTCTAACTAGATAAGGACATGTATAATTTCATAAAAAATACTGGAATTGTTTTGATTTTATTTAATTTGATTTTTTTGGAATATATAGATTGAATGGATGAATTTGGAAAAAAATAGAATAATTTTTTGTTGGAATGAAATATCCATTTTTTATTTCATTTATTATAATGATTAATGCTTTAATTCAAATAATTTGGTAAGGTTCTTTATAAAAATATTTATTATAATTATGAATGGAATTCAATTTTAATGAGTTGGATTTTGTATGGACGATGGTTCTAATTAGGTATATGTTTGAGAATAGAGGATTTATAATCTATAAATATATCTAGAAAAACATAAAGAAAAGTGATTCAGGTATACTTTGAAGTGTCATTTATGTGTGTGAATTAATTTAAAAACGATGAATTCATATTTCTTATATTAATTAGTTTCTAACATATTATAATAGATTTTTTATGTGATTAAGATTAATTTTAATTTCTATTTTTATAAGTTTTTTATTAATGTAACACCGAATGATTTTGTTAATTTTTTTTCAATAAATTTAATCTTTTAATTTTTCTCATTTCACGAAATACTGAATATAGATTTTTATAGATACAAATGAACTGTCATTAGCGTTCATTATAAGAAACACTAATTTAATATTTCTCCATATTCAAAAAAATATTATATTGTAGAAAATGAATCATTGGGTCTGACATGTATGATTCACAATACTAAGACACTTCAATAGCAGTCATAATATACAATGATGTGTTTTACATAACTACCATATTCTATTAATATTCTAATTAAAATATTATTATAGCTACTAACTATCCTTTGGAAGGGAATTTACAAATAATATTGAATGAATTTTAGATATAGTAATTATAAATATATATATAATTATTCTTTTGGTTATAATTTTGTGTAAGTGAATGAAAGAACTATTGGAAAATAAAGAAATTTTTTTTCTATGAAAATTATTTTCTACGAACAAACACAATATTATCTCAATAAATTTATAAACCCACTTTTTATAAATTTTAAAATAATATATATATTGTAAATCAATATTTCTAATACCCATATAATATATCTGATAGGTATAAGATATGAATAAATCAAATTTTATGAATGAAAAGATGTATTCTTATATAAGGTAATTTTACTGCCTTTTAATATAAAACCTATTTTAAAAATGAATTTGAATCTTTTGTAATTAATATTATTAAAAAATAAACATCATTTTTTAAATTATTATATAATTTTTCTATTTCAATGAAATTTTTATATTTTTTTTGAGAAGTTTTATTTTTTGAGGAATAATGAAAACACATATTTTTAAGTCAAAACCGATTTTTTCTTATAATTTATTTATATAGTTAAAGTATATTTTGATTTGGTTTTAAAGTATTAAAAGAAAAAATATACATCAAATAATAAAATTTAGGTCATTACATTAAATTTGACAGTGAAATTGGATTTAAAAACATTTCAAACATTTTAACCTTTCCCATTAATAGTCATACTTTCTCATCACGTATTTCAAATTACATTTAAATAAATTTTTGAAATTTTTCTATTATAATTTAAAAAAAATGATTTTATATTTTTAGAATTCATTATTTTTAATGTCTAATAAGTTAAAATTGTTTTTGATAAATAATATTAGCGAAGTTAACTAAAATTAATTAAAATGATTAAGAGAAAAATAAGCTCACCAAAGGAGTAAGCCTTAAACATAATGCAAAAAATGACCTAGAAACATTCCCAAAATCCATTATATATTCATATTTCGACCCTATAATATATTTTATAAACTTTTAAATATTATTTGATCCACAAGACATTGTATAATCATGTGTGGAATTCTCATTTTAGAAATTTACAAGAATTCCACTCGTCCTTCCCTATAAAATGTAACTCACCCCAACTACTTATTCACACCTCTCAATCCATTTTTCTCAAAAAAAAATAAAATAAAAAAGGATAAGACATCTCTAATTATATTCTAGATGCATCCATTTGGCAATAAATCAAACAAATGAATCCCTTTTGTGAAAACCAATAGGAGTTACCTAAAGAAGATGTAACATCCTTCCTCAAGCTCCATTGTTTTATTTTCATTCTCCATCCACCTAAAATAGTATTATTAAATGTTTTTATAATTTAATAGGTCTCTTAAATGTAATTTTAGATAATCATTATATTTTTTACACCTAAAATTATACACACATACACTTAATGGGTAATGAACATACTTATATTGTGTATGGAGAACTACCGCATCATGAAAAGATGTTGTTCGTTTTTCATTTCCCACCTCTCATGGATAGGAATTATGATTGAAACTATATTTTTATATTATATATATGTGTGTGTGTGTGTGTGATATTATTGATTAATTAAATATTATTTAATTATTATATAAAACTTCCATTTGTGATTTTTTTAAATGATAACTTTGTTTGTGGACGTGTGGACGACAGTCTACTCAAAGAGATGTGATTCATCCAAAACAAACATAGAACATATTAAGGATGGGTTTAGTAAATATATATGATATATATTAAATAATAATTCTATTATAATGATAATATGTATGTGTGTGTGTGTGTTATTTACATTCTTTCTCTATCTAAATGATAATTAAATGGAAATAATGTTCTTGTGTTTTTACGGCATGTCGTATCCATGAATGGTTTTTTCAATTTAATATTTTAGTCATTTATAGTTTATTATAAATATTTATATACATAAAATATATTATATTTATAAAATTTTATACAGTTTTTATTTTATTAAATTACGTTCTATGTAAGAATATCCGGAATAATAAGTAAAACCATGTTAGAAAAACAAAGTAGATATTACCCAAAGATTAAAATTAATATGGAATTATTAATAATAGGGTAATTTAAATCCATGTATGTTATTATATATTATAATATATTTCTATGTTATTTTTATAAAAAATATTTAGTGTATAAGAGGTTCGAATGTGTATGCATAACATCAATACTTAAGGTAAGTATTTTCTCATCTCACATTCTATAGATTGGTGGCACATGGATTATTTAGTACTCATTTATTTTTATTTGTTTATATTATTCCCTTGGATGTTCCATGATTCATTTACTTAAATTTATGGGTATTTACATATCTGTTTTATTATCTTTATTTCGTGGGCATTATATTTCAAAATATAACAAATCTATAAAGAAATTTTGTCTTAATTTTTATTCTTTGTGAAACATTCCATGTTTTGAACCTATATTTTTTATGAGGTGTATATAATGAATTTTACATGTTATATCATAAATATAATTCTTTTAATTATATTTTTATCTCATGGTAATTTTATTATTTTCATTGTATTATGATCTGATGTTACCAAAGTTGTATTAGTTTATTTACACAATCTCATTTTTTGTTGAGATTGTTTGTGATTATCCATCCATTAATGAAATCAAGTGATCCATATCTTATTAAATATCAGGAATTTTCTTATACTCTATTTATTTGTGTTATATCCATGTAATGGTACTATTTTTTCACTATTGGGTACATAGCATAATTAAGAATTTTTTTTAAAATATGATTATTTCTCCTTTCATTCAAAATTCTATGTTCTTTAAAAATTGTGTACTCTAAAAATGTAATAATTTTTTTTTACTATTATAAAATTGTTTTTAATGAAAATTTTTACCCTTACATTATGTTTTTACAAAATGGTTATAAAAGTAATATTCTTTTTGTTTTTCAATCCAGGAACTTTTTTAAACGCTTAATTTGAAAAAGTAATGATCTGCTTGTATGGAAGTACCTTCCACCAGGATCATTATTAAATTATGCATCCATTGAATGGTTATAAGTTTATTTTTTAAAATAAATTTTTTTTCTAATATTCGGGATATTGTTTGTTTTTTCTAAATTTTTTTCAAGGAAAAATTGTTTTAAAAAACGGTTTTACATTTATAAAGTGTATTAAATGATTTTCAATTGTTCCATTATATGTTTATAAATTTTTTTTTCAAATAAAATGTTTTAAATTATATCAAACCTTATATTTTATTTTTTAAAAGTATTTTCAAAGAAATATATTTTCAAATCGTTCAAAAAAATTATATGTTTTGAAAGAAAAATAATTTCAAAATGTTTTGATGCTTTTTTATATGTTTATTAGGTTATTTTCATGAAAATTTGATTTCAAAAATGTATTATGTTTTAAAAATAAATTTTCAGTGTGTAAAGTATATTTATCACAAGATAATTTTTAAAATATTTTTCATCATCCATTTATATGTTTTCAAAATGTTTAAAGGAAATGGATCTTGAAAATATTTTATGTTTTTAAATTTGATTTTCCAAGAAAATTTATGTTCAATGTGATCTATTGAAGTCCATCTCCATATATGATGAAATATTTTGTTATAGTTTATTATTTTCTAGGGATATGATACAAGTATAACATTTATATTTTTTATCCGAATGGTCTATTTTTTATGGCTTATTGTATTTGAAACCCATTTCTGTTCAGAGAGTTATCACCTGATTCATTCTTATAAAACATTCTTCCTTTCATGGGTTATTCAAGGATTAAATGATTATGAATACTATATATTTTTCATATGTTATGATATGATTAATTATTTCTGATACTCATTTAATTTAATGGGTTATGATATAATGTTTTTTTAGCCCATATCTTTTTATCAGTAATGATAAGATGAATGTTTTATTGAACGTTTATGTATGATTTCGTTATGATATGGGAAAAACCATTATATTCCTCTAATTTATTGGGAAAAGATTTATTTTTTATGATATAATAATGGAAAAATGTTTACGAGATTGGCCCACAATAGGGATTTAGGAGTGTCCTGATCCATAATGGGAAACATGTACACCCAGATCTCCTATTTCAATCAGGTGTGTTCGGATCCACTATGTTGATGGTCATGGTATATTTGTTTTACAAATGAAATGGTTTCTATATTTATGATGGTAACACACTTATAAGACATGAACTATGGTTCATTATTGGTTTTTGATGATTTATAGCTCATATGATTCATGTCTTATGAACTGGAAATCATTATGCCATGATTCATGTTTAATATATTTGATATCCATTGTATGATCATAAAATGTCATTACAATATTCTCATGCCCTTATAATAATTTTTATACTTACATATCTCCCTTTATACCCTTAATGAGCATCTGAGATCATTAGTTTCATATATTTCATTTCGCCAGGTTGTGTAGAAAGGTGTTAAATAGAAGTAATAATGGGGAAGATCGGTGTGAGAAACAATTAAGATCTTTTACCAAGATAGAAGATTTTGTTCCATTTTTCCAAAGACATTAAACTATTATGGTCATCAGGCATGCATTTTTTTAATGCAATGAATATTCATCTAAAATGATGCCATATCCATGTATATTAACTTTTGTTCTCTATTGTAGGAATCAAAGTAATAATTTAGACAACATTGGAGATTACGATGTTTGGTTAAAGATAATTAGAGTCTTTATGTGTATTAATTTAGTAAAACCTCTATGATAAAATAATTTATGTTGAGAAAAAATCTATGATTTATATATATATATTCAAACTCTTATGTTGTTATCTGACCATCAATAGTATATAATTCTAGTGATCTTAGTTTTCTAAATTCTGAAAGTGTAATTTATAAATTTTCTTATAAGAACAACATGCAAATTTAAAGGATGAAATTTTATTTAAGGGGGATATAATTTAATTCCCAAGAAATTATAAACATAGTTTAATTTTAATAAATGTTTATAAATTATTGTTTTCCTTTAGAAAATTTAATATATAATTTAATATTGACATAAATATATTTCGTTAACAATTTTAGATATTATTAACAAATATAGGTGAAATATAAAATGTTACCTTTATTTTCAAGAGATAATATTTATATAGTTTATTATAAATATTTTAATTTCTTTATTATATTTTCAAAAACGAATATAAATTTTAACATTCTTTGCATAATTAATATTTTATCAATCCCTCATGTATTAATATTATATATTTTAATTTTTAAGGGAAAACTATTTTATGTGGACTCTACATAGAGTCACTTGTTGAACATATATAATATTAATATATATATTTTACGTTTGACTTGCATATAATTTTAATATTAAAACGACTAGTAGTATTTATTTATCTTATTAAAAATAAAATATATAATAACACATATTGAAACCATTATTTTAAAATATTTTCAAACTGTGATTTTTGGGTATTTTGTCATAAAAATTCATCAAATATAAATTGCATAAAAGGTACCTAAAAATCAATTCAAAAAATTAAAATAATAATAATATTTTATTTTCAAAAATATGTCAAATTATATAAGGATAATAAAATCATATAAATTTATTAAGTTATAATAAAAAATTAGTTTATTAATTAAGCAAAATAAACAGAAATATATTATTATGTTAGATTCTAAACAATGTTAAATTATAAATATATATCCAAAAAATCAATATATATATATTTAAATTATAAAAAATTGAATATATATAAAGCATGAAAGTAATAAAAACAATAAAATTTAAGAAAATTTAAAATGTAAACGAAAAAAAAAGAAAATTTTGGATGTTTTCTTCAACCTACCAATGCCAAACCAAACTCCCACTGTAGTTATCAGCCACCAGAACCAATAAGGCCATAGATACCCAATGTCTTCATGTTCCCCTTTATCACTATCGACCACCACTATATCCCACTATCAACATTGCACTGTCTTATTCCAACCAATGCCACCTACCTCACTTTCCATCAATCCACCCAAATTACTCCCTCCAATTTTCCTCAACTTCACTCGTAAGCTATGTTGAAGCTGCCAAACACCACCCACACCATATTTTAAATCCTCCCTCTAGATCATAGAATCAACACTTCCAAAAAAACTACAATATTTTCCTCAATGACTTAAACAAATAATGGGATTTAAAACCATGATACCCAAACCTCATCAACCTATAATACCCCTTTCTTCTCAAAGAATACTAAATGATGGTATGTTTGCAAATTTATATGGCATCAAAATTGAAACAATTTTTTTATTTCATAAAATATAATTTTTTTATTTTTAAACCATGATTTATAACAAGTATCTAAAAGGGTATATAAGCTTCAGTTTGCACCAAAAAGATACATAATTGCTGTCTAAAGAGGAAACTCTACCTGATCCATGACAAGTTATTTCCCTTCAATTTGGATTGAGTTGCATGAGCTAAGAAAGAATTACATGCCTCCACTTGGTAAAAAATAACCCACCACCTATGTCTTTTCCCTTAGGTTTCTAGCCTAGGTAATGGGGTATTCATTATTAAAAACTATTTTGTATGAATTATTTTCAAATTTTTGTTCAAATTGTTTATGTGTCTGTTTAAATATTCATGGTTATATATTGTAATAATTTTTTATGAATGTCTTTAAACCCATATAAATGGATTCTAATATACTTATGTTAAAAACATTATTTATTTATAGAACCTGTTATTGAAAAATACTGTATTTTATATATCTATATAATATTTTCATGTTATTTTATTCAATATATATACATATATGTATATGTTTCCCTAAATTTTTAATTCTATTTCTTTATAAGAAATTTAATCGCAAGTTTATAATTATGTACATATGTATATGTATATATAGCTTCAAGTTTAATTCCTCAAAATATATATTAATGTCCTTATAATTATTAAATGACTTTTAATTTATATTTAAGTAATGTTTTTCATACTAATGATGAATGTATATAAATATATAAAAATATTTTTATATATATTCACTTGGTTGTTATTTAAATATTTTAATGAATAAGAAATTCATTAGAAATCAAGAATCATATTTGACATGGTATTACATAGTTGAGTAAGGTTAAATTTTTTATTTTAAAATGTTACTTAGATATTTTTTATGTTTTATTTAATATTTTTATTTCAAAATTATACATTATGGTTTTTTTTCATTTTCTTATATTTCTTTCACTGATGTAAAATTATAAGTATATTTATATTTATTAGCAAATTATTTTATAAAAATGAAAATTTTACAATTAATACTATGAACAAGATTATATAATTTTCTTATATTTTATGTGATCAATAGAGTAATCTAAAAGTTTCAATATTGTTATAATTTTGAGGTGTTTTTCAGTATATAAACACTATTACTTATCATTTCATGATTTGAAATATCTAATATCTCATATTTAATACAATTAAATATAAATTTATTTTATGAAATTGCATATTGGAAAATTTTCAAATTATGTAGAAATTGTATATTTTATTTAAAACTATTACTTATTTTAATTTTATTTGTATTATATAATTGTTCCAATGATTAATCTAAAAATATAAATATGATATCTATTATATTATGTGAATTTAAATCAAAAATTGAAATTATTTAATGTGAATGGTATATATATTAAACCCGGTATTTTATGTGTTTAAAGAATCAACTTTTTAATTTACAAATAATTTATTCAAGGATTATTTTTAAATGATAAAATTTATCACTTTATAAGAAATATATTTTTGTAATTAATGAATTAAATTTTGAATACATGTATGTTCATTATTATTCAAAGCTCATTGAAAGGATAAATGATATTATTTTTTTGTTCTACTAAATCTCATAAGTGATTTTATTAAGGAAGTAAATATTTATATATTTATGTGTAAATATCATAGTATATGTATTTAATTCTTGATTAATTTTTTAAAGTTAAAAAAACTAGTTAAAAATGTATATATATGTAAGGAAAGCTCAGAAAATTAAAAAAATTGGCACATTGACACTGTAAACATGAAAGTGGAGTAGGGAGTGAACCTATTCAAATGGAAATTTGGTAGGCCTAATCAACATTTAATATTTAAAGTGGACCCATTTTTTGAGTCCAATATCACGCTTAATGCTTTTTTAAAAATAACAGGATTATTTTAAAGAATTTACATAGTGTGTGTACTTTCAAAAGAATTATAATGTTTTCAAAACAATAACTATTTTCAAAGAGATTATATAATTTCTAAAATCACAAGTATTTTTTAAAGTATAATAATATTTTCAATGTAAAATATATTTCTGAATTCATTTTCCATTGAGCTTTCAAATTATTTTCAAAAGTATTTTCAAAAAATAATATATTTTTTAAAAAAATCATAATTAAGTTTTCAAAACTATAAGTATTTTTTATTGATTATGAATTGTATTTTTAAAATATATTCCCCATAATAATTTTTATTAGTTTTTTCAAAAGATATTTTTTTTTGAAAAATACAATGGGTTTTTTAAAAACCCTTAATGGGCAATTTTTCTCATCCTATGTTTTTATAAAATGTGTTCTAGTTCATTTATCCAATACAAAGATTTAAGATTGAATAATAATTTATGACAAACAACATCTTTCCGCAGCATTTTTATTTATTATTTTAATCTTGAAAACATGTAATAATGGTCCATTTCCATCAAATACTATACCGAAAAAGATCCTAAGATTTAAATGACCATATATTTTTTTATGTAATTTTTAAAAAAACTACTATACAACATTTTTTGTACCTCATCTGAAATTACGAGTACAGGGATTCATAGTTAGTATAAAAGGATTGGTTTAGTCAACCATTAGGAAATTTTATGGAAAAATATTAGTGATATCCCAAGTTATATTTTGGTGTATATGTGTAGGGATGTATCTAATGAAGTATAATGAATATTTATGTTAAGGTAAAGTGGCCTAGAATTTTGGTAAAGGATAGGATGAGTGGTTACCTAGCAGTAAATCCCTTTCATCGTACTATAATAAGATGTGGCTCCGGAACAGATATACATAGGGGTAATACAAAAACACTTTATTGATCTAGACTCAATGAATATTTTCTGCTTTACAACAGGCCTTAATGAACACCTAGAATGAAACTCCAAAGGGATATGCCTTGAAATTTCAAAAACTTTTCACGAACCATTAAGAATGATTTAAATAAAACACAACTATGAATAAACATGGATAACCCAAATCATTCTTAATTTGGACATCCTATAAGTTATTTTTCATGATTATGTGGTTTTTTCTATGATAAGGGATGCTCAAACTATTATTTTTGATATATGAAAATTGTGGGAACAAAAATGAACAGATTTAATAATGAATGTGATAGAAAATTTTTTAATGAGTAGTCAAATGGGATGATCACTAGAGTGAAGGATATTGTGATCAAACCTATCAATTTTTTATGGAACATTATAAAAAAAATATACCTTAAAAACTCTTAGACTCATCAAGGAAGAGAATAAACATATTCACTAAGAGTTCAAGAAATGGAAACCATGTGTGAAAGATGATTCAGTTTCCATTGGGTCATGAATGGGGAAACAACCACCTAATTAAATGTATTAGGGGATCAAAAAGATGTTTTGACTATGGAAAATGAGGAAAAAAACATGTGACTACACATGTAATATGAAGACTTATAATAACAAAATTTATGAGAATACTTTTTCCCATAAGACATTAGCAAAAGATAAATTTTTAAAGTGTGGAATTAATATTCATTATAAAAATTAATTCCCGAAGATGAAAGCTCCTGAATAGAATCAGAATGGTAGTACGAGTAATGGTTATATTGGTGATGATGATGAGACAATAGTTTAAATGTGAAAGGAATGAGGTATTATGTAATATGATGAGGTATCCTTCTTATGTATTAAGGATAAAGTTTAATAATCATAGATATTACTTATTTTGATCCGACATTTATCCCATATAAATTGTGAAATATATAAGGAATTTCCATTTTTTCCCAGTAGATTTACATGAATACAATGAATGGTTCTGGATGACTAAAAAAGTTTTTAATGGAATGGTTATGTTCACATAAAACATAGGGTTAAGGGAAAAACAACCCTTAATACCTTTGTTATGTTTAGATAATGTTGTCTGGGTAATGATAACTTGGATATGAATAAGTAAATTGAACGGTACGAATAACATGGAACTAGTTAAGGACTTATTGGAAAGTGGGTTATGCTATCATCTATGAATAATACAACATTTCAGTATTTATGAAATATATCCAACTAATTTAATACATAAAAACATGAATGTATTCAATAAGGATTTTTGGAAATTTAGGTTATTAGCTTGTTATAATAAAATTCATGATTATTTTATTCCCATGTTTGGTATGCAACAATCAAGATCCATATTATGATATATTGTCAATCAATGGTATGTTATTTTTGGGAATATTGGGGACCTTATTTCTAATGTTATACACTTATATCTTTTAGAAGGGTTATTAGTTTAACCACTCATGGAGTGTTCTTTGTTAAAGTATTATCTTTCTATATAAGGATTTATGCATATTTAGTAACTTTTGATAAACATATTATTGTGAAAGAGTTATATGGAATGAACTATAATTTTATTTTTGGATATCATGATATTTTAATCATTCAACAATAAAAAATTCACTTTTATTTATTTGAATAAGAGAGGATGTCGATGTTGATCAGGGAACAAAAAATAAATGGAATTCATGAATTCATGTGTGTATATATTTACATTAGAATAATTTTACCTTGGGAAAAATTATGTTGAAACAAAAAATTTATCCTAGTATCTTAATTTAGGAAGAATCAAATGACCCCTTATATTATCACATAATTATGTTTTTTTATTTTTGTCTTTCTTCAAACCATATCCTTTGTCACTCCCGATAAGAACATGACTACTAAATTTCTCTTCCATGTTCTTGTTTTCACTTCCTACCAATATTCACCTTTTTGGAATTCTACTTATGCATTACATTGGGTATTTTTTATGATTCCAACATTCCCTTTTCTAATGAAGTATTAGTATTCATTTTTATGGTGTGAGTTTATAATAAAGGAACATTAAAGTATTTCTCATATGATAACCCATATAAGTTTTATGAGGAAAATCCCTTTGTGGGGATAGAATTTAACACCTCATGATATTGTGAATTATTTTTTTGACTTAATTTAATACTTTTATATTTTTATTTTAATAATCATTGAATATAGATTTTTTATAAAAAATAACTAAGTTTGTTTGCATTTGTATATAACCACAAGTTAATCTTGAACCACCCAAAAATCCTCGGTAAGATATTTGTACAAGAAACACAACTTTTTTATTTTATTACACACAAAACCAAGTCTCTTCAATAGCATTAATAACTTTCAATGCAAAGTTTCACCAAATAAAATTATATTATTATTATTATTGTATTATTAATATAATTGTTGGTCTGAGTGGATACTCAAGAGGGGTGTAAATTGAGTTCCAATTAAAATTTATGTTAAAATACTGTCTATTTAAAATCCCCCAATTTATAAAATAAGTTAAACTATAGTGAATTTATACAGATTATAAATGTTCACTTAGCTTCTCAAAGATTGATTAGGTCTCAGTTAAATTAACCACAAGATTAAATTAACTTTTGAAACTAACCTACTGATTTAAAATAAGTTTAAACACTTGCTAATTTAAATATAAAAGTAGCTTTAAAATAGTTTTGTATTTCAAAGTAACAGCAGCGGAATAAATAAGATATATGTAGTATACTATAAAATTATACTAAAGATTCACAACAGATATAAGAAGAGGTTCAGTCTCAAACCGAGACTTAGTCCTCTCAAATTTATATAAATTTTATGCACACCCTGGATCGGGGTTAACAATAGTTTACAAAACTGTCCAGGCCACACAGGGACCTCTACCACTGTTCTGTGTGGGAAACAAAACAAAGACTCGGCCACACAAGGACCTCTTCCACAGTTGACGTGGGTAAAAAAGATTAAACAATTGTGGTTTGAGGATTTTTATATCCTCCAGTTCAATTCAGCAAGAATGCTTCTGAGTCCTTCTCTGGTTTTTCTATTGAAAAACAGAGTGTCGTAGTCATCTTGTCTTTTACGGATCTCATGATTCGTCGTGTGTTATTTAGTAGTGTTCGATTGCATTCATGATACCTCTTTGAAGGTCTGGGAATCTTTTTCTTGATCAGGATTGTTCTTCTTGTAGTGATCTCGGTGTATGTAAGTTATTCTCGTTGTACCTTCCCACTTGCACACCTCTTTTCTTCTATATCATGTACTTCATCTTAATCTTCCTTATATTCCATGAGTTCTGGCAGTAGGAATGATTCCCTTTTTATGGGTACGAGATACGGTTTCCTGACATGCCAACAACTATCATTAAATAACATTAATTGCATTAAAAACATCAAATACGACCGTTAGTATTATTTAAATAATATTGAAAAAAAGTTAAGGAATAGTGTCACAGTGATTATGTAAACGGTGTCTTCTTCACGGTATGAGGTTCACAGTATGAGCTTCATAGTATGTTCATGTCACAGTGTCTAGGTCACGGTGTGTCCTTCATGGTGTCTGGGTCACGGTGTCTGGGTCACGGTGTCTGGGTCACGGTGTCTGGGTCACGGTGTCTGGGTCATGGTGTCTGGGTCACGGTGTCTGGGTCATGGTGTCTGGGTCACGGTGGGTCCATACTTAGAAAAATATCTGTATTTGGACTTAGACAAAATATGCAGAATATGGATTAAGCATAATCGATAGAGAGTAACAGAACTTGAATCATAAACATAAAAGCTTGATAATATATGTGAGATTTGGATCATGCATAAGACTTGTAAATAATAAAGAGAGTAATTATCATCCATATGATTTTTTATCATTAAACCATGATGAGTAGTTATTATTGATATTGAAGAGAATTAGAAAGATGTGAAATTAAGATTGAGATTAAGTATCAGTAAAAGGATTTGTGATCATTAGAACATGATTAACACATGAGGAGTCCAACAATAATTATTATCAATACCCCATAAACTATTAAACATTACTCATGAATATGAAAACATAAATTTTAAAAATAGGTTTTATACATTTATTTAAAAAAAACCTTTGGTTATAAATTCATATAAGCGAATGAAGAAACTATTTGAAAATAATCAAATTACTTTTCAAAGAAAACTAATTTTTTATGTACAATCAAAAATTTTATCTCAATAAATTACGCAATCCACATTAGCTTAATGTTTTAAATGAAACTTAAATACCAAACAAATATTTTTTATACCAATCTATTATATTTTATAGGTATAGGATGAGAATAAATCTAATTTTATGAAAAAAAAGATGTATTTCTCTAAAACCGAATATTACCACCTTTTAATTGCGAACCCAATTTTAATCGTACTTTTAAACATTTATATTTTTATAAAATAAAAATTTTAATTTTTTAAATAATAATATAAAAATATAATTTAGTTGAGTTTTTCGTATTTTTCTATGAAGAATAATGTTTTGATGAATAATGAAAACATTGAATTTTAATTCTAAGCAGCATTTTCATTTAATTTATTTTTATTGTTTAATTATGTTTTTATTTGGTATTAGATAATAATTATATCAATTATAAATCAAATAATATAATTTATTTCATTGTGACAAATTTCAAAATTGAATTGGATATAAAAACATTTCATCCTTTTGGACATCATCGCTTTAAAAACCCCAATTGTCAACTAATTTATAGGATTATTTTTAGTTAACTTCTAAGACATATATTTTTGGAATTTGTAATAATGGATTCAATATTTATAATAATTGTAATTTATAATTTATAACAAGTTATAATTAGTCTTTTCTAAAAAAATATTAGTGAATTTGACTGAAATTAATTATAGTGATTTAGAGAAAACATAGCTCAACAAAAGACTAAGCCTTAAACTAAAGGACTAAAACGACCTATAAAAATTTCCAAAATCCATTTTTTCATATTAATACCCTATAATCAATATAATGTATTTTTACTAATATTTGAGCCAAATTAAATGGTTAAAAGGTTGGAAAAATACCTTCTTAAAAAAATTCAATAATGACATGCGTCCACTACAAAAAGGAACCCACCCCTCCTAATTATTCACATCGATCGAGCCATTTGTATCCCCAAACACTGATAAAATAACCCCCCAACATCCCTAAATTCACCCTAGATGCCAAACATTTGGTATAAATCTAACCAAGGAATCCCTTTGGGGCAGAGAAATAGGATTTTCCCAAACAAAAGGTAGAATCCTTCCTCAATATCCTTTGTTTTATTTTCATTATCCACCACCTCAACTATTCTGATTCAATTATAATATAATATACTCGATATAATAAATATAATGATGTGTTTTCACTCAAATTTATAGAACTAAACTTAAACACCCTTCCATATAATGGGTGACAAACATACCGTTCTTGTATACAGAAACTTCCGCCTCATGAATCGATGTCGTTCAATTTTCCTTTACCGACTCTCACTATTTAGTATTACGGTGAACAATATTTCATAATATGATATATATTATATATATGATTTATTTAATATTATTTATTTATTTTATAAAATAAACCTTTATTCTTTCCATTTTTTTAAATTAAAACTTTTCTTGTGGATGTGTGGACTACCATCTCTTCAAAGCACTGTGATTCATTCACTTTTTTCATGGAACATATTAAGGATGGGTTTAGTAAAATTATATGATATATATGAAATAATAATTCTAATTGAGTGATAATATATATATATATACATATATTTCATTTCCATTAATTCTTTCTTTCAAAATCATAATTCAATAGAAATAGCATTCATGCGTACATAAGGCCTACCGTCTCCTTGAACGGTGTATTCCATTCCATAAATATATAATTTCTAGTTTATTATGAATATTTATATTAATAGTATATATGATATTTATATCATTTTATAATTTCCTCAAAAAATTAAATCTTGATCAATGTAAGAATATCAAGAGTAATAAATCAAACATGTACAAAAAAACAGAGGATACTACTTGAAGTGTAACATTGACATGGAATTATTAATAGGTGTGTAATATAAATCTATATATGGTATTATATTTTATAATATAGTTTTTTTAGAATTAATATAAACTTATATTTATTATACATATGTTTAAAATGTATACTAAAAAATATAATAATTAAGGTAATTGTTTTCCCATCTCACTATTTATATCTGTGAGATATATGACTTATTCACCACTCATTTCTTTTCTGGGTTGTGTATTCTATGAATGGATGTATTCCATGATTCATATAATTAAATTTATTGGTATTTAAATATCCAATTTATGATCTTTCTTTCATGGGATTTTTTCAAATTTTAAAAAATCTATTAAGTATGTATGTCTTAATTGTCCTTCTTTGAGACACATGCCATGGTAAGCTCATATATTTTTCTTTGAGGTATATATAATAAATTTTAATTTTAATTTCATAAAAATAGTTATTTAAATGATATTTTAATATTCTTTTACTATTATTCTTTCCATTGTATTTTGATTCAATTTTAATTTAGTGGTATATGTTTATTTCTACAATCTCTGTGTTTATCATGATTGTTTATGATTATGCTCACATTAATGAGATCAAATGATCCGTATCTCATGAACACTCATGAAATTTATTACCCTATAGTAATTCATGTTATATGTACGAAATGAAACCACTTTTCCAATATTTGGAACTTATTGTTATTAGGAAACTATTTATGGAAATCCAACAATATTTCACTATTCAGTCAGAAATATGTGTTCTTTCAAAAACTATGTTTTCAAAAAATAATTCAAAATTTTTTTACTATCATAATAAAATGTGAAAATAAAATTTTTACCCATGTATTACAATATTTAAAAACTGTTTTAAAATGATTCTAGTTTTCATTTTGAAACCAAGGAATCATTCTAAACTTTTAATGTCCAAAATGAATTTTCTACATGAAACAACATTCCATTATTCATGGCCGCCATTTCATTGAAGCCTCTTTTTTATGTTTACAATTTTATTTTATTTTTCAAGAAATATTTTTCTCTATATTCTCAGAATATGTTGATTTTAAAGATTTTTTTAAATAAAAATTGTTTTCAAAAATTTATTTATGCCTAAAAATTGTTTGAATGATTTTCAAATATTAATTTATATGTTTTCAAAAGGATGTTTAAAAAGAAAAAGATTTAAAGTATTTCAAATATTCTTTTTTATACATAAAAATTAATATCATAGTAAAATATTTTCAAAATGCTGTCCACATTCATTTAATTTTTTACAATGAAATGGTTTTTTAAATTTTTTCCATGATACCTTATAAATATTCAAGACTATTTTCAAGGGAAATGGTCTTTAAAATAATTTATATTTTAATATTAATTTTTCAAAGAGTAGAGAATATTTTTCTGGATAAATTTTTTAAAATAATTTTCAGGATTATTTTATATATTTTCATTCTGGTATCAATGAAAATAATTTTGAAAATGTTAAATGTTTTAAAATTTTATTTTCAAGGAAATTTTTTGTTCCAATTGATTATTCAAAACATATTTCTATCTAATATGAAATCATTGGTTATAGTTTATTATTTAATAGAGATATGATAGATGGATACAATTAGTATTATATCTTTGAATGGTATATCATTTTTATGTCTTGATATTTATGAAATTCAATTCTTTATAACGGGTTATACCATGATAAATTCTTATAAAACCCACTTCCTTTAAGGCATTATTATATGATAAAATAATTATGAACACTATCAATTTCCAATTGGATATGATTATATTAAATGATAACAATAATCATTTCATTTCATAGTCATTGATATTATATTTATGGATCATATCTCTATTTATAGGTAATGATGAGATTATTATTTTATGGAACATGTATGTATGAGTTCATTATGAGATTGGTGGACAATATTTCTCTTTCCAATGCATTGTGTATAGATTTATATTTCATGATAAAATGATGGGAAATATTTGATAGGATTGTTCAATAATAGGAAATATATTTTTCCATATCCACGATGGGAAATAGGTGAATCCTAGTCCACTATGGGAAATAGGTATATTTGAATCCACTATATTGGTGGTCTTGGTAGTTAATTGTGACACATGAAATGGGTTTCCATACTTATGATGGTTCCAAGATTATATGAAATAATTTTAGTATTCAACATTGATTTATAATGATTTATCACACTTATTATTCGGGTTTTTTGAAGTGACAATCTTTATGTGATGGTTCAGGTTTATGATTATTGATATTAGGTTGTGATATTATATAGTCATGATCACATTACCATACCCTTATTTCCATGTTTATTCTTACATATCTCCATTGTTTTCCCTTATTCATAATATGACATCACCCCTTTATTTTGTTTTCTTTTATAGAGTTTATGATAAAATGTTTTATGCATATGTACTAGAGGTGAATATCTTTATGGAAAACATTGAAGATATTTCCCCTTGTTATAAAGTTTTTTTTCAAAATTACCAAGGACACTAATCAATTATGGTCATAATGTATGTTTTTTTGTAATTGTATTTATTTTCATATTATATAATGTAATATCCCTGAATTTTAATCCTAGGTCACTATATTTAATTTATATTTATAGTTTTCATGTTTATATATAAATATTACGATTTCAATATATAGTTATTTTGAGAACTATTACTTTTTTATTAAAAAGGATACATGAATTAATTATTAAATGATGATTATTATTAAATACAATGTTTTAAATAAATATTTTATGTTTTTTACATGATTTTAATTATAAATTGGATTTGTAATGTGATATTAAGAAATTATTAATAAAAAATTTATCTTTATCATATATTAAATAGATTATAATTTTCATATATAAAATTATTTTTATTGATTGAGATATTATAAATGATTGTAATGTGTTTATAAATTTAATTATTATATTCATTTTTTTGGAATTTTTATTACAAATAAAAATGATTTAAGGATTTGGAAGATAGAAATATCTTCATTTCTTCAGTTTCAAAGGATTTCTTCGATGTGATTTTTTTTCCTTATATTTGTGAATGTTTTAAGTTTAGAGAATATTTTTTAAAATTATAATGGTATATATAATTTATGTTATGTGATCAAGTGTGATCCATTTCTCCAATGAGAACATCATATTTTGGGTTTAATTTTACCAAATCATTTAAACAGTACACATACAGAAGATATTTTTTGTTCATTATCTACATAACTAATTCTAAACCCAATTTATCTTTCCTAGAGCCATTACTAGTTCACTCTATCCCTCTACTTCTCAATAATATTCACTTATTAATCATTATTTGTGAATCTATTTCCCTGAATCTCTTATTTGTTCACTATAGAAAATCATTTCTTTAATCATGTAAGGTGGTGACTACAAATGATAAGTAGACAGAGTTTTTGGGGTTCACAACAGGTAATGATCTCTATTTTCCAAGTATCCCTAATGTTCCAATGATTCACCAAATATCCATTGGATCAATCCATTTTTGGTTCACACTTTACCTCACATTAAAATTAATTTTCACTTATTCATTATTATTTCTCACTCCAATTGCATGGAGATCCTTTTTTTTGCTTTAGAAAACCACTTCCCATTCATCATGTATGTTCGTGACTAAAAATAATAAGTAGGTAGTGTTTTGTGCTGAAAAATTAGTAATTGACCCCATGTTCCAAGTATACATCATTTTCATAGGGATTAAACTCAAAAAATTATGACAATTTTAATCCATTTATCCCTCCTACTTCCATGGATTAAAATTTTAGTGTGTTATCAAAACATTTCATTACCTTATGTTATTTTTTTGAGGTATCATTAGTGTATCATATTTCTGTATTTTTTTCATGAAACCAAAATAAAATGAAATATCATTTCAACACAGACTAAATTTCTTCTGGTTATTGGTGGAGCATTTATTTAATGATTCATTAATTAAGATGGTCTACTTATTTATTTTTAGTGATTTTATTAGAATATTAAGAGAATTATCAATATTCAATGATTTAATTTTATATTAACATGTTATGCATAATTTTATATTGTGTAAATATATATTTTTTAATTCATGGTCCTTTAATTTTATATTTCTTATGATAGAAATTACTTTTTTAGATTTAAAGTAAATTTAATAGTTGTTTCTGGAAATTATAGGATATGTGAAATATATATTAGATTAAATCCTCTACAATTTTTTAAATATGGGTTCATCTCTCACATATAATAATGATATATTTTTTATTATTTTTATAAAATGTGGTCTTGAATAATCTATTGAAAAAGATAGTAACATAGAATCCAACTCCAATTATTTCATTATTTTTATTTTCATCTATTAATTTCATTAAATTAAAATATCCATGACATTGTGTAGAAATATAGTGATTACATTACCTTGTATATTCTGAGGAATAATATTATTAAAAAAAATTGAAATATAGTTCAAAATTAAATAACAAAAAAATAATAAATTGGTAGGGATGTTTTTCATCCAGTAATAAATACATTTTTTACCTAACATATTTATTACCACATTTTTCATACACAATATCAAATCAAGAATAGGGAATAACAGCCTCGTGTTTATACTGGTTTTTTTTTTAATTTTACCATTATATAAAATGATAACTTGTTTGGAATCATAAATGATAGAATTAAAATGTTGTGTTTCCCTTGTTATATTTATCTATAAATTTATCATTTGATTATGAATATCTTATGAATATTTATTTACTTATTATAAAAAATGAATATTTTATGAACCTAATATAATGAATATAAATTCATTATAGGTTTCTGATAATGGTATAAAAAATGTGTATGAACATTGAGTTAAATAGTTCATAATGTTTCAAATATAGAATGAAAAATACCATTCTAAATTTCTTTTCCTATATTTTCATAATTTTATTCAAGAAATATTATCCCATAAAAGTTGTATGAACATTTGGCATTTCTCATAATAGACTAGAGCTACAAATGTTGGTCTAAAAATGTGGGAAAACATAGAATGAACCTTGATTGGTATTAAACTATGGTTTATAGATCATTTAATATTAATACTGGTGTAACAGATGATGTATATCGTATGTAATAAAAGTCAATATAAATTGAAGAATTCATTCTTGATTATCCATTGTTTTTTGAGAAGTAACCTATTTGATATAAGGGACCATTTAACCCTGTTTGTATTAAATACATAAGTTTTTTAGTTTTATTTAAGTCATATAATGTGATATATGGTAGAAAATTAAGAGACCCTATATTTATAGAACTACATAGTCTCTTGAATGATATGATACCTAAAGAAATCAACTTCTTTTTAGTACATATGATGGAAAATTATTGTTATATTAAATTGTTATGATAAAACACATCAAGATTTTTATGAAATAGGTTTTTTAAAATAGCTTGATTTTTTTGATAACATATATTTCACTCAACACAATTCTAATATATGCTATAGACACCACCATCTTAGTTTTCATCACACACAACACCATATTTGTAGGAAACATTTTTTTATTGTAGTTATTTAAACAAAAAATATTATAACCTATCTATTGTAATGGTTTTTATGATAAGGATTAACTGAACTATGAAAAGATGGTTTAAATATGTACAAATAAGTAATTATTTTGTGAAAAAATAATTATAAGGGAAATTAAAAACACTTTGGAAAACAATGCAGATATCACCAAGAATAGTGACATTAAATTATTAACAAATGGGTGATAATATATTTAAAGAAAATAATACATTATATTATTGATATATGGTTATTCAATACATCTATCATAAATCAATATTTATTATAGAGGAGTTATAAACATGAAAAGGGAAAGGAGAAAATTATGGTAAGGTATTTTTTCTCACTTTTATTTTTGTGGGACACGAGAATTGTACATTACTAGTTTATGTTGTGTTGTGTATATACTTCTCATGATTGACTTTAATGAGTATTATTTTAAATATTATTTCATTTTCATGAACATAACAAAAATTTCTTCCCTTGAGCATATAATTCTACTAAAAATAAAATTTTAAGGGTGTTTTTCACAATTTCATAAATATTCAAGATTGTTTCATTTTAAATATTAGTTAGGGAACATTTATCATCGAAATCCAGGTCTTCTAAAAATGTATGTTATAATTATATTTACTATTTTGCATTGAATATTAAATTTATTTTTACCTGTTGTAAAATTTTTATAAAATAATATTGAAATATTATTTTTCATTCTCTAAACACGTCAATTTATGTCTTTTTGGTCATAAATATGGATGGAATGTTTTTTATCTTATAATGATTGAGCATATTTTCCCATTTTCGTGATGCCTTAATGATTTGATGATCCCTTTAAGATATAGCATGGATCTTTTCAAATAAATTTTTTGGCTTTATAATCTTTTGGATTCTTAAAAAATTATTTCACAAAAAAATTAATATTTTCCCTAAGAATTATCTCGAGTGATCTATCGGGAAATCATTATATTATCTAAGAAGACAACATTTGAACTAAATTATGATTTACTGGGGATATGAAACAAGGAGAATATTATTATTATTTATATGAATGTTTTTTTATGACGGAATGATACTTATGAAACCTATTTGTTTTACACAAGTAATTTATTGTTGATGTGTTTGTGAAAATCAATTCTTTATGAGGGTTCTGAGATGGTGAATGATTTATTGTCTTATTGAACACATATATTAGTTTTAAATATGTGATGGGTGGGACCAATATCTCTGACCAACTAATTCTATAATGAACAAGAATAAAATTTAATTATCCCAAAGTTGTAATATATTGAAATTTTATAAGTAAATTACCTTGATTATATTTTTCTAATACTATGATTAGTGTTTCACACACTATGCATTCTAGTTTTAGTCAATGGCTTGAACATAAATAAATTGTATTAATGATGAATTCGATGATCAATCCATTAATTTTCTTATATATAAACTAAATGTTATGGGAGATGGAGTGAAAAATCTTGGTGATATTATCACACAACCTTTCAAATCTATCATGATGGGATTCCAAATGATAAATGGATAGAACAATATATTGTTGAGTCCATCACAAGGTAGTATCTACCTTCTTCTAATGGTTCATCTAATCTATTAGTTGTCATGAAATAGATCAGTACCACTAAAAATATATCCTCAATTCTCCAATTTTTAAAACATGAGAAATTAATTTTGGATGTTTGTGATTTGGAATGTTAAATAGATCAATAGTAGAATAATATCAAGTATACTAGACAACATGATGATATTTACCCTATGAAATGAGATGAACATAAGAACTTATTTTTCAATTACTAATTTCTTCATATTTTTGTTAAGAAAAATAAAAAAATAATTATAATAGTTAATGAAAATGGATAATGAATCTATTGGAACCTATGAAATAATGTTCACAAGACATGCAATTTACACTTCTGAAATTATCATCAAACCCGAAAGTAAGGTTTCTAGATTCTTCAATGGCATAAAAAAAGTCTCCATACAACGTTTGAAATAAGAGACATCGGTATCAATGAATATATTTTTTTTTTAGTTCAATAAAATTAGAAATTTAGTTTGTAGATACCCACCATTACCATGGTTTTTATTAGAAAATTATGATTGAGTATCTGGAAGACCCTTATGAGTCACACAGCGGAAAGAAATTCCATCCATCTTCATGCCATAAATGTGTGTTAAATCATCAAGGGATGTGATTTAATTGAAGTGGGAGGTTATTTAAATTTGAAAATTTAGTACATAGAATTAATTGATTTAAAAAGTATTGAATATCCTGGTTAATGAAATAGAGGAAATGTGGATGGAAAATAAATCATGGCCCGCACTTCTGTGTTTTAACTATAATGAAAATGATAATTTTGCTGACTTCTTCCAATATTTTTAGGGTTAATGATGATGAACGATGTTGGTATACTATTAAATGAAATTAAAAATTAAAATCTCATTAAATAAATATTTTCAATGTGATATGTGATAAAAATGTGCTGGAATGATTAAGTGATTATGTAACGTAATTGAAGAATAATATTGTAGAAGTACGTTTATGGTATTATGGAATAGTGAAATATATAAGGATTGGTCAATTTTTTTAATTAATCATTTAATAAGAGATATTGAATGGTAATGGTAACCATGGAAAGTGATTGGGGTGGAAGGTTGATTTATATATCGAAAACATGTGATTAGTGATATGTTCATGATATTGGGATAATGAAATAAATAGATTTTTTATTGTGATAAAAAATATGGGGTATTATTGATGACCATAGGACTGATAGGAGGACAATGTTATTTATGATATCTTGCATTGAGTTGAAAGAATTTTTCAATTTATTTTATCTAAAAGGAGTTAATTTTTGAAACCATGAATGTTTTGATAAAGTTTTTATTGTAATTTCGTGTATTTCAATGTTTAAAGAGAATACATGATAATGGTCTTTATATTTTTCATATATGAAAATTAATAGATACATCATGTTTTGAGGGATAAAAGATAATTTTAGTGACCTTATTTTGAAATTCTTGGATTTTAGTATTTTGGAAGGTTCATAAGGGTAACCATTTTTGAAATTATTAACATTGGAATTTGGATGTGTTTTTCAAGAATAACGTTTCAAATATAATGATTTATGAATATTTGATAAAATGTGCTAACAATTTGGTTGTGATGAAAACTAGAGATGTAAGTAATGACTTATCATCCCATTATGGATCATATGATCCACTAGTTCTTAATGTATTGCAATTCCAACATAATAGTTTATGTGAATAAGATATGAAGTGTAAATTCATAAAGGTGCAAAAAAGGGTGATGTTGTCCTGAAATAATATATGTATATATTGACAGAAAAATTCCTAAACATTATGAAAAAAGGTCCTTGAAAAATATTTTCCTGTTATCATCATTTTTGATGATATCAATGACCTTTTTACTTCCTATTTGGGTTATGGTTCTTGTGGTCATAAACTTTACATTTATCATGTTATCTATCACTTTCCATTAGAACTTGATTGTTATTTTTCCCTTATATGCACATGTTTTCACTTTCCAAGTCTATTATACTATGTAGAAACCATGTTATGAGTTACTTTTGGTAACCACTAATTTCGAAACATTATTTTTTAAGGGATGTTTTAGAATTAATTTTTATTATGTGGGTATCTATGAATGTAACTTTCATTTATTACTACATTCATGCCCCTGACGAATTTTGTGGTCGAAATTCATTTAATTGAGGGTAAAATGTAACAACCAAATATTTTTATGAAATATGTTTTTTAAATTATTGATTGTCATTGATGACTTTTTTTCATGCTACACCATGTTAATATTGTTCTACATTAACTTTTGGCTTATCATGCATTACAAGCAGCACTGACTTTCTACGAAACAACATTTTATTAATATAATTATTTTAAAAAGATAATTATACCCATATCTTTAGAATTTGGTATGATCATTATTAACTGAATTATGAAAATATGGTTTACACATATGTATATAATTAATTTAATGGTGGATAAGTAATTATAAATTAAATAAAAAACCCTTTTGAATAAAAAAGTAAATAATTTTGTGAAAATCTATTTAATTTTGAAAAATTTTCTTTTATATAATTTTTTTTATGTTGATTATAAAAATATATATAACATATTTATCTGTTATCCTATGAGTTTTCTATAAAACATATAGAAATTAAAAAAAATTACCCATAAAAGATATATTTTTCTAAAAACAATCAGCCTTTTGATGAAACAGTTTTTTAGTGCTATTTAATGACAAATTTATAAATTATATTTGAAAAAATAATAAAAGTATTTTAATTTGTTATATAAAAATTTAATTTTTTTCAATATATTTTATTTATAGTACAAGTTTCACGTTTTCATTAGTGGTGATAAATACTGAATTTTAATTATAAGAATATGATATATATATATATATAATTTTTAATGTTGTATTATATTTTTTGTTTTTTTAAATTATTATTAGATCATTTTTATTTTATTTTATCCAATTTAGGTCATTTTAATTAATTTCACAATGAAACTTGATAAAATATCCAAAATTTGCATCATTTTTACTTCAAAACGCTTTATTTCGTCCTGCCTCTAGGAATAATTTTCAAATAATTTACAAAACATATTTAAACTAAATTATGAAAAATGTATTCAATATTTTTAATTAGATGTTCCAAATTTTTACTTAGGTTTCATTTATTTTTGTACAATATTACGAGTAACTTTAGAAATTTTTATTACTGCAGTTAATGGTACAAAGGGAAATTAAGGCTAAAAGTAAAATTATAAATATTATATAATTTCCCTAAATATATTTAAAAGTTATTTTATGATGTTAATCCAACCCTTAAAAAATAAGTTAATAAATTTAATTATTTAATTTACACTTTCCCCTAATAGTGATATATATATTATTAAAAATAAAGTGAGTGATGAAATGTCACACTCTTAGTTTTAACATGTGAAATATGTTTAATATGGGGAAAATAAAAGATAAATTTCACTATATATATCATTATGAAATAAAAAATAATTATATATATCATGTAAATTTATTTTCAATTTTTAGGGAAGAAATATATATCATAAAAAATTACAAAATTATGTTGTAGTAAATATTCAATTAATGAAAAACTCTATTAAGTCATATTATATATTTAAAAATAAATATTTTTTTAATTACATAAGGTTATAAAATAATTTTATATCCGAATGTTATATATTGGAGTTTTAATAAATTAATTCTTCTTGAGTTATATCTGTTTATTTATTTTCATAATGTCAATGTATTAAATAATGTCAAAATTGGCACTGATGATATTTTAAAAAAATATATTATTACAAAATTACTTAAAAATACTATGTATAGAAACATAGAATAAATTATGGTATTAAATTTATTAAATAAACTATTTATGATTCAATTTACACCTTATAAGGAAAAACATCTACCTTCAATATTGAAAATTTTCTTACTGTAGTTAAAATTAAAATCGGTTAACAAAAGGATAATAAAAAAGATAATGCTTAAAATTAAAAAAAAAGATCTACTATATTTTTTTCAAATTAATTCCAACCTATAATACATATATTAAAATAAATTTCCATTTGGTGGTATTTTTATTGATATTTAATTTATAATAATTTAATATTTTTAGAAATTCCAAATTCTTCCCTCACCATCATTATAAAAGGACACCTCTTCACACATCTAATTTAACCAAATTAAATAGTATATCTCTACCAAACTCTATAAAATTATCATTTCCACTTCCCAATACACATTTTAGAAGTTTTATATTCCCAAAGTTATAGATATATATTCCCTTAGAGGATATATTAAAGATTTTTTTTAAACAAAAAGGTAGTCACTCTAACTGTAACACCCCGAGATTTTATGATAAATATTATTTTTAAGTTTCTTTATGTCTTGTGTGTACGTTAGAACAAATGAGTCTTGCACAACACGCAACCCTAACTTGGCTGCATTACACGCAATCGCGACCTTCCTCGATAGCGTGTGTAGTAAGCAATACCGAGTTTCACTAAACGAGATATTATTATAATATTATTATGAACTAGCCGTTATTAATAGTAATACCCACTTTTGAAATTTTATAAATTTTATCTTTCAAAATGGACTTCATTTTTGGATTCGGAATATCAAAATTAGCTTAGGGTGAAATTTCGGTACTTTTCGGATAACTTTCATATTCTGATAAATAGTGAAAATTACTAAATTTTAATTAAAAACAACTTTTTTAATCGAAATAATTAATAGTGATAAATTATTATTTTGAGTGGTTTTAAAGTATATTTAGAATATATTTTTACAATTTAATACAATTTTGGTCATTGGATGTAATTTCACATTTAAACCAAACATAAACAAGTGTCAATCTTTTGATAGTTATTATCTCTTAAGAACACGCTATTTGTTTTGGCGACGGGAATTAATTTTTAAATTAATTAATTCAACTGATATGTTTTGAATTTGGTAAAATAGACATCATTTTTGTATTCATAATATCAAATTTAGATTAGGCCTAATTTTTGGTATTTTTATCGAAACTTTCATTTTTTTGATGAATAGTGAAACTACTATGTGGTAGTTAAAAAAACTGAATTTTTCATAAAACTTAATTTTACCACTTATGTGAGTGGAATTTCGAAAATCTGAGAGACACAGTTAATATCAAGGACTAAAATGTGGTTCAATGAGATGCAAATAATTTTTGGTGAATAGTTACTTTTTGCTTTTTTTTTACCACGGTTAAAAGTAAATAGGGTAATTAAGGGTAAAAGTGTTATTATTATTACCTTAACACATGTCATAATTCTATTTGATAAGTGTAATTCGACCAAAAACAACCTTAGGAATAAAAGATGACCATTTATGCCCACTTGGATTAGATTAGGACATTTATTATTTATTTATTTAAAGAAGGGTTAAAATAGTTAAAATCAATGTTTAATAACTAAATCATTTTTAATATAGGGTTATACATAAGATAAATTTGACTATAAATATTAATTAGAAAGATAAAAATATTTCCTAGATAATGGTATTTTATTTGTAATTTTTTAGACTTAAAATAATTTAACTTATTTATGACACATTGATGATGCAGTAATTATCTTATTAATGAAATATTGACATAATTGATGTTATAAATACCCAAATAAATGTAATTTGAGACTTTTTATGAATTACAATAATTTTCTATGTTAATATGACATGTTAGTATTGATTTAATTACCTTGTTTAGAACTAATCATTCCGTTATGATTTTCACAAAAATCAATTACCAAATAGTGTCAAAATTAACATAAAATAGTTTTCAAAATAAATATTATATTACAAATTGTTATTATATTCCTAAAGACCTAGTCTTCGGACAATATACTTATATCTTGATATATGTATCATTAATGGACCACTTGGGGGTCGTTTGGATGTATATGGTATGTTTATTAACTATATAATAAAAAAATACAAAGTGACATGGTAAATGTCAATCTAATTAACTAAGAGTTAAAACTTAAATTTAAGGTTAATATAAAAACCTAAACTTTTCTAAATTCTATTAGATGAGAGTATTTCGACCTATACCCACCTTAGCTTCCAAATAAATCAACTTGGAGCTATAAAAAATAGAATATGACTTTATAATAAAATAATATTTTTAGGTATTCCAAAGGTGCCCCTCTCCTCCCTTATAAAAGGGCACCTCCTCCCTCTCTTCCTTACACCACTTTAAGCCTTCAAGATCGGCCAAACCCTGACAAATTCTCTTCTACACTTCCATAGAAACATCCTAGAGGTCCTGGTCATCTTCAAAGACTTATTTTAGTGCCCTAAGAGAAGGTCTCAA
Source organism: Viscum album (assembly GCA_963277665.1). Classification (NCBI taxonomy): domain Eukaryota; kingdom Viridiplantae; phylum Streptophyta; class Magnoliopsida; order Santalales; family Viscaceae; genus Viscum; species Viscum album. The sequence goes on along the minus strand of OY728151.1, from coordinate 10,460,323 downwards.
AGAGGCTCTTCAAAGAAGAGGTAATGTCCATTACCGATTCTTTCACCTTTATTTATTCTTCCACTTCTTCTTCTTTGGTTGTTTCATTATGAAGTAATAACATCAGTATCACTCATATACTGATATGTTATTATATGTATGAAACAACCCTATTTCACCAACTATCCATCCTACGGAAAACGAAATCATCGTGCATGCGTACGTACGGAATACTGTCTCCACGCCGTGGTGTAATCTATTTTCCACCACCACCTTACTTGTATGGGTATAATGGTGTAAATAATAACTATATATGATTATTGTAAAGTGATATTGATTCTGTAATTGTATACATACACTCCAATAAAATTCCACGATCATGGGAACGATATCATCGCTCGTGCGTACGTACGGAATACTGTCTCTACGACGTGATGAGATTCATTCTCAATGATTAACCATTCATATATTATTATAAAGTATATATAATAAGTAATCATGAAATATATGACATAATAATGATACAGGATTTATGTATATACATATATATATATATATATATATATGTATGTCATCCAATTAATTCCATTCAATTCAATGAGGAAACGAAAACAACGGTCATGCGTACGTACGGCCTACCGTCTCCATTAATGGTGTATTTCTTTACATTTATCGATCTATTATATATATGTATATTCCAAATATATATTATATATAAATCGTTTTTTATATTCTGGAATTAATTAATCATGATCTAAGTAATCATATGAATAATTACAAGTCAAAACATGGATGACAAATGAAACGATTTTACCCAAAACGCTCTTTAACAAGGAATTTACAAAAGAATGGGTATTATAAAGTCATAAGTGACCCATATATGATATCATAACAATGAATATTATTTTTTAATAAGTCAATGACATTATTTAAATCATTATACAGGTGGTTCGGATACGTACGAAGCATATCAGACCTAAGGTGAGGGACAATTTCGCAAATATCATTTTTATCCGAGATTGCTTATTTGTAAGTATTTACTGGGGTTATTATTATCATCCATATCCATGTTTTATAAAAGTTATTTCATGTATTTTTAATCTCCTTTTAACCCATTTTTTACTTTTACTACATGTTATGTATGGAATCTTTCTTTTATGAGGTACTTTTTGACTTTTCCGACAAAAGTACGAGAAAAATGTTATTTTTAACTTATACGGCGTGAATGGATTTTTAAAGTTTTATAAAGCCTTATTTTCATGAAGCTTCCTCAAAATGATTTCATAATTATTTTCAACAAAATCCTTTTCTTTTAAAATTGTATCACATTTTTTGGAAAGAAAATGATTTTGAGGAAAAAGGATATTTTCTTCCAGAATTCATTTCAAGTGTTTTATCAAAACCATTTTCATCTAAGAATACCTTATATCACATGTGTATGTTTTAAGTATCATATATCTATGATTTAAATGGTTTCACTATTATTATTATTAAATGATATCCATTTATTTTATATGAATTATGTGATGATGGGATGATGTTTATGAAACCCATTTTATTCGTTGGGTTATTATGAATGATGTATGTTTATTTTGTGGCACAAGTAAGAATGATTTCATTATGAGATTGGTGGGACCTATATATCCCTCCAATTAATTGGGTAAAGATTTTATATCTCATGAGATAGACATGGCTGGAATGATAATTTAATCCGGTTCAGTGTAACATGACTGAAACGAGGAGTGAACTCGATTCAGAATGGTACTTTGTCCACTAAGATGGTCTTGGAAGCAATGCCTTGGCTACTATGGAAATCATTACATGTGACTAATGGATGCCACAATTACATGTTTTTTTCCCATGCTATTTTATCATGGTTTATGTTCCATTATGATCTATGCATTATGTACTTCTATGTTTTATGTCGTTGGTCAGGATTTTGATGTTTAAACATCATGTTCATGTTTTTAAGTTCAAATGTATATGGTATGTTTTATTTTATCCATGCTTACCCTTATTGAGCATTTGAGCTCACCCTTTTTATGTTTTATTTTCCCCCAGGATCAAAAGAAAGGTTTTAGGTAAGGAAACAAAAAGTGGAGTATCTTTATGGGAGATGTTGAAGATCTTTCACCACAATTAGAAGATTACGTTACAAGTTTTCAATGACACTAAACTATTACGGCCCTTGTGTGTCTGTTTTTTTTATGTATTAAGTAATTCGCAAAAGTAATGTAATGTCCATGTACGTCAAGCTTTGAGTCTCTACAGTTGGTATTAGAGGAAAGGTTTAGTCAGCCTTTGGAAACTAAGATGCGAAAACGTTAGTGAGATCCCTAGAGATATTTCTAATGTATGTTTAGGGATGTCTTTAAGGATTAGTATATGTATAGGATATAGTCCTAGAACTACGGTAACGATCATAGAATTTAACCTAAGATGTTAGATATTGAGGGAACTCCCCCTTTACTGTGTTTTTTCCCCTAGCATAATTTTTTCCTCTCACACTATTCTTTTGGGGTTTTAGAAAATGGCTGGAAACAGGAAGATTCACGATAATGGAGGATATGACAGACAATAGAATGATATTCTTCATGAGAAACCAAATGAAACGGGATCTGGAAGTCCAAAAATCGTTATTATGCCTAATTATCAATCTCATAATATGATCAATAATCTCAACTTTGGTAATTTCCCCGACTCAGATAACAAGAGAAAGATGGAGTTTCATGATGATCATAGAGGAAAGAAAGTTCAACTTCCCTCGTGTAAAAAATGTGGGAAGTGGAATCAGGGAGATTGTTTCAATGGAACTGGAAGATTCATTAGGTGTGGAAAAGAAGGACACAAAGCCAGTAAGTGCAAAGGAAAAGGTTGAGTTAACACCATGGACAAGGATAATGGTATTGCTACGACATCAACAATTATTAGACGTTTTAAATGTGGAATGTATGGGCATTGTGCAAAGCAATTCCCTAATGGAAAATATCATTAAGAGAATCAGCATGGTCATATGGGTAGTATTTATGTGGATGATGATGAGGAGACTACAAATGATATATGAGCTGAAAGAAGTGTTGAAGCTCAGTCAGTTGTTTTAGAAGGTAGTGGAATGATTGTATGTTTATCGAGAGTTATGTTGTATAGTTAATGGTACTATGGAATAAAGAATCATCTAAGGATTGTTTCACTATTGTTTTTCTAAAAAGTATTTGAAAGTATATGTTGAATGGTACCAGTAACCATGGAAGGTTATTCAAATATTTTTGTAAAGTAGATGATATGAGCATAATGAAGGAATAAGAAGATAATGAGATGTTTGATTGTATTCATGAGCTCATGATTGATATAAGGACTAAGTGATATCATGGTTTGAGTATATAGAATTTTGAGGATTTCGGTATGTGGAAAGTGTTAACTTTTAACTGCATTTATGTTTTCACTAGGGTTTAATGGGTATTCATTTTTCAAGAGAATACATGATTAAGGCCTTCGAATGTTTGGAATGTAACCAACAAGACATATCTTATGATATATGGGGATCAACGATGGTATTAAATCTCTGGTAATCGTTTTCACTATATTATGAGAGTGGACTAAAGTATTATGGATAAGCTTAAAGATCGGAATAGATTATGTTGGACATAAGTTTGTATTTTGTAAGGATAGAAGTTTTTTCGATATTATTGATGGGATGTTATAGTAATATAGTTTTAGAAAAATTCCAACCTGTAGGATGGGGGACAGCCCATCGCATCGGACAAGGCTGTGGGAATAGAACCCACAACCGAAGTGTCACTGGCCTTTATTGCCTACCACTGGCCTACAGGAAGTCCCTGGTTATTAGAAACTAGTTTTATTTTATTAAGAGGTATGATATATGAAGTATATGTTCATTTTTGGAACCATATATGATTAATCTAACCATAATATGGACTTATAACTTTTGCTAACCTTTTGTTTGAAACAGATGGAACGACCCATCATTATATCACATGATCTACTAACACATCACTAATAAAAAATTCAACTTCATTTCTTTAAGGGATGAAGTGGAAATTTTTCAATTCACAAACAACAGTGAGATTGTACCAAAATCATGTAAGTAATTCTTTTAATTCATCAACTTTAGGGAAATGATCTTGAAAACCAAAAATGTTGTCCTAGTTCCCCTATATCCGATGAATCAGATGGTACCTTAGATCATCACAAATCTATAGATTTGTGATTGTTGGCTTTTTCATAGCCATGTTCTCTACCACTCTCCAACAGAACATGATGGTTAGGTTTCTCTTCCATATCCATATTTTCACCTATGTTCTCCTATGTGGAAACCTAGTGATTAGTTAATTTGGGTAACCATTATGTTTCATACATTAGTCTTTAAATATTGGTTTTGGTATTCCTTTTTACGATGTGGGTTTCTATTAAAGAAACTTTCGAGTTGTAAACCATTTATAACCCTGATGAATTTCGAGGGTGAAATTAATTTTAAGGGGGGTAGAATGTAACACCCCGAGATTTTATGGGAAATATTATTTTTAATTTTATTGATGTCTTGTGTTGTATGTTACAACAAAGGAGTCTTGCACAACACGCAACCCTAACATGGTTGCATTACACGTAATCGTGACCTTCCTCGATAGTGTGTGTAGTACGCAATACCGAGTTTCACTAAACGAGAAATTATTATAATATTATTATGAACAAGCCATTATGAATAGTAATACCCACTTTTTGAAATTTTATAAATTTTATCTTTCAAAATGGGCTTCATTTTTGGATTCAGAATATCAAAATTAGATTAGGGTGAAATTTTGGTACTTTTCGGATAACTTTCATATTCTGATGAATAGTGAAAATTAATAAATTTTAATTAAAAACAAGTTTTTTAATAGAAATAATTAATAGTGATAAATTATTAATTAGAGTGGTTTTAAAATATATTTAGAATATATTTTTACAATTTAATACAATGTTGGTCATTGGATGTAATTTCACATTTAAACCAGACATAAACAAATGTCAATCTTTTGATAGTTATTATCTCTTAAGAACACGCTATTTGTTTTGAAGACGGGGATTAATTTTTAAATTAATTAATGAAACTGATATGTTTTGAATTTGGTTAAATAGACATCATTTTTGAATTCATAATATCAAATATATCTTAGGCCTAATTTTTGATATTTTTCTGGAAACTTTCAATTTTTTGATGAATAGTGAAACCACTAAGTGGTAGTTAAAAAAACTGAGTTTTTCATAAAACTTAATTTTACCGCTTCTGTCAGTGGAATTTCGAAAATATGAGAGATATGGTTAATATCAAGGACTAAAATGTGGTTCAATGAGATGAAAATAAATTTTGTTCAATAGTAACTTTTTACTTTTTTTACCACGGTTAAAAGTAAATAGGGTAATTAAGGGTAAAAGTGTTATTATTATTTCCCTAACACATGTCCTAATTCTATTGGATCAGGGTAATTCGACCAAAAACAGACTTAGGAACAAAATATTACCATTTAGGCCCACTTGGATTAGATTATGACATTTATTATTAATTTATTTAAAGAAGGGTTAAAATAGTTAAAATCAAAGTTTAATAACTAAATCATTTTTAATAAAGGGTTCTATATAAGATAAATTAGACTATAAATATTCATTAGAAATCCGAAAATATTTCCTACATAATGGTATTTTATTTGTAATTTTTTAGACTTTAAATAATTTAACTTATTTATGACACAATGATGATGCAGTAATTATCTTATTAATGAAATATTGACATAATTGATGTTATAAATACCCAAATAAATGTAATTTGAGACTTTTTATGAATTAAAATAATTTTATATGTTAATATTACATGTTAGTATTGATTTAATTAACTTTTTTCGAAGTAATCATTCTGTTATGATATTTACAAAAATCAATTGCCAAATAGTGTCAAAATTGACATAAAATAGTTTTTAAAACAAATATTATATTAAATATTGTTATTATATTCCTAAAAATCTAAGGTTCGGACAATATACTTATATCATGATATTTGTATCATTAATGGACCACTTGGGGGTCTCTTGGATTTTTATGGTATGTTTATTAACTATATAATATAAAAATACAAAGTTACATGGTAAATGTCAATCTTATTAACGAGGACTTAAAACTAAAAGTTAAGGTTAATATAATGACCTAAACTTGTCTAAATTCGATTGGATGATAGGGTTTCGACCTATACCCACCTTATATTAGAAATAAATCAATTTGGAGCTATTAAAAACCGAATATGTCTTTATAATAAAATAATATTTTTAGTTATTCGAAAGGTGCCCATCTCCTCCCTTATAAAAGAGAACCTCCTCCCTCTCTTCCTCACACCACATTGAGTCTTCAAGCTCGTCCAAACCCTGAAAAATTCTCTTCTCCACTTCCCTAGAAACATCCTAGAGGTCCTTGTATTCTTCAAAGACAAATTTTAGTGCCCTAAGAGAAGGTCTCAAAGAGGCGCTTCAAAGAAGAGATAATGTCTGTTACCGATTCTTTCACCTTTATTTCTTCTTCCCCATCTTCTTCTTAGGTTGTTTCATTATGAAGTAATAACATCAGTATAACTAATATACTGATATGTTATTATAAGTATGAAACAACACTATTTCACCATCTATCCATCCTATGGAAAACGAAATCACCGCGCGTGCGTACGTACGGAATACTGTCTCCACGCCGTGGTGTAATCTATTTTCCACCACCACCTTACATGTATGGGTATAATGGTGTAAATAATAACTATATATGATTATTTTAAAGTGATATTGATTCTATAATAGTATACATACACTCCAATAAAATTCCACGATCATGGGAATGATATCATCGCTCGTGCGTACGTACGAAATACCGTCTCCACGACGCAATGAGATTCATTCTCAATGATTAACCATTCATAAATTATTATAAAGTATATATAATATGTAACCATGAAATATATGACATAATAATGATACTGAATTTATTTATATATATATATATGTATTTCAACCAATTAATTCCATTCAATTCAATGAGGAAACGAAAACAACGTTCATGCGTACGTATGGCCTACCGTCTCCATGAACGGTGTATTTCTTTCCATTTATCGATCTATTATATATATGTATATTCTGAATATATATTATATATAAATCATGTTTTATATTCTGGAATTAAGTAATCATGATCTAAGTAATCATATGAGTAATTACAAGTCAAAACACGGACCACAAATGAAACGATTTTACCCAAAACGCTCTTTAACATGGAATTGACAAAAGAACAGGTAATATAAAGTCATAAGTGAACCATGTATGATATCATCAAAATGAATATGATTCTGTAATAAGTCAATGACATTATTTAAATCATTATATAGGAGGTTCGGATACGTACGAAGCATATCGGACCTAAGGTAAGGGACAATTTCGCAAATCTCATTTTTATCCGAGATTTCTTATTTGTAAGTATTTACTGGGGTTATTTTTATCATCCATATCCATGTTTTATAAATGTGTTTTCATGTATGTTTAATGTCCTTTTTACCCATTTTTGACTTTTACTACATGGTATGTATGGAATCATTCTTTTACAAGGTACTTTTTGACTTTTCCGACAAAAGTACGAGAAAAATGTTATTTTTAATTTATAAGGCGTGAATAGATTTTTACGGTTTTATAAAGCCTTATTTTCATGATGCTTCCTCCAAATTATTTCATAACTATTTTCAAAAAAATCCTTTTCTTCTAAAATTTTATGACATTTTGTGAAAAGAAAATGATTTTGAAGAAAAAAAGATATTTTCCTCAAGAATTCATTTTAAGTGTTTTATCAAAACCATTTCCATCTAATATGACATTATTTCACATGTGTATGTTTCAAGTATCATGTCTCTAGGATTTACATGGTTTCACTTTTCTTATTTTTAAATGATATCTATTTCTTTTACATGAATTATGTGATGATGGGATGATGTTTATGAAACCCATTTTATTCATTGGGTTATTATGAATGATATATATTTATTTTGTGGCACAAGTAAGAATTATTTAATTATGAGATGGGTGGGACCTATATATCCCTCCAATGAATTGGTTAATGATTTTATATCTCATGAGATAGACATGGCTAGAACGGTAAGTTAATCCGGTTCAGTGTTACATAACTGAAACGAGGAGTGAACTCGATTCAGAATGGGACTTTGTCCACTGAGATGGTCTTGGAAGAAATGCCTTGGATACTATGGAAATCATTACATGTGCTTAATGGATTCCACAATTACATGTTTTATTCCCATGCTATTTTATCATGGTTTATGTTCCATTATGATCTATGTCATATGTACATTCATGTTTTATGTCGTTGCTCAAGATTTTGATGTTTAAACATTATGTTCATGTTTTTAAGTTCAAATTTATATGGTATGTTTTATTTTATCCATGCTTACCCTTACTGAGCATTTGAGCTCACCCTTTTTATGTTTTATTTTCTCCCAGGATCAAAAGAAAGGTTTTAGGTAAGGAAACAAAAAGTGTAAGATCTTTATGGGAGATGTTGAAGATATTTCACCACGTTTAGAAGATTACGTTCCATGTTTCCAAAGACACTAAACTATTACGGTCCTTGTGTGTATGTTTTTGTTATGTATTAAGTATTCGGCAAAATTAATGCAATGTCCATGTACGTCATGATTCGGGTCTCTACACTAACCAATCACTCTCTTTTTGTACTCTTATATACAGATCTTAAATCAGTTATATATATAATAAAATAAAAAATTAAATATCGTAGATAAGATTAAATGTTATTATGATTATTAACACCCCACTATATGACCCCTTTCCCACTGAACAAGTGGTGAATGTATTACTCATTGATATATATGGCTTACCATCCCCACAAACTGATACCATTCATTTTCCAACACCATATTTTATGAGTGGAAATTATGAAGGGTTCAATGTTTTTATATGATATTTAAGAGAAATTTATACATCTATAATGATAATATCATATCCACTTTTTACCACCTAATCTTTTGGGAAATGATAATGTAGCTCCACTGTAAGTATGTCCTATCATCTCCTTGATGCGATGTGATTACATTTCATATATATTTTACTTAGTTTAAAATTAGGATGTATTTTATGAATATATATGACATATATAAAATAAAAATGATTTCGGGAATGACGAAACCATGATCAAAGTTTAATTACTTGGACTACCGAACTGAAACAGTCTTTCAAAAACAAATCATGTATCACTTAGAACAATGATTGTAAATTTTCAATAAACTGGTGATAAGATGTTATAAAAATAATAAATTTTATGATTGATATATATTTATGGAATAAATTATTAATAATTCCATTTTTATTAAATAAGTGTTTTGAATGAGAACATGAAAATGTGAGACTTAAGGTATGGTATTTTTAGCTTGCCTTTATTTTTGTAAGGCACATGCCTTATGCACTACATGTTTATTTTGTGTGGTGTATAAACATCCCAAGAATTTAATTAATGAGTATTATTTTGAATGGTATGGTATTTTAATATCCATATAAAATTATTTCTTTTTTATGTAATAATATTACACTAAATATAAAGTAGTAAGGGTGTATATCACAATCTCAACCATATTAAAATTTGTTTTATTTTAAATATATGTTGGGAAATATTTCACCTCCATATCCAGGTTTTCTAAAAATGACTCCAACAAAGTTTTTATTATTATAATATGAATATTTGAAGTCATTTTTACCTTTTTTTACTTTTTATGTAATTTTTTAAGACAATATTTTTCTTGTTTTCTATGATAGGGAATTTATGAATTTCTCCACAAAAATACCTAAGGATTGTTTTTTAAACATGTAAGACATGGGCAGATTTTCCCTTCATCAGGACCCATTAATTCGTTGAATGTTAATTTCTGTTAACACAAATCTATTTTCAAATAAAACTTGTGTCCTTTATAATTTCTCTTCTTTGTAATTATTTATTTCCCAAGGAAACGACATTTTATTTAAGATTTATTTTAAGTTTCATTTCAAAAAATCATTTTTCCATGTAAGATGAAATTATTTACATTTACTAGTGCTTTACTAGGGATGTGACCCATGGCTACCATAAATATTATTTCAATGAATGATTTATGTTTATTATTGAATTATACTTATGAAATATATTTCATTTACATGAGTTATGTTATATTTATGTGTTTTCTAATCTGTTTTCATTATGTAGCTTATGAGATGCTGAATGATTTATCATCCTATGGCGCTCATGTGATTATTTTTAATTAATTTATGGGAGTGACCTATATACAATCAAATTAATTTGGAAATGAATTATATATCATTATATAGTTTGGGGAAACAAGTCTATGTGCTTGATCCTTGATGGGAAACTAGTCGATGTGGTTAATCCATTAGGGAAAACATTTGATAAGGCCTGATCTGAGTGTCATTTTACTTATACATGTCATATTAATTGGTTTTATACAATTATGAGGATTCCAAACACACATTTATGGTACAAACATAAGATTCGTGATTATTTTATGATGATGTTTCACTCTTATGATTCATTCCTTTTTAAATGTTAATGTTTTATTCCAGGACTCTTGCTGATAATCCAACACAGGTTGGTTGAGAGTTTTTCTCATGAACACATACATGTATTTATTATTTTTATCATAAGATAATCAATAAATATCTTCCATATTTACATTTAATAAGAATATAATTTCACTCATTTATCATGTTTCATTTCCATATTTCATGCATTAATATTTTTTGTATGGTTACTAAAGGGGAATATCATGGAGGGAAAACTTGAAGATCGTCAACTATAATAGAAGTTAGTGTAACAAATTTCAAAAGGAACTCAGCTATTATGGACCTCATGAATGGGTTTGTGTAATGTAATGGATATTAATAAAAAATTTATAATAGACATATATGAATGTCTTAGTCATTATTTATATTTTGTAAAAAAAAATACATTCTTGCCTACATAATTGCATGTTATTTCACAAAGACCATAATTCACACATAAAATTCCCAAAGTGTGGTGCATATCAAAACATGAAAAATGAATGATTTCCTTAAAAATTTGTATTGAAATATAATATTATTTCATATTTAAGAATACTTTTTATATGTTATGATACCATAAAATAATTAACATGTAACTTTGATAAAATATTTAATGATAGAAAACTACGCCATCTTGATGACTCTCCATAGTGGAAGTAAGTTTTTTATGAGTATTATAAATTTAGAAATGAGTATAAAAAACTTTTGTCTTGTATTATATATAAATTGAATAAATCCTTTTTCTATACAGAGTTGTACTCATAGTATATGGCCAGTTATGTTGGAAAATTATACCTTGTCTTCATGGTTATACATGAAGTGAAAATATATTATGTTTCCTGTTCTTATATATAGACAAAAACATCTCGGTAATGATATTTATTTATATTTTGATCCATTGACCGAATGTCTAAAATTTATATGGGATACATTTATCACAATTTATAATTCTCATAGAAGTGAATAATTCACATTTATTCCCATGTTTTATAATATGATAAATGACACCCATAATTATGGAATATTTTTAGGACATTGTATTAAATGAATTTTGTTGTGTCCCATTTGTAAGGAATTCACACACACAATTCAGTTGAAACATTCCTCGGTGACTATTTTTTATGAAAATATATTTTTTTCCTAGATGATGTAAATATTAATCTTTGATGATAGCATCCGATGATAATATCGATAATGTTATAAAACTATCTCTAATAATGGGTGATCAACTGTTTTATAAATTAAAAGATACTAACATTATTTTTGGTAAACCATTTTCAAAAAAATCCTTATAAAATCGAAATAAAAAGGATCAATATTCTTTGAATTGTCCTACTATAATTATTTTTTCCTAAAAGGTTTTATTTATATCATCTATATATAGAAACATATATGTGATTTTGAAATTGGAACCTTTCTAAATGTTACATGAAAAATAAAATAACGCTTTAAGGATGTGTTGGAAATGATTAAAATAGGGATAAAGGAAGAGTTGGCACTGGTGATGGGTAAAGTCATACTTTTCTTCCTCTATAATAATACACTCAATCCAGATAATAAAATTTTCAATTTTTTATTTTTCATAATATAGTATAATTTCCATAGTGGTATTCATAAAGAATTCATTTCATGTAAATGATTAATATAATTTTATAGGGATAAAAATCACACTCTTTCCATGTTTTGATGTCATATTTTATGTTCCAATATTTACATTTAATTGAACCTAAAAATATTTGGAATACAATAAAAAATATCTTCTTCTTTTTCAAATCCATATGATGTAATGTTATAGACCCAATGAAACTTCTAATAATGAATAAGGTGGTTACCGTCATATTATATGAATTATAAATTTTATTCCCACCATACTTATTTGATATAATAGTCCACCTAATGGTACACTTGGTTAGAGATGTTAAACTATGTGATCATGTACATTACAGATTTATGTACACCATTAAATGGTATATGATGGTTTTGAAATGGTGCTCCATGAATCAATGTTGGCAAGAAGGTTGAATAGTAGAATGATATATTGTTATAGAAGTTGTTTAATTATATGCCAATTAATTTTCCTATGTTGATAGCATCAGTCTCCCAAATTCTCATCATAGAGGACACCTTATAAGAAATTGGATTTCTATGAGAGTTCTTGTTACATTTTCCATCACAGTGCTATAGAAGGATCACCTTTTCATTTTATATATTAGTTAATATGGTGTTTTATATGTTGAATCCCAAAATGAAATTCTAATACATTTTAATCCAAAAAGGGTTGGTAGATGGATATCAAATATACATAATAAATATTTTATAGTATGGATCTAAGATCATATTTATAAGTATTTACCTAAAAAATTGAATTCAATTATTGAATGTCTTGGATGTATATCCAAGGGACCAAATGAAAATGTTATATCTTACATTTGTTTTGTAATTAATGGTATATGTTCTATAATAATGAATATGATGACCATTTTATGATGCATAATAGTGGAGTTACACTTACGGAAGAATAAATTCATATATCTTATTCCAAGGATAGAAAAATGATTTATGAGAAAATTTCATATTTCAGTATCATTTAACAGATATTTGAGTTGGATTACAAAACATTCCAAGTGAAAATTTTCTATTGTAAATGGGTTAAAAAGAGGAGTAATGTGAAATTTGATTAAATGAGATTCATGAAGTAGAATTTTAATGTGGATGGGTGAAAGAGAGATCTATTCAAAATGGAATCACAATAAGTGAATGTGTTATATATATCAAATCCAACAAACAAGAGTTGTCCAATTATCTTACTTATGAATAAAACAACTATGGGATCATATGAAAATTAAATTGAGGATGATCCTTTCATTAGTAGAACATAATAATTACATGATTTTCCCAATGTATACGACAGCTTTTACATATGAGGGGACCATAAAATGGGATTTGGATTATAGATAGAGGATCAAAATCCTTTAAACCATTAGGTAAAATAAAGATATGTCACTGATAAGGTTCATGTGTTGTTTGATATACTATTATTTTCATCACAATATTTGTTGTTCTCTACTGTATTTATGTAATATAAATTAAATTTCTAACTAATCATGAAGAAAATGAATTATATACATGATAATGGGACTAATATATGAAAATAGTGGGCATTTCATGAAGAAATTAAAGAATTATTAGGGGATTAATAGCTTATTGATGAAAAAACAAGAATGATGCAACAACATATTGTCAACTAAAATTATCAAGGCAATAGTTAAGGGTATAAAATTTTATGATTTATGTAATCCACACAACCAACTTGTTAACCCCAATAAAAAAATGTTAATTAGTTATATTGGGGGTCACAATGAAGATGATTGTGCAAACTGATACATATTCGTGGTGACATGTACATCATGTAACAAAGGAAACCCTCTAGAAACATATAAAGGTAATTTAACAATTTATTTTCACTATTTTTTCAAAAAACTTATCTAATGGAATGTTGATTTCATTTTCATTATTCCTTGTATAGTTAATTAATTTCAAAATATTTCTATAATAAATTTTGCTTAATGGCCACTGGTAAATACCATAGTAACTTCCAAAATCTTCTTACCAAGTTTCAACATAGGGATACTGAATGGAAATTATTTCCCCAACCACCGTTTACTTATTTAATCTTTATAAATTAAGAAACAATAAATTCTTTCATCTTTTTTCGGGATATGAAATCATTTTAGATGTATTTTAGCAAATAATACATTATTTGAAGTTTTTTATTTTATCCAATTTTTCACAAAATTGTTAATTCCAAAAATGGAAAAGGGGTTCTAAAAATAAATAGTTTGTGATAAAACTAATGTTCCTCTATCAGAATGTATGGATGGGTACTCTTCACTAAATAATAAAATTATATATTTTTTACATAGAAAATAAAAAATTTAAGTGAAATGAAATAGCTTATGTTCCATTATTTATATGCATATATATGGATCTAAATATGAAGACACTTAAATATCACATCATGTTTTGTGGAAGGACTATTGTGTAAATAATGAGGGTAAACTATATGATTAAAACACAGAACTATTATAGGAAATATGTGTATGTATGATATAATAGTAATTTGATATTATTTAGAATGGTAATAAATAAAAATATCTATTTATTTTTATAATTTTTTTATATGGTTTATACATAATATTTTATAGTGACTGTATGAGATGATAAACTACTTTCAATATCATTGAAATTCCTGGAACAATGAGGTCATTTTAGAGGTGTAGTTTGTGGATTGTCTCCTTAAACAGATTCATTAGAATACCAAACCACCATATGATACATATCATATGATAAAAGGAATGAAGTCACATGTAATCAATTATTGATGAGTTCTCTTGCATCAATGACTGGTTTTCGTGTTCTACATATGTAGTATTTGGTGCGAAAACCATTTTTGATGGATTTTCCTAAGCATTTAATTTTATAGATCCATTTTTTATTAATATTGGGTGTTTTTTCTTATGTAACTTTTGTGGTAATGTTTGGGATTATTTAATAACATATGAAAATGGATTATTAGATGTTGTTTTGGCTTCCAATTCTACTTTGGTAGGGTATCGGTGTATTTTTGGTTTAAAATAGAGTTTTTAATGGGTTTTATGTGTAAAACCTTGTTATACTCCTTGAATTTGTTTTATGGAAATGTGTGTTTGTCATGTTCATCCTTGGTGGTATTATTCAAAGTGATTTATAACACTTGAGAGTGTTTTAATAAATATTAATATGGCTTATTATTCTTAATTGTATTGGTATTGGTGTGATTTTGTCTTTGAAAGAGGGTATTGAAATGGGTTTTGTGTGTAAAACATTTTTATACCCATTGAGTTTGTTTTATGAAAATTGAAAATGATTTGGTGATTTACGAAAGTGGGAAAATGATGTACATGTCCTGTTTTGGTGATTTTATTCACATAAGTTGGGTTTTTAAGGGTATATAGATTATTTATGTTGGAATGCATATTTATAATGTTTTCTAAATTGTTGTAATGTTTATCAAATGGTATGAAAGGTTTAAAACACATTTGTGGTCTATTTTGTGTGACTGTGATGTGAAAAATGAATTTTTTTATGAAAAAAGTATTATGTGATTTGTGTGTGGGTTTTTATGTGAGTTTTAATATCTTGGAATAGTTTTATAAATTTTTTTAATGAATTTGTTGAAGTGTTATTGATATGGGGAATGTGTTGTGGGCTATTTTTGTGTGAGTAGGATTTCAAAATGAATTTGAGTGAAAAGAGGGATTATGTGACTTGTGTGATATACATGTAGGATGTTTGGTTAATGTGTGATGTGGAAGTTATATTTCCATGTGAAAATTATATTTCATTTCTGGATGAACGTTTTTGAGCACAAGAGGGAAACACTAGTTTCTAGGTGGGTGGACGTGTACTAGTATGCTAGTGATCCCGTGCGGTTTAGCATAAGTTTCATGTAGCAAGTTTGATGCTGAAAACACAAACTAAAATATGATTATGATGATGGGGAGAACTAGTTTATGGGTATGTTCCCTACTAGTGTCTTGTGCATAAGAAAAGATAGATTTTATGTTTACTTTCACCGAGATATGAGGTACCTGGGACCCACATCGATCTATTGCCTAGGTGTTATTTCCCATTGCTTGTGATCATTAGATGCTTTACTCTTACTGTCAACATACAGTATGTTTGGCTGGAAATTTTAGTACCTTTGGAATTTTATTTAAAATATTTTATTCATTAAAATATCTCACTTAAATACTGTATTTTTTTTAAGTTACATCTTCTATAAATTGTAACTAGTACCTCATGTTTATGAAAACTTTTAAGCATTTTGTCCTTGAATGTGTATCACGTGGATTCTCTTAGTGGGGGTATCCTACTAGGATTTGGCTCAAACCCTACTTAACTATTTTGGTGTAACTAGATTTGGTTATTTTTTTCCCAGGTATGGGTAGAACTTTTGTTCTAATGGTTCGGGTTTTTAGTGGTCCATCATGATGGAGTGTTTTTGGAGAAAGCTTGAGGGTGGTGCCTCTTTCCATGTCGAGGTTCTTGGGATTTAACTTTTTGGTGTTTTACATTTGTTATTGTCTTTGAGAGTTGTTTTGAATTATGTATTTCAGTTCTAAATTTTTTTAAATGATGGTTGTGTTTGAAATTTCTGATTTTATATTGGTTTTGTTTGTCATTTTATGTTTATAAACTTGGGTAAATCATTCCCAATTCTCATTTTATGATACTCGAGCCCTTGTTCCAGCCCATGGGGATTGGGAATGCACTTTGAGCCTTGTCGAGGGCTAGGTTTGGTTCCAGTTTTGACAGAGGCCAGATTCGGTTTGTGACAAAACAGTATCAAAGTAGGTTCAGGTAAACTATTTGGGTCTTGTTATCAGAGAGAGGAGTCTGGATAGTTTGATTCTAGGATTTTCAGGACATGAAATTATGGTTATGGGTAGTGTTCCAAGACAACACAACTCTTGATGGGATTGAAGTCACCTGGGGAATTTAGTATGTATATGAGTCATTTGGTTTTCTTAGTTTGATTATGATTATGGGAAATGAAAAAGAGTTGGGTTAATGGTCTCAGTGAGATTACAAGGCCCAGAAAGCTATGTGGAGCTGTAGATATTTCCCTAGAACACTCTCTGTGATGGTGAAGTAACTAGATTATGGCCTCCAACCATATGTCCAATTCACCCATCGAAACTAGTTTCCTCTTGCATTATTTTGTGTCTTTTTGTTTTGAAATCGTGGATGTTCAGTTTTAAAGAAAAAAGTACATGGTTTTAAGAAGCATAATTTTTTGGGGAAATGATTTTCAAATAAGAGGAAATTTTTTGATTTATGAAATGGTGGAACTGAATTTTCATAATTGTTTGGAAATGGAAAGTGGGGTGTCTACACAACTTTTTAGATAAGGAACTATGTTAAAGTTGGTCTTGAATAAGTGTTTCCAATAAATATTTCTAAAATATGGAAAAGTTTTTTAATGGGTTGATATGTTTTGAAATGGAAGCGAATAACTTGAAAGTGGTTTCATATTTGAATGTTTATGCCTTTATAAAAAGTATTATGACCTATAAACTTGGATTTTGTTTTCGTGGTTAGTGGTATTGAAAAAAAGGAAGTATTGGTTTATTTTTTTGTTTTGAAATGTGGAAAGAATTTTTGTTTTAACATTTGGTATTTTTGAGAGAGAACACATTCAATGGCGTTATATGGGATGATGGATGGTTAATGGAATAAATGGATGACTGACGGGATGGATATGAGGAGGGTGCTTGGTGTGGCATGGAAACATGCATGTGTGAGGCCCATGAGGTACCATTGTTGGATACGCTAACCATTGAACCGTTTATTTTCAAAGAGATTATTTTAAAGTAAAACATGATGTCTTTATGATTGGTTTGCGATGGAATATCTTATGTGTTTTTGGAAATTTTGTCGTTGTGGGATGTTTTGAATCTAAGAAACCCTCTTGTTTGATGGTGTTTTTTGTTTGTGTTTGGTCGGTAAGATGGGTTTAAGGGTTAGTTAGCGGTCTCTTATGAGAAATGTTAGGGAAGCCATTACGATGGTTCCCCTCATCTGTTCGGTCCTCGTTTGTGGCATTTTTTGACCCATGGACCAGCTTGGATTGGCCCTTGGGTTCACTATTTGGATAAGGTATGCCCCCATTAAGGGTTAGTGCACAACTTAAGTGCATCTCAGATTGTATTCACCATTGGAAGATCCTCTAGTTGATCATTATAGGGAATATTTTTCCCAAGCATTGTAGATTTAGTTTACGCCATTTCTTTTCTTTTTTTGTGGATCCTCTTTTAGCGTGATAGTGCACGCGTAAGGTTGAAAGAGACCTCATCTTTTTAAGTCACCTTATTTGTTATAGGTTAAAGTATCATGGGGTTGTTACTATGGATGGTATCTAAGTGGGCCTTTGGGTCCTCCATAGTCTCTTTAAAGTAGGAGTTCACGTTAAACCGCCAGTGTATGGAATCATTTCATGAGAGTCTATTATGGCTACATTCAGGAATTGTGTGATGTTTGGGGACGTTGTATAATGTTGCAATCTAATTATTTATTCTCATATACACAATTGTCTTGTTTGGTGGTGTTTTTGATGACATGTTATCATTCGACTGTATATGTGAAGTTTTAAAAAAAATTGTGAGTCTTTTTTTAGAAGTGTGTCTTATTTGGGGAGATCTTGACATCCTTTTTTAGAAAAAGTTGTTGCTATATATAATTTCATCAATCTATTTCTCATCCGAAGAAAACAACGGGTGATGTCTGTGTACCTTCTAAGCCCTTGTTTTGGTGAAATGTCAGTTTTTTGTAAAGTGAGTTTTGGAATGTTTTTTGTCTGTGTAAACCCATCTGGGATTGCGGTGTAGTTTTTTGTAGAACCAAAATAAAAAATTGCATTCAGGGGTTTCCAAATCCTAACTACCAGGCTGAAGATGCTTCAATCATTTGTGCTCCTGCCATATAACCCATAGAGGAAACTGGCGGTTAGTCAGGGGAAATACTAGGGTCATTCAAACCCTTGTACAACGTCATATACTCAGCATGAAAGATTGGAAAAATTTAAACCTCTAGTTATGTCATCTTTCTTCTATTTTTCTCATTCAATAGAGAAAGTTGGAGGACCTCATGCTTATGTTGTCCCCTAATTTAATTATATTCCCCTTTGGTTTCCACTGGGTTTCTAGAGAAAGGATTAAAATTTTGATAAAAAGATTGAGCGCATGGTTAGTAGTAACCATGCCCCAGAAAAACCATGCAAAATGAAATATCCCCACAGTTAGCACAAGGTTTCCCAAACTATGCAGAATAATTGTGTGGTTTTCCCAACTCATTAAATATTGGGGACATTTTGTGACAGCCTGTGCTGGTTGGTTAAAATAATTGGTTCTTATGGTGTGGATACCCACTATGATTCTTATGTACGTTCTTATGGAATGATCTAATGGATGTATACCCCCTGTACCATGGATTCTGTTACATTGTCCTCTTATTAGTGTCCTGTTTCTATCTCATGAAAAATTGAAGTTGTCTCTAAGGGTTGGGAGCCAATTTGTGTCTCCCTGTAAAAGTAACTCAGCTTTTTCCTTGATCTTGGTGTGGTAGTAGGTAGTCCCCTTTGGATTTATCTATCAACCAACATCTTCCATGGGTAATCATTGGGATTGGAGAGCACCCAACAGTTTAGTTGTAGTAAGGTATGTGTAAACTTGTTCATTGTTTTTCGTTTGGTTAAATTTCTTGAGTTTTTTTATAGTGTTTCAGGTGTTTTATTTTTGGATGAATTTATAATGTGCTTGATCATTTCATGAATGTGGTGTATGTTTTGTTTTGTAAGGGTATTCTATCTTTAATTGATCACTACAGGTGTTTTCACCTTTGGGGGTAGAGCTTGTAAATAGAGTACATTATGTTCTATCTGTTGGATTTTTTTTCCTTTTGCCTTATTATGGCTTTCATGGGGTAGAAATATTTTTGGTTGGAGAATTTTCACACCCGGATTTTCGATTCCATGCTATGTTACAAATTCTCTTTTGGATTTTATCTTTCCCTTAGGTTTTGGGTGTTCCGGGATTGAAATTTTAGTGCCACTTGTGTAATTGATCAATGAACATATTCTGGGGGGTCTTGGATGGTTGGACTCGCCTTTTTTCAAATGAATGGTGTGATGTCGTGGTGTTTTCAGGTTGGATTAGTAACACTCATGGTGCCACCACTTGTGGGGTAAGTTGTTGAGGTGGTGTGTACACTTTATATAGATGAGTTTTGGGGGTGAAAATGATGGTTTATTTTTTGGAAATTTTCTCCCATATACTTATAATATATTTCTCCCTTGGTTTCCATGATGGACCCCCCTAAAATTTAAGTAGAATGGCATGGTTTTTGGTGGACAAAATAGGCCACACGGTTTGGCTACACAGTTTACTAAACCGTGTGGCCAAATTGTGAAAGGGTTTTGGTAAATAAAATTTTTTATAATTTCCAACCATTACCTTCCAGAATAAACACAAATCTGCCCCATTCTTCCCCATTTCATGCCCTACCTCCTTGGACAGCCTCCATGCTCTCTCACCCTACCTTGAAACTCAAATTTGAAGGGAGATTTTATGGGGGAAACATAAAATCATCCAAGTAAGTCATTATCTATTTGATTTATTCCCTTCTCTTAGGGTTTATTTCACACTTTAATGAGTTCTAAAATTTCCAAAAGTTAGGGTTCATACGTAGTGTTTAACTTCTTGTTTTTTTGGTGAAATGTTTGGGTTTTAAGTTTGCTTTCTCTTCCTTGTGGGGCAGTGGTGATGCGATTGAAGTTTCACACCAAGATTGAGGGTTTCGACAAAAAAGGTAGGTGGTTCCATGTTTATGAAATTATTGATGAGTTTGCTTGATGATTTACTGTTTTTCATGTTCCTCATATGCTGTATGTGGTGAGAAACCCATTTTTTGAAAGATTTTCTTAATCATTTAATTTTATAGTTGTATTTTTTATTTAAATTTTTTGTTTTTTCATGTGAAACTCTTGTGGTAATGTTTGGGGTATTATTTAAAACATATTTAAATGGATTATTAGATATATTTTTTGGGATTAATATTCTTCTTTCGTAGGGTATTGGTGCACCTTTGGGTGAAAAGAATGCTTTGAATGGGTTTTATGTGTAAAACCTGGTTATAGTCCTAGAAATTAATTTATGAAAATGTGTGTTTTTCATGTGCATTTTTTGTATAATTCTAGGTGAATTTAAAACATTTGAGAGTGGTTTAAAAAATATTTTTAGGGCTGTAAATTTTTTTTGATCGGTATTTGTGTGATTTTGGCTTTTAAAGAGGGTTTGGAAATGGGTTTTTTGTGAAAAACATGGTTATACCCCTTTGGTTTGTTTTATAAAATTTGAAAATGATTTAGTGAGTTAAACAAAGTTGGAAAATTATGTACTTTTACTGTTTTGGTGATTTTATTCAGTTAATAAGTGTTTTTGAAGGGTAAATAGGTGATATAAAACAGAATGCATTTTTAGAATGATTCATAAATTGCTGAAAAGTTAATAAATGGAAAGAAAGGTATGAAACATGTCTGTGGGATGATTTTTGTAAGTGTGATGTGAAGAATTAATTTTTCTTATCAAATAGGTATTATGTGATTTTGTTGTGGGTTGTTTTGTGAGTTGGACTATCCTAGAAAGGTTTTATAAAATTGATTAAAGGGTTTTTGGAAGTGTTAGATACATGTTAAATGTGTTGTGGGATATTTTTGGTGTGATTATGTTTTTAAAATCAATTTTTAGTGAAAAGGGGGTGATGTGACTTTTGTGATATATATGTGGGTTGTTTGGTGAATTTTTTATGTGGAAGTGGTATTTGCATATGAAAAATTTATTTCATGGCTTGATGAACTTGTTTGATCATAAGAGGGAAACCTGAGTATCTAGGTGGGTGGACGTGTACTAGTATGCTAGTGATCCTATGGGGTTTTGGCCTCAGTTACACGTAGCAAGTTTGATGCTAAAAACACTAACTAAACTACGATTATGGTGGTGGGGGGCCACTTGGTTATGGGCATGTTCCCTACTTGTGGATCGTGTATTAGAAGATATATTTGTGATGGTTACTTTCACCAAGATACAAGTTACCTGGGACCGACAGTGAGCTAGTTTCTAGGGATTATTTCCCATTTCTTGTGATCATTATATGCTTTACTCTTATCGTCGTCATAAGTTATGTTTGGTTGGAAATTTTAGTAGCATTGGAATTTTACTTAAAAGCATTGATTCTATAAAATATTCCACATGAAAACTATTTTTATTTAAAGTTGCATCTTCAAGAAATTGTAACTAGTACTTCATGTTTATGAAAAACATGCAAGATTTTTGTCTTTGAATATATATCACATGGAATATCTTAGTGGTTGTATCCTACTGGGTTTTGTCTCACACCCTACTTACACCATTGGGTGTAAGTGGACTTGGTTATTTTATATAGGTTTGGGTGCAGGTTTTGGTCCAATGGATCGGGTTGTTAGTAGTCTATTGTTATGTGGTGGGTTGGATATGTCTTGGGGGTGCTTCCTTGTTCCATGTAACGGTTCTTGGGATTTTCCTTTTTTGGTTTTTTACCTTTCTAATAGTCTATAAGAGTTGTTTAAACTAATTTAATTATGTTCTAATATTTTAAAAAATATGGTTTTGTTTGAAAAATCCATATTTTTTTATTATATTTGTTTATCATTTTGTGTTTATACACTCAGGTAAATAATTCCCTATTAACATTTTATAATACCTAGGCAATTTTTCTAGCCTATGGTTAGGGCCTTGTCAAAGGCCAGGTTTAGTTCCAATTTTGATAGTGATCAGATTCATTTCGTGAAAAATAATGATATAGTGTTACAGGTTTCATTCTAGTTTCTTTTATTCCTTCTTGTATAAAGATAGTTATATAGGTACATACATATGATTCATAATGTTTTGTGATAAGTTCAAAACATAATTCATGGCTTCCATTAAGGTATGGAAGCTATATGGTAATATTGTTTGGTAATTTAAAGATTAGAAGTTCAAACTTAAGGCCTATTAAGAATGGATTATTCTAGATAACCACCATTCAAGATAAGATATTCATCCTAGAATACAGAATATGCATAATGGACTAAACATTAATTTTTGTTGGGTTGGCGTGAAAAGAAAAGTATCTGAGTTTCTGATGGGACGCCTCACCTATCAACAGGTTAAGGAAGAGAACTAGTGACCAGTGGGTATATTGAAATCATTACCTATTCCTATTTCCAAATGGAATAATATATATGTGGATTTATTGAATGTCCTACAAAGAATGGTTTAGAAACAAGATTCCAGATGGGTGACAGTGGATTAGCTCATGAAATTGGCCAATATCATTCTTATTTGTAAATCTCACACAGTGGAGTTCTTAACTAATATATTTATCCCAGAAGTGGTAAAGAGGCTTGGTGTATGAATTTTTTATTATTGAACTGAGATATGAGGTTTACACCTTATTTCAACATAATACATATAAAAATTCTTTGGGATTAAATTGACTGTTATTATTAAATATCATCATTAGATGTATGGAATATCAAAAATGATGATATAAACATTATAATATATTATTTAAGCCAGTGTAATGGATTTTGGTGGCTCATGGGGGGAGTATTTATTGTTAGTGGGGTTATATTATAACAAAATCTATCGGGCCTCAACACATATATATCATTTCAAAGTATTGTATGGTAATCGTTGTCATTATCCACTTTTTGGGATGAAATAGGTAACACTTCAACACTTCTCCCATGAATTGTATAAGATATAATTGAGAAGATTAAATTGAATGGGAATTGAATTAATATGGGTCAGAGTCACCAAAATCATATATTAATCATTGTTGTGACTGTTTTCATTCGAGGTGAGTGATCATGTGTTATTGAGAATCTCTTAAAGGCAGTGGAATCATCTTTTTGGAACAAAGGTAATATTATCTCCATGATAAATAGTCACTTTAGAGATACATAAAAATATTTCTGAGTTGGAATAACAGTTTTATTTTCCACCAAGTTTCAATTTAGTGCATATTATGTTTCATGTATCTCTTTGGAAAATGCATCAGCCTGATATTGACCATGAGATTTTAGGTGATCACGTTAACCTAGAACTATATTTTTCATTAGTTCATGTGTCGATATGAAGTGTGGGTATGAAAGAGAATTTATTGCATTAGAAAATCGTCGTTATATTATGGGTTTTTTGGAGACATGACCATATTTAGGAACAAACATTGGAACTAGAGAAGGAAATGGCCGAGAAATGGAAAAAACTCTTTCACGATAATGGTTGTTTTCTAGTTTCTGATGACATATAGGCCAATGATTGGGTTAATTTAGCACACTTAGTTTCATTTAAGTACCCCATTATTTATAAATTTAAATTATATACATTTTTTGGGTTGTGTTTAGAGAGGTTTGGAGGTGTTTTAGATAGTTTTTTGGATTTTTTTGAGGTGCATGGTTTGAGAACAATTAGTATAAATCATGAAACACCTCCATGAAATGGTGTTCCGAAATATAGTTTTCACTGTGTAAGTGCTTGGTTGGCGCACAATTTATCCAAATAGTGTGGTCATCTATTAAAATAGTGTGAAGTGGAATAGAGGAACTGAGCATAGTGGGAACATGTTTTTTCAAACCATGAGACCAAACCATGCGAGGGGTGTTTGGATACAGTTTTCCGTTCATGTTTTGCCTATCTATGTGCCTAAATCATGCGATGATAAAACTTAGATCTGAATTTAGTAGATGTAACCCAAATCACTCCTTTCACAATTCATTGTTCACTAATACAACCCAAAAACGTTTATATATCTTCCCAAAGGATATGGAGGTGCTACCACTAGATCTATAATAAATATAGAACTATTTCATGGTCTGTGGAAGCCTCATTTCCTTGGTATTTCTCCATTATTCATTGATTTTCCTTATATTCGTATTATTTCTTCTCTTGTAATGTTACATCCAATACATTTGAGATGGATCTAGTTTGTGATATCCTAATAATGATGACATATGGCTATTTTGATGTCAGATAAAAAGATATAATGTGCATTTTTAGAGATTCAACATAGTTTTGTGGAAAAAATTTGGGCCGCTCTTCATTTTCAGCAGACTTTCCAAGGTAGGTGGCTTCACTCTCAACATATCTCTCTAAAACTAGAAGTATTTCTTTCAAATTGATAGTTTCCCATGAAATTTATTGTGAAGTTTTTTTGAAAATTTTTATTGAAACCCTTTATAGTGATGGTTTATGGAATTGTGATATCTACATGTTCTGGTGGAAACTAGATGTGGTATCATTAAATTAAAATAATCATTTTCAAATAGTTTTTTATTTTTCACATAATGAAAAAAAATTCAATAAAAATGACTGGTTTATTTAAATTGTTTGGAATAATTGGGTTGGTATATTTGTTGGCATAAATGGTTAAGTACGAGTTGAATTATAAGGATAATAGTCATGAAGTACCACCATCAAATGGATGGAGTATGGAAATTACGTTCCACTATCAATGGTATTACTAAGCTTTTGGGTGTGTGTGTGTGTGTTTAGTTGTGTGAAATGGAATGGTTTGTCATATATTTTTATTGAGAAAAGGTTTATTTACTTGTTTGGTTTCTTTCATTGGAAATGTCTTCAGTTTGGAATTCTATTTTTGTATGAAAACATGTTTACATAGAAATGGTGTGGATTTGATATACTCTATTTTGACTTCAAATATAAAAATTTTTTTATATAAATGTTCAAATAGGTGTTATACTAGTGGCATGAGTAGGGATGTCATGTGTGGAAATCCTATAGAGTTTTATACTCACCCCCTTCTTATTCACATGTGTGTGTCTGAAAATGTTGTGAATTAAGATACATGTAAAGGAAAAGTATTGCATTTCAGTAGTGATGCATTAAGATACTTGGGGAATGACTTGTGGAGTCGGATATTGTAGCATGTTGGGAGCTATTGATTTTATATCTTAGAGTCTTTATGTTTTTTGTTTTTTTATTCTGTTTTGTAACTCTGATATGATATACAGTTTTAGTATTGTTGTGTTGTCAGTTGGTACTACATTTAGTTATATTTAATTTTTATCTTGTATCATATTGTGTAAGTTTTGTTATGGTTCTCATTATTTAAATCTTTTATTTTAAAATGGAAAATCATCCCCCAATAGTTAGGAATTGATGGAATTTATTTCTAGACATTAGTGTCTTGGGGATGTCTCCAAAGGCCATGAAGAAATTCCACCTCTTTTAATGACAATGATAATGGGAGGGATTTTGTAGGACCTACCTCTAGATTGTTCTATGGATAGAGATGATGTATTTCAGATACACTGGTGTGTTGGGTATCCTAAATAGTTAAGATAAGAACTGATGTTTGAATTGAATGCTTCTCAATGGGGAGTTTATCTTGGAATCTATAACATATGTCAAGATATGTTACCCCAGTATTGGTGTCTTAGGATGATATATTAGATTTCCAGTTTTATCACTAGTTTTTCCACCATCCTGTAGGTGAAGATAGAGTACTAGTGACCTGTATGATTTTCACAACAACTTTTAGTCCTAGAATGAAAATGGGAAGATTTTTCTATGTATTTTTTTATAATATTATCATTTTCTACTCAAGGAAGTGATGCATATTTGTTATTTATTTATCGAATGATGAATTTATCCCACTTAAATTGTATCCTATGGACTTTCTCAGATGGTGAGATGGGAATGTTTTATGTCTGTGAGATCATACATCCACAAAGGTTCCCTTATACTATCATTTAGATAAGAATTATCATTTCATAATAGGGTTACTGATAGAATTATACAGTACTATGGGTACATAGGTACTTCTGTGAATATCATTTCACCCTCAGACTGATGGCATGTTAGAACAGACGACATAGGTGTTAGAGGAAATGCTTTAAGCATGTGTATTTGATTTCAGAGGTTGTTGGTAGAGGCATATCCCTATCATTATGTTCACTTATAATAATGTATTTTAGGTTAAGATACAAATTCCTCCTTCTGAGGCCTTGTTTGGTAGGCCATTTTGTTAACCCATGTGTTTTTTAGAGGAAGAAGAGGTAGGTCTACTACATAATCGTCTCATTTAGGAGACTATGAAGAAGGTTTGTATAATCTTGCAAAAAATTTCATACTTCTGAATATACAAAGATATATTATTTTTATTGCAACTGATGACCTTAGTTGTTCATGGTCAGTGTCATGTTTTCTTATGGGTATCATATAGGATTGGGCGTAAATGAATACAAAAGAAAGGGAATTTTTTGCCTCTTTATGTATGGTTTTTTGGATTCTGGAGATAGTCATGTTGGTAGCCTATTTGTTATTATTACCATAGAGGCATTTTTTCATGCATGACATATTATATATGTTGACATTTCATTTGAGGAGTACCATATACACATCTTTGAATTAAAAATAAGGTTCTTTGAAGCTAATTTTTCTATTTATTTATGGTGGAATGGATGTACAACCATGAAATCGATGAGACATGGGCTGAGAGAGGCCGATGTATTTACCCTAAGGGTAGATTTTTTCTCTGATTGGGTTTCACTACCCATCTAAAGTGAACTCAGGGATGAGATCCTTTTAGGGAGAAGACTGGATGAACCATGTTTTTCACTCATATATAGATCCGTTAAAGTAGAGTAGGATTCTATATTTAGGACCTAAAATGGATTCTTAGTGACTTTATGGTTGTTTTGGGGGTGTAAAATGCATTTTCAGAACACAGAACCTGAACCATTGGGAAAAATAGAATGGATTCATGATTATGAGAAACTATGTGTGGAAGGCCTCAAGGTTACCCCTAATCGTGTGGGGATTGACAGTGAGTAGTAGGGGGAAGAATAGTTTTAGTGAACCATGAAGATTGGAATGCACACATGCATAGATGTTTTGAAATTTTTAGGAGATCCATTTTGTATGGGTTTCACGTAGATTGCCATTCCATGCAGCCTTACCATGTAGTCCCCATCAAAGGCTATGAGCCATCACTATTGGAGCATGGTTTAGAAAAGCATCCTTCCAAACTGTGTGCCTCTATATTTTTGGTGAAATGACTAATTTTACCTTAATTCCTTGATATATTAACATGTCATATCCTTTTCTATTTCCAATTGATAAGGAAGCCTCCCCTCTCCCATTTGTAATATTTCAAGCTCTCTCTGATAGGTTTTTATTCTATAATATGATATAAAGGTCAATTTTTTCCTTTTTTCATGTTAGATGTGTATTGGTATGTTTTATATTATTTTTGAGAAGTTACCAGTTTATATTTCTCTTGAAAAAGTTATTCAGGTGTAGGATCATGTGACCTATTTTAGGAGTGTTCACTTATTATTCATATTTCTTCTGATTCAGACCAATATAAATGTTGATACAGGACAAGGAGAGTTGTATGAGATTAAGGTATGTGGTCTATGACTCATCCAACATGTTTCTCCATTTTATAAACTTCAGTTTTTGTGTGTCTGCCAATTTCATCAGGGGGTACATATAAAATTAATTCGACATTATTATATTTATTTTCCTTATAATCTATATTCAATTTTCAAATTATAAATAATCATACTAATGGTTTAGTTGAAAATTATTTCCTCCCCATGTTGTTTATTCCCTTAATTATGGATTTAGTGGTTTTTTGTGGTCATATACACCACCGTTTGGGAGTCTGGATCGAGCTTCTAATGGTAAGACTTCGTAAACTAATTGAACATTCATTTATTAATTTTTATCACCCAAAAGATCCCACATTTCATTATAATGAATGTGTTTCAATATGACTAACGAATCTTTTAAATGATAAATGTCATGAATATTAAAAAATATCACGTGGAATAACTGAATGTAATTAAATGTTTTTCTTGCATTTCCATAGCTTCTCATTCCATGCATAATGGAAGGTAGTGGAGTGAACCTAATGAGTTGATAATGAATTATATAAAATCATAAATGGTTTCATATCCCTTTATTTTTATTACTTTCATGAAATGAAATGGAATGGAAAAATTGGATTATTAAAGGGATTGATTTATACATGTAAAAACTAATTAAATGAATCAGGTATATGGTACATATTCCATAAGAACCTCTTCATATTTATCGGAGTGGTAACACGCCATCTAGACATGGATTCCTAATGTAATGACTTGACCACTCTTGGAACGCATCCTGATTTTGGGATGTCAGCTTCCAAGGGAGATATCAACCTAGGATCCCATTCATTTTATACTAGTGTATGATCATCATGAATCTATAGGATCTATACATTACTATTATATGATAATTTAGATATACTCCCTGGATATATTGTGATGTATATAGACATGTGGTGCCATGAATACACCAATTAGGACTAGTCATAGATTGCCCGTTTTACCTTGGGTGTAATCCTTGGACTCTATCAGAATCTTATATAAGTGGAACTCCAAGGGAGATTCCCCTGGTATTACACACAATACCCTTATAGCTAGGATACAGGTTATTACTGAGTTGGATCGACCCTTGAGGTCAAGAATTCTTTGGTTACTACATTGGAACTTATTTATTATTTTCACTATAGGATTCACTTTTTGTATCAAGGATCATCCATGATCATTATCATTTCACTTGGTTAGTGTTTTATTTCTCACGTGGAAACATTATATAAGATAAAAAATGAATGATGTAAATTATTACATGTTCAGACTCAATATGAGAATGAATCAGTACTTGGGTATTTACATTATTTTAGTATTTACATTTTAATATATATATATATATTCATACACACTATCTGCTTATATTTCATAGAATGGACGGAATATATGTTGTTGGTGGTGGCCTACAATGATATATCTCACAACCTATTCAGAATGTAGTTGGTACCTGGGAAGTTTTCATGCATCCAGGTGATGAAAAGGGGAAAAATCCTTCTTTGGACACCTGATCTTTATTGGTTTATTTAGGATAGAACTTTGTAGAAGATTTCCAAGCTAGATATCAAGATTCTTGGATATTTTTTATTTAATTTTATATTAATATTATTGTATTAATTCCAATTTCTGTGTTTCCATGTTTTCATGCTTTATATATATATGACATACATTATAATCATCTTTTCTATATGATTTAGTTTCATATTGGAGTATTATTTTACGTTTCCTGAATAATTTATTATTCTCATATGCTTTCTCTTTGGTGGGTAAATATTCCAGTGTTCATAGTGTCTACTTCTAATGTTACATATTTTTATACTTATTCTGGTATTCACATGTTATATTACTTATTTTTTGTTCTCCACTCCTGTAATGAGGGAAAAGTATCCCCATAGACACACCCTAGGCCATCGATTCTAGTCAGTGTCCTCTGTAATTTCGGGGGATTTACGTGAGGCCATCAGGCCAACCTATCTGACAAAACATCTGAGTGGAATCTGGGTATAGGATGTCACACTATCAATACCCATATACAACCACATTGCTAGGATTATAGTGTATAATATCTTTATATATGTGATTCCAAACAAAGAAGTCCGAAAATATGACATGACAATTGGGATTTGGGTAGATCAAGAGTCAAGTAGTGTGTTTTTTATTCCCCTTTATGATGTGGATATTAAAATTATAAATGTTCTATTAGAACTTTCATAACATTGGAATGTAATCTTGGAAAGATGCATGAGGTATGTCCTTAGAAAAAATTTTCAAATGAAAAACTTGATTCTATTGATGAAAAAATGTATAAATCAAGGTATGGTATTATAGATAGATAAAATGATAGAGAAATGGAAGGTTGGATCAAGAAAATATAGTGAATCAACCAAGAATACAAAAAGACATTCTAGGAGTACCTTCTCCCCTTCAGTACTGCTGCAAAATGTATTATCATTGCACCTCTATAAAGAGACCATATTTAAAGATGGAGATGTTTCCTGTATTCATTATGATGAAGAAATATTTGTAATTTTCATTATATATATAGTTAGTCTTGAGAGTATAAATAATATTGTCATGTTTTAATGGATGGGAGTCTCATTTTTGAATTCATGCATAAGATACATTTTCAAAATAATCTTATCCAAAAAATGATGTATTATGTTCACTGATGTTAATTACTACTCATATTTTCTATTGGATTTTATATTACAACTATATAAGGGGAAACCCCTAAAAACCTTTATTTGGATTCATTAAACCCTATATTTTTTCTATGGAAGATATTAAATTGGAGTTGACAAAAATAGATTAAAAAAATATGATCTAAGCAAGTCTTCTTAAATGGAAATAGTATACAATAGACAATTTTTTATTCCAACAATACTAGGGTAAAACAATTCAATATAATCATATAAAATATTTTTTTCATTACTTATATGTTTTTTCGAGTCATATGATGTTTACTGAAATCAATACAGATACCCCAAATATTTATTTTTTTGATCCAATGTATTGAAATCCAAAAACCAACCAATCGTGATATATATTGTGATATTTTAATGCATTGTATTAGTATTTTATATATAAAAATAGATTTATATGTTTCAATATAACGGAAAATTCTTTCATACATATAAATTACATATAAATGTAAACATATTCATTATATAACATATCAAAACCACACTATAACCATATAGGATTGGGTTTTTTAACATTAAAACATTTAAACTTGTTTCATAAAAGATCTACATCGTCTACCACTTATTCCTTCATAACGGGAACCCATTTTTACACATATAACTAAACAGATTTATTCACATTCTACGAAAAGGAAACGTATGAAATGGGTGATCTCAGATGATCAATATGTGTATTGTAGGGAGATATCAATCGTATAAAAATCAAAATGCATAAAAACATAAACTTTACATTATAAAATTTTATATTTTATATCAAAGATAATGATAACATGTCTTGGAATAAATAATATATGTCCATAGAGAAGCAACAAAAATATTCCATGAAAAAATAATATAAGGAATGGAATTTTTTAATACACTTGAGAATAGAAAATCATTTCTATATTAGTAAAGACTTATTTCCACAACCATCAGTGTGGAAAAATTCCTTTTTTGAATGGGATTAATTCCTTGTTCTATCCTTCTATTTAAGAACCGATTTCACTTATTGTTCTAGTCCTATCTACCTCATTAGATATGAATCGTTACCCAATGAATTTTAAGGATAAATAGGTCTAACCCATCACATAATGAAAACCATATGTATGTTTTCCATAAGAACATAATTATTTAATTATATCAGAACCCATAAAGACAAATAGGTTTCATTAGAATCATTACATCATAACATAAACAAACCATGAAATGAATAGGGATTCAATAATTGAAAAATAACCCCAATAAAAAATATGTAACATCAAATAATCATATAATAAATGACAAATATTTTTAATAGATCGCTTGAGAATAATTCCTAAAGAAAATATCATTTATTCTTTGAAAACATGTTCTTTTACTAATATTATGTGTAGTTCTAAAAGAATATATTTTATTAAAAAATACACTTATCGAAATATATGGTAAGATTCAGGTAATTAAGGAATCGTGAAATAAGAATAGTCTATTCATGTTTTATAAGTTAAAAAACATGCGTTTCAAACATTTTTTGGATGTGTCACAATGTAAGTCATTTAGAATTGATAAAAAGAATCCATCCCAACCATTTATTAAAAATTAAAATATGGATAAAAATAACATTAAGAATTGTATATTAATAGTAAAAATATTTTTTTAATTCTTTAAAGGAATATAGACATAGAAAATAAATTTCCCCCAGCAAATACATAATAATAAACAATCACGAATAATAATGAGATTGTGAAATTGACCCTTACTTGTGGTTTGATTTCTATCACCTAAATATGAACCTCATATTTAAATGTTTAAATAATTTTCTTAATTTATAACGACATCATATTCATACATATTATATCATATATATTCATATTATAACCTCTTATCACCAATTTGTTTATAATATTTCATTATTACCCTTCTTTTTGGTGTTAACTACTTCATTTTCCTACACATGTTTTGTCATATAAGCCCCATTAATTATGAATATGATATATTTATGTCATATAGGATGATATAAATGTATTTTATATCATATCTATTCATTAAATACATTTATATAACCATTGTTTAATTTTGAACATAGAAGACGAATCACGTCTTATCGTGGAGACGGTAGGATGTATGCACACAAGAGTGATGGAATTATTTCATTAATTATAAAAGGGTAATGAATATTATGGTGTATATAATTTAAAAAATAATTATCACTTTATGATTATTATATATATATATATATATATATATATATTATTTCTATCATTATACCCATCCAAATAAAGTGGTGATGAAAATAGAATACACCATGGCATGAAGACGGTAAGTCATACGTACACACGCGCGACACCACTATTTTTTATAGAATGGAAAAGGGTATATTATCATTTATCTATGAATATAATAAAATATTATAATATAGATTAAATTGGAGTTATTAAAATATAATGAGAAAAAAATTATGAGGATGAATATGAAGAAATAATTTTAAAAAATGTGATTACCTCTTAATTTGAAAACATCCTTCAGATCCCATTTTAGGGACACTTGAGATTGTTTTTTTAATAATACTACAACCCATATAATGTATATGTGTGATTTTAGAAGAACAATTTGTGGGGTATGGATGATATTTATTGCTCAATGTAATGTAAAGAAGTGGGGGATGAGGTGCCCTTATAATTTAGGTGAGGGTCACTTTTGGAATCACTCAAAATATTAATTTATAATAAATTAAATCCCTATAAAAATACCTTAAAAACTATTTAATATGAAGATAAGATAAGATCCATTTTTAATCACATCACACAATAGATTTTATAAATGTTTTGGTATTATTTTCAATATTTTCATTTTGATTAACCCTTAGTTAATCAATTTTAATTTATTAAAGGTAATAAGTTTCATCAATATTAAAATGTTACAATTTTTACTTATGTGAAGGTAATTATAAAATAAATAATTAATTAAAAACATTTTAGAGAATATTTTAGTTATTTTATATTTTGAAAAATGGCTTATGTCTTGTCAATAATTTAATAATATATTATTTTGGTAAAATATCATTCGTGTTAGTTTTGAAACTATTCATTACATTGATATTTAAAAATTTCTAGATAACATGTTAACTTCAAAACAAATAATTAATTATATCCTTAAGAGGGATAGTTAATTAATAAAATTGTTTTTCCTAATAATTATCTCTAATTATATTAATTGAACTATTTTAAGTAACATTTTTTTTTGATATTTCCATTAATAAAATAATTACTACATCATTGTTGTGGAGTTCTTTTAAATGATTATTTGTTCACTAAAAATTAAAAACAATACACTAGGATGAATATAACATTCATTGATTTCATATGAATATTTATATCTACATGTATTTTTTGTTTAACATTATATTAAAAATGATATAGTATTTAATTCAAGAATGTGTAATCTTTATATATTTATTTAATAAAATATTATAAATACTATAATCACATCTAAGTGGACCAAAAATTAGAAAAAATAACGTTTTATCATCAAAAAATGATTATCAGTTTAAAAATGTAATTGTTTATTCATTCATAGCATACTGTTTTCCCCATGTAGACACATAATGGGTATATAAGACAAAGAAAGAAATATTTAGTGACTTTAATTGATTTAAATATTATATAAGTCGTTTTAAAGGAAATGTGTCCATTAAAAACGTAATATCTATCTTTATGTGTTATGTGTTTAATTATTTGCATCAAATAAAATTTGGTCATCTATTAGGGTTATTTTATAGTCTTTATATTTTATTTTTGACTTAAATTACCAAATTTAACCTTTCTAGTGGTAACAAGATTAACAATTCAATCTATTCAAATTGGTAAAAAATAAAATTAATATATTAACTAAGGTTATATCATATGATGTTATGTTTATATCCATTTTTTTAAATTCAAAACTCATAATTTTCATAATTAATTTTAAAATAAAACCTATAAAATTCAATAAAAAATAGTTTTTTGGAATAAATCCATTTTAAACCTAAAATGTTTATATATTAAAATCTAGTATATAAAACTTTTCAAAAACAATAATTGTATTATTTTAAATTTAAATGAACTAATTAAAATTTAAAACTAATCAAAAACATAATATTACCTCACTAAAACTTTAAAATGAAATACATTTTTAAATAAAAAATACCATTTTTATTATTCCTTAAAAAATTATTTTAAAGAAAAAAATAATTTTTAGATAATTTTGACATGATAAATTCAAAAATTAAATTCATTTTGTAGAATTTGTTTTCTAAAATATAGAAAAATTAATATTCATCAATAAAAAGATGAAAACCATATTTTTTAAGAAAATGTATTTTTGACAGTTAATGTCTTTTTATTACAATTCATTGATTATTTTATGAGCACTAACTAATACATTAATATTAAGTTGGATATTTATGTTAATAATATTAATTACATATTCAAATTTAATCCCACTAATTTAATAGATAGGTTATACTAATCGTGTTTTATACTTTATTTAATCTCACAGTGGTGTGCAATGCATTCTATTGAAGAATAAAATTATTTAATGAGAGATATTTCATAAAAATATACAGTTGTTACATTATAACCCCATTAAAATTATTTTACTCCTAAAATTTTGTCACTTGGATTCAAAATTTCAAATGTACCTCAACCTCATGACATCCTTAGGTTCTCATGTAGCTTCCTCAAATTGGTAGTTCCATCATAAAACATTTATCATGTGAGTGGTTTTGGTTTTTAGAACATTTAGTCTATGATGTTGAATTTCTATTGGGGTTTTTCATAAGAAATGTCATTCTTAAAAGGTTTTACTTTTGAGTTTAGTACATGTGAAAGATCAGTTATGTACTTTTTCTAGATATTTAAATGAAACACATCATGAACATGAGAGATATTCAGTGGAAGCTCCAATCGATATGCTACCTACCAAACATGATCTTTAATTTAATAAAGACTAATATATCTATGTATTTACATGAACTTATCTCCAAATCACACCACTCATTTCCATGTCAATCTTCATAAAAATTTCATCTCATCCACTCCAAATTCTAAGCCTTTTCGTCAATTATTAGCATAACATTTTTTTCGAATCTAAACTACTCTTATGTGATGTTGAATAGATATAACCTTATCTAACATTTACTTAACCAGATCTGGTCCCAATAACATTATTTACCCAAATTATTTATATCATGTTTTAGTTATTCATTTTCTGTCTTATAGGGATTTATATGGATCTATCTAAATATTGTATTGAATGCTAAATTTATGATATAAATTCTACTAAAGGTAGTTTTTTATCCCAATCACCTTTTAAATAAATTGGAAAAGATTTAAACATGACTTATAGAGTTTAAATTTTCCTCTAAGAATAACCTTCAGTCAAAGGATGATAAGTATTGTGGAAATATAACTTTATATCTGGATCCTACTACAGCTTTTTCCTAAACATTGAGGCAATCATTGTATCCTTATAAGATATAATGGAATTTTTTGCACCCTTAAATCTTACCACATCTTTAGTATATATTTTTTAAATTTTATTAAAATTAAAATTTTCTCTAACAGTACTGATGTATCCTTGCTTTGTAATGAGATCAATTATTACCCCTATAACATTTTGATTTCTAGATGTTTGAGGATGTATGATGAAAAAATAGATGGTAATGTTTTCCTACTTCCATTATGGTATGGCTAATGATTTTATAATCCCCTTATACATCTCTCTCTGAAACTTTACTTGCTAGAAAATCAAGCACTGAGAAATATATTATGCAATATCTTTCTTCATTCCATCCAAAAAGAAATACTATTTTATCTCCCTATACGTGATTTTTCTTCTAATAATAATAGAAAATGATGAACTATGCACCTCATAAAATACATCCTTAATTAATTTATTAATGATAGGGATAAAAATTGGTTCATGAACATTGTTATTCCATCACAATAAATGTTTAACTGAGGAAAATTTCTCACTTTCATTTTTACCTCTACATCTTCCTTTAATGCCTCCTTAATCATCACTTCTATAAGTGGCTGGACATTCATTTGATAAAGATAAGATTTCCATGCTTTTTTTATTATTTCAACATCCATACAATGTAAAGCCATAAATATTGGATAATTTCTATCCCCTTCATGGATAGGCTAGCATTGTCCTTTTGACTTAAAGCATATGCCACCTTTTTTCTTTCTTAGGGTCATAATGTATTGAGCATTAATAATTATTAATAAACTCTAACCATCATAATTGGTGTATATTCATCTCCTTTTGGGTGAAAATATAATTTAAACATTTATTATAAATATATATTTCACATATTTCCCCCTAAAGATAACGTCTTTATATCATTAATGAAAAGATTCATAGTATCTATCTACAAGGCATGAGTTGGGTAATTTTTCTTATGTGTTTTTAATTATTAGGAGGCATAGGATGTAAACATATCATTTTTTGAAGAGAAAAAAGCCCAACCACTTCTTTGAAAAATCATTATAGATCACAAACCTTTCTCTACTGTAGGGAAATGTGTTCACAGTTCCACTTACTGTCCTTCTATTTAGCTCTATGAAATTCTATCCGCGCTCTTCCTTCCATATGAACATAACTGCATTCCCATTCAAAAAGGGGAGTGGATTAGAGAATTTTGCAAAATATTTTCCAAAATGTCTATAATATACAACCAAACCATGAAAACTATGGATCTCTATTACGGTTTTTGTCCTAAGACAGTGCTAAAAAAACTTTTGTCTTCACTATATCCTCAGATATCGCCTCTCTTGTGATTATGTGACCCCAAAATGAATATTTTTGTCGCTAGAATTCATTATTAGAAAAAAAATCAGAAATATTCTGCTTTCTTAGGGGCTTTAGTATAATTCTCAATTGATATTCATGTTCTTCGATTATATTTTAATATAAAACAATTTCATCTATAAAAACTACCACAATCTGATCAGGATAATCTCTAAATAATACATTAATTAAATTCATTAATATATTGGGGCATTAATAAGACAAAAATTAATCACGGTAAATACATAGTGTCCATATCTTGTACAGAATGTTGTCTTCGGTATATCCTCCTACATCACCCAAAATTTATGATATCCAGAATAAAGATAATTATTAGAAATGTATTGAGATCCATGTATTTCATCAAAATAATTCATCAATATAGGGGAGAGGATTGTTGTTCTTGATAGTGAACTTATAATTTTCTTGATAGTTTATATAGATACTCATTGAATTGTCTTTTTATTCACTAGAAGAATAGTTGCACCCAAAGGTGATTCACAATGGTGAATAAATCCCTTCTCAAAATTATTTTATATTTTCCCCTTTAATTCTTATAACTCAATTAAGGCCATTCTATAAGGAGTCCTTGAAATAGGAATTTCACTTGCTATGAGTTCTATTGAAAACTCATCATCATGAATAATCCGATAAAATATTCCATGAGAGTATAAAATAAGCATGTGATTATTTTATAAACGTAAACAAAGAAAATACTTTCCATATTAGTCAACACTCATTTCCAAAAACCATCATAGTGGACAACATCCTTTACTAAACCTGCTTCATTCCTCTTTCCAACACATTACTTATGAACCGAGTTCACTCATAATTAAATTCTTTTATATATCATGAGATATAAGTACTTACCCAATTAATTGGAGGAATATATATGTCTCACCCATCAAATAATGAAAACAATACATACATGTTCCACAAAAACATAATTCATTCATTATATCAGAACACATAAACAGAAATTGGTTTTGAAAACATCATTTAGTCAAAACATAAACCAACCATATAAATAATAGAGATAATAGACTTGTATAATATCCTAAATAAATAATAAGTTATATATAATAACTTTCTGAGAAGTGGAAAATTATTTATAGAGATCACATTTGAATAATTCTTGAGCAAAATTTTCTTTCTGTATTGAAAATGTTTTTCTTTTCATAAAGTGTTGTCTAATTTTGAATGAAAAAATTTTCATTAAAAATAACATTTTGACAATATATGGGAATATTAAAATCATTAAGGTTTCATGAAATTGGAAAACTCTCTTCATTCTGTATAATATGGAAACATATTTATTTGATACTTTTTTCTAAAAATGTTACAAAGTACCTCTTATGGATAATGATAAAAATATTTCATTCAAATCATTTAGTAAAAATTCACACATTGCTAAATATAACTTTAAACCATTTTAAATGTATATTAAATATATTTTGGAAAAATATTTTATGAAACATGGAAATGGAAGATAAATATTCCCCTGTAGATACTTACATATAAATAATACGGAATAACAATGATATTGTAAAATTAAAGCTTACCTTAGGTATGATTTCTTTTTTATGGATATAAACCTCCACTATAATTGGTTAGAGAATTTTATTAATTTAAACTGTAATCATATTCATAATTATGATATAATATATTATCCCCTATTATCATCATATCACCTTTTTATTAATAATATTTAATTATTACCCTTCTATTGGGTATTACCTAGTTCATTTTCCCAGGCATCTTTTGTCTTATAAGTATCTGCACTTATGCATAGGATATAATTATTTCATATCCAAAATAATATTAATGTAATATATATTAGATTTATTCATTTTAAATATATATATATAATTATTCTTTAAAGGTGATCAAGGAAAATGAATCGCATTGCATCGTAAAGAGGTTAGGTCGTACGTACGCACAAGTGGTCGTGTCATTCCCTTAATGGTAAAAGGGAAATGTATTAAATGGTGTATATATTTATTCATAATTAATATAATGTTATAATTGTTAAATATATATATTATTTCCATCAGTATACCATTCCAAATAATGTGGCGACAAAAAATAGATTACCACACTGGGTGGATATAGTAATCTGAACGTACTCACGCATGATGTTTTTTCATAGAATGGGTAAAAGGTAGAACATGGATGTTCAATATTCAAACTAAAAAAATCATAATATAGGTGATACTATAGTTATTAGTTTATTATAGAAACAACACATTTATTGGAAGTGTAAGAAGAAGTAATCTTGAAAGATTATGTCACGAACCCGGTCGGGTCGCCATCTGAGCTGGCGTCTGACCCTATCCGCGACATGGCTCGAAGTGCGTTCCCAATCCCCAGAGGCTAGAACAAGTGCCCTAATATCAAAACAATTCATTGGAATGATTAACCTGAAACGAGATACACAAAAACAATCAACAAGATAGATAAACTAAAACTGAAATACTATCATTCAAAAAATCGGTTAAATTAAAAATAAACTTAATGGTATACAAATTGAACGAGTAACTAAAGAGAACTGAAAAAAAAGAAATTAAAACTCTGAATCAAACCTCCCGGCAACAATAGAGGCCACATCAACACCCCCCCCCCCTACATGAGAAGACCAACAACAACATGAACCACCATCGCTGAGCACGATGTCACAACCTGGAATACAAAAAGGACAAGATCTACATACACCCAAGGGTGTATTTAGGGTGGGATCCATGATCCCAGTAGTATATCACCCAATAAAATGGATCCATTCCACAGCATCAAAAAGATAATTCAACATGATTATTTAAAACCATACATTCAAAATGCTTTTAATCAACACATTTAAAAGATGAAAGTTAAAATAAAAGAGCACTGAAAGAAAAATCATTTCACAAATACTACATTAAAATGGATTAGAATGTTTATGAAGAACATGAACATACTTAAGTGGTCCTCCGTATGGTGACAGAAGACACCACATCATGAATAGTAGAGCACTATGGGCAAATCCCCTAAGGAAGCTAGTATGCGTGGTGTGGTAGAGACATCTTTCCTCAGTTTAAATGTGGCATAGGAACAACAATAATAAACACTCTCGTGCACAAGCCACTACTAGCGAAACATATCTATAACCTAGTGGTCTTCAATCATTACAAAAGTTGAGTAAGTGTTGTATAGTCAATCATGTCCGATGAAACCATGATGAACCACTCATGTGTCATCTAGAGTAACAATCCAAATCCTCCAAACATAGGTACCTGGGATTTTCCCTTTTCCTCAATTATGTTCCACATTCACATAGCATATCACTTTGAAATATCACAAACCACAAAATAAATTACTCACCAAGGCCACCATTTGCATGCCCAAACCATATTAAAAAGACACGCATCCCAAAATACCTTTCCAAAATACACTTGTCATTACTTACTCATTTAAAAAATCCCCATTTGGAAACACACAAATAATAACATAATCAATTTTCACAACATAGAAAATATTTGTAAATATCAGAATAAGGGCTTACACAGTAAACATACTCAATTCAAATTAGGAGAGCCATTTCAAATCACTTTTTTAAAAGTTTCTCCTTAAATCTATTTTCTCATCACTTGCACAATTAAAAAAAAATAGTTTTCACCGCTTATTAGACACCATCAAGTGACGCAAAGTGGTTTTACTAAAAAAATATGCCACCATTTATATAAACATAACACTTTAAAAACAAACAAATATTCAACTCTCCCAAAATAATACATTCATGCCATCTATATAAATCAATAAATCATTTAAACTAATTATTAAATCATTTCAATAAAAAAACAAAAATACTTTCCACTTAAAATCACTTGATTCCATATAGCAACATCACTTTAAAACCCAATACCCAAGGTAACCACATAAAAACATTGTTTCCATTATACAAAATTTTGCAATTAAATTTCAGAAGTGCACAACAAAGAAACATAGCTGAAGTGACTCGTTTTCCTTTGAAAATATCCATTAAAATATACATGCACCCCAAAGTCCTTTAAAAAT
Source organism: Viscum album (assembly GCA_963277665.1). Taxonomy (NCBI): domain Eukaryota; kingdom Viridiplantae; phylum Streptophyta; class Magnoliopsida; order Santalales; family Viscaceae; genus Viscum; species Viscum album. The sequence continues at coordinate 10,418,120 of OY728151.1, read as the reverse complement.
CATTTCACAGCTACTAAAAAACACTAAAAACCCTTCCAACCATGTTTCTAATCCCAAAAAACACTTAAATAAACCATTTCTCAATTTATAAAACATCTCAACCTCATACCACAAGACCTCACTTCAAAAAACATAATTTCTTACATGAAAAACCCATTTTAAATTCACATGCACATCCCAACCCTTCTAAACCCTCATTTTCACCAGAAAAACAATTCTTTAAACACTTTTTAAATTTAACACAATAAGACCAAAATGGATGGAATAACCATTTCCAAAAGAACATGAAATTTCATCACCCACGCCTGTCAAAATATTTATAAAGCATGTTTCACACAACCTATAAAGAACTAATATGATGCAATGAGCATTTATATTAAAAACACGCCCCAATTTAAGTAAACATGACTCTTAAAAATTCAACATGAATCCCTACCTTTCTAAATTATAATTCACATAACAAAACAGTCTAATAAAATATTTAAACAATTGGAAAACAAAGCCAACATGCCCACAATAATTTTCTAATCATTAGAAATCCACACATAAGTATACACAACTCAAATACCATTGAAAACATAGTTTTCTCCATCCAAACGTCACCTAAAACACATTTTGAAAACATTGCACCAAAACAAGACAAAAAATTTCCATTTCATTAAAGAAATAATTTATTTCTACCTAACAAACACACTATCCATTAAAAAAAGATCATTCAGACCAAAAAATAAAACCAAGAAACACATTTATAAATTTAACTACGTATAATAAAATTATCCATTGATGCTAGGGCTTGGACCACCTACCTCGAGTGATGAATTTTCCAAATCTGGTACGAAACCTCATCTACACCAAATACGCACCACAAAGAGGAAATAATCAACCCTAAATAACGAATCAGGTCCCAGATTTTAAAGATAATATTAAAAAACATAACCAAAGAAGTAAATAGAAGCAAGCGGTGCAAGGGGGTTCTGAAAGTTTGCGAGCTGGAACAGTTGGGGAAATTGTCTTTGGAGTTGGGGATGGCTGGAGGAGTGAGGGTCGAGTGAGCGGGGGTTCCAAAGGGTAAGGGGTGTACCTCGAACGGCTGGCCAAGAAGAAGGGGTGTGGCGCGATGGGTAGGAGGGGCGTGGAATGTCGGGCGACGATCTGGAAAAGGAGGTTGTTAGATTGGTGGGTGGTGTGGCGCGACAGTGTGGGGGAAGTGGCTAGACAGATCATGAGGGAAGAGGGTCCAAGCGGGTGAAGCAGGGCATCGGCTGAGATAAATGGGAGGCTGGGGACTGGGTGGTGTGGAGGGTGGAACTATGCGAAGGGTTGTCCAAGGGGTTGTAGTGCGACAGGACTGGCTGGGGCAGGGGGTTCCGGTGCAAAAGATATGAGGAGAAGGGCTGGCAGGGAGACGACTGGTCCAGCGGATGGCGCGAGTGGGGAGGGTAGGGGGTTACTGCGCGATCCAGGTGGGGAGAAGGGGAGGGATGAAAAATATGTGGGAAGAAAGTGGGGTCTGAACCCAAGGAAAAAGGATAGAAAAAAATTAATAAAAAAATAAAAAAATAAGTAAAATAATAACAATAAAAAAATGTAATAACATAACATAATATTAATAATATTATTTATTCTCACAATATTAGTAACAATTTAATAAATTTTATATCTTTAACACTATAAATAATAATAATAATAATAATATTCTCAAACAATAATATTAATATTATATTTAAAACGATTTATTAAATTTTGTTAAACTTCATATTTTCATTTCATTTATATTTAATTATTCATTATTATTTCATTATTATCAATTCATTCTATTAAATTATTTGATCAAATGGTGGGTCACATGGCGGCCCTGGAGAAGTCATACGACATCACAATTATGCATCGCTCGGGCGTCTCATGCTTTCATGCTCCAAAAAACTCATTTATCAACAAAAATGCAAAATTTCAAACCAGACTCAGCCCGAGCCTCAACGAAGTAAGAAAATAATAAAATATAATAATTCTAAAATTTTAGGGTGTGAAAATTCTCACAACTTTAAAGCATTCCACCCCCGGAAATCCACAACAAGACTAAACCCCAAAACAGCAAACGACACCCGCTTGAGGTTCAATGAATATCACTATGAAAAGCAAGTGAAAAGAGGAAAATGCACAGTGATCAGAGAAAGTGACCTAATTGAAAACCTCAAAAAACATGTGGAAATATTTTCAACTAAGTTTCACCCACCCCCAAGACCTAAAACACCTCCAATTGATTGATTGTGGAAAGGAACTCTCACACCCACGAAAACCAACTTCACAATCCAAAACACCTCGAGCACCAATGAATGAAAACCACATATTTTGACTGGAATGAACAAAAAAACCAATCACATCCATGGAGAACTCTAATCAAGTACCAGAAAAACATATCTAGGAACAAAACTAAAAGGTCAACATGGGGAAGTCGAAGGGGAACCCCACCATTAGAAACTTACTGACACCCATGACAAAAACCGACACGATGAGGCCTAGGCGGACTCCCAACCATTATGAAAAGGCCATCACTGACTCATTCTAGTGAAAATTGTGTGAGACACATCATGGGTATCCTCACCATATGAAACTGATAGAAGGTACAAAACATTGAAAAAGAAATTGATGGTGACCAAACACCCCCCCCCCAAGGGTGGGGGGTAAAGAGACCAATTACTAAGGTGTCGCTACTAAGACCAAAGACAAACCAACTTCTCCAGATCCTTGGATTAGAACCATTCAAATTTGAGACAAATTCACCTGAACAGACCCCATAAGGGAAAATATATGTGATTTCATCCGGTGGGGCGCAACCCCCAGGAATTTAAGTTAACGAGACGACAATGCCTTTTCATAGCCACGGGAAACCCCACACACCCAGATGGGTCATTTGGAATGGAACAACTACAGAAAATGATTTAAACTGCTCTGACATTCAACCCCGATGAATGAAATAAGTTCAAGGTCCCATACACACTCTAGGTTCCTGACCATCCACCAGCTTCACTCTGAGGCCTATGGATGAAGCCCTGATGTTTGAAGAATCTTCTACCTCGCATTTAGGTATTGAAGACTCTCGAATAGAGCTTCTCCCATGGGTGCTGCACACAACCACACTATAACCGAGACAACACCAACAAAAACAACACACCTCACAACCCACGATTATTTAAAACACCAAATATTTTTTTCTTAAAAACCATATTTCCATGAATTCAAAAGAAAGGGACGAGGAACGATGAAAGATGAGACTAGTGTCAGCAGGTCACTGGGACATAGAGTTGGCGTCCATACGCCAATCACGCCACCACCACAGAGTATTCTAGGGTAGTTCCCCCAACTACACATGGATTACTAGACCGTAAGAGCTCACTGTGACCACTGACCCTACTCCCATTTCATTTCCCCTAAATAAGATTAACTACAACGACCAAAGACTCAGACAAGCCTCAACTTACCCTAGTAACTCGAGTCCTTCCACAAGGTGTGTTCGCTAGGCGCCTTTCTCGTAGCTAGAATGTCATGTTCCGACACCCTTAACTTTGTTCTACCTTGACTTTATAAAAAGACACATACCAAGAGAGAAAACCTCCTCTGATACCATTTTTTCATGATCCAGGCCAGGTCTCCATCGGACCAGGCACCTGACCAGGTCCGCAACATGGCCCGAAGGGCATTCATGATCCCCACGAACGGGCACAAGTGCCTGGGTATCAAAACAATTCATGAGAACGATTTACCCAAGATGAGAGACATAAAAACAATCAACAAGAAAGATAAACTGAAACTGAAAAACTATCAATCAAACAAGCCCTTAAACTAAAAACATACTTAATGGTCTACAACTCGACCCAAAAACTAAACATAAACGACAATAATACAAACTAAAACTATGACTCAAACCTCCCGGCTACAAGAGAGGCCACATCAACACCACCAAGCATCAGAAGACTACCTGCAACCCGAACCACCATTGATGAGAATGATGTCACAACATGGAATACACAAAGGAAAAGATCTACAAACACCCAAGTGTGTATATTGGGTGTGATCCCAGATACCAGTAGGATACCATCCAATAAAAAGGTTCCATGCCACAATATTAAAAATATAATTCAACATGCTTATTTAAAACCCTAGTTTTAAAATAATTTTATAGAAAACATTTAAAAGATGAATGTGAAAAGAAAAGTGAACTAAAAGAAAACCCTTTTAATAAATACTACATGAAAATGGATGAGAAAATTTATAAAGAACATGCACATACTCAAGTGGTCCTCTGTATTCCGAATGAACACACCACGTCATGAATAGTTTTGCAATGTGGGTAAACCACCAAAGGCAGCTAGTATCTGTGGTGCACTAGAGACATCATACCTTGGTGAAAACGTGGTATAGTAACCCCAATAATCTACGCTCTCATGCATGAGCCACTAGTAAACAAACACATCCAGAACCTAGTGGTCTTCAATCATCACAAAAGATTAGTTACTATCGTAATGTCAGTCCATCCAGATGAAACCGGGACAAACAACTCATGTGTCATCAAGCATACTAGTCCTAATCCCCCCACCTAGGTACTCGTAGTTTTCCATTGTGCTCAATCAAGTTCCATAATCACATAGTATATCAACTTCACATATCACAAACCACACAAGACATTACACATCAAGCCCACCATTTGCATTACCAAACCATTTTAAAAACACACGCACACCAAAATACCTTTTAAAATACACTTGTCGTTACATACTCATTTCACATATCACCATTTGGGTACATCAACGAATAACATAATCAATTTTCACAACATAGAAAGTATTATTAAATATCACAACAAGGTCTTACATAATAAACATACTCAATTCCAAGTAGGAAATCCATTTCAAAGCACTTTCTTAACACCTTCTCCTTAAAACTATTTTCTCATCACTTACACGATTAAAAAACAATTTACACCACTTATAAAATGCCACCATGTGACGCATAATGGGTTTACAAAAAAACAGGCCTCATTTTATTTAAACATACCCCTTTAAAAAAACCAATATTCACCCCTCCCAAAATACTACTTTCACGCCATCTAAATAAATCAATGAATAACTTAAACTGTTTATTAAATCATTTCAATAAAAACCCAAGAATACTTTACACTAAAAATCACTTGATTTTATATAGCAACATCACTTTAAAATCTAATACACCAAAAACCACACCAAAATCATGGTTTCTATTATTCAACATTTTTCAATTAAATTTAAAAGTTTCACAACATGGAAACATACCTGAAGTGACTTTTTTTTTGAAACCCTCCATTTAAATTTACACACACCATAAAGACAACACCAAAACCCCTTCCATCCATGTTTCACCTGACAAACACCTCTTAAATAAACCACTTAACAATTTATAAAACATCTCAACAACATGACACAAGACCTCACTTCAAATCCCACAAGTTTTTACATGCAAAAACAATTTTAAAATTACTTGCACATCCCAACCCCTCTAAAACCTCATTTGCACCCAAAAAAATTGTTTAAAACCTTTTAGTAATTACCAAAACAAGACCAAAATGAAAGGCACAACCATTTCAAAAAGAAAATGCAATTTCAACACACATGCATGTAAAAATATTTATAAATCATATTTCGCCCAACCTATAAAGCACTTCCATATTGCAATGAGAGTTTATATAAAAAACACACCCCAATTCATCTAAACAAGGATCATAAAAATCAAACACACATCCAAACATTTCCAAAACATAAATCGCATAACAACACAGTCTAATAAATTATTCACACAATTGAAAAACAAAGTCGGCGGGCCCAAAATAATTCGCTAATCATTGCAAATCCACACATAAGAATACTCAACTAAAATACCCTTGAAAACGTAGTTTCATCCATCCAAATAACCCCTAAAACCCATTTTGAAAACATTTCACCAAAACAACATTAATGATTTCCATTTCCTAAAAAAAAATTGATTTATAACATACAAACACACTAACCATTCCAAAAATAGCATTCGCATCGTAAAATGAAACTAAGAAATGGATTTATAGATTCAACTAAGCATAATAAAATTATCCAATGATGCTAGGGTATGGAACCACCTACCATAAGTGAAGAATTTCCCAAATATTGTGCGAAACCTCCACCGCAAAAAATACACACCACAAGGAGGAAATAATCAAACCCAATTAACAAATCAGACACCATATTTAGGGCTAATCATAAAAAACATAACCAAAGAAGGAAATTGAATCAAGAGGTGTGTCGGGGTACCGAAAGGCTGCGAGCCCGAACAAGAGGCATCAGTAAAGGAATTCGCGCATGGGGAGTGAGGCGGTGCAAAGAAAAACTGCTGGAAAGAAGGGTGAGGCAAGGCAGGGGGTCGCTGGATTTGGGGACGACTTGAGGAGTAGGAGTCGGATGAGAGGGGGTTCCAAGGAGAAGGGGGTGCGCCATGAGTGTCTTGCCGGGAAGAAGGGGTGCGACACAATGGGCAGGAGGGGTGAGGAAAGTCAAGTGGTGAGCTGGCAAAAATAGGTGGTCAAATGGGAAGGTGGTGCGGCGCGAAGGTGTGGGGGAAGTGGCTATACATAGTAGGAGGGCAGCAGGTCCGAGCATTGGAGGCAGGGAATCGTCTTGGAGGAATGGGAGGCGGGCAACGGGTTGGTGTGGAGGTCGGTGTGACAGGGAGGGCTGGCTGGGGGGTTGTAGTATGACAGGACTAGTCGGGGAAGGGGTTTTGGTGCAAGGGAGATGGGGAGAAGGACTGGCGGCTCGACGCCAAATATGGGAGTCCGCCGAATAGTAGCATGCCAGGAAGAGGGGTCCAGCCATGATCGGTGTGCATATGAGGCCGGTCGGGAAGCATATGGTCCAGCTGACGCCACTGGCGAGGAGGGTAGAGGGTGGGGCACGATCCAGGTGGGTAGAAAGGGCACAACAGAAAATAGGGGGGGAAGAAAGGGGGGTCTGAACCCTAACCAAAATAGAGTTAGAAAAAGTAATAAAATAAATGAATAAAATAAGTAAAATAATTAAAATATAAAATTGTAATTACATAACATAATATTCACAATAATATTTATTCTCACAATATTAGTATCAATTTAAAAAAATTTATATCATTATCACTATTAATATTATTATTATTATTCCCAAATGACAATCTTATTATTATCTTTCAAATGATTTCTTAAAGTTTATTAAACTTCATATTTTCATTTCATTTATATTTCATTATTAATTTTTATTTCATTATTATTAATTCATTTTATTTAATTATTTTAACTAAGGTTAGGTCACATGGAAGCCCTGGAGAAGTTACACGACTTTAGAATAATGCTTCGCTTGTGCGTCGCATGGTGTCAAGCACTGAAAAACTCAGTCATCGGAAAAACACAAAATTTCCAATAGGACTTGGTCCAAGCCTCGATAAACTCAGAAAATAATAAAATAAAATAATTCTCAAAATTTAGGGTGTGATAGACTTATTAAACATGATTACATATTCTTTGGCAAGCATCCTTTATATCACCTATTAGTCACACTAGGGGTTGGTATTTTGAGAAGAAAACAACCTATATAATGTGTCTAGAGGAGTTTATAAGAGAAATTTTCAGGAGATGGTAGAGAATTAAGGATTAATGTGATGTGAATAAGTGAGGTAGGAGGTTCCCTTTTATAATTGAGGTGATGGACACTTTTGGAATTTCTTAAAATATTAATTTCTAATCAACTAAATCAAAATAAAAATACACCAAAAAATCCATGTGTTATAAGATTGTATGAGATAATGTTTTAATCTGATAAGACAATGTATTTTATAATTTTTTTGTTATTATTTTAAACCATGTCATTTTTATTAACCCTTAGTTTACCTATTATAATTTTAACTTTGGTTGGAAGATGTATCAATATTAAAAGGGTGTTATATTTGTTTATTTGATTTTAATTAGACCATAAATGAAACAATTATAATATTTTATTCCACATTATAATTATTTTGTGTTTTTAAAAATTGTATATGTTTTCATAATAATTTAATAAAATATTAGTTTGATAAAATATCATTAGTGTTAATTTTGACACTATTCATTACATGGGATTTTAAAAATATTACGAAAAAAATTTATCTTAGAAAAAAGTTTTTTATTAAATGTCTAATATATCAAGGTAACCTAAATTTTTTTTATCATATTAAATATCGAAAAATTTATTTATTTTGATATTTTTAGTAAAATTTATTGATATTTCCATTAGTAGAATAATTATTACATCTCTATTGTGTAATTATTTGACATACTTATTTGTAATCTAAAAAATAAAAATTAAATACCAAGAAGTATATAAGCCTTCTAGATTTAATAAGAATATTTATAGTTGAACATATATTATGGGTAACTCTATATTAAAAATGTTAATGTATTTAAAACAAGAATTTGACATCTTTAAATTTTTATTAAATAATTTTTTAATAATATTACAATATTTTATAAGTGGCCAAAAAAGTATAAAATAAATTTTAATATCAAAGATATATTAATTATGTTCAAAATTTACATTTTTATTAGTTTATAACACCGTTTTTACCACATGTTGACACATAATAGATATTTAAGCCAAATAAAGTTACACATTGCAAGTTTCTTTGATTAAAATATTGTATAAATCATTTTCAATTAAAAGAGTTCTCTAAACAACATAACTTATATACTTCTGTGTTAATGGTATGATTTTTTACATAAGATAATTTTTTACAGGTGTTATGATAATTATATAGCCTTTATCATTTTAGTTTTATCATAAATTACCCAATTTACCATTTTTTGTGGGAACAAAATTTTCCAATGTTACAATTCATTTTTCCAAAAATAAAAGAAACGTATTCACTAAATGTGGACCTTATTAATATAAATATTTTATCTAATTTTCAATATAAAAAACATAGATTATTCAGAATTCAATTCAAAATAAACTCAGAAAAATACCATGAAAAATAGTTTTTTAGAAAAATTCCATTTTAAATATAAAATGTTTTTATAATAATTTTTTGAATAAAATCAATTATAAAAACCATAATTGTTTTATATTAAATCAAATTGAACTAATTAAAATTTTAAACTATTCTGAAATATAAATTTACCTTGTAAATACTTTAAAATAAAATATATTTTTCAATATAATCTATATTTTGAATATTCCATAAAAAATAAATGTTTCTAGAAAAAAAATTATGATAGTATTGACATGATGAATTCAGAAATGATTTTTTTAGAATAAATTTTATATAGCTTATAAAAATTAATATTCATTTATAAATAGATGAAAAATAAATTTTGAAGAAAACATATTTTTTAAGATATAGAGTAATATTACTTAAATTATGTGATTATTTTCTAATAACATAACAATAAATTCATAATGAGTTGTTGATTAATATTTATTTAATTATTCTTATTTATTCCCACTAATTTAATGTATAGTATGTACTAATAAGGTCTTACGGTTCCATTAAATTTACGGTGGTGTGCAACATAAGCTATTGAAAAATTTAAATTATGTAATGAGAAATAATTATTAAAAATATTCATATGTTTCATTCAATATGTATTTTAACAAGAATTATGTTATGATATGATGGTCAAAAAATATAGGATAAATCATGCTATGATGTCCGTGATTGAATATAAGAATCGTGTCGATTACATAAAATGGGAACAAATGATGATATATATAGAAAGATATAACTATTAACACATATTTCAAAATAATTTAAATATTTTTTTCAACATTTTTATGTTCTATGACAATATATAATATAAAAAATTATGGATATTAGGTTTTATAATTTAGGTAATATATCATAATCTATCAAATAAATAGAATCCATGACCATGTAATTTTTTAATGTAATTACATTTTCAGTGAAAATATTTCCTAATTATTTTTTTGGTCTATATTTTATCATTACTACTAATATTTCCTAAAATCTAAAAACATAAAAGAAGAAGTAAATTTTTATACATATTATTAGGAAGCTAATATAGTGTGAAGATGGGTTTCGATATAAAATTTAGGTGAATATATACTATGTTTGTGATATAGTATAGGATATCTCCATAGAAATATATTTGGGGTGTGAAGAATTATTATCAAAATGATTATATATTATTTTTTATATGATTCTCAATAATATGTGTAATGGGGGAAATCAATTTGGATAGAAAATAATGAAAATAATACATGGTTTCAGAATGTATAAATAAATCAGGAAGAGGTGACTTCCTACTACTTATTTAGTTAATTTTATCATCATTTTATCTACATTTCAATATAACTTCCTTATCATTTTTTATCTGATATTAATTTTTTTTGAGTTTACTGATTAGTTCGAAACACATTTCACATGCTCAAAACAGTTAACAAAAATAACTTTTTGTTTTCAAACATTATGAAAACAATCTATAATTAATTTTTCATGTGCTGGAATTAACCACACTCTATTCCAACACATGATATGGTTTGTATGACCTAAAGTACTTTTCTCAACATAACCTTTCTTTTTAGTATAAAACAAGTCTTATGCAGCCAAAACCAAGAAAAATATATGTTATTTTAAAAAATATGCTAAACAATCCATAATTCATTTTACACATGTACGAATCGACCACATGTCAGTCTCACAATCAATGTGGTTGATATGACCTGAAGTGTGTATTTTTAATAGATTAGTGTCATTTTAATCTAACATGCATGTGAAATTTCCAAAACCAATAAAATGATATTTAAATATTTTTAAATATTTGTAAAATGATCCATATCTCATTTATCACATGTAGAAATTTACTGCACATCATTCTGACACACGATGTGGCCGATATGGCCCGAAGTGTGTTTTTTTCAATACAGAAGTCCCATTTTAGTTTAAAACAAACATCAAATATCCAAAACAATAAAAATGTATTAGATTGTTTAAAAAAACATGGGAAAATTATACATAATTTATTTATCATGTGAAGGAATTTATAACACATCATTCTGACACATGATGTGATCGATATGGAAAAAAGTTGTAACAACCCATATGTTCATTTCAAGTATGGATCGTTATTTCAGGTTGTTTTTTAGGAAAAATAATTTCTTTTTGAAATTTACTAAGTAAACTCTATGTATCCAATTACTACAGGTAGTCGTGTACTAGCCATGTAATGGCACGTACATGGTTGTGTGGTGACCTGGAAGACCGCCTAAAGAGGGGGATGGTTGAGTCTAGTACACGGTGTGTTCAATAGATTAACACACTGTGTACTTTTTATTTTTATTTGATTAATCATACTAGGGTTGCATCTAATCTCCAGAAGCATATTCTTCTTCTTATGTCTCATACAGTAGGGCAACGTATGGCCGAAAATATTAAAGCTTCTCTCGTTCCTCCATCCGAGTTCCAATTGAGATGTCGCCAAGTGCCTTGGATTCCCACCGGTGAGTTCTCTCTTTCCCTATACCCTCTCTTCTGGATTTCTCCTCTCTCATGAGTTATTTAAGGTTGACTTATTTTTACCTTTTTGTAGATCTACGATGTACTAGGCTGGTTCAAGGGCCAACGTTCAAGAGTGATCATAGTATGACATCGAGATAGGTGGTTTGTGACATTCATTAGTATTATTTGGATTATATATGTTGACAATGATGAATAACCATGTTTAGGGTATTGCGTTCTTTTGAGTTTAACCTTGTTTAATGAATGATCTGGTTTTTTTTTTGTTTGAGAAAGGGTTAATGATTGTAAATGAGGTTTATTACCTTGCCCATGGATTTGTTACTTATGTTTGATTTGTTTATCGTATTTGGATCCAGAAAGCTTGTTAGGATCATTGTTTCCATGATAAGTGTTGTTAGGATGGAGTTTTTGTTTACATGTTTTTTGCATTATAAAAGTATGAACAATGGGAAATGACTGTGAGATCATCCTGAAATATGGTCTTTTAATTATGAATTGTTGTTATGATTGACCCAAGGTATTGATTGTGAGAGCTATCGCGGGTCATTGGCTAGAGGGTTTAGACTATGAGAGCTACCCTGGGGGTCATTATTAAATAAATATTAGACCATAGTTCATTGACGGTGAGAGCTTCTCGGGGGTTAGTATAATGCAGACCATGGGGGTATTGACCGCGAGAGCTACCCGAGTGGTCAATTATATTTAATTAGTGCTATGTGGGACCAAAGGGTTTAGACTGAGTGAGCATTCCCAAAGATTTATTATTATTATTAAATTGGTGATATGTTAAACGATAGGGGTTTAGACTATGATAACATTCCCAGAAGGTTTCTTTTGAATATTTTCAGGATTTTGATGAGTCTTCCAAGCCAAAGAACAAGCATGGACTCTGTATCAAATGATTGTTAGATGGTCTATAAAGACATCTCCTTTTTATTGTTATATAAGGGGATTATAGATCTTAGGATAGATCCTGATACTACATTATTCAATGGATCAAATAATTTATAAATTAACATGATTGTAATTGGAAACTGTAGGATGGATTACTTTTGAGTACTTCCTAGTTTATTTCTTTTTTTTCATTTTGCCTACTATATATATTCACTAACAGTTAAGCACAAATATTTTGGTGGTTGGATACTGGGATTCATCTCATGCCCTTTTTGGGTCATTCTTTTAGACCCAAACATATTATATGGTTACATGTATAGATACGGAAAACACCCTTCTACATTAGGTACTTGATTGTGGTTGGAGCAGCAGAGCATGAGACCAAGCTGAGGCTTACGATGCTATTTGAGTTTCCTATTTTTTGTATTTTGGTTTCAGTGTTTTATTTATAGCATTGTGACTTTTTTAGATGGTTTCATAAGTACTTGTTATATGCATCATTAGTTATATTTATTTCGGAGTTACTTATACTACCAATCTTCCGCTATTTACTTTATTGTATGGTATTAATATTTTTGATATTGTTTACATTTTGATTATGTTGTGTTACTCTGCCAATGAGGGCATAGTTTTCCCACTATCACGCCCAATGCCCTCACTGGTAGTCAACATCCTATTGTGTTTGGGGAAATGCATTTGAGGCCATCGACCAACCGGGTACGGGGCACCTTTAGGTAGCACCCGGAAATGGGATGTTACAAAGTGGTATCAAAGGAGGTTCTTTTCGGCATTGTCTAACTATCTGGATCCTATAGAAAGTGATAAGAAGGAATGTGTAGTTGGTAACAATCTTTTATTTGGAGTAGCTAACTCGTGTAAAGGGAAATCCATGTTACCTCGAATATTGAATTTTTTTTTTGGTTTTTCAATTTCTAGAGTTGATTTTATTTCACTATTTTGCGACACACTAGTTTTGTGATGTTATGAATAATATCATTGTGGTTCTAATTCTATTGTAACCCGATGAAATGAGGGTATGCCATCTCATGCATTAGGTAACCACTTGATAAAGATCACATGTCATGCATTCTTGTCATTCCATTTAGGGTGAATTATTGATTTCATGCTATTGTGATAGATGCTGTAATAGATGTGATGTTTTTGTGATAGATTACATGACAAAATACTAAATATTTTGTTAGGGTATTAGAATATGTAAAGTTTCATTTTTATGGATTCCAAACTTTGGTCCCTAAGGTGTTATGAGATCTCTTGGATCGGAATTTGGTGGATCATGTTTGACCATTAATTGAATTTTGTCAAGTTATAATGTAAATAAGGATGCAAAACTTTGATTCATGGGCGTGTGGGATATCAAGGGTCATAATTTTTCATTCCTTGGAAATATTCCAAGTTTTTAGGGGTTCTAGATAATTTTCCGAGGCTTAGTGTTTGGAAACCCAGACAACATGGCGTATGGTGTTATGATCACTCGCCATATGCTCTTCTATTCTGGAAGAAAAAACTTTTCATAAGTACACACTATGTACAGTATGAACATGTCATGTTTTCATTATCCATGTGAATAATAGAGTAATCTGAGGCATGAATTTGGTAAAAATTGGTTGAACACTTCGTTTACTGGGAGTACATGTCATGTTGTAAGGACCGTGAGACCTGTCGTGTGACTAACGACATGTGAGGTTATAACATATGTAGTACATGCCATCTATAGGGTGAACACCCCATGTGGTGTTACCCAGGAAAGAGTAGTGTGGATGATCTATGTAAAAGAACATTGGCATGATGGAAAATTAAATTAAACACCATGTCTCATAAGGAACACGCTATGTGTATGGGTGTTACATGACCTGGTTTTGCAGAGGTACACACCCATGTTGAAACATAAGTGATCATGTTGTGTAGTGGTTCAACATGCCATGTACCCTTATTTTATAAAAATTTAATGTTTTATTCCCATGTTCCTTTCATTCCCTACAATGTTTTTGTCCAAGATAGTCTGGAAATAAGGTGGGTGCTTGACCTGCAGAGTCATGCCACCAAGACGTCCTCTCGTTGTACGCCAGGTGCAGGGAGATGTCTAGACACTGGAAAGGATAGATTAGGACTACCAACAAATCATATCATAATGACCATCTTGGAAAACATTGTGGTATTGGACACAGGTGCTGATGCATGGTTTCGTGAAGTCATTTTGAGGATGTTACAGAATTTTCAGGGAGCACTGGGTCCTACCCCATCTATGGTAGAGTTAACGTTAGTGTTCCAATAGTATCATCCTACATCTTTTTCTGGAGATGGAGGACCATAGGCTATAATGTCATGGTTGGAGTCCATTCTTGAAATCTTCAAGAATCTAGAGGCACCCCTGGAGAGGAGGGTGAATCTTGGGATTTACGTGCAACCTGATTCCTCAAAGTGATGGTGGGATGTTATCTCCCATGCAGTATGTCATCGAGATATGGTTTTGGAAGAGTTTCAAAGGATCTTCTATGATGACTTCTACCCTGGGACGTAGTGGGTCGATTCATCCCGATAGTTCATGTATTTAGAGTATGGCACTCTTTCAGTGATGTATTACTCAACCTGTTTTATAGAGCATCAACGCTTCACACCATTTTTAGGAGGTGAAGAGTTATCATTGGCTAGGATATTTGAGTATGCTGTCTAGTATGAAATCCAATAACAAGTGAATGTATTTAGAATTACATTAGTGACTGCTATAGTGAACCAGGTGCTAGTAACCGAGCACAATCTAGGTGATTTGGGAGCAAGGAGACATGGTGGTTCCACATCCCACGTTTGTACTCCTTCAAAAAAACTAGATGTGCCACAGGTATCTTTCACTCATTGTTTCTTTAAGTTTCATGGTGGTATGATACCTATGCGGGAAGAGTTTTCATATGAGACCTCTATGCCCGAGAGACCCAGTTGAGTGTCGAGCTTGCGGATAGATGGGTCACCATCAGTGTTTATTCCATGTGTTCTCACCAGCAGTAAGTGAAAAGGGTTATGTTATGTCTCGATAATCAGAATTAGGACTAGTGGGTTCTCATTAGTTTGGGTATTGGAGTTCATCAGGACATTCAGGTTGAAGATGTACTTGTGACCATGGTGTCCTAGATACAGGTTATCAGTGGCAGTAGGGTGGATCAGCTCAAGATAGTTAGGTAGGGTCATAGGGATGCGATACAGGATAGACTTTTGTAGTGGAGATGACCTAGAAGGAGTAGGATCTTGGAACCTCTATGGTTAGAGGTATGAGTATATAATCTTATCTTTAGCCTCTTCTCTTTTTTAAACATGATATTTCCATAGTTTTATATTTTTTTCCATTGTGGATATCCTTGGGCTTTGTATCTTTACATCTGAGGATGTTATGACACTAAACACTTCATCGGAGATTAGAACGGCTACTGTATATCGATTCAAGGAGTGAAATCTTGAGATTGTTGGGTGTCACTTCATATGGGATCTCTATATCTTAGAGATGACAGGATACAATGTAATTCTTGGAATGGACTGGTTGGTATCCTTTTAGGACTTTGTTGAATTATATCGCCATAGGGAGAGTTTCACATCACCAGTGGGAATGTAATTTCTATACAAGGGATAATGGGATATCTATGCAAGTAGAAGTGGAATTGAGGATCATGGGTGGGGAGGAATTACGGCTTATATTTCCAGTTTATATCAGGAATACCAGGGGATTTCACAGATGGACTTTCCTCTAGTGGTGGATCATTTTATAAATGTCTTTCTAGATGGATTATTGGGTATACCTCTAGAGAGAGAGGTAGACTTCACTATAAATATTCTACTAGGAGAGGAACCAAAATCTATTCCTCCTTATAGGATGGATAATCCTTAGTTACAGGAGCTCAAGAAGTAGTTGGAGGAGTTGTGGGAAAAGGGTTTAATCCAACCTAGTACTTCCCCTAGGGTTCAACTGTCTTTTCTGTGAAGAAGGAAGATGGTAACCTCAGTCTTTGTGTGGATTATCGGATGCTGAAATAGTTGACGTTCAATAACCAATATCACTTGCCTCAGATGATTGATCTCATTGATCAGCTTCGAGGTTCCCATGTGTTCTCAATGATTGACTTGAGATCCGGTTATCATCAGTTACGTGTTAGACCATCAGACATACCTCTAACATCCTTTCAGAGTAGTTATGTTCTATACAAGTATGTGGTCATGCAGTTCGGTCTCACGAACACTCCAACATGTTTTTGGAATTGATGAAATGAGTGTTCCATCCTTTCTTTGATTTTGTTGTTGTAGTCTTCGTTGTTGATTTCTTGGAGTTCTCTCACACTCGAAATGACCTTGCCATACATCTTGAGATCATTCTGAGTACACTGAGGGTGCATCATTTAATTTTTAAGCTCTCAAAGTGTCACATTTGGATGGATCAGATTCACTTCATGGGTCATGTTATCTCAAAGACAAGATTATTATTAGACCAAAAGAAAGTGAGAGAATTAGTTTCGTGGGATCATCTGAAGAACATCTTTGAGGTACTGAGTTTTTTGGGGATGGATGGTTATGATATGTACTTTATAGAGGAATTTTCATGCTTAGCAGTGCCACTGATAGGTCAAACTAAGAATGGTCTGAAGTACTTGTATACAGATTACAATGATTTAGCCTTTCAGTAACTCAAAGGGAGATTGAATTTTGCAACGATACTGATTTTTCTGGAGCCGAGAAAGAGTTACACCATTTACTCTGATGTGTTAGGTATCAGACTGGGAGTAGTTCTTATACAGGGGGTAGTAGTTGTTGCATATGGGTCTCAGCATTTGAGGCCACATGAGAGAAATCACCCGATGGACAATCTCAATCTAGATGCAGTTGTGCATGCTTTACGTTGTTGGAGACATTATCTTTTGGGGGTGAATTTTGTGGGGTACACTAACCAAAAATGTATCAGGTATATCTTTACTCAGTGTGATATGAATTTGAGACAGAAAAGTAGGGTTGAGAACCTTCGGTCCTTTGATATTGAGCTTTCCTACATGTCTGGGAAACACAATGTAGTGGCTGATGCATTGAGTATGAGGACTCAGATATACGCAGTTCAGGAGGCCAACAAGGGGTGGCAGCTTATGTCTCTATTCCCTGAGATGCATTTGGAGGTGCATGATAGATAGGGGAAAATATTTCTTTCTTCTATAGCTATTACCTCTACTCGACTATACTGAGTACAAATGGGGCGACTATATTATTCCAAAGGCCTACTCCTATGGGAGAGTTTATCAGGAGAGGACCCTACTCCTAAGTGTACCATAGGTGAGGATGAGATCCTTCATTTTAATGGATGCATATGGCTGTCAGCTGACATATGCGAGGAAATTTTTCAAGATTTTTATTCCTTATTTTTTGGGAGTTCATCATGATGTCACGAAGATGTATCGATACCTACATTTTTAGTATTGGTGGACAATTATGAAGAGAGATGTAGCTAGTTTTTTATGAGATGTTCCATTTTTCAGTAGGTGAAGGTGGATCCTCAACAACTAGCCTTTTTTTCCATCATTTATCCATTATTGAGTGGAAGTGTAATGATGTCGAAATGGATTTTATTATGGGTTTACCGAGGAATCCTTGAGGGAATTGTGTGGTTTGGTTTGTTGTTTACATACTAACAATGGTTTCACACTTTTAACCGATCAAGGATACCTTCAGTGTTGATGAGATTGGAAGGTTGTACATCCGAGAGATTGTATGTTTTCATGGGGTTCTGCACTCTATCATTTCAGATAGGGATTCTTGGATTACTTCTCATGTATGAAAGGGACTACATAAGGCATTGGGTACATAGGTACTTCAGAGTACATATTACCATCCCTATACAGATTTCCTGTCAGAGTACATGATTTAGGTTTAGAGGACATGCTTCAAGCATTCATCCTGCATTTTAGGGGTCCTTGGGAGAGACACATAAGTCTAGTAGAGTTTTCATGTAATAATAGTTTTTAGGCAATGAGATAGATGGAATTTTATGAGGCTTTGTACGGTAGGTCATGTTGGTAAACTTTATGTTGGATGGAGGTAAGAGAGACAGCTATGATGGGACCTCGCCTTGTCCAGGAGACCACTGAGCTGGTGGAGCTGATTCGGAAGAGTATGTATACTGCACAGTATTTCCAAAAATCTTATGTCGGTCGTTGGAGAGGGCCTATGTAGTTCGATGTTAAAGAGAATGTTTTCTTACATGTCACACCATGGTTGTGACACATGAGGATTAGAAGACAGGGGGAGCTTTCACCAAGATGCGTCAGACCATTTGAGGTCTTGGAGAGAGTCAGTCTGGTTTCTTAACAGTTGTAATTTCCTCCGAGGTACCGGGATATGCACAACATCTTCCATGTTTCTCATCTATAATGTTACTTTTCATAACTGTATCAAATTTTTAAACCTGAGGAGGTTGAGTTTGAACTGGATGCATCCTTCGAGGATCACCCTATTCATATTTTGGATCACCACACAATGGTTCTTTATGGCCAGTCTTTTCCTCTGGTATAGGATCCATGGAAGCATGGGTGAGTACAGGATGATACCTGGGAGATGGAGGCCAACATACGATCATAATGGCCAGAGTTGTTTGAAGTGTATTCTTTGCCACCCTTCTAAGGGAAATTCTTGGATGAATTTCTTTAATGGGGGATGTTTGTAAGTACCTAGATCTTCATATTAGGTATGTATATTTATTTTGGGTTATTCATGAGGAAAAAAGAGGTTTTGGAAATTTACTAAGTACACGTCGTGTACTCCTGAGTACACACCGTCTATTTGGTTACTGCGGGTAGTCGTGTATTGGCCGTGTATTGGCCAGTACATGGCCGTGTGGGTGACTTCAAAGACCACAAAAATAAAGGTCCGGTTGAGGCTAGTACACGACATGTACATTAAATTAACATGCCATGTACTTTTCGTCTTATTTTATTAATTAGTCTGGGGTCACGTCTAATCTCCAGAAGCATCTTCCTCTTCCTGTTTCCCGTATAGGAGAGCATAGTAGAACTGAAAATCTTTGAGTTCCTCTCATTCCCCATCTGAGCTCTGATTGAGATGTTGTCATGTGTGATGGAATCCCACCGGTGAGTTCTCGATTTTCCTAGAGACTCTCTTCATTATTTCTTATCTCTCATGAATTTTTCAAGGTTGGAAAATTTTGGCATTTTTGTAAATCTATAATGTTCTCGGCCAATTTAAGGGTCGAAGTTCAACAATGATCATCATACAACATTGTGGTAGGTTTTTTCTTCCTTTCATTGGTTGTCTTTTGATTATATATGCTCAAATTTCCATATATCCTTGTTTAGGGTATTGTGTGTTTTGGAATTTAACCACATTTAATTCCTAACATGGTTTGTTTGTTGGAGAAAGGGTTATTGATTATGAGTAAGGTTTATTACCTTGTTCTTGGATGTGTTACCTATGTTTGATATGGTAACGGACTTGGGTCTAGATAGCATGTAAGGCTTCTGGTTTCCTTTCCCAGTGTTGTTATATTGAGTTTTTGTTTATATGAGATGAATTTCTTTGCATTATGAAAGAATGTTCAAGGGGAATTGACTGCGAGAGATTCCCAAATTAGAGTCATTTAATTTTGAATTATTATTATTATTGACCAGAGGTATTGATTGTGAGAGCTGTCATGGGTCATTGACCATAGGGGTTCGACTGTGAGAGAAACCCAGATGGTCATTATTAAATAATTTTTAGACCATAGGGAATTGATTGTGAGAGCTTCTAGGGGGCCATTATAATGAAGACCAAGGGGTATTGACCGTGAGAGATTCCCGGGTGGTTGTTCTAATTTAATTAGTGGTATGTGGGACCAAAGGGGTTTAAATGAGTGAGCATTCCAAGAGGGTCATTATTATTATTAAATGGGTGTTATGTGAAACCAAATGGGATTATAATGTTAGAACATTCCTAGAAGGTTTCTTGTGAATGTATTTATGATTTTGATGAGTCCTCCAAGCCAAATAACAAACTTGGACTCAGTATTACCTTATTTTAGACGGTATTTAGAGACATCTATTTGTTATTGTTACACAAGGGGGATATAGATCTTAAGATAGATCCTAAGGATACATTATTCACTGGATTTAATAATTATTAAATGTAAATGAATGTAATTGGAAATTATATGAATGTTTACTTTTGAGTACTTCATAGTTTATTGTTATATTTTTCACTTTTCCTACTATATATATTCCCTAACAGTTACACATATATATTCTGGTGGTTATCTTTTGGGATTCGTCTCACACCTTATTTGGGTCATGCTTTTGGACCCAAACAGATTATATGGTTGCATTTATAGATAAGGGAAAGTGCCCTTCTACATCAGGTACATGATTGTGGATGGATATGAAGAGCATGGTACCAAGATGAGGCTTTCAATGCTATTATACTTTACCGTTTTCAATATTTTGGTTTCAATATTGTATTTCCTGCATTATGACTTGTTTGGATATTTTCTTATATACTTGTGGCATGCATCATTATTTACATATATGGTACAGTTGTTTATACTATTAGTCTTACAATCTTTACTTTATTGTATGTTATTACTATTTCCGTTAATGTTTACTATTTGTTCCGGCTATATTACTCTTCTAATGAGGGCATAGTTTCCCCACTATCACAGCAATAGCCCCTGCTGCTATTCGAAAGCCTCTAGCATTTAGGGAAATGATCTTGAGGCCATGTGACCAACAGGGTACTGAGCATCTTTGGGTGGCACCCAGAACTGGGATGTTACAAAAATGTATGTTATCAATAAAAAAGTTCTGTTTTAGTTTAAAGACACATGAAATATCCAATACCAAAAAAATAGATCATATTTTTTCAATATATAGCAAAACTATCCCTAATTTCCTTTATTTGTAGGAATTTACCACCTATAAACCTGAAAAATGATATGGTCAATATGACACAATGTGATTTTTCTTGTAAATAAGCATTATTTAACCCTAAAACACACATAAAATAGACAAACTAGACAATAAAATGTTATATTATTTTCAAAAATTAATTTATTGATTCATAATTCATTTTACACATATAATAATTGATAGCACATCAATATGAAAAATGATGCGGCTGATATGAACATAAGTGAGAGTTGTCAATACAAAATTCCATTTTAGTTTAATGCACACATTAAATAGCCCAAACTAATAAAAATAGTTCATTTTTTCAATAATTATTAAAATAATCCATAATTTATAATTCAAATGTAAAAATTGAAAGCACATCAATACGATAGATGATATGGTCGATTTGACCTGAAGATTGTGTTTTTAATAGAAATGAGACATTTTTTAAAAACACAAAACAAATTGTAAAAAAATGAAAAAAATACTAGGAAGGTTTTAAAAAATTAGGAAAATGATCCATAAATCATTTCTCATGTGTAGGAATTTAGTGCATATCAATCTAACACATGATGTAATCGATATGATCTGAAGTGCATGTTTTCAATAAAAAGATTCATTTTGGTTTAAAAAAGATATCAAATAGACAAAACTGAGAAAATGAGCTCAAATTGTTTTAATTATTTTTAAAATGATCTTTAATTCAGTTTTCACATGGAGGAATTAACAAAACATGAATCTGACACTCATTTTTGCTGATATGACCTAAAGTGGGTGTTCTCAATACAAATGTTCCATTTAGTTATAAATGCACATCAAAAATCCAAAACTAGGAAAAATATTTTTTATTGTTTTCAAAATTATTTACAATGATCCATAATTCGTTTTCCATGTTTAGTAATTGGCCTCACACCAATCTTACTCATAATGTGGTTGATATTACCCTATGGTCATGTTTTTAATATAAAAGTACCATTTCATTTGAAACACACATCAAATATACAAAACTAATGAAATGTCCTCATGTTGTTTTCAAATTTTAGGAGACCAATCCATAAAATATTTTGGACATGTAGGAATTGATCACCTGTCAATATGATGCATGATGTTTTCATTAGGACTCAAAGTTTTTATTTAATATAAGTGTCATCTAAGTTTAAAACACATATCACATAGGAAAAACTAGGTAAAATAGATCAAATTACATTAAATGTTTAGTAAAATTGTTCATGATATATTTTTGATATATAGGAATTGAACACATGTAAATCCAAAATAATATTTAGTTGATATGATTCGAAGTTTGAGTTTTCAATAAAGAAGTGTCATTTTAGTTCAAAACACATATCACATATCCAAAACCTAGAAAATAACTATGAATATTTTCAAACAATGGGAAAAGACCAAAAATAAATTTTTTACATGTAGGAATCAATGTCACATCAATCTGACACTCGATGTGGTCAGTATGACTTAAACTTATTATTTTCAATATAAAGTGGCCTATTAGTTTAAATTGTGTTTGACGTAGGGAAATCCTAGAAAAAGGTCCCAGATTGTTTAAAATTTTATGAAATTGATAAATAATATATTTATGACATGTAATAATCAACTCCACAAAAATCTAACAAACAATATGTTCATATGACTCGAAGTACGTTTTTTCAATATAGAATTGTCATTTATATTTAAAATGTATATAACATAGCTAAAAACAATAAAATATTCTTAGATTGTTTTATAACATTATGAAAAATACATTATATATTTATGTTGTGTATAAATTGACCACATGTCAATTCGACACATGATGTGGTCAGTATGACTAAAAGTGTATGTTTTTAATATTAGTTTCATTTTAGTTTATAATACGTCTCATGAAGTCAAAACCATTAATAAGAGTTCATATTTTTTAAAAAAAATTTAGTAAAACTACCCCTACTTCATTTGTGACATGTAGGAACTAACCCCACATTAATCTGATAGATGATGTGGTTGGTAGGAATCAATTTTGTTTTTCTATAAAAAAGTTTCATTTTAGTTGAAAATTTGTATCATGTTGAAATATCCAAGATAATGAGTTTTTATCATTTTGAAACATTATAGAAACTATCCATCATTAATTTTTTGACTTTTAGTAATTAACCACACACCCATCTGACACATGATGTTTTCAATATAACGCGAAGTGTGTGTTTTCAATATAAGTGTCATTTTAGTTAGAAGTGTTCCACACCAAGACAAAACCAATAAAATGATATACAATTATTTTCAAAATTTATTAAAATGATTGAATAATATATTTATGACATGTATAAATCAAACACTTCTCAATCCGACACATCATTAATTGATAATATCGTCAATATATATAGAAATTAACAATATAATTTATCATATGTGTATTATATAACATTAAAAATATAATTTTTTTTTAATTTATACCACTAAAATGAAAACTGGATTTATTGTTGGGAAATACCTAAATTTAGCGGTTGATCATTGAAAAAATTTAGATAGTTTTTGATTTTGTATCTGGGTTGTAATTTTTTTGGTTAATTGAAAATAGGACAATAATGTAAATATTTTGTATGTACATTTTGAATTGAAATAATATTGAAATTAATTGTATATATTCAAATCAATTTTATTATATATTTATATTTATTTTTCTATATTATTATTGTGTTTGAAATTATAGCGGTGATGTATGGATGCAGATATGTAATAACCAAAATGTCCATTATCTACACTAGATGATTCGTAGATAAATGAAAGACCCCAAAACAGCCTGAGAGATGAGGGTTGAATCCAGGTGTCAATGTTTTCTCCAAAATTGATGGATATTGTTCCTATGTTGGAAGGAACCTATTGAACCTATTTGATTATAATGAATAGTTACAAAAATTACATTAAAAGAGTCAATACAACTATTTTTACATGGTTCCCCACTGAGGGCTAGCCCAAGGAGCATTCACCAACAATGTTTCTATCATACCTAAATCCACTAAACATCACTAGTTGTGAAGTGAAAAATATTAGACATAATCTCTTGATTCAAGGAACACTACCTTTACAAAAGTTTATGGATATCACACTATATCCATCAGAACACTTTTGTTGACTCCCCCTTGCTTACTGTCTTTGGAGGAATCCAGAAATAGTTTAACGACTTTTAGGTCCCTTCATATTAATTAAATAAAAATCCCTAAACTATATATAGATGCTCCATTGAATTCTTGTGGCTTGCTTCTTCAATGATCTATTATTCTCAGCATACTACCTCAGTGTTCCACCTCCACAAACTACGTCCGCGTACTGCCTCTACATATAGCCTCTACGAACCATGTTTGTATACAACCTATATGTACTTCCTTTGTGTACTACATCTACTCTGTGGACCAACTCCACCTCCTTGAAATATCATATGAAAATAGTCTTCTAAAAAACATTGTTCGATAATATTCCCGGATTTGTGAACTATTTACCTCTGTAGGAAATAGTGCCTAAAAAACCCCCTTTTGTGGAATGTCTCCGTGGACCACTTATCCTTTCATGGAATCCACATCATGGATATATTTTCCTCTATGAGGTTTTCTTCCCATTAACCCCTCTATAAATCACCGATTTTCTCCTGGAGTTCTAATCAAATAATCTCTTCAAAAAGAAGAGATTAATGGGCCTTATATATGCAATAGATCTGAAAATCCCACTAATCAAAATTTTCCTAATCATCGATGAGGTATAACCACCAAGTACCATAGTACTTCTATGAACATTTTCCACACACAGCTCGTATACCGCCTCTATCCCTTCCCATATTCAGAAATAACTACTTTTCTTCTACAAGCGACAATTTATCTTGTGAACCATTTGTCTTCCACACACTGCAAACCTTCCCACAACCCATATCTATCCCGTGAACCATTTTTCCTTCTTGGTACGCATACCATACATTTATATGTAAATACCATTTTGTGTACCTCCCTTATTCGTCTACTAACTATGTTTCTGGGTCTGTGAACCATTCTTTTCGAATGACTTTTTATAAAACCTTCCTTTTCCAAAAAGATAAACTCCCGATTTTGAGGCCCAAAAATTTGGCAGACATTAGTAATAGGTACCATATTCAATATTGTGGTTCGATTGAAATTTATTACTTATTTCCTTTCAAACTCCTTGATCTTATTTGTGAGTATTTACAACAACAAAAAACTTCATTTCCAATCACGAACAACATTGGTTCCAACAATAAGGTTCCCTTTTTCATTACTTCATCTATAAATAATAAAGGGCCGATTTGTCATCACATCAGATATCACTGATAAAAGGTCTCTTAATGAGTTCTTCATAAATTGCTAATAAATAGATTTTTATCAGTTAATGATATAGAGATGATAAAGAAACTCTTTATCAGTGCTTCTTAAAATTATTGATAATGGTCATTGAATTTTTGTAATGACTCAAATATTCTTAATTTTCTTTTTAGAAATTATTTGGGAAAATTTTGCGACTAGGCACTAATACGGTGTGAGATTTCGAGGCTTGGTGTTCCCAAAACAATTCGTTGAAAATTGTTACATTTTTAATAACACATGCATGAATATTTCCTATAAAAATTAGAAAATCTTTTAAATGGGTTCCAATATTAGAAATATGAGGGAACTGTTGAGATCAGAAGAGAAGATTTACCCTAGGTGTGACATAACCTTTGTTGGTACGGGTTATCTAAAGAAAAAGTAACAAATAAAAAAACCATAAATAAAATAATTAAATTATTATATTTTATTCTGTAATCCTATCAACTCATGAAGGGTTACTTATAATGGAAATATTAAACCACCGTTGAGTTATTAATGTGGTGTTTTCCCCAGTCGAGGCCTAACATTAACCAGACCGGGTCAATCCCTGTGGTTTTGGTCAACTCAATGGACAGAGTCAGACCCCGTGGGTCGGGGAAAACCTAGGTGGTTGGATCGGGCCATGGTCAACCATAGAGGTTGACTATGATCCACAGTCGATAGAGCTACTTTCTGGTCATGGAAACTGGGGTGGTCGAAGACCATAATAGGTAAATATTTCATAGGGTGGTCAACTTCTGGAGTTGTAGGACCCGGTAGTCGACCACGGCGACCGACTTCCATGGTCAGTCCATGGCCCAGTGAACCCCTTTTTAACTTTTCAAATAACCATATCTTTTTTAACCGGACATCTGTTTAATAGGACGTCAATGGTTTTGGGACACTTATGATGAGACAATCATTTAAATATATCTTATGTGTGTTTTTTTGGATTGTACATATGATGTAATGGATTAACATTGAGTTCTCCCAGAATGAGCACACTTCGAGAAAAATTTTCTATGGATGGTTGTGCCCTAGAGACTATGTGTCTTATAGAGATTGTGCAATATATAGATATTTTCTGTCTTATAGAGATTATGTGAATTATAAAGATTTTGTTTCATATGAATACTATGTGTCTTGTTGAAGCTATGTGTCTTATTGGATTTAGTATATCTGGATGTTCTTGATATATTTTCTATAGATATATATCTATGTGGATATGACTATGCATTCCTTCGTGGTATTAATTTGATAACACTCTATCACAACCCATCCTAGAGGGGCTCGTGTGGTGAGTTCCCCAAGCCCACCTCCAATAGGTCAGGGGTTAGTGGCTAGCACCATGTAGGAATATACAAAAAATGGGAGACATTAGACTAAGTACATGTATGAACACACAAATAACAAAGTCACAAATGCTGAAATGTAAAAACAAAAAGTAAAAAAACTCATTCAAATAACTAGATCCCAAAACTAGAGTACAATAGTGAAAGTACTAGAATGTAAATAGGGTTGAAACAAGTCCTCCAAAAGATAAGTGTATGTAGCCACAAGTCCAACCTATAATGTATATTATTCCACTAAAGGTAGGTGATCTATTTGAATCCTTGTATGGGAGACCCTGCAAGTCGCCACATTGTTGGATGGACTTAGCAAAGTCTGAAATCATGGGCCGGGAGTTGGTGTTGGAGACTAGAGAGAATATTCAGATCATCCAGAAGTGGATGAAGACAATATAGAGCTGAAAAAAGTTTTTTGATTATAGGAGGAATAGTGACACATTATCTCATAGGATCATCAATCCTTTTCTGATGCAGAGTAGATTTGGCATGGTGAATTACCTATTAGATCTACCACTGCAACTATATTGGGTACATGATTTCTTCTATATGTTGCTGTTGAGATGTTATGTACATGACCAATTGCACGTCATTAACTAGGGTGAGCTGCACATCGAGGATGGGGTGAATTTTAAAGAGTACCTAAAATAGCTTGAGGATCCATATGGTAGAATCTTGCATTGGAGGTCTATTCCTCTACTGTACATTTGGTGGTAGCACATAAATCTCAAAGAGAGAACATGGGAGAGAGAGGCTCTGATTCATCCCCAGTACCCTTATTTGTTTGAGTATCCATCATTTTGGAATTTCAGGGACGTAAATCCCTATGGTGGGCAAAAGGTAATGACTTTTATTTTACTGATTTTATTTTAAGATATTATTTTGGAGAATTTCAAGACTATTTACTAAGACTGGGTGTGATTCTGAGGCCTGGTGTGACCATAATAATCCATTGAAAATGTTATGATTTTTATATCACATGAGCACACCTTCCCAGAAAAAGTGGAATATATTTTAAATAAGTGCCTATATCAAAATATCTAGGGCACAATTGAGTTCAGAATAGAGAATTCACCCAAGGAGTGACTTAAAAATGGTCAGTGCAGGTCATCTAAAGAAAAAGTCACAGTGGAAAAACCCATAAATAAAATCATTTTAAAAATTAATTTATTATAAAATCTTAATAATTCAAGAACGGTGAATTAGATTAGAAATATGAGACCACTATTGAGTTTTGAATATGTTTTTTCCCTATGTGATGTCTGAAATTATATGGATCGGGACTGGCCTAGTAGGCCAGGTTGACCCAACGGACTGGGTCAGACCTGGCGGGTTGAGTCAGACCCCATGGTTCCGGGTGGACATGGGGCGGAGCGAGGTCAGATACAGGAGGCGGGACATTTCCATGGTCAACTAATCTATCATACAGCTGTGAAAACTATGATACGGTCAACTATCATATTAGATCAAGCTACCACAAGGAGGTCGATTGAGCGAGCGGCTGGACTGGGTGATCGACCACCACTGTCGTTCCACGACCCTGTGAACCCCCTTCAGAACTTTTCAAACGACTATAACATTCAAACAGGATTTCTATTTGATGAACCACCAACCAGATAGGTAACCTTATGATGAGACCATAATTTTGATATTTCATAAGTGGGTTTTTGTGGGAGTTTTCATATAACATAATGTCTTATAGAGTGAGTTCCCACGAAAAGAGCGTGCTTCGAGTAAACATTTATGTAGATGGATATAACATCGATATTGTGTGTCATATAAAGAATGTGTCTCATATGGACGCTTTGTGTCCTATATAGATTGTGTGTCTTCAATAGACTATGTTCCTTATGAATACTATGTGTCTTGTTGATATTGTGTGTCTTATTGGATTGAGTATATATAGATGTTATTGATATATATTTTTTAGGCATATTTCTATGTGGAGATGACTATTCATTCTTTTGTGGTATTCCTTTATGGTATTCATTTTTGGTATTACTTTATGGTATTCATTTATGATATTCCATTATAGAATTTCTTTTTTGGGTTTAGGGTGTCCTACTGAGTTTTATTTTACTCACCCTTGTATAGGCTTTGCCACACGTGTCATGTCTTCTGCAGATGATCGACCATTTGTTGGAGTTACAAGTGGACTGGGACCAAGTGGTACCTTTTGATACTAGACAGGAGGAGGTGTGTTCTAAAATCTTTTCAGACGATAATCCTAGAACCTCTTACATTACAGGTTGTACATGTGGCTACAAACTATTTTCTTTTGGAGGGTTAGTTTTAGCCCTATTTACTTTTCAGTACTTTCAATATTGTACTCTGGTTATGGGATATAGTGTTGTAAATTCATTTTTCTATTAGTGTTTTCACATTTCATAATTTTTGTCTTGGATGTGTGTGTGTACAGGTACTTATGTTAATGCATCCCATTTGTGATATATTCCTACTTTATGACAGTCACCTTCCCCTGGCCTATGGGAGGCAGTCTTTGGGTATTCATGGCACATGCCCCTCTTAGATAAGTCATAACACTTTTAATGTCACATTGATTTTCAGTTATTTTAACTACAGAAAAAGATCATTTTCAACATTTTGAGAAACATGTTTTTTATTAGTGTAAGCATTTTCTATTCACCTATAATTCAATAGAAATAATGTAAACGTTTCCCATGTGCGTGTATGTTTCCTACCACCTCCATGAATGAAACATATCATTTTTCATCCAAAAATTTCATTGATGTTTCAATCAATATTTTAATTGAATATATATTTTTTATTTATTGATTTATATTTTATTAATTTAAATTAGTAATTACATAACTAAATATAGTAATAAGGGATCATTATAAAAGTAATCACCTAAAACAAACATAATATGACGAAAAGTGAATTATTTATAATTGAAATAGAATTTTCAATTACCATATTCTTATAAATCTTACAAAATTATTAATGACCTTAATAAAATTTAAATATTGAAAATTTAATTTTTTTTAAATGATATTATATCAAAATAAACTCTTTCAAGGTCAAACTCAAATATAGATTGATGCATGTTTTTATTCAGTCTATTTTAGAACCTATAGGAAAAATGTGATAACTTTCAATTGTGTGTGGAATTATAAACTCAATATTTGATATTATAATGAAAATAATTATTTTTTTGTCTCTCGATTAGTAATATAAACACTTCAATCATTAATAAACTTATCATTGTTTATTTTTTTAATCACCAAAACATGATTTTTTACTATCATAACTACAACAACCAAAAATATAAATCTCGCAAAATGAATTAATATGTTTATAAAATATCCTAAAAGAAAAATTATAGTAAATTTCATGATTTAATAATGTATTTTTTTATAGAATAATGAATCACAACTAGATGATTTTGAAACTAGTTCAAAGTGGCCAAGATTACTCACACTTGATATTTGAAATAGATAATAACTAACTAATTTACATCTAGAGAATAATTAAAAATGAATTATAAAAATGGTAAAGTATATAAGAATTATTCTAAAATAGATTATTATGTTATTTATTTTTTTTATACAGGATCTATGTATTTTTCAACTATGTAAGGAAATAATTTAAGGGTTTCTTATCTCCAATTGTAACCCCTTGGGACATAATTCCTATTTGACAACATATATTATTTCTAATGGATTACCTACTACCCAATTAGTTTAATTAATCATTTTCATGGGTTATTATTGTTACATATAATTATATATTTTAAATTAATTTTTATTTAAAAGTTTCCCATGATGAAAAAGAAATTTTGAATAAAATGACACAATAATAATTATTGTTTTCTTGGCATCAATTTTGATTCATAGAGACATAATACATTTTTAAAAAAAAATTTATATGTATGGTGTATCTTATATTCATTTATTTATTTGAATCATAAATTTTTTTAATAGCTTATATTAATCCAAAAAAACACCTTTAAATGTATATTGATTCTATTGTAACCCTAGTAGTGAGGATTTTAAGTACCTCAATATTCATTCATTAAGTTATGATCGTTATCAAGAAATTATTTCATATAATTTTTTTAAATTATACCATTTACTATTTATTGCGGTATTCTATTTTTTGGTATTTATATTCCCAGCACATAAATCCTTGTCGAATATTTATTACATTGTGGGGTATGTTTCCCATAAGTGGTATTTATATCTCAATTCACCATTCAATGATTTTTAAAGTTTTATGTTGAACATTGTTCTTCCATTCATGGGTTTTACCACACAATTATTTTATTATGTGGTATATTATAATCCTATTTTATTAAAATTATTTTATAATAAAAATATAATATTATAAATCATCTTAAAATTAGGATTTAAAAGAAATTTAATTACAATATATTAAAAAAGAACCTTCAATAATATTTTTTTTGATATTTAGATCCAAATTTCTTATAGAAATTTCTTTTTCAATGATTCATTATTATTAACCTACTATAAAAGGCAATTTTATAAAAATTTACTTCATATTTAAAAAATTTAATTTTATATGTGATTGGTGTGTTTTTATATTACTTCAGTGATAAAAAAAATTAAAAAAAATCATTAATATTTTAACTATAATTTTCATTTTATTATTCAAAATTATATTCAGTCAAGGGATTCATGTCTCATTATTCATCATCTAATTAATATTTATATATGTTTTTTATTTAGGGAATTTAACATTTGGTGTTAGACAATTCAATTCTTGATCCCTTATTAGTTGATATCATTGGAATTATTATTTTTCAAAGAAGTTACTCAACTATGTCATCAACCTTCGGAATTTCTTTTATTGCATTATGGATTTGTTATTTTGAAACCATACTCTTTATTTATCTTGATGGATTATTTATAGATTTTTTGTAGATAATGTATGATTCATAAATAACTTTATATTTCTTATCCATCCACCATAAATAGGTATAAATTTTCTTCTAATTCCTTGATTTGTGAATACCATGTATTAAATTTCTATGATTCAAGGGTCTTCACATATATTTCATAATTTTGATTTATAAATGAAATTTTTGACCAAATTATGTACCATTTATCTATACAGTTTAAAAACCATATTCTATATTATATTAATTGAATGGTATTTACATAAAAATATGCTAAAAAATAAAGGGTAAAATTTTATTTTTTCTAGGTATATTAATGTATTCAATAGTTTCTTTATTATATGATGATGTTTAATTTTATACAGTACACATTAATATGGTTTATGCATTTTGGGAACCTATATCACCCTCCAATTTCATATTTAAGGTGTTCTATTTAATGAGATAGTGGGGAACAAGTTGTGATAACTAAGTCCCCCAAATAAAATATGTGATTGAAGCCCAATCAACCAAGGGAAACATGCGAGTGGATACTGATAAACTATGTCATTCATATGAGTTAATACTATTCCACCATGGTAAATTGGTGAGAAAATCCTAATCCACTAAGGGTAATAGATTATGATACATATTCCACTATGTTAGGTTATTTATTCTTATAAATGTGATGCAATTTCCATGTTTCTCTTATTTCTATGATATGTAGTTTTTTCAGGTTGATATCATATGTTTTTCTATGATTTATATCTATTCATTATTGGGTATAACATTTCTATATATCCTTTTTACACCCATATTCTAATATTATGTACAATTATCATATTTGGTTTTTATCACTTATATTACTCCATAATGAGCATATGGGCACACCCCCATTATTATATTTCCATTTCCCAGGGGTTATAAAATTAAGAAATATTTGAAATGTAGGAAAAATTATCTTATAAAGAGAAATCATGGGATATTTTTAAAACTTTTAATTGACTAATAATATTTTTAAATTTTGGGAAAATATCCATTAGTTGAAGAAAAAATATTATAATTATTTGTTAATGTTTTTTCATAATTCCCTAAAACTATAAAAATATAATGTCGTGGGAATGTGAATTAAAAAAATTCTTTAAGTCATTTAATTTATTTGGTCATGTTTATAATAAATCACTGGAATCATTCTAGATAAGGGTTTCTTCTCCTATACATCCATTTTCCTCTCATTTTTTGGTTTACTTTCACCCCTCTCATTGTAATACTCTACAAGAAAACCCCAATGTATTTTTTTCAAATAATTTATATA
This sequence comes from Viscum album, assembly GCA_963277665.1. Taxonomy (NCBI): domain Eukaryota; kingdom Viridiplantae; phylum Streptophyta; class Magnoliopsida; order Santalales; family Viscaceae; genus Viscum; species Viscum album. The sequence goes on along the minus strand of OY728151.1, from coordinate 10,384,908 downwards.
TTTGGATTCCTATGGTGTAAAAATTCCTCATTATAATATTATATCTTCACATTTTAGGGTTGTTTCATCTACATTGACCTAGGAATGTGTTTCTATATTATTTACTTTTTCTAATGATCAGTATTATGCTTAGTTTATTTTCTAAATTCATTATCCAAGATATTATTTCTTATATATGTTCATCTTCATTCAAAATTGGTATTCAAAGAGGTATTAGCAATCCTGAATATGGTTCCAAATTATATCTTTATACTACATAAGATAAATTATTGTTTTGAAGAGGATATGGAATAAGGATTTTTTCTTGATGTTAATTTCTATGTATTTTGGAATTTTCCTTCACCCCTTGACTAAATTTTATTTCGTTATAGTGATTATATTTTGTGTTGCTGACATTAGGTAATATCCCATCCTTTTCTGTAGATTTTCTAAACACATTTTAGGAATTATTTTTCCTTCTTTTGAGTACTTCAGGTATGGGTCTTACATTAGGGTGTTTTGTTTTTGAAATTAAAGAAAATTTGAAGAAAGTGGGGTTGTGCCCAACTCTCCCAAACCATCCGCCAAAGCCTAGAAAAACATGAGATCCCAAAAAAAGGGGATCCACATGACTGTAATGCCATTTTTAGAACTATGCACCTTCATAGGAGTAACCATGTGACACCACTTTGTGAGGATGATTGTTAGGGAAGATGGTTTGGGGAAACAATGTGCCCTAATAAAAAACTCATGCCTGTGGGATTTTAAACCCTCTAAAATTGTTAAAAAAATAATGAATCCATGCCTTACACCCCCAAACACCCTATATAGTCTCATAATATTTTTCTATTAATTTTTGAGTATGAATAATGGATTTCAATCCCTTTCCCCCTCTATTCTTAGAGAATCAATGATCTGTTGATATATCATCACCTCTCGGGGTATGTGGTGTCTTCCCAATTTCATCTCTCTATCTCTCTCTTATAATATTTCATGATAAAAGGCGGGTGTTTTATTCACTCTTGGTATTTTATATAGATCTTGGTTTATTTTATCTTGATTAATTTGATCCTGGACTGAGGCTTCATTTCTTAGATCATGTTATTCATCATTTTTTTGGTTTTTCTACTTCAAATAGGGTTTATCTGTTGGAAACCGTTAGTCATAAAACATCAGGTATGTTGTGTAAATTCAATTATGATAGTATTTATTTAAATTATGTTTATGATTTTTTATATTTCAATTCACACATTTATCAATTCAATTTTTCTTTGATTAAATAAATTTATTAATTCATTTATGGATACAAGAGATTAGAGTAATTAATTTCTGAATTAGTTAATGGTATTTTGGTGTCACAACTAAAAAATAAGTATATACCCATGGTTTTGGAGAAAAAAAGGTTATAGGTCACACCTATATCCATGGGAAAAATATTCCTAGGAAGGACCCATAGCCGTGGATCTTAAAAAACCATGGGTATATGGGTTTATACCCATGGTTTTTGGAAAATTTTGGAAATAAGATTTAGGGGGGAATTTATAGGAATGACCTATACCCATGGTTATCCCAAAAATGGTTGTATAATTCACTTTTATACCCATGGTTTTTGTAAACTGTGGGATATGGGTATAGGTATTTCCCTTTATCTTTAATCAACCAATGGTTTATGACCCATGCATATTGGCGGCCAATACCCACGGTTTGGTCAAACCATAATAATAGGTCTGTAACAATGGCTTGAGCTCCCATGCTTTAAAAAAACCATGGGTATAGCCTATAACCCTTATTTTATAGGTTTTATCCATGGTTTTGTACCATGGGTATAAGTGAAAATTCCAAAACTTGATGTTGAAATTGGATTAATTAATTATTGAACTAATTAATTAGAGATTAGAATTGTGAAATTTTATTAATTAATTGATGAATTAATTAATGGTATATAGTAATGGTTGAGTTATATTAATTAATTGTTAAATTAATTAATCTATTATTGTGATTTTGAAATAGGTTGAATTGGATTAATCAATTGGTGAATTAATTAATTTAATTTTCTAGATTTGGAATTAAAAGGATTTATTGGTTAATTAATTGGTGGAATTATATGATTGTGGAATTTGGATAAATTAATTGGTGAATTACTTCATTGACTATGTTATTGTTCAACTGACTTATTTGTGGAACAATAGAAAATTGGAATTTAAAGGATTGTTTTCTTAACATCGATGTTATGAAAGTTTGGTAAGAGGTTTAATGTCTTGTAACATTTATTTACGTGAAATATGTGATATTGTGAAATATGTTAAATTTTTATATATTTGATATATAGATATATGTGATATTCTTGTGTAGGAAATGGTATATTTCATCAAAATGACATAGTGATAAATTGAAATTTGTGTGTGGGACATGGTCTACTCCATATAAATCTTATAGAGATAAATGAGGGTGGGACATGTACCACTAATTCAATATTCCACTTATGTGATTTCATGATATGTGACTATTGTACATGGTCTCAGAAATTGAAAGCTAACTTGTGTGATTATATGAAAAATGAGTTGTGGGTCACATACTGCTACTTCAAATACCCATAAGGTCCTAGGCATAGTGATTTATTCCCAAAGTGTTATTGTTGGACAATGGTTCCAATTGGTTATAATAATAAAATAAAATAAATGGATAATGAAATACATGAGAAAAAATGAATTATGAATTAGATATGTGATATTTTCTGACTCTGGCATGGGCTGAAGCAGGTTTTCTGGTTCGAGTATCCTCGGGAACCAAATATTTCATGTGGTTAATTAATAAAAACATGAAATGTGATTCCTCTATACTTATGCATTGTAAATTACTTTTTAAAACCCATATACATTTTTATTAAGTAGATATTAGTTTATACAACATCGGTGGTGTCCTACTTAGTTTTTCTCATATCCCACTCGGGCTGCCTGATCCGTACTCGATTAGATTTCATGATTACTCTGTAGGATAAGGGAAAATATTTATATTAGATGGTTTATTTGGGATGGATAATGGATGATGAAAACATATATGATTCAGTACCCACATGGGTGTTTTCAGTGTATATTTATTTTGGGTTTTTTATTTTGACACTTGACATGTACTTTGGCCTGGAATACCTATTCTTAAAATTATTTATTCTTTTTCCTGTTTTGGACAACACGTGATTCTGAATAATTCTGGTTATGGTTATATATTTTCATATATTTTTTTATTCCACATAATTTATTACACTGAAATATATGGTTTATTCTCAATATGATCAATATAGGATCCCTGCTGGTAGTCAAAAACCTATGGCATATAGGGAGGCACACCTGAGGACATGTGACCCGTCGACTCGAGGAACCAGTTTGTGGAACCCATGTCGGAATGTTACAAATTTGTATCAAAGATGAGTTTTAATTTATTATATTTTGTATTATTATTTGGGTAAAGGTAGATAGAAAACTATAAAGAGTCAGGAAATGTACATGACCTCTTTGATAGAAGTTTTTAATCAATGTATGGGGGGAAACACATGTACCCAAGGTTTGATTGTTGTTATTTATGTGTGTTGTTATAGTTAGATGTTATTTCACCTTAGGTGATGAACTTGTTGTGTGATGTTATTATTTATGATATTTTATAATATTTGAATCATGGCCTAGTATGGACAAAGATTTGAGTATGCATAAATAATTCAAGGCACTCAAGATTATTTTCTACCTACATCATTTTCGGAATGCCTGGGAAAATTGGTTTTTTTATGATTTTGAAATTGAAATTTTTTCCCTTTTTTGGGTAATAAAAATTAAATAGGTTCCTAATATAAAATTAAAAATTCTGAATGTAGAAATCAGTGAATAAATGAGTGTCTAATGAGAAACTTGAATAATTATAATGAGTTTTTTCTTTGATAAATGTGACATACTTTTTGGATTATTAAGGATGGTGATAACACCTTGGTTTTCACCGTGAGGTGGAGTTTGTAGAAATGAGTTGTTATGAATTATTGTAAATCCCCATAACTTTGTTGATTTTTTGAATTTTTCCTAGGACATGTTTTTGGAAATTTATAAATATGCATCATTGATTATTTTTTATGGGATAGTATGAGGATATGGCGAGAAATAATCCTCCTTCATTGGAACATATGGAACTGATAGTACTAGTTGAGGAATTTCATGATTAGTTCTTAGAAAAAATTGCTCAGTTCATGAAGTTCATAAAAAGAGACCCATTTTGGGTTTTGAGAATCATGTATAATATAACATGGGAGTTTCAGTTATAGAACCCTCTGGTATTTTTCAGAGAGTGTGGACCTGAAGCAGCTGAGTTCTGGATTAAGTTTACCACGAAAATACGTGACCACATGGATACTCCTACTGAGAAGGGAGTCAAATTGACTACATATACGTTCAATTTTTAGGTGAATCATTTGTTTCACATACAGACTATGGATGGAAATTTGTAAAATAATCTATGGAATGACTTTCATGAGAGGTTTTTTTACACTTTCATCCTCAGATGGTGAGGGGGGAGAAAGAAGATGAGTTTATTAAGTTGACTCAGGGGAATATTTTCATGATGATTAATAGTGGATTCTTTAAATATTTGAAGTTATTTTCTCTATAATTGGTATAATATTTGGATACTATGATAAAAAAATTTAAGATGGACTTATATGTGAAACTAAATCCCATGATAATATTTTCAGGCGAATGAAGTTTTCTAATGTGGTGAATGAGGATCTCATTTCTAAGGGGAAAATGAAGGTTGCATCTAGTTGAGGGAATGAATTTTCTTATGGGAGGTTATGATGTAATAATTTTGAGTGTATAAAGTATTTTTAAGATATTTTTAACCAAGGGGACAGAAATAATAGTTTCTTTCATGAAGGTTTTGTAACAGAGGACCCAACCATGATCATTTTTCCTTAGTGGGGTAGGTCGTGAAACAATCGTAGAATGTACCCCCAAACACTGGTAGAGTTTTATGGTTGTGGATAGATGGGAAATATCTAGAGATTCTATAGTAACTGATGAAATCTGGGTAGTGAAGGAGCATCTATAAGAAATCAGAGTGTTGTAAGGGTATCTTCTCCACCGTAATAGTCTGAAATATTCAGTTCTACTGGTTGGGGTGGTATAGGTAGTGGACATGGTGCTTTTGTAAAATATCACCCATATCAGTAGAGTGGTGATGCTTAGGGATCGTAGACTACATCATAGGGAATAGGGGTAGTACAGTTACATATAGTTCATTCTACACTTGGGGTTAGTGAGTTAGAGCCATTAATAGTTATAGGTACTATTATTTTAGATTCTACATTAACTGGTTCATTATTTAATATTGGTGCCTCTCACTCTATTATATCTTAATAAAAATTTAATGGTTTGAGCATAGTAGTGGATATCATGATAGGGGTGATGGTGATAGAAACAAAATTGTAAATATTTTCTAGAGACACCAATTTGTACAAGTGGTGTTCTATAGAGGTTGGGAAGTATAATTTTCTTGGGTATTAGCACATCCTTTACATGTCAGGATTTGACCAAATTTTGGAGATGGATTATATAGTATCATACAGAGTATACATAGATTATTACCATAGGATAGTGATTTCGACATCACTTAAGGGTGAAAATTAAATCCATCTTGTAGAATGGGTTATCCAGGAGGTCCTTGATGGGGCTTTTCATTAGAAACTAGTAGATATCACCACTGAGGTTCTTAGTGTTTTTATTGATGACGTGGGAGTAATTAATGACATATTTCCTCTCATAGTTGATAGGTTTCATGATTCATTTCCTTATTAATTCTTATGTATTCAACCAGAACGAGATGTGGAATTTACTATTGATCTCATTCAAGGGGTTTAGACCATCTCTTTTCCACCATATAGAATTGAACTAACTCAGCTTCAGGAAATTCATACTCAAATTGAGAAGTTATAAGATAAGGTATTTATCCAACTTGGTACATCACCATGGGGTTCTTTCATCTTGGTTTCTAAAAAGGATGACATAACCTTGTACATATGCGTTGATTACCATAAGATGAACCATATGACTATAATGAATTGATATCCACTTCAACATATTAATGATCTTTTTGACCAATAGAGGGGGGATTGTGTATTCTCCCAGATCAACATTAGATCAGGGTATGATCAGTTGAGTGTCTGATCTTCTGACATGTCAAGTACTTAATTCAAAAGTAGGTATAGCCTTTACAAGTTCATCATGATACCACTCGAGCTAAAAAGTGGACCATTAGTGTTTGTAGCCCTGATGAACTGAGTATTCCATCCATACATAGGTCATTTTGTTGTTGTTTTCATTAATGAAATCTTGGGGTTATCTAAGACTCATGACTATCAAGACCAAAATCATGAAGTCATTCTATGTATAGTGAGAGATCATTGGATATACTGCAAGCTATATAAGTGTCAGTTGGGGATTGTTTATGTACACTTATTGGTTCATATAATCTCAGTGGAAGCTATGTTAGTGGACCCATAAATGGGGAAGTAAATTTTTTATTAGGAGCATCCCAAGAATTTTTTCAATATACGATGATTTCTGGGATTCAGAAGCTATTATCAGAGTTAAATCCAAGAATTTTCCCATTTGAAAGCAACAATTTAGGTCATGAACAAAAACGTATTAAATCTTTAATGGTCAATATCATATGAGAATTACTACTAGAAGTTAAAAAAGTGTTTCAAAATGGAACCAGTATTGAACCTACCGAGCAAGTGTCTAGAGTATACGGTGTTTTTTTGAAGCATTAGAGAATGAGCTTGGAACCATGTTGGTGTAGGTTGATCAAGTAGTGGTGTATGGGTCTTTGCAGTTGAGGACACACAAACCTGATTACCCTACACCCAACATCTAGTAAAATGTAGTGGTTTATGGTTTGATGTATTGGTGGCATTATTTGTTGGGAGAGATTTTTAAAGTGTATACTGACCACAAGATCATAAAGTATATCTTTTCATTAGGATATTTGAATCTCTAGAAGTAGAGGTTGGTTGATTATATGCATTATTTTGATTCTTATCTTCCTTATGTACCTATGAAGGGAAATATTGTTACAGAAACTCTAAATCGGAAATATCAATCTCATTTAATTCATGAGACTAGTAATGAGTAGAATTTGGTCATTATTCTTGTTGAGATGCATGTTTTTGTTTTAGAGGTTCCAGAGAAAATGACTCTCATATCAGTTTAAGAGGAGTCTTAACATTTGAGATCGATTATATATATAAATTATGAAGATATGGGGTTTTTGGCCTTATGGGAAATCCTTGAAGGTGGGAGTCACCTTATGATTAGATCATCAATAATGATGATACCATATATGTCTAGAATCAGGTATTTGTTCCTATGAGTTACTGGAGAAGATAATGTGTATGTTTTATGCCTCAAAGTTGGAGGTGAATCCATGTTTGACCAAAATGTATCGTGACCTATGAAATATTTTTTGGTGGATAGTTATGCAAAAGGATATTGGAGGGTTTGGGACACAAAGATAGAACTCTCAAGAAGTGATGTCCGAGTATCAACGACCTGGTGGTTTACTACAGTCATTACCCATTCCGGTATGAAGTGGGTTAAAATTACCATAAATTTTGTGGTGGGACTCTTGAGGAAATCTTAGAAAAATGATTCTATTTTTGTGTTTTTGTACCAACTAATAAAAATAGAACATTTATTTCCAAGATATGATACATTTTCTATGGAAAATTTGGGAGGCTTGTATGTTTGATAGAGAGAATTTATTCATAGGGTGACACTAAGTATTGTTTTCATACCATGACTCATGTCTTACTTATCTATTATAGAAGGGATATTTGAATTCACTTTGTATGTATGTTTTACTATGTATAGAATTATACCCACATGCATATGGGAAATCGAATCATACTATATAGGTTATTGAGGATTTGATTTCAGCATGTATTCATAACATAAGTGGGGTTGGGAAAAGATCCTATATTAGGTAGATATTTTTGAAAATAATATTTATAATGAATCTATATAGATCTAACCATATGAAGAACTCTATTGTAGGCCATGAAGATAACTTCTATGCAGGATGGAGGCTGGCAAGTAAGAGTTTTTGGGACTGTGTCTCATGCCAGAGATGATAAAGTAAGTTTAGTTTGTTGAGAAGTGTATATATATGGATCAAATTAGGTAGATGTTTTAGGATGATAGACGTTGATGACCCCTAGAGTTTTGTAGAGGGTGATCATTCATTCCATGAGGTGTCTCCTAGATTGGGACACCCCAGGATAGAGAGGTAAGAAATGTTAGCATGCAAGTTTTTTGAAACATTTGAAGTTGTGGTGAGAATTGGGTCATTGGTGTACCGATTGGCTATACCACATAGATACAATACCATGCATGATTATTTTCATGTGTAAAAACTTTGGCGGTATCACCCTGACCCATATCAAGTGATTAATGTTAATGATGTCGATCTTGATACTGATGTGTCCTTTTAGGAGCATCTGATAGGTGTGTAAGATCATAGTGAGAAAGTGTTGTGGGGAAAGACTGTGCTGAGAGTTCAATTATTGTGGAAACCTGGCAATGTTTAGGAGGAAACATTAGAGAAAAAGAGGTAAATATGTGATACAAGAGACCTTCTATTTTTTACTCTAAATCATAGGTATTTTTGGGAATACTTGTTGGCGATGATTTTTTATATCGTGGGAAGATTTTATTTTCCCGCCATTTTCTAGAGATGACTTGAGTATTTAGGTACTATTTTTCATTTTATGTATTACATTATATTGGGTCCTTAACATGGAGAGTTTTAAGTTAAATTGGTGAAAATGGGGAGAATGTGGTGTTGTATAGTTGGTGCACACTTTTCAAAAACCAAGCACCCAGGATAGAAAACAGTGTGAACCCAAACAGATGGAATTTGAATGGCTTCAACATACTATGCCATACATTGTGTCCTCTATGAAGTAAATTTCATACACCCCATGGAGAGGCACATAATTAGGGCCCACGATTAGGGTAAACCATGCACCCCAAGAAGAAAACCATGCCTACAAAATTTTAAATCCATGAAAAATATAAAAAAATCATGAAACCCCAACATATACCCCACAAACGGGCTAGATCAACCCATAATTTTTTTCTCTCATTTTTTTGAGACTCTAGGACACATTTGAAGCCCTTTAAACCTTTTTATTGCATAATCTTTGATATTTTGAAGGATATGAACCTCTCCATGTTTTTATTTTCTTCCTAATTTTATTTCTCAAACTTTTCTCCTCTTTCTAGATAAAAGAGTGATGTTTTATTCCCTGTTGGTATTATTTCTATGTCGATTTTTTTATCTTGATTCATTTTATATAGTATATGGGATTCATATCTAGATCATATTTTTAATTGTGTTTACCAATGTTCAGCTTCAAATTGGGTATTTTTCTTGGCCATCGATCATCACCAAACTTGAGGTAGGTGGACTAAATTAAATTCCAATAGCCTTGATTTCAATTGCATGTATACAATGTTAGGTTTAAATTAAAAAATTTATAAATTTAATCAAAATTTGAAAAAAAAATATTAATTAATTTATGGAAACCATAAATTATAGTAATTTATTATGGAGTTAATTAATGGGATATTAGGATTGTGAAATTAGAATATAATATTTTTTAATTAAGTAATGGGGGATTAGAATTTTGAAAATAGATTAACTAATTATTGAATTAATTAATAGGATATTGGGATTAAGGAATTGGATTAAATAATTTATAAATTTTTTAATAGATTTTAGTGATTATTCAATGGGTTTAATTGAATTAATTAATTGGTGAATTAATTAATAGATTTTGGTGAATGTGAATTGAATTAAACGATGGTTAAATAAATTATGGAATTATGTGATTGTGTATTTTCGAATAATTAATAGCTGAATTAATTAATGGACTATGTGATTGGTCAATTGATGTGTTTATGAAATAATAGACAACATTAATTTAAAAGATGGTTGGATTAACATTTATGATATAAAACTATGGTAAAAGGGATAATTTTGATTAACCTCGATAGATGTGATATATGTGATATCATTATATATGTGATATTTTGATATATTTGATATTCTTGTGTTAGTCATGGTCTGCTACATCCAAATTCCATAGTGATAAATTGATATTCGTTTGTGGGACATGGTCGGCTCCATCAAAATCCCGTAGTGATAAATAAGTATGGGGAACATACTTCTACTTCAAAATCCCACTTGTGTGATTTATTGATAAATGAGTGTGGGATATTTTGTTTTTCATCAAAATACCACTTCTGTGATTTTTTTGTAAATGAGTTGTTGGTCACGACCAACTCTTCAAATACTCATGGGGTTCTAGGCATGGTGATCTAGGCACAAAATGTTGGCATTGGAATATTGTTACAATTGGATATAATAATGAATTATAATTAAAGGATAATGAATGAAATGTGAAATAATGAATTTTCAATTGGATATGTGATATGGTTTAGACATCAGGATATGCCTACACAGGTATTACAATTCAGGGTTCCTTGGGATCTCATGGATTCATGTGGTTAAATTGATGAAAAATTTAAAATGAGAGAACATTTTACATATGAATTTTACTTTATTTTTTATACACCTTCATACAATATTATTGATGGGATATTTATTTAGACACAATTATTGGTGAACTACTAAGTTTCACTCACACCCGAGTCAGGCAGCCTAATCATTACCCATATAAAATTAATGATTGTTAGATATGACAAGAAAAAAGCCTCTGTCAAATGGATGATTTGGATTGGATCCTGGATGAAGAAATTAGATTTGATTGGGGACCTACATAATAGTTTTTTGTGCCTTTATGTATTTTTTATTTAACATATTGACACATGAAATGTAATTATCATGGCATATACACTAGTCAGTTTTGATATTTTATTTTCTTTTTTGCTCACCATGAGATAACGGGAGATTATGATTATGGTTATATCTTATGGTTATCATTTATTTATTTCTATTGGTGTATTAATATGATAAAGAGGTTATAGTCTCTCCATGATTGATATTGGACCCTCACTACTAGTCGTAATCCTATGATGTATGGGGAGGCATGCATGAGGTCATGTGACTAACTTTCATGGGGAACCAGTGTGTGGAACCAATGTTGGGATGTTACACAATAAACATGGGTGTACTCATTATTTGTTACTTTTGATGATTTTAATGTGAAATTTTTTCTTTTTTATTATCATATGATATGTCACTTAGAAATGTTTTTCAATGAATTTTATGGGTATTCATTCTAAGTTAACATCCAAGACACATTTAGAGACTAAGAAAGGGTTTATTAAAAATGTTAATTTTCAAATTATATTCTTATGTAAATTTTTAATTGTTAATAAATGTTATAAAATTTAAATTCCATTTTAAACATTCATCAAAATGGTTTTTAAAAAAATATTACACCTTTACATTATACCCAACTATTTGAAAAATAGGTTGGTTATATATATATATATATATATATGGTAGCTATATGGTTTTTGATATGTGTGTTTCTGTTTGGAAAAAATAAGGGGTTTGGGAGGTGGGATGGGGTTGATTTTATGAATAATGTTTCTTCACCTCTTATAACATTCAATATTCCCATCTTATTGAGATATTTAAAGTTCTTTTATAAATCTCATGATTATATAAACTTGAATCCTCTAGAATAGGACTAGTGTTGAATAGTGTGATGCCCCTAGTGAGGCTATTTGATAGTAATTTGGGAAATTTTAGATAGTGATTGCATCAATTAGGCATGTATATGAATCCATACAATTATAGATATGACTATTTATTAAGTTTTGTTATGTCATACCATGATTTTAAATATACCATACTCTATTTTCTTTACTGCTAGCCCTAATTTTGTTTCTTATTCATAATATATTTTCTTTTTTACATTAATTTATACTCATTGTTTTATTTTATTCATGGATGAATTTTGAGTTGGAATTTTTCCTCAATTTTTTATCTTCATTAGTATCTGAATGAATTTTATATGGATTCTTCTAGTTACATTTTCCACCTAAATCCCATTTCCATTGTTATACATTAGAGATTCACGTTTATTTATGTGATTGAATTTCATTTTATATAATTTTATAATTTTTTTCTAAAATAAACTCATGGAAGTGTATTTTAAAAATGGGTTTTGAATGGAAATTTTCAATTTTTATTTTATTCAAATTTTAATTAAAAATCAGAATTTTTAAAATGGTTATGATTTTGCTTTCATAAATATATAGAAAATCCAATTTTTAAATTTCATAATTAAAATGAGGGTTTTTGGAATTTCTCGAAAACAAAATGCATGGAATCCCTTGTGAAATATAACTGGGCTATTATGCTCACACCGTATTGAAACAACATGGTGTTTATCGACCAAGTGGTTCTATTACATTTTGGCTCTATTTTGGAGGTTTAAAACTTAAGGGACACCATATTTTAGACCATTATTAAAGTGAATTTCATGTTATTTCATAGAGTGGGACCCCATGTCAAATGGAAATCATGACTTGGCATGTTAAATTAATTTTATTCCTTATAAGATCCTAATAGGTAGGATTTTATATTTTTTTAGTTTTTATAATATTTTTAATCTATTTTATCCTCCCCATTTGGTTATATTTCATATTCAATTATTTATTACATAAATATATATACATCCAATGTATGGATTCTCCATGCTAAAGTCTCAGTTGAATTATGTTGTTTGATAAAATTTATATATATTGAAAAAACATTCTCACTAAGTATATTCTGAAGCCTTCATGATTTTTATCAGCTCATAATGATTGATAATGAACCATAAATCCTCACCAAGACTATATTTAGATCCCAAATTATGGAAGTAATGGGATAGTTTTTGATATTTTGACTTGAGTTGTAGTAATAGATATTAGTTATATATTAGGGGAGTTATTCTATCATGTAGTTTAGTGTTCACTTTACTGATACTATGTGATATTATTCATATTTTATAATTAATGTTATGTTAATAAAAATTAAATTCTAATGATATTTTAGTCTATAGATCAAGAGGTAGATGGAGATCCCTTCTTCAAGATCCTTTAAGAAAATTACATAAAAGGTTGGTATGGAAGAGAATTTGTTGAAATTGAAGGGGTATATCTTTTGATTTAACCAATATGGAATTGATCAAATTATATCTAAATGTAGATGCTCAGGCTTTTCAAATAAATAAATTTTTATGTGAGGATATGGGATTAAAATACTAAAATGATCTGAATTCTATTTTGGGTTTTTTAGACAACCATTTTTAAAGACATTTTGATTTTAATTTTTCCCTTATTGAATATAAGTTATCACTAGTCTATGTTCCTATAATTTAATTTTTTATATGAGTTGTGAAAAAAGTTTAATAGTAAATGGAACACCTCATTTTTTAATCAAACTCACCATTAATAATATACATATAAGTATCAAGATAAATGGACATTTTGAGCACTATCATACGGTGCTACATGAAGTGTATATCAAGAAGTATCTTGGGAAGGATCGAGATATTGAAGAGTTAATGGTGAGAAGAATGGGCAATGAGGGTGAAGAGATAGAAAAGGAAAAATCCAAGATATATATGATTAATGAGTGGAGGAACCATGGGTGGTTCAAATTAAGATTTCATTTACTCTACTCTTGATACCATTTTGATTTATATTAGTGCCTCATATTTTTTATCACAACATACCCAGTTAATGGGTTAAAAAATACAGTAGATAATCTTTATATCCCACTAGATATGATTTCTCTAGTCAGAGTTGGGAATGTCTAGATGAGGTGTTTAAGTTTTGGTAATTTGTGTGGGGAAATCCATTCTCTTGGAATTTCATATTGTTATCTATATAACCTGTAATGTTATCATTATCATGTATTTCATATACACTATACAAGATAGTGTAAAATATTTTTAATGAATTGTGATTTTATTTAGTTTATACGAGAATCATGCTGTATTTATAGGGAGGTGACTTATTCATTTTTTATAAATATATTTATCCATAGAGTATATCATCGCAATTAGTATACTTAATGCATTTTGCATCTAATGTCCCTTAAGGCCCACACATTCAAATCTACATCAATAAATACATATTTTTATTATATAATCTAATACCAGCTATTAAAACCAAAAATCATATGCCTTTTCTTACATGATTATTCCTATTGTCTCAAAATTAAAATACAATCTTATATCCAAAATTTTATGTTTCTATAGATATTTTATAGAAAACCATATTTTAACACAAACTGAATTTCTTACAAAAAACATTCTTCACAAATGAGTCTCTCATGTTAAAATTTCAACATATAAATTATTCTAAAAATAGAAAAATATAATAATATAGTGAGCTGTAATAATTAGTTTGGGGTAAAACATTATCAATAAGACCTATATGATCTATCAATAGATCATAAACAAGGGTGAGTTGAATGATTAATGAAATATTATAATGGAATAATTATATTTAATAATAATGAATTATAGCATACACATCGATCATAGAATAAAATCAATAAAATTAGGATATTGAAAACATACCATATACCATAAAATTATGATGAATGTTTAATGATAAGAAACATGAAACATGGTGATTTAAATTCCGAATGAGGTACATACGTGAGAATATAAAATATTAACATATGCCTGGTCTAAATCTCCAAGGCCATCATTACGTAAATTATTAGGTTAAATTCCTAGTCTCATTGGAATACTAGATTGAATTTACATCCAAGTACCATAATGATTGTAGAGTGGTTTTACTTCCCCATCCCATAAACATAATTCTATCATGAAAAGTAAATACATATTCAATGTATTAGAATGATATATAATTTCAATCCCACCCTTCTTATAGTAATATATCTATACATATTCAAGCCACATGTTCCTGAAAAAATAAAAAATCCTTCAATATTTATAACATTGTTAACACCAAAAAATAGATAGATAAAAATATTTATGAGGTATAATCATCCAAAAAATGAATGTTTAAATCTAGTAAAACACCCATCAATAATAATTATAAAATATAGGGTATTTTCATGATATAGAATTAAGGGTATATAGTAAAGGTTATAGTTTTCCTCAATCAATCAAAATTGTATAACTATGTAGGTGAATACACTTCAATTAGAAGAATCAATTATAAGGCATTCACAAGGGAATCGTTTTTTATGAAAGTTTATAGTTAAATGTAATGTATAATATAAAAACATAATTTCAATGATGTATCAATCCACTGAAAGAAAATATTTTTCCCTTTTAAATGTTTTTATAAACCAAAATAATATGGGAATATGGGAAAATATAATCCAATAAAGGAGAAATGTAATAAAAATTATTTAAGAAAAATGTATTTAGGAATATTTTAAGGGAATCTATATATGAAAAATTGAAGAAAATATTAATATAAAATAACCAAATGAAAATCATAAAAGAATAGTGATAAAAATAATACCTTGAAATTAGTATAGGTATGTTAATATTAAAAATCCACTAATTGTGTTGAATGTAAAAAAAAAATATCCATTTCATAAAGAACATAGACATGGAAGAGAATTATATAATAGAAAATTAATAGGGAAAATATTCTTTTTCAAGAACTCTAATGAGTAATGTAAAAATATATCAATGTGAAAATTAAAAAAAATTACCAAAATGACTTATTCAAGATGAATTTAATAATTTAAAATCAATTTTAATGAAAATTAATTAAATGAATATTATAACTGTATTACATCAAATAGTATTAAATATAGACAAATAACCCCTTATAACTGTTATATGGTTTTAATTGAGCATTAATTTTTAACATAAACGTAAATAGATATTTAAATGTAATGAATACTACCTGAATCTACTGAATTATTACCGTGTCAAGAAAATACATGAACCAAAGCACCCTTCCTAATACATAATGACAATTGACTACTGTTTTTAGTCTCAATGTATAGCTTAATATAGGTCTACCCAACAGATATGTATACCTATGGTAATTCCCTAACCCACAAAACTAGGTTTGAGATTGAGGGCCAAAAGACCTCATGTTCATCCCTCTGTATGAAAAAATTAATCTACTAGCCGTGATTGTATGAACACCATAAATGGGGAGATTATATAATAAGTATCATATTCATACACCAAAAAACGAATATAATATGAATTACCTTGGAGTAAACAACACAGAAGATAAATAATAATAATGTGATCTTATTTTGGAGACATGTACTAAAAATAAATAAACATGACCACTAACATGGAAACCCAAACTAGATTATATATGATTTAATTAAATAAAAAACCCATATAGAATCCTACAAAGTATTTCATGGTACAACTACAAGAACAATAAACCACTACTCAGTTGTCCACCATAGGCCCCTTACCCTTACCTAGATCTTTATACGTGATGTCCTCACACACATTAGGATGGCCATGTAGGTTGTGAGTAATAAAACCCAATAATACACCACTAATGAATCCATAAAATTTATATGAAATTATAACATGTTTATCCGACAATATAAATAAATTTTTATGAAAACAAAATAATCTTATATAGAGCATTCTGGTGCTAACCAATCAACCACAATACCCGACCAAACATGCCTCACCACCATTCACAAAGGATAATAAAATTTTATTTGATGTGATCAAGAAATAGACTCAAGTTAGGTAAAAATGATACTCTACATCAAAAATTCAATGAGTATTTGGTCAATCCTCAATGGTGAAAAGTGAAAATCTTTCTCGGTACTCACAAGGAATCGATTTTAAGCATGCTACTATGTATCCATAAGGAATTGTGATCCAGTTTGGTCAATAAGTCAATCATGCTCCTACCCAGATTATAGGTCCATCTCCATTTCCTAATATAATCAAAACTCATTCTTCAAGGAATATCTAAACCAAAAAGTTTATACTAAAATCGAACAAAAAAATACATCTAATGACAATGTAAAAACAAAAAATAAGGCATAACATTGTAGGTGGAACAAAAAATATTATCATGAAAACATTTTATAAACATAAATTGCATGTGATTGACATAATTCATGGTAATAAAAAACATTATAATTACTAATGGAATCAAATATCTTATATAGGACTCATAGGCTACACATGAAATTAAATGTGATCACAATCAGGAATTTCCAAACAAGCATGCCAACACAATTGTAGTATTAAAGAAACAAGAGAATTATGGGGCCCTAAATGGTGTGGAAAATAATATAAAATGTTCTTTGATGATGTTCTCGAAAATTTTTATGAGATTAATGCATTAATCACATTTTACACCCATAGGGAACCAACTCACACATTTATTATTCATATCCTATGTTCCAGTTCATCAAGAAGGACTTTTAAAAAAGACATAAGATATTATTTCATATCCTGAATGGTTGTTCTAGAACCACATGCATGATGGATTATATCAACATTACTAGTTATTAGATATATCAATGAAGAGGATATTAATTCACCAGATTTATTCTTGATTCAACCATATATCATGAATTCCTTTTCAT
Source organism: Viscum album (assembly GCA_963277665.1). Classification (NCBI taxonomy): domain Eukaryota; kingdom Viridiplantae; phylum Streptophyta; class Magnoliopsida; order Santalales; family Viscaceae; genus Viscum; species Viscum album. Next base: position 10,367,292 of record OY728151.1, on the reverse strand, counting down.
ATCTTTTAATAGGCCATCTGTCTTGTCTAAAACATTTGTCCATAACCAAAGAGTCATCATAAAATAGATCCAATATGATATTTATGAATAATAGAGTATCTGGATGATAAATCTATAAAAAATATCCTTGAAATTCCCTTAATTCATGGGTGATATATCATCAATAAAAATCGTGTATTCGTCATATCAAAACCCACCTATATTGTATCAATGATCAATGAATCCACCATTATATGGCATTTGACTAGGTAGATCATGAAATATAATATTAAATCCATGATCCCTATCAAGGGTAAATATGTTGATATAGAATGAATATAAATTATGAAGGTTTATTAAATATAGACCTCAATTCCAAGTCAAAAACTCTATTGGATCCCACAAAATAAATATTTTGTGGTTATTAAATCAACATGTAAAACTATAGGAGTCTCAATGTTTAATAAGTATCCCTATAGAAATAATAATGGGTTAAAACATCATATTTATGGCGGTTTAATTGTATTTTAGTATCATTAAATTTAATATCATTGGTTTTGGGTGCATGGTTTGGAAAATCATCCACCAATCATATGTGGAATTATATCTCACCTAGGGACCCACAGGGCTTGGGTTCATATTTTTTAAAAAATATGTGCCATTCGTACTATTGGAACTAGAGGTTTTAATAAGGTTTTTGGTGTGTTGTGTGGTTTACAAAACCATGATAAATTACCATATGTCACTCTAGGTTCTACTTCAATATGGAATACTTTTTTTAGGTGAGATGAATGGGTTGGTAAATTATACCCCATATCCATGAACAACCCCTTTAGACGCTACCATATGTGGTATAGATTCATAGAGAATTCACATGGTCTGGAAAAACAATTATCAGAAAATGAACCATAAAAAATTACCCTAAAACACTCTGGAACTCAGTAGAAACTCCCCAAAACCAGCCTAATAAATACATATCTATATAATAAGATTATCAAATGAAATTATATCACAATTCACCTAAAACATCCCATGATGTTACATCTATAAAAAATGACATAAAAAATTAAAAATTATTAATTTCAACCAAGATATACAACTCAAATAGATTTCATAATCACAAAATAAATTGTTAATATAAAAGGATATCTGACATACATTACCTATGTCATCCATCTCTGAAATTGACTGGAACATGACTAATAATCACATCAATAATATGAAGAACGATACTATAATAGAAATACCTTAAAATTCCTATTGGTACCTATAACAGAGTCTTGGAGATATATTTCAATTAGAGTGAACATGAATGGTGTTGGAATATAATAATCGTAGGTAACCACCAATATTCAAACACATATGATACAAACTCTGGTTCAAGAATTAAATAAATCTAGTAATTTTTATTAGAATAACTAATCATATTACATGTAAAAAAATTCTTATCAGTAATTAGAGTGAGTAAATAACATTGTTTATAATTGGTTTTAAAATTTTACCCCATCTATTGGGAGGAACTATACACATTATACCTACCCCATGCATCACTTTAGTGTTTGAGATGAGTTTGGATAAGAAATATTGTATTACCTCCCACTAAAAAACAATAAATCTCTCTAGGTTGAATAACTATTCAATATAGGGATAATGATTTTCTTAAACATGATTTGGATAAATATTAATCTCATATCACCAAATATTATATAAAAAAATTACTTGGGAACCCTTTATCGTAATTCATATTACCCCTTTCATATTAATCTCTACTTCTGAGAAAATAATTACATATAAGAAAGTTATTTAGAATAAATCTATGATAATAAAAAATTATTTTAAGATGAAATAAAATTTATAAACTATTGAAAAAATTCTATGTGAGGTCATGTTATCATTTATATTACATACTAATTATATATGACATGATAGGTATTATTAGCAAGAAATCATCATGGGAATACATTATGAATAATTTTTTGAAATCATTCATGAACAATGAAAGGAATACATACACACATGTTCAATTAATATATTTCAAGTGTCCTTAAAATATTCAATTCATTTTAAATGATAAATGATTGACCAAATAAAAAATATTCTACCAATGTATCACATGATAATGTAAACATGGGAAATGTAATCATAAATAAATGAATAATCTTGTGACCTTTTTAATGTAATTACTGAAATATCTATATATCATGGTTACTTAAACTAATGAAATAAGGTGAAAGTAATGTCATGCTCAATATAAAGAGAACCAAACAAAGGGTATAATGTGGGAATTAAAAACCAAATTAAAATATGATTACATTAGAATAACATTATATGGCCTATTTTAATTAATTGTAAAATTTTAGGAGTAATCTATTTCCATCCTCCCCTTTTTATTCATCCATTAAACAATTAGTGAAGAAATTTAATAAAAAGAGGTTATTCATGATTCTTTCACAGGAAAATTCTTTAAGTTTGTTCTCAGGATAATAGTTTAGATATAATTTTCGAACCATAATTGTAAAAAATATTCCCAATTAGTTTCCACAATGTTCTATTCATTATTTAAGGAGGAGTAAGTGAAAATAAGGTGACTAAAAAGTTATATTATAATCACCCAATCACTAATAACCACTTTATAGGTCAAATTATTCGATTAAGGGTTATATATACCATTGGAAGGTGTCTATGGAATATATAAAAATATATTAAAACAATCATAAGAAGTTATAATCAAATCCTAATGTTGAATTAAACCATACCAATCATCAAAAATGACATGAACCAAAATTTCAAAATTTAAGGAGAAGATATAAACATTTCAAAATAAGAATTCATGTATCACATCATTGAAAACTACTAATTTGACATATAATACTTATATTGGAGGCCATTGATTCTTTCTTTTGGGATTTTTTCAGAACTGTTTTATTAATTTTTAGAAAAATTCTTAGTAAATAAATCTTAATGAGAATACCAATGAATTTTATTTGGGTAAGAACAACATAACATTGCATTAGCATTGAGTTGACCTCTCACATAATCTAATAGAAACAGATAATCCTATGAAATTATCAAAACAATATACCACCAACATTAATTTCAATTACCTAGGTAAAAATTTCACAATGAAAATAGCTTAACTGAACTCTAGATACAACTAAAGAAAACACATCAATAATTTTTTCAATCATTAAAATGGAATGACACCCAATTAATATATACATAAAATCCCTAAATTATGGAATATAATCATTAAATTATTAAATTAAAATCTATATATAAGAATATTTGAAAATTTACATAGAAAAGGTCATGAAAATACTCACTTTAGACTCTCTTAACTAGGACAACAACAAGACAAGGAACTCTAATGGATTTATATATAATTTTTTTTAAAAATAAAATTAAAATAACCATTTGATCTAAAAAAAATAATATATAAGGATTGAATATATAATAATAAGAAGGAATATAAGATTTAACATGGACTCACCAAGGAAAATTATCATGATTCACATTGATTTGATGAACCAATAAGAGGATATGAAGAAAGGCAAGAGGATCCCTCTGGAGATCTATCTATATGGTAGAGGAATTATGGTTAAGGGAGATGATAGTGGTAAAAATATTTAATTATGGAGTAATGAAAAAAAATACCCATAAACCCATGGAATGCTTTTTGGTAACCAGTTTTGAATCCACTGGGTACTCGATGTTATCCTCAGGATATCGGGCCCACTGCATGACCTAGAAGGTAATTGATGGCCTCACACTAGATACACACTAAAACCCTTAGTTATATATATTATGTGGAAATGATCTTTAACCACATTGTAAATTTGGAATGAATGTCCAAAAATTAATCCATATCTATAAAAAAATTAATTTTATCTTGTGACTTTATATTCATTGTATGAATTCTAACAAGTTAAATAATCCACCACCTTAAATAAAAAAATAAAATTCTACATGATTCCATCATTTAATTCACCTCATAAACATAATAACTACAGCTAGGATCATTAAAAAATCATCTCCATAGAATTTTTCTTCCATGCAAATTAATAACCAGTAATCCACTAGGCATATCATAGCTATGAAAATCTCTAAATCCAATAAGAAGACCATCTTCTATTTTACTAAAACACACCTAAATTTCATATATTATTCCGTAAAGTGTACCAAAACATAAGATGAAACAATTTTCAAAAAAGTAACTAAATTACCTAAAATAGTTTAATATGTGTTTTGGTTCTCCAGAATATAATAACTACCATTTATATTATTATATATATTATCCAATTAATGGTTTTTAAAAAAACCTTTTTTAATTAATTTTTATGTGAAACTTTATAATTTCATTTAAAAATATAATTTATATAAAAATAATATAAACAAAAAAAATCAGATAAAAAATAAATATATGAGAAAAAATTTCCTTACACTCTTGAAAACACCCACATCATTATTTTAAAACACTAGGTTAATTTCATTTACAAAATATTTGACTCTGAAAAATCAATGTATTCCAATTAAAAGTCTATATTTTTGTATTCAAAATTCAATTTCTCATTAAAATATCATTAAATATAAGTATTACAATATAAAATGTGTGTTTACTACTATCAAGGCTCTAAAAACTAAGTGTTAAACAATATGCCTGCTGAAACCATTAGAAAAAATAATTATCAATACATAATAAAGAGCATGTTTAAGTTGACAGTAGTCACTAATAGAGAATTATTTATACAAAATAGGAACATATCAATGTATATCTGTATGAAATTATGTGAATATTGTTAAACAAATATATGTTTATATATATAGTGACTAACAACATGGTAATAGTATCAAGAATGAAGTGTATAAATGATTTCAAATTATTAATAATAGTGTAGTATAGAATAAATATGAATGATATAATAATTTTTTAAAAGGAATAGAATAATCTTGGTTAGAAATAAAATTGAAGGAAATAGAAGTATTTGTTACCATGAATAAATATAATATGAATAAATAATATGATTAGTTACTGATTCATATTCTATTAATCTGTACTAGTAGATATATATAATAAAACACAATGTGTATATATATATATATTATAATTCAGTTCAGAAAATTCACCAATTGATATCAGTTATAATTTAAAAGAACTTATGAAATTAAATTGTATATCATGTTTTACTTCAATTCTTACCCATTGATACCAATATATGACGGTGAGAAACTAAATAATATCTCTTCTAATCAAGAAATATGATACATTTTCAATCCATACATAACTATAAAAATGGAAATTGAACTAATTCTCGTATATATTGTTGGATCTAAGAAAAATACCAAGATATCCTATATAACTTATGGTCCCTCTATTAGAAGTATTATAATGACTTTTTAAAATGTTCTTCCCATGTTTTTATTATTCTACCAGCATTCGATCCACCACGTTTAACATATTGACTACTCTAAATGATAAATGTAATAATTTTTAAGCAAAAATACCATATTTAAATGACTCTGTCTCAAATAACCCAAAAAGTCATCAGGATCATGATACCAAAAAACCATAAGAACTCTCACTGATCCTCAGGGTTTTTTACTAGCACCACAAGTCTCATAGTTGAGTTTAAAAGTAATTTAACAAGTTTAATAGAAACTATCCTAAATAAAATAATATATCCTTCCTAAAAAATAATGTATATCATGTGAAAAATATGAATAACACATGAAAATATCATAAGAAAAAAAAATATCCTACAAGAAAGGTTATGTTCCAAACATAAAATTTATCCTTTAGCTTTAACAGCAATTAGAACTCAAAATGTAATTTCATTCTTCATATATAAAAAGAAATTACATTAAAAATATATACTAGTAATTTTAGGTACATATAAGATAGACTATGCTCTTTTATATTCACTATAGTGAATATCTAGGTTTTGAGAAAATAACTGTTAATTAGAAACCACTATGCTTTAAAAATATTCAATAGAATCTCCAGTACATAAATTAAATAAATAATCTAATTTAAATAAGTATACCAAATTATAAATGGTGAAGATATTTTCAGAAAAATAATAATAATAATAATAATAATAATAGTGAAAAAATAACATTGTATATAAATGGATTTAAAATATAACCCCCACTATTGGAAGGATACATAGTTTTTAAACCCCATTTGACATTCATATCGATGTTTAAGATGAACTAGGATGCGTAATATTATAATAATTCCTAAAAATTGTGAAAATGTTATCATGACTTAAATTATCATTCTATATAGGGTATATGTGTTTTTTTCAATTGAGTGGGGGTAATCTTGCTGCCCATCTATTTTAGAATGGGGAAAGTGGTTTAAAATAATTGGGATATTTTGATCCCATCTCATTCTAACGACATATATTTCAAAAAAATGTATACCGGGGACCATCTTATCCTATTTATCATTACCCATTTCATACATACAATATGACTAAGCTATAACAACTGCATATATATAATTTATTCCACACATACCCATAATCATAAACATTGCTTTCATGATGAAATATAATATTTGACATACTAAAGAGTATATATATAACACCATGATATAATTTAAATTCTATACTCATAATAGGTATCAAGAGAGTCATTCTATGAAATAAATAATAAAAAGAATATGATACCAAGAATGTTCAAAAATTGTTTATATACAATGAAGGGTATAAGCAATTACATGGTGCATGATTCCATTTCAAGTGTTTCTAACATCACCAATTCATTTAATATAATATGAAATTCACTAAACAATAAATATGAAAATTTCATACAACATGATCATTTGAAAATGTAAAATATAAACAATAACCTAAAAATACACTTGTGGTATTTTTAATGTACGCAATGACAAATCCATATATTAGGGTTATATAAAATAATGTATCAAGCACCGTATTATCAAGATGAAAATATTCAAAAAATTTACACACCAATGGTCCAATATAATGATCACTAAAATATATAATAACATGGGATCATCCCTTGGTGACAATTTAATCGAAATTGATAGGGTTTTGTGTAAACTATTTCCTTCCACCCTTTATTAGTGAATCATTTCATATCCATCAAAATAAAAATCAACACCAAATGTTAAGTATATGTCATTGAATTAAAAATAATGTTTTTAACGATATTGAAACATGGTTTCGAAGTCATCTCACTAACAAATAATGGAGGAAATATTCACATTTAGTTTCATAGATGTCCTAATAATTCAATAAAGAAGAAGCAGTAAAATTAAGATAACTAAATAGATATACTATAATCACAAATTTAGTGGTCACTACTTTAGTGTATCCCCTTAAGGGTAATATTTATGTGTTATGAAGTTATCTTATTTTGGGATAATACTGATTATATGAACCTGTAATTACATTATATTTCATTATGTTATGGATTACAAACCATTTTTATGTAACAACTAAATTTCTTGGCTTCTTAGACTAATAAAAGTTCATTAATACACCAAAACATTATTTATTTTATGAAAATTTTCACTAAATTTTTTATTCTAACCAATTTAGAAACATTTATAATTGTTATAGTTTCATTCATATTATTAAGGTAAACTTTCAATTTATGCAGGTAGTTTACCCATTTTTAATGTTTCATCTATATAAAAAATATTAATGTTTCTCAATGATTGATATAATAAAAAACTCTCCTTTCCATGTTTAGGAAAAATAGAGTTCAAGGATTTCTTAAACAATCCATTCGGTTATTGGATTCTAACTCAACACTCAACTCATGTGATAAAGGATCAATGAAACCCCGATATTTTTTATTTTAATTTTCTGAAATCATAATAACATGATTATTTTTATTACATTGTAGGTAACCATATGTGATTATGGGTTATAAATTACTTGAAAGGTTTTAAAAATCATAACTAAAACCAGATACTAACTATCATAAAATTTTCTTTCTAAATTCTAGTGTACAAAATGTTATATAATATAAAAAAACATAAATGAACCATGAATTCGGAATTTAATAAAAATAGAAAAAATTGAAATAATCATGCATGTATCACATTAAATACAACTAAAAATTTTCAATACAGAAATTAAATTTCATTCCCCATGATTTATACTTTTGAAAGTAAATAATCACACATTTATTAATTAAAAAAACTATTGGTAGATGAATTTGAATGAAAATACTATGGAATTTTATATGGTTTGGTACTTCATACCATTAAATTATCATTGAGGAGAACTCAAACGTACTCCAACAGTAACTGATATGCCCTTAAAATAAATAAAATAGTACTCAATCATGATCACAATAAATTAACCTTCAAGTAAAATTCATTATATTAATACCTTAATTGAAACCTAACCCAAACCCAGGAAAAATACAAAAATAATTATTTCAACCACTAAAATGGAAGGATCCCCTATTAAGATGGACCTAATAAACCCTAAATTAAATATTAAAATCTATTGATACTAAAACTATTCAGTACATATCTGAAAAAATAATGAAATTTTGAAGAATATGTCATAAAAACACTCACATGGAAATAATTTAACCATGGTAAGAAGATAACAAGTATCAAAAATGAATTTCTCCATAACATAGATGAAACAAAAATAAATGAAGCCCCTGGAAAATATTAGTATTATAAGAGAATTGAAATGTATGGATGAATAAGATTGAATAAAAGTTTTACCTTGTATATTCCATAGAAAATTTCCTGGATGCACATTATTTCGAGGAGCTATGATTTAGACGCGAAGGAGGGAAGGGGGGTCACTTTGGAAAGCTCACAAAAAGTTGGAGAGATTAAGGGTCGAGGGAAATGAGTTAAAGGAAATAATTTATAAGGATAAATAATAAATTTTCACCGATAAAATTATGGGTAGGGGATATCAAGAACCCATTCTATGGAATACCTAGATCCAGATTCCACTTGACCATTTCCTCATGATGGTTCTCCACATGACCTCAGGCGAGCCTCCAAATATTCAAGATAATGCTATCTAGTATCGTGGTTCAAATGGAATATCATGGGGTGACTATACCAGATATCATATTATGTAATAATAATTTAAATAACCATCCATCATACATATTAGAGTAAATGTAAGGAAAAATTAAATTAAACATGTGAGACCAAAATAATATTCTATCAAATAGAATACAACATTGGTCTCCCACTAGACCAATTATATATAATAGTTATGTAAGTAAATAAAAAATAAAATAATTGTACCTACTACATCTCAAATTCTTAACTCATCTAATCTCTATGAAATAATATGATCTAGCTGATTTTTTAATCACATGCCACAGTCTAATCGGTGGTTGTAACAAAGTGGGATTCTGCCTAGGTACCCATGTTCCATGGCCACTTGAGTCAGTTTTGAGTACATAACATAGTAGGAAACCATAAAAATGTTTGTTAAATTTAGCTCCAACATAATGATATGCTCATATGAAAGTCTTGGATGAATAATAAAATATCTTTATGAAATAAATAAATTATAAACCTCTATCGATCATGAGGTCTAAGACATCGATTTGCTATACATGCTTCTTCCTTTTTGTTGGTGCCTATGATAACATTATGATATCAATGAAAATATTTATATACTACAACCTATGGTGTAATATATAAATCCCAAATCATTACGATCAAATTTCTACCTTGTATCATGTACGGCTCCCTAGATAGATCCCAAGAATCCCATTAATCAGTCAAAACTCTATGTATAATGAATGAATTGAAATTGTATCCCAATATACAAGGAAATTATTGAATAAAAAATCATCTTCGTGTCAGCATGCCAACAATATAAATTCTATGAATATTATCATCCTAATGGATTCATATTTTTATCAATATCGACAAGTTTGATCGCAGGGTTGAACCATGCATCTCAAATTAATAAAATTAACCGTAATCCCAAGCGTGAATGGACAAAACATAGAAATATTAGAATCCAAGAGAACTGTGGTGTCCATGTAGTCCCTTACAGAACCGAGGTCAAATCCTTGGATATAAATAACTATTCATGTGTATTAAAATATGTATTATAATATGCACATCGTTCGTCCCTGGAAAAGTCTCTACATGCATGTCATATCACATCAGTATAGCTAGGGGTCCAAATATGGAGATCATGGAGCACCTTTAGGAATCCCCAATGTCACCATAATATCACAAAATGATCATATTTTAGATCCCATGTTGTACTTGTATCCATCCAAAACAAATAAAAAGGAATTAAAAAATGATAACTAATAGAGTAAGGATGGTTAAATTCATAAACATATTACCAACTTCTATGGACCAATGCATTAAAAGTTCAGTTAATGTTCTAAGGTTACACTCTCTACCAACTCAACTGAAGCCCATATACACTAACTCATGGTCAATATGTTAGTGAGGTACATTCTCGACTCCATTAGATCATTCCAAGAAAGTGGAAACCTTCTGGGCAGCCTCTTAGTAAACATGACATAGCGGAACTCTACTCAGGGTCCTCATTTGTTCATTTTCCATCGTGCAACAAACCAAACACATAGGGGAATAACATGCCACATCCAATTATAAAACACTTATCATGTGGATGAATTAATTGGAAAATCCTTAGTGGAAACCCATTGGATAAGGTACATGGACCATCCAAATTTCCAATGTCATTTTAGAGTGGTCAACATTCTCAACCCATGTCAATGAACCAAACAACTCCCATGTGTCTTAAGGTCCTCACATGAATTTCACAGGATACCACCATCAAGTTAAATCACATCCCTATATTAAGGTGGAAAAGGGATCTTAAAAAAAAGTATACTTAGTAACTATTAACATCATCACCCCATTAAGGGTCCAGACATCATATGGTATACAAAACAACTCATGGACTAGGCCATCAATTTCTTATGAAATCAAGTAATGCATAATTCCAATGTTTCCTTGGAACATCATTCCTTTTATCACAAGGTAATTTATTTAAATTTCTCATTATAATTTAATTTTATAGTTAACATAATTATTTAAGTTCCCAAAACCATTCATCATGTGATGAAACATCACATAAATCTATAAAAAAATCCCATTAATCCATTGGGAATGTACCAAAAACCACCCACCGCATCCTAAATCCCTTTCCATTTTCAATAACCCGACAAATAGCATATCAAATGTAACGCCATCAACCCAGTTACCCAGATTTTCTAGATTATTATATAAAATTTTCATGATCACAGGATATCAAGTCTCAAAAAATAGATTAGTTTTGTAGCCTCGGAATTACAAGATACATACATAACTTTTACATTACATTATGAAAATGAAAAACAAAAAAATTGTGTTCCCTTTCAACGCACTCATATCCCTTAGACTATACCAGTAGGTTAATCATGATATACTTCACCACATCCTAGGAAAAATAAAACATAGAAAGGGCTGAGCTTAGATGCTCAGTAAGGATAACAATATAGCGGAACCATTATTAAATAAGCATAAAAATTTAATACATGGTATAATACTTAAACACAAGCCTTTTAAACATAATCATCAGTATAATACTTCCATGATAAATTAAATAATTCCATTTACTTATTCACATTAATATTCTACTAGTCAAATAATCACATGTAATATCAAAAGCTAATTTTGTAATGATAGAATGTATAATACCAGACATCATAAACACATAGTCAAGGACTCATGCCAAGACTAAAAATAAGATTTTTTCAATGCCTTGTGTCAAAACACTAGTATTTCTAATCATACCGTCCAATGCATCTAGGAGCTATAGAAGGCTCCACCTGTCACATACTAATTCCAATTCATTCCCCAAATGAAAAAACTTGAAACATAACATAAACATTCGTACTATAACTAGCATATGAATTGTTAATAATTAAACCATAAAACATGAATGGTATAGAAATAACACATCCCTAGTCAAACATATCACAAAACCATCAAAACAATATGGACGATTTTATCGTAATAAATAAACATCAAACAAGTGTAAAATCCATCAAAGGATGCTGACATAGATGAAATCAAAACTATTTGAGAGAAATACCTCTTTCTATTTTTAAATAATTTAAAAGTAACATAATTTTAAAAGTAAAAATTTATTTTAAAAATATTCTTATAACCTTTTAGGGGTAGCTTTGAAGGTGTTATAATAGAGAAAAATAGCCGATCCTGCGGTATAAGTTAAAAAACATTCATACCTTAATTCGTCAAAAATGTCCTAAAGTGCCTTGTTTGGAAAATGATGGAATGATTCCTTCCAAAAAAATTTATAAAAAGTTAAAAAATCGTATAAATGAATTTAACCCATATTTTAGTAAATAGTAAAAATGTTTTTAAATGCATATTTATGAAACAAGGATGTGGGTGATAAAGAAGTCCCAGTAGATACATACGTATAAACAACCTGAGATAAATAATAAGATTGTAAAATTAACCCTTAACTTGTACTTTGCCTTAGTCAAGGGTTGTTCATCCACATGTATAATAGTTAAATAATTGCTATTAATTTATACAATAACCACATATATAAATAGGATATCATATATGATCTTCTAATGTTGCTTTGTTAATGATATTTCAGTAGTATCATTGTTTCAGGTGTTAACTAATTTGTTTTCCTTTACATGTTTTGTTATGTAAGTCCTATTATTTATGGATGGGATGGATTTGATTCATATCCAGAATGATATTAAGTTCTTAATCATTATTTTTAATCATAAAATGAAAATTATTATTGAATGGTTACGATGGGGACATAATTTTATCGCGTTCGTGGAGATGGTAATCCATACGTACGCATGAGCAACAATATCATTTTTTGGATGGTAAAATCATATGTAATTGGATGTTATATCATATATATAGAATAATTAAAATTTTATATTTATTATTAAAACAAATATACTCATTTTTATTCCCATCCAAATAATTAAGTGTTGAATAAAAAACTACACCACGATGTGGAGACGGTAAGACGTACTTACGCACGTATAGTGACTTTTTCATTCATAGGATGCATAGAATAACAAATATGGTTGTAACATATTTAAAATAACATCATAGTATGTGTAGGGTACTAGAGTTATTATTTTGGTAAGAAAAAAAAAAGAAAGGGGAAGTGGAAGAAGAAAAGAACTTTGAATGAGTTGATGAAATTATTACCTCTTCTTCGGGTACTTCCTTTTAATAGATCAAAATGGATTATTAGGTTGGATTTTGGATCAATGTATGGCCTCTGGATTGAATTGAGTTTATTTTGGGGGATATTTGGTCATGTTTGTCTGAGACAAATGGCTTTTATTATGTGATTTAGAGAGAAGGAGAGGTACCATTTTATAAGACAGGTGAGGGTCATTTTAGGAAAATCTTGAAATATAGTTTTATTATAAAATAATATACTATTTATAATGGCTCCAAAAGGATTTATTTTTAAGATAAGGTGGTTATGGGTCTAAATTGTCTCAAAAAATAGGTTTTAGATAGTTTTAGGTCACCATATTAAACTTATCTTTTAGATTTAACTCTTTTTCAAATAGTTTATCTTTAACCATGTATTCTTGTATTGTTATAATAAATGGTTAATAAACATAATATAAAAATCCAAGAGAACCCAATGTGGTTCATTATAGATATATCTAACCTTATCTAAGTTATTTGGCCAAACCGTAGATTTTTTGGAATATTATATCAATTAATTATATTGTATTTGTTTTAAAAACTCATTTATGTCCTTTCTTACTATATTTAGTATTTGGTTTTTGTGAAATTCATAACAACTTTATCACATCAAAAAAATTATTTAATCAAACCTAACATGTATTATTAACCTAGAAAATTCGTGTAATAAATAAAATGTTTCAATTTATAATTATATTAATATTTATAATATCAATTATTTTAATCATTCAATAATAAGGTAATTACTGCATCATCATTGTGTCAAAAATAAATTAAACTATTCAAGGACTAAAAATTATAAATAAAAAACCATTATGTAGTAAATATAATTATCTTTCTAATTAATATTTATAGTAGAACTCATCTTATGTATAATCCTGTATTAAAAGTGGTTTAGTTATTAATATTGAATTTAACTCTTTTAACTATTCTTCATATAAAATAATAATTAATGTCTTAATCTAATCCAAGTGAACCAAAAGGATCATAATTTTTTCTTAAGTTTGATTTTGGTCTAAATAATGTTATCCAATAGAATTAGAACATGTGTTAGGGTAATTATAATATCATTTTACCTTTAATTACCCTATTTACTTTTAACTGTGGTCAATAAAATTCAAAAGTTACTATTAATCAAAAATGATTTTCATCCTATTGAACCACATTTAACAGACTGATGTCAACTGTGCCTCTAAATTTTTTTAAATTCAATTCAAAAAAGTTTTAAAATTACATTTTATGCAAATTTGTAAATGTGCCGAGAAGGTGGGTAAAAGATGGTAAAATGTTCAATAAAATTTTATATATCTTATCTTGTTATAATATGACTCCAATGAATTAAATTGAACATATATAGGTATTATATATATTTTTTGACCTAAAATAAATTTAAATAAAATAACTAATTATTTTAATACAAATCCTATTTTAACCAATAACGCATTTTTTTACTATTCATAAAAAATTGACTGTTTTCATAAAAATACCAAAAATTAACCCTAATCTAATTTTGATATTCTGAATCAAAAAATGAAGTGAATTTTGAATAATAAAATTTATAAATTTTCAAAAAGTGGGTATTACTATTAATAATGGGTAGTTTTATTAGTCATGGTGTTCTAGAACTTGAAGTTGCGTACATCGTAAGCTATTGCATTATTCATATAATAAATAAATGTTGAAGCTTGGGTCGTTACATTCTACCCTCATTCAAATAATTTCGTCCTCAGAATATCTAGAATACTAGTGAACAAAATGTATCTAGTGGTTCTTCATCATTAGTTTCTCGGGTTCCCATGTTTCCTCTTCCATTTTGTGGTTTCTCCATTGAAATTTTACCAGAGGAGTTGTTCGGTTTCTCAACACTTATTCTCTGGTATCATGAATCTTAATGGGATCTTCACAATAAGATAGATCATGTTCCAATTCTATTTCTTCATAGGAGACTACGTTGATTGCGTTAGACATGAATTTTCTCAATAGAGATACATGGAACTCATCATGAAGTTTGCGGAGACTAGGGGACACCTTCAAATAGTAAGCTACAACTCCAATCCGTTCAAGAATTTATAAAGGTCTGATGTACATGAGACTTAATTTAACCTTTTTACTGAATCGTACAACACCCTTCCATGGAGATACCTTTTAAAAAACATGATCTCTTACTCGAAATAACAAATCCTTACTTTGGATATCAGGATGGCTCTTTTTCCAACATTGAGCTTCTTTGATGTGGGTTTGGATAATCTTCACCTTTTCCATTGTTTCCCCAAAAAGTTATGGGCCTATGAGTTTTCTTTCACCAACATCATCCCAACAAGTTGGGGTGTGAAATCTCTTTCCATCTAACGCTTCATATGGTTCCATATTAATACTTTAATGGAAGCTATTTTTATTGGAAAACTCTACCATAGGTAAATATTGGTCCCATATACCTTGAAAGTTAGGCGAGAAAGATCTCAACATGTCTTCTATTGTTTAAATAGTCCAATCTGATTGTCCATCAGTTTGAGGGTTTTAGGCAGTTCTCAAACGAAGATCAGTATCTGAGGCATTCTAAATATTTTTCTAGAATCTTGATGTAAAACAGGGATCACGATCAGAAACAATCAATAGGGGTACTCCTTGAAGTCTTTCAACATCAATAATATATTGAATTTCTAGACGTTCAAGTGGTAAATCTTCTCTTATAGCAAGAAAATGTGATGACTTTGTAAGATGATCAAAAATTACCCATTTTCATCATTCCTTCTAGGACTTTTTGGTAGCCCCATGAAAAATTCCATCGTAATATCATCCCAATTCCACTCAGGTAAGGGAAGAGGTGGCATGACTCTTCAAGGATGTTGTCTTCTAGCCTTAACCTGTTGACAAACCATACATCTTGACACATAATCAAAAATATCCCTTTTCATGTTGTCCCACCAAAAATATTCCTTCAAATATCTATACATCTTAGTGCTACCATGGTGTATAGAGAAATTGGATCTATGAGAATCATCCAACAATTCCCTTTTAGATTATGTATATCAGGATCACAAAGTCTCTTCCCAAATTTCAAAATCACATCTTCATATACAAAGTCGATCAATATCCCATCATTCAAAGATTTAATTTTCTTTTGAAACTCCTCATCATCAGTCTGAGAACTTTTTATCCTTTCAAGTAAATATATTTCTGATACTATTTGAAGAAGTATGGATGTTTCACATACAATGATTATTACCATATCCATCATTACTAGATCTATGAACATAGGATCCCTTTCAACACTCATCTAGATCAAAACTCCATGACCCTTTCTTATCAAAGCATCTTCAACCTTATTTTCCTTCCCAAGTTCTTAATGTATAGTGAAATCGTAATCCTTGAGTAGTTTAAGCTATCATTTTTTACTCATCTTGAGTTCTTTTTGTGAGAAAATATACTTCAAACTCTTGTGATTAGTATGTATCTCACATTTTCACCATAGAGATAGTGTCTCCATATCTTCAAACAAAATATTATAGCTACTAACTCATGATAATTAGTGGGATAGTTTTGTACATGATTTTTTAGCTCTCATGATACATAGGAAAAAACTCTATCATTCTGCATAAGGACACAACAATGTCATTTCATGGAAGTATCACTATAAATTACAAACCCATCATTCCCTGATGGTAGTGTAAGGATAAGATCATTGAATAATCTTCTCTTCCATTCTTCAAAAAATTCTTTACACTCTTTTTTCCAAAACAAAATTAACCCCTTTACAAGTGGGATTAGTTAGTGGGTTATCCAATTGAGAAAAATCATGGATGAAACGCTGAAAATAACCTACTAAACCAATAAAACTACGTACCATAGTTATACTAGTCGGTGTTGGAAATTATTATATTTCTCTTGTCTTAGAAGGATCAACAGATATTCCATCCTTAGAGACAATATTTCCAAGAAAAGAAATCCCCTAAAGCCAGAATTCGCAATTTCCAAACATCCCATATAATTCATTTCGTCTAAGAGTCTTTAGAATACTATGCAAGTGATTATCATGATCTTAATAGATTTTGGAGTAAACCAATATATATTTAATAAATACCACTACAAAGTAATCAAAATATTCCTTGAAAAATTAATTCATTATATCCATATATATAGAGGGTGCATTATTGAGTCCAAATGGAGTCATTGTAAACTCAAAATGCCCATTATTGGAATAAAATGTTGTCTTCGAAATTTCTTCCTTCTTCACACACAACTGATGATATCCAAATCGAAGGTCAATCTTTGAAAAATATTAATCTCCATGAAGATGATCAAATAAATCATCAATGCGAGGTAGGATATACTTGTTCATTATTTTTAAAGCATTAATCTCACTGTAGTGAGTGCACATCCTCATAGATCCATCTTTTTTCTTAAAAAAGAACATGGGATCCCCATGGAAATAACACTAGGGCGAATAAATCCTATATTACTCAATTACTCTAGTTGTTCCTTTAGTTATACTAATTTCATAGTGGCCATTCTATTAGGCTTCTTTGATATGGGCCTTGAACTAGGAATTAAATCAATGTAAATATCAATTTCTCATTCTGGAGGAAGTCCAGGTAAATCCTCTGGAAACACATCAACATATTCATGCACTGTAGGTACATCCTCAATTTGAACATTCATTTAATCAACCACAGTTATTTCATTCTCTTACACCATAACAATTGAATTTAGTAGAGCTACTATGTGTGGATCTAGATAAAAATCCGATGGTGACGTTTCTGCTCTATAGATAAGGTAATCCTTATCATCATCAAAAATTGTAACCTACTTTTGAATATATTAAATTTTCACATCATGGTCTAAAATCCAATCAATATTAAGGATTATATCAAATTCAATCATGTGTATGACGATGAGATCAGTATATAAAGTATGTTTATATGCCTTAATGGGAACTGATTCAAAAAAACATTGCTGCAATGATACGTCCCATGGGAGTTTTTACTGATAAATCCCTTGTTAAATCTAATTAGAAATATCTAATTTTCTTCAAAAACTGGGAAGATATGAAATAATTTGATGATCTAGAATCAAATAAAGCATTGGATAAATTTTAGGAAACCATTATATTAACTTCCACCACTTTAGTAAGAGCTTCAACCTTAATAGTAGTGACCGCAAAAGCATGGTCTTCCTCCCTTTCACTTTTTTGAGGTATGTTTCATTGTCACTTAGGAAATTCATTTGAATAATGCACCATTTCTCAAAAATTGTAGCATTCAACATTGAAAACCTCTTTCTTTCCATTGCAATCACTAGCTTGGTGGCCTTTTCCCCCACACTTTTAAAACAGACTCTCATTCCCTTCAGGAAAGTACCGGGGTATTTATTCCCACATTTACTGTAGGATGGAAATTTAACTTTTCCCTTATTCCCCTTATCTCCATTTCCAGAGTGTTCAGTAGATCTCTTCTTGTCTAGATTTTCTTTAAGGTCGTAAGAATTAGAGAATTCTTTTCCTCTCTTGATAGCACATGAGACAATACCTTCATACAATGAGAAGGATTGTGGGAATAATTCTTGATAGAGAAATGGTTTTAACCCATAAAAAATCGATCAATATTATTCCATGGGTTATATATATAATCTGTTCTACACCTTGCAAACCATGTAAAGATAGATTCATACATTGCGACATTCTCATCCTCTTGTTTCCTTAGACTCAGAAATTATCTTTCCATATCTACTCGATGGTCTAGAGGAAAGTATTTTTCTACAAAAATTTCATTAAACTCCCTCTATTCCATATTATATACTTATTCATCCTCCTTTTTGTTTTGAATTAATGACAACCATTGATCTGCATCTCCTATGAGGTGATAAAATGACATGACAACTTTTTTCCTTTTCACTACACCCCAAAGAATGAAATATTTTCACTATGGAACTTATCCTTTTCTTAGATACAAATGAATTTTTAGTCCCATTGAATATTGGGGATATTTCCTCATGAAACGTTCTAACATTGATCCTCCACATTTTGGTTCAGGTTACTCCATACGGTTAATGTTATTATTCATAACCCGAGTGAGTTTTCCTAGGATGGTTATAAGTTTTTCAGCACTGGTTGCTTCACTAGGTCCACTATAATTATATGGAGTATGAGGGAAATCCCTACATGGATTACATGCGCTGATATGGTTTACATTCCTTCAACTAGGCACCATTTCTAAACAATGGAATCCACTATATTAGTTTATGAATCACAATACATAATTCCAAACTAGTAAAATACCTAACATAAATTCAATAGTTTATTCATATAATCCATAATCATAAAAAAATTCTTTGAGAAGGTATTTACTCATAAATCCTTCAAAATGGATTTTAAATAAAATGTGAATTATAATATATGTATCCCCCGGGAGTTTCGTAACCAAGAGTGCAGCAAGGCCAATTGTTGTGTACCAGGATACCCTAGGTCAAGCCCAAAACTCCTTGTCATATTTTTCACTCCTAGGTATATCTGTACTAGAGCAGCCTCAACCTGCATGTATCCAGATAGGGATTTATTGCTTATAAAATACACAAAATATCTACATTACCAAAATTCTAGGAAGTTCTTCCATACTAATCCTCAAAGTCTATATTAGGGTAATGTTATCTAATCAGAGTTAATCTAAATATAGCTTCCAAATTTTGTACGAAACTTCCTCTGATACCAATTATAATTCCCTGAACCGAGTTACACAGAGTTGGTGCATTATTACATAACAGTGGCATGATCACTAGAGATCATGTCAAGAAATACTAATTAGTTTAGTAGATTTTGAAGTACTAGATACATACATAAGTTTTACATTGCATTATGAAAAGTAAAAACAACAACATTGTGTTCCCTCTAAATACACTCATATCCCTTGGCCTATTCATGCAGGTTAATCATGATATACTTTTCCAAATCCTGGGAAAATAAAACATAGAAAAGTGTGACCTCGGATGCTTATTAAGGATAAAAATATACAGGAAAATCTCATAATTAACCATAAATATTTAAGGAAATGTATAAGATGAAAACACAAGCCCTTTAATCATAAGCTTTAGAATAATATGGAAAAGATAAATCAAATAATTCCAGTAACTTATTCGCATGGGAATTCTGCTGGTCGAATAATCACATGTAATATCAATAGCTAATTACATAATGATGGAATGTATAATTTTGGAAATCATAACCACTTAGTCAAGGCCTCGTGCCAATACTAAAAAGAAGATTTTGTTAACGAATTTTGATAAGACACTAGTTTGTCTCAGGAGACCTAGCGATGCATTGAGGAGCTATAACAGGCTTTGACTGTCATTTACTAAGTCCAATACATTCCTCATATGAAATGGTTGAAACATAACATAAACATTTGTATTAAAATTAGCATAATTAATGTTAATACTTCAAATATCATCCATAAATGGTATAAAAATAACACATCCATAGTCTAAAATATCACAAAACCATCAATACAGTATGGAAGATTTTATCATAATAAATCAACATCAAACAAGTGTAAAATCTCTCAAAGGATGTTGGCATAGATGAAATCAAAACTATTTGAGAGAAGTATCTCTTTCTATTTTCAAATCATTTAAAAGTTGCATAATTATAAAAGAAAAAAATTATTTTGATAATCTTTTTGTAATATTGTAAGGGAAGCTTCGAAGGTTTTATAACAGTGGAAAATAGCCGCACCCTCCATATAAGTTAAAAAAAATATTCTTACCTTAACTCATAAAAAAGGTTATAAAGTATTGTGTCTAGAAAATGATGGAAATATTCCTTTATTTTTTTTATAAAAAGTCAAACAAGGGTATAAATGACTTTAACCCATATTATAAGAAATAGTAAAAAAAAATAAAATACATTTTTGGGAAACACAGATGTGGATAATAAAGAAGTCCTAGTAGATACTTACGTATAAACTACCTCTGATAAATAAAGAGATTGTAAAATTAACCCTTACCTTGTACTTTCCCTTATTCAAGGGAATATTAACCTCTATATAATAGTTAAATAATTTTTATTAAATTATTCAAAAAAACATACATAAATATGATATCATATATGATCTTATAATATTTATTTATTATTGTTATTTCAGCAGTATCGTTGTTTAAGGTGTAAACTGAATTGTTTTCCTTTATATGTTTTGTTACATAAGTAATATTTTTTATGGATATGATGTATTTGATTCATATAAATAATTATATTATGTTCTCAAACTTTTTTTTAATCCTAAAATAAAAAATATTCTTGAATGGTTATGATGGGGAATGAATCTTATCGCGTTCGTGGAGATGGTAATCTGTACGTACGCACAAGAGACAATATCATTCTTTTGATGGTAAAATAATATGTAATTGGATGGAATGTCATATATACCGAATAATCAATATCTTATATTTATTATTAACATCAAATATACTCATTGTTATACCAATCCAAATATTGAAGTGTTGAATAACAATCTACACCACTACGTGGAGACGGTAAGTTTTACGTACGCACGTATGGTGACTTTGTCATTCATATGATGGATAGAATAATGAACATTGTTGTAACATATTTATAATAACATCATATTATGTAGGTGGTATTGAAGTTATTATTTTGGTATGGAAAAAACAAATAATGATTAAGTGGAATAAGAAAGGAACTTTGAAAGAGGTGATGAAATTATTACCTCTTCTTCGGGTTCTTCATTTTGATTTGATCAAAAGCAATCCATTGGATGGATTTATGATCATTTTAAGGCCTATATGTTGATTTTAGGGTAGTTGGGAGGACATTTGATAAGGGTTTGGCCGTGACTAAAGGCTTTGGATATGTGATTTTGAGATAAGGGGAAGTACCCTTCTATAATAGAGGCGAAGGTCATTTTAGGAAAATCTCGAAATATTATTTTATTATAAAATAATATTTGGTTTATAATGGCACCAAAATAAATTATTTCGATGCTAAGGTGGATCTGGTTCGAAAACCTTTCAACCAATAGGTTTTAGATAAGTTTAGGTCACCATATTAACATTATCCTTTAGATTTAACTCTTAGTTAAATAATTTAACTTTTACCATGTTTTTTTGAATTATTATAACAAATGGTTAATAGAAATACTATAAAAATCCAATATAACCCCATAAGGTTCATTATTGACATATATTACCTTATCTATGTCCATTGGATGATCCTTATATTTTTAAGAATATTATATCAATTAATAATATAGTATTTGTTTTAAAAACTCATTTATGTCAATTTTGACACTGTTTAGTATTTGGTTTTTGGGAAATTCATAACAACTTTTTAACATTGATTTTTTTAAATCAACCCTAACATGTAATATTGACATAGAAAATTTTAGGAATACATCAAAAGTATCAATTTACAATTATATTCATATTTATAATATCAATTATTTTAATCTTTCAATAATAATGTAATTACTGCATCATGATTATGTCATAAATAATTATATTTATTTAATGATTAAGAATTATAAATAAAATACCATTATTTAATAAATCAATTTTTATTTATAATTAATATTTATAGTCTAATTTACCTTATGTATAACCCTATATTAAAAATGATTTAGTTATTAAACACTGAATCTAACACTTTTAACTCGTGTATAAATAAAATAGTAATAAATGTCCTAATCTAATCCAAGTGGAACAAAAAGATCATATTTTATTCGAAATGTATATTTTGGTTGAAATACACTTATATCATAGAATTAGGACATGTTTTAGGGTAATTATAATATAATGTTTACCTTTAATTACCCTATTTACTTTTAACCATGGTAAATAAAATTCAAAAGTTACTATCCACCAAAAATTATTTTCATCATATTGAACCACATTTTACTTATTTATGTCAACTGAGTCTCTTTGATTTTTTAGATTCAATTCACATATGCAGTAAAATTATGTTTTATGCAAATTTGAAAATTTGACTACAAGGTGGGTAAAAGGCAGTAAAAAGTTCAATAAAATTTTATATATCTAATATTATTATAAAATGACTCCAATGAATTACATTGAAAATATTTTGGTATTATGTATCAATTTTACATAAAATAAGTTAAATTTAACTTACAAATTATTTAAATTAAAAGTCGGTTTAAAATAATAACGTAGTGTTTTTTAACTATTCATCAAAAATTGAATGTTTTCTAAAAAATACAAACAATTCAACCTAAACTAACTATGATCTTCTGAATCCAAAAATGAAGTCCATTTTGAAAAAATAATATTAAAAAAAATTAAAAATTGGGTATTACTATTCATAACAGCTAGTTTGATAGGTCGTGGTGTGCTAGAACTCGAAGTTGCGTACAACGCAAGCTATTTCATTATTCAAAGAGAAACATACTCTGGAAGCTTGGGGTGTTACATAAAAATTTTCCAATATGGACGAGTCAACACCAACCCATATAATTTAAAAACGCATTCCAAATTAACCAAAATAGTCAATGATAACATTTGTAATTAATTTTTAAATATTAATTAATAATATGATATGTTCAAAAAACTCATCTGTTGGTCAATTCATACTAGAATCACAACCAAAAACCCATAAGATGTCTGTAGTGGACCTCTGGAATCATCATGTGTGAAACCGTTATCATATATGATATATTCATTAAATTGTTTTATTAATTTAAAGTAAAAAAAACAAAACATATTTACCCAATGGAAAACGTTATTCTGAATGATAGTCTAGTTCATGTAGATTGAATTAATGGATACCCTATCCTATGTTGAAAAAAATTCTCATCATAATTGGATGATTCCAACATGGTTCAATGGAATCGACGCTAAATTGATAATCTGAGAAGATGGAATTTAGAACAAGAGGAGGAGAAAATCAATAGAGTCTAATGGATTCATAGAAATGCCTTTGATTGATGATAAAATTCTTTTAAAGAACCTCTTTAATTTTCTGGGAAGATGAGAGGGGAGGTAGAAGATCCTTCATCCATGAAAGTCAAATGGGAAAGATAAATAGGTTTTCCACTAAACAATTTTATGGTTAGAAGTTTCATTTCCCTTTTTTAGGTAAAATGGATTGCTATTACTAGGCCACTAGCAACTTGGTGCACACTGCAAAGCTTCAAGGAAACGTTCTAACAATATTAAAAACTGATGGCCTACCAATATCTGGTCAGTTGCAAAGGACCATGTCTTCTGATGTATCCTATTACATTTTTCCTCAATTATAGACACCTGACACATTATATAAACTATATTTTATGTGTTTTATCTTATTGAAATCCATCGCAAATCCTGACTGAAAATCCTACCCATATAGTAATTGAAAAGTTCAAATTTTTCTTGGAATTCAAATGCATGTATGCATACGGGATCCCACAATATCCCCAAAATAAAAATTCTTATCTCTAAAATGACTCAATGAAAATTTTATCAATATCCCTGACCTACTTGGGTATTTAATCCCCTTTCAAACAACCATGTTTCACTCTTGAATGACCACCACATTTTTAAATCACTTCTTTAAGAATAAGGTGCTAAACCCATCAAAAAATAAACCATAGCTTGAATTCATTACCAAAATACTAATAGAGTGTTCCCCATAACCCATATATCTAGATACACATGTGTGAATTTATCATGTTGATACTCTAATTTATGGCTCTCCCCACCATATAATTTATATCTTAAAGGAACATTATGATGGTGTACTACATAGTCCATTATAATTATCATCGAAAGCACCACAAATGCATTCTTAATACATGTCAAGAGTAGTTTCATAATATTACACACTCAATGATACTTGATAATACCTTTAAAAAATCATATATATTTGTCCTTATTTCAATGTATGAAGACAATTGTTCACGCACCCACCATTCATTCCCTAAACCTACATATGCTATCTTTACCCAGAATAATTCTCTTCATATATAAAAAATCATGTCTAGAATATTATCTAAATCTACATATACACTTATATTCATCAAGACTATCCATTCATCCTATAAAAAATATACCTCATAAATACCTTGTTACACACGTCAACATGTCCCCAATTTTCATGATTCTGATGTCTCTACTCCTAGACATTTCTTGAGATCATTAGGATACATCCACTAAAGTCTCAACATGAAATCCATTTTTATTCTTTATCTAAATCTACAATAGAATAAACCCATAATTATACTCTAAAAATTACTGTTAACCAATTCCTAATATGATCATAATTGAACCATTTCAAAATTGTATTGATCCTGAATCCAATGCTCAGCCTCAATCGATTATTACATTGTATTCACACCTTCAATTATCTTATGAATCTAGATTTATTAAGATCATTTATTTATGAGAATTAGAATTCTATAATGACCTTTAATCCACTGATCATATTCTCCAACATCCCACGACATGAGGACCATATTACCCACATCCAACATCATTATCCCCAACAAAAAAGCATTGTGTTGTCACATCACTAGATACAATCCCATTCCAATGGACCCCAAGTATTCCATACTCAAAAATGAGGATTGGGTTAGGATTAAACTTATAACATCCTAGAGTCAACAAAAACTCTCTTTTTACATATTCTCAGCTTGTAGGAATTCCATCTCTAAACTCCATTGATTATTAACTCCAAAATAGGGACACCAACCTCAATCGACGACCGGTTCATGCCCCAAAAATTTCCTTTCTTATGTCATTCCTTATACAAATCCCCAAAATTCACCACCACAATGCATGTTTTCATCCACATAATCCCCAATAATATATTCTAGGAAACACATATCTAGGAACAACCTAAATCAGTCTTTCCACCATACCAGATCCATTACTGATGTATCCTCTACCATTTAGGTAAATTTATTATTTCATTACAATTTTTGGGAGACCATACCTAAAACAAATCATAAATTCTCATCAGCCATCAGATTTTAATCGGCTATAACCAATCTCAACCTTAACAATTCCATGTTTAAATTTTTGGTCTTGTGTCAACTGAATCTCAATAACAAATAGGTGTAGGATCTAGTACAACCCAAACATAGAAACCCTGCTAGTGACTTTGTGATTAAAACATATCTATAATTCATCATGTGAACCTAAACCCTAATCTTTATACTTTTAATATTACATTCACCATAACTCATCACCCTTGGGAATCCTTATCAAAATTTTCCATTCACTTGTTCCATAATTTAGCTCACAATCACCTATTACATGGTTTTATTTATTAAACAAAATGAATCTATCCATACATTGGGTCTTGTATATATTATCTATAATATTTTACTCGACACATTTTCATACTAAAACTAGAGGATTCTACCCACACTCACACCATATTTTTAAAATGTATCTAGGATCACCAAGGCTAGTCTCCCCACATGTCCTTCCCTAGAGAATCCAACCTCTATACCAAAATTACTCTAAGTGGTTCAAATAAATAGGGACATCCCAGTAAAAATTATAGGCTAATATAATATCCTATAAAGTAGTCTCAACATAATAATCCACCCATATTACCTGCCTCTATGGTACTTCCTAGATTGGGAAACCCCATCTCGTTGGTCAACCAAATAAATAATATTAATTAGGTCTTAAACCCACTAAAACACATATTAATGTACATTCATCCCTCATGTATCCTAATAGGTCAAAATCAAAAAGTTTTAGAGCTCATAGGATTTCATCTATTCTCATATCTCTACAAATGAGGGCATCTAATTTTCCAAAACCACACTCTATGGTCTCATGTATATGTTTCTATAATTAGTTGAAAAAATGATTGTCCCACAAGACATTGATCCCCTATAATCATTCACATCCATGAATAATTCCTTATGTATCACGAATCATCTACAGTTTCACACAAATATAATGGCGTTATCCCGGATGATCCTTACCAAAGAAAATAATAGCCACTAGCTTGATGAAGTTGAATTTAATTCCAAGATATTTAAGAAAAAACTATATGTGGTTTTAATATAAAGTAAATGAACATGAATACTAATGTCCCATAAGGGGTTTACCCACTAAGGCATTATGTACCTTACTGATATTCTAGTGTTCCACAAGACCCACACACTAATGGACAATCATCATATTTGATAATAATCACATCATAAATAAACATGAAGGGCAATAAAATATAAATATATACACAGGTGGGCCCAACTGAGTGTAGTAAGTCCATGATCCTATATGATAATGTGTCATATGAGTATTTTCTTTTTCATTAAATAACTAAGCCTCTCATAATTATGAACAATAACACACATGCAAGAATATGTGTCATACTGACCCTACCTATCTAATAGTGATGCATGAGATGCCTCTTGCCTATACGAGGCATGAGTCAAATACATAATATGTATTTTTCTAATGGGACAGGATCCTAAAATCCATCTAGAAATCCATCAGCATTAAACAACATGTTCATCACTTGTGCATAAAATCATATTAATCATAATATAACATACCATGAATAGTACTGCAAAGCCTCTAGTAACCAAGATGTTCAATTAGTTTAGTTGTAAAATGATCACAATCCCTATATCCATAATAGATCTAAAAAATTCATATTACTCCAAGATATAATATCTTATATAGTAACACAATTGAAAAAATAAGGATACTAATTTTTAATGTCTCCATCCAGAGGCCACATGACTACTGACTTGGGTCAGTTCTCCACAAGAGCTAGAGTATTCATCCATATATGCCAAAGGATACTAACAAGTAGTATGTGACTAAAATAATACCATGGGCAGACTATATAACCCATTTTTTTGCGTAATAATCATGTAAATAACCAAGAATCATACAAATCAGAGTATACATAAGGAATAAATGAACTGAACATATTTGATCAAAATAAAATAATGACATATCGTATACAATATTGATTACCCATTGGGATGATAACATGTACATGGTAGAATTTGAAATAAAAAAAAATTAATGCCTCTAATACTAATTCAATCCATTCCTCATCACATAATTTATGCAGTCTTCTAGGAAATCCTACTTATTCTATCCTATACCTTCACCCAAATGGTGCCTATAACTTTTTTAGGGTTTGCTCGAGCACCCAAATTCTTTAATAACATGAGTACGGTGTGAGTGAATAACTCAATAGGTAAACACCAATATTGGACGTTTCTATACAAAAAATTCAATTATATGTTATGAGGACATGTTTAGTATAAACAAATAAAAAATATATTGAAATAAGAAATAGTACACCATTACCGATCATCAAGTATTGGATCATGATCATCCATACCTTATTTGGCCAATGTACAGGTGTCTATAAGTGAATCATTATATCATTGAATACATAAAAATATTTAACCATAGGGTATAACCCAAAAACCCCCAATCCTCATCCTCAAATGGAAACCATGTATCATGGATGGATCCAATGGCAACAACCCAGACATCCTGTGAATCGCTCTAAACTCCATGCATAATGAATTGAAAAAAGATGTTTCCCAACATACCAAGTAGTCATTAAATTCAAAATCCCTTCTATCCCACAATGTTAACCAGCTAGCACCCAATAATCCTTGGAATCCTAATCATCATTTAAGGAAATCAACATTGATAGGTCGTATCCTTTGGGTAACCTAGTAATTTCATCAAAATGTTTTTTTTAAACTACCATGCACTAATGGATGGGTCCTAGACAATCATTTCATCCTAGTGACCCATGGAGTCCAATGCGCTCCATAAAGGTCTAAGGATGAATACCTACATCAATTCCAATCTTCACGTAGCTCAATAGAAAGATCCCATGATAAACATTTGGCATCACAGGTAATGTCATTTCATCTGATCCATATCACAATAGTATCATAGGAGTTCCAAAGCAGGATACCGATAATTTATTCTAGGAGTATCCAAACTCACCATCGTATCATATAAAGATCATTATCTATATCCCAGGAAGTATGTCTATGCATTGAAAAATAATGATAATGAACAAAAGAAATTGAAAATAAAAATTCAGGGTTTTTCATGTGCCTAAACCCTTCAACACTATCTATTCCCTCATTCATTACTTATTTGGAGAAGTTTCAATGGTGACACCGACCACCCTCTATACTCATGCCCATATATTCTTGCATAAGGTAGATCTATCACTAGGGTACCTACTCAAATACCTTAGGTGATGTAAAGAAAGAGGAACCCTACTAGGGTTCCTCTTGGTGAACATGAGGTCTTGGAACCCTACTTGCGGATCCCTTTTAGTTGATATCATGTATAGGGTAAGACTTAATGGAAATCCATAGAGATGAAACATGGCCCATCTAAATTTATAAGGCCATTATAGGTTGGTATACTCACCAAATCCATCTCAACAGTCAAAATAGTTCACATGTGTCTCAAGGTCCTCACACAATCAACTCACCCCCCACTGATGTCAAGAAACACCTCTACATTGATGTCGCTAAGGGATCCTACACAAGTCCACTAAGACACAATCACTTCAATCACACATGCATGGTTCTAAATATCATATTGTAGATGAAAAAGATCGCATTCTAGACTATTAGTGGTTGAGGGAATAAAACAACGTACAAAGCTAATGTTGCATCGAATCCATGATTCCTCTATCAAAATGAATTTAATTTAAAGAAACCATTCTAATTTAATTTTATAGTTCATATAAATAATTAATAATCCAACAACCATAAACATGTGAAAATGCTGGGAATTTATTATAAACAAATCATATTAAGATTTAGGGTAAGTACTAAGAACCACTTACCTAATCATAAATCCACTTCCATTTTCAATAGCACTAAAACCCGCGGTCTAGACTCTTTCAGGATCAAATAAATATCACAAATAGGAAAAAGTCCCAAAATCATTCCAAACAACCCATAAAAATAAATTATTACATTTTTAATTGAATTATAAATTTCACATAACAGAGCCCTAAATGTTGTAAACACATTGGGTGGTATCATTTAACTATATCCATAACCAATAACCCACGGGATGTCTTCATGGACCCCCTGAATAAAACTCGGTTAAATCCCTACCACTCATCACTAATTACATAATAAATTAATATTAACATCCACAATGAAAATAAGAAAATCCCTTATATGATGTAACTTCATCAAAATGACGTGTATCCACATGTAGATGGTTTTACATGATTCCCTCTTCCTTGGAATAAAATCTCCATCTCAATTGGATGATTCCACCTTTATTTGGTGAATCGGGACCAAATCCCTTTATTGATAAGTAAAAGATTACAATAATATGAGGGCATAAATAATTGATTCCAATGGATTCAAAGAAATATATTATATCAATGATCAATCTATTTTAAACCCCCCCATTGGGGCTTCAATAGAATATGAATGTGATAAAACCCTCTATGTGTGAGTCCAAAATGGGAGGGAGATGTTGGGTGGTTTCACTAAAAATTGTAAGGAGGTAAAGTGTCTTTTTCCATCATTTAAGGGTCACTAGCTAACTGAGGTGCAAAAAATAGATACAAATCCACTAGCATACCGATTTCCTTCCTATAGTAGGATATTGGCTACAAATTGTAGCCCTAAACATTCATCAATACTCTAGTGTATCATAGTGCCTCCATCCTCCAGGTGAGCCTCCTTCCATGTGAAAAAATTCCTATTTGATATGTTCAAACTTTTAGAGATCCGTCTCAAAGAGTAGTTCATAATATGGTCTATCCACTAATTTAAATTTTCAAATTCTACATAGAATATAAATCCCCATATAGACACATAATATTATATTTTATGTCGAAGAACAACCTAGGGGAACCCCTGAGACACATGGACCACTACAAAGTAGAATGCATACCTAGTGGTCTCTGACAAGGTACTTGGTAACACATTTAATATTATACTACTATGGAAATAATTCTAAACCACACTAGAACATCAAAATTTAAAATTGAACACTGCAAAAATTCATAAACCATCATAATTTCGTGATGCGGCTTCAAATTAGGAATCACATTTAAATAAGGAGAATAACATTCCACACCCAAATTCAAAAATTCAGAATCTCATTTTCCTCCTTCACTAAATTTATATCAAAATATTTTTGACCATTATTAAGGATATTACTACCATTACCAATTATCTATTTTCTTGGGTATTTTATATATTAATTTATAGTTAAATTCATCCATGATTTTCAGGAATAATCCCCTTGAACATCTCATATTATTGAAGTTTGAGGCACAATACACAATTTTTGTACCATTAGTATAAATCATGTGGTAATCATGTATAATCTTTTATAGATTAAGAAAATAAGTTTTTCATGGTTAATGCATGGTTCTCCCATCCATGTGTCAAAATTATGTTTTATTCCCTGTCTAATCTAATATATCTTTCATTGTTAGTGAATAGACTGGAAGACCATGTCCCAAAACATAAAACAAACCCATAATTTTAAAATGTATAATTTTATTTTCTACCAATATATATATTTAACTACTAATCCTCCCTTGTTCCTCTCTATGTAATGAAAAATTCGGGATACACTCTCCCCATTTTCTCACATATTCCCTATGACTATTTTGTGTGTTTTCTCTAGATTTTGTAGTTGGTTCCCAGAGGAAGGCACATTAAAGACTCATCTCCCCCCTTTAATTTATATTCCCTACATTCCTCATTCAGTAGTTAGGTCATAGAGAAAATATGGTTTATTATATAAATTTTTATTGTGGTTTTGTCTTTTTTATGGTTTCTTCTGGTTCTTATAGGCTTATCCATGTCCTTTTGTGGAGGTTCAACACCGCAACATAGGGAAGTGATAGATCAGAGTTAGGTTTCTCTATGTACTGAACATTAAACATAGATTCATAATATATTATTGGTTTTTAATTCTCTTTTTTGTATTTTTATAAATTCCATTATGTAGCATTATTGATTTATAAAAAAGAAAATATTTTTATTGAATTTTATTGATTGTGAATGAATTCTACTCAATGTCAAAAAGTAAACTGATTTTATAATTACATCCACACCCAATGTTTGATTTATTATCTCTTTGAATATTTTTAATAAAATAATCTATTTAATAATAATTCTTAATATTTTAATGAATCTACCTAAAAGGGTGTTTCAATTATAAAGGATTTTTTGGTTCTAAAATAAAGGGATTTGAGATACTATAAATGTTTTAGATTGTACATTGATTTTGAGTTTTGTTTTCAAAATATGTTTTTATAATTTTCATAGTCAAAGAGTGTTAAAATGCATAATTATAATGTTTTTATATGGGTTTTTTATTTTTAAACCGTATAATCATACCCTGTAATATACATTTTAAAAAAAATTACAATTTCATGATGGCTATGTGCTGATTTCCTCATACTGATAAATGTATAAATTAATAGTTTTTCATGGTGTAAAATAAATGTTTGTTTCTATGAAGGGTGTTCATTGATTAGGGTGATGTTAATTATTGATTGAAATTATAAGATTATTATTTTAATCATTTTGTATTTTGTAGTCACAACTCTATTAATATTATATGGAAATCATCAGGCTGTTATATCAAAAATATATGAACAATTTCCACACTAGTTTTATATGATTCTATGAAAAGTGGTACAAATTCAAGATTTTACATTGCTCGTGATATTTACCCATCTGTTAGGACATGTCAGAAAATACTTGGTAAAAATGATGGTTGTTTTATGTCCATCAATATCATTTCTTTAAAATTCTTCTTTTACCTCAATCCTAGATCGTTCCATGGTAGATATATATCTCATTATAAAATGTGATTTACATTTACTTTAGGAATTTTTCATTATGATGTAATAAATTTTCTTGACCTACCCTTTTTCTAGTAATGTAGAGAACAGTTTTTCTCTATCCTCTTCAAAATATAATACATAAATAAGTATTAAACTACCATATTCAATAATTGACCTATTTAATGGGAAATATCTTTGTATTTTTTAAATGGAAATATAAAACATAATTTTCTTATTTTTATAATATACTCTCATGAAATATATTCATTTTAAAATGTTTTTCATGGAGTGTGGGTAGGATACCGACTGGGAATATTTTCTCATGCATATCGTGTTAAGTGTTGTTTTGTTTGATTAGATGTAGTATATCATTTATGGGGTTTAAGATTAATAAATTCGACATGTGGACAGATCTTTATACATGTGGATATGGGTAGTGGTGGAATCTATCCTTTTTCAGTGTTCGGTCATCTATGTATCATCCATGTCAACCTTCTTTCCTCTATTTTTTTATAGTTGGTTTACAGTTAGGTCATAATTATTCATCTCTTTGGTTCATTTCTTTATTTTTAACCAATCCCATGTTCCTTCTTGATTTTTTTATTTAAATTGGTTTTTCATACAATAATATAAAAGGATCTAGGAAATATTTAATTATCATATTTGGCTTCCTCATAGAATCTTCTACATCCTTTTACATATCAGTTGTGTCTATTCCCATTAGTTTCAATTTGATTCCCTTTAATCTTCAACTTCTCAAGGGATCAATAAAAACCCTTGGGTAATTTCAATATAAAACATGAGTAATCAACCAAGAGGTGCTCATGGTTGATTTGTGAAAAATGGTACAATAGCATCATTTCTACTTGATTTGTTTTAACAGACAGGAGCTGCAATTTTAGAATTTAAGGTCCATGTGAGTTTGACTATCTAAACAACACATTACTCATTGAAATATTGATTTACAAGGTTTTATGGGATTTATACATCTTGAGTTAGAACATGGTAGTTTTTTAGATGTTGAGTCTTCTTTGAGTATTTATCTTTTCTATTAAATATATAGGGGACAATTTGATAAATTTTGGATTTAATTTGGAAATGGGATGAGAAACAGGGCTACTTCGTTTACTTTTCAGGGTCTAGTAAACAATATAAAGGAAATTAATAATAGTCTAGATAGTTTCTCATAGGGGAGTCCTGGATGGTGCATAGTTTATCATAACATTGATCCAAACATTGCATAGGTGGTCATTTTTTAGTTTCCTAATATTTTGGTTTGTTGATGGTTTTGGTGTGTGTTTTTCTCTCTACGGATTGATTATAGATGGATAATGATGTTTTATATTTGTTATTAATGAAATTTAGGTTGAATTTATTGTAAACTCCTGAGAAATATTTCCTAGATTATTTTAAAAAAATTATAATTTTATAAAAGAAAAGGATGTTTTTTAAATATTTTGACATCCAAAATGAGATTTTGGTTATGCTGAAATTTATCTTAGATTATAAATGATTAAATGTTTTCAAATGAGCTATTCTCATTTATTTTAGAGCAATGATTTTTATTTTTTATAAAAAATTCCACTTTTTCCTTTGCATAGTTATAAATAAAAGTGATTTGAAAGGTTATTATATGGAAAATCAAAACAAAATTCTTCTTAGGCTAAAAAAAGATCATTTAAAATGTTTTTATTATTATGAGACGTTTTGTGTGGATATTTTTTCAATGAAATATTAAAATTATTTCTTAGGTATGTTTGAAGGACTTTATTTTTTTAAACATGTGTGACTTGTAAGGGGGAGTAAATCTGTGATGAATTTGTGAGAAAATATGTTTTTTCCCAAATGATACAAGAGTATTCTAAGTATTTTTTTGACATGATTGGTTAATTTTTTTCATGGTGTAAATACATTTAAAAAAACTGAAAAATTATAATTTGTTTTCTTTTTTAAAAAATGGGTAATTTAACTAATGGTTTTATAAAACATAGTTGAATTTATTTCCTGATACAATTCTTGGTATAATTTGGGTTCATCAATTTGAGTTGGTTAATATGGATTGTATGGGAACATGTTTGTGAAATTTGAACTTTTTCTCCTAGAAAGGCCCTATTGAAAGGGGTGAAATATTTCCATTGCGATGACCTGTATGGTGATCCTATACACCATCTAAGTGTTTTTCAATCTTGAAACATTTATCGTTAATGTGACACCCCAAGCTTCCACAGTATGCTTCCCTTTGATTAATGTAGAAGCTTGCGTTGTAGGCAACTTGGAGTTCTAACACACCGCGACCAATCAAACTAGCTGTTATGAATTTTAATACCCACTTTTTGAAATTTTTTAAATTTTATTTTTCAAAATGGACTTCATTTTTGAATTCATAATATCTAAATTAGCATAGGGTTAATTTTTGGTATTTTTTTGAAAACATTCAATTTTTGATGAATAGTGAAATCCACTGCGTTATTTGTTAAAACTGACTTTTAAATTAAATAATTATTTATTTTATTTAAATTAATTTTAGGTCACAATAGATATATAATACCTATATATGTTAAATTTAATTTATTGGAGTCATTTTATAATAAATTTATATATATGAAAATTTTATTGAACTTTTTACCGTCTTTTACCCACCTCTTAGAAGCATTTGCAAATTTTAATAAAACTTAATTTTACTACTTTTGTGAGTTAAATTTCAAAAATCCTAGACACATGGTTAATATAAGTAAGTAAAATGTGGTTCAATAAGATGATTTTTTTTTTGGGTGAATAGTAACCTTTGACTTCTATTTACCACATGTTTCTGACGCTTTCGTCGGGGCACGCACCTCCGTCACGTAGAGGGCGCACAACAGTTGCCCCGCATTCTCGCTTTCTAAAGGCGGGCGGCATTCACTCCTTATTCAGGGACGTCTTCTGCTTGATCAAAACAGGATGATGGGATGTTGGTGTTTCCTTCCGTGGATTCCTCCTCAGAGCTCGTCACCTAGTCCGGGTCTCCCTCGTAGAATTAAGACATTGTTTGTGAAACTCTTCTTGGAGCCATATCTTCATGGACACAAGTTAATTACACTGTTCCTGTCAGGAGCTTCTTATGGGTTCGGTCAGGGCATCATCCTTCGGTTAGGGGAGTATTCATGTTGGGCATCACTAGCGTGTCTTGACGTTGGGGGATTGGCATGTCTGTCTTTGGTTCTTTATTATAAGGCTTCTCAAGGGCGCGGAAGCCCGAGGTATCCCACATCAAACGCGGGGAATCATATTCCATGGGCATGTATCTGATGTTTTCCTCAGCTTCCCATGTTTAGCATAGGGTATTCCATAAATTTAATGTCCAGCAGAGATGTATCAGGATGATCGGAACACTGATTAGAGTGGATCAGATGGAGGGACCCCCTGGAGGGAACGCCAATATTGGGACCAACACCTGGGTGGATTCCTGAATGTTGTTAAATGGAATGGGGAATGGGGTGGAATGATTCCATCAGGATGTGGCGTCCCGAGTGAGGATCAGGATAGGTGATGGAAGGTTTTGTGAATGGTATGGAACCGTCATGGGGTGACGATGGTATTGGGCATGAGCCTCGGAGTGACTTCTTATGTATCACTGTTGTAGGGAATGAAAGTCTGCATAGATCGATGAGATGATTGGACACCTATGGAGTCGACCCGTGAGAATGGACGCATAGATGGGATCCAGAAGAAGTGGAACCTCTGGATTGGTACATGAGCTTCCTGAGACACATGGGCTCGAGGGAGAGATCAGGATGAGACAGGATTGATGGGCTCGAACCTCTCGGTGGCTTCCTATGTATCCCTATGGTAGGGAATCAAAGCCCTCATTGTTTGGGACGGTGGATACAGTTTATCGTCATGCAAGACGGGGGGGAGAGCTTGACGTGAAGGTAGTCAGAATGACCGGGTGGTGGGATTGAACCTCATGGAGGCTTCCTACATACCATGACTTGACACAGATCAATTCCCTCGTAGTTGGGTTAGGTTGGGGATTACACTCTAAGGTGGACCAATGTGTTAGTGGATGGGCTTGTACCACGTGGAGGTTTCCAATGTACCATGTCTTGACATGGATCAATGTCCTGATAGTTCGAGAAGGGTTGGGGCTTACTCTTTGAGGCAGCCCAAGGTGTTGGTGGTTGGGCTTAAACCTCGTGGAGGCTTCCTACGTACCATTCCTTTACATGAATCGAATTCCTCGTAGTTCAGGATGGGTTGGGGCTAACACTCTGAGGCCCCAAGGTGTTGGTGGTTGGTCTTGAACCTTGTGGAGGCTTCCTACATACCATTCCTTGACATGGATCAAAGTCCTCGTAGTTCAGGTTGGGTTGGGGCTTACACTCAGAGGCGGCCCAAGGTTTTGGTGGTTGAGATTGAACCTCATGGAGGATTCCTATATACCATGCCTTGACATGGATCAAAGTCCTCGTAGTTCGGGATAGGTTGGGGGATTACACTCTGAGGTGGCCCAAGGTGTTGGTGGTTGGGCTTGAACCTCATGGAGGCTTCCTACATACCATGCCTTGACATGGATCAAAGTCCTCGTTGTTTGGGATGGGTTGGGGCTTACACTCTGAGGCGGCCCAAGGTGTTGGTGGTTGGGCATGAACCCCGTGGAGGCTTCCTACGTACCATGCCATGACATGGATCAAAGTCCTCATAGTTCGGGATGGGTTGGTGCTTACACACTAAGGTGATCCAAGGTGTTGGGTCATGGTTGGTGCTTGCTCTAAGCTCATGTGAGTCATGCACGATGTGAGAAACAAGAGATAGCACAGGCTTGATGATCACGTCGTGAAAGGTGCGTCCATGGGAAATGGGGTGGGGATTACACTTTGAGGTGGCCCAAAGAGGAAATAGGGGATTATGTGTTGTTAACATCCCAAGAAGTCGAGGCTTACTCCAGGATAGAGGCCTAAGGGAGACAAAGCGCAGAGGGAGAGGGATTCAGTACCAAAGAAAGGAGAAGCACCGCTTCCCACCACACCCTTCGCTGGCCCTAGGGACCGAATATGAAAGGAGGAGCAGGGATGTTGCCTCCTGCAAGGAATGCTAGGGGCTTACGCCAAGGTGGTTTTCCCTTCCCGCGGACAAACGCCACTCCAATAAGGAGGATATCACCCCCAGTGAGGGGTGATCTCATCCCCGTGGAGACAAGTGGGCATGAAGAATGTCCAAGGTGGGGGAACCTACGTGTGATGTACAGGGCGAGGTCATAGTTTAACATCATGTGTTGAGGATGACGGTGCTTGGTACTTTAACGTCATGTAGCTCGGACGATGTGGGTGTGCATCGCACCCCTAGAGCTTACATAACCGGTACCCTCAGCTTCTTGTGGAAGGGAAGCCATCGGCAACGCTGTGGCAAGAGGGTTTCATGGAGCGAACCATTGAGGGGTCCATGTTAGTGTGGCTATGTGAAGAAGAAACATCTGTTAGTGTGCCTATGTGAAGAAGCATAAGGCGAAGCAACGCAATGGGAGGAATCGTCCAAGGGACTTTGAAGTTACTTCGTACGAACCTAGAAGTTCGTACGGGAAAACAGTGTATGATATGGATGCCTGGGGAGTGGGAGTCACCCGCGAATGGAATCCATATGAAGAGCATCGAACACTCACGCAAAGTTATTCTCAAGGAGCGCGAGTGAAGAGGTAGCCGAGGAGCACCGAGGTGAGGGGTCTCAGAGAGTTGCGCGCAACCTTTGAGGCTTGCGCGTGAATCAAGTAGCCCTGCGCTAAAAGCACAGGACTGGCATGCAATTATTGAGGATCGCACGTAAATGGAGCCTATGTTTTTCATTCAAATAGAAAGGATTGCACACAAGGAGTACAAATTGCTCACAATTGGGAGAGTCTGCGTGCAATGTCTGGGGTGCGTGAAATTGTAGGGGATTGCGCGCAATTCCTGGGGTTTGCGCAATTGAAATGGATTACGCATAATTGGTCGGCTTGTGTGCAAGTGGAAGGGTTTGTGCACAAAGAGCGTACCCCGAAGGGATTTTAATTCAGTCTTAAACTAAGTGGAACTCACCCGAAGGCAGACCTCGAGGCGACTTAGCATGAAAAGAACCATACCTAAAGGCCATCTATGTGCACGCGGAAGGCAAATTTTACGCACGAGAGCCGGTTCAGATTCTTCAGCCCAGAAGTCGAGGGGGTCGCCTTCTATTTATTGGAATTTTGGGGTGCAGAAAATAGGTCGGCATGAAATAATTGTGTGCCGTCTATGGGGGCGCGAAATATCCATCGTGCAGGGAGGGGGCGTGAAATATTTCACGCCCATGCTGCAGAACTCTTGCGAATCCCAGAATATTCCGCGCGGGGCATAATTTTTTCATGCACTTTGGAATTATTTTCACATGACTCCTCTGGGCCCCCCGGACTGGGTCCCCAGACCTGAATATGACTTTGCTTTGTCATTTCAAAACCTTCTTCAGCACTTGAGTGTTTTTTGGCGTCTAAAAATGCCCCCCCTTAGAATTGGATCGATGAGGGGTCGCAACGGTCGGATTCCGAGTGAAACACGGAAATGAAGAACTTTGTGGGGTCCGTGCATGCAAAACACCTAGAACGGCACACAAAACCCAAGGGGCGTGGAATCCACTCTTCACCCAGGCAAGTAAAGCAGGCTTTGCCAATAAAAACTGCTGTGAGTCCCATGGTCCTTATGAATTTTCTCGCATGACAAGCTCCGAGCTCTCATGCGTGAAAATTTCTCTGGCCTAGCATGTAAAACCGCTCTGGCCGTGCGTAATTCCATCGAGATCAGGTGACATTTTATGCGCAAACCTGGGGTTTTTCCTGACACAGTCTGATTTTTCATGACGCCCGCTAATATTTCGTGTCATCCTAACTGATTCCGCACTATCTACTGAAACACTTTTTCGAAAGAAGATGGACGCATACCAGGCTGATGAGGGAGAAGCTACTGCTCGTAGGGATGAAATGGTCGCCAACATAGTGATTTATGGCATCCAGAGGATTGTTTCTAATAACCATACCCTTTTAAATATGATAACGCCCACCCAAAAATAGTATGACTTGTCCAACAATCTGCCCCAATGGGACTTTGGTATCTTAGAGGAGGTCCCTCTACCAGGTTTTTAGGTGGATACACCATGGTCATGGGTGACCCATGAGGAAGATATCCCCCGATACAACATCACCAACAATGGTCATCCTACCAAAGAAACCAGGAACATGGACGTTTACATCCTGAATCCCAGGACTAGGACCATTGCTGGGGGTGACCCTGTCGTAGAGAGTTCCCCGACCCTCTACGCGAGCACCTTTCGTCAGAGCATCACTGACGATGCTAAATGCTTTCTGCAAAACTGGGACCTGCGGTCCAGAGGAAACTTTAGCAGCGAATGGGCCTGGGTGTACTGGGTCTACCATACATGTGACCAATTTGGGATTGATCAATGACATATTGGCTTATTCAAGGCGGTGTGGACATCGTAATTTCACTTCTACCACCAGCACGAGCTCAGGCTAGAGCTTTTCACTCGGTGGTCCCCTGATACCAATACCTTCCATCTCTATCATGGGGAAGTCAGTATATATCTCCGGGACATTCACTTCATTGAGGGTATCCCTTTGGAGGGCCACCAATACGATTAATTCCTTCCGCCAATGAGCACCTGGGGAGACAGATCAAGAACCCCCATGTTGACGTGGCACTTACTGGAGCTGGCGAAGGAGAGGTTGGGGGTCAAGGACTTCCTGAAGGAAATCGCTTACAAATACTGGTTTAGCATGTTCTTGGAGAGGGATCTGGCAGTCAAGATGCTAGGGTGAGGGAGACGGTGTCCAACTGTGGCACAGAGGAGCAAGAGCAGATCATACTAGAGGATCCTGGAGGTGGGGCACTACCAGTTATGGGGATACAACATAAATGAGAGTCTGGACCCGAATGTTATATACTTTGAATTCCACACCACATTCCTGAGTGGGTGGCTCTTGTCGGTGAGGGACGTAAGGATGGGAGTCCATCTAGAAACCCTATTGATGGTTGGCATCATGGCTGCCAAAAAAAGATTCAATCTGGGGTCCCCATGCTGGCTCGTCGGTATGCCATTTTACGATGCATCTCGAGAGGGGGGTCACCTAGGAGAATTTGTTTCCCCTTGAAAATACTCTACGACTAGGTCACGGCTCATTGCGGCGGATACACCTTTTTGAATGTCATCCGTCCTCTAGGAAATGGCATGTGACCCTCCCTACTGAAAATTGTCGGGGTCATGCCGTAGATGCTCAATGAGGAGGGAGTAAGGATCAAAATTGGTAACCATGCCAACTTTTCCTTCAACCAATTCCCCACCCCAACTGGATAGATGATAGAAAATGGGAAAGGCTCACTGGAGTAGATGGTGTACTTCCAATGCATCTAAGGGAGGGTGCTTGTGGCCCGAACTGATGGGAAGATCTTCTGCGAGCCGTATGTGCCGTCCAGATTGGCCAGGCAGTTTGGGTGCCTCCAGCGAATGGAAAAAAAGTATACATAGATGTACAGGAAGAAATGCCTCCTTGTGTTCTTCATCAATTGTGGTTGATGTTCACGACTTATGGATCTGGAGACGTCATCACCTTTCCTCCCACCAGAGTTGACGTTGGCCTCTCAACCGAGTATGCCGAACTTTGGGCCATAGCATACCCTGAGGGGATTTTGTGGAAGTGAGTTCTGAAAATCAAGGTCGCTGGTGTGGAACCCGAGCGGCGAGAGAGCAGGAATAGTGCCACTAGAGGGGGAAGATCAGAAGTTCGTGAGACAACGGGGCCTGCACAGGCCGGGACCTCAACTGTAGAGATGTCTCATGGCATGGTTACACCCTTGTCACCTAGAGGAGGGTCCCACAGAGCTTCCAGAGAACTTCCAGATAATCAGATAAAATATCTGCTTCAACCATCCCAAATTGCCACTTTCCATGCGCTATGGTCGGCTTGGCTAACCCTACAGTAGTCGGTAAGTAATAAAGCCCTCTGGCAGAAGATAGTGCGAGATGGAATCCGGCTTCTAGAAGTCGGGCTTGTTCAGGTTGTCGATGAAGTGAACTTCCATAGAAGGAATTCATATCTGATAGCCTTGGACTTGTACACACATCCACGAGGTCAGCATATAGAGCCACCTTTCTTATTGTAAGTGATGCTCGGCCAGGAGCATGATCCGGAAACGATTCCACTGGGGGATGATGATATAAATGATGAGTCGAAGGGCATAGAGACAGAAGTGGAGGAGGCATAAGGATAAGGTGAAGGATAAGGTGAAGGAGAAGAGGAGCCTGAAGGTGAAGGGTCTCAGGGGGCATCCCACCAAGGGAGTCTC
Source organism: Viscum album (assembly GCA_963277665.1). Taxonomy (NCBI): domain Eukaryota; kingdom Viridiplantae; phylum Streptophyta; class Magnoliopsida; order Santalales; family Viscaceae; genus Viscum; species Viscum album. Next base: position 10,324,946 of record OY728151.1, on the reverse strand, counting down.
TGGGAGAGAGGAGAGATCATCAGTTCTGATATAGATGTGACTGAGCTACTCAATGTATTTTTCAACCCTTATCTATCCTCCTCCTTTATCAACTCTCTTCTGCAATCCTTAACCCACCATCCTTATCTTACTCAGGAGCATATTGGTGCTGACCAAGAGTCACCAGTCGAAGGGGGGGAGCGCCAATGGAACTAGGTGGGGCACCGAATCCCATTATAGAGCTGATGAGCACTGAGGGATCCCCCTCTATGATAGCTCCTATAGCGGCCAGATCATTGGAGGATGGAACCTTGGGTTCCTTTAAGTTCCTTGCTTCGATACTGGTACTTACCATCAGAGGACTCAATTGATTAGGGTGCTCCTTGTTTGTAAAGTGATCACAACATTGGAGGATCGTCGGGCTGCTGAGACCGAGCCATCCACGAGCGAGTCAATGGAAAATTTATCACCCTATCCAGGACATGCCTCCCAAACAGAGTTAGCCCCGAAATTTAGTGATAAGAGAGCGATGGACATCAGTGGTGATGCTTTTGGGGCAGGGCTAGAAGTTGACGAAGTCGCCACCTGTGTCGAGGTGAGAGAGGAAGGCTACCCAGACGCTGAAGAGCCTAACCCCCCAGGGGGAATATCCAAGGAAGACCTTGTTGCTAGCATATTGGCTATTTTTACTGTCTATCGGCCTACAGATCCCGAGGAAATCGATGATTCAGACTCATAAGTAGCCAAGGAGAGCCGGATGATGCGGCACAAAGGGTGGAAGTGCATCTGGAGTTTTCTTAGTCAGCCTCAGACAGAATGGCTGAAGTAGATGAGATCACTCCACACGTGGCTACATTTCCTATGTGCTGGAGTGGTAGTTTCTCAACGCCTTCACTTGACAGTCCGTGATTACATGGTTGAGAAGATGTGTGAGATCATCCGGTGCTCCGACATCACCTAGTATCGGGAGGAGTCAGGGAGTACCCGAGAATTACTGAAGGTGGGAGGTTCGACACCTCGAAGAACAAGAAAAATAAAAGTATATATTCATCACAAACTGTTCTGAGATCATGGAGTAGTTGAGGGACCATCTGGAAGACGGCCAAGAGCAACTAGTGGAAGTGAGTAAGTGGATGAATGAACATCAAACTAAACAGACACGAGCATGGTCTAGGTTCAACGAATTTCTCTCCACAACCAATGATAAAGTGATAGTCCTCAGGGGGTAGGAAGCAGTTATGGAGGCCACCAGCCAAAAGGTAGCGGCGTTGGAATGATCCATCAAAGAAGCCAACCCCTAAGGGAACTGTTTTAGCCAAACCCATAAACTTATTTCAACTTACTGCTTCTTATTTTGAACTGTATGTATGGGAAACTTTATTTACTTGTTCCCTCGGTCTAACGCTCTCAACCATGATCCCAAAATAAATATCAATACATTCCTATGCTCACATGGGTCGTACCCGATGTGAGAAACAAGGGATGCTCATACTATCACTTTGTTTAATCGTGGGAGCGTCAACCAAGCTTCGGGCATTCGAGATTCGAATCCAAATTTCCGAGGAGAATATGGAGGCCCAATCAAAGGAATAGAACCTCAGACCAATCGATGTATTGTCTTCTCAACATGCTCTAGCACACGAGTAGGGAAATTCCATTGGAATTGGAATCAGTCCGAACATAGGGGAATGAAAAAATGTGAATCACGTTACCCAAAATTTGGAACAATGTGGGAGGGGCAAGGAAATAAAGGACAACGGTTGACTGTGTTTGAAACACTGCATCCCTATTGTGTTAGCCTGAAATGGGGACAAAAAATAAGGGTCGACCACGGACCATGTTCAAAACACGGGACCTAACTCCAAATATCGTTCATCAGTCTTCTGGAATGTTTCCCCAGGACAGTAGGTGGTCCATAAGCTGAGTATCCATACTGTTAGGGGGTACCCTCAGATGTGAAGGAGGATGAAGGTCCGAATAAAGGGCATGAAAGCGTGAAAGGTGAAGTGGTGGTTTGTTTGAACAAAAAACAACACTCTATAAATTACGCCACCGTGGTGGAGGCACATTAGGTGAACGCATTAATTTGATCATGGATCATTCCTACCTTGAGATAGGACCTCTATGGTGAAGGAACTGCCTCTTCCCAATGTCATTATGGGTCATTCAAAACTTGTTCAGGGAAAATGATGGAGTTACACAACTCCCGAGGAGTCAGGCCAAAATGATGATAGAGAGAAAGGATGAGATTTTTGATTTCCATGGATGGACCCCATACAAAATGTCTGGGAGTTCCTACGTATCGTATAAGGATGGAAATCAAGCCATATTTAGTTCTAGAAAGGGGGGGATGGTAAGGTACCAATTCAAAGGATGAAAGGGGCATACGGGTCTGGACCTCACACCAAAAGAAGCAGTATTTGATGTATCTAGTTTTTCATTTATGGTGAATTGTTTTTTTTGTGAAATGATAGGCCTAGGGTAGAAATTCCCAGCATCACTACAAGAATCAATCCATATACCGGGTTTGAAAAATGGTATGTTGGATAACCGATACCCAACGTGATGTCCCCTATGATGAGGTCATCACAATGTAGTGCCGTTTTTTCATCGTGTGTCTGGGATGATATTATCACAGTTTAGGGTCATGTGATAGGACCAAACATCACAGTTTAAAGGAATATGGATTGGATATGAAGGAATGTGCACGATGCGATAAAGCATACCCGACGTGAATGTGGACAAGGTCCACATCACCACTGTGTGCAACTCCAGGAAAGGAACCTCGACCTAAGAGGCTAGTAAGGGTCAGAGGATAAGGGGTAGTAGAATCTAGCTCCCAGATGAGCTGGACCCAGAAGAACAATTTCCGGGTGACCCTACGTATCCCATGAGGAAGAGGATCGAGCCGTACATAGCTCTTAGAGAAGATCTCAGTTTATGGTCTTAATGTTCGGACCGTGGGAGCACCGAAGGATGTTGTATTATAGTTTTGTCACCCTAACATGCGGAGGTGCACTAAGGGATAGTGGAAAGAGTGTAGAAATTATACCTAGACATGATGGGGTGGAACATAATGTGACTTATGAAACCAACATTGAAGGCCTGAAGGGGCTAGCGTGGTGATGGAGAATTACTATTGACCATGTTCGCAACAAAGCATCTTGTCACGTTAGCCTAAAATGAGGACAAAAAAATGAGCATCAACCACTGACCATGTTTGAAACATGGTACTTGTATTGATTTGTTGTCTGAAACCCTCGGGGAAGTTGGCCTGTAATGGTATGAGAGCCCTTAGGCCTAGCATCCATGTCGTTTTGGGGGTCCCTTCAGGTGTGAAAGATAATGGGGGCCCAAATGAAGGGGAACATGAATCTTGACTAGTGAATGGAAACTTTACCAAGTTGAATCTGACACTCCATGTCATAGACCAGAGTACTCTTGGACACATTGGAGAACCACTACAAAGGGTCTAGGGGATCAACATGGGAGTAGCCAATTAGAACAGATGAGTTTAGAACAAAGAGGTGGAGAACTCCTAGGAGAAAGGGGGACACGACACAGTTGTCACTAAACCAATGAAAAGGAGGGAATAACCATGTACAACACCTAGATGTCCTTCTTTGGGAAAGGAACAGGCCAAGGGGCCTAGGTGACCGGGGTGACAGGGAGATTTCTATGATATGGGTCTGGAACTGAAATTTAAATGTTCAGGCGGTCCTACATATCCCATAAGGATGGTAATCAAGGCACACATAGTTCTTGAAGGTTCTGTTTAATGTCGTGCAGGACTGGCGTGCAATTTACAGTTTTGTGGGACCATACAGTTTAAAGTCTAACTAGACTGGCGTGCAGTTTAGGGTCATGCAGGACCGACAGTTTAAGGTCATGCGGGACCATAAGTCTCAAGAAAAGTATTTCTTGAGTAACTTGGAATTAGTGGGAGGAGTTATACTCTCACCATCCATGGTCACCAGGGAGTACACTCTATTGGGATAAACCTTATGAATAATGAAAGTTCCTTCCCATTTGGGTTTCAACATGGTTGTTTTCCTACCGGGGATCATTAACGCCCTGAGGGCTCGTACCAAGTTGCCCTGCAGCAAAGAGCGGAGGCGAACCTTCTTGTTGAAGGATCGAGCCATCCAGCTCTAATACCTTTCTAGATTGTTCAATGCATGAAACCTATTATTGTAATGTTCTTCCAATTCCAGAAGATTGATTTCAGCTACTCTATTTGGTGTCTGCTGGTCATAGACCAATGTGCGCAATGAGGGAAGTTGAACCTCGATGGGAAGGATGGCCTCAGTTCCATATACTAGGGAATATGGGGTCAACTGGGTGGAATTACGAGTCATTGTCTGATAGGCCCAGAGGACATCGGGGAGACTGTCTGGCCAACTCTTCTTGTTCTGACCATCCATTTTCTGCAGGATGTTAGAGAGGGTTTTATTTAATTCCTCGATCTGACCATTTTCCTACATGTGATAGCGGTAGGTATGGTTAGAGTGGATGTTATACTTGGCGTAAAAAAATTTCAACTCGGTTTCTTGAAAGTTAGTGTTGTTATCGGTGACGATAGCGTGAGGAACCCCAAACCGATGAATGATATTAGAACTCACAAAGTCAATGATAGAACAAGCATTGACTTCCATGAGTGGAATTTCCTCTTCCCACTTGGAAAATAAATCTTTAGCGGTCATAATGAATTGTAATTGGCGAGCCGTTGCTAGTGGGTATGGTCCTATGACATCTAATTTCTAGACTGCAAAGGGCTAAGAGTACTTGGTAGTGTGGAGATGCTCCAGTGGCCGATGAAAAAAGTTAGTGTGAGTTTGGCACAAATGGCACCTATTGGAAAACTTGATGCAGTCATTATCATGGAGGGACAAAAATACCCTAACATCTAGACATGGTGAGACAGTTTTGGCCCAGCCTAATTGGCACCATAGTAACTGGTGTGAACCTATTGCATGACCTTTGGAATCTCAACCCCCTAAATGCATCAGAGGAGAACAACATAAAACTCGTGCTTATAGAGGATTGGCCAAAGACTGGGACCACTCTGGAGGGTAAACTGTAGTATGCGGCATCAGATTTGCTCGCACTCAGCCCGGTCTGACGGGAGATTACCGTGTTGGTGCTATTCAACCAAAGGTGTCCTCCAATCGGAAACCATTTCGATCACTACATCTGGACAACCCACGGGTCCTGACGCAGAGGAGCTGATGGTAATATGGCTTACCTATGGGCCATCATCACCACCCGGGGTAACAAGAGCTATGAATCTCCAATGTGCCTCATGGATAATCAGATCATCCTGTTCAGTATCTGTAAATGATGTAGCTAAGCTGGCCAAAGCATCTGCTCGACCGTTTTGTGACTGAGGGACATGGGTAACCTCTGGTCGAGAAGGGAACTAGGCCATTAGCTAGAGCGTGCATTCTAACAATGGTACGAGCTCCGACTTTCTAACAACATAGCCACAGTTGACTTGATTGATGACTAGCTCGGAGTCCCCTTTCACATGCAAATGGGGTACTTCGATCTTGAGGGCCAGCTCGAGGCCAGTAATGAGGGCCTGATACTCTGCCTTGTAGTTAGTTCAGCCTTCTGACAATAGGAATGATTATAAGAGAATGGATTGCATCGGGCTAATAAAGACGATACCAAGGCCTACCCTGTAGAGTCGGGGATCATTGAGCCTCCTACTGTTCGGGCTCCAGGAGGTGCCATCAAAGTGAATTTTCCAACACGAGACAACATGATCTACCGAGAGGATTGCCTCATCGAGAAAATCCATGTTCAGGGACCGATCAACGAGAGTTGGATGGGTAGCTAGAAAGTCTGCCAATTCACTTCAGTTGATATCCTTCTGAGGGAAGAACCTGATATCGAACTACTGGATGATTACCTCCCACTATGCTAGATGGACGGTCAACATGGGGTGATTTATAATATACATCAGCAGGTCTAATCGAGACACCAGCTTTACCTCGTGGTGCTGCAGGTAATGCCTCAATTTTTGTACGACAAACACGAGCACAAGGAAGCTCTTCTCGACAGGGGAGTATATGGTCTCTGTATCGAAGATCATGCAACTGAGGTATTAGAGGCTATTATATGTCCCCTCATTGTTCTTCTGGGTGAGAAGGGCGCCAGGGGACCATTCCAGGGTGGTGACATAGGGAACCAGCGGCTTCCCGAAGATGGGTGGCATCAAGACTGGGGGATGGAAAAAGTGATGTTTTATTTCCTCAAAGGCGGTCTAGAACTCATCGTCCCACTCATAAGCGGTTCCCTTCTTCAGGATCCAGGAGAAGGGTTTACACTTTCCATCCAAATTCGCAACGAATCGGAGTATGTAGGCTAGGTGCCCTTGGAAAGCTCAAATCTCCCGAATATTACTCGGGGGAGGCATCGGTTAGATGGCCTTGATCTTCTCTGGGATGATCTCGATGCCCCGGTACCTGAAAACAAATCCAAAAAACTTCTCGGAGGTGACCCCAAAATCACACTTCAATGGGTTCATCTTCAGGTGGCGGGAATGGAGGAAGCCAAACAGTTTATCATGATCCTTGAGATGGTCCTAGAGCCGGTGATATTTGACCACCAGATCATCCACATAGCATTCTACCAATGTTCTAAGGATTGGATTGAATACGTGATGCATGGACCACTGATAGGTGGCACCTGCATTCTTCAGGGCGAACAGAATAACCTGGTAACAGAAAGTACCTTGGGGCGCCCTGAAAGCTATGGAATTTTCATCATCAGGGGCCATCCGGATCTTATTATATCCAGAGTAACCATCAATGAAGGATATGTCTTGAAACCCTCCATAGCATCGATCTACAATTCTGTCACTGGAAGGGGAAAATCATCGTTCGGACACTAGTGGTTGAGATCATTGAAGTAGATACAGACTCTAATCTGCCAGTTCTTCTTTTTTACTGGTACAATTTGGCCATCCATTTGGTTTATTGGACCTCTTTAAGGATGTTGGCCTTGATGATCTTGTCAAATTCAGCCTCGACCATGGCACCGTGAGAAGGGTTCATCTTTCTGGGTGGTTGTTTGAATCTGTGATGATTTGCCGGAAGACCGAGGCGATGGATAGCTACATGAGGATCTAATCATGGAATCTCTTCATAACACTAGGAAAAAACGTCATGGTGCTGTTTAAAGAAGTCTACGTACCTCTGATACTCCTCGGGGGGCATGGTGGCACTGATCAATGTAGGTGTCGGGTCTGCCTCGCTTCCGAGGTTCACCTGTACCATCTCGTCGACCGTGGCGGAGACGCCATCTTCAAAGGTAGGGGAGCATCGTCTATATACTCTTCTCCACTAATGGAGGGATCCTCCACATGGAATGTTTCTTTTGAGTTACCAACCCCCGACGGGAGGCTGGTACCAGCTTGTGCGGCAGTAGCTATTGCATCGGCGAACCCCGGCACTTTCGAGACCATAGCGATGATGGCTGTCGACCCGATCCCATCTGGTCTCTGGCCCAAGGGGCCACACATGATAATATCAACGTAGTAGTGGCACGTCGGCTGGAGCTGGCTTTTTCTAGCCCATTGAAAAAGTCAATTATGACGTACTTCTATTGCCATAAGCTGAACGTCTCGATACCTGATGGGAGTGGGAGGCTCCGGGATCACTAAATCCTGGTTCGTATAAGAATACGATGTGATCATCCAATGGTGCCTAGATTTGAGAGCATGTCTTCCCCTTATCTCGGAAATGACAAAACATTGCCCCATATTGGGGGGGTGTGGCCTCCAACTGATAGATCGGGAAGATGTAGGCGTCATTCATGCATGCCCAAGGGTCAGTCTTAGTGGTGACGGGCTCAACTTCACTTGCCAGGACTTGTTTATCCTTACTTTTGTAATAGTGAGTGTCCAAGTAGTGGGCTTCACAAGAGGTTAAAGAAGATGCATATCCTTGAAGTATGCCCACTTGAAAATTAGGGGAGTACTTGTGGAATTGGTGACATGATGAAGGGATCGTCGCGTGCAGGTGGAGCCATGCCCTACCCATCAATGCATTATATGTGGTGTCCTAGGATACAACCCTGAACTCGATGCTGGAAACTAGGCCACCAAACTAGGTCTTCAAACAGATGTTGTTTACCAGGGTCTGCTCTATCCTGTCGTATCACTGGATTCTTAAATCAGATGGTGTCAGGTCATCTTCAAATAACCCTAGCTTCTGCAGTGTCTGTGTCAGGTTAAGGTTAATCCCAGAGCTATTGTCAACGAGACATCAACGAACATACATGTCATTTAATTTTCTGATGATGTACAGCAGGAATATGTGCCCATTTATAGTGGAGCCTTTGTCCTCTCCATAGAATGAAATGATGGACTGGAATTCGGCATTCTCAAACACTTCAGCGTGGAATGCCTTTGCAGCTGCTACCTCCATCCCAAACTAGAGGGGTATACATAATGCCTCGGTTATTTTTTCATGCATATCTGGTGACAGGTGAAGGGCTTCAATTATGGAAAGCCTCGCAGGGATTTTGGTGAGGTTCTTGAGAACATCATATTTTCATGCCAGGCATGAACTTATGTTTACAGGGAGCCTCTCTGTGATGGAAGGCATGGCGGGCCCTGTCGGCCGGACTGACGGCTGACTGGTACTCGGTATATCCTGCTACTCACTAGTCGAAGCCCGAAGAGTAGCTGCCACATGAGGACCGGACAGTTGAGATTGGACTGTAGCAGGGTGAAGTTGGTCGCGGCATGGGCGAAGTGGTTCTACTAGATCTTGTAGCACAAACAGTGGTGGAGGTGGGCCTGTCGACACCGGATGAGGAGGATACACGTGCTAGATTCTGCGCTGGGCCTGCTGCCTGGTCTCCATGGCATGCACGGACTGACTGGAGGTGCCAACTGACATGCCCTGATGACCTATATGGTCACGGATCTGCCGACATTGGTGTCAGGTGGGGACGTTGGGGAGGTTCTCCTGGTGCTCGCCCTCATCAGGAGTCATATATGGGTTTACCAACTCCACGGTATTACCCAAAGAATACCATTGACTGTCACTTGAAAATTCATCCACTAATGGGTAGATTCTAGGTGGGATCCCCATCTCAGGGGGCATGAAGTCACCGAAAGTGTGGAACGATGATGGTATTGGTGGGGCATGTTGCTTTTTCTTGCACTGCCGATGCTTTCTCTTCTGAGAATAGGATGGCTGAGATAATGATACAGAAGTGGTGGAAGTAGCTTCTGAAATCTCCTTCTGGTTCAGGTGTGCACGGATAATGTGATGGGTGTGAGTGACCTTCTTGAGATCCATCCAGTCATTATACTTCTGAGACCCATAGTCAGAAACCTGCTTCCACTCGCCTTCATCGTCGCTACTGATGTCTGGCCTCACAAAGACACCCCCCTTGTGCCGGGGCTGGGTCCAAACTGACTATGTTATTGTCAATCCAGTTTTGGAGCCCATCCTTGAACACATATCATTTCCTAAAGGTGTTCCCCAGGATCCGATGATAAGGGCAGTAGTTGGGGTGATCAGTGAGATTCACCTCTTCGGGATTTCTGCACTCAGGCAGCCGTAAAATTCCCTACTCTATGGCGCTGCAGAAGTAACTGGGGACCTGAGCCTCACTGAATGACTGTGTTCAATTTCTTCTATCTGGAAAGGGGGATCTAGGAGCCTCTCCCTAATGAGGGTCCATAAGAGCCTACCGAGGAGGCGGACCCTGATTGTCCCACCTAGGCGGTGGCGGTGTGTTACATGGAGGCGCCTACTGATTCTGAGGTGGTGGATGCTAGGCTGGAAGCTACTACCGTGGCGGTGGACCTCGGTAGTGCTACAGAGCTGGCTCCACTTCTAGCAATTATAGCTTCCTAGGGGCCTCTATCTGGGCCACCGTGGTGGGATCAACTCTAGAATCCCTCTTTGCTAGGATTGCAGGGGGCAGCATACATGCTTGGCTGTCCTGTTATAGGGATTCTTTGAGCCGCTGGGCCTTATCTGAGAAGTCTCAAAACCCTTCGAGATAGTTCTGAGTGATCACAGAGGGAAATAGTTTCTTCTTGACATTCCCTAATAACATCGTCAGTAATTTCTCCTATGTTAGTGGCAATTCAAGGGAGTTTGTGATCCCCATCTATTAGGTGATAAAGTCCACAAATCACTCATCAGGCCTTTGTTTGCACATGAAGAGGTCTTCGATGCTCATTTTCCATGTGGTAGAGCAGAACTGGTAAAGAACTACCTGCAAAGGTCCTCCCAGCTAGACACGAATCCGACGGGGAGCTGGAAAAACCAAACGAATCTCAGCCCCTCAAGTGTCTGAACAAAACAGTGGAGCTTGGCGGCCTCCTGCTGCGCTGGAGTCCTTAACAGAATCCCACACCTTTAGCTGAAGTGGGCCAAGTGCTGTGGTAGGTCCCATGTCCCAGTAAAGGGGGAGAAGGTGGGATTTCTGAATCCCGGGGGTGATGACATATCATCCACCCATGCTGGATATGGCATTCCATCTAGTGGGAAGGCCACCTATCATGTTTCCAATGCCTCTAGTCAGGTGATGAGTGCTGCCATTGGATCATATGGACGGGGGTCCCTATCTTGATGGGGATCCCTATCCACGAGCACGTTGTCAGGTTCTTCAATGCTCTAGACAATCTCAGCAGCTCACGGAGCGGCTGGTGGAGTGACCCTTGGGGCGGTCGGGGGAGCCCGAGTGGGGTTTCTTGGACTGTCGCACTGTTTGAGAGGGTTTGGTGAGACATACCGCACCCTCTTGCCATGAGCTCCATCTCCGCCTTGTCAGCGAGAGCGACATGATCAGGGTTGCGAGGGGGCAACACGCTAAGAAGAAGTTGTTCCTGTCCCCACTTCCCCGGCCTACGATCACCATAGTTGGGTTGTCTCTCTACAACGCATTCATCCATGATTTTGTCGACCAACTTCCTCTGCTCTGCAAGCTGATGCCGCAATATGGCCTTCTCGAGGTCCTCCTCTGTGTTCTGCACTGAGGCGGATGGGTTGGAGTTCTTGAAATCTCCAACGTTCTATTTTCCCTTACTGTCATTCCAGCTGAGTACCAATGCCTCGGTGGGTAGAGGGAGACCTAGAAGGTTCCTCTGGTAATGATTAATCCTCTCTGATGGGTCCAGTAGTGGTGGAACATACTCTGGGAGGATGTTCCCATCGAGAAGTTCCATCTCGTTTTCCCCTCCCGACAGATTGGTCATGTTGACCACAACTCTTCTCGGAGGCATGTCCTTAATGTTTCCAAGTGAGTTGGGCTACCAGCGAATAGAACTGAAGAGGAGAGAAATGTGCTTCCCCCAGCCACAGACTTGCGCGTGGGGGGTATCCTCCTTAATAACCTTGCGGAGTACATGGAAACTATGAACGCATTGTTGTTGGAGGGCCCTGCGGTGACCGGGTGATTCGGGGTGCTGGACCACAGGGAGTGTGGTCAGGTCCACCAGACGGCATTGTACACCGATGTCTTCTAAGTGCACTTGGCTCCTCGTATAAGTCACTCACAAGTGGTGTAGACAGAAGTGAGTCACCTAGAGGGTCTAGAGGAAACATTCAAACTCTTCCAGGGTGAGTGATTTTGGAACACAAATATTTGGTACTATGACCGGCCAAAACTTCTCAGGGAAGAGGCCCACTGCGAGGATTGTCCAGAATCTCCTCTGCTCAAATTCAGGGTCTGCCCCTTGATTTTCCCACTCGTCAAATGGAGGTGGCTGGGGAACTGGCAGCGACATTGAGGATGATCACTAGGACGGTGGGCTGGCCAGCAGAGAGTACGGCGAACGAGCTGACTGGCCGCTGAATCTTGGGTTGTCCTCTGAGGATTATAGCGACCTTGCTGCTATATCACGATAGAAAGGAACGGAAACCAAAGTACCTATAACAACATCAACGTCTACCTAGAGAGATCTATGTCATGACTCTTCTGCCATTGACCCCAAAAATTGCTCTCCGTAATCTCTAGCCGAGAAAGGGGGCACTTCTGGAGATGATGGTGGTGACTGCATGGTCGGTTCCTGGGGACATGCCAGGTTATCGTCCTCCTGTATATACCTTCAGAGGGAGACAAGTATCCTACAGGCCTCTCAATCTAGGAGCACGAGTCTGATACGACTCATTACTACCCCCGCCCTTGACTCGGAGGACTAAGGAGAGGGCTCCAGTGCTGAGTTGTACTCCTCCTTGGAGTCTGAGAAGCAGACTGGTCTAATCCCTGTCCGGATCTCCCTAGAATTCCTCTTGCGGTGGCGTCCACCTGCTCTCCTGCCCATGGTTGGCTCTTTCAGGTAGGGCCCACTTCCGACACGAGGAGGTCCTTCGGCCATACTGGTGCTGGGGTGGAGCGAGCTCCCGCTATGGTGGGTCGTGGTGTCAGGAGCACTGGGGCAGATGTCCAAAGGGACATGGGGAGGACCTCCATGCTGGGCATTGGTGAAGCAAGGTTGGCCTCCCCCTCTCTGATTTCTGGGGTGTGGAGGACCATTGTCGAGTGGCATTGGGACGTGGAGAGGACCTCCATGTATGTGAGTGACTGGACATTCAATGTCTCTATACTTGCGGTCTGCAATATGGGGAGTGACCACATACCCAGTGTAGTGAGTGAGGGAGAGACCCCCCATACAGAGTTTTATTGTCACGGGGGAGACCCTCTCTTGGGTTGAAGGTGGCATAGGGCAGACCTCCAAGACGAGGTTGGAAGTAGGGAGGGCCCGCATCTTCCATAGTGGCGGTATAGAGTGGGCCTCTGCACTGGATGGAATTACTGCGGATTGGTCCATAGCGGCCATCACCCGTGTCAGCGGCCGGGAGAGCCGACCAAACCTGCCCGTGGGGAAGTTAGGGCCTCGATCCAGGGCGGGCGTATAACTGCCCCTGCTCAACGTATGCAGGGAGTTGGCGATATGAGTTAGTGGTAGCTCGTTCCGCAGTACTCGCTGATGTTGACGCCCATGGTAGGCGTCCTCTTCCATTTGTGTCTGATGCTGGTGTCAGGTTAGATGAACTGGAGCCAGTGGTGCAGGTGTGTCTCTTACCGACTCCTTGGCTCGAAGTAACGGAGGTAGGTGCTAACACAGCCTAGTGGGAGCCCTCGCCGAGAGCCCTTGGGGCGGGACTCCGATTGGACCGAACTGATCCCCTACCTCATCGGTGTAGTGCAGGGAGTTATCAAGGAATTCTAGGGACAATCTCCCGAAATGATTGATCATTCGGGAGGGGAGCAGTGGCTCCCTGCGTGACCCTCGGGGGCAGCGTTGACGACGAGGCACGACCGCCTCTAGATCTAGGCGTGCCACATCCCTAGTGGGTATGATCCCTTCCTCCTCATACCAACGTACAAGGTCATTAATCACCCTTCGCTGGAAACTTTCTGAAGGGGAGAGGGGGCATGACCACCCAACAGTCATGGTGGTCAAGGCTGTCATAGAAGAGGATGAACTACACGGGGTGGCTGCACCGGTATCGACCCTACCCCTACACCAGTGGGCAGGTGGTGATCGAGTTCCGAATGCGACAACATGGTTGGTGAAAGTAGGGAGATGAAGTCATTAATACTGATAGGAAATGAAATCTACAACCAGTGCCTTAGCGAAGTTCTGTCTTCCATGGCTGGTAAGAGGGATCCACATGAACGACGTCACAGAATGGAATGCTCAATGTCCTGACTGTCCCAATTTCTGGCGAGATTCACGCCAGTCCTGCTATTATCCTGGGCTACCTGGTGGTGGATGACGGGGTATGGTGACATGTTAATCCAATGATGCCTCAAAAGATACTAGTATTCATATTTATGAGGATAAATTCACGTCTAGTTTACCATTTCTATTTCAGACGCTTTCACCGGGGTGCGCGCATCCGTCACGTAGAGGATGCATAGCTGTTGCCGTGTATTCCCGCTTTCCAAAGGCGGGCGACATTCGCTCCCTATTCAAGGATGTCTGCTCCTTGATCAAAACGGGATGATGGTATATCGGTTCTTCCTTCCATGCATTCCTCCTCGGATCTCGTCACCTATTCCAGGTCTCCCTCACAGATTTAAGATTTTGTTCGTGAAACTCTTCCCAGTTCCATATCTTCATGGACACTAGTTAATTACACTATTTCTGTCAGGAAATTCCAAGGGGTCTGCTCAGCGAACCAACCTTCAGTTAGGGGAGTAGTCACATTGGGAATCACTGGCATGTCTTGATGCCGGGGATTTACATGTCTGTCTTCAGCCCCTTATTATAGGGAATCTCGAGGGTGCGGAAGCCCAAGGAATCCCACATCGAACGTGGGGAATCGTATGCCCTTTGAATGTATCTGAGGTTTTCCTCATCTTGACATGTTTAGTAAAGGGTATGCTGCAAGTTTAACGTCTAGTGGAGATGGATCAGACTGATCAGAAAACAGATTAAAGTGCATCAGATGGAGGGACCCCCTGGAGGGAACGCCGATATTAGGTCCAACACGTGGGTGGCTTCCCGAATGTTGTTAAATGGAAAAGGGAATGGGGTGGCATGATTCCACTAGGATGTAGAAGTCAGTGTGAGGATCAGGATGGGTGATGGAGGGTTCTGTTAATGGGATGGAGCTGTCATGGGGTGATGATGGTTTTTGGCTTGATCCTCGGAGAGACTTCCTATGTATCCCTGTGGCGGGTAATAAAATTCCACGTAGTTCGATGAGATGATGGGTCACCTGATGAGGAGACTCATGAGAATGGATGCTTGTATGGGGCCCAGAAGAAGTGAAACCTCCGGGTTGAACCATGAGCTTCCCAAGACACATGGGCTCGAGGGAGAGATCAGGATGAGATATGAGTGATAGGCTCAAAACTCATGGAGGATTTCTACGTATCCTTGTGGCAGGTAATCAAAGTCCTCGTAGTTCGGGATGGTGGATACAGTTTATCATCATTTGGGACAGGGGATAACCTGATGTGAAGGTAGTCAGAACGACTGAGTGGTGGGCTTGAACCTCGTGGAGGCTTCCTATGTACCATGGCTTGACACGGATCAAAGTCCTCGTAGTTCAGGATGGGTTTAGGCTTACACTCTAAGGTAGCCCAATGTGTTTTTGGTTGGACATGAATCTCATGGAGGCTTCCTACGTACCGTGCTTTGACATGGATCAATATCCTCGTAGTTCGGGATGGGTTGGGGCATACACTCTGAGGCGGCCCAATGTGTTTGTGGTTGGGCTTGAACCTCGTGGAGGCTTCCTACGTACCATGCCTTAACATGGATCAAAGTCCTCGTAGTTTGGGATGGGTTTGGGATTACACTCTAAGACAGCCCAAGGTGTTGGTGGTTGGGCTTGAACCTCGTGGAGGCTTCCTACGTACCATGCCATGACATGGATCAAAGTCCTCGTAGTTTTGGTTGGGTTGGCGCTTACACATTAAGGTGGCCCAAGGTGTTGGTGGTTGGGCTTGAACCTCATGGAGGCTTCTTATGTACCATGACATGACATGGATCAAAGTCCTCATAGTTTGGGATGGGTTGGGGCTTACACTCTGAGGCAGCCTAAGTTGTTGGTGGTTGGGATGGAATCTCGTGGAGGCTTCCTATGTACCATGCCTTGACATGGATCAAAGTCCTTGTAGTTCAGGATGGGTTGGGGCTTACACTCTGAGGAAACCCAAGGTGTTGGTGGTTGGTATTGAACCTCATAGAGGCATCCTACGTACCATGCCTTGACCTGGATCAAAGTCCTCGTAGTTCGGCATGGGTTCGGGCTTACACTCTCAGGCAACCCAAGGTTTTGGGTCATGGTTGGTGCTTTCTCTAAGCTCACGTGAGTCATGCTCTGTGTGAGAAAAAAGAGATATCACATGCCTGATGCTCACATCACCAAAGGAGCGTCTTTGGGAAATGGGGTAGGGCTTACACTCTGAGGTGGCCCAAAGAGGAAACATGGGCTTATGCATGGTTAGCAGCCTGATAAGTCGGGGCTTACTCCAGGATGGAGGCCCCAGGGCGACAGATCGTAGGGGAAGAGGGATCCGGTACTGAAGAAAGGAGAAGCACTATTTTCCACCATGCTCTTCACTGGCCCTGGGGACCGAAGATGAAAGGAGAAGCATGGATGCTGCCTCCTATAAGGAAAGCTAGGGGCTTATGGCAAGGTGGCTGCCCCTTCCCGAGGATGAACATCACTCCAATAAGGGGTATATAACCCCCTATGAGGGGTGATCCCATCCCCGTGGAGACGAGTGGTCATGGAGAATGTCCAAGGTGGGGGAACCTGCATGCGAAGCATGGGTCGAGGTCACAGTTTAACGTTATGTGTTGAGGAAGATGGTGCTTGTCAGTTTAACGTCCTGCAGCTCGGACAAGGTGGGTGTGCTCCGCAACCTTAGGGTTTACATAACTGATACCCTTTGCTTCTTGTGCAAGGGAAGTCATCAACAATGCCATGGTGAGGGTGTGTTCTGGAGAGAACCATCGGGGGGTCCATGTTAGTGTGACTATGTGAAGAAAAATAGTCGTTAGCGTGCCTACGTGAAGAAGCATAAGGTGAAGCAATGCAATGGGAGGAATCATCCAAGGGACTTTGAAGTTACTCCGTACGATCCTAGAAGGTCATACGGTAAAATGGTGTATGATGCGGATTCTCGGGGTGTGAGCGGAACCTACGAATGGAATTCATAAGAAGATAATCAGACACTCGCGCAAATGTACGCCCAAGGAGAGCAAGTGAAGATGTAGCCGAGGAGCACCGAGGTGAGGGGTCCCAGAGAGTTGCGTGCAACCTTTGAGGCTTGCGTGCGAAACAAGAATCCCTGTGTGAAAAGCACCAGGGTGGTGCGAAATTAGTGAGGAATCCACATAAGTGGAGCCATGGTTTTGCGCGTAAATAGAAAGGATTGCGCACAAGTAGTACGAATTGCGCGCAATTGGGAGAGGCCGCGTGTAATGACTGGGTTGCGTGCAATTGCAGGGGATTGCGTGAAATGCCTTTGGTGTGCATAGATGAAGAGGATTGCATGAAATTGACTAGCCTTCATGAAAGTGGAATAGATTGCGCGAAAGGGGCGTACCCCGAAGGGATTGGAATTCAGTCTTAATCTTAGGGGATCTCATGCTAATGCAGACCCTGAGGTGACTTGGGGAGAAAAGAACCATACCTGAAGGCCATCTTTGTGCGCATGGAAATAAAATTTCTCACACAAGAGCTGGTTCTGATTCTTCATCCCAAAAGTCAAAGGGGTCTCCATCTATTTATAGGCATTCGGGGGTGTGGAAAATAGGTCGTAGTGAAATATTATGTGCCCACACCGCAGAACTCTCACGAATCCCAGAACATTCCGCGCGGGCCATAATTTTTTCACGCACTTATGAATTTTTTTTGCGCGACTCCTCGAGGTCTCCCAGACTAGGTCCCCAGACCCGAATATGACATCACTTTTTCATTTCGAAACCTTCTTCAGAACATGAGTGTTTTTCGGTGTCTACACCACAGTTAAATATAAATAGGGAAATTAAGCGTAAAAATGATATCATAATTACCCTAACACATGTCCTAATTCTATTTGATAAGTATAATTCGACCATAAACAACCTTAGAATAAAATATTATCCTCTTTGGTCCACATGGATGAGATTAGGATATTTATTATTATTATATTTAAAGAAGAGTTAAAAGAGTTAAATTCAATGTTTAATAACTAAACCATTTCAATACAGGGTTATACATAAGATAAACATGACTATAAATATTAATTAGAAAGATAAAAATATTTCCTACAAAATGATATTTTATTTAATGTTTTTATACATTAAATAATTTAATTTATTTATGACACAATGATGGTGGAATAATTACCTTAATAAGGAGTGATTAAAATAGTTGATATTATAAATATCCAAATAAATATAATTTGACACTTTTGATGAATTAAACTAATTATATAGGTTAATATGACATGTTATAGTTGATTAAAAAAAATTTCAAAGAAATCATGTAGTTATGATTTTCACAAAAACTAAATACTAAATAGTGTCAAAATTAACATAATTGAGTTTAAAAAAAACAAATACAATATATTTAAGTGATATAAAATTCTTAAAATTATAGGGTTCGGCCAAAGGACATAGATAAGGTAATATATATTAATAATTAACCACTTGGGGTTCTCTTTTCTTGTTATAGTATGTTTATTAACCATATAGTATAAAAATACAAAGAGACATGGTAAATATCAAACTATTTAAATCTAAAAGATTAGGTTAATATGGTGACCTAAACATGTATAAAACCTATTTGTGGAGAGTTTTTAGACACATCCTCACCTTATCCTCTAAAAAATCATTTTTTATCCATTATAAAACCGAAATTATTTCATTATAAAATAATATGTCAAGATTTTCTTAAAGTGACCCTCACCTCTCTTATAAAAGGGCAATTCCCCTTCTCTTAATTTCACACCTCCAAATCATTTTGGAATGGCCAAAACTTGCCCGAATATCCTCCTAACATTCCTACCTTCATCATAGAGGCCATCCTTTGGTCAAAAATACATTTTAAGGAGCTCTTTTGATCAAATCAAAAGGAAGAACCCGAAGAAGAGGTAAATATTTCATCACCGCTTTCAAGTTCTTTTCTTCTTCCACTTCCTCATTATTTTTTGTTTATATAATAAAATAATTACTCCATAATCTTCTATATACTATGATTTTATTATAAAAAAGGTAAAACCATATTTATTATTCTATCCATCATATGAATGTCAAATTCACAATAAGTGCGTACTTACGGCTTACCGTCTCCATGTCTTGGTGTAGTTTGTTATTCAAACACATAATTATTTGGATGGGTATAATAATGAGTATAAATAATGTAAAAAATAAATATAACACATTATTTATTCATTATATATGATATACCATCTAGTTACATATGATTTCACCATCAATATAATGATATTGTAGTTTGTGCGTACGTACAGATTATCATCTCCATGAACGTGATGAGATTCATTCCCCATCGTAATCATTCAAAAAAACATTCATTTTATGATTAAAAATTATGTTTAAGAACTTAATATCATTATAGATATGAATAAAATACATCCTATTCATAACAAACATGGCTTACATAACTGAGCATATAAAGGAAAACTGATCATCTAACACACGAAGTGATGATATTACTAAAATATTATTAACAAAGCAATATTAGAGAATCATATATGATATCATATTTATGATTATAGTTTATTTTTAATTTAATAACTATGATTTAAATATTATACAGGAGGATAATTTACCCTAGACCAAAGAAAAGTACAAGGTAATGGTTAATTTCAGAATCTCTTCATTATCTGAGGTTGTTTTTACGTAAGTATCTACTGGGACCTCTTTATCATCCACATCCATGTGTTCTTAAAAATTTATTTCAATTTTTTTACTATTTACTAGACAATGGGTTAAAGTCATTTATACCCTTATTTGGCCTTATATGTTCGGAATGGAATCTTCCCGTCATTTTCTTAACAAGGTACTTTATGACCTTTTCAACAAAATTAAGGTAAGAATGTTATTTTAACTTATACGACGAGTGCTGCTATTTTATTCCGTTATAACATCATTGATGCATACCTTACAAACTTATATGAATAATTTCAAAATAAATTTTTTCTTCTATAATTATATGACTTTTAAATTATTTCAAAATAGAAAGAGATATTTCTCAAAAAAATGTTTTTATTTCATCTATTTCAACATCCTTTTGATGGATTTTAAGCTTATTTGAAGTTGATTTATTATGATACAAATCATCCATATTGTATTGAATGTTTTATGATATGTTTGAATGTGGATGTGTTATTCTAATACCATTCATGGTTTATGGATAAAGTATTGACATTTCATATGCTAGTTTTAATATGAATGTTTATGTTATGTCTAAACTTTTTCATATGGATAATGAATTGGACTTAGTAAGTGATGTGTGGTACCCACTATAGCTCCTCAATGAATCGGTATGTCTCATGAGACTAACTAGTTACATGGAAAAAGGCCTTGAAAATAGCATATTTTTAGTCTTGGAACAAGTCCTTGACTATGTGGTTATGAAGTCTGGTATTATGAATTCCTGTTAGGTCCATAAGCCTGAATACCCTGAGAGGGGGGGTGAATCAGGGTATGAATGATTTAAAATTAAAGCGCTTTCTAATCTTGTTTTGCTGTTAAGAAAAACACTCTTCTCTCTCTTTCCTGTTGCATAATATAAACATAAATTAAATCATCCACAGGACACATCAATTTTTACTTTGCTCACCCTCACTGGGCTATGTCCAAGGAGAATACACCGACAAGTTGTCGGTCGTACCAAATTCACTAAAAGCGCAATGTTGTTTACAATGTTCAAGATAGATCACTTATATTCCCATGCTCACTGCCTATACAAAATTTAGGGTCATCTCACATCTTTCCCAAGGGTCACTCCCTGTTTCTCTCTCTCTATCTCACTGCTAGTGGAGAGGATCACCTTCTTCCGCTTCCTTTTGTCACTGCTCTAGAAAAAGTCCACTCACAATTAATAGAGTTGTTGGTATCTTCATTATCTCTAATGAATACATCCTCTGTTGTATGTGGATTCTCTATTGAAGTCCAACTTTCACCCATAGATGAATTTCACTTTGCACCAAAGGTATCGGGAAATCTTCCTATTTTCACCCAGCCATGTATAATCGCCGTGAATCATCCTTACATGGAGTGCTGGTATAACCCGTCCTGCAAGTATCGGCGCGTAGGTCACATCTGGAACGCATGTCCACCTCAACCACCTGTGCGACACAACCTTCTTCAACTTCAAACCTGCACAACTCACTTCCTTCCTGGCCCAAACTGCCTTAGGCTTACCATTGTAACCTGGTGCGCAACTACAACCTGTGCGACCACACACCACTTGCACGACTTCCACACTTGTGTGACGGGATCTCTGATTTTTCTAAGTGTTGAACTCCGTCAAAAACGATAAAGGGTGGTCCAATATTTATAGTCATTTGGTCAGCCTACGTGATGGCGCACAAGTCAACCCTCGGTGCGCAAGTCTCGGCGCGCAGGTTTCTTCCCCTGCAAGTCACCTGCACGACCCTCTTTCCTTTGACATATTTCAAAGATCTGATCTTGAAAAACATAGGGCGTGAAGCTTTCCAAGCCTCCTAGGCATCGGCGTGCAAGTCTCTTCACGGTGTTCAAGTCACCTTTGCGACCACACCAATACCTACGTGACCTTCTTTCCTTTTCCATATTTTGAATTTCTGATCCTGAAAAACATTAGGCGCGCGACTTTCTTCTACTTCATGTCAACGGTGTGCAGGTATCTTTTCCAAAACCGCTTTTCTCCTTTTGTCGATTTTCAGGCCCAAAAATTTGGCAAACACTAGAGAATGGCGCCACCTTATATCTGTTCTTTTTTTACAGCTTCCAGATCATCCATTCCTTTGTCGACGTTCGTGAATCAAACATTTATCATTAACTACAGCTCTTAAACTCTACATGGCACCAAGAAATCCACATTGTCATCAAATTTGTATGTTATAGTTTTCTTTGTCAAAAATCACAACACAACTTTCCACTTTTTTTAAAAACACAATCACCTCAAAATGATTCAATGATACCTTGAGGGATTTTTTTCCCAACAATCTCCCACTTTGGGTTTTTTGAAAACTCTTCCACAAAAAGATACATCGTTAATTATTCAGCCGCCATTCACCTATTTCAATTCTAATAGAGATCAAGGATTTACTCAACATATACTCTAAGCCCACATAAGCAATGCTCGGCGTGAGAAACAAGAGTAAACGAAAAGTGCATCGATGAATCACTTCAACTCTGACACCCATTGTTGACACCAAACTGATACCAATTTTTGGAATACCAATTTTTTGAAATATTCTTACTGCATTCCAACACAACTCTTATGCCCCACTCTTCTGCTTTTATAACAATCCTCATCTATTGTGATATCTAGTCTTTGATTGATCACTTCTACCATCGTCATATTTAATAATCTCCCCCTTTCTCATTGATCTCCCTCTATTTCACTAATCCACATGTCAGATTATCCCCATATCAATCATGATTTATCAAATTGCCACACTATCTCCCCCTTGAACATTCACTATTTTCTACCCCTTTGTCAACGAACCCAAAGGTCACTCTTTTCCAGTCTGTAACAAAGTAAAGAACACATATCCTCAAATTAGGGTAAAATAGATCATACCTCGAGGAGAGGGATGGTGTTCCACATCCACACTTTTTCAGGTGCAGGGAGTCGACTAAACTCCCAGAGCCATTCTATGACTTTCAAACGCTTCCTTGGGTAAGACCTTCGTCAAAATATCTACAGCCTGTAGCACTATAGGCACATACTCCAACTTCACAAGCCCTTTCTCTTCCTTCTCCTTGATGAAATGGTATTTGATCTTAATTTTCTTTGTCCCTAAGTGATGGACATGATTTTTTCTAAGATTAATAGCACTGGAGTTATCGCACTGGGTTCTGATCGAAGACTTCACTTCAACTCCCATATCTTCAAGCTACTGCTTCATCCATAATAAATGCGTGCATGCTTGAGTGGACGTAATATACTCATCCTCCTTGGTACTCAATGAAATGCAATCTTACTTCTTTCTCAGCCATGAAATATACAATCCAACAAGATAGAACACACCTCTTAACTTTGATTTTCTGTCATCTGTTGACCCAGCCCAATCTGCATCTGTGTAACCCAATAACTTGGTCTGAGATTTGTCATTATATATCAAGTCGAAGTCCACTGTGCCCTTAATATACTGAAGTATTCTTTTCACTACAAGCATGTGGCTTTCCTTGGGATTACTCTGATATCTCTCTTCTTGGCATGTGGCAAAAACAATGCCAGGCCTTGTTGTGGTCAAGTATAGAAAACATCCAATAATTTGCCTGTATTCTATGATATGAACTGCCTTGCCATCCTCATCTTTTGATAATTTCATCCTGGTAGAAAATGGAGTCTTCATCTCATTGGACTTCTCCATTCCAAAATTTCTTAGAAACTCTTTGGCATATTTGGATTGAGCAATGAAAGTTCCATTACATCCTTGTGTAACTTGTAAACCAAGGAAAAATGATAGCTCTCCAATCATTGACATTTCAAACTCATTTTTCATGAATTCAGAAAACTTTCTACACTGAGTTTCATTTGATCCGCCAAATATTATGTCATCGACATAGACCAACACCATAATCCTTTGATTACTGACATTTCTGAAAGAGGGATTTTAATCAACTCCCCCATGCTGGAAACCAAGATTCTTAATGTACTAATCAAGACTTGAGTATCATGCTCTTGGTGCTTGTTTCAGCCCATACAATGCCTTCTTCACCCTGCAAACTTTGTTCTCATCCTCATGAATGAGAAAACCATCTCGCTGCTCAATATACACCTCCTCTTCCAGAAATCCATTAAAGAATGCAGATTTGACATCCATCTGGAACACTTTGAACATTCTTTGCACTACTATGACAAAAAATAATCTAATTGTCTACAGCCTTGCAACTGGTGCAAATTTCTCATCAACATCAATTCCCTCTATCTGGGAGTATCCCTTGCACACTAGTCATGCTTTTTTCCAAATCATTGTGGCATATTCACTCATCTTTTTGCGATAGACCCATTTAGTCACAATGAAATTTTTATCTAATGTCCTCGAAATAATCTCCCATGTTTGGTTCTTCTCAATATGATCAAGTTCTTCATTCATATCCTGAACCCAGTTTTCATCATCAGCTGCATCGGAAAAACAGTTCGGCTCCACCGGGGATAAAAATGTTGTTTTCTATAATGATTTCATCCTTCGAGTCTGAACTAGAGCTATCTGATCACCAATGATATTTTTCCTATCAATTTCATCTCGACTCTTTGGCTTCCTTGCAGTCACAGACTTGAGACTTTCATGTTCATCATCAGTATCTTCTTCTGAGTCATCCTCTGCCACTTCTACTCCCGCTGTGTTGCTTACCTCATCATCACATTCATCTAGAAACTGCTCACTGGGTCGTTGAGTATTCTTTTCATTTTCAACTATAGTGACATCATTTCTCTCAACAATTTTTCCTATCCTTTTGTTGAAGAATTTATATGCTTTTCTTTTCCCTGAGTAGCCAAGGAATATCCCATCATCTCCTCATGACTAAAACTTCTTGTGATTTTCTTTGTTGAGAATGAAAAAATTACATCCAAATATTAGAAAATATTTCAACGTTGGTTTCTTTCCATACCACATTTCATACAGAGTTTTCCCATCCTTCAGGCACAACAGAGACCTGTTCGAAATATAGACCGATGTCAAAACAGCTTCCTTCCAAAATTTCTCTGGTAGGTCCTTTTCAATAAGAATCATTCTGGCCATGTTGTTGATGATCTGATTTCTCCTCTCAAACACTCCATTCTTTTGGGGAGTTCTCAATGATGAGACTTGATTCCTTATCTCGTGTTTCTCGAGACAGTCTTTGACTTGACTGCTTGTGATTTCCTTAACGTTATCAGTATGAAACTTCATAATTTTTTACCCAATCATCCTTTCTGATTCCCTCCTATACTGCTTTATGCAACTGAACACCTCTGTATTATGGGTAATGACAAATACCAAGGCTGTTCTTCTATAATCATCATTGAAAAGAACATAGTACCTTTTCCAATTTGTATCTTGTGGTGGGATAGGTCCACATACATCAGAATGCACCAATTCAAGCACTCTAGTTAATTTTTGTTCCCTTGGATTGTATGTCTTTCTGATTATCTTCACTTGTTGTAAAGCATCACACGTATGAGTGAAATCACGTGATAGTTTGGGAAGGTCTCTAGCAGCATCACACTTTACCAGATCTTCCATGGATGGTTGGCATAGATGTCCAAGTAGCTTATGTCACAGTTGGTTTTCTTCCTCTCTGGATAAAAGGAATGAAATGTTTTCCCCCACCTACAAGGTAAAGATTTCCCTTAGTCCTTTTTCCCTGTAGAACAACTGCTCCATGTTTTCATTTCACAACACACATCTTCTTGGTAAATTAGATAGAGTGCCCAGAGTCACATAGTTGATTGACACTGAGCATGTTATGACAAAGACCTTCTACTACCAAGACATCAGCACATCTCATTTCTTTTCACACAAACTTGGATTTTCATGAGCCAACAATGTTTAGGCCTTCATCATTTCCAAATTTGACAACTTCTTCTTTGTCATATTTTATGCCTATAACAAGATCCTTATTGACTTTCATGTGAGATTTGTATCCACTATCAAGGATCCATACAGCAGAGAGATATGATTCTTTAAGGGCAATCTCTGTCACCACGACCTTCTCATTTTTATTCTCCTTGGTCCATACTTTTTCCTTCACACTCGACATTGATTGAGACTTCTGTTCTTTCTCATATTATGATGGACTAGCTTCATTTAACAAAGCCGCAAATCTATTCTTCATTTTTAACTCACCTGTTGGATTATTGATCTGCTTCTAGCGAACTTTTTGATTATGCTTTGGCACATTTCTCTAAAAGGTCGAAGTTCTGTACCTATCCATGTTCCCAAATCCTCCGCACCAAAAACAGTGTCCTTCAAAATATGTTTTGGAAAACCATTCTCACTTTGGCTTCCACCTCTTTTCTTGTTCCTTTCAATATATCTTGGTTATGGAACACACATATTGTGAATTTTCCATCTTCCCACAACAATAACAACTGATATATGGTGCATTCCTTCATGTTACTTCAGTACTACGAGTTTCCCCTTGGGATCTCTGAATATTCTGATTCTTCTTTGTGCCCAAATCAACCTTCAATTTTGGGATGGGTGCTTGCGGTCTGACATCAATTTCCATAGATTTTTTCTTCTTATCAAGCCCTGAATCAGCCTTAATGTTTGAGCTCAATTGCTGCTTCTTTCATACTAAACAACTAGTCTCCTCTTTCACCTTTTCAGTCTTCGGAATGACCTCCTTTCCGGAAATCACATTGGAGGTTAAGAGTTTTTCTTGATCCTTCATTTTGTATCACAGATTGACCACTTCTTCTTCAATCTCTTTGATAGGTCTGACCTTCTCCTTTCCCGTGTCATATAAACAATCAATTTCCTTCTTTTGTTCCACAATTTTAAGCTTATACTCAACAATATTTTCTGAGCTCTCTATTTTTGATGATTTTAGTCATTAAATTTCTTCTAACAGCTCAGAATTTTCCTCATCCTGTTGTTGCATATAGAGTTTGGCATCATGAACCACTTTATTGGATTTCTTCGTTTTGGCTCTCTAAATGTCTATCTCCTCAAGAGCTGCTTCCAATTAGTCTTACATATCAACTCTTCCTTCAACTTCTTATTCTTCTTATTCAACATCAGTTTCGTCCTTTTCCTGAGAACTATCGATGACAGCCACCATAGAATTTTCTCCTCGACCTTTACAGTTCTCTATTTCCTCAACCTCTTCAACCTCAGACTCATCTGAACTGTCTATTTCTTGTGAAAGAATATTCTTATTCTTGATGAAATTTCTCATCAATTGCTTCTTCCCTTTCACATAGGCTGAAGATCTCTTCTTGGGAATTTCAACTTCATCTTCATCATTTTCTTCTTGAAACTTTTTGGGGCACCTTTCTACAAGATGACCAACTTTTCCACATCTAAATCAAGCAAGTGGAAGTTTCCCTTTGAACATTCCTTTTCCTCTTTGAAGATTTGAGGAGAGGAATGACATTACCCCATATGTCTCTTCATCCTCCTGAGAATCTTCAATGGTGAGCTTCTGCATGGCCTTAAATTCCACCTCTTTGGATATCCCCTTTTCCACAATGTCATTATCATCATTTCTCATTTCATATGCCATAAGGGTGCTGTGCAGGTTATACAATGTCAGCTCTTTCGGGTCTTTATCTTCCAAAAAAAATCTTTAGGACTGAACCGAGGTGGAAGTTTTCTCAAAATGTGCTTCACAATTTATATGTCATCAATAATTTCACCAAGACCTCACATGTCTTCTACCACAGCATTTACCCCTCAATGAATCAACAGACTCATTCGGGGTCATCCTCGTATCTTCATACTTGTTCCACAACACTTGCACCTTTGCCTCTATGACCTTTGTATCTCCTTCATATATATTAAAAATCTTTTCCCACATGGCATGTGACGTTTTTCATGACATCACATTTGTATAGATGGGATTGGAAAGAGATCCTCCTAATGCATTGATTGATTTTGAATCAGCATCCAACTCTCTATGCTCAGCTTATGATAATGCACCACTAGTATATGGGTTGTGATACCATGCATAGCTTCTGAAAACACATCCATTCCCAAAGATCGAAAATAGTGTTGCATTCGATTCTTCCATATCTGAAAATTACATCTGTCAATGAACGGAATACCTTTATGATTATTGATCTCTATTGAGCGAAAAACAAATATCAACCTTTCCCTCTAATACCAATCGATAGGTCCACAAGGCTGAATACCCTGAGAGGGGGGGTGAATTAGGGTATGACTGATTTAAAATTAAAGCCCGTTCTGATATTGTTTTGATATCAAGGAATACACTCTTCTCTCTCTTTCCTGTTGCACAATATAAACAGAATTTAAAGAATGAACAAGACACAAAAAATTTTACTTGGTTCACCCTCACTGGGCTACGTTCATGGAGCATACGCCGAAAAGTTGCTGGTCGTACCAAATTCACTAAAAGTGCACTGTTGTTTACAGATTTTGGGATAGATCACTTCTATTCCCTGCTCACTGCCTATACAAAATTTCGGGTCAGGTCACTGCTTTCCCAAGGGTCACTCCCTGTTTATATCTCTCTGGCTCACTACCGGTGGAGAGGATCACCTTATTCCTCTTCCTCTCTTCACTGCTCCAGAAAGGATCCACTCACAGTTAATAGACGTGTAGGTATCTTCATTATATCTAATGAATACATCCTCTGTTGTATGTGGATTCTCTGTTGATGTCCAACTTTCACCCGTAGATGAATTTCACTTTGCGCCGAAGGTATCGGGCAATATTCTGGTTTTCACGCAGCCCTGTATAATTGTCGTGAATCATCCTTACATGGCACATTGGTCTAAATCGACGTGCAAGTATCGGAACTCAGGTCACAACAGGCACGCAAGTCCACCTCAACCACCCGCAGGACACAACCTTCTTCGACTTCAAACCTGCGCAACTCACTTCCTTCCTTGCCCAAACCACCTTAGGCTTTCCGCAATCACCTGGCGCGCAACTACCACCTGCACGACCACACACCACTTGCGTGAATTCCAAAACTGTGAGACGAGAGCTCTGATTTTTCTATGTGTTGAACTCCTTCAAAAATGATGAAGGGCGGTCCAGTATTTATAGTCATTTGGTCAGCCTACGCGGTAGCGCACAAGTCAACCCTCGACGCGCAATTCTCGGTGCGCATGTTTATACCCCTACAAGTCACATGCACGGACCTCTTTGATTTTCCATATTTGTAAGATATGATATTGAAAAACATATGGCATGCAGCTTTCCAAGCCTCCTAGGAATTAGCGCGCAAGTCGCTTCACAACGCACAAGTCACCTGCACGACCACACCAATACATGCACGACCTTCTTTCCTATGCCATATTTTTACCTTCTGATCCAGAAAAACATTAAGAGTGCTAGTTTAATCTACTTCAAGTCAACAGTGTGCAGGTCTCTTTTCCAAAACCACTTTTCTCCTTTGGTTGATTTTTAGGCTGAAAAATTTTGCAAACACTGGAGAATGGTTCCACCTTATATCTGTTGTTTTTATACCGCTTCCAAATCATCCATTCCTTTATCGATGTTCTTGAATCAAACATGGATCGTTGAACATAGATATTGAACTCGGAATGCCACCAAGAAATCCACATTATCAACAAATTTGTATGTTATAGTTTTCTTTGTCAACAATCACAAAATAGATGTCCACTTTGTCAACAAACACAATCACCTGAAAAATTCTTTAATGATACCTTGAGGGATTTTTTCCCAAAAATTCCATCATTATGAAAGTGGATATTGATATTTAATTTGATTATTAGACTAGTTGAATATCCATGTGAATAATTAAATAGAATTATTTGATTTTATCTTTTCAATATCATGATGAAGCTTATGTTTAATAGGATTTTTTTAGTCTTATAGATTTCCTTAAATGTTTATGCTTATTTATAAAAGTTTCTATTATATTGTTATCCTTACTAAGCATCTTAGCTCACCCCTTCCTATGTTTTATTTTTTCTAGGATGCGAAGAAGTATTTTATTATTGACCTGTTGGGATAGGCTACAAATATAAGTGTGTTTAAAAATTGGAAAAAATGTTGTTGATGTTTTTATTTCATGATCTAATATAAAACTTATGAATGTATCTAGTAAATCCAAGGCTACTAAACTGATCAGTATTTCTGTATTTGATCCATTGTGATCATGAAAATTTTATGCAATAATGAACTGACTTTGGGTAACTGGGTTCAGGGTGTTATAGTTGGTGTCATGGAAGTTTAGTAAAAACCATTGAAACTAGATTTAGAAAAACTCTGATTACATAACACTACCCTAAGATAGACATTGAGGATTAGTATAGAAGAACTTCCTTGGATATTTGTATTGTAGTGTTTTTGTGAGTTTCCAAAAAAAATACATCCCAGTCTGGATACGAGTAGGTAGAGGCGGCTCTGGAATAGATGTACCAAGGGGTACAACATGAAAACACCTCTTTGAGTTAGACTCGAATGGGAACTGGTGCACGACAACGGGCCTTACTGCACTCTTGGTTACGACACTCTGAGGGGATAAGCTTAGGATAATTCTCATTTTCTCTAAAAACCATTATGAAGGTTTTATGATTATATACTTCTTCAAAGAAAACATTTTTATGATTATAGATTATATCCATAAACTATTCAATTTATGTTTAGTGTTTTATAAGTTTGAAATTATGTATTTCTATTCATAAACTAATCTAGATTATGCCATTGTTTATAAATGGCACCTAATAGAAGGAATGAAAACCGTATCAAATCGTGTAATCCATGTAGGGATTTCCCTTCTACTGAATATAATTATAGTGGAGCTGGTTATGAAACTGGTGCTGATCAGCTTATCACCATACTGGGACAACTCACTCAGGTTATGAATAATAATCTTACCCATATTGAGCACCCTGAACCACAATGCGGAGGATCAATGTTATACCTCATCATGAAGAAACAACCACCAACATTCAATGGGAGTACAAATCCATTAGTAGCTGAGCAATGGACAGGTTCCTTAGAGAAAATATTTCATGTATTGGGATGTAGTGAAAGGGAAAAAGATATCATGGAAATTTATCACCACACGAGAGATGAAAATCAATGGAGGTCATTAATTCAAAACAAAATGGAAGATGAAGAAGTATCAAACATGAATATAGGGAATTAAAAGATATTTTCATGGAAAAATACATTCCTCATGACCATCGTGCATATATGGAAAGACAATTTTTGAGTCTGAGGAAACAGGGGGATGAGAATGTCGCAAAGTATGAGACTAACTTTACAAGGTTGTCAAGGAATACAGAAGATTATATATATAACCCAAAGAGTAAGATTGATCGATTTTTTATGGGTAAAACCCATTTCTCCATCGAGTATTTGTCTCACAATCCTTCTCATTGTACAAAGATATTGTCTCATGCGCTGTCAAGATAGAAATATAATTCTCTAAGTCTTACAACATTAAAGTAAAGAAAGAGAAAATTAGAAATTATGAACACTCTGGAAATATAAATAAGGGGAAGAAGGTAAAAGTTAAATATCCATCTTATGGTAAATGTAGGAAAAAACACCATGGTACTTTCTTGAAGGGAATGAGAGTTTGTTATAAGTGTGGTGAAAAAGGCCACCATGCTCATGATTTCAATGGGAAGAAAGAGGATGTCAATGATGAATTCTAAAATTTTAGAGAAAAGGGGAATTATGAAAATGAATTTCCTAAGCACTAAGGGAACTTATCTCAGAAAAGGCCAAGGGGGAAGTCCAAGTTTATGTGATCACTAGAGCTTAGGTTGAAGCTCTTAAAGTATTGGTGGAATGTATGTTAATGGTCTCCTCAAGTTTATACAATGCTTCATTTGATTTTGGATCATCGGATTGTTTAATATCTTCTCAGTTTTCTAAAAAATTAGATATTTTCAATTTGACTTAATAAGGGATTTTTTAGTCAAAACACCTAAGGGAAGTATCATCACAACAATGTTTTGTGAATCTGTTCCCATTAGGGAATATAAATGCTCATTATCTACTGATCTCATCATTATAACCATGATTGAATTTTATATAATACTCATAATGAATTGGATTTCAGACCATTATGTGAAAATTTATTGTAATAAGAAGGAGGTTTCCATTTTCTATGACGATAAAGAGTGCCTTATATTTAAGCCAAAACATCACCACCAGATTCTTATCTATATCCACCCTGAATTGCTCTACTAAATTCTATTATTGGGGAGGAAGAGAATAAAATAACTATGGGTGAGGAAAATAATGTTTGAATAGGGGACATACCTATTGTGCAAGAATATGTTGACATGTTTCCAGAGGATTTACCTGGACATCCTCCAGAACGAGAAATTGAGTTTTCCATTGATTTAATTCTGGGATCAAGGACCTTATCAAAGACCCCTTATATAATTGCCACTAGTAAATTAATGAATCTAAATAAAAAACTAGATGAATTGAGTAACACGGGATTTATTCTGTCTAGTTTTTCTCCATGGGGAGCCCCTATCCTTTTTGTTAAGAAGAAAGACAGATCTATGAAGCTGTGCATTAGCTACCGGAAGATCAATGCTATAAAAATAAAGAACAAGTATCCCCCACCTCGCATTGATGATTTATTTGACCAACATCTTAGAGATAAATATTTTTCAAAGATTGAACTTTGATCTAGATATCATCAGTTGTGTGTGAAGAAGGAAGAAATTCCGAAAACAACATTTCGAACCAGGTACGGGTATTACAAGTTTACAGTAATGCCATACAGATTGACTAATGCACCCACTGTCTTCATGGATCTAATGAATAGAGTTTTCATGGAATATCTTGATGACTTTGTAGTGGTATTTGTTGAAAATATTGTGGTATACTCTAAAATCTACGAAGACATTGAAAATAACTTGTGCATTATACGAAAAACTGTTAGAAGAAATGAATTATATGGGACGATTAGAAAGTGTGAATTCTGGATTCAGGAGATTTATTTTCTTTTCCATATTTCCTCTAATGATGGAATCTCTATTGATCCTTCAAATACCAAGAAAATACTAAAATAGCCAACACCGATGAGTATAACTGAGATATGTAGTTTAATTGGTTTATTAGGTTATTATCGACGTTGCGTCTAAAATGTTTCTGGTTGTCTAACCAATTAACCAAGATCATATATAATGTGGTTAAATTTTTTTGAAAAAAAGAGTGTCAATATTATTTTGAAGAACTGAAGATAAGATTAGTCAATGCTCCTATCTTGACTCTACCATCAGAGAATGATGGGTTTGTTATTTATAGTGACACTTCAATGAAAGGAATTGGGTGTACCCTTATACAAAATGATAGAGTTATTGTCTATGCATCACAACAACTAAAAATTCCCGAGCAAAACTATACTACTCATGATCTTAAGTTAGCATCTGCAATCATTTCTCTGACAATATGGATACACTATCTCTATGGTGAAAAATGTAAGATTTATACTGATCACAAGAGTTTAAGTATATTTTCTCATAAAAATAACTCAAAATGAGACAAATATTATGGCTAGAACTACTCAAGGATTATGATTTCACTATACACTACCACCTGAGGAAGGAAAATAAGGTGGCAGATGCTTTGAGCAGAAAGTATTATGGAGTTTTAAACAAGATGAGAGTTGAAAAGGAACCAATTTTCATGGATCTAATAAATATGGATATGAGAATTACCATGGAAGGTGAAACATTAATACTTTTTCAAATGGTTTAAAACCCATCTTTACTAGAAAGGATAAAGAGTTCTCAAACTAAGGATGGGGAGTTTCAAAAGAATATTAAAGCTATGAATGATGGGAGGTTGAGTGACATCGTATATGAAGATGGATTTTTGAAATTTGGGAAGAAACATTGTCTTCCTAACATACCTGATCTAAAAATGGAATTGTTGGATGGTGCTCATAGCTCCAATTTATCTATACACCATGAGTGCACCAAGATGTATATAGATTTGAAGGAACATTTTTGGTTAGACAACATGATGAGGGAGATTGCTGATTTTTTGTCAAGATGTATGGGTTTTCAACAACTGAAAGCTGGAAGGAAACAACCTAGAGGAGTCATGAAACCTCTTCCCATACCATAGTGGAAATGGGATAATATTATGATGAACTTTGTCATGGGGATACCAAATAATCTTAAAAGGAATGATGTAATATGGTTCATTGTTTATAGTCTTAACAAGTCAGCACATTTTGTTTCTATAAGAGAAGATTTACTACTGGAGCGTACGGAAAGACCATATATTATTGAAGTTGTAAGACATCATGGAGTACCCCTATCGATTGTTTCTGATCGTGATCCCCATTTTACAACAAGATTCTGAAAAAGTCTTTAGAAGGACCTGGATACCGAACATCGTTTGTTCACTTCCTACCATCCTCAAACTGAGGGTCAATCAGAACGGACTATTCAAACCTTAGAAGACATGTTGAGATCTTTTTCACATGACCTTAAAGTTATGTGGGTTCAATATTTACCTATGGTAGAATTTTCTTATAACAATATCATACATAAAAGTATTCATATGGAACCATATGAAGCATTATATGCAAAGAGATGTTTCACACCCACTTGTTGGGATGATGTTGGTGAAAGAAAACTCATAGGCTCATAACATCTTGAGGAAACAATGGAAACCGTGAAGGTTATCCAAACCCACATCAAAGCATCTCAATGTAGGAAAAGGAGCTATGATGATAACCGGAGGATTTGGAATTTTAGGTACGAGATCATGTTTTCTTGAAGGTATCACCATGAAAGGGTGTTATACATTTTGGTAAGAATGGTCAATTGAGTCCTAGGTACATCAGACCTTTTGAAATTCTAGAATGAATGGGAGTTGTAGCATAACATTTGGAAATGCCTCCAAGTCTCTCCAAAGTTCATGATGTGTTCCAAGTATCATTGTTGAGAAAATACATAACTGACCCAATGCATGTACTCACCTATGATGTAATTGAACTAGAACCAGATCTGTCTTATTGTGAGGAGCATGTCAAAATTCTTGATACAAGAGAACATGTGATGAGAAACCGAACGAATCATCTGGTAAAAGTTCTATGGAGAAACCATAAGATTGAAGAGGCAACCTGGGAACCAGAGGAACTTATGATGAAGAACCACCCAAAACATTTTATTTATTAATATTATAGAAATTTAGAGGACAAAATTATTTTAAGGAGATGAGAATGTAACATCCCAAGCATCCACGGTACGTTTCGATTTGATTAATGCGGTAGCTTGCATTGTACACAACATAGAGTTCTAACAAACCATGACCAATCAAACTAGCCATTATTAATAGTAAACCCCCCTTTTAGAAATTTTAGAAATTTTATTTTTCAAAATAGACTTCATTTTATAATTCCGAATATCGATATTATCTTATGGTGAATTTTAGGTATTTTTCCAAAAACATTAAATTTTTGATGAATAGTGAAAAACACTACGTTATTGGTTAAAAATGAATTTTTATTTAAATAATTATTTATTTTATTTTAATTTATTTTAGGTAAAAATAGATAAAAAATACCAATATAATTTCAATGTAATTCATTGGAGTCATTTTATAAAAAGTTTAGATATATAAAAAAAATTGAACCTTTTACCGTCTTTTACCCACCTCCTAGGAGCATTTGAAAATTTACATAGAACTAATTTTACCACTTATGTGAGTTGAATTTGAAAAAACCTGAAAGTCATGGTTAATATCATTAAGTAAATTTTATTTCGATAAGATGAAAATAATTTTTGGTGAAAGGTAACTTTTGACTTTTATTTACCACAGATAAAAGTAAACAGGGTAAATAAGGGTAAAAATGATATCATAATTACCCTTAAACATGTTCTAATTCTATTGGATAAATATAATTTGACCAAAAACATCATTAGGAAGAAAATATGATCCTATTTGGACCACTTATATTATATTTGGACATTTATTATTATTTTATTTAAAAAAGTGTAAAAAGAGTAAAATTCAAGGTTTAATAATTAAACCATTTTTAATATAGGGTTATACCTAAGATAAATTAGACTATAAATATTCATTATAAGGAAAAAAATATTTCCTAAATAAAAGTATTTTATTTTTAATTTTTAGAAATTAAATAATTTAACTTATTCATGACATAATGATGATGCAGTAATTACCCCATTAATGAATGATTAAAATAATTGAAATTATAAATATCCAAATAAATGTAATTTGATACTTTTGATGAATTCCACTAATTTTATAGGTTAATATGGAATTTTAGGGTTGATTAAATAATTTTTTTTCTATGTAAACATGCAGTTATGATTTTCATAAAAAACCAAATACTAAATAGTGTCAAAATTGGCATAGTTGAGTTTTTAAAACAAATACTATATTATTTATTGATTTAATATTTCTAAAACTCTAAAGTTCGGCAAAAGGACTTGGATAATGTTATATATATTAATAATTAAACACTTGGGGTTCTCTTGTTCTGTTATAGTATTCTTATTAACCTTATAATATAAAAATACAAATAGTAATGGTAAATGTCAAACTATTTAAGTAAGAGTTAAATCTAAAAGATACAGTTAATATGGTGACCTAAACCTATCTAAAACCTATTGGTTGAAAGTTTTTAGACCCATACTCACATTATAATCTAAATAAATAATTATTGAGCCATTATAAACCGAAAATGATTTTATTATAAAATAATATTTCAAGTTTTTCCTAAAGTGACCCTCACCTCTCTTATAAAAGGGTACTTCACCTTTTCTTAGTTTCACACCTCCAATGCTAGTTTCCCTAGACAACCCTTACAAAAATATCATCCCAACTTTCCTCCCTTCATCATAGGGGCCTTATATTGGTCAGAAATCCATCCTAGGGAGCCCTTTTGATCCAATCAAAAGGAAGAACCCGATGAAGAGGTAAATATTTCATCACCTCTTTCAAGTTATTTTCTTCTTCCACGTCATCTTTCTTTGTAATTTCCATTCTAAATTAATAACCCCAGTATATTCTATATACAGGGATCTTTTTATAAAAATGTTACAACCATATTCATTATTATATCCATCTTTTGAATGACAAAGTCACCATACGTGCGTACGTACGACTTACCGTCTCCAAGTCTTGGTGTAGTTTGTTATTCGATCATATCATTATTTGTATGGGTATAATAATGAGTATAACTAATGTAAATAATAAATATAACAACTTATTTATTCTTTATATATTATAAACCATCCAATTAAATATAATTTCTCCATCAATGTAATGATATTGTCGCTCGTGTGTACATATGGATTACCGTATCCACGAACACGATAAGATTCATTCCACATCGTAATAATTCAAGAATAATATTCATTTTATGATTAAAAATAATTTTTATGAACTTAATATCATTATGGATATGAATAGAATAAATCCTATCGATAACAAACATTTCTTACGTAACTGAGCATATAATGTAAAATGGAACAGTTAACACCCAAAATGATGATATTACTAAAATATTATTAACAATGCAATATTAGATGATCATATATGATATCATATTTATGTATGTAGTTTTTTTATAATTTATTAACAATAATTTAACTATTATATATGAGTTTCATGTACCCTCTATGAAGAAAATGTACATGGTAATGTTTAATTTTACTATCTCTTCATTATTCAAGGTTGTTTTTATGTAAGTATCTACCGGGACCTCTCTATCATCCACATCCACGTTTTCATAAAAATGTATTTCAAATCATTTTTACTATTTACTAGAAAATGGGTTAAATTAATTTATACCCTTCTTTGACCTTATATGTTTTCAAGAGAATCATTTTTTAGTTTCCCAATCGAGGTACTTTATGAACTTTTCGATATAATTAAGGTAAGAATATTTTATAACTTATACGGCGAGTGTGTCTATTTTCTGTTGTTATAACATCGTCAAAGATTCCCTTATGATATTATAATAATATTTTCAAAATAAATGTTTTCTATTATAATTATATGAATTTTAAATTATTTCAAAATAGAAAGAGATATTTCTCTAAAAACATTGATTTCATCTATGTCAGCATTATTTTGATAGATTTTAAGCATATGGGATGTTGCTTTATTATGATGAAAATATTCCATATTGTAGTGAAGGTTTTGTGATATGTTTGACTATGGATGTGTTATTATTATACCATTCATGGGTTTTGAATAAAATACTGACATTTCATATGCTAGTTTTAATACGAATGTTTATGTTATGTTTAAACCTTTTCATATGGGGAATGCATTAGACTTAGTAAGTGATGGGTGAATCCCACTATAGATCCTCAATGCATTAGTTGGTCTCATGAGACAAACTAGTGTCTTTCCACAAGGCCTTGACATAATATTTTTTTGTAGTATTGGCACAATGCCTTGACTATGTGGTTATGAAGTCTAGCATTATGCATACCTTCATTATGAAAGTGGCTATTGATATTAGATGTGATTATTCGACTAGTATAATATCCATGTGAATAAGTAAATGAAAATATTGGATTTTATATTTCCCATATCATGCTAATGTTAATGTTTAAAAGGCTTTTGTTTTTGTCTTA
Source organism: Viscum album (assembly GCA_963277665.1). Lineage (NCBI taxonomy): Eukaryota > Viridiplantae > Streptophyta > Magnoliopsida > Santalales > Viscaceae > Viscum > Viscum album. Next base: position 10,287,048 of record OY728151.1, on the reverse strand, counting down.
TACATTTCCTTAAATTTTTATGCTTATTTATAAAATTTTCCGCTATACTATTATCCTTACCGAGCATTTGAGCTCACCCCGTTCAATGTTTTGCCTTTCCTAGGATGTGAAGAAGTATTTTATGGCTGACCTACTGGGACAGGCTAAGGATATAAGTGTGTTTAAAAAGGGGAAAAATGTAGTTGATGTTTTTATTTCATGATGTAATGTAATGCATATTAATGTATCTAGTACTTCCAAGGCTACTAAATTGGTTGTTCTTTTGGGATTTGATCCCTTGTGATCATTACAATGTTATGTAATAATGCACCGACTATAGGTAACTGGGGTCGGGGCATTATAATTGCAATCAGAGGAAGTTTAGTACAATATTTGGAAACTATATTTAGAAAAAATCTTATTAGAGAACACTACCCTAATATAGACTTTGAGGATTAGTATAGAATAACTTCCTAGAATTATTTTACTGTAGATTTTTTTTTGATTTTTCCAAGAAATACATCCCCATATGGATATGAGCAAGTAGAGGCGGCTCTGGCATAGATGTACCTTGGGAAAAACCCTGAAAACACTACTTTGAGAGAGACTCGAATGAGAACTGGTGCACGACAATGGGCTTTGCTGCACTCTTGGTTACGAAACTCCCAGGGGATATGCTTATAATAATTATAATTTTCTTTACAAACCATTAAGGAGGGTTTATGAGTATATACATCCTGAAAGAATACATATTTATGATTATAGATTAAATCCATAAACTGTTCAATTTATGTTAAGTGTTTTTCAAGTTTGAATTATGTATTATGATTCATAAACTAATCTAGTGTATGCCATTGTTTAGAAATGGCGCCTAGTGGAAGGAATCAAAACCGTATCATCCCACAAAATCCATGTATGGATTTTTTTCCTACTCAAGTTAATTATGTGGCAACTGGAGATGAAAATGGTGCTGATTAGCTTATCACCATACCGGGAGAACTTAGTCAGCTTAGGAGTAATAACCTTACCTGTATGGACCACCCTGACCCACAACGCGGAGGATCAATATTAGACCTCTTCATGAAGCAACAACTACCAACATTAAATTGGAGTACAAATCCATTTGTATTTGAGAAATGGATAAGTTCCTTAGAGAAAATATTTCATTCTTTTGGAAGTAGTGAAAGGGAAAAGGTTGTCATGGTAGTTTATCGCCTCACGGGAGATGCAGATCATTGGTGGTCATAGATTCAAAACACAAAGGAAGATGAAGAAGTATCAAACATGGAATGGAGGGAATTAAAAGAGATTTTATTGGGAAAATACATTCCTCATGACCATCGAGTGGATATGGAAAGACAATTTCTGAGTCTGAAGAAAAATGAGGATGAGAATGTCGCAAAGTATGAGCCTACCTTTACATGTTTAGTAAGGCAAGAAACATATTATATTTATAACCCAAGGAGTAAGATTTATTGACTCATTGACGGGTTAAAACCATTTATCTGTCGAGCATTAGTCTCACAATCCTTCTCATCATACGATGATATTTTCTCATGCACTATAAAGAGAGAAAATGAATTCTCTAGTTTTTTCGACTTTAAAACAATGAGACATGAAAAGTGATTTGTTGAACACTCTAGAAATGGAAATAAGATGAAGAAGGGAAAACATGAATATCTATCCTGTGGTAAATGTGGGATGAAACACCCCTCTACTTTCCTGAAGGGAATGCGTGTCTATTACAAGTGTGGTGAAAAAGGCCACCAAGATCCTGATTACAAGGAGAAGAAAGAGGCTGTCAATGTTAAATGCTACAATTGTAGTGAAAAGTTTCATTTTTAAAATGAATTTCATAAGCGCCAAGGGAACTTACATCAGAAAAGGAAAAGGGAGTAAGTACAATCTTATGTGATCACTACTACTGTGGTTGAAGCTCCGAAAGATGTGGTGGATGGTAATTTAATGGTTTCCTAATGTTTAGCCAATGATTTATTTGATTTTGGGTCATCACATTGTTTCATATCATCCCAGTTTCCTAAGAAAAGTAGATATTTTCAATTTGACTTAACAAGGGAGTTGTCAGTCAAAACACCTATGGGAGGTATCATCGTAAAAAGGTTTTGTGAATCAATTCCCATTAGGCCATATAAATATTCCTTATCTACAGATATTGTAGGCATACCCATGATTGAATTTTATATAATCCTTCAAATGGATTGGCTTTCAGACCATGATGCAAAAACTTTATTGTAAGAAGAAGGAGGTTACAATTCTCATTGATGATAAGGTATAACTTATCTTTATAAAAGAAATGTCACAACTTGATTATTATGTAGATCCACCCCCAGTAGATCTATTATATTTAATTTTTGGGGAGGAAGAGAATGAAATAACAATGGGTGGATAAAATAATGTTCGAATAGCAGATATACATATTGGGCAATAATAAGTAGACCTGTTTCTAGAGAATTTACCTGGACATCATGTGGAATGAGAAATTGAGTTTTCTATTGATTTAATTCCTAGTTCAAGGCCCATATCGAAGACCCCTTATAGAATGACCACTGTTGAATTAGAGTAACTAAATAAACAACTATAGGAACTGAGTATCAATGGATTTATATGCCCTAGTGTTTCTCCATGCAGAGCCCCTATCCTATTGGTTAAGAAGGAAGACGGATCTCTGAGGTTGTACATTGACTAGAGGGAGATCAATGCTATAAAAATAAAGACCTAGTATCCCTTACTTTTCATTGATTATTTATTTGACCAACTTTATGGAGCTCAATATTTTTCCAAGGATTAACTTCGACAGGGATATGATCATTTGTGTGTAATGAAGGAAGACATTCTGAAAATAGTATTTCGAACCAGGTACAGGCATTACGAGTTCACAAGAATGACTTTTTCATTTACTAATGGAACCTCTATCTTCATATATTTAATGAATATTATTTTCAAGGAATATCTTGATTACTTTTTAGTGGTATTTATTGATGATATCTTGGTATACTCCAAAAGCTATGAAGATCATGAAAATCACATAGGCATTATTCTAAAGAATCTTAAATGTAATGAATTATATGGGAAGTTTAGAAAGTGTGAATTCTGGCTTCATGAGATTTATTTTCTTAGCCATATTGTCTCTAAGGATGAAATCTCTATTGAACCTTCAAAGAACAAGTCTATCCAAGAATGGCCCGCACTGATGAGTATAATTGAGCAATGCAGTTTTATTGGTTTCACAAGTTATTATCGACGTTTCGTCCAAAACATTTTCCTGGTTGGATAACCCATTCACCAAGCTCGCATGTAAAGTGTTTAAATTTGTTTGGAAAAAATATTGTGAATAATTTTTTGAAGAACTACAGAGAAGATTAGTCAATGCTCTTATCTTGACTCTACCATCGGGGAACAATGGGTTTGTTTTTTATAGTTATGATTAAAATAAAGTAATTGGTTGTGTCCTTATGAAAAATGATAGATTTATTACTTATGAATCACGATAGCTAAAAATTCATGATCAAAACTATCCTACTTATGGTTTTGAGTTAGCAGTTGTAATATTTGCTCTGAAAATACAGAGGCACTATCTCTATGGTGATAAATGTGAGATTTATATTGATCACAAGAGTTTGAAGTATATTTTTTCAAAAAAACAACTCAACAGGAGACAAAGACGATGGATTGAACTACTCAAGGATTATGATTTCACTATACACTACCACCTAGGGAAAGCAAATAATGTGGTAGATGCTTCGATTAGAAAAGATCATAGAGTTTTGATCAATATGAGTGTTGAAAAGGATCCTATTTTTATGGATCTAGTAAAGATGGTTATGGGAATAACCACGGAAGGTGAAACATCAATACTTTTTCAAATGGTTGAAAAAACATATTCACTAGATAGGATAAAGTGTTCTCAGACTAATGATGTTGAGTTTTAAAAGAAGAGTAATGTTGTGAATGATGGGAGATTGAGTGACTTCGTATATGAAGATAGAATTTTGAAATTTGGGAAGAGACTTTGTGTTCCTAATATACCTGATCTAAAAAGAAAATTATTGGATGATGCTCCTAGCTCTAATTTCTCTATAAACTCTGGGAGCAACATGATGTATAGAGATTTGAAGGAAAATTTTTGGTTGGACAACATAAAGATGGATATTGTTGATCTTGTGTCAAAATGTATGGTTTGTCAACAGTTTGGAGGAGTCATGCAACATTTTCCCATACCTGAGTGGAAAATGGGAAAATATTACAATGGACTTTTTCATGGGGCTACCAAAGACTCCAAGAAGGAATGATGCAATATGGGTCATTGTTGATCATCTTACCAAGTCAGCACATTGTTTTTCTATAAGAAAAGATTTACCACTTGAACGTGTGGAAGGACTATATATTATTGATGTTTTAAGACTTCCTGGAGAACCCCTATCAATTTTTTCTGATTGTGATCCCCATTTTACATCAAGATTCTGGAAAGTCTTCAGATGTCCCTGGATATTGAACTTTGTTTGAGCACTACCTACCACCTTCAAACTGAATGACAATCAGAATGAACTATTCCAACCTTAGAAGACATGTTGAGATATTTATCACATGACTTTCAAAGTATATGGGATCAATATTTACCTATAGTATAATTTTACTATAACAATATCTTCCATTCAAGTATTAAGATTGCACCATATAAATCATTATAAAGAAAAATAAATGAATTTAGTGTTCATGCATACGTACATCCTACAGTCAATATGATGGTGCATTTCGTTTCTTATCTCCAAATTTTATTCATTATTATAAATAAATATAAACAAAATATATATTATAATTTAATCATTTTTAAATTATTAGATGTTAAAATAATTATCTATGTAATGGTAACCAGAAATAACAAGTCAATATATTAAAAAACAATATGCATTTAACATGAAAACTAGTGGAAATAATGGAAGATTGTTAACAAAAAAATAAATAAATATTATGAGAAGTTAATATATGGTATTTTAGAGATAAATATGGTTTTATAAATGAGATATAATTAACATATATTTTTTATATATTATTTTTAGACATGTACAATGAAAATTGGGCCCAAGGTAAGGGTTAATTTAACAATCTCATTATTATTCGGTATTGTTTATATGTATCTACTGGGGTATATTTATAAAAAATTACCATTTTTTCTAAAAATATTAAAAAAATAGTTTTTATTTTATCTTAAAATTTTTAATGTATTTTTACCCATATTAGAAATCTTATAAAATGGTTTGAGATGAATATTTTTGTCATTTGCCAAATGAGGTACTTTGTGAACTTTTCGATAGAATGAATGTTTTTTTAACTTATGTGGCAGGAGAAGTTTTTTCTGTCATTATGACACCATAATATTTCGATTCTTACTTTAGAATTTTTCAATTTTCTATTGAAATAATTTTTTTTCATTTATAATATTTCATCTTTTTAAAGAAATGATGTTAATGTAAAAAAGGGGTATTTCTCCCATAATTTTCAATGATTTTATTAGAGTAATTTCATCTATGTCAACATACATTGTTGAATTTTATGTTTCATTGAGATTGATCTATTATGATATCGTCTTCTATAATTTTTTAAATGGTAGATGATTTGTTTGACTATAGATGTACTATTTTCATACAATGCACCATATTACTCAAAATAGTTTTTGATTATGTTTAATGTTTGAGAAATGTTATTACAATTTCATATGTATATATTATTACACCCCATTCATGTTATTAATGAATTGGACTTAATAAATGATAGGTGGGGCCAATTATAACCCCTAAATGCAGTGGTAGATCGCATGAGATGAACCAGATATGGACTGAGTCAAGGCCATGCCAATTAATTTTCAAGTGTGGACTTGGTTGAGGACGTTCCCATTTATTTTTAGATATAGATTTGGTCAAGGCCTTAACCATTTATTTGTAGATTTCTTGTCCAAGAACTTGACAATATGTTTTAAATATCTATCATTATTCATTACATAATTATGATATTAGTTGTGGAAATTCCATGTGATTGTTTGAATTGTACAATATTCATGGTTATGTTTCCTAGATCATGTGTTTTTGTGAATGGATTATATTTTTGTTATTTAAAGAAACATAGTTTTTATGACATATTTTCTCATAGCTTCCACTATACACTTACCCTTATTAATAGTTTGATCTAACCCCTTTATTATGTTTTAATTTTCCCAATGATAGGAAGAAGTGTATTGGTTTTGATATATTGGGTTACACTAGGGTTATTAATGTAATGATCAAAGAAAATTTATTGTATTTTTTATGTTTTATATTGTAATGTGAATTTTAAGTATGTAATCCAGTTTCCAAAACATCTAAGCTGATCAGTCCTATGGTATTAGAATCATGTATCTATGTCAATGTAATAATGTAAGGTACCAACTCCAATATATTGGGTTTGGGGTCATTATATTTGGTATCAGAGTATGTTTAGTCAAATATGTGGAAACATGATTTATAAAACATAGATTAGTGAACCTAAACCTAAGTTAGACATTGATGATAAACACAAAGGGACATCATAGAATTTTGGTCAGGTAGAGGTTATGTGTGAATTCCCGGAAATACATCTTTTTCTAGATACTATAAGTGGACATGGTTCTGGAGTAGAAGTAATTAGGGGTAAAAACTCCATTAATATGTGTTGGGCTAGACTCTATGTAACCTGGTATATGAAAATGTGACTTACAGTGCACCAGGATTGACATTCCTAGGGGTATATTTTGAGGATAATTCACATCTTCATTACAAACCATTATGAGGGATGTAAGGTTTCATATATCCCCAATGAAACAATGTTTTTATTATAATATTAGTTATTCATATTGTTTTAAATTTATGTTATGTGTTTATAGTTCAACATTATGTATTATGATTCATGATATAATGTATTTCATTTTTTATAAATGGCACCTCATGGAAGGGATGGAAACTTTATTAATGGACATAATCCATTTGGGTATTTACCTCCTATATCCGATAAGGATGTTGGATATGGAGCTGAAATCAGTGCTAAGAATCTAATGACTATATTGGGATAGTTGACTCTGGTTATGAAAAATAAAAATACATGTACGGAGAATCTTGATCCACAATGTGGAGAAGCAATGTTAAACCACTTCATGGGAAAACAATATCTAATATTCAAGGGGTATAAAAATCCACTTGTGGCTCAACGATGGATAAGTTCTATAGATAAGATATTTATTTCTTTAGAAATTAAGTAAAGGGAGAAATATGTCATGGAAGTTTATTTTCTTTCAGGATATGTGGATCAATGGTGATCATTAATCCAAAATAGTAAGGAATTTGGGGAAATAGAACATACAGAATATAAGGATTTCAAGGTAATATTCTTGAAAAAATACTTCCCTCACAAAAAATGTGTGGATATGGAGAGAAAATTCATGAATCTATGGGAAAAGGTGGATAGTAAGGTTTCTGAGTGTGAAAAAAACTTTACAAGATTATTAAGGCAAGCTACGGACAATATACATTAATTGTGGACTAAGATTGATTATTTCATTCATGGGATAAAGTCATTCCCCTAAAAGGAATTTTTCTCCCAAAATTTCTCATCATATAACAATATATTCACATGTGCTATCAATATAGATAAATAATAATATAATTCTAATTAATTTAAAGGAAAACATGATTTAAAGAGAACAATGTATTAATAGATAGATAAATGAAAGGGAAAAGATGTATTTTCCTACATGTGATAATTATTTAAGGAAACACCCTAGTTCCTGTATAAAAGGTAAATAAGTTTACATCATGTGTTGTAAGAAATTCCATCATGATCCTGATTACAAGGGAAAGCAAGGAGATACCAATGTTTAATGATATAATTGTTAAGAGATGAGAGATTATGCAAATGTCCTTCTAAAGATTCAATGAAATATACCTCAGATAAAGAAAATGGAACATGGTCATGTTTATGTTGTAACTACAAAAAAGTTTCATAGTTAAAGTATTTTTGTCTTTAGATTCATGGATTATGTTATGATGTTCAATTTATATGTATCATGAGATATATACGGATTGTATTATAGTACTTTTTCTATGCGGATTTGGAATAAGAAATGTTTTTATAATGGTTTATATGGTGATAAAGTATTTGGTATGTAATAATATGTTCTACATTACGTTATATGGAGAATTTTATGATACAATTGATTTTGGAAATTTAGATACCTATTTGGAGTGTTAATATGGGAAGAAGTATTTTGGATTAGTATCAATAATTGAATGGATTATGTTGAACATTGGATATTATTGTTTGAGGTTAAAATATTTATTTAATTTATAATATATTAATGTTAGTTCTATAATTTTATAATAATATAGTTCTAGAAAATGGTCAACCTAATGGTCAGGTGAAAACCAATCACATCTGGGAAGGTCATGATACTTGAACCCACAACCAAAGGGAGCCATATGTACATCACCCACCACTAACCTAAATGATGTCCTAGTTAGTATAACATGGGTTTCTTCATTTAAAAGGTCTGATAAATGATCTATAGTTTCTTTTTTGGAACCCTATACGATTAAGATAAATAGTATATTTTTTATTTTTAATATCTTTTGGGGGGAGATAATTTTTTGGTTGAAATTAATTTAAGGATGAAACTATTTTTTATTTATGTTCATAGTATATTTACATAGGGAATTATTAAACTATAGGTAATGGTTCTTGAAACCAAACATTTTATCATAGTACCTTTTTTATGATGAATCAAATGGTCCCTTAGATTATCTCAGATTTATAGCTTTGTGATTTGTAACATTCTCTTACCAATGTTATCCATCACTCCCCATAAAAACATGATGTTTTAGTTTCTATTCCATATCAATATTTTCCTACAGGGAACCCTAATATGTGTTATCTTTAGTGACCTTATCACTTCCCTTTTATTATTTTAAATTCGATGTTTTATCAACCCTTGTTATGATATAGGATGTAAAAAAAAGAATTTTCAATAGTAAACCCTTAGATACAAAACCTTAATTAGACAACTACTATGACACAATTTATTGAAAGATTATATAATATAATGTGAAATATTTTCAATGAATCTTTTTTTTAATTTCTATTTCTTTGATGGCTTATGTTGGACGCCACTACGAGCATAAATGAACAACTATATTGTATTATTTAAATTATATCATTATAAACATTCCATTAAAATATAATTTCTGAATTTTATTAACTAACCTACCAATATATATGATTTATTAAAATATAAAATTAATTTTATTGGCTTATGATTAATTATAAATGAAGATATAATCCAATTGAATATAAATGAAATATTTTTATGCTCCCAAAGGTGTTTTGGCTTAATATATTAAATTAATTAAAATTATTAATTTATTTTAATGAAATATATATGTTATATATTAAATAAAATATTATTTATATTCATACGATATATTTTATATGCATAATATATGAACACACCAAATTTTATGCATAAAAACCTATATTTTTTTGAAAACTAATTTACCAAATTTTATTGATGAACTTATTTTATCTCTGATTTCGGAAAAAAATTATATATTATATTTGACCAAATAAACTCAATCTATTAAATCATAAAATTAAATTTTACTTCGGTTGAATTTTTTTTATTTCTCTAATATCTTTCTTGTTTTAATGAATATTAAAATATAATAAATTTTAATTGAAATAAAATTTTCATCAAAATAATTTTTAGTGATAAATTATAATTTTAGTTGGTTTTAAATTATAATTAAAATATTTTTTATCATTTAATCCAATATATATCATTGAAATAATATTCACATTGAATTTTTTTATAAAAAGGTTTCAATCTTCTTCCCGTTTTAAACTTTGATAACAAATTTTCCCACACTATCTATGGGATTAGTTTTAAATAAGTTACTAAAAATTATCTATTTTTATGTTTAACAAATTGAATCCATATTTTATATTAGTGAGTATAAATTAGGTAAATATGATTAATTTTTTTTGGGAATATGAATAGTAAATTTAGTAATATTTTTAACTACAACAATTAAGAGTAAATCTGGTAATTAAGGGTAACAAAAAAATTATTAAATTACCACAAATATTCTTCAAATTTTACTAGATAATATATTTTTGACCAAAACCATCCTTGAGAAGATTTTTTGGCCTCATGGATCCAAATTTATGAATTTAATTATTTTATAGTATTATATTTTAAGGGAATCCCAATATGTCACACTCTTCTTTTATTAAGTATTAAATAGTTTATATATGGTGATTTAAAGCATATATATGACTATAATTATTACTTTAAAATTAAAATTGTTTATCGTAATTATGGTAATTTATTTATAATTTTTACTAAATAAATAATTAAATTAAATGGTGACATAATGATGATGATTTAATTGTTTAATTATTTGAAAAATTTAATAAAGGATAATGAAATATTAAAAGAAATATAATTTGTTATAATTGATGCCATAAAAGAATTTTATGGATTACTTTTACATTATATGGTTGATTTAATTTTGTTTTTTGAAGATATCATGTTTTTATGATATTTTTAAAAAGTCATGCATTGAATTGTGTCAAAATTGACATTTTTTGTTATTTTAAAATAAATAATATTTTAATAAATATTAAAAATTTATAAAAATATAAAATCAGGTAAACTAATTTGGATAAGGTTACTTATGTCATAAATGATCCATTTTGTTATCAGTTGTCATTTTATAGTATGTATATTAACCCTTAAAGAGTAAAAATCCAAGTTGTCATGGTAAGAATTAAAGGGTTTAACTAAGGGTTAAAGCCAAAAGAGAAGGGTAATAATTTATTCTCGACATGTCTAAAAATGGTTTTATGATATTATTTAGACCCATTATCATATTTTATTTTCAATAACTCACTTTTGAGTAATTTTTAATTAAAAATAAATTTATGTTAATCTATTAGTTTGAGAGTTTCTAAAAGTACCCCTCACCTGAATTATAAAATGGAACATCCTCTCTCACTTACTCACACGACTTTGATCCTTGTATCTCAACCTTAGTTCCCAAAATTAAGCTCCAAATTCCATATATTTATCCTATAAGTATATATTTTGGAATAAATCCATCAACGGTTGGCCTTTAGTGTAAACCAAAATGAATTTTACCAAAGAAAGGTAACAACTTTCTTCAAGCTCTTTAGTTTTCGGTCCATTCTCCACCCCATCAATCATTATTATTATTTAATTATATGAAAAATAAAGTATATTAAATATAATTATATTTTAGTTTTATATTTATTATTCCTACACTTACATAAAAGTTCATCTAAAGGGTAACAAACATGTTGTTTTTGTGTACGTTGAACTATAACATCACAAAATGACGAATGTTCATTTTTACATAAAAACATTTAATTGTTGGTAACAATGATTTATACTATATTTATATATGATATATATGATATTTATTATTTAATTATTCTTATTTAATTATTTTATAACAGATATCCATATTCATTCCATTTTTTATATATATGATAACATCGTTTGTGGAAGTGTGGACTACCGCCTCCTCAAAGCGTTGTGATTCATTCACGCTATAAATAGAATATATAAATCATGGGTATTATAATAATATGTAAACTATATGAAAAAATATGATACTATAATTATAATATACATTTATTATTTTAATATAATAATGTAATTAAATTAGCGTTGACGTGTATGTACAGCCTACCGTCTCCATCAATAGGTTCATTCGTTTCTTATTTCCAAATATTATGGATTATTATAAATACATATATTCTGAATATATATGAAATCTAATTTGGGGTTTAAATTTTGGATGAGATGAAACCAAGATCTATTTAATAGAAATAACAAATAACAAGTGAAAACATACACGATAAACTACGTAATTAACACCCAAAATTGTGAAAATAATATAAGATTATTAAAAAATGGGTAGAAAATTATCAGCATTGAATATATTGTAATATATAAATTAATATTTTTATTTGATTTATTTATAATTAAAAAATATTTATTACACATGGTTTTTGAGAAATTAAGGAGAAAATTAGACTTATGGTAAGGGTTAATTTCACAATATCATTATTATTCGGGATTGTTTATACGTAAGTATCTACTAGGGAATATTTATCATCCATGTACATGTGTTAAAAAAATGTTCTAAAAAAATATTTTAATATTATATTATGAATTTTTTATGTTCTTTTACCGATTATTAATTTTTTATAAAATTGTTTGAAAGGAATATTTTTTTTCATTTTCCAAAAGAGGTACCCTTTTACTTTTTCGACAGAAGGAATGTTTTTTTAATTTATAAGGTGTGAGTGGATTTTTCTATCATCATTAATCATAAAAAATTTTACATATTATTTACAAGATTAAAAGGTTCCTTTCATATAAAATTATTTCATTTATAATTTTTTAGTTTTTTAATTAAATGATTTTTATGTAAAAAAATGGAAATTCTCTCGTGATTTTTCATTGATTTTATTAAAGTATTTTAATATATTTCAACATCCTTTGTTGAATTTTATTTATCATTAAGGGGGATTTATTGTGATATAATCTATAATATTTTTTTAAATTTTTTATGATCGGTTTTATTGTGGGTGTTCTATTATGATACCCTTCACCATATTACTCAGAATGATTTCTGAATATTTTTATTATTTGGGATATGTTATATGAATTTCATATATATATATATATATAATTTTTATTTCTAAAAATTCATCTCATGAATTTATTGGACAAATTAAGTGATGTTAAAGTTCAAGTATAGCCCCTCGATACATCAGTAAGTCTCATGAGACGAACCAAATATGTACTTGGTTGAGGCCTTCATCATTTAATTTTAGATATGGACTTGTTTATGGCCTTATCAAATTATTATCAGAAAATGATTTGGTTGTGGCTTTAACTATTTATTTTCACATTCCTTGGTATGATCCTTGAATGTATTTTTTATAAGTCATGAATTAGTAATTCCATCACTATGAGATTATTTATTTATATTCCATTTTATTATTCAACTAGTAGAATATACACGGTTAAGTTTCCTATATCATGTGAATATTTAAATTGCTTAGGTTTTTTTTATTTATCTCAACATTGTATATATTCCATATTTACTAATCATTTTTTCGATAAAATTACCCTTTCAAAGAATTTAATATCACCCATTTACTATGTATTATTTTTCCCTAGGATATGAAGAAGTGTTTTTGTTTTGATATACAGGGTTACACTGAGGGGATTAATGGCATACTTGAAGAAAATTATTGGTATATTTTATGATTTAGATTATAATCTGAATTTTTAGTATGTATTGTAGTTTCCAAAATATATAAATTGATCAGTCCTCTATGATTTGAATATTATATTTGTTCAAATGTAATTTTTTAAGGCCCCAACTCCAGGCTACTCGAGTAAAGGTCATTACAAAATTAATCTTATAAGGTCGTTCCTATTTGTAGTTAATTCTTCGTATTTTCCCTTGAAATAATCCTAATGATATATTAGTGATTTTATAGATATTCGTTACTCTATGATTTGTGTTTTAATTTTAATTGAGGTAATTATATATACATTGTATTTTTTTCAAGTAAGGGTTTGTGATTTCAAAGTCATGGACATGTTATTTAAGAATAGGGATGGGTGTTACACCCAACTAATGTTTTTCCCTTATGGAGGATATGGTTATCTATATGGGTTTTTGAGGACCCCATGATTATATATAGATATATATCTTATTTTTTTCCTTCTTTTTTCTTCACCCAAATGCTAGTGTTGCATATTCTTTTCGAATCATGCCTTGTTTGTGGTGTTTCTAAAAATTTCATTTTTCCTACCTTTTATTTCTTAGTTATATTGGGTTTGGTGGTAAATTCTAGGACATAGTTATTTTAATATAATTATTCCAATATATTTGAGATATAACACTATTAAGGTATTTTGAAATTTTAGTAGTGCCCTTGAAAACCATTTCTTCTTTTTCTGAGTTTCCTTATTCATTGGTGAGCTTCACCATATTATATTCTAGTAGAAAGTGTGTTCCTTGGAGATTATGTGTATTACTATGGTTCTTAATATGGTTACATGGAGAAAATACTTGAACCATATATGGATTTTTTTCTTCATTGACATTGTATGTGTTTATTAATTTATAGAGGAAGCAATTATGGTGGTTGGGGATCCATTTTGAAATTATTCCTTAACCACTCACACCCAAAGAAATTGTTTTTATCACTTATAGATACTTCACTCAAGGTTCTTCTTTGGGATTCATAATTATCTTTTGTCTTTATATATATTTCCACTTCTAGTCATGGTATTCCTTGGTGTTTTGAATCTTGATTCATAGAATCAATAGTTTCATTTCTTGAGGTGATTCTTTGGGAGTTTTTAGTAGTTCAATTATATTATCCTAAGTCTTTTATGGTTATTTATGATAAGTTAGTTTGGAATTTATGGTCAGTTAAACATCCCCATTGGTGATGGGATTTCTTATTGTTACTAGTTTTCTTATATAATCTTTGTGTTTCTCAGTTCTTGAGTCATTTCCCTAATGAATATGTTGGTCTCAATTATTTCATAGATCAACTATATCCTTCAAGATTTTTTTGGAGAGTAAATTCTTATAGTTGTGATAATTATAATACCGTTGTCTATATTTATTATTTCTATTTTTTATTTTCATATAATTTGCATTTCTCGTCATATTTGGGCCAAATACCCTTAAGCCTTTCAGGTTTTGGATGTTTTAGGTAGGGTGAATTATTGGAATTTAGTAATAATAACCCATGTTTAAAACATTAATATTCTTGAGTAGATTTAAAATAGTTCTTTTTCATACATATATTTTGGTGTTCCCAACCATGAATTTTTCCTAGGATGCTCCAGTGAGGCTCACAGGGTCCACCCTTAGTTTTATAAACTATGTACGAAAACCATGTAGCAATATTATACATTTAAAATTTTCATTTTCCTATTCTACCCTCATATATATTTAATCCATAATCATTCATTTCCTCTCACTTGACCCCCACATCTATGAATGCCTCCCCATTATCTCTCATTCTCTCCTTGGTTATTTCATGTGATTTATCCACAATTTTCAGTTTTTGTCTTAATGAAACAAAATTAAAAGCTTCTTTTATCCAATCTACATACTATTTTATCACATTCTATTTCCCTATAATTATCATCATGACCTAATTTTTTGTTCAGATATATTTTTATTAGGGTATCTTACTATTTTAGGGTTACTCTTATTCTTCATGGATCACTCATGCCCTTTTGAGTTGGTATGTCATTAGGCCTTATGAATATAATGGATTCAATGTACGTTGCTCCATGTCAAGACCATTAAACAAAGAATCATAACCTCTTTTTGGAAATTAATGCTCACATTGAGTGTTATATAGATAAAATTATGTATAATTATAGATTTTTAGAAAATAATAGAATTTATCAATGAATTTAATTGATTGAAAAGGGAATTACACGTGATTTTAAAGTCGTATTTTTTTCAGAATGTCATTTATAGATTTTTTTTATTTATTACCCATTGGCCTCTCTCAAAGAAACTTCTCTATTTAAAAATATTTACTAATATTTTAACACTTTTTTATATAATGGATATTTTTTTGAGAAAAAGTGTAAAAAAATATGCACCAAATGATTCCATAAAATATATAGGAGAATATCTCATTTTGTAGGCTTTGATTTTACTAGTCATGGGGTCAGAATAGAGTTGTAGATTAGAAGTTATGGTCATTTGAAGTTAGACAAGAAAAGCGGTTCATGGATCCCATTAACTGAGCTCCCTCTAGGACCAGGAAGTAGTGAAGGAATGCTTCGGGAGTCCAATGAGATACCATAATTCAACAATGTAGTGACAGAAGGATTTGCGAGTCTGATGACCTACTTGAATGCTTTTATGTGCTGATAGATGCATCTACGAGGAAAACGATCTCCACAAATTTAGTGAAGTGTTGATGGAAAGCTATGTGAGTCTAACATATCATTCACCCTTAGAGAATTGTGATGGCCTTTACGATGCAGCTATGAGCATTAGAAGATGCTCTTTTCCAATAAATACAACCACCATGCCTTCATTTTATCAAGTGACACCACCGGTTATCAGCCTCATGCTCTCAATCCATGAAGCTCATGTGCTCTATGATATCCCCTTATGTGTTTCTAAAATGCTCTCTTAAACCACCTTTCATATGTTCTTGAGATCCTCCAACCCTATTAGATATTTCGTTCATGAAGGAATGTTCCCTTCTTGAAGAAATAATGCCATCTAAGGCACTTCAGGATCTACGAAGCAATCAACCATTGCGAATCACTTCCCCTATGAATAAGGGAATCCTTCGTGAGACACTGAGCTCCGTGAATCCATATCCTTTGTGATTCCCTATGTTACCTGAAACCCTCTCATTCATGAATCACTATACATCATGAAGCTTCAATATAGGAACTGATGGGTCAATTCAACAGGGGTCATTCCCTCACTCCCCTTCCCAATATCATTCTAGGTCTATGGTCTCGGCCCTCCAGTCTGGTCCCTTTGCTAACATTACTGACCCCCGTGAAAATTGGACATTCACATCCTGAGATTTTTAGGATGGGTTTCCAACATTTTACCTTTCACACACATCTCTAACCTCTTCCGAACCATGATTCAAGATACTCTTCCACAATCCATGAAACACCTTCAGTGAACCTACTCCTCTTTGTCCTTTTATCATGTCGTGAGTTGAGATCCCCGTCATGGATTCCTTGAATACCTTGAGTCAGTCCATTACTCAAGAAACTCTTAAAACCTCATCAGATGGATAATATTACCTACTCAACTAGAATGGTCTGCTCTGGAATAAGTCCCAAGGAAATCCATTGATAGGAGTCATATGCCTAATAGTCCTCACAGCATGACTATAAACTGAAGCATACCGTATATGAAAAACCACGGAATCCTCTTGTTCCAAATAAGAGATACCTTATGTGACAAGCCTAGGATGCCTCATGCATTGAAAATGGGATGACCATGAGATAAAAATTGTGGGCCTCCATCTCAAGTTTAAGCCAAAATCAAAAACCTCAACCCACCAGTGAGTTGGGATTCCCTCAGAACTTGACATGAGAAAACAAAATGGGCCGCCTCATTTCAAACACCCCTATGATCCTCGCCCACTAACATGACTTTAAACTAAATCCTTACCCCTTGTAATGAACATGGGATTCCCTCATCACCTAATATGAGAAGAATATCATAGGAAGATTCCATTTGTAAGCCTCATTCATCATTTTCATTCCATAACGACACTCAAGAATCTTCCATGTGTAAACCTCATTCACCATTGTCAATCTATAGTGGAACTGGTATGCTTCCACACATAATCTTTATCCACCATTTTTTCTCCATAGTATCACATGATAATCTTCATTGCATAGGCACAATTAACTATTGTTTCTCCATAGATGCACCTGCGCAACTTCAATTCATAAGCCCCACACTACATCTTGGGCTACCTAATCAGGTGTAACCCCTAATGACCCTATTACAGAACTACATGGACATTGATCCTAATTTAACTACCATACATTGGAAGAATCTTTGACATCCATTCTCAACAAACCATACACTCCATATCTTTCACATTAGTTAACACACATCCACATTATATGATGTTAAACTATTTGGGACTCTCAAACTACATGGGATTTTATCTCTTGCTCCTAAGTAGGGATCATAGGATGCCTCTATGAGGGTCAATCCTGACTATTGGTAAACCTTGGTGCCACCTCCTAGAGGAACACCCTCAACGATTCACCTCCATCGATGTTAATATCATCATTCATGGGGTTCCATATTTCCTTTTTGGGACACACCACTCACGATACGCCTCTTTATGCATTCTAATCCAACCAGTAGTAAAACTTAGAACCCCCTTTTAGGGGTTCACCCTCACTGATCCACCACTAGAATTTTTCAGATCAGTATTCATGGTGTGACATATTCTCTTCATGGGACATGCCACCTAGGATCCACCTCCACAGGTGTTCTGATCCATCCATCTGGTAAACTCTGGTGCTCCCTCATATGGACTTACCCACATGATGTGACATCTTCCATGTATGAGGCACTTCCCCCAGATCCACCTACTTGAGGTTTTTTGATCCATACACTATCCCTTAATCCATAACCTCTCCCTTATCCCATTAAGATCACTTCATCCACCTCCATCCATTTGGGCTACTAACCACGTGTAAACCTTAGCATGTTTCCAGGATGTTTTCCATTTGTACCCCCTGTTTCTATGCCCTCCATTAGGGACTCTGTGGACATTGATTTAAATTAACTTGGTTATGTAGGAAGCCTCCCTGAGGTTCAATCCCACCACCTTCCACACTCCATCCATTTTACTTCAACACTTCCTATATATCCATCATGATTTTACCCGGGCCACCACATCCATGTGAGATCATTCCATCCACATCACCGCTACTCTTAGAAGCACCCATGCTTCTAAACATGCATATTCCTCACCCATATCACACAAATCAAACCAAGAGTGATCCTATTGTGAAGGGCCGCTAACCATGCATAAGCCCCTGGTATGTTATCTGGTGTTTATACATGTGTACACCCCAATTCAATACATTTATCCAAAAATACGTTGGTTTTGATCCTTATCATGTAAAAAAGGTATGTTGGAAGCCTCCCTAAGGTTTAATCCCAGTCAATGGTAAACCATGGTGTCCTCTTCGGGGTGCACCACCCAAATCCTCCATTAGTGGTGTCCAAATCAGCCTTCATGGTGTGAAAACCTCTATTTATGAGAGGAACCACCCCTAGTACACTCTCATTGGGAATCCTAATACATCCATATAGTATCCCTCAAATAATTTTCTACCTTCTCTGATCCACAATCAGGGGTGTCTAGATCAATTTTCACAGTGAGAAATTTTTACATTTATGGAACACATCTCATGGGTTCTTCGTCTGAGTAATTCCTACCCAACCAATAGTAAACCCATGTTATCCATCCTAGGGATGAAATCTCATAGTGTGAAATCTTATCTTTATGGGAAAATCCACTCTTGGGTTCACCCACAATGAGTATTTGGATCCACCCATTCGATAAACCATCCAAACGTTCCCACTAGGGGATGCACTTTGATGATCTGTCTCTATAGGATATTCTGGTAAACATTATACCATCTTCATAATACATTAAACTCGCAACATACCTCATGTTAAACATGATATGTCTAAGGAAAACCATTAAATACATGAATTCATCATCGTAGTGTCCCCAAGACATTAAACTCACAGAATATGCCATCTTAAACATGGGATGCTAAGGGAATCCTCGAATAAATGCTTCTAGTATAATATTACCCATGATAAATTTGGGATTTCTTGGGTTTATAATCCCTTGAGATGTCCTATTATGAGGAAAAATACAGATTCAATAATGTCCTAACATTTATAGATTCACCTAAATGACTTATTTCATCATCTACTTAGAAAAACGATTGATGCCATGTCACGACCCCTTGGAATGTCTTGAAAAAAACAGTGTAAATAACTTGGGTCCACAAAGAGATAGAATCAATAATTAGATTCAAAAACAAAGACTCAAATATATGAGGTAGAACCAAACTAGGTGAAGAATTATGAGGAGTAATAGATTGAAGGAGAGACCAGAATTCCATCATTTAATTTCGATCAAGGATCAAACATATCTAAAGAAGTGATGAATGTCACCTGACTTTGGAAAGAGGGAACACAAGTTCATGTGAACGCATCATCGTGATAGTGCATGCTACAGCCATAGAAAGCATCTAAAACAAGATTTTTTCAATGATAATAGTTTTTTTGTTTTAAAATGATCATGTATAAGCTACATAAATATTTTTGATTTAATGAACATTATTTATTCAAGTTTTAAATGATGTATTCATAATAGGATATTTTAAATAGTGATTGAAGATCAAGTAGGAACCTTTATAAATAGTTTTCAATAAATTATATCGAAGAATAATGACATATAGTGACATTTATTAAAAATACTGAAATGTGATGTTTGATATGTAATGGTTTTTATTTTGGGGAAATTATTTCATTTATTGATTTTGTTGATGGAGTGGAAGGGTTCGTTTTTATGAAGAGTGTTCATATGCGACAGTTATCACATTTATTGAATTATTTGGTTATGTTATTATTGTTATCATGTAGTTGTTGATGGTATCACTTCACTTGAAATGTTATTGGAATCCATGGGGATCTAGGTGGGAAATATAAGAACACTATTTGCACTAGTTTTGTATCATGTTTAACAAGTGTACCTGAGTTTATATTTTAATTTTCTTATGGGATTCACCCCTTAGTTAGGATAGGTGGGTAAATAATATGTATTAGGGTAGGCTATTATATATAAGGAATAATTTTATAATTATATATATTTATGTTAGCTCTATCATATATTGTAACCAAGGATCAAAATAATCCCATGATTCCAGTGATTTACATTTACTTTGTGAAATCTGAATTAGGATATTATACATGAAGTTTTCTTTCACTTTTCCCTAAAATGTGAAAATAATTTGTCTCTATCCTCCTCAAAATAGGATTTATAAATAATAACTAAAGTGGTTTCCTCTAAAATGAATATTTTTATGTAAAAGAGCATTATTTTTTAAAAATGTAAACATAAAAAACATAATTTATCTACATTAAGTTTTAATTATCATGAAATCATTTCATGTTTATATGTTATGCATGAGCTGTGGGTTGGATTACTATTTTTCATATTCACACAAGCCTATAATTATATAGGATTAGTGGGTTCCCATGGATAATTTATAAGATATTAGTTTTAGTTTTGTGTTTGATAGAGGTGATAGGAAGAGACATATACTCACTCGTGGAGATGGGTAGTCATACATTCTATGTTTATTAAGTGTTTCATTATACATTTTTCAAATGTTTCAACCTTTATTCCTTGGTTTTTTATAATTTGTTTTTTATGAGGAACGGATTTTTTATATCATTGTTTCATTTCATATATTGTGATTTTTATCATGTTCTATGTTTTGTTATTTATTTATTTTTTTAATTCCATACTTTACGATGTATGGACCACTAATATGAGGAAAGGTTATATCAGGCTTCTACATGGTACCTTGTCTATCTTTTTATATATCCAATGAGAGAATTCCCATTACTTATTATTATATTCCTTACAACTTATCTCTTTAATATAGTGGTTCAAAGAACCCCATATGTCTTGTCACTAGCTAAACTGAGATCTCAAAATTGGGTTGTCTTGGTTTTTTTCCTGAAAAAATGTAATTAAGGCACCCATTCTATTTAGATAGTCATAATAGATAGGAATTCAGATGTTGGAATATGGGAATTTAGTGACCATGAGTGTATATATATAACACTTTCCTTTTTATTATCATGAGTTTCTATGATTTTTTGGGGTGAATAAAGCTCAAATTCAATTGTGGTTTATAATTGTATTCCATATTTTGAGTCTTTGGTTGATTTTTGTTTACACTGTTATTTTTTGGGTATCTTTGAAAAAATTTCTTAATTTAGTTTAAATTAAGAATATATTCAACATTTTATGAATTAGCAACCATAATTTTGTAAAATATATGCATTTAATATAGAAAATGATTGATATTGACCCATGGGACTAACATGGTTAGCTCGCTATATGTTAGACCTTTCGGCCAATCAGTTCACAATTTTAAAATTTTCAGATTCTTTAGAATTTGGTTTCTTGAGTTTTTTGATTTATTTCTTTCTCACTAAATATTTATTTGGGATGGATTTGTATTGTTCATTTGAATTTTTAATGATGTTGGTTTGAATATATTTTGACTTCATGGGGAGTTTTTGAAAGATTATTTTAAACAAATGTTATTTTCATAAAACTATATATTGTTTCTTAAAAGTTTTATATCTTAAAAGAGATTTTAGTTTTTCATCATTTATTTTTTTTCAAAATTTTCAATGTATTAAAATGTTCTTTATTGAATTATTTTAATTAAATGTGCGTGATATTATATAAAAAACTAAATTGGGTATCCTTAAATATCTTTTAAATATTAATGATTTCAAAGGATGACATTTTAATCATAAAAATTGGCTTTTTTAGGTTTTAAAAGGAATAAAAAAATGATTTGGATTGTTATGATAATATTTATTTGTGAACATTTGAAGGGAATATTATAATTAATTCTTAGGTAATGTTGATGGTATTCATATTTTTTAAATGATTTTATGGTTCAAAGTGGGTGTTAATATATAGTGGATTTGTGAAATTGGATTTGTTTAGTTTTATAAAATGAGATGAGAATATTTTATGTATTGGATTATTTTTTACGATTGGGAAAACCATTTAATTATGTAATTTATTTTATGAAATAAGTTTTTAAATACATAGTTTTTAATTACAAGACCTTTATTTATGAAATTTGGATGTTTTATTAAAGTTGTTCAAAAACATTTTTTGTTGTATTTTTAGATATGATACCTAGTTTAATGTGTATTTGTTGATTTTATTTATATAGTTTGTCTTGTTTGGGATTTTTTTGTATTATTTTTAATTTTACCTACCAAAAAGTACCTAATTAAAAGGGTGTGATATTTTCTTTTGGGTTCCCCATAGAGAAATCCCCTTTACTATTTTGGTGAATCTCCATATTTGATTAATGATGGTAAACTATTTTGGATGATGTTTCTTATCGATAATAAAATATATAATTCTTTTATGTTGGTTCTTGTTTTGTGTGACTCCTCCGTATTTTCTATTTAATTATTTATAACGAAAAATTGGTCATTTTTTGAGATATTCATGCCTAAGTGGTCAGGTTTTCCTTTTTTATTAGATAAATGATGGGCACATAATGAGTTTTTTCTCTTAATGGGTTTTATTAAGAATTATTAGGAATGTTCACTAAGAAAAAGGGTGTGTCTCACACATTTATGCGGTTTTAAACTAGATTATTCAATTGTTATCAAGATGGTTCTACTATGAAATCCTAACTAAAGAGTGATACCACAATTTGGATCAATTTTACACATTGGTCCTAAGGATATTGAAACTTATTCTTATTCTGTAATTTCTTGACTGAGGAATTTATATATATGTCTTGACTTTCATATCCAATCTATCTTGATGATGTTTTTTTTAAGAGGTAGCTATCATGATCTCATTTTTGCCATTTTTTTATTATATTTGAGATAAAAGGTAATTTTTGGAATTACAATGATTTTTGTGCTATGTGTGAATACAACATCCTCTTTTTAAATCTTCATTATTTCTTGGTGATTTTGAACTTATTTCCTTCTGGGAGTAAGTGGGTATCTTAGAGAGTATTTTTATTAGTAATGCTATTGATATTCTAGGGATACCACCACACATGAACCATATCTGTAAATTATTATCATAATTTATATTTGTTCTATTTCTCTATCTTAGGATGAAGTGGTGATGTTGGTTGCAGTACCATTTTTATATTCATACCTGAATGATAAAACATGATAAAAAAAGTGTTAATAATTGACAGTAAATTAGAATCAGGGTGCTTCATTGGAGTATTTGATCATGTTTTCCATGCACCTATCATTTTACCCTTTTTTGATGGGTAATTTCTTGGTTTATGGGATCGTGATTTATGAAAAAAAAATTAATTAAGGTCTAAATGCATCTATTTTGAATATTTTTATATTCTAATATAAATTCTAGAAGGTTATTTATGATAAGGGAATTGGAAATCTGTTTTTTCTCCATTTCCTCACTAGTGATAGGTTGTTCATTTTTTAGCAGTCATCACACTTGATATTTGGGTTTCACGGTTCATGGTTCATGGCTTGGATGGGGTGTTTATGCCCTTTTCCGTTATGGATCTACCAATTTTTCATATGGGAATAATGTGTTATTGTGGTTATAATTACTGCACCCTAACTTTGATTTTAAGGTTTATTTTATTTATTTATTGATAGTAGACCCAATCCATGAGTTTCATCCCAAATCCCATTGAACAATCCATTTTTTCAAGAAAGGAAAATTGTTACTACATGATAAGTTGGAACACTGCCATAATAGTGAATATGCACCTAAATTTGTAATATAAAACTATTTCATGTTAGGAACACTATTTTCCCAACCATATGGATAAACAATGAACTATTCCAAGTAAAATATAGTGAGGCTCACATGTTTATCACACAATTTCATAAACAGTGTGGCCAAATTGTGTAACATTCTTATAATTATAATATTTTAAAATTATAATTCTTCCAAATTATGTGTTTAACCCATATACAACTCTTTTTCCTATTACTCAACTTCCACAAAAAATCATTATACTCACTATTATCTCCAATATCCACTATGGAAAACTTCATTTTTTTTCTGCATGATTTGAGGTTAGTTCATTGAGGAAACACATTTAAATCTACTCTTTAACCATGTACTTCATATTTATTCTATTTTCATTTCTCTATAATGGTAATATAAATAGATGTTTCTCTTTATCTAAATATCCATTGGGGTTTTCATCATGTTTTAGGATTCCTTTAACTATTCATAAAATCTATCATCTTCTTGAGGATGTTCAACATCACAAATTATAAAAGTAATGTATCAAAGGATAGTTTCTCCCTAACTAAATATTTTAATTTAGAAATATTTTTTTTGTTCTAGATGAATAGTATTATTTTTTAAAAAATTATATAATGTATAATTAATAATTTTTTATGAATAAAAGAATTTATCGTTGAAATTATTTCTACATAAAATGAATTCCGCTATATTTCAAAGTGTAGATTGTTTTCTGAATAGCACACATGAGAAATTTTATATTTATTTCTTCTTTGGATCTTGTAAAGAAGATATTTTATTTATTAATATGTATTAATCATTTTATAAATTTTCATAACATGTTGTTTCAAGTATAAAGGTGTGCCTGGATCAAAAAAAGGTTTTTTGATCTCATATAAAATCTTCATATTTTGTTGTTACTATGTGTTTTAGTTTTAAAATGATTTATCTATAATATATTTTATAATATAGTGTTTTAAGGCCTTGTTAGAACCTTTTTAAATGGTTTTATAAATTTGACACCGGAGAAAAACGCCCCACAATTTACATTTTTTAGAATTTTTTGATTTCATAATTTTTATGTAGGGATTTTTATACTAGGTGAAAAGGTTATATTAATTATTATTATTGATTTAAAATACTTGATTGTTTATATGAAGGGTGTTCACGGATGATAGTGAGATTATCTATTGATAGTAATTATTTTATTATTTTTTAAACATGAAATAGTTTATTGAATCACCTCCATTGATATATCATGGTAAGTCGTAGGTTTATGTGTGGGAAATACAAGAACACTTATTGAACTAATTTTTATCATTCTATGACTAGTGTCCATGATTTTAAAATTTTAATTCCTTATGGGATTCTGCCTCAATTAAGCTATGTCGGAAAATATCAAGTGTTAGGGTCGGTTATTCTATATTAGGCATAGGTTATTTTTTATATATGATTGTGCTACCACAATCCTATATTTTTTCCAAGTATAATTGGAATATAATAATGATATTGGTTTACATTTACTTCATTATTTCGACTATATGATATTATGACTTTTCTTTTCTTTCCAATTTTCTTATAATATAAAAACTTTTTTTCAACATCCTTCTTGAAATGGACTTTTTATCATTTTCTAAACCACTTTATTCAAAATTTATATTTTATAAAGGTAAATAAATCGATATATTCACTTAATATAAATATATAATTTAATTTATCTAAATTTATTTTTAACATTAATGAACCGGTCTCACTTTTAAGGATTATGGAAGTGGTGTGAGGATGAAACCTACTAGGGATTATTTTCTTATGCCTATCATACTAACGATTTAGGGTATAATCTTAGATTTGGTGGATGATCATGGTTTTAGGTTAGAATTTGATGTAGGTTATGGATTAAGACATCTATATACATGTGGATATTAATAAAATTTGATTTTGGATTTTATTTTTTTGGTTATATGTGTATCAATCATATTAAACTTATTTATTTAATTTATTTTGTATAATTTTTTTTCATAAGGTTGTAATAATTTTACTCTTTGGTTAATTTCTTGAGTTTTTATTGATCACATTTTAAATTTTATTATTTTAAAATATTTTACTTTACATCACATGGAGATCTGATATACAGAATGGTCATGTTCATATTCCATATGGAATCCCATGTATCTTTTTAAATATTTGTTGAAAATATTCCAAATGGTACTAATTTTATAGCTTGTATCTTTTCACTAACCCAGGGTAGGCCGACTTAGTTTCATAGACAAAGGGTTGCTTTGGTTAGTTCAAGAAAAAATTGAATTAAATATCCCCTTAAATTTGGGTGGTTCGAAAATATAGGAGATAAATGTTTGAATGTAAGTTGTAGGTGAGGAAGCGGGTTGTTCCAATAAATTTCACATTAATATATCAAGTTTCATGGGTTTTAAGGCATGAATACGTCACCGATATCATCACGGTTCTTAGTTTTTCTCAATATTTTGAGTCTTTATTAATGTGATTGTGTTTTCTGTTTTGAATTTGTGGGTTTCTTTTAGAAATTATAGGTTTTGATGGTGAATTTTTGAGTTATCCAGGGTCATATGGTTTACTATTCATGGTTTATAAAACTATGTGTAGGTTATATAGACTAGTCTAGATTGACTCTAGCGGGTCTCACATGGTGGGTGCATTGTTTTTAAAATATTTTATAGTGGAATTTTTTTTCTTGTTATATTAGAATCTTAGGAGTTTGTGTTCATTTTTATCTCTCTTATGATTTATTTAGGATGGATTGAAATGTTTCATATGATATATTAATTATATTTTGGTTGAATTTTTTTAAAATATATGGGGATGTTTCCTTAGGTGATTTTAAATAATGTGGAATTAAATAAAACTACACAACATTTTTTAAGGTTTTTAATAAAAATAATTTTTTTTATAAAATTATATTTTTGTTTCTAAATGTTTTAATTTTTTAAAAAATTATTTTTTAAATATTTTAATGGAGTTTTTGATATGTTTTTTTACAAATTTTGTTAGGATGACATAAATATTTGTAATATTTAATTGATATTAAAGGATTTTATTTTAAACCTAAAAATTGTATTCTTCTTACGTAACAAAATACACATGGGAAATATTTTTATTTTCATCAATTTTTTTTTAATGTTTACAAGGAATAATTTAAGAAAATATTTAGTAATTTTGATGTTATTATTATTCATTAAATGTGGTACTAAAATTAATTGGTAGTTAATTTGTAGTGGATTAATGGAATTTTTTTTATTTAGTTTTCTAAAATTATATGTGAATTTTATAAGTGTTTGTTTTTTCATTGGGGTAGGGTAAGTGTTTTCATAGTGTAATTTCATTTTCAAAACTTGTTTTCTAATCCTTCATTTTTAACAAGTTTCCATTCTCTATGAAATTGGGATATTTTTATAAAGGTGTTCTTAAACATGGTGGATTTTATTTTTATTTTTGATAATTTTCTTAATATGGATTTTTTTATTTGATATGTGGAGTATAGAATCTCTACGTTAATGTATTTGGCTATTTTTGATTTTTCATCCCAAAAGGACACTATAGAAAATTATGATACCTTTCATTTGGGATATAAAATACGGTGATCTCTTTCACAATCTTGGTACAGTTCTATCTTGGAATAGTTATGGTTATCAAATTTTGAAGACATGTTCTTATTGATCCTATAATAGATAATGGTTCTAAGGTGGTTCATGTAATGACCTATAATTTGATAAATTAAATTTTCCATTTTATGATTGAATAAATACACTAAAAAGTAATCAATTTATAAAAAACATTTTCACTAATTTGTTTATTTTGGACCATCATATGGTCTATAAAATTTAAAATTCAATTAAGAATCATAATTATTGATAATATAGGAATTTTATAGTTCCCATTAATATTATTATATATAGGGTTAGGATAATGTTCATCAGGTAATGAAAAATGAAGTGATGACCTCAACAAGTAGGAATGTACCCCATAAATCCAACATTTTTGAGCTCTTGAGGTAGATAAATTATTGCGAAATTCCCTTTACCAATCCTAATATGATATTCAATAACTCTAGCATGATCCAAACTGTTTACGAGAGATGTTTAAGCTTGTCAAGATCATGGTTGAAACCATGTTTCCCAATCCACCCCATGAATATATGACCATCGGACATCTTACCTTTAGGATAATCATTAATTAAATAATTGGATATGTATCTATACCCTATCAATATGAATCTATATATATTATTTAAAATAAAAAATGATAATTTTTATCCTTTATTTTTAATATTATATTTTAAATTATTAAATAATTTAATTGATAGAAATGTGATTCTAATACATTGAAACATAAATTGTATTTTTTTTTGAAATACATTGATTCAATCAAAAAAATCTTTTAATGAGTATTAAATTTTTTTAAATAAATCAAATTTTAATAAAATAATTATAAGAAATAATTTTTTTAAATATAAGTGATAATATAATTTAATAAAGTCTAATATTATTATTATAAGGGTTCAAAATTGAGTATTATCTAAAACCCCATTATTTTTTAATAAATGAGTGTTTTGATTTAAAAAGGAAAATTATCATATTTAAAGACTGATTTCCTTAAAATAAATATTCTTTTTAAAATCATCACATTGAAATTATCCATTGGTGAAGTTTTCATAATTTTCTAAGATAATTAAATTTTTAGGAGAATATTAAATATGGTATGAATATACGATATAGGTTATGACATTATAATAACCCAAAGGTGATACAATATATTCCATAAAGAAGACCACACCCAAATAATTATTTACCATTTAAAATAAAGTGTTTTAAAAAAATTATTACTTTTATAATCTCTTAATGAATCCTCAAAAAACTATATTATATTTTATAGTATTAAAATCAATTCTTTATAAACATGGCTCACATAAACATCACCAAGGGTATTATTTTAAGGACCATAGCTCTTAAATATATAAGAAAATGAAAAATATATCCTTTTTTAGATTCCAATAGAAAACCATAGGATGTTTTGTGTTAATTATTACTTTATCATATAGACTCAAAAACCGAATTTTGGAAATTAATAAATATATCATCGGTATTTTTCTATATAAAACCACCCAAATACCAATCTAATTCACAAGAGGCCTTGTATAACGAAATTACCTTGCCCTGCACTATCTATAGTCCATCTAAGGTTCCCTTGATATTTTAAGAATATCATCCCAAGTTTATAGAGATCCCTATAAAGGTAATAGATACTCTCTCTCCTATTTAATCAAGAACATTCTTTATCTTGTTCCGTATAATTCTAAATTTTTCTAGTGGTATTATATTCTTACGTATACCTCTTACTTTTCATATGAATTCCAAGATATTGGAGAAATTATTCAATCTCATTAATCCCTCCCAAAAATCTTTAAGTATCCTTGTTATGCTTCTGGAATATACATGAAACTTTTCATTCAAATTTTTTTTGTTGTGAATACTCATACCCATTTCCACTCAAGGGTATTCAACTAGATTTAGACATCCTTCATTTATTATGTAATTCCATTTATTTATCTAACAATAAATAATAATGGGATTGTAATTAATGAAAAGAATCATTATGTTGTTTTATATTTATAGAACACTTATGCATGTTCATGATATGAATATGATGGGGTGGCCCGAAATCATATTGTACAAAAATGTATTTGATAATGATTTAATCTCAGGAGATTCCATTTATAGTGCACATGATATTATCTTAAGACCACTATGTTGTTTTATCTTAGTGTTCATCCTTGACATATTTTTATTATTCCATTTTTAGGTTTTTTCTGCATTCCTATGTGTCCTTTATGCTATCTAGTTATATCATGATTCATTATTTAGGATTATGATACTCACCCCTATTATGATGCCTATATATTCATACCGGTTCTCATATAATAATTTAACTTTTTTATTCCTTGTTTATTAATTTAATGGGATTTATAAATTACCCCTTTCTTATGTATGTCCCTAGGTTACCACACAACCTTTTAGAATATCCATGGAAAATAAGAACACATTTTAGAGTATTAATTAATGATGTTTTATTTCTTTTTCGATTTATTATGTCATGCACCTAATTTCCCAAATACACTAGGCCACATTATCTTATATGGTTATATTAAGTGTATCTTTTTGCAACAAATCATGAAATAATGTGTATTAAATATATTGATTTCCATAGATGGTATTAGTGGAATGTCTATAAATATTTTTTTATTTGGATTTAAAAAATATATCCAAAACCTTATGGATAATTTTAAAAATAATAAAAAATCCCTAAATTCGGTTACATTGTTGAGTAAGTGGGTATCAAGAATTTAAATTCATTTCCAAATAATAAAAGTAGATATAGCTCTGGCATAGAGGTTCCTAGGTGTAACCACCATGAATGGGAACATTAATCTGTACTCGATTGATACATGGAACATGACAACAAGCCTTACTACACATATGGATTGACACTCCTATGGTATATTCTTGGTAAAATTTTCAATATCCTTATGAACCATTATTAAGGGAAAAAATTAATATATAACATTATGTTACTAAATAGATAATTGATAACATATATTGAGACATAGAAATTCATAGGATAAAAAAAACATTTCATTTGTGCTTTATCCCTTTAATGTTCATTGTTTTATATTTATGTGTGTAATACATTAAAAACACTCATCCATAAATCCACCTTTATTTTTAGTTAATGGATAGGTTTAGGATGATGCAAGTCAACAACTGATGTGAAGAACAATATAATAACTACCTAATGAAATGCCCAACACTATGGTAAATGGAAACATGATGTCTATTAAAATAATTTCCCATTTGAATCATGTTTTGAACCGAAACATTAATCAAAAGGAATGTTTAAATCCCCCAAGGAAAGGAAATGTTTCAATTTAGAACATTATGAAAAAAAGGCCCCTATCTTTTAGTGGATATTATATTCCATGAATCATGTATAAATGGATCAAATCTATTTGAATGGTCTTCTCAATCCATCAATTCAATGAGAAAGATAATTTCATGTTGGTCGTTTATCATACATAGGGACAAGCTGATCGATGGTGAATGTTCATCAAAACTAAAAATGGTTGGGAGGATATTGAAGTTATAGAGTGGATGGAATTATATAATATTCATTTTGATAAATATTTTTCATGCTCCCTCCTACATAAAATGTAGAGGTACATCCTTAGACTATAGAAAAAGTATGATGAATCCATTGGGGATATTAAGATAACATCATAACACTTGAACAATATGCCTATGGATTTTTTATTTCTCTAGATTGTAAATTTTAATACTTATTTAGAGTTGTAATGTGAAGTTTATAAAAATACATATCCATTTGGTAAAATTAATACAATAATGAAATTGTTTAATGCTCCCACAAAGTCGAAATAGTGATTAGAAAATATTAAGGTTCTCATTGGTAAAAGAAGAAGATAGTGGATATTAATTTAGTTTCCATGATGTTATGATATTATAGGGGTAATAAATTCCATCATCCCACTTATCAAAAGTGTGGGAAGAATCATCAAAAATTGTTTGGAAGGTGATAAGGAAATTATTTATGTGTAGGAAAGAATGGATCATAGCTTCTAATTGTCGATGGAAGAACCACACCAATGTGATTGAATAATGGAATGATCCCATCAAACATCAACCTATTGTCCAATGTTAGAAATATAATTAACAAAAACACTCTGTGAATGAATTCCCTAAGACTAGTCATGTGAATGAAAAATTATTGACAAAACCTTTATTGCATAGAGGGTAAGGGAATGTCTATAAAATCAAAATTGTTGATCTTGATCCCTAAACCAAAGTGGTAATAGGTATGGTAGTTATTATTTAAATAATATTGAAAAAAATTATTCAGATTCTACTCTTTCATTCATATCCCACATGTTTAGTAGTACAATAAAAACACCACCATAAAGTAAGGATGTCGGGATATTAGTGAAGATGGAAAATGGTTCAACTGTTACATCACAAGAATACGACTCATCCTCTATCGATATTTGTGGGATGAATTTCTTAGAAAATAATATCATAATAACATTATTATAATTTTATATTATTCTGAGAATGGATTGGATTTCCCTAAAAAGAGACTAAATAACTTACTGGGAGAATGAATTAATCCTTTGTATCATTCATCACCCTCATATTCTACAGACATGTATGGAAGATTATGAATCTCATTTGGTATCATCATCTCAAGAAGAAATATTTTTTTTTTGAGAAATAATATATTTCTAAAATGATTTATACTAAGGAAAATATAACACATACCAATTGTATGGGAATATATTGAAGTGTTTCTCACATAACTGTTAGGTATCCCTTCTTAATGAGTGGTTGAGTTATCAATTGAACATATACCTATCACATGTAATATTACCAGGGTGTATTATCCCCAAAAAAGAGATATTTAGATATCCATAAAATTTAGAGGAAAATGATGTATGGAATAAAAGGAAATTTGTGATATAATTCTATAGGTTTGTTGGATTTGATGGGTATTGTGGCTTATTTTTGAAAAAATTACTTTGATCATCAAACTCACGGACCAAGATTAATCAAAAGAGAGTTTTGTTTTTCATGTATAATTAATGGAAGGAAATATTTAACGTGATAAATAATAGGCTAATCACTACACCTATAATCACATTATCCATTAGTGTATAAGGATTTTCGATCTACTGTGGTGCATCCAAAAATGGATTACTTTGTGTACTCATGAAAAATAATAATGTGATAGCTTATTCCACCCACAAATCAATGATCCGTGAGTATAAAAACCAAAATCAGGTTTTATAAATGGTTGTAGTGATCTTCTCATGTAATATATGAAAAAATTACCTCTATAGAGAAATTTGTGACATATATATAGATCATAAAATCCTCAAGTATATATTCAAAAAATAGAAGATTAATGTTAACAAACAAAAGTGTTTAGATATAGTCAAGGATAATGATAGTGAAATAAATTACCATACTATGAATGAAGAAAAATTGGTAGATTCTCTGAGTGGAGAGGATCCCACGACTCTATACATGATGATCATTACAATGGATCAAATATCCATGGACATGAAAAGTATGGAAATGTTAATAATAAGAGATTACTTATCCTACCTTAATAAGATAACTACCCAATAATCCATTCTTGAAATGATAAATTTGGATTAAAAGGGTGATTATTTGATACAGATAAATATATTTAATATTAATGAGTTTAAATTTACTGCAGATGAAGTTATAGGTCTGTAACCCAGATATGTGTCCCATAGAAACCAAAACATAAGAGGTAGCTTCTGGATTATAATCATTGAGCATCCTTCTACATTCATCTTGGAATCACTAATATGTTTAAATATTTTAATAAAAACATCACGTGAGATAAAATCGAGAAGGATATTATGATGTTTTTTCTTGATGCTTGGTATTCCAATAACTCATAGTATAACAATAAATTTATAAGGGTATGATGAGACCATATCCTAGACCAATGTGAAAATGGGAGGGCATAAACAATGATTTATTTATAATACACCCATGGATTCATAGAGGAAACAACACAATCTGGGTGGTAGTTCGTCACCCAGAAAATTAGATACATTTTATTGCTATCAAGTAAGATTTATATCTTGACTAAATCACAATGATATATATATATGGGAATTCATAATGGAGTTCCACTCTCTATTCTATCTAATCAAGATTTCAAGTTTAGCTCATTGTTTTGGAGAATCCTTCTGCAATCATTGGATAAAAAATTGACCTTCAATACTAATTATCACCAAAATATGGATGGTAATTATGATAGAACCATTAAAACGCTAGAGGATATGATGAAATCCATTTCAATATATATCCAAGGATGTTGGTACTAGAACCTTACCCTAGTAGAGTTATCTTATAGAGATAGTTTACATTCAAGATTTCAAATGTAACCATATATAGATATATATGGGATGAGTTTTTGGACTCTGACAAGGTGGAATAAAGTTGTAGAGTGGAAATTGATGGGACCTGATCTTGTCAAAGAGATGATATAGAATATTCAATCCATTCAACATTATTTTAAATACACACAAATCCAACAAAATATCGATTCTGACAATTATCAAACAGTCCTAGAGATTAAAGTTGGAGTTAAATTTTTACTTTATATATATCTATCTTAGAATCACATAAGGATTGGGATAAATCTAAATCTTAGTCCAAGATACATTATCCCCTTTGATATCCTTGTTCACATCAGAGTGGATACCTATCGACTATAACTCCAACATAACTTATCACAAATATATGTCTTCCATATATCCCACTTGAGGATGTTCAGATAAGACCCCTCACATGTAATAAATCTATAGGTAGTACCATTGTTGAATAATAATTAAAAGAGGATCATCTGGTGAAGATATTATATAGTAGATACAAGGTTTTATGAAACAAGACAACTCAATTAGTCAAAGTATTATGGTGGAACCACAATATTGAGAAAGTGACATTGAAACTAGAAGACAAGATGAAACAAAAACACCCCTGTTTATTTTAGTTCTTCAAAAGAAAAGTTTGGATAATAAATTTATAAATTTGGTAATGACCCAAAATATTATAAACAAAATTATCTCTTTTTGAATGAATAAATCCATTATCATGTAATGAAGATATAGAAAACACATGTAATAATTGGGATATTTTGGACCATCATATGGACGACCAAATTTAAAAGACTCTTATATGTAATTAATAATAATAATATATCCTTTCTAAAATGACTATTGTGATTATTATATTAAGGGTTATGATCAATTCTTTTTGATATGGCCTTGGAAGTGATGTCCTCAGCAAGTACGATCATCCTTATGAATTCCATTTATCAGATCGTATGAGAAAGATAGAATAATTGTCTTTTCTGTTGATCAATAGAAATTTTAGATTCAATAAATAAATCATTAGTGAAACCATTTATTGGATAATTTCAAGATTTTAAGCAACATAACCCAAACCATCCCTATAAAAACACCCCACGAAAATCTCACCATCGCACACCTTAAACTGTAGGAATTCGCTAGTATAATATAGGAATATGTATAGAGAACCTAACCATAGGAATTTATATATTATATTTTAAATAAAATAATGATTACATTTTTCATTTACTTTTAATAATAAATTTTAAATTATTAAATAATGAGTTTGACAATAATTATTTTCTGATACAATGAAACACGCTGTGTATTTTTTAAAAATATATGTTTTCAAAGAAGTTTATTTTCTAATGAATTTAAATTAATTTGAACTAAATTTTATTTTAATAAAAAAAAATTATCTAAATAATATTTATTAAAAAAATATAAATATAATTTTACAAAGTCAAATGTTATTTTTCTAAGGGTTAGAAACCTATTATTATAAAAAAAAACCCATTATTTTTTAATAAATGGTCATTTTGATATAAATGTTTAAATTATCATATTTCAGTAATTATTAGGATAAAATAATATAATTATTGAAATAATCATGAATTGGTTTCCAGTTGTTATTTTTCTTTAATTTATTGAGAATGATGATTTTTTGGATAAATGTTAAATATGGTGTAAATATAAAATATTAATTATTACATTATAATAACCCAAATTTGATGTAATATATAGAATTAATGGTCCACATGACCAAATACATATTTTGGATTTAAATTAATTTTATTTGAAATTTTTTGATTAATTTTATAAATCCTTAATGAACCCTCCATGACCTATATTATATTTTTATGTTTTATAATCAATTCTTTTCAATCATTACTCACTTCAACATTTAAAAGGGTATTATTTTAGCAATATTGGTTTATAACCATGTAAAATAATAAAACCAATTCAATTTGGTAAAAACCATTGGAAAACCCATGGTTATGGTTTTGTTTTGGATTACTTTATCATTTAGATTCCAAAACCAATGTTTGGATATTAATAAGGAATTATACTCTATTTTTTACATATCCCCATCAAAATTCCAATTCACATTCACATAAAACAATTGGATAATGAAATTACTTTTACATAACCTCTTTTTAGTCCTCCAAAGTTTCCCCCGTGATCTAAATAATATTTTGTCAATATTTTAGAAGTGCCCTCTCATAGTAAAGGATCTTCTTCTTCTTTTATTTATTCATGAACCTTCTTTGGCTGATTACTTTTAATTATGAATTTTTCATTAGGAATTATGTTCCAAAACATACCTTATATTTTCCGTATTATTATATGTGATTTTATACCTATTTATCTCTCATTAATCCCTCCCATTAATCATTAAGTATCGTTGTTATGTTATCAAAATTGTCCTGTAATTTTTCATGCCCAACATTTTTTTGAATACTCATCCCTATTTACACTCAAGCCTATTTAAAAATAATTTTCAATCATTAATTTATTTTTGTCTTTAATATCCATCTCACACTCATAAATAATGATATTATAATTTATTAAATACATCCATAGGTTGTATGATCTGTGTGTCACTTTTATGCATGTAAATGAAATGAAAGTGGGGGGGGGGAGGGTTGGCCCAAATTTATATAGCCCTCCAATTCATTGGATAATTTTTTAATCTCGTGATATTCCATATAGGGTCACATTAGGTTATCCAACGAACTCTATGTTTTTCTTTATTTGGTTTTTATATTTTACTTATGTGTAAGAGTCCATGTTTTATGTTCTTTCCACATTCTTATGATACCATTATGCTATAATATTATATCATGCAGCATTATTCAACATTATGATGCTTACACTGACTATCATACCATGATGTTTCTATTATATCACATGTACTAGTCTCAAAAAATCCACTTGGGGTTTCCCATCTCTTGATTGATCCCCTTAATCAAGAGTTCCAGCCTCATTCATTCTCATATCAACATTTCTGTCCATGATTTTCAACATAAATGAAGTATTACAGAAGGGATAATTATTACTCTAAACATCTAATTTTATAGGTTATTGTATTTATTTATAGATATTTGATGTATTGTTTGAGATTCTATTTGAATGCACATAATATTTTAATTTCTTTAATGTTATAGACATGGTGTTATATTAGTTCATAGTTAATAGAAATTGTGTGGAAACAGTGTGTATGCATCTATAGTTTTAATAGATGTTTATTCATAGTTGGGTCTTGTTTAACAAAACCTTGTGTCCAAGGAAATTTTTTATACCCACGGTGGTCTAGTGATGATTTCATGATTAGAACATGCTTTGGTAAATCATGATCTCAAACCATGTAGCCCGCCCAAACTTTTAAAATTTTGATTTTCCTATTCTAACCTTCCACATGTTTAACCCCTAATAATCCTTTTTCCTAACCCTCACCCCATGATTAGACGCACCTATCCCCCTTTTTCTCTTCTTGTCCAATTAAACTTCATGTTTTTTATCTTGGATTTAGTATCAGTTTCTTGAGGTAATCAAATTCAAACCTATTCTTCTCCCCTCCCATTTAAAGTTACACTCTTTTTATTTACTTAGTGAGGACATTGTGACTTATGGATTTTGTTTGCATAATTTTTAGTAAGTTACATTATTTTTATTAGGTTATAATATTCTTATTTGATT
Source organism: Viscum album (assembly GCA_963277665.1). NCBI lineage: Eukaryota > Viridiplantae > Streptophyta > Magnoliopsida > Santalales > Viscaceae > Viscum > Viscum album. The sequence continues at coordinate 10,249,157 of OY728151.1, read as the reverse complement.
ATCCATTCATTATTAATGTAGGTTTTCACCATAACTTTGGAAATTGGTGAATTCATGGTTTGTTTCTCCATGTCTAGGTTATTATGCATAGTATCATATTTTCATGTGGGTTTTTATTTGTCATCATCAGTGTCTTATAAATTATATTATTTATACATTTTGAGTTTTGAAAAATGAATGAAATTCTCAAATAATATTTTAAATTAAGAATGCAATACTACATAATTTCAATGTGTACACGGTTTTTATAATTTCATTCACAATAAATATTTGATTTATTCCCCATTTTGATCTTCTAATGAAACCAGTATATTTAATAAGATATACTAATATTTTATTATATTTCAATAAAAGGGTGTTTCAAGGATAAAGGTGTTCTTGGATCTAGAAAATTGGGGCCCGAGAAACATTAAATGTTTCAGATTTTATGGTGATTATTTGTTTCTAAATTCAAATTATGTATTTAAATTTTGGTTTCTAAAATGGTGTTTAACAGCCAGGTTGAAAAATTTATAAATTTTTTTCTAAATTTGATACCTGATATGCCATCCCATTACTATAACGTTTTATAAATTATAATTTCATAATAGTTAGGTGATGAATTCTACAAAGGGGAAATGATTGTATTGATATTTTTTGATGGAAAATAAGGGGTTATTTCTCTATAGGGTATTTAGATGTGGGGATGAGATTATTTGTAGTTGATGTTGATTTACTATTTCGATTATAATATATTATTTTCTATACTAACCCCAATTTATATGGGATTGGAAACCTCATATTCTATGATGGGAAATGTAAGAATAAATTTTTTATATGTTTAGTTTAATACTCTGATTAGTTTAACATCAGTTAGATTTTACTCTACATATGGGATTCCCTGCTCATTTGGGATTGATAGGGAAATACTGGGTGTTATGGAAGGTTTTTCAATTTTCATCATCGATCTATCCAAATTTCTGTTTATGTAACATTTATTATATATTTTTCCCATATATCATAAGAATTCCACGATGACTGTGATTTATAATTTTTCCAAGATTTATTCATTATGATATTATGCTTATGATTATATTTCCCCTGTTCCTATAATTTGAAACTCTTTTCTCCTTATCGACCCATAGAATAGGGTTTCTAGTGAATTTTGGAATATATTATTCAAAAATGAAATATTTTTAAGGAATATAACGTGATATTTGTTTTAAATATAGATATAAAATATAGATTATATATTTTAATTTCAAATTTATAAAAAAAATTATTCTTAAAGGATATTCATGGGGGGTATGAAGGATACATACATGAAATAACTTATCTTTCCTATCATGTAACTTGTTCAGAATTATTTCTTGGATGTGTTAGATAATCATGGTTTCTAGTTTAAATTTAATGGAGGTGATAAGTGGAGACATCAGATTAAACAAGGATATGGGTAGTGGTGGATTTGTTCTTTTTATAGTGTTCCATTATCTTTGTGTTTCAAATGTCATCCCCCATTCTTGGTTTTTTTTGTATAGTTGGTTTTTTATGAGGTGGGATATATTTATCTTATTTGTTAATATTTTGATTTTTGATTTCTCTCATTTTATTTGTTTGGTTTTTTATTTTATTTTCTAAATGTGTTCTTTACTTCACATGGATATCAAATAAACTGAATTTTTATGTTGGTATTCCACATGGAATCTTATGTCTCATCTTACATACTATGTGAAACCATTTACATTGGTTTTCATTTGATTCCCTATAACTTTTCATCATATGGACGAATCTAGAATACCCCTCAGGTCATGTCATGGGTCGATGTGAATTTTAAGACCAACGGTGGATCACATTGCTCTATGAAAATTATAGTTACTATATATAAAATTTCAATAAAAAAATAAAAATTCATATTTAACTTGAAAATATATATATTATATCTAGAAAATATATGATAAACCAAAATAATAACAAAGGATGTAAACCAATTATATAAATTTTAAGGTATGCCTTGAGGATAAATATTTATGGTCATAATGAATGTTGAGTTACATATTCAAAAAAAATAAAAAAATGAGTATGAAAATTATATTACAAATTTTATAAAAAGATTTAGAAATATTATTTGAAAAAATAATAGTCAATAAAATATAGAAATCATCCCACATATATAAAACCTTACTCCCTTGAATGTATTTTATTGTCCTAGATAATAAGATTTCATTTTAAAAATTATTTTCATATGAATTTTATTCACATTTGTTTCTTTATTATTACTAATTTTTACATAATTATTGTTCATATATTAGTTGTATTTTATTTATGTGGGTTATTCATAGATGTTATGTCCCAGGTGAAAGGAAATTTTGATAATTTAGAATTGACCAATGGTCTTTTTCCAATGGTTCTAAAATCACTGGATGTTCCATGGTATTTTTTATATTAATTCAGGTGAACTTTATTTCAATAGTTTGGAAGATTATTTTAAATAATTACAAATCATAAATAATTTATCAATATAATATTTTTAATGATTTAATATTTTTACATGTTATATTTAATATTTTTGTTATCATTCCATCTCAATAATCTTGAATATTAGTATTTTTTTTTAAATATTACAATTATGAATGAAAAATATTATTAAAATCTTGGATTAAAATAATTATTTAAAATAAATCATCATCATCCACATAGGTTATACAACCATACCATAACTGATTGATATTTTTTAGAAATAATAAAAAGAATGAAATTATAATGAATCTTATTTATTTCTATAATTTAATTAGATAAAATTTGTTATTTTTCCATGCTACTAGAGGGAATGTTTTTTTTATTGAAGCATCTCTTTACTCTTTGAGGTGAATCCTTTGAAAAGATACAATAGCCTATAGAGGATGGTATTTTTGTTACAAAATATCCTTTCCAACGTAGAAGTGAGAATTTATAAATATATTTTAATACATAATACTTAGATGAATAATTTTAAGAAGTGATGGGGAATAAATGGAGAAGGGTCGTATACATAGGAAAATGAGAGGAGTATTTTTAAATAATTTATCAAATCATTATTCTTTTGGTTATAGACTATGAATAGTATTGATTTTAATGATCATTAATAGTGCTTGATTAATATATATATACACACATATATTATTAATAATTAGTTATAAAACTAAATTGAATCATTCTAATATTTAATTAAAAGTAATGAATCAAATAATGTTGTCTAGAATAAATTTTATTTTGAAAATTAAAAATTTATTTGTTATTCCAAAAATTAAATCCTACATCATTAGAAAATTTAATACAATGGAATATATCAAAAAAATTATAATAAATTAGAACATTTAAATTGATTTTTTTAAAAAAAATTAAAATTAAATTTAGTATTCTTAAAAATTTATTTTAGTTATTAAATACTTATTAATCTTGGAAAAAAAGTTATATAATATTGACACATTTTTTATATGGTATAAATTCGATAACATATACATTGGAGAGAAAAACTATATTTTTAAAACTCTATAAAAATTTATATATGTAAAAATATTAAAACGTCACCCATATGTAATTACAAGATAATTATTTAAAAAACTAATTCAATTATATCATGTTAAATTTCTTAATAAGTTATTTCTGATATTTATATTTTTCATATAATTTATTTATTGATAAATAGTTTAAGACATGCCTCTTGAAATTTATACATATAAATTATATAAGGTAAATAATTAAGTAAATAATTTTATACTAATATAATACTTATATTTATTTATTTATTTTGTGATAAATATTATATATTAGATTGTTACTATGGTTAGGATACAATTAAAATGTCCCAATTATGATCCCAACAGTTGAATCGTCCCTATACATCATATAAATACCTATTATTACCTTGATTCATTCTTTTCTTTATTTTTTATCAGGTTTATAAATAATTATTTTTAACGATTCAAATATTATCTATAGTGTTTTTTTTCATAGTGTTGTTCAAGAGTTTGCTTTTTAAAAGAGACTACGAACCATTAAATTTTAAAAAAAAATTAGTTCTACTATTTATATTCTTCTTATTCCATTATACATTTATTAGTTATATGAAATATATTCTAGCATGATCCCTCATATACTAGTAACCCTCTTAGGTAGTAGGGAAGATGTGGATTACCCTCAACGAGTACCCAAAAGAGGCCATGGGCTGATGACATTCACTAAGGATATTGATTACATATATATGGGAGGAATTTCCCAAACTGTATGAATATAATGATAGTAGATAATATTATATCCAACAATAAAAACCATCACATGGATAATAGATAAACCATTTATAGTACATAACTTTAATTTCACATAGAGATGAATAAACTATAAATTCCAAAAAAGGGTCCATGTAGTGACAAAGATGTTCTAACAACTTCTGAACTACTACAGAATCTATTAAATCCCCTTCTAATAACTAAATATCTCCTTGTGGACCTCAAAAATATTTTATATATACATAGATTAATAATAATGGTACAACTAGTAATATCCCCTCTAAAACATCACTTGAAAATATAATAGAAGGAAAAAAATCCTAGTAAATGAACTAGTAAAACCAAACCATAAAATAAGTAGGTAAAACTATATCCCATCCTCACCATTCCTTGCTCACCAAAAAATGAATATAATTAGTTATATACAAATAAAAAATATATGTATAATAATGGTACCATCTTTTAGCATCCATGTTATTTTTTCACTCACACACCCCAACTCCAAACGTCCATTGATATAATATCTTCAATTAGCCATCATACACCAAGTGCATACATATCACTTTCTCATCTCATAAAATCCATAACTATTCAGTAATTATAAAAGAAACTAAAAACCATGTATCATGAATTTTAACTTATGAAAATAAATTCCATGAAAGTACACCTACAAGAAAATGCGGTCACTGTAGCTAGAGTACATATATGTGGCATAACCTCATGCTGGTAAACCACACATGTGCTGTAACACCCTGAGCTTTATGAAAAATATTCTTTTTAATTTCATTAATGTCTTGTGTTGTACGCTACACCAAAATGAGCTTTCACAACACTCATCCCTGACTTGCCTTGCATTACACACAATCACGACCTTCTTCGATAGCGTGTGTAGTACGCAATACCGAGTTTCACTAAACGAGATATTATTATAATATTATTATAAACTAGCCGTTATGAATAGTAATACCCACTTTTTGAAATTTTATAAATTGTATCTTTTAAAATGGACTTCATTTTTGGATTCGGAATATCAAAATTAGCTTAGGGTGAAATTTTGGTACTTTTCAGATAACTTTCATTTTCTAACGAATAGTGAAAATTACTAAATTTTAATTAAAAACAAATTTTTTAATCGAAATAATTAATAGTGATAAATTTTTAATTTTGGTGGTTTTAATGTATATTTAGAATATATTTCTACAATTTAATACTATTTTGGTCATTGGATGTAATTTCACATTTAAACCAGACATAAACAAGTGTCAATCTTTTGATAGTTATTATCTCTTAAGAACACGCTATTTGTTTTGACGATGGGAATTAATTTTTAAATTAATTAATTTAACTAATATGTTTTGATTTTGGTAAAATAGACATCATTTTTTAATTCATAATATCAAATATATCTTAGGCCTAATTTTTTGTATTTTTCCGGAAACATTCATTTTTTTGATGAATAATGAAACCACTAAGTGGTAGTTAAAAAAATGAATTTTTAATAAAACATAATTTTACCGCTTCTGTGAGTTTAATTTAGAAAATCCGAGATAATGGTTAATATCAAGTACTAAAATGTGGTTCAATGAGATGAAGATAATTTTTGGAGAATAGTAACTTTTTACTTTTTTCCCCACGGTTAAAAGTAAATAGGGTAATTAAGGGTAAAAATGATATTATTATTACCCTAACACATGTCCTAATTCTATTTGATAAGTTTACTTCAGCCAAAAACAACCTTAGGAATAAAATATGACCATTTAGGGCCACTTGGATTAGATTAAGACATTTATTATTAATTTATTTAAAGAAGGGCCAAAATAGTTTAAATCAAAGTTTAATAACTAAATAATTTTTAATATTGGGTTATACATAAGATAAATTCGACTATAAATATGAATTAGAAAGATAAATAGATTTCATACAAAATGGTATTTTATTTGTAATTTTTAGACTTAAGATAATTTAATTTAGTCATGACACAATGATGATGCAGTAATTATCTTATTAATGAAATATTGACATAATTGATGTTATAAATACCCAAATAAATGTAATTTGAGACTTTTTATGAATTCCAATAATTTTATATGTTAATATGACATGTTATTATTGATTTAATTAACTTTTTTAGAACTAATCATTCTGTTTTGATTTTCACAAAAATTAATTACCAAATATTTTCAAAATTGACATAAAATAGTTTTTTTAAAATATTATATTATTAATTGTTATTATATTCCTAAAAATCTAAGTATCTGCCAAGATACATATATCATGATATGTGTATCTTTAATGGACCACTTGGGGGTCTCCTGGATGTAAATGGTTTGTTTATTAACTATATAATATAAAAATACAAAGTGACATGGTAAATGTCAATCTAAATAATTAAGAGTTAAAACTAAAAGTTAAAGTTAATATAATGACATAAACTTGTCTAAATTCTATTGGATGAGAGGATTTCTACCCCTCCACACCTTAGATTAGAAATAAATCAATTTGGAGCTATTAAAAACCGAATATGACTTTATAATAAAATAATATTTTTAGTTATTCCAAAGGTGACCTTCTCCTCCCTTATAAAAGGGCACCTCCTCCCTCTCTTCCTCACACCACTTTGAGCCTTCATGATCGGAAAACCCCTGAAAAATTATCTTCTATACTTCCCTAGAAACATCCTAGAGGTCCTGGTCTTCTTCAAAGACCAATTTTAGTGCCCTAAAAGGAGGTCTCAAAGAGGCGCTTCAAAGAAGAGGTAATGTCTGTTACTGATTCTTTCAACTTCATTTCTTCTTCCCCTTCTTATTCTTTAGTTGTTTCATTATTAAGTAATAACATCAGTATCACTCCTATATGGATATTTTATTATAATTATTAAACAAACCTATTTCACCATCTATCCATCCTATGGAAAACGAAATCACTGCGCGTGCGTACGTACGGAATACCGTCTCCACGCCGTGGTGTAATCTATTTTCCACCACCACCTTACTTGGATGGGTATAATGGTGAAACTAAATAACAATATATGATTATTGTAAAGTAGTATTGATTCTATAATAGTATACATACACTCCAATAAAATTCCACGATCATGGGAACGATATCATCGCTCGTGCGTACGTATGGAATACCGTCTCCACGACGCGATGAGATTCATTCTCAATGATTTACCATTCATAAATGATTATAAAGTATATATAATAAGTAATCATGAAATATATTACATAATAATGATACTGTATTTATTTATATATATATTTATGTCATCCAATTAATTCCATTCAATTCAATGAGGAAACGAAAACAACGTTTATGTGTACGTACGGCCTACCGTCTCCATGAACGGTGTATTTCTTTCCATTTATCGATCTATTATATATATGTATATTCTGAATATATATTATATATAAATTATGTTTTATATTCTATAATTATGTAATCATGATCTAAGTAATCAAATGAATAATTACAAGTCAAAACACAGATGACAAATGAAACGATTTTACCCAAAACACTCTTTAACATGGAATTTACAAAAGAACGGGTAATATAAAGTCATAAGTGAACCATATATGATATCATAACAATGAATATGATTCTGTAATAAGTAAATGACATTATTTAAATCATTATATAGTAGGTTCAGATACGTACAAAGCAAATCAGACCTAAGGTAAGGGATAATTTTGCAAATCTCATTTTTATCCGAGATTGCTTATTCGTAAGTATTTACTGGGGTTATTGCTCTCATCCATGTCCATGTTTTATAAAAGTGTATTCATGTATGTTTAAATTCCTTTTTACCCATTTTTACTTTTACCCAATGGTATGTAAGGAATCTTTCTTTTATTTACCCTATAAGGTACTTTTTGACTTTTCCGACAAAAGTACGAGAAGAATGTTTTTTAGCATATACGGCATGAAAGGATTTTTACGGTTTTATAAAGCCTTGTTTTCATGAAGCTTACTCCAAAATATTTCATGACTATTTTAAACAAAATAATTTTCTTTTAAAATTTCATGACATTTTGTGAAAAGAAAATGATTTTGAAGAAATTATGATATTTTCCTCAAGAATTCATTTCAAGTGTTTTATCAAACCCATTTTTCATCTAAGATGACATTATTTCTTATGTGTATGTTTCAAGTATCATGTCTCTATGATTTACATGATTTCACTTTTCTTATTATGAAATGATATCCATTTGTTTATATGGATTATTTGATGATGGGATGATGTTTATGAAACCCATTTTTTATTGGGTTATTATGAATTATGTTTGTTTATTTTGTGGCACAAGTAAGAATGATTTCATTATGAGATGGGTGGGACCTATATCTCCCTCAAATGCATTGGGTAATGATTTATATCTCATGAGATAGACATGGTTGGAACGACATGTTAAACCGGTTCAGTAATACAGGACTGGAACGAGGAGTGAACTCGATTCAGAAAGGGACTTTGTCCACTAAGATGGTCTTGGCAGCAATGCCTTGGCTACTATGGAAATCATATCATGTGCTTAATGGTTGACACAATTACATGTTTTATTCCCATGCTATTTTATCATGACTTATGTTCCCTTATGATATATTCCTTACGTACTTCCAAGATTCATGTCTTTTCTCAAGATTTTGATGTTTATATTTTATGTTCAAGTTTTTGCATTCAAATGTTTATCGATTGTTTTATGTTCTCTGTGTTTACCCTTACTGGGAATTTGAGCTCACACTTTTTATGTTTTATTTTCCCCCAAGATTAAAATAAAGTTTTTAGGTAAGGAAACAAAAAGTGGAAGATCTTTATGGGAGATGTTGAAGATCTTTCACCACGATTAGAAGATTACGTTATAAGTTTCCAAAGACACTAAACTATTAATGTCCTTGTGTGTTTGTTTTTGTTATGTATTATGTATTCCACAAAAGTAATGTAATATCTATATACATCACACTTCGGGACTCTACATGTGCCTTTGTAGTAAATCGTGATAAATTTTATCCCATGTATACTCATACCCTATACATTAATCCATTATAATTTGAATACACCTTCATATCATGCTACATATAAAGAGAGATCATGGAAGAGGGAGATGTTGGCCATCTATTACATCACTGACCTAGATGACAATGAAAACAACCGCAACCTCTGACCTTTTGTAATTGGATGTAAACCTATCTTAGGAGGTAGAGAATATAAAATAAAATTTTTAATAGTATATCATTTATATCCATGTTAAAGGAAATTACCTATGCTTATACTCAAGTATAGGTATTTTCCCATATGACACCCGACATACTCCACTAAGGGATTGGGATGGTGATTATATATATGGGGTTCAAGCTATGAGGATCAACAATATTAACAACTTTAATTTATTAATTAATAATTATATATCATTAATTATTCCCATTAACAATTATGGTTTCTCCATTCATTTCATTACATGAAAAAATTATTTCATAATTCATATTATATTTTATATAATTCCATACCATGAACTTCATGCAATCATATAATCATCCCATGGATGTAGTTTATTTTCATAAATCATTACCCCATAAAACACACCAAATCCTATTGGTTTATTTATTAATTCTTTTACCATTCCAAAAATCATGTATTTTAAGACCATCCTAATCTACTATAATGAAAATATACTTCAATTGCATAATCCAACTACAAAAACAATTGGAAATCACAATACAAATTACAATCCAGTTGACCATGAATCATAGAAAAAAGTCAAGAATAATAGACAAGCCTTGCTCCCAACCTGTATTAGTGATGAAAAAATAATCCATAAAATGTAAAAATCTATCTCTCAACCTTCACTATCAAACCAATCATCATACTCATCTCAATGATAAGTATGAATAAAGTATATATGTTAACTTTTTCCATCTATCTCATCCATAAAAAACCCCACACATCAAATAAAAATAATTATCAACCTTCCTTGAGTAAATATAAATAGAAAAAATATATATTTCTAGAACATAAATTCAATTGGATTCCAAGTCCCTAACTCTAACAGATACTTAATTTTATCGAAAAACTATGGGATCACACTGCCCCAAGTATTTATTGATTGAAAACAATATTTTTAATTAATATTTGGAATTAATAGGTTCATTATGAGTTAGTTTAACCAAACATTAACCTATCATGAGGACTGAATTAATAATCAATAAATATGTATGCTCAATCGAAATTTACATGTTCAATAGTTTTGAACAAAAATATAATTAAACTTACATGGTTGTTTCATTAATTAATTCATATTTACTATTTTTACATTTATTAGAAAATTTAAATCATATAAATCATTCTATGAAACAAATTGAATCATCGAAAATAGAAAAACCACGATTTATAAAATGACAAGAGGTGTCATCAATATAGAATCACCACTTTTGTTCAAAATACACTTTTGATTCATCATTGATTATCATTATTATCTTCCTTTTGGTCAATTCTAACAAAACCTAATTATCTAAAGAGGTATAACCCCACAAATTCAAATAATAAAATATTTTTCAAAAATCATCAACCTCAATACTTTGAATATTATATAATGAAGAAAAAAATACCAAGGATCGATCTCAAATCACCCATACTACTTATAATTCTCAATCCCTAAGAATCACATCCCATAAAAAACCATCATTTATCAATAACCGAAATAAATTATATAAAAAATAAAAAAAATAAAACATATATATCATGGATATAGGGAATATAACAACCAAATAATAATAAACTATCCCCTGATTAATAGGGGATGATCTCCTGATGTCGATGGATATTTTTTGGAAATGGGGACTTAACACCTCTAATAGTAGCCCTTGGTCAACTAGGGTTAAAATGTGAAGAAAATAAATATGATAATTTAAAAGGCCCTAAATAATTTATATTGACTGAAATTTAAGTGGGCCACAGTGTATCATCTATACCTATGTTTCAATAGTTTGGTTTTTCTACGAACCTATGGCATAGAAGAGGATACTACACTATAAGGGACCCTAGTCCAAACTTTCTATGATATATAGGGTGAAATCCACATGTTATCTCCCCTAAATATCCTGTAATATTGGGTAGGGTTATGTAATATCCCAAAATTTATTCCAAATGTATAACCAATCTTGTGTAGACATAGAACTCAACCCTCTAGGAATCCACATATAGCCCCATGCACAAGCCCCAATGACCCCTAAGAAGTGGAGATAAGAAATTTGATCCCACAGTCCCTATACTATATCTAACCTCTATGATGAACTAACCACTCAGAATACATAGATAGAAACCAATACCATAATCACTATATCATAAACTACCTTCACACCAAAACTACCTCTCTAGATGAAGAACCACGAAATCCACATTCTTGAGACTCCACCACACAAACCAATAGAACATGCCACAAACTCAGACCCTAAAGTGAAACCAAGTATCCACACCACAAGATGGTCCTCTATTTGAAAAAATATTTCAAAAACAATTAAAAACATTTATCCCTTCATCGACACTTCTAATAACCTTAAATTATAAATCAATTAAATGAGAATAATCTTTCCTCTACATCATATACCTCTCAGTCAATTATCGCTCATGAGTATTAAATAAAAACCCCTAGGAAGGAATTGGGATGGGGAATCCTATTACATGTCAAATGAGATACCTACCAAGAATATCATGACAATTATAACACATTCCACACATTGGGGGATCATATATTATAAAAATTTAAAACTAACCATCATCTCATAAATCAACAAGGATAAAAATATCACAAAATGGAAAATAAATGATTTAAATCATAGGATATTGAGCAATAATCTATGAACCATGCTTCCAAGTAATCTCCTCTAAAACACCTTACCACTATAAGTAACAAACTGTTTTGGTATAATGTTTTAAAAAAACAATATCTTAATTATACTGAATCATAAAAATCCACTCCTCATGTTTTACATCATATACAACTTCTAGTTCTTCACATTAATTAATATGTGACTCATTATTAAGATTTATAAGAATATATGATACATGAATAACATCATGAATCTAGCTCACCTGAATGAGAAGTAAGAAAAAATATAAAAAAATTCTAATATTATCTCACACCTTCAAAGATACATCAAATTACGGAGAAATATCACTCAAATGGAAAGAAAATCACTACCCATGATAAGGATATTCCGTTAAGAACACATGATCACTAAAATTAAACTCCAGAGGCCTCCTTCTATGATCATTATAGGACATGTGATGATATCGCACTTCCTTTATTCACTCACAGATCACCTAGAAATTTTATGTCATGCTCTTCACAAATTATAGTCAGATAATAGATGACTTCCATCCTTAGTCCAACATAGTAGAAACTAGAATGTTCAGCCATATAATTCTTCATATGGGGCCATACTAATCGTATAGTGATAATTACTACTATGATAAAACTCTACCAATGGAATGTGCCTCACCCAAAAACCTCCAAAATATAGAATATACTTATGTAACTGGTCATCTGATGTATGTATAGTTCACTCTATCTGAGTTTCTTTCTATATATCAAAAGTGGTTCCAAGGAAGAACATAAAGAAATAATAACATTAAATACATTTCTAAATAATATAGTTAAAATAGGTTTCATGGTCAAATATGTTAATCTTTAGAGACCACAAGAATTATATCCACCTTTTATAGATATTTCTTTGATAAGACCTCCCAAATCCTAAAAACGTAATCCATAAGAAGGGATTTTACATCATCATGTTTTTCATGTTCACTCATATATCATCATATAATAATGATTCTTGATGAAAACAAATGGTGATGTCCATTGTTATGTCCTCCAACATTTATTATGGAATATCGAGCAGCTAAAAAACCCCACCATGATCACAATGCTTAGTCTTTAGCCTCTGGAGAGACTCATCATCACGATAAAAAAACTACCAAAGATCAATCTTTTCTAGATCACTAAAACAAAACTCATAAGTCTCAATACATCATAGAGAAACCTAGATGTTCCACCAATGGAAAACTAGGGAAATCAAAGAGAACCACATCATTCATCCCTAAGGAAATAAAAATAATCCAGTGAAACAACACTTGATGTTGGTCATCCTCATAGAATTACACATGGAAATATCTACAAAAACGTGACCTTACTAGATATCCACCCCATAATCACAAAATAGGTTCTCCTCCACATTTTCTAAAAAAATATGACTACACCATCGACTGATAGTGGATCCCTCAACCATTAAATACACCCATTACAAGTTGCATCATGGAGATCTCCTCTATCACACTCCAAATATCACTAGAATCAACCATAGATATTTTCATGACATCTGTAATAGGTAGTCAAAAAAAATTCCTTTTACATAATCTATATAAAATATCAATGTTATAAAATATATTAATTATACAAACCATCAACACCACAAATTTTAATCATGCTAAGAAAATACCAAAAACTCGTCTGATCTATGAAGCCAAAAAAACTCATTGACAGGGTAATGCCACTGCAATGTCATAGAAAGAACAACCACATAAAAATAAAGATCATGGGTGGTGTAGTTAAATTCATGAGGTAATAACTATAGAGGCCCATTGATGAAAAATTTTCCTTTCTATATGAGAAAAAAACCCAATCCAATATTGGAATAATAAAAATAAATATAAAATGAATCACACTCCGTTGGTAAAATAATAGTGGGAGAACATATTGTATTCTACTTAAAATACTCAAATATAGTATATAATTTGTAATAATACATAAAAAATGTATTTTTTTGGTCATAGCAATTATAGGAGTCATAATCTAAGATAATATCGGTGAAAACCACTTTTTATATATTGTGGTAACATAGAAATTCTATCCTTCCACAACACTTATTAAGAATTAACAAGGAAAAAATAACATATTATTCTAGGTATCTTTGTCTAATAAAAGTTTAGACACAAAATTTCTCAATTAATTAATATCATGGTCCCAGAAAACAAACTTTGGTAGCATCCCAAACATCCAATGAAATTGAATAACATCCAAACTAGATTGTAGATGCTACGTGTGGTCCTCCTCAAAATCCTAACACACAATGATTTCATTAATTAAAACTACAATGAATTGGTTTATAAATTCTTAGTAAATAAAACTAAATAGTCCCATGAAAGTTTACAAAGCACATATTACACAAAATGACAACATATTGAACTCATAATTCCTATAACAACATCAAAAATTAATATTTGTGTTGTAATCATCCTTCAATCGATCTGATGGTATCCTGACTATAAATTGATCTACGAGAAATAGCTAGGTACATTCAGTTGATCAAATAAATAATTAATTTGTTGCATAGGATAGTAGTTTTTCACTGTTACCTAATTTGAGGAATTATAATTGATAAAAATACATGGACTACTAACTTTCTTCTTCTAAAAAAGAACTAGTTCACCAAAAGGAAATGCTGAATATGAATAAAATCTCACTAAAATGATCATAAATGAAAATATGTACCTCCCTTGACATATAGGTTCCATCCTATATGAGTATATCAATTTAGAAGTTTTTCTAGTCAATAAATCTATATCGAACTTGGTATCTCATCGAGGGGGTAGTGCCACAACCTCTTTTTGAATGAAATTGGGGTTTCCCTAAACAACCCTTGGAAATACCACTAGATAATCTTCTATAAAATTCAACATGAGTTCATATATTAGTGAAGAAAATGAATCAACATTATTATGACCCATTTGAGGTTCTCTATAACCTATAAACTCTGAAACTTCTTCATCATCTTCGTTGAATATGTTGAACCTCCTCAAGTAATCCACAATATAATTTACTAAATATATCAAATCTATGTTAAGGATAAGGTTTTGTGGTTGTATAGTAAAACCTAATAAATATCCCTAAGAGTTATTCCACTCTATAATAAACTCATAATCTATGAAATAAATCATACAAGTTAGTCTATCCTCAAACTAGTATAGTTGCATCCAATTGAACATTTTGTCTCTCTACCTCAAGTACATAGAAATGGAATAGGGAGGGTGCGACAAAGGATGATATAACTCATGCAAAAAACCAGAAATAATGTTATGTAAAATATAAACAGACAATACCATGAATTATCTATTTCTTTTCTTATTCTATAAAGTCCATTGGATGCATCTGAAAAATATTATCTACATAGCCTCTACAAAATCCTTTTTCCACTTGTGTTGAATTTGTCAAAGGGAAACTATATTTTCAATTACTTTATGAGATTTTGTTTCTTTATGAGGTAATAAATTAAATTTTTATACTTGTAAAATTTTAAAATAAAACTTGTTTGTGTATTTTTGGAGTCCAAGAATGTGCCATAGATTTTCATAGATGTTTTGGAACCTCTAAGGTTGGGTATTTTTATTTGGGGGGCATAGGGTACATAGTTAGCACCTAGTTAGTACTAAATATGCACCCAAATTAACCATCATATTTTGTGATGGAATTATATTAATTAGACTAAATTAGGGGGTTTAGGGAACCATTCCTCCTCTATAATAATTTCAAGAGATATGCACCCAGATTATGCATGGATGGGTGGACCATACATATAAACCATGTGAAAATGTAGTTCCATGGATTGTGGGGATGTATAGTGGGTTAATAGTTCATAAACCATGTATCCTAACCATTTGTATCATTAAAGGAGGAAAAATTACAAATTTACCCCTCCTCTATTTAATGTGGATTACCCATTTCCACCAATTTTCACCCAACAGTAGTCCATCATGTTCCACAATCCTTATTCCATTTCCATGGTGGTTTCTTCTTTGTTTTGTGTTAAAATTAGATTTAATCACTTGTGATCAATATCCCTTTTGAATTATAAGATCCCTCTCCCTTATTATTTAGTTTTCTATCACTGCCATATTGTTCTAGTATAGATTTTTCAAATATGAATAATTTTAATGCCTTTTTTCTAGTTTGGTGTTCTCTCTCAATTAAGACTAAAACTTAAGTTGATACATAAGGTGTGGAAATATATGAGAATGTTGTAGGTGGCCCATTTCATTTAACCCTCTCTAGAATGAATTTTTATTTGTATGTTTAGTTCAGTCAAGAAGGCTTCCCCATGATTGGCCACTATTTAAAATATTTATTAATATTGAAGTCACCATATATAAATGACCCTTAATTATTACATGAGTATTATAGGTTAAGATTCATAACTATACCCCCTTATAATGGATTTTCCTTTGGAATTGATTGAATGTGATACGTTTTTAAAACTGGAATGGGTTTAGATAAAATGATTTATGTTTAGATGGGTAACAATATTTTAGTGAAAAAATAATGATTATAAAATGGAATTTCACAACCATCCATATTTTAAATAGAATTGGAATTTCAAATTGGATAAATGGGTTGATAAATGGTAAGTACCATCTTTATAAATTATTACATGAGATGAAAATGGTTTATTTTTGAAATATAAATTCCTATAAGTGTGGATATGTTGTAATTGATTTCGAAAATTTCCATATGTGGTATTCAGATTTTAATGATATTGAAAATACTTGTATGGGTGTTAAGTTTTATATGACTCCAAAGACACCCATAAGGTGTGGCCATTGATAACCTATTGGCTTGTTACATATATAATAATTACCCAGGATTTGTGTGGTTTCTTTATGTATAAGGAATACCCCATATGGATCTTCTATATAACTGGTATACTCCTTAGGTGGTGTTTAATAATATATAGTATATTCCCCGGGATGAGACTAAACCTTGGTTAGAGGTTTTTGATAACTAAATAAAATTTCATATAAAGGATTATAATATTCTTAATGTGGTAACTAAATAAAACTCACTGGTAGAGGATTGTGATACCATATTGGAGAACACGCCCTATGAGTGGTTTTGGATTTTATGTTTGTCCTGATTTGAGAAAATGCTTAGAGACACCTTGTAACTGGTAGAAATTGGAATAATATATCATGGTCTTGTAGATAGATATTGTTAACAGAATAGCCCAAATATTGTGTTATTATGAACACATGGTTAAACATTGTATTTAAGGTTTTTTAAAAGAATATTTTATAATAGTAAATTATTTACATTTAGGAATTATGTATGAATTTTTATATCAAACTAGTAAATATATGGATATCATATATGGTGTCATAATAAGTTATAATCACACCTGACCCATGCTTCTATGGAACTTGGGTACCTCAGCAAAAATTGTTATTTTATATAGGTTATATATATATAGGCAATGTCCTATTATAAGAGGTTATGATTAGAATGTTAATGTAGAACATGGGATATGGGACTTGAAAATACATTGGGCTAGTTGGATTTAGTTTCAATGGAATTTAAAATTTTATTTATCTACTCCTTTTATTCCTATAAATGATCCACCCACATGGGATCCTTTAAATGTATTTTTATACACATTTGATACTGTATTTATTTTTAGAAATTTCCAAGATTCATATGGGTTGTTTATGTTCAATGAATTATCAGTTATTTTTTATTTCTATTTCTATAAAGACTTTGATAATTATTTCATAGTGTCCCATAGTATACTTATAGGTCCTAGAAACTATTCTATAGTATTGGGCATATATTGAGGTCCACCTGAGTTTATGTGGTGTCCAACAATCTAGTAAATGATAAGTTTATCATTATGGTATAGAGTTTCAAAAACATATTAAATGTTTTTATTTTTATTATAATTTTATCTTGCTAGAAAGATCATTTTGAATATGTTAGGACTTCGTTATGATTTCATTCAAGGGACTGATAAACCCATAGAAAAGGGGAAATACAAGTTTCCCGGAATGCGACTTTTTGTTCTACGATTTCACTTGTTAGGGTTGTTATTGATTTCACCTCGGGTGACGCCCATGATTTATGATTAGATAATTTGTTGTATTTACATTATTATATCGGTATGATATGATGGTGATGTGATTTTGTGCCTCATTTTAGGCACATGGGGATTCATCTAACATGTATCATGATAGGTATATGAGTGTAAATAATAGTTACATGTTTCTTGTAATTGGAATTGGAAAGTGATTCATGTTATACTATGTTTAATTCTCCCTAATTATAGAGGTCAATTTTTAAATTTTTATTCTCTATATTCTTCATGGTGATAAAGGGGGGTTATTATTTAAAATTTTCATAGCATCGTATATGGTGTTTCCCACAAACATCTATGGTGGAATCCTTCTTCACCAATTCGTGTGATGATCACTTAACAAAAAGGCAGATATAAATGGAGTAATGTTAGTATTTTTTAAATAATGTTCCAGTAAGAATATAAAAATTATTTAAAACTATATAATTTCAATTTTATTCTATTTAACCAAACCTTGGGTATTTTTAGGAATTATTTTACTTCCAATTTTTTTTTGAAATATGAATCATGTGGGAATGGAAATGTAATTAAAATATAGTGCTCAATTTTTATCAAAAATTTTGAAATTGAAATGATTTAGATGGTGATTTTTGAAAAATTATAGTTATAAATATTTTAATGTAAAGGAATAATTTAATTGATTGATATTTATGGATGGTATTTTAGGTTGTCATGACTTAGAGTCCATATATGTTAGTTTTGACTCTTGTATGGGTAGTTGGGGTGGTTCTGAGTTTCCATGTTTTTAGACATCATGTTATGAGGGTGATTTTGACCATTTGAATGGGTTTTCTTGGAATTAAGATATATACATGTTTGATGGAGCCTTAATATGGGTGGTTGGAATGTCAAATTTTATTAGATCATAACGATGACGTGGTTTTCATCCCTTGAGTTTTGAATTTTCTAAGGCCTGGTTCAGGGATGGGTAGTAAGAATTAGTGAATCTTAAGGGAAAACTATGGTAACGATTTTATACTCTATGACATTGAAGGGTAATCTGAAATAGGTAGTGACTCGGTCCTATGAGATTACTTAGTGATGTGAGGTAGTTCATATTCTTTAGCTTATATGATTGATGCAGGTTCGGTGTTTCTATATTGAATATTTTATAAATGACCATTTGGGTTTTTAAGGCCTCATGAATATTTGTTTTGGTGTCCTAGGTTATGCTATTTGAGATTTGATTGCATATATATTTGATTATTTTAATATTAATAAAATCACTTATTATATTCTGTTCACTATTATTACTGAATTTAATGTAATAATTTCATAGAGTATTTTTCGTATTGATAAAGTAATACCAATTACCCACTATAATGAGAGCCATGGAATTATATGAATATATTCTTAAATATAGTTATACGATTGAATAAAATTCTATTTTAGTACACATAGAAAATGACTATTAGGTGAAGTTTATTATAATTAGATGAGGCTTCTTCTTACAAAATTCATACATGGTAACATCTCGGATAAGAGATTATAAAAATAGACCAACCATAAGGGATTCTTCATGTATTGGTTCCATTGTATACTACTATCTATGAAAATTGTAATGGACCATAGATATTAAGATTACCATTAATGCATGTCATGAATAATGAACATATATTTACTTACCAAAACTATGAT
The DNA here is from genome assembly GCA_963277665.1 of Viscum album. Classification (NCBI taxonomy): domain Eukaryota; kingdom Viridiplantae; phylum Streptophyta; class Magnoliopsida; order Santalales; family Viscaceae; genus Viscum; species Viscum album. Next base: position 10,229,331 of record OY728151.1, on the reverse strand, counting down.
TCCATATGTTCATGGGAAGTGGAGTATGTTAGGTTTGTCATAATCAACATGTAATCCATGGGAATATATACAAAATATTTTTTCCTTCGATCTTCATGGAAGTTGATATCTAATCAGTTTGATTATAATATAACTATCACTTTAAATTCCTTGGCCATTATTTAATGACATGTTTATATAAGAGATTTAAGGAATTATTTTTTTTAGAAAATGGGTTGATGAAATGTTTGCGAAACATTCATGATGAGAAATTATGGAAAAAGTAATTATTTTGTATAGTGAACATTTTTATGTGGTGGTAGAAATTTCGACATTATAATATTTATCTTTGGATATTTCACTTGTTTCTATATATTAATCTTGGAATTTAGTAAGTCCCTCCTAATGAAAATGATAAATAATACTATAGGTTCAACCAATAAGTGTTTCCATTGAAATTGATTAATTTCTATCTGTATTTGTTTAGTTGAATAAATATTATTTTCAATACTAAGGAATAATATTATTCTTGGTTTATCGATATGAAATATTTATTGAATATATTTTAACCACTAGATTTTGGATAAAATATTTATTTATGAAAAAGCATATTTATTCTCATATTCAATAAATGATGAGAATTTTGAGTGGACAAAGATTGTGTGCAATGATAAAAAAATTAAACCCAAAAAAATAAATATTTATCATCATGTAGAATGTTCACACAATTTATTAGTCATAATAATAATTATAATAATATTATATGGAATGGTTTTTTATGAGGATTATAATATTATTTAAGGGCCATTGTGAAATTTAACAATAATTTAACATACACATTAACTCTATAAAAATATGTTAATGTATATTATGTATGGTCGATCGAGAATTAAAAATCACTAGAAATAGTGGATTTATCTCTTGACTCATATTTATCTCATATTCTAATGAAGCAGATGAAATACTTCAAGCTAAAATAATGAGTGATGAAGGAGAAAACACAAGATGATTGATAATCCATGCTTTCTGAAAAATCCTTGGCAAATAAAGAATAATACATTTTCATATTTATTTTCATATTTGTGAATTTAATATTATTCTTACTTTAATGGGGATTCTATGATGGCATACCCAATACGCAATAAATGTTTCCTTTGAAATCTTACGTTAAACACAACGTGGAGTAATACCGAAAAATAAAATAATAAAATAATATTATTTCAAACGGTAGTTAACGACTAGTCGTTGTAATGACACTAATGAATATTACTGACTACAATATAATTATAAATTTTTGTTAAATGTTTTTACATTTATCCTATAAAATTTAGAGGCTTAAATTTTGAATAAATCCAAATTTAAGCATAAATACTCTAATATTCTTTAAAAGGTCAATTTACCTCCTTTTGATGGAAAACCATTTTTAAATCAATATTTTGTCACTTTTATATATTCTATTTAACAAAATTAAATTCTTCTTTAGATTTGGGGTATCAAAATTTACTTTGGATTAATTTTTTGTATTTTTATGATAATGTTCATTTCTTAATGAATAGAGAAAAATACAATATTTAAATTCAAAACTACCTTTTAATCTAATTTATTTATATGGTTTGATAAAATTTTTAATTTTTTTAATAGATTAATTAGATTATATTTTTACCATTTAATTCCATTTTGGTCTTTGTAAGTAATTTCGCTTTGAAATTGGATATAAACAAGTGTTAATCTTTTGATTGTAATTATATCTTAAAAACACGCTTTTTGTTTTGACAACGGGAATTAATTTTTAATTAATTAATGCAACATATATGATTTCTATTTAGTAAAATAGATATCATTTTTGAATTTGGAACATAAAATATATTTTAGACTGAATGTTTGGTATTTTTTCTGAAAACCATCAATTTTTTATGAATACTGAAAACACTAAGTATTAGTTAAAACCAACTTTTTCATTTAAATGAAATTGTACCACTTCTGTGAATTGAATTTTAAAAATCCAACATACATGGTAGATATTAGTAAATTAAATTTGGTTCAATAAGATGAAAATAATTTTGGTAAATAGTAACCTTTGACTTTTATTTACCACGGTTAAAGGTAAATAAGGCAATTCAAGGTAAAAATAATACTATAATAATAATATAAACTTACCCTAAAATTTGTCATAATCCTTTTGGTTGATACATTTCCGACCATTTATATCCATTATTATATTTTGGGACCCCATTGAGCCACTTAAACGTGATCGTGGCACTTTATATAAATTAATTCAAAGTAAAGACAAAAATGACCTAATCATATATCTTTTAGTAAATAAATTTTTACATGGAGTTATATATATTATCTCTTCAACTAAAAATATTCATTTGAAGGATAAAAATATTTCTTACATCATGTTATTTTTTTTATCATTTTTATACATCAAATAACTAAAATATTTAATGAAACAATAACGATACAGTGTTTACCTCTTTAATGAATGATTTAAGTCAATAAGATTATAAAAATTAAAACAGCATCCAAAACATGTACAATTATTATTTGATGATTTTATTTGTAACATGAGTCAACTTATATTGGAATTTAATGAGTTTTTGACCTTTATAAACTGAATATCATTATATAATAAAATAATATTTTCATACTTTCATAGAGAGCCCCTCCTCGCCCTTATAAAAATACCTCACCTATAACCCATTACTAAAACCTTTCAAGCCCCTTGAATCATCCTACATCTACCTAAATAATCTCCCTACATTACTATATTCCTTCTAGAAGCCTTAACTTAGTCATAGATCACTTCAACAAATCCTTTTGGTTCAAACCAAAGGGAGTTACTCTATTTAAAGGTAACGTCTTCTCTTAAGTACTTTTCATTTATTTGACTTCTCCAACCCCCTAAACACTTTTTATTACTTTATTTTATAACAACACCAGTATCCTCAATAGAATAAATTGTTTTTTTTAGAATCATTCTAACTACACTTCCACACACCTCCATCTAATGAATATGAACATACTATTTCTATGGACGGCAAATAACTACCACACGAAATCATGATTGTTCAATATTCTCCTACCACCTCTTAGGATGACCATTATGATGGAAATTTATTTATATATAGTATATATTATGTATTTTTCATTATTATTCTGTATTTTTAATTTATATAATACCTTTATGGTTTCAATAATGGGTAAACACGATAATTTCATTTGAGGAAGTGCGAACTACCACCCCCTTGAAGTGATATGACTCGTTCATACCATACATGAAATTTATAATGGATGGTGTTAATGAACTTACATAACGTATATAAAATATGATATTATACTTTAATTATGATAGACCAAGGTATCATTAATTTTTCATTCCATTAAATTACTAAAGAGAAATGAAAGTAGTGTTCATGCGTACGTATGACTTACTGTCTCCATGAACGGTGGATTTCATTTCATATCTAAAAATGTTATGTACTATTATAAAATCAAATATATACTGGATATGTGTGATATATATGATATCTAAATCATTAATATCATTCTGGAGATAATGGACTTTTTACCACATGGACAACATGTAATTATAATAAGTTCATTTTTGACTCAAGTGCCAAATTTCGACAAAATGAATGTTATTAACTAAAATAATTTTGTAATGTTTATAATGTTGTAATATGTGATATAAAAGGAAACATAAATTTAAAATAATGTACTAAAGCAAGTAGAAATTAACCTTTGTTTGTTATTCAGGAGATTAAAGAACGAAAAAGTCATGTCAAACACGATGTAAGGGACTTCGTCGCAATCCTCTTTCATTGAGGAATATTTTTATTTATACACAACATTCTTTTATAAGGTGTATAAAATCCTTTGACATTTCATTTCATTCAAAGGGAATTATTTTTCTACGAAGCATTTTACTAAATTACAAAAGGAATGTTTTTAACATCTACGACGACAATGACCTCCCCGCCGTTGTAATCGTTATATGGCTTCCTCTATAAGCATTAATGTTTTTAAAAGGAAAATAAATCCATTATTCTTTATTTGGGTGTTTTGGTATTGAAAATTGATACTAAAACGGAGTGATTATTTCAACATCGTGAAATGATTTTTTGGGATTTCAAATTAAATGGTATTATTGAAATTTCTATATTTGTAATATTTTATGTGTTATGATTTTATAATGGTGCTTGTACATTTGAAAGGTGGTTATGTGATAAACCAAATGATGGGTGGTGTCCTGATAAACTAGTATGTGTGGTTATGTTATAACCTCCAATGCATTGGGTAAGGATGTCAGCTGTATGGCTATTCAATATAGTGATATGTGAGGAAGTTGACCGTATGGTTATTCCATTTAAGTATGTTTATGTTTCAGGTTACATTTATATGTTATGGGGGATTTATATGGGTTTTATGGTAATATTTTGGGTATAAAATGGTCAACAATGATCTTTTATTTATTGAAGAGTATTTACTACTTGATAAAGGTGAAAAATATTACATATTATAAGGTTTTCATGGTTTACTTGTTGTTTTGAAAAACTAACAGTTTTCTTTCTTTGTGTCTCTATTAATGAGATTTTTATGCTCATCCCATGTTTTTTGAAATGTTTTTCATAGGACCTAAAGTGGAATAGGGTCAAGGATGGTGTCACGACCCATCCCCCGGGGCCTGTGCTGTGACTACCCCAAGCCAGCCTTCCATAGGCCAGGGGCTGACGACTAGCACCGAATGCATATTACCTAAAACTGGGAAGGAATTGCCTTTATATCCTGTAAGCACACATAACCAAGAAAACAGCAAGATAAGAAAACAAGTAAACAGAACTATAAACATAGTGAGTGCAGTAAGTAAAAAGGGCTATAATACAAGCCCAACTGAGAAGTACAAGAAAAACTGTGATACAATACGACTGAAGAAAAGGGAAATTCAGATTTTGGGTCATCCTACGAGGATCCTATCATAAGGGTAGGTACAAATAACCTTCTTAGCACTCCATGTCCATATGTCTCCTCCGCGTACCGACACGTTGTATGGTCCACCTCCAAGCACCGTCAAGTCCTGGTACTCACATCTGCAGTCAGCGTTGTCTGTCATCTACACCAATCACAATGAAGTGCGGTCATAGACCGTGCAGGGGTGAGTATAACGATACCCAGTAGGGACCCCGAGACCCTCAAGGTCTCACAAAATCCACAAAGGATAAACCACAAATTTTGAAATCAACATATAACCCTACTTATGTATATGTCCATACATATACCTAAGTTATCAAGTAATCCATCTCAATCATGAGGAAAATATAGAGGTACTGACTCAGCTCACACCGAGATTTATTCTAGGGGTAGTAACAAGTAACATCCCTAGTCACATCGTCGAACACTTCGGCTGCTAAAGAACCCCTCCTCTATCGAGTATAGTGGGCCTGCCGCATCACACAGAGGAACTTCCCACTATCCTTGGACTGCTGAGGTACTCATCCTGTCGAGTACCATCGGTCTGCTACATCACACCAAGGCACTCCCCACCGTGGGTTTTCTGCATCACACAAAGGCGCTCCCCCTCATGACTTGCTAAGGTACTCCACTTGTCGTGTATCGTGGGTCTACCACGTCAGACAGAGGCGCTCCCCCTCGTTGCCTACTGAGGTACTTCTCCTGTTGAGTATCGTGGGTCTGCCGCGTCACAAAGAGGCTATCCCAACCATGTGACTTCTGCATCACACAGAGGCGATCCTCACTGGACCTGTCAATTCTCTCCAAGTCGAAATGGTCAACAGTCGTCAAGTCTCAGCTAGCTACTAGGTTCTTGCAATATACTCCTTCTTCTCCTAGAGGATCTACTCCACAAGCTACTGGTTGATACTCCATCTACCATGAAGTCCCATGAGAAAGCATCTCAAAGGTATGTCATGTCATATGGGTCTCAATGCAATAGAGGATGTGTCAATTAGACGCCCGGTCTGTGAGTTATTAGCCTTTTAGTCCCGGGGGCCCGGGTGGATTCGTGCTCGATCCAACTTGACCATTCTCCATCTTAATCTAAAACTCCAGTGTGGTCTACTCAATGGGACCTTCTCACTCAAAGAATTCCAGCACCGCTGAAGGTTCTTCAAATGGTCGTCTGGTGACAATGTTATGGCCAAAATAAAGTAAATAGGTCGTACTGGTCCCAGGTTCAGTCCGACCCAGTCGGCCCGACCCAGCTCGACCCACTGGGTCCGTCCCATCCCACACTAGGTGGCCCGGTTTGGCGGTCCGGCCCGCGAGGGCCGTGAGGGTCCGCGAGGGTCATGGATTCCACGGGGGAGTGGAATCCACTAGGGCGCCGTGAGGGTTCGGAGGCCAAGAGGGAACCGCGGAGGGCCACTGGAGGCCGTGACTGCACGACTGGCTGTGGGGCGGCTCGGTGAGGCTGTGAGGTAGCTCAGCCTAGGTGGCACAGGGAGGCCACGGTGGTGGTTTGGTCGGGGTGGCGCAGTGATGTTGCGGCGGCGGTTCGGTAGGGGTGTCGCGGGGAGTCCGCGACGTCAGTTTGGTTGGGGCGGCACGATGAGGGCGCGACGGTGGTTTGGCTGGGGCAGCGCGGTAAGGTCGCGTTAGTGGTTTGGCTGGGGCGGCGCGACAACGTTGGCTGCAGAGCGGTGCCAGTTCGTCGTCGCCTTCATCGCAGCTGGCGGTGGTGTGAGCCGCCATTCTTGTGCCCCTTCGTGGTTGGTTGCTTTCCTCCACCATCATGAAGAACACCACAATTCAACACAATAATTACATAGAGGACATGCCATGTTAGTTTGGCCCTCACTCTCTGAATTGGAGCGGTAGAAAGCGGCTATTATTCTTGAAACACAAGAATATTAAGAATAGATAAGGGTAATAATTCAAACACCCTCCGATTAATCTCATGCAGTTAAACATTCCCAATCCTTCAAAAGAAAAACATTTGAGGATCAATTTAAAATAGATAGTTGATCCACAATCATTGTTTTAGAAGAGAAGAACATGGGAATATAAAAATCACTCAAAACAATCCTCCACATCGATCTCCTGATGATGTCGACGAGGTCGCGAGGAAGACGGAGAATCATTGGGAAAAGATGGACGTCAGCGTCGTCATCACTTTCCTTGATTGTTGGTTCGTGCATCATTGGAGATCATTCGATGAAATTTGTAGAATAATTCATCAAAGGAGAGGCGTTCTTTTTTGACGAGCTTTTCTCCCAAAGCACCTTCCTCCCAATTCCACCTAAATGAATAGGTAGCCCCCAATATAATAGGTTATGATATCTATTATTTAGTTTGTTGGATTCAAATTCAAATTGGATAAATTAATGTGGGGAGTTGGCATAATTAATGTAGAGGAAGCTCAAGAGGCACCTCCACATTAAAGAGGTAGTTGAAAGGTTTCTCCCTCATTAAGAGCAGAGTTCAAGAGGTTTAGGCCTCAGGTGGTCCCCACCACCATAACCAATCATGGGAGGTTAGGTTCAGGTGGACCCACCACCATAACCTCTCATGAGAGGTTATGGTTTGGTGGTCCCCACTACTCAACTTCCACATGGATTGGTTACAACAAATAAAATAAAATATGTGATTATTTTATTTTATTATTTCCATGAAAAACCCAAAAAACTAACTTTCACCCTGACCAACTATCGTGGAGGTGAAAGTCTCCTTAAGTGAATATCGGCACTACGAGTTCAACAGTGTCCTTAATTTTCAATTCCAAGCACCGGTTCAAAAAGTGACAAAAACACAATTTCACATTTACTGAATGTACTTGAAAAAAAGTTCAGAAATTCATTCCATGCACTCCAGGCCTCAGAATTATGTGCCTTCAATTTTCACAGACTCGTAAAATTCCCATTTAATTTAAAAAAATCATGGAATTTCAGGGTCTTTACATTCTCCCCACATCAGCGATTTGCATCCCTATAATCCAAAACTCAACTAGATAAACAATTGGGGGTACTGAGCACACATCTGAGCCTCCCGCTCCCATGTGCTCTCCTAGAGGTTCCTATACTTCCAGTGAATGCACACCAGAGGTATCAACCGTCCACAAAGGACCTGCTCTTGTTGATCCTCAATCTCTACTGGAACCTCCATAAAAGTTTCCCCATCATCGATGTCTTGCTCTCCATGGTCGATGATGTGAGAAGGGTCATGAACATATCTCCTCAGCTGGGATATGTGGAAGACGTCATGCACTCGGTGAAACATAGGTGGAAGATCTAAGCATTAAGACACCTCTCGAACTCTACTGAGGACATGAAAAGGTCTGATGAACATCGGAGATAACTGGTCGCCTTGGTCAAATCTCCGCAAACCTCGTCGAGGTGAGACCCATAGAATGACATGGTCTCCATCCTCGAACTCTAGAGGTCTCCAGCTCCTACCAACATTGGACTTATGCCTGCTCTTTGCAGTCTTCATCCACACCTGGTTGATCTGCACCTTCTCCGTGGTAGCTCATACCATCTCTGGTCCCATGAGTGTTGACTCTCCTGGGTCAGCCCAACAAAAATTTGATGTTCAAGGTCACCCGTATAACGCCTCAAAAGGTGTCATCCCAATGGGGGAGTGATAACTATTGTTGAACGCAAACTCCACCAAAGGAAAGTGATCCTCCCAGCTGCAACCGAATTTGAGGACACAAGCACGAAGCATGCCCTCGAGGGTCTGAATGGTCCACTCAGTCTGGCCATCCGTTTAAGAATGGAAGATGGTTCTCTAACAAAGCTGCATTCTGAAAGCCTCCAGCACCCCTTCCAAAGACAGGAAGTAAAACGTGCATCACGATTGGAGAAAATTGTCGAGGGTACTCCAGGTAGCCACACAATATCCTATTCATAGAGGCATCCCAAGATATCTATTTAACCCAGCTCTATGATCGGTAGGAAGTGGCATGATGTGGTAATTCAGTCGATAATCACCTAGATAGAATCCTGACCTACGGATGTACGTGGAAGTACTATCACCAAGTCCTTGGATATCCCATCCCACTTCCTCTCTGGGGCCTCTTAAGGCTAAACCAGGAATGTTGGAACCTGTTGCTCTACCTTCACTTGCTGACAAGTGTAGCACCGAGACACAAACTCTGCTACTAATTTCTTAAATCCCAACCACCAGTGTTGTCTTTGAAGATCTTGTTACATCTTCTCCACTCTTGGATGTAACACTAGAGGGGTTGTGAGAAACTCCCTCAACACTTCCTCTTGAAGTGACACTAGTACCATGGTACGTCCTATGATGAGGATGATGTGCTCCCCTCCTTAATAAAATCCATCAGGTGCTTGTGCTGTGGATATCTGAGCACATCGTGCATTGCAGTCAGTGTCCCCATGATGCGCCTCCCTGACTCGCTGAAGAAGTGGGGGAGTGACTGTAAGAGACTTAAGGAAAACTTCTCCATATCTATCCACAGAGGATATCTGCAAAGCATCCACATGCTCTCTATCCTTGCCTTGAAGCTGTATACCAGACTTCTTGCGGAGTGCATATACTAAAAATTTCACCTTCCCTGGAGTATAGACTATATCGAAGTCGTAGTCCTGGAGGAACTCCAGCCAACATCGTTGTCTCAAGTTCATGTCCTTCTGAGAGAAGATATACCTGAGACTCATCTAATCAGAGTACGTGGTAAACCGATTTCACATCAGATAGTGTCGCCACATCTTCAAGGTGAAGACCACTGCTACTAATTCCATGTCATGGGTATCGTAGTTCTGCTCGTGTTGTCTCAACTATTGAGAACCATATGTGATCACTGCTCACTCTTGCATCAGGAAACATTCGAGTCTGGTTCCGAATGTGTCGTAGTAAAATATGTACCCTACTCCCTCCTCGGGAAGACTCAATATGGGGGCACTAGTCATCCCCTACCTCATCTCCTGAAAAATCCCATGGCATTTCTCTGAAAAAAAGAAGGGTTTCCCCTTCTTCCTCAATGCTGAAAGTGGTGCGGAAACTCGGGAGAATTCTGGCACAAACCTCGGATAATATCAATCCAGACCTAAGAAACTTCATACCTCTATCACACTCCTGGGTAGCTCCCATGCAAGTACCACCTCAATCTTTGCTGTATCTACTGAAACTCTAGCCTTTGATGTGACATGTCCCAGAAAGTGAACCTCTCGGATCCTCAAATGGCACTTAGAGAGATTACCATAAATTTGGTGCTCCTAGAGTGTGTCCAATACTACCTGCAAATGATATGCATGATCCTTCTTAGTAGTCGAGTAGATTAGAATGTCATCGATAAAGACTACAACAAAGTGATCATGGTATGGATGAAAGATCATGTTCATGATTCCCATTAACACTACGGGAGCATTGTTTACACCGAATGGAATAACCAAAAACTAATAATGGTTGTACCGATATCTAAAACTCATCTTCTACACATCCTCATCTCGAACTCTGAGGTGGTGAAAGCCTGATCTGAGGTCTATCTTTGAGAACCACTATGCTCCCTTCAGCTGATCAAAGAGTTCGTCAATCCTCAGGAGTGGGTACTTGTTCTTCACGGTCACCTGGTTCAAGCGCCGATAGCTAACACAAAGCCTCATAATTAAATCTTCCTTTATGGAAAACATAATCGAGGATACCCAAGGTGAAACACTGGGCGGAATGAATCCCTTCCCCTGTAAGTCCTCTAGCTGTACCCACAACTCGTGAAGCTCTGTGGGAGCCATCTGATACGCTCGTGTAAATATCAGTACCATCCTGGGGTACATGTCAATGTAAAAGTCCACCTATTTTCGAGGAGGTAGACCCGAAACATCATTAGGGAAAACATCTATGTAATGGTCCACCAGTATAGGATAGCTCAGACTCTCTACATCAACCACTTTGATGGTAAGTCAATAAAACTTATTAGTGATCAGCTGCACCCTTCTCCGGGTAAGTCCATCCTATGCTGCAAAGGCTCGCTTCTCGCTGGTGAAGGTAAACCTGGACCCATCTATGCAGACACACCGCGCCTTGTTCCTAATACAGTCTATCTGAGCATGGATTGTAGATAACCAGTCCATACCCAAGATGGAATAATAAGGCCTCGACGCTGCTACTAGGAGATCCCAGCCGAATCTTTCACCTCCTAGAGTAATCTCGCATTGCCGACACCAGTTTTGTAATAGTCGAATATACTCCCGTAAGAGTCTTTAGCTGTAAGGGTCAATCCAACGGCTCCGTCAGAATCTCTAATTTCTGAATGAGGGCAGTGGCAATAAAATAATGACTGGAACCTGTGTCTATAATTACTGTAGCTAAGGTGGAGTAGACACAAATTGTACCTCATATCATCTCTGGAGCACCATGATTGTAATCCATAGGTGCCTGGAGCTGAGCTCTCCCATGTCCACCTGCTCACTACTGTAGGGGTGTCCCTCCTGGTGGTGGTGGCAGTAACATCTCAAATCGTTGATCACTACCAGCTGCACGGCTAGCTCCTCTACAAAGTCCGCCTACTCCCTGCGGACCTCCTCGGTTGAACCTCTGTCTCTACCTGGGCGGTCCTTCTACCATCTATTGATCATCCATATGACGGGTCCGACAGTCATGAGCCATGTGACTCTGCCCGCCGCATGAGTAACACTTCTTGATCCTTTCTTGACTGGTTCCGCCTCGGGTGCCCCGCATAACCAATCCTTAGTCATGTGGTCATCCACCTATATGTCTAGTCCTCTTGGACCATTTTCACGTTTGTCTACTTCCAGTTTCAGAACACTCTGCTACTTGGTGACTGGTGGTGGGTCTCACTGCTGATGACTACACATCAAGAAAACTCTCCACCAAGAGGTCTCTCTCTTACACCCCCACCTACATCGGAATGCTTAGTAAGATCATCGAAGCCCTGATCTCCTGCTTGAGCCCCTGCTCATAGGTACGAGCCCTGATGAATGGGTCCCGCACCATATCTATGGAGTAGCGTGAGAGGTCAGTGAACCTCGCTGAGTAATGTTATATAGTCATACTGCCCTGGTGCAGATGGAGAAGCTCCTGTATGTGCACTGTGCGAAGAGTCGCTGGAACAAACTCTACCTAAAACAGGCCCTCGAAGTCTGCCCAAAGAAGCATCACCTCATCGTGAACTTGGAGCATCAATCTCCACCATCTACCTGCTGCTTCCTGTAGAAGGCTAGCCTAAAATATCACCATGAGATCAGATGATGTCCCTATGAGTCGGAAGACTCTCACCACAGCCTCCAGCCAATCCTCAGCTGCCTGTGGGTTCATCTCTCTCCTGAACCTGGGTGGCCTATGGCACTGGAAATCATGTAATACACCCAAGTGGCGTGCACCATATGTTTCTCGGGATGGTGGCATCAGTGGCCGAACGGGGAATGGTACCGCTGGTGCCTCTACTAGAAAAGGGCCCTGCACTGAGGCCTCGTCGCTCGGTGGACTATCAGTGCGTAAAAATCTCAAAAGTCTATTTGGTTGTTTGTGTGGAGGCATTCAGAAAAGAAACACGTGCTCCACTATTAATAAGTTATACCGGGTGAGCTGACTCAAAAGATCATAAAGACAACTTTTGAAAACACACATGCAATCATTGTTTTCGTGCAAAGAGTCAGAAATCAGAAGTTAGGGTCCTGGTGTATGAATACATCGGCCACCGCACCCACACTAGACTCCCTGAACTGAAAACCACACTCATTAACCTTAACACTATTGCTTCATAGAAAATATCAGATTCATAGTTCTTCTGTAGAACTGAATCCTATAATTCAAATTTGTCATGACCCGTCCCCCGAGGCTTGGTACGTGACTACCCCAAGCCCACCTTCCATAGGAAAGGGGCTGGTGACTAGCACCGAAGGCGTATTACCTAAAACTAAGAACACATTGCCTTTATATCTTTAATGAACATGTAACTAAGCACACAACAAGATAGGAACACAAGTACACTGAACTGTAAACAGCGTGAGTGCAGTATGTAAAAAGGGACAGAATACAAGCCCAACTCGGTAGTACAAGTACATCTGTGAAACAATACGACTATAGAAAAGGTAAATTCATCTATTGGGCTATCCTCCGAGGATCCTACCTAAAGGGTAGGTACAGATCAACTCCTCAGCACTCCACGTCTGTCCGTCTCCTCTGCGTATTGACACACTGTATGGTCCACCTCTGGGTACCATCTAGCCCTGGTACTCACATCCTCAGTCAACGTTATCCATCATCTCCACAAAAAAAATGATGTTTGGGCATAGCCCATGCAGATGTGAGTATAACAATACTTGATAGGGACCCCGAGACCATCAAGGTCTCACAAAATCCACAAATGATAAACCAAAAAAAGTTTTAAAACATCAAAGAACCCTACCTAGGTATATTCCTATACATATACCTATGTTATCATGTAATCCATATCAATCATTAGGAAAACATAGTCGTACTGACTTAGAGAAAAACGGGATTTATTATAGGGGTAGTAACAAGTAACATCTCCAGTCACATTGTCAAAAATTCTAGCTGCTAAAGAACCCCTCCTCTATCGAGTATATTGGGCTTGTCGCGTCACACAAAGGTGCTTCCCACTATCCTTGGACTGCTGAGGTACTCATCTTGTTGTACCGTGGGTCTACTGCGTCACACAGAGGCACTCCCCATTGTGGGTCCGCCGCATCACACAAAGGAGCTCCCCCTCATAGCCTTTTGAGGTACTCCTCCTGTCAAGTACCATGGGTGTGACGCGTCACATAGAGGCTCTCCCCACCATGGTTTTTCCACGTCACATAGAGTTACTCCCAACTGGGCCTATCAAGTCAATCTGAGTCGAAATGGTTGGAAGTCGTTAAGTCTCAGCCAGCTACTAGGTTCCCACACTATGTCCGCTCGTCTCTGGGAGGATCTGCTCCCCAAGCTACTGGTTGATACCCCATCTTCACGAAGTCCTAGGAGGAAGTATCTCAATGGTCTGCCACGTCATAGGGGTCTCAACGCAATAGACAATGTGTCAATCAGACGCCCGGTTTGTGAGTTATTAGCTTTTTAGTCTTAGGGGCCCAGTTGGATTCATGCTCAATCCTACCTGACTGTTCCCCATCTTAATCCAAAACTCCAGTGGGGTATAATTAAAGGAACTATCTCGCTCCATGATTTCCAGCGCTACTAATGGTTCATCAAACGATCATATGGTGCAAAAGTTATGGCCAAATGAATGTAAATAAGTCATAGTGGGCCCGGGTTCGGTCCAACCCGGTGAGAGAGACCCAGTCAGAGCGACCCAGACCAACCCGCTGGGTCTAGCCTGGCCCGCACGGGGTTGCCCAACTCGTGCTGGGTGGCCTGGCCCGTGCTGGGCTACATGGTATGGCGGTCCGACCCAAGAGGTCCGCGAGGGGCCACGGGGGTCGCGGAATCCGAGAGGGTGCGGAGGCGCGAGGTCGCTGCGGAGGGCCATTAGAGGCCATGGTGGCATGGATGGCCGTAGGGAAGCTCGTCCTAGGTGGCGCAACGAGGTCTCAGCGGCGGTTCGGTAGGGGCGGCGCAGCGAGGCCGCGGCGGTGGTTCGGCCGGGGCGGGGCGGTGAGTTTGTGGAGCGGCTCCGTTGCACCGTCACCTTAGTCACGACCGGCGGTGGTGCCAGCCGCCATTCTCTTCCCCTTCATGGTTGGTTGTCATCCACCACCATCACGATGAACACCATAATTAAACACAAGAATTAAAGAGACAATGAGCCCCATTAGTTTGTCCCGCACTATCCACATTAGAGAGGTAGTAAGCACATATTATAGTTGAAACACAAGAATATTAAGAATGGATAAGGGGAATAATTAAAACACCCTCCCATCAAGCTCCTGCAATTAAAAATTCCCAATACCGTAAAATAAAAACATTCGCGGATCAATCTAAAATAGATTGGTGATCCACGTTCGTTGTTTTAGAAGAGAATAACATGTGAATATAAAAATCACTCAAAACAAACCCCATACACATTCTCTTGATGATGTCAACAAGGTCATGGGGAAAAATAAGAATCGTTAGGAAAATATGGTCGTCGTTGTTGTGGGATTTTTCCTTGATTGTTGGTGTGTACATCATTGGAGATCCTTCGACGGAGTTTGGAGAAGAATTTGTCGAATGAGATGTGTTCTTCATTGGAAAGATTTTCTCTCAAAGCTCCTTCCTCCCAATTCCACCAAAATGAATAGGTAACCCCCAAAATAATAGATTATGATATCTATTATTTAGTTTTTTTTTCTTAAAATTCAAATTAGATAAATTAATGTGGTGTGTTGGCATAATTAATGTAGAGGAAGCTCGGGAGGATCCTCCACATTAAAGAGGGGGTTGAGAGGTTTCTCCCCCATTAAGAGAGGAGTTCAAGTGGTTTAGGACTCGGGTGGTCCCCACCACCATAACCTCTCATGGGTGGTTAGGCTCGAGTGGTCCCCACCACCATAACCTCTCATGGGAGGATACGGTTAGGTGGTCCCCACTACTCAACTTCCACATGAAGTAGTTACAACAAATAAAATAAAATATGTGATTATTTTATTTTATTATTTCCACAAAAAAAACCCAAAAATTAACTTTCACCCTCGACCAACTTTCATCGAGGTGAAAGTATCCTTAGGTGAATATTGGCACTGCGAGTTTAATGGTGTCCTTGGATATCAATTCTGAGCATCTGTTCAAAATTCACAAAAACCCACTCACACATTTAATGAACGGACCTGAAAAAATGTTCAGAAATTCACTCTAGGAACTCCAGGCCTCAGAATTATGCGCCGTCAATTTTTGAAATCTCGTAAAATTCCCATTTAATTACAAAAAATTTATGGAATTTCTAGGTCTTTACTGATGGGATCAAGGAAAAGTCATGTTGTCTTAAAAATGGAATTATACATGACTCTTTTTTTCAAAAAGTTTTTATTTTATGAAAAATATGGATACTGAGTAAATGTGTCTACTTGTTAAATTCAAGTTGTTATGTATATGTTATGACCTAATTCTATAAATCTCTAATCCTAAAAATATCCTCAATGTGAATTATTAATGTAATTCAAGATAATGTAATTTTTAAGGCTAGGGCCTTATAGTTGGTATCAAATGTCGGTTTAGACAACTTTAGTAGTTTGAATATGGTTAAATTAACTTCCAGAATTTAATTTTTGGTATGACTGAAATGATATAGTATTTACAAATTACCTTGTTGCTACGACTAAAATATTTCTTTGATCAGAAATTTTTTCCTAACAGAAAACTAGATACCTATACTGGGAAGGCATACAAAGTAAGACAACCTTCTAAATCAGCAACCTGATATGGTCATAATCGGAATTGAACCGTTTGTTGTAGTGATGGATTAGTTGACCCAGGAGATAATTATTGGTTGATTTAATAGATGATATTTTGGTTTATTCCAAAAGTAAATAGGAACCTAAATTTCATTTAAGCATTATCTAGAAATCCTTAAAATAAAAGAAATTGTATGGGAAATTCGGAAAGTGTGAGTTTTGGTTACAAAAAATTGCATTCCTTGGTCACATTGTTTCAAAAAGAAATGGCATAATTGTTGATCTTGCTAAAACAAAAGTTGTCGAAGAATGGACAAGCCTACCAATATTACAGAGATTTATTGTTTTCTTGGTTTGGCAGGTTATTAACGGAGGTCTGTAGAAAATTTGGTATGGTTGTCTAGACCACTGACTATGTTAACTCAAAAATGTGTTAAGTTCATTTGGAAAAAAGAATGGGATGATAGTTTTCTGCAATAGAAAAGAAGATTGGTGAATTCTCCATTTTTGGCACTAGATTCTAAAAATGGTGATTTTGTTATCAATAATGATGCTTCGTTGAATTGAATTGATTGTGTCCTAATGTATAATGATTAGGTAATTGCTTATGCTTCATGTTAATTGAAACATCATGAGTTAAATTACCCTACACATGATTTTGAATTAGCAGCTACTGTTTTTGCTTTAAAAATTTTCTGGCATCATTTGTATGGATTAAAATGTGAAATATATATTGATCACAAAATAATGATGAATATATTCACTTAGAAAGAATTAACATGAGATAGAGAAAATGTCAGGAATTAATCAAGGATTATGATTTCCCTATTCATTACTATCCAGGAATGGAAAAGAAAGTGGATGATGCTTTAAGTTGAAAAATTAAAGCTACATTAACCATGCTATATTTGGAACAAGATACTTTGGTTTTTGATTTGATTAACTTTGGAATAGAAGTTTTTGGTGGAGGATATTCCTCTGTTTTGTTTCAGGTGTTAGTGAAATCATCTCTATCAGATAGAATTAAGCAAGCGAATAAGGAAGACAATGAGTTGCAGAAAAAGGTAGAGTTGGATCAGAATGGTAAGTTGCAAATTTTAACATTGATAATGATTGTAATTTGAGATTTGGAAAGAGATTATGCATGCCTTATGATTCACAGTTGAAAAATGATTTGTTATGTGAAACTCATAGTTCTCTGTTTTCAGTTCATCATGGTAGTATAAATTTTGCAGAGGTTTTCGGGAGTATTACTGGTGGGATGGAATGAAATAAGATATTGTTGATTGTACTGTGAAGAGTTTGACTTGTCAACAAGTTAAAGTAGAGTGGCAGTTACCGAAAGGGAGGCTTCAGTCTTTACTTGTCCCAGAGTAGAAATGAGAAAATATATCCATTGACATCATTGCGGGATTACCAAAGACATCTAGAGGGAATAATTAAAAATAATTTATTATTGATCGATTGACTAAATATTCTAATTTCCTTCCTATTCAAGATAATTTGTCTATAGATCAACTTTATCTATTGTATGTTAAAGAGATAATCAAGTTACATGGAGTTCCCCTCTATATTATATCATATCATTATCCCAAGACTACTCAGAACTTTTGGAAAGACCTTCAGAAGTCGTTGGGTACTGAGTTAAATTTTACTACATCTTTTCATCCTCAATCAGATGACCAGTCAGAATGAACAATTCAGAACATGGAGGATATGTTATGTGCCTCTTCACTGGATTACCAGGGAATTTGGGACCGACATCTTTCTTTGGATGAAGTTTCTTTTAATAACAGTTTTCATTCCACTATACATATGGCTCCATTTGAGGCATTATATGGGAAACAGTGTCAATCTCTAGCTTTTTGTGATGAAGTAGATGAAAGGAAATTGATGGGACCAGAATTGGTAGAAGAGATGGTAGAAAATGTTGTGTAGATTCAGAACAACTCAGAAAACTTATGTGGATAAACATATGAAGGATCTTTCTTTTGAGGTATATGATCGTGTCTTTATGAATTTTTCTCCAAGGAAAAGTGTGTTGTGTTTTGGAAAAAGGGAAAGTTGAGTCCAAGGTTCATTGGACCCTATGAAATCATGGAGAAAGTTGGATTAGTTGCATACAAAGTGGCTTTACCTCCAATGTTATCCCAGGTACACAATGTTTTTCTTATTTCAATGTTGAGAAAGTATATTCCAGATCCATTTCATGTTTTGAGCTCAGAGGTGGTTCTGTGGGAATAGAATCTCTCTTAAGAGGAACAACAAGTCCAAATTATTGACCGAAGAGAGCATGTGTTATAGAATAAGGTAATTCATTAGATAAAATTTTGGTGGAAAAACCATATGGTTGAAGAGGCGATGTGGGAATCTGAAAATTCTATGAGGGATAAATCCCCCCATTTATTTTATATGTGGATAAAAATAGAGAGGACGTAATTCCAAAAAGGGGGGAAGGATGTAGCATCCTAGGTAAATAAGGAATAAGACATTTTCATATTTATTTTCATATTTATGAATTAAATATTAATTTTACTTTAAAGGGGATTCTATGTTCGATGGAATACCCAATATGCAAAAACTGGTTTCTTTGAAATCTTATGTTGTACACAATGTTGAATTTTGCAAAAAAAGTAAAATAATAATATAATATTATTTTAAGTGGTAGTTAACACCTATTCGTTATAATGGTGGGAATGAACGTAACTAAATACAATATGAATATACTTGTTTGTCAAATGTTTTTACATTTATCTAATAAATGTCACAGTCTTAAAATATGAATGAATCCAATTTTAAGCATAAATACTCTAATATTTTTTAAAATGTCGATTTACCACCTTTGATGGTGAATCATTTTCAAATATAGTTTTTTTCACTTATATATATTCAATTTAACAAAAGAAAATTCTTCTTTTGAATCTGGACATAAAAATTTACTTTGGATGAAATTTTCATATTTTTCTGATCATGATCATTTTTTAATGAATAGTGAAAACTATTTTATTTAAATTCAAAACTGCCTTTTGATATAAATTATTTATATGGTTGGATTATCTTCATAATTGGTTTTAAAGTATAATTCTATTATATTATTACCATTTAATCCAATTTTGGTCATTGAAAGTAATTTCGCTTTGAAATTGGACATAAACAAGTGTCAATCTTTTGATAGTTATTATTTCATAAAAACATGTGTTTTGTTTTAACAATGGGAATTAATTTTAAATTAACAAATTCATATTATATGTTTTGAATTTGGTAAAATACGCATATTTTTTTAATTCGGAATATTAAATAGAGCTTAGGCTGAATTTTTTGTTTTTTTTTTCTGAAAACCTTCAATTTTTTATGAATAGTGAAAACAATGAGTAGTATTTAAAAACCGACATTTTCATTTATATGAAATTTTAACACTTCATTGAATTTAATTTTGGAAATCCAAAAAACATGGTTGATATTAGTAAGTAAAATTTGGTTCAATAAGATGAAAATAATTTTTGGTGAATAGTAACTTTTGACTTTTATTTTCCACAGTTAAAGGGAAATAGGGTAATTCAAGGTAAAAATAATATTATAATAATATAAAATTACCCTAACATGTATTCTAATCCTATTGGTTGATATGTTTCCAACCATGGGAATACTTTGGTAGATTTTGGGACCCCATAGAGCCACTTATGACTGATAATGACACTTTATATAAATTAATTCTATGTAAAGACAAAATTGACCTAAATATATATCTTTTACTAAATAGATTTTAAATAGCTTTATATAAGTTATCTCTTAGACTATAATTATTATTTTTAAATAGAAAAATATTTCTAAAATCATCTTATTTTTTTTAATAATTTTTAGACATCAAATAAATAAAATTTGTAATGACACAATAATAATGTAGTGTTTACCTAATTAATGAATGATTTAAATAAATAGGATAAAAAAATTATAAAAGTATACAAAACCTATCCAATTAATATTTTATGATTTTATTTAGATCATTATTCATATTATCTTTGACTTTAATGAGTTTTGGACCTTTAAAAACTGAATATCATTATATAATAAATTAATATTTTCATACTTTCCTAAAGAGACCCTCCTCCCCCTTATAAAAAACCCTCACCTCTAACCCCTTACTCACACCTATCAAGCCCGTTGTCTCATCCAACCATTCCCTAATAAGCTCCCTATATCTCTCTATTCCACCTAGAAGCATTACCTTGGGTAGAGAGCACATCAAGAAATCATTTGGTTCAAACCAAAGGGAGTTACTCGATTTAAAGGTAACATCTTCTCTTAAGATCTTTTATTTTATTTTACTTCTCCAACCCCATGAACTCTTTTTATTGATTTATCTTATAAAAAACTAGTATCCACAATATACTAAGTTTTTTTTAAGTAATTTATTCTAACTACACTTCCCCACACCTCCATCTAATCGATATGAACATAATTTTTCTATGGACGACGAACTACTACCTCACGAAACGATGATTGTTCAATCTTCTCCTACCACCTCTTATGGTGGCCATTATGGTGGAACTGTATTTATGTATGATATATATTATGTTTATGTTTTTTATGCATAAGTATTTTCATTTATATAATACCTTTATGGTTTCCATAATGGGTAAACATGATAATTTCATTTGAGGATGTGCAGACTATCGCCCCCTCAAAGTGATATGACTCGTTCATACCATACATGGAACTTATAAAGGATGGTGTTAATGATGTTAAGTAATGTATATAAAATATTATATTATACTTTAATTATGATATAACTATGTATAATTGAGTTCTCATTCCATTAAAATACGAAATATAAATGAATGTAATGTTCATGCGTACGTATGGTTTACCATCTCTATAAACGGTGCCTTTCATTTATTATCTCCAAATATTAAATACTATTATAAATACATATATATAATTGTAATTTATGATATATATGATATCTAAATCATTAATATCATTATGGAGATAATGGAATTTTTACCACACGGACAACATATAATTATAAGAAGTTCATTTTTGACTCAAGTACAAAATATCGACAAAATGACCATTGTTAACTTAAATAATTTTTTAATGTTTATAAAATTGTAATCAGTGATATATAAGGAATAATAATCTTAAAAAGGTTATGAATAAAGTAGAAATTAACTTTATTTTATTATTCAAGAGATCAAAGAACGAACATGTCGGGTCAGACACGTGGTAAGGGACTTCGTCTCAATCTCTTTTCATTGAGGCATATTTTTCTTTATACATGAAATTATTTTATATGATGTATAAAATAATATAAATTTTCATTTCATTCAAGGGTAATATTTTTTTTCTATGAAAGGTTTTACTAAATGACCAAAGGAATGTTTTTAACGTTTGCAGCGACAATGACCTCTATGCCGCCTTAATCGTTAATTGGCTTCCTCTATAAGACTTAATGTTTTTAAAAGGAAAAGAAATCCCTTATTATGTTTTTGGGTGTTTTGGTATTGAAAATGGTTTTTGAAATGGATTGATTATTTTAATACGTTGAAATGATTTCTTATGATTGCAAATTAAATGTTATTAGTAAAATGTTTATATTTTCAATATTTTATGTGTTATGATTTTATAATGTAATTAGAAATTTGATAGGTGGTTACATGATAAACCAAATGACGGGTGGTGTCGTGATAAACCAGGATGGATGGTTACGTTATAACCTCCAATGCATTGGGTATGGAAGTCAGCCGTATTTCTATTCCATTTAGTGATATGTGTGGAAGTAAAATGTATATTTATTCCATCTAAGTATATTTATGTCCCAAGTTACATTTATATGTTACGTGTGCTTTATATGGGTTTTATGCTAATATTTTGGTTACAAAAGGGTAAGAAATGAACTTTTATTCAATGAACAGTATTTATAACTTCATAAAGGTGATAATTATTACTTATGATATGGTATTCATGATTTACTTTTTTTGTTTTGAAAAACTAAAAATTTGTTTTCTTTGTGTATCCCTTACTGAGCTATTTATACTCATCCCATGTTTTTGAAATGTTTTTAATATGACATAGAGTGGAATAGGGTCAAGGATGGGATCAAGGAAAAGTCATGCTATCTAAAACATGGAACTAGACATGACAATTTTTTTCAATGAGTTTTTATTTTATGAAAAAAATTGTTACTAAGTAGAAGTGTCTACATATAATATTCAAGTTGTTATGTATATGTTATGACCTAACTCATTGAAGCTATAATCCTGAAAAGATTCTCAATCTGAATTATTAAATTAATTCAAGATTATTTAATTTTTATGGTTGGGGCCTTATACGTGCACCAATCATTCTGTCAATAATTCATAAGAGATCAAAAGATCACATATTATTCAACTCTAGATAGATTCTACACTTGGAACCTTCATGATAAATAATGGAAACCTTGACAAGGTCTTTGAGATGATAAACATAATCATTATCAAATAATGATCCTAAGACAATGAATTAATTTATTCAAATCTATATAATTTAATTACATATTTAACATGAAAATAACTGTTCTAGGTTATGGGTTTTATAAATGTCAATATCTAGTGAAAAGATGCCATTGGTCATGGTTTTTATGTCTGGTAAAATATTGTGAATGATCTATCAGGTTGAAAAATTATATTTTTACCCACCAATTATATTATAATTTGATTTCAACTATAACTTGTATTAGGGTAGTCACATTAAAATTTTTAATAAGGAATTTGATTATTGATTTTGTAGAATTTAGAAGTCATGATTTGTTTAATGTTTTAATTCATTCATGATCTATGATCTAAAAATATTATTCGTCTAATTCAATTATTTAAAAATATAACAGTATCATTTAATGACTAATGAATTTTATATATGAAGATATCATCTGTAAGTGATAAGGATAATGTCTTGATATCATAATACTAAATAGTGTGTACTCTTTTGGTACATTCCAGACATCATTGTTCATTACACAAGGACACCCTTGTGGATTTTGGATCATCGTGTACTAATTTCATTCCACATGAAATAATTGCACCATGTATAGATTGGGCAATGTGTGACATTATTTTTTTGGAGTTGATTAAATACAGTTTGACTAAGCTTCTTCTAGTTCAGATATTTTAAAGATAAAAAACAAGGGGGTCAAACCATGTCATTTAATTAATGCTCCTCATGTATTTAATACATGACAGATATAGTCTGAAAACAATGTAACTATATGTACATGTCGTGTAATTTAATAATGTTCACAATAAGTACATTACATGTTCTGGGGATTTTAGTGCATATATTCAGTGATGATAAGTACACACCATATAGCTGGCATGTACACACAGTGTACATTAAATGTTTATATGGAAATTTTAAAATTAGTTAATTACTCCTAAAAATTTATTAACTAGAGTATTATGGGTTATTGAATTGATAGAATTTTATGTTTGTTAGGTTTTATCTTATATTAAATTTTTAATTAATTCCATTAAATATTAAATACTATAAATCATATGGTTATTTTATATTAATGTCTTAATGGATAAAATTATATGGGATATATAATTTTCATGTGTATCATGTGGAATTAAATTGGTTGTACAGGTCATGAAATTGTAACCCATTCCATGTACCAAATATTTTATATGAGTGCATTGTTTACAATTAAACTATACTGAATAGTATGAAAAAGTAATCGATGGATTCTTCCAAAAACAATGTCATGTAATATTTTATTGTGTTTTAAAAAAATAGAAATATATATTTTATTTAAATTAATATTGGATGGAAATTTATATGTCTAATGTCTGAAATTATATAAAATAAAATAATTTATTAATATGAAAAATAATTAGAATATTTTATGCATGTTTTATCTTCTTAAATAATAAATTCAAATGAATGAATGAAAATTATTTTAAATGAATAAATTTTGATGTGTATGACTAATAATGATCTTGACCATGACTTGTGTATTTTTTAGAATTTTTATATTTATTTATTTCATGGGTTTGAACTTATCATTTATTATATTAAATATTATTTCCCTCAATCCATCCATCTCTCCTTTTTTGGTAGGAAATTTATGTCCAAAATAATTTATGTAATTTCCCTAAATGAACCCTATGGGTCCCCGCACCTAGAGGTGTGTTATAAATAAATGTATTAAATGGAGTATCCCTTGGAATTTGGTGGTGGTTAAAGATGAACCTAAGTTATTTAAACCCAAACGATGAATATATAGATAGGTGTAATGCTACAACACATGTTAACACTAGCATGTAGAGTTATTTTCCGAATTTCAATGGATGATTTATTATCTTCTCAATAAATAATCCATTTGATAATCACGTGATTGGGTCATTTAGTTATTTTTTCATTTCATTCTAATGCATTATTTATTTTATGGATACAATACCACGATCAAATAAATAAATGAATTATTGTGAAAATATGGATTATAAATAAATTGATTATGTGATAATCTGTTATAGAAGATGTCTAATTAATTACGTAAAATCTAAATAATATTAAAAATACGTGTAAAAAATAAAACAACACAAAATTTATGCATAATAAATGAAAATCCACAAAATATATATTAATCCAGACATGGAATTCCATTACAAGATAAAGAATGAAATCCTTATAAATCCATGTTTGACCAACCCTCATTGGGACACCTATTTTAACATGGAGTTATTATGATGTTTATGGGTTTACATGACCATATTATCGTAATATAATTATCCATCCGAAAACATGATTTCACTTGAAGGAAAGTGTTGAGGAAATATAAGACAAGATTTCTGTATTTGGGAGTCCTTTCAATGGAACAGGGAGATTAAATCCCATAGTTGGAAAATAATTTCATACCTAAATACCTTCATACATCTTGACCAACCCTCATTAGGGTCATGTTAAAGGGAATATATATCCTTTCCACTAGACTTTATACGGAACTGTACATTTTGAGTTTAATGGTTATAGTTTTTTGGGCTTCATAAAATAGTGTAATATTTAATAAAATTAATTGAAATTATTTCTCACATAATATATAATCAATAAAGGTAGTAATAATAAGGTCTTTTAAATAATATAATAAATGGAAATTTAGTTATCCACATTATCCCTACAAACAATATAAACAAGAGACCATCTCCTCACTAGCTATAACTTCATGGAATGGTCTAGACACCAATGGGTTGTTTTGATCCATGAAAGGTAATCTTACCTGTTTGAATCCATAAAAACACATCCTTCTACTAAAGAGGTAAACAATGAAGAGTTCATTTCCTATAAATAAAACCTGAACTCATGGTCGATATTCAATATTTTATTCCTTAATTAATATCATGAGAACTCACAAAGTATTGGGAAAATATGGTTACTTATATAATGAAACATAATTTCCAAGGACTTTATCATGAGAGAGAAATATATGAAAAGTATGATATTTCAAAGGATCTTTTTATAAGAAATTGTTGAAATGGTGCTTCAGTTGGTCCACACATAGTAATTCTCATTATATTTATTGTGCATCTAGAGGTTCTATGGTTTAAAATCCTTGATGAATTGTGCATCGATCTCATTATTTCATTAATCCCTAAGATATTATCTATATTTTTTGTGAATTTTAACTTGAACAACATTGAAACGCATCTCCTAGATAGGCTTCCACTTCTTCATCATGTAGATAAGGAAACTAATCGTGTAAATCCTTACATACATAAGGAGAAAAAGTGGAATTCCAATCAAGTATCTATAAGAGCTACGGTTATTTATAATTCCCTTACCAGAAGTGAAATTTCAAAGTTCAAGAAAGGAGAACATGACGCAGTCTGTTTCTCAAGTGGAAAGAAGGTCATGTATGAGAAAAAATGAACTCATCTAAAGAAACAATGGAAATCTTCTTGTGCTTTTTTATCAAGTAAAATTTATTTATTTATAAATATTATATATTATATATAGCTTTTGTTTCTTATATTTGTATTCAAATATAAGAATCAATTTGGTTCAGAATGATTGAATGAGTGTAAATAGATCTCTGATAAGCCACTGGATAAAAACTAGATGTTATTTCTATAGGGGACAACAACCTCATGTTTCCAATATAAATGATATTGTTTTTTAGGTTTTTTATATCATTTCATTTGTTACCAAAAACACCATTAATGTATCCTGACATGATACGAATGGAGTTATTTTTATATATGGGAATAAATTTTTATTCATTTATAAATATAGTATTTTTTATGGTGGTGAAAAATTAATTAAAATTAATTATATGTTATATTACACAAACGATGTAATGGAAATTTATAATGGAATTTTTTCACATGACTAATTCTAAAACCATCTTCAGCAGCATTGGTTAGGTCAAGTATATGAAAATAATTTGACTAAATTACATAAAGATGGATATCTATATTCCTTAAATTAAAACCACTTTGAGTATGTTATACATTTTTACATTGAAAATGACCAAGTCCCCATTTTTTGGGAAAGATGAAGGGACTAAATAACTTCGTGAATTAGTTCACACCGATGTTCGTAAGCCTTTTCCTATTAATGCATGGGGTGGTTACTCATAAGCCATAACTTTTACAGATTATTTTATTAGGTAATGATATGTTTACATGATGAGGTATAAGTCAGATTCCATTCATAGATTCAATAAATATAACAATGAATTTTGGAGCCATCTTGGTAAGAATATTAAGAAAATCCTCTCTAACCATTGTGGATAAAATCTTAATAAATACATAATTAGTTGACTATGGGATATTGGGGTTTTATCTCAACTCGCTAACCCATATACACCTCAATGGAATTTTGTAATGGAAAGGTGGAACCACACCTTATTAGATATAGTGAGATAAATAGTGATTCATGTTAGTATTCTATTATCCTTTTTGGTATAAGAATTACAAATAAGAACACAAAAACTAAACAAATTTCCAACTAATGAAAAGGATAGTATGTCACACCAATTGTGGAGTGGAAAGAAACTAGAGTTTTCATACATACATGTGTGTGGATGTGAATCATTTTTAAGGACTCATTATATAATAAACATATACCTCAATACATAATGTTTACCTTTATAAGATACCCCCTGTAAATGAGAGGATATTAATTATACAATCTCTCATTAAAAAGTATTATAGTGAAAAGGCATTTCATATTACACAAGAGGGAGAACATATCTAAAATAGATGGTGTGAGTGATATAGAATTCAATGAATCTTAGGCTCAAGGTAAAAAATAGTTAGAATAAGAACTAATTCTAGAAAGCTGTGTGGAATAATATAATCTGGAGATTCAAGTATTGGTTGAGAGTACTCCAGACATTTGAGAACCAAAATGGTATGATTTTCTAGTCACCAAGGATGGTGAATAATTATTAG
Organism: Viscum album; assembly: GCA_963277665.1. Lineage (NCBI taxonomy): Eukaryota > Viridiplantae > Streptophyta > Magnoliopsida > Santalales > Viscaceae > Viscum > Viscum album. The sequence goes on along the minus strand of OY728151.1, from coordinate 10,201,661 downwards.
TTTATAATAATTATCCTATAACCTATAAGGAATAAGTAATTCATATACATGATTCTATGTGGCAAGAAGGCATGGATTCTAAAATAGATTCCATATAACAAAACCAAGTCTGGATATAGGTAAATCCTCTATTGGATGTAAATATCATTGGATATAAATGGGTAATAAAGATAAAGTAGACAATTATGGGAAAGTTAGTTCTTATAAGGCATGACATGTTACAAAATGGTATAAATAACGTCAATACATTGACAATGAAAAACCCTTTCCACTATTTTCAATACTACAATCCATAAAAATTAGACTTTCCATTACAACTTACCAGGACTATGATATTTGAAAAATGGATTTGAAAATAACTTTTCTAAATGGGTTCCTTTAAAAAGATTGTTATATAACACAACTGAAGGTTTCTATCTCCCAAGGATGAAAATAAGATAAGAAAATTGGAAAAATCTATTTAATAATTAAATAAAGTATCCACATCATAAATTATTTGATTTCTATAATCCATAATAGAATTTTTCTTCATAAATAATTAATATGAGCCTTATTTATATAAGTAGTTTAGTGAGATTATGGTTATTTTTTAATATTTTTTGTTGATGTAAATTTATTTATCAGAAATAAAATACTAGTATTATAGAATTTATATCATAATTGAGTAAAAACATTCTCTATAGATGAAATAGGTGAGGTTTTATATATTCTAGGGATTAGGATCCATCATGATAGATCCATGAGGCTTCTCAATCTAAGTCAATGTAAATATATGGATAAGGCACTGAAGATATTTTTTATTGAACAATCCAAGATGGTATTGTTTCTAATTTTACAAGGAATTCATCTTTATAAAAAAATGTGTCTTCAGACTCATGAGGAAAGATAAATAATGTTCAGTGATTGGGTTAGTCGTGTATGTTATGTTATGTACTAGTCAATATGTTTTCTATTCATTGAGTGTGGTGGTAATATATCATGCTAATAATAGTGACCACCATTGAATATAATTCATGACTATACTTATGTATCATTGGTGTACTAAAGACAAGTTCACAGTCTATGGAGGAGATGAGGAACAAGTCCTTAGTGGATTCCCATATACTATTTTACAAATATATAGGGTTTATTTCAAATAACAAGAATGATAATTATTCACTCTGAATGTTGGTGTTGAGAGATGGAAGAGCTTAAATCAGGCTGTGGATATAGATTATATAGCTTATCCCAAGTATATTACATATTATGAGGGGACTAAAGTGGAAGTTTGGATATGAAACATCATTATAGATATTTATGTGGAATATAAAAGTACAGACAATATCACACACTATTATAATAATGTTGTAGTTTTGGACCTTTCTATGGTTACAAGATCACATTAGTGAAAAAATAACATACTTTGGAATTATCATCATATAATTTTGTTATCTCAAAGAGATTAAGATATATTAAGTAGTATTACCATGAATGAAAATGTGTCATACACCTTGACTAAATCCTTTACTAAGTAGAAACATGATTATCATGTGAGGTCTAGCAGATTAAAAGTTTTAGGCATTTGGCTCTAGTATAAGTGGGAGTTTTTTAGGGTTGGTATCCTAGGAACAACTATATATAATTTGATTACATGTATATCATATTATTTGAATGAAAATAAAATAACTTATTGAATATTTTTCATTACTCTAAGTTACTTTAATGTATTAATGTATTATAGTATATGTCTCATTTATAAGGTCGTACAAGTTACTTGTTATAATGAGAACCTTGAAATGTTATGGTGATATTATTAAATATAGTTACACGATCAGATAACATTATGTGATGAGACACTTAGAATGTTAATATAATGTTAGAGTAAACATAATTGGATGGGTCTTTTTCTTATAAAGTTCACAATAATTAATCTCCAAGACTATATATTATGAGAACAGACCAACCGGTATGAATTATACATGTTTTAGTGTCGTTGGATATTATTATCTATAAGAATGTGTAATGGGCCTTATACAATAGAACTATTATTAATAGATATCATGAATATTTCATATATATTTATTGGCAAAAAACATGACCCTATATTTTATTGTAAGTAGGGTACTTTGTGTGTGTCTGGAATATCAACTAATTAATTGATAGGTATATGAATGATATTTCCCATGCTTCTTTATGGATGTTTATATTATGTCCTTTGGAGTGAAATAGAACTGTCACGGAAAATTTCATACCCATGGTGTAATGATGTGTTTATTTCAAAGTGTTAAAGAACAAATATCATGAAAATGAATTGATGAAATAGTTGTGTAACTTTCTTAATGAGATACTCTGACAAAAGAAATTATTTTATATTGAAATATTTCATATATGGTTGTCGAAATTGGTAATTTATGTTATTTCTATTAGTTTTCTTGACACATTACTAGATAGTAATCATTGAATTTATAAATCCCCAACTAATTTCAATGAGAAAAAGTCATATATGTTCACAAAATATGTATTTCAATTGATCATAGTTATATTCTTTCTTCATTTAATTAATGGAATAAATATTATTCTCAACACCATGTAATAATTGTTTTATGTTTTATCAATAAGAAATATTTATTAAATAAATATTTATTCACTAGATTGTAAATAAAATATTTAATTAAATATTTTTTTGAATATTATTTAAAATTGTGCAGTTCGAGCAGATTAAGTTCATTTCTGATCATAAATATTTATCTTCAAGCTAGTAAAAAAATATATATCATCATTCTTGAAAGCTTATGCAATGTAAAAATATTAATATCATAATTATTATATAGAATAGGGTTTTATGAATATTATAATATTTTTTAAGTTCATTGGTAAATTAAACAATACTTTAGACTAATCCTTAACTCTTTAAATATTTTTTAAGGTATATTGTGCAGGTTTAATTGAGATTTCCTTCACACAATATTATTTATCCATTATGCTAGAACCCATTTTTCCATTACTGATTGTTTATATATAAAATTATGTATTCATTACCTCTAGAGGGATTATACAATTGGATCCTATAGGCGCCACAATAGTAACATAAAAATGTCATTTCGAATATCCACATCACCAAAACTGAAGAAATATCTTGGGACTTGGTATTCATTTAATCTGATCTAAATATATTAAATATATATTTAACATAAAAATATCCTCCATAGGTTATAGATTACACATTTGTTAATTTCTAGTGAAAATATTTTTTTCCCATGGTGTTTTTTCAAGTAAAATATTATGAATAAACCAATGGATCAAAACAATTGTTTTTATATACATCAATTTGATTCTACTACACCCACAATGAATAATGCCTTGGTTGGTTTTGAAGGGTTACATCATTTAGCTACCTGACCCTAGTTGTTTTGGTTAATATATATGTGTTTTTGAAATTATTCTCAAGATGATGGGTGGTCGTGCACATAGACATTAAATATGTGGAGTTTCAAACAATATTTAAGAGAGCTACTTGGATGTATATTTTTGTTGGAAGTGACATACTAAGAGAATGGTTCATCGCGTGTATGGGAGTGTGATCCTATGAATACTGGAACTCGAATCACTGGATGATTAGTCATGTTTTTTCAATCATCTACATAAAAGGGAGTACCCCTAGGTTTTGGTGAGACTAGGGAAGTGCATGTGAGATGTGATGGATGTATAGGAATTAGTGATGTGATGAATTTAATGGTTTTATATAAAAAATAACATGAGGTTAAAATAATTCTTATAAATGATTGAGGTTAGGGCAGAATGGTTGAGTTCGTATCCCTATGTGGTTTTGGGATTCTTTGAGCTTATTGGTGTGAGAGGGATGGATTCTTAAAATTTTTAAACAATGATGGTTAGTGAGTGGTCTTATGTTTGATGTTAGTATAGGTGGAGTTCCCTTTTGAGGAGGAGTTTTTATGTTACACTTGGTGGAATAAGGTCGACTTGAATGGGATCATGGTCATTGGTTTAGGCATGAAGGTTAGTTTTAATGCAATATGATTGAAGGGAGAATGGTCCATGCTATGTGATTGGTTGTGGTGTGAGTGTACACCCTAAAAATGGAGTAGTTAAGTTATAATGTTCTAGTGAGCAAGGTCCCTATCAAGTATTGAACCAGTGAGTGGATATGTGTGTCTTTAAGGAAGATGTCTTTTTAGAGATTTTTTTGGTATGAATTCTCGATAATGGAATAGAAATATAAAAGACCTTTTGTTTGAAGGACCGGTGTTGGTTAAGAGAAAGGTTTTTGACAAGATTGATCCTACTGATTAGTCTTAGTCGGGTATAGATGGAATGACGTGTTTCCATCAAATAGAGTGAAACATTTATGGTAAGGTTATGTTTCACATGGTTTATTGATCTTGGAGAAATATGAGGAAGTAAATATGGTGTGAAGCAACCATATATTGTGGTTAGTGTGACCCTCCCTTAGATGAGTTTGGTGAGAATCAATATTGGAGTTTCATGACTCAGATGTAGCTAATGTTTTATGATTGGAGTGATTCCTAGGATTTAAAAATTTGGGTCACATGTGACCCTTAATTTTTGTGACAAATGGATTTTTGGCTATTAATATCAAGGTGATGACTTAGTAAAATGAAAAAATGAAATATACTGGGATTGAGATGATTAGGTTGGTAGGGGAATATATCATTTATTTAAGAGGGGTTATCAAGGTATATGACTAGTATATATATTTCTTTTAAGGAACCAAAATATGGTGGGAAATTCCGTTTTTTGTAATCTAGTTTCCTTTGTAAAAGGTAGAGGTCAATTCTATGTGGTACTAATCCGAGTCTAAGTGGATGTTTTGGGCTCTAGATGAGTTCGATTGATTCATGATTATATTTATTATTGTTAGACATTGGTTCCTGGGTTAGAGAATGTTGAATATTGTGGGTATTTAGTTTTTTTCCATATAATTCCATTTAATATTGTTTTTCCTCGAGTTTTTCACTGAATGATCAAGGTAAGATTACGAAGATAGGGGTATCATGATCATGAGTTTTAATGGTCCATCTGTGGTGAAAGTTTAATGTTATTATAAATATTTTATTGATTATTCATAAGGATGTTTTAGTATGATATACACTTTTGGTGGTTTTATAACTTCCTTGATCTATCCATGGAGATTTAACGAATAATATTTTGGGGTTTCTCATAGCCTTTTAAGGAATATTTGGTCTGTTCTGTTTAGATTTTGACATTGGATGTGCATATTTGTTGGATAAAAGGAAGAAATGGGTGTAAATCCCATTTTAATGTTAAGATAAATAATATTCATGTCTTATTAATATTCAATAATTAGATTTTATATTTTTATAGTCATTATAAGAATATTTTTTATGTCAAAGGAAACAAATACTTTTTTAGTAACCAAATTAGGTTTTCATGAATTATATGTTTTAATTTTATATACTGAATTTAAAATTACATATTTTTTATTTTTTAAAATTAACATTATTTGTGAATTTAACATTTCAAAATTAGATTGGGATTAATTTTTTTAATGTTATGAGAATTTTATTTTTCAATAGTGAAAAAAATTATTTTTATTGAAAATTATCTTTTCATTTAAAAACATTAAAATGTTTTGGATTTTTAAAATTAAAAAAAAAACTAGTTATAATGTATTTTTTTTAATACAATTATATTGTTTTTAATTAATTTTATACTTTAATTCTGTATAAATTTTTTTTTACATAAAAACACAAATATCTAAAAAACAATTTGCTGAAATTTCATGTTTAATTTTAAATTAAATAATTCTAATTATATGTAATGAATATGATAAAATGAAATAAATATTTTTAATACTTATAATTATTATTAGGTAATATTAACTACGTAATTTTTTATCACAGTGTAAATTAAAAATAATAAAGATTTATTACCATGGATTAGGTTAAAACAGGTTTACTCGGGATTATACTTGAGTGATAAGTGTTCAAATGACATATAAGCTTCTATAATTCTATTATATTTTCATATTTAAACCATGTATCAAATAATATTCATAAATGGTCCTTTTTATAACCATTTTACTTGATTATGAAATTAATATATTTTATTCTTTTTTAAAATTCCAAAATGTGTCATCACCCCCACTTATAAAAGGGAACCCCGTGTCCTCTGATATGAACACATAAATAGACTTTTTTATTGGATAATACCTACAAAAAAACCTTAAATAAATATATTCCCACATCATTTATTTTCTTGTTTGATCAGAAAACTAACCTAGGTATGATTTAGTTATAAACCTATTGATGTTGTCTGAAGAAAAGATATAGTTATGAATCAAGAACTAGTGTTTCGTTCCTTTTTCAACATCCCTAAAATATTCATCAAACATTCTGAAATTATAACTCCAATATATTACATGTCGATATGTTTTTTAAAATTAAAAAACCTATATCCTTCTCTCTCTTCCATCAAATGGGAAACAAAACCATCGTTCGTTTGTATAGCGGACAACGACCTTTCCAACTGATGTAATTTTTTCCCATCACCACCTCTCACGGTTGGTTATAATTATATATTTCATGTATATATATGTTATTCATTTTATATTTATCATTATTTAAATATAATATATCATCTTATTTATTACCTTTCTATCAATTGAAAAATAATGATTTTGTTTGTGCATATGTGAGGATTACCACCTTAATGAAGTGATGTGGTGTATTTCTCATTACCAAATCACATGGATAATAAATATAAGTGTATTTAAATAATTTATATGATGTAAATGATATAATTGTAAATTTTTAAGGATAAAATTAAATTTACATTCATTCCCTCATGATCAATGAAAAATGAAAATGTTACCCATGCATTTATATGTCCTGTTATCCCCATGATTGTAACATAATTCATTTTTCCTTTCCTCCTTCCATAGATGGATTTAAAAGTATAATTAATGTAATAAATTTAGAATTATTTAATGAATATTTTCCTTTAGATTATTTAATAACGAAATATTTGACTATATTTAACTTACCAATGTGATTTCAAATATATGATTCGAATATCACCAAAACATATGAGGTGAAAATAACTAATTAAAAATTTGTTTATAACATGGAAATAAATAAAATATATTGAATAATAAAAATTACAAATATTATTATGATTATAAATTATTATCATTAGTTTATTATTCAGGATTATAAAAAACATATGTGACATATCACACTCGAGGTAAGGGACTCTGTACTTTAAAATTCTCCTTTTAAATGTTTTATTGGTTTATTTTGTATATCATTTTCTTCTCTCTATATATTCTAAAAATTCCTTTTTAGACAAATTTATATTGAAATAATTTTATGATAAATTACATTTTATTTCACTTCTTACATTATATCAATTGTTTTTAAAAGTAATATTTTTAAATATTTTATATGAAATATTTTGACAAAAAGGAAAAATAGAATGTTCTATTTTAAAATATATTGTGTCAATGGTTCTTCCCACGACCATAATTTTATCAGATATTAATATTAAATTATAAGATTTAACATTTTCTATAAATAAAAACAATCATTATATTTTTTTCTTTTTTATTAAAAAAGGGTTTTAAATAGAATGGGTATTACAATATCTGGAAGAGTTTTCACATGGGCACAAGGGATATTTTTTGAGTATCATAATTGAAACAAAAGATTTAATTTATTATTATTATTTTTATATTTATTTGGATTTATTTATGATGATAGTTGACTCTAATAAATCTCATGGTGTTTGGTGATCCATATATATCTCATGATGATGGGTGAGCCCATTATAGCCCTCTAATGCATAGGGTAAAGGGACAAAGCTAATCAGTTAGGGTTATCCAAATAGATTATTCGAATTTACTTGGTGGGTTATTCCATTTATGAAAATGATTATATGAGTTATATGAAAATTATATCTCAATTTACATACCTGATTAATATACTAATTATATGGTTTTTCATGGAAAATGTATAACTTCACAAGGTAAGCTAATGAGATTAAGTTTAATCGGATGTTCTTACTATTTATTAATGGTTAAATGTATAACCTTTCATGATTTTTTTAGTATTAAAAAAATAATTTATGAGTTATATTTTGCCTTCAATATTTATTATGAAATGTTTTATGAATATAATTAGGTGGGGGACTTTGTTTCTTAGGTTGTAAAATGTTTTTTTGGAGCCCAAACAGTATTTTTAAAAGGGAAAATTTTGAAGAGTACTCATAGACTAATGAGTTTATTTTTTTATCTCCCTTACATAGATTTTTTTTCAATAACATGATTTAAAATATTTCTCTTAGCTTTTTAAGGATATTTAGGGTAAATGATGAGGTTAATATGAAAATTTTGATTATGTGTAATGAATATAGAACTTGTTTTATTTTAAAAAATTTTATTGTATAAAATGGATACTAAGGTATAGTGGTCACTTTCTGATGTAATATTTATCAATATATGTGTGATCACCTATTAAGTTAAAAATATTTACCTAAAATATCCCTATGAATGAGATTGAATGAATTCAAGTCTAGTAAATCATTTTTGGGATTGTTTAAAGTTGTTTCCTTATAATTGGTTTCATATAAAAGGTTTTGATAACATTAGTTGTTAGGATAATATTAACAGAATACCCATGAGAGATTACACATTATAGTTAATTTTAAATAATATATAATTTGAATATTTCCTTGTTTTTTTATATAATCTATGTCTGTTTAGAATTTTTTCCACAAAAGAAATAGGGAATCAGAAGTAAGAAGGAACCAAGAGGACAATACCATTTTAAATAGTCAATAATAAATTATTTTAATTGTAACTTAGTAGTTTTTTACTGTGATTCATAAATTGTAATAGGATATAAATAGTGGTCATATCTATACTAGTGAGTTCCCAAAACTAACATAGAGAAAATGTTAATAATGGGTCTTTTATGGGACAATACTCTCTGTTATTCAGTGGATCTTCTGGAATAGTGATAGATAAGGGATATATTAAACTCTAAAAAAGATATATGACGTCATGGGTTTTCGAGATAATAAAAAGGTAAATCCTTTTATTTTCCATTTTTATGGGGAATTTTATCAGTTATGTTCAATGGTATTGAATACTATAGAAATTGAAGATATCGACAACATGGAATGGGATACATTTAGTAATATTTCCCTTTAGAATACTTTTCTTAAGGTTTTTGACTTTGGATAGATAATAAATTCTTTGAATTCTGGTGGAATGGGAAAGATTGAATGTACACATATGAATAAAACTTCTTTTGATTCCCAAGGAACACCCCAATTTGTTCAGATATTAATAGTAAAATTATTCAGTTCTACTTCAAATTGAAGCCAATATATCAAAAGACATTATATGCCTATGAATTTAAATGTCATGGTATGTTTTCTGATGTTCCAAGAAGGTCTAAATGGAATTTTTTAATTATCATGTATTTTAAGACAACAATAATAATAAAATATTTAAATGGGAAAAAATTGGGAATCCTCCATAAAATAAATATGAAGGTTTGAAAATAAATTTTTCATCTTATGATATGTGTGGTAAAACTCACCGTTGAGAATGTCTTATAAAATTTTCTAAGTGTTTCTAACATAGGATTTTTTCGCATATATATCATGATTTCAATGGAATTGATCATACTAGTGTTACAAATAATTTTGATAAACAAGAATAAACAGTTTTTTAAATGTAACAAGATGGGTCATTGTAAAAATATGTGTTTGAAGAAGAGAATGAATTATGGGAAGAAATAAGACTATTAGAAGAACGATGATGTTAAAAACTTTTCAACTACTTCAGTAGATTTTGGGACATTAAATGAAGTGGTAATAGGTATATTAAATTCTTATTTATAGTATTCTACTATCATTGGTGATATAGGGTCTATACACGATTTCATTTATGATATGTTTTCTCATAAAATAAAATTTTCCCCAAAATAAATTATTTAATTTTTTTGGTCAAAAACACATGGGGTATTATTAAGTCAACAATAATTTAAAATGAGATTCATGTTATCATTTGTATATGAATTTTACCTATAAAACATATTGCCTTTCCAACTATATAATTTAATGTTACTCAAGGAACGAATTAGATTACTGTTTGTCTTTTTTAGGATTGATTTTCAAAAAATAATAATTTATTAACCAAAATTTGATTCCCTGTGTATATAATAATAAATCCAACCATTTAATAACATATAAATAGTATTATAAATTGTTATGAGATGGAAATGAACGTAACCTTTATATTTTTTAATTTTTGGTGTTCCAGTTGAATACAAAACAGATTTTTTATTAGTGGAAAAAAATTACATGAAAAATTACCTAAGTCTGAAAGATGAGATTTTTTGTAGCTCCTATTATATAGAGAAAGTAAACCAAAAGGGATAAAATTCTTATATTTAATTTCATGGTTGACTCCCATATTATCAAGTCCATCTGCAATATTATTCACTTCTTGAAAGGTGTAAGTGACAATAAATATGGTTTACATGAGAAAATGTGGATAGTCCATCCAACATGAAGTAAGAGTCCATACAAGGTGAACAACATCATTCCAAATGGCTTTCAAGGTGGTCATCAATTATCTCTTTATCCAAATATTGTTCCAACCATGAAGTTTGTAAAAATAGATAGTGTGAATCACATTCATCATTCCAACTTCTAGGGAAGAGGCAACACCACAACTTCTATAGAAGCAGCCAAGAATTTTCCCCTAGTGATTTCCATAGATATCTAAACATCCGGAGGGTCTCGGGTTTCCTTTATAAGTAACAAAATTTATTTTATTTGATCTATCCTATTGGAGGAGATTTATATAATGCTTTAATCTTGTTTGGGGGTAAATGCCATTCACCCCATGCCATCGGAGAATCCCAAGGACTCTAACAACGGTATTGCAAAGATCCTTTGAATCATGGTGGTTCCCCGAATGGAAATAAGGATTCTAATTTTACCTGTCTTTAGACTAAATGGGTAATAGTTGCGAAAATAAGCATTTCTATGATACCATTTAACATAGAGAATCTCATATATAGCTATTTGAAAGAGATTCTTTATTTCTTAGGAGTTGGTCATATCCACACAATGTTGTGGTTGAGGGTTGATAGACATAACATAACCATATGCACTTAAAAATATCAAAGACATAATTAAAAAGGTAAGTTGTCATAACAAAAAAATATGTGATTAATGTCTTCCTTGTGTTTGTTACCAAAACAACATTTAGAGAGAAGTTGAATCCCAAAAAATCAAATGCAAGTGTATGTTGGGACCCTTATGTGATTAATATGCCAAATAATAGTGAATCTCAAGGGCTTTGACAATAATTTGTTATAAAAATTAGCCAACTCAAATTATTTTTATAGTTATTAAAAATGTTATCATAAATGTTTTTGAGTCAGTGATTCCATTATGAGAAGGTTCCCAAATTAAATAATCGTCAATTGTGGTATAGAGATAATTTTCAATGACCTGCTTAATATTGTCTGGAAAGTTAGAGTCTTGAGAGAATCACATATCTTTAATAGTATTTTTATAGTGTTCAAGAGATTTGTTGGATTTTTTTTGACTTAACTATTACAATACCTAGTCATAAAATATAGTTTATAGTTGAATTATTTCATGATACTAATAAATTTTCAAAACCCCATAATCAAATGGAATAAGTAAAACTTTTATAACTGAAATATTAGTTGTATAAGTTTCTTGGTAATGGTTTCATTCATCCTAAAACATTACCCTCAAGTTATCTAATTCAACATGTTAAAAATCAAGATCGTTCCATATGTATTTTAATTTATTATACAGTGTTCAATAAAAGTATTGTTAATAATAAGTATATCTTTCCTCGTATCAACAACTTGTTTGACCAGCTCTAGGGAGAACATTATATTTTATGATCTATCTAAGGTTTTGTTACCATTATCCAAAGATGAAAGATGATGGAATAAAAATGAATAAATTTCATAGTCCGTATAGGAATTGTGAGATTGTGGTTATTCCCTTTGTGTTGAACAATGCTCCATCTATATTTAAGTATCTTATGAATATATTTTCTAGTAATATTTGGATATGCTTATTTTTCTATTAATTTATGATATTTTGGTTTATTATAAATGTTATTAGGATGGTAAAAAACATCTACGGTCTATTCTACAACCGCTTAAATAATGAAATTTATATGGAAAATTTTGTAAAAGTGGTTTTTTTTATTGTACATTTTATTCCGTATATGTATCATAAATTATGTTGGTATAATAGTTGGTATCGCTAAAACTAAAGTGGATGATTAATATCCAAGGCCAAAAATGTTGAAAATATTCATATTCTTCTTGTATTAGATTGTTATTACTGGTGGTTTGATGAAAACATTTCAAATATATATCCCAAATATTAAGTTAAAAACAATCTAGGAAAATTAATGTGATGAATGTATCATTGAATTTAAAATAAGATTATTTAATGTTCCAATTCATGCCTTGAAATATAGTTATTGTGATTTTTTATCTATAGGGATGATTCATTGAGGGACTGGGTTTTGTTTTAATGTATAAGGGTCAGTTTATTTGTTATGCTTCATGTCAATTTGAACTACCTGAGAGAAGTTATCCTACAGGGGACCATGAATTAGAGGATTCTGTGTTTTATTTAGAAATATGGAGACATAATTTATATTTAGTAATGATTGATATATATACTTATCATAAAATCATAAGGTATATACTCTTTCAAAATGATCTAAAAATGAGACTAATGGGAAGGATATAATTGATAAATGATTATAATTTTAATTTACATTACCATCTAAGTAAATCTAACAAATTAGCTAATACATTGAGTTAAAAAGATAGTTCTATTTTAACTATCACGAATCTAGAACAATTTAATTTGGTTAATCATTTTATAAATGTTATCTTATAAATTTTTTATACAATAACCCACCACGTTTTGATTCAGTTGCCAAAAAAAATCAACCTTTTCAGATAGTATTAATCCCACTCAGAAGGAAGAATGTGTTTTATAAGAAAATCTTCAATTCGTTAATAAATGTAACTTTCCTAAATTTAATATTGAAAAAGAAGGTGTTTTTAGATTTAAAAAAAAAATTGTTTGACCCCCAATTGAAGAAAGACCTATTTAACTACGCTTATAGATCTCTATTTTTTATTAATCTTGAATGTATAAAAATATATATAACAATTTAGTAATATTTCTAGGGAAGGAATTAGTAATTGAATTGTTGATTTTTCATTGAAATGATTAACTTATTAATAGGTTAATGATAAATGGAAATTAGAATAGTAGATAATTCATAATTTTCCATTACTAAATGGAAATTGCAGAATACATCCATGTATTTCATGGATATATCACCAAATAAGTCTCACAGTTATAATGTGATTTGGTTTTTTCTGATCAATTAACTAAATCTGTTAAATTTTCTTCCAATTATATATAATATATCTTTTGTTAAACTTTCTAAACATTATGATAAAGAGATTCTTAGATTACATGGTGTCTCTCTACCCATTGTATCTTACTATAATCATATTTTTGCTTCTTATTATTAAGAATGTCATCATTAGTCCTTAGGTAATGAATTAAATTTCAATAAAACCTTTCATCCTCATTCTAATGGATAATCATAGTGATCTACTCATACATTGGAGGATATTATTCAAGCTTGTTAAATCTATTATCACGGATGTTTTCATCAATATCTAAATTTAGTTAAGTTACCTTATAATAATAGTTTTTATTCCAGTTTTTAGAAGGCTCCTTTTTAGTAATTATAAGGAAAATAAATTCTAGACAATACTATTTCGAGAAGAATTCAGGGGAAAAAATTTGACACTATAATTGATATATGAAATCATTTAGAAACAAAAAATGAGGAAACCTAGTGTAGGAAAAAAGTTAAGAAGATAACTAAAGGAAATATCATTCATTGGAGGTAAGTGATCAGGTCTTTCTTAAAGTATATCCACGGAAAAATGTTTTGAATTTTATAAAAAATGGAAAGTTAAGTCTATAGATCATTATACCATATGAAATATTATATAATTTTGGATCATTTTCCTACTAAATATCATTATCTCTATGTTTATCTTATGTACATAAATAATTTATTACTTCATAGTTATGAAAATATGTCCCTAATGTACCTCATGTTTTCACCCATGAAGTAGTTCTTTTGGAGGAGAAACATTCGTATAAGGAACATCTAGTATAGTTTATCAACCATAGAGATAATGTGTTATGTAATAAATTGATTTACTAGTTTATTTTTTTGTGTAAAAACTACATGATTTCAGAATCAACACAAGAATAAAAAATTACTATAATGGAAAAATAACCCACTAGTATAAGTTATGAAAAACACTATGAGGGCACAATTTCCAAAAAAGGGAGTAATATAACAACCTGAGTAATATTAAGATAAATATTCTTTGTGTCTTATTAATATTAATTAATTATATTTTACATATTTATATTAACTATAATATTATTTCGTTATTTGTCACTTAATGGGAAAAAACTTCCTCTCTAACAAAATACGGTTATCATGCATTATATGGTTTTTTTAGAAGCTCTATTAGCAAATTATATAATATTTAATATTAAAAATTAATATTATTTTATTAATTCATCATGTAAAAATTATCTTCGGTTAAATTTTAGAAAAATTTATAAAATGATTGATTTTTCAATATTTAAAATACTGATTTTTATTTAAAATTGTCTTTCATTTCAAGAATTTTCAATGTTACATCATGATTAAAAATGGTTTCAAAAAAACTCGGCCAATTTTATTTTTAATAATCCAATTATAGACTTTGAAAATAATTTAATACTTTAATTTGGTATAAAATAGTTTAATAGTTAAAAATGAATTTTTCTAAAAAAACTAATATACATACCATTTTTTAGGTTTTATTTTAAAATATATTATGAAAATTCTATGAAATAAATTTGTTTAAATAGAATACATATTTATAATAATTATAAATAATAAAAGGTAATAATTTCTGCATAATTTTTTCCTGAAAACCATTAGTAAAGATAGTAAATTTTTTTACCACACATATGTATAAAATAGGTTTACATGTTGTCAAACTTATGTGATAAGTTTTAAAATGACCACAAAAATTATCTTAATTCTATTTTAGATCATATTTAGACCCTATAAGATATGATTTTTGTAAATGGTCCATTTTTTATCCATTTTTATTTATTTACTTACTTAATATATATTATTATTTTTGAAAACATAAAATGTGTTCTCTCCCCCACTTATAAAAGGACCCCCCACCTAAACACCACATTTAATCTAATCATTACCTTTGAAAAATGAAAATTTTGCTCTTATTTGCATATGACCTACTATCACAAGGATTTTAAAATCATTCATTATTCATACCCAAATTTCATGGTTCATTTTAAAATTATAATTAATGTATAAAAGTTATAATTATATCATGATTATTATTCATTTAATGCTATAATAATTACATATTTTACCATAGACAACATTCCAAAGTGATTTGGAACATATGAGTTGAATATCATCAAATCATCTGATGTAAACTTAATAGATTAAGTAATTTTATAGAATATGGTATTAAATAAAATAAAAGGTATATCAAAAATGAAAAAGGTTCTTAATAAATAAATTAATTATCATAATTTAAATATGTAGGAACCTAAAAATGTATGTGATGAATGCTACTCAAGGAAGGGGAAGCTTTAATTTAAAACCCTTATTTTAAATATTTTAATGGAATATTTTATAAATCCTTATCGATCATATACATACTCATAAAATAATCATATATATAAATATATTTAAATAAAATAATTTTTCATCAAATATTATGTCACTTTTTACTTTTTTTAATGTTATTGAAAATAAATATTTTAATATATTTAATAGCGAACATTTTAAATAATAGGTGAAAGGAAAGTTATATTTTAACATATAAATCTTCAATGGTTCTTTCAGGTAGCATAACTTTTATTTTCTGTTTGGATTTATTTACAATATAACATGTTTTATTCAAATGAAAATCCTCTTTCCATTTTATTGGGTACTCTCAAAGAGGGGTTTAAATGGAATGGAAATTTCAATGGTCTAATTTTTTTTTCTTATCGGTGGAAAAAATATTTTTACAAGTTTGATAATAGAAATTTATACTTACATGTTTTATGATTATGTTGTAGTGCATTTAAATTGTTTCTGATAATGGTTGATCTATATATAGGTCATCATGATGGTTGGGCCATATATAGCTCATTATGATAGGTGTGCCCGATATTTCTCTCCAATGCTTTGGGTAAAGGGATGTAGTTAACCCATTAACATTATTCTAAGATACTATTAAAATTTAATGGGCAAATTTTCTCATTAATATGAGTAATTTTAAGAGTGATATAAAAATTATATCACATGTTAAATACATGAATTATCTCTGATTTATATGGGGTTTCATTGAAATCTTTTGATTTCAAAAGGTAAAATAATTAGATTATGTTTAAAGGGATGTTTAGAGAACTTCTTAACTGTAAAATATAAAACATTTCATAAGATTTCCTTGATTTAAAATTAGCTTTAGGGTTGTTATATTTCTATTAATATTTATTGTGAAATGATTTATGAATATATTTGGGTAGAGAAGTTCATTTCTTGGGTTATAAAATGTTTCTTTTTATACCAATGATAATTTTGAAAAATAAAAAATAATAATAGTATTCATGGACTCATATGTTTCTCTCTTTATATTTTATGTTTCCATTATTGAGTGTTTTTGTTCTTATCCCATTTTTTAAAATGTTTTTATAGGGTTTTAAGGATAATTAATGAAATTATTAGTTCAACATTAAAATTATGAATATATGTCATCAAAAGAAACCATTTTTATTTTAAACTTTTTGTATTGTGTAAAAAGTGTATATTGAGTGGTAGTATCTGCATTTTGGTATAATATTTATTTATGTAAGGTTGATGATCTATTTATCTAAATATATAAACCTAAAATATAGCTATAAATGAAAAGAATTGAATTGTTGTCTAAATAATGAATTTTAATAATCTTTTAATGAAAGTTTCTAATATTGGGCATTAGTTCTGGTGCTCCCATGTGTGTGGAGTAACTATACATAAAGAATTATATTGATCAGGTCAGTTGATAAATGAGAATGTTTTTTCATAAAACAATTATAATGGCATGAGGTGTCAGGATTCAAAATCATCCATGTGATTAAAGACATATAGTGGGGATCACTATATATTAAGTGGTTTCATGATATATGACATCATTATTTTTTTAGAATAGATGGATGTTAGGGGAATTGAATTGATGTTTCTTTGGTAATACGAGTGTTGGATCGAGATAGAGTGGAGTCACATCTTATCTTTAGAGTTGAAACATAGGGTGACTGTTGGGTGTTAAGATAATAATTCATCCATTCGGGATAAATTTTATGAATATAATAGGTCAGGTGACATAATTTTATAACCATTGGAACTTCTTGAGGTGATAATGGTCGTGGTGGGGAGGTAGTAAGATCATGTGTCCATACAGGATTAATGTTCTGAAAGGAAACTATATATTTAGTCATGGAATAGTTCAAACTATGATCAGATTTTTGAAATTGAATTTCAATATTTGTGACATAATAAATGATTATTTTGGGGTTTTCTTTAGCCACATTAAGTCTCTAAGGTGTTTAGAGTGTTTCTGGAGATCTAAGTTTCATAGATTCAATTTTGTGTGGGGAACCGCCCAGAGTGCATGGTTACTGAAAACCCTTATATAAAACTATACAGAATTTTTCTTGAATAAACATGGTTTTTTAGAGAAAGTGATGGGATTTGAGGAACTGTGTGACCTCTGTAATATGTTTTAGATATATGTGTATGATTTTCACATGGTTAATAAAATTGTGTGCCCAAACCGTGTACAATGGAAGTGACTTGGATAGTGGGGTCACATAATTGGTTATTGGTTTTATAAACCACATGGAATGACCAAGTACTTCCATAAAATTATAAAAAAAAGTTTATCTCCCATTATATTAAATTATTTTACAAATGGTCCTTTCATTTTCACCCGGTGGTATCCCAAAATGTTCCACTCTCCTTCTCCACATCCCATGTTGGTTTCACCCTTTTTTAGTTTCTAAATAAAATGTATTCACTTGATGTCAATTTATCATGTTAATTTTATGAGTCTTATACCCTATAATATAGTTTTATTTGACTACCTAGTGGGTTTCTATTAGATTTATCTAATATTCCCTATTTTCATTGAATTTGATTGGTTTTTCATTTTCTCTAGATTATGGATGATTTTATTACCAATAATTGTTGAGTAGACATGTATAATCATGTGTTAGTTGATATATCAATTTTAAAACAAATTATTGCATCCATTCTTGATGAATTATTTGTATGTTCAATCCAACGTCCCCATGTTTGACCTTTCCTTAAATTAATTATCAAAAATTAAATTCACCATTAATAGACACCACTAAAATATGTATTTCACATTAAATATGATGGTTCCAAGGTATTCCCATTTGTCATTGATTTTCATTAGTAATTATTATAAAATTGTATTTTTTTTAAATGGAATTTTTTGTGTAAAGGGATTAATTTTGGGGTTCTGAAAAACAATTTCAAGGAATAAATTTATATTTTTGATATAAAATTTCACAAACATAAATAATGTAAATATAATTGTAAATTTCTAGTTTCTAAATGGGTTAATAAATGATAAATCCCTTTTTAATGAAATATGATTTTTTTAGAAATGTTTTATTCGTAAAATAGAAATTCCCATAGGGATGGAAAAATTGTAATTGATTTGGAAAACTCCCATAGGTGATTTTATGATTTAAATGATATTGAAAATTTCCCTAAATATGGTTTTATATTATGTTACTCAAAAATGCCTATAAGGGGTGGTATGTGATAACTTATAGGCTTATTCTTTGGATGTGGGAAACTAGATTAGAGTGGTTTGTGATAACTATAGAATACTCCATACGGAGGATTGTGATAACTGGTATACTTCTTAACTGGAGGTTTGTGATATCTAGTATTAAACATGGCTAGTGGTTTGTGGTAATTAAAATAATCCCTAGGTTGAAGTCTAGCAAAAATAAAAACTATTACATATAGATGATTTTGAAAAAATAGTGCTTCAGGTGTGGAAAACAAAGGTATGAAAATAATACTACCTTGTAGAGTATTTTTATATCGGATGGTCGAACACACCGTATGGGTGGATCTAGATTTAATGGTTAGAAAAATTATATGATGTGCGTAGAGATAACCTGCCACTATTTTAAATAGGTATGGTCAATCATGGTTAAGGAACTAGAGATTTAAAATTGAATAGACAACTTCATGTTTCATTATTAACCTAGGATTTAGTGATTTATTTAATTTTTTTATAACTATAAATTTTTTTCTTTGAGAACTTTTATATGTGATTTTACATGAAGTTGTTTATTTTTGGGATGTTGTTTCTAGTGGCCTTTATAGCTATACGAACAACCTATACATCCCACCATGGTACTCAATTAGTTGAGAATTATTTTTAATTTATCTTAGGTTATAGGTATATGGTAAATGGATCGTTGTGAAATGTTATACATGGCATGTTAGAGTGGAGCTAGGAGATTGGACTGGGTAAGACTGAGGACCAGTTGGGTTGAGTATATGGGTATTTAACTTTTATATTTATTTTTCTATTTTATTCTTCTATATCATTTTTCCACATGTCATAATTTTCATTGTTTGATTTTCCAAATTGTTATGGATTTGATATGATGTTTATCTTTGGGACTTTTCATGATTTATTTGAACATTAATTTGGTATGGACTATCTGCTTCTTTTTCTCCTATTATGGAAATAGTGATATTGAGGGAATAGATTCCCTATAGTATTATTATAGGCCCTCATATCTAGTTGGTGTCCTATGGAATACGGGGAGGCATGTCTGAAGTAACATGTTGATCGATTGTCCGAGAACCGATCAGTGGGTCGGGGAAGTAGGACATTATAGCCACTATGACTCTAACGATTACCACATCCATGGCCATACTCTGCTTGATATTCATGAGGATGAGGGGCATCATGGGGTTGTCTTATGCCAACAATGTGATGGATTAGTCTTGTTCTGCATTAATTTTGTTTGAATAAACACATTATTTATGCAATAAATTTTACATTAACTAAAGTGACCATATTTTGAGCATAAATAATTTCAAATACACTAAAAACAAGATGTAACGTATATTCAAATAAACATTTAGATTTAGAGTTTTAGAGATTCAGGAAAAATTTTTAACTAATAAATCCCTCATCTTTATCATCAAATAGAAATTTTTTCAATATATATGAAATATCATTATCTATAATAAGTCTGTAATATCTCAAGAAAAATTATTCACGCATCTTACTCTTCTATAAAATAAATGTGTCATAATTTTATTTATAACCTATAGAAATGAAAAAATATGAAGGTTGAGCTCCAACACTCATTAGGCATAAACTTATTTTGAATAATGTGCAATGAAATAAATAATAATTACATAATTACATAAAACTGATCAGATGATCTTGAAACAAGTCCATAATTAATAATATAAATAAAATCATGGAAAAAAATAATTTAATTCAAAGATATGGAATTCATAATACATATATCGTTATCTTTACCATAAATACCATATCTAAGACATCATTCTTCTCATCCCAGCCACAAACAATATATCATTCTTATCTTCGTGGTCGAAACTAAGACATCACTCTTTCATTGGGAAGGTATACACCAAATACCAAAACCATTTGTCTCATGAGACCAACAATTAAATCGAGGGACAATATAATATTGGGCCCCACCAACCACTTTTTTATGTCTAATGCATTCTTAATATGAAAGATAAGAATAGAAATATAGTACATTATTGACTTACATTCAGATTTAATAAAAAAATTTATTGAGATAAAAAAATAGAATGTCAATTCTTTTCCATTCAATAAATGAATATAATGTATCTTGAGAAAGAAGTTTAATTGTTAAAAAATAAATAATAAACCTTCATATGTAATCAATAAACATCTATATCAGATTTAGAAGTATATTGATTTTCAATATTTACTTTGTAAATCCATTTATAAAAAAATAATAAGTTAAATACTTAATATAAACATTCCAAAAAACAAATAATTATGTTATTAATTACATATAATAATATTTGTATTTATGTTACCATATTCATCCATTATATATCTTAATATCTTCGTTTATGTTGGCGGTTAGACCCACCCAAACAGGAAAACCCATAATTAGTGGAAGATTGTCGTTATGATAGTGTTCTCACATTTCATAATATTATCTTTAATGAAAAGTATTTATATAATTTAGATATTTTAATGATTTGAAGACATATTTTATGATATTTTAATAAATAATAAATATACATGATGAAATATTAGATACGTTACTTTGTGGAGGTGGTAGTCTGCACAACACATTGTTTTCTTTATCATTTACAAATAAATGAGAGGGAGTAAAGGTGGATTATAATTTTTCCATTCATAATCATAATTATATTATATATTTCACATTTGTTCTTAAATTCCATACTTATAACTACTTATGATCTATGGTGATGAAAAATTGAAGATTTCCCTTTGGGGAGAAGGTAGTCTGAAAAAATACACAATTGACATTCTTTTGTTCTTATTTCTGGATGGGAAGGAATAATGAATTGTTGTTACATTAATATAATAAAAATTCAGTATAAAAATTATATTGAGTTCATTGTATTACTATATTTATTATCAGTTTTGCATGGAATGGATAAGAATAAAATGTTAATGATTAAGTAATGCTCGCTTTTGGACCTAGAACATTCTCTTGAATGTCTTTTTAAGAATGAAGGACTTATGATAAATTATGGTGACTATAGGATTTACTTTATGAAAGATACTTATATTATATCCAAAATGGGTAGGTTTTCAAGTATATTTTTTGGGTAATTTTATCTTTAAGAGGGTGGCATTGATCCCCTCTTATAAGTGAATAATTGGGAACTTCTGTGAATACCCATTATTTTTCAGTAATGAAATAACACTATTTATGGTTTAATGGTTCCAAAAGTGAGAAATAATAGAATTTAATGTGATATAATTTTAATTAATCCTATACCAATCATTATCAACTATGTTTTAAAAATGTTTCATGTGATTTACTTTTTTAGGTTTTTACTTTTACATTTTTTGATCTTATATTGGTAAAAAGTATTTAACGAGTAAATTTATTTCTCAATAAAAACATAAGTTGATCCCAATTAAAAAAATTTACTTTTATTACCCTAAATTTAATCTCAATATAATCAAAATAATTTTATAAATAAATAATAATTAACTTTTAAGTTTAAAAAATAATATATTTATATATATATATATACAACTTTGTAGATGGATGATGTTTCCAATATTAGTGTTCTTATTCTTATTTAGTATTGATTTCAAATTGAATGAATATTAATATATTTAAATATATGTTTAAAAATTATAATATATTACTTTTTAATAATATTTTAATTAATTTTATTATTTAAAAATTACAAAATGCTAATATTAAAAATCATTGAAAATAACAGTTTTACCATAATCGTAATAATTAAATTTAATCATTAAATTATTTTTATGCCTAAAAATGTAATCATAAATATTATGAATATATATCCTACTTATTCCTAATATATTGTGAATATTTTGGAATAAAACTTTTAGGTTAATGAAAAATTAATATTAACATAAGCATGAGTTACATATTAAACCCCATTTATTAAATAATAGTGTTTTAAGATTAAAATAGTTATGTAGGGTAGAATCATCAATTTTTTTTATTTTTTTATATAGATTGTTTAAGTACAAAGAAAATTAATTTTCTTCCAAATAAATCCAAACCCAAGTTTTACCAAAATAATATTTCATTAAAAAATCAAAAATATTTAGTTTTATTGAATAATATTATTCATTTTATTACATTTGTTTTCTAAATTCATAATAGAATTAAAAAATGTATAGTTTTAGCCCTTAATACATATTTTATCATGTGAAATATTACATAAGTATTTAATTTATTCTTACTATGTGATATATCCACATATGATAGGACTTTAGTATAAAAATTACATTTCTCACTATTGACCTAAAAATATTTTATTAGAAAAATATCAAGAATTCATATTAGGATGATATTATTAAAAATAATAAATTATGTCTATTTGGTCAAAATAAAATTTAATAATTTAATAATTTAATATTTAAATACAGTCATAAATATATAATGAATGTTTTTTGAAGGATTGACCCCTCGTGGGTGAGCAGGGTAGTAGAGGTGGGTGGGGTGTGGGGTGTGTGTTGAGAGGTCAAGTCCGGAGGTATATTTTCTATTATGGTGTCCGGTATAATGAATTTTTTTCAATGTAAAATAAAACTTTAAAATTTTGACTATTCTTAATAAATTTTCCTATCGATTACTAATCAAATTTCATGATAATATATTATTCATATAAATAATATATTTTACCCATAATATATTTAGTATCTTAAAATAATTTTCATAAAATACAATTTTAGAAGGGTTTCATATTAATGAAAATATTAGTCTTACTAGTTACTTGGTGACACTAATTTAATTTTATCAATTCTTTAGTATTATGGATAACCATTATTTTTATTTATATACCAGAAACGCTCAGCAAGAGGCAAGCCTCTGACCATTTATTAATAAAAGAAAAGCATAGAAGGTACAGATTGTTCAGAACAACTACATACCATAGAGATCATACTCATCATCACCCCCTTTTGAAACTACATCCTTTGTGTTATTTGTTTCCCACTCCGAACATTCATATTGTTTAAGATCCTTGGCATCTTTCATTCTGAGATTCAGCTTCTCCAAGGCCAGAAATTCACTTGAGGATTGCATCACCCAGCTTTCCCTCCCCACATAAGATCTAGTGGAAATTGTCTTTGGAAGATAAGAATAATCTTTCTTTGCTCTACGCCGTGGTGGGGAAGTATGAGCACCTTCCTCCCGTTGCTGCTTCAACTGTGCACCCTGAGCAACGTCACTGTAAGATGGTTGTACCACACCACTATGTGTTTCCTTTTCACATTCTGAGATATCACCCCACTTTCTGAATATTTTCACATCTTGATAACCATCCTCCACCAAAGATTCAGTCACCAACTCTGATTGCAAGTAATTGAAGTCCATCTCCTGCAATTTGGTCTCATGGCCAGTATCCCCCACATCCTCCACCACAGACTTCCCAGAACTCACCATAACAGTAGCAGCACGGCTCACCCCCTGCAAAAGAGCTGGATCTTGCTACTCCCCCACTACTGCAATGCCATTACCAGCCTCCTGCTGGACTTGACTGTTATCATCCACTAAGGCATGACATTGTGGCTGATCCACAAGGTCTGGCACCTCTTCCTTAGCTGCCGCAAGCTGTATGAGGCCACCTTCCTCCCTTGCATCATCCTCATTTTCATGCAGTTCTTCCTCATTTTCTAGTTCCAGAAATCTATTTCCAGTAGAGACCATGAATCTCCTTCCTCCAGCATCCACTTCCTTCCCATCCAGAGTGTCTGCATTTTCAAGGCCAAGATCACGCTTCAAATGATCAAAGACCTACTTAACCATCGGGTCCTGGGGCCTATGCTCCACCGTCTTCATGAAATTACCCTTCACTGTATTCTCAATACCAGACTTGGAAACCCCAGCCGCATCAGTAACATTTTATCCTTCCTGGATTCCCAACATTTCTTCATAAGGGCAAACATAAGTCACCTCGGCACCATTCTGGGTCATCCCCTGCCCCAGCACTCTTGATGTTAGCTCATCTCCCCCTGCATTCCTAGCCACAGGTTCTCGAACCTGCCTCTTCATGAGAGATGATGCCACTATCTCCTCCATTCTGCACTACCATTTGTAGGCTCGCCCATCCCAGCAACTTGCTCAGTAGTAACTTCATGCCCGACACACCCCACGCCCTCCTCAACAGTCATCCTATCTCCCACCTCACCCCCTTGTGCTGTCAAACCATCCCCAAAATGACCCACTCTCGAGTCCTTCACCATAACAGTAGCAGCACACCCTCCTCTGTGATTCATCCCCATCACTTTCGAGTATCCATTCAACCTCTCTCTATGAAAGTTCATCACCAAATTACCACACCAGTTTCAAGATACACAATAATGCATCCATGACTCAAAAATCTCCTTTTGCTTCCAGCAAAACTTCTGCTCATCTATGATCCAAAGGCATCGGACCTGCAGCCACGTAGAATCAACTTTGACGCAAATTCTCGGGAAGATAGGATGACAAACAGACTCAATAATCAAATCAGAGCAAAGATACCTACCAATCATGTTCCAAATTTCACACAAGATAGAGGGATTCTAAAACGAGAGAGGCAACCCCAGAAGACTTACCCATACCGCGAACGTCGAAGGGTCACACCGCATGTGAAATTCAACACTCCAGCAGAATAGGTAGAAAGATGATCCATTGCATCTTTGAGGGGCCTGGGACCAGGCGTAGATTAAATCCTCCTCCAATCCAAAGCGGATCATGAAGTGCTTTCTGTCAAGTAAACCGACGACCGCACACCCCTGCAGCTTCCAAGACTCAGAGACGAATCGATCAAAGGATTCGATCGAAGGCCACTAGAGACGGAAGCGGGCCACCATTGTAAGCTTGAAAAGATCAGAAGCAAGATTAAGCTCCATTAGAATCAAAGACAGGTGGGGAGCCTCTTGGAAGAGAGCGGGGACCTTCGGCAAAATGGAGATTCTCGGGAAGGGCAGTATGGATCCAATATCCAACAGATTCTCCTCCAGCGGACAAAATCGCAAGTCTCCCCCCTCTGATCGGGAGTGGGGATCTGAAACCTGCGGTATTAGACCTAGGGCATCGGTCGATAGGGAGAAGCACAAGCACCAGATAAAAAACAACAACTAGAATCTTAGGTTGTTACATTCTTTCCACCCAATGTAAATTTTATCCCTGAATTTTTCTTTATCAATTTCTAATAAAATTCGTTACTGGTATATAAAATATAGTAATAACTCAAGATATCATATGAAATGTGGATTTCATCATAATATCATAAGGACAACTAGAAAACATATATTTTCCCCTTATTAAGATAACTGATCGATTCATATTTCCTTCTTGATTGTTTCTCTATTCCCTCCTTTTCTGAACATGATGTTTCTTCCAATTAATTGGATATATTACCCTTGGTGTTTCATTCCACATTATTGACATATGGAAAAATTAACCTTCTTTCCTTCGACATCATTTTCACACCAATATCAATGAAACACCGCCATTCCCTTTTTCAGGGTTTCTTAGAATTCAAATATATTCGCGTTACTAATCATAACTTGTGATAAATGGTTTTTCATTATCACAAATTTTTTTATTTAAAATATTATCCTACAACGCATAATCAATATTCCTTTGGATTTAGTAAAAATATCTATAGAGATATAAAAATATGAAATATCTATACTTTTCAAGTCAATAAAAAAACATTATAAATCCATAAAAAGAGGGTGGATGGTTAAAATACACATAATCAACTTTCCTAATTAATCAATAAAGATATATATCTATGTAATAAGTAAAAAAATCAGTATTTCTTTAATATATTAATTTAGGACATATACTTTAACACCCCTTAATTAAATGATGAAAATATGTGGTCTTCAAAGAATAAAGGAATTGGGAGAAAATTTATTCCAATAACAGAGGTTTGTTTGGAAAGAAAAATGTAGTGATATACTTACTCATGTCTATTCCAAAAAAATATATTAATATGATATTATTTATAAGTTAATCTATGAGAAATATATACACTAAAAATTGAAATAGGTATAAAAATAAATTGTATATCAATAATGAAAATTTTAGTTCAAAAACTCTTTTTGGTAATGGAAAATTAAGAATCAAAAGAAAATGTGTGGGATAAAATTAAGAAAAATATATAATTAAATTAATTATACTATTTATCAATTATATAAATAGGTTTGTTAAAAAACTATATAAATTAAATCATTTTGTGAAATATCAAACACCTCTCTTGGAATTGAAAATTGAGAAACATAACCCTTGTAATTTTGGTATCTTTTAAGTCATAAGATCATAAAATATAAAATATGAGATGGATTAACAAATACCTTATAATTTATGCAATTTAGTATGAAATATGACACACATTAAATATATTTACCACAAAAATGATAAAAGTGGTGAATTCAAATCTTATACCAAAAAAAAATTGGGATGAAAACACCCTTATGGTAATGGTAACAAAAAAAGAACATGATAGGGATAAAATTAAAATAAAATATATTAAAACTAAATATATTCATTATAAATGAATTAAATAGGGTATTCGATAAATTATATAATATAAAATATGATTTGTAATAAAAAAAGTCTAATTGAATTAAAAACAAAGACAAATAACGCTTATGACTTTAGAAACATTCAATTAATACCCATTTTCAGATAAAATTTAAAATGAAGTAATAAATACCAAGAAAAATGATAGGATAATTGTAATAAATATTAAAAATTATTTTATATGCACCATAAAAATGAAAACATACTACATAATAAGAAGTAAATCTCTAGGGGTCAAAATTTAGAAAAGAAACACTTAACTTATTCATTTGCTTCCACAAAAGAACCTAAATATCATATAAAAGAATAAATATTTTAATAATAAATTGTATAACCTTATTCATATATATTAAATTTTATATAATTTATTTATAACCATTTTTTATAAATGTATTATTAAATTTTGGCTAATTTTCCTCATTAGGTAATATTAAATTTAATCGTTTCTCAGGTGTTTTATAATGTTGATATAATTACCCATTATTTGATACCAACTTCATATTTCATATATAATTTCTATAATTATAATAGATTAATTATATATTTTAAACTTTCTTATATAAGTTCAAAAAAAAATTAGATACATTGTGTGAAAAATGAATCTATGTCAGCTAATTTTTTTAATTTTAGGGATTGAAGATGATATTTTAATAATAAGATAAATAATTAAAATAAACATTACATATCCATAGAAAATTATTATTTCATTGTTAAATTTTATTAATATTATCATTTTAGATCCCATAATTATCCATAAATGTGTTTTAGGTCATAGTTTAAGAAGGCAACTAGGGCGACCCAAACATGAAGAAGCCATGATTAATGAATGATTATGGTTATGATAGTGGTTTAATCAATAATAATATCATTATAAAATAAAATAAAAATTATAATTATATATTTTTAAGGATATGAATAAAATTTTATCATATTTTAATAAATAATCAATAAACTATATTAAAATTGACATACATTACTTCGTGGAGGCGGTATTCCACATAACATTTTGTCAACATATTCAATTCCTAATAGATGATAGGGAATAAAGGTGAGTTATAATTTATATATTTATAAACATAACTATAATATATGGTTCAAAATTATTCTTTAATTCCATCCTTATTTATAGTTAATAGTAGTGTTGGTGAAAAACAAAAGGAATCTCTTCATGGAGGCAGTAGTCTGCAAAAACAAAAAATCAATGCTATTTTGTTTTTATTAGTGGTTTTAAAGGAATAAATAATGAATTTTATATTAATATAATAACACATAAAGATTAAAAGGATAATTAAGTCATTATATTATTATTTTAGGATTGTTTTTGAAGATAAATATTAAGAATAAATTGGTAAGGATTGTGTAATACTTTAATTGGGACATTGAGATTTCTATTGAATGTATCCTTGTGAATGAAAGGATTGGAATGAATTATGTTTAATAGGGGATTTAAGTAATTAATTGGAATTATATGAGATCCAAATATCTTAGTTTTTGTTAGAAATTAATATGGGCATGTGTAACTTTTAGAGGGTTGGAGTTATGCCCTTTGATAATTGAATAAAACGGAACTTTTTTAAACCGATTTTAGTTTTTAATAATGGAATGTCAGTATTAAAGGTTAAATGGTTATAAAAAGATAAATAATGGAGTTATGGGAAATATATGATTTATATATTCTTTTCTAATCATTTCCATACATGTCTTAAATGTGTTTCAAGACATTTATTCAATGTTTTTTATTTTTACCTTTTTACCATGGTAAGTAGTTTTTGACTAAGTAATTCATGCCTTATTGGAAATAAAATACAACCCCTATTACAAATTTTAGTTATTATGAACCCAAATTTTTGTTCCTAATAATTTATTTCTTTTTTAAAATATTTGAAAATTAACTATTAAATTAAAAAAATTGAAAAATAAAAAAACATTTCATAGAAACATTATGTTTCCCTATTCTTATTCCTAATACTATTTAGTTTCGATTTTCCAATTTATGGTTGTTTATATATTTATATATAGGTTTTAAAATTATATTATAGTATTTTTAGTGAATGTTGTTAGATTATTTTATTATATAAATATTACCCAACATTAATAAAATAGTTCTTTGAAAATAATTGTTTTTCCTTTATCTTCGTAGTTATCTTTAATCCTAGTAATCTATTTTTTATGACTAAAAATTTAATTGTTTTATTTATAAGAATTTCTCCTACAACTTCCATATGTAAGTTAAATTGTTTAAAAAAACTCAATGTTTTATAAGAGTTAAAATTATTATAAGTGTATGCAATGTTTTAAAAAGCAGTTTTCATAAAAAAGAATAATTTTAAGATTAAACATTATATATATGATAAAATCATAATCTTATATTATTTTCATGATATAAATCGGTTTATCATAAAAAATTACGTGGAATTAAAATAAATCGAGAACTAATTTTTTTTAAAAAATAATACCTAATTAATAGAAAAGAAAAAAAATGTTTTCTTTTACTAGAAAATATTAACTAATTTGATAAAAATTGGTTTTATCAATTCATAATTGTATTTATAAATATATATTTTTTACTTATTAATAAATATTTTTTCATGAAAAATGTTTTATAATTTCTTATCATGTACTTACTTCATGATATATCCATAAACGCTACGAATTTAGTAAAAAATGTATTTTCACTATTCACATAAAAATCAATTATTTAAAAAATTCCAATGATTTATCTTATAATTATATTTTTTCTGTAAAACCAAAATGTATTAAATTTTATAAAATAAAATTAATAAAATTTTATAATTTTATAATAAAATATAAACCTAAATATAAAAAGAAAACTATTTTGATATGTGAGAATTTGAAAAATATTAAGTATTCTTATTCGTAATTATTATCAATTACTAGGCATATTTTGTGTTAACATGTTATTCATATCAATAATATCTTTTATACATAATATATATATTATCTTAAAATAAGTTGTATATGATCATATTTTATTAGGGTTTTATTTCAAAGATTTAATCCATGTTACTTGTTACTTTGAAACATTGATTGAATTTTATAAATTACATAAATGTTAATATGGAATATTATTTTTATTTCTAAATGTATTTCATAATTTTTTCACTCTATTTTTACCCATAACTTAACTAGTAACATTTTAATGGTTATATACTATTTCAAATATTGATGTGACTCATTGTTATATATAATTAAAGTTATCAAATACATTGGGTTTAAAGAAAGAAAATATAATATAATGTAATGTGGGGGTACACACTGTGTCCCATTTATACTGATCATAACACCATAATACTACTACTTCCCCAATAGATACTAATGTAATAGCTGATCATGAAGAGTTACACGAGCTCTAAAATGACTATTAATGAAGTTTGGGAACTTTATCATCTAATTTCTACAACCAATACATAAATAAACTCCAAGAAACATCATGCCTGATCTACTGGAAAAGCATTTAGAACTATCAAAACTAGTGAAATGGGATAATGAAGGATGGGACAAACTCACTATTGTCTTAATTTTCTACGAAGAAGGAAACTAAGAACTTCTAGACATGGATTTTATCCAATGGGAGTCCTGGAAACTCCCTTATCATGATGATATGGTTTTAACTATGAACCTCTTAATAACCTCTTCCATCATTATAACCTCTATATATTTCAACAACAATACTACGGTTACTTAGTACTAGATCATTATATTAGAAGGCTCCTCAAAATTCCACTCTATGGAATTATAATCTATAAAAAATTCTAAAGTTTATTTTGAGAGGTCTTTATACTAGATACAAACTCCTTCATGCTGGATTTCCCTTAGTATGGAGTTTGGATATCCTATAGACAAGTATCCTTTAGAATCAATGAAATAAATTCATCTTGATACCAATCCCAAAACTTCTCATAGGAAATAGTCACATAATCCTGATTATCACGGAACATGAAGTACCAATTCTAAGATACCCCATGAAGAATCTTTATATCCAACAAAAATTTATCCTCAGTATGAGCATAAAAAATGAATTACATATCCCCCTTTTCCAAAAAAAATCTTGGTCCCCTGGTCTAAAATATAGTACTCATACTTGTTCATACCATAGTATAGAAACAATTAAAGTTTATTTTTATAAGTTTCATCGACATTGAGCTCCACCCTATAGAAATAAATTTGGATATCCTATAGAACATATTCATCATGAACATAATGGTGATGTATACATAGAGTTATACCTGAAAAATAAAAAACAGTAGGGAATTCTAAACTAGGAATATAGAATATTTCGCAACAATTAATTAATTAAAATTGAAATTATTTAACATTCTCCTCCTAATTCAAACATAGTCATATAAAATCATGATAAATTATCCTTATCTAGGTATATAACCTATAAGAAGAATCAATTAACATAGTATACTAAATAGTGTTAAAAGTCCTTGTGTGATATCATAGGGGACCCTTAATATCTATTCCCTAGCTTGTCTCCCTTGTATGCATCATGTACTAAGACCAACTAATAACATTTCACTACCAAACCATGAGATAATCACCAGTTCCTATCTCTAAATTTCATTTTATCTCTTAATTGTGATTTATGAAACCAAATTTTCATAACCCCCACTCCATTTGTGCCACCTTCTATGTTGTTTTTATCACAGGGATGACCCTTAAACCCACCTTTCATTATCCATAGGTAGTAAAATTTCGCTAAGGGTATATAATAAATTAAAATGATTGAAATTTACCTCTTTATGTTAATTTAAAAAATCTATATGTTGAGATCCAAAAATCAACACCATCATATAGATAGTAGATATACGAATCCCAATACATAAATATAATTTCATATAAATTCGAAACAACTATAAATATAAAAAATCCCATGAAATGACCCCAAATCTATAATGGATCTAAAATAATAGCATAGACTAATCAAACCCATAAAATTTACCAAAAATTTCATACAAACATAAAAAATAATTTATATAGACATATAATGATCTTACGGGTGTACTATGTAGGATCGTCCTTAGAACCTATCCTGAAAATATAAAACATGCATACTAAAGACAAGTGAATAAACAAATGAAACCAACTTATTACCTAAGAATGTAAAACTATATCACATACCCATCATGGATTTATCCCCATGTAAATCATATATGTAACAATATTTATATAATGTTCATATACATAGAATGGTACACAAATTCTATTATGCCGATATTTTCTCTCTCTCTCACCTTATTGCCAAATTTCATATAATCTCTTACATCTTTCATCATGAACATTGTATATACATATCACAACCACATCTCATTACATACAAAACAGGTAGTATGTTTGAAAGATATTATATCCTTTGTATCATTCATTATACCTTAATCCATCAAATCCTATATAAGTAAACCTGTAAGAAACTGTAGACACTACAGCTAACATACAAGTATATGTTATAAACTCAATCCAATTATGTTTTCATATATATTTTATAATAACTAAAAGACACAATATCCTATGAATACATGTTTCCTATACCTTAAGACACTACATATCATATATATATCAACACATAATTCTATATTTGAAGGGAGATCAAGGAAGAGGGAGAAGATGGCAATTTGTTACAATACAAATCTAGATGTTGAGGAAAATACCTTGAACCCAAAATGATTGGTATTTTGATTCCCACCCATATCAGGGGACGAAAATTGTGAAATTATAAAATATAATAATATATTAAACATAACCACAGAAATTGAAACTATTTAACTTTATGATCAACTGTAATTATCTTCCCAAATGAAACCCAGTTGCCACTACTGAGGATTAGTTATCTAGATCTCATATAACAAATCAATCACTGAGGATAAACATAATTAACCCTTTTAATTTAGTAATTTTTAATTACCCATAATTCACTAATACCATTAGAAATTCCAGTTTAATAATTCATCTATTTACAATCCAACATGCTTTCAATATTCATATATAAATTTCCATAATTCACAACCCAAACTCTTAAATTATTCACCCACACATCACATGTTTGACATATAATTTAATAAATAATTTTTCCCATCACCAAAAACCAATACAATGGGCTAATTTATTAATTCATATTCCAATCCATAGAATAGGCATTCAATAACTCATACTTTGATGACACAAAGAAAGATTCACTTGTAGTGCCTAAAACAACAATACTGGGAATTTTTTAATCATAGAAAACAAATATCAATATAATAAATTATAAAAAACATCAATTAAGTTAGAAGGCCCAAATATCAACACTTATCAACCAACTAAACAGCAATCTAGATAATTGGAAGGCCGAGTACTCTACCTATTCAATCAAACCAAACATCAGCTACACAACAACAATAATCATCATGCATGATCCACTCTCAAATTGTTCCCTCTATCCTAATAATTTCAAACCCCAAAAATCAAAACATAAAAAGTATCTACCATCCCAGAGAATATAAACATGGAAATAAAATATTTTTTAATCCCCCAATTTCGTACAATAATAAATCCTATAACACTTTGGCATTCAAGCGTCCATAAAGAATGAATAGGAACACACATCCCCAATCATTTATCTCTATAAAAAAACCATTTCCATTAATTTCATAAATTTAATAAAATTACTTATGTATATATTTTATTAATATTACATAGATCATCATCTATTAGTAACAACTACGAATCATAAAAATAACTATATATAAGAAACACTTTAATATTAAACATTTAACAAGAGAATCCTATAATTAGATTCACATTCAATGTTAATTAGTCACATAATATATAATAATGTTAAATTTTTTATAAAATTTAAATCATATCAATCATGCTATGAAATAATAAAATTCATTGATAATATACTTCACACTATCTTGAAAATATTAAGAGTCATCATCGACATAACATCACCACATGTGGTGACAATAACCTTCTGATTTATCCGTAGTATTTTTTTATTGAATTTGGTCAATTCCATATATACCCAATGAAAATAAATAATGATAATAATATAATTTCTACAACAAAATAAAAGCATGTGAATCCCATTCTGTATAAAGTTTAATGTTATTTAATCAAGAACAAGAGGACACGGACAGATATTCAATCACCCCTCTCATAAGGAATCCTCAACCCCTAATAATTTTATCCCAAAAATAATTATCCATTATCAAGAACCATAAATAAACAAACAAAATAGAATGAAACTGAATATTCATAGCATATAAACGGAAAGGGTAAGATAACCAATCCATTCGAGAATAATAAACTAACCTCGGATAACCAAATAACGATCTCTATAAGTAAGGTGCTAAATCCTTGAAAAATGGGATTAATGTATCTGAAATGGGCCCTCAGGTCCGTTTGGGATTTAAGGACAATGGATGAAATATGGTAATTATTTAGGCACATAAAAATTTATACAAGATTCACATTAAGTAGAACATTGTGCATCAACCCTATCAATTCTATAGTGGTTAGGGTTTCCCCTAAAACCATTTTACAAAATAGTTGGTCATACTACAAGGGACCCCAGACTAACCTTATTCTAAGACCCATGGTGAAATACATACCATATCACCACCCATATCATATAACTTCATTTAGGGATGTGGCACAACCAAAAGATCCATGTCACAACAACCCCCAATTTATCAGAGAAACAAAACTCACCCCTTAAAAACTCTACATTGCTTCCCAATGCCTATGTGGGAGTAACCCCTCAAGAGGAAGATATAGAAAATAAATCCATATATCCCTATGGTGTGGTAACCCTCTATGCTTCAGTTAACTCCTAAGAGGAAGAACCACAAAAACAATATTCTTGAGCCTCGTGTAAATGATCAAAAGGACCACACCACAAACTTAACAACTAAGATACAACCTTGGCTTTATGTCATATAATTTTTCAAGAGTTGAAAACTAAACTCATCAACACCTCAACTCATACATCCTTTACCTGACTCCTCCAATAACCCTAAAACAGAACTTAAGGGCTCATGAAAATACACTTCATTATATATTCATCCTTTTTTAATTTTAAACTTTGAATAATTAAAATAATTATTATTTATTTTATATTTTAAAATCATGATAAAAAATACTAAACATAAATAATATATTAAAAAAATAAAATTTAGGGGAAGATAATTATTAATAAAATATTTGATATAATATCCCCCCAAGAAATTTCACCCATGAATATTTAATTTGTCCTCATCAATGAAAAACATATAAAGATTTACTCAAAATAAAAAAGATTTGGGATATAAGTACTAATATGATCATAACCATTTCTCTAAAGTAAGTTATGGAAACTAATCATTTACATCATATTAGTTATGAGTTTGGATTTTTATTAATATCATGTAATTAACAATGTATAAATCTTTAGTATGAAAATATAATAATTTTTATGAGTGAGTTTCCAAAGAAACTAATTAAATGAATTTTGATGATTTCTATATAAATATTGAATAATTTTTTATCCATTTTCATGAGTTCAAGGTATTATTTTTCAATTTAAATATGAAAATTATGAGAAACTAAATTTTCATGAATTAATTTAATTCAATATTCTTAATTTCATCTTTTAGTTTTATACTTTAATAATTTTCCACCATAGATTGACTTCATTTGGAAAACAACGAATGATTATGATGTTGTCTTCATACTTGAATGATTAAAAAGAATATTTTCTATCATTTTCATCTATTTTCAACCATTTATATATTAAAATACACACTAAAGGGTAGTGTTCATCATTGCATGAAGGATTGAAAGATGGTTAATCCTCTTGTTTCCAACATTTTACTAAAAACAATTAGTGTGTGTAATAACCATTTATTATAAAATAAAAATGGCTAATCAAATAAATATAACAAATTTATTCAAATATTTATTAATACATGTCAGCCAAAATTTGATTATTTTAAATATATGTTGTTATTTATGTACTTTGATTAATTTTTTTGAATTTTTTTTAACATTAATACTCTTCATGGTTAAATCCATGGTCTTGGTGATTGTGCTTACTAACCAAGAATAGTTATTTTTATAGGTATTAGCGTCATTAGACATAGACCTATCTAACCATTCATTCCTTAAAAAATTCCTAAAACTCTATTTTTCAAATATAGACATTTTAAGACCTTCCATGAATTATTTATGGAATTTTATGGTATTTTATAGTGTAAATCATGTATTATGGTTTAAATATATCAATTACATTATATAAAGTATATATATGAATTGTTTGTTATGTATATTTTGTGATATTATTATTAATACTTGTAATTTATAGAATTTTGTATTTATATGTTATTTTTTATATTAATACTATTATTAATGGTATTTCTAGGTTAGTGATATATATAATATAATTATTCTTATTATTCGTATTATTAATTAATATTTTTAATATTTTTATTAAATATTTTTCATAAAATTTGATATTTCCTCTTCGTTTCTCTATTTTTGGTGAGGTCCCTATGAGTAGAAGGGAATACTCTCTTCTTCATCTTAATATCCATAATCTTATTGGATCTTACTCTATCTTATAATGAATGATTTATATATTTCTCTTTATTAACTTTTCATTATTATTTCCCCTTTATTATATATGTTCCTTAAACTATTATCATGGAGTCTAAGGATCATAGGAAATGGAGGTTTCACCTTATCAAGAAAACAATCCTAGATTCCATGTTATTATTAGAGCAACCTTCTCTAAGTCTACCTTACTCTATTTGGAGTGGTCTCACTTCTATTCAAGCCTATAGTAAAGTATTTTCTAATTTTGACCCAAGAATATTATTTTATCATTATTTTTTGGAACTTATATTTAGTTTTTTATGATTTAATAGGTTTTTAAAATTGTATTAAGAATATTACCCACATTTAAATTCACTAAATTTTATAATGGTAGGTAGTCATATACCGCTCATTTTTCTTTGATAGATATTTTAGAGATAAAGATTTAAAATTAAGTTTTGAGTGATGTAATACTTTTATTAAATATTTATAATTCTTTTTCAAAATAAATTTTTATTATTTAATATGATTTACTAATAATATAAATTTTAATTTCCATTGAAATTTTTTAATTCTTTATTTTATAAAAGTTCATCTCAGATGGTGTTTGATTAATTTTCAAGGGTGATTTTATCATCAAATAAATATATTTTTTATTGAAATGTGTTATTTTATAATATTAAAAGTGGATATTATGATCTTTTAAATTTTATCAAATTATAAAGTCATGTTTGTCTTGGTTAAATATGTTTTGTTTTATTTTGACTATTAATTTTATGCCCCTTTTATTTGTTTACATGTGGAATTATATTTTAATAATGGTTTGACAAGATTTTTAATGGAGATATTTTTTTGAAGTGTTTTTTGTATGTGGGGTGTGGAATTATGAATATATATATTCAATTGGATTCTCACCATGAACAATGACACTTCATGTGAAATCTTGGGTAGTTATGTGGGAATTATAGCGAGGAGTATTTTACAAGTTTTTTATTATTCCTTGACTAGTATTCTATAATGTATGATTCCAATCAAGTTAGGATTTTTACCACCTGATAGAAAGTTATTTTTTATTGAATAAAACACTTTTGTGAAAGAATGTGTGAAACCAAAGGATCCAGCAAAACACCCAAACAACCCTGAAACAAAACCAAAAAGAGATAGGAACTACCTCATACATGCAACAACAACATCCACCCTCCCCTTGCGGGACACTCGGCGATCCCATGCAAGCATGGTCCCTCACGATGATTCCATCCGTCCAAA
Source organism: Viscum album (assembly GCA_963277665.1). Lineage (NCBI taxonomy): Eukaryota > Viridiplantae > Streptophyta > Magnoliopsida > Santalales > Viscaceae > Viscum > Viscum album. The sequence goes on along the minus strand of OY728151.1, from coordinate 10,163,267 downwards.
ACAGCCATATCCCAAATGTCCTGCAAAGGGTATGGCAGAGTTCTCTAGCCCAACAAGGATGTCCAGACTGCACTTCCCAAATCAGACCAGCAGCGAAGCCTCATAAGAAAAGTAAATGTTACCAAAACAAAGCTTTAGCCTATTGTTGTTTTCTTCCCTGTAGAGATTCCAATACATTATCCATACCTTAGCCTCAGGATCTTCTCCAATAACATCTTACAATCGGTTCTCCATTTTTTCCCACGTGCGGATATATTCTTTTTTGCTAATTTTCCTATCGTCGAAGTCTCTCATTAAGATAAAATATTGTTTGTCAATCCACTTCGCTTGCTCGTTGTTGACCTGCACTCTTACAGCCCTTCCCATTATATCAGCCTCCTCCTGTGGAATGCCAACATACAGAAATTCTTCTACCATGTCTTCCTTCGAACAAAGGATAGGTTCATTTCTGGAACTTACCTTCCTGGTAGAACTTCCCATTTCATTGATTTTTCCCTTAATTAAAACCTGAGGATCTTCTTTCACCGCATTGGGCTGTGACACCGGTAACTTCTTCACAGAGCAGGTCTCTATAGGTGGGGGAAGCAAGGAGTAATCTTTTTTCCCCTTGTTATTTTTATAACTCATGTTTTTCTTTTGACTTGGTACCTCTTTATCTGACTGCACCAAGTCAACCGTGTTGGTTTTCTCCAAGTCAGCCTCACCACCACCCAGTTGCCCAACAGTCAGTTGAAGGGCCGAATCACTGCGTGGGAGAACAAAAAGATCACTTTCTTTGAATTGATGGCAAGGGATTTGCTCCTCTTCCACCTCATGAGCCTCTCTAATATCTGCACTTTCCAATCCAGCAAACCGATTTGGAGAACATGGTATAAGATCATCCACCCTTACCTTCACCAAATTGGTTGGAGTGTTCTGAACTGGAAGCACAGTCTCGCCATAGTCGTACTGGTGCTCAAGTCCCCTACCCATATACTAGTGATTATAAGTCCCATCTGTGTCCTGACCATGGCTATTTGTAGCTGCTTCCTGACTCAGGTCATTAGAATTACCATTCTCCCAGTTGTCCGGCTCAGAAGCATGTGAAGTGGTAGTCACAGCATCTCCAAGCAAGTGTTCCTTCCTCCTAACCTCATCCAATCCTACCTGCACTCCTAAATCTGTGCACAATATGTCAGATTCCGGTCTCATTTCCTCCATAAAAGTAGTTAGTAATGGATCAGTAAACTCCCCTGAGGGCACCCCCGGCACCAGTGAGATATTGTCACCACCTGGTTTAGAGGGAGCCTGACAATCCTAGGGCAGGCCTGCGGGTGGTGTCTGAGCACTACCTAGCCCAGCATTAGGAGTGTCCACACCACCTTTCAAAGGTACATCCACTGCCATAGTTGGGTTCTCAGAAATTTGGACACTCCCAGACCTCCTTCGACAACCGAATTCCTCATGACCCTGTCTGTGACAAAATGAATAGAAGGGTGTCCAAGATTCATATACAATCGACTCTGCATACCTATACTCCTCTTCAACCACAATCCTGACAATCTCTGGTGGAATTCTTGAGAGATCCATTTCCACACAAATTCTAGCCGATAAGGGATGTGAAAAAGAAGTTATCCTTTGATCACTGCACACAAACCGGCCTATGGAGTTTCCAGTTGATCGCAGCAACCCAAGATTCAGGAATGGGAGAGGAAGGCCGGGTAATTGAATCCAAATCGCCATATAAGGAGAATGACGGTTCATGTGAGCGTCAAAATACCAGCGAAGCAAATGGAAAGGGAGACCAGAGATGTATTTACTCTTTCTAGACCAAGCCCTACCCAAATCTTCTTCATCAGCAATAATAATCAGGAATTGACGAGGACCCTGGATACCTACCCGTGCACGATGCTTCAATCCCCAATCTGCATTGACCTCTTTGTCGAAATTCTCCACAAGGGGTCACCTCCTCGAAAACCTCACAATCAGAGCCAAAGAATGTAATGTCGATGCTTCAGATAATTCCTTCACCGAAACCGGAACAATAGGCTGGCCTGAAAAGCAACCAGGGGCCTTTGGAGTCACTTGGATTTCGGGGATGAAGAAACCCGCATCTGACGTGGAACTAAAGAAATCACTAACTTTCAACTGTGAAACTTTTGGAACGTGAGTAGGAGGCGAAGATATGATTTATGTAAATGTTAATAGAATTTAATTTATTTATTTAAAATTTGATTCATTTTTAGAAAGTATAATTTACCTAAAAATGGAGGGAAATTAAGAATTTTAAATGAAAATGAATTTTGTTAAAAAAAATACTTATCAATCACTTATTAATTTAATATATATTTATTTATAATTTCTTATGATTATTCTTTTTATTTATATCATTACATATATATATATATATTCATATAATTTTTTTAACCATAATGATGATAGAAGTTTTATTTGGTTTATTACCCACCCTTATGAAACATATGTATTTTCATTATTTATTTAAAAACCAAAATTTTTTATTTGTGAAATAAAATGATGTTTCTTGAATATTGAAATTATTATAATTGGATTTTTGATCGCTCACTAAAAGTACACATTTAGTATGAATGTAAATTTTCATTCTATATTTTTTTAAGGAATTGTGTTTCCCATCCTTTTAAAGTGAACCATGGGATTATTTGTAACAAAACAAAAGTAGTGGAATTCATAGATGTTCTTGTGTCATTTAGGAGAATTTATAATTTTTTCTATTTATGTTGATATAATTATTAGGGATTCATAGGCTCAAATTTTTAATTATATATCCATTTTACATTAATTTAGTATAAATAATAGTATGGTTTTCAGTTGATATGCCATGTTTAGTTTTTTTCCCATGAGTGAATTTTCTTATAACTTTAAAACCTTAATTAATGATATTTTCACGTGGGATTTATGGATAAGTACTTTATTATTCCTTATTTATCAAGGGTAAATAATTACAAAAAAATATGTTTTTACACATAGAACTTGTTCCAGCCTATATTAATAAGGAATATGCATTATGTTTATAATGTGAATGTCCTAGAATTAGTTCCACACATATAGGATAGTATGTTTCAAAAACTATGAAACCATATATTAACAAAAGATTTAATTAGGTTTTATACTCTTAATATTTTTAATATAATCCCTAAAACAAAATATAAAATTTTTTAAATCCAATTGATGACCCCGAAACATAATCTTCTGGATTTGGTTCTATAAATACATATTTTAAACACTTATTCTGACAATAAGTAATATGAATTAAAATAAAATAATTTTTTAAATTGTTATAAATATAATATCAACAAAAAAAATAAACTCACATAACCCAAATGTTTAAGGTATTTTGAGATTATCTATATATCCATCTAAAAACACAATTAACATTTTTTCCATTAAAATTATCCACACATGAATCATTACTATAAACTTATATGCATACAAATTTATATATAAACAGGGGAATCTAAAAAAATAGTAAGCTCAAATTCTCAGTAACTGATAAAACATTATCGACAAGACATTGAGGACATATGAATAGATCATTAAAATTAATAACCACGATAATGATATAAATGGCATGATTAATAGAATAAAATCATAAAAATATAAGAAGTGATCATGAGGTGTATTTTCATAATCATAGATCAGGGAATAAAATCATTAAATAGATAATCCTAAAGTCATAACATATACAATGGAATAAGGATGTTCGATAAATATAAAATAATTTTGAACAATGGTGATATAAAATATGAATGATGTATATATATAATAATAAATATCATAACATATTTCTTGAAAACATCTCTAATACCATTATGACATAGTGTATTAGGTATCATAGGTAGGGAAAAATTGGATTCCTACCATGTCTAGTAATCATAATGCCTTCGATTTAATCCATAGTTCTATAAACATGGCTATCAAATATGGTGTAAGGAATTAACCAAAACATTAGTTAGATTTATAATTTTGGTCCCATCCAAAAAAAATGATAGATTCATACATAAGTATTCAATGTATTCCTAAAACAGTCATTAATCCATCCATTGTTATAACATTGTTAATATAGTATATAATGATGGGAATCTAGTAAAATTAGTTGTTTTTTCAATTACTATAATTGTGTAGATGTATAGGTGAATACACTCTAACCAAGAGAATAAAATATAATGTATTAAAAATGGAAATTTTGTATCTGAAAGGTTATTTATATGAATAGTTAAGGAATAGCTTGAAAAATAATGTAATGGATCAATCCAAACATAAAAAATATTTGGAAATAAAATTTTTTATTGAAAAAGAAATGAGAAAATTGTAATCCAATAAAAATAGAAACAAAAAAACTTTAATAACAAGGAACTTTTAATATTGAGGGAATCTACATACAGTAAATAGAATAATTTTTCAAGACAATGAGCTAAATTGGAATCATAAAGTAATAAAAATAAAAATATTCCCTTCTTATTATAGTAATAATTTCCAAATTTAAAAGTATTAAATTATTGAAAATGATATAAAATACATGCATAATATAATGAAAAATTTCATGGAATGGAATGATCTAATTAGAATGAAAGATAAAAATAATTTCCTCTCAATGCATCACAATGAGTAATTTACAATTCAATTGAAGTGGAAAAAATGCAAATTCACAAAATGAATATAATACATTGAATATATGAATTTTAATTTAAAGATCATATAAATTATTCAATGAAGTATTAGAAATGACAATATCTAAGAGTAATTGATATTGAGAAATAACCCATTATGAGTTTTTCAAAGTGTGACATAAAATTTAATATTTGATATAATAATAAAAAGATATTAAAGTATCTATAAAAAGGATAATAAAAAAATTAATAATGTAATATAAAAAATAATATGATGAGTATTATAATAAGATATATAAGAAAAATGAATTGATAAATAGAACACATTATGGATATTTTAAGGTATTACATAATAATAAATATTTTACATCACAATAAAATGGAATGTAAATCACAAAAATAAATTAATAAGAAAATGAATACTATAAATATATTAAAAACTACACACAACTATTTTAAAGGAGGATTATAAATATAAGAAAATCCTAAATAAAATGATCAATATAGTTTCCCTTACATTGATCCATAAATCAGATTGGATGTCTTATATCCTCTTGAATAAGTAAAGTCCATTTATGAATTATATTATAATAACATTGTTCATAATTTTTTTATTTGTCTATTATTAGTATATTGGTTTCATTTTTTATCATATAGAGATATTTGGAAATGGTCAATAGTCATTTTACAAAGGTTCTATATTATCTAGAAATATCATATTACTATTTTCATGTCATTCTAAAAGCATGAGAGTATATTATTTTGGAATATTATCTAAAATAGTTTCAAATTGTATAATATTTCTCTGAATGATTGTTCTTAGTGTTGAAAATGTCTTTAATTTTATATTTTTAATATTTTTAATATTTTTAATACAATTATATTTTATTATTCAATAATATTAAATATGGATTAAATAATATAATCCTTACTTAAACATATTTTTTAAACCACATATTGAATGTGGTAGTGAAAATAAAATATCGTCACCCATATAGGTAGTATTGCCCGATTAAGGGTGATTGTTTTTTTAAATGTATAAAAATAAAATGACTTTGATGAATAATTTTATTTTTTAAATTTAATTAGAGAATAAAAAAACAAATTAATTATAGGGAATACTAGTGTTATAAAAATTATATGAATATAATGAAAATTAAAGCATTGAAATTTTAGAATACATACCCGTCTCTTTGAGAGTACACATTTTGAATGTGCCTTAAACCTTATGAGGAGGATATTCTGGTCATAAAATTCCTTAATTACATGTCTAGAGTATTTTCTAAATATATTTTGATATATCATTTATAAAGTATGACTTTATTATGTATGTAGAAATTGGTGAATTAGAGTTGTATTTATAGGAAAAGGATATAGTTAATTTAAAAAACATATATTGAATTTTTTATTATTTTGGACCTTGACTATGATTAATATTAATTATTATTACTATAAATTTTTTTATAGAACATATATATTTTATTGAAATTTAGACACTTCCAAAAATAAATGGTATCATTTGAATTTTTAATTTTATCTAAATAGTCAAATATAGAATATTATTAAAATGAATTATAGTTTTGACATTGAAAACCGTTTTATAGGTTTAGAAATTAAATTTTTTATTTTGAATTTAAATATTTTACTCACTAAATTATTTTTACAACCTAAAAATAATATAAAATATTTAGCATTTTTTAAATCATAATGCATACATAAAACATAAAAAATATGGAAAAAAATATTTTTACAATTCAAAAAGAAATAAAAAAACTAAATATTCATTCTTTGATAATTTTGATGTCATAATTCAAAAAATATAGACTAATTTATCAAAATAATTTTTTTTATTAATTTATTAATTTTTTTAACATTTAATATAGAAAATTATATTTTACTAAATAAGTAAAATACTTTACCTTATTGAAATTCACACTTATAAAAAATTTAAGTTACATAATTTGAAAAAAAACATTTTTTTATTCTAATATTTATATTTACATATTTTATTCATGATATGTATTAGTTATTAGTGATTTTTCAATTTCAATAATCATTAAATAGTTCCAAATATCATGTAACTATTTTTACAGCTAGATTATATTTTAATCATTATATAATCATTATAATTCCTATAAATACCCATTATTTGATTTATTATTTATTCACTAAAATTTTTCTCTATGTTTTATATACTAAATTTATAAAATTTCAATATTTTTTCTAATATTTTATTATTATCATATTATTTTTCTTGAATATATTATTTTAATGAGACCAAAACAAATTTTATTCTCAAATTCTAGTTGTGTTATTTTCTTTTTTTATTATTTAATTATATTTGTACAATAATTACAGAATATATTTATCATTTGTTGATAAATTTCATATTATAAATAAATGAAATAAGGATAATTTATTATATTTTACAATCAATATTAATACTTCTAAGAATGTAAATTAATATATTAAATTATGATATAAATATAATTTAGTGGAAGAAACAATATAATAAAACCATGGATGTTACAGTATCCATTATGCATATCGTGAAATTTCCTTGAGCTATAAGTAGAAATTCTAATGCATTCTCAGAGGTTGTTATTATTTTTCTTATGATTAAATAGATTGAATTTGGGATTGATCTATATTATATTGATTCTTTAATTATTATGCTATATTATCATTTGTCACTAATAGAGCCATAGGAGTTGAAGATCCAGATTATTGATTAAGGATTTATTTTTCATAGTTTGTCACCATGGACTGCTCTTATATTTTTTTCAAAGCACATTAATGGGTGATTAATATTTTGTTTAGATTATTAGAATATGGGTCATGTAACGGTGAAAAATAATTATCCTCTTCATGGGATAAATTATTTTTTATCACTTATTAATGATAAATTTGGCTTCCTATTGTATGATCTCAACGTTGTTAGAGATATATTGGGGTTTTTTAGGTACATATTTAACTTATTTTAGTCGTACTTTTGCTGAGGTTTGTCTTGGGTTCGTTCAGATGAATTTTGGATGTTTTGGAGGGTTTTGTGTAGTGCATAGTTGGCACATGGTTTTCTCAAACCATGAACCCTTAAGATAGTGGGGTTTTCATGGTTGGTGCATGGATTTTCAAACCATGCACCCAATTATGAGTAATTATGTGCCCCTTGGAATAGGGGACATGGTTAATGAACATTCTTTGGAAAAATATATTCTCCTACTAAAGAAACCACGCACGTAGGTTTTCAATATTTATAAAATATAATTAAAATATTAGAAAACCCCATTTTTATTACGTAATACAACCCACTTAACCCAAAAACTATTCCTTCAAACATGGAATCCCTCATGAGGATTCAAAGGCTCCCCAAGCATCACTCTTGATGAAAAAAAGATCTGTTCAAATGATTTCCTATCCATTGGTAACCAATTTATATCCCATTTGGATTTCACTATCTCCCTCCTGTATCTCCTTCCTGGTAAATAGGGATATGTTTTCCTCCATTGTAAATGGTTTATATATAGGTTTTCATGGACCTTAATAAATTTTATATAGGATCTAGGTTTTTTTCTAAATCTGTTCTTCCATTATTAAATTCATTATTTCTCATCAATTTGGGAATTTCCCATTTCGAAAAAATTTGTCAACAATCTTAGAGTAGGTAGTCTAATTGAAAATTTCCATAGTATGGATTATAACTATATATATGTATTCACGCAATTGAAATTTATACATTTTAAAATTTCATCATGGAATTGAATTAATTAATCAATTACTGGGATTGTGAAATTGGTTAATTAATGTGATTATAAATTGATTGGTAATGTTAATTAAAGAATTGTTGGTTAGCATTGAAGGTTTAATGGTTAATATGAATAAATGTCGATGAATGGTTTAATGGTGAATTTTACATGTTATGTCATGTAAATAAATTGTAGAACCATGTTTTTAAGATAAATTGAAATGGTATTCCATGAAGAGAATGTTTGATAAGAAGGTTATTGAAGATTAACCTTGATAAATGTGATATATGTTATATATGTTTGATTGCTTGATATATGAGTTGTAATATAGGGACTAATGCACCAAATGCCCATGGGGTGCTAGAAATGACATAGTAGGCCCAAATTCATGTATGTGAATATTATTATTATATTAGATAGGGACAGATTCTACAAATACTAATGAGGTGAGGGATAAATACTAATGATTAAAATGCACATGGGGTGCTAGAAAGGACATTTCATACCAATGATATTAGCATTGGAATGGCATTCTATGTGTCCATAATATGAATAAAAACTGAAATGATAAATGAAAACCTATGATATTGTGATGTATAGTTTAGACTCTGGCATGATTCTAAGTAGGTATTGTTGGTTCAGGTATAATCATGCACATAAAGAAATATGTGGTTAATTAAAGAATAATTTAATTTTTGGGATTTTTTACATTATCACTTGTATTTTATTCTTTATATGATTGAAAACACTATTAAATACTATATATAGTTTTAGACGATGTTTGTGGTGGCCTACTATGTGGTACTCACACTCTACATGCGATTTCGAATCGGTACACAACTAGAATAAATGTTTGTAGGATAGGATTAGGGGAAAAGCCCTATTATAGATGGATGAGCTCAGGTAAAGCATGGATAAGGGAACCATACAAGATGTCGGGACCCACATGGGGAGTTTTTTAGTCTATCCTTGTTTTTTTCTAAATTTTCGCATAAAACATGTATATGTAATGACATATCTACTGCTTTAGTTTGTGTATTTTTCTTCTTATTTTGATTTATCTTGTGTCATTGGTTGTTATTGGTTTTTGTAGTATTCAGGTTATTGGTTATCACATGTTTGGATATTTCTTATTTATATCTATTTTTGTGTTACTTTGATAAAGAGGGTATAGTCTCCCCATGTTATATATATTAAACCCTTTCTTCTAGCCACCATCCTCTAGCATATGGAGAGGTGATCATGTGATCATGTGACCAACCAGTTTGGGGGACTTGTTTGTGGAACCTGGGTAAGGATGTCACAAATTGGTATCAGCGTGGTTTAATTTTCTTCTCATTTTTCTTATTATTTTGGAAAGGTATACATGATATTAGTATACCACAAGAGTAGTGTGATGTGATTATTTTTCTATGATTTTACTCATGGAATACTATGGAATAAGAGTCATGTACACAAGAATCATTCTATGCACACATGATTTATGTGAAATACATCATTTGAGGCACTCACAAAAAAACAGGTTTTGGTTGTGTTGTATAAAAGAAAATGATTTTCTTTAAATGTTCAAATTAAATTAAAATGAAACTAATAGAAAATTGGTATTTATAAATAATTCTAAATATGAAAAATGAAATGGATGAATGGGTGTCTTATTAGAACCTTGTAATATGAAAAATGTTTCACCCAACAATAGCCATGGACTATATGAGGAATCATTGATGGTATTGATAGTTCCTTAGTTTTTACTATGTAGTAGGGTATGGTAGATAAATTCTTGTGGATTTATGTGAATAGATCATGTTCAAATATCTTAATGATGTGTTTTGTGTCCTAATACATGTTTATATAATTGTTTGGATATGACTCCATAATGATGTTTGATGATAGGATAATAGAAGGACATGGATTAAAATGTCCCTCTAGTAGTGAATATGAAGGATCCCATAGTTCAAGTTGATGGGATGGGAATCATTTATATGATGAATTTTCATTCTTTACGCAATTTATGGAAAGATACCTAGGGAAATTTATATAGAGTATATATGACTTGACATGGGAGTTCTTGTTGCAGCACCCTCGGACTCTAACCAGAGATGGTTGACCTGAGGTAGTTGAGTTATAGATTGATTCTATTTAGATGACTCATTATCACATAGAGACTCTTGATAAGAAGATATTAAAACTAGATACTTATATATTATGTGAACAATAAAAGATTTTGTGGGACATGAATACATGATATGGAAAGCTAGAAAATATGGATTCTATGGACTTTTAAGAGAATTTCTTAGAGAACCACTACCCTGAGATGCTTAGGATGGATATTTTATCAAGGTTCATGAGGCTGTTCTAGGGGATTATGTATGTGACTGACTATGAATGATGCTTCACTGATTTGTAGTGCATTATTCCAACATTCGTAGGGGATGAGGATACTATGGTGAAGAAGTTTTTTGATGGTCTTAAATGTGTAATTATGTCCAAAGTTAGCATCATTAGGCTGAATAAGTTTTTTAGGTGATGAATTAGGCTCTCCTATCAAAGGTGTGTATGAAACTAGAATGGCTTTAGAGGGGAGTGTGTATCAGGGAATCAATTGTTTATTCTAAATATTGGATCTTGTTCTTATATTGGTAGGAACTTGTAAAACATGACTAAAGGAATCGTGCATTTATTAAACCATCTAATGAAAAGACACAACACATTATTTTTACATGGCTCACCACTAAGGACTATTATATGGATCATACAACAATAGTGTTTTAGTCATACCTAAATTAAATAATCAATCACTAGTTTTTGTGGAATATATAAGATCACACACAATAACATTATTCTAAGATCACTAATTTACATGATTTTAGGGATAGCACACTACATCTGTTTGAACACTTCCATAAAAGCCCTCAATATCACTACATTAGGTGAATTCAAACTTAGATTAATGACATGAAGGATTCATCAGAAGATGGGGAATTTATGTCTTTCTCCCTAAATAGCATTTAACTCTGTTTTCACCATATACCTGAGTTGGTGCACATAAAATCACTATTTACTTAAACCATATTTTCAAAACTATTGTTCTCAAAGCTCCCAACCTTCAAACCTTCAGTAAACCACAATTAGGTTTCAAATAAATCTTATCATTCATGAACCCACAAAATTTCACAATGATCCTTCATGAAACTTCATTGGGAAGTGAACTACCTCTATGGAGCACTACATCATCTCAGAACAATAACTCATCAAGAAATATCTTTTCAAAGATACCTAAGCATTACTCAGAACTATAAAAGTGTATTTCTGATGCTCAAGCTCAAAAAAAATTCATGTTTCATAATGGTATCATCCATGATTAATTCAGATCGATTCATCCTCTTCTCTAATTCACCTCACAAAGACCCCAGACTCCATTCATCCTTCCCATTAATATCCTCATTAATTCTTGTGAATCTCATTTATTCATGAATATATAGTTAAAATTAACCATTTCACAAATCTTCTCATTGGTTGGTATATTTTTTTTCTTTCCATCGTGCATTCTTGATGCTCGTTCATGAAGCTCTTTTGTGATGCTCGTTCACGTTTCTCAACATATTCACAAATCTCAACCTTTTCAAAGCTCATTCCATTACCAAATTTGAGAAGATTCAATCCCAAAAAACTAAATTTCACAAAGATCGATATTTTCGTAGGATTTTGAACCTAAAAAAATTAACACCCCAATATTTTACAGTATCTCTCTTTTTAAATTTTTCTTCTTTGATAGTGTACATTAAGTATAACAACGTGATAAAAAAATGATTAAATATTATTATTATGACATTGATCACCTAATATTCATAATATATTAATGGATGAGATTATATAAATTAGGAAAATATATTTTACAGATTTTATAAAATTTAATTTCATCTTAATAATTAATTATATATAAAAATAAAAATCAATTCAACAAAAAAAATATGTTTTTATAAAAAAATTATGACAACAATGTAATTTTATAAAAATAAATTAAGTCAATCACTATTACTGAAAGATCCTAATGAAATTTATATGTTACATATTCAATAAAATGTTTTGAAATTTAAATAATAAGTTTTTTATGATAAATATAAAATAAATCCAGTTTTATTCATCAAAAATATATTTTTTCTAATGATAGTTTTACCACCTTTTAATGGTGCACTTGTTTTAAAAATAACATTTTAAACATATATAAATTATATTGAATAAAAAAATTCATTTTTAAAATCAAAATGTCAAAATTATCTTAGGGTGATATTTTAGTATTTTTATGAAAGAATTTATTTTTCATTGAATAGTGAAATATCGTGATTTTTAAAAAAAATATAATTCTTGTAATATTAAATGTATATTTATGATTTTAATAGAAACATATACTATGAAATTATAGACAAAATTTAGGTTTCTTATAATTGGATATATGAAATTTTGAAATATTTTTAAAAGTAGATAATTTTTTTAAAGAAAAATTAAGTCTTGGTATTATTTGGGAAACATAATTGTTTATTAAAACTTTTATAATTAATATAATTTTTTAAAAGAAAATGCATCTTAATTAAATAGATACATTAATTAATAATTTTCTTTATTATAATTATATGATAATTTTATGAGACCTTCATTAATTTTCCCAAGTGTTATAAAATCAGTTATAATTTTAAAATTTCTATTTTTGAATAAATGATGATTTTTATTTAAAATTAAATTTATCATATTCAAAAATTATTTTATTAAAATATAGTCCATTTTTTAATTCTACACATTGAAAATTTGTTATGGTTAATTTTTGGTGTATTTCTATAATAGTTGAATTTTTGTTAATAGTGGAATAACCCAATTTATGATATTTGCTATGTACATGAATTATTGAGTCATATATGTTGTTGGCACCATTATTCCAAACTCACATGAACTATTTATTGAATTTTTAAAAATAATATATACTATATGAAATCTTAAGATAAAATAATAATGAAATGAATAAAATAATCAAAAACAACTCTCTCATCCACTATAAATACCACCCCTCACTAACCCTTCTCTTCACATCTAAAAAGCCTTGTGGATTGATTATATTTTGCCTATTTCTTCTCCCAAACCTCTAACCCAAGTTATGGTATTTCTATTCTTAACAAAATACCATTTCCATGTCTCTTTGGTAAGTTCTCAAGGGGGCAACACTCAAGAGGTTAAACCTTCTCTCCCTCACTTTAAATTTATTTTCTTTTGTTATCCCTTCATTGCTTCCCTATAAAAAGTGACATGATAACTCTAGTATATTTTATAAACTATAATTTTATTATGTTAATTTTATATCAACAATCAATTCTTTTCTCTTTAACTTTTTTTCTATAAATTAAAATGTTGTCTTTGATTTGTAGATTCACGAACATAATGATAAATGGTTTATTCACATTCTAATACCACTATCATGAATGGTCATAAAAACATTTTTATGGATAAAAAATATTTTAATATTTATATTAAAACTTATTTTTTTTGTTTTAGAACCAATATATATATATATATTGTTATCAAATAAAAGAAAACTAGTTTCTGATTATCGTAAAAATACCAAAATAATATAAATAATTATCATTAATGTTTTATCTAATGACTCTGGAAATAGGTTTTATTTGCTCAATATTGTGGATTCTACTAGATTGGATGATGACCCTACTTCGTCTGAGCATGTTCCAGGTACTTCCATTGGCACTGATAATGTTTATTATGAGAAGAATGTGGGACAAACAAGTGACAGGCCTAGTACTAGGCTCAGATCAAAAAAAATTAAAATCCTCTTCTGGAATTTTCAAGGGATTGGGAACCCTTCCATGGTCAGGTCCCATAGAAATTTTATTATGACCAACATGCCCTTATTTGTTGGTGTTGTTTAACCAAGCATGAATTTTAAAAATTGGAGGTCTTTCAAATGGGTTTCTCTGGGTTAATCATTTGTTGCAAATAATCAATTCAATAAAACTCTAAATCTTTATTGGTACTCAAGCATGACAGTGTGTTAATTAGTTTTGGATTGACTATTTTCAATCTATTACTCTTACATGATATTTTGGTAATGCCTCAATTTCTAGGACATTTGTGTATGCTTTCAATCTCTGCACAAGAAAACATCAAATGTGGAGATACTTAGTTGATATTTATTTGAATATGTCGAATAGTTGGTTTTTACATGGTTACGTTCATAATATCCTTAGGACTGAAGAAAAAACATGTGATAACTTTTTTCATGCCTCGGCTTATAACCCTTTATCTTGTATTGATAAGTGTGGTCTTACGGATGTATCTATTTCTGAAGTAGAATTTATGCGGAGTCGATACACAATTAATTGGAGGAATGAAAAAAAAACTAGACAGATGTTCTATGCAAGTGGATTATAGGAATGTGGCAATTGATATGTTTTGGATAACTCTTCTGAGATTAAATTCTAAACCTATCCAATTCTTGTTGATATTTCATTTTGAACTTTGAGGTTAGTACCTCTTCCCTTCAATTTCAATAATGCTTGGATGGTTATTTTGGGCGGTAGAGAAACTATCCTAAATGCCTTGGGAAATGAATACTTGGGTAGCCCTTCTCACATTATTTACTACAAATTAATATTATTCAAGGAGAGGATGAAGAAATGGAGAAACGTATCCTTTTTATCCATTGATAATGAAATTAGGGAGGCTAAAACTGTTCTATCAAACTACCGATAAGCTAACCTGCCTTAGGACATTCCAACTCAGAATGAGATTCAGGTTACAAAAAATCTAGACATGATTTTGGATCCGAAAGAAAAAGTGGCACAGAATTATTTTAATATTAGATGGTTGAAGGATAGAGATTTAAATTCAAAGCTGTTTCACTACATGAATATGGAGAAAAGGGCCAAGTGAAGTTTTTGATCACTTAATATTATGGGTAATATCTTCTCCTCTAAGAATGATATTGAAAATGATTCCATAAATTACTTTGAGAAGATTTACTCAGATCATGGTGAGGATAACTCCAATAAAATTATTCAATGTTTTTATCCTTCCATTGTGGATAACCAAAATCGGAATCTTCTTGATATACTCAAGGAAGAAGAGGTAAACTACACCCTCTTCACTTTGAATATTGATAGTGTGGGAGGCCCTGATGGATTTACGAATAAATTAATCATATTCTATAAGGATATTGTCCATCTTGAGGTAACCAATTTCGTGAATGATTTTTTTAGATCAGCTTATATTCCCTTTGGAATGAATTATAACTTCATTTCTTTCATCCCCAAGAAATAGAATGCCCTTGACATTAAGGATTTCATGCTTGTATCTATTGTTAACACTTTACCAAAAGTGATTAGCATGATAATATCCCATCGGATGGGTGGTATCGCAACAGGACTTATCTCTTGTAAGAAATATGGATTTGTTCCAGGACGGGACATTCAGAACTATCTCTTTACTTCTTCTCAGTGTGTCAATTTGATGAGAAGAAGGGTAACAGATGGTAACATGGCATTGAAGATTGATATCTCCAAATCTTTTGACACCATCAAATTGATATTTCTTTTCACCGTTCTCAAAATTAATGGGTTCTCACAGAAGTTCATTGATCTTATTGGATCCATCCTCACAAGTTCCAGACTCTCTATTCTGGTCAATGGATCTCCTAGGGGATTCTTTCAACGCTCAATAGGGGTCAGGAAAGGCGACCCTCACTCTAGTTCTCTTTATCATATTGTGTATGATTACTTAAGCCGGTGACTTACTGATCTTTCTAATTTTAGATGGTATCAGAGGAAGAATATAGGGTGTGAATTGTGTGCCCGCAAACATTTTATTATGCTAATTATATTCTTCTCTTCAGGAGAGAGGATGAAGGAACCATATCTTTTATCAAGGGAATATTTTCACACTATAAAGAGGTTGCAGGTTAGGTCATTAATTGGTGGAAATTATCTGTTAATTTTGGTGGAGGAATTATTACATCGAGGTGAAATAGAGTTTTTTTGCAACTTGGTGTTAAGAGGGGGTACTTTATTTCACTAACCTTGGTGTGCCACATTTCTAGGGCAGAGTTAAAAGGTTTCATTTGGAAAACATTTCTCTAAATATCATGAATTAGTTAAAAAATTGGAAGGGTAAAAACATGTCTCGGGAGGGGATATATGTTTGGTCAATTCATTGATCACATAGATATTTGTTTATTCCTTTTCATTGTGTATATGGAATGGAACCCTAATTAAAGAGCAAAATATAAAAATCAGAAATTTCATTTGGACTCGATCGATTCATGAGACAAATATAGTCACTACTACATTGAAAGACTACATCAAACCAATCAACACTAGTGGACAAGGTGTCAAATATATCTAATTATTCAATAACACTTGGATCGACAAGTTCACGCGGAATTTAATTTCAAAATATAATGAATTCTTGGAATTACATAGAGCAAGGATTGTTGGAAACATCTTTAATGGGTATTCTAATTATCATTGTTCATCTATTTGGCCTACCTTAATGTAGGCCTAAGAAGATCTTATGGTGTGCTTGAAAAGGATTGTGTGCAAGAATTCCCCTCTAAACATTATGACTACTCCCTGGTTACCTCGTCCCATATGTGATGATACTATAATCCATCCCCTCCTAAGGGAGATATCAATTGTATATTTTGATTGTAATTCACTAATTAACAGCATGCTTCCAAATCATGTCGGCATGAAAATAACAATGTTCTACAATAATGATTGTCACACACTGGTCTGGATTCCAACTCTTAATGGCATGTTCACCACAAAGGTCTTCTATAGGTCCATGTGTGGTGTTTCCTTTGATCCTCCATCATGGGTTACAACATCTTATAAACAATATAACCCTCCAGATTCCTCAATGCTTATCTATAAAATCTGAAAAAAGTGGCTTCCCTTGTAGGCCCTGTGGAAGCGTTCCAAAATAAACATGGTTGCGGTATACATGTTCTTACTAGAGGAAGATAAAACTATTTTTCATGGATTTGTGTCCAGTAAACTTGTATCCAAGTTATGGGATTATGTGCAGGGGATTTTACACTACAATCACTCCTCCAGATCTGTTGAAGGGCTGCTGAAATCCACCTACAAGACCGAATGTTGTGAGCAGGTCTATGATCTTCTCTTATCAGTAGTGGTCAGTTTGTTGTCTTTCTAATGGAAGTAAATAATTTCCTTGATTTTTAACAACACTACTCCCTCATTTCTTGCTGATGTACTAGCTATACATTGTGAAATCTGAACTGCTTCAAACATTAAAACTGGAACCATGAGGAATGATGTCTTTGATATTGTATTGTTGAGGTCCCTTGGTGTTAATTCCTGGGAAAATAAACCACTGATGATAAAACATGTTCTATGGATTCCACCCATCTCTTGATGGTTGAAGGTTAATGTCGAAGGTGTGGCTTCTAGTGCGCCAGGTTCTTCTCTGTGTGGTGGAGTCATCTGCACTCATAGGGAGTTTGTTAAAGTATGTTTCTTCCAAATCATTAGAAATGGGTTTTCAATTGAAGTGTATCTTTGGGCTATGATAAAGTAAATCAGGTATTCTATCCATTATAGCTGGCATGATTTATGTCCTGAGTCATATTTGTCTGTTGTAGTTCAAATCCTTATGGATTGTTCCAGGAACGTGCCATGCAAGATGCTACCAGTTATGTTTGAATGCATCCAGATAGTATACTCACTCTCACTTGAGGTTCTACATGTCTATTTTCAGGCCAATCAAGTTGAATATGATCTCTCCAAGAGGTCTATTATAGAGGTTAGTTCTTGTTTGTCTTTTATTTTACCTGAGTTTTGAAATTCCTTTGTTCAGGCTGATTACCATAGTGAGGTTTGTACTCATATTTTTAGAATGCCTCTTTAGTACTGCATTGTCTCCTTTATGTTTTTTTAATATATTTTTTGAGGAATGGTCTTTCGTACCTCTTGATATTCTTGGTACAAGTGGAGAACAGTTTCATACATAAATTAATTGTTTATTCCCAAACAACCATTTTTCCTTCAAGATACGCTTTCTCTCTATTTACCAACAAAATAATTCTTAATTATTCTTATTTATTCCTCATAAATTATTTTTTATCTTCCAAAGATATTCATATGTCACATTTATCCTTCCCAATTTCATACCAATTTTCAAGTACACTACATATTATATTTTAATCACCCAATATTGTTATAAAATAAAAAAATGAAAAATGAAAAATTAACATAGTTCATTATTTGTCTTATGTAAACAATTAATCATTTTTAGATTTAAAGACTCTTTTATATTTTCCCTTAAATCGCACTGAGGTGGCTCATTTCTAAAGTCTCTTGAACACTTTTTTACATGTTTTCACTTCAGTTTCCAAATTCTAGAGTGAATTTTATTTTAATATTCCTCAAATATAATTTCATTCCATTATCTTTTCTTCAATATACATGTTTATTGTATGATTTTTATGACAAATACAATTTATTTTCCAAAAAAACTCTTCTTTCCAAAGAAAAGGGTATTTCTAACAAGAATAAATCAATGATTTTATTAGAGTATTTTCATTTATCTCAATACCATCTATTGAATAAAATTATTAATTTCTATTTATTTATTATGTTAGCATCTACCATAATTTATTGAATGTTTTGTGACTACTTTCTTGATACCATTCTCTATATTACTCTACATAGTTAATGATTATGTTTACTAATTGGGTATCTTATTTACATTTCATATTCTAGTTTCAATATTAATGTATAAATTGATATTAATTCACCCCTTTAATATGAAGAATGATTTGGACATAGTAATCGATGTGTGGGGCCTTCTATAGCCCCTCAATTCATCGGTAAGTCTAATGAGACAAACTATACAGTGTTTTACCCATTTATGTTTGGTTTCTTGCATGAATCCTTAACGGTATGTTTGTAGTCCCAAGAATTATGAACTCCCTCATTATAATAATTTTAATGGATAATTCACATGATTTTTAAACATGTAGAATATCAACGGTTATGTTTTATGCTCATGTGATTAATTATATGGAATGTTTTTTATCATATTTTATTCTTACCATATTATGTTCAAAATTATATTTTGATGACATGTGTTGTTAGGTATTCACCAGGATATATTTTTTATATTTATAGATTCTAATTTATTATTTACCCTTATTGAAAATCTAAGCTCAACCCATTCATATGTCTTATTTTTCCCTAGGATGTGATGATGTACATTATGAATGACTTAAAAGGATAATCAAAGAGTTTATGGATGTTTCCAATGGATATTATTTGTTTTATTTCATTTCGAGTTACAATATAATACTTTTTTTGTATTTATCTTTTAAAAGATACAAAACTATTTTTTCCTTTTGGATATGAATGCTTGTTCACAATACCAATGTTATAATTTGAGGGATCGGCTAAGGGCTACTGGGTTCGGGGTATTTATAGTTGGTATTAGAGAAAGTTTAGTATAAACCTTGGAAGCTATATTTAGAAAATAAATATTAAGGAACATAACCCTACAATAGACTTTGAATATAAGCATATAAGACTATCCTATAATTCCGGTAAGGTTGATATTTTGTGGTTATTCCTATAAATACATAATTGTATTGATACTACTAGTGTATTTAGTTCTGGATCAGGTATACCTAGGGGTAACAACACTAAAAAGGTGTATCGGACCCAACATGGTGTAACATGGTACATGAAAATGGGCCTTACTACACACTTAGTTTCACACACCCAAGGTATATTTTTAGCATAATTCAAGATTTATTTACAAATCGTTATGAATGATTTAAAATTAAACATGTCCCCAAATAAATCATGTTTAGGATTTTGAGATCAGTTAGGCATAAATTTCTAGTTTCTGTTAATAGTTTTTATAGTTATAAATTATGTATTATGATTCATAGCATAATTTTATATATTCCATTGTTTATAAATAGAACCTAGTAGAGAGAATTGATACTATATAAACAAACATATTTCATGTAGGGATTTCATTCTAATTTAATATAATGATGTTGTAGTAAGAGATACAACTACATAGGTTTAACTTATAACAATACTAAGAAAACTGACTTTGTGTAGAGACCCGAAGCTTGACGTACATTGAAATTACATTAAATTTGAGGAATAATTAGTACATAACAAAAACACAGACACAAGGACCGTAATAGTTTAGTGTCTTTGGAAACTCGGAATATAATCTTCTAAACGTGGTGAAAGATCTTCAACATCTCCCATAAAGATCTTCCCTTTTTTACCTAAAACCTTTCTTTATATCCTGGGGAAAAGAAAACATAAAAGGGTGAGCTCAAATGCTCAGTAAGGGTAAACAAAAGGAATATCAATCACATCATATTCATAAGAACATAACATTTTGGAAATCTTAACCTGCAAAAGAGAGCCTAATTTCATAACATGGGATTAATCATGGCAGTGAAATATAATCACAATAATCATAACTTAAAACATGAAACTTTGTGTCATACACACATAATCATATAGAATCATTTATTGTTAGTCAAGACTCATTTCCAAGACTATCTTAGTGGACAAAGTCTCTTTCTGAACCGAGTCACCCTCATTTCAGTCCTATTTCACTAAACCAGTATAACCTACCATTACAGCCATGTCTATCTCATGGGATATAAAATCTTTACCCAATACATTGGAGGGAGATATAGGTTCCACCCATCTCATAATGATACCATTCTTATGTGTGCCACAAAATCATAAATCATACATCATTGCATAACCCATGTAATAAAAATGGGAATCTTAAACATCATGACATCATAAAACAATTCATATAAGATAAAGGAATTCATAAAAATAATTCCATCACAACATAATCAAATCAATGTAATAATAGGGATAAAAACAGAACCTTTATTATCTGAGATGGAAAATAATTTTGATAAAACACTTGAACTCCATTCTTGAGGAAAATATCCTTTCTTCTTCGAAATTTTTTTTCCTTTCTTAACATGTCATACAACTTTAAACTAAAATAAGTTGAATAAAAATAAACATGAAAACTTGTAAAGGATGCTTCTTAGAAATAATGTTTTAAAAATACATTCATGCCATATAAGTTAAAAAAACATTCTTCATACTTTTGTCGGAAAAGTCAAAAAGTACCTCGTAAGAAAAAAGAAAAAAGATTCCTTTCATATCTTTTACTAAAAACTCACCGAAGGGTAAAATTGGATTTAAACAATTGTAAGTGGATGGAAATAAGATTACATATTGAGGAAACATGGATGTGGATGATAAAATACACCCCAGTAGATACCAAAGTATAAACAATCTCGGATAAAATGAGATTGTGATATATTCCCTTACCTTAGGTCCGATTTGCTTCGTAAGTGTCCGAACCTCTTGTATAATGATTTAAATAATGTCATTGACTTATTACAGAATCATATTCATTGTTATTATATCATATATGGTTCACTTATGACTTTATATTACCCGTTCTTTTGTAAATTCATGTTAAAGTAGCGTTTTGGGTAAAATCATCTCATTTATCGTTCGTGTTTTAACTTGTAATTATTCATATGATTACTTAGATAATGATTACTTAATTACAGAATATAAAAAATGATTTATATATAATATATATTCAGAATATATATATATATATAATAGATCAGTAAATGGAAATAAATACACCGTTCATGGAGACGGTAGACCGTTCGTACGCATGAACGCTATTTTTTTTCTTATTGAGTTGAATGGAATTACGTAGATGACATACATATATATACACATAAATACAGTCGCATTATAATGTCATATATTTCATTATTATTGCTTATATATACTTTATAATCATTCTTAAATGGTTAACAAGGAGAATGAATCGCATCACGTCGTGGAGACTGTAGTCCGTACGTACGCACGAGCGATGATATCATTTCCATAATTATTGAATTGAATTGGAGTGGATGATAAAATATATCAGAATCATTAATATGTTATAATAACTTTGTATAGTTATTTTTTACACCATAATACCCATCCATGTAAGGTGTTTGTGGAAAATCAGATTACACCACGGCGTGGAGACGGTATTCTGTACGTACACACGCGCGGTGATTTTGTTTTTCGTAGGATGGATAGAAGGTGAAATGGGGTTGTTTCATATTTATAATAAAAAATCAGTATATTAGTGATACTGATGTTATTACTTTATAATGAAACAACTAAAGAAGAATAAGTTTAAGAAGAAAGAAGCTTGAATGAATCGGGAGAAGAAATTACCTCTTCTTCGATACGCCTCCTTGAAACCTCCTCTTAGGGCACTAATATTGGTCTTTAAAGAAGACCAGAACCTCTAGGATGTTTCTAGGGAAGTGGAGAAGATAATTTGTCAGGGGTTGGACGAGCTTGAAGGCTCAAATTGGTGTGAGGAGGAGAGGGAGGAGGTGCCCTTTTATAAGGGTGGAGAGGGGCACCTTTCGAATTCATAAAAATTTTAATTTATAATAAATCTAACCCCACTTAAAAACCTCCAAAAATGACTCATATTCCATGATTAGATGACATAGGGTGGTAATCTCATCAACCAATCAAATTTAGACATGTTTGTATCTTATTTTAAACCTTATCATTTTGATTTATCCTTATTTAATCTATTTAAGTTTATTTGTGGTAATAAAATTCTAAATTTTAAATTATAACAAATAATTACTTATTTGTTGTGAATTTTCAATAATTGTTTACTTTATAACATTATAGACCATAGAAAATTTAAATTTATAATTTTTAAATATTTTTGTGAGTTTTAAACAATTTTATAATATGTTATTTTTATAAAATAACAATAGTGTCAATTTTGACACTATTCATTTATTTGAATTTAAATAAAATATATACAGAAGATATGTTCGAAATAAAAGCTTTAATATATTACTA
Organism: Viscum album; assembly: GCA_963277665.1. Classification (NCBI taxonomy): domain Eukaryota; kingdom Viridiplantae; phylum Streptophyta; class Magnoliopsida; order Santalales; family Viscaceae; genus Viscum; species Viscum album. The sequence continues at coordinate 10,139,921 of OY728151.1, read as the reverse complement.
AAAGGTCATATGTATCTATAAAATTATTTGATCACATTAAATAGATCATATAATATTTATTTTATTATTTTTAAAACCATTTATTTGGTTTATCTCTTAATAAAATAATTACTACATCATTTTTGTATAATTATTTAATATACTTATTTTTTGCATAAAAATTTAAAATAAAATCCTATGATAAAGATAAATATATTAACTTTCACAATAATTCGTTTAATCTAATTTATCATCTTAAAATGACAATATTTAAATTGTTATATTTATTAAATTATGAAGGTGACAACTTTGGCATCATTTAAAATAAATTAATATAAGTGTCATAATTGCTTGTATAAGACTCAAAATGGTCAAATATTCGACCATTAGATGATTATAGTTTAAATTTACATGACCAATATGTTTTGGTCAGGGTTTTGTGCCTTTTATGGTTACTATTAGTTTAATAAAAACTATATTCTTGATTTTTCACTAGATAAATAATTTCTGCCTCACTATTGTGTCACAATTAATGATAATTATTTAATCCCAAAAAATTCTAAATAAATTCTCACGATGTAGATAATTTTGTTAGATTTCTGGAGACTATTCACGTTCTAAGTTTTATGATGTTTATCACTAATTTAAAATTATTATACTTACAAGATTTAAGAGAGTGACATGTTGTCACTTTCTTTGGTTTTAATAATAATTAAATTATTTTCATAGTCAAAAGTTCATAAAATGATTCTAATCCGACCCTTAGGTTATATGGGTCTACTTTTAGCCATACAATTGGATTTTTCCAAGTGTTAGGGTAATTTTATAATCTTATATTTAGCCTTAATTACCCGATTTACCTTTAAATATAGTAAATAAAATTTACCGTAGTTACTATTCACAATGCCCAAAAATAAAAAGTAGCTTATTAACATAATTTGGACCCACTGATTCCAAATATGGATTCCGTTTTTCCAAATTCAATACACAAAAGATGCAGAAATTAAATTAAAATTAATCCCGTTGTCGAAAGAAAACGGGTTTTTCTTTAAAACATTGCAAAAGATTGAATTGATTTAAACTACGAATTCAAGGTAAAATCAATGCTAATGAAATAAATTATATTAAATAGTAAAAATATATTATATTTATACGTTAAAACCATTCAATATTATAATTTATCCACATAAGATATTACGATGAAAAAAGTTGTTTTAATTAAAATATAGCGTGTTTTTACTATTCATTAAAATATTAAAGTTATCGGAAAAATATCTAAACATTATCTAATGTAAATTTTTATATCCTGATTCAAAAAAAGAATTTTATTTTGTCAAATTGAACTTATAAACATGTCAAAAACTATATTTAAAGTGGGTGCGCCATCAAAAGGCGGCAAAACTGCATTTTTTAAAAAATACTTATTTTACCTGAAAATTTTATTTGGTTCTTATACCATGTTCTAGAAAATGTGTAAGATGAATAATAATGTAATAAAATTCAAAATTTAGTTAATACTATTCATAACGGCTAGTTCATGACAATATTATAATAATATATCATTGTTTATTAAAACCCGGTATTGCGTATAACACACGCTATCGAGGAAGGTCGCGATTGTGTGTAATGCAATCCAAGTCAGGGTTGCGTGTTGTAAAAGAATACTTCGTTGTTTCATATAATAGAATCCAACCATATTTCACTTATACATTGAATATATATATATATATACTCAATGTTGTGTAGAATAACTATTATCAAAATTGTGTGTAACACTCTCCAATAATAGTGTTGCGTATACTGCAAGCTAATACGGTGTTGCGTATAGCGCAAGGTAATCTTGGTGTGGAATACAACACAAGACATTAATGAAATTAAAATAATATTTTTCATAAAATCTCAGGGTGTTACATTCTACCCCCCTTAAAATGAATTTCACCCTCGAAATTCATCGGGGTTATAAATGGTTTAGTACTCGAAAGTTTGTTTAATAGAAACCCACATTGTAAAAAGGAATACCAAAACATGGCTTTAAAAACTAAAGTATGAAATGTAATGGTTACCCAAATTAACTCATCACTGGGTTTCCACGTAGGATAACATAGGTGAAAATATGGATATGGAAGAAAAATCTAACCATCATGTTCTGATGAAGAGTGGTAGAGAACATGGCTATGAAAAATCCAACAATCGCAAAGCCATAAATTTGTGATGATCTAGGGTACCATCTGATTAATCAGATATAAGATCACTAGGACAACATTTTTGGTTTTCAAGATCATTTCCCTAAAGTTGATGAATTAAAAGAAATACTTGCATGATTTTGGTACAATCTCACTGTTGTTCGTGAATTGAACAATTTACACTTCATTCCTTAAAGAAATGAAGTTGAATTTGTTATTCATGATGTGTTAGCAGATCATGTGATAGAATGATGGGTCATTCCATCTCTTTCAAACAAAAGGTTAGAAAAAGTTATAAGTCCATCTTATGGTTAATCATATATGGTTCCAAAAATGAACTTATACTTCATATATCATACCGCTTAATAAAATAAAACTAATTCCTACTAACTAGGGACTTCCTGTAGGCCAGTGGTAGGCGATAAAGGCCAGTCGCACTTCGGTTGTGGGTTCGATTCCCACAGCCTTGTCCGACGCGATGGGTTGTCGCTCGTCCTACAGGTTTTCCTTTTTATAAAACTATATTACTAAAACATCTCATCAATAATATAAAAAAAATGTTTTATCCTTAAACAATACTAACCTATGTCCAACATAATCCATTCCAATATTTAGGCTTATCGAAAATACTTTGGCCCAAGATCATAGTATAGAGAAAATGATTACGTGAATGCCATCATTTATCCCTAATATATCTTGTTCGTCGCATTCCAGTCATGTGAATACCATAATCATGTAATCTCTTGAAAAATGAATACCAATTGAATCTTAGTGAAAACATGAGTGCTGTAAAAAGATAACTCTTTCCACATACCAAAATCCAAAAATTCTATATACTCAAACCATGATATATCCTTCTCCTTATATCATTCATGAGCTCATTAATACTATCAAACATTTAATTTTCTCCTTATCCCTTCAATATGCGCATATCATCTACATTCCAAAAATATCTGAATAACCTTTCATGGATACTAGTACCATTAATCATACACTTTCAAAACTCAAGGAAAGGCAACAGTGTAACAATCCTTAGATGTATCTTTATTCCATAGTACCATGAGATTACTTATACAACATTACACATGATAAACATGTAATCATTCCACTACATTCTTAAACCATTGACCGAGCTTCAACAATTCTTTCATCTCACATATCATTTATAGTCTCTTAATCATCATCCACATAAATACTACCCATACGACCATACTGATTCTCATCATGAGACTTTCCCTTAGGGCATTGGTTTGCATAATGCCCGTACATTCCACATTTAAAACATTTAACCATTGTTGATGTCGTAGAAATACCATTATCCTCATCCCTGGTGTTAACTTAAACTTTTCCTTTGCACTTACTGGCTTTGTGTCCTTCTTTTCCACACCCAAAGCATCTTCCAGTTCCTTTGAAACATTCTCCTTGATGCCTCTTTCCACATGATTTACATAGGGGAAATTGAACTTTCTTTCCTCTATGATCATCATGAAACTTCATCTTTCTCTTATTAGCCGAGTCAGGAAACTTAAAAAAATTTACTTTATTGATCATATTATGAGATTTCTGATTCGGCATAATAATGTTGTTTGGACTTCCAAATCCAATTTCATTTGGTTTCCCATGAAAAATATCATTCCATTGTCCATCATATCCTCCATTATCGTGAATCATCTTGTTTCCAGCCATTTTCTAAAACCCAAAAAGAATAGCATGAGAGGAAAAAATCATAATAAAGGGGGAGTAACTTCAATATCTAACATCTTTGGTTTAATCTAATATCGTTACCATTGTTCTAGGACTATATCCTATACGTATACTTATCCTTAGGGACATCCCTAGACATACCTTAGAAATATCTCTAGGGATCTCACTAACGTTTTCGCATCCTAGTTTCCAAAGGATGACTAAACTTTTCCTCTGATACCAACTGTAGGGACCCGAAGCTTGACGTACATTGACATTACATTACATTTGAGGAATACTTAGTACATAACAAAAACACACACAGAAGGACCGTAATAGTTTAGTGTCTTTGGAAACTCAGAATATAATCTTCTAAACATGGTGAAAGATCTTCAACATCTCCCATAAAGATCTTCCCTTTTTTTACCTAAAACCTTTCTTTATATCCTGAGGAAAAGAAAACATAAAACGGTGAGCTCAAATTCTCAGTAAGGGTAAACAACAGGAATATCAACCACATCATATTCATAAGAACATAACATTTTGGAAATCTTAACCTGCAAAAGAGAGCATAATTTCATAACAAGGGATAAATCATGGCAGTGAAATGTAATCAAAATAATCATAACATAAAACATGAAACTTTGTGGCATACACACATAATCATAGAGAATCATTTTTTGTTAGTCAAGACTCATTTGCAATACTATCTTAGTGGACAAAGTCCCTTTCTGAACTGAGTCTCCCTCGTTTCAGTCCTGTTTCACTGAACCGGTATAACCTACCATTCCATCCATGTCTATCTCATGAGATATAAAATCTTTACCCAATGCATTGGAGGGAGATATAGGTCCCACCCATCTCATAATGATACCATTCTTATGTGTGCCACAAAATCATAAATCATACATCATTGCATAATCCATGTAATACAAATGGGAATCTTAAACATCATGACATCATAAAACAATTCATATAAGATAAAGGAATTCATAAAAATAATTCCATCACAACATAATCAAATCAATTTAATAATAGGGATACAAACAGAACCCTTTATTATCTTAGATGGAAAATAATTTTGATAAAACACTTGAACTCCATTCTTGAGGAAAATAACCTTTCATCTTCAAAAACATTTTTCCATTATTAACATGTCATACAACATTAAGCTAAAAAAGGTTTATTAAAAATAAACTTGAAAACTTGTAAAGGATGCTTCTTAGAAATAATGTTTTAAAAATCTATTCATGCCGTATAAGTTAAAAAAAAATTCTTCGTACTTTTGTCGGAAAAGTCAAAAAGTACCTCGTACGAAAAACGACAAAAGATTCCTTTCATATCTTTTACTAAAAACTAACCGAAGGGTAAAATTGGATTTAAACAATTGTACATGGATGGAAATAATATTACATATTGAGGAAACATGGATGTGGATGATAAAATACACCCCAGTAAATACCAAAGTATAAACAATCTCGGATAAAATGAGATTGTGATATATTCCCTTACCTTAGGTCCGATTTGCTTCGTAAGTGTCCGAACCTCCTGTATAATGATTTAAATAATGTCATTCACTTATTAAAGAATCATATTCATTGTTATTATATCATATAAGGTTCACTTATGACTTTATATTACCCGTTCTTTTGTAAATTCATGTTAAAGTAGCGTTTTGGGTAAAATCATCTCATTTGTCGTTCGTGTTTTAACTTGTAATTATTCATATGATTACTTAGATAATGATTACTTAATTCTAGAATATAAAACATGATTTATATATAATATATATTCAGAATATATATATATATATATATATAATAGATCAGTAAATGGAAAGAAATACACCGTTCATGGAGACGGAAGACTGTTCGTACGCATGAACGCTGTTTTCCTTTCCTTATTTTCTTGAATGGAAGTAAGTAGATGACATACATATATATACACATAAATACAGTAGCTTTATAATGTCATATATTTCATTATTATTTCTTATATATACTTTATAATCATTCTTAAATGGTTAACATGGAGAATGAATCTCATCGCGTCGTGGAGACGGTAGTCCGTACGTATGCACGAGCGATGATATCATTTCCATAATTATTGAATTGAATTGGAGTGGATGATACAATATATCAGAATCATTATTATGTTATAATAACTCTGTATAGTTATTTTTTACACCATAATACCCATCCATGTAAGGTGTTGGTGGAAAAGCAGATTACACCACGGCGTGGAGACGGTATTCCATACGTACGCACGCGCGGTGATTTTGTTTTCCGTAGGATGGATAGAAGGTGAAATGGGGTTGTTTCATATTTATAATAAAAAATCAGTATATTAGTGATACTGATGTTATTACTTTATAATGAAACAACTAAAGAAGAATAATTTGAAGAAGAAAGAAGCTTGAAAGAATCGGGAGAAGAAATTACCTCTTCTTCGATACGCCTCTTTGAAACCTCTTCTTAGGGCACTAAGATTGGCCTTTAAAGAAGACCAGAACCTCTAGGATGTTTCTAGGGAAGTGGATAAGATAATTTGGCAGGGGTTGGACGAGCTTGAAGGCTCAAATTGGTGTGAGGAGGAGAGGGAGGAGGTGCCCTTTTATAAGGGAGGAGAGGGGAACCTTTGGAATTCTTAAAAATGTTAATTTAAAATAAATCTAACCCCACTTAAAAACCTCCAAAAATGACTCATATTCGAAGATTAGATGATATAGGGTTTTAATCTCATCAACCAATCAAATTTAGACATGTTTGGATCTTATTGTAAACCTTATCATTTTGATTTATCCTTATTTAATCTATTTAAGTTTATTTGTGGTAATAAAATTCTAAATTTTAAATTATAACAAATAATTACTTATTTGTTGTGAATTTTCAATAACTGTTTACTTTATAACATTATAGACCATATAATTTTAAATTTATAATTTTTAAATATTTTTGTGATTTTTAAACAATTTTATAATATGTTATTTTTATAAAATAACAAGTGTCAATTTTGACACTATTCATTTATTTGAATTTAAATAAAATATATACAGAGGATATGTTAGAACTAAAAGCTTTAATATATTAATAAAAGGTCCTATGTATCTATAAAAGTAGTGTATCACATTAAATAGTTCATATAATATTTATTTTATTATTTTTAAAACCATTTATTTGGTTTATCTCTTAATAAAATAATTACTACATCATTTTTGTATAATTATTTAATATACCTATTTGTTGCATAAAAATTTAAAATAAACTCCTATGATGAAGATAAATATATTACCTTTCACAATAATACTTTTACTCGAATTTATCATCTTAAAATCACAATATTTAAATTTTTATATTTATTAAATTATGAAGGTGACAACTTTGGCATCCTTTAAAATAAAATAATATAAGTGTCATAATTGCTTGTATAAGACTCCAAATGGTCAAATATTCGACCATTGGATGATTATAGTTTAACTGTACATGACCAATAAGTTTTGGTCAGGGTTTTGTGCCTTTTATGGTCACTATTAGTTTAATAAAAACTATAATCTTGATTTTTCACTAGATAAATAATTTCTGCATCACTATTGTGTCACAATTAATGATAATTATTTAATCCCAAAAAATTCTAAATAAATTCTCATGATGTAGATAATTTTGTTAGATTTCTGGAGACTATTCAAGTTTGAAGTTTTATGATGTTTATCACTAAGTTAAAATTATTATACTTGTAAGATTTAAGAGAGTGACATGTTGCCACTTTCTTTGATTTTAATAATAATTAAATTATTTTCATGGTCAAAAGTCCATAAAATGAATCTAATCCGACCCTTAGGTTATATGGGTCTACTTTTAGCCATCAAATAAGGTTTTAACAAGTGTTATGGTAATTTTATAATCTTATATTTACCCTTAATTACCCGATTTACCTTTAACTATAGTAAATAAAATTTACCGTAGTTACTATTCACAATGCCCAAAAATAAAAAGTAGCTTATTAACATAATTTGGACCCACTGATTCCAAATATGGAATCCATTTTTCCAAATTCAATACACAAAAGATGCAGAAATTAAATTAAAATTAATCCCGTTGTTGAAAGAAAACGGGTTTTTCTTTAAAACATTGCAAAAGATTGAATTGATTTACCCTACGAATTCAAGGTAAAATCAATGCTAATGACATAAATTATATTAAATGGTAAAAATATATTCTATTTATACTTTAAAACCATTCAATATTATAATTTATCCACATAAGATATTACGATGAAAAAAGTTGTTTTTAATTAAAATATAGCGTGTTTTTACTATTCATTAAAATATGAAAGTTATTGGAAAAATTTCAAAACTTTATCTAATGTAAATTTTTATATCCTGATTCAGAAGAAGAATTTTATTTTGTGAAATTGAACTTATAAACATGTCAAAAACTAGATTTAAAGTGGGTGCGCCATCAAAAGACGGAAAAACTGCATTTTTTTAAAAATACTTATTTTACCCGAAAAATTTATTTTGTTCTTATACCATGTTCTAGAAAATGTGTAATATTAATAATAATGTTATAAAATTCAAAATTTAGTTAATACTATTCATAACGGCTAGTTCATGACAATATTATAATAATATATCATTGTTTATTAAAACCCGGTATTGCGTACAACACACGCTATCGAGGAAGGTCGCGATTGCGTGTAATGCAAGCCAAGTCAGGGTTGCGTGTTGTGAAAGAATCCTTCATTGTTTCATATAACAGAATCCAACCATATTAAATTTATACATTGAATATATATATATATATATATATATACTCAATGTTGCGTAGAATAACTATTATCAAAATTGTGTGTAACACGGTCCAAGAATAGTGTTGCGTATACTGCAAGCTAATACGGTGTTGCGTATAGCGCAAGGTAATCTTGGTGTAGAATACAACACAAGACATTAATGAAATTAAAATAATATTTTTCATAAAATCTCGGGGTGCTACACTTTGGATATGATTAATAACGATAATCGCATAGAGAATCGTAATCCATAACATGGTGTAACAATGTTATACTACTTTATGGGAGAATAAACTTCATCATTTAATGGGACTAAAACTCATTTTCTGCTGATAAATTTATAAGTTCCTTAGGAAAGATATTTTTCTCTTTGGGATTTAACGAAAGGGAGAAAGTTATCATGGAATTTTATCATCTCTCAGGTGATGCAGATCAGTGATGGTTCATAGTTCAAAACTCAGAGGTGGAGGAATAAAATTAAAATATAAAATGGAAGGAATTTAAGGAAATTTTCGTAGATAAATATTTCCATCAAGAAGAGTGAGCAGATATGGACAGATAATTATTGAATTTAAGGTAAAACGAGGATGAGAATGTTTCTATGTATAGAGAAAACATTACATGGTTTTCAATGCATGTTATGGACTCCATACGTAATCCAAAGAGCGGTATTGATCAATTCATTGATGGGTTAAATCCATTCCCATGAATTGAATTGTTCTCCCAAACATTATCATCATATGAAGATATAGTCTCATAATCAATAATGATAGAGAAATAATTCTCTAATTATTATAAAATTAATGTAATGGAAGAGAGAAAGAGAATGTAAAAGAAAGGGATGGATAAAGGGAAACAGAAAATGAAGGATTTTCTTACCTGTGATAAATTATGGGAAGAAACAACCCAATACTTTTTGTAAGGAATTGGAGTTTGTTAAAAGTGTAGAGTGAAAGGTCACCAAGATCAAGAATTTATGGTAAACAAATAATATGTAAATGATAAATGTTTAACTTATAAGGATATAGAAACTAGGAAAATGAATAGCCTAAGAATCAAGTAAATAAATCTCAAAAAAATAAAACGGGTCATGGTCAACCTTATCCTACTACTATAGTCAAAGTTGAATAATTAAATTATTTTTGTTTTTGGATTAAAGAATTAAGATATGATATTTTGGTTATAAGGATCAAGGGATATATAAGTATTTTATTACAGTACATGTACATTGTAGATTTGGAACCATGCATGTTTTCATTAAGGTTTTAAGGTGATAATTTTATTCTTATATTTGTTATGAGGGATTAAGAGATATATTATTTATGGAATGTTATGTTATGTTTATTTTCCAAATTTATTGACCATTCTTCTAAATTTTTTGTCATTGAATATGGAATGACTTGTTTCAAATGAGTATTAAGATTAACTACATGTGGTATAGATCAAGTTAAACTTTGTAAATTATTATTCATCGATAACATGTGACAACCTTTATGGTTTCAATAATCATTTAAATGTCTAAGGAATTAATTAAGTATTATATCATTCATTCCAAGTGCTTATGGAGTGAAAAAACCATCTACAACTGTCTTTGCCAAGTGTAAGGGACAATGTAAATTTAGATCGCAACACAACCAAAGGATGATATTATTCTTTTGATATATAAATTAATAAAGAATGTTTACTTTATCAAGTTTTAGGTAGATATTAAAACAATACATAAAATCTAGGAAAAATATTTTGGAAAAAAAGGCATTATCTATTTATATTTTTTTATGAGAAATAAGTAGTCTTCTGATGGATCACAAGATTTATGGTTTCATGATGGTTAACATTCTAACAACCATGTTCACAATCACTCTCCATAAAAACATAACAGTTATATTTCTCCACCATTTCCAATGTTAAATCTTTTCATTAATTATTTCTTACACAAAATCCTAAGGTTTTGGGGACCTTCACATTTCCTTTTCCCTTTTATCATAATGAAATTGTATTCACACTATTTCCAATTTGGGTTTCCCAAAAATGAATTTTGAAGTATAAACATTTAATTTTCTAAGTAAAATTTAAAATTTTGAGCACTTAATTTAATTAATGAGGGGATAATGTAACACCCCAATATTTTATAGTAGTCCTCTGTTTAAATTTATTTTCTTTTTTGGGGTACATTACACAGAACAAAGAGCTTAAAATGAAGAAATATTATTTTGTGATAGTTATCACCCATCCATTGAAAATGAAGGAATAAAAGAGATTTTGTAAATTATAAAAATATTTTCTATATATGTTTATAAACATAATTCAATAGTTACCAATTAATTATAAATTAAAATAAAAATGAAAATAAAAACGAGTTTAATATAAAATTAGTGTTTTATAAAAAAACTATTTCTTATTACCACAATTGAATTTTATATTTATAAATTTAATTAATCAGTTCTGTGGAAATATCATAATAAATTTTAAATCTTACATACTCAATATAATGTCTTTGAATTCAACTAATAATTTTTATAGGCTTAATATCAGAATAAATCTAGTAATACACATAAGAACTATATTATTTCTAAAAATAGTTTACTACATTTTACTAGCACACTATTTTTAAAATACAATTTTTTGAATTTTATAAATTCTATTGAACAAAATAAATATCATTTTTAAATTTGGAATGTCAAAATTATATTAGGGTTAAATTTTGGTATTATTCTGAAAATAAATATTTTTCTGTGAATAGTTAAAAATATAGTTTTTATAAAACTATCATTATATGTATATTAATAGTATATTTTTTATTTTAATTGTACCCTAACCTATAAATGTATAAATAAAATTTAGGTTTATTTAAATTAAAATATGATATATTTATCTCTTGGAAAAAGTATATAATTGTTTTAAAAAGGATAAATTTAGTGTTGGTATTTTTATGTAGAAAATTTATTTATTTAGAATTTTATAATTAATATAATTATTTAAAAGAAATATTATTTTCATAAAATGGATTCATGAATTAATAATATTTTTTATTATAATTATAATATAATTTTATGACACATTAATTAATTTTTCAATGTATTGTCAAATCATTTATAATATTAAAATATGTATTTTTTTAAATAAATAATGATTTTAATTAAAAATTATAATTCTCATATTTATAAAATTATTTTCATAAAATTTACTCCATTTGTTAATTCTCCATGTTCAATAATAATTAGGGTGAATTTTTTGAATTTTTCGAAACAAATTAAATTTTTAGTGAATACTGAAATAATGTAATTTATGGTATTAGCTTCATAGATGATTTATTCAGTCATGTATGATGTATGGGAGATTTAGTAATCATTATTTAAAACTAAAACAAAATAGTTTCTATATTTAGTCAAATTAATCTACAATATTAATTTTCTCGTGCCAAAATAATTAAAAAATGAAGAAAAACACCCCTCTCATCGACTGAAAATACCCCCACCCCTTCTCCTCACAACTCCAATGAAATAAATATTACTTATATTCTCCCCATTATCTCCCACAAACCTCTCCCAAATGATCTATTCTTTCTAGTATCACCAATGGACCATTTCCAATTCCCTTAAAGAGGTTCTCAAGGATGCAACACTCAAGAGGAAAAACCTTCTCTCAGTCTATTTCAGTTTCTTTTATTTTATTATCCTTCCCTCACCTCCCCTGTAAAAAATGACATGATAAATCTAATGTATTTAATATACTATAATTTTATTATATTAATTATATATGAACCATGAATTATTTTCTCTTCCCCTTTTTGTTCTAAGAATGAAAATGTCATCTATGTGGTGTCAACTTGCAACCTTCATCGGTGATGATTCTTTCATTTTCTCATACTTCCTTGAAGGATGGTAATAAAAATATTTTTATTATAAAATAATATTTTAATATGTATATTACATGTTATTTAGTGTTTTGGATCAATATATATACAAAAAATTAATTAATAAAACAAAACTAGTTTGTAATGATTGAAAAAATTCCCAATTAATCTAAATGGTTAACATTAAAGATTTATCTATTGAATCACCCACATATCTAGAAATATTTGATATATAATCCAACTGAATATTCTATGATATCATTAATAACAAATAATTCTTATTCAAGATAAATTTATCCTTTTTAAATTATCTTGAGTACATGTATACAAGTGAAATAATCATGAAAACCAAGTAAATGAACACTCCTGATTGAGGAAATTGAATCATATAACCATAAAAAGGGACATAAATGAAATTAAAAAATTTATAATAAATAAATTAGTACTTTGATAGTTTCTTAATTAAATTATTAATGAATCTGATTTCATTGTCTTGGAAATTAAGTACATTTCTATAAGATATTCGGACATAAGGTAATGGTTTCTTCTTGAACATCTATTTATTCATTTGAGATACACTCTATATCAATTTACCCCAATTTAATTATTAATTATTATGTAATCCCCATAAATTAATTTTTCATGTTACGAATATATGTATCTATTTCAATTATTATTTCTTTTATGGGGAAGAGCATGTTTTATAATATTCCTTTTTCAATTCCTCCAAATAAGCATGCTCGATTAATGGGATCTTCCCAATTTCCTACCCATTTTCAAGTACACTCTATAATATGTTATAAGAAAAAAATATTTTTATAAAATCACATATTTTTTCATGAAAAACTATCTTAGTTCATTTCTTGTTTTATGTAAATAATTACGCATTATTTTTCTTTAAAGACACTTTTATATTTTCCCTTAAACTTTACTGAAGTAGATCATTCCTAAAGTTACTAGAACACAATTTTTATAGCTTTTCAAATATGTTTCCAAAATTTTAGTATGAGTTTTATTTTAATATTCCAAAAATATAATTTCATTAATTTTTCTTTTTTGGGATATACGTATTTACAATATTATTTTTTTGAAAAATCCAAATGATTTACCAAAAGAAATATTCTTTCCAAAGTAAAAGAGTATTTCTCCCAAAAATTTAAAAATGATTTTATTATAGTAGTTTAATATATTTAGATACCATATTTTGAATATAATTATAAATTTATATTGAGTTATTATGTTAACATATACCATTTTTTATTAAATGGTCTATTATTACTATCTTGATACACTTTTCCTTGTTACTCTGGATAGTTTATGATTATGTTTACTAATTGTGAATATTATTTAAATTTTATATTATAGGTTCAATATGAATGTATATTTTTATTATGTGTCTCCCATTTTATATGAGGAATGAATTGGTGTTAGTAGGTTTTGGGTGAAGCCCTCTATATCACCTCAATGCATCGGTAGGTCTCATGAGACAAACTATATTGGGGTTTTACTTATTTTTGTATGGTGTCTTGGTCAAAGACTAGAAATTATGTTTATGATGTCAGGAATTTTGTATTCCATCATTACGATAATATTAATTTGTAATCCATGTGATTATTATACTAGTATAGTATCCATTGTTAGATTTTATTCTCTTGTGATTATTTATATGGAATTATTTTTAACATCTTTTATTCCTCCCATACTATTTTCTAGATTATGTTTTAATGAAATTTGTTATTAGATATTTACATGGCCTTATTTTTTTTATATTTTTTTGTTCTTATATATTTTTTACCCTTACTGATAATCTGAGCTCACCCTTTACATTATTTTAATTTTTTCCAGGATTCGAAGATGTATATTATGAATTACTTGCATGTATAGTCTATGAGTTTATTAGTGTTTCCAATGAAGTTTCTATGTTGTATTTCATTTATAGTAGCAATGTAAAACTTTCTTGTATCTTTATTTCCAATTCTACTAAACTATTCATTTCATTTTGATGTGAATGATTTTTAATAGTGAAAATGTGATAAAGTGATGCATTGGATCATGGATACAAGGGTAGTGGTCTTTATAGAAAATTTGGCCAACACTGTGAAATGAAACCACCTTCAACAAAGTATTTTTATTGTACTGTAAGTTAATATAAATCGAAAACATCATAATCAACCCATTGCGGATTGAAATAAAAAAATAGACACTTTTTCAAGATGTGAAAGGCCTTAGTTTAAAAAATGAGAACTTGAAGGAGGTTTCCAGTAGAGGACATGTGGTTTCTAGTAGACCAAAAAGAGGTATGTCATCCCACATATGTAAGCATCTCTCTATGAATTTCAACCAGGAAGATAAAAAGTTGAGTATTAAGGTGGTAGGATCAGTTACCTAGTAAATTACTTGAGTGCTCTTCCACTAGTGTGATTGGAGGGGTCACTTATATAGAAATAACCCCAAAATCAGTGTGTAAGTTTGATTTCTAATGGACATGGTGGTCGATTCAGTGGACATGGTACCACTAAGAATGATCACTCAAAAAGGTAGAGTAGTATAACTTAGGAGACTGAGATTGCATCATAGGGAATAAGGAAAAAACACTTTCATGGAGTTCTTCTTGCACTTGTGGATAGTGAGGATAACACGTCAACAATTAGAGGTGTTATTCTAATAACCTATAACATTCTTATTCTTTATTTGATATAGTAGCCTCTCATTATTTTATATCGTCCCAACTTCTAAAAAATTTATCTTCAACAGTGGAGTTTTTTTTGTTGGGTTTTGATGGTTGACACAGGTTTGGGGCTATGGTCGAGAGACATCTGTTTGTGAAATGGTTAATCAATCATGTTTGTGCAGTACCATTTCCTATGGGTTCTTAAAATCATTGATATTTTAGGATTTTACATGATTTCGGGTATGGAACATCTGGTAGAATACCCTTCCCATATAGATTTATAACATAAGAGAGTTACTTTTAAGTCTCATAAGGGTGAAATCAGTGTTCATCATGGAGAGTAGGATATCCCAAAAGTAAATCCAAAGCTAGTTCATTAGGAAATAGGGAGATCACCGACCAAGATTCATGTATATTCATATATTATAGGGGTGTGAAGCATGATGTATTTAAACACATAGTAGAATAGTTCTTGGACATGTTTCTTGAAGACTTTTCAAGGCTTCCCCACCAGAGGGATATATTGAGTTTACTATTGATCTCTTTCTCGGAGCTGATCCAGTTTCTATTACACTATATAGAATGTCACTAAAATTTCTTAAATCATTCAATAATCAGCTGAAATAATTGATGGATAAGGGGTTTATCTATCCGAATATGTCTACTTGGGGTTCTATAGTTTTGTTTTCTAAGAAGGATGACATGATATTTAACTTACTTGTTGTTTATTTGAAGTTGAATTGGATGATATGGAATAACCAATATCATATTTCTGGTATCAAATATCTCTTTGACAATTTTAGTGGAGCTAGTGTTTTCTCCAATATTTACTTGAGATCAAGGTATCATCAGATGAGAGTTTGATTTTATGATATACCACATACTTCTTTCAGATGAAGGTATATCTTATTTGAGATAATCGTTATGTTGTTTTGACTGAAGAAATAATAGTAAGTGTTTATCGCCTTTTTTATTAGAATATTTTTCCCTTACCATGGTTAGTTTTGATCATTTTTGGATGAAATCTTGGTGTACACCAAAACTCATAATGATCATGCTCAATATATTAACATCATCATGAGTACACATGGAAATAGTCAACTACACATCATTTTATCTAAGTGTCAATTTTGGAATGATCATGTACATTTATTGGGTAACATCATCTTAGATAAAGTTCTTTGAGTGGGACTAGAGAAGATTATGGTAGTGGTTTCATGGGAGCATCCCAATAATGTTTTCGATATCAGTGGATTTTTGTTTCGGCGGGCAATTAATCATGGTTCGTCTAATAATTTTCCTACATAGAAGAACCATTTTTGGAATTGACCAAAAAGTGGATTGATTTTTAATAGCCTAAATCATGTGATAATTCTTCCCCTGAGTTAATGAAGTGGTTGACTACCGCAATCATCTTGATCCTACCTGAGATAGCATAGTAATATAAAAGGTTTTGTGATTCATGTAGAATAAGACTTGGAGAAGTGTTGATGTGGGGGGGGTTGATTTATAGCATATGGGTCACAACATTTTAGGCCACATGAATATAATTAACTAATTTCTGATCTCGAATTATCTATAGTTTTAAATTCTTCAATGGGTTGGTGGAATTGTCTTTTGGGTGAAAAGTTTACCGTTATTTCTTATAACAAGAATATAAAGTATATATTTTTATACTGATATATGAATCTAAAATAGTGGATATAGGTCGATTGTGTTTTTTTCATTTTATTTGGAGTTGGAATTTATTCCCATGAAGTAAAATAGTGTTGTTGATGCATTTAGTAAGAAAAATTAGAAGAAAGATGTTCAGGAGTGCAGTTATAAGAGAAAGATGATGACCATGTTGGATGAGAAGATTATTTTGGTTTGGGAGGTCTATATGAAGATGACCCTTATATCAGTATATGTGGATTCCACACATTTTCACATGATCAAGGAGAGGTAGTATGAAGATATAGAATGTTTAGCCTTGAGGGAATGCATTGAAGGTGGGGAGTCACCTTCCAATTGGACTATAGATGAGGATGATATCATCTATGTCTGGGGCCATGATGTTGTGCATATGTGTATGAATGATGAGTCTATGAATGAGTTTAATTCATTGAAGTGGGAGCTATAACCAGGTTTTACTAAAATGTATCATGACCCACATTGATTGTGTTGGTGTTTAGGCATGAAAAAAGAAATCACAAGGTTTATGACAAGATGTTACAGTTACCAACAAGTGAAGTTTGAGAATCAATAACCCAGTGATTTACATGATCTATTTACCATTCCTAAATGGAAGTGGGATGACATTACCATGGACATCGTGGTGGTTCTCCCAAGTATGCCTAGGAATAATGAATTTATTTGAGTGGTTGTGAACCAACTAAAAAAATTAGCACATTTCTTTCTTATCTAGGAGACTTTTTCAGTGGATATGGTGCGGTACATCTATGTTTAAGAGATAATCCATATGCATGAGGTGCCAAAAATCATGGTTTTAGACTATGAATCAAGTTTTACATCATTATTTTAAAAATTATTACAGAAGGTTCTTGGTACATAGGTATTTTTTAGTACAACGTTTCACAAATAGACATATGGGAATTCAGATAATACTATTCGGGTACTTGAGGATATGCTACGGGTGTGCGTTCTTGACATTAGTGGGACTTGGGAGAATCAATTAAAACTCATTGAGTTTTCCTATGAAAATAATTTTTTGGGTATTATTCATATGGAACCATGTGAGGATATTTGTGGTAGGTCATGCATATCACCTCAATATTAGATGGAGGCCGATAAGTGAGAGTTGATGGGAATGAGTCTCGTACAGGAGACATCAGAGCATGTTCAACTGATTCTGAATTTTATTATTACTATTATGCATAGAAATTATTCAAATAATGATCAATGTTTATCAAACCTTGAGTTTATAGTGGATTATTGTGTATTTGTTCTAGTTTCTTCATGATTGGGTCACCATAGAATTTTGAGGAAGGGCATGTTGGCTCCTAGGATTATTGAACATTTCTAGATTTTTGATAGAATTGGGCTAGTGGCTTATTCATTAGATATTCCACATATGTACACTATTATGTAGTAAATTTTTCATGCATCACAACTTTGGTAGTATCACCACATCCCTTATCATATGATTGATATTGATGATATTGAGCATGAGACTGATATGTCCATTGAGGAACATCTGATATGTGTTTTTGATCATAGTGAGAAAAGGTTTAATGGAAATATTGTGCCAATTGTTAGAGAATTATGGCAACATAGACATGTTCAGGAAGAAACATGGGAGAGAGAATCAGATATAAAAGCTCAATGTCCTAATCTTTTTACATTATAATCCCAGATATTCTTAGGAGTACAACCCACAGACAAGTTGTTATAAGGATAGAAGATTATAATATCCCAACCTTTATATAGATGTCTTATGCTTTTTTTGGTACATCATTACCTAATTTTAGTTATACTTTAGTCGAATCATATATTTGGTGCATTCACATTAATTTTGGATGATTTTATAGGTTATTTGGGATATTCATGGTCAGTGCATAGTTTTCCCAAACCTTGAACCAAGTCTAGTAAACCATTTACCCTTTAAAAAGTGGATTTTTAAATGTTTTCACATGATTTTTCAAAATTCATTCCCTATTATATGTAACAATGTGCCACCTAGAATGAAGGACGTGGTTAAAGAGCGTGGTTTGGAAAACTAATCACCGCTTCCTGGGAAACCATACGTGCAGGCATTTAATATACTAAAATTTTATTTAAAATACCTAAAACCTCTGGTTTTATTCACTAATCCACTTTTCTCAACACAAAACCAATTTCTTTGAATTTTTAAGCATCTAGAGGATTTAGAGGCTCCATGAAAACTGTTATTGAGGAATCAAACATCCATTCAAAGTACCACATCTCTATTTGTATGTGATTCATATATTTTTTGGATTTTTATCTCTCCCGTCTCTCATTCCAAAGGAAGAGGGGTAAGTTTTCATCCATTGGTGATGGTTTAGATCTAGATTATTAAGGATCTTAATTTTTCTGATAATGGATATATGTGTTGGTTCTAAATCACTTCCACCATCATGAAATTGATCATTCTGCATCAATTTGGGAATTTCCATTTGGCGAACTTCCGTCAATAATCTTAACGAAGGTGGTCTGATTGTTAATTTCCATAGTCTTGATTATAATTGTATATATTTATTTATTAAATTTCAATTTCCATGTTAGGAAATTTAATATTGGAATTCAATTTATCAATCAATTAATGGTATATTTAAATTGGTCAATTAATGAGATTATGAATTGATTGATAATGGAAATTAACGAATGGTTGGCATAACCATGAAATGTTAGTGGTTTATATTATCAAATGTTGATAAATGGTTTGATGGTTAATTGTACATATTATTCCATGTGATTGATGTGAGAAAAAATGTGTTCTTATGTAAATAAAAATGGTATACCGTGATGAGAATTCATGATAAGAAAATTAATGAAGATTAACCTTCATAAATGTGATATATGTTATATATATCAGATTGATTGATAAATGGGGTGTGGGAGATGGAATGATTCTCCCAATACCCACAAGGTGATATAAATTATTTTCTAGGTTTATATTCATGCATGTGGATATTATTATTGTATGGGACATGGACTGATACTCCAAATACCCATGAGGTGTTTGACTAGGACTGATACAAAAAATATCCATGAGGTACTAGACATGACATTTTAGGCCCATGATATGGGAATTGGACTAGAATTCCATGTTTCTATAATATGTACATGAAATTAAATGATAAATGAAAAACCATGATATAGTAATTTGTGGTTCAGAATCTGGAATAGGCCAAATCAAGTATTGTTGGTTCAGGTGTCATCGTGAGCTTGGGGATTTATGTTGTTAATTAAAGAATAATTCAACTATTGAAGTTGATAAATTTATCAATTATATTTTATTATTTATACAACTACAGAGACTTTTATATAATTTTTGTTTTTTTAGATATCATTGGTAGTGGCATGTTTTGTAGTACTCACACCCAAATTGGCATCCTGATTAGTACCTGAATAGACTACATGATTGCAGGATAGCATAATGGAAAGAAACCTTTTTTGATGGATGGGTTGGGTTAGAGCATGGATGAGGGAACTCTATGATATTTAGGGACCCATTTATGATGTTTTCAGTATGTCTTTATTTTGGTTTTTCATATTCACACCTGACAACTATATGGCACGACATCTCTACTTCTTTAGTTTGGATAATGTTTTCTTCGATTGCATTATCATGTGATACTTTTATATATTAGTTTTGGTATTATTCTAGTTATTGGTTATCATTAAATTTGATAATAATTAGTCATATTCTTTAGTTATATACTTTGATAAAGAGGGTAAAATCTACAGTGGTATCTATATTAGACTCTCATTGGTATACTATGGTATTTGGGGAGGTGCACCTAAGGTCTTGTGGCCAACTGACTTCGGGCACTAAGGTGTTGTAGTCGAGTTGGAGGTCACAACTATAGTTTATTCATAGTATTGATATTAATGGATAGGTCTTGAGTATGAATACATTCCTAATATAAATATTCAATTTCAATATGAAACACTCAATTTAACAATGATGTCATTTGATGTTACTAATTCACCAACTATGTTTATATATTTTATGAATAGGGTTTTCTAACCATATCTTTATTATATTGTGTTTTTATTCATTGATGATATTTTAATTTACATGATGATACAGGAGAATCATTTTGGGAGTCTCATGATAGTATTGGAGTTTCCCATGGAATATCAATTTTATGGGAATATTTATATGTCTCAATTTTGGAAACAAGAGAACAATTATTAGGGTCATGTAATTTTAGATTATAATATATCATGGTAACTAGTAAATATTTAGGTTTTTATTGTGTGGAATTGAATTAATATTGTTTCTATAGTGAAGAGTTTCTTAATATTATATAGTTATTATAGGAGATTCAAGACCATGATTTCTGAAATTATGACTCCATTATTATCCTTAGTCTGGAATGAGAATTCCTCTGCTTGAATGTGGGAGTGTCAATATTATTTTAAAATTTTGAAGTGGTAGTTGATGAATACCATGATAATTTAATTACAAAAGATAGGTGCTCCTAATTAGGCATATTATGATGTATCCCATTAAGGATTACATCTGTCTTGGTGAAAAAGAGTGATATCATTTTTAATCTATCCTAGTGGTTTCATCATCTTGATTTTAATTATGATATATATGATATGGAGATTAGAGAATTATTTTTTTATTCACTTAATAATTTGAATCATTGTTTTCAAAGATAAATCTATAATGATTATATTGATCATTAGAGCTTGAGTTATATATTTTCATAGAAGGATTTGAACTTTTGATGAAGAAGGTGGGTTGAAGTAATCCAATATTATGATTTTGATAAAGTATATACTCTTTGAAAGGATAATTATGTGTCAACTTACTTATGTAAATATTTTTATGGAGATTATGATTAAAATAAGAGTGAGAAATAGAAGATGAGAAGTTTTTTGCCTTCTTTTCACTGTGGTTTTGAAGAAATTAATGGGAAAAAATTTATATATCATTTTATGGTGAAATATTAATTAATGAAGTAAGTATGTGTGTTTTATTTTAGAGTCTCTAAAGTGGATGTGTGGAGAAATTGTATTCTGAATGGTTATTATTGGGATATTGTGGATGAGGATTTCATAAAGCATTTTATATTCCATGGGAAGTTATTTTATCCTTAGATTATACTTGATGTGGTTTTTGACGAGTTCAGCAGTGTATATTTTTTAGAGTATCCATGTTTTTGTGAAGATGTATTTTTCATTGAATAGAATGATTTTTTGGACTAGGATAAAGAAGGAAACATTGTATTTAGTTTTTGGATTTTTTATGTGTTGGTAGGTGAACGTCGAAAATCATGTTCTAATAGGGGTTTTAATGCTTTATGTATTCTTAGGTGGAAGGGGGAGGACATTTCTTTGGATTTAATTATGATTTTTATACATTCCTTAAATGAGTTTGATTTCATTCAGGTTAACATGAATCTTTTGAAAAAGTCACCTCATTTCATATCAATTAAGGAATCGAGAAAAATTAACCATCTATAGAAGCATTATGTGACTGTTTTCGTGAATTATTATAGTGTTATGTGAAAGATAATATTTATCATGATGTTTGCTTTACATCACAAATTTACATCTAATGAAAACATTCCCTCGGTTCCTAATTCTTCTTTAGAATTTTATTCTATCCACAAACCGATGGGAAATATAGTAAAACGATCATGATATAAGATTATATGTTAAGTGTATGTATTTTTTATATTTTAAAGAATTGAAACCATATCATTTTTCACAGTTTGTGTAATATAATAATAATAGTAATTATTCTTCAATGGGTGTGGGAACTTATAATGGTTGTATGGATGACAATGTCATTCACCGGTATCTTAGGTTGCAATTAGTGAATTTGTTATGGTTAAGCTATAGATGGTGTAACATATGACGTACTGTATGAATTTTATTCAAGATATCATGTAAACTACATAAATTAGATTAAGATATAATACAAATCCCCTAAGAAAAAGGATTGAGTTTTTAATTGTAAATCATGTGTTCTTTTGATTTTTCATCAATGTGGATAGTAATGGTTTGGAAATGTAATCCTGTTTTTTCCTATATTTATTATCCCTTTTTTGGTGTCAGAACAACATAGAGAGATATTAAAATAGTTGGTTCTTCCTATAATTTGAAATAGTTCATATCATGTTTCATATGTTTTGTATTTGGATGTATTATCATTATACTACATATGTGATTGATTTGAGTGATGAGGATATCAAGGATGACATAATGTGTTCAAAGTATCCAGTTGAAATTTTGTATTTAAAACAAAATCTTCTTTAAAAAAGATTTATTCCCTTAGTGTGAGTTCATTGGAAGCATGATGGTGTAAATTAAAGCATATAGAAGAGGGAATCAATGATGCTTATATAATATCATGGTTTTTTTGAGTTATTATCATTATATTTGATGATGAATTGTATTTTAATGTTGAGTATTGAGGGAATTTGTTTTTTGTGTTTTTTTCTTCCATTATGATTATTTTTGATGATTCTTAGGGATGAAATGTTTTCAAATGTGTGTATTTTAGAGAGCCAGAATTTCAAATTTTGGGAGTTTGAGAAAGTATATAAATATTTGGCATTTTTGTTTAAATGATAATTTTTTTAGTTCTTAAAAGGTAATTTTGAGTGTGTTATTATATTTGGGAAAAAATTAATTATATAGTGATTTGGATCTTTTTATGGTAATTGGATTTTCCCAATAGATTTAAAGTTGTGGTGGGATTCAATAAATATATATTTAATTAAGTAATTAATCTTTTATAGATCGTTTTTATTAAATATATAATTATTATTTAAGATATTTTGTTGGTGATTATGTCAAAATTGAAAATGATTTATTACCAAATATATTATATGCAAGCCATGCGTGTTTAAAAAATTAAATTAAACTATTTTAATACAAGTTCCCTAGAAGGTTTTAAAATTTAGAATGAAATAGAGGGAGAAAGAGAAATTCATAAATGGTGTCAAATTAATGAGAATAATGGAATTCATATTGAGGTAGATTAGGGAAATTGAATCCATATGATTCATTTTCCAACATAATAATTTTCATTAAGGATTCCTTATATTCTATATTATCTCAAGGGAAAACTATTTAGGTCAATGTTACTTGTAAAATTTGAGAGTGACACTTGAAGAAAGGGATTTTATGAATCATCGGTAATGATAATTAAATGATTTAACAATAACATCCATTATGGAATCAAGTTTATTCAATCTATACACTTATATATTTTTAAAAATTTATTAATATATCTACCTTTGATCTTTTATTAGGGTTAAAAAAATATTAATAATTTATAATGATGAATATGTGGTGAATCAAAAATAAAAAATGATAAAATAATATGAAATTGGTAGAATAAATATTATAGATAAATAATTACAAAGAATAATAATTTTTTTATGATGGACGATTGATAAGAATTTATAAATAGAGAAAATAAAATTTAGAAATTGATAAAAGCATAATTCTATGATAATTAAATTTCAATTTATAGAGATGGTAGAAGTTAAACAATGTAAAATGAATAATGGTGTATATGATAACAAAATTTTCAAATTGATATGGATGTTTGTTCATAAATCATGTGCGGATTATTTGAAATGATATTTTTTAGAAATGGTTGTTTATTATTGTTTATAAAAAAAATGTGTACTTTTGGTTATGTTTCTATATTGATAATAGGTCATGGAATGATAGATTACATTATAAAATAGAATAAGAGACAAAATGGTGAATATTCATGGATTTTCCACTTACTGGGATAATATGTCAATGTGATGGTGATGGTCCGAGATAAACTAGTAGTGTCTAAGATATGGGTCATTCCATACAAGAATGGAATAATTTCATATAGATGTGATTGCATTCTATATTAGCATGGGTCCAATCCATATTATATAGTAAACAACATATTTTTAGCAGTGAGTTACACAAATATGTGTTATTTCAACAAGGATTATGTCATCTTGGCATGGGTCCATGAAAAATTTTGTAGGTTTCACTCCACTTGATCTTTTAGGGTGTGTTTTTTATCTGATGAGTTGATAGTGGTGGTGGCACATGAATCTAGTATAATCCTTTATTTAAAAACTAGTGTTAATAGAATGAGTTATTGGTGTATAAAGGTGTAGTATTTGATATGGAATGACCAAAATGGTATTTTGATATTTATTTCTAGGAATTCAGTAATTTGAAAAAAAATTAAACCCAATATTTAAGTAATTTTAGTTATATAATTAATTAATCCCTTCGATATCATAGTTTTGATCCTTGGTGGGAGTATAATATATTTAAGTGTTGTGTTTATTTTTTTCCTAAGATCATTGTAGATATTGTGTCCTATGTGGGATAATAAGTCGATGGTAGGGGGTCTAAATAATTTTTCTATTTATTATAGTGATGTTCAATTTATGTCTACATTTTTCAAAAGTTTTTTTGATAGATAGTGGTGGTGGTAGTGGTGGAATTAGTGGTGGTGGTTGTGGTGACATAAATGATAATATTGATAATATTATTGGTTATATAACATGCCATATTGGATATGTGATGTGTGGATATATGATCATGTTTATTGAGGAGGGGAGATTACCTAAAGGGGGACCCAATAATATAGTGATACCTAGGCTGGATAGTTAACCGACTATTTTAGGTTATTTTTAGAATAGTAACTAAGGTTAGACAACTGAAAACTAGTGATATTTCAATTGGGTGGATAGTAGATCATAAAAAATATTTGTATAGTGAGATCCTACATATTGATATAGAATTATTTAGTGAGTTCTTTATGTGTTGATAGTTATTTGGTGATTGAGATATAGTAGTGATTTCTCTCTGAGTTCGTTTCCATCTTATGAATTCAATATATGTATGTAAAAAATATTGGGAGTTATAATTATTTAACAGTTATTATTTCTGTTATAAAACAGACAATTTTTGGAAACCATGTTACGAAAATAAAACAAACCTACTTTATAATGAACTAATTTTATTCTAAATAACATATCACATGTAAATACCCACCACAAAATTGAGATCATCCAAAAAAATTAATTTAAATATGAAAATACATAAATTAATATATTAAAAAGTGAAAGAAAAGAATACATTTTTGAGATATATACCATCATACCTAGAGGCTAAAAATAAAATATAAACAATGGAAGATAAAATAGAGTCTCATTGTTACTATCTTTCGCCACAAATACCTATCACTATTTAGGTTATGATAACCAATAGATTTTGGTGACCTACAAGATTCCCTATATTTTTTTATGTCATAAAAAACTACATCTACAAACACTGAAAAGAAAAAGTGGGTTGTTAGTACAATTCCTAGTAAAAGTTAAAAAAAATTATAAATAGCATCTAATACCCTTGAAAATATAGTTACATCTTTAAAGAAATATATATATTATACAAATATTTATTAATATAAAACATTATTGTAAACATTCCTTTTGTTTTCATAAAACACCACATATTCACCTAAACCTGAAATATGAAAAGTATATATGAGATGTAATTAAATAATAAGAAACCCCATCCATTGATACACTATAATAAAAATATCTTATTATCCAAATAGAAAATATACCGTTATGTATAAAACAAAACACAAGTTGGGCTCTAGCCTATTAGAATAAGTACTCAGAGACATTAATTAACACCATGTCATTTGATGAATCCTGATGATATTAATTCCTTATATAGTGAATCAATATCAACAAAATACCCCATATTAGTATCAAACACACTAAGGTGAAACATTCCCTTTTCCCAATGAAATCAAGGTTCCCAATATTCTATGTTTTCCAAAAAATTAATTTGAAAACCATGATC
This sequence comes from Viscum album, assembly GCA_963277665.1. NCBI lineage: Eukaryota > Viridiplantae > Streptophyta > Magnoliopsida > Santalales > Viscaceae > Viscum > Viscum album. Next base: position 10,113,232 of record OY728151.1, on the reverse strand, counting down.
ATGATATATATGACATTTTCACAATGAATAATCACCAATCCCTTTCCTTAAAATCCAATTTAGAATAAAAATAAAAAAGGAATATCACTAAACACATAGTGTGAAAAAATAAATTTTTAATGAAACCCCCCTTTAAAAATAAAACTCTTGAAAAAATACACTTTTATAATAAATCAATGAATTTCATGAAAACCCAAAGAAAATTACAATAAAGTCAATAAAATCATGGGTTTGAACCTTTATATAAATACTTCTACCTCAATAATGGTGTAAAACTGGAGCCTTCAGAAATGGAGATCGAGAATGATTAAATAAGGTCTTCTAGGCATAGATCTATAAGAAAAATCATAAAATATCAATCAAACATCCTCACATCTAGAAACCACATCCTAGTTGATCTATAACGAGATAAGGGGAGAAGATAAAATACATGGATCTAATAGGACAATAAAAGATCAAATGAAAACAAAACATACCATGAAAAGATCCTTCAATGATTAAGGAAAACCTAAAAGGAATAAATGGTAGAATCATGTAGAGTGTTTGGTGGGAGTTTTCTTCGAGCCTAATGGTGATTAGAAGGTGATTAGATATAAAAATGATCAACGGTAAATAGGTCAACACCAACTTTGTAATGTTTTGATTTGGGACACAAGGTTAGGTCTTAGGGTTAGAAATACTATTCACTAACCAAGTATTCTTTCTTTACCTTTCAAAAACAAGGTCCATGGTTACCTCAGATGAGCCACACAGTTACATAAAATCTTGATAGTGTCATGTGAAACCACTTAGCAACCACCCATACACTTGAATGGTTTCTATGGTGATCAATTCAATTTGACTAACCATTCTCAAACAATTCAAAACATCATTGGAGCCTCATAGTTCCATATGACTTGGTTACCGCACTATTAGTACTAACCATGTGCCTAAACTATGTTATCCTAGATTCTAAAAAAAATCCATTTTTTCAACCTGTAACTCCTAGAATCCACTAAAATAATTCCAAGGCTAAACCATTATCAAACTAAAGAATACATGTGACCAAGAGGGGTTCAAAACTCTTCCAACCATTAATTCATTCTATTCTAGAAATTAATCAAGTTTTTTGAGCTCCCAAAAAATGAATTTGATTTAGACCTCATAAAAATTTCTTTCTCCCATGTCTCATGGTTTTCCCTTCTCTAAGTCCATAGTACACTGATCATGGGAATTTTTTTACCCTACAATATCTTATCTTGTTGATCCATAATCTGAACCAGTTGCTCAACTATAGATTTTTTGATCATGAGATAAACATAATCCCATTAAATCATATTGGAAGGTTATAATTGATACCTACTTAATTAAGAAACATGAAACATTTCATGAATTCACATCAAGAGATATTCTAAGTGTTGTTAATGGTCCTCCATTCCAAGTCATTTAATGATATCAAAAGGGACCTAAATCCTCGGTGATAACTTACTCTACATACTTATTTGATGGTTTACCAAGAGAGTTAAATCCTTGAAAAGACCTAATAACTAACCTCAAACTCTATCAGGTGATAATAAAGGTCCATATATTATTTCTATTGATTATAATAAGTCACTATCTTCTAATATATCATCTACACATTCTACATTGTCTCTTGAAAATGGGTCGGTCCAACTAAGGACCGCTCTCTCAAATCTATTAAATATAAGAAAGATCTACATGTCCTTATATATATATTTAAATTAATCCATTTTAATCGTAGCCTAATACCTTTTTTATATTAATTTTGTACCAAAGGAAAAAAAATTATCATGAACATCCAAAATTAACATTGCAAGCATGTAGCGTATCCTCAAGGATCTGAATATCCCACTCAATTTTTTCATACATCTATAGATTATATATTGTTATTAATTTCAAAAAGGAACCCATTTCCACTTATAAACCATTCTAATATCGAGATGTGAATCAAGGGACCTATTATAAATAACCAAAGAGGGAAATCCATGAATACTTATAACCTCTCGAATGTACAACTGCATGATCTGATCCATAGTCATTGTCTTTTTGATAGGAGGAAATGTGATTATTTCATAATTCAAAATATGATCAACAAATTTCAACCTTCAAACCAGGATTTCATGGTAAATGAATAATAATGTCCATAGAAATATCATCTCACTTTCATACTATAAGAGAAAAAGGTTTCATCAATCCACCAGGTCTCTAGTGATCCTCGTCAATTTTCTAACATGCAAGGCACCACGATGAAAATACTATAAATTTCCTCCTCATACTCATCGAATAATACCAAATTATTAGTTCGTGTTACATATTTGTTGTCCCATGGTGTACATACCCACAAGACTACTTTCCAAAATCCATCAATTCCTAGATTAGATATATAGGAACAACCAACCTTCCTCAGAAACAAAAATATCCCACAAGAGACCAAGACCTATCACCTGAGGTCTACCCAACATTAATTATTTTACTAAACAACTAAAAAATAGTGTATGACACTTTTGGGGTACAAAAACTCATAAAATGATGACTCAACCTTCACTGAATATAATTATGAAAACCCACAATGCTCTTCCACTATCAAACTTATCTTAGTGAACAAAGTCATTAGAGAACATTCCTCCACAATTTCCTTTAATTCATGATTTAGTAATTTTATAATCAATGTGTCTTCAACAAATTCTTTTTTCTCGGAGTACAAGAAATATCAATATTTATTGTATGATGACACTCGATCTAGTGTCTCTATTACAGGTTCATATCCCTGTGAGGATAAATATACTTCAGGATATTATGATCAAAATACACCATAAAATATTCCTATAATAGATAGTGACACCATGCTTGGAGATAATTACTTACTACTTCATACTAATGGGTAGGGGTAGGGTAGTTTTTATTGTGAAGGCATAATTGAAAAAATCCATAGGCCACCACATGATTTCCCTATATCAAGTCACACCCCAATCTCATACTTAGTAGAATCAAAATCGGATATGAAATCATCCACTCCTTCAATTCAGAAAAAATGTCAATGACATGTTTCATTACACTCATTCTTAACACCATCGCAGGTTAAATCTGTCCTTAGAGATATAATTTTAGATAAATTCCAAACAAGATTACTATAATAATAATACAAACACAATAAGTTCTAAAAATCAAACTCATTTTCAAGTTTATCCCAAGAAATTACCACTCGAATCATTTTATTATTTATAGAAATTATCCAATTTGATATTACATCCTATAAAATTTGATTATTGGATTCTGGAGTAAGATTTATAAATCTTACAATACAAGATATATTCCTTCAAGATTCTAAGTATTATATCCAAATGATTCCAATGTTCTTTATCTGACATAGAGTATACAAAAATATGATACAAAAATATGACTACAAAAGAGTCCAAAAATCGATAAAGTAGGTGATTCATCAATTCCATAAATATTATAGGGGTGTTAGAGAGACCAAATGGCATGGAGAGAAACTCAAAATTCCCTTACTAGATTTTTAATTCAATATTAGGTATGCCCATTTCTAATACACAACTACAAAAACGGGCAATATCAGCGCTCAAATCGGGCTTTAACAGCGCTAAAAAAGCGCTGTAAAGCTCAGTGTTGATAAAGAGGTGGGCCCCATTAACAGCGCTTTTTTAGCGCTATTAAAGGTTGCTTTTATTAGTGCTTTTTTAGTTTTGTTAAAGGTGACCTTTAACAGCGCTAAAAAAGTGTTGTTAAATCCCTTCCTGCTGCGAATAGAAAATCAGCATCAGTACAGCTAGCCGAACAAGACCTGCAAGAAAAACCAGTATATCAAACAAGCAAATTTGATCTACTAATTATTCATTGTACAAAACATAAAGGTACCATTAAATACTTACATTGCCCCAAACACCCATAACACAACCCAACCACAACCTTCATCTCAATGTACTTAACCGATCTAAACACCAAGATGTATTTTACCCAAGACTATCTAATTCAAAACGCCGATCATGTCATCAACCGACCACTTAATTTCTATGGTGCTCCCCACTATACGATTTATCTCACAAAAACCAACATCTGATGTTTAACACCTCCATCATCGGGAAAGAGCCACTAGAACCCCAACTAAAACTCCACAACATACCCAACATGTTTTCTAACGTACTGTGCTTAGACATCCATGAGAACACCAACAAATATTATCATCCATCCTTTCCATCAAAACCACTTGGAATGGATGTGAATCCATCATCCATACATGAATAAAGAACAATTCAACTTTTCCTCAAAGATTGAACCCATTTTCAAAACATAATTAACATTTCAAAACATCAAATTGATGTGGCTTACAACTCACCACATTTGTTCCTTTTTCCTGGGGGAATTTGAATCATGTACCACATAGGTTGTAAAAGCAGTAGAGGATAGATCTCTTTGATCATACAAAGCCATGAACCCAAGTTTATCCTTGACGAAACTGATGAGTGATATTTTTGAATTCTTTTTGGAACTAGGAACTGACTCGCTTGATGAAACACAGGAAATATCTTTAAATGTAGCCTCAATTTCCTAATCATTGGAACAATTTCATGTATTGGATGCTCTTAATGTCAGATTTAGCATCCCATCTTGTTCATCAAATGGATTGGTCAACTTCCAATCTATCATGGAGGCTGCCACACCACCTTTACAGGCAACTAATGATCAGAGGCATCTTGATTAGCAAAACAATCTTGAGGGCACAGGACATGAATGATCATGTGGTTCCATAGTTTCTCAGCAACCTCAATTTACCCCACATGATATAAGGCTATTGCATAATATCCAAGACATAGCGAGAGGAGAAGATAAGGTGAAATTCCCGTAGACGAACAACATCAACAATGAACATCCACCACCCTTTCACTATATACATCAAAATCATATCTTTAAGAATGTCCATGTGAATTTATATCATACTTCCATCGAGGATGATTCATGTCGGTCAACTTGTTCTGGAAATTGTTTATCTTCATTTGTGCCTTGTACTTCCACCCATGAATTTTAAGGTTAGTATGCATACACGATAGTTGACCTTCTTAGAGAAGAGTTTAGGGAAGAGTATAAGAGACATGAAGCAATGAAGATCATTAGAGTGTTGGAGAAAATGTGGTTTCGACAAACAATGTGGCAATCAGCTTGTGCAACGCGGCCTAAGTTACAACTTGCAGGTATTGTACTTTATTTTTTTCTGGAGGGTTTCAGTGTAAATGCATTTTGGAATGATCATTTATATTCATTGTCTTTTAGGTTTTTTTGAAAGCCAATGGGAAAGGGTGGGGTCTGTAGACATTGGAGGATATGTCGAAGGGTGATTTTGTGTGTGAATATATTGGAGAAATGTTAACTCACACAGAGCTGCGAGAGAGAAAGCTAACTAAGAGTAGCGAAAAGCATGCATATACAGTTCTCTTAGATGGTGATCGGGGTTCAGGGAGTAGTGAAAATCATTCATATACAGTTCTCTATGTGGTACCATAGTATCTAACATCTAACCAAATGACCACATTGCCCTTCAAGATGCCCGAACCCCGATCAACATCTAAGAGAACTGTATATGCATGCTTTTCACTACTCTTAGTTAGCTTTCTCTCTCGCAGTTCTATGTGAGTTAACATTTCTCCAACATATTCACACACAAAATCACCCTTTGAAATATCCTCCAATGTCTGCAGACCACACCCTTTCCCCTTGGCTTTCAAAAAAACCTAAAAGACAATGAATAGAAATGATCATTCCAAAATTCATTTACATTGAAACCCTCCAGAAAAAAATAAAGTACAATACCTGCAAGTTGTAACTTAGGCCGCATTGCACAGTCCGATTTCCACATTGTTTGTAGAAACCACATTTTCTCCAACACTCTAATGATCTTCATTGCTTCATGTATCTTGTACTCTTCCAAAAACTCTTATATAAGAATGTCAACTATCGTGTACGCATACTCACCTTCAAATTCATGGGTGCAAGTACAAGGCACGGATGAAGATAAACAATTCACAAAAAAAGTTGACCAATGTATGTATTTAATGGTACCTTTATGTTTTGCATAATGAATAATTAGATAGTCATGTTTGTGAATGATTTTTGGAACTAGGCACTAACTCGGTTGATGAAATAGAGGAATGATCTTTAAATGTAGCGTCAATTTCCGAATCATTGGAACAATTTCCTGCATTGGATGTTCTAAATTCCAGATTTAGCATCCCATCTTGTTCATAAAATTGAATGGTGAACTTCCAATCTATCATGGAAGCTTCCACATACATGCAACTAACGATTGGAGATTTTACTGGTTCATGTGTGATATGAAGGTATTTTGGAGATTTTACTGGTTTTTCTGTCCAAAACCCAAAGAAATGTGGTTCATCATTCTTGCATGTTGCTGGTGCATTTCATCTATTAAAATGGACAAATGACCCATTGAAGAAAGAATGTTTTATATAATAATAATTACAATTTTTCTACAAACATTTTCATAAAAGAATGTTTCATCTTTTTATCTCCATGAACCCCTCTAAAAATGTCCGCCAATTATACATGTTCGCAACCCTTTCAATAAAAGTCAGATCTTCATGCTATTTCTAGACAATATTGCATCAGGTATGCGGCCCACTTGTTTCTGAACATATCTACATCATCTTGTGAATATGACACTCTTCAGCATTCATAATAGTACTGAAAAATATATAAATAAAGAATTAATAAATAATTTAAATGAAATAGTACTTGTTTTCGAAAATACCTCTTTAGGGATGCTAGTTTGTCCATTGACAATGATCTCTCTCATGAATCTACAAACATAATAACTATAATCTTTGTCGTTTGTTTGTTTTGGACACTGTAGAAACATTGATCATGAGGCGAGTAAGTAACTTGTTTTGATATATGTTTGGATAGTGCAATCTTATTATATATACCCCGATACTTGTCCAGACGTAGTACTTGCTTGGCTCTTTATGCTTAGCCCCTGTCCTCATACCATGATTTAGATGATATTTTTACACCGCCCTATCATAACATAATCCTAAGTAAAAGATAATATATATTATATAACTTGATGTTTATACCTAAAACGTAGGATGTAGTGTCTTACAGATTGACAAACTGCATCACATGCGGTCGGTTTGTTGGATATATGTGCTTTGAATCCAGAATATAAATCTTGGGAGTATCCAAATTCACCGCAATTAGCAGCCAATGTTTCCTAAATACACAAAAAGGAATAAGTAATGAAAGAAATGAGATGGGACATGTGGATGATGGAACTTTCCTTCAGTAGAAAGGCTTGGTTCATGATGGTGGAATTCCTTGAGTGACAATGTTGGGTTTTAATGAGATGGGACATGTGGATGATGGACCCTATCCTGAGTTATGAGGCAGTGGGTTAGGATTTGAACCTAGGACATTAACTTGTACCTTTTAATAGTGGTTGGAGTTCTTGGATGTTTCTTTCCCCAAGCCTTTGGGTATGGGTTGTAACATGGGTACCAATATGATGGCATGTGGCGATGATGGAATTTTTTTATGGTACCAAATATGGAATGATCATGTGTTATGGTGTCGTAGTTAGCACATAAAGACCTAATGTTCACTGAGTCAGGGTGCCCTAGTTAGCACATGGAATCCAACATTCTTAGGTGATGTTTTTATTTTCCTCATCCATACATGGATATGATGATATATACTAGGGGAACATGGTGTTACCCTACTGAGATGTATTTCTCACACCATGCATAGGCACTTTAGAGCATGTTTAAACCATATATCTATTTTATATGTTTGAGAATAGGGTTTACATGGGATCAATCTGAAGCATCTTGAATGGAATCGAGTGATTAGGATTTCACTACGGCCTCAGGATGGCAGTAGGGTTAGTGTGTATTGTTCAAGGGGTAAATCAAGAGGGCAAAACAATATTTAAAAGATGCACTATATAAAATGTAATCTAGATATTTACCACAAACAATATAATATAATTCCAAACACATAGGCATAAAAAATGATTCAAAAACACAATTCGCATCACAAAATTAATTTATAGAACAACAATAAATGTAGAAAAACTCATACTAAAAACATCTAAATATTTTAGGGCATCCACTGACCTTGGGTGAATAAATCGATGAAGTCCAAGGAAAAACCCAAAGGGTGAGGTAGCCTTCTGCGCTGCCTCGGGAGGGGAAGACACGACCGCCGGAGTGGGGGGTGCACGGGAGGAGCCGCCAACTGTTGAGTGTGTTCCATAGGGGAAGAGGAGGAGTAGGGTTCGGAGGGAGGAAGATCTATGGAAGATCTACTGGAGTAGGGTTCACGCGGAGTACGGTCCAGAGGGGAAGAGGAGGAGTAGGGTTCGGAGGGAGGAAGATCTGCGGAAGAGGTTCGAGGGGAAGGAGAAAGAGTACGGAGGAGGTCCGGAAAAGGGAGGATCAAGGGGAGGGAAGCTGTCGCATGGGGTACAGTACCACGAGATCTTGAGGCCTGATAAAAAAGCAGAGACATTGTGCCTGCTTTTAATAAAATCAAAGACAAGTTTTATCAGTGCTAGAAATGCACTGATAAATTGACCCTTTATCAGCGCCTTTTTAGCGCTAATAAAGGACACCATTATTAGTGCTAGAAAAGCGCTGATAAAGCCATTCTTTATCAGTGCTAAAATCTTAGTGCTGATAAATATTATACTTTATCAGCACTTTTTGATTATTACTGATAAAGGGTGGCGCTTCCCTTGCCTGTTTTTATAGTAGTGATACTCTTAATTGACGGTTCCTTGGCTGTAGGAAAATTTTAGAAAACCAATGGTCCCCTTTTAGTTGGTTGATGAGATCATCAATACATGGTATAAGTTACTTTTTCATTATGGTCACATGATTGTGCTTCTGATAATCAAAGAAAATTTAAGGGCTTCTAAATGCCTTCTTAGAAAAGAGAACAGGTGAAGCCGAAGGTGAAATACTTATTTGAATAAAACCTTTATCATGAATATCCAAATTTTGAACTATAAGTTCCTTAAACAAAGTAGGTGAAATGTGGTAAAATTTTATTGAAATGGTAATAGTACCAGGGGAAGTTCAATAGTTAACTCACCCTCTTCCTGCAGAAGTAACCCATAAAAATCATCAAGAAATTACATGATGTATGTATTCACCACTGCAGGAAGTGGGTTTCTCAAGTGATATTCAATAGCATCAAGGAACATCTCTAACAACTAACATGTGTTCATTACATCATAAGTAACAACATGCCCCACTCTCACAAATCTATAATCCCACTCACCCTGAAATACATGAGAAAGTCTAACAGTAGATAGGAACTGAATGCAATGATGATAATATACTATATGGGATATAACGTGGATCATCCAATCAATTCCAATAATATGTTCAAATATAACAAGATAAATAACTATGAAATCTCACACCAAATCAGTGTCGAAAATCATCATAAAACATGCGGGAAAATTAAAATTTTGTTCATATATATTCCCCGAAGCCATTAAAGGTTCTAATATGAATGTAATAAGTTCTCAACAAAATCCAAAAATGTTAATTAACAATGATTATATAAAATAATGTATATAACCTTTATAAAAATCTAGTTCCATAGAGTACGAAGTAAACACTATACCTCTAACAATAGTTTTCCCTACCTCAGATTCCTTTAGTGCATGCTTCAATGTATAAAGATGTTAGATCTTGGATACTCTTTGAGACATATTTTTCAAATGAATATTACTCTTCGAATTATTGTGACACACACTACCCTTACAAGAATAACAAAGAACCTATGAACCCATTTCTAAAGTGGTTATAACTCTACTACCATAGGATATTCTTACACAAAAAATGTCTATGATGAACATTTTTTATACAATGATGAAATTTCCTAGGTACTTCAATATATTTAGTCTTGGTATGATCAACCCTTCCACACTAATAGTAAACTACTTGTATTTGTCTGGGAATATCATCTAAAACTTGTCCTTATGTAAACTGACCAACCTTATGCTTCCTCTTCTATATAAAATACACACCATGGTTGCTCCATATAGAAACCGATGATCCACCAAATATTTAATTCCTAGATATTTCTTCTTCATCCATGGTATATTTATTGACCTCCTATGGAAATATTGAGAGGAATAATTGAATAAAAATTGACCTATTATCATCCCTTAAAGCCATCTCAACCCTCCAATCTTAAAGGTAATCGTTCATAATAATTTCGGGTTTTATGTTAAATAACTTTATTTAATGAGTGGCATAATCCAAATATAAAATGTCTCCATTTCTCTAAGGTCATAAATTATTATCTCGTTTCCACTTGCAAGGTTTTAAGATAAATATCCTAGTTAAATATTTTCATGAAAGAATTCAAAGTTTGATCCTCATGTAACATAGCTTGCATGATAGATTCCAACAATTTCCTTACTTATCCTTCAAGAATGTATGTTGTAAAAATCAACATATAATTATCCGAATATTTCATAAAATTGAAGATAATTTCAATTTTATCAATAAACTATTCATATTCTTGGGTTCCTTTTCACAAAATAAGATGGGTTGATTCTTGTTGTAAATTATGAGCCATGATCCACCATTCATCTCTATTTTCTAATTATTTTGTTCAATTGGAGTCTGAATTGTGTGGATAACAACATCCTCTAAAGAAGGTTCTATTGGGGTATTTTCCAATAGAACTTATATGGGAACTTCCAATCATGTATTAGGAAGATATCTTATATGAGTAATTATATAATAAACATAAAATAGAATTACTATATAGATTAAGATAAACTCAAGAATCAATTAAAAAATCAATAATCCATATTAATTCATATAAATGAATGAAATTTGAAGACATCATGGATTCTAAAAATAAATGACAAAATATTAATAAGCAATATATTTATTTAAACAAAAAAAATCATTCCCATTAAAATATATTATAACACCAAGTCTCAAGAATGGGAAAATTTTCTAGCCACCCAATTTAACTTGGGATTAAACATGAAATTGAGATTTCTAGGAATACTTCCACACTTATTACCCGAATTTCAGTGATCTTAAACCTTCCTAACAAATTCCCTGAACTAAACCCCACAAGATTCATAACCCTTCCATATATTTAATTTCTCTAAAACAGTTTTATAATGAACCAACATGGCTTGATAAGAAACATCACTCGTGAAGTCTTACCGTAAGGTGGATATCATCCAAACAAGACTTGTTTATTATAGAAATGATATAAACAAACATTGTACAAAGAAGAATAAAAATTTGTGTCCATGATACACACAACATCAATACTAATTCCTGAACCTGAATGAAAAACATGACTAAATAGTGTCTCCATGTAACCATCTTTCACCACCAACATGTCTAACTATGAAGGTGACAACATCTATAAGAATTAAGGGAACTACAAGACATGATTTCCTTTTAATGATAATAGAAAAATCATATTTATAAATTCCTAAAGTAATAAAATATATCTTGATCAAGAATCCAAATAATATTTCACCAAATATTCTAAAAAATCTTAAAATAATAAAAATGTTATTTCTATTATTAAAAAAATCCAATTTATAAATAAATTTCATAATAGAATTTTTTTGTAAAACATAATTTGGTTTTAATAAAAACACATCTTTTTGCATCCAAGACTAGAATATGATAAGTATAAATGACATGGAATGAGGTAATAAGTAAACTCATCCGTAAATACACTATAAGATGAACATGTGAGTATCCAAACATGAAATGCACCATCTTGTAAAAATCCAAAAAAAAGTTAGACTCTAGCCTCTAAAAATACATACATAGACACATAAAGGAACACTAATATATTAATAAGATGAATCCCACTGATATTGATTCCCAAAATATTATATAATGATCAAAAAAATAACCCCTTGTGGTATCACAAACAATAGGGTAACATATGTCAATTTTCCAACAAACCAAAGGTTTTCAATGTCCTGTTATTCCCAAAAACCACTTGAAAACCATGATCATGATTTGTAAAATATTTTTCATAGTGAATCATGACCACAACATTTCTTGAAAATCCATTTCAAAATCCAATAAACCTTAATATAATTTCATCGATCACATAGTATGGAAAATTGGATTTTAAAGAAAACCCCTTTAAAAATGCATCTCTTTAAACGAATCCACTTTGATAAAAAATCGATCAATTTATTAAAAAAATGAATTTTAAGAAAATCATGTAATTCATGATTTATAACCTTTTTATATAAAAACATAAATCAAGAATTGAGTAAAACTAGTCTCTTTTAAAAATGGATATTTTGAACTAGTATATCTGGTCCTCAGAATCCTAGATCCTTAAGAAAGATCATCAAATATTTATCAATGCCTTTTAGATCTGGAACCCATATCCTAATTTGGTTCTAACATGATATTTTGAGAAGATAAAAGTGAGTATCTAATAATATGAGATAAACTCATATAAAAAAAGAGAAAAGACCATGAAAAGATCTATCAAGAAGAAAAAAAAACCTCTATTGTAGAAATGGGAGAAGCCATTACATTTCTGGGTGAATATTAGTTTGAACCTAATGGGGATTATGAAGTCATTATATATAAAAATGATCATGGGTAACAATATAAATTCAATATCTTCCTAGTTTGAATCGTGAATATCATTTATAAAAACTATGATCTAATATTGTATGGCCTCTATCCCTTTGAAAAACTATCTAATAGTTACCTAGGATGAGCTGTAAGGTTTGAGAAAACCATTATCATGTCATGAAAAACCTATGGTAAACCAACCAAACACCAAAATGGTTTCATTGGTTTGTAGAAAAGTTTGACTAATCATGCTCAAACTATGAAAAATGTCACTTGTGTCTCTTTGTTCTATACCATGTGGTTATTAATAATTGTTCACCTAAACCATGCATCTAAACTACCTTATCCAAAAATAAATGTTTTCTACCCTTGACAATAGGAAAACTAAATAATAACAATATGTAAAAATCAATATCAAACTAAATCATACATGTTACCCAAAGGCAATTAGATTCTTTGCCTAATATAGGTATCTACAGATTAAGAAACCAAGATCATAAGACATCATCTATCTCAGGCATCACCCATGGAAAATCATGCACATCAGAAAAACATATTTGGACCCTTAATTCCACACCTTACCATAATATCATGTATATATACCCCCCTTATTTGAACTATGTCATATCATGGAATATCATATATTCAACACCTAAAGTCCAACCATTCCATAAAATGGAATAGTATATCCCATACCACAATAGGTTCCCTACAAGTGACCATATACATGATTCATTCACCCAAAAATTATTTAGTGATTAAAATATCATGAATCACTTTGTCCCCAAAAAAACATATCAATTTTATCACATTAAATTCTTCTTTAACATTTCCACCACATTGCAAATCATATGAAAGCAAAAATAATTGAAAATAACATTTATAAAATGAAGTAAAAAATTTTAAGTAATAAAATAAAGATAAATAACCCCATTTTTTGTCTCTTGAACCCACATTTTAGTCCTACTTTTATTAAACAAGCTTCACTCAATTAATCATATCTTTAATCCCATTAAATTCCATTTTCAAATTTTTTTTCATTCCATCAAACAACTTACAAAACATAGATATTACCCATCCATTCTTGAGGTTAATTCAGATATTAATATTTGAACATTTAACCCTTTTAATAATTAATTTTCTCACATGAAGAGGAACAATATAGTATCAAAGTAACCCCCAAAATACACAGTTAAATGTCTAATACCCAATAAAAGCATGTAAAATTTCATAATTTTATCACATAAATTCATTATGGTCGGTGTATCACCAAACACATCATTTATTACATTACTTAATTATTTAATTCTTTTATTTATCTATCTTAAATCAAAAAAAATTATAGAATCATTTTTATACCTCAAATAGGTAATTTATCATACTAATTTATCATTTTCAGTATGAATGACCACAAATTGAGACCTTAGGTTACAATTAACCGTTAGTAATTTATGTTAAACTCGTTTCTTGAAATTTATACAAATTTTAGAGTTATAAAACACATAATAGAATCTAAAACATAAAATTATCCCAAATTTTTTATATAAACACATAAAAATCAATAATATAATGTGAGGTCACCTACCTCGATGAATATAAGAAATTTACAAAAACATCATTCCATTAAAAATTCAATGAACATAAGGATTCAAGAATTTAATGAACTATAATGAAACTAATGGTAATTAGAACTGTACAATGATTAACAAATCATCTACTTCACAAAAAGGTAACATTCATGAATAACATATCATGTTGAATCATATGCACTAATCGGATCATGAATCTAATTTCAAATGATGAAAAAATCACACCTCTAAGATAGGTGATGAAAATGGGTGATTAGAGAACCAAATATGTTTCGAAATCATAAAAATGATACCTAAATCTATGGATTCCAATATTAATATCAAATTATCATAACAAAAAAAAATATATTTATCCCTTTTAAAAAACATGTCTAGAGAACACTAGGGAGATTGAAAAAACATAGCATCCACGTAATGTAGTTCAACAGGACACTAGGTAGTCAGTACATTAGACCCACACCATTTTCTCCCCTAATGAGTACATGTTACTCCACAATCAGGTACCAAGTGGATTATAAAGGCTCATCTAGCAAGATCAACCTATATTTCCTCCTCCTTCACATCCTTCACCACAAACTCCCAAAAATGATTCTAAATTAGACATAATATAAAATCAAACACATAAAATTAAATAATATATATACATTAATGATGGGAATCAATACAAACATCTCACCAAAGGAATTTTAATTCTAAATAAACATTATCAATCATCACCAATGAACAATGAAAGCCATTGGAACCATATCTCATATTCTAATTCAAAGGATTCATATTAGACATATCCATTATTAAATTAAATGTATACAAGTTGAAAAAACTTTCCTCAAAAAAACGTATAACTCTAATCAAAAATATAAATTGCATTCTCCTAAAAAGAAGAAAATGGCTCCAGCTTTAAATTATATCACAGAAGAAAATGAGAGTAATCCAGTTCATGATTTTTCAATTGAGACACTTGAAAATCACAATACATAAAATCATACATCAATGGTAGTGTAAACTAGTAGTAAAATTCCTTGGTTATCTCTAATATATTAATGAAAAAAAATACCACAAATCCAACTTTCTAAAGTTACAAATCCTATGATTCTCCACCCTGGGTGAGAATCAATTAAAGACATGATGCCCAACTAAAAATTCATGTGTTTGATAAATGTGGTCATCATATGACTTTTTTATTTCTTAGGTGGTAACCAATATTATTATAATTATCTAATCATGGTCGAGGGTGTCTTGCATAGGGATATCTCCAACAAAGGATGAATATTTATATTTAATCCAGTATAAGGGAGATAGGAATAACCTTCCATATAAATCCTCAAACTGGTCTATTTAGATATATTCATGGTAAATATTATTATTTTAAAACTCCAAAAAAACTAACATAATCCTTTTATACACCACTATAGTCATAGAAAAATTCATAGGGGATATCTTGGAGAGGGTAGATTATATGCTTAAACTGACCATCAATCTAAGGATGATAAGATATGCTCAAATTAATCTAAGAACACAAATCATTTTGTAATACTTTCTAAAATTATGACATGAATCATACATAACAATCCGTCATGATACTCCAGGGTATCCCATGAGGCCTCATAACTGAATGTTTTCTAAGAAATGATTAATTATTAATCAATATTGTAGATGAAAATAATAAACTTTTATACCCAATAATACCATATTAATTAAACTGAAATCATAGAATACAGAAAATGAAAATGTATACCTTACAAAATAGGATTATATTGTTTTGAACTTCAATCATTTTTTATGAAGAAAACTGAGGAATAATCAGAATTGTATTCTCATAGAGGTATATCCATGTGTTTCACCAAATCACCCAAACTCTTTATGTAAGATCCTTTTACCTTCTTAAAATAATAGTATTTAAAAAAATAGGGTTCAAGGAAGATAGATTTAGGAGGGATAGATTATCTTTTAAAGGCTTAAATCGGTATCAGACACATAAATGATTCAACACATGGACTCCTTTACATAGTCTATGTGAACTCTCCTAGAATAATCCATTTAATCATATATTTCACAAACATATGAGTAATGAAATTGGTTATATATTATTTAACCCTGGATTATTAACTCTCCCATGCCAATTAATGAAAATTATTGTGTAAGGGATAGATCATTAACTCTTTATTATTTAAATATCTAAATAGGTCTTCGATGTTCCCAATTAGTAAAAAATTATATTAAAGGAACTATGACCCAACCATATCATATAATATGATATGACCATACAACTAGTAGATGATGTCTTTACATCATAAAATCCAATATTTTCATACATTAAAATATAATATTTTTTCAAATGGTGGGTCATGCTCTATGAAAAAATCTATCTTACTATTCAATTCATGTATTTAGAGCATATTACTTTCAATTTTTAACTTTGACTAAAGCCTAAAAAGATACCATAGCATTTTATATTATATTTTATCATGTATAAAAACATTAGAAACCATTTTCAAAACTCTATTTTGTTATCTTCCATCTTTTATAATGTTATAATTAAATCCAAAATGCATTTCATCATATGAAAGAGCATATGATAATTCCATCCAAAACTTTCCTTTTGATAAAAGTCTAAAACACTTCTAGAGAATCTCTCTCATTCAAACTCAACATAAATTATTCATTTCCAATGTGTGACCCAATGGTTTTTTGTATCGTGAAAAATAACTATGAATCACTAGATCCATACATGTAGGAATATAATGGCCTATAGAAAAGTTTCAATGTAACTCGCTCTACAAAGGGGTCATGAATGTTCTATTTCAAACAAAAGAAGCTCTATACCTATGTCTATTAAACACATCATATACTTAAATGATATTTTATATATTATTATTGTACGGGACATCAAGTGGTCAGTAGACACAAATAATTCCAATCTGATGTAGCCTCTTTAAATTTTCTTTAATTCCAATTATAGAGTGACCATGTTAGTGAATACATCACACGTCGTTCATCTCACAGATGAGAACATCACATGTCCCCTGGCCAAAAGGATAGTAACATTATATATACCTTCCATGTATGGAAATTAATTTTCTAAATCTATATATTTTGTGGGACTAGATTTCATACTCATCATACGAGAGGAAAAATCCCATCTTTGTTAAGCACCAATAGACAACATGTTTAGCTACATACCAAATTACACATGATTAGATAATTCTTAACGCTTGTGTAAGAATAGTATTGAAGTATGCAGGTTCTTAGGCTATGTATCTAATTAATTTCAAGTATAAGGAACTCCATATATATATAATTATTCCCTCTAATACCAAACACATAGTGTATGACACTCCATGTGGTATATTTTATGGATCATCCAGCACACAAAAAACACTTTTTCCTTACAATCATATTATATTTTACTATAAAACATTCATACTCAAGTTAACCTTAACATTTTATCATAATCTATTATGTTTCATGATGAAAATTGGTTCGTGATAACTTAAGGATGTAATTTGAGAAGTTATTTAACATTACACTTTATTAGGTATATATCAATATATATATATATAAGTAGACAATGTGATGGAATGATATTGTTAAGATTACCATTTATATGATGTATTTTAAATTCTTAAATTATTTCATACTATTTTAGCAAAATCATCCATAAGAACCTATATAAAATATAATATATGATATCCTAAAATATCATCCTTTTGTTTCATATAATTTTAATTGTTTTTTAAACTTATTACATCTATATAGAATTCCTATAACATCCCAATATTCCATCTGATAAAAAATGTTCATTGTACACTATCATTAGTAACAACTATGAATTAAAAGTTTTTGAAGAATTTTGAGACTTAGTAATGATATTTTAAATGTTTCGCACCTTGAACTTATTAAAACTCATTAACTCCACAATATAATTTGTTAGTATGTTAATAAATATTTTTTCCACATATAACTCTTTGTAAGTATACCATCATCATCATCCTGGGAACCCATTCCATCAATCATTATCGAGGAAATTTTTTGGTAACTAATGTAACTTTTAAATTATATCATTATCAACATATATAAAAATTATTTGGTTATTAAGTAGAATTCACATTCATATGGTAAAAAATAAAATTTTTTTTAATTAATATCATAACCAAAAAAAATTTATGATATCTAGTGAAATTCTCTTTGATATTTTACTATAAAAATCTTTCATCTATTAAATTTGAACATATATAAGTCTAGAAAAACTCTTTCTAGGCTTTTATAAACTATATTCCTAAATGAATCCCATTCTAAGAATGAAAAATTTTTATTGTGTTTGAAAATAGAATTAATTTTGTCTTAGTATAAAAATTTGAGATATAATAATTTATCCATATCATATATAGTATTCTGTTTGTATTGATAATTTTCTTAGAAATGATATTATTCCTTGAAATATTCCATTAAACGTGGTGAGATAAAATCCCTCATATTTAAAAAACATCAGGATAAAATCTTTTATATAAGACAAAATATTTTTCCCTTGAATATATTTCAATAATGTTATGAAATATAATGAATAATAAATCATGTCCATTGAATGAATTGTATATTATTTTTTATAACAACTGTTGATTAATAAAAAATTTATATTATCATATTAGAGAAATGATATACCTATAGACAACCTTTTTATATATCCATAAGAGCTTGAAATATTCATTTATATTCAAATATTTGATATTTAAACATTATTCATCATAACTTAAATAAAAACTAAAAGCCTTATCAATTCTTCCCTTGATGTTGATATCTTGTATATTTACAATGTAATGACCTCAGATTTTACTATATAATTTTTCCATTAAATAAACACTTTTTTATAGATTTTTTCACAAGAAAAACAAAAAACAATAAAATAAATATAATATAACAAAATTTAAATAACAATGTAACTTGTGGTAGATAAAAATATTTTAAACCATTATAAAAACATTAAAAATTAGATTAAGAATCATTAGTGTTTTAAAAAGGTGTTTTTGAAAAGAAGAAAATATTTATTTATATATTGTAATTTTATTTTAAATATAAACTAATACATTTTAGAATATTAAATTTAAAATATTATATTAATTTATATATATATATAAACTACTATAAATATATTATAAATTTTATGTTGAATTTATTAAACCCATTTGTAATGTTTTGGAAATGTAGGTAATATTTTACTCTTAAACCTATTATTGTTCCCTTATATTTAAAATTAAATATCCTAACATGTAGATATTATATACATAAAAAAATTATTTCATACTTTATTATAAACTTTCAATATTATTTAATAAGTTCAATTTCATTTCTCCCATAAAATTAAGATTACTACGATTATTGCTAATGACCACGTATAATGGTAAAAATGTTATCTTCAAAAAAAATTAGTATTCTATTATTTGAATCAAAATAATTCAAATAATATCTTCCAAAATATTTCATTAATATAATATTTTAACCTATATATAAATATATTATCACCCATTCAATTTATAATCAATATTAAATAAGATTAGGAACACTTAACTATAAAAACTGCATTTCTATACAAATAACTTTTTTTATATATTAAATGTTATTATTTAAAAACAAATTTTATATTATTGATAAAATTAAAAAAATTAATTAGAGTTTAAATTTAGGTTCAAAACCCCAAAATTTTATAAGAGGGATTATTATATATTTTTATTATAACATATATTACTTAATTATAAACTATTTTCCTGGGTAAAAAAATTAAGATGGAAAAATATAAAACCTTATGGTAAATGACTTGAAACATGTTTAAAATGTGTGTTAAAATATTATTTAAAGAAAATATAAACCATATCTCATCCAAAAATCCATTATTTATCACTTTTTGAGCTTTTTACACTTCCATAGTGTCATTTCATTATTGAAAATAACGGGTGTTCACAAAAGAACCATTTTCTTACTTATAAAAGGAGAAACTTACACCCCTTAATGCCACACACATTACATAGAAATTCACACTTTAAATATTCCATTTTTATACTCATGTAAAATTATCTCAAGCTTATAGGACACAAGCCTTGATTATTTAAACTCATCTCTTCATTTATAATGAGACTTTTTAGATAATGGTCAAGGTCCCAACATGAATATTACATAATTGTTATCCTTTTCTTATTGATGATTCCCTTTAAAAACTACCATAAACATAGTTAAATAGTGGATTCATTTTATTTAGACTTCTGAATTGAAATTATTTTAATTAAAACCCCCAATATGTAGTCCTCGTATCCACTAAGAAAAACAAATGATCATCGATCGTGTGTTGTGTAGACTATAACCTCCACAAAGTAATGTTTTATAATTATTCATATTGATATTAATTATTTATCAAAATCATTTAAAATAAAACTATAAAACATTAATAATAAAAATAAATTCATTATTATTATATTATATTGATATTATTCACTTCCATAACAGTACTCACTCATTGAGTTATAAAGTGTTCATGTTTGGGTTGGTTTAACCACCTATATGGACTCTACTAGATAACTCTATCATATATGAATATGGAATCATAATTAGTGATATTAATATATTTTATTAATAAAATATTTTATTCTTTATATTTCTATACAGATAATATTAAATATTCAAAATATTATTAAAACATCATCTGTTGTCACTTAAATTACCAAAATAAGCCGACATTGTTTCCATTTTCATGAAAAATAACAAACATAAGAAAACAACTACATAGTAATTAAATAAAATATAAAATAAATTTAACCATATTAAATTAATTATATACTAACAATATTACTAATATGTTATATAATAAACAAAATTTATTTTTCAAGAAGTTAGGTACATGCGCAGAGGGAATCAAGGCCATCGTAAGTGTTTGTTTTATAAAATTTTCTTTCGTTGAGACATGTATTTTATTATATAACATGTTATATTTGGAATTGAATATCTAATTAATATTTTATATTTTTATCATTATCCTCCAATTTTTCATTATATTTAATCTTCCATTTGAAATCATATCCATTAAGGGGTTTTAATTCGAATGTTTCTAATCACATAAGGGTTTCTATGTATCATATTCAAATACATGAGACATGATTTTTATTATCCACCATTATTACTCTCATATGGTGTATTCCACACCCCATTTATAATAAATATATTTGATATCTTTCATCTCATGATATTTTGAGATCCATTTCAGGTTATCGCACTTATGTTCATTATTTTTACATTACCATTACCATATGAGTTTTTTAAACTCGACTCAATTTGTTGAGATGAAAAATTATTTTTGAAATTATTTTATCCAAGATTGGTAGTTTCCACCCTACTATTTTTTAATTATAAATTCTATTCATATATATTCAAAAATTACCTTTTAATTTATATCTTTTACCATGATAAAATTCCCTGTCAAAGAGTATATCACTGTGGAGAATAATTATCATCCCCTTCAATGGTGATTTCAC
This sequence comes from Viscum album, assembly GCA_963277665.1. Classification (NCBI taxonomy): domain Eukaryota; kingdom Viridiplantae; phylum Streptophyta; class Magnoliopsida; order Santalales; family Viscaceae; genus Viscum; species Viscum album. Next base: position 10,091,494 of record OY728151.1, on the reverse strand, counting down.
ATCCTTGTCTATATTTTCCATTACCTCCAATATTATAAATTTTAATTAGAACCATAATTATGTGTTATCATATCTAAACCCCATATTTCAATTATCCTATTTTATAAAAAAATGTTTTACTCTATTTATGATCAGAGTATTAAACAATGATATTTCAAAATAATCAAAAATAAATCCACCCATTAAAGATAAAATATTTTTTGTTCTACTGCACAGATATTTTGTTAACCTTTATTTATTTTCAAGTATCTATTATTGATGTTTATTTTCTAAAAGTAAATTTTTCCACTTTTTTCACATCACCATTCCAAAAATGAATTTTCAAAGTCACCATGACTTCTTCCCCTATTCCGTATATAAAAGAGTTTTCTAAAAAAAATTATAATGTCACCATGATTTTCCAGTATATATATAGAGTCTTTATTTCCATATAAATTATTTCTTATGAGTCAGCCTTGAAATTATCTTATGAAATAATTTTTTAGTAAATAGAATTTGGGGTTTCAATTATTTTCATTATTGAGGTCAATTTTTTTGATACCATATAGAAATATTATATAACACATTTTTATTTTCTTGCATTATTAATGATGTGATGAGTGATTATTTTAAATTTTCACCATTATATAAGGATGAATAATTTTTTGGGTCTTATATCAATATTCAATTCATTGGTAATGTTTATATCTCATAAGCTCAAAAGGGTACACATGCGAATTTATCCAATGAAAAATGGTATAAAGGGGGGCTTATCCAAATCTAAAGGATACATGGGAGGATTTATAACAGTTCCATGGGTATAAAATATGATTTATCCAAATCCAAAGGTTAAAAAGTGTATTTATAACAATAAAAAGGTTGTATGGGGGGTTTTCCAAATATATAGGGCACAAGGTAGGATTTCTCCCAAGCCAAAGGGTACAAGGGTGTATTTATCCCAAGCTAGGTGGGTACATAGGAGGTTTTATCCCACATTCAAGGGTATGTAAGAGGACTATCCCAAGACCAAGAAATTACATGGGTGATTAGACCAACCCTAATATGTGATGAATGTCTTGGTGGTAGCCTTGATATAAGACTTTTATTATTAAGGTTAACAACCATTATAATGGTAAACGTGTTATTTTTAGAGAATAATATTATTATTCTTTCGAAATTTTTATCGAGTAAAATAAAGTAATATCATACCAAAATTATGATTATTTTAATTTTATAACCAATAGATAAATATATTTTCACTCATTCAATTGGTAATCGATACTGAATAATATTAAGAACTCTTAATGGAAAAAATATTATTTTTATACAAAACTAGTTTTCTATATATAAAATTGTTTTAATTTAAATATTAATTTTATATTTTTTGGAATAAAAAATTATGCTACTATGATACAGTTTAATTCATGGTTCGTTCAAAACAAATCCGGAATCAAAAGGACATAAAATTTATCAAAGGAGTCAGTTTTATGAAGCTTTTATGTGAGGATACCTCACAATTGTGACCGTGAATGTTTTTTGAGGGTGCCTCTATGATTCTGACAATTTTGGACAGAGCCCATCCACTTCTCAACGCTATTTTTACTCCATGATGAGCCCTGTAAGTGCCTATTTGATGACATATTTGTGAGTTTGATGAAGTCTCACAGAGCTCGTCCACTTCATGGTGCCCTTTTTCCTTCATGATGTGCCCCGCAAGAACCACTTTAATGGTACATCTCTGAGTCTGATGAAGTCTAACAGAGATCAGGCACTTCATGGACACTTTTTCCTCTGTGATGAGCCCCATGATCACTTTTTTGATGGCAACTTCGTGAGTCTGACGATGTATGATATAGACCAGCCAATTCACAGTACTATGTTCTCTCCACAACGATCCCCACGAGAATCATGAAACCCAATTACCTATAAATAGTTGGATTTCATCCCTTCCAACCATTATTACATTGACTGTTCACCTTATAATATCCTATTTCACGAATCTCCCGATCATCGTGAACCTGATAGATTAATGGATCACTGAATGTACTTGAGCACTGAAAACCATGCTCTCCTTTGTCCTTCATGGCCCCTACTCAAGGTAGGGGTGCCCTTTGCAAAGGAATCCTCCCTTCATGAATGAGGGATCCCCTTTCAGTTCCTTGAGGATTTTCAAATCATTAATCCTTCATGGAGAACTCTCTTAATAATGATCCTTATGCCAAGGTGAGGAAAGGCTCCACGAGGACCTTTCTTTCATGTAGCATCGTTCCTTCAAAAATTAATTTTCCTTGGAGAAACACTTTTTCATCATGAATAATCATTACGTTATAGAGTACCTTTCTTTCATGAAGTAACCTTCCTTCACAAAGCTCCTCTTGGTGAACCCCATGGATTTGCGAACCCATTTCCCTTGTGGCTCTCCAAGCACGTGCAAAGTGATTTATTGGTTCCATGCGCGGTGTTTCTTGTTATGTTCCTCTATCGAATGCTTCTTCGTATAGGTATTCTAAGAGATTTTTCTTTATTACATAGCTATACTAACATAGACCCCGTAATATACCACTCTTCTACCCCATTATTTTCTGACATTATTCGCACCATCCCTTAACTAAGGGTTATGGGGAACTGGTCATGTAATTCCATGGGGTTGGAAGAAAGTCATCATCATCCGAGTTGTAGGATATTAAACTGGAAAGAACCATCATCCTCAACACATAGCATTAAATTATAGCCTCATCTCATTAAATTCACATGGGATGCCCTACATCAAGCATTTTTTAAGGCCACTCATCTCCATGGGAGTGAGATCTTTCTAACATGGAATCTGAACCACCTTTCAAGGAGCGAAGTTTTATGATGGGGAAAGGATATTATCCTAATGTAATCCCCATAACCTCTCTTGTAGAAGGTATCACTCTTTCACCTCCTTACCACCTCCAGAAGAAAATACCATAGGGGTGATGAGCACATGGGACTGTCAATAACCCATCCCTATCCCCTTTTTCTTTTTCACCGTGGGATTATCTCATAGATTAAGTCCCACTATCCATCTCCCTAGCTTTATTCCAGGAATAATCCTTTTAACATCTCTCGTGGATGCTCCTTTTAAGAGCCAACCATCAAGACTACTGCAACCTCGTGTTTATCAAACTAATCATGACTCAGGTGGGCTTAGAGTAATAGTGACCATGAAATCCTATTTGGGACTATAACCACGTTTCATCCCTAACACTTCTTTGGGCCACCAACCATTTGAAATACCCATCACATTTTTAGGTCACTAGCCATGTGTTCACCCTAATTTTATCCCCCTAATCACTAAAATACATTGAATTGGATCCCAATCATCTAAATTGGGTATGTAGGAAGCCTCTCAACGGTTCAAACCCATCACTCCCTAGAATCCATATGTTCCATATATTTCATATTGGTTCACTCGTCCTTCCTGATGTTAAACTAAATTATCTGAACTACATTGGGTTTCATCCCTTTTAGGTGTATAGGAAGACCCATTGAGGTCCAATCCTAACAAATGGTAAAATCTAGTTCTCCCTATTACGTAAGTACCCTCCCGATGTTACATCTTCCATTTATAAGACACATCTACCGGATCCTCCCCCTATGGTGTTCTAATCCATTCATCTATACCACTAATCTCACATAATCCCGATACATATTGCATTCATCCAACCAAGATTGATCCTATTGAAAAGGTCACCTAACCATTCATAATCCCCTGGCATATCTCTAGGTCATTGTCTATGTGTATGCCCTGATTTTATCCCTCCATCCTGAACTAGATGGAATTTGATCTCTACCTCCTAAACAAGGTGTGTATAAAGCCTATATAAGGTTCAAGCCAATCATTAATCTTCTTCATGACCCTTCACCAAGGTCTTTATACCTTGGGAGTCTCATGCGCTTACCTGGAGGTTCCTCTTCCTTCAAGTCCCTACCCATGTTTTCATTCTCATGGGATGCCTCCTTACGTGACTCACCACTCCCTTCAGAATTATATGGGAAATGATTCCCAACCAGACGAGATACGTAGTAAACCTCATCGAGTTTCAATTACAACAACATAATCTTCAATATTGTCCATATCATTCATTCCATAAAATTCAATCAAACCTTCATCATCCATTTTAATTCTTACCTGATCTTCCAAATCCTGGTGGAATAATACAATTCATTCGGGTATCCAAATGTGCATAATCCTCACACATTACATACTCATTCAACCAATAGTTCTTATATTTGGATGGGTCACTATCCATGTATAATCTTGAAATCATCCCTTAGAACTACATGTGTTTTGATCACTTTCTTCTAAACATGGTACATATGAAGCCTCTTTGAGGTTCAATCCCAGCCAATGGTAAATGTTGTTGTCCCCCCTCTTTGGGTTCCACCTCCCTAATCTACATGTCATGTTGTCTAAATCAATATTCATGGTTTGAAACCTTCCCTTTATGGGACATACCCCTCTCGGGTGAGTCCTTAGTGGGAATTCAGATCACCTATCCGGTGAACCATCCAAGTGCTCTCTCCTAAGGAAGTGCCTTTCTGATCCACCTTCACAAGTTTTCTGATTTTTCTGATACATCTCCACTAGATGTTAAAATCAAGTAATACCACATGTTAAACATTTGATTCCATAGAAAACCTAGGATACATGCCTCTTGCATAAGATACCCCACGATAAACATGGGAGGCCTTGGGTTTCTAAAACCTTGAGAATCCCTCTAATGAGGAAGAATATATGTTTTCCAATGTTTTGGTATCCACATACCATTGATGCCCAATGTGAATACTCTATTGATCAGAGTTCCCTACCCTGGTTAGACCCTTTGAAATGTTTGGATTTAAGTATCATAATTAATTTTCATCCACAAAGATATAATTTCGGGAATGAGTTTCATAAAAATATCTTAATCTATGTGGGAGACCCAGAAAATGTGACAAATTTTGAGGATTAATCCACAGAAGGAGAGGCAGATATCCCATAATCCTATTTCAATCAAGGATCATACATTGATGATGAATTGATGAATTTCACCCACCCTTGGAAAGTAGGAATGTGAGGAGACCACTCGCTTGTGTCCATGATGATGCACACCCTAGCAGATGTGTCTAAACCTAAAAATAGTGAACCTGATGTGAAATAGTTCTCTACCAAAAATTTGGATTATTAATGTTAGATACATCGATAGATGAGCGTGTCATTGGATTCATATATCTAGTTCCAAGTCCTGCAAAGAAAATAGTGGGTATAGAATGAAACTCATTATAATTAAAGGTGGTTAATTCTTGGGAATTCTAGTCTATGGAATTATTAGTGTGAATCTCTATTTCCAACCCTATAAGTCTGAAAGATGTTGTGGCATTGGGAATTTGTTTCATTATATTCATACTAATGGATGAGTCTTCCCACATTACAGGACCAAAGACATAGGAAACCAATCACCCCATGCACGCAGACATAAGGGTAGGAGGAATGACATTGCGCAAATCTTGTACGATTCCACTATCACTGTGATGTCATCCTTGACTACAGATGTCTAGATCCCACGTACCATAAAACCGTCATAAATTGATCAGAGTAGGGTGATATATGTTCTTTTTTGGTGATACAATCTAAAGGGGTTCAATACCACGAAGGGTATGGACCTCCAGGACCAAGATGATTATGTGCCTCACAATCACCAATATCCGCAAGGGGCATGCAGGGAGCCACCACTCCCCACACCTACATTAAACCATTTTAGGATCCTCTCCCTAGAATGTTCTAATGACTTTATTCCCTATTTCAATGAGGTATGGGATGTCCATTTCATCCTGACGTTGACTTCCACTTGGGATATTCCATGAATGTCTCTCACTAAGCCCCATCAGCATCACCAATTATCAGTCCCACAAGACGCAGAACAGGTGATTTAGACCACTATTCCAATGGACCCAGTCTGTATAACATGACACTAACACTGGGGACAAGGTTAAGAAGACACACATTAGGTGGTGTCATATTTTACAACTTTAGTGGCCCAGTCCACCACTGACACATACTACCAGTTCCCTACCATTTCAAAGCCTGGGCACTTAATTCCCATTCAGTATCAGGACCTTAGCCACCATATAGGCAGGCTGGGTTGACACTTTTATAAACAGTCACCATCATCAGTCATTATGGTTCGACCTGTGAATATGATATCCAGTACGGAGGTCCTCCATGTATAGTCACTAGCCAGAGTGGAGGTCCTATTTACTATCTCACTCGGCAAAGAGGTTCTCCCCATGTTACTACTATCGGTCTAAGTGGAGGCCCTCCCCATATTATTGACACCCAGCATGGAGGCCCTCTATATGACTATTATTATAGGTACATAGGTCATGCCCATGTCTCAGATCTTCAATGTAAAGGCCCTAGTCACATCATCTCCAGGTCAAGAAAAGTTCCTCCCCGTGACAGTATTGAGTATAGTGAAGGTCCTCCTTACCCCATCACCCATCATCATGGAGGTCCTCCTCATATTCTAACCTGCTTTAGTAGAGGCCCTCTCTATTTTTTCAACAATAAACACGGAGGTCATCCCCAAGTCCAACTCTATCCATATGAAGGTTCTACTCATTCTAATACTACCAGCCAATATAGAGTTCATCCCCACAACAATGGCAGCAAACATGGAGGTCTTCCATTATGTTCTCGTCAGCTCCAATGGAGGTCCTCCACACTCTAACACTCCCAACCACAGAGTCCATCCCCGAGCATCCACTAGGAGACATGGTGGTCCTCCATGTGTTTCATTCGACATATGCCTAGGTTCTCCTCACACCTTGGCTCATCAAATTCGAGGTCATCCTCACACCAGCACAAACCTACAAGGAGGTCATCTTCGTATCAAAGATCTACCCTATCCTGAAGAACTATCCTGAGGCAGAAGGTCAAATCATCACCATTGAAGGAAGAACTCCAAGAATCACCAAAACATTATTAGTCCAGTCCTCTTTTAAGATTCTGAAGTGTAATGTGTCTCAATAATGGAACTTCCACCCCTATAGAGACCCAGGATTGACATAAGTGGATGTTATATCATATTGGATCAGTATTTTATACATTACAACAATACATTCCCAAGGTCCCTAATACTTTAGTTTCTTTGGAAACATGAAAACATATTTTATCTTTGGGAAATATCTTAAACATATTTCCTAAAGATTTCTACCTTTAGAAATTATACGTAAAAACATTCTTCATAAACTGGGGAAAGAAAACATAAGAAATGGGTGAGCTCAGATGCTCAGTAAGGATAAAAAATGGATACATGATATATAAACATTGGCATAGGGCTAGTGAGAACATGATCATGAAAAAATAATAGCATACCTTGTATGTGATATATCATAACAGTAATCATGGAATAAATATTTCAAGTTCATATTCCATGAATCATACTGAAATAAAGAGAATAATTCATAAAGTATAACATAAAAATAGGGAATAGAAGTGTGGAAAACACATAAGAATATAGTGATTTCCATAGTAGTAAAGGCATCGTTGTTAAGACCAGGCTAGTAGTATGGTTTCAATCATATTAAAATCTTAGTATTCATGGTTCACTCCCTTGTCCATCTTAGTAGCATGGTTCCACTTCACATGACATCCTCATAGCCATGTTTTACTCCAACGTCCATCTCAGTAGAGAAGTTTCACTCCCAAGACCATCTTAGTTTATCTTATGAGATATAATTATTTACCCAATGCATCTATGGGAGATATAGAGCCCACCCATATCATAATTTAATCATAGATACATGTTAAAAACATTAATTCTTTATCAGAAACATAACCCAAGGAATAAAATGGAAATCCAAAACATGTAATCATATCATAACCTATGGAAAAGATGAAGGGTTCATAATCCTTTACTCAAAATAATAAACCATTTAACGAAGTGGGGTTACATAAATATTATTCCATGAAATCATAAAACATTCAGAGAAATAATATGAATGGTATTCTTGAACAATAAAAAAGTATGTCATCATAGGTGAGGAAGCATTTTGAAAGATCACTTGGGACATGAATTTTCATTTAAAATCACTTTTTAAAACATAATGATTTTTCAAAACTCTTTTCATTTAAACCAATTTGAAAACAAATAATGGAATCATGATAATCATTTAAAACAGTTCTTAAGGAAAATATCCTTTATTTGTTAAAAAATGTTTCTTTTCCTAAAATGTCATGCAATTTCAAAAGAAAATAATTTCATTAAAATCAATTTGAAAACATGTAATGGAAGATTTAAAGAAATAAGGCATTATGAAAGTGTAAAAGTCCATTCCTATTGTATAATTCAAAACAAAACATTCTTCGCGTACTTTTAACAGAAAAGTAAAAAAGTACCTCAATTGGAAAATGAAATAAATATTCATTTAAAACATTGTAGTAAAAAGTCAAAAATAAGAAAAAATGACTTCAAAGATCCATATGATAATAAAAAACTTTATGAAAAAATTTATAAACCATGGACATGGATGATAAATATTACCCAATAAAAATCTAAATTGAAACAATCCCCAATTTGGAAGTGATTGTGAAATCAACACTCATTACATATTAATCAATAAAATAATATGCCCCATGTTAAAATGAAAATTATAATAATATGAAAATATTTTAATATTCTAGATAATAATCATAAAATACATTAATGGATATTATATACAACATGTAGAAGAAAAAAGTAGTGTATGAGGCTTATATCTCATAGAAATAAAGGTGAGACAAAAATCCCCTTACCTTGTGTCTTGAATCTCTTTGTACTCGAACAAGATTCTTATATAATAAATATTACTTTTTTGTACATATTTTAAAGAAGAATATTCTTATATCTAATACCACATATGTTTTTATTATGATTTTATTTACGCACTTTTTAATGACCCTGAGTTAAGGTTTCACATCAGGAAATATTCACTTTGTTCTTGGCATGTGTTTAATTTCATTATATCATTGGTTATTAAACTTATATCCTGATTAAGGTATTTAAATTTTTATATAATTATCATTTATATAATTTATATGTTTATTATAATAATATATATCATAAAGAAGTATGAAATTTAATACACAATTCATGGAGACGGTAAGTCGTACGTACGAATGAACATTGCTTCCGTATTAATTATCATACCGTAAGAAAGTATGTAAATGACATATGTATATATATAATTCATATATATATAATTATTCAAGTATAATTATTATATCATATATATCATATAATTTAACTAAAACTATATTTAATACATTTCATGCGGATTTTGAAGGAATCACATCACTTTGAGGAGGCGGTAGTCCACACTTCCTCAAATGAGATTATCGTATTAACACCCAATGGACTGCAAAAAGGAATGTGTTGTAAAAGGAATACAGAAGCTTAAATTCATAATAAATATTCTATATAAGATATATACATATATATTTTCCATCATAATAGCCACAATGATGTCCGGTAAAGGAAAAAATGAACAATCATCATTCCGTGAGACTATTCTTCACCATACACAGAAATAGTATGTTGGATATCAATTAGATGGAGGCGTGTGTAAGTTTAGGTTGAACCCATATAATAAAATCAGCCTAGTATATTTGTTATAATGTTTTTGTAAAAAATTAATTGAATAAGGAGAGTGTAGGTGTGGATAAAGAAAATTAAGATAGGAGTTTGAAAGAAGATGTTACCTCTAAATCAAATAACTCTTTTTGGTATGTGCCAAAAGGCTTCGTTGAGTTACCTTCTACAAAATATAACTCTACTAAGAGTGAGTTAGGGATATTGGGATAATAAATTTCCTAGATATAGCTAATTCAAAATTATTTTTACGTGTGAATAAAATAGGAGTGGTTCCATTTTATAAGAGGAAGGAGAGACACTTTAGAAAACTCCAAAACTATTTAATATAAATTTATTTTCGATTTCAAAAATCTCCAAAGTGATTTCTTTAAAATATGAGAGATTATGGGTCAAAACAAATTCAAAAAAATAATTTTAGACATGATTATATTGCACAGTTAATCTTTTCTTTTGGCTTTAGCCCTTTCTTAAACAATTTAACTCTTATTCTAACAACTTGTCATTTTACACTATAGAGTTATTATAGTTACTATAAAAAACCAAAAGATTTCTAATTGTATCATTTATTAAATATTTGAAATTATCGCAGTTATTTTACCTCAATATAGATTTTTTTTGAATTTTATAACCGTTAATAAAATATTATTTATTTTAAAATATCATTTATGTCGATTTTGATACTATTCAATATTTACATTTTTTAAAATATAAAACAAATATGATAAGTTTGAAAAAATACTTATAATATGTCACTAACATGTCTAGGTAATCTCTAAAATTCTTTGATATCATTAATTATTTCAAATTACATTTATTTTAATGTTTTAACATCTTTTATTTGACATGTCAATTAATTAAACAATTACTACATCATTATTATACAAGCCTTTAATTATGTTATTTATTCTCTATAAATTAAAAATAATTTATCATGATGAACATAGATTTCATATATTTCTAATTTATATATATATTAAAATTTTTAATATGTATAACCCTATATTAGAAATTATTTAGTTAATAAAGTTTGAGTATGAAATTCTTAACTCTTCATTAAATAAAATTTAATAACTGCCCTAATCTAAAACAAGTTTCTTAAAATGGATCTTAATTATGACCTATGGTTAATTTGGGTTGAAAAAAATATCCAATTATATTAGAGAATGTTTTAGGGTAATTTTATATTATTATAATATTATTTTTACCTTTAATTACCATATTAACCTTTTATAATGGTAAATAAAATTCAAAAGTTACTATTCAACAGAAAATATTTTGATCCTATTAGAACACATTTTTTATACTTGAAATTCAATTCATAGAAGGGGTAAAAATATTTTTAATGATAATCCGTAAAATCTTGCTAGAAGGTAGGTAAATGATATGTTTAAAAGTTGAAAAAAAATTATATCTAATTCTATTATAAAATTTATTCCAATGGCCTACACTGGATTAATATATGTATTATTTAGATATTGTGACTTTAAAATAAATTTATACTAATAAAAATAATTTAAATGAAAAATTCAGTTTTTAACTACAATGTAGTAATTTTCACTATTCATAAACATTGAAACATTTCAGAAAAATACCCAAAATTCACCCTAAGTTAATTTATATATTTTCAATTCAAAAATTATGTTTCTTCTATCAAAATAAATTACTACGAGTGGATAAAATTATTGTTATTATTTTACATAGAAGGACATTTTTTTAAAGGTTGGGGCTGAAGCCTCATTTTATTATTAAAGCAAAAAAAAATACCTCTTTTAATTATGTAGAGGGAGACCCATTACATATCCCGAATTCCCAGTGGGCTTGTAGCCCATTACATATCCCATATGCCCAAATTTTTGGCTCAATGCCCATTCTGTGAAAATTAACTTGCCTGCTACAGTACCGCACAGTACCGATACAGCACTGCTATGGTAGCCTCCTCCCAATGGGTTTTGAACCCACATTTTTCATGTAGGATTACGGGGTTCTTACCACTAAGCCTAACCCCAACTACAACATAGATGGACATAAAATATAGTTCATCTGAGAATGTAGTAGTTTTAAACATATAAACACTTTACAAGAAATGATATTTTTCATTATCAAAACCATTATAAATAATATTTGAAAAGTAGTTATTACTATTCATATTACAAGGTTAACATCTACGTTGTAACTATCTTATGTTAATAATTATAATACTAAATTGTTGTTTCATTGAATCTTGGTGTTGTGTGTAATGCAAGACAAGTCAATGTTGTGTGTTGTGAATGATTCCCTTGAAGTTGCTTATAACATAGCCAAAATGTAGAGATATTATATAATTAAGAAAATCTATATTCAGTGTTGTGTGAACTGGAAATATCATAATATTAAATTAATCTGAAAAAAAAAATTCACAAAATATCAGGATGTTACATTCTACACCCCTTAAAATGAATTTCCCACTCTAAATTCATCGTGTTTGTAAGATTATTAATACCTTAAACTTTCTTTCCAAAAATCCCACATCATAAAAGTGAAGTCTAAAACATCCTTTTAAAAAATAATATTTGAAAAATAAAAGTTTTCCAAAGTAAATCATGACTATGTTTCCACATAGGAGAACATAGGTGCAGACTTGGGAATAGAGGAAAAGTGTAAATAATAATAGATATTGATAATAATCATTAATCACAAGAAAGTGGATGATCTAGATAATTTTAACAATTAAAAAAACCTAAACTAATGAAATATGAAATATTTCATTGATATCATCAAAATGATGATAACAAGACACCCTTTTACATCATGATTCTTTTCCTAATGTTGAATAATTTTCAAAAGAAGATATACTTACTTGATTTCCACATATCTTCCCCAGTTTTTGTCCCATGATCAATTTCCACATAATATCTTTTTCCATTAAATGAAGTTGAATTTTTCAAGCCAAAAGCAATAGTAGATAATGAAATCCATTGATAGAATGATAGTTCATTCCATCTGTGTTTACCACAACTAAAAGGTTATCATATTTTATTAAATATGTATAAATATAAATATAGTGAGAAAATACTTTAATATTACAACCATATCTAAATTTTAACTTAAAATTTACATAAATGGATAATCCCATAATCCTTCTAAAAGATGAAAATCCCAAAATTTAGAAATAAGTTCAGTAAATCAGCATAACATTTATCTCCCATGTATCATATGGAATTTCATGGTTCTGACATTCCAGACATGTTAACAACTTAATCATGTATTATATTAAAACATGGTAATAACCAGAATTACCATACATTAGTATTGAAAACATGCATGTTTTCTTATTCTTACGTCCGAAAAGATGTAAACATCATCCATGATAGCATAACCCACATGTCAAGAAATCCTTAATATGTTCCAAAGTAACTAGTTTTAGCTAATTTACTTATTCATATCAAACAAATAATTATCCAAATATCATTATCTCAACTTCATGCTCATATTAAGTATGATCATTCCCTTAATCATGTGTTTTGCAAAAAAAATATCACATTATTACCTCAATCACTTTTCATGGTTACCATAAACGTACTTCTACAACATTTTTCTTGAATTCTAATACATACACTCTCAATCATTCAACAAATTTGTTGGTGTACTCCACATATCTAATAGTGTTCACTTGAGATTTTCAATTTCCGTTATCTTTAAGAGGTTTTTGACGTCGATCATCAATGCGAGACCTTGGGTTTGGGAACTAGTTAACACAATGACCATATTCTTTGCACTTGTAGCACTGTAGAGGGGGAGGTTCATTCTTTCTAGCTTTCTATCCATTCTCTTGGTTAGCTAACTTCTTCCCATCACATTGGGAACTCAAATGCCAGATGAAATTCTTTTTCACACTTTAAACATTTATTCGATCCGTTGAAAAAATTTCATCCATGTGTCCTTCCAAACATTCAGCATAAAGAATATTTAATCATATTTTCTACATAGTATTTAGAGTTTCCTTTAATTCCATCCTTCTTTTCTTATCATAACCATGATATATATGAGTAACTTCAATCTCCCTTTTTATAAGAATAACATGGGAAGGGTTCATAATGAAAAATATGTTCTTGAACTCATTAAAACCCATAGATTCAATATTATCTTTTCCCCCATATTTTTTATAATGTTCCACCATAGATTCTCTTTACCTCCCATGTGATAAGTTCACAATGGAAATTTTTCATGTTATGAAAAAGAAATATTGAAAAATAACACTCCAATTGTAAAAATCCAGTTCTCATAAACTAGTGGATCAATTGATCAACTAAAAGAATTTGGAAGTTTCCTTAAGAAGGAGTAAATGTAATGTTGTTCCCTCCATTGGTTATTAAGAATCCTATCAAGATTCACAAACTGATAAGGTTTTGTGGTCATAGTAAAAAGATACTATATTCCATCTCCCATAAAATTCAGTTTCTTAGGAGGAAAATCATTTCATTGTCCTCTACAATAACCATTAATTTGGTTCCTTCGGGTTCCATCCATTGACTAAAACAAAAAACATAGAGTAAGAAATAGTTATCATAATGAGGAAATAAATTATCATGAAAAATCACATATAGGGTGTCTAATGTATGACACCTCTATTAATATAATACACCTTAGGTTTATTATAGTTTATTAATATCCAAATTATATTTAAATCCTTCATAATGGTTCATGAAGAGTTTTTTGAATTCCAAAAGCATGTCCCCCAGGAGTGTCATACTAGGTGTACAGAAAGTCCCATTTTCATGTACTAGATTACCCTGGGTTAGGCCCAGAACATCTTTTCATAGCTATTTCCCCTATTTACATCTATTCCAGAGCCACATCCACTTATAGTATCCATAAAAGAGATCTATTTCTAGGAAACCACTCAGTCTATACTTTACCAAACCTCTTGTACATTTTCATAATCCTTGAATCGTCCTTATAAATATCCTTAGAGACATCCCTCGACATATCCTTAGAAATATACTTGTGGATCTCACTACGTTTTCACATCATAGTTTAAAATTTTAACTTAACCTTTCATTTGATACCAGCTATACCAACCCAGTCTTGACATACATGGAAATTACATCATTTTGGTTGATTATTCAGTAAATTATAATAATACATGACCTAGGATCATAATAGTTTTGTGTGTTTAGAAACATGGAAACAAAAGCTACTATCCTAGTGAAATATCTTCAAAATCTCCCAAAAATATTTCCACTTTTAGTAATTCTACCTAAAACCTTTATTTACAACCTAGGGAAAGGAAACATGATAAAAGGGTGAGCTCAGAATCTCATTAAGGGTAATCAAGACAGACATGTACGCATAAACATTAGTATAGGGGGTATGAGAATGTGATCGTGAAATTAGAAGATCATACCTTACATATAAAATATTATACTATAAATAAAGGCAGAAATATTGTCATTTCACAAGATAAAAATCATAATTAAATAAAGAGAATAAGTCATGGAATCATAACATAAGAATACGACATGAAAGTGTAGCAAAAAATAAGCATATACTGATTTCCATAGTAGCCAAGGCATCACTGCCAAGATCATCATAGTAGTTTAGGTTCACTCCCCATACCATATTAGTAGTCATGGTTCACTCCCATGGCCATCTAAGTAGAATGATTCCACTCCTCATACCATCATTGTAGTCATTGATCACTCTCATGGCCATCCAAGTAGACAAGGTTCACTCCCATGACCATTTTTGTTTTCTTCATGAGAAATGAATATTTATCTAATTAGTTAGAGTGAGATATAGTTCCCACCCATCTCATAGTGAAATCATAATTACATGTTCAAAAAAACATAAAAAAAATTATCATAAACATAATCTAAGGAGTAAAATTGGAATCATAAACATGTACACATATCATAACTTGTGGAAACGATACCAGTTTTATAATAATTTCCTCAAAATAATAACCCTTAAAAATAAGTGGGGTTTCTTAAACAGCATTCAATCAAAACATAAAACATTCAGAGAAATATTATGAATGTTATTCCTAAATAATAACAAAGTATGTCATCATAAGTGAGGAAGTATTTTGAAAGATCACTTGGAACATGAATTTTCCTTAAAAATCACTTTCTTGAAACAAAGAAAATTTTAAAAAACATTTTCTCTGAAACCAATTTAAAAATATGTAAACTAATCATGAAAATCATTTAAAATAGTTCTTGAGGAAAATATCGTTTCTTTATTCAAATAGTTTTCTTCTCTTAAAATGTCATGTGATTTTAAATAAAATAATTTTTTTGAAATTAACATTGAAAAAATATAAGGAGTATTTATGTAAAGAAGAAATTATAAAAGATTAAAAATCCATTCATGCCATATAATTTAAATTAAAACACTCTTCTCATACAATTACTTTAAAAGTAAGAAGGTACCTCATTAGGAAAATGAAAGAAATATCACATTAAAATTGTGTAGAAAAAAGTCAAAATGGGTAAAAATGACTTTAATAATCCTTATGATAATAAAAAAAAATTATGAAAACATTTTTAGAAAACATGGACATGGATGATAAATATTACCCAAAGGAATCTTAAAAGGAAACAATACCAAATATAGAAGTGATTCTAAAATAAACACTCTTCAATTAATAGTCAATAAAATCATATGACCCATGTAAAAAAATAAAATTATAAGTTTACTAAAATATCATAATATTTTGGATAATACTCATTAAAGAAATTAATGGGAATTATATAAAATATTTAGAAGAAATAAGTAGTGTATGAGGCTTGTGTCACCCAGAAATGATGGGGAGACAAAAATCCCCTTACCTCGTGTATTGACTCTCTTCGTACTCAAACAATATTCCTATATAATAAATATAAATTTATTATAAATATTTTATTTAAGTATATTATTATAACTAATAATAGATATGGTTTGATTATGACCATATATTACCCACTTTTTAATGATCTTATGTTAAAGTATCACTTCAGGTAATATTCTCTTTGTTCTTCAGATGTGTCTAATTTTGTAATATAATTAGACCTTATATTTATATACTAATTCAAGAATGTAAATAATGATATAAATATTATGTATATATAGTATATTTTTATTATAATAATCTATATATTAAATAATTATGAAATGGAATACACAGTTCATGGAGATGGTATGTCGTATGTACGCATGAACGGTGTTTCCATTTTAATTGCAGTATCAAAAAAAAGTATGAAAATGAAATATGTTTATATATGTATGTCACGACCCGTCATCGGGGCCCGTGCCGTGACTACCCCAATCCAGCCTTCCATAGGCCAGGGGCTGGCGACTAGCACCAAAGGCGTAAAATCCCGATAACTGGGAAGGCATTGCCTTTATAAAAGAAAACAAGCACCAAAAAGTACAAGCGGAAGCAAAACACTAAGTACAAAAGAAAAGCTGAAAAGTAAATGGGCCAGAATAAAAACCCAAAAGAAAGTACAACTACAACTGAACAAGGTACAACAGCAAAAAGACAAACAGCTGGAAGAAGGAAGCAGTTGTGGGGTCGTCCTCCTCGGATCCTACCTGAAGGGTAGGTACAGATAGCGCAGCTCCTGGTCGTCCACCACGGATCCTACCTGAAGGGTAGGTACAGATAGCTTCCTCCACGCTCTCGTCTGTCAACCTCCTCTGTGAGTCGTCACGTCGTGTAGTCCACCTCCGGGTACTGACTCGTCGTGTAGTCCACCTCTGGGTACCATCCAGTCCTCGAACACTCGGCCTCCGTCAGCACTGCCCGTCATCTGCAACCAACACAACGAGGTGCGGGCATAGCCCGTGCATGGGTGAGTATAACGATACTCAGTAGGGACCCCGAGACCCTCAATGTCTCACAAAACCAACAAGGATAACCACAAATAAGATCTCAACAGATAACCTCTACTTAGGTATATGCCCATACATATACCTAAGTTATCAAGTAACGCATCTCAATCATGAGGAAACACAAGGATTGTGAAATCAACGGATAACCACTACCCAGTTATATGCCCATACATATACATAAGTTAGGAAGTGACCCATCTCAATCATGAGGTAAACACAAGGTTAATAGTCTCAGCTCAAACCAGGATTTTCATTATCGAAACCGTAACTGCTGAAAAGCTCCATCTCTGGAGTGTACAGTGGTCCTGTCACGACTCCAAGGTACTGCTCACTAACCTAAGACTGGTGAAGTGCTCCTCCTATCGAGTACCGCGGGTCAGCCGCCCAGACACAGTAGTGCTTCCCGCCGAGGTATGTCACCCAAACACAGTAGTACACACCCCCTAGTAGCCAGCTGAGGTACTCTCCGGATGAGTACCGCGGGTCTGCACTGTCACACAGGTACTGCTCCGTCCACCATGGGTCTGCACCTCAGAAGGAAGTTCTTCGTCCACTGGGCTAGTCGACTCACTCCAAGTCGAGTCGGTCAAGCAGTCGGCAGGTCTCAGCCAGTTACACGGTCTCCGTACTCCGCACGCTCGTCACTGGGAGGGTCCGATCCACGAGCTACAGGTCGATACTCCAAGTATCTCAAAGTCCCGCGAAGAATTATCTCAAAGGACCGCCTCATCATAGGGGTCTCAACACAACAGACGGCGCGTCAATCGGACGCCCGGTCTGTGAGTTATTAGCCTTTTCGTCCCAGGGGCCCAGTTGGTTTCGTGAGCGAACCAAACCCGACCATATCTCAACTGTACCCCGAACTCTCATAGGGTATACTCATAGGGACCGTTTCTCAACGTGATCAACAACGCCGCTGACGGTTCGTCAAACGGACGTCCTGTCTGAAAGATATCAGCTTTTCCGTTCCAAGGTCCCGGTTGGATTTCGGGTGCGATCCAACCCGGCCACTATCCAACTGCATTCAAAACTCCGGCGAAGCATGCCAAAAGTTCCGTCTCATCAAGCGGAATTCAACGAAACAGACGACGCGCCAATCGGACACCCGGTCTGTTAGTTATTGGCCTTTCCATCTCACACCCACCCTGAGAAACTTCCCAGGAGGTCACCCATCCTAATCACTACTCTAGGCCAAGCACGCTTAACTATGGAGTTTTAACCACGTATGCTCCCGAAAAGGAATGTGCACCTTGAGTATAGTATACCGAAACGACCGTCTCGATCCAAGGATCGTGTTGCCGCTGACGGCGAGTCTTTTGGAGGCACGTAGCCCAAGATACGGGCATTTGACCAAAAGTGGTCCGAAACTGGGGGTCTGGGCCCGGGCCGACCCGGCCCGGCCCGACCCCCCCCCCCCCTGGGTCGGCCGAACCGGGTCGACCCACCCCGGGCGGCGACCCAGCCCGGCTCGGAAAACCCGGCCCGGCCGGCGACGCGGGCCGGTGCGGCGGCGCGGTCCGGCGCGACGGCGCCGTCTGGCGCGACGGTGCGGCCCGGCACGGCTGCGCGGCCTGGGCGTCGTTCGGGTGCCGCACGCGGGGGCAAATCCCCCCCCCCCTTTGAGAACTGCGACCCCTTAATTGGGGCCGCTTTTGAGACTCGGCCGGGGGAAATTAATTTCCCCGGTCTCCACTGCCCGGCCGGCCCGCACTGGCCGGCGGGTTTCGCCAGCAAGGACCGGCGACGGCCGGTCCTTCCTTCGCCGACACCGGCGGCCCGCTGCCGGCTGCCGGTCATCTTGCTCCGCCGCGGCCCGGAACCGGTCGCGGCCTATGCCGTTCGCCGCGATGCAACGACATCGCTTCCCTCCGCCGCGGCGCCTTTGACATTCTTCAACGCGACGTGACGGCGTCACGTTCTTGGATTTCGTTCCACGGCGCGGCGCGACGGCGCCGCACGTATCTTCCGCAATAAATCGTGTGGTGCGACGGCACCACGTTTTCTCGTATCATCCTCCAGAAACCATCATGAAAAACAAAGGAGGAGGGTCGGCCGTGTTTGTGCGGTCCGACCCCCTCGCGTTATTCTATAACAAAAAGGGTTTTAATCCATGATCATCACCATGTTTGTATTCACGAACAATTAAATAAATAAAAACCCTCAATCATCAACCGCTTGATCGGACGATCTGCGGATCCACCCGGTATTGGTTGGTCCGCGCTCGTCGTTTTTTCTCAAAAGATAAGAGAATTCCAAAATAAATTCCCCTACCTCGGCTTCAAGAACGGAGTTCTTTAACGACCCACAGAAGACAAGCGTCGCGGATGTCGGACGTCATTCCGTCTAGGTTGGTGGGAGAAGAGCTCGGTGAAGTCGAGCTGAGACGTCACCCTCTGTATACTTTGTAGGCGGCGATGCTTCCCTTCCTTACTCCGGTTGAAGATGGTCGGAGGTGTTTCTTCACGTTCTTCAGAAACGTGGAACGTTCTTCCTCGAGAGGTTGGTGATCTTCCAAGAGATCTTCTCCTCTCCTTAGTTCTCCCCACAAGGTTTATGCCAACCCAAAAAGAAGAATATAATCTCTCTTTTTAATGTTGGAAAAATCAATTCAAAAGAATTCAAACACTCAAAATAATTAATTAAGTTGGTTTAATTAATTAATTGCAAAGTGTTGGCAAGAATTTCAAAAGATTGAAATTCAAATAAACCATACTTAACTCACCTCATTAATTAATCAAGTTGTCAAATATTAAAGAATGTGAGTTAATGGGGAGTTGGAATGTGAGGGGTTAAGAGGGTTAGGGAGTTTAAGGAATTTGAAAAGGTGGGGGTTTCATGTGGGCCCCACCCTTTCAAATATCCACACATGGGAAGTTGGATGGATGTGGGCCCACCACCAACATCCCATGGGAGAAGTTAACCACTTAACATTGTTAAAATTTGATTTAACAATTTTATTAACTTTTTTAAATAAACCCCAAAAATTAACTTCTCCTCCCGCTCAAACGCAACTACAGTAAAGGTTCTCTTAAGCGATTACCGGCATTGTGAGTTCATCGGTGCAATCTGATTTCAATTCCGAGCACCGGTTCAAAAGATTTAATTCCCGCTCGCTCGTTCACTGAACGTACCCGAGCCAAACTTCGAGAATTAATTCCGGGCACACCAGGCCTCGGAATCAGGCGCCATCAGAAACTGAGTTCTTGTAAAATTCCAAAGAAAATTATGAAAAAAATTTCCTTGAAATTTATGGGTCTTTACATTACTCCCACCTCAGGGCTTTACGTCCCCATAAAGCTTCAACACAAACTAGGGTCACAAAAGCGGTACAGAGCACGCATCTGAGCCTTCCGCTCCCATGTGCTTACCTGGAGGTTCCGTACTTCCAAAGAAAGTGCACCCGAGGAATCGATCGTCCTCGTAGGATCTGCTCCTGTCGATCCTCGATCCCCACTGGAATCTCCGTGAAAGACACCCCATCGCCATCGTCTAGCTCCTCATGGTCGATGGTATGCGAAGGGTCGAGCACGTATCTCCTCAGTTGAGATACGTGGAAGTCGTCGTGCACCTGGTGCAACTGCGGTAAATGGATCAAGCGGTAAACCACCCCGCCTAACCAGCTGGGGACCTAAGAAGGTCCGCTGAACCCTGGAGATAACTTGCGGCCTTGGCCACATCTCCGTAAACCTCGTCAAGGTGAGACCCATATAAGGACGTGATCGTCATCCTCGAACTCCAGAGGTCTCCATTTTCTGTTAGAACTGGAAATCGAAAGGCTGCTGCCACGAGGGTAAGCTTGACCGACTCAAGAGTGATCGGTCGCACCCTCCTGTGCAAGAGTTACCCGGCGCTGCCTGGGGTTTGATTTTCTGCCGACCAAGGAAAACCCATCCCGACGTTTGCCTAAAATCGTCAATTTGATTATGAACAGGTATTGCCCATTCCATACTCAAAATAATGTCGTAAGGCCTCGACGCTGCCACCAAGAGATTCCAACCGAAACTCTCGCCTCGAGGGTCTGACCACACCATCGGCGTAAGTGTGATTATCGATTCTCCTCCTAAGGTATCTCCAGACGTGAGGGTCAAGTCCACGGCTTACCGGAAACACTAGGTATGGAACAAGATTTATGACAGTGAGGAATGATTCATATCGACGTCTGTTACTACAGCAGCTAGTAGTGGACACAGACTGTCCCTTGAATCATTTCTAGAGCCATTGGGTCACACTCCATGACCTCATGCAGCCGCACTCTTCCTCTGCCCTCTAGCTCCCTGAGCCTGGCAGGAATAACTAAGGCGGGTGGTTGTACAATGTTAGGATGTACACCACCTCATGCTACTCTACTAGCTCTGCCTCCACGTCTGCTGCTTCGTAGACTCATCTCTCCTTTAAGCTTCCTCTTCTTTAACACGCCCGAGTCTCTAAGACTGGCACTGGTTTCCTGTTTCTTACTGCACTGTGCAGTCTTCATCCTATCTTGGATGTCCTTGACCTCCTTTAGTCTCACAAGAGCTGCTATGATTTCTTCTTTGCCGATAAGAGAAACCTGATCTCATCCCCTGGATGAACCACATCCGTTGCCTAATACAGTCAATCCTGACAGGAATGATGCATTCATGCCATGGATGACGTCGTAAGGCCTCGACGTAACTACTAAGAGATCCAACTGTCACTCTCGCCTCCAAGGGTCGAGTCACACTGTCGGCATCAGTGTGAGGTCACTGGGTCTCCTCCAGTAGAAATCTCGAAAGTGAGGGTCAAGTCAACAGTTTAACCGGGACCACTCAGTATCAACCAAACAAAAGGACATGAAAGAAAACATCTCAAAGATAAGTGTATTTTTATTATTGCAGCTCATAGTACAAGACACGAATACAACAGAAAAATGGAACTAGAAGTACAAGGGACGTATCCACTAGTTCCTCTCCTGTCCACCTGTTCCCAGAGCTCTAATGCATTGTCCACTCCTCGGCTGTTTCTCAAGAACCAGCCGCTGATTCTGTCTCGGTGGCTCCTCCAACACCCACTGATCAACCATACGAGGAGTCGGATAGTCACGTGCCAGGTGACCCTTCCCACCGCAGGAGTAACATTGTCTGTTTCTGGCACGCCTGGCTCTGACCCCACCTCGGGTGCCCCGCACCACCGGTCCTAAAACCCGAGATCGTCCAACTGCTAGTCTGGTCCTCTTGGACCTCTGCATCATCTATCTACTGCCCATAGATGACTCGAATACTGATCGAAAAACACGCGGCAAAGGCAGAAGCTCCTGTACACGCTCGGGGTGTAGAGCTACTGGCACAAACTCCACCCTGAAGAAGGTCTCGAAGTCTTCCCATGCGAAGGCCACCCCGTCGCAAAACTGAAACAAGTGGCTCCACCACCTACCTGCTGCTGCCTGAAGGAGGCTGGTAGAAAAGATCATCATGAAGTCTGCCGGTGTCCCCACTAGCCTGAAGACTCTCACCAAAACCTCCAGCCAAACCTCATCCGCCTGCGGGTCCATCTCTCCCCGGAACCTGGGTGGCATCTGGCGCTGGAACTCGTGCAGTGCACTCAAGCGCCGTGCATTGCCCACTGCTGGGGCTGGTGGCATCGGTGGACCAACAGGTAGTAGTACCGCTGGTGCCTCCGCTGGTGCCTCAACTGCAAGAGGGACCTGTACCGAAGCCTCGTCGGTCGACGGGCTTTCATCACGCACATCCCTCTGGGCTCTAGCTGGTCGTCCGTGAAAAGGCATCCTGAAAGAAACATCGTGACATGGTCAAACGTTTATACCTGGTGAGCTGACCTGGTTTGAGCTGTTTTAAGGGAAAACCTTTGAAAACACACACGCAATCAGTGTTTTCGTGCACAAAGTCGGAAATCAGTTGTCAGGGTCCTGGTGTATGGATACGTCGGCCGCCCGCACCAACACTGGACTCCCTAAACTGAAATCCACACTCGGTACTCTTAACACTATTGCTTCACAGAAAGAAAAAGTCAGAGTCATAAGTTCTGCGGTAGAACAGAACTCCTCTGATACCAATTTGTCACGACCCGTCCTCGGGGCCTGTGCCGTGACTACCCCAAGCCCGCCTTCCATAGGCCAGGGGCTGGAGACTAGCACCAAAGGCGTAAAATCCCGATAACTGAGAAGGCATTTCCTTTATAAAAGAAAACAATCACCAAAGAGTACAAGCGGAAGCAAAAAACTAAGTACAAAAGAAAAGATGAAAAGTAAATGGGCCAGAATACAAACCCAAAAGAAAGTACAACTACAATTGAACAAGGTACAACAGAAAAAAGACAAACAGCTGGAAGAAGGAAGCAGCTGCTGGGTCGTCCTCCTCGGATCCTACCTGAAGGGTAGGTACAGATAGCGCAACTCCTGGTCGTCCACCACAGATCCTACCTGAAGGGTAGGTACAGATATCTTCCTCCACGCTCTCGTCTGTCAACGTCCTCTGTGAGTCGTCATGTCGTGTAGTCCACCTCCGGGTACTGACTCGTCATGTAGTCCACCTCTGGGTACCGTCCAGTCCTCGAACACTCGGCCTCCGCCAGCACTGCCCATCGTCTGCAACCAACACAACGAGGTGCGGGCATAGCCCATGAAGGGGTGAGTATAACGATACTCAGTAGGTACCCCGAGACCCTCAAGGTCTCACTAAACCAACAAGGATAACCACAAAGAAGATCTCAACAGATAACCTCTACTTAGGTATATGCCCATACATATACCTAAGTTATCAAGTAACTCATCTCAATCATGAGGAAACACAAGGATTGTGAAATCAACGGATAAACACTAACCAGGTATATGGCCATACATATACCTAAGTTAGGAAGTGACCCATCTCAATCATGAGGTAAACACAAGTTTAAAAGTCTCAGCTCAAACCAGGATTATCATTATCGAAACCGTAACTGCTGAAAAGCTTCGTCTCTGGAGTGTACAGTGGTCCTGTCACGACTCTGAGGTACTGCTCACTAACCTAAGACTGCTGAAGTACTCCTCCTTTCGAGTACCGCGGGTCAGCCACCCAGACACAGTAGTGCTTCCCGCCGAGGTATGTCACCCAAACACAGTAGTGCACACCCCTAGTAGCCTACTTAGGTACTCTCCAGACGAGTACCGCGGGTCTGCACTGTCACACAGGTAGTGCTCCGTCCGCCATGGGTCTGCACCTCAAAAGGTAGTGCACCATCCACTGGGCTAGTCGACTCACTCCAAGTCGAGTCGGTCAAGCAGTCATCAGGTCTCAGCCAGTTACACGGTCTCCGTACTCTACACGCTCGTCACTGGGAGGGTCCGCTCCACGAGCTACAGGTCGATACTCCAAGTATCTAAAAGTCCCATGAAGAACTATCTCAAAGGACCGCCTCGTCATAGGGGTCTCAACACAACAGATGGCGCGTCAATCGGACGCCCGGTCTGTGAGTTATTAGCCTTTTCGTCCTAGGGGCCCGGTTGGTTTCGTGAGCGAACCAAACTCGGCCGTATCTCAACTGTACCTCGAACTCTCATAGGGTATACTCATTGGGACCGTTTCTCAACGTGATCAACAACGTCGCTGACGGTTCGTCAAACGAACGTCCTGTCTGAAAGATATCATATTTTCCGTTCCAAGGTCCTGGTTGGATTTCGGGTGCAATCCAGCCCGACCACTATTCGACTGCATCCAAAACTCGGGAGAAGCATGCCAAAAGTTCCGTCTCATCAAGAGGAATTCAGAAAAACAGACGGCGGGTCAATCGGACGCCCGGTCTGTTAGTTATTGGCCTTTACGTCTCACACCCACCCTGGGAAACTTCCCAGGAGGTTACCCATCCAGATCACTACTCTAGGCCAAACACGCTTAACTATGGAGTTTTAACCACGTAGGCTCCCGAAAAAGAAGATGCACCTTGAGTATAGTATACCGAAACGACCGTCTCGATCCAAGGATCGCGTTGCCACTGACGGCGAGTAGTTTGGAGGCCCGTAGCCCAAGATACGGGCATTTGACCAAAAGTGGTCCGAAACTGGGGATCTGGGCCCGGCCCGACCCGGCCCGACCCCCCCCCCCCCCCTAGGTCGGCCGAACCGGGTCGACCCGCCCTGGGCGGCGACCCGGCCCGGCACGGAAAAGCCGGCCCGGCCGGCGGCGCGGTCCGGCGCGGCCGGGGCGCGGTTTGGGTGCCGCGCGCGGGTGGCAAAGCCCCCCCCCCCCCTTGAGAACCGTGACCCCTTAATTGGGGCCGCTTTTGAGACTCGGCCGGGGGAAATTAATTCCCCCGGTCTCCACTGCCCGGCCGGCCCGCACTGGCCGGCCGGTTTCGCCAGCAAGGACCGGCGACGACTGGTCCTTCCTTCGCCGACACCGGCGGCCCGGTGCCGGTCGCTGGTCATCTTGCTCCGCCGCGGCCCGGAACCGGCCGCGGCCTATGTCGTTCGGCGCGATGCGACGACATCACTTCCCTCTTCCGCGGCCCCGCTCCGGTGGCGGCACCTTTGACTTTCTTTGACGCGACGCGACGGCGTCGCGTTCTTGGATTTCTTTCCACGGCGCGGCGCGACGGCGCCGCGCGTATCTTCCGCAATAAATCGCGTGGTGCGACGACACCACGTTTGCTCGTATCATCCTCAACAAACCATCACGAAAAACAAAGGAGGAGGGTCGGCCGTGTTTGTGCGGTCCGACCCCCTCGCGTTATTCGATAACAAAAAGGGTTTTAATCCACGATCATCACCAAGTTTGTATTCACGAACAATTAAATAAATAAAAACCCTCAATCATCAACCACTTGATCGGACGATCCGCGGATCAACCCGGTATTGGTTGGTCCGCGCTCGTCATTTTTTCTCAAAAGATAAGAGAATTCCAAAATAAATTCCCCTACCTCGGCTTCAAGAACGGAGTTCTTCAACGACCCGCAGAAGACAAGCGTCGCGGAGGTCGGGCGTCGTTCCGTCTAGGTTGGTGGGAGAAGAGCTCGGTGAAATCGAGCCGAGACGTCACCCTCTGTATACTTTGTAGGCGGCGGTGCTTCCCTTCCTTACTCCGGTTGAAGATGGTCGGAGGTGTTGCTTCACGTTCTTCGGAAACGTGCAACGTTCTTCCTCGAGAGGTTGGTGATCTTCCAAGAGTTCTTATCCTCTCCTTAGTTCTCCCCACAAGGTTTATGCCAACCCAAAAAGAAGAATATAATCTCTCTTTTTAATGTTGGCAAAATGAATTCAAAAGAATTCAAACACTCAAAATAATTAATTAAGTTTGTTTAATTAATTAATTGCAAAGTGTTGGCAAGAATTTCAAAAGATTGAAATTCAAATAAACCATACTTAACTCACCTCATTAATTAATCAAGTTGTCAAATATTAAAGAATGTGAGTTAATGGGGAGTTGGAATGTGAGGGGTTAAGAGGGTTAGAGAGTTTAAGGAATTTGAAAAGGTGGGGGTTTCGTGTGGGCCCCACCCTTTCAAATATCCACACATGGGAAGTTGGATGGATGTGGGCCCACCACCAACTTCCCATTGGAGAAGTTAACCACTTAACATTGTTAAAATTTGATTTAACAATTTTATTCACTTTTTTAAATAAACCCCAAAAATTAACTTCTCCTCCCGCACAAAGGCAACTACGGTAGAGGTTCTCTTAAGCGATTACCGGCGTTGCGAGTTCATCGGTGCAATCGGATTTCAATTCCGAGCACCAGTTCAAAATATTGAAATTCCCGCTCCCTCGTTCACTGAACGTACCTGAGCCAAACTTCGGAAATTAATTCCAGGCACACCGGGCCTCGGAATCAGGCGCCGTCAGAAACTGCGTTCTTGTAAAATTCCAAAGAAAATTAAGAAAAACTTTTCCTTGAAATTTCTGGGTCTTTACAATGTATATATATATATATCATCCTTCCAGGGGAATTATTATATCAAATATATCATATATTTTTACCAAACCCACCCTTATTACGTTCCATGTGTTTTTTGAATGAATCATATCACTTTTAAGAGGTCATAGTCCACGCTTCCTCAAATGAGATTATCGTATTAACGCTAAATAGAATGTAGACATGTATGTGTTGTAAAAAAATGTAGTCTTAAAAACATAATAAATATTATATATAACATATATATATAGAGTTTTCACCATAATGGGAACCATGATGTGCGGTAAAGAAAAAATGAATTATCATCATTTCGTGAGGTAGTAGTTCTCCATACACAGAAATAGTATGTTTGATATCCATTAGATGGAGGTGTGTGTAAGTGTAAGTAAAAAAAATTAATAAAAAAAGTATGTTATATTGAGGATACTTTTTTTCTCAATAAGAAATGGAATAAAAACAGTGTAGGGGTGGAGAAGGAAAATTTAGATAGGAGCTTGAGAGAAGAGGGTATATCTTAATCACATAACTCATTTGGTCTGTGCCAAAAGGGTTTTTTGAGTACCATTATGCCCAATTGAAGGCTTATATGATTAATTTACGGATTTTGGGAGAGGAAATGGGTAGGGTTTAGCCGGTCCAAAAGGCTTTATAGGTGTTAAAAAATAGAAGTTGATGTTCCCTTTTATAAGAGGGAGGAGGGGCACTTTTGGAAACCCCAAAAATATGAACATATTATAAATTGATTTTCGATTTGGAATATCTCCAAAGTGATTTATTTCAAATATGAGATGATTATGGGTCTAAATAATCCAATATATTTCATTTTAGACATGTTTAGGTCACAATAGTAAATGTATATTTTATCATTAATCCTTAGTTAAACAATTTGACTATTAAAGTGAAAAGATGTCCTTCTACACTAGAGGGTTAATATATTGACAATAAAATGACAAAAGAACCCCAATTGTGTCAATTCTAAAATATTTAACATTATAGTACTCATTTTGCTGAATACTAGTTTTTTATGAATTTTATAACATCTAATAAAATATTAATTATTTTAAAATATCATTTATGTAAATTTTGATACGATTCAATGTTTACATTTATTAAAATATCAAAACAACATGATAACATAAAACCAATACATTCAATATGTCACTATAATGTCTAAGTTAACTATAAAATTTTTTTATGTCAACAATTAAGTCAAATTATTTTTATGTTAATATTCTAACGTCATTTATTTGATATCTCAATTAGTTAAACAATTACTACATCATTATTTTTCAACCCTTTAATTAATTTATTTCCAATCTAAAAGTTAAAAATAATTTATCATGATGAATATTGATTTCTTAGATTTATAATGAATATTTATAGTCCAATTTTTCTTATGTATAACCTGATATTAAAAATTATTTATTTATTATTGTTCGAATATGATATATTCAACACTTCATTAAATAAAATATAATAAATGTCATAATATAACACAAATGACTTAAAATGATCATATTTTAGACCTAATGTTGGTTTGGGTTGAAAAACACTTATCCAATGAAATTAGGACAAGTGTTAGGGTAATTTTAAATTATTGTAATATTATTTTTTCTCTTTATTTACCCTATTTACCTTTAACCGTGTTAAATAAAATTCAAAAGTTACTATTCACATAAGAATATTTTGATCTTATAAGACCATTTTTTCATATTTATTACAATTGTGTAGGTTAATGATTTGAAATTCAATTCATATAAGTGGTAAAATTACATTTAATGTTAATCCTGTAAATATAGCTAGAAGGTGGGTAAAAGCGATGTTCAAAAGTTAAATAATTTTTTATATATAATTCTAATAAAAAAATATTTCATTGATGTAAATTGGATTTATATATATATATTATTTATGTATTTTTACATTAAAATCAATTTAATGTAAAAATAATTACTTAAATGAAAAAGTCAGTTTTTAACAACATTGGAGTAGTTTCCACTATTAATCATTAATTGAAACTTTTCTGAAAAATAACAAAAATTCAATATATGTTAATTTTTATATTCCAAATTCAAAAATTATTTTTATTTTATTAAATTAAATTACTATGAGTTTTTAAAATTTATTTTATTATTTTTCATTGAAGGACACAAAAAGCAGATCATTTGAGAAAATAGAAGATTAAAAAACATAAATACTTGACCATAGATGATAGTTTTTATTTTCAAACACATTATAACTAATATTTAAAAATTAGATATTACTATTCATATAAAAAATGTTTAACATCTTGGTTATAACTCTCTTATTTAAATAATTATAAGCATACCGTTTTATTTTGTGGAAACTCGGTGTTTCACGTAACGCAAGCCAAGTAGGTGTTGCATTTCATGTAATCTTCCCTTAATGTTGTGCATAATATAACCCAAACATAGTTCTATTATATAATAAAAAATATAAATTATGTGTTCGATGAAGTGGAAATATAAAAATATAAAATTAATTGGTAAAAAAATAAATTCACAAAATCTCAGGGTGTAACAACCTCGATCCTCTACATCAGAGTCTGGGGAAGGAACCTGACATATGAGTTTCATCCTTCAGAATGTGAGATGTACTAGATCTTTAAAACCCTCCATAGGTACATGTAAGAGGAGGAAGATTTGGCTCCCTTCTAGGGTCTTGCTATAAAATCCTCTTTAACGTCACTAGACTCATTTTCTACCTCAACACAAGATCACGGAGAGTTATTCTAGGGTTTGGTGGATGATAAGAACCGTCATGATCACCCACTAATAAGTACTACTCTTGTGAATGAAGTGGTGTTAAACACCTCATCTTATTGGGACATAATGATGTGGCCAGTACCGTCCATGTGGGACAACCCAGTATGTAGTGACTTGTTAGCTCGTGCAATGTTCTCTCCAATGAGTAGTCCACTTCTAAAACATTCTACATCAGTGTTATTAAAAGTTCCTCAACCACCCCTAGTAAATTAATGGGTCAACCAAGAGTCATATCCCACTTTTGAATAGAAACTTTTGTGAGATACTGTTGCAACAGACAAGTTATCTGAGATGTTCTGGCCAATCAATGTTCCAGATTTTGATATTTAGGAGTCACACACCCCGGTAAAAGTCATGTGTTTCTGCCAAAACCTATGGAGTATGAATTTCATCCTTTGGGGATAATTGTTGGATTAAAAAAACCATGGAAGATTATAACGACATTAGAAATCATTTTCACATGGTCTACCTAGTCATGCTTCCTGCGGCTTAGAAACCTTCATCACCCAGATGTCACTGTGATCTTTAGTATAGATTCTTTTAGATATTTCCTATGATCTCCAGAATTATCAAATTAGTGTCTCTGTATGTGATGATCTGGGGTTGGGAGAAGTATGTGTCTCTCCACTTAATCTCAATCTTGTTGCAACCGGACCTACATAGTGACATTTAAGATATCCCTCTAGGTATATTCATATTTAATATGAATGAGATCGACAAACTAAATAATGTATACATCAAAGTAGGTTCTAAGGAGGACCCACCCCTTAGAACAATACAACATATGTTGGACCCCCCAGGTGATGAAACCTGCCAGGAAAGGCAGGTTCAAGGCCTTGTGAATCCTTCTGGGTCATTTCCATTAGGTGAAGACCCCAAAAATTTTAAATGATTGACTAAAAATTCTAAACCTTCTGACCTATCTTGTTCATTGTAGAATATAGATGTTGATCCTACTATGACCGCCTTCCCTCAAAAGCTTACCAACCAGAAAATTATTATTGAAGACCTTCTTGTCATACACCATGCAGGATGGAATTCGTGTTTTGGTGATCCTTGATTTGATCTCTCCCATCCTCTACCTGCAACCCTCACTTTCAATATGCTTCCTATTAATCTCAAAAATCATGTTTTCCTCGATAGGTTAGAGATCAGAGATTATGGAAATTAGCCATGGTATGACTCGCTAAATCAGGTTGAGCTACTTGTGAATCACCCATAGGGATGAGCACAGGTTGTTCCTTCGATAGCTCATCAGGTTGTTCCTCCTGAGGTTCCAAAATCCACTCCATGATCCATTAATCATTCCAACCACATGGAAGAGCCTTCTAACACACTGGTAGTCAGAAACCCTTACCATGATAGGAATCCACATCAAGAGGATTCGATGGTCACTATCATTTACCAGCTTGAGGCCCTAGATACATGACAAGTGGTTATCCCACCTAATGGAAGGATGTATCTTGTGTGGTTGTATGACATGCCAACACCTCCTAGATTTTGGGAATCATACCTTATCCTCTTTCAATGGGATGTGTTATCAACTGTAGCACTGAACCCACTTTATTTAAATGTGTGAGCCCATGTTAGGAACTATAGCACAGTAGGAAGCTGCTAAGCTATAGTGTTTTGTAATGATAATGGTAGGGCCTAGGCATTTTTGGTACAGCAAGGGACCCATCAGGTCCATGTCCGATTAATAAGATCTCCATTTTAAGATTCTTTATCTTCTCAGTTACACCACCCACAAGATGAGTATTTCTGACCTATTTAAGGTCAAGAATTGGAAATATGAGAAATTCATAGACTTTTAATCCTAATGGAAGGGCATCATGTATTCACTTGATATGTCGCTGACTTAAGAAGTTCTGCTAACAATGTGTGTAGGGAATGTAAATACTACATTGCTTCCTTCCCACATCAATAATCATTTCCATGGTTTATTCTGAGATTTCTCTGACAAGGTTTAGTGCCTAAAGGAGGCCTTGAATCAATCTAAATAGGCACTCATGTTGCCACCTGCTTCTCCCACGAGGTGAACCACCAAGGTCGAGACTGTTGTATTCACTAATGTATAGGTCCCAACCCACTATAATTTATTCCAAAAGAGACTCATCCAGATCCTCGCTAAGGGAAATAACTTCAGGACCATCCTTAGGCTCAGCATCACTGGTCGTAGAATTGGTTGGCAGCACCCCCTCAAGCACTACCGCCTATGTGAGATAATCAGGCTCTAGCCCCCCATCAAGATTTTGCCCCACTTCTGAGCCAAGCTCCCCGAGTTACCTTTAGAGGGATGAGAAACTAGTCCTACTCATTTAAGGAAGATCAAGTCCCTAGTTATTTCCATATCATTTTGGATCAAGGAATCTTATTGCTTCCATAATGTATGAAACCTAGGGAGGATGATCTCACTGATCACCTTAACTATTTACAAAATCATTGGTTTATTAAACACACTATAATGTGGAGTTATATATTCAAGGATTGTATTTAGGAAAAGATTGATAATAATACCATTAGGTTGGGCATTTCCCTGGCAGATGTGGTGTGTCTTTCCATGAAACCTGATAGTGATAATGAAAATGAGTGGTAGTAGGTCTACAACCATAGATCACAGAAGTATGGTGATTGTTTAACCGATTTTTTAGTTTCCCATGTTCATGGTTTCATCTGTGTTCATATGAATCAGGCTGAGTCTCCTGAAGTTTCCTTATCTCCTCCAGTTACTTCTTTGGAATCCATATCCTTTCCTTTTAATTCTCTGATGGGAAGGCACCAACAATGTAAGGTAAGGAAGATCCCCCAACTAGTGTTGAACCCATCTCACGCCCTTGGTAATTTTATGCCCATAGAGATGGGGATCAGCAACCCCTACCCCCCGAATCTGACTGATGTTGGAGAATTCCTCAAATAATGATCAGAAGTTTCCCTCCGTAAATAATGTCGAGCAGTGGACCCCTAAATAATTCCATATGATGAGGAATGTTTAGTAGGTATTCTAAATTATCCTGGTGGATGCCATCGTCGATTAGGTCATGGACATGTGAACTATCAGAATGATCAGTCCAATTCCTCGAGCCATGTTGTGCATTCTACCAAGACCAGATAATAGACTCAACATTGAGCTCAGAATGCACATTACACTAATCCCATTTCATTTGATTCATAGATACCTCAATTACTATTACATGATCAAGTAGATACGACACGTCCATCTGTGACCATACCTCAAATGTCCGATATTCCACCAATATAAATTTTTCATGGTTTAGCTATAAATTTGCAAGGAAATCCTAGAACCATCCAAAATCTACCAGTTTAAGTAGTAGTTCCCACTATAATTCCTTCTAGAGAGTGACCTAGTGCCACCAGAAATTTTGTTCTTTCATCGATGTATGATTTTATTAATAATATTTCTAATATTCCTGAAAATATCCTGATTCTCAAAGCCCTACATATATAGGAAGAAATGTGGGATTCCCTCGTAGTTGATATAAAAATCCCCCTCCAGTTTGAAACAGAGGTAGCTACTACAGAGGCCTTCCATGCTGAGGATGTTAATGGAGTATAATGTCAATTTTTTATCTCATTCTAACGAGAAGACAAAGTTTATCCCATATAGGGTCACATATGTCTGTTGTACATCGTGATCCGTCTTAATGGAGTGGAATTCAGTCATTGTCTCATCAAAATAATTTCTAGGATCAACCTTATCCCAACTAGGATTCTCTACAATCTGGGAATATATAAAGAATATATAAGTCCCTATGTCCTAAATTTTTAGGTTTATGATAGGAATGATCAGAGGCCATATTGAATGATTCTTCTAAAGAGCAAGTTTTGTGGAATGATTTCTAGCATGAATTTTATGGTCATATCTCAAGAAATCGCCTACAATGCACTAATGAGTAGACCCTGGATTCATCTAAAAGAATAATTTCCTTCCTTGTACCACCAATGCTACAGGTACTCCCTCAATTGTTAAGTGGGAGTACTCCAAGGGGACGCCTCACATTTTTCCTCTTGTTAAGCCCGATACTTAGATATTGATTAGTAAAATAGTAAGGACTAGTGGGTCCAATCCAAAGAGGTTTAGCACACTACTACTTTGTCCAACCCATGTATGGGATTGGAAGATGGATTCATCCTCCTGATTCCCCAGTTGGAGGCCACAACCCTAGACTTGGGAAACAGTTTGATCGTATATGGGGTAAGGAGAGGACACATTCCCCGAAACAGGTAATGATAGAATATTACCTCGTATTCCAATATAGGAACGGGTATAATAACACCAGATCCTCTTAACCCTATAAGGTATTGAGACGTTATCCCTATGGCTAATGCAGTACGCCACACCTTTTTGTTTCTCCAGGTCAAGCTATATTGACATAGACTGGTGCGCCACCACTACATTGACATAATCTATCATGCGCCACTCTATTGAATTCTAAGTGGGATCAAGTTAACAATCTTTGTTTCCATATTTTCAATGGTGTAGGAGTCTCTTGATAATAGTTATTCCACTGCTCAATCCAGCACAAACATTTCTATATAGTTATTTAACTTATAAGGTTTTTATCCCCTCGATGATCTTGTCACCTTTGATGATGAATAAGATTTGGAAGATTCTCCTTCCATATTTGATGAGGGAATCTCCACCATAAATGATGAGTTGGTATAGGTGAACCTCGACACCAAGGCCCACATTAATCAGTGTAGCTGTGCCTGTAGAAGAACAACAGTAGTATGTGGGTTTCGAAAAAGACAAACCATGATGTATTTGACTGGAGTTATGATGAGATTATTAGACTAGACCCTTATCTATCAATCAAATATCTCATTATTTTGTTGAGTCATCGCAGGTACAATAAGACTCCCTCGAGGATGCATGCATCTCATGGTTCTATGGTCAAAGCCGAAGTTGACAAGCTCATAAAATCCAACTTCTTCTATGAAGTCTATTACCTTGGGTTTTTAGCCGACATTGTTCCTTACAAGAAGAATGGAGGGAAGATCATAGTCTAAAACAACTTCTAGGATCTCAATAGTCATTTTCCGAAAGACAATGTTTCCTTTCTTGTGAAAGAGCTAATTATTAATTCCAACACTAGATACTAGGCTCTCTCATTCAGGGATGGCTATTCTAGGTATAATAAAATCCAAATTTCCCATGATGATGATTAATATACCTCTTTTAGGGATTTGTAAGGGACTTTCTTCTGTCAGGTAATGCCTTTGGACTTCAATAATATAGGATCCACCTATCAACATTCCATTCACTTCATATTCAAGACGATTCTCAGGATGCTAGTGAAATGCAATGTAGAATATGTGGGGGTCAAATACTGTCAACTTCAGGACTGTCTCAGAGATCTTGAGAAACTATTTGTCTTCCTTTAATCCCACTATATGAAGTTTAACCCCTTGATGTGTGCCTTTGGAGTTACCTCCTTAATGTTTCTTGGATTCATTGGAAGATATATAGGAATCAAGATCGACACTAAGAAGATTAAGTCCATCTATCATATGCCTCCTCAGAGATTCCTTCATGAACTATGATACCTCAAAATCAACATATCTTACATACACTGATTCATCCCAAATCTAGTTCTCATGTTTAATCCATTTTTCATAATCCTGAAGAATGGTTCCATCAATTAATGAGATGAAGAGTGCCAGACCACTTTTGAGTAAATCAAGAGGTATCTACAATAGCCTCTAATTTTGATGAAACCCATATCTGGAAACTCATTGGTCTACTATGTGACAACCATGGAATGATCCCTCCGCACCCTTCTCACCCATAAGAACAAATAATGGATGGAGAATAGTTATTACTATCTTAGTTCTATGCTCCGTGATAAAGAGACAATATATTATCCACTAGATAATAGTTTTCTTTCACTGGTTTTCGCAGTGCCGAAGTTGTGATATTATTTTCAAAATCATGAGATAAATATGGTGTCCCGCATGGACCTGGTAATGTATATTCCGAACCACCCTATGTTGATTATCCATCTAGTGCACTAGGCAGTGATTCATTATAAGTTCAACAACAGATTCATCCCACATAAGGCCATCAATGGTCTGGCACTGGTAGACTTTCTAGCTTCCCATATGGTCCATAAAGAATAGTATTTGGACCTTGGTTTCCATAAAAATCCATTTTTTTATGAGGATCATTCTATGACTGGTTGGTATATTCACTTCGATGGTACCTCTCAAATTTTCAATTGTAGAAGGATCAATTATCTCAAGCTCATAAATGTTGGTCTGAGGACTCTATTCATCACGCCTACATAGTTTTATTCCCTATTTTTTTATTGTCAGAAGGTTTCACAAACAATGAGGTAGAATATTAGGCACTCATTACTGGCCTCAAGATGGATCTTGAAATTTATCTTCCTAACCTACATTTGAAGGGGGACTCCGAATTAGTTATCAAGTAGATCAAAAGTGACTTCTTCATTATAAAGCATGAACTCATGTCCCTACTAAAGCATACTCACCTGCTCATGGTTATATTCCCTTATCATTTAGAGGTGACTCTTGTCCCCCAATTGGATAATGCACAAGTTCATTCCATAGTCTTTCTAGCCACTTCTCTCACAGATCATGACCAGGGGGATCTATTCATTGATGTGGAACATAGAAGTATCATAACCCCGGTAAGTGTGTAAAATGATGAAACCCAGTAGGTAATCTAGCTTACCATTGGTTCTTCCACATCAGGTGCCCAAATCCCACTATCATAGTGGTACAAGAATCCTCTGATTGGACAATTCCATTCATTGAGTATCTCCTGCATAGAAATATACCAACAGACAATGCTAAGTGTGAGGGAATCTCTCATAATACTAGGAAGTTCACCCTCCATAGTGGTCTTAGACTAGAGAAGAATCTCTACAGATGTGGGGTTAATGTAATTATCCTCTACTTCATTCAAGGATATGAGATTCCATAGGTTTGGTATGAATTTTATGCTAATTTTTTCGATTCCCATCAGGAAGGGTCAAAAATCACTCACTAGATATAGAGGTGGGGCTAATTTTTTCCCACCATGGTCCATGATGGCATCGAGGTATCCAAGATCTCCCATGCATTTCAGATGGTTGTCACCAATATCAGCACCAATTTCTGAGTAACTGAGCTAAAAAATCATGAACCAAGTAAAACATCAGGTCAAACCATACTTATCACTACCATGCATAGGAAAATAGACATATCATGGAATTCAATAAGACCCTCTCTAAAATTCTTTAGAAGATGGTGGTTCAATATAAGATAACTCAGACTAACAAGCTCCCCAATACACTCTAGTCATATCAGAAGACGGGTCATAATTCGACCCAAGATTCCTTGTATTCCATGATATATGAAACAGAGGTGGTCCTACCTATCAAGATTCATTTTAATCACTCCATGCAGATGTCTATGATCATCAAACTTTATAAAAAGTAGCAGATGCTCTTCTAGATGAACTAGAATCTCTCAACAAGAATAGTATCTAAGCCTTGCATAATCTAGAGAGGCACTGGAATAAGATAGATTAGTATTTCAACAAGAAAGTTCACCTATTCTTATTCCTGTAGGGTGACACAGTATTGGCTTTGAGGATGCTAATGATATGAAGAAGAAGGCCACTGATGTTTGATCCCATGTGGGAAGGACCCTAAATCATTAACAATGTTTACCATAATGGTGAAAAATCTTTGGTTACTATTGATGTTGAGGAAATTACTCCTCCCACCAATGCCACATTTCATAAAGAGTACTTCAAATGAGTGAGGTTTTCTTGTCTTTCATGATGAAAAACTATTCAGACCTTATAGTCTGAGTTCTACAACCTTAAACTAAGATCTCTTCATCCAAGATACATGACAATAAATGGCGCCACTCCGTCTCACATGACATTAATCTATTGTGTCCTACCTATAAGTCATTAAAATACATAGAAATTTTGGTCCATTTCTCATAACCTTAAAGGGATAATAATTTTTTTCCCAATATCATATACACATGACAATAAACTTCTTCAAATTTTTCATCCTTTCCACGTGACATTAAAGTGAATGGGTTTCTAGAACAACATATGGATTCATTCCCATTCTTTTGGGGTACATTGAAATGCCTAGATATTTAGTCTTTGGTACCAGCTGTAATTTCTCTCTTTCAGGCCCTTGTCTTGAGTTCTCCCTTGGGAGTGTGTGGTGTGGTGTGAACTTCCATGATCCTCATTCACATCTAGTCTATTTTTCCACACCATGTGCATCCCCTCTAGGATATCCCTTTTTCCACTATTCTGATCGCATGATAGTAAACAACATTTCAACATTCATCCTTACCACATAACAATAATATTTTTAGGATTCTAGAACTATGTATGGATTTATTACCATCCTTATGGGATATGTAGGAACAACCTGATATTTAGCCTTTCGAGCTAACTATAATTTCCCTCCTTCAGCACCAGGTCATGAGTTCTCCCTTTGGAGTGTGTGTCGTGATGTAGATTTCCTATATCCTTATTCACATTGGGTTTGTTTTTCTATTCCCAAATGGCCCGAAGAGCTTCATTTTTATTGTTTTTTCATAACCCCCCTTTCAAGGGATGAGGGGGAACCCATACAGGGCCCACAGGCTCAGAGATTACAAGGCCCGTAGGCTTAGGAGATTACATGACCTGAAGGTCTTAGGGAATTTAACCAGACTATCTACTAGGAACTGCCCCTCCCTAGTATCTGTGTCATGATAGTAGTTATCCACCTTTTCATGGCCGCCTGGATAGGCTTCTCATGAAATCATAGGCTAGTACCGATGGCATATCCCTACCCTCTCATTCTGAAAATCCATTTGGCTCTACTCTGGTGAGTGCACCTGCTCTGAATCCTCTTTTGGGGATGCTCCTTTTTTTAGTGTGTCTGGGGAAACTGCATGTGGCCCAAAGGACTTGAGGTGGCACGAGGTCCTTAAATGTGGCCCGAAATCCCTACTTACCTGAAGGCACTGGTGGCCTGAAAGCCTTAAGGACTCCAAGGCCAAACTGGTGGCCCATGGTGAATAGTTCCAACTACTACAGTATGGAACAGTACCAGCTACAGTGCCCACACAGTGTACAGTTCTCCTACAGTACCCATACAATGTACGGTTCTTCTACAGTTCCTGTACAGTGTACAATACTGATACTGTACTGCTACAGTACCTACTATAGTACCTCCTATAGTACTGCTATAGTACCGGAAATATGCCTCTACCTGGTTTTGAACCTGGGTTGTGTTTATGAACACAAGTATACCTAACCAACTAGGATGAGGCTCATGTGTGTCCCATTTGTGATACCTTTTTTCCCACAGTCCTAGCAGCATGACAAAAAACGGTGTAGCAACTTTCATCATTACCACATGATATTAAACTGTATGGGTTTCCAAAACTAAGTATGGGTTGATTCCAATAATTATAGGATATATATAGAAATTCCTAGACATTTCATCTTTAGGTTAATCCTAGTTTGAACACCCCTTTCTTAGGAATATGTAATGCAGAAATGGGACTCCTCAGTCCTTATTCATGATAGGATCGTTACATCACGATGGAAAGTATATCTATTAGAAAGGGCTTATCTTATGGTCCAACCTCTAAAACCATAAACTATGATGCACAATTTCCTAGTCTCATGATGATAAACTTTGTGACACATTCATCCTTACTGCATGATGTTAAACTGTATGAATTTCTAGAACTATGTATAGATTGATTACCATCCTTATGGGATACATAGGAACACCCAAAAAAATTTATTTGGGTCTAGCCCTAGGTTTATCAACCCTTTTTATCCCTATTAATATTAATTTCACATTTTTTTAGTACCATATTCATGATCTATCTCGAGACAACTGTCCTTGAGAATGGGTTTGGATCCTTCTGTTAATATGCCTCATTAGCATTTTTAGATGTATTGTGGTGTAGCACCAAGAGTGCTACGTTCTACCTGGAAATTCACTCATTTTATCTCCATGCACCATGAATCCTCCCATTTTCCCATCATCATTCATTTCTAAAGGGACCCCCATAACATTATGATGGTTTTCTTTATGGCTCGACAACTATTTTGGGCCAAGGCCACTAAATATTTCATACAACACTTTGAGATAGGGCCTGTGTTTCAAATATGGTCAGCATTCGAACCTCATTTGTCTGTTCCCATCCACATATTACACAATATTGATATTGTGTTTTGAATATGGTCAAAAATTATCCTCCATCATTATTCCACATCCATTGAATCCCAAATATCACACGATGTGATTCACATCCCTTTTTATATCCTTCTATTTTATTTTAACTTGAACGCCTTCCATGTTACCCCTCCATGAACCTTAACACATCAATAAAGTCAATAAGCATCATTGGGACACCCTTAGCCTAGCTTCTATGTTCCCATGTCGAGTGTTCCAATGTGTCATAATGACCCTTTATACCCCTTTTTTCACACACCAAGCATAGATCAAGTGGGCTTAGGGGTCTTAGAAGGGTTTATAACTGTATAGAATAATCACCAAATCCTATGGTCCAAAATATATGAATTGAAACAAGGATTTTATATCCTAGGAACATGATGATAAACTGAGCGTCCAAGTGCAATCCTTATGACTTCAAACTATGTGTGGGTTTTCCTTGAGAAATGTGCAGTGTAGTGTTGGATCTACTAGATCTTCATTCACATCGGGTTAATTTGAAGTGCCACACTACACATTCCTGATTTTGATGCCTCATATTATGGTCTGAGATTAATGGCCCTAAAATAAGTTCCCCAATATCCTTTTTCAAGAAAATAAACTATATAGTAGTTCTCGTCCTTATCTTATGACGTTAAACAATGCATTCTTCATCCTGGCTGAATGATGATAAGCTTCTTAGTGTTACAATGTCTTATCCTGAGAAGTCATTTCCCCTTGGCATTGTCCTTTTTCCATGACACCTTCATGAACTATGTATGTCATGATTCCTACACTCACAAAATATGTAGTGATGCTCGGACATTTTGTCCCACAGCCCAGCTGCAGAATCATAAGTGCGTATTTTTCCATATTAGTCTTGGTAACTTTTTTGGGAATGTGTGTTGTGGTGTGGACCACTCTGATCATCATTCATGTCATGTTTCTTTATGGCTCCACACTGAAAATATCCACCCATTAATCACTCTAATTCTATAATGATAAACTAATGTTTTAGTGTCCTGGTCGCATGAAAATATACTATGCAACAAAAAATGTATTCTCATTTAGTATAATATCACCCCCTTACAAAATTCATTCCATACCATGCCACATTCGATAAATACATATGGCTTGATTCCTTCCCTCATAGGATACATATAGATTCCTAGAAATTTATCCCCTAGGCCCAGATGAAAATCATAAGTTCCCCTTTTTTGTCCTCTTAGTTTGGGTCCCC
This sequence comes from Viscum album, assembly GCA_963277665.1. Taxonomy (NCBI): domain Eukaryota; kingdom Viridiplantae; phylum Streptophyta; class Magnoliopsida; order Santalales; family Viscaceae; genus Viscum; species Viscum album. The sequence goes on along the minus strand of OY728151.1, from coordinate 10,049,920 downwards.
TCTTTGGGAATGGGTGGTGTGGTGTAGATCTATCTAGTCCTCATTCACATGGGAATTTCTTATGAAACCACACTATAAATCTATGCCCATTATGGTATTAACCCTATGACCATAAGCTAAGGTTTTTTGTGTCCCATTTTCACAATGGTAAACAACGTGACAAATTATTCCTCACAATAAGATGTTAAACTACATAAGTATGTCCCATGAACATGATGTTAAGCTGGGAACCTATGGTATATACTCTATGACATTTAACCGGGAGCTTTTTTTCCAAACAAAATGACCATTAAACTCTTCATAATGCCCCTAAGGGACCCAAGTCTTGAATGAGAATCTAATACTGCTAGTGTATGTTCCACAAAGTCAAGTTCTAATATGCGGCGATATAAGACATGGAGCTTTGGTTTCCATAGGGATATTTTCTCAACTTCACTCCCACACTTCATACAACCCTTTATTTTGGTCCCCATCATCATTCATGTCTAAAGGTACCCCCTAAAAATAGGATGTTCAGTTTTATGGATTGCCTACCATTTTGTACCAACATCCAAGATGATTTTGAATGTCATTTTGAGATCGGTCCTATATTTCTAATATGGTCAATGGATGAAACTCGTTTTCTTATTCATATTATAGGTAACATGATTTTGATATTGTGTTTCAAATATAATTAGAAGTTATCCTCCATTTTAACACCCTCAATATGTTCCCAATATCAAGCGTTGTGATTCCCATTTTTTCCCCCTTCAGTTCTAATGAATCTCCAATAGCCATATTATTTTCCATCTATTCATTCACACACGTCGAGTGGGAATGTTTGCATGGTTTGGATTCTCCCACCTAGAATTTATTTTCCATTTTTTTGTGCTCCCATATGATGAGGAAATCTAAACATAACTCCTTGCTTCCCACACCGTGTATGGATCACATGGGATTAGGGGTCTCGGTAGGGTTTTACCCACATAGAAAGTAGTTCAACCTTATGTTCTGAGATCAACGACCTAAAACTAATATCTCTTCCATCAATGAAATATAATGGTAAACTATGTTTATCCATTCCACGTGATGTTAAACTAGTATTTCCTTACCACATGATGTTAAAATTCATGGCCTAGTCCTGTCATATGACTTTAAACAGTGACATCATCATCTTAAATGTACAACAAAAACAACATTTCATTTTGGTTTTCTCCATTTAGATGGCATTAACCTTGTAAATGGTTATCTATCATGCCACCTATCAAGATATTCACATGGATTTATACCCATAGTGATAACCAAAATTTTCCTCTATGTTCTACCGCATAAAAAGAGAACAAATGAACAATAATAAATATCATATTCCTCTTATCTAGGTCCCTGGGGTAGACCTACACAGAAAAATTTCCCTTTAAGAACTATGTGTGGATTGATTTCCATCCTCATGGGATATATAAAGATTCCCAAACACATTGTGTTTGGACCCAGAAATAAGCTTTCTTATCAAAGATCTATGACCTAAAACTACATGCAGTTCATCATAAGACATTTGTGTGACACATGGGATCTTTTTTCCCTCCTTAAGAATGGTTTTTATCTCTTCTATGTCACTTTTGTACCTTTAGGATGACAATAAATCTTTCTTGTCCAACCATCATGTCTTTAAATTGATTTCTATGTTCCTTCAAGTACAAACATAAAAGTTTTTGTACCCCAGGGTCTAAATCCCACTTGTTTATGATAAATTTAGTCCACACTTTGAGTCTTCTTGGAATAGGTTCTCCATCAACCTTCAAATCCAGATGGAACCTCTAATAGTGATGGTCTCATTCTGCTTTGGCTCACCTCCCATCCTCAGCCAAAACCCTAATGGATCTTTGGCCTCAAGTGTTGAGTCATGTGTTTTGATCATGGTTAACAGTTGATCCCAAAATTTATTACCCTCTCCTTTCATGGTTAGTTATCGTCCCCACGTTTTGAATATGGTCAACAATAAACCTTTACTTACTAGTCACCCTTCCATCTAGACCTTTAAGGTCTCAAATTTCCCTCATCTTTCAATTCTTGTATCATGATGGGATTCCATCCATGGTGTGACCTCCATTTTTCACCCCCATATATCAGTCACACCCCCAGTACCATTCCATGTTTTCTACACTGATCATGCATCTTGTGGGGTTATGATTTTTGGTATGGTGGGTACCAAAGTGGTTAAGACACATGGGTGTAAAAAGTATGAACACATTGACCATAAACAATAATCCTCATAGGGATATATGGTGTAGAGGAAGGTCTTCTTGGCCTTCATTAATATCAGATTTTGTCCCTCTCTATGTCACATATACCTTTTTTTGTATGTTCCTTAGTTTTTTTGTTGTGAGAAAGCCTCCTTTAGATCATTCACATAAGATTCATATCCTCTATCCCATGAAAGTATTACAAGGATAGACACTGTATTTTGTGTAACACGTCTCTAAACTATTTTTCCAAGGTTCATGTAGTGTGACCTTAGACTATGACCAACTTCTGAGTCACATGACGTTAAACTATTCCATGTGTCATCTATATCATATGATGTTAAAAAATGTGTTCATTTTCCTCACTCGTGTCACACAAAACATCAAAGAATACTAGGTCATCATGTGAGAGGTTATCTCCCACAATTCTAGTCATCTACCACATTGTTCACTTCTTCAGCTATTACTCGACATCTGAGATGATGCTCCCCTTGGAGGTAGGTTTCATATTTTTTCATACCAATGCGCCTACACTAATCTGCATTAATCCATTTGGCCTAATTTTAAGAGTGTAGAAATCATTTTGAAAATTCCATCCCTCCACTTACACACACTACATTCCCCTTATTTGGATCCTCAACCTCTTTCACATCTGAAAGAACCCGCCTAACAGCTTGGTCCCATGCCACCTTGGTTCACCTGTCATTATGGTACAATGTCGTAGAGGACATTGGATGACATTTCATGTTTTTTCCATGTTTTGAATATGGTCACCGGTTTTCTCATGTTTGTTTTCGTACATTTTAGGCTAATGTTATTGATATTGTGTTTCGAATATGGTCAATGATTGTTTTGTATCGGTCCTCCATCATCATTATATTCTGAATTTTGGGAATTTTGATTCACACTATTCATCTTCCCTTTTTTTCCATATTGATTCAAAAACCCCTAACGTTATCATGATCTTGTAAAAGAGCATGTTATGAAAAGAAAGTGGGTTGTCTTGAGAGCCCTATTCCCTAGTAACAACCCCTCTCATCTTGAATACTCTTGGTGGTCAGTCAACAATAGCAGACCCTGAGTATTTGATGAGTGGTTGACACTGTCATAAAAATGTATGTATTTATATGATCGTCCCTTATATATCACACTAGTAATAACCTACATGAGCTAAGGTATTTATCATTAGTTTCATCAAAGTTATTATCAAGATGCATTAATTGAAACAAGAATGGGATATTTTCATGCAGACAATGAAATGCAGACAAGTAGGAAGAGTATGTTTCAAAAGTATAGCCAAAACGTGACCCTTAGGGATCTTCTCCTTCAATAGAATGCTTCAACACTTCCTCCCTCCAGCATCTAGCTTCAAGGTTCTCATGTCATCTCCTATGATCCCTATCTTCACCAGCAACTGTAGAGTGGAGCTCATTTTCCCTTATCTGTATCTGATCTCATTCGTCTCAGAGCTTAGCCACTTGATAGTTTACCTTTTCTAGTCACTCTTGGGCTTCTTCCAGCTGGACCTTCAATCTTTCAATGAGTTCATAATGACTAATAACAAAGGAATAATTCTCATTAACTTGTACTTATAGGTGATGGATCTTCTATTCATCCTCTGGGAGCTTCTAGATATTTTTGTACTTTTTCCATCACTAGAAAATGTTCATGTTTTGGATTCCTTCTCGTACATTCTCAACAAGGTAGTTTGGGATTACTGTGTGTAAATTCTGTGCCACTTCCCCTCTAGCACATATATCGTGTATCCAATGGAAGAGTAATCCCATTCATCTGTTCCACTCTAATTCGAGGAATTTATTGATGAAGCTCTTAAACAACTTCCATGTAACGCCCCGACCCAAGCTACCCAGAGTCGGTGCATTACTTCGTAACATTGGCATGATCACAAAAGATCAAGTCTCGAAAGACCGATTAGTTTAGTAGCCTTGGAAACACTAGATACATTCGTAAACGTTACATTACATCATAAAGTGAAAAACTACAATAACAAAGTCTCCATAGTCCACACTCATATCCTCTTCCGACTATCCCTGCAGGTCATTCATAAAATACTTCTTCACATCCTGGAAAATATTAAAACATTGAAAGGGGTGAGCTCAGATGCTCAGTAAGGATAACAATAATGCGGAAGCTTTCATAAATAAACATTAACATTTAAGGCAATGTATAACTAAAACAAAAGCCTTTTAAACATGAACTTCAACATAATATGGCAAAAGTAAAATGAGATAATGCCATTTACTTCTTCACATGGATATTCTACTGGTCGAATAATCACATGCAATATCAATAACCACTTTCATAATGATGGAATGTATAATGCCGGACATTCTGAAACATTTTGTCAAGGCCTCGGCCAAGACATCTAAAATGATTAAGGCCTCGGCCAAAACCATAAATCAAATTGGGAAAGGGCCTCGGCCAATTCCACGTCTAGTTGTCTCATGAGACCTACCGATGCATCGAGGAGCTATAGCGGGCTCCACCCGTCACTTATTAAGTCCAATACATTCCTCATATGAATAGGTTTAAACATATCATAAACCATAACATAATCGTATCACATAAAACATGCATAAAGGAAACATAACATTTCCACATTTCAATCACAAGATATCAATACAACACATTGATATAATAAAAACGCTTTCAAAACCATTTTCAATACCAAAATAAAATAAAAGTATAACATGGTATTTATTTTTCATTAAAAAAGGTATGGCTTGAAGAGGAAGCCGAAACTCAAATAGTGGTCACGGCGGCGGAGAAGTCATTGTCGCCGCATACGTACGACCAAAACATTCCATTTTGTCGTTTAGTAAACGCTTCGTATAAAAATATTCCTTTTGAATAAACGTAAAAGTCAAAGGGGTTTATACACCATATAAAATAAATTCGTGTATAAAACAAAGTATGCCTCAATGAAAAGAGATTAAGACGAAGTCCATAAAAAGATCATTTTTAAAATGAAATAGATCTGTTATGTGTATTCACTATAGGTACACATAAATAAAGTAAAAAAATACAGAATAAGACATAATAATATCATGACATAATTTGAAAGTAGGAGATTAACCCAAAGAATGGAAATTGGGTTAAGAAATTCCCTTACCTTGTGTCCGACTTGACTCAACCGTTCTTTAACCTCCTGAATAATAAACTAGAGTTAATATCTACCTTATTAAGAACCATTTTCAATTTCATTATCCTTTTTATATCACTTATTACAATGTTATGAACATTATGTAATTATTTAAGTTAATAACGGTCGTTTTGTCGATCTTTGGTACATGAGTCAACAATAAACTTCTTATAATTATAAGTTGTTCATGTGGTGAAATATCCATTATATCCAGAATTATATTAATGATGTAGATATCATACATATCATATATATACAGTATATACATTCATTTATAATATTACGTAACATTTAGAGGTAAGAAATGAAATGCACCGTTCATGGAGACGGTAAGCCGTACGTACGCATGAACGCTACTTTCATTTCAATTTCATATTTAATGGAATGAAATCATAATGATATAAATGTATAATATAATTCCAGTATAATATAGTGTATAATACCATTTACTCCATCCTTTATACATCCCACACATGGCATTAACGATTCAAATCACTTTGAGGGGGCGGTAGTCCGCACTTCCTAAAATGAAATTATCGCGTTTTACCCATAATGGAAATCATAAAGTATGCCATAAATGAGAAATACAGAAGCATAAGTAAAACAAAAACATATTATATATCATATATAAAAATAGTGACATCTTAATGGCCACCTTTGGAGGTGTTATATGAGTGTTGAACAATCATCGTTTCGTGAGGCAGAAATTCGCCATCCACAGAAACCATATGTTCTTTAACCATTAGATGTAGGTGTGTGTAAGTGTAGCTCGAATCCTTCTTATAAAAACATCCTAGTATATTGAGGATACTGGTGTTGTTACAAAAGAAATGAATAAAAAGATTTTAGGGGGTTGGAGAAGAAAAATAAAACAAAACAACATTAGAAAAGACATTACCTCAAAATCGGGTAACTCTTTTTGATTTGAGCTAAAGGCTTCCTTGGGAAGAGTTCTGCCCAAAGTGAGGTTTCTAGGAGTAAGGAAGGAATGTTGGGAGAGTATTTGGGCAGAGGTTGGCCGAGCCAAATGGCTTGATGGTGTGAATAAGGTGGGAGAGGTGGGGGCCTTTTATAAGTGGAGAGGAGGGGCACTTTTGGAAAGTAATGAAATGTTACATTATTTCAAAATGCTTTTCGGATTCTAAAGGTCCCACATCTATATAATTCGAGGCTAAGGTGATAAGGTTTCGAAATATCTTCATCCAATAGGCTTTGGACAAGTGTAAGCCTCGGATTTTGCATTATCTTCTCATTTTATTTAAATCGTCAAATAATGATGTCATCGCTGCATCATTATTATGTCATAAATACTTTAATTTATTTAATGTCTAAAAATTATAAAACAAATACTATGATGTAGGAAATCTTTTTAGCTTTCCAATGACTATTTATAATCAAAATTTGGACTTGTATAACCCCAATTAAAAATTGTTTTAGTAGAACAATTTATGTTAGTGTCATTTTCACTTTAACATTAAATAAAAAGTAATTTATGTTATTTCCCAACAAAAGTGGATCCATGGGGTCCCCAAGTTAGGCCATGGCTTGTCTTGGTCGGCCATGACTCAACCAATGAGGTTGGGACATGTGTCTAGGTCATTTCATATTATTAATGTATTATTTATACCTTAAACTACACTAATTACCACTAATCGCGATTAAGAACTTAAAAGTTACTATTCACCAAAAAATTATTTTGATCTCATTGAACCACATTTTACTTCTTAATGACAACCATGTATGTCGGATTTTTGAAAATCAAATCACAGAAGTTGTAATATTTCATTTAAACGAAAAATCAGTTATTTAACTACCACTTAGTGGTTTCACTATTCATCAAAAATTGAAGTTTTTCAGAGTAAGGCCAAAATTTCACCCTAAGCTATAATTGATATTCCGAATTCAAAAATGATGTCTATTTTACAAAATTCCAAACATATAAGTTGTATTAATTAATTTCATAATTAATTCCCGCTGTTACAACAAATAGCGTGTTTTTAAGAAACAATTTATATCAAAAGTTTGGCAATTGTTTATGTCCAACTTCAATGTTAAATTAATTCTAATGACCACCATTGGATAAAATGGTAAAAATATTTTCTAATTATACCTTAAAACCACTAAATAGTATAATTTATCTGTATAAATTATTTTGATTAAAAAAGTTGTTTTTATGTATTTTTCACTATTCATAAAAAATTAGAAGTTCTCAGAAAAATACCAAAAATTCAACATAGGCTAATTTCGATATTACGAATACAAAAATGAAGTCCATTTTGAAATATAAAATTTCTATAATTTTAAAAAGTGGTTATTACTATTCATAACGGCTATTTTGATTAGTTGCGGTGTGTTAGAACTCGAACTTGCGTACAATGCAAGCTATTGCATTATTGAATGAGAAGCGTATCGTGGAAGCTCGGGGTGTTACATTCTCCCCTCCTTCAATAAATTGCGTCCTCGCAATTTGAAATTTTTCTTTGATAATAAAAGGCTGAAAATAGAAAATACCTTTGTGGAAAACCCACATCGGAAATAAGGTTAATAAATATATAACATTAAAAGAAAGCAGGATAAGTACAAAGGTCACCCGATATAGCCCATTCTAGGATTCTATGAAAATATGGATATGGAGGAGAAACAAACCATCAAGGTCTGATGGAGAGTTATAGAAAACAGGATTAGGAGAAAGTTTAACCATAAGAAAATCACAAACTTGTGATTGGTTAAACGGTCATTGAATCCCCAGTAGGAAAAGTTAACCGACAACATTTTTGTTTTAAGTTACCTTTTATTATGTTGAGGAATTTATTTATGAGATTTACTAAGAACGTAGGGGAATATACATACTTGTTATGTATACTTTCATTCGTTAATAAATTTTTACCACAAACCCAACTTTTACTCCAAATGGTAACGGAACTCAAAAATATTCTATTTATCCTAATTGTATAAGGTTCCAAATGTTAACACATACCATTTAGATTAGTAAAATGATTTTGTAATAACCAGGGACTTCCTGTAGGCTAGTGGTAGGAAATAAAGGCTTGTCGCACTATGGTTGTGGGTTCGATTCCTGCAGCTGTGTCCGACGCGACGGGTTATTCCCCACCCTGCAGGTTGTCCTTTTTCTAAAAATATAGTATTATAGTATTCCAGAAATAATCTTCAGAAAAGTTTTAACCTTAAACAATACTATTCAAAGTTCAACTTAATCCATCCCAACATTTATAGTTATCCAAAATACCTCTGTCCAAACTTTCTCTAAAAGGTCTCTTAATTCCAAAATCAATTGTAACATCAGATTCCCCAAACAAAGAAAAGTTTCTCTTATTGTCACATACTAAAAATATGATTACCTTAATCATATTAAAACCTTACTGAAACCAACAAGTACTGCAGTACAATCCTTATATAGATCACATTATTCTAATAACCAGAATATAATCCATGAGTCCGAAAGCATCAATACATTAGTTATTCTGCTTCAACTGTAGTAATAGCATAAGATTGTCCTTGATCCCTTGGCCTTTTCTGAGGTAAGATTCCTTGACGCTTAGGACATTCATTTGCGTAATGACCCATTTCTCTACAATTGTAGCATTCAACTTTGACAGCCTCTTTCTTTCCCTTGCAATCACGTGCCTGGTGACCTTTTTCTCCACATTTATAACAGACTCCCATTCCTTTTAGGCAAGTACCAGGGTGATTCTTTCCACAATTATCACATAATGGAAAATCCTTCTTTCCCTTTTTCCCTTTATCTGTCTCTTGTTCCACCGTTCTCTTCTTCTCTTGCTTTACTTTGTTGTCATAAGACTTAGAGAATTCCTTTTCTGTCTTGATAGCACATGAGACTATATCTTCGTATGATGAGAAGGATTGTGATACTAAAGCTCGTCGGAGAAATGGTTTTAACCCATCAAAGAAACGATCAATCTTACTCCTTGGGTTACGTATATAATCGGCAGCATGCCTCGCTAACCTTGTAAAGTTAGCCTCATACTTTGCGACATTCTCATCCTCCTTCTGCCTCAGACTCAGAAATTGCCTTTCCATATCTGCTCGATGGTCACGAGGAAAGTATTTTTCTAAGAAAAGCTCTTTGAACTCCCTCCATTCCATATTCGATACCTCATCATCTTCCTTTGTGTTTTGAATCAGTGACCACCACTGATCGGCATCTCCAGTGAGGCGGTAAACTGCCATGACAACCTTCTCCCTTTCACTACTCCCCAAGGCATGGAATATTTTCTCTAAGGAATTTATCCATTGCTCAGCTACTGTAGGATTTGTACTCCCATTGAAGGTTGGCGGTTGTTGCCTCATGAAACGGTCTAGCATTGATCCTTCACGTTGCGAATCAGGGTGCTCCATACGAGTAAGGTTGTTATTCATAACCTGCGTGAGTTGTCCCAGTATGGTAATAAGTTGATCAGCACCAGTTGTATCTCCAGGTCCACAATAATTATCTTGAGCAGGAGGGAAATCCCTACACGGAGTTCGTGCATTGATACAGTTTCCATTCCTTCTACTAGGCGCCATTTCTAAACAATGGCATAATCCAGATTAGTTTATGAATCAAAATACATAATTCCATACTTGTATAATACTTAACATAAATTGAACTATTTATGGATATAATCCATAATCATAAAAAGAAATGTTTCCTTTGAGGAAGTATGTACTCATAAACCTTACATAATGGTTTGTAAAGAAAATGAGAATTATCCTAAGCATATCCCCCGGGAGTGTCATAACCAAGAGTGCAGCAAGGCCCGTTGTCGTGCACCAGTTCCCGTTTGAGTCTAGCTCAAAGCGGTGTTTTCGGGTTTTACCCCTAGGTACATCTGTGCCAGAGCCGCCTCTACCTGCTCGTATCCAGACAGGGATGTATTGCTCGGAAAAGTCATAACATCTCTATAATACCAAAATTCTAGGAAGTTCTTTTATACTAATCCTCAGAGTACATCTTAGGTCTACGTGCTCTAATCAGAGTTTATCTAAATCTAGCCTCCAAGGTTAGTACTAAACTGCCTTTGATACCAACTGTAACGCCCCGACCCCAGCTACCCAGAGTCGGTGCATTACTTCGTAACATTGGCATGATCACAAAAGATCAAGTCTCGAAAGACCGATTAGTTTAGTAGCCTTGGAAACACTAGATACATTCGTAAACGTTACATTACATCATAAAGTGAAAAACTACAATAACAAAGTCTCCATAGTCCACACTCATATCCTCTTCCGACTATCCCTGCAGGTCATTCATAAAATACTTCTTCACATCCTGGAAAATATTAAAACATTGAAAGGGGTGAGCTCAGATGCTCAGTAAGGATAACAATAATGCGGAAGCTTTCATAAATAAACATTAACATTTAAGGCAATGTATAACTAAAACAAAAGCCTTTTAAACATGAACTTCAACATAATATGGCAAAAGTAAAATGAGATAATGCCATTTACTTCTTCACATGGATATTCTACTGGTCGAATAATCACATGCAATATCAATAACCACTTTCATAATGATGGAATGTATAATGTCGGACATTCTGAAACATTTTGTCAAGGCCTCGGCCAAGACATCTAAAATGATTAAGGCCTCGGCCAAAACCATAAATCAAATTGGGAAAGGGCCTCGGCCAATTCCACGTCTAGTTGTCTCATGAGACCTACCGATGCATCGAGGAGCTATAGCGGGCTCCACCCGTCACTTATTAAGTCCAATACATTCCTCATATGAATAGGTTTAAACATATCATAAACCATAACATAATCGTATCACATAAAACATGCATAAAGGAAACATAACATTTCCACATTTCAATCACAAGATATCAATACAACACATTGATATAATAAAAACGCTTTCAAAACCATTTTCAATACCAAAATAAAATAAAAGTATAACATGGTATTTATTTTTCATTAAAAAAGGTATGGCTTGAAGAGGAAGCCGAAACTCAAATAGTGGTCACGGCGGCGGAGAAGTCATTGTCGCCGCATACGTACGACCAAAACATTCCATTTTGTCGTTTAGTAAACGCTTCGTATAAAAAGATTCCTTTTGAATAAACGTAAAAGTCAAAGGGGTTTATACACCATATAAAATAAATTCGTGTATAAAACAAAGTATGCCTCAATGAAAAGAGATTAAGACGAAGTCCATAAAAAGATCATTTTTAAAATGAAATAGATCTGTTATGTGTATTCACTATAGGTACACATAAATAAAGTAAAAAAATACAGAATAAGACATAATAATATCATGACATAATTTGAAAGTAGGAGATTAACCCAAAGAATGGAAATTGGGTTAAGAAATTCCCTTACCTTGTGTCCGACTTGACTCAACCGTTCTTTAACCTCCTGAATAATAAACTAGAGTTAATATCTACCTTATTAAGAACCATTTTCAATTTCATTATCCTTTTTATATCACTTATTACAATGTTATGAACATTATGTAATTATTTAAGTTAATAACGGTCGTTTTGTCGATCTTTGGTACATGAGTCAACAATAAACTTCTTATAATTATAAGTTGTTCATGTGGTGAAATATCCATTATATCCAGAATTATATTAATGATGTAGATATCATATATATCATATATATACAGTATATACATTCATTTATAATATTACGTAACATTTAGAGGTAAGAAATGAAATGCACCGTTCATGGAGACGGTAAGCCGTACGTACGCATGAACGCTACTTTCATTTCAATTTCATATTTAATGGAATGAAATCATAATGATATAAATGTATAATATAATTCCAGTATAATATAGTGTATAATACCATTTACTCCATCCTTTATACATCCCACACATGGCATTAACGATTCAAATCACTTTGAGGGGGCGGTAGTCCGCACTTCCTAAAATGAAATTATCGCGTTTTACCCATAATGGAAATCATAAAGTATGCCATAAATGAGAAATACAGAAGCATAAGTAAAACAAAAACATATTATATATCATATATAAAAATAGTGACATCTTAATGGCCACCTTTGGAGGTGTTATATGAGTGTTGAACAATCATCGTTTCGTGAGGCAGAAATTCGCCATCCACAGAAACCATATGTTCTTTAACCATTAGATGTAGGTGTGTGTAAGTGTAGCTCGAATCCTTCTTATAACAACATCCTAGTATATTGAGGATACTGGTGTTGTTACAAAAGAAATTAATAAAAAGAGTTTAGGGGGTTGGAGAAGAAAAATAAAACAAAACAACATTAGAAAAGACATTACCTCAAAATCGGGTAACTCTTTTTGATTTGAGCTAAAGGCTTCCTTGGGAAGAGTTCTGCCCAAAGTGAGGTTTCTAGGAGTAAGGAAGGAATGTTGGGAGAGTATTTGGGCAGAGGTTGGCCGAGCCAAATGGCTTGATGGTGTGAATAAGGTGGGAGAGGTGGGGGCCTTTTATAAGTGGAGAGGAGGGGCACTTTTGGAAAGTAATGAAATGTTACATTATTTCAAAATGCTTTTCGGATTCTAAAGGTCCCACATCTATATAATTCGAGGCTAAGGTGATAAGGTTTCGAAATATCTTCATCCAATAGGCTTTGGACAAGTGTAAGCCTCGGATTTTGCATTATCTTCTCATTTTATTTAAATCGTCAAATAATGATGTCATCGCTGCATCATTATTATGTCATAAATACTTTAATTTATTTAATGTCTAAAAATTATAAAACAAATACTATGATGTAGGAAATCTTTTTAGCTTTCCAATGACTATTTATAATCAAAATTTGGACTTGTATAACCCCAATTAAAAATTGTTTTAGTAGAACAATTTATGTTAGTGTCATTTTCACTTTAACATTAAATAAAAAGTAATTTATGTTATTTCCCAACAAAAGTGGATCCATGGGGTCCCCAAGTTAGGCCATGGCTTGTCTTGGTCGGCCATGACTCAACCAATGAGGTTGGGACATGTGTCTAGGTCATTTCATATTATTAATGTATTATTTATACCTTAAACTACACTAATTACCACTAATCGCGATTAAGAACTTAAAAGTTACTATTCACCAAAAAATTATTTTGATCTCATTGAACCACATTTTACTTCTTAATGACAACCATGTATGTCGGATTTTTGAAAATCAAATCACAGAAGTTGTAATATTTCATTTAAACGAAAAATCAGTTATTTAACTACCACTTAGTGGTTTCACTATTCATCAAAAATTGAAGTTTTTCAGAGTAAGGCCAAAATTTCACCCTAAGCTATAATTGATATTCCGAATTCAAAAATGATGTCTATTTTACAAAATTCCAAACATATAAGTTGTATTAATTAATTTCATAATTAATTCCCGCTGTTACAACAAATAGCGTGTTTTTAAGAAACAATTTATATCAAAAGTTTGGCAATTGTTTATGTCCAATTTCAATGTTAAATTAATTCTAATGACCACCATTGGATAAAATGGTAAAAATATTTTCTAATTATACCTTAAAACCACTAAATAGTATAATTTATCTGTATAAATTATTTTGATTAAAAAAGTTGTTTTTATGTATTTTTCACTATTCATAAAAAATTAGAAGTTCTCAGAAAAATACCAAAAATTCAACATAGGCTAATTTCGATATTACGAATACAAAAATGAAGTCCATTTTGAAATATAAAATTTCTATAATTTTAAAAAGTGGTTATTACTATTCATAACGGCTATTTTTATTAGTTGCGGTGTGTTAGAACTCGAACTTGCGTACAATGCAAGCTATTGCATTATTGAATGAGAAGCGTATCGTGGAAGCTCGGGGTGTTACATTCCAAGATCAGTACCGAGTATTTGGGATTCCCTCAACTGCATCATAATCAGATTCATAAAATTCTACCGAATCAGTGGGTTCATATTCTAGGAATTCAACTAAGAATTCTTCAACAGTATATTCCTCCACCATCATATCTGATGGTCTGGGCTCGATGTCGTCAGGTTGGTCATTGTATCTATATTTTATTTTGATGATTTTTCCCCGTCCAGCACCAGGTTCCACCCCATCCATGGAATTACACACAATTTCAATTGATTGATTATGATAATCCATGGCTTCTTCAACTTGAATACTTGGTCCCATATAGACTGCAATCTCTCTCATTAATGGGGGCTCAGGTCTTCTAACCATCTACACCAGTAGAATAGATACCACTCTGAGTAATGTTCACACAAGAGTCTTGTTAGTCAGTTTTAGTTGGTAGTCCAAAAGTATGACTTCACGAGACAGGAAAATTACAGTGGTCACATGATGGATTCTCTTGATCTGACCTCTATCTTATCAACATAGGTATACCATGGTGTCACCCCCCCCCCCATATACGATGGAAGGTTTTAAGGATTCTAAGGAGACCACCCATGCCTCCCCATTACTACTGGACTCTATAGAAACTAAATCTCTATATGTGGGGCCTTATTCATGGTCCTTCACACTTATCAACATCCATACATCCCAGGGTCACTTTTCACAAGACCCTTTTCATAATCAGATGCTATTCGAGGAACTAAGATTATTTGAGAAAAATAATAGCACATGGGGATGACTTAGAGCTTAGTCGAGAGTTTCATCAAATCCACATAGAGAATTTTACATCAAGGATACTATCTCACCTTCTTTTGGGGATACTTCCCTTGAAGCTAATTCTTCATCACCCATCAGGGGGAATTCCCCATCGACCTCCTCCCCTCAGGATCCTTAATAACTATCAGTTGAAGGTAAGTGTTCTTCTAGTTGATCCATCGATAGCACTAGGAGGAAGTTAAGACTAGAACCACCTGCAATCGGTTCTTTATTGGATGTACAGTGCCACGGTAGTGCACAAATTCCTTCAATTCCATCATGAATTTCCTCCTTTTATCCTAGGACACAATGAAGCTACCTTTGGAAAATAAGATCACTTCCAAATCAATCACATACCTATTCAGGTGATCCCACAGGTTTTCGATGTTCAGAAACTATCTATTGGTGTCCCATGATTTTCACGATTTAAGGTTGACATCATCATGAGGAATTTCACCAGTGTGCAATTTCTTCCAAGGAACCTAAGGGGAAACTCCTGAAACCCCTGTGATGATTCCACTTTTTCACGATTACTCTCAGTTTGATCCAATGGTTCTGAAATTGTTGCCTCACTCTCTTCACCTATGATCAGCACGATTCCATGATCATCCACCCATTCCCACATGGCCTTATTACTATGATGTGTTCTAGCACCGCCCTCATGATATACCATGGACCCCACTTGACTCCACCTTTAAGGTGTGGAGACCACTCTTTTACTGGCCTAGATCGTAAGTTTCTTTAGAATCTCTCCTAGGTAAGGATCTTCCAAGCTCTATGATAATTAATGACACATCCAGAATGTTACAGTGGGTGGATGTAGCTCATTCCACATCTTCATGTCTTCCTTTGTGAACATCATCCGAAGATTCCTCATCACACATGGGTATTTCTTGTGGAACACTCCCAGGTATACCCTTGGGATCATCCTCTACAGACATCTAATGTTCCTTTCAAATCAGTGTAGAATGTATGGTTTGCATATTGGTTCTCATTCCACCTACCAAACAAACACTACACCTTGAAATTAAAAGATATATGAACCCTTATCAATGGTTTTTGTACCACCATCGATGAATAGTTCCATTGGAAAAGGGAATGGGTAAAAAATGTATGTGTATGCTTTCCCCATCCTACTCAGCATAGCCGCCAAAACTAGATTGAGCATGAATCTCCCCCACAATGTTCAGTATGGATGGTGGAAATATTATCACCAAGGGGGAAATAAGATTGTGGTATTCATAACAGCTGATGTGTGATGTGATCAAGTTGTATAATAAGGGGAATGGAATGCACATACGCATTGACCTTTTCCCCTATATGATGTGTCGATGTAAAATGCACAACTTATCCATCACTAGGATACCCACATTGATGGGATACTCACTAGCTAGTTGTTCCACCATGATGAATGTGCTAATCCACACTCTCAAATGCACATCCCTCACTGTCATCATACATCCATAGATGAGTGTTGAAATGAATTATACCATCCTAATTATTGGTTATTGTTCATCCTTGATGTTTTATCCCAACAGTATCCACTGTCTATCCACCAATATCTACTAATTAGAGTCATCCCAGGCTCATTGAGATTACCTTGATATGTGTGGGGCCACATTGGTAGTTTAATGGGCACTGCCTCTCCTTCAGTTTCCTACATCTCTAGAAATTTAAGAATGTAAATAGACCATCACTTAAAATGGGCACCCCTGGTTCTTTTATTTTCATTGTTTGATCCCAGAGAAAGGTCTAGAAATGATTTTTCCAAAGGATTAATCTATTCAGTGTCTTACCAATCATTCTCTATATGAATTAACTCACTATACATGTTCCACATCATCGAGATTCCTGTGATATGATGGAGATCCCAGATGCTAATGCCAACCTCCCAATGTTTCATATGGAATGTGTTGGTATCCGGTGACCATCGACTCAGTAGCACTGATATAATGTCCTTTGGTTGATATAGATGGAATGGGGAGTCCCACGATGATTTATATAAGGCTACTTGCCACTACATTATCTTGAAATCTACATAATATATGAACACCCAATAAGCCCAGGCCCATTCTTCTATGAAATCTACACCCTGACATGGATCCCAACCGTGTATACACCCTTTCTTTAGGTTCCTGAGACCTTTCTTGATGATTGTTCTATACTACGATGGGGATGTTTTTTTCTTCAATGTATTTCTATCAATGTTATTGATATGATTATAGAGGCTCTCTTTTATGATTGGGGTATTTTCCATCTTGATATGGAAATCTATATCCCAATACCAATTTTGTTACTCCAATGTTCCAATAAACCTGTAGGTCATCTCATCCCTACTCGCCTCTAGGATGAAGACATAATATATCAATACAACTTTGTATAGTGTCAGTCTTTTACAAAGCATGTAGTATTTCTAGTAATTTGACAATAGCTTCATCACTGATTCATGGTCGGAAAAAATCAGAAAATAATCCCTTGTCAATATTTTTTTCATTACTTACCTCCAGGCTGCGTCAGCAAGAACCTCTTTAGAAGCTTCTCAAATAGCCATTCATTCAAGACATATAATATTTTATGAATCTTTTCATGGAGGTTTTTGTAAAGATCTATCAGAAAGATCTATTTCAAAGCAGTGTTAACCTTGGAATGTTTCTTTAAGGAGAAGTGGATCATGATTTTAGTTTCTCTAAACAAAATTATTCTTAGATCAAAGGATCATGGAACCTGGTTTACAAAGATACGTTCGAGGGACAGATTTCTTCGTGAATAGAGAAATATTATTCACATTAAATCGTGAAGGTATAGTAAGGAAAATGGGCCCCTCATTCACTATGTATAGGTGATGCATTCCTGAGTTTCATGTTGACCTTCACCCACCTAGGCTTCATGGTGAGCTTCTACATCCCCAGCTTCATGACCATCTTTTTGGTGCATCATTCCTATGTATCTAACATGCTAGGTTTTCAACCAGCCTAGTTTTTTGGTGATGAACACTCAGAATCAAAACATCATTTTCTTATCATCTTTCATTCTAGTTCCTAAAATCATTCTACTGAGGATACGGTCGAAGTCATAGCTAGTTAAAAAATTATTTGGACTCAAATGGCCTCAAAATTCATCAATGGGGTCTGTTTTGTGAAGCACCTTTGTGAAGATCCCTTAAAACTGTGACTGTAACTTCTTTTTCATGGTACAACTGTGAGTCTGGTGAACTCTAATAGATCCTAGCTACCTCACAGAACCCTTTTCCCTCTACAAAAAACCCTCTAAGCACTGATTTGACTATACCTCCACGAGCTTGATGGAGCCCATCCGCTTCAAGGATCCATTTTGACACCATGATGAGCCCCTAATACACTTCCTTTAAGGTACCTCCCTAAGTCTGATGAAGTTTTATGGATCCCAGTAGCATCACAGTTCCCTTTTTCCTCCATGATGAGTCTTGTGAGCACCGCTTTGACGGTACCTCCATGAGTTCGACAGAGTCCAACGGAGCCCAGCTACTTCGTGGAACCCTTTTCTCTAAGACAATCCCCATGAGAATCATGAACCATAATTTCCTATAAATAGCTATCTATCATCCCCTATGAATAATTATACCCTCTCCTTTTACCTTCCTTGTTCCCATTTTGTGAATCTCTCGAGAATTGAGAATCTGATATTAGAATGGATTTCCCAAGGTACATGGGCACCATGAACCATTATTTTCTTCATCATTCTTGGAACCTACTCATGATAGGGATTCCCTCCATGAATTCATCATTCCTTCAAGAAGGGGGTAGCACCTTCGTTTTCTTGAGGCTCTATAAAGAATTAAGACTTTACGGAGCACTATTATAAAAATGAGCCTTATGCCAATGCACGACCAGGCTCTGTGAGGACCTTTCCTTTGTGAGGAATTTTTCCTTCGTGAAGCACCTTTACTTCATGAAGAACCTTCCATTCTCAAATCACACTTCCATCATGAATTACCCTTCTGTTGTGAAAATCATCTTGGAAATCCTTTGGCATCGTGAATGACTTTCCAATGCGGTCCTCTAGGCTTGTGCGAAGTGATTTTGGGGTTCCACATGTCATGTTTCATGTTAAGTTTCTCTACCCAATTTTTTTTCTCATAGTTATACTAGTAGATATTACTTCTTCACATAGATATGCTAATGTGGACCACACTATTGACCACTCCTCCACCCCATATATTTTTCAGCATTTCGGGCGCCTTCCCTTCACTAAGGGTTAAAGGGAACCATCCCTGTAAGTCCAAGGGGTGAGGACAAAGTCCTCATCATCCAATATACAGGATTCCAAACTACCAAGAACCATCATCCTCATCACATGATGTTAAAATATAGCATCACCCCATGTAATTCACATTCGGTGCCATGCCTTGGGAATTTTCCACACCCAATCATCTCCATAAGAGTGAGATATTCCTTAAATGGAATGAGATCCTCCATTCATGGAGCAACATCTACCCACATAGAAGGACTGTCATCCTGGTGTAATCCCCCTATCCTTTCTTGTGAAATGTATCACTCCTGATACACCTTTCCACCTTTGGATGCAAAGACAAGAGGGTCGATGAGCACAAGTGACTCTCGATACCCCATCCCCTCTACCCTCAGTCTTTGTCACCATGTACCTCTCTCCTAGAGTAAGTCCAATTATCCATCTCTCTGGTCTTCTAGCCATGCGTAATCCCTACACCATCTCGCATGGCTACACCACTCAGGATATGACTATCAGGTATACTACTACATCTTGTTTCTCACACCAAGCATGACTTATTTGGGATTAGAGTAATATTGACCATCACATCCTCTTTGGTCTGATAACAATACCTCATCCCCAACACATATTTAGGGCTGCTATCCATATAATCCCCAATATGTTTTCGGTTCAATAACCATGTGCTCACCACTATTCAATGCCCCCCTCCCCCACAAACCAAACTATGTCGACATCGATCCCAGTCTTCTAAATAGGGTGCGTAGGAAGAATGTATAAGGTTCAAGCCCATCACTCCCCACAATCCTTCTATTCAACATTAGTTCACTCATCTCTCATGATGTTGAGTTGAATGCTCCAAAATATGCATGTATTGATCCCTTTAGGGTATGTGGGAAGCCTATTTGAGGTCCAATATCAACCAGTGGTATACTATGGTGCTCCCACTTAGGGAAGTGCCCTCCTAATGTAAGATCTTTCCTTTATGGGACATATTTACCAGATCAAACCCTGATGTGTTTTGATCCATCCATTCAAGACGTTAATCATTCATAAAACCCCAAACATTTCAAATAGATCCAACCAAGATTGGTCTTCTTGTTAAGGTCCGTTAACCATGTGTAAGCACTGGCATGTCTTTGGGTCACTATATGTGTGTACACCCTGATTCTATGCCTCTATCCTAAACTACCTGGACTTTGATCTCTTCCTCATAAACATGGTATGTAGGAAGCCTCTCTAAGGTTGAATCCCATCATCCATTCACATCCTGACCCCCTAGGTTTTTATGTCTTGGGAGGGTCATTGCCTAACCTAGAGGTTCCTTTTCCATCAGGTACATACCCATTCGATAACTCTCATAGGCCGCCTCCTTGTGTGATTCACCGCCCCCTTTAAAACTATGTGGACTTTTATTACCAACCTACTGTGATATGTAGGAAACATCCTCAAGGTTCAACTCCAACACTTTTGTTTTCACATCTTTACATGCCATTCATTCCATCCACTTCACTCAACCATTCTCCATCCATCCTGGTTCTTACCCAAGAATCAATATCTTAGGGGAATCGTTCCATTAATTTGGGCATCCAACCATGAATAATTCTTATACATTCTACACTTATTCAACCATGATATATCCTCTTTTGATGGTCCATTATCCATGTGTAATCCCCTAACCATCACTTTGAACTACATGGGTTTTGATTCTTGTCTCTTGAACTAGGTATATAAGAAGCCACTCTAAGGTTCAATCCAAGCTAGTGGGAAACATTAGTGTCCCACCACCCTATTTGTTGGATGCCTCCCTAATCTGCCTTTCATGGTGTATAAATAAGATTTCACAGTGTGAAACATTAACTTTATGGGACACACCACTCTCAGGTCCATCCTTAGTGGGAATTATGATCCACCCATCTGATGAACATTCTAGGTGCTCTCTCCTAGGGATGGACCTATCTACTCCACCTTCACAACTGCTATATATTAAACTCATGGAATACCACGTGTTAAACATGGTAATTTGAGGAAAACCTTAAAGGCATGCCTCTGGAATAATATACCCCATGATTGACAAAATAAGCCTTATGTGTTTCCACCCTTCAGAATCTAAGGAGTAAGAATACAGGTGTTCCATTGTTTCAGCATCCCTATATGCCATCAATATCTAGTGTGACTACTCTCTTACCCGAAGGTTGTTTCCTAGGAATGACCCTTTGCATTATCTAGATAGAAGTAGTGTAACTAACTAGTTTCTACAAATAGATTGCATTGGGAAAGAGTTTCACGAACAATTTATTAATATCATGAACTAGGTGAGGAATTCTGAGGAGGAATCCACTGAAGGATAGGTCGACATCCCATCATCCTATTTTCATCTAGGTGAAGACATCGTTGAATAAGTGATGAATGTCACCCTCCCTTAGAAAGTGGTAATATGAAGTAATAGCCTGTGTGTCTCCATGATGATGCACTCCCCTATTTAGGAATGAGATAAAATATTATTTGTAAATTTAATTTAGTTAAATAGATTTTAATTTTAGTTTTATCACACCAAAAAAAATTAATAGGGGTTGTTTTTTATTTTTTAAACATTTTTATCTTACTTAGTTAAGAACTAGTTACCTAGGTGAGTAAATGAAAATGGAAAAATGAAAAACAAAATTGTAATTGAATTTAAAAACGTTTAAAACATGTGTTAAAATGATAGGTATATTATATTTCAACATTATATCACCCCAAACTCAGTTAATTTTCACCTTTGGATCATTTTACCCTTAAATAGGTTCATTCAGTTGTTGAAAAATAATGGGTGTTCACAAAAGTTTCCATTTCTTATTTTATAAAAGGGGACACCTCCACTCCTTGATATCACACAAATTCCTTATAATTTATTTCTTGAAATTTTTAATATTTCTACTACTAAATTCCTATATAAATTTCATATGTCTATGGTCTCAATTAGTTATCCTAATCCCTTCATTTTTATGTAGACTTTCAGAATTTAGTTCAAGTTCCCAATTTGAGTATTACTTCATCCTTATCTTTTTATTCATTATATTTATCATACGAAATGGACATAGTCGTAGTAATATAATGACATACTTATCATTAATATAGTTAATTTTAATCATATTAATTAAACACCCATTATGTATTCCTTCCCAACCACTTGTAAAAACAAATGGATGTTGATTTCATGTTGTACAGTCTATCACCTCCACGAATTAATGGTTTTTCATTTTTCATATTGATTTTAATTTTTTTTCTAAACCAATTAAAATATTATTCAAAAAAATAATTTTTTTAAATAATATCTTTATTTTTATATTATAATGATATTTTACACTTCCTTAACCATACTCACCCATAGAGTTATAAGGTGTTCTTGTTTTGGCTGGTTTAACCACCTAGTAAGACTATGCTATAAAATAGTTTCCTGGATGAATATGGGAACTAAATTACAAATATTATTATTAAATAGTAATACAATACTTTTTTTTATATTTATTAATAGTTTATATTAACTTTTTATCTTATTATAAAAATACTTTCCCTCATTTCTAGAATTACCAAAATAAGTTGATATCGAATAAATTTTCATGAAAAATATCAAACAAGATAAAAAAACTATAAAAAATTAACTATAATATTATAATAAGTCCAATTTATTAAATTAATTATTGATTAATATTTTTTTAATAATTATTCTAATAAATTATAAAATTTAGGTGCATTTGAAGAGTGAATTGGAACCACAGTAAGTGTTTCTTATCTCAAATTTTTACTCTTGATATATCTTAATATAAACCATTTTTTATTTAAAATTAATTATCTAATTCAACTTTAACACTTTTTAACATATTAATATTTAATTTTTTACTTTAAATCCAATTTTTAAGGGGTTTTTATTTGAATATTTCTAATGTAGTAAGGATTTTATAGTCTCGTTTTCAACTACATGAGATATTTTTATTATTATACACCATAGTTTCTCTTATAAGGTATATCAACAAACCCATTACCATCATGCTTAAAAAATATATTTAATTTCCCGATATCTCAATGTTCATTTAATAGTATCCCTCTAGTTTTCTTTAATAATTTTTTTACCATTATTATCAGGGTTTTTTAACTCAACTCCAAGTATTGAGTTCAAATGATTCTTTTTGATCTTATCTCCTCCAAAATTTGTGCCTTACAACACAATATTTTATTTGTTGTTATTTTATCTCTATATCGAGTTTAAATTTTCCTTTTAATCCAAATCTTTTACATTAATAAATTTTATTTTCAAATAGAATATCATTATTGAGAATAATTATTATCAAATTTAATTAATAATTCCCCCCATTTTCCATATTTTATGTTCCATTTATTGTTATACTTTATAATGGGGCTTCCAATTATGAATTATCTCATGTGACCTCCACATCTCAATTATCCTATTTGAAAAAAATATAATATTGTTACACTTTTTATAAAGTTGGCCTTTAATATTGATATTTTAAAATATTCTAAAATTGGTCCATACTTTCAAAATTAAAAGTTTTATCATACACTCCACTTTTATTTTTATAAAAACATTCTTTTTTAATGGATAGATTGTTTTTTAAGAAGTTAATTTTTTTCTAATTTTTAGAATCACCTTTTCAAAAATGAATTTTCAAAGTGATTATGACTTCCTCTTCAATATAAAAGATAAAAACTATTTTCAAAAACTATTTTAAAATTTAAAAACAATTTTCATCTATATATATGAACTATTTATTTCTATAGAAATTAATTTTTATGAAACACCGTAGAAATGTTCTTATAAAATACTATTTTTGGTGATTAAATTTTTTGTATCAATCATTCACATTCTTAAGGTTAATTTTGGGGATAGCATTTGGAAATTTCATGAAACTCAATTTTTATTTATTGAGTTCTTAACGATGTAACAAATGATTTTGTTTAAGTTTCACACATATCAACAGATGATTAATCAGAGGAATCCTATAATTTCCTTCAATGTATTAGTTAATTTTAAATCTCATGTTCAAAAAAGTTTATATGGGAGAACATATTCCAAGCCAAAGGGTAAACTAGAGGATTTATACAAATTCAAAGTGTACACGAGAATTTATTTCCTAAGAAAAAGGGTAAAAGTGAAATTTATCCTAATCCAATGTAGACACCTGATGATTTATCCCAATACAATGGGTACACATGGGGATTTTTTCCAATATATTTTGGTACATGGGAGGTTTTATCCCAAACCTAAGGGCACATGAGAGGAATATCCCAAGATCAAGAATGTAAATATCTAATCAAACCAATCCGACTATGTGATGACTATCATGGAGGGTAGCATTGAAATATGATTTTTATTATTATGTTTATGGAACACTGTTTTGTCATAATCTTCTTCCTATGATAATGCTTCAGGGATTATGTTTTTAATCCCATGATTCCACACTCTTTTCTCATAGTGTAATTTTATTCATTTCACATTACATGTCCTTAAATTTATAGAAAAATATTATTATTCCATTTTCATTTTAATAATAAATTTATCCCCTACCCATGAATGTTTATATTATTTTGATCTATACCTTAATAACATTTTTATATGTTTTCCCATACTAAGATTTGAGTTTACTCTTTTCTGATGTTTCATTTTCCCATGTTATGAAGATATATATAACTTGTAGGATGTCTTTAAGAGATTCTAGAGTATTTTAGATTTGGATAAATATTCACATGTTTGTAAAATTTATTTCTTATATAGATAGTCCTCAAATACAATAAACAAAAAGGTTATCGATGTTTTGTTAGAATATTCTAAGATGAAATACTAATGTGAAATATGTGAAAGTTTAGTTTGGATTATCTTGATTGGTGTAATAGTTATTGTTATAAATATATGTTTTTTTACCAATGGAATTGATTTTATGGGTCTAAGATACCTGATGAAACACTTGTAAAGTATACATTTGGTATTCAATTTTCTTAAAGATAAAATAATTAATTTATGTATCCCCCATACATGACATGGAAATTTCAAGGAGTTTCCCAAAATTCATCATGTCTTCTGAAAATTAAAATATATAGAACCACTACTCCTCTTTAGTGATAACTCTAGTTTCCATTGGGTTTAGATAAATATAATAAGAAATATTATTAGACTCCCTAACTACCATTTCTTCTTTTGACTTGGACTTCTACCCACATGTACTATCAACAAAAGACCAAAAAATGGACTTTTCATAACTCAGTTCACATATCCTTAAAACTTTGATATTATTGGGGATATATTTTTTGAAATAAAACAAATTATCATAAAAATTTCATATATGAAAAAATAATTCATTCATCAACAAGAAAAATATTAAAGGTATCCATATGTAACTTCTAGTCATTAGCATACTCAATCATATTGAGTATATTAGTATAGAATAATGTTCCTTAGGTTATTTCACATTTAATTCCTTTGAAACCACAATAGAACTATTCTATTTTTCACATAAGTTTCTATATTCATATGTTGAATAATATCAATACATGGTTTCTTAGGATGTTATTTATTTAACACATTGCACTTCTTAAATTCAAAACTTTTCCTTATTAACCAATCTTATAGTTTTATTGTGTTAAGATTCCCATTTCAATGATTGATCTCAAGGATAATATAAATGATGTTGATGTCATTATCTATAAGAGAATATTTTATAAGATGAGTATTATGTTTAATAATAATTTTATAATTATTTTAATTAAAATTAAACCCACTAAAAATGATGATCACATACCACAAGTCTTTTTAATAAGCCAATATCCATTTTTAATCACTAGTTATATTGGTTTTCCTGTATGAAATCCATTACCATATATGATTGAAAACCATTTTAAATCAAATATTATATGATTCATATATATCTGAGTTGATAACTCTTTATAAAAATCCATAATATTAACTCACTAAGCTATATTCCTCTAGTATTATAATGTTTAGGGTTTACCAACTAATTTTAACTCAAAGATAACAATAATAACAAGGAAAATGATGTTTTGGTTCAATTTGTTACTTAATTTCCTTACCCAAAATAATCCTTGGGCACCTAATGGTTAGGGACACCTATACTGAACATTCAAGGATTTTCGGGTTATACTTTTTTTGGATTCTCATACTAAGTATTTATGGGATTTTCTTTTAATGCTTAATAATTTAATATAAATCACATGATTATTAAATATTTTTCTATTTTATCCCAATAATTCTTTATTATCTCGTTATTATTACTTCATATAATCACGATTCTTATGATGTAGTTTTTAAATCATTATTTTTTCCACCAAATTAATATATTCAACCCATATTAATGTGTAACTATTTACAAAACCCATAGCTTTTTTCAATCCCATCAAAATAAATGTTAAAAATATTTATTCATATTCAAAGGAATAATATGAATAAGTTATATTAACTTTTCATTTAATGGTATAGAATAATATGAAATTTATAATCCCCACATGATTAATCTTAGAGCCACAGATATCAATCCCCCATATTTCTAGAACAAGGCATAAGACTCCATGATTATGGGAAGTCTTGACCATATTCATTCCTCCTTGTGATACTTTAATCAATAGGTAATTAAATAAATTATAACTCTATAACCAATTATATAAAAAAATAAACTCAATAAGTAAATTTATTTTAATAACATTAATTACATGTTTTTTCTTAGAAGATGAAAACTGAAACTTATATTATCATACCTAGCATGGAATGACATTTCAAAAGAATAAATTTTTCACATATTTTAAGGCATACACAATATTTAAATTTCATAAACACTTAAAAAACATGAATATTCAAAAGAAAAAAATAAGTAGACAATTTATTTATTTTCCAAATATGAACAATTCATAAATTAAAAATTATAAACACTATATAACTCCTTATAGAAATTCTATAATTAGATTAATAAAAACACTTTATATTAATTCCAAATATAAACTCTTTCATAATATTCATCCTATAAAATCTAATTTAAATATATGTTATTTCATGAAATATAAATATTTAAGATTTTTATTTGTTCTATTTAATCATTTTACATAACCTCAATATCACGTATTAATATTATTTAAACATCGTGATCAAAGTATTTATGAAAATACATATATTATAAGGTTTAAATAACTTATAAATAAATACCATTGAGTTTAATGATGAAAATTAAACATTATATCCCCATGTGGAATCCTTAATCGAACTATATGATTCAATCAAAACTGAAGGAACTCAACAAAATAATTGCATATAATATCTTATATCATAGGAAGTGGTTGTATTATATCTTATAATATCACATATCTTATGTCCATCACCCTAAAAACAAATATATTCCTTGTAAAAAAATATCTATATGATATCAAAAAATATCCACATGATTTTTTAAACCAATATGCATATATTGATCTGATACCACTAATCTATTTTTATCCAAATATTAATAATTAATAAAATAAATGAAAAAAACAAGAACCCTTTAAACCCAAGAACATAGTTCTAATGAAATATCAACCATATGATACTAGAAATTATAACATATACCCTAAACTATATAATGTTTTTGTTGTCTCCTAGGATCAGTTTTTAATAAAGAACTCCAAGGAATAACCAAAATGTTATTCCCACCACGTCATATCCATTGGTTGAGTAGAATAACCCAAATTATTTTTTAGTATCCTTTGACCGTTACTATATTCTAGTATCTAAAAATAAAAGAATAATTATGGAGGAAAACCTTGGGGGTGGAGTATCATCCATAGGGTTTCAAGAAGATTGAAACATCCCAAACTCATAGAATGAACTCCATTATATATGATATGGGGTTTTTCCCTAATCCATGAATTAAATAATATATTTTATAAACATATGATAAGTTCATTTAGTTACAGATTATGTAACTCACTACCATTAACTCTTGCATACCTATTATTCATTGATGATATGTTTGGGATTCCACTATAACTCATTCACATTTAGATAATTAAATGGTTCATGGAATTTTCAATGGATTACAAACATTAAATTGATGGAACTATGACTCAACCATGTCATACAATATGATATGACCATGCATAGAGTATATGATACCTTTTTATAATAAAATATGATGTGTAAACAATCGTAAATACAATCCTTTTTAAAATGGAGAATTGTACTCAGAATCATTTCACATATTACTATATGATGATTGGATTATGGTATATTCCTTTCAAAAACTCATAAATATATAGATTTCCAATATCCTCAACCATATAGGACTCCTTGATCAGTAATAAGTGAGTAAATTTTGTATATTTATCAATAATAACCGAACCCTATTCTTCCCCTTTCACAGCCTTAAAAACACTATAAAACATTCCATGGTGATATCAATACATTTTTTTTTCTAGAATTATAATGTAATCAATCTTCCCATTTTTCTTTTATACTCATATTTATGCTTCTAATATGTGATAAACCTTTGAAAAATTCAAATCCTATCATAGCTCATAGTCAACCACCAACAGTGTCATCGAACATTATGGTACATCTTAATCAAACTGAGATGTACTTTAAACATAGGAACATGAATGTCCTATATCATTTCTTCTCATATACCTAACAAACCATAAAGCCAACTGTGATAATATTAGAAGGATTCATCTACAAGAACCAATCTGAGTTTCTGATCCACACCAAAAATCATTCATTTAAAAACAAACCACTCATAATCAGGGATCTATCCCTCCTTCACCAACTCCATCAAGGTTGAAGTTAACAAAAAATGTGTAAGAAATACATGGACATCCAACTCAACCATATCGATATGAAACTATGATAAGAGAATCATATTTTTTCAGACCATTTTTGAATCTCAAAAAACATCAACTCGGTACTTCCTGCTCAAAGAATCAGTGGTATAATTCCCTTTCTCTATTTTATATATTCTCTCAAAGTTGAATTACACAAGTTATTCAACCCACCTCCTCTACTAAAGATTCAAATACCTACATATATATAATCCTTGATCTTTTGGTTGGATAACTCCATAATTTTTCATATAATTGATACTACTACCAATTCTTAAATCCATTAACAACCATTTCCAATGGAAGATTTTAATTTTGATAATTGTTTTCATGTGTTCTAAAATACTATGAACTATATGAAACTAATCTACCTTCCGGAAATAACACACTACCCATTCTAAAGCTAGAATCAACAAAATATACCTCATATCACTTATCATGATATAGAAAAGTGAGAATAGAAAAAAAATGAATATATTATTTAAATAATGGAAATAATTCATTCCCTTACCACACCACTATAACTTCACTCCCTTCCTATTAATCTCATTACTTGGGGTGATTGGGTAGGTTATGTCCAAAATTAAATAGAGATAATATCTTAAAAGTCTTAAGGAACACCAAATCATGAAGATATTCTTGAGGATATCCCATGAAATCATAGCAGGTACCTTATCTAGGTACATTGATATCCATGTTTATGGAACAAGATTCCTAATAAACATTACCTAGAAAATTCAAAATTTTCATTACAACACCTTTCCATACAAAAAGTGATCTTCCAACGTATCAAGAACAAGTGCAAAATTCACTCCATTATTCTCATAGTACCATGAGTATATCAAAATACCATTAATAAACATCATAAATAATGAATCGTGAAAATGATGGAATACAAAATTCAAAAAATACGTACATATATTTTTCACATTTTTTACACGGGACAGTATCACAAAAACATTATAATGACTATATCGGGACTTAAAGGGTCTCTTAGAAACATATTTATCTCACACACTTCTTTGATGATGTTTTGATCAAATATCGATCTAACAGAACCACCAATTCCAATAAGAAAAATAAAATAGAACATTGATTTAATGTAAATAAAATATATAATGGAAGGATCCATATTTGAACTAGTGGTAATAAACACATTACTAAAAAAACCCATATCCTTTATTATAAAAACTATTTGGAGAATTATAATGTAATACACAATACTAAATGGATACCTTAAATTTCAGATCCTTTGACTGAGACTTCAACTCCCATATATAAGAAATTTTCATATGATCTATTGGAATAGAAATAAATTTGTTACATGATACCAATTCCGTAAATCATCCCCCCAATCAAGAGATGACCCCAAAAAATATTTTAGAACCATATCCTAGTATTGATTATCCATTAAAGTTAAAATATATAAAACAACACTCTCATCCAAACCAAGATATATCGTCCATAACTGATATTTAATCTTACATGTATGTTATTAATCAGAAGTATCATTATTTGTATGATAACCTCACTCTCCTAGAAAGACATGTGAATAATCAAAAGAAGGAAAGAATGTCATATGATTCTGATAGAAATTAATATGATCCCAAAAATGTGAAAACCAATTTATCCCTAGTGCCACATCAAAACCATCTTCTCTAACAAGAATAATCTTATATTTTATCATATCTATAAAGATCAATTACAAAATTTATGCATATATTAATAAAAACATCCCTCCTTGAAAGAATATCTTTTAATAAATTTATATAAGCTGACTCAAAAGTGAAAATTTGAAATAATAAATAAATAATAAGAAATAATGGAATGACATAAAGTTAAATAAAATAACACAATAGCCTTAGTGAGGTAACCATCATCATGTTGCACACTATAGAGGAACCCTTGATGAGATACACCAATGATTTATCAACTATAATCGACAAGCCAAAACTGGAACCATAACACTAACCCTGAGCTATCTAGTTCCCCTTATCAACATCAAACCAAAAATAATATCCTTGAGAGACCCTACCATCTATAATTCACAAAAATATATATGATATGCATCCTTTATTTTTCTATGGTACAAAAATCTAATAAAACTATTTTTTAAATAAAAAACATGACTTCCACTTCCTTGAGAACCCCACTGAGCAAACCTATTTGGATATGTCATCTTTCCCAAGAGGTTACACTCCATAGGATTATAAAGACAAACATTTTTTAAATTTTCCTTCATTTAGTCACTAAAAACACACAATTAGAACCCTGTTTTAATAAGATAAAGATGAAATGTCCTTCCCCTAGCTAGTTAATCACTTTATATTTCTAAGAGAATCAACTCCCTTCCTCTTCATAACATTTCTAGATGAAAATATTTGAACTTATTCCCATTTCTCTTCCAAGATAAATTTCATAGAAATGATATATTTTTAACACCTTCGTAATGGTAGGTAAACCACCTAGATAATCCTTATAGTAGATCACCAGAATTAGTGGATACTCAAATTAATGGTCTTTATAAGTCTTATATCCTCTCTAAATAACTAAGAACTGAAGAAAATAAATGAAAATGGAATAAAAAAAATAATGAACATGATCCCTTTTTAAGAATGATAAAATATTTCCATCATATCATCCTTATTTTCAAAGGATAACTCTACTCAAGAAAGAGAACCTAATTAGCCTCCCAAGAAAAAATTTTGTTCCCCCCTTTCCCTACATAGTATATCCCACAAGTGTTGACCTCGTATCTCAAGAATAAATAAATCCAATTACACCTTCTTCCATTTTGGATCATTGATTAACTCAAATATCAAATTAATTCCCTCAATCCATTCTTCAGATCCATGAATTCTAGAACCTCCTCAGAAAATAAGAACATTAAATTCACTACAATCAAAAATCATGTTAGGGATTACATTTATTTCATGGGATGGTCTTGACTCTATACCCTATATCACCATTAATAAAACCTAAGTGGTTTTATTTTCTACCAGTGTCCCTATCTTATCCACCTAGGGAACATGCCTCACTTACCACTTCATATTCCCCTCATCAAATGTAACATCATGTTACTAATTTCATGTACCACATAACCCCTTCTTTGATTATGATTTTTTGGGTTTCATTTGGGGATGCTTTGTGTAAAAAATTGGAAAATTTTGGGTGTTCTTGGGATATGCATGTTTGGCACATAGTTGTCCCAAACCATGTTCTCTGCAAGTGCAAAGCATGAAAATTGAGATAGTGAGGGATTTCATAGTTGGTGCATAGTTTGAAAAATCATGCACCCACCAAGGAGTAATAGTGAAACCCTTATAATATGGGAGAATGGATAGGGAAAACATTTTTCTATCTATATGGACCTACCTATCTAAACATGTGTGGAATTTTAAATACTCAAAAAATTGATTGATATTTTTACGAACCCCTATATTGACCACCGCTAATCCCTAACATTTGTTGGAATGAATTTTTAGGTAATTGGGTCTCTTAAGATCAATATTTGGGTCCTCAAAACCCTCTCTAAGGTGGATCGAATCTTAGAAATCTTCATTTGGGCATTTCCCAAAAATATTTTTCTTCTTGTTATATAACTCTTGGTCTCTCCTTATCTCCACCTATGTTTTAATAGATCACTATGTTATTAGAGGATCTAAACCCATTTCTAGGGGATCTTTAATCTTGTTTGGGTTCTTATATCTGAGTTTTTTATGTAAATTAATTGAGTTTCCTGGTTACAGATTTTTTATTTTTAATCCCATGATCTCGCAATTGGTGGTACCATTTAAGATTTAACATTTTATTTAACCCTACATTTCTTGATATAAATTAAATCACATGGTTTAAATTAAATTTAATTCAATTGTTTTTTTAAAACCATAATTATAGTGAATTGAGGATTTGTATTTTATGTGGCATGAAATTAGAATTGGGTTCTTTTGCAAAAATTTATGCAATTTTGTGAAGTTTAATTGTGAAATTTAAAATTTAGAATTTAATTTATCAAATTGATTTCAAATTCATATTTGAGAAAAACAGATTAAATTGTTTTGATATAAACCCATTGGTTTGATCCAAGAAAAATGCATGATTGGATTAAAACCTCATTTTGGTTTTTAAATGGAAATTGGTATATTGGAATGCCAAAATGGGTTGAATTCTATTTTGAAATATTTTGAAATGAATTAAACATTAAGATTTTTATTATAGAGTATGAAATCCTAGGTTGTTAGTGAGATATTTGGGACAAACATGCTAGGTTAAAATTTCTCTAGAAACAGATTGAAGCTATACCACTCTATCATAAACTTATGGGCAGATCTTATCCTAAATGGGATATATCTTAGTCCACATTGACCATTATAAATGGAATATGTGTGAACATTTATATTTTCATTATATAAGTTGGTGATGGTCCCACAACCTAGAAGTATCATACCTCTAGAAATATGACCATGTTTCTCATTTGTGATTATTTGATATAAATTCCATTTGTTGTAAACTATTTTACGAATGCCTTGTAAATTTTTATAAATTGTTTTATTTAAATATTTATTAATCCATTGATTAAAATATTTAAATAATTGGAAATTTACGGAGTGATTAGTTTTAAATATGATTTTTAGATTCTATGTGTGCTTATTTAAAATTGAAATCATTATTTGGTTAATTAATTATTGAATAGTTTTATAGAATCCTTGGTGAGACCCAATTTTTATTTTATCTCACACCCTACCCATGACTTTGGGTGTTTGTATATTATATTCTTCTAGGTTTGAGAAAGGGTAAAGATCCACTTTGAGGAGGTTCTCATGGTTGATACTTGGGCTTGGAGAGTTGTGTATATTGGTAAAAGGATTGTTTATCTAGTTTTATAGTACATTGATTATGTACTTTGAGGTTTTTTTACCTGTTGGACTTCTGGTACAATTCTTCCTGTGGAGTTTCACTTGCACGCATGCTAACTTTTGTCACTTGATTCCATTGTTTTTCTATAAAATTCATTCAAACATTTATATTGTTTGATAACAGGTGATTGTCTCTAGCCCATGGGTATTGGTAATTCCATTCAGGCTATGTTATGATCATCCTAGTTATCAGGGTACCAGGGAATTTAGGCTAGTTTATTCACAAAGTGTAATCAAAGTTTCCTGTTAAGAAAATTTTCTTGGAGTCACTATATAGTTGAGAAATATTTTAGGGATATAGGATATATTTATAAATGAGTTCCATGCCATATATAACCTTAATAATACATAAGTCACCAAGGGTAGTTTTGAAAAGTCATCTTGGGGATTAGTTCTAGTCTTTTACCTACTTTTGATTTGGATTGAATAAAAAAATTGTATATTTATATGTTATGATTGATTTACCTTTTTTATTTATTTTATTGTTAATCTTATGTCTTCAGTGTTTTCTGTTCACGTTGTGTAGTATAATTCCACAGATAATACATGTGAATAGGATCCAGGATGAAGTTGATGATGAATCATTGTGAGAAAATCCTTACATGGCCCTGAGTCTTATTGTGGTGATTGTGTGTACTATCCAATCATAAAGATAGAAACCACCTCAATTCCCCATTTAGGATCTATTTATTGAACCTTGGAATGAATTTTTCTCTAATAATTATACGGAGTTCCTTTTCCATAATCCTCTAGTGTTAAAATAATCTAATGATCCTAAATAGGTTGAATATATTTTAAGAAGGATTATGTGTCTATTGAAGTTTTGAGAGAAACCTATTGAGATCAAGAAGAAATGTGCCACATTCATGTTAGAGGGACCTAGAAAGTGATGTTAGGACATGAGAGTGATGGGGAATAATAAGGAGGGATTAAAGAGGAAACACTTTAAAGATCTTTTCGCCAACCAGTTCTATTTGGAGTCAATGGTGTTTTCCGAGGATATTGATTTTCTAAAATTTGAGAATGATGATAAAGAAATGGTAGAA
This sequence comes from Viscum album, assembly GCA_963277665.1. NCBI lineage: Eukaryota > Viridiplantae > Streptophyta > Magnoliopsida > Santalales > Viscaceae > Viscum > Viscum album. The sequence goes on along the minus strand of OY728151.1, from coordinate 10,014,914 downwards.
TATGTAAACCATTTTTCTGAGATTTTTTATTTTGCACTAGATATAGTATCAAATGAATATTAGAAGACTCAAAAATTTTATATAGGACTTCAATATTATATTCATTCTTAGGTTTTGTTATTAAAAATTAATCTTATTCTGATGTTCTTGATAAATCATTAGTGGTTGAGATAGGCTTTTAGGGTAAGTTAGGGATGATGGGAGTTCCCTTTTCTCTCAGTTGAAGTTCTAAAAATTCCTCTAAAGGGAAAAGAAATCTTGAAGATTCTTTTGGTGGATCTTAAAAGCCTTGTTTTTCTAGAACTCCTAAAGTTCCTAGAAGAGGACCCTTGATTTGTTACCATCATGGAGAACCTGGGAACTCAAAATGTGTTTATACTAAGTCACCCAAACTATGTCGCTCCTTTAAATGATCAAGTCACATTAAAAAGATCTTCCATGTATATTATACTCCATGTAGTGGAATGGGTTCATCATATCTTATTAAAACAATATTGTAATCATATTATTCCAAAACAAATAGGAATGATTCCAGAATAAAGCTTCTTCATGCAGTAGAAGAGTCTCTAGAAGAAGTAGATACAGGTCCAGTGACTTCGAGAGGTACCATCACTATAGATTAATCATTGGTGACTGCTTTATTTCATACCATTTCAACACATTAATTTATTTCAACCCATTTTTTCAATCTCTTAAATCTTCATATAGATATTTTATCTTATGTGATGGATATTACTAATCCCACCCAAATGAATATAGAGTAGGGTCACCTTAGTCCTTCTTATTGTTTCCCTCTAACAGATATTGAGATTATGAGGTATTTACTAGTTCTCAACACGAAACTACATGACATCATTTTTTGTATGGGTTAGATCATTTCCATGGAATATCATATTGATTGTTATCTTTGATGAGTCTCCTTTACTACACCTGATGGGGTGTGTCAGTTATTTTAAGGAGGATGGGACCCATGATCGAGTAGATCTAGACCTTCTTATCAATATTTGGGTTGGGTAATATCATTTTTTTCTTTTGATCTAGAGAGATATTTTTTTTCCTGTGAAATCCCTATGGTGTTCTTCACATTTTCTAATGTTTTCCTTATGACTTATATGGTCTCCCACTAGTAAGAGAGGTTTAGTTCTATATTGTCTTAGTGTTGTTTAATCATCGGGTTTTTATTCCTTCTTACCACGTGGAATCAAATGAAATGAAAGAGTTGAGGACTCAGTTGTATAGTCTTTTGGATAAAGGTTTCACACACCCGAGTGTGTCACCATAGATTTCCGCAGTTCTCTTTGCTCAGAATGATGATGGGTCACTTCTCCTTTATATTGATTACCAAAATCTCAATCTATCCATTATAAATAATAAATATACGTTTCCATTGATTTATGCTTTATTTTGATCGTTTGAAATGTGATAAGTAGTTTTTAATGTTTTATCTTCAATATAGTTACCATCAGTTGAGGATAAATGATTCTGACATTTGGAAAATTACCTTTTTGAGAATATAGAGCCATCATGAGTGCCTTTTCATTCCATTTTATCTAACCAATTCTCCTGATGTATTTATGGATATAATGAATAGGATTTTCCTTGATTATCTTGATACCTTCTGGTGGTATTTATGGAAGGCAACCTTATTTACTCTATGTCTGAGGAGGATCATGTGCGTCATCTAAGAGATGTTCAAGAATTGTTTAGAGATCACCGACATTATGAAAAATAATAAAAAATTTATTTATGTATTTAGAAGGTGATGTTATAGGGTCACATGGTGTCAGAAAACCGTATATTGTTTCATACTAATAAGGGGATGGTTGTTATAACATGGAAACTACCATGAAATATTATCGAGATTCAGAGCTTCTTGGGTTTAGCTGACTATTTTAGTCGTTTTTTAACAGACTTCTCAAATATGGTTTTGCCAATGATTTCTCTAATGTATAAGGGAGTCAAATGTTTTTGGGATGATAAATGTTAGAATTATTTTGTTGTAAAAAATATATTTTGAGTTTTTTTCTAGTGTTGACTCTTCCAGAGGTCAGGTAGGGCTATGTGGTCGTTTGTGACACATCTGGTTCAAGTTTGGGATGAATTCTTTTGCAAGTTGATCATTTCATTTCGTATGTATCTTAGAAGATCGGTCCACGTGAGAAGGATTACCCAAACCATAACCTTAAACTTATAGGTGTCAGACATGATCTTAAGAGTTTACGACATTAAATATTTGGAGAACAGTTTTCTGTCTATTCTAAAAAAAATTATTATGTTATATCTTCCCAAAAAAAATTTGAATATCTTCCATAGGTGCTAGTTGGAATACTTGTAGTATTTTGATTTCAAAATTACAATTACCTAGGGGAAATAAAATTTTATTTCACATTCTTTGAGTAGGACACATCTGACCTAGACCATGAATGAATCATAATAAGAGTGTACTATGATTGTTATTTTATTATAGTTTCATATTGGAGTCTGGGAATCAAGGGTCGGGGTTCTTTTGGCAAGTGTTTAGCTAACCTCTACCCTTCTCGAGATGATTATTTAGGAATAGAAACATGATGATAAATTCCATATAGTTAGAGAATATCTTTTTGGAGGGGAGACGATTAATGACTCATCATTCTCCATAGAGGTAATTATATGTTATCATAATAATTTTGTTGTGTTATTAGAGGTAAGTAAATCAATTATGGGGGATTTCCATATTTTCTAATGGGTAGTGCACCAAATAAACACAAATATGTTCTATGACATTAAGTGTAGATTCTGATGGATGGGTATGGGACGGGGCACTTTGGTGTTTTTCTCTCATCGTTATATGTGTCAACATATCAAGGCTAAAAACTCGATACCTTTGGGATTACTTCAGCCACATCCCATATCGACTTGGAAGTGGGGTGATATCTCAATTGAATTATTGGTTTGGTTACCTCATACTAAGAGAAGGAAAATGGGATATGGGTTTTATTTATAGTCTGAACAAATCACATAACTTTATACCCATTCGTGGTAAAAAAAAATTAAAGAACATAGAAATATCTATTTGAAAGATATTGTTCATTTTTATAGAGTTATATCTATTATATTATCTGATAGGGATCCCTAGTTCACTGATTATTTTTTGTAGAGGCCTCTATAAGGCACTGGGATCTCATGTCAATTTTAGCATTGCATTTCATCCACAGTCAGATGTCCAGACAAAATGATCTATACAGATTATTGAGGATATGATTTGTACTTGTGTCCTTTACTTTTGTGGGGATTTGGATCATCATTTGGAACTTGTTTATTTTTCTCATAATAATAGTTACCAGTATATGATCAGGATGTCTCCTTTTGAGGGCTTGTATGGTTGGCCTTGTAAATCTCTATTATGTTGATCAGAGATCAGTGAAAGCTCTTTGGTATGTCCAAGCTTGGTTCAATAGAAAATAGAAAATATTTAGAGGATTATTCTGAGAATTTTGATGGAATAAGTCTAGTATAAGTCTTATTCGGATCATTATCATAGACCATTGTAATTTTCAATTAGTGACCAGGGGTTTTTGAAAGTTTCACTCTATTTTGGTTATCAACTTCTTGGGAAACAAGGGAAGATTTCTTCTCACTTTTTGGGACCTTTTGAGGTTGTTGAGATGGTGAGTGAAGTGTATTTTCATTTCACTTTCAACATAGATAACGTCGGTACATAACATGTTTCATGTTTCTCAGTTATGAATGTATCTTTCTAATCCATCTCATGTTCTTAGTTGGAGTAATGATAATGTTGATCCTGATTTATTCATGACTAAGAATACATCCATGATAGTTGATTGTGAGACCAATGTACTTTGTGGGGGGAAGATACCTTTGGTTTTAGTTCTATGAAAACATGGTTCTGATACTTATGAGCCTTGGGAGAGCGAGGCACTAATGAGAGAATAATGGCCTCATCTTTTTGACATTGAAACTTCTTAATAGGATTTCTGGGGACATAAAAACTCTATAGTGGGGAGGTTGTAAATTCATATTGATATTTTAAGATACCCCTTAACCTATATTTTATAATTCATTTAGTGGGATTTGTTAGGGACACTCTGGATAAAAATTAAAAAACATTTGTATGTTCATGGGGTGTGCACAGGCAGTGCACAATTTTCTCAAAACATGTGCCCTACTAGTGCAACCCATGAAAACTGAGATAGTGAGGGTTTGTAAAATTGGTGCATGTTATAATATAATATACACCCACAAAGATTAATCCATGAAACCCCACTATTATGGGAGCAAGTCTATGACACATGGTTAGACTAACAATTTGTCCCTTCTCAACTAACAGTTCATGTGGATTCTATTTAATCAAAAAAATAATTAACAATTTATTGAAACCCTATTTTGATACCCACATGGATCTAACATGGGGTGGAAATTGTTATTAATAATTTTATACTCCAAATATCCTATTATGGATCCTACAAACCCTCTCTATGGAAGATCTATGCTTGTAGATCTTCATTCCGTCCGTTCTTAGTAAGATTTCTTTACCCTTTCTCAATCTTCTACCCTATCCTTCTCTCCTCCATAGGGTTTAATAGATATCCATGTTTTTTGAGGATCTAATACCTAATTTTTGTATATTTAATCTGAATTTAATTATTAGAACTTAGTTTCCGGTTTTCTTTATTGGAGTTTCCCAATTGGGGATTTTTGAATTGGGATCTTGTGATCCCGTAGTAGGTGGTTCCCTTTAAGATTTCCCAATTTATTCAAACCTAATTTAATTTATCTAAATTCAACTGCTTGATTGAAAATACATTGATTTAAATTGGTTTATTAAGACCCCGATTCAAGTGAATTGAGGATTTTTATTTGATTTGGCATGAAATTGGGAAATCCCCCCAATTCTATTAAACTGGGGTGTGTAACTGAAAATTTGATGGATTATTGGGAAATTGAATTGTCGAATTGAAATTGTGAATTTAAAATTTGAATATAATTTCAAATTTATATTTTAGAAAAATAGATAATTTTTTTATAGAATCCCATTTCTTTTATCATGGAAAATGGAAAGATTGTATTAAAACCCCATTTTGGTTTTTAAATGGAAATTGTCATATTGAAAAATAAATATGGTTTGAATTGTATTTTGAACATTTTTGAAATAAATTACCCATTATTGTTTTTTATTAGAGAACATGAAATCATACGTAGTTAGTGATTTTTTTTGGTACAAGCACACTAGGTTATAATTGTCCTAGAAATGTATTGACGCTATAATACTATAATATAAATTTATTGGTATTACATATTCCCAGTGGGATGTTGGTTAGTCATTTTTGACCATTGTCAAATAAATATTTGTGTGAACATTGTAGTTTTCAATATATAATTTTTTGAAGATCCCATAACCTAGAACAATCATTACCCTTAGAACATGACCATGTTTCTCATTTGTGATTACTTTTATATATGTGACATTTGTGATAAATGATTTTATGAATTCCGTGAGAATTTTTATAAACTATTTTATATAAATGTTTATTAATACATTGATTAAAATATTTCTATCATTTAAATGTAAATCATGATTTTTTTAAATATGATTTTGGAAATGTCTTACATGTTTATTTAAAATTAAATGCTTCATTTGGTTATTTCATTTTGGAATATTTTTTTGGAATCCTTATTGAGACACTAGTGGTCTTTTATCTCACACCCTATATGTTTCTTTATGTGTTTGTAGATTATCTTCTTCAAGGTATGAGAATGGGTAAAATGCCACATGGAGGAAGTTCTTGTAGTTGATCCTTAGGCTTGGAAGGTTTTTTCCATTGGGACATGGGTAGTTTATCCATTTATTGGTACATTAATGATTTACTTTGGGTTTGTTTTCCTATTTTACTTTTGGTACAATTCACCCTGAGGAGTTTTTCTTGCATGTATACTGACTTGTGTCTCTTGATTCCATTGTGTTTGTGAAAAATTCATTCCCAATTTCATATTATTTGATACCAAGTTATTTTTTCCAATCTATAGGGATTGGGAACACCCTTAAGGCTATGTCAAGACCGGTTTGATTATCAGGGTACCATGGTATCTGGTCTAGTCCATGACATCAAACCAGTCCATATCAACCTCATTTTTCTAAGGTTTACCAACTTTTCTATTTTCTTCCATTGTTTTATAAAATAAATAATACTGCAATTAGTAACAATAATAAAATGAAATCATGAAAAGATGTCATTCATCAATCAATGTACATACTCCAAAAAATAATTTATACTAAACCAATCAAATTTCATTAATTAACTAATATCACAAACAAAATAACACATACACATATGTAATGATTTAATGTTACAAGAATTATATATGAATTTTAACAATAGAAAACACCGTTCGGGCACACATTATACCCCAAAATCATTTAGTGTACTGGGAAATAAAATATTATACTCCATGTTATCGTATATTTTTATTATGGTTCTGTTGGCTAAGCACCCTTGAATATCATCAATACCATGTCCTGACTCCACCTCTCCACTCTACCACATTCTAAAATAAAAAATACTAATAGAAAAACATTGACACTTGTTGTTAATGTACATCCCTGATATGATGGCACCACTGAGGTAATGCATCATAGGTACTTGATTTTACTCCCATATCAACAAAGGAAAGAAACTTGCATCCAAGGTCTAGAGACATTTTTTGGAGACTGATTTACCTTCTAATGGTATATCAAATGAAATAAACTAAATATAAGAATCTAAATGACATGTAATGACTGAAAAAAACCTATTGAATATAATAATCTCCAAGTAATATCCAAACATTCCCACAAATATCATATAAGCAACCAAGACTCAAAATTATATCTCAAAAGACAAAATATACATAGTATAAAAAAATTAAAACATAAATGGATTTGGTGAAATACCACTCCACATGAATCCAAAAACACATAATATTATCACCAAAGTGTCTTGAAAAACCATCTCCCAATCATATAGGCCAATTTCATCTCAATAAAAGATCATCCATATGATTTTTACATTAAAACGAATTGAATTTAATGTAAATGAGAGTATAATCCTCAGTGGAAACAACTAAAAACCCTACCATCTCAATGACATAGTATATGAATATATAAAAATTGTATAAAATAAAATGATTTAATAGTTACCATTTCCATCATTGAACAAATAATAGGGTCAAACAATTCTATAATAATAAAACAAACATGATTCAACTAATGTTAGTATCTGTGGATAATGAAACCAAGCCTATAGCTCATCATTTAACCCCAACCATACCCTTGTCCAACTATACACATGGATTAATCATATCAGGGACCCTCAAGGACATGACATCCCATAATATCATGTATGTCTAACCCCTCATGTCCAATCATTCCATACCATGGAATGTCACATATTCGGATCCTCAAGGAAAACCATGGTATATCATGACATGTCACAACTCAGTCTACTATAGTCCAACTATAAGAAACCATATATATGTCTCATTTATAATACATAATAATTTAGTGACAAAAATATCATGATTCACTTTAATCCCATCAAAAAAAATCAGGTTTATTCTATGACATTATTCAATAACATTTTATACACTTTATAAATAAAATAAAAACAACATAAATTTTTAAGATTATTTATATCTTCTCGGTAATAAGTGTCAATAATAAAATACTCATCAAGACCCCCCACCCATGTCTCTTTAACCCGATTTTTTGTTTATTTTTTATTAGATAACCATTCCCAAATTTATGAACACATAAATCCATTTATATTTCACTTCTCGTATTATACATTCTATTAAACAACATTCAAAAAATACACATTAACCTTCAAAGAATATAGTTAATTCCTAATGTTATCTAGGAACATTTATACCGTCTAATAAATCATTTTCACCTATGAATATGCACATTACATTAAACACTCTAAACAATTTATAATAAAAAGAAAACACATAAAAACTCATAATCTCAACACATGAATTTATTAAGCAGTTTTTATCCCTATAAATTATATTTACCCTTGTTTGCAATATTTACAACCCATTTTTTCCATTATAAATCAACAAATTGTTATCTACTCAAGTTTTACACATCAAATTAGTCATTTCTCTTAATAACTTATCATATATATCTTGGATAACCATAATTTTAACCCTTATCCACCATTCTAGGTCTCAAATACCCATCAATAATTTATTGAAAACTCATTGATAAACAATAATTAAAAATTTCACGTTAAGAAACACATAAAATATACTAAATCATCCAATAATTTCACATTCCAAAAATAAAAAATTCCTTATTCCATTAGGGAGAAATATGTCACCTACTTCAATGAAGACAAGGAATCAGTAAATAGTATTAGAAACTCCAAGAACGCATGGATTCAATAATCTAATGAACTAAATATAAAATTATCTAAATTATCCCTAAATCAATTGATTACTAATTTAAGATCTCATTCCATGGACCATGAAAATTAATATATACCAATTTTAAAAAAAAATATCTTGAGCACATTAAGTACCCTGCCAGAACACATCAGTCACACGATGGCTCACCAAGCACCCAATGAAAGCCCATTAGCCACATAGTGTCTAGTCCAATTAACTTTTACTACTATAACAAAAAATGGTAACCTGGTACCACTCCAATAGTGTAGAAAACCCAAACCAGATACCCTCTCAAATTAGTTCCCAAACTAAATTTCCACATAACCGAAGGGAATTCCTGATCCCAATGGGTGTGTGACTAGAAATCAGGAGTCAAAAAATAACTAGAGAGAATTATTTATCCCAACCAAAAGCAACAACATTTCATATATGTATATATACAAGAGAAATAGTGGATGAGATACCATATGCCATAATTAAAATAAGACAACATAAATGATACAAATCAAAAAATATTCAAATCATCTCAAAGCACAAGTCCAAAATTAAAGGAATAATAAAATAGAAAACTAACTACTGCATGTAATAGAATGGCAGCAATCCCACCTTATCAAAACTAGCTACCACGAAACAGCTGATTGAAAACCTTTATACCTAACAATGGGACCTTTCATTTCCCTAAATAGAAATATATTTTAGGGTCTATAGACCTATGAAGGGGTGAATAGGGTCTTATATAACATACTCAGTAGGATCCTACTGAGGTGTTCCAAATAAATACTTTGTATAATAATCAAAACATTATCTACTTTAAAAAAAATTCATGATAAATAATTTAAATTTTTTATATCAAAATCATAGAAAAAAATTTATTTTCATTGTTTTACATTTCCATAATAAACTAAGTAAAATAGTTTCAAATCATTTCACATAAATCAAATCAAGGAAATTTGTGTTTCACTTATCATATCAAATTAATAGAAGCATAATCTAAAATAGTAAAATCCAAAGAATAGGATGCATCATTCAAATAATCACTATAGTTTAGGCTAGTAAACTACATGTACCACAATAAACACCTAGTGTATAATAATATTCTTAGAACATAGGGATAAGGAGTAGAGAAACACCACATGAGTTAATCCCCTAAGAATTTAAATTTTAATTCCCTTGGAAAATATTACAAGGGAACAGAGCAGTATCCCATCAGTGACCCCCCTGATAATACATAGATTATGTACCAAAGCTAAACCATCCACCAAAGTAACCAAGGCTTCTTATGTGATCTATTTTACAAACCATTTTAAATAAAATATTATTCAAAACCCATTTTATAAATCTATTTCACAATAATTTACAAATAGAATTTCTTTTACCAAAACAAGTGAAATACCATCTTTTATCAAAAACCCATTTCCATTTACGCACAATCAATCAATCAGAAAAAATATTTTATAAAAAATATAAATAAAAGGAAGTGAATTTCATCCAATATTAGGAAGATATGAAACCAACTACCTCAAACTTGGGTCATACACACCTGTAACGTGATCCACCAACAAAGAAGAATAGAACCCCGACAACAGAGGATCTAAAATCCATCCACACATCTCAAAATTGAATCAATTTAAAAAAATGTCCAGTGAAAATAATAGATAACAACATGCCTCAATGAACACTCATTCCTCACCATATCCAATAATAGGGTTAGACTCATGAGTATGATCTTAAAAAATATCAAGAAATGATCATGAAAAATTAATATTGTAGATTAAGGGATCCATAATTATAGTGAAACAAGATACCATGATCAAAGAAAAATAAGAAATAGAAAGAATTCTCAACGCAATCCATTTTTTTATATTTAAAAAAATATACTTTAAGGATAAGTGGGAACCATACAAAAATTTTAAACATCAAAATAAAAATTTCAAAATTCAAAAACAAATCCCAAAAACAGATGAAACTATTTGAATGTTGAGCCGATCACACAAACTGAATGAACTTGAGAAAAAGATCACCATTACCTATATCTGATTCAAAATTCAAAATGATACAACTTACATCATCACTACCTCAATCCATCAACAACTGACACGAAACATCGGGTCACATCATGAGTCGCAATTTTCTCACCTACTTCATCTCCACAATTCAAGTGAGAACCCACTGGACCTCATCCCACCACTAATTCAAATGACCAACACAGAAAACCATATCCAACAATGTGATCTATGAATCCTCCACAGAACAAAAAATATATTCATACTTAATTGGAGTCAATAAGGCAGAAAACTAGTCCACATTTGAGAGCGATCCATGACCATCACAGATCCAATAACACTTCATGAAACAAAACTATAAGAATACTAGCACAGAACAAAACCATTTTGTTGATAAAACTACAGCTAACGTCATACACATCTATGATACATATTGAAGATGATGAAGGACATGCCTCACAGAGAATCAATGACCAAACAAACAACACCTTAAAATTCATATTGATACCAACACAATAGTCTGACTTGAAGAGCGATGAAGGTAAAAATATCCAGAGTAGAGATTGAGGAGGTAGGGTCTCCATGAAGAAGTTCGTCCTCACCCAAAACCACAAACCCCAACTAACAAAACATCATCTAGGTAATGAACACACCATAAACACACCAAATAAAGAAATCCCCAAGAAATAGGGAACCATAAAGACCAAACACATTAAAAGCTCCTGGAAAACCAGCACGATTCAACAAAAACATCCCAAACATCCTGAGTAAACCGTCACACCACACTAGAATGGTGTCAAAATGAGGTAACTATAAGGAAAGTGTAGTAGAACAATTTATGGGGAATCAACAAGGGAAAAGACTACATATAGAAAAGTGGAAGAGTAGAGAAATAAAGGAGCCACTGCGAGAGCGAGGAGGAAGAAGAAAAAGGGAGAGCTAGGAGGGATGGAGAGAGGAAAGAGGGTATGGGGAGATGACGTTAGATAAGTGGTGCATTGGATTCCACCCTATGGATCATCACTATAAGAAACCTATCTCAAAAGGGGAGTGACATTGATGCTTCTCAGAGGCTATAGGTTTCTTCTTATGAAATAGGATCAATACCCACCCATATAAATTCACAATAACTTCAACAATGATCAATCACAAAAATAAATTATCTTGAAGGAGCGAAGGTATAAAAAATTTCCTAGGAGATCTCCTGGTCACGAGGAAAGAAGTTTATGTTGGAAGAAAGAGATATTAGTTTTCCATTTCCATGTCCTGATATTTACATTGTTTTAAATCCCTATTAACATCATGTAATCCACAAAACTCAAGTATTCTGAAAAGCTCATCGCATTTTTATTAAAATCAAGATTTTAACCATTACATAGAATGTAATTGTAATTTATGGTGAGAAATATTCATTCCCTATATAATTTTTTGGATTCTTCATGGTGCTCCAAATATGATGTGTGATCACTTAACGTGGTTCATATTTATCATAAAAACATGAAAACTCAAAATTAAACACAAAATACTTAAAACAAATGATACATTCTCCAAAATTTAGGAGAATCCCATATATTATTTAACACATTTACACCTAAAATCCATTAATTAAAACAAACACACTTCCCAAAAAATTATTCCATTTTCCCCAGAAAAATTTCTCTAACCTTTGGATCCCTAACATACACCCAAATAAAGACAGAAATAAAGGTGAGAAGATAAATATTTAAAAGTTCTAGCAGGATTTTACAAACTCCCCACCATAAGGATTTTCATCCCAGGGATTTCATGTGGAAGAATGGTGTCTAAAAAAGAGGTGATTCCACTACTCCCTCATTAACGACTTGCACTCCCAAGTCTCATGAGAATATGATATGTGTCTACATAACACTCTAACCAACAAAATAAATTTTCCATGTAATAATTTCACATGAGAGTCAATGATCTCCACTGGATGCTCCACAATAGAAATGTCTGGATCAAAATAAATATATTTCCATCTCAAAATGTGAGAGGTATCGGGATGATATTTCCTTAGCTATGAAATGGGGAAAACAACATGAATGCCTATCACCTGAATTTGAAATTCCAACCGATAAGAAACTTTATCAACCTACTCGGTGACCACAAATGGTCCAACATATCTCAGATCCAACTTTCACTATTTTCCAAGACAACGATGACCCAACCAATGATAAAATTTCAAGAAAACTTAGTCACCTATGAAATCTCCAAAAGTTGACACCAATTATTTTAAAAATATTTCAATCTACTCTAAGTTATATATAGAAGTTGATGTTTATCATGTATCCTTGATGACGTATCCTAAATGAGATTTGGTCCCATAAAAAAATCTTCACCCACCTTTGGACAATAAAGAGATGATCTGCATGGGAAACCATACCTGCCCTTGAAAATAACTATTCCTATTGATGAATGATAACTATTATCTAAAGAAAAATCCACTAGTCCCATAAGAATATCCAATGATCACCCAAAATCCAAGACATAGGCATAGATATTATCCTTCAAGACTCAACTAACATACCATTTCTGACTGTCTTCCTATGGATGGTATGTTGTACTCATCCTAAACTGAGTTCCCACCACCTCCCTGAGACTGATCCATAAACTCAATGTAAACCTAGGATCCCTTTCAAAAACAATGGCAAAAGTAACTTTGTGTAACCTCATAATTTGTTTCACAATGGATTACATTGATCTTCAATATTAGTGGTGTCCTTCAATGAAATTAAATGAATTGAATTTTTTAACCAATAAATCACCACCCACATTGATTTACTCCCTCAGTTAGACCATGTTAATCTAACAAAAAAATCCATAGACCCCTCATCTCATTTCCAAACTGGCACTGTAAGAGGATGGACTAAACCCAAAAGTGTAAAATCCTATATCTTTATCTATTTAAAAGTGTAACAATGAGACACATAATCATTGATGCCCCACATCATACCCGGCCGCTATAATCATCATCTAATGTCATAATACATCATAGTAGTGTTTGGATGAATTTCCCACAAATAACTATGAAAATAAGAAAAATTTGAGATCCTCATAGATACTAGGATGTAAGACCAATTACCAAAATGGATAATACCATATGAAGAGAGAGACCAACCAGAAATGGTCTCCCCACTATGTAGGGTTTCTTAGATTCCTCTAAACTCATTATCCATATACTACCTATAAAAATAGAATACATAAGAGATTATGATAACTAATCACTAGTAAGAACCATACCAAAAACATCCTACAGATAATCCTTGTGAAACTAAGTGAATATCACAGTAAGCTTCTATTGTTCCTTCGATTCCAAAGAATCTTCTGATGGTAAATTCCTACTGAGAGAGTCTAAAACAACATTACCCTTCCCTGGGTTGTTGACGATGTCGAAGTAATAGTTTTTAAAGTACTCCACTCACTTCCTTTTTCTGAGATTAAATTCTTTCTATGAAAATTTATAGCTCAGACTCTTATGGTTTGAAAAGACTATGACCCTATCCCCAAAAAGATAGTATTGCCAACATTTAAGTGCATGAATAACCACAAAATTCTCTTAATCTTGAGTGGTTAATTCTTCTCACATGGAAGAAGAATATGGGAGTCATAAGACACCACATGATCTTCTTGCATAAGAAATAAACCCAAACCTATGCTATAAAAATCACAAAAAAACTATATAACCCTTACTAGGATTAGGTAATATTAGAATATCATCTGATGTTAGAAGTAATTTTATCTCCCGAAAAGAAGACTGAAACTTTTTATCCCATGTGAATTTCACCCCTTTCCTAGTAATAGTAATCGAAGATGATTCCAAATTCAAGAAATCTGGGATGAAATGTTGATAATATCCAAAAAGACCAAGGATTTCCTAAATATAAAATAATTTTTAAGGTTCTTCCCAAGAAAAATCAGTCTTCACCTTCTTAGGATCAATTGATAATTCATGTTTAGAAATCACCTGCACAGAGAAAATCACTTCTTGGATCTAGAAATTTCATTTTTTTATCTTTCCATACAAATAGTGAATCCACAGTATTTCCATAACCAAACTCAAAAAATGATCATGAACATGTTCAAAGCTCAAATAAATAAAAATATCATCCAATAAAATTACCACAAAAGTGTTGAGATGCTGATTAAATATTTGGTTCATCAAACACATAAAAAATGCAAGAGCACTATTTTGACTAAATAGTATCAAATGATATTTTTAATGACCATACCTTCTCTTGATATTTGTCTTTAATATATTGAAATCCTAAACTCTAAGATGATGATAAATCAACTGAATATCAATATTTTAAAACAACCTTTTCCCATTTAGCTGATCAAACAAATCACTCACAAGAGTAAAAGGATGCTTATTCTTAAATTTCCCTAGTTCATGTTCTGATAGTCCACACACAATTGGAGTAAACCATCTGACTTCTTGGAAAAGAGAATAGGGGATTCCCAAGGATAACCACTCGGGTGAAAAAAACATTTTTCTATTATTTTATCCAACTGAATTATGTTCTCTATCAGTTTTATGGGTGCTATATGATAAGAATGTATCGAAATAGACCACATACCTGGCACCAGATCAATCATAAACTCGGCCTCCCTTGCTAGAGAAAATCCAGAGAAATTTTCTGGAAATACATCAGGAATGTCCCAAACAACTGCGGGATATCAACAATAGAAGATTTCCCATCAGTATCAACTAATAAAATAGATAACAAACTCCTGATTTCTGGGTGGGAAGGTCTTGTACAACCTAACCTTTGATCCCACTTTCACTGGAACACCAGTGATCTCACATTGGATTCACAAAATGAGACATTATAATGATAATAACCATACTCATTGTGATGATAAACAATATAATCCATCTTTATGATGACATCAAATAGATCCAGATCCAATATTAGGAAATCCTGGAATAACATTGTATCATCTATCGATGGAGAAACAGGTGGACATTTAAACCCCTGATCTTTCATCATCCCAAGATGTGTCATTTACTCTATAAAAAAGGACATTAGATTTTTTAGATTTTTAAGTGTATCAAAAAAATGGACAAATATAAATTTGTTGAAAGCACTAGTATCAAAAAAAATCCCTACTAAATATTAAATAAAAATTAAACTACTCACTATCTCCAAACCTATTTCTACATCTTCCAGAAACTCATATACCGTGTCAAGGTGCTTCAATCATAAGGATTGTTTCTAGATCCATGTAGTCTTTGAAGCATCTGACTATGATGCAGCAGCCTTTGGAGCTGATGATCCATGTCCATTTCAAGGCATATATATAGAATGATATAAACACTGCATATAACCGTATTTTCTATAACTATTACAAATCTTCAAATTTTCAAGATAAGAATGTTGTGTGTGTCTAACCTTCCTACATTGATTACAAGTTAGAGGCACACTACTAGTTATAACTGATGGTGTGAAAGAGGCCTTCCAATAAGAACCACCTACCTCACTCCTGTGATGATCTTTACACTTCCTCTTTTTTCTATATGTGCCACTAAAGTTTCCACTAGGTGGAAGATATGCATATGAATAACAAAATGTTCCTACCATACTCATATATGGCATAACATATCTATCTACCAACTCTTCATAAGTTGATATCTTTATTATAAATACATGTGATCAAATATCTAATTTTAAACCTTGTAGATACTTATAATCATTAATATGTTCATTATTAACTTAATCTTGAGTAAATGCACTAGATCAACAAGAAAATTGGTGTATACCAATATTGAACACTCTTCCTGCTACAAACAGAGGAACTCTAGAGACTTCACCATAATCTGCAACTTTTTATAGAAATTATGAAATAATATGGTCTCAAATCCCTTCCATTCTAATCCCACATTCATATCATCATGTACCATGGAATCCCATCATCGATTATTTGGACCCTTAAGTCTAAACACAACATACTTAACATTGATACTCTTAGGTGTATCCATTAAGTAGAAGATCTGATAAACCTTGTCCAACTAGTCCACTTTCTATTGTGGTTCATTCATATCCATAAAGGATGGTGTTTTCATGAAAGAACTCCCATTACGGATTCTAATATCCTCCATCTATTGGATGTTACTCAAATACTTCATTCTATTATTGAGGTACATTTTGAATGAAAACATGAACTATATACATGATAACCTACATAATATTTGGATCAATATGTGGATTCCCTTAAGAAGCATCTACTGAAACCTCTTGAGGAACCTTTGGACCACATATTGGAGGTATACAACTGCACACTAAAATATAAGAAATGAACAAACAATAAACTAATATATGTTTAAATAAGTAAACCATAAGAAAATATTGTGATTAAGATCAAGAAATCCAAACATGAGACACACATCCCATCATCCCACGGTAATTTGAGTCTAGTCATGTTAAGAGATGGATAAACACTCACCTAAACCTATATCTCATGTCCCAAAAAACCTATCTCCACTCTGTCAGACATCCCAGTATAAGGACTCTTGATGATATACTTCCTCGAATTCCAAATAATTGAAACCATGACCCAGATACCCTCTCAAATAGAAACCCAATCTGGATTTCCACATACCTAAAGGGAATTACCGATCCCTACGGGCTGTCAACTAACACCTGAGCATCAAAAAATGCCAGAGGGAACAATTTATCCCAACCCAAATTAACAACATGAAATATACATATATTTATATATATATATATAAGAAACATTATAATTGATAACATATTCCATAACCTAAAGATGATAGTAGAAATGATACAACTCAAAAGCAATCAGAGCATCCCAAAGTACATGCCCAACATCAAAGGACTACTAAAAAATAAAAATTACTACTCCATGTTATATTATGGGAAACAACACACCATTTAGTTACTAAATAACCTAACATAGATAAATTAAACCTTATATAACTCAAGAAGTTACCTTACATTTTAGTTCATAAAGAGATATACAATGGTCTACACACAACCAAAGGGGTGCGAAGGGTGTGAGATAACAAGATCAGTTGGATCCCACCAAGGCGTTCCATATCAATTCACTGAACAATAACCGTAACATGCTCAACCTTAATGAAAAAAATGGAATGATAAATAGCTTATAGTTTTTCTATCAAAATCATGGAAAACATTTAATTTTATCTTTTTCTACATTTCTTAAATAAGCTAGTTAAAATAGCTTCAATCCATTTCACATATATAAAATCAGAACAAATAATTTATCACTTATCATATCATATCCATGGGAATACAAGCTAAAACATTACAAGAAAAATCACAAGTAACATAATTCCAAGGATAAATATAGACTAGGCTATCAGACTACTCATACCATAGTAATCAAAAATTGCATAATCAAGTCCTTCGGAGACATGCCTAAAGAGCAAGGAAACACCTCATGAGTGAATCCCTTAATGAATTAAAAATCAATTACCTATAATAATGGGCCTAGGTAATAGATAATCATTCCATGGTTGATCCCCCAAATAATAAATGGTTGATGTCCCTAACATAAACCTTCCTCGTAAGTACCCAAGGCTTCTTATGTGCTCCATTTTCCAAACCATTTTATCAAAACCATGCTTTGAAAACCATTTGATAAATCCATTTCAATATGATTTAAAAATACTTTTTATTCTTTATAAAAAATTATAAAACCCACATTTTTTCAAAAACCAATTTCCAAACATAGAAAATCAGTCAATAAATCCTGAAATTTTTATTATAAAACAGATTTTAAAAACAACATCAATGTAGTCCATCCATCATAAGATATAAATAAAACCACCAACCTCAAACATGGGTCACACATTCCCGCAGTGGGATCCACCAAAAAGGAAGAACACAATTATGACAATATATTCCCTAGAATCAATCCACATATATCATAATTGATTTAATTTAGAAAAATTATCTACAAATATAATAAAAAAATATAACTCCAAGAACACTCAAATCGCACCACAACAAACACTAGGGTTATCTTTTATATGAATACCCCACGAAGGATCTTGAAAGTATAATGAATAATCAATATCACATATCAACATATCCATAATTTTAGAATAATAGGCTATCTTCATCAAATACAAACAAGAAAAAGTAGGAATAATCACATGAAAAAATGCACTGAAACTACAATCATGATAAATCACTAAATGAAATGATCCAAAAGGAGATAAGATCTCCAAAATAACCTAGTGGATCACCTAGGTAGATAGGGAAGAGACTATTTCTATATAAAAAAGATATATTACATGTTTTGAAATAATTTTTCAAGTTGTGTAATCAATAAACCCCAAGTATGATAAAAAACCATATCAACTTTATATTAAAAACATGATTTAAACCATTAAAAATAATAATATACATTAACATAATGAAATATTCATTCCTTTTACTTGTTAATCTCTCCTACCTTGCAATCAATACAGAACATGTCATCACATTTCACAGCTTGTATTTCTCCTATAGACTAAGAAATATCCAGATTCATCTCAAAATACCCAAAATGACAGGGTTGTTCTTTGAACTTGGGGAGAATCCTAGGTATCATTTATCACATTTATACCATATCTCCATTAATTCAAAAAAACATACATCCCTAAAAATTGGGTCATTTTCCTCAACAAATCCTCTCCATCCTTTGGAGTCCCAACATAAACCCAAATAAAGAGGGGAAAAGGTGAAAAGAAAAATACCTAAAAGTGGTAATGAATATTATTAATAGGTACCTAGTGGAATTTTGCTTACTAATATATAAATATCCACCTACATACACTATCTCCATTAACTTTCACCACCATTAACTACCTATCCAATTATAAGTTAAACAAAAAAATAAAATCAGTGAGTTAAATTTTAATAAGAGATATACCTTAATGAAGAGGGTCCTTACATGGTATTGGGAACTATAATCACTATACATGGGATACATATTAGTAGAGTTAGTTTAATTATACCTTTCTTGAGGTATATATGAGATTATATATCCTTTTGGATTTTAATATTTATGGTGTGGTTATATAAGACATTACATGGATTGATTTACATTATTCATGCATTGTTGTTAGAAACCTAATATATTATTCATGTTGGTGTAGAGTTTTCATTTTTTTCAATGTTAATTTATTCCATATATTTTTGATGATATACCTGAGGTGTAAGTCTCCAACTCACACCTTATTGAAGGTGGGCTTTGGAGGTCACACTTTAACTTGTTTCTGACTTAGGTAGATTCCCATAAATGTAATGCTGTGAAATTTTTTAGCTAAAAAGATACATCAAAGTAGTAGGGTCTATATAAAAAAATATGGAACCATCCAAATACTAAAAATATTATCTATTGAAAAAACCATATAAATACACTTTTATGGTCATTGTATAATACTTTTGAGCATCAAAACAATACATCCAGCATGGTATATCATATGAATTCATGTATCCTACTTATAAGAAAATGATTCCAATAATATCACCATTATCATCACACATGACCTAAAATAGTAATTTCTAATCTGGGAATGTTATAATAGGTAAAGAGGATACATTGCATTAATTTTTACAATATTATAATATTAAAAAAAATCATCAGATGAAAATATTTTAATAATAAATAAAAAATGAATTTTTATTTGTTAAAATGTTTTTATGAATCATTGATAGAATCCTAAATGAATAAAAAAACTTCTCACATATTTAATTATAATGACTCTTAATTTGATGGATTTTCCATTGAATATTTATATCTATATAGTTATTTAACCTCATATTCGATGAGGTGTTTGGTAGTCCCAAGACCCAAGAGGTAGTATATTAAATACATTTATATATTTTAATGAACATGAATGTATCATTTTCATGCTTGTATTTTTCCCATTGTTCAGGGCCTCAAATGTGAAATCCGATGGTTGCTTCTAAAATAAATGCTTTACCATATGTGTGGCCTAAGGATAGTCAGCACCATATGTGAGATCAAGGAAATCATTGGAGGGTGTATTTAATGAAAATAAATAATTTATTTATCTATTTTATTTTAAATGATCTGACCTACCATTCTCTCTATAATTATGTCACTATATAATGTTTCTATAATTGTCCACATAACCCTAATAGAATTATAGAATATTGTTCTTAATTAATGGATCAATTTTGAAGAAGGAAATTTTTGGATTGTGGAGGATAAAGAGGTGGTTAACTCATCAGGTCTTCTTCATCGTTGGTGAATATATTCTTCACCGAAAAGAAATCACTAATCATTATAGGTCTATTTATATTTTTATTTATAATTTTTCAAATTTTATAATCATGGATTTATAATTATATTCTTTTTGAACTATTATATTTTTCCATCACATGATCTCTTCTTCAAGTTGGTATTATTGACTTGATAAAATCCTTATTTCGCTTTCTATCACCCATGGACATCCTCTTTATAGGATTTTTGAACAATAAATCTTGGACAATGATGGACTCACCTTGTTTTTGTGTATTTCATCCCACTATTATTCATGTTTATTACAAAATTACCAATGGGGTTCCAGTTCTACATTGTCTAGGTGGGTTCGGTAGTGATTGAACCCTAGGATCCATGGAAGATATGAAAAACAATGCATGGTATGAGGTTTTGTAGCTGGATAAATATTTATAAAAGAATAAAGGTGATGAATTGGTGGATCTGGGATCCATAGCAGTGATGGGAGGTGATGTGAGGTACATTTTAGCTTTACGACGATAGTCATATTTTGTTTTCTAGCCTTAGGAGGCCCAAAATTAACATCCATAGATAAACCCCATTAATTTCATGTGGTCAAAAAAATATATTTATGGTAGATATGGAGGATATAGGATCCTCATGGAGGAATGTAGGATTTTGAAAAATTATAGACTACCTTCCACTAACCCTAGAGGAAAACATCTATGTAGTCAAATACCCCATGTAGGATACGGTTTTATCCATGTTAATGATCAAACACCATGTGGCATGTCCCTCAATATTTGTGACCCTAATAAAGTATCTAACCCATGTGACCACCTACACATTACTAGGGCCCTATTTAGTTTGACACGCCGTGTTCTCTGGGAGTATGATGGCTCAGGCATGGGTAGGTACACGACCTCAATACATGGGCATGCCCATATGTACATGGGAAATGACAGATCTACGTAGAAACATCCAGATACATGAAAGAAGGCCTCGAGTTTGGGTCCCCCATACTCTTGGAACTAACTATGTTTCACCCCTATCATTATAGGGTTTGATTCCTCAACTGAATATTTTTTCCCCTCGAATGTGTATCATAGTGGTAAGGTGTCGGTCCCCCATAAATTGAGTAGTACCCCTGATGCACTAGGGAGTGGGTCCTCTATCTATTCTTACCAAGTGACACCTCCTATCGTGCTAGTGTGTGGTTCCTCAATACATTGATTGGAACCCCTCTAATTCACTATGGTGTGGTTTTCTATCTATCTACTTATTAGTCCTCCTGGTCAATATAGGATTCCAGTCCCCTATCTACTGAGTGGAATCTCTTTATCATACGAATCCATGAGTCCTCTATTAGATATTGGGTATAACAACCCTGCTTTTGATACACACTTAAACATGATTCACAAACTCTTCACTTAATACAACAAGTAAGATCGGGAGTTATAGTTTCTTTGTGGCTTAGGAACATTACATAACAACTTAAAACATGAAACAAAACATATTTATTGAAACTTCCTTTACATGACCACTACATTCCCTCGTACATAGCATTGCATGGGATAACCTGAGGACATAAATAAGAAAAGGGTGAGATATAAATCCCAATAAGGGAATAAACATGGAATATCATGAGGAATAAAATTCATGTTATACAATAGGCACATCAACGGAGCACAAGAGAAACATGAACATAAATGAATGTTAAAGCATGAAAATCAGAACATGGAGATGTGGGAATGACACTTAACATAGAATTAGCTTGAGTCAAGTCTCATTGCACATGGAGCATGAGTAAACCCTCATTGCACTTGAATTATCATGAGTAAAAACTCATTCAAATGACGTATCATGATACTATACTTTACCCAATGCATTGGAGCGCTATTAACACCCTTCTTAAACATTTCATTTCATGTATATGTGTGTCATAAGATCATAGAACATGAATTCATAAAACAACATAATTTATTCCATGATTAAGGAATGTGTAATTCATACATGATACTCTTACATCAATATGTAAATGTTCATAAATGTGAATACCCTTTATAGAGAATTGGGCATGGTATTCTCTACACAATGATTTTGGTTTGGAAAATTGCGGTGCAATTTCGGCAGCATAACAGTGTGAAATAAGACTTCATAAAAATGGTTGATGAGAGAGAAAGGGGTGTCACATAAAATTTAAAAAGAAATGGACAGTAATGGGATTCATATAGATGTATTTTACAACATACGTAATGGAATTTAGATTCATAATACAAAATAATTGCTTGAATGTAAATGAGGAGAGAGAAATTCCTTACTGAATTTCAGCATGGTAACAGGTATATATGGAAGTTACCGATGAGAGAGAAAGGGGTATATAATCATTAAAACATAAAGAGCATAGTATAGGGTTGTTGAGAAATCATACCCCAAAATTTATAATTGAAAATAAAATGGCATAACAATAATAAGAATCTTGGATAAAATGACAAAGGAATGATTCGCTTACTTGGAAGTGTGATCCCAAAGGCTTGGGAGGGGTTTGAGAGAGACTTATTGGGAGCTTGGGGGGCCTTGGTAGGTGTCACACCCATGATTTTTTTTAAATTCATTACTCATTTAATTTCCATTCCTGATTTGTTTTGGGGGTTTACCACTCATTTTGGTGAAAATGGTGGGTTTTGAAAATTTGGGCCAAACCGTGAGCCCAAATCCAGATTTAAAAACAAATTTTGTTTCTTCTATAACTCCTTCAATTTTTACTATTTTATACAAATTCCACTTCCCAATTGGCATACCCTAATATATTAAAATCACCATATCTATTTTAACCACATAGAAATCCCAAATCATGATGGATTTGGGTTTTTAATTAAGGTAATGGGCTTGCCCGTAAGCCCATTTCCTACATTAAATTATTGTTTTAAAATTTCAATATCTCATTCGTTTTTTAATTTTTTTGGTGATTCAACCTCCCACTCGAATCCAAAAACATCATCCTCACCCTTTGTATCGCTTTTGCCTATTTGGAGCTCATATACCCCGTAGATTTGGACGATCTTTCTCAATCTTTCTCAAATCGACCAGATTTGATGAGGTAAAATGAATCTTTCATAACTCCTTCAATTTTCATCCTTTTTCCCCCATTTCAGTCCCCACATGACCTACTATGACTCATTAGGACCTAAATATCCATTTTGGGTACTTGTAGATTCATATATTGGTGAATTGGGGCTGATTTATTCAAGATATTTCAAGTAAGGGAATTTCAACTTGGTTCTTTCCATCATCTTTTAGTTTTTATTCATCTTTATTGAATTTCCTCATGTACAGAAGTTGGGGTTAGATCCTAAGGTCATATTCGGTATGTTTTGGTTCAATGTTTGGTGGTCTAGGTCTGGATTTATATTCCTTGTGGTGCGGCGGTGGTACACTTAATATTTCGCACCATGTTTTGAGGGTTTCGACTCAAAAGGTAGGTGATTCCATGTGTAACCATTTTATGATGAGTTAGATTTCTTGGTTTTTTAATTTAGTAGGTTTATAATCTGTTTTGTGTGGTTTGAAAACTGTTTTTGATGAATTTGGTTAAACATTTAATTTTGAGTTGTATTTTAGCTTGAAATTGTGTACTTTTCATGTGTGACTCTTGGGGTAATGTTTGCGTTTAGTTTATAACATATGAAAGTGATTTATTAGTCTTGAAAGTGGATGGAAATTCTGTTTTGTTAATTCCTTATTGTCATGTGGGCCTTGAAAAGAGGCTTTTGAATTATTTTATGGTGTAAAACCGTGTTGTACTTTTTGAAGGTGATTTATGAAAACGTGTGTTTTTCATGTGTATCTTTGTGGTATTTTTTGATGTATTTTTATATAATTTGGGGGTGATTTAATAATTGTTTTAGGGCTGAAAAATTCTGTTTTGGATTGGTATTGGTATGATTTTGGTTTTGAATGAGGTTTTTGAAATGGGTTTAGTGTGCAAACAATGGTTATACCTCTTGGGTTTGTTTTATAAAAATTGAAAATGTTTTATTCAGTTAAACAAAGTTGGGAAAGGGCATATATGTACTGTTTGGGTGAGTGTGTTCACCTAATGTGGGTTTTTGAATGGTAAAGTGGTGATTTGAGATGTTAAACAATTTTATAATTTTTTATAAATTGCTGAAATATTTTACTAAATTGTGTTTTGTGTGAGAAACACGGGTGTGGGATATTTTGTGTGAGTTTATTTATAAAATGAATAGTGAAGGTGAGAAGGGTATTGTGTGACATGTGTGTGGGCTGTTATGTGATTTGAATATCTTGTAATGGTTTTATAAAATTGTATAATGGATTTGTGGAAGTGTTAAAGAAATGTGAAAAGTGTTTTAGGCAATTTGGAGTGAGATTGGTTTCAAAATGAATTTGAATGAAAAGTGGAATTTGTGACCAGAGTGATGTACATGGGGATGTTTGGTTAATTTGTGATGTGGAAGTGATATTTTCATGTGAAAACTATATTTCTTGGATTTTGAACTTGTTTGAGCACAATGGGAAAACCTGGGTATCTAGGTGGGTGGACGTGTACTAGTATGCTAGTGAATTCGTGGGGTTTGGCCTCAGTTTCACTTAGCAAGATTAACGCTTACAACTCTAACTAAACTGTGATGATGATTATTGGGGAACACTAGGTTATGGGTATGATCTCCACTAGTGGCTCATGCACGAGAACGTATATTTTTTTTGTGGTTACTCTCACCGAGATACGAGGTACCTGGGACCCACAGCTAGCTAGTGCTTAGGGGTTATTTCCTATTACTTGTGCTCATTAGATCCTTTGTACTTACCGTCGGTATACGATATTGTCAGCTTAAAAATTCAGTAGCTTTTTTTGTTATTTTAAAATTTTTGGTCCTTTAAAATTATCCCACATGAAACTGTTTTTAATTATTATTGCATCCTTTAAAAAATTGTAACAAGCATTTCTTATTTACAAAACTTGAAATGCTTTTTGTCATGAAATGTTTATCACGTGGAATCTTTTAGCGGTGGTATCCTACTAGGATTTCTCTCACACCCTACTTACACCTTTGGGTGTAAGTAGACATTCTTATTTTATGTCACAGGTTTGGGTACATGTTTTATGCCATTGGTTCGGGTTTTTAGCGGTCCATTGTGATGCAGTTTCGTGGAGATGGATTGAGTGCGGTGCCTCTTTCCATGTGGAGGTTCTTGGGCTATCTTTTATTGGGTTTGTACCTTTGTAATGGTCTTTAAACATTGTTTAAAATTGCGTAATTCATTTCTTAATTTTTGAAAAATATTATTTTGTTTGAAAAATCCAGATTCGTTTTATTGGATTCTTTTGTTTTTTTATGTTTATAAACTTGGGTAAATCGTTCCCAATTATCATTTTATGATACCTGGGAACTTGTGCCAGCCCGTGGGGATCGGGAACGCCCTTTGTTCCTTGGAACGGGCCGGGTTTGGTGCCGTTTTGATGGTGACCAGATCCGGTTCGTGACAAAATGGTATCAGAGGAGGTTCGCTCCATTTGAGTCATGTTATTTGGGAAATAGTCGGGATAGTCTACAGTTATGATTGTTGGGACATGGAATTCTGTTTATGGGTAGTGTTCTTAATCACCACACCTCATTTCAGGATTCAAGTCACTAGGGGAAGTTGGGATTTGTCTATGTCTTTTGGTTTTCTTGGTTTGATGATGATTAGGGTAAATGAAAAGAGAGTTGGGTTAATGGTCTCAATGAGCTCGCAGAGTCTGGCAAGCCATGTGGAGCCGGGGATATTCACTAGAACAGTCTCTGTGACTGTGAAGTGATTGGAATATGGCCGCCAACCATATGTCCATGTCACCCACTGAAACTAGTTTCCTCTCGCATTGTCTGGTGTTGTTTAGTTTTGAAATCTTCGAACTTTGGTTTTAAAGTGACTTGGTTTTAGGAAGTGTAATGTTTTTTTGAAATGATTTTCAAATAAATATGGAATGTTTTGATTTATGAAATGGTGGAACTGAATATTCAGAATTATTTTGAAATGGAAAATTGTGTTCTTACACCTCTTATGAAAGTAGAAACTACATTGAAGTTGGTTTTGAAAAAGTGTTCCAATTAGAGTTTTCTAAACTATTAAAAGGATTTTTCTAATGGGATGAGATGTTTTGAAATTGATGTAAATAAGTTGAATGTGAGTTTTCATTGGAACGATTGTGCCTTTATGAAAAGTTTTTTTAATGCGGTAATTTGGGTTCGACCTCCTGGTTAGCGGTTTTGATAAGAATGATGTGTTGGTTGACCGTTTTGGTTTTGAAAAGTGGAAAGAATCAGTGCATTAACCTTGGGTATTTCCATGAGTGACTATATGAATGGGGTTATATGGGATGATAGATGGTTGATGGCATGACTGGATGAGTGCTAGAATGGATATGAGGAGGGTGCTTAGTCTGGCACAAAAACATGCATGTGTGAGGCCCATGGGGTACCATTAGTGGATACGCTCACCGCTGAACCGTTTTTTTCCCAGAAATGGTTTTAAAGAAAAACATGTTTTCTTGATTAATAGTTTGGGATGGATTTTATTTTGGGTTTTTGAAAAATTTTATGTTGTGGGATGTTTTGAGTCCAAGAACCCCTCCTGTTCGAACTGTTTTTTTGGGTTTGTGTTTGGTCAGAAAGCTGGGTAGACGGTCTGGTTAGTAGTCTCCTATGATATATGTTTTGGGACACCATTAAGATGGTTCCATTAATGAGTTTGGATCTGTTTTGTTTCATGTTTTTACCAATGGACCAGCTTGGTAGGGTCCTTGGGTTCTCTCATTGGATAAGGGGCACCCCCATTAAGATTTAGTGCACAACTGAAGTGCAATGCAGATTGTTTTGCCTTTGGAAAATCCTCCAGTTGATCAATGTAAGGAATCTTTTCTTGAGATTTGTAGAATGAGTCTACCCCATTTACTTTATTGGTTCTTTTTTCTGATCCTCTTGTTGCGTGAGAGTGCTTGTGGATGGTTAAAAGAGACCTTAGTTTCTTAAGCTACCTAATTCGTCAAAGGTGAAAGTTGTCTAGGGTTGTCAGAATGGAAAGTGTCTAACGGGGCCTCTAAGTCCTTCATAGTCTCTTCGTAGAAGGGGTTTATGTTAAATCACTAGTGTGGGAAATCTGGCCACGAGAGGCTGTTATGGAAACTTCTGGAATGCTGTGATATTTGGTGATGTTGTATAAGTCCCCCTCCTTGTATTATTTCTATCATTTTCTTTGGTCATGTTGGGTGATGTGAGTGCATCCTCTAAACCCTTATTTCAGTGAATTTAAAAGTTAGGGTAAAGTGAGTTCTGGAGTGTGTTATGTCTGGGTGAACCCATCTCAGATTGCATGTAGTTGTTTGTGGCATCGGAAGAAGAAATTCTATTCGGGGGTTTCCAAATCCTAACTATGAGGCCGAAGATGCTTCAATCATTCCAGCTCCATCCATAGTTCCCGGAGAGAAGCTGGCACGTAGTCAGAGGAAATCCCAGGGTAGTTTTTAACCTTGAATAAAGAACTGTTCTTAGTATGAGAGATGGTAATAGTTTAAAAATTTGTTGTTTTCATCTTGCTTCATTTGTTCCCGTTCGGGGGAAAGGTTTTAGATATTTCTCGACATGTTGAGTGAACACTTATTAGTAACCATTCCCTAGAAAACCATGTAGGTATAAGGATCCACATGGTTAGCGCACAGTTTCCCAAACTGTGTGGGCTAACCGTGTTGTCATAGCAACTCTTTAAGTTTTGGGGTTTTTCTATGCCGACCCATATTGGTCAGTTAAGATGGATGTTTCTTATGATGGGGAGAACCACTATGAGTCTCATGTATTTTATTTTGAAAATTCCTAATGGGATTCTACCCCTTATGCTGGGGAGTTTGTTCGGGGCTCCCCTGTTAGTGTCTTGATTCTTTCTTGGAAAAAAAATTTAAGCTGTCTCTTATGGTTGGGGAGCCCATTTGTGTATCCTTGTACCAGTAACTCACTTTTGTAATTGGTCCTGGATTGGATGTGGGTAGTCTAGTTCGGAGCTATATAACCACATATATCTTCCTTGGGTAAATGTTGGGATTGGAGAGTTCCCAGTGGTTTAGTTATATCAAGGTAAGTGTAACCTTGTTCGATGTTCTTGTTTGTTTGGGTAAATTGCTTGAGCCTTGTTCAGATAGTTTTTGAGGAGTTTTATTTTAGGATAAATCCTGAATGTTCTTGATAACTTCAGTAATGAGTTGTATATTTTGGTTGTGAAGTATTCCTTCCTTAATTGATCACTCAAGGTGTTTTGGCCTTTGGGGGCGAAGCTTAGCAAAGGAGTCCATTTATGCCTTTCGGTTGGGTTTGGTTTTTGCTTTGTCCGTGATGTGAATTTCTGGGGGAGGAATGTTTTATGGTGGGAAGAATTGTCACACCCATGACTTTTTTTAAATTCATTACTCATTTAATTTCCATTCCCGATTTGTTTTGGGGGTTTACCACTCATTTTGGTGAAAATGGTGGGTTTTGAAATTTTGGGCCAAACCGTGAGCCCAAATCCAGATTTAAAAACAAATTTTTGTTCTTCTATAACTCCTTCAATTTTTACTATTTTATACTCATTCCACTTCCCAATTGGCATACCCTAATATATTAAAATCACCATATCCATTTTAACCACATAGAAATCCCAAATCATGATGGATTTGGGTTTTTAATTAAGGTAATGGGCCTGCCCGTAAGCCCATTTCCTGCTTTAAATTATTGTTTTAAAATTTGAATATCTCATTCGTTGTTTACTAGTTTTCGGTGATTCAACCTCCCACTCGAAGCCAGAAACCTCAGCCTCACCCCCTATATCGCGTGTGCCTCTTTGGAGCTCATATACCCCGCAGATTTGGACGATCTTTCTCAATATTTCTCAAATCGACCAGATTTGATGCGGTAAAATGAATCTTTCATAACTCCTTCAATTTTCATCCTTTTTCCCCTATTTTTGTCCCCACATGACCTAATATGACTCCTTCGGACCTAAATATCAGTTTTTGGTACTTGGAGATTCATATATTGGTGCATTGGGGCTGATTGCTTCAAGATATTTCAAGTAAGGGAATTCCTTGGTTCTTTCCATCCTCTTTTAGTTTTTATTCATCTTTATTGAATTTCCTCATGTCCAGAAGATGGGGTTAGATACTAATGTCTTATTAGGTATGTTTTGGGTCAATTTTTGGTGGTCTAGGTCTGGATTTATATTCCTTGTGGTGCGGCGGTGGTACACTTAATGTTTCGCACCATGTTTTGAGGGTTTCGACTCAAAAGGTAGGTGATTCCATGTGTAACCATTTTATGATGAGTTAGCTTGCTTGGTTTTTTAATATAGTAGGTTTATAATCTGTTTTGTGTGGTTTGAAAACTGTTTTTGATGAATTTGGTTAAACATTTAATTTTGAGTTGTATTTTAGCTTGAAATTGGGTACTTTTCATGTGTGACTCTTGGGGTAATGTTTGGGTATAGTTTATATCATATGAAAGTGATTTATTAGTCTTGAATGGGGCTGCCAATTATGTTTTGTTAATTCCTTATTGTCATGTGGGCCTTGAAAAGAGGTTTTTGAATGATTTTAAGGTGTAAAACCGTGTTGTACTTTTTGAAGGTGATTTATGAAAACGTGTTTTTTTCATGTGTATCTTTGTGGTATTTTTTTATGTATTTTTATATCATTTAGGGGTGGTTTAATAATTGCTTTAGGGATGAAAAATTCTGTTTTGGATTGGTATTGGTATGATTTTGGTTTTGAATGAGGGTTTTGAAATGGGTTTAGTGTGCAAACAATGGTTATACCTCTTGGGTTTGTTTTATAAAAATTGAAAATGTTTTATTCGGTTAAACAAAGTTGGGAAAGGGTGTATATGTACTGTTTGGGTGAGTGTGTTCACCTAATGTGGGTTTTTGAATGGTAAAGTGGTGATTTGAGATGTTAAAAATTATTAGAATTTTTTATAAATTGCTGAAATATTTTACTAAATTGTGTTTTGTGTGCGAAACACAGGTGTGGGATATTTTGTGTGAGTTTATTTATAAAATGAATTGTGAAGGTGAGAAGGGTATTGTGTGACATGTGTGTGGGCTGTTATGTGAGTTGAATATCTTGTAATGGTTTTATAAAATTGTTTAATGGATTTGTGGAAGTGTTAAAGAAATGTGAAAAGTGTTTTAGGCAATTTGGAGTGAGTTTGGTTTCAAAATGCATTTGAATGAAAAGTGGAATTTGTGACTTTAGTGATGTACATGGGGATGTTTGGTTAATTTGTGATGTGGAAGTGATATTTGCATGTGAAAACTATATTTCTTGGATTGTGAACTTGTTTGAGCACAATGGGAGAACCTGGGTATCTAGGTGGGTGGACGTGTACTAGAATGCTAGTGAATCTGTGGGGTTTGGCCTCAGTTTCACATAGAAAGATTGACACTTACAACTCTAACTAAACTATGATGATGATGATTGGGGTCCACTAGGTTGTGGGTATGATCCCTACTAGTGGCTCGTTCACGAGAAAGTATATATTTTTTTGTGGTTACTCTCACTGAGATACGAGGTACATGGGACCCACAGCTAGCTAGTGCCTAGGGGTTATTTCCTATTACTTTTTCTCATTAGATCATTTGTACTTACCGCCGGTATACGGTATTGTCAGATTGAAAATTCAGTAGCTTTTTTAGTTATTTTAAAAATTTTGGTCCCTTAAAATTAGCCCACATGAAAACTGTTTTTATTTATTATTGCATCCTTTAGAAAATTGTAACAAGCATTTCTTATTTACAAAACTTGCAATGCTTTTTGTCATGAAATGTTTATCACATGGAATCTCTTAGCGGTTGTATTCTACTGGGATTTCTCTCACACCCTACTTACACGTTTGGGTGTAATTATACTTGCTTATTTTATGTCACAGGTTTGGGTACATGTTTTATGCCATTGGTTCTGGTTTTTAGCGGTCCATCGTGATGCAGTTTCGTGGAGATGGCTTGAGTGCGGTGCCTCTTTCCATGTGGAGGTTCTTGTTCTGTCTTTTCTTGGGTTTGTACCTTTATAATGGTCTTTAAACATTGTTTAAAATTGTGTAATTCAGTTCTGAATTTTTGAAAATGATTATTTGGTTTGAAAAATCCAGATTCGTTTTATTGGATTCTTTTGTTGTTTTAAGTTTATAAACTCGGGTAAATCGTTCCCAATTATCATTTTATGATACCCGGGCACTTGTGCCAACCCGTGGGGATCGGGAACGCCCTTCAGGCCTTGGCACGGGCCGGGTTTGGTGCCGGTTTGGTGGTGACCAGATCCAGTTCGTGACAGTAGGAGTCTAGAGAGAAAAGGGAAGTGGTTTGATGAACTCCAAAGGCTTTGAGTAAAGAGGAAGTGGGGGCTTGGGTGGGTTTATATAGGAAATGAGAGGGAATTTTTATTATTTAGGTTTGGGACACCACAGAATAAACAAATCAAAACCACAATCCAGCCCATGGTTTTTTAAAAAGGAGAGTGGAAAAAAATTTATAATGCCAATGGCCAAACTTCTTAAATTAATAGGGTTGCTTATTGGAGGTGTTTCACACTCTCAAAGAAATAAATTTTAAAAACTAAAATGTTTTATAAGTCTTGAAGGGTCCACTAAAACTTTGTAAAATAAATCAAAAAAACCTGAAATCACATTATTTTAATTTTAAAACATATATTGGCTGAACATAATGTTTATAGTATTTTATAACATCACTATTGAGTCTTTATGATGTTATAAAACACATTATATATTTAAACGATATTTAATTTTTACCCAAAAATTCGACTGTCTCAGAAAATTATGAAAAAATCACCATTGGAAAATTTCGACATCCTGATTCTAAAAATAATATTCATTTTAACTAAATAATTTTCTAAATATGTGAATTTTTAATTTTAAAATAAAAATCGACATTTATTGAAAATTCATGGGTTTTGTAAAAAACAGCTTTCAAACCTTATTAAAAATTACAAATGTATTCATAATAAATTGTACGATCAATTATATTTAATAAAAAGTAATTTATTAATAATATTTTTTTAAAATATTATTTAATTAAAAAATCCGTTAATTCATCAAAATAGATTTCATAGTTGAATATTAACTAGAAAAATACTATTTGTCCTTTAAAAACTATTTACAAAGTAACAATAATAAAATAAATGCACAATGTTTATACAAAAATAATGTACATAGTCATAGTTATAGGGTCTTGTTACGTATCCCCTTATAACGCCCACATAAGACTGAAGGGTAAGGTGTGCGATGGTGACAGACTCTTGGGGTGTCTCAGATAACATCGCTCGGGTGGTAATCTCTATTAACTTCCTCTTCTCCCGTAGTCGGTTCCGCTCAAGCTTAAAATGTTCAAGCTCATATTGGGTGTGGTAAAGAGAAAAAAACAATGGTGCCACCTCCTTTTCTAGCTCCATAAAATGGGCTTCGTATGGGGAAAGTCTGTTGGATGAGTCCATCGCTTCCTTTGTCTGAGTAAATTTGATTTCTTAAAGACCTATATTTATACTAATCATGTTATCACGGTTCAATGGCTATATTATCAACAATCACAATTCTTAACGGTATTTTAAAATTCAAAAACATAGAACCAAATAAGTTCATATATTTTACATAACCATAAGAAGACATTTAAATAGAGCAAGAGGAGTTTTCATTAATGAATTTTTTGGTAGTTACAATCTTCCCCCTTAAGAAATTTCACCGTAGAAATTTCTTTTCCCCACACTAAAATAGTTGTCGGTAACTCTGCATCATCACTTCTTCTGATTCCCATGTCGCATTTTTGAATTTGTGGTTTTTCGACAACACCTTGATAAGGGGCATTGTCTTATTTCATAGAACTTTTTCTCTACGATCTAAGATCTTCACCGGTTACTCCTCATTAAAAATATCATCCTCTAGTTGTACTACCTTTGAAGAGAGTACATGTAAAGGGTCTAGTATGTACTTCCTTGATAGGGATATGGGAAATACATCATGTACTTTGGCCATAGAAGGTGGAAGTGCGAGTCGATAGGCCACAACCCTAACACGATCAAGAATCTCGAAGGCATCGATGTACCTAAGACTTTACATACCTTTCTTTCCAAACCTCAGGACCTTATTCCACGGAGATATGTGTAGAAATACCATGTCTCCAACTTTGAACTCATGGTCTCCTCAATGGTTATCTGCATAACTCTTCTGTTGACTTTGGGCTTCAATGATATGCTAATGAATGGTTTTTACCTTCTCTACAATTTCATTGACCATTTCTGGTCCTCGAATCTTATGATCACCGACTTCATCCCAACTGCCATTGTTCTGCACCTCTTCCCATATAAGGCTTCATAAGGTGCCATTCGGATGCTCAAGTGGAAACTGTTATTATAGGTGAATTAAACCAGATTAATATATTGGTCCCCTTTGAAGTCCATAGAACATGATCCTAACATATCTTTCAGTTTTCAAATAGTTTGCTCATATTGGCCATCTGTTTGAGGATGATAGGTCGTACTAAAGTTCAGTTCAGTGCTTAGAGCATATTGGAGACTTTTCCATAACATCGAGGTGAATCTCAGATCATGATCTGATAAAATAGATAGTGGTATTCCATGCAGCCTTACCACTTCTTTGACATAAATCTGTTCAAGTTGATCGAATGATAAGTCCTCTTAAATCATGATAAAGTGAGATGTCTTCATAATAAAATCCACAAAGACCCATATATCATTATTTCCTATGGTTTTCCTTGAATGTCCAATGACAAATTTCATGGTAATTTTTTCCCACTTCCATGTTGGTATGGGTATTGGTTGCATCATACCCTTAGACATATGCCTCTCATCCTTCACTTTCTGACATATTAGGCACTTTGATGTATATTTATAAATCTTCCTTAGAATTTTGTCCCACTTTCATGGTAATGTTGTCCCACTTCCATGTTGGTATGGATATCCTCATAATCCTTGATGAGTTCTATTGATCTTCATTAGCGCATATTGATCTCATTCTATGTGAATATATATTTTGAGGCTCTTGTGATCAGTACATATCTCACACTTCTCCCCATGGAGATAATGCTACCAGATATTCAACGCAAATATCATAACTGAAAACTCTAGATCCTTTATGGGATAGTTTTTCTCATGTATTTTCAGCTGCATCGAGGCATAGTCTATCACTTTATTATTCTGCATCAACACATAGCCCAGGCCCTTCTTCAAAGCATCAATGAATACCACAAACAGTTCTCCACTTGTGGGTAAAGTGAGCATAGGCACAGTGATAATCATCCTTTTCAACTCCTTGAATATTTCTTCACATTTATCAATCCAAGAAAAAATTACTCCCTTCTGAGTTATCTTGGTAAGAGGGTTGTAAAATCGTGAGAAATTTCTCAAAAATCATCGATAATATCCAGCGAACCACAAAAAGGATACGAATATCTGTTACCGATGTTCGCCTCGGCCATCCCTCTATTATAGATGTATTGGAGGGATCCACGAATATCCCATTTCTTGTGATGATATTTCCCAAGAATGATACCTCCTTCAACTAGAACTCGTACTTGTTGTAATTTTCATAGAGCTTCTCCTTTCGCAAGGTCTCTAGTATAGTTCTTAGATGCCCCTCATGATCCTCCTTGGTTTTGAAGTATATTAGAATATCATCTGTAAAGACTACCACAAATTTGTTGAGGTAATCTCTAAAGACTCTATTCATAAAGTCCTTGAATATTGTTGGAGTATTAGTGATTCTAAAAGGAATTAATCTGAATTCATAGTGCTCGTATCTTGTAAAAAATCAATCTTGAAGATATCTTCCTTCTTCACCCTTACTTGATAATATATTGATCACAAATCTACCTTGGAGAAGTATTGTTCTCCAAGTAGTTGATTGGAGAATTCATCAATTCATGAAAGAGGATACTTGTTCTTTATCATGATATTGTTAAACTCACGATAATCGGTGCAAAGGCGCATTGACCCATCCTTCTTCTTGACGAAGAGGACTGGTTCACCCCATGGTGATGCACTTGGGCATATAAAACATTTATCTAGATTCTCCTATAGTTTTTTCTTCATCTCCTCAAGATCCACCACAACCAGTCTATATGGAGTCTTGGATATTGCCAACACCCAAGGTATAATGTCAATAGAGAATTCAACACCTCTTCTAGGAGGGAGAGTAGGAAATTCATCGGGAAACACTTCAGCAAATTCCCTCAAAATAAGAATTTCTTCAAGGATGTTTTCCTCCTTAGACACAATCATCTGAGCCCAATAGGCATTCTCATATGGCAGTAATATCCACTCTCGAGATGATGGAGCTAAAGAAGATTTGTCTTCCTCCTTGAACTTGTACAGAATCGGGGGGTCGATTCTCCACATGGAGAGCGATTTCCCTCTCATAATAATTTATGTTTGATCAATATAAGGAAATCCAATCCATGAAAATAATTGCATCAAATCCACCAGAGGGAGTATGAAGAGGTTCACTAGGAAGTTCAATCCACCGATTAAGATCGGGGAGGAGTTATATTCATGGGATGCAATGATTACCCCATTTTCCGTACTCACCGACATCTTTACTTCCATGATTTTTTGTGGTGTTGGGATTGTTCTACTAAACTTTAAGGATATAAAATAATTTTTAGAACCATGAACAATAACCCTACCTTTCAGTTTTTAATTCTGGTTTTACCATATCTGATATAGACACCGGATGAGTACTTTAAACTATTAAACACATAAAGGGGGATCCAATGAAAAAAACAGATGACTTATAAATTACTTTTATTCATTAACTTATGAATCCACAGGCTTCAATCTATGTTATCCATGATATAATTTCTAAGATATATTCTTAAGGGAATTTTTTTTAATTCCCTTAATAATGGTTCATACTAAGCTCGTGAATTTACAAAAGCATATCCCCTGGGAGTGTCGTAACCAATAGTGAAGCAAGGCTCGTTGTCGTGTACCAGGATACCCCGAGTCAAGCTTGAAATTCTTTGTCGGGGTTTTCATCCCTTGGTACATTTGTGCCAGAGCCACCTCTACCTGCTTATATCTAGATATGGATGTATTTTCTTGATAAACCACTTACTCGATACCCCACAAGACATAGGGATGTTTTTATTATACTTAGTCTTGTCTCTAAGGATTCACAGGGGTTTTCTAATCATAATCCCAAATAATAACTAAACTTATCCTCTGATACCAACTATAGCAAACCTACTTTTACTACACACATAAACATGATTTAATACAAAAAAACTTCACTTGATACAATATGGAAGATCGAGAGGTATATAGTCTTTTGGGATTAGGAACATTACATAAGAACTTAGATCATGAAACACAACATCTTTATTGAAAACATCCTTCACATGACCACTACATTCCCTCATACTTAGCATTGTGTGTGATAACCTGAGGACATGGATACGAAAAGGGTGAGCTATAAAGCCCAGTAAAGGAATAAACATGGAATAACAAGAGAAATACAATACATGTTAGACAGTAGGAATATCAATGGAGCACAAGAGAAACATGAACGTAAAGGCATGATAAATCATGAAAATCATAACATGGAGATGTGGCAACAACACTTAACATGTAATTAGCATGAGCCAAGGCTAATTGTACATGGAGAATGAGTAAACCCTCATTTCACTTGAATTAGCATGAGTAAACACCCATTGAACATGACATATCATGAAAATATACTTTACCCAATGCATTGGAGTGATATCAGGGCGCACCTTTCTTAAACATTTATTTTCATATATAAGTGTGCCACAAGATCGTAGAACATGAATTCATAAAACATCATAATTTATTCCATGATTAAGAAATGTGTAATTCGTACATGAAACTCTTACATCAATATGTAAATGTTCAAAATGTTTAATACCCTTCATAGAGATATAGGTATGGTATTCAATACACAATGATTTTGTCTTTGAGAATTGTGGTGCAATTTCCGCCACATAACGGCGTGACATAAGACTTCATAAAAATGGTTTATGAGAGAGAAATGGGTGTCTCATCATATGTACATGAAATTAAACGTAATGGGAGTCATATAGATACATTTCCCAACATAGGTAATGGAATTTAGATTCATAATAACAAATAATTTCTTGATTGTAAATGAGGAGAGATAAAGTCCTTACAGAATATTAGCATGGTAACAGGTATATATGGAAGGCCCCGATGGGAGAGAAAGGGGTATCTCATCATTCAAACATAAAGAGGACAGCATAGGGGTATTGGAAAATAATACCCCAATATTTATAATTGAAAATAAAATGGTATAACAATATTAATAAACAAGGATAAAATGAGAAAGGAAGGAATCCCTTATTTGGAAGTGTGATCACAAAGGCATGGGAGGGGCTTCAGAGAGACTTATTGGGAGTTTTGCGCGGCTAGAGAGGATTATAGCATGAGGAGGAAAGATTTTGGATGAACTTAAAAGGATTTTAGAGAAGAAAAAGTGGGATCTTGGGTCGGTTTATATAGGAAATGAGGGGGAATTCTTTATTATTTAGGTTTGGGACACCACACATTAAACTAATTAAAACCACAAATCATACCATGGTTTTTGAACATGTTTTTTTAAAAGGGGAGTGGAAAACAATATTTTATATGGAAAATGGCCAAACTTCTTAAAATAATATGGTTTCTTAGGAGGAGGTGAGTCACACTCTCATGGAAAATAATTTAAAAAACTAAAATGTTTTATAAGTCTTCAAGGGTCCACTAAAACATTTTAAAATAAATAAATAAACCTAAAATATAATTATTTTAATTGTAAAATATATATTATCCAAACATTATTTTTATTGTATTTTATTACATCACTATTGAGTCTTTATGATGTCATAAAACATATTATATATTTAAACGGTATTAAATTTTTTCCCAAAAAATTGACTATCTCAGAAATTTATGAATAATTCACTATTTGATAATTTTGACGTCCTGATTCATAAAATCACATTTATTTAATCTAGATAATTTTATAAATATGTGTATTTTTACTTTTAAAATAAAAATTGATATTTATTGAAAATTCAACGGTTTTGAAAAACAATTCTTTCAAACCTTAATAAAAATTAAAATTGTATTCATAAAAAATTGAATGATCATTTATATTTAATAAAAATTAATTAATTAATAATATTTTATTAAAATATTATTTAATTCTGAAATAAATTTTTTCATAAAAATATATTTCATAGTTCAATATTTACTAGAAAAGTATTATTTGTGCTTTAAAAACTATTAAAAAAGTAACAATAATAAAATGATTTCACATTATTTATAAAAAAATAATGTAGATAGTCATAGTGCTAGGTTCTTTTTACATAACCCCTTATAACACCCGTATAAGAACAATGGGTAAGGTGTGCGATGGTGACAGACTCTTGGGGTGGCTCGGATAACAACACCCGGGTGTTAATCTCTATTAACTTCCACTTCTCCCGTAGTCAGTTCTGATCAAGCTTAACGTGTTGAAGCTCGTCTTGGTATTGGTCAAGATCCAAGCCCAATGATGCCAACTCCTTTCTGAGCTCTGATAAATGGGATTCTTATGGAGAATGTCTATTGGATGTGGTCATCTCTTCCTTTTTGTGAGTAAATTGGATTTTCTAAAGCCTTATATTTATACTAATCATGTGAACACTATTCAATGACTATATTAGAAACAGTCACAATAATTAATGGCATTTTAAAATCCAAAAACATAGAACCAAATAAGTTCATATGTTTTACATAACCATAAGAATACATTTAAATAGACTAAGAGTAATTTTTATTAATGAATTTTTGTTTCATTTCATTGGGTCCCTTGGGATTTAAAACAATACAGATGTGTGATTCCTCTACATGTGATTCTCAAATTAAAATTTGAGATTATGGGCATTAATGATGAACCTTTGGAGCTACTAGAATACTCATCATATTGGGATGGGTCGTGATATGGATATCCCCATTCTCTATTATCTGGGTTTCTTTTAATTATATATATATCATAGGTTTTATTTCACTCTTGATATTGGTTGAAATGACATATATAGTATCTTTATATATCTCCCTTTCTGGTTTTCAGATCATCTTACTTTGTATATATATACTCACCCATTTCTAGGGTTTTTTTACACATGTCATGTCTTATGTAGCTGACAGATAATTAAATGGTTACATCGGTGGAGCATAGTGATAATTTGGTACATAGATCACATAAATTATTCAGACTTGGAGACAGAAGTCAGGTGACCTCATTATTCCTTTATTCAAGTTGTTTTATGGTTGTAACTTCATTTCTAGTAGGGTGTGATTTTTCTCCTTTACCCTTTGGCTTACTTTGTTATACTCTAATGTATTCCCTAGAAGTTATTTCATGCATGGTTTTACTCTATATTTTATAATATTTTTTTTATTCCTCTACACTTTTTCATGGAAACTATTGGGTGTGTGTATATGGGTACATTAGGAAATGGACTCCTATTTTAGTTTTGACTTCTTAGTGAAATTCATCTACCCCTTTCCTATTGGGGCAGAAAAGGGGTTATCACACTCTACCTTCCATTGGATAGGTGGTCAATTGTGCGATTAGTCATGACATAGTGGTGTCAGTAATAATAAAACCTTAGGTCAGTGTCGATATGGAACCAGGGTGATGATAGGATAAAAACTTTGGGAAATGGTTTTGGAGTGGCTCAAGTGTGGATTTCTTGCTAGGGAACCCCATGTCGGTAAGGTGGACAACATATCCACTCACCAGGATTCTTACAACCAACTTTTTAACACTTTATAACAACAAATCAGTTATGAAGAACCTTGGTACAATCATCATATGGGGATGGTTCCTTTGACTATTCCTCTTGATTATAAACCCCATATATTTATATATTCTCTTCTAACCATTGTTTTCCTTTATCTCTTTCAGGAAGAATCCAAAAATATAGCTATCAAGGTTACTGATGCAGGATCATGATGAAAATATATTGATTGATGAGGCCTTAGTTCAGGAACCAACTAATAGGGTGGTTCTTCCATCCAAGAATGGAGAAGCCCCCACCCCATGTCAAGTAGCAGATAGTACCAAAAATGCATGATAATGATGCATGTAGGATTAGAACACTACATGAGTTATAGAATCAGACACCTCTATGGTTCCATGGGGATTCCATACCCCAAGTAGTGGAGTATTGACTTTATATGGTGGTCTGATCCTTCAAGATTGTACAAACCCTGTTTGGTCAAATGGTTGTGCTAGCAGGAAGTATTTTCCATGTAGCAGCTAGTACCTAGTAGATTCCGGTCACTCAAAATCACGGTGAGATGATTTCCTCATAGACCAGAATATGAAAATTATTTCTTGAAGAGTATTAACCCTCATATCTATGATAAATTTAGATTAAAGTGCTTCTCAAGCTATATAAGGTTGATATAATGGTTTCTGAGTATGACACAAGGTTGAATAACATAACACATAACTCCCTTGATATTTTATGACATGGATTATTCAAGGCATGGAAGTATGACCAGGTTCATCATAGAGACATTTTTTCCAGTGTGGTCTCCTAGATCACTCCCACATATATTGGAGTTCTATAGAGGGCTCTGGTTATAGAGATATTTCTAGTAGTGGTATGGAAGGTTGCTGGAGCTGGTGGAGGAATTCATGGGGATGAGTTTTTTTAGCATCTATTATGCATCATTCATTAGGGTATCAGTGTAGAAGACCACCTATGTATATAGTTAGGGTTGTGGATCTATGTTATAGGGTTCATGTAGGGGACATGGTTA
This sequence comes from Viscum album, assembly GCA_963277665.1. NCBI lineage: Eukaryota > Viridiplantae > Streptophyta > Magnoliopsida > Santalales > Viscaceae > Viscum > Viscum album. The sequence goes on along the minus strand of OY728151.1, from coordinate 9,973,370 downwards.
GCCAAGAGAGGGGATATGTCTTGCATGTGACAGCTGAGCTAAAATGAAATGTGATTTTCTAGCTCGATGTGTTGAGGATGGAAGGCAGGCAGTAGATAGACCACCATGGAAGAGGAAATACAATGATCAAGGCTCTCCCAAGTGTGGTCAGGCATCCTCTAGTGAGGTGGTTCAAGAAGAGAACTAGAGATCAAGGGGGAGGATAATCTAATAGAGAGTGACTCTATGAGATAATTCCACCACAACCACTACTAAGAGACCCACACAAAGCTCATGGAGCTATTGTTAAAGGTGGAAAGTTGTTTTAGGCTATGGTGGGTTATGACCTAGATGCCATTGAGATGATAAGAGGTATGATTTGTGTATTTTCTACACCTGATCTTATACTTGTTGACATAGGTGTGATTAAATCCTTTGATTATATTTCCATTATATGAAAAATTATGATACAAATTAATAACTTAGAAGGTATCTTTTTCTAGAGGTTATAACTTGGTTTAATGCTTCAATATCACTTATCTGTCAGAATTGCGAACTGGTGCTCAATGGAGAGAGTTTCTTATAGGATCTACTAGTCATCACGATAAAACCATAAGAAATTATCTTGTGTATGGTATGGTTTTCAATGGTTTCAACCCATATTAACTATCATCTCATATCGGTTTGATTCCATCAGATATATGATACAAGATTCTACTTTTTGGGTGATAGATATATCATGGTTGAGAGAGTGGGCCTAGTGAGAAGGAGGTTGCAGCCTATCACCCATCAATTATAGCGTTTATCCCTTGGAAAAGTGGGATCTTCAAGCATCTGGATTAAAAAAATGGTGGAGAATTATATGAACAACATCCTCGGGGAAAATCTAGGAATACCTCCATGGTGGGAGATAGACTTATGCATTGACTTATGCCCCAGAAAAACAGGAATATCTTCTATAGAATATCATATGGATCCTACCGATCTTCAAAATATGAGTGTGTAGTTGGAGGAACTTTGAGAAAATTGTTTTTTCAAACCAAGTGGTTCCACTAAGTAGCACCCATTTTGATCATGAAAAAGTTGGATGGGAGCTTGAGGCTCCACATGGATTGTCTACACCTAAATTAGGTACTGAAAAAGAACATGTACCCCTTTCAAATGATTTATGAACTCTATAAACAATTTAGAGGTTCAAGTTGGTTCTTGAAGATCGATATTATTCTTATCTACCATTGGTGGAGGATTCTCTATGATAATATTATAAAGGAGGATTTCTGATGTCACTATAAACACTATGACTTCTTGGTGATGCCATTCAGTGTGAGGAATTCCACCATAGTGTTTATGGATCTGATGAACTAGATCTTCCCACCATACATGGATTGATTTTATGTTTTCTTTATTAATGATATACTTATTACATCTACCTCAGAAAAGGATCATATAGATCACTTGAGAATGGTACTTGTCTTCACCTGGAGCACTATCTTTATGGTATGATCTCGGAGTACACTTTATGGATCTATGAGGTTTAATTTCTGGTGTATGTCATATCTTGGTTTAGATTAACAATATCCCTGATGATATTGATCTAGTTATTACTCGGGATCCAACCATGAGGGTCTCATAGGTTTGGATTTTTCTATGAACGGAGGAGTACTATAGGTTGTATGTGCCTAGGTTTTCTAGGATAGCAACCCCTTTGACTATATTGATGTTGAGAGGGAAACTATTTAGCTATAATGAGTAGTGTTATGTATCCTTCTAGAAGTTAAGGTTAAGTTTGAATAGTGATCATGTGTTGAGACTACCAAAGGATGGAGTGGACTATGTAGTGTTTTTAGATTCCTCTAGAGATGGAATCATCAACATGTTAATGTATAGGAAGATAGTGATTTCATATGGTTCAAGGAATTTTAGAATACATGGGTATAACTAGATGACTCACAACTTGGAGTTGGAAGTGGTATTACTCACTCTAAATATGTGGCGGCACTATTTTCTTTTCAAGTGTTGTATTGTTTACTCAAACCAATGGAGTCCGAAGTATTTCTTCACTCCATTATATCTTAACCTATGATAGAGTTTTTAATTAGAGTTTATTTAGGACTAAGACTTAGAGGTCTTATATACTCATGGGATGGTATATGTGGTGTTGTATGCCCTTAGCTGGAAGTCCCATTCTCTCTTAGTAGAGGAGGCTTCTGAGTAGTTTTATTGTTTACTGCTCACCCCATTAGAGGAGAGGTGTGTAGTTTTTCTCTAGTTAATTGTGGGGACTCCCCCACTTCTTCAATTTGTTTGAGAGGAACATTTGGGAGACATAAACTATGAGGTTCTCCCTAACCATATATCCTCAATAAATTCACCAAATAGATTCTATAGCTGGGACAACTTTATCCTCTTCTAGGAATGGACATTTTTTCTAACCCCATTGAAAGAGGTGGTGATGAGGGAGTTTAAAATTCTCCCTTTGTTGTACATCTCAGTGTGGAAAAGATGTACCAGGACATTCATCGGAAATTTTGGAGGGCCAACATGGGGTGGAGTATCACTACGTTCATCACCCAATATCACACATGTTAGTAGGGAAAGTCTAAGTACTAGGTTCTTATAGGTTTTACATAGACCCTTTAGATCCTAGAGTGTTAATTGGATGACATTTCTAGTGGAATTATTGTGGGGATTTTGTGGATATAAAGAGTCATTGATACTATATGGGTGATTTATGACTAGCTTAACATGTTGGCACACATCCTTTCCCTTAGGGAGTAGATTTCAATTGAGATTATGGGAAATTTTCACATTCATGATATTTTTTTATTCATGGAGTAACCCTGATTATTGAATCCAACCATGATTCTTAGTTAATGTAATGATTTTGGAGAGAACTGTAGGAGGATTTTTGGACCCATATAAGGATGGCCATGTTGTCTTACCCCTAGAAATATGCATAGATAGAGAGGATTAACCTATTATTAGATGAAATGATTAGGGCTTGTGTGTTCTAATTTTATCATATCTAGGAGTATCACATTTCATTGGTGTATATTTCTTATAATAATAGATATCACTATACTATCAATAGGGAACCTTTTGAGGCCCTGTATGGGAGAACCTAAAGGTCACCCATGTGCTAGACTAAAGTTGGTGTGACATTACATGTTGGTCCAGAGATGGTGCAAGTGAAAAAAGAGATGGTTTGGGTGATTTGTGAGCACATAAGGATAGCCTATACCTAAAAACTATATTATATGGATTTACAATGTAGGCCTTTGGAGATGAGTATGGAGACCATGATTTCTTGTGTTTATAACCAAGATGAGGATTTTAATGATTTTTTTTGTGGAGGCAAGATTTCCATGAGGTTCATCAGGATGTTTGAGATTCTATGGAGGGTTGGTGAGGTTTCTTACTATGCAGTCTTACCCCTAAAATTTGAAGAGGTTCATGATCTCTTCTATGTGACATATCTAAGGATATATATGCATGACCCTACACATGATATTAAATGAGAAGATCTAGACATTGAGGATAGATCAACCTTCATAGAGTACCTAGTGGTGATCGATGATTAGAATGAGAGGGTCCTATGAGAATAGATCATCCCTTCGGTTCATGTAATTTGGTAGTACGAGATCATATAAGAGAGATCATGAGAGCGAGAGATTCAGATGCGGGCCCAATACCCCCATCTATTTTTTAGATTTTTATTTTCAAGGTGAAAGTCCTTGAAATACGGTAGAATATAGAGAGTGTAGTTTTTAAGGATTGTCCTTTGAATATTTCTATTTATATATTTGGATTTATCCTCAGAGTCTACGTGATGTTTGAGAGTCTCGGGACCCTAGAGTCGATATATTAAATGTATTTATATATTTTAAAGCATGTCTGGGCGTCATTTTCATTTTCTAGTATTCCCATTATCTAAGACCTCATATGGGAAATCAAATACTACAGTTCATTATGGAAACCAGGACTTACCCTAAGCATAATCCAATTGTTCGGTGATGGACGTTCGGTTGAGGTAGCCATTGGTGGGTTCATTTAATTAAAATATATGATTTATTTATTTATTTATTTAAATGAACAATCATATAATTCCCTATATAAATATGTAGTTATTAAATTTCACCAGTTTTAGCTACATAAATATGTTTTTATTAGATAGGAACACTCTTTATTGATGTGTCGAGATCGAAGAACACCAATGATCAGATTGAGGTGGATCAAGAGGCAGAAAATGCAGTGGCCCTTCTTCATTGTAAGTGGACATATTCTTCACTAATTTTCAGTCTCTAATCATGGTAGGGAGATTTATTTTTTAATTTTATCCCTTTATAATTTCATAATAATGGATTTATAATTATCTTCTTGTTTTCATATAATATTTGTTCTATGCATGTTCCAAACCACATTTTTGGTAATATTGATTAGACAAAATCCTTGTGGCCCTTTAGATCACCCATGAACATAATTTTTGTATTATAATTGGCCCATAATGCTTGGAAAACGATTTAATTTCCTTTTTATGTTCATTTATCTCCATCATTCTTTTTATTCTCCATCGACTATCTCATGGGGTCGCTGTTTGAAATTTCTGACGTGGGTTCGAGCATGATCACACCCCCAAGATTCATGGTGGATGTGTGAAAAATGAATGGGATGGTGCTTATGGATGAAATTAGATTCATGATGGAATTGTGGTGATGAATTTGTGTATTTGAGATCCATAGAGATGATGGGAATTGATTTGAGGCACTATGAGCGTCATTCATAAAGATAGATCCAAATTTGAGCCACAAAGCCCCATAGTTGATGGTTGGAGATGACCCCCATAAATTTATTGAGGTTAAATAGATTTAATTTTGGTAGAGAAGGTGAATATGGGATCATCATGAGTGAAAATTATAATCTTTACAATTCCCAACTACAATATATTTACCTTATAGGATCACTTTCCATGTGGTCTGGGTCCCCACTGCGGCTATAGTTTTAGCCAAGCTAAAGATCACATGTTGGGCGGTCGGTACCACATTCCATGTGACCCTAACTGAGGTTATAATTCATGTGACCATATATAAATTCCCAGTATCCAATGTTGGAGGACACAACATCTACTCTAGGAGTACATGGGCTCGAGCATGGTCAGGTACACATCCTCTGGGCATTGTCATATTTACATAGGTTTGGAAAAATGTACACCGACATGGCCAAAAGAACCTTAGTAGTCCTTGGAAAGCAAGGACACACTATTTAGTACCATTAAATTCTATATATTACTACATATCCAGAACATATATATGTTGGTGAAGACGTGACTAGGTTCCCAGATGAGGACAAACACCATGTGACCCTAGGTACATGCCATGTACTTTTCTTCGGAACTTCCACCTCTCATATCTCTTATATATAGACTCATTTTTTGGACCGTGAGTATAATATACTGAAAAGTTTCCCACATATAATGTAATGGTAACCTTCATAGTGGTTTTTGAGATACTATGTGATTTTTTGGGAGTGTGATTCTTCTTCAAGAAATGTTGGAAAAGTAACAGTGATTAGGAAAGGTCATCATATAGAGTTGAGGTTTGGAAACCCCCTATCACACTCGAGTGTGGGTCCTTCATACTCATTTCATTGGATGAGTCGAACCCCCCTATATCTCTAGAGTGGGGTCCTCTACCGGATATTATGCCCCCTCAACTATGAATATAGTAGCGAGTTTCAATTCATTCATCTATTGAGTGGTACCCCTATGGTACATCGAGGTGTGGGTCCTCTACCAATACATACTACATTGAACACCTATCATTATAGGGTGTGTATACTCTATGATTTGAGTTACACCCCCTAATTCAATATGGTGTGGGTCCTCTATATATCTACTATGTGCCCCCTGTCGATCTATGGTGAATATCCTCTATCTACTGAGTGGCATCCCCCTATCATACTAGGGATATGGCCATCTATTAGAGATGTTTACCCCTTGGTATATGGATCAGTAGTGAGGTGTGAGTCCTCCACATAAATTTATTTAGAAGAAACATGAGTTAATTGGCATTTTAGATGGACCATTAGATCTGTAGGTAGACTCAACATCATGGTATGGGCTAGGATATAGAGATCATGTTTCTCTCTCATATGGATTTATTTTGAATAAATATATAACAATTTTCATATTGTTGTGGGTTGATATAAATTCAATAGTATGTTAACATTTATCCCTTTGGGGTTTTTGAAGAATCCTAATGGGTCTGCAGATACTCACCCTTATATGGTATTTTTCCACACATGTCACGTCTTATACAGATTATATATGGTTTAGTGGTGACATCAGTAACTCATAATGATACATTGGTGCATAGGCCACATATGATGGTCATACATAGATATAGAAGTCATTCTTTCTCATGTTTCTATTATTTAAGTTTTCTTAGGTTGGGAATTAATTTCTTATTTTGTGTGTATTTTCCCCTATATGTTTTGGATTACTTTTTCATACTATAATGTATTCCCCATAGGTTATTTCAGGCATGGTTTAACTCTAGATGTTACAGCCTTTTTATTATTTCACTACAATTCTACTTGGTGATGGTTTGGTGAATTTATATTGGTACATTAAGTAATAGAATATCATTATAGTTATTCCTACTCAGTGTTATTCTCCAACCACTAGCTTATTGGAGGAGGGATTAGAGTTATCACACTTTGCCTTCCACTAGCTAGGCGAGGCTTAGTGGGTTGGTGTGCGATATTAAAAAAAATTTAAAAGGTGATTTTTTAATGGCTTCACCATTGGAATTATATAATTCTATACCTTCATTATAAATTTTTTAATTCACGAACATTGTATTTATACACCATGAACTGACATTTTTCCTTATTTAAAATAAGTGGGTCTCTTCACATATCAAAAAAATAATATAAATTATTAATACCAATATTTAATATCGAAGTAATAATGGGTTATTTATCCATAAAAATATCAATAATCCTCTCTACTACATAAGATAATATATTCATCATACACATTTTAAAGGTAGTTGGTTTTCCACATGATCCTAATAGAATCTTTTTGTAAATAATAATATCATTTAAACATGTAAATTTAGTCTTCTCTTGATACTCATGAGAAAAACCAATATGGTTACTCATTGAACATCCATCAATAAAGAAATAAAACTCATTTCCTTTAACCTCCCCAAAATTTTATCTAACATGGTATGAAAAAGTTATTCATTTTAGTGATTGTGTTACATTTTTTGTGAAAAATATTTTTCATCTTTTTTTTACTATTATTATTTGGATGAGATCATCATTTTGACAATTAATCATTGTAACTCTTCCATTATTTAATAATATTATATTTGGTACCCTAAAATTTACTTTACTATATAAATTCAAATACATAAACATTTATTTAGTTTTTACATGTTATATTCCAATTGAATATGGACTTTACTTATGCATGATTTATTATATAATTTTTTTGATTATTCATCTAATGAAACTTTTATAGTTGTTTACATATATAAATATTACCAGGAGATTCCATGAAAATATTACTAAAACTATATAATGTGGTTTATGAAAATTATCATAAGTATATATTAATGATTGTTTGATTATCTGGTATTGGGAGCTCATAGTCATTAATAATTCTTCCCATGTAATTTTCAATTGGAGATCATTATAAACTGAGGTCATTATGATAAAATCACTAATAGGATTTCCAAATAATTAATATTTTTTTAGAAGTTTCTATTTTTTATTATATTTATTGTTCCTTTGACTCAAGATAATTATCAATGTGTCTTCTTATTATTATAATTAGATTCATGAGGAATCCATTGATTTATTTACACATGAAAAACTATGTCTCATCATATGTGTCATGACTCTTATACAATTGATTTAATAGTCAAGATATAATTTGTTTATTCCATTTTATCTAAGAATATGTCACTATCCATCTTATTAAGATAGAAATGTCTAACTAAAATCCATGTTCATGGAATTTTAGAGTCATGTTCATATCAGTATGTCAAAGAAACATGAATCAAGTAAATAACATGATGAAACAATTATACATCCTACTTGACGAGATCATATTTGATAAATATATTTTATTAAATTGTATAATTAGTTATAAGGTTATCATTATTATTTCCACAATATGTACTTTTCTCAATTGGGGTCAAAATTTGTTTCTGAATACCACTCTTATTATATGGGATTAACCTACTTCCTTTGAGAAAGGAACCTAGGGTATCACAGAATAAGGGTATATATAATATCATTAGATTAAATTGAATAAAATTTTAGGAAGAAATTTATTACCAATTTATGGAATGTTATTTATTAAATTTATACTCATCTTAAATCCAATCCAAAGATATTCAAGTCACAAATAAATTTTTAAAATTTTATGTCTTTTTTAATCTCATGATAAATAAATATTATATTTACATATTAAATGAGATGGGTTAATATAATATTTATTATTAATTCATAATATATGTTATTTTATTTTTTATTTTATTAACATAATTATATTATATTTGAAAGATTAATATAATTTTGTTGGATAATTCGAACTGACATAACGGTTAAGAGATCATTCTTGATATAATTTAGAAGAAGTAAATTATTATTATTTAATTTATAAGAAATTATATTAGATGAACATAATGTTAAAAATAATAGTTATTTAATTACTATTATTTTTAGAAGTGTCATGGGGTATTTATTTTGGTTTAATTAAATAGAATTTCCTTTGTTTAATTCATTTATGATTAACCGAAGTATAAGTGGAAAATTAAATATCATTTTTTAATAACTCTATGTGTAAATCAAGGAAATTAAATTATAGGAACAAATGGTTTTGTTTAATTCTATAGGTTCTATTATGAATGAAATTTTAGTAATTGAGAAAATAAATTAGAATTAAGCATTTTCATAAAAAAGCGCAAACAAAGATCTATCTAATATATTCCAGGGAAAGATAATTAAAATCAAATGAATAAATCGATACCATTCCCTATAACATTGCAAAATTTTGACACAATATGACCATAATAACTTTTGAAAATTGAATTTATATATTTACACTATATACTATTAGTATAGTACTAAATGTTCCAATAATAAAGAATTACAATGTATTCTTTATATTAAATAATGTTCAAAAGAAATATAATAGAACTGAACTAGTTGTTTAATTGAGATTTAGATAATGATAGAGAATATGATCATGGAATTTATAATAATAATTAATAATCAACAAAGTAAAAAAATTTAGAAAACATGAGTGATAATCATAATCTAACCAAATCTGTATCTGAACCAGAAAAACTAGATTAATATAATTTGATAAAAATAATTTCATTCATAAAATATAATTTTTATGATTTTCTAAATTAATCACTAAATAAATTGAAAAAATTATTGACATTAATTATTATTAAATTGAATAAACATTCCATGTCTTTTCAGGTTGGTAAAAAAATTCATATAATGGTAAATAGTTAGTGATAAAAACTATTTAAGTAAACAAATAATAATTTTACATGTAGATATTTGTTCTAGAATTGTTCGTCAACCAAAATTTGTTGATTTATTATTCTATAATTAAAATTTACCCTCAATGATAAATAAAATTTAAAACATATTATCTATTACAACCAATAATATGTATGTTTTATTTATTCACATCACTAAAGATTGATGATGATTGAAGGTTATGATAGATGAATATTGAAACCAATTGGTGTGGTTATTTCATTAGGATGAGAGAATGATTTGTAGAAATTTAGATATATGGGATATGAGTTTTTGGTTATTGGTGGAATTTTAATAATATTATTAAATCATATTATAACTTCAGAAGTGGTGTGATTAGGATTAAATAAGTTTAGAGTCTATTTTATGTGGCTAAAGAAATTGAGGGGTGAGGGAATTTGAAAAAGTAACTATATAGGTATGATATTATCCCTGCATACAAAAGATATTTGGTTGATGCATAATATCTTCCAGAATACAGAAATGATGTAAGGGAAGAATAATCTAAAGGATATTTAATATATTTTAGTTGATACATAATATCTTCATGATTGTGCATAAGACCCGTCATTATGGTAAAATGGAAAGGTCATGTGCCTAATGGTTGATAAATGGAATTATAAATTTCTAAGAATATTAAAAGAACATAAAAATTATTATTATTTCATATATGATATTTAAAATTTGGACCATAAGTTTTTATATTTTTTATATATGGGAAGTAAATTTGTATCTATAAGTAAATATTCGGGCTCTAAAGTTTTATTAAGATTACCTATGAGATTACAAAGAATTGTGTTAGAGTTGTTTTTCCAAAAAAAGAGGATGTGTAAGTGTTACTCGATAAAGAAAGAAATTTTCAATTATTAGTCACAAAATATGATTAATAATGTGTCCAATAATAGATTTTGATAAAAAATATACTAATATATGATTGATAATGACTCCAACTAGAATTTGAATACACCATAATACAAAGTAATGCTGGGATTAAATGGATTTTTCCACAACATTTTGACCGTAACAAAATAATTATAGACTTAAAAGTTAATCTCCATGATGTTTATAAAAAAATTGATTCTTTATAAATAAAAACTATATAAAACGATAGTAAATATTTAATTTTATGAAAACTGATGAAGGAACCAACCTAGAACATTGTAGTGGATATTTTTATTGGAATTGGTTCCCTAGAAAAAACATAATTTATACTTTTGATTATTAAAATATTCTATAATATGAATATTTATAAATATATCATCACATAGTGTGTGTGATTCTTTATAATATAAATTTGATAATTTCTTTAGACTATTTTCTTCATAAAAAATTTATAGCAGTTCTTCATTGTAATAAGTATCGTTAAGTACAATGAAATATATTTTTAAACAAATGTTATATGGACATATGACATCTATCTAATGGTACGTAGATACAGTTTCACTATTTGGTGTAGGGGGATTATAAGAAATTGATACTTCTTCTTATGAGGTTTTTACTTTGTAATCTTTAAGAGATGTGTTCATGATAACAGATCAACCAATAGAAATTCTACATCTTATTTCATTCAATATTCTTATCTATGGATGTGTTTATACAACCTTATACTTGAAATAATTATTAGTATATAAAATTAATCACATACTTTTATGAATTTATTGAAATCATGAAAACATATTCCCATGATGAGATGGGATATGTTGAGTGAGATATAAGTTTCATAAATTAATTAATATGTTAAAAAAGGATTTGTCCCTTCCAATTTCTAGAAGTAGATATCTAGGGACCTTGATAGAAATGAAATTTTCTTATAAATCCATACCCTTGATTTTAATCAATGACTTCATTTTAGGAATTATTATAAAGGTATATCAATCATAAAAATTGATGACACAAGTATGCAACCTTCTTGATGAGATATCAAGAAATAATAATTATATCACATAATGAGAATCTGTATAAGGTTTTTGTCATTATGAAAATAATTTTGTTCTATATGGGTTCCTTGGGATATTGTTGGATGCTAATCTTAGGATTTAGTCTATCTCACCTAATTCTACTAATAAATAGGATTTTAGTTTCAAACACTAACTATATCTATAATTCCAACTAAATTCTTTTTGAATTTAATATTAGAATAAGTATTATTCTCCAGAAAGAGGGATAATAGTTATTCAGGTTATGTTGAGTGCATAAATTCAATCACCAATTATATAAATTAATATAATTGAGTTGAAAATAAAATAAACATTACCTTGCATTTATAAAATATTTAAATATTTAAATAAATAATCAAATATATCCATATTATTCATCTATGAGTGAATATAATATTTTTTAATTTTTTTAAAAAATAATATAGAGATATTAATTTATTTATTTAAATATTTATCATTCAAGTATCGATAAATGATGATGAGTATTTTTAAATCCCTGGGATTTTATGATATATTTCTCTTTAAATAAATTTAAATTCTTGGATATCTTTCTTTACATGAAACACTAATATAGAACAGACAAAGATATACTATTAAAATATTATTATTTAATGTTATAGTTATCACTTAGTCATTAGATTGATAGTGTAAATGTCATGAAATAAATTTTGAAAAATTATTTTTTTTAAAATGTATTCAGCAGTTATTAATTGGTTATAAATGAAAAAAAATCATTTGAAGGTAATTAGAGATGTTTTTTTGAAAAAACTATTATATACAAACAATGTGTTTTGATCTTAATAAATTAAATTAATCTATATAATTGATTGATTTTAAATAAATTTATAGCTAATATATTCAATAAAATATTATTACATTCATCGAATAGTTTTGACATGGTAAGGAAAAATGGTATACACAATTTTATGTGTATAATGCATTTTGATAAACAGATTCATTGAATTTTGTGCGCTTATTGTAAAAAGAACTTATCCTACCTATAGAAATAGAATCTTATGATATTTACTCCATGTTTTGAAATAGAATAAATATTATTATTTAATATGATAAACTTAATTTTTTTTCAAAATGAATTGTGATCGTGGTAAATATTTTTCACCACAGTAAGGGTAAATTAGGTAATTAAGATTAAAAATAATGTGATAAATCATGGAAAATATATATAACACCAACATTATTTCTATTTTATGATTTTTTTCAACCATAAACATAAAATATTCAATTATACGAAACTTTTGTTCCATATTTATTTTATAATAACCTCGGCATTATTTTATATAAAGAATATATTTAAAATATCACTCTTTTTTAATATCTCTAATATTTTTTTAGTAGGGATAAAAAGCAGTTATGTTTAGTTATAAATTGTTACTTTAAATATTATTTATTTATTTTTAGCATGGTATTTTTTTTATTTTTAATTAAATAATAGTTACCATAAATGCTTATGCATCATCAATGAAATGCTTATTCAAGTAGTAGAAAAATCAAATAAATAATTTTAAATATAAAAAAATTAAGGAAATTTAGTTGTTTTATTATGTTCTATATGTTTTTTAGATAAATATAAATTATTATTGATTTTTTAAATTTTATTATTTGAATAATATTTTAATATTTTTTATTTTAATTTCAAACTATATGAATAGTATTGAAAATGACTTTAATGGTATATAATGTTAAATAATATTTTACTAAATGATTTAAAATTCATAAAAAAACTTGTAATTTATTATGTTAATGGAATAAGGTCTAGCATGTCCATAATTATCTTGTTATGTTTCAATTATCCTTTTAAATTAACTTTCATGACCCCTAAAGAGTAAAAAACATTGATCTCGTGGAAATCATCAAAAGGGTTAATGGGGGTTTAAACTATGTGATGAAAGTTAGAATGCTTCCTAAGAATTATATGAGATTATAAAGTCAAATACTCATCCTATATTAAATATATATATATTTTTATATAATTTCAATTTTTTATTAATATTAACTTATATAAATTTAATACTTTAGTTAATTCCAATGGTTCCCTCCCCCCTCCCCCCGCCTCATTTATAAAAGGGCTCATATTCCTCTCATTTATTAAGAAATATTGATCCTTCTTTATAGTTTAATACCTTACCAAATAATATGATAAATTAATTAAAAATATCAATGATATTTATTTATTTCTGTAATATCATCCAATCAAGTCTTGATGTGTAAGCCAAAGGAGCTTTCTCAACGAAGAGATATAACTCTTAACTAAGTTCTTTAAATTTTATTTCTTTATTTAACTACCATAAATATATGGTATCCATTATAAAATAAAGAATTTATTATATCTAATATAATTAATTATTATTATTATGAAGTACCAATCATTATCCTCCTCTTTTAAATCCTATGGAAAAAATAAAACATCGCTTGTGCGTATGTGTATACTACCACCACAATGAAGTAATGTGTTTCATTTTTCATCATTTATTCACTTGGATGGTTATAATGATGGATTTAATGAATGTATATGGTATTTATGATATTAATATAATTATTAAAAGATAAATTAGTATTTAATTTTCTTTTTTCATCCATTAAATTGTAGAAACATCACTCATGTGTACGTATAGACTACCGTAACTGATGTAATTAATTTTTCATAGCCACTTTATATAAATGGTTATTAAAGTGTATATGATTATTATATATTATAAAAATGAAACATCTAAAATTCTAAATATTATGTAACTATGGTCAATTTAAATATACAAGGACTTCCAAACCAAAACATGCATGAAAAATGAAGCAATTATCACCCTAAATAATAATTTTAATAAATAATTGTTAATAAAAAGTTGATAAAATGTTATAATTAAATCATATATGATATGATATATATTTTTATAGTATTATAATATATTAAATATAAATATATATTTTATATACATAAGGTTCGAACAATTATGAAGTAAGACAAGACTTGTGGTACAGAATTTATGTTTCAATCTCATTTTAATTGGGATTTTTTATTCACGAATTTGGATTGAGGGAAAGTATATGATCCTTATCTGATAAAATAATTTTCCTTCCTTCTCATCTAGTTATTTCTATAATAATTAATTTTAATTACCATTTTGAACTCTTTAATGGTTTATAAAATGTTTTTAAGAAAATTAAACCTTATTTCTCCCCTTTTATTGACGAATATTTCTCTTCCATATCTAATTTCTCAAACAAAAATTAGAATGTTTTTAATATGATCCAATGATTTTTTAAATTCATTTTTACAAAAAATTTACTTTTTCTAAAAAAAAAATTAAAAAATCTTCTTTTCCATTTCTGAATGGGGTACTTTTTTCTAAAGGTCTAAACTGGATATTCATTTTATACGATTATGGAATGAAATAAATTTCCCATTATCATGAACACTCAATTATTTTAATATTCCTTTACATTTTTTCATGTTTATTTTAAAATAAAAATTATTCCCTTATATTTTGTAACTTTTATATTTTAAATAATTTATTTAAAAAGGAAAAGTGTATTTCCTTCCAGAAATATTCCAGTGATCTTTTATAGGAATATTTCTTCTACGATAACATCATTTTATGTTACATAAGAATTACAAGGTAAATGATCAAATGATACCTTCTTTATAATCTCTCTTTCTGGTTTATTATTATGATGAAGAGATATGTGTGAGTCCATTTTATTTTCTATAGGTTATTCTGTGATGATATGATGAATGTTTTGTGATCTTGTGGAATACATATGAATGGATTTTGATTATAGGAATGGTGGGACCAAAATTATATATACCTAAAATTAATTAGGTAATGATAATGGATTGCAAAACTACAAAGAGATAGTGGAGTTTAGAAACTCATAATATATAATGAAGCTATGAAAATTCTATGAGACAATAGAGCTAGGAAACTCCAATGAGGTGGTGGTGTTAATAAAATTCTATGATATAATCAAGTTAACTAGATATAAGTTACTCCTAAGGGATTTTTGGAATTGTATTTTTTATTTAACTCTATAATGAATGTATGTAGCCCACGATAACATTAAAATTATTCTTATGATTGAACCACAATATTCTTATGACATGTGAAAATTTTTATGATATGATATCATGGTTAATTGTTGACTTATGACAATTAATCACTCTTTTGATTCATGTATTTTATAATTCTAATTTTTTAGGAAATTAATCATTTTTCTAATCAATAAAATATTGGGTCTGATATTTTTAAGTTATTATTAGGATCTCATACCCTTGTTCTTATCTTGTTCTTATATATGATCTTCAATTGATATCTCTAATTTTTATCCTTTTTGATCATAATATCTCACCCTTTCTTACTTCTTCTTTCCCTAGGTTATGAATAAAGCTTTTAATTATGGTATGTATAATAATGGTACAATGTGAGAAGAAATTTTTGGGAGATGCTTAAGATATTTCATGAAATAAGTTGTTTATGTATGTAGTATCCAGAGAAACTAAACACTTATATTTCTGGGGCCTATATTATTTTGAGATCTATAGAAAATTTATCTAAAATAATGTAATATTTTTTATTTTATACATAGGTCACCTAAGTTGGTATCATATGAGGATTTAGTTATTTTTTGATATTAGGGTTCGATAACATTGTTGAAAACCTGAGGATACTTCTAAGTATAGGATAACATCCTAATGTTTTAGTAATGTGTAAATTTTGTAGTTTCCTATAAAATGAATCTATAGATTGATACTAGATGTAGGATGTGTTTGAGGAATAGATTCACCTATGGGTAACAACATTGAAAGGGGTGGAATTAGTATTAACCCAATCTTCACTAGTGCACAATGAGTTATCCTAAGAAAGAAAAACTAGTTAAAAATCCATGGGGATATTATTTGGGTAATTTAAAATTTATTTCTGAAACATTATAAAGTATTTTAATAGATGATAACCATTAATGAACTAGGTCAAACCTAAGATACCATATATTGATAATATGGATCCATATTTTATACATCCTATGAATTATTTTTCTTTGATTATTATTTTTCACACTATGGTTTTTTGTCTTATTCATTAGTTATACCTAGGTGGAATCATGTTAATGCTGAATGTGATAGAAAATGAAATGATCAGGATCATGAGAATCCAAATGTAATGGGAGTTGGTATGTGAAATATTTTAGTTATGATCTTCCAACTCTCACAATCTATAAATGATACCATGAATTGTGTTGTTCTTCTAAATGAACAACCCACTATTGAGTATTTTATATGGAAACATCCACATTACTTCAATGGTTTCTCTAATCCACCAATTAGTGAGTAATTTATCAATACCGCTAAAAATATATATTTCATTCTTTGGTTTTAGAAACAGGAAAAATTTGACATTTCGTTATATTTTTTATAAGGTGAATTAGATCAATGGTAGACTCTTATCAAGAATATGATATACATAGAGTTAATTGACTCCATGAAATGGGAAGAATCTGTAAATATATTTTTAAAATAAATATTTTCCACTATATGTTTTCAAAAAAAATAGATAGGTAATTATTGGAACTAAAGTAGAAATATGATAAATCCATTAGTACATATGATTCAAATTCAACCAGACATACAAGGTGTTATTCTTAATTTATCACTAATCCTGAAATCAAAGTTGGATGATTTTTTATTATCTTGATAACATGTCTCCAAAGTTATTGGATGCAATATACTTTTACAGCTATAAACCAAAAAATTTATTTACTCTAAAGTGGGAAATTGAAATTGGATACTGTCAGTGTTATCAAGTATTTTGGGTTCAAAAAGAGTAATATATAATTTATAGGAAATTATAATAATAATATATATGTTGGAGAAAAAATTAATCTTCTTTCATGTAAAAATTGTGGAAGAAATAATGGAGGAAATTTCCTTATGGGTTCTGGTAAATGTTTTAAGTCTGGAAAAATCTATTAGGAAAAATAATGTTTAATTGATATGAAGAGTATTTTCAATGAAAGGAATAATAAAATATCTCAACCAAATATTTTACTCACTCTCAAATTATATAATTACACGGAGTAACAAAATTATGCCAATTTGTGCATGAATTCAAGTGTTAATTGTGATAATCAGTTCCAGTAACCACTTATTCCAAGAGGCAAAGGGAAATCTCATACGATCACAACTACTAAAGTGCATCATGACAACAAATTGGTAAAAAATACACTTACCATCCACTTTAGAACTATAATGTTTTTATTAGATTATAGATCTAACCACTCATATATATATAAATAATTTTATAAGGGTGTCACATCCCCACCTCAATGATTATATGTTATGTTATTAGTAAAAACTGGTAATGGTATGATGATCGCATCTCAAGTCTAAAGTTTCACTCTAATAGAATTTTGAGGGAATTTATTATTATAAAAATATTTTTATTCTCCCTCTTATTGAGTTTGATGTGATTTTTGTAATTGATTGTCTCTCCCAGTATAGTTCCCTTTAAAATTTTTGTGGAAGGGAATTGGCATTTGATATTATGAATCAATCTATGGTCATTTTTTAGATCATAGATAGATAAGAACTTCCAATGTAAGTTACTTCCATTGTATGGTTCATACAACCTATTCATGAGTGATATTTGTCTCAAATATTTGGGGATAATATCAAAATCAATGATATTAATATTTCATAGGATTATGCTGATGTATTTCCTGAATACATTCCTTTTCTTCCCCTAAATCGTGATGATGAGTTTTTAGTAAAACGTATATCTGGTGATATATCTATTTAGTAGACTCCATATAAAATGACCTTGATAGAGTTGAAATAATTGAAAAAGTAACTCTAGATTTCTATTTTTATAGAACTCATATGCCCTACTTCACCTCCATGGGTTTTACCTATTATTATTTTTATGAATAATGATTGTTCAATGCTTATTTTCATTGATTATAGAGAACTTTACAAGATCAATATTAAGAGAATGCATCCTCTACACAATATTGATGACCTATTTGATTAATTAAAAGGATATAACATTTTTTCATGAAATATATTTTGTTTGTATATCCTCACTTGAGATTCAATAAGGAGGATATACACTAGATGGCATTCTATATGAGGTATAGTAATTATAAATTTATTGTGATGTCGTTTGGACATACCAAGGAACCTATTATCTTCATGGATGTAATTAATACTTTCATTAGGGATTACATTGAACATTTTTTTTCTATTTTTTATATATTATATTCTTATATATTAAAATATAAAGTAAAATTAAGAAGATAATTTTATATTTGTGTTGAATATATTGTTGGAGGAGATTTTGTATGCTAAATTTACCTACTGTGGATTTTGGATTCAAAAGGTTTCATTATTGAGTTATATAATTTTAAGCGAGTATACATTATTGGATTCTTAAAAGATAAAATTTATTTAGAAATGTAAAATATGGTTAGTTTCATTCATTAACACATCATGGAAGCTTAGATATAATAAGAATGTTATGATGACAATCATTGGTGAAATATTCAGTTTGAGGTTAGTGATATGGTAGTCCTACAAATATATCCTCAGAGGAAGGTTATGAGATTTTAAAATTATGGAAATATAATCCCTAGATATATATATCTATTAAAAATTCTTTATCATATCAAGAACTTTTCTTATGACTTTTCAAATTCACTAAATCTCTCTTATGTTAATGATGGGTTCCATGTATCTATCCTAGGGAAGTATATACTTGATCCTTCACATGTATAGAACCTAAAGGTCATACCACTAGATAAGGTTAGTTCTTATTAAGAACATCCAGCATAAAATTTGGGTTGAGTATATAATGTTATGTTAAACAATACCACTCAACTAGTCAAAGTTTTATAGAGAAACCATAAATTTGAGGAAGCTATGTGGGAACTCAAAGATGTGGAGAAGAAAAATAATCATGGGTTATTCATATCAAATTTATTTAATTTCAAGGAAAAATTAGTATAATTGTGGTAGAATTTAAAACACCAATATTTTATGATATATTTATATTTAAATAAATTTATTTTCTTTGATAACTTTCATTACATGCAACACTGAGTCTGATCAAACCACAATGTTATATTAAAATATTATTATTTAATATAACAATTATCTCATAGCCATTATTTTTTTGGTTATTAATAGATCAAACTAAATTATGAAAAATTATTTTTACAGATGTATAAAATTAATTCATTGGTTATCAATTGTATGGAAATGAAAATAAAATCATTTAAATGTTAATAGAGATATTTTTATAAAAAAATATTATACACATAAAGTGATTTTTTCTTAATAAATTAAATTAATCTCTATTGATAATTTATTTTAATTAAATATTTAGAATATATATTAATTTCAAAAAATTAGCATTCATCCAATACTGTTTACATGGAATGGAATCAATGTAAATTAAATTTTATTCATTAAAATTCATTATTCTGAAAACTGTTTTGTTGTGTTTTGCATACTCATTGTAAAATAAAATTATTCCACAAAAAAAATCAATATTTGAAATTGGATTCCATATTTCAAATCATAATTAATAATCTTATGTATTAATTTCAACATAATTTCTGTTCATAATGAATTTTAACCATGGTAAATATTTTTCATCTAGTAAAGATGTATCAGGTAATTTTGGTTAAAATTAATGTGATGAGGATTTAAAAATCTATTTAACCCATGTATTATTTCTCATTAATGAGTTTATCTTTACCATATCGATACAATATTCTAATACAATCCAAATTGGGGGAGAGGGGGATGGCGCTGCATTCGCCTAGCCTCTCTCGCTCTCAGAGGCTCCTCCCCTTGGGTTTCCTAGACCCTCTCGGCTATGATGGATCTTCCTTCTTTTCCTTCTTCGGCATTCTCCCTTTATACTTTTCTACATCCTTTTCATTCACTTGTGTGCTGTGGAAGAACTCTATCGCCCTATACTATTATGGCCTCATGATTCTCTGCGCCTCTCCTAGTTGGCGATGGAGCGGAGGTCTCAAAGAGGCTTTGCGTTTTTGTGGTTCGACGGACATAGGGTTTTTAGGTGAAACTAGAGTTGGACTATTTCTAGTATTCTGCCTCTTCATGGTTTCTGGTGTTCGGATCCCTCTAACGCTAAAACCCTACTCTGACCTCAGGTTCCTTTGTGCCTCTCCCTATCAGATCTGGTGCGGGGGAAACTATAAAATTTTGGGATGTGCAACACGGCGTCCTTTGGTTCTCTTTGCATGGCTTGGGTCGATTATCTCTGGTGAAGTAGGTTTTTGGTTTCTCAAACCTCTTTTTGATTCTTCCTCAAGGTTTTTTGTGATGGTTTGGTGTTCTTTTCTATGATTCCTTATTCTGTTTAATATCCATTCTGTGGAAAATTTGTTTTGGTTTCTTGTTTCAGTGTTTTTTGTTTATGTTGCAACATTGGATGTCGCGGCCATGACGAGGTTGGATCTCTTTAGAATCAACGATTATCAAAGGTTCTTACCATGTTTCATATTTCAAAATCCTTATTTTTCTCTACTCTGGTTCCAGGAGGCCACCATTCTCTCCGAGGTGGAGATGCGTGGAGGTTTTCAAGGTCTTTTGGGATGTGAGTATGAGGGGTTGGCTCCAAGAGGTTGACAGTGATGACATTTCAATTGTGGAAAACAAGGTTGTGTTTCAGTTCCGGTGATGATTAAGCTAGTGATTTGGTGATGGGGGATGAAACAATGTTACTGTGATGGGTTTCATCATTCTAGTAGTGCCAGTCGGAGATGAAATCGGCGATGCTAAGGTGATGAGGACGTTTTTCTTTTGTTGACGTGAAGACGTGATGGCGGTGAAGGTGTTGTGATGTCAGGACAGAATTTTATGATGGAAGTGGGTGATATTAGAGGACTCCCTGTGATAATTATTGAGGTGGGTAGCTCGTGGTTCGAAGCTGAATTAGGTGGTTTGTCTGAATTTTGGTTCTGAAATTTGAATCTTCTATTTTTAATTTTGGATGATGGATGGGGGGTTTTGGCGTGAACTGGTGGATATTTCTTGTATGGTTCCCACATACCCAAAAGTGGATTTTATTAAATAAAATAAAAAAATGGATTGTGGTAATACAAGCCAAATCTTCCCCATTTTTATTTTATAATAACTTTAATAATATTTTTTGTTATGAATAAATAGAAAATACCACTCTCTTTCTTTTAATAACACTAATTTTTTTCATTTGGATAAAAAGTGATTTTATAATATTATAAATGGTTATTTTATATAATAATTAATTTAATTATATTTTGAATTTATTTTATTTTTTATTTATGAAATAAATCTCTTATATTCCTGTGAAACACTGACACAGTTCTTGTTCAAGTAATATAAAATTCAAATAAATAATTTGAAAAACATTTAAAGTAAAATAAATTGATGAATTATTGTGTTCAAATAATTTTATAGGAAAATATAAGATATTTTCTATATATTAAATTTTTATATTTGAATTGAATTTTTACCTTGATGTTTTTAAAGTCAAACTATGTGAATAGTCCCAAATATGACATTAATAGTATCTTACATTAAATAATATTTTATTAAATGATATAAATTCAAAAAAAATGTTATATTTTTCTATGTTAATGGAAAATGGATGATAATATATACCATTTTAAACTATGGGGAAATTTTTTTATTATAACTTTAACAACCACTAAGGAGTAAAAAACTTTGATATCTGGGTATTCATCAAAAGGGTTAACGGGTGTTAAAACTAATAGATATGGGTTCAAACATCACTTAAAATTGTCTAAATTTTAATAAATGAGTGCATTTAAAATAACATTCTTTATATATAATCAATATATAAATTTTTTTAGTTTAATATGATATTTAATTTAAATTAATTTAATACTTTTGGTAATTCAGAGGCTTCCCCTCACATTACTTATAAATGTGCAACACCTCTTCTCCTTTATTCATAAATTTTGTTCCTCGTATATCATGAAATAGATCAACTAATACCATATAATATTATTTTCCCAAATTATAGTTATATTTCTATTTCTAAAATACCAACCTTTAAATGTTTATGTTTTAAGCCAAATGAGGTTTCTCAACAAAGAGTTATAACTATTAAAATAATACATTAAATTTTATTTCTTCTTATACCTCCCCTAAATATAGGGTATCCATTATAAAATAATTAACTATTCATATTAAATATATTTTTTTTATAGAAAAATCATTATCAACCTCCTTTATATCCTATGGGAAAATAAAACATCTCTCATGCGTATATGTGGACTACCACCTCCAAGAAGCAATCCATTTTTTGTTTCATATGCATTTCACTTGGATGGTAATAATTATAAATTTAATGAATATATATGATATTTATAATATTATTATATTTATTTAAAGGTGTATTTTTTTTATTTTTTTTCATACATCAGATAGGGGAAACATCCCTTGTGTGTATATATAGACTATAGTCTCAACAAAGTGATGTATTTCATTTTTCATCACCACTTTATATGAATATTTTTGAAAGATTATATAATGATTACATATGATATTTATTAAATGATAAAAATTTTATATTTTATTCATGTTTGATCAATGTACAAATATTGGGACTATAGAACTGAAACATGCATGAAAAACAAAGCAGTTACCCCATGGAATAGTTATTTTGAAAAAGAATTATTATTAAATAATTAAAAAGATGTAATAATTAAATAATATATGGTATGATATATATTAACATGGTTCTATAATATATTTATAATAAATCTATATTTTTTATATATGAGGTTTGGACACATATGAAAAAATATAAGACCTGAAGTAAGGAATCTACGTCACAATCTCATTTTAATCTGGATTGTTCATTCTTGAATTTCTATTAAGGGAAACTATGTTATTCTTATCTAATAAAACCCTTTTATTTTTTTAATCTGGTTATCTCTAAAATTTTTATATTTAATTACCACTTTATGCTATTTTTTTACTTAAAATAGTTAAAAAAATGTTTTTATTAAAATATAACCTTATTTATCATCTTTTGGTCAAGAATCATTCTTCTCCATGTCCTACTCCTATTAAAAGTTTTCAATAATATTTTTTCTATGATAATACTATTTTTGTAAAAGTTTTATTCATTTTTTAATTTATATAAAAATTATTGAAAATAATCCATTTTTTATTTTCTAAATGAGATAGTTTTTACCTAATGTGTCAATAGAATAATTATTATAAACGGTTATGTTATGAGTGGAATTTATCAACATTATATCCATTGAATTATTTGATGATTACATTAAAATTTCACAATTATTTTTTCAAATAATAATTTTGACATAATATCATGTCATTTTCTAGATTTAAATAAGTGATCTCAAAATGAAAGGATTATTTTCCCTATGAAATATTCATGTGTTCCTTTACAGGTATTTTTTATCAATAATTACATCCATTGATATTAATTATGGATTATTTTGGATATTATCCAATTATAGTATCTTTATTATTTATATAAAATGTTTATTATTATGATAATGTTATGTTTATGAAACCCATTTATTTTATATAGTTTATGTTATAATGATATGCTTTTTGTTTTATGATATTTTAAAAAAAATATAAATGGATAATGTTTTTTTTATGGGTAGACCCATAATTATATATCCCTCCAATTCATTAGGTAATGATAAAAGAGTTAAGAAACTCCTAATATATGATATAGTTATGATACTCAAAATAAATTATGGAGTTAAGAAAATCCAATGTTATGATGTAGTTAGGAAACTATTAAGAGATGATGGAGTTATTAAACGCCAAATATCTAATGGAGTTAACTAGATGTAAGTTAATACAAATAGATTGTTGGAATTATCGTATTTAGATCATTCCATGTGGAATTTAATATTCCCAATATATTATTATGTTTAGGTTTATAATAGATCCACAAAATTCTTTTGACATGTTCAGGTGCATAAGATTTTAACCAAGGTTCATGATTGATTTATGAAGACTCCATGATATTATTATTCCTATCTTTTGAAATGATAAATTGTTTTTCCATGAATCTTATTTATGATCAATGACTAATTGGTTGTGATATTTTTATGTAATGATCAAGTTCTCAAACCCTTATGCTTATCTTATTATTTCAATTAATCTTCGATTGATATCTCTAATACATACTCTTTCTATAAATTTGATCTCACCCATTCTTAGGTTTTATTTCCCAAGGTAATAAAGAAATTTTTAATTTTTTGTATCTATAATAAGGTTACGAAGTGATAAGAACATTGTGGTCGGGGTTGAAGATCCATTATGAAGTTATTTTTCGATTTATCTAGTCACTCGGAATACTAAACCATTATGGTTATGGGGTCTATATTGAAATGAGATATATTTAATATTCATATAAAATGAGGTAATATTAATTTATGTTTTCCTCAAGACACCTTATGATTGAAGGTCCAAGTTTAGGTTCCGTATGAAATGATATATTTCATTTCATATCATTTGAATAAATAGGAATTTATTTATTTAGGAAATGATATTTAAATGTCCTCGGGTTAGTGAATTTCTTGAGTTATATTATTTTTATTTAACACGGTGTTTAATTAGATTTAAATGTTAGATAAGGGACTCAACAAATTTATTTTTTTCCTAATCTTAAGTATATTAACTGGATTATATAATATTGAGAGTAAAAGATTTTATTTTGTATAATGATATTATCTCTAGATAATTCTCTCTAGAAATATATAACCTCTCTAGAATTCTCTTATGGATGACAGTCCATTATCCTACTCCACCCTCTCCAAACTAAGAGAACAAGGGAAAGATTCTTTTTTGGATGAAATAATTCCTATTTTTTCAATGGATAAGTGTAAAATACATTAGTAATCTCCAAGATAGAACCCAAAATCACAATGGTGGTATTCTAAGAATCATAGAGCATGTGTGGATACCACTATAGGAATTATACATTTTAACATTTACAATAGAAGTGATATGAAAAGAAGGAAAAACAAATTAATTGAAAAATAAATAATTATCTATATGAGATAATTCTTATTATAGATTACTTATAAAAATTTTATAAATGATCTTCTCATAAAATATTAAAGAGTTTTGATTCATACAATTATATGGATTTATCAAAAGAAACTGCTGAGAAACATTGTTGGGAATGGACCTAATCTCTTCTTTTGTCGACTACAACATTTATTTAGTATCAAAGTGGTCACATATTAATTTACAAAAAATTATGATTTTTTATTAATTAAATATTTTATTGTTAGTTTTCATTTCTATTTTTTTACTTTTTATTTAAAATTTGATATAATATGATCATTCCATTTCATATGACCCTGAATGCGATAATATCACATGAATAAATCTTTAATATCCCATCCCTAGGAGAAGATAATTCTTGTATAGAGACATGATTACACATATTGTAATGGAAATGTATACACCATGTACCCATGTTCAACCACCCAAGGATGAGTTTCAAAATAAATATACATCATATAGGGGTTTTGTACACAACATCATTACACACAACATATTGACCAATATTTAGCACACTGAATGATAGGGTGGACATGATATGTAGTTCGTTTATTCATCATGTAACCCCACATGGTTTGACCCCCCAGGAATCACAGAATTAATGTGGTAAAAGTACATTGCAAATAACTAATACAAGTCTTTTATTGACTAACAATTATAAAACATGAAACTATGAAAAGTACATGGCTTGTAGTGGGTAATAAACACTATGTAACATGTAATAATATGAATTTAATGCACTTAAAAACCATAGGAATGTGATTTGGGTGTACGGTAATAAATCACACATAGCGTAACTAGTTGTACACACCATTTAATATAGTGAAACTCATAAATGTAACATGCCAATATAGTTATGTTGTGTGAGTCAACATGTAGAGAAAATTAGTTAATTAAATTAAAAATAACATCATCAAATGTGGCTAGTCTTTCACACTTGGAGATGGGGTTTTTAAAACTAATAACACACCCGGTGATTTAAGTGGGTATTTTATTCAATTAAGTTGTTTATTAATTATTTTCCACATTATTTTACTGATACATGATGTGTATGATTTTTTTACATGTCAGGTACTTCATAGTAATTATTAGTGGTATACATCAGGAATACTGCAAGTATTTCATGTTGTTATAAAATGATACATAGTATTTTTCTTATTGGCTCATAGAACAGTATGTCATCTATATCACAACGCATTGTGTAGGAATACGTGGCACGTATATTGGTTGGAGGGGAATTCATATGATAACAGGAACAAGGATCCTTGATCTATTGGAATAGTAGAAACCCAGAGTTAGAATCAATGTATTGTAATCCTTTGTAACTATCATCAACTATGTTTATTGACAGTAGGAAGACTTCACAGGCCACACAACTCCTAAATTTGACCCTCACACTGATTCAAACAAATAATAGTATGTAAATGGAAATAAAAATAATAGAAAAATTCAAATTAAATAACATAAGGTATTTACATGATTTAGATAATAATTCATATTTTCATGGGAGAAAAAGTGGAATATAAAAAAGGGGAACCCACTACAAACTAAACATTTATACATTATATGTTGAATGTAACTCCATAATAAGATATGTGCATTGGATGGTTCTGTTTCCTTTCAATATTGGTTTTGTAACCTCTGTATATACACCATAAAAATCATACATTTAGAGAACTTAATATGGAAAACTTAATCTCATGAACTAAAATAGCCTTCACATTCTAACAATTCCCCACGTCAAGACAATTCTATGTAACTGTTCTCAATTAAATAACTCTTTGAAAAAACTATAAAACATACCTTCCATCATAGAATATAATTTTATCCATCCTTTTTACATTCACTCAATTCCAACTAAGTAACAATACTTCATCATATATTTTTGAAATTGAGATTTAGTAAACATGACCACTACATTTTATATTTTGGGTAACTTATACAGATCTAATACTTTTCCATAAAATATATTTAGATAAGTGGTACTCCATGTCAATATTATTCATTCATGCATGGAATGCTAGATTTTGAGATAAGTGAATATCACTCTAATTATCACAGAATAAAACTCCACCTTTTAAACTCTATCTAATCTCCTTTAGTAATTATATCAATAAAACCAAAACCTTCCCAACATCCACTTTAGCTACATAATATTTTTTTATACATTGAGTAACAATCACATATTTTCATGAAATCCATCAAACCCTCATCCCTCTATAAGTAAAAAAATCATATTATTCCCTTTCAGGTTTTTGAATATCAAGTGATGTATACAACATCATATTTATACAAAGGGTCAACTATCCCAAATAACAAGTTTTTATCTCATGTTCATTTTAAGTAGTTGATGATCCAATTCGAATCCTCTAGGTGCTTATTTTTGGGGTTCAACATGAAGGGACTTAAAAACCCAACTATAAAAGAATTTTCTCGACATGTACTAATCATTTCATATATCAATATTTCAATATCTAATGAAAATGAAATTTTCTCCATGTACCATCTATCTTCTTCTATTTTTGGTTCATGTGCCTTGGACATCCAACAAGATGGGTTAATGTGAGAATACATCTAGTCATTCTATATTTTTAAAATGATTTTATGGATGTGTTCATTTATGATAACAACAATGTACTATATTTCCTATACCATTCGATCCATATACCAAAAATATTATTTTATTTGATAAGATAATTCATTTTGAATCTTCCATAAAACATATTATTCAACTTCTAAACATGTGTAACCTCTAATCCCACCGAAAATATATCATCCAAATACACGATGAGCATAATGATTTTCCCATAAATTCTGGACTTCTTATGAAAATAATAATATTTATTGAACCATTCAAATACTTTATCTGATATAAAATTACAGAATTTATCATTCCAATTTATTGATGCTTTCTTAATCCCATAAATAATTTTCTTCAATTTACAAACCAAATTATGGTTACCTTATTCTATATAACCTATTGTTTGATTCAAATAAATTTATTCCTATAAATCACCATGAAGGAAATATCCATTTGTTCCATGTATATATATTCTGATTACCCCATGCTTAAAAATACTTAGATAGCTATAATTTTTAGTACTAGTGAGAATATCATTGAGAAATCAACACATTATTTTATTGAAATTACTTTACCACCATCCATGCTTTTAAAAACTTTTTTCATTATTCACTTTAATGAAATTAAAAAACTATTTATTTTCAAGTGACTTCTTCCCCATTAGTTACTTTGTCAGATCAGACATTCTCTTGGACTTCAGTGAATATATCTTTTCATCCATCACTTTCTCCCACTATTTGGAATCATTAAGTGTAGTTTTTTCATCCAAGATCTCTGGATTTCTATGGTCCAATTGAAGAATAAATATTTTTTCAGTCCCAAACCACTAAACTATTCTTATGACAATTGTTTATCTCCTAAAATCATTTTAGATTCCATGATCTTTTTGGATCTTCTATATCTTATAAAATTTTAAATTTGAGTAATCCCACTTGAGATTTATATGTTATTTAACTTTTGGGTACATATTTTTGGACTCACATCTAGAATTTTAATACATTCACTTGAGTTCTCTAAAACATTTTCCCTTATGGTATTTTTACCCATAACAACTTGTACATTGATATTTGATTCATTTAACAAAATATTTTCTCTGCCAATTTTTATTCATTCCAAAACAAGTTCTCATTAAAGAGAACGTCATAGGCCTGGATGATTTGTCTATTAAATTATCCCAGAACCAAAATATAAATTTTAGATCACAATAGAGAAAATACTATTTGGAATTAGCATCATTATTTTCCCTATAATTTGCATCAATATGAAAATATACTAATCTTTTGAAGTCATGAAAATGGTCAATGTATAGCCATTTATTAGAATATATATCCTCAAGAGATTATTACCCATAAAAATATATTATAAATATATTGATAAGTTCTGTAATTTTATTTAATACCTACACCAAAACTTACTTTGACATTCCTTAGTTTATTTCAATGCATTAAACCTTATCAATAAATGTTCAATGCATACTTTCAGCCACATCATTTTGCGATAGTGTCCTAGAAACTATCATGTCAATACTTATCCCCTTATACTAGAAATATTTCCTTAAGTTTTGTTTTACATACTCACAATTATTTTCAGAATAAAATATTTTCAATTACTATCCACATTCCCTTCCCACAATGGAAGTCCATTTAATGAAATGTTATAAAATACAAAATATATCCTTCAAAAAGTAAACACGTACTATACTTATAGAATCATCAATAAAAATCACAATGTAAAACAATGCATAAATAGACTATATAGGGTATGGTCCCTAAATATATAGGTGAACCAATTCCAACTAATGAGTTCTAAGATTATATAATTCTAAATTAAAGTACAATATTATTTGTTTAATTGGAACATAACTTCCAAACCTTCTAATTTTTATGTGGTCCAGAAGTGGTATGTCTTTTCTCATTATAGAATTCATTATGTTCTCACTAAGTTAATCAAGAATAAATTTAAAATTAATGAATATTTCAATTATTTGGTTTCAACAATTTTAATCCCATCAATGATTCCAATAAGATATAGCATCTTTCCCTTTACTCTTTTTATAACCACTATGGATAATCGAGTCACCACCACAAATCCATTTGAAATTTTTATTCCAAAACCTTATATTCAAATGTTATATGGAATTTTTGTTCTTCTATAACATTGGGATGTGTCTAA
This sequence comes from Viscum album, assembly GCA_963277665.1. NCBI lineage: Eukaryota > Viridiplantae > Streptophyta > Magnoliopsida > Santalales > Viscaceae > Viscum > Viscum album. Next base: position 9,943,030 of record OY728151.1, on the reverse strand, counting down.
ATATTTTAAGTATCAATAACCAACCACTCTTCATCTAAATATTTACATCACCTTTTTTGAGAACACCCAAGTCTTCACTATCTACTAAATAAACATTGTTAAAAATTCTTGAAACATAATTCACCATGAAACCATATTCTATTATTGAAAAAAAAGGAACTAAAATAAACCACCCATTAATCAAATGGTATATTTTCACTGATCATTCATTTGTTTTTTCCTTCTGTCGTACTAATAGACTCTGAACTTATAGAAGTTTATATTCGTCTGGATTTTTCGTTACAACATTTCATATTTTTATTGATATTTATATTCTTACAATAACTCTAGAATATAAGACCACAACTGGAAAAAATTTATTGAATTCATTATAGATAATTATCTTAAAGTGGTTTCTTTTAAAATATTTTAAGGGTTGACCATAGTCAACCTTCAGTATTAAGAGCACTACTAGATAGTGCCTGGAATTCAATCCAATTAAGTAATTTCTTGTGGATAAAATTTTGAATATCCTCAAACACCAAATTGGTTTCCCTATTAGAATTAATGAACATAGTCACCCTTGTATCCCAACTCTCTATAAGTGATAATAGTAGAAGATGCAACCATACATTATATGGGAATGTTTCCTTCAATGATTTGAGTTATCCATTGAACATATTGAATAAATTCATATGAACATCCACAGGTACTACTTCTTATGGACTAAAATTGAACAATTATAACATAATAAACACTGTATTATGTATCATAGTCTCCTAAAATATATATTTTTGTGCCTCCATCACTTCTGAAATTTTATTATTTTTTGGGATTTAAAGGCCATATTTTGTAATAATTGCATCCTCACTAATGCCAAGACCTTTCTATCTGACCATTCTTTTTCTTACATTTTCATTTTATATAATTGAATTATAGTAATTGTAATGTAAAATTCCTCTTAAATCATATAACCAACCATATTAATTATCTAGAATCCATGATCTATTCTATAAAACTTATAAACCCTGATCTTCCCTTCTTCCAATTCTACCCCTTCCAATAATGGTTAACTCCCACTAAAAACAAAGAAAAAATAAAGACTAGAGTGAAAAACATGATTTTACAATAATTTTGTTGATTTGTGACTATACCAAAATCTATAATACCGCTTATCATAAATTGGATAGTCCTTGATATCATTATAACTAGGATCCTAAATCTTTTAAAAGAACATTATCTATAAGTTCATAGCAATGTATTTCAAACCTTTGGGAATTCCCTTGGATAATTTTATTGGAAGTTGGATGATGTTACACCATAATAACCACACTATGTCTAACCTCATACACATATATGTAAAAATAGATCATACAAATGAAAATAGAACCAATAGAAAAAAACATGGAAAATAATAGGAGGGATTTACATGCTTCGAACAATGATTCCTTAGATCATGGGAGACACACTTATGATTTCATTATTATATGAAGTGAAATATTTATATAACATATTACTAATTATAATTAGTATTTACAAGAAATAAATTGATCCCTTTTCCACCATGAGCTTAGAACTGAGGTACCATTCATTTATATAGTATGTGTCCTCCAGTCAACCAGTATAAAGTACTACTTTAAAATAAAAATCAACCTAACATGACTACTACAACTGGAATATAAAATTGTTAATCCCTTTATCATTAAAAAATAAACCTTATGATTTTAAATTTATTTTAATTAGAAGATTTTTGTTTCTGATGGATACACTACATCTTAGAGAGGCCCATCTTCCACTATTTGTAATGCGCATTGGTCCAAATTTTGGTGAACTAAATCCAGTAAACTAAAATAGAATTCACATCCCAATCGTGTAAGTATATTATACCAGACAAGGGCCATAAACATTTTTATTCACATTCCATTTCAAGTGATCAAATATATCATGTAACAGTTAAGCTTTAGAAATGGGTTTTAGCAGAATCAGAACTTTACATGTCATGTCGCCATTAGTATATGTCATCTAAAGAATTAATTTTAAATTAATATTAATTTATTTATTTTACAAAATTTATTTAAAATTATAGTGGATGGTAATCTAAGGTATTATTTAGTTATTTAATGAAGATAAATGAATTAATGGATTAATTAAATTATTAATTTATTAATTCTTAAATTTATCTTCTTAAAGAATGAATTGAAATGAGTAATTGATTATTTTAAATGCATGGTAGTTTAATTCATCGATGATCATGACATAGATCAACATATAAATGTGTTGGATTTATATTAAATTGAAATATATATTTTATAGTTTTTATGATAAATTAATTATTAATTCATATATGATGGTTTTTGTGTCATCCCTTCCTCCTTATTTATATATAACTTTATTTACATGGTTTATTTTACGTAACCCTAGAACCTAGGTACCCCATACCCTATGGGTGAGTATGTATATATAACAGAATGATCTCATGATATAGAGATGGTGGTCCTAGATCGAGACAAGGTAAAACAATCCTAGAAGATACAATAGTTAGAGCTACAATATTGCAGCTCAAGAATATTTTGGCTCATTGAGTTATTCCCCTAGGTTCAATGATTGGTTAGTCATCCAAATGATAAACCAACTAGAATTTTAAATCTCGTAATCATTCCGCATGTTTATTTTATTGGTACAGTCTATGGTTTTTTATTATCTGATACCTGTTTATCTGATGATTAAAATACAAGAGTGGCTTGATCATACGAGAAAGCAACAAGAAATTTTGAAACAGGAGTGACAAAAGGGAATTATTAATGAGGAAAAATTTCAAGATTCTATGAAATTCATTTACATTGAGAAACTTAAGTTGCAATCACAATATCCTTGATGTTGCTTTTGTAGACCTTTGTGATGTCATTGTTTCTGGTTTACTGGTCTCATCTATTTGCTGTTCTGGATGATCTAATTTGATTTGTAGAAATATGGTTGGTTTGGATGTGCTGGTCATCTTTCATTATTTGGACTCTGTCCTGGAGAGGCTTCATATCTGGAAAACTGTCTGGTTTATTTCGATTCTCTCTTGCTTCATTCTCTAATCATCTGATCCTGTTTGACTCTATTTTATTTTGATTATGGAAGGAAGGTTATGTGTTTTGGAATCAACATTTGTCTGAATTTTCAAGACTTATACTTTTGTTTGGATGTTAATTCTGGGGAAAACTGTTCAATTAGAGATTTTGTTCTCTCACTATTTTTTTGACAAGTTTTTGATGTATACCTTAGAGCTGGTTCTGCTTTAAAAATGTTGAATAGATAGGTGATGTTGATGCTGGTTCCGATGGCCTGTTCCTCTAAAGCTGCTTACCTGTATGTGATACGCTTGGAATTCTTAGGTCTACTTCATAGTGTTTTCTGTCTGGCCCAATTTTTTCTAGAATGTATAATGTGCTACATTTGTTGGATTTTTTTTGGTTTCTCTTAACAGCCATTGGTGCTCCTGTTTGTTCTTATGGGATGTTTTTTTATTTTCTTACTGGTGTAGGCTATCTACACCTCGTATGTACCTTGTAACTTTTTTTGTTTTAATAAACTTTCTTTGACATGGATTGGGAAACCAATCCATGTTACCTTTAAAAAAATATGATGATTAAATACAATCACACAATGTAAATAAATAATAATCATGCTAATATAAAATAAAATAAATGTATTATACATATATTATTTGTATTAGTCATAGTTAATTAATTATATAAAATCCCTAAAATATTAATAGGCATATAAAGGATAATATAAAGGATGTGGATGGATAAATATGAAAAAAACCTATAAGAATATATTAATTCAGAAAAGATCATCTATTACTTGAGTGAGAATATAACCCTAGTTAAATGTTATTATCTATACTCTTTCATGCTTCTTTTAATTATCAAGGAGTTTTAATGAACATTTTGGTCAAAAAAAATCTAGTTATAACCTATGGTTGATTTCTTCTATAATACCTGGTGCTACTGGGAAGAAATTGTTGTAGAAATTCATATCTAGTATTTCAGGATTGGGTAGTCCCTTAAATGGATTAAGGGACTTTCAGTTAACACAGTTGGAATTACTTCCTAGCTAAATAAATTTGAATGATCTGATAAGGCCTCTATAAGGGTCTTTTAAGAGTTTTAAAGATCACTTCCACTATAATATAAATCTTATATGATATTCCAAATTTATTCGTGAGGACTATTGGGATTTAAAAAAAGAGTGGCAGATAAATAAAATTCATTTATTACATCACACTTTAAAAAAAGGATAATGTACTAAAATATGATTTCATTTATTATAGAAAATTGAAAGAGAAAACAGAAAAATACTAAGATCATTCCTAGATATAGTCCATGTCCTAAATAAAAAAAATTTCTAATAGTAGTGTAGTCATTTACACATAGAATTATTATTGGAAATTTTATATTGTGTTCTGGATTCACCTATTCCTAATCAAACACCTCACCAAGATTCCATGGGTGAAAGGGAAGCTAGAAAAACATATATAGAGGATTCTTATATTGTTTATTGTATCTTCATATCAGCTTTGTTCATAGATCTATTGATGAAACATAAATACATGGATTCATACACCATGATATCCCATGTCCTATCTCTTGGAATGGTGAAAGAGATGATTCCGATAAATGATATTTTCACTACACTATACTAGTCTAAATTAGGATATGGGAACTAATCTAGATATATTTATTTCAAAAAATAACTAAATACATTTATCTATTAGATAATTTGTACTTTTATTTGGATAATAATTTATCCATTAATCTCATATTATAAACCACATCACTCAAATACTCCATATCCATCCAGATTGTTTAGAAAAATATTGTGGAATAGTTATTATGAAATGATTTGACTATACTTCTCAAAGAATATTGGAATGGTGGGATTAGGGTTCATCGCCCCCTTTGGGGAGAATGATGAAATAAAAGGTCCAAATGGCCATTACTAGCATAGAGTTGATGGATCCTTTAAAATTCCCTTCAAAGGGAAAAAAGATTCTAAGAATATTCAATGAATAGGAAGATATATGTTTCTCCTTTCACCAGAATGATCATTGGAAGTGGAACTAAAATGAGTTGAAAACGAAGTGATAATAAGATTATACTTTTGGTATATTCATCATTGCGTGTCATATTTTTGTTTTACTTCTCAGGTATTAAATACAATATAACAATCACATTTTTATATTTAAATACAGGAACCATGGATGATTAGAAAAATTAGAATGTGTAAAGTGGACTCCCAGAGAAGCTAAAAAAGTTTATTATTAAGATAGAAAAGAGAATAACATGGCATCTAATTTCTTAGTGAATCGATTATAGCCTCTTTGGAAGTAAAAATCCTAGTATTTGACATAATTTATATTTTTAAAATAAACCCTTCAAAAAAAGGTAAGACACACAATCTTATAAATCTAGTTCATTTAGACTCTATGAATATTTATAAGGAGAACCTATATTCAAACTTATATACTCCATGAGATTATATTATGAAATTTTAGGAATGGTCAATGGATAAATGAATAAATTTGGTAAAAGATATAAGATTCACTACATGGTCTTGTCAGTGAATATATTAAAGAATTAAACAATGATAATTACGTCTTGAGTGGATATTATCCTAGACTCACAATACCTAATTCATATTAATGACTGAATAGTAGTATAAGGATGATCAATGGGCAGTTATATATGATTTTATTTCTTCCATTATTCATTTCAAGGCATCTTTTTCAAAAAGTATTTTAATAGTTAAACATATGTTAAACATAACGAATAATGGTATCATATAATTAATTATATTAAATAAATAAATTATATCTTCTCTTCATTTGTTTTAATGAGAATTATTTGTTAAAATATGGACTTTTCTATAAAAATGCATCATGAAAAACACTAGGTGTATCTGAGTAAATTTTCTTATAGTTATTTAGTATATTAAAATCCATGTGATGTAAATATATTTTTCCATAATGACTATATTTTTCTATAAGAAGGATGAACTTCTCATTTTCGATTGTTGGAGCAGGCTTTACATCAATGAGGTTAAGGCTCTATATTCTCATGAGTTTTCCTAGGAACGCTAGAATACACAATTATTAGTTGAAGGTTTTGTAACATAGACATATATTACATTGGAAAGTTAAACTAAAGAGGTGGTTTTATATTCACCATTATTGGTGATATATTACATTATAAGAATAATGAATCCTAAAAGGATTATGTAAATGGAAACACAGTAGTATTGGAATGTTTATATAAATTTTGAGATGGATTCCATGTACCAAATATCATTCTAATATTTTTTATTTTCTTCAATTGATGTAAATTCAAAAATGGGTATTTAGGATATACTAGAAATGGATGGTATAAGGTGGTAATAATAAATCTAAAATAATTACTGATGGTTCATGTGATATATAAACATATTCTATGAAAAATCTCTACACTAGTCATCATGTTAAAATTCATTATAATTCTACTCATCATAGACATATTATATGATCATTATTTTAGTAAATTTGATACTAAGACCGCCTTCCTTAAACGAAACCTTATGGAATAAGTATATATGACACAACCATTGTGTCTAAAAATAATGATAATAAGGTATGAAAATTTTAAGGATCAGTTTTTGTATTAAGGAAAGCATAATGATCATAAAATGTTCATTTTGAATGAATTTGTGTTATGTTCCCCAAAATCCTAGCTAGAGAGATAGTATTTTCCCATGTAGATATGATTATATCAAATGGAAAATAGTTCATTAGTATTATATTTAATTTAAAATAAGGAGAATGTATCTATAAATAAACTAAATAAGTGACCCAAGTTCTATGAAACAATATATAAGAACTTAGATCTATGGTTTTTCTTAGATCAAGAAATATTACATATGTTGACAAGGATGAGTAATGTAATATTGGAATTTTTTCTATGTAATTTGGAACAGAATATCTCCCAATTGATATATAAAAACATAAGATTTTGTTCTTTTGATGAATTGACTGCATATTCCTAAGAGTAATTTAGAAATATATCTCCAAATATATGATATATATTGAGGTTTCATATAACTTATTCATAAATCACATATGAATGTCCACAAAACTAGGAGAATAACATATTATTATAATAAGAACTATCTAAAAGTACATGGAAAAGTAGAAATGTATGATTTCATAGTAGTTGTGGAAATGGGAATACTAGTTTCCTAGGGTATACAAAACTAATCTTATATTAGATAAATCTGATCTCATATCATTGTGAGTCTATGGCAATATAAAAAATAAAATAATTAAATATATTAGTTTCTATATCAACATAATCTTAGTATGATATGGGTTTTTTTTGTAGTTAAAGAAGTATTTTAGTAATATTTTGTTCCAAGATATGATTTTATCCAAGATGTACTGTTATTATAAAATAAAAAAATATTAATACTTGGTGATATAGCCTACTAAAATATTTTTAAAAGTGAGTGATATCTTAGTAAGCTAAACACCCATAGGAACATAGTAAACCCAACAAGTATATTCATACCTGAGAAGATGCATGTCTAACAAGTATAGATAACTAGTTAGCTAGTAGTTGGATCTAGTGAAAGTCGGTGTCTATTGGAGTTGGTACCCTAGAACTAAATTACATACTACTTTCAATTACCAAAATATTCATATACTTGAAAATTAATAAATATCATATCACATGTTGAGTTTTATTTTACATTATACTAATGTGATAATTTCCTTAGAATATTTATTGCAATAAAATGTTATAGAGGTTCCCAAAAATAATGGGAAACTCAAATTTATATGAAAATATTCATAAATATAATGTATATGGTTTTAATATATCCAAATGATGGTATATATATGTGGTTTTACTGTCACATGTATGGGGATTATAAAACATTTAGACTATTTCTCAAAAAAATACTTGGTAATCCCCAAGAGAGTAGGTTATTATTACTAACCTGCTAATAGTAATTCTATATGTTAGATGTGTTGGTGGATTTTTCTATTTTCAGACATGTGTATTATTCCTTAGATGTGATATTATAATTATTTTATATCCTGAATTACAAACTTTTATGTATTATAAAAAATAGTGAAAATATGTGCTTGTGATTATGTAGGATATGATGGGTGAGCCATAAGTGATACACACTAATGAATAAGTCAAGAAGGTTTTTTTCCTTTCCATTTTATATAAGTAGATATCTCTATCCCTTGGAATGAAATGGACCTTTTTGAAAAATCCATTTCTATTATTTTACATTGAAGAGTTCATTTTTGGATGGAAAAGAGACATTTATCAGGTATATTGGTTAATGACACATTAATGCAATCTACTTGATGAAATATTGAGATGAAGGGATTATATAATGTAGTGATAATATGTATAAGGTTCTTTCTATTATGAAATTAATATTTTTTCCCAAATCATGTCCTGACATATTTCTAGATGATAATTCCATACTTTAGTCAAGATCACTTAATGATAATCAGAAAGATACCTAAAGTGTCACACATTAATTGTATCAATAATCTCAATTGAAATCTATTTAAATTTAATATTAGAATAAATATGATTTTCCATACTAAGGAATAATAATTATTCTAGTTATGTTGATCATATAATTTCAATTAGCTGTTATTTGAAAGATTATATATGAGATTAATAGTAAATAAATATAATTAACCAACTATAAAATATATATTATTTATTTATCTCTTTTTTATTCTCCAAGTAATAAGTAAATAATTATTTGGTTACATTTATATTAAAATATATATTAATTCATATATTATTATATATAATATTTATATACTTATTAGATGATTAATAAATAGTTATTTTTTTATTGAAATAAATGTTTATTATTTAAGGTATGATAAATGTCGACGATGATTGATGGGGTGAGTAAAGGGTCTAGATGAAATGATAAATTTTATTTAATTTCATTCAAAAAATATTTATTTATTTATTTTATAAGTGATATTTAAAGATATATAAGTTAGACCAGGTTAAGGAATAAAATGATATTTTTTATATGGGGTTTATTGAGAGTTTAAAATTTTGTAAGGTTTTTACATATTGTTAAATTATCTAACCCTAAGAATGTAAACCTTTTTTATTTCATTTTGAGAGTAAATTTTTTTTGCACAATTATATTCTCTCTAGAGAGTTATCTCCAGATAGATAGATCCTCTTAATAACTCTCTCATGAATGAGGTGAAATCATTATCTTCCTCCTTCTATATATTGATAGAACAAGAGAAATAATCATTCTAGACCGAGAGAATTGTTACTGTGATTAATAAATAATGGTGAAATCTGGTTTAATTATTTTCACTATCACACATAACAACAATTTCGACATTCCAAGATACATGCAGTACATGTGGATAACATTAGAGGAATCTAATTTGAAATTTCCATCGCAACAATGGTAAAACAAGAAGTAAATTATATTCATGATGAATACGGTATTTTTATGATAAATTAATTATTATTATAAATTAATAATAATTTTTTTGTTAAAATATCCTCTTCTAGAATGTTATTGGGGTTTTGTTTATTTAGTTATGGGGTTTTATCTAAATAAAATGGAAAAAACATATGGGCCACTAGCCCAACCACTTTCACTATTCCCTAGAACATTTAGTTTTAATGCCATGGATATATAAAAATAAATATTTTTAATAAAATTGATGTATTGGACTCTTAAATAAGGTTTTGAGGATTTGGTAATAACCATTTACTAAACATTTGAATATCAATGGTGGATATTGTCTTGGAAATAATTCAATTTAAAGATTTTAAGTATATGATGTTGGAAGTTGGTTGAAATCTAAATTTTAAATTTGAATTTCAAAATTACTCGGATATATTGAATCCAATTATATAGAAAAAGAAAAGAAATGGAATATAGAGAAAAGGAAAAAATAGTGACAACAAGTATGAATAAAGAAAAATAACAGTGATCAGCAATATGGGAATTATTGAATATCTAAATTACAGGGATTGAGTTTTTGTTTGAACAAAATATATTAAATAATGTTACATTGTAATTATATGATATTGGTATTCTTTATTAATATTTGATTCTTTTAAATAAATAAAGGATCCAAATATTCTCACAATGAGTTGATTAAACCTAGATTATGGGTTTCAAGAGTAGTACATGGTATATATTGGTGAATCAAATCTATAATTATGATGTAGATTACAACTAACATACACGTTCAAAAATGTAAAACCATCATGTTGATAAAGGTAGAAGAGTATGATAAGTTTGTAAACTGATATCTTCTAGAGAACTACCTAAAGGGGGATAAGTTAGTGAGCCTTGGTAGGTAATAATTTATTCCATAAATAATTATATAACTAATAACCTTGGTGAGGAGTGACTGCACCTAAATTTGAATAACTATAAGCCCTGATGATGAGTGAATTCACCAAAATCTTATATCTATGAAAATAGTGAATTTATTGTGGATTTTTGGTACACCATAAAATTTTTTAGTGTATTCCCCATGGATATATCACATTGTGGTTTTACTATGTAAAATATCTATGTTTTGTGTCACTACCACAAAATAGGGAAAGGTAAGCGCTTCCCTTTATCATCGCTAAACAGAAAGCACTAATAAAAGGGTGGGCCTCTATTAGCCCTAAAACAAAAACTGATAAAGGTGTACCATTTATCAGTGCTTTTTTAGCGCTCATAAATTTTTTTATCATCCCTGTATGGATAAAATAATTATTTATCATTGCTATAATTTTAGCGCCGACAAATAGTTGTTTTATCATCTCTTTTTTAGCACTGATAAAGGTTCCAATAGTTTTTATAAAATTACCCTAACTAGCCTCTCCTCCGTCACACCCATTCAAGCCTTTGGGGAAGCTGAACCCTGCACTGCAACCCTCCTCCTCCTCCTCTACCATGACCCATCCTCCTCCACCTTCTCCTATGTCGCCGCTTCCTTGTCCTCCTCCTCTTTTGTGATCGTCCTCCTCCACCAATGTTGCCTTCTCTTCCTCCACGGGCATGATCCCTCCTTCTTTGTGACCCTGCTTCTCCTCCCCCTTTGTCGTCGCTGACTCCTCCTCCTCCTCCTCCTCCTCCGGCCGCCGACTCATCCACCTCTGTCGCGGTCACCTCCTCATGTGATTCATATGTTAGGAAAACCTGGTTATGGTTAATTTATTATTTTCTAAGATTTTTATTATGTGATTTTATTTTGTTTAAATACTATAGGAAACTATTTCCATTGTCAATTCTCTTTTTATGTGGTGGAAGTGTTTCCCCTTGATTAATATCTTTGTTTGGGTGTGGGATGTCCTGCCTAATCACTCAGACATAGCCTATGGACTAGGATGATAAGAAAATTTATGTTGAAGATTCTTGAAGAATTGGAAGATATACTGGATGTGATATTGTGATGTGTTGTATGAGTTTATTTTCCCACACACCATATAATAATGTGATCCAATATTCTATACCAATTATGAAATATTCAAATGGTTTGAGATGCACAACCCAATAATATTGATATCTTAAACGAATGCATTTGAGGGATGATATTCCCATTCTATGGTGATCCCATGACTGGGGAAATTATACCATAGTTTTGGGATCATCATGATATATTTTTTAACTATAGGATATGCTAATTATGGATACATTTAGTATGGCTTCTTATGATGGGTCATGTATGAGCTACTTATGTAATAGCCTCTTACTCGATGCTATGTATCAATCATTTTCTAGATAAGATCTAGAATGAGGATTATCTTCTATGATTGTTCATTATATCTTAATCGTTATTATATATCAATGATAAGGATGAATCCTAGAGACCTTGAGATTTAGATTTAGATATAATCTTACAAGGTGAACATTCAATCAAATTTTTTAAAGTTTATGTTCAGAGATACATCATAGGGAATATGTGATTTTCCACAAGGCATAGATTATTTAAGTGGCTAAGATTGTGTTAAAGGTTAGATATGTTATACCCTCTCTAGTATATTCTTTATGTATGTTCATTTATCCAAGGGATGTATCCTACATTGGTAGTCTTTCTCTAGCAGTAAGTTGTCTCTTTATTGAACTTCTCACGATCTACTTCTATTGTAAATTATTAGCCATGTGGAATACCTTGTATTAGTGATTTAGATTGTGTTAAAGGTTAGATTGGTTATTCCTCTTTAGGTCCTCCTTTATGTATGTGAGTTTATCCATGGGACCCACCTTATGTTAATGGTTTTGATCATGTGGGAGGTTGGATATGTTATTCCCTCCATATTATTTTTTGGGGGGTGGATGTTATTCCATGAGGTATATAGTCACATCACAATTCATGATCTAGACTTAATGGTTCTTCCTTGGGGATGAGTTTTGTAGTTTATACCTTGTGGTAACTCAACAATGTGACATCATAGGGTGCACAGTGCAATAGACCCTTAGGCGACACCATAATGTACCCTATTCTTGAATTGAAAAGAGATTTTTTTTAGTCTTTTTAATGAGTTCCCCCTATTCCTTATTAGTCAATCGACCCCATAACCCAAACCCCTCTTCCCCATCATTTTCCCCTCTCATAATTCACTCTTTAGGATCCATAAGGGTCATTTCATAGTTTATAGCCCACCCCCCTGGACAACCCTCACCCCCCTCACCCACACCCATGCATCCTCCCCCCGGAGAGCCCACCCCATTCCCCTTTGAAACTTTAATGTTTTACTGGACTGACCTTACTTTCCACTAACCTAAGAGTAGTTCATGATCCCTATAGGATAGCAAATATCCCTTGGAAAAAAATACAGTTAATTTGAAATATTTTACCCCTAAATTAGAGTAAATTAAAAATGATCTTTCTCAAAAAAAGGAGACATGCCTCATTCATAAGTTAAAAATCTAGGAAAATAGTTGATATGAAATAAAATAATAAATTATAAGTAGATATAAAAGATTTAAAATAAAATCCCACTATTTAACAATAAAATTTTTTAACATGTGATTTATAATTTTATGTTTTATGTTCAGTTGGAAATCTTCTTTTCCACACACCTCTCATCTTCCATGAATGCACCTCTTCCATGCACTGAATGACATCTTCATGGAGAGTTTTCTCCTTTTAATCCTTGATTTTATCTTGTTATCATGTTATTATTGTTTGATATTTGTGGTTATGTTTTGAAATTTATGGGGTAAACGCCCTGCTAAAAATCATGGCCATTTTGCGTCCTTGTTTGCGCACTAAAAGAATTGCATGTTGGTTGGTTCCTATTGAACATTTGAATATAAAATTGGTAATTTACATATATTGACTAATGAATGAATGCCCCATAACAATAAAAAAAAATTTATAACCCCTAAATTAACAAATAGACTTGAATAAGGGATGATTTGTAAAATCTGAAATTGTGATTATTTGGTTTTAACGGTGTTGAAATTGTGAGCACGATTGTGTGTTTTTATGGTGTTGCGGTTATTGGAATGATTGGTATGCCATTTGTTTTCCATGATTTATTTCATTCACCATTAAATATCAATCCAAACTTTACCCATTTTAATCACACCACCAAATTGTTATTAGTGCAATTCCACTTAATCTTAGAAAACCACTTCACTAGAGGACTCTATGAGACACTTTATGACACCCTAGTCAAATAACCATAACAAAACTTGTAATGAATCCTTCCACCCACAAGATATCTATTGAAAATAATACCACCTATTAGTTTAGTACCATAGTTCTTGACTAGAGACATTATGTTTCTAGATTAACACTAAAAAATTGGTTTACAACAATGCATATAGATCACATGTGGGATGATAAAACATTTTAGTGCGAGGACTTCTCATAGCTAGGTAAGTGTATTGTTTACCATAGCTAGTTCCATAGATTATAGTTGGATGGTGACCCTAGTTGAATGTATTTTTTGTAATTATTTTGTAAAATATTAATATTATTGTATCAAATATGATGATTATAAATAAATAATGGTTGAATGAAAATTGGTAGACAAAAGAGTATGAAGATGGCGTAAAAGATTTTATCAAGTTTACAAAAGATCAATAATATGACCCTTCTCAAATACTTTGTTTCTATTTACGCTATTGTTATTCAAGACAAATTAGTCCAGAGGAGTTGGAAGAATACCATATCTCTCATGGAATAGATCGAAGTTATACGTGTTCGAATAAATAAGGGGAAAAATGAATGTAGGTAGTGGCTAGGATAGAAATGTGTTTTATATATCATCATATATGATTACAATCATGAAAAATGAAGATGATCATATGGAGGATGTGATTACATATGTGAAATATTATGATGATCATTTTCAAAAAATTAAAAGGACAATTGAAGATGAAGTTCGTGATTTCCCAATATTGTTTGAGAAGTTAAAGAGTTGTGAAAAGATGACATTGTATGCTGGTTGCACTAAATATACAACATTTTTAGCCATACTAAGGCTGTATAATTTGAATGCAGGAAATGGGTGGAGTGAAGCCAATTTTACTAAAATAATTGCTCTACTGAATGACATGCTCATAGAAGATAATGAGCTCTCGATCCAAACATATGATTCCAAATGAATGTTACACTCTATGGGTATGATCTTTGAAAGAATAAACACTTTTATGAATGATTGTATGTTGTTTCATAAGGACCACAAATCACTTAAAGAATTCCCAATGTGAGGTGATTCTCGATACACGAAAGATGAATCCAGTCTTACAAAATTTTAATGGTACTTTCCAATCATTTTAAGGTTTAGGCACCTATATGGAAGTCAGGATATTGCAGGACGATTGACATGGAATGCAGATACAAGAATTAAAGATGGGAAACTACGTCACCCGACAGACTCTCCTCAATGGAAGATAATTGATCATGAGAATCCTGATTTTGGAAACAAGCTGAGAAACCATCATCTTGCGTTATATATAGATGGAGTGAATCCTTTTGGTTTTCAAAGAAGAAGTCATAGTAAATGGATGGTTATGTTGGTAAATTATAACTTACCACCATGTTATGCATGAAACAAAAATAAATCATGTTATCTATGATTATATCAGGACAAAAAATGGGCAATGATATTAATGTTTATCTGGATCCATTGATCGAATATTTGAAATTATTGCGGGATTCAGGTGTTATGTTATATGATGCTTACAAAAATGAAGATTTTACTTTGAGAGACGTGTTGTATGGGACTACAAATGACTTTCCTTCTTATGGAAATTTTTTAGGATATAGCACTAAAGGAACACAAGGGTGTCCCATTTGCGAACTAGGTACATAGTCAATTAGGTTGAAACATTCATCGAGAACTGTGTTTCTAGGACATTGAAGATTTCTAAACCAACGGCATAAGTATCGATCTTGGATGAAATCATATGATGGAATTTTAGAAGAACATACATCACCATCTCCACTAACATTTGATCAATTCTTTTAGAAATTAAAAAATGTGGACACTAATTTTGGAAGACCGTTTTCGAAAAACCTTATGAAAACGAATTGGAAAAAGATATCATTTTTTTTTGAATTACCAAACTATAATTGTCTGTATGATAGCCATTTTCTTGATATTATGCATGTTGAAAAAAATGTATGTGATAGTGTCATAGGCATGTTTCTAAATTCACCTGAAAAAACAAAGGATATAATTAAGGCCAGATTAGACATGGTTGAGATGGGAATACGAGAAGAGTTGGCACTAGTGAAGGGTGTAAAACGAACATTTCTTCCTCCTTCTACTTACACTCTTCCCAGGCAGGAGAGATATCAGTTTTTTAATTTCTTGAATGATGTAAAGGTTCTAGAGGGGTATTCATCAAATATCAAGAACATCGTTTCAATGAGTGATTTAAAGTTAAAGGTTCTGAAATCATATGACTTCCATGTTTTGATGAAAGATATAATTCATATATCTTTACATTTCATTTTTCCCATGAATTCCTGCCCTACATTAATAAGGTTTTGTTTCTTCTTCAAAGATTCATGCAGAAAAGTTATCGACCCGAAGAAATTTTCATCTATGGAAAGATAAATTACTGTCATATTGTGTGAATTGTAAACATTCTTCCTGCTAACATTCTTTGATATGATGGTTCATTTTATGGTCCATTTTGTGAGAGATATTCAACTATGTAGTCTTGTATATTATAGATGGATGTACCCCATTGAACGGTATATGAATATTTAGAAAGGGTATGTCAAAAATCGATGTCGTCCAGAGGGTTATATTACGGAGCAATATATTGTTGAGGAAACTATTGAATTCTATACCGAATACCTATCTGGTGTGGAAATCATTGGCCTACCAAAATCTCATCGCACTGGGTGGTTTGAGGGTGATGGAGTTTCTGGAAGAGAGGTTGTCACAATCAATATTACAAATCAAGAGTAGTCACACCTTTATTTTTTTCAAAACATTTTCGACATTGACCCATATGTTCAAACCCACAAAGATATTGTTAGGAATTTGAATCCATCTAGGGTTGCAAAATGGATATTAGATACACATAATAGACAGTTTACATGATGGTTTTGGGACCATATTTTTTAGAAGGTAGATGAAAATCCAGACTCAATTTCAGAATGACTTCAATGGCTAGCTATAGGAGAAAGTGTGTATGTATTATATTACAATGCTTATGCAGTTAATGGTTATACATTATATACTAATGAACATGATTAAGAAAGTAACATGAAGAATAGTGGGGTGACACTTTTGGCTGAAGCGATACATGTTTCTGGTGCTAAGGAAAAAATCAAATTTATGCGTATATGTCATACTTTGTCATCATCAAACAAATATGGGAGTTGGATTATATGAAATTCCATGTGCCGATTTTTCAGTGCAAGTGGGTTGATAATAGGAGTGTTGTTAAAATAGAGGAATTGGGCTTCATGAAAGTTGATTTCAGTAAGGAAGGGGAGAATGATGGACTATTTATACTGGCATCACAGGCAGTACAAGTATTTTATGTTCGAGATCCTGTAAACTGAAACTGGTCAACTGTTCTATTGTCAACAAAAACAATTGAAGCTTCAGATGAAAGTTCAATGGAGGATAAACCTTTCATTTGTACTTTTCAATCGTTTTGCAGTGGTCCCAATGTAGATGTCTTTTTGTATGTTAGAGGAGACCACAACGAAGGGATTTACATAGTCAATTGAGGGGTCAAATCTCTTCAGCCTTTAAAAAAGAGTTCAATAACCAGGTTATTTGTTTATTGTAATATATATTGTGTTACATTATATTATTATCTATCCATTACTGCTTTTATATAATCTAAATTAAATGTTAAACCACTTTTTCATATAATTACTTCTACACCTAGTGATGCGCCCAATCCCGAGGCACAATAGGACTCTAAACCTACTATTGTTGGTCCTAGTGCAGAGCAACAACAGGTTTCTCAACCTATTGCTATTGGTCTCAGAGTTGAGGTACAATTGGTTTCTCAACATATTTTTGTTGGTCCCAGTGTCGATACTAGAACTCCAAAGGAACATAATGATGATTCTTCTAAGGAAATGGTAGGAAATGAAACTCTGATGGCACAAAGAAAACAAGAGCGCCATAGTTTGGCAGTGATAGCCAAAATCCTTAAAGAAGAAGCAAAAGGTATCAAATTTTAGGTGGGATGGAATAAGTGAGGACATCATGTTAACCCCAACAAATCCATCATTAGTAGCAACATTGGAATCATCACATAGAAACGCATGTCAATTGATGTACAATCATGGCACCATGTTGTCACCGAGATTAAGACACAATTGTAGGAAGAGATTAAAGTAACATTATAATATCATTTCTTTAATTTATTAAAATAAAATGAGATACTAAAACATTGACTTACTCGTCATCATCTATTATAGAGTAAATTTATAATATATGCCTCGCACAAGGAATATATATTAAGAGTTGAAGGAAGGATTTATAGAGTCTTCCGCACAATTTTAACAAAATATCATCTTAAATATATTGAAGGTAAAATCAAGCAGTACCTACCTCTAATTTATGCACACTTGAAATCCCAATGAGTATGGGATGCATTTAGTAATCGTCGTGGGGAGAAGATTTTTCAGGTACATTGTGTTTGGTAATACATTGTTTAACATTTTTCGTATTCATCACTTTGATTGAAAATTTTTTATTTACAAAATATCAAATAAGTGATGAAAATAAATAATGAGAAACAAAAATTGTATACCCCTACCATAAAGCAAGGATGGGGTAAGCTTCACATGGGAAAAATTTCGTACGTATTTTAAATATACCGTAATACTTTTATGTGACATAAAACATCATCGTAACCATGTTCATCTATTTATATACATATTGATGAATCGAAATCGAAAGCCACTTACATCCCATGCCATGTGCTATGGAAGGAGGCTCATGTAAATAAAGATGAGATACTGAAAGATGAAAACACTCAAAAAGTGTGGGAAACATGTGTAAGTATGACATAATATAAATTGGATTTGATTTAAATCACTATTAAATAAAAATGACTACTTATTTTCCTATATTTTATATCATTATATAGTCACATTAATCAAAAACACCTGCCCAAAAAATAGACATGCGTTCAAAGGCCTTGAAGAAGCCAGAACAGTATGGTCGTGTCAGAGGTGCGGGTTTTGGAGTGACACCCCAAACATATTTTCAGAAAGAAAAACAAGCGTAGGATCAAACTGAGGAAATGAAAAAGATGAGAGATTCAATAGATATGTTTCAAGAAAAATTAAAATTCCAAATAGGGATTATAGAAAGTTTTAGGGCAGGAGGAAAAGAGAATAAACAACTCAACAACAACGCGTGCATGAAGATCCCCCCCCCCCACCCCCACCAGCTTTGAGGTGAGACATTCCCCTAAAAACATGAACTAGCTAAGGTAATCAATGTTAGAATAATTGTTTCTATGAAATTTGAATCACATAGATACTGATACCATTCATGTTCTAATATTCTAGAGGATGAAAATGACTATGATTTATATATATCAACACCCACCTATCACCTTATAGCATGGGCTACTGTGTTCAATATGTAGAACGACTAGCTACACAACATAACACTTACAATAGAACATGTCAGAGTGTCGATTAGAAAAGCTAATGGTCCGAGTTCCAAGCTACCTATTCCTAGTGACAATGGAAACATTCATACAGTTGAACAAGTTTTTGGAATATTCAATGCATGGCCATTAATTCTTGTCAAACAACATGTTAACAAGGAGGTATCCATTTACATTTTTTTCAAGTTGAACCATTAACATTTAAGGAAAAATGTCTAAATCGATGAATGTTATTATAGAATGACAAAGAAAAGGGGGTGAAACAAAATATCATCTCAAAACTGTCTTAAGGATCAACTAACAGATTGAAATGATCTACTAAGATCACCTTCACCCCACCCGTTCTATATCTGCATTTAATATCATTACAGGTTCATGTGGATATAAATTTGATAGACTGTAATGCTCACATAGTTGATTTTGAAAAAATATGTATAGAGTGGAAAAATAAGAGTTCCTTAGTGATGAATATTTAAATTAAATCCTAAAATATGAATGGCTAGGTGCCACAGTTGAAAATGTATACATCAGGTATCTTTTCATGATTTGATTTTACAAACCTGATATACTATGATAATTATGACAAAATACATTTCATAATTTTCCTAGGCATACATATGAAAAATAATTTAAGTGATTTTCCCATGAAAAAAATTTAGAATCGTTAGTCCTCACATAACTTCTTCAGAAGAAGAAATAAATGAGGATAAATAGGATGAAATAATGTCATCCCTTCTCAAATTGTTTGAAAACAAAATTATAGATAACAAAATCTATTTAATACCAATGATGAAGGGGTAAAATTCTATAATTTAATCATATTAACTGTATTTTCATTTCTTTTACTACTTATTCCTTTTTTTGTATTAGGCAGTATTGGATGTTGATTGGAGTCAATTTGGATTCTCCAAAGATTTATTTTATGGATTAAATGTATGGATATGCAACAAAACGACCATGAAATATGGTGTTTGTCAATTTTTAATACAATAGATCAAACATTTTAGAAATAAACATCTAGTTATGTAATTGATATTATCATTTAATGAAGTTTCTATTTTGATAGGGCGGTACATCAATATCATTTACCTCATGGAATGAATCTTGGGCATAAGGAAAAGAACGCCTACAAGATCTAAAACTGGAAATGTATCCTGGTATATATAATAAGATTTCACTATCAAAACACATATAAAAAAAATTACTTATTTTTCTCGATGTTTCTACAGTGTCCAAAAAAACAAATGGAAAAGACTGTGGTTGTTATGTTTGTATATTTATGAAAGAGATTATATTTCAACAACTAACTAGCATCCCTAAAGAGGTATTTTTTAAAATAATTATGAGTTCATTAAAAATATTTATTAATCCTTCGTGTATTTATATTTTTTTATTACTATCATCACTATCACAAAAATGCATATTCACAATTTGATATAGATGTGTTTAGAAACAAATGGGAAACATAGTTGATGGAAGATTGTACAGAAATAAGATGAAGGTGAATTTCTACTACTTATGTTATCCTTTTATGATCATTGATATCTCCCTTGATTACAAGTATTAAGCATATATGACCACCCTTTATTATGTTTTATATCCTTAGGTTATAAAAAATGTTCTTAGAAATGATTTGTCTTTCTAGTAAATAATTACTTAATGAGAGACTCTTATGAACCATTTCTTTATGTTTACATGTTTCCAAAATCAATAGACCAAAACTATAATGGCATGGATCATTTATATTCAATATTTTGTTCATTTATGAAGTTTTTTATACTGATGAAATGTGTTGGAAGAATATTGGTTGTGCACCACTCACAAATTTAATAACAAAACTAAGGATTCATTACTACTGTTGGTAAACTACCGCTAAGAATCGCATCAGATCTGAAATCCTGATCCAGCTTCCCCGTGATGCTATCATCAGACACCATCTCTATGATATAGTCAATCAGGTTTCAATTTTCCTTCTCTAACTCCACCCATATACTATGTAAATGGGTGCAAGAAGAGATGTAAAAGAGAATGCTCAATAAAGATATCATAGAGATGGTTTCAGATGAGAGCATCATCGGGACACTGTATCGGATGTTCAGATCGGATGATATACTAAGCGTTAGTTAACCAAAAGTAGTAAAGTGCACAAAGAATCATTATTTTATTATTAGCTTATATTTGGACCAAATAAACCATGTGGAAAGATGTAAAGGTAGTGCTACAAAATAATATGTCTATTTTAATAAAAAAAATTATATAATGAAACATTGATTTGATTTTCATTATTCCGTGCAGGGTTCATTTATTTTAAATGATTTCAGTCCATGTGGAATGCCTTTTCAGGAAGAGAAATGACATTGTTTATGCTCAATCATAGAGGTAACATTGATGTTTTCATAATAAAATCATTTTCCATAGAACTTTCATCTCAACAATTGTTCAAATAAACCGGCATCATATATACATATGCATGCCCATCAAAATCTGGGTGCCTACGCACCACATATAGAACCTGCATCACATCAATGCTCAGCATACAAGCCTCACATATAAATTCCAGAAGAAGAAAAAAGGACTTTGTTATAAGGAACTGAATACCTGGTTGATTCCCTTGGGCTTCTATTTCTCTTTTAGTATTCTAAGATACTCTTGGTATTCTTTGAAATTTTCTATAGAAATGAGAGTAATGGGAAATCTATTTCACTAATGACTCAATATTTCATAGCTCTACAAGAACTCTTAGTTTTTTTCTCTACTTAACTTAAGCCTCTTCATGTGATCATGTCATATAAGCTTCTTTTTATGAATTCTTCATGAAAACTGATCGTGTGATCTCATTACAAGATCAAACCACATAAACAAATCTCATAATCAAATTAATTCACTTGAACGATGATTCATGTATTCTTTTCTTATTTAAATGATGGTATAAAGCTTCAAGGGTCGTGTAATCGTATAAATCTCCCAGGTTCATTTGATCAAGTTATCCTATTATGGTCATGTGATCACGTGACTTTGAACAAGTCATGCATTTAACATGATATTTTTAATTATTCTTGTGCCCCTTTCTTACTCAAGTCCATTTTAACCCAAAATCCTCCATTTTCATAATTAATAAAAATTTTATCTTTCTTATGATACAAATGAATTCAATAATTGAAGCTGAGGAGGCTATAGTTCATTGGACTACAATGGTCGATATAGTGGAAGTTGACCAGTGCATAGTCATTCAGTCCACTCACAAGCATCTTAAAAGCTTCATAGGAACCAATATCTTGGATTTTCAATTTTCTAATTAGTTTCCCTTATATTGGTTTGTTATTTGAAATGATACTATGATCTCTCCACCTCATGAAGGGATCATTCCTCCCTCCTATATCCTTAAGACTAATAATATGTTCTAGGAGAACATCTCATATGTGGGTAATTTCATCTCCAAAGAAGATATCTCTAACTATTAATTTTGATACCTATGTAGATTTATTTCAAAGGGTTTTAACATTATTTGGAGCTTAAAACCCATATTTAAAGATCAAAAATGTATAATTCAATATCATATAAGATTCTTGGGTGGTTATTTGGTTGGGTTATTTGATCAGGTGGAAGCTTTAGGATGAACTAGGGTTGTCCCTTCTTAGTTCATTGTACTACCACAGAGTTTGTGGTTCAACTGAAAAATATAAGATTTTATGAATCTATTTAGGCTTACCAAACCCTTACTTATTGAAACAAAATTCTGATGGTAGACTTGTTCATTTTATAGAGTCAATATATGAACACATTTCATTTTATATATGGTGAGTTTGACATTAGTATATTGGACATTAAGATGATCTATGGTGCGATGATTTTAGTAGAATCCTCCCATTGTGAAGGATCTCATCAATATTTCCAGAACATCCCATGGGAAGGAACCATATCCAGGGGTTGACATCCCCTTCAATAAGTAGGTTGAATTATTCATCAAGAAGACTCAGCTTGAGTTTCGGTGATAGGGCTCGATCCAACCACAGTGACTAGATAGTTTATTCCAAATGAGGAAGAACCAAAGTACCAGGTGTGGAGGAAGTGGGTTTCCCATGTGATGGTAAGGTGGAGCAGTTTGTGGGAGCAGTACCTAAGGGGACAAGTTTAAGTGAATCAGGAGGAGGAATTTAGAGGAGGGAATCTGAATTAGTTATATAATGGTGGGGTCACATAGGTTGTGGCATTAGGCATTTCTCTTTATGTTATTCAGCTGGGTCTTGGGAGGGAACCCCTTTAAGGAAAAAGGACTCACGATTGTACTTTCTTCCCCTATTCTCCTTACCTTCTGAAATTATGGTTGCCTCTAATAAAAGTTCTGTTGAACAGAGCCTTTTTTTCTTTCTAGTTGAGAGATCCTTATCAGCTTGGTCCGGCCTGCCGTTATTTTTTCCCCGTGTCAGTGTGTCTACTACAGTCTTCTTCTCTTTTCCATCCAACCTCCTCTATTACTATCACTTTCCATGGAATCTCGCTATCAATCTCTAATGGATCTTTTAGAACAATGGATGGATGTGGTAATAGATAAATCCTCCCACATACCTCCTCCACTACCCACCTTGTTTTTCATTTGACACCTCATGAATGGGAGGATCGCCGCAAGAAGGGCCTTTGTTTCCACTGTGGGATTCGTTATTCACCAAAGCATAAATGTTCTGATCCAAAACTGCAGGTGATTTTTTAGGAGAGGTTGAAGAATCCCCAACCGATTTATCTCCTTTCCCATACACTTCTATCCCCCACCTGGCCCTCCCATTGAATCTCAATGCACGGTGTTATCATATCATAGCTTGGTTTCCTGCTTCTCTGAGTTGATCCCTCATACTACTGACTGTTCTCCAATGAAGGTGGAAGCCACCATTACTAGCATACCAATTTTGGTTTAATTAATAACAGCGCTTCTCATAACTACATTTCCCCAAAGCTGGACAAATTAATTTAATCTTATAATTCATACTTTTACCCAAATGCATATCAAATTGAGTGACGACCACCAATTATGGTCTCAGAGGGACTCCCACAACCTTCCTCTTACAATGGGTGCCTCAACATCCCTTCTTATTGTTCATGTACATGACTTTGGATGCCTGGATCTCATCATTGGCATGCTTGGCTACGTACCTTTGGTTTCATGCATTTCAATTTTCAAACCATGACCATGTGTTTTTCTGTTGTTGGCCAGCACAATACCATTTACGGGGCTCTCTCGACTCCGAGCCAACCCCACTGACTGGATAGTTTATTCCAAATGAGGAAGAACCAAAGTACCAGGTGTGGAGAAAGTGGGTTGTCCATGTCATGCTGAGGTGGAGTAGTTAGTGGGAGAAGTACCTAAGGGTACAAGTGGAAATGAAGCAGGATGGGGTGCTTATATGAGGGAATATGAATCGGTTATATAATGGTGGGTTCACATAGGTTATGGAATTAGGATTTTCTCTTTCTGTTATTTGGTCAAGGATTGGGCAGGAACCCCTTTTGGGAAAAAGGACTCCCAACTATGCTTTATTCCCCTATTCTCCATCCCTTCTGAAATTCTGGTTTCCTCTAATGAAAGTTTTGTTGAACATGGCCTTTTTTTCTTTCTAGTGTGAGAGATCCTAATTTGTCTAAATAAGAATCCCAAGGCTTAGCCATCATTAGAATCATATGGGGAAGAGGGTTATCACTTTAAAATAGTTTAAGAGTGTCAATTAAATGACTTGGGGTGGTCAATCACCTCCCAGTACCATCACCTTCTTCATCTAGTAAGCTTCTTAGCAATGTACCTAAGTAGGTACTTATTCACAATGCAGAAAAAAGGTGTAGTTATGGTCTCCAACTTAATAATGGTAGAGGTGATTGTAGGTGGTATGATTATCAATTTGTTTTTTCCCATGTTGGCTAAGTTATATTTCCAACATCACCACATTTATATGGGTATTACCCATTCAGAATATTCATCCCCTTCCAACTGTGGTAGGGTTGGATGGGGGCCCACATTAGGGGAAACACCATTTGTGCCTCCATCAGCACCACCTTTGGCACCCCAAGTTATATTTTTAAGTTCCTTCCTATAGGAGGACTAAGAAGAGAAAGTGGGAAATTCCATACACTGAGAAACCTCTCAAAATAATTAATTGTTGTATATTTTGGACTTCTTTTTATTACTCTAGTAGCATATCATGGCCTCTTAACTACCCATATCAAGGACTGGTATCAAGTTTCATTTTGTATTATGGCCCCCTACCCACCCAAATGTGTCTTTTTTATTAGAAATTGAAATTTTATTAATATATTCTTTCATATAAATGTTTAATTTATTTTATTATTTTATTACTAACATAATATTTGTTTTTTTATATAGGTAGAATTTGTTTCCTATGTTTTGATGCTTTGTACGGAAACTAATACCATAGATGACAATTTTTGAGAGGGGATCCCAGATGAAAAAAGGATGAAACATTGATGTTTTTAACTGTTTATTGGATACATGTAATTTTAACCATATAAAAGATTGTTCGAAATGTATATACCAATTTCTTTTATTGTATTCATGATTTAAATTAAATGTATATAGAATTGTTTGTGAAACTCTTGTGTGCGTTGTTTTGTTCTTCTATGCTTTCTTTGTGTGTAGGTGTTGTTTTGTGCAGCTGTTTTGTGTGCAGGTTATGTTTTGTGTTGTGGGTGTAGGTGTTGTCCCAGGTGTGCAGGTGTTGTGTAGGTGTTGGGTTTTCCTAGGTAACTTGGCCTTATTGAGCGCTAATTAAGTGCTGATAAATTGGGCCTTTATCAACGCTCAAAATAGAACTGATAATGGTGACCTTTATCAGCGCTCAAAATAGCACTGATAAAGGGCACCCTTTATCAACGCATTTTTAGTGCTGATAAAGTGGATCCCCTTTATCTTCGCCGCGATTAACAGTTCTTTCATAGAGTTGTTAAAGGATTTTTTTAGTGTTATTAAAATCCCTATTTTTAGTAGTGTGTGTTTTACATTTATATACACATGAATGAGAATTTATGTTATTGTGTGAGAAAATAATAAATGGATGAATAATTTTCTTTAAATGGGGTAACAAGATCCAATGGAATTTTTGAGAAAGAAGAAGCTTCAATTATGAAACACCCTAATTCACCCCCCCCCCCAGGGTGTCTCAGGTTATAACATGCAGTATAAATTCAAATAGATTCGGTTATGGATTTGACATAGTATATTATACTTTTTGAAATTGATTATTTAATATATGGCAACTATATTGAAAACACATTTATTTGATGGGAATAATTTTTCTAATAAAAGGAGTTCATATTATATTTTGTGGTACATGTTTGAATCCATTTATATATCTTTTTTATTGGATTTGTTTTAATAAGGTGGTATGGTATTTGTTTAAGACGGATCAAATAAATTTCAAGATTGATACATATGTCAATAATGATTTTATAGAGTCCTTAGATATATATGTACAAGTGAATATAGCTTTTTATAATACCTCAAGGGATGTGGGGATGAAATTGGATATTTTTTAGGTAATGAATCGATTTCAAAAGAAGCGAACTAGGTTACTTCTACAATTATACAATATGAATCAATTGAATATATGTGTATAAATTCTTTAGAAGATGAATATTATATGACTAAAGTAAGAAGAAGAACACAAACAAGAAAAAGGTGTCCAAGAAATTGGGTATTCCCAATGAGGTGAAAAGAATAGATTCCTTGTTTATATTTTAATATAAATCTATAATAGATAATACTTATAAATCAAATGATAGATATTATATGTCACTTTAATTCTTAAAAGATGGTGATATGAAAGAGGAAACTAGGTCATGTGTTAAATCTAGGGATTTTTCGCAGTAAAATAGAAAATATTCAATCCATTACGACTGTTGTATAATTACTTGAGTCTGAAAGTGAAAAGAACTATTCTTATAAAAAAAATTTAGAGGAAGAAAATTTAAATTTGATGAAAAATTAGATCAATTCAAAGGAGACTATTAAAAAAATGAAAAACAAAATAATGAACTAAGTGATATACATGATGAACTTATTCATGGGTTAAATATAATCATGGGAAAAGTGTAACATTGTGTTGAATCAATGTATTCTCTAAGAGAGTGGCATTAAGGGTATGTGAATATTTTAAATAATGAAAAGAATTCTCTCTTTGATAATTTAGAAGTCCAAATAAAGGGGGATGAATTAATGATTTGGAATCTTGAGGGAGAGATTTATAATTTGAGTAAGAAGTAAAACATTAAATATTATCACATGAATACTTATGTGAATATAGATAAGAAAACAAATCGTCAATCAGTCAATAAAAAAAATATAAATGCAAGATTTGGAAAGAAAATTTCTTAACATGTAGTGTTAAAGAAGTATTATTTTTATTAAATCATTGGACATAAAAAGGTTTGTGAAAGTATAAATCAGATATTTGTAATAAATGGAAATCTGTTAATACATCTCATCCATGGAATTCTATTGAAATGTATGAAAATTTTGGGAGATTCATTGTATGTAGTAAAACAAATCATTTGGAAAGGTACTAAACTATGAGGAAATAGAATAATAAATCATGGATAGAAAAGAATAAATAAGTGGTTTCACTCATGTTTATCAAGGAGTAAGTGAAATACAAACCATAACTTTCCAATATAAATAAGGATGTTTCAGTGACACAAAGCATGGATTTGTGTTCAAATGAAATGTCATTAAGGATAAAGAAGTATGAAGTGGGTTAAATGGATATGGAAAGAAGAACTTTGATGTTTAAACAATATTTCTCCCTGGAGAATAGATTCATATATTTGGAAGATATTAATAAAGGAAATCAACATAGAGTGAATCAATTACCAAAGCTTTTTTACTCATACCAACCTTTCGGGAATGATAAAAGGAAAATTTAAAAGAATAATAAAGAATATATTTTTCTCCTAGCTCATAATGAGTATGTGGCTAAAATAAAACATCTCCCTAAGGTAAAGAAAATTGAATATGAAGGGACATGCATAAATAGAATAGGTAGACTCATATGGACAAAGATATTGTTATGTATTAGAGGTATCACTGAGATGATCATTATTTTAATAGTGTAAAATGTTTAAATTTAGATAAAAGTTTTTAAAAGTGGTGTTATTTAGGGAAATACCACTAAGAATCTTTAAAAGTAATTTGAAAAAAATGGTTGGTTTATAATAACCAACCACACTCCTATACTTGAGGATGTTAGAGGTTCCCCTCTACCCATAAACATGCTTTTTATATATAATGATTGGAATGATGTGGGATTAAGGTGCAGATACAATCCTTTGGTTTTATACATCGAAAATAGATGAATTCAAAGTAATAGGGTGAATGCATTGAGACAGACTAATTGACTTAAAAGCAGATAAAATAAAAAAATTCATTAGAGGTAGACAGTATGGATGTCATTGAGATATATAAGACAAAAAATGGGTTGATAGTGACATAATGTAGACCCTTTCCAAATATAGAGATACATGTAGTGGTAAAAAATTTAATAGTCCCAAGACAAAAATAATCAAGAATTGTTATCAAGAAGTAACCATCCAATATAAAGGATGAACCAATAATTAAATATTGGGATGATGATGTAGAGGAGGTATACAGACTCATTTGGAGTGAAACAGGTTTCCAAACCACGTCTGAGTATTTACAACACTATTAGAAAAACCATTTTTGTGGCGGAATACTTGAGTTAAAATTCTCATCTATTGCAAATGGTCTCTCTGGAGTAGTTTTTTTGTGATGTAATTATTATACTATTGTAAATGATATTTTTAGTGATGTTTATTCATAATGGGAAAACTATATGTATTAAATAATTTTGGTTGAAATGCATGGATTCCATTAGAAAATACTTATTTGTAACTTAATTAATATTTATATCACAAATAGTCTTGACGAAAAAAACATAATTATGATGAAATAAAATTCTATCATAAAAAAGTATTGCAACGTAATCATTTGAAATGGACTAGATAACCTATTTAAAATAGAATTGCAGAGAATTATTTGCGACAAATTGTCTCCATCATAAATAATTTTCAGAAAAAAAATGGAATGTGTTAATGGATGAAGCTTATTGTGATGTATTTAACCTATGTCAAAAAAACTGTCACAGATAACTAATTCCATTGTAACTACTCGTAGAAAATAGTTAAAATGAGAGATTTTTTGTGAAGGATTACTCCATGAAAAAAAATATTGTAAATGGTGTGCATAGTCTCCCATACTTTTCATTCTAAATCTTCAAACTCTCTCTTTCTCTATCAATTATATCTATTTTTAGAGAAATATATTTTTATTGTAGTTCTACTAATTTTGATTCAAATATCAATGTAAACATATCTTTTTTTCATCTTTTTTAATATTTATTAATTTGATGTATTTATTTTTTATTGTATAATTTATTGGTTAATTTAACTTAATAGGTTTTAATTAATTTTTGTGACACTTCCTTAATTATTTATTTAATTAGTATTTTGTTACTTCTTCAATTTATTAGAATTTTTTAATATAAAATATAGAGTATAATTTAAAATTTGGGTTAATATTAATTATTAAATAAATATTTTATGTAATTAGTAATATTGTCATTATAAGTGATAATTTATAAAATTATAACATAATAATAGCCAAAGGATTTCGTGATTTCTAGTGACTTCTATGACAACCAGCAGATTTCAAGACTACGAATGGCTTTTATGGTTGAAAAAATATAGTTTATTAATAAATAAATTAATCCAAAATAACAAAATGATTATTATAAATAGAAAATAATAATGATAATTTAAATAATTAAAAATAAGTAACAAAAAATGAACAATAATAAATTATTCTAAATTAGTGTAAATTATTAAACTTAAAATAAAATAATAAATTTTAGTCACAATTTTTTTTAATTAAGAAAAAATAATTTAATAAAAATAATAAATAATAAATAATAATAAAATGAATAGTAATTAGTTATTATAAATTAATACAAATTGTTGAAATTAAGCATTCATAATAAATCTTAATTATAATTCAAAAAAATAATAAAAACCTAAATAATCAAATATAAATAAAAAACAAATAGTGATTAATTATCATAAATAAGTATAAATTATTAAAATGTTTCTAAAAATGATAAATTTTACACATAATTGGGAAAAATTATAAAAAATAAATAATATATAAATAAAAATAAATAAATAATGAATATTTAGTAAATATTTTTAATTATTAAAATTGATCTATAATAAATAAATAAAATTAAAAAATATATATAACTTTAGGATTGTTTCTAGTGAATTTAAGAAACTAAAAAATATAATTATCAACTATCATTAAATTAGTTTATTTAATAATTAGTAATATTTTTCTAAATTAATAAAAATTGATTTATATTAACTCAAATTGTTAAAAATTGTAATTTTTGTTATATAAAAATATAACTAGATAAAAAATATTGTTTTAAATTAATCAAGAGTTGTTATATATTTATAAACAATAAAAAAATTGCCAAAAAATATAATAATTAATAATTTATCATATATTAATAAAATAATTAAGTTAGAAAATAATAATTTTTAAAAAATAAAAGTCAATTAATATTAGGAAAATATTATTAAGTATTAGTAATAAAAAATTATTAAAAATTTGAAAAAATTTAATTTAATTAATTTTAATTTATGTAATACATTTATAAAAACTTATCAGATTTAAAAGATTTGAATTTTTTACAGTTAATTATTATGGAAGACATATAGTCTCTCATAAATAATTTTCTGTGAGAGAGGCTCATTTGAAATGAAAAAATTAATGTCCTTCAAAATAAGTTTTATTTGTGAAAATTTTATGAATATATCCCAATTACTTAACTTGATAAAGTCCATCATAAATAGTTTCGCATAGGAAAAACACTTTTTTAGGGAAGTAATTTTTGAAAAAATAATTAAAAAAAATATTTTAATAAAAATAATATTAAATATTAAAATAAAGTAATAGATTAAATAAATAATAAAACCCAATAAAAAATATTTCAAAAATGAAAATTATATTTAAGAATTTTTAAATTATAAAATATTTATAATTTTATAATAAATATTTAATGACTAACATAAAAAAGAAAAAAAAATATGAACTAATAATATATTAAATAATTAATTAACTATTCACTTATTGAAGCTAAATTCTGCAATAAATATTTATCATTTTATACAGTACACTAATTACTGCAATATTTTTATAAAATTATTGACGATGAATATAAACATCATTTTTTATTAGGATATCATTGTAGCATCCCAAGTATGTAAAGAATAATATATTTTCATATCTATGTCTATTTTTGAATTAGATAGTGTTTTAGAGGCTTGAAATGAGAATAAATCCAATCTTAGGCATAGAATACTCTAATATTATTAAAATATTGTTTTACCGCCTTTTGATGGGAGACCATTTTTAAATCTAACTTTTGACAATATTATAATCTCTATTTGTCAAAATAAACTTATTCTTTAAAATTGGGCCATTTCAATTTACTTTGGATAACTTTTTGGTATTTTTCTGACAATGTTTATTTTTTAATGAATAGTAAAAATACTGCATTTTACTTCAAAACTACATTTTCATCTAATTTAATTATATGGTTAGATTATATTTTTAATTGGTTTTAAAGTATAATTATAATATATTATTCCATTTAATCCAATGGTGGTCATTAGAATTAATTTCACTTTGAAATTGGACATAAACAATTGTCAATCTTTTGATAGATATTGTTTCTTAAAAAACACTATATGTTTTGACAACAGGAATTATTTTTAAATTAATTACTGCAATTTCTGTGTTTGGAATTTTGTAAAATTAATTCCATATTTTTAATCAAAAGGTAAAATTATGTAATTAAGACTCTTTTGTTTTTGGACATTATGAATAGTAATGACGACAGTTATCTTTAATTATCGTGATTAATTAGTAATCAGGTAGTTAAGGGTAATAAAATAATATCATAATACTATAAAATGACCCCAAAATGTTTCCCAATCCATTTTTTGAGTTATGGATGACCATGGGATTCCTTGTACCAACTTTGGGACCCCATGGAATCACTTTATTGTGATAGTAACCTTTTATTCTATTATTTTTAAAGAAAGGAAATATAACCAAAGTATGTATCACCTAAGTAAAAAAAATTTAGTTTTTATTTTTATAAATGATATCTTAGACTATAAATATGAATTGAAAATATAAAAATATTTCCTACATCATGGTATTTTTTTATAATTTTAAACATTAAATAAATAAATTTATTTATGACACCATGATGATGTTGTGATTACCTCATTAATGAATGATTTAAATAAAATGAAAAGATAAGGTAAAATCTAATACTTACACTTGTATAAAACCTATTGGATGGGTGGATTTAGAACCCTTATCACCTTATCCTTTAAATATATCATTGTGGGACCTTTCAAATTCCAAAAATCATTTTATAATAAAGTAACATTTCAAGACTTTCCAAAAGTAACCCTCCTCCCTCTTATAAAAAGACCCCACTTCCTACCCATTTCACACACTTCCCATGCCCTTTGTATCATCCAAAATCTACTCAAATAATATCCCAATATCCCTATCTTCATCATAGAAGCCTTAATTTAGGTAGAAATCACTTCAAGAAACCCTTTTGGTTCAAACCAATGGTAGTTACCCGATTTAAAGGTAATGTCTTCTCTTATATCCTTTTGTATTATTTTTCTTCTCCAACCCCCTAAACTATTTTTATTCCTTTATTTTTTAACAACACTAGTATCTTAAATATACTGGGATGTTGTTATGAGAAGTAATCGAGCTACACTTACACACACCTCCATCTAATGGGAGAAGAACATAATGTTTCTATGGACGGCGAACTACTGCCTCACAAAATGATGATTGTTCAATTATCTCCTACCACCACTCATGGTGGCCATTAAGATGTCACTGTATTTATATATAATATATATTATTTTTATGTTTTCCTTATGCTTTTTTATTTTTCATTTAAGGCATACCTTTATGGTTTCCATAATGGATAAACGTGATATTTTCATTTTAGGAACTGCGGACTACCGCCCCCTCAAAGTGATTTGAATCGTTAATGCCAAATGTGGGATGTATAAAGGATGGATTTGATGATATTATATATGATATTATACTGGAATTATAATATACCTTTATATAATTGTGATTTAATTCCCTTAAATACGAAATAGAAATGAAAGTAGCGTTCATGCATACGTACGGCTTACCGTCTCCATGAACGGTGCATTTCATTTCTTACCTCTAAATGTTATGTAATATTACAAATGCATATATATACAGGATATATATTATATATATTATATCTATATCATTAATATAATTCTGGATATAATGGATATTTTACCACATGAACAACTTGTAATTATAAGAAGTTTATTTTTGACTCAAGTACCAAAGATCGAAAAAACAACCGTTATTAACTTAAATGATTACATAATGTTCATAACATGGTAATAAGTGAGATAAAAGTAATAATTAACTTGAAAAATTTCATTAAGAAAGTAGAAATTAACTCTAGTTTATTATTCAGGAGATTATAGAACGATCGTGTCAAGTCGGACACGAGGTAAGGGACTTCATCTCAATCTCCTTTCATTGAGGCATATTTTGTTTTATACAAAATTTTCTATTATACAGTGTATAAACCCCTTTGACTTTTACTTTTATTCAAAATGAATATTCTCTCTATGAATCATTTTACTAAATGACAAAAATTATGTTTTGTTTTAACGTACACGGTGAAAACGACCTTTCTGTCACTGTGAGTATTATTTGATCTTTGGATTCCTTAACAAGCTGTAATGTTTTTAAAAGGAAAATATATACCATATACTATTTTATGTATTTTGGTATTGAAAATGGTTTTGATAATGGATTTGATATGTCAATATATCGTGATTGAAATGTGGAAATTTTTTCTTTCCTTTATATTTTTTTGTATGTGTTATGATTTTATAATGGTACTTGGACATTTGATGGGTGGTTATGTGATAAAACAAATCATGGGTGGTTCCATGAAAACCAAGATGAGTGGTTACATTATAACCTCCAATTCATTGTGTATGGAAGTCATTCGTATGGCTATTCCATTTGGTGATATGTGTGGAGTCGACTGTATGGTTATTCCATTTAAGTAAGTTTATCTCCCAAGTTACACTTATATATTATGTGGTCTTTATATGGGTTTTATGGTAATCTTTTGGTTACAAAATGGTAAGAAATTATCTTTTATTCAGTAAAGAGTATTTACTACTTCATATAGGTGAAAATTATTACTTATGATTAGGTATTCATGGTTTAATTTTTGTCTTGAAAAAACTAACAGTTTCTTTCTTTGTGTATTCCTTACTGAGATTTTTATGCTCATCCCAAGTTTTTTAAATGTTTTTCACAGGACAAAAAGTGGAATAGGGTCAAAGATGGGATCAAGGAAAAGTCTTGTTGTCTAATACATGGAACTAGACATGACTCTTTCAAAGAGTTTTTATTTTTTTGATGAAAAATGGAAACTGAGTAGAAGTTTCTACTTTGTAACTTTTGAGATGTAATAATTATGGCATAATTCTCTAAAAATCTAAACCTAAAAATATCCTCAATGTGAATTATTCATTTAATTCAAGATTAAGTAATGTTTTAAGTCTGGGTCCTTATAGTTGGTATCAAAGGGAGGTTTAGACAACTTTAGGAGTTAGGATATTGTCAAATTCATGTCCATAAATTAATTTATGGTATGATTGAAATGATATAGCATTTAAAGATTACCATGTTTCTTCGCATAAGATATTTTTGTGTTCATAATAGTTTTTCGTAGAGGAAACAGGGAAGCTATGTTGGGACAACATCAAGAGGAAAACAACCTTCCAAATTAGCAACCTGAGACAGTCAGAATCGAAACTGAACAGTTTGTTGCAATGATGGAATAGTTATCTCAGGATATAAATGTTGGTGGTATCCATACATGAGAATAGCCAGATCAACTAAAGAGGAACATATTATTAGTGGAGTATTTCATGAGGCAATATCCCTAATCATTCAGAAGATCACCAGACCATGTGCTAGCAGAAGGGTGGATTAAAGCACTGGAGAAGATTTTTTATGTCATGGGGTGTTTAGAACATCAAAATGTTAATCTCACTGTTTACCGTTTGGAAGGTGAAGCTGATCAGTGGTGGTCAATGGTGAAAAATATTCGGGATAGTGAGAATATTGATGATCTGGACTAGGATGAATTCAAAGGTATGTTTCTTGAGAAATATTTTCCTAAGGGGGTTCGTCTTAGGATGGAAAAACAATTCCTAAAATTGAGGCAGGAGGATAACTCAGTGGCTGCTTATGAAACAAAGTTCACTCAACTAGCAAGGTATGATCCAAATTTCATATGAGATATTTATAGTAAAATCAACCATTTTTACTCAGGGTTAAAGCCAACGTATAGAAGGTCTTTACCATCTCGTGAGTTCAAAAGTTATGAAAAACTTATTTGATGTGCGGAGAAGGTGGAAATGAAATTTGCCGATGATCAGGTGTTCTTTGCCAAACAATAGAATAAGAGGTCCAGTTGGCAGGAAAAGGTAAAGATTTCATCAAATAATCCTGGAGTTAAGAAAACCAAATATCTATCATGTGAGAAGTGTGGTCAAATAAATCCTGGAGAATGTTTATCCAAGTCTGTAAAGTGCTTCTATTGTGGTAAGTCTGGTCATATTTCTCGTAACTGTAAGGAAAATGATCAAGTAGGCAATGAAAAGTCAGCGCTAAGATGTTTTAATTGTAACCAAATGGGTCATTATGCAAATGAGTGTCTAACGAAGAACTAAACTGAGGGAAAGTATCCATAATACAAGTAGAAAGGGGTGGTTAAATCCTTTGATACTACTTCAGTAGATGTTGGGCCATCGAATGAAGTAGTATCAGGTACACTGTTTGTTTGTTCAGATTATGTCAACGTGTTGTTTGATACAGGGTCTAAACATTCATTCATTTATGAGAATTTTTCT
This sequence comes from Viscum album, assembly GCA_963277665.1. Taxonomy (NCBI): domain Eukaryota; kingdom Viridiplantae; phylum Streptophyta; class Magnoliopsida; order Santalales; family Viscaceae; genus Viscum; species Viscum album. Next base: position 9,906,784 of record OY728151.1, on the reverse strand, counting down.
TATAAATTGGTAATTCCATCTCAAGATATGAATCCTAAACTTATGGTAAAAACACCCGGAAGAAATGTTCAGACAAAAAGAAATCATAAGAACCTTCCAGCCATTGTGTGCGGAATGAATCTACCTGAAAACCTTGTTGTTTTGTATCTACTCGAGTTTGATATTATTTTGGTCATGGATTGGCTATCTCTTTATCATGCTAAGATTGATTGCAGAGCTAAAGAGGTTTCTTTTCAGAAATATTTTCAATTTGTGTACTAGAATGAACCCTTTCTTTTGATAACATATCAGGATGTTGAGAAAATAGTAAAAGATAGAAATGAATGTTACCTTGAAAATATTGTTGAACACAAAGAAACTATTCAGATTAATGATGTTCTAGTGGTAAATGAGTATCTTGATGTTTTTTATAATGAGTTTCCTGGTATTATACCTGATCAAGAAGTTGAATTTACTGTTGACTAATTCCTGATTCTAATTCAATTTCAAAACCCCCTTATCGAATGGCTCAAGTTGAACTTTTAGAGTTAAAGAAGAAATTATAGGAGTTATTAGATAAAGGTTTCATTCGACCTAGCACATCACCATGGGGTTCTCTGGTATTTTTTGTTAAAAAGAAAGACAGTTCAATGAGACTTTTCATTGATTATAGATCCTTGAATAACATCACTATTAAGAACAAGTATCCTTTGCCTCATATCAATGATTTTTTTGATCATATCTAGGGAGCTCGGTATTTTTCGAAGATTGTCTTGAGTTCAGGGTACCATCAGTTGAATGTAAAAGAAGAATACATTCCAAATACCATGTTTCATACTAGATATGGCCATTATGAATTTGTAGTTATGACTTTTGGGTTAACCAATGCACATGTTGTATTCATGGACCTTATGAATAGAATTTTTAATGAGTTCTTGGATAAGTTTGTGGTTGTTTTCATTGATCATATTTTGGTGTTTTCTAAAAGTAAAGAGGAGCATGAAATTCATTTAAGGGTTGTCTTGAAAACCTTAAAAGAAAATAAACGGTATGAAAAATTCAGCAAGTGTGAGTTTTGGTTGCAACAAATTTCTTTTCTTGGTCGCATTATTTCAAAAAATGGCATAACTATTGATGCTGATAATACAAAAGTTGTTGAAGAGTATCCAAGACCTAAAAATATAACCGAGATCCATAGTTTTCTTGGTTTGGAAGGTCATTACCAGAGGTTTGTTGAGAATTTTTCATGGTTATCTAGTCCAATGACTAAGATAACATGAAAAGGTGTTAAGTTCATTGAGGAAAAGAATGTCATGACTATTTTCAGGAATTGAAAAGAAGGTTGGTTAATGCTCTAGTTTCAGCACTTCCTTAAAGAAATGGTCAGTTTGTTATCTACAATGATTCTTTGATGAAAGGACTTGGTTGTTTCCTTATGCAGAATGATCAGGTAATTGCTTATGCTTCATGGCAGTTTAAAAATCATGAGTTAAATTACCCTACACATGATTTGGAATTAGCTGCTGTTGTTCTTGCTTTAAAAATTTGGAGGCTTCATTTGTATGGAGTAAAGTGTGCAATATATACTGATCACAAATGTTTAAAGTATATATTCACTCAGAAATAATTGAACATGAGATAGAGGAGATGGATGGAATTAATCAAGGATTACGAATGTACAATTCATTACCATCCGAGAAAATCAAATAAAGTGGCTGATTCTTTGAGTTGAAAAAGTAATGCTTCATCAACCATGATACGATTGGAATGAGATACTTTGGTTTTTGATTTGATGAACTTTGGCATAGAGGTTGTTGGTGCAGGAAGTTCTTCTGTTTTGTTTCAGGTGTCAGTGAGATCATCTCTATCGGACAGAATTAAGCAAGCATAAAAGAAAGATAGTGGGTTGCATAAAAATGTAGAGTAGGTTCAGAAGGTTAAGTTTCCTGAATTTAACATTGATAATGATTGTGTTTTGAGTTTTGGGAATAGATTATGTGTGCCTTGTGATTCATAGTTGAAGAATGATTTGTTATGTGAGGCTCATAGTTCCCCATTTTCGGTTCATCCTGGCAGTACTAAGATGTACAAAGATCTTCGGGAGTATTACTGGTGGGATGGATTGAAAAGAGATATTGCTGATTTTACTATGAAGTGTTTGACTTGTCAAAAGGTTAAAGCAGAACGGTTACCGAAAGGGATGCTTCAATATTTACCGGTGCCAGAGTGGAAATGGGAAAATATATCCATGGACTTCGTTGTGGGATTACCAAAGACATCTCAAGGTAATAATACAAGCTGAGTTATTGTTGATCGATTGACTAAATTTCCTCATTTCCTTGCTATACGAGGTACTTTTTCCCTAGATCAACTTTCTCAATTGTATCTTAAATAGATATTCAGGTTACATAGAGTTCCCCTCTCCATTGTATCTGACTGTGATCCTGGGTTTACTTCTAACTTTTAGAAAGGCCTTCAGAAGTCGTTGGGTACTGAATTAAATTTTAGTACAGCTTTTCATCCTCAATCAGATGGGTAGTGTAACACCCCAAGATTTCATAGTGTGTTATTTCTTCAAATAATTCAATAACTTGCACTACACGCAACACTGAGTTCAATCACAACATGACTTACAAAAAAAAGCCATTCAAAAGAGGTTATGAATAGTATTTTCTAAATTTTAAACTTTATATAATCCTTATAATTTTAGAATCCATATTATGAGATATAATGCAAGAACAAATTCATTTTCAGTATTGCACTTTTATCAACTTTTAAAAGTGAAACCTTTTTAAATACAATATTTTAAACTTTTTGACTAAATGGGGACATCAAAAATTTAAAATGAAACATCCCAAGCTTCCACGGTACACTTTTTTGAATAATACAGTAGCGTGTGTTGTACGCAACCTTCAGTTTTAACACACACCACAACCAATCAAACTAGCCGTTATGAATAGTAATACCTAATTTTTGAAATTATATATATTTTATATTTTAAAATGGACTTCATTTTTGGATTCGGAATATTGAATTTAGCCTAAGGTGAAATTTTGGTACTTTTCGAATAACTTTCATATTTTGATGAATAGTGAAAATTACTAAATTCTAATTAAAAACAACTTTTTTAATCAAAATAATTAATGGTGATAAATTATGAATTTGGGTGGTTTTAAAGTATATTTAGAATATATTTTTACCATTTAATATAATTTTGGTCATTGGACATAATTTTACAATTAAACCGAACATAAACGAGTGTCAATCTTTTGATAGTTATTATCTCTTAAAAACACGCTTTTTGTTTTGACAGCGGGAATTAATTTTAAATTAATTTCTGCCACTGCTGTGTTTTGAATTTAGGAAAATGGATTCCATATTTGCAATCAGGATGTTCAAATTGTGTAAATAGGTAACTTTTATTTTTAGACATTTTGAATAATTACTGCGGTAAATATTTTAGTTACCATGGTTAAGGGTAAATCCGGTAAATAAGGGTTAAAAAAATAATATTATAATAATACTAAATTACCCTAAAACGTGTCTTAACCATATTGGTTGATACATGGTCGACCATGGGAATCTTTGGGTCTATTTTGGGACCCCATGGATCCACTTGTAAGTGATAATGACACTTTATTTTAATTAAGTTAAAATGAATACAAAAATGACACAAGCATATATCTTTTAGAAACACAATTGTTAAATAGGGTTATATATGTTGGATTTTAGATTATAAATATTCATTAGAAAGATAAAAAGCTTTCCTACATAATGATATTTTATTTATAATTTTTAGACATTAAATAATTTATTTTATTTATGACACAATGATGGTGCAGTAATTACTATAATAGTGAAAAATTAAAATAATTGATATTATAAATACCCAAAAAAATATAATATGAATCTTTTAATGAATTAAAATAATTTTCTAGGATAATATGATATATTAGGATTGATTTAATTGACTTTTTTCGAAGTAATCAATCTGTTATGAGTTTCACAAAAATCAACTATTGAATAGTGTCAAAATTGACATAAAAGAGTTCTTAAAACAAATATTATATTATTAATTGATATTATATTCCTAAAAATATAAGGTTCGGCCAAGAGACTTATATCATGATAGGTTCATCATTAATGGACCACTTGGGGGTCGCTTGGATGTATATAGTAAGTTTATTAACCATATTATATAAAAATACAAAGAGACATTGTAAAAGTGAAACTAATTAACTTAGAGTTAATACTTAAAGATAAGGTTAATATAAGTACCCAAACCTGTCTAAATTATATTTGGTTGACTGTTTTCCGACCTATCCCCACCTTAGCCTTTGAATAGTCAACTTTGGAGCCATTGGAAACCGAATATGAATTTATTATAAATTAATATTTCTAGCTTTTCCAAAGGTACCCCTCACCCCTCTTATAAAAGGGCACTCCTACTTCTCATTTCTTCACACCTTCAAAGCCTTTTGGTTCGGCCAAACTCTGCCCAAATACTCTCCCAACATCCCTCACTACAACCTAGAGGCCTTAGTTTGATCAAAAAGCCAACCTAAGGATCCCTTTTGATCAAATCAAAAGGAAGAATCCGAAGAAGAGGTAATGATTTCACCACCCTTTTCCAAGTTCCTTTCTTCTTCCACTTCCTCTTTCTTTGTTCTTACCATTCTAAAATAATGACTCCAGTATATTACATATACTGTGATGTTACTATAAATATGGTACAACCATATTCAGTATTCTATCCACCCTTTGAATAACATGTCACCATACGTGCGTACGTACGGCTTACCGTCTCCACGTCGTGGTGTAATTGTTATTCAATATAATATTATTTGGATGGGTATAATAATGATGTGTAACTCATGTAAATAATAAATATAACATGTTAATGATTCTTTATATATGATATACCATCCATTTATATATTATTTTAATATCAAAAGAATGATATTGTCGCTCGTGCGTACGTACGGACTACCGTCTCCACGAACGCGATGAGATTCATTCTCCATCGTATCCATTCAAGTATAATTAGCATTTGATGATTTAAAAATGATGTTTAAGGACTAGATATCATTCTGGATATGAATAAGATACAACAACCATGTCTTGTGTAACAAAACATATAAAAGAAAATGAGTAAGTTAACTCCTGAAACGACGATAATTCTAAGATATTATTAACAAATCAATGTTAAAAGATCATATATGATATCATATTATTATATATGATTCTTGTATAATTTAATAACAACTATTTCACCATTATACAGGAGGTTAACCTACTCCAACCAAGGAAAAGTACAAGGTAAGGGTTTACTTTACAACCTCTTCATTATCCAAGGTTGTTTATACGTAATAATCTACTGGGATCTCTTTATCATTCACATCCATGTTTCTTAAAAATGCATTTCAAAACATTTTTACTATTTACTAGAATATGAGTTAAATTCATTTATACCCTTTTTGACTTTTATAAGTGGTTTATAAAGGAATCTTTCGGTCGTTTTCAAAACAAGGTCCTTTTTAACCTTTTCGACAGAATTAAGGTAAGAATGTTTTTTTAACTTATACGGCGGGTGCGGCTATTTTCCGCCGTTATAAAATCTTCAAAGCTTCCCTTACAATATTATAAGAATATTTTCAAAGAAAATGTTTTATTTTATATGGATCTTAAATTATTTCAAAATAAAAGGAGATATTTCTTTAAAAAGAATTTTGATTTCATCTATGTCAACATCCTTTGATGGATTTTAAGATTATTTGAAGTTGATTTATTATGATACAAAACTTCTATATTGTATTGAAGGTTTTGTGATATGTTTGACTGTGGATGTGCTATTTTTATACCATTCATAGTTTATGGTGAAAGTATTGACATTTCATATGCTAGTTTTAATATGAATGTTTATGTTATGTTTAAACCTTTTCATATGGGAATGCATTGGACTTAATATGTGACGGGTGGAGCCCGCTATAGCTCCTCGATGCATCGGTAGGTCTCATGAGACAAACTAGTGTCTTGGCACAAGGCCTTGACAAAATCTTATTTGTAGTCTTGGCACGAGGCCTTGGCTATGTGGTTATGATAGTCTGGCATTATGAATTCCAACATTATGAAAGTGGTTATTGATTTTTTCATGTGATTATTCGATTAGTAGAATATCCATGTGAATAAGTAAATGGCATTATTTCATTTTATTTATGCCATACCATGTTGAAAGTTCATGTTTGAAAGGCTTTTGTTTTAGTTATACATTTCCTTAAAAGTTTATTCTTATTTATGAAAGTTTCCGCTATTTTGTTATCCTTACTGGGAATTTGAGCTCACCCCTTTTATATGTTTTATTTTTCCCAGGAAGTGAAGAAGTAAATTATGAATGACCTGCAGGGATATTATGTGGGGATATGAGTGTGGATTATGGAGACATTATGTTGTTGTAGTAGTTTTTCATTTTATGATGTAATGTAAAACCTATGAATATATCTAGTGTTTCCAAGGCTACTAAACCAATCGGTCTTTCGAGATTTGATCTTTCTTGTGATCATGCCAATGTTATGTAGTAATGCACCGACTCTGGGTAGCTGGGGTCAGGCGTTACAGTTGGTATCAGAGGAAGTTTAGTACAAACCTTGGAAGCTAGATTTAGATAAACTCTGATTAGAGCACGTAGACCTAAGATGAACTTTGAGGATTAGTATAGAAGAACTTCCTAGAATTTTGGTATTGTAGAGATTTTGTGAGTTTTCCGAGCAATAAATCCCTGTCTGGATACGAGCAGGTAGAGGCGGCTCTGGCACAGATGTACCTAGGGGTAAAACCCGAAAACACCGCTTTGAGCTAGACTCGAACGGGAACTGGTGCACGACAACGGGCCTTGCTGCACTCTTGGTTACGACACTCCCGGGGGATATGCTTAGGATAACTCTCATTTTCTTTACAAATCATTATGAAGGGTTTATGAGTATATACTTCCTCAAAGAAAACATTTTTATGATTATGGATTATATCCATAAATAGTTCAATTTATGTTAAGTGTTTTATAAGTATGGGATTATGTGTTTTGATTCATAAACTGATCTAGTTTATGCCATGGTATAGAAATGGCGCCCAGTAGAAGGAATAAGAACTCCAGAAATACACATGATTCAAAGAGAAGGAAGGATCATATCTTTCATGGTCTGAAACTAGAATTTATAAGAGAAATAGTCTCCCATGTATTATCATCATATGAAGAAATAATATCATGTGTTGATAAGATATGTAAAGAGTTTACTGAGTCCTATGGCTTTGAAGGGAAGCAAGAGAAGAAAAGGATGGAAGAGAGAAAGATGGATAAAGGGAAGAGGGAAAAGAAGAATTTCCCCATATGTGGTAACTGTGGAAAGAAACACCCTTGAACTTGCCTGAAAGGAATGGGAGTTTGTTATAAGTGTGGAGGAAAAGGGCACAAAGTATGTGACTGCAAGGGTAAGAAAATGGTTTTAAATGTACAATGCTTCATTTGCAAGTAGTTTGGACTCTACGCAAACCTATGTCCCAGTCATCAGACTATGCCGCAAATGATGTTATTGGATAATAACCAAGTTATGATACTACCACAGATGAAGAGGAATGATTAGAGTTCTTATGTTGATTATGTCAATTGAGTGTTGTATCAACAATGTACTTGTTATAATAATTATGGAGTATATAAGGATTGTACTGCAGTACTATTTCATTAAGGACTTGAGATTATGTGGAACAAAGAAAAGTGACTCAATAGAAGGATAAATTTTTGGAAAATATATGGTTGAGAGAATGATAAATCATAATATAGTTCTGATACTGAGGTAGTGATTTTGGAATAATATGTGATTATTTTGGATAAATTATATTGGATATTCTTGACTACCTTGGAACTGATTAATGATTTGTATATTCCATCATTGTTGGGGTTCAAAACATTTTTGGATTAATGAAGTATATCCAGCATTCTATATGGAATAAGGGAGCATGAATGTAATCAATAAGGAATATGGTAATACATGATGAAGGTATTCATATGCTATTACGGGGTAAAAAGGATCTATATTATGTTCAACTTCCTTATAAATGATAGACTGTGAGTTTGGACAGAAGTATTTTGGATAGTTCTAGTTTGGATTATTTTGGATTTCCATAAAAGGACAACCCGGAGGTCGGGCGGCAACCCGTCGCGTCCGGCAAGGCTGCGAGACTTGAACCCGCAACCGAAGGGCGACAAGGGTGTATCACCTACCACTGGCCCATGAGATTTCCTCGATTAAATAATGTAGTTTTTATTAAAATATCATGTAGATGAATTATAAATTCGTTTATTTTGGAACCCTATACGAATAGTGTAAATAGAATTTTTTTTACATTCTATTATCTTTTGGAGTGAAAGATGAGTTTGTGGTAGAAATTTATTAATGGATAAAACTCTAATTATAAAGTAATTATATCTCCTTATGATCTTAGCCAATATCATAAATAAATTCCTCAATATTATGAAAAGAAACTTAGAACAAAAATGTTTTCCTAGATGGTACCTTAAATCATCACTAATTTATGGCTTTGGGATTGTTAGCCTTTTCATAGCCATGTTCTCTACCACTCTCCATCAGATAATTGATGGTTAGATTTTTCTTCCATATCCATATTTTACTACATGGAACCCTAGTATGTTTTCTTTTCGGTAATCTTCATACTTTCCACTCTTTATTTTAAATAGAGGCCTCGTTAATTCATTTTTCGATGTGGGATTTCAACTAAGATATTTTGAAATGTCAAAAATGTGTTATCCTAATACCCTATGTTTTGTTGAACTGATGGTATTTTAAATCATCATAGATTGATGAATTTAAGGACCTCAATTTTATACTTGTTTATGATTGATGACCTCAATCACTACCTATAAATATTTACGTTTTTCCTCCAATTATATGTCTCTAAATGCCACCAATTTTCTCCTAATCGAGATCATAATTTGGTGGTGACCCTTTCATTTCTCTTTTCCTCATATTAAGAATAAATTTTAGTAACCCAATTTCTGATGTGGGTTTTCCCACAAAGATATTTTTTATTTTCAACCTTTTATTTTCGAAGAACAATTTCAAATTGCGAGGACACAATTTATTGAAGGAGGGGAGAATGTAACACCCCAAGATTTCATAGTGTGTTATTTCTTCAAATAATTCAATAACTTGCACTACACGCAACACCGAGTTCAATCACACCATGACTTACAAAAAAAAGCCATTCAAAAGAGGTTATGAATAGTATTTTCTAAATTTTAAACTTTATATAATCCTTATAATTTTAGAATCCATATTATGAGATATAATGCAAGAACAAATTCATTTTCAGTATTGCACTTTTATCAACTTTTAAAAGTGAACCCTTTTTAAATACAATATTTTAAACTTTTTGACTAAATGGGGACATCAAAAATTTAAAATGAAACATCCCATGCTTCCACGGTACACTTTCTTTGAATAATACAGTAGCGTGTGTTGTACGCAACCTTGAGTTTTAACACACACCACAACCAATCAAACTAGCCGTTATGAATAGTAATACCTAATTTTTGAAATTATATATATTTTATATTTTAAAATGGACTTCATTTTTGGATTCGGAATATTGAATTTAGCCTAAGGTGAAATTTTGGTACTTTTCGAATAACTTTCATATTTTGATGAATAGTGAAAATTACTAAATTTTAATTAAAAACAACTTTTTTAATCAAAATAATTAATAGTGATAAATTATGAATTTGAGTGGTTTTAAAGTATATTTAGAATATATTTTTACCATTTAATATAATGTTAGTCATTGGACATAATTTTACAATTAAACCGAACATAAACGAGTGTCAATCTTTTGATAGTTATTATCTCTTAAAAACACACTTTTTATTTTGACAGCGGGAATTAATTTTAAATTAATTTCTGCCACTTCTGTGTTTTGAATTTAGGAAAATGGATTCCATATTTGGAATCAGGATGTTCAAATTGTGTAAATAGGTAACTTTTATATTTAGACATTTTGAATAATTACTGCGGTAAATATTTTATTTACCATGGTTAAGGGTAAATCCGGTAAATAAGGGTTAAAAATAATATTATAATAATACTAAATTACCCTAAAACGTGTCTTAACCATATTGGTTGATACATGGTCGACCATGGGAATCTTTGGGTCTATTTTGGGACCCCATGGATCCACTTGTAAGTGATAATGACACTTTATTTTAATTAAGTTAAAATGAATACAAAAATGACACAAGCATATATCTTTTAGAAACACAATTGTTACATAGGGTTATATATGTTGGATTTTAGATTATAAATATTCATTATAAAGCTAAAAAGATTTCCTACATAATGATATTTTATTTATAATTTTTATACATTAAATAATTTATTTTATTTATGACACAATGATGATGCAGTAATTACTATAATAGTGAAAAATTAAAATAATTGATATTATAAATACCCAAAAAAAATATAATATGAAACTTTTAATGAATTAAAATAATTTTCTAGGATAATATGATATATTAGGATTGATTTAATTGACTTTTTTCGAAGTAATCAATCTGTTATGAGTTTCAAAAAAATCAACTATTGAATAGTGTCAAAATTGACATAAAAGAGTTCTTAAAACAAATATTATATTATTAATTGATATTAAATTCCTAAAAATCTAAGGTTCGGCCAAGAGACTTATATCATGATAGGTTCATCATTAATGGACCACTTGGGGGTCGCTTGGATGTATATAGTAAGTTTATTAACCATATTATATAAAAATACAAAGAGACATTGTAAAAGTGAAACTAATTAACTTAGAGTTAATACTTAAAGATAAGGTTAATATAAGTACCCAAACCTGTCTAAATTCTATTGGTTGACTGGTTTTCGACCTATCCCCACCTTATCCTTTGAATAGTCAACTTTGGAGCTATTGGAAACCGAATATGAATTTATTATAAATTAATATTTCTAGCTTTTCCAAAGGTACCCCTCACCCCTCTTATAAAAGGGCACTCCTCCTTCTCATTTCTTCACACCTTCAAAGCCTTTTGGTTCGGCCAAACTCTGCCCAAATACTCTCCCAACATCCCTCACTACAACCTAGAGGCCTTAGTTTGATCATAAAGCCAACCTAAGGATCCCTTTTGATCAAATCAAAAGGAAGAACCCGAAGAAGAGGTAATGATTTCACCACCCTTTTCCAAGTTCCTTTCTTCTTCCACTTCCTCTTTCTTTGTTCTTACCATTCTAAAATAATAACTCCAGTATCTTACATATACTGTGATGTTATTATAAATATGGTACAACCATATTTAGTATTCTATCCACCCTTTGAATAACATGTCACCATACGTGCGTACGTACGGCTTACCGTCTCCACGTCGTGGTGTAATTGTTATTCAATATAATATTATTTGGATGGGTATAATAATGATGTGTAACTCATGTAAATAATAAATATAACATGTTAATGATTCTGTATATATGATATACCATCCATTTATATATTATTTTAATATCAAAAGAATGATATTGTCGCTCGTGCGTACGTACGGACTACCGTCTCCACGAACGCGATGAGATTCATTCTCCATCGTATCCATTCAAATATAATTATCATTTGATGATTTAAAAATGATGTTTAAGGACTAGATATCATTCTGGATATGAATAAGATACAACAACCATGGCTTGTGTAACAAAACATATAAAAGAAAATGAGTAAGTTAACTCCCGAAACGACGATAATTCTAAGATATTATTAACAAATCAATGTTAAAAGATCATATATGATATCATATTATTATATATGATTCTTGTATAATTTAATAACAACTATTTCACCATTATACAGGAGTTTAACCTACTCCAACCAAGGAAAAGTACAAGGTAAGGGTTTACTTTACAACCTCTTCATTATCCAAGGTTGTTTATACGTAATAATCTACTGGGATCTCTTTATCATCCACATCCATGTTTCTTAAAAATGCATTTCAAAACATTTTTACTATTTACTAGAATATGAGTTAAATTCATTTATACCCTTTTTGACTTTTATAAGTGGTTTATAAAGGAATCTTTCGGTCGTTTTCAAAACAAGGTCATTTTTAACCTTTTCGACAGAATTAAGGTAAGAATGTTTTTTTTAACTTATACGGCGGGTGCGGCTATTTTCCGCCATTATAAAATCTTCAAAGCTTCCCTTACAAGCTTATAAGAATATTTTCAAAGAAAATGTTTTATTTTATATGGATCTTAAATTATTTCAAAATAAAATGAGATATTTCTTTAAAAAGAATTTTGATTTCATCTATGTCAACATCCTTTGATGGATTTTAAGATTATTTGAAGTTGATTTATTATGATACAAAACTTCTATATTGTATTGAAGGTTTTGTGATATGTTTGACTGTGGATGTGCTATTTTTATACCATTCATAGTTTATGGTGAAAGTATTGACATTTCATATGCTAGTTTTAATATGAATGTTTATGTTATGTTTAAACCTTTTCATATGGGAATGCATTGGACTTAATATGTGACAGGTGGAGCCCGCTATAGCTCCTCGATGCATCGGTAGGTCTCATGAGACAAACTAGTGTCTTGGCACAAGGCCTTGACAAAATCTTATTTGTAGTCTTGGAATGAGGCCTTGGATATGTGGTTATGATAGTCTGGCATTATGAATTCCAACATTATGAAAGTGGTTATTGATTTTTGCATGTGATTATTCGATTAGTAGAATATCCATGTGAATAAGTAAATGGCATTATTTCATTTTATTTATGCCATACCATGTTGAAAGTTCATGTTTGAAAGGCTTTTGTTTTAGTTATACATTGCCTTAAAAGTTTATTCTTATTTATGAAAGTTTCCGCTATTTTGTTATCCTTACTGGGCATTTGAGCTCACCCCTTTTATATGTTTTATTTTTCCTAGGAAGTGAAGAAGTAAATTATGAATAACCTGCAGGGATATTATGTGGGGATATGAGTGTGGATTATGGAGACATTATGTTGTTGTAGTAGTTTTTCATTTTATGATGTAATGTAAAACCTATGAATATATCTAGTGTTTCCAAGGCTACTAAACCAATCGGTCTTTCGAGATTTGATCTTTCTTGTGATCATGCCAATGTTATGTAGTAATGCACCGACTCTGGGTAGCTGGGGTCGGGGCATTACAGGTAGTCATAACGAACAATTAAAATCTTGGAGGATATGCTACGTTCTTGTTCGATGGATTATTAAGGAAGTTCAGACCACCATATTTCTTTGGATGAATTTTTTTATAATAATAGTTTTCATTCCAGTATACAGATGACTCTGTTTGAGGCATTATATGGGAAGTGATGTCGAACTCCTGATTTTTGGGATGAAGTAGGTGAAAGGAAGATGATGGGACCATAATTGGTGGAAGAGATAGAAACGAAAGTTTAATTGATTCAGAAGCACATGAGAACAGCTCAGAGCAGGCAGAAAAGTTATGTAGATAACTGGAGTAAGGATCTTTCTTTTGAGGTAGGTGATCACATTTTTTTCAATGTTTCTCCATGGAAAAGTGTGATGCATATTGGTAAGAAGAGAAAGTTGAGTCTGGGATTCATTGGACCTTATGAAATCCTAGAGAAATTTGGATCAGTTTCGTACAGAGGGGATTTACTTCCATGTTTTTCCCAGGTACACAATGTTTTTCATGTTTCAATGTTAAGGAAGTACATGCCAGATGCATCTCATGTTTTGAGTCCAGAGGTAGTTCAGTTGGAAGAGAATCTATCTTATGAGGAATAACTGGTCTAGATTCTTGACCATAGGGAGAAAGTGTTGTGGAATAATGTGATTCATCATGTAAAGGTTCTATGGAAAAACCATATAGTTGAAGAGGCAACATGGGAATCTGAAAATGAAATGAGGGAAAAATACCACCACTTATTCGATAAGTAAATAAATTGAGGGAACCCAATTTCCTAAAGGGGGGTAGGATGTAACATCCCATGTAATTAAATAATAATATATTTTCATATATATGTCTATTTATGAATTAGATAGTGTTTTAGAGGCTTGAAATGAGAATAAATCGAATCTTAGGCACAGAATACTCTAATATTTTGAAAAGATTGTTTTACCGCCTTTTGATGGCAGACCATTTTTTAATATAACTTTTGACAATTTTATAAGATCTATTTGTAAAAATAAACTTATTCTTTATAATTGGGACATTGAAATTTACTTTTGATAAATTTTTGGTATTTTTCTGACAATGTTCATTTTTTAATGAATAGTGAAAAATACTGCATTTTACTTCAAAACATCTTTTTCATATAATTTAATTATATGGTTAGATTGTCTTATTAATTGGTTTTAAATTGTACTTAGAATATATTTTTACCATTTAATCCAATTTTGCTCATTATAATTAATTTCACTTTGAAATTGGACATAAACAATTGTCAATCTTTTTATAGATATTGTTTCTTAAAAACACGCTATTTGTTTTGATAACAGGAATTATTTTTAAATTAATTACTCCAATTTCTATGTTTGGAATTTGGTAAAATGGATTCCATATATGGAATTAAAATTTCCAAATTATGTAATTAAGACTCTTGTTTTTCGACAATATGAATAGTAATGACAGCAATTATCTTTAATTATCGTGATTAATTAGTAATCGGGTAGTTAAGGGTAATAAAATAATATCATAATAATATGAAATGACCCCAACTTGTGTCCAAATAATTTTCTGAGTCATGGAAGACCATGGGATGCCTTGTTCCAGCTTTGGGACCCCATGGAATCACTTTATTGTGATAGTGACCTTTTATTATATTATTTTTAAAGAAAGGAAAATATAACCAAAGTATGTATCACCTAAGTAAACCAATTTTAGTTTTGTTTTTATAAATGATATCTTAGACTATAAATATTAATTGGAAAATAAAATTATTTCCTACATCATGGTATTTTTTTATAATTTTTAGACATTAAATAAATAAATTTATTTATGACACCATGATGATGCAGTGATTACCTCATTAATGAACAATTTAAATAAAATGAAATGATAAGGAAAAATATAAGATTTAAACTTGTCTAAAACCTATTGTATGGGTGTATTTTGAACCCTTGTCACCTTATCCTCGAAATATATCATTGTGTGGCCTTTCGAATTCCGAAAATCATTTTATAATAAAGTAACATTTCAAGACTTTCCAAAAGTAACCCTCCTCCCTCTTATAAAAATACCCCACTTCATACCCATTTCACACACTTCTCAAGCCCTTTGGCTTGTCCAAACTCTACCAAAATAATCTCCCAATATCCCTGTCTTCATCAGAGAATCCTTACTTTAGTCAAAAATCACTTCAAGAAACCATTTTGGTTCAAACCAAGGGGCGTAACCCGATTTAAAGGTGATGTCTTCTCATATATCCTTTTGTTTTATTTTGCTTATCAAACCCCATAAACTCTTTTTATACCTTTATATTGTGACAACACCAGTATCTTAAATATTCTTTTATGTTTTTATGAGAAGTATTCAAGCTACACTTACACACACCTCCATCTAATGGGTGAAGAACATATTGTTTCTGTGGATGGTGACTATTTCCTCACGAAATGATGATTGTTCAATTATCTCCTACCGCTTCTCATGGTGGCCATTAAGATATCACTCTATTTATATATGATATATATTATGTTTATATTTCCCTCATGATTTGGTATTTTTAATTTATGACATTCCTTTATGGTTTCCATAATGGATCAACGCGATAATTGTTTTTTAGGAACTTCAAACTACCACCCCCTCAAAGTGATTTTTATCCTTAATGAAATTTATGGGACGTATAAAGAATGGATTTAATGATATTATATATGATATTATACTTTAATTTAAATATACCATTATAACATTGTGATTTCATTCCATTAAATATGAAATTTAAATGAAAGTAGTGTTCATGTGTACGTGCGACTTACCGTCTCCATGAACAGTGCATTTTATTTCGTACCTCTAAATGTTATGTAATATTATATATGAATATCTATACTAGATATATATTATATATATGATATCTACATCATTAATATAATTCCGGAGATAATGGATATTTTACCACATCAACAACTTGTAATTATAAGAAGTTTATTTTTGACTCAAGTACCAAAGATCGACAAAACGACTGTTATTAATTTAAATGATTACATAATGTTCATAACATGGTAATAAGTGATATAAAAGGAAAAATTAACTTTAAAAATGTTCTTAAGCAAGTAGAAATTAACTCTTGTTTATTATTCAGGAGATTATAGAACGATTGTGTCAAGTCGGACACGAGGTAAGGGACTTCGTCTCAATCTCCTTTCATTGAGGCATATTTTGATTTATAGACAATTTTATTTTATACTATTTATAAACCCCTTTGACTTTTAATTTTTTTCAAAAGGAATCTATTCTATACGAAGCTTTTTACTAAATGAAAAAAGTATGTTTCTTTTTAACATAAATGGTGACAATGACCTTTCCGCCGCCGTGAGTATTATTTGATCTTTTGCTTCCTAAACAAGCCATAATGTTTTTAAAAGGAAAATATATACCATATAATCTTTTATGTATTTTGGTATTGAAAATGGTTTTGATAATGTATTTGATATTTCAATATGTTGTGATTTAAATGTGGAAATGTTTTCTTTCCTTTATATTTTTTTGTATGTGTTATGATTTTATAATGGTACTTGGACATTTGATGGGTGGTTATGTGATAAACCAAATGATGGGTGGTGCCGTGAAAACCAAGACGGGTGGTTATGTTATAACCTCCAATGCATTGTGTATGGAATTCAGTCATATGGCTATTCCATTTAGTAAAATGTGTGGAATTCGACTTTATGGTTATTCCATTTAAGTATGTTTATGTCCAAAGTTACCTTTATATCTTATGTTTTCTTTATATGGGTTTTATGGTAGTATTTTTCTTACAAAAGGGTAAGGAATTATCTTTTATTCAGTTAATAGTATTTACTACTTCATATAGGTGATAAGTATTACTTATGATTAGGTATTCATGGTTTACTTGTTATTTTGAAAAAACTAATAGTTTCCTTCTTTTTGTATTCCTTACTGAGATTTTTATGCTCATCCCAAGTTTTTGAAATGTTTTTCACAGGATATAAAGTGGAATAGGGTCAAAGATGGGATCAAGGGAAAGTCTTACTGTCTAAAACATGGAACTAGACATGACTCTTTTAAAGGGTTTTTATTTTTTTGATGAAAAATGGAAACTGGGTAGAAGTGTCTACTTTGTAACTGTTGAGATGTAATAGTTATGGCCTAATTCTCTAAAACTCTAAACCTGAAAAGATACTCAATGTGAATTATTCATTTAATTCAAGATTAAGTAATGTTTTAAGGCTGGTTCCTAATAGTTGGTATCAAAGGGAGGTTTAGAAAACTTTTGGAGTTTGGATATTGTTAAATTTATGTCCATAAATTAATTTATGGTATGCGTGAAATCATATAGCATTTAAAGATTACCATGTTGCTTCTCCTAAGATATTTCTATGTTCAGAATGGTTTTCCATAGAGAAAATAGGGAAGCTACATTGGGACGACATCAGGAGGAAAACAACCTTCCAAATCAGCAACCTGAGCCAGTCAGAATCGGAACTGAACAGTTTGTTGCAATGATGGAACAGTTATCTCAGGATATAAATAGTGGTGGTATCCATACACGAGAACAGCCAAATCAACCAAATAGGAACATGTCAGTATTGGAGTATTTCATAAGGAAATATCCCCAATCATTCATAGGATCATCAGACCATGTGCTTGCAGAAGGGTGGATTAAAGCACTGGAGAAGATTTTTGATGTCATGGGGTGTTCAGAACATCAAAAGGTTAGTGTCGTTGTTTACCGTTTTGAAGGTGAATCTGATCAGTGGTGGTCAATGGTGAAAAATGTTAGGGATATTATAGAGATTAATGATCTTGACTGGGATGAATTCAAAGGTATGTTTCTTGAGAAATATTTTCCTAAGGTGGTTTTTCTGGGGATGGAAAAAAAATTCCTAAAATTGAGGCAGGAGGATGACTCGGTGATAGCTTATGAAGAAAAGTTTACTCAACTGGAAAGGTATGCTCCAAATTTCATACGAGATCTTGATAGTAAAATCAACCATTTTTACTCAGGGTTAAAGCCAAAGTATCAAAGGTCTTTATCTTCTTGTGAGTTCAAAATTTATGAAAACTTGTTCGATGTGCGGAGAAGGTGGAAATTGAATTTTTCGATGATCAGGTGTTCTTTTCCAAAAAACAGAATAAGAGGTCCAGTTGGTAGGCAAATGGAAATAATTCTTCAAAGAATCCTAGAGGTAAGAAAACCAGATATCCATCATGTGATAAGTGTGGTAAAATGAATCCTTGAGAATGTTTATCCAAGTCTGGAATGTTCTTCTGGTGTAGTAAGTCTGGTCATATTTCTCGTAACTGTAAGGAAAATGATCAAGTAGACAATGAAAATCCAGGGGTAAGATGTTTTAAGTTTAATGAAATGGGACATTATGAAAATGAGTTTCTAATGAAGAACTCAACTGAGGCAAAGTATCCAGACTACAAGAAGAAAGGGGTGGTGAAATCATTTGCAACTACTTCAGTAGATGTTGGGCCATCGAATGAAGTAGTATCAGGTACACTGTTAGTTTTTTCAGATTATGCCAATGTGTTTTTTGATTCAGGGTCTACACATTAATTCATTTCTATGAAGTTTTCTAGTAAATTGGTAATTCCATCTCAATATATGAATCCTAAACTTATGGTAAAAACACCCAGAGTAAATGATGAGACAAAAAGAAATCATAAAAACCTTCATGCCCTTGTGTGCGGAATAAATCTACCTGAAAACCTTATTTTTTTCCTCTAGTAGAGTTTTATGTTATTTTGGGAATGGATTGGATTTCTGTTTATCATGCTAAGATTGATTTCAGAGCTAAATAGGTTTCTTTTTAGAAATATTTTCATTTTTTGTATAATAATGAACCCTTGATTTTGATAACATATCAAGAATTTGAGAAACTATTAAAAGATAGAAATGAATATTACCTTGCATATATTGTTGAAAACAAAGGAACTATTCAGATTAATGATTTTCAAGTGGTAAATGAGTATATTGTTGTATTTCATAATAAGTTGTCTGGTATTATACCTGATCGAGAAGTTGAATTTACTGTTGACTTAGTTCATGATTCTAAGCCAATTTCAAAACCCCCTTATTGAATGGCTCAAGTTTAACTTTTAGAGTTAAAGAAGCAATTACAGGATTTATTAGATAAAGGTTTCATTCGACCTAGAACATAACCATGGGGTGCTCCGGTCTTGTTTGTTAAAAAGAAATATGGTTCAATGAGACTTTTCATTGATTATAGAGCCTTAAATAACATCGCTATTAAGAACAAATATCATTTGCCTCATATCAATGATTTGTTTGATCAGCTCTAGGGAGCTTAGTATTTTTCGAAGATTGAATTGAGTTTGAGGTACCATCAGTTGAAAGTAAAAGAATCAGACGTTCTAAAGACTATGTTACATACTAGATATGGCTATTATTAATTTGTAGTTATGCCTTTTGGGTCATTGAATTCACCCGTTGTATTCATGGACCTTGTGAATAGAATTTTCCATGAGTTCTTGGATAAGTTTGTGGTTATTTTAATTGATGATATTTTGGTGTTTTCTATTAGTAAATAAGAGCATGAAATTTGTATAAGGGTTATCTTGTAAACCTTAAAAGAAAATAAATTGTATGGAAAAATCAGCAAGTGTGGGTTTTGGTTGCAACAAATTTCTTTCCTTGTTCACATTGTTTCAAAAAATGGCATAACTATTGATCCTGCCAAAACAAAAGTTGTTGAAGAATAGCCAAGACCTAAAAATATAACTGAGATCTATAGTTTTCTTGGTTTGGCAGGTTATTACCAGAGGTTTGTTGAGAATTTTTCACAGTTATCTAGTCCAATAGCTATGTTAACTCAAAAAGGTGTTAAGTTCATCTGGAAAAAATAATGTGATAATTGTTTTCAAAATTTGAAAATAATATTGGGGAATTATCCAGTTTTGGCACTTCCTTCAAGAAATGGTGAGTTTTTTATCTATAGTTATTCTTCATTGAATGTATGTGGTTGTGTCCTTATGCAGAATGATCAGGTAATTGCTTATGCTTCACGTCAGTTGAAAACTCATGAGTTAAATTACCCTACACATGATTTGGAATTAGCTGCTGTTGTTTTTGCTATAAAAATTTGGAGACTTCATTTGTATGGAGTAAAGTGTAAAATATATACCGATAAAAAAAGTTTAAAGTATATATTCACTCAGAAAGAATTAAAAATGGGATAGGGGAGATGGATGGAATTAATCAAGGATTACGATTGTATAATTAATTACCATCTGGGAAAATCAAATAAAGTGGCTGATGCTTTGAGTCGAAAAAATAAGGCTTCATCAACCATGATACATTTGGAACGAGATCCTTTGGTTTTTGATTTGATGAACTTTGGCGTAGAATTTTTTGGTGCAGGAAGTTCTTCTGTTTTTTTTTTTTGAGGTGTTAGTGAGATCATCTCTATCAGACAGAATTATGTAAGCGTAGAAGAAAGACAGTGGGTTGTAGAAAAAGGTAGAGCTGGTTCAGAAGGGTAAGTTGCCTGAATTTAACATTGATAATTATTGTGTTTTGAGGATTGGGAATATATTATGTGTGCCTTGTGATTCACAGTTGAAGAATGAGTTGTTATGCGAGGCTCATAGTTCCCCGTTTTCAGTTCATCCTGGCAGTACTAATAAGTACAGAGATATTCGGGAGTATTACTGGTGGGATGGAATGAAAATAGATATTACTGATTTTACTTTGAAGTGTTTGACTTGTCATCAGGTTAAAGCAGAGAGGTAGTTACCGAAAGGGATGCTTCATTCTTTACCGATGCCAGAGTGGAAAAGGGAAAATATATCCATGGACTTCATTGTGGGATTACCAAAGACATCTCGAGGTAATAATGAAAGTTGGGTTATTGTTGATCGATTAACTAAATTTTCTCATTTCTTTGCTATACGAGATAATTTTTACCTAGAGGAATTTTCTAGATTTTATCTTAAAGAGATAGTCAGGTTACATGGAGTTCCCCTCTCTATTATATCTGATTGTGATCCCAGGTTTACTTCTAACCTTTGGAAAGTCCTTCAGAAGTTGTTGGGTACTGAATTAAATTTTACTAGATCTTTTCATCCTAAATCAGATGGGTAGTCAGAATGAACAATTAAAAACTTGGAGGATATTCTACGAGATTCTTAGATGGATTATTAGGGAAGTTGGGACCAACATATTTATTTTGTTGAATTTTCTTATAATAATAGTTTTCATTCTAGTATACAGATGGCTCTGTTTGAGGCATTTTATGGGAAGCAGTGTCAAACTCCATATTTTTGGGATGAAGTAGGTGAATGGAAGATGATGGGACCATAATTGGTGGAAGAGATGGCAGCGAAAGTTCAATTGATTTAGAAGCACATGAGAGCAACTCAGAGAAGGCAGAAAAGTTATACAGATAACCAGAGGAAGGATCTTTCTTTTGAGGTAGGTGATCATGTTTTTTTCAATGTTTCTCCATGGAAAAGTGTGATGCATTTTGGTAAGAACAGAAATTTGAGTCTAAGGTTCATTAGACCTTATGAAATCTTAGAGAAAGTTGGATCAGTTACATACATAGTTGCTTTACCTCGAAGTTTTTCCTAGGTAGACAATGTTTTTAATGTTTCAATGTTAAGGAAGTACATGCTATATCCATCTCATGTTTTGAGTCCAGAGGTAGTTTAGCTGGAAGAGAATCGATCTTATGAGGAATAACCAGTATAGATTCTTGACCACAAGGAGCATGTTTTCCGGAATAAGGTGATTCAAAAAGTAAAGGTTCTATGGAAAAACAATATAGTTGAAGAGGCAACATGGGAATCTGAAAATGTAATGAGGGGTAAATACCCCCACTTATTCGATAAGTAAATAAATTACAGGGACGCAATTTCCTAAAGGGGGAAAGATGTAACATCCCATGTAAGTAAAGAATAATAGATTTTCATATCTATGTCTATTTATGAATTATATAGTGTTTTAGATGATTGAAATGAGAATAAATCCACTCTTAGGCATAGAATACTCTAATATTTTTAAAAGATTGTTTTACCACCTTTTGATGGAAGACCATTTTTAAATCTAACTTTTGATAATTTTATAAGCTCTATTTGTAAAAATAAACTTATTCTATAGAATTGGGACATTGAAATTTACTTTGGATAAATTTTTGGTATTTTTCTGACAATGTTCATTTTTTTAATGAATAGTGAAAATACTGCATTTTACTTCAAAACTGCTTTTTCATCTAATTTATTTATATGGTTAGATTATAATTTAAAACAATTTTAAAGTTTAATTATAATATATTTTTACCATTTAATCCAATTTTGGATATTAGAATTAATTTCACTTTGAAATTGGACATAAACAATTGTGAATCTTTTCATAGATATTGTTTCTTAAAAACACGCTATTTGTTTTGATGACAGGAATTATTTTTAAATTAATTACTGAAATTTCTGTGTTTGTAATTTGGTAAAATTGATTCCATATTTTTAATCATAAGGTTTAAATTATGTAATTTAGACTCTTTTGTTTTTTGGCATTATGAATAGTAACGACAGCAATTATCCTTACTTATCGTGATTAATTAGTAATCGGGTAGTTAAGGGTAATAAAATAATATCATAATAATATAAAACGACCCCAACTTGTGTCAAATCCTTATTTTGATTCATTGAAGACCATGTGATGCCTTGTTCCAACTTTGGGACCCCATGGAATCACTTTAGTGTGATAGTGACCTTTTATTATATTATTTTTAATGAAAGGAAAATATAACCAAATTATATATCACCTAAGTAAAACAATTTTAGTTTTGTTTTTATAAATAATCTCTTAGACTATAAATATTAATTGGAAAGATAAAACAATTTCTTACATCATGGTATTTTTTTATAATTTTTAGACATTAAATAAATAAATTTATTTATGACACCATGATGATGCAGTGATTAACTCATTAATGAACGATTTAAATAAAATGAAAAGATAAGGTAAACTCTAAGACTTAAATTTGTCGAAAACCAATTGGATGCTTGTATCTAGAACCCTTGTCACCTTATCCTTGAAATATATCATTATGGACCTTTCAAATTCCGAAAATCATTTTATAATAAAGTAACATTTCGAGACTTTCCAAAAGTAACCCTCCTCCCTCTTATAAAAAGACCCCACTTCCTACCCATTTCACACACTTCTCAAGCCATTTGGATCGTCCAAACTATACTAAAATAAGATCCCAATATCCGTATCTTCATCATAGAAGCCTTTCTTTAGGCATAAATTACTTCAAAAAACCCTTTTGGTTCAAACCAAGGGGAGTAACCCGATTTAAAGGTAATGTCTTCTCATATATCCTTTTGTTTTCTTTTGATTCTCCAACACCCTAAACTCTTTTTATTCATTTATTTTCGTAAAAACATCAGTATATTTAATATACATGGATGTAGTTATGAGAATTATTCTAGCTACACTTACACAAACCTCCATCTAATGGGTGAAGAACATATTGTTTCTATGGATGGTGAACTACTGCCTCACAAAATGATGATTGTTCAATTATCTCCAACCACCTCTTGTGATGGCCATTAATATGTCCCTATATTTATATATGATATATATTACTTTTATGTTTTCCTTATTCTTCAGTATTTTTCATTTATGGCATACCTTTATGGTTTCTATAATGGATAAATGCAATAATTTCATTTTAGGAACTGCAGACTACCGCCCCCTCAAAGTGATTTGAATCATTAATGCCATATGTGGGATGTATAAAGGATGTAGTTAATAATATTATATATGTTATTATACTGGAATTATAATATACCTTTATATAATTTTGATTTCATTCCATTAAATACAAAATAGAAATGAAAGTAACATTCATGTGTACGTACGGCTTAATGTATCCATGAACGATGCATTTCATTTCTTACCTCTAAATGTTATGTAATATTATTAATTAATATATATATATATACTAAATATATATGATATATATGATATCTACATCATGAATATAATTCTGGAGATAATGGATATTTTACCACATGAACAACTTGTAATTATAAGAAGATTATTTATGACTCAAGTAACAAAGATTGAAAAAACGACCGTTATTAACTTAAATGATTACATAATGTTCATAACATGGTAATAAGCGATATAAAAGGAATAATGAACTTGAAAAAGGTTCATAAGAATTTATAAATTAACTCTAGTTTATTATTCAAAAGATTAAAGAACGATCGAATCAAGTCGGACACGTGGTAAGGGACTTCGTCTCGATCTCCTTTCATTGAGGCATATTTTGTTTTATACACAAATTTATTTTATACGTTGTCTAAACCACTTTGAATTTTACTTTTATTCAAAATGAATCTATTCTCTATGAATAGTTTTACAAAATGAAAAAATGTATGTTTCTTTTTAATTTACGCGGTGACAATGACCTTTCTACCGTCGTGAGTATTATTTGAACTTTGGCTTCCTTAACAAGCCGTAATGTTTTTAAAAGGAAAATAAATACCACATACTCTTTTATATATTTTGGTATTGAAAATGGTTTTCATAATGCATTCAATATGTCAATATTTTGCGATTTAAATGTGGAAATGTTTTCGTTCCTTTATATTTTTTTGTATGTGTTATGATATTATAATGGTACTTGGACATTTGACGAGTGGTTACGTGATAAACCAAAAAACGGGTGGTGCCGTGAAAACCAGGACGAGTGGTTACGTTATAACCTCCAATGCATTCGGTATGGAAGTTATTTGTATGGCTATTCTATTTAGTGATATGTGTGGAAGTCGACCGTATGGTTATTCAATTTAAGTATGTTTATGTCCCAAGTTACCTTTATATGTTATGTGTTCTTTATATGGGTATTATGGTAATATTTTGGTTACAAAAGGGTAAGAAATTATCTTTTATTCTATGAAGAGTATTTACTACTTCATATAGGTGAAAAGTGTTACTTATGATTAGGTTTTCATGGTTTAATTATTGTTTTGAAAAACTAATAGTTTCCTTCTTTGTGTATTCCTTACTGAGCTTTTTATGCTCATCCCAAGTTATTAAAATGTTTTCACAGGACATAAAGTAGAATAGGGTCAAATATGGGATCAATGAAAAGTATTTCTGTCTAAAACATGGAACTAGACATGAATCTTTAAAAGAGTTTTTATTTTTTGAAAAAAATGGAAACTGAGTAGGAGTGTCTACATTGTAACTTTTGAGATGTAATAGTTATAGCCAAATTCTTTAAAACTCTAAACCTGAAAAGATCCTCAATGTGAATTATTCATTTAATTCCTGATTAAGTAATGTTTTAAGGCTGGGTCCTTAAAATCATGACTGGATAAATCATCAAAAAATACAGAAGTATCTAGAAAAATATTATCTATATTATGAGTGTCGAAACATTTATATTATTTGCATCATCCAAATTTTTAATTTTTTTGTAAAGGTAAAATTACGTGTTTAGTTACGAAATTAAATATTATTAGATTTGAAACTTTGGAAAATTTTAGGGTTTATCTATGGAGTTTTGGTTTTCAGAAAGACTATGTTTTTAAGTGTCAAAATGTGAATGTAATTAAGAATATAATACCAATTCATTGGTTATATATCTATTATAGTTTCAAAATTTATTGTATGGGGTTGTGGATTCATCTTTCCTAGAAAAATAAACTCTAATGAAAATTTATATCCTGAATTATAATCATCTTAATTTTATGATTCGTTTGAATCTTCAAAGGATTCCTTATATCCCAGATTCAAGATAAGAAAATTTGATAGTGTTAAAATTTTATGTGTTTTAAATAATATTATGTAATGTACAATAGTTATTTTTTTCAATGTTTTAATTGGATAAATCTCTATTTCTTTAGGGAAATACACTATTTTCAAACATCATTGAATGTAGGAAGTTGGCCCATAATTTTTTTCTTATTTATCATCCATTAATTTAAAAAATTATTTCATCTTATATTATTGTGAAATTGGGTAGTTAGTTAATTGTAAAACTTGTGGAAAATCAAGGTAAAAATTAGTCAAACAAGAAAAGTGTTTATTTTTTCTTGTTGAATTTTTTTTTTACGATTACACTTAGAAAGTAGACTTTATTTATATCTCATAATATATATTCATTGAATACATGTAATAATTCTAATATTTTTTCAATAATATATTAAATCATTCTTATGATGTTGGTTTGCTGAAACTCTTGTTCATGTTCATCCATATTTTTCTTCAATAACTCATATTATATGATCAAGTCTCCCTATATATGGTTTCCATCTATTTGGTCATTATCTCTTTGGATGTTTATTAAGGAACCATATGTCTATTTTTGTTTAATAATTTTAGGAAATAAAAAATAATAACATCGTTGTTTATTTAAATCCATTAGTTGATGAGTTAATTTAATTATGTGGTAATAGTGTAACTACATATAACGTTTTTACATGATATAATTTTATAGTGAAAAAGTATTAATGTGGGGAATATGGGACTCTCCAACTAATGGTATGTTATCTAGATGAAGTATACATGGTCTAAAATCTTGTAAATACTATGTGGGTAACAAAAAATCATTTTTTTCTTATCAATTGAATAAAACCTTATTTTTTACTATCATTGCAGATTTATTATTGTAGAATACCCTTTTTAAAGGAATATAAATAATTTTAAAAAAATGTATAATTGAATGAGATGGACCTCTAGTAGTTCTCTCTAGTACTGAGGTAAAATCAATCAACTCTTAATTTCGATCTATTACCTTTGGTCCAACTATAAACCAATAAAAATAGATGTGTTTTAAAGAGATCATATTTGGATAAAGTGAATTATTTTTTAGGTGGTGGTCTATTAGTCAAATTTTTTATTCTATAACATGTTGGACTTAATTCATAGTGAGAAACGATATTTGGATAACATATTTTATATTATGTAGGAAAAACATGGGAAGACTAAATATTCAGTAAAAGAACTGTTATATATTTCCTAAGTTTCTATATGTATCAAACATGATTTATTTTAAAATTAAATATCACAAAATTTAATGAATCCCAAATCATATTACACGTGTTCTCGAGAAAGCCATTTTTTATTCTGTTAGTGGATTTTGGATTTGAGGTCACCATATGGATATCATTCTAAATTTTATTTTCATATCTGAAATAGTTATATTTCTAGATTAAAAGGTCATTATTTTCAGGTCATAATTGAAATATTACTGTATATTGGTCCTATAGGGTTGTTTAATTCATCATCTTATAACATTTTAACTCAAATACTATATTTTTTAAAACATTTCTATAGGAATAGAAGACTATCATTTATTTTTTACTCCATAAAAATATTTTTTTCTAATTTTATATAAATTAGAAAAAAAATCACAAAACATAATTCACCAGTGTAAGGAAATCAATTTAGGAAAAATAAAAATGGGCCTCTCGAAGGAAAAATATTGAAATTATTTAAAAATCATCATCAAATACATCTCTTACTCAATGAGATATAGATATCTATGATGAGGCGCCACAACTAAGGGATAATTGTGTTGACAATATCGACAAAGTAATTAATGAATTTGAAGTAACTAATAATGATTAAATTGAATCACTTAAAGAAATTCATGATATTGATGAATATGATAAGGAAATTAACATTGATGAATATGAATATAAATATGAATAATGATATATTACAATCTTTTTATATTAATAATCATTATATTTTATATTTTTCAATATATATTTAATATTTTATTATATTCGACATTTTTAATCAAAAAAAATGATTGTAACCTTATTTTATCTTTGTTTATTTCAAAAAACAGTATTTAATTTATATATTATTTATAGAATTATATAGAATGAATAGTTTATTATAACATTTACAACATATATTAAATGTATCAAGAGATGATTGATGATATAATGTGTACCTTGACTGAGGATGAGGTACCTGGTGATGAGCCTCATGATTCATTAGCTGAGGGACTTAACTCAACACCATCTACGAGGAGGGGTCGAGACCTTATAGGACTGATAATTCTAGATCCTTTTATCAAGGGGTGTCTATATCTTGATTCTTATCCTCATCCATGTAATAAATTATATTTATTATTTTATTATTTTATTTTATTTTTAAATATATATTAATTAAATTATTAATTATGTTTTTACATAATTTTTAACATATATCCACTATTTAGAATATTGTTGATCATGGGAACTAATTTTTACTTGGTGGGTGTCATTTCATAAAGTTACTAAGGACATGAATCATCACATGTTCACACATTTGATGGTTTATATAAATAAAATGTATATTATTTCAATTTTTTTATTTTCTAATTTACTATATTTTGAAATATTTATATGTTTTATGGACTCTTGTTGATGATATAATGATACCCTATATTTTGGAGGCATGGGAGGCTTTCATGGGTTATTATTTCTATGAGGTTTTACAAAACCTTTAGAGAAGATCTATTAAAAAAGAATTTGTGAATATATTTTATGACTCTTGTATGCCTCATTGGCCAGATTACGTCATCATCATCTAGGCTTGTTTGGGATTTTGAACTTACTAGTTAGGGAATAATTTCACGAGGAGATCATTTTTTATCAATGGAATTAGGGGATATAGGATGTCCTATATATACTTAGTTGTCGTGCTTTTAATATACATAATCCACAGTAAGTAAGTGATATTATTTAATAATTTATTTATTTATTTATTTAATATAAAATATATATGAAAATTTTATGAAGTATTTAAATATCAAATCATTATAAAGTTTGATGTATACAAAATAATGTAAAATGATAATATTGTGAGGTAAATTCATAGTGACAGACAGTGCATGATTGTGGCTAGTATTTGTTTCTTAATTTTTAAAATTAATGTAATTCAATTCTTTTATCTTTTTAATTTCCATTTATAATATTTTAATAGTGATGAGAGGGATTTTCCCTGAATAATTAATCAATAAATTCTTATTTTCCTAAGAAATTATCATTTCATATACACTAGATTTGATCTCTCAAGGAGTACACTAACATGCACTAATTTTCTATTATCACTATTTAAAATGAAAATATACTATACAATAATCTAATAATATAATGAAAGAGTTTTAAAATAAATGTGATATATAAATATATAAATTAAAATTAAAACAAAAATGAAAAACACAATGAAGTTAGAGACCTAAAAGATTTCTTCCTAGGGATTTTGTGGTGAATAAATCATTTTTAGTTTAAAATATGAGATCAAAAAGATATAATAAATGTTGAGATCAAATAAATCAGTCAAAACCCTCACATTTGAAATGTTATTAACTCACATGATCCTTCAACATGAGGGATAATCTCTCTCACATTATCATCAAAATTCTATACTGAACCACTCTTTGTAGAATATTGATGAAAATGGGGAAGAATAAATAAAAATGGGAAGAAGAATACAATAGTAGAGAAATAAAGGTGAACCATTCACCAAAATTGAATACTAATCTTCTAAAATTATTAGTATAAAATAAATTTAATCATTGAAGTGTGTTAACCCAAGCATAACACTACCTTATACCTTAAACAAGCAATGATGTTAGTTATCCATTTTTCATAGAGTAGGGAAGGGAACAATTGGAGAACATAAAAGGGAGAATATAACAGATGAGAGGACGAAAACTAAACAAAAAAATAATAGAAATATAAAATTCTATTATAATTATATAAACCCATATTATCTATTGAAAATATATTACTCTTTATAAAGGAGGAGGAGTACAAATTTATAGGCAAGATACGTGAACTATTTTCTCAATGAATATTTCCCCTAAACTTATTCATTTTTTTTAAAAAAATAAATGGTTGAATTATGTAATTTTGTATACATAAAAAATTTCTTATATCAGTCGACTATCAACCCAAAAAATATTTTCTCCTTTCGATAAGGCTATATAAAGTTATGATAGTTTTATTCAAAAAAAGTAATTTATTCTAGAGACTATTGGAATTCAAATGCACCAGTTTTCCAAGAATTAATAATCTTGAAAACAGTAGAATCACAAGTATCCATAGATATAAAAAATCTTACATGGAATTTTTTAATCTGAATGTCAAATTTCTACATAATTTGTCATGTATTTTATGAGAATGAAACCCAACATTGAAAGTCTCTAGAATTGGGCATGGATTCTAATACTTGAATTGTGATGTCCATTTGGACAATAAGTATTTGGATTCTTCTTTAGGTAAATTTTAAAAAAAAATCCCATCATGTACTTAATCCAAAAAGAGTCAATTTTTCATTTTTAATTAGTGTATAAAAACTAATTAATTAAATATCATGGAAATAAAAAAATTCATAAAATTCAAAAATAATTTATTTTCACAAGTGAGTCAAAAAATATTCCTAAAACTAGAAAATTTGACAATTACCCTTAAATAAAAAAAATTGTGTAAAAAAGTTAATTATATAATTAAATGTATTATATTATTATCTTCTTCATTCCCCCACACTTAATCATTTCACTCTTAGCCAATCATCAAAAATCCATATCAAAATATACATAAGAATCAAAACAAAGAAAATTTCAAAAATATTTTCCAAAATAAAATTATCTAATGTAGCATATATGAAAAACTTTTCTATTTCATTTTCTTCTATCTCATTTAAATTCATCCAAACATACAAAATATATCCATTACCCAATTATATCTTACATCACATTAAATTTTATGTCACTCTTCACCCATGAAAAATGTCATCTACAGTTATGTGCATACATAGAAAGTTAATATATTAGAATAGTCTTGTGATAATTATCATATCTTTATACCAATATAAAAAAATGTTTTTAATAATTTTTAATTATTCAAAACTAATTTTTTGTCTATGTTTTGTTGGGTAATTAATTTAATAATTAATAGCTGAAAAAATGAGAGATTTAACTCGTAAATAAAAAACATGAATATTCAAGTTAAAAAACACAAAATATACCTCACTAAATTACCCTTACATATAAAATGTAAAACTACCCCCCCCCCCCCCCCACCTTATGACATGATACAATAGTCATAAAATTTATTAAAATTAATATTTTATCTTAATTCTAATTTTTTCTTTTCTTGTTAATTTATTTTTATAAAAAAAATTCCATAGAGGACAAAATGAAAATCAAATGTAATGAATGAAAAAAACAAGTACATTATTTTTTAGAAATAAATTAGCCACTAATATATGAAAAAATAAATATTCAATCTAATCTCCATTCTTTCTTTTTATATTTTTAATTTTTAATTTTTTTAATTTGATAAATTAGATGATGATATGAATAATGTAAAATGAATATTGACTCATAATGATTTTTTGAATTCAAAAATTAATTACCCACACCTCACACTACCGTATAATGTGATAGATCCCACATAACACAAATTAAAATCCCTTCCCTACACTCAATCAATAAATATTCATGTAGAAATATTAAAAGTGTAGGTATGTGAGGGAAATTAATCTTGGAGTGTGTATTAATCCTATAAATATATTAATGGATTTAAAGGGTTAGACAATGGTATATTTAATGGTAGGTCTCAAGTTAAAATATATCTTGCCAAAAAATCCTTAATCACAACAAAGATATTTTATGAACTCCAAATCATTGAATGTGAAGAATCAAGAATTCTAGTTTGCACAAAAGAAATCCATGTTTGTCTTGAAAATGTGTAGGTATTATAAATAATATAAAAAATGATTCTAAAAACATAATAGGATTGGGAAAATTACTTGATCCATTTTTTCAATGTCATGTATTTATAAAAATAGTCAAACTTGTGAAAATTATTGAATATCAAAATCTTTTAAAATTTTCCACAAAAACAATAATTTGAAATCAATTTCTACCAAATAAATAAGAAAACTCTCTTAGAATAAATTCAAGTGTGGAAAATAGAAATATATTTCCATCAAAGAATAAAAGTTTTTAAAAAATTAATAACATATGTAAAAAAACAATATATAGGCTGAAACTTCCCCCATTAATATTATCTAACTACCATTCATTTGAAATCACCAAAATAAATTTATAATGGTTTGAAAACTAATGGTGAGGAAAGTTAAAACATTAAATTATTTTCTAATGGAATACATGAGTTAAGATCCTCGATGATACAAATTTAAATGTATAAATACAAAAAAACAAAATAGATTTATGCAAATAAAAATAATGAAAATGAAATAGAAATAGAAATTTGAATAAAGGATAGAAAATTGGTTAACCCTTGAATAGTTACTTATTTTTTACTTCCCCAAACCATGTAGTTGAATAATTTTACCCCCAATTTTATATTTGATGGTTTTTCTTTCTCATGATCCACCAAAATATTTTCCTTCCAACATACATCCCAATTTTATAGTTATAGAATAACTCATGGATGGAGTGCGTCAGATCCGTCCCCTTATAAATGTGGTACAACTTATAAGGTGGTGTAATGAGATTGAATGGGTCCTCTTTATTTAATTGCACCACTTGTATATCCTCTTCAACATCCATGTCCTAGTATATATGTTATTTTTCATAAAACATAGAAAAATTAAATTCATATAAAAGGTAAATTTTTATATAATTAAATCATTTTTAATAAGTAGTGAAATATTCCCCTTCTAATAAATTATATTAAAATTTTCTCACTATAAGAAAGGTCTTTGGTAACATAATATTATAAGGTGAATTTTCTTCTTCATCATCCTTTAAATAAATCTATGTGTTCATAAAATATATAAAATTTATATTGTGAGAGGTAATACATAATTAAATTTTCAATAAAATTATAAATAACTTAGTTTAATGAAACATTATCTCTCTGGATTGGTTCGACTATAATTTCCCCTCGTTTGTTTAGTGTGCCTTGAAGTTGGGTTGTCAATGTTGGGGTCAGCTAATCAATATCACCAAGTTTTTTTCAAATCCAATAAATTAATCTATGACTTCTTCCAAATAAATATATATATATATATAGAAATATTTATTTTTCATTTTCAATTATGGTAGATACACTTACCTTTTCATCTTGTACATTTTCATTCCAATATTCATCAAATTTTTCTTGATCTCCCACAAGTGCATTAGCTAGAAATTCATATTTTTAAAATCCTATGGAAACTTTATGTATATTTCCATGTCTATTTCTTTTATAATTTCTTACTTTTCGTATTCATCGATTTAAAATATATAAAAAACAATATTTTCCTTTTCCTTTTCTTGATCCACTTTTTGAGCAACCAATTCCATCTGGAAAGTTGAAATAATTTTCATTTCATTTGTAAAATATTCAATAATTTTTTCATCCATTTTAAATTTAATAAATTATTAATCATCCTTTATGTACTCAAAAAAAATTAAATAGGATAATCATATAAAAAATCACTTTTAAATTCCATCTTTGAATGAATAAAATAGATATTTGCAATGAATTTAAATATTTATAGTTTTAAAAATTTTGTATTCTTTTAGTTATTATGAAAATAATGTGTCTAAGATATTGTAATCCATAGAAATTATTCCAATTTTTTTATATGTATTTTTCATGATTCCTTATAAATTCTTATTTTCTTAACAATATAATATAGTGTGCACCCAAGGGTCAATCTATTAAGAAGTTCACTCACACGCACTAATTTTTTATTATCACTATTTAAAATAAAATATATAATGAAATAATATAACAATATAATGGGGGTTATAAAAATACATTTTATATATAAATATACAAATTATAATGAAAAAAAACCAAATTATGTTGGTGAGGGAAAATCTACAATCGTTAAGAGTTCATGATGAATTAATCATTATTCCTTAAATATTTAAGTTCTAAATTTTATAATCAATGTTGATATCAACATTATCACTAAAAACCCTTCCATTTGAAATGTTATAAACTCACATTGACCCTCTTTATATCGGATAATCTCCCATACATCATTATCATAATGTAACATTGACCCTCTGCATGCAGCATTATGATGATGGAGCATAGAAATAGAGATGAATGGGAAGAAAACATAATAGTAGAGAAAGTAGGGAGAACCCTTCAACACAATAAGTTTTTCTAATTCTAAAATTCTCAGAATAAAAAAAATAGAATCATTGAAGTTCATAAACATGGGCATAACACCACTCCCACCCTTGAACAACCAACAATGTTAGTTCTCTATTTTCAGAGAGTTGAGAAGGACATAGTGGGAGAAAGGAAAATAGAAAAAAAAGAGAGTAAGAAAATTAAATTAATATATAATGAAAATATAAAACTATATTACAAAATAATAACCCTCCCTTAACTACATAAAATTTATACCTCTTTTGAAAGGATGTGGAGTACAAATTATAGTCAAGATTGGTGAACTATTTTGGATCCAAATGTATCCTCCGAATTGGTGAAAGTTTTTTCCTAATTGAATGGATAAATTGTGAAAGTTTTTCTTTTGTAATGTTATTCTTATATGTATAATGTATCCAATAATAAAAATTATCCTCATTTTGACCATCTTATCATATTTTATAATAATTTTACATGTGAAAATAATTCTGGCCAAGAGAGTGTTAAAATTCCCATGTACTAATTTCATAGGCATTAATAAAAATATAAACACCTAAATATTGAGTGACAAGAGTTTTGAAAAAATATTCCATGGAATTTATCTATCTTCATATTAATTATTTGCTTAATTTTTTATAATATTAGCTTATATGGTCCCATATTTTAATTTTTCTAGAACTGGTCATAGATTCCGAGGCCTATATTGGGAGATCCTTTTGAGCATTAAATTTTTGGACTCTTCTTTGTGTAATATTCAATTAAAAGTATCCCATAAATTAATTAATCCTAAAAATTAATGTTCCACTTTAAATTAGTGTAGTAAATTTTTTGTTCAAAATAGTAAATTGATGTAAAAAATTTGAAAATTCCAAAATAATTCTTATTCATAGTTGTGTAAAAAATATTCCTAAAACCTAAAAATGAAAAAAAATACAATAAATAAAAAATTAATGGGATTAAAGACATTGAATTAAATAATATTATGTATGAAAATATTATCTTCCTCAATGATATATACGAGATATATATTTCTCAGATAAGAGAGAGTCAATCCAACACATATGCTGGGGATGAATCCTTATGAGTGTCAAGTTTTGATGAGGTGTCTTGGAAACATGTGATGGTGAATAGTGTATATAATATTTGTGTGATTGATATTAGTTCATGATCGACTCTACCATAGGAGTGAAGTCATCATTTATCTTGAAGGGGGATTATATGAGATCATCACAATCTAATATTGTAGAGTATGTGGAAAGGATGAAATCTTAGTAAAATAATATATAGATACTAGTCAAAGAGAAATAAGAGTATTGGAAATTTTAGGATCATAAATTGTAATAAGAAATAGTAATAGAATGTAATG
Organism: Viscum album; assembly: GCA_963277665.1. Classification (NCBI taxonomy): domain Eukaryota; kingdom Viridiplantae; phylum Streptophyta; class Magnoliopsida; order Santalales; family Viscaceae; genus Viscum; species Viscum album. Next base: position 9,871,083 of record OY728151.1, on the reverse strand, counting down.
ATAATGCATTATATATTATAAGTCACATGTGATTTAGAGATGAAGTTCCCTCTTCCTGATAGAGTTGATCACCAACCTCCTTAATAACAAAATTATTACATTCTTTTCAATGATTGTTTTTCATAGGTATGTGTTTTAATTTTATAATAAAAATCCTTTTATATTTATTTTTTCTCATTTTTTTTATTTATTATTATTTATAGTAGATTTATACATCCATCGTAAATAATTTCCTACAAAAAAATATAAATCCATTGAAAATATTTTTTAAAAAAAATATTTTTGATGGAATTGTGATTTATATAAAAAAACTATTTTTGATGGATTTATAAATCCATCAAAACTATTATTTATAATGTAAATCATAATTCCAATTAAAATTATTTTGGGGATAAAAATATAAATCAATCACAAATTAGTTCTTATAAAAAAATTTCAATTTATTTATTATTTCCATCATGAAAACTATATGTGATACTTTTATAAATCCACGACAACAACTTTTTAAAAAAGTAATCATAATTCCATCACAAATAATTTGGAAAGAAATTATTTTTTATGGGATTTTTAATTTTTCACAAATATTAATTTCAATGGATAAATATTTCCATCACATATATAATCATCCTCAAATGAATTCTGATAGACCATTGAAAATAGTATTATTTTGATGTGATTTTCCATGATATATTATTTTTAATAGATCCCCATAAAAAACAAACTTTTACAAAAAGAAGCTACCACAAAAAAGAATAATTTTTATAGTAAAATGTTTTCAATCCAATCTTTGAAATAGAAATTGGGCATCATGACTTTATCAAGTGGTTTAAGTAACTAAAGAATATGTAATACACCTTCAATTAGTGTAAGTTACATCCATAGAGTAATAATTGTTCCATTTGATTATATAATAATAATTTTGTATCATCTGGTTGATTCCCAAGATACCAGAAGTGGTTAAAAGGGGTGTTATGACTAATAAGTGTATTCTACATTCTAAATATTATAATTATATTTGGTTTTCATGAATGAATAAATTAATTGTTGTCGGTAATTAACATTTAATTGATAATTAGCCTAATTCTAGAATGGATAACCCATGTCAATAAAAAAATATGGATTTCAAGTGGTATAAATTTATTATCCTAAATAAGTGGTAACAATTGGATCGAAATTTGGTATGACTTAAACACGTTTTTTTACTACTTATACAATGATAGTGTTATGTTAGTGTGATTGAGATCATAGATATTATAATGTTCAAGGAACCTAATTTCTCAAGATTTATAATATAATAGAATTATGTGATTTATATGGATAAAATTAATGTTATTAACCAAGACTCATATTTCATACATTGATATATGAATCTGTAGGATTTAAAGACTTCTTAATTACTCAATGAAAAGTCTTAAATTCACTTACTCGAATTCATTGAGAAAAATTCAGTTGAAATAGAAAGTGGGATTTAGCTAAATTTATAGTGATTAATGGCTGAAAATGTCATAATATTATTAATGACAAGAAACAAGTGGTTAAAAAAACCTAATGTTTTTAAAATGAAATAAAGTAATTTAAAGTTGTAAATGTATAGGTTACCTAAGGGGAGAGTTTGAACTCTCTAAATATATATTTTATGTTCATGTGGTAAAGGGGTATTGAGATTCAATTATGTTAAATAGTATAGAAATTTTAAGTGAACATATATATGGGTAGAATAAACTCTCTAAATATGGAGCAAGAAGTATATTGAAAAAGGGGGGTTAAAGAGGATAGAAACACCCCCAATACCTAGTCAAAAGGGGGAATAGGGAATGAAGAATATAGAAAAGTTAAACCCTTTTAATTTTATTAATAATTGGGGATGAAACAAGTCCATAAAATCCAAATGTTTATTGGATATTGAATTGAAAGATAAATGGGGGAGATTATATCTATCAGTTATGACTTCATAAATGTTATGGATGTACTGTCACTGAATTCCAAAGTGGGGTGTTATTTCATCTAGGAGGTTATATGTTATATTTTTTTACAATCACTAATGGTTAATGATTATGGATAGTTATGAGATATTTTTTCAACTAAGAGGTTGAATGTTTCTAAGAGTTTGGGAAAAGGATTGGTTTACATTTAGATATATGTTATTATAGATTATGGTTGTTGGATGATGTTTAATTTTCATATTCTATTATATTTTGGCTTTTATGAGGTTTGAATAAGTTTGGAGTTTAGTTTAGTTATCTAGAGAAACTCAAAGTTATATTATTTTGATATATTTCTTATATATGTAATATATGATCCCTATATTTGTAAGGTATTTGGAGAATAAATGATATCTTATATAATAGTAAAATTTGATAATTTTAAAACACTCTGGAGAATAAGTAATATATTACAGTTAATATGGGAGGGTATGTAAGATCCTTTATTCTCAAAAAATGTAAAATTTATATACATGAGGGTTGATACTTGGAGTAACAGATTTATAGGGTAATGAAAAATTTATAAAAATAAGGTATTTACATATATAATATTTTATCAATGATATATACGTTTTTATCTTCTGTAGATAATGGAAATTATATTACTATTGGAAGTGATGTGTCAATATCTCAAGCAGTTTATAAGAATACCCATGATATTACAATGGATTATGTAAGAGTTGTTGGTCTAAAAATTATGATACGTAAGGGTTACTTGATAAAGGTACTATACATTATAAATCATAAAATATGATTGATAATGAATCCAGCTAAAGATTTCAATATATAGTAAATCATAAAATATGATTGTTGATGTGGTCATCCATGGATGTTTCTACACTATGAATGGTTTTAGGCGGATTTTCAAGGTTCCATATATTTGGAGATTCCCATGTAGTGTAAAAAATTTACATCATAGATATTTTAGGATATATATATTTTCCTTATGAGTGATTATGTCACACCACAAAATTTTAGGATGTTGATAATATTTATAATTAGATCATAATATAATAAAAATGTCATATTGTGATTAAATGGATTGTACTGTGACATTTGAACAATTAATAATGGATCTAGTCCATGAAAGATAAGATTTGAGTTGTTTATAAATATAAATTAGTTTTTTTTTGATTAAGAACTATATTATGCTATAATAAAACTATATTGTGACAAAAAATGGTCAAGGAACCAACCTATCCTATTAAAATGGTTGTTTCTACATTGTGATTGTTGAAATGTGGAGAGTTCAAATAAAATTGGTGGCTTGGAACTCTCATGAAGGATTAGATGTTTTTTAGAACAACCACTAATAACCCATTTGAATATAATTGCTATAAATTCTCTCAAAAACAGTTCAATGGATGTATTTGATGTAGAGGAAGTAGAATGTTTGTTTAAATATGAATTTTATTTTCAAATTTCAAAATTTAAAGTATATAATGGAACTTATTTTTTTGAAGATGATAAGACTAAGAATACCAAAAAGTAATTTAGAATTATAAGAATGAATAAGAAATATGTAGGAAGGTGATTAGAAATATAGGCTATATTAAATATTTTAATGGGAAATATTTATATTTTACTACATAGAATATATCAATGATAATTCTAACAGTATAATTATTATATCTGGAGAATTTATTTTTAATGTTTAAAGCATTTTTGAAGATAAAATATTCAATTCTTATAACACAGAGTTGAATAAATATGGAATTAATGTTTTAAGAGTAGCATATTTTATACATTATAGTTTCTCATTTTATAATTATAATGTAGATTATAATTAATATACATGTTTAAAAAGGTGAAAACGTCATGTTAGATAATATAATAGTAGACTTAATAGTTTATAAATTGATATCTTATGTAGTATTAAGTGATGAATGATAAGGGAGTGACCCTTGGGATTTGGTTATATATTCCCTAAATATTTTTTCTAGAAGTGAGCCATTGTGATGAGTGAAGTCTTATAAATTTTTTAGTTGGTGGGAATTGGTGAGGAGCGACTTCACCTATATTTTTTATCCACCAAAATACTGAGCTAACATAGGATATTTGGTACACCAATATAATTTCTTGTGTTTGATTATATATTATTTCCTAGTGTGGTTAAACCATGTAAAATCATTTTTTTCATTGTGTTTTAAATTTATAAACTTGTTCTTGAGAATTAATTATATTATGGGAAAAAATAATCAAAGGTTGAACAAGTTTCTTCAAATAAGGGAACAGAATCAAAATTGATTTTTTTGAAATAAAATGATTAAATTGGGAGACAACCATATTGATTCTGTCCCCCATAGGGTGTCTGGGGTTACAACATTATTTCATTGGTTCTCTAATCAAATCAAAGAACAAATTTATTGATTAATTATAGAATAACTTAATGAATTAATAAAATATAATAATATAATGATAAATTTGAGTAAAAGATTTTATTTTACTACATTAATCATCTAATTTTTATATTTCTAACTAAAAATAATTTTTTATGTCATATATAATTGTTCTCAATTCAAGAAAGTTGAGTAAAATAATAACATGGTAGAATAACAAATATTAGAATAAATAAATGTTATATATCTAGTTGATTATATGATCTCTTCTCTATATACATCAATTATTTTACCTAAGATTAAAACACTATTCATATTGATGTCTCTTCATTGTATCTTCTTCCAGAAAATTATATTTTCCCTCATGAATTATTTCTCTCCCCTACTTCTCTTTAAATTTTTATCCTATATTATATTATCTCTCATACCTATATTAACCTATCCAGTCTTTATATTGAATCAATATGCACCCTTGAATTTCATAATCAGCCACTAAGGCTCCTTAAACTTATCAAATATTGTCATAGGTTTTAATTTATCATCTTCTATTTATCATCCTTCACTATTAGACTATTTTTTGGCTACTATTATTCATTACATCCACTAATTCTTCTTGATGAAATTAGTCACCAATGTTATAGACCCATCTCCTTCAAAAATATAAAAAATAACCACAAATATAATTTCTAAATATTTAAAATTCTCCATTTTCCCCAGTGATGCTATATACTCTCTCCATTTTGTATCTTGAAAAAAATATTGAACTTTTAAAATTTATAATAGGCCTTTTTAATCTCTATGATTAATCAATATTCAGTCTCTAATAATTATTGAATCATTGTGATGTTTATATAGATTCATCATACTCTAAATTATCAAATCATTTTTTTATCTTTGGGTTTCATTGATATTCATATCAAGCTAAGTCAAACATTATTCTCATGGGTTCCACGAATTAGCCTACTTTAACATAGATCTCTTTTATCTTGTTATAAAAAAATAACATAGAATAAATGGATACCATAAAAATTGTAATATTGATTTCTTAATGTAAATCTATCATCTATTTTGTTTTATTTCACTCTCTATATAGGTGTTCAAACATTTTAGGTCATATTTTTTATCTATTGTGTAGTTCATTGGTTGATATGGTGGTTCTAACTTAACCCTTTTAATTGTTCTTCTTTTTCCTTTATTCGATTATAGTGTAAAAAATATTTTATATTACTAAATCTTGTCCAATCCTATATACAATCTCTTCCAAAAATAACAGTGGAGTAAAGATAATTGCATTTTCAAAAATTATTAGAGGAGTGTCAAATATTAAAACATTCTAATAAAATATTAGAACTATGGGTAATTTTTAGGTCTTATTTCGGCAAGCCAACCTGTATCTATAAGGTGGACTGGACGAATAAAAAATATATAAATTTTAAACATGCTTAATTATACTGGTGAAATAATATGATGGGTTTAAGTGGGCTACCCTCATCATATAAAAATTAGTATACATGATATGAATCTTCTCCCCTTTTTTATTTTAATGTTTTTTCTACTATATCATTTTTTATGCCTAAAATATATATTTTTAAGTATGTGTTGAATATATGTAGAAATTATCATTTATGTGATAATTATTAATTTTTAACATTTAATATTATTTAACAATAATAAATTGTTTCTAGAAGGAAATATTTAATCTTAATTGGAAATATGAGATGGGTCATAGAGTGGTCTGCCTAAATTATGTACTAGAGAAGACATATTTTCATTACTCCAAGTTAAATGCTTCCTTAAATATAGTAAAATATTATTGTCCTAGTTCATGCATACATAGTACACTCATAACATCCTTATGTAGATTCAACCAACTGGTAACAAAGTAATGTTACCACATCACCTCGAGCTCACCTAACGATATACTATAGGCGGTCGTTTAGTGGAAAGGGTCTAATCCATACAATGGTGAGACAATTCCATTAGTATAATAACCATAAAATGATAGTAAATAATTGAAACATAAACCATCCCCCAAAACATATTATATAAATAAAAAAATGATCACCACTATAATAACCTACCACATGAATCATTAAAACTAAACTCATGCAATACATACATCAGTTACACATGAATAGGATTTCCCTAAATGAGTTAATTATACATATGGGGGATATGAAAATGAAAAAAAAATCTATCAATATCATAGTTAACAAGTCCCTCAACCTCACCTTAGGATCCACACATTTCCCTGCTAATACTCCATCCCCAATACCATCCTCCTAGACTTTCCCTAACCAATAACTCAATATGGGGGTAGCACATCCACCAAGGTGTGTGTATAGGGTGTGAGTATAAGACTCAATAAGATACCACTAATTATTCCCTTCTAAAATTACATAAGGCTTATATGTGATTGTACATACCAATCAATAAATAAATCTATGAAACTCTAAATTTAATATCTGAATCAAGATATTATGTAGTAACTAGGCCACCATGATGCTTGACCCAATAGTTTTTCTCTAATGTTAGATAGTAACATTGAATATTTAGTGGATTTTTTATCAAATTATACCCCTAACTCAAGTTGGTTTACCAAGACCATGTTATCATCTGAATACTATAAAAACTTTTCCTAACCAATCATTATGTAATCAACTAAGAAAACCCTATATAATGGGAGTCACCACTTCCCTTAAGAATCATACTGGCCATATATGAATAAGGGGAGTCAATAAATTCATTTGAAATCATCAAATATACATATTAATATTAGTAATCACTATCTACATCAATAATTATCTATTCTAAATCATAATAATGGGAATCAATAGCATCCTTGAGAATCATTTCGGTGGAATTTGAATATTGGGAGTCACCAACTCCCTTTGTAAAAGAAATAAAAAAGAACCATGATATCATAGTTGGGTCACTAGAATCCAATAATCATGGGAAACAATAAAAAAAGATAACCTCATTATGGCTCATATATATCCCTTATCCATACCCTTACCCATACCTCACATATCACAACTCATATCAATATGGTCCCTTAACTAACTAACATTTCTCACCACCATCGTATATCTGAGCCCATACATCCAAGGAACTTATCATATTATTCCATTATCATCTCCCAGAAGACCGCCAAAACAACAATTCATAACCCTCTATATATCTCACACTACAACAACCCTTAAGTTGAACTAATATGAATACCCAACTAACCCATCCCATAATTGTCACACAAACTCACCAAGTCATGAAAGACCTATTTAGTCCCCAAAATATCCCTTGTTCATTTCAAAGGTGAATATACAGCCCCAATTCCTCCATTATACATATAACATACCCCAAACACCTTAGGAAAACCTTTATTTGGTCCTCAACTTTATAGTATACTCTGAGTATGTTATGTTAATATGACACGTCTCACTCTAATTCAATACTTTCGCTATCTTCAAGAAACACAACAAACCCCATAAATAATCTAATAATACAACCCATTCCACACTAGAAAATCTCCACAGTGGTCATTCTACCAATCTACTAGGATTATAACATGAGCTTTACATAATCCATAAACAACATGGAGATATCATCTTTGAGCTATCAATCACTCATTTAGAGCCCATTGGAACCCCTAATAAGGTCCCAAGAGATCAACCTATAACCCTCATACTAAGCTCTATATTCTTATACACATTTTATGTCTTTAATAATAATCAATAAAACAATAATAAGGAGACATAATCTCCAAGAGATTACAATTACATTCTATTGTGAACAAAATGTTTGTTGTGTTTTAGATAGGTTTTACCAATTCATCAGAAAAACCTGATCCATCCATATTCCCACTCAGTTCACCTTGACTTGTATACCCACACTCATATATCACCTTTCAAATGAAAACACATAATATGCATGTCTTCATAATTTAGAGACTATCTACCTTTTTATCATAGTGACCAATTCTTCATCCATGCTTATCCAAATCTAAATATTCTTTTATCCATCCTTCTTGAGCACTCATGTTTAAGCACACAAAATCACTAAAACAATGAGAAAAAAGATTTTGAAGGACTATGATATGTCTCTTAAACTCCAATTATAAAAATCCCTATTATTCAATATTCAATAAATAATTAACATTAAAATGATAATTTTGAAAAACTAATAAAACTCACTATGAAATTCTCCTTCATTTAAATGGAAAATGATGGTGTTCCTTCATCACCTTAGAACCTCCTCCAGCCACCACATGAAAAATATACACGATATTAGTCAGTATTCACCATGATCTGTCGAAATATAATATAATTCACTTAATAAAAACCCCCAAAATATATGGAATAGATAAGAGGGAATATGATGAAGAGATGATATGAGTGATTTTATCAAAACATCATGTAGAAAACCACCAAAAACATCTCCTACCAAGGGGGGAAAAATAAGACAGAAGAGTAACAAGTAAAATAGATATCCCCAGAGACAATTTACTATTCAACCCTGTGAGGGAAACCATGAAATAAAATTTGTGCCACCTTTTTAAAAAACTGGAACTAGGTCCTTCAATTATCTCGGGTTCTCCTCTAGCCACACACTACTCCCCCAAGTACCTAGTACAGTCCCACCTGCTACCTCACTGTATAAAAATTAATGTAGCACCAATATCCCCATTGACCATATCACAAGTCACCTAGTGGAACAACATTTAATACCTAGTTGAACCAATTTAAACCTTCTATTTTCTTCTCATTTATTGAAAACCCCAAAATTTACTTCAACTCATTCTACAAAAACTCCCACCTCTAAAACATCAATATCCATTATTAAAACGCTATCAAAACCTCCTTCCAATTACCCATATTCCTAAAATACAAATTTAATATAATATTAAACCTCTGATACTTGGTCTTTTACATATCCCACTAAAATTTAATGATATGGGTTGCTACAAAGTCTCCATTATTTTTATTCTCATCATCAAGAAGTGACATCATGTATCTTGATTGGAACACTCTAATTATTGAGATATAATATTTTATTCTTTCATTTATGTGCCTGCTAAATATAAAAAACTAAAACATGTATATGGTTCAAGTAATGTTTTAGAATCATTATATGAAATGTACATATGATTCAACTCCCAATTGGGCATCAGATTTATAATAAAAATGTTTAATTCCCTAAAAACCCACTGGGAAATTTAACTACATCAAACTAGATAGATAAAGTGTGTGTTCATCACCACCAAGCCTCCTATAACCATGAAAAATTAGATGAATAATGGAAAATAATGTGAATGAGGATAAAAGGGGAGTGATTTTCTCAAAAACCCAATAAACAACTCCACCAAAACAACCCCAACCTAAGGGAAAATGGAGGAAGGATAGAGGGGATAATCCAGTCAAATGGGATTTCTTATAGCTGCATTCCTATTAAACTTAAGGGAAGCCCATATATAAAATCAATGTTATTACAAACTGTGATGAAAAATGATTAATGGATCTACCAGGTTCCTAGTAGAGTCCCATGGATAACATAGTGTCCTGACCATGGGTGAAACACTCCTATCCCCCTCACTGGGTACTCAGTGGGACCTGCTTCCATTTTCCTTTTACTTCTCATTTATTGAACTCTATAAAATCCACATACCTAAACAAACACCTATAAAAATTCTATATCCATAATTAAACATGCCCAAAACTTCTTTTCTTTGATACATCTTCCAAAAATTTATATTTTCTTGGATCTTAATCCTTAAACACTCAACCTTTACCCAGTCTCATTGAAACATATTAGTACATGTCATTCCACTATTATACAATAGTTTACCTCATTAAGAACCCCTATTAAGAACCTCCCCTCATATGTGTTTTTCTATATTTAACATCTAAGGAAAAAACCAATCATTCTCAAAACAATTACATGCAAGCTCATAAAAGAATTAAATTGAATAATGTCTTTTGCAAATGATGAATAATCTAATAGTCTCAGTTGGAAGAATATAAATGGTGGTAAGGAGTCATAAAAATATCACATAACCCTCATCTTTATCTAAGTCAACTCACCCCTCAGATAAAAATTGGATATCTTGGGATGGAAACAAAACACTATCTCAAAACTGGTATACAATACTACTTTGGCCAACTATAGAATACTTAAAAGGAATTAAATAAATCTAGTCTAACACTATAAAAAAGGTGATTCCTTGTGATTTTTTTGGCATTTCGAGGTGGTTTAAACCGCCCCTAAATGATGCAAGATGCTTTCTTAAAGCGTCGTGTATTTGGTTGTCGAGGATCTTTTATTTTTTATTTTTTATTTTTATTTTTTATTTTTACTTTTCATTTTTTATTTTTTATTTTTTATTTTTTATTATTTCTTATTTCTTATTTCTTATTTTTTATTTGTTATTTGTTATTTGTTATTTATTATTTTTTATTTTCTTATTTTTTTTATTTTTTATTTTTACTTATTTTTACTTATTTTTTACTTATTTATTACTTATTTATCCTACAATGCATGCATATGTCATGCATGTCATGCATAAATCTAGTATATATATACATTGGGATAGATTCAAACCCCTTACCTCTGTTATTCTACAAAGACTTTAGCACTCCAGCAAGCTCTTCATGTGGTGAGAAAATAGTATGTAATAGGATTATATATATATATATATATATATAACAAATAATGATATTAAAGAATAATAAATGATGAATATATAATAAATAAGTTATAAATAAAAAA